>OY978446.1:2994678-5984356 GCA_963854805.1 Plagodis dolabraria
CTCTTAAGTTTATCATATTTACCGCTTTCCGGCGGGTTCAATATAATATCTTTAACTTCTGATGCAATTTGAGGCTCTAACTGGCCGATCACATAAAAAAACTTGGTATGATCCGACGTAATATTTGAAATCGTGAACTGACCTTCAATCTGTGCAAACCATACCGCCGGTTCCTCGGGCCAAAATGGTGGCATCCGCACTCCCACACGACACAGTCCTTGATCTCCATCAGATTTTTGCATGCTCGTGTCTGAGGGTCACCAATGAAGTTATCCAGTATCCTATTGCGGTTGGCGTAGCAAAGGCAGGATAGAACTTAGCGGAGATATTATGAAATAACAGCGACTACAAGATGAAATGATGTTTAATGGAAGTGAACAAGATTTACAGACTGAATGATTATGATACGATATGAATGAAAGTATAAAGCTATGGTATTTGCGTAATTCAAATGTCGCGCGCGCGGAAAGTTAGTACACGGGTGCTCTGCACAGTGGCTCGTGACGTGTGTGGCGGGCCGCCGCTCGCTGCGGCCGCGCCGGAGCGGTTGCATTCTTCCACACGCCTCACGTCGCGCCGCGTCCCTCTGTCGCCCGACTACCGGCCGCACCGCTATGCGTCATCGTGTTTACGCGCAGGTCAATTGCCACCACATTACCATATCCCTTTAGAACGGAATCTCTCATCAAAACTGTTGCCATTACTGCCTACACCTATCTTTGACTCTGCCAGTACCTCACAATGTAGTGTTGCACAGTAAAATGGTATTCTGTCAGTTGTAGTACTACAAACTATATACAACACAACAACTACTTCAATGAAAACATTTAGACAACCTATAAGTCATTGCAGACGCACAGGCAGGCCAAATGCCCACTATAAAAAGGAACCTGCCTAGGACGCTAGCAGCATTGCCCCGTTGAACTGCAATGATCATTACTTGAGCCAAAGTTTTGAAAAATATGTGATATATATGAGCTCCCGGTCCCCATGAACCTCGTCTTTACGCCAAACGGCTTAAATATCTAACCCATAGGTTAGCAACATGAGGTGTTGCGCCGAACTAGCCACGGCGCCAACCCTCAAGTTCGTTCCAGAAAGATGTGATTATTGAATGGTGGAATGATTTTGGTTTAAATGCAATCGAATTACGCTAAAAACCAAACTTGAATGCATGTTTTATCAATTATATGCAACAACAACATTCACATAGTATTATTTCTTAAAATGGCGATAGATTTGCATAGTTTTTTATACTGCAATTATAATATTTACCAAGATGATTGTCGATTGTAAAGTGGTGGTGACTTTTGGATTACTGTTTTTGTTGATTCCCATGCACAACTTTGCCTACAAATGAATGACATTTCAATTGTTATTTTGCCTTAATAAACACGTATAAAAAGGTTACCGCCATGTCATCAGCATTTCTATATTCAATAATCAGAACATTAATATGATCTGAAGAGAAATAACATTGCATATGTCATTTGCTCTACTAGCATAACATAATATAAATTTTACTCACACAACTAGCTATACAAAATCACGAACTACAGATTTTTTACCAGAGAAATCTACAGTTTTGACACCAGAACCATATTAAATGTTCTATGCCATAACTGGCACAAACGCTGTACAAAATGTAAACTTTGTATTCAAACTCTCACAACAAATAGATCACACTTCCGTATTAAGGTTCGTACTTACACGTTTAAATGGACAGGCGTCCGTATAAACGTACGTACACGTATATATATGGAGGGGCGTTCGTCTAGATGGAGCACTAAAGTGTATCTACACGTCGCCACTGACAGCGAGATAAACGGCTAGGCCTAATTTATAAGGGTTCCTAGTTACGGACCCCTAATAAAAAAGCTGAGTAGAGGTCCCATTACGAAGCATCCATCCGTCCAACGGCCAGGGTATGGCACATACTACGCGGGCAAGATAAGGGCCAAATTAAAAATTCCAAAGGCCAATAGCTCAAAGCTATTGTTGGGGACGAACTCTAAAGGAATCGTTTAGTTTAACGAAATAGATCTTTGACAATATTATTTCTTGTTTGACTGGTGATTTTTTCCATTTTACGATACTGGAAGCTGGAATTACGACGTTTGTTTTGGGTCTCGAGGTATTTTGATTTCGAACTCGATGTATTTAAGTTACAGATGTATATGCCTTGTTGGTTATGAGGCTTTGAGCTTTGTAACATCATGGTTCTAGGTTCCGTATGACCCGTATATGGCAACATGCTCGTTCTCTCCCACAGGGGACCAAAAAACTATCTGGCAAAACGGGGAACGTACTCTTTTGTGATGCATATGTAATGGAAATAATAAGTAGGCAAGCGCGAGTTCGCCCTTCTAGCTCGCTGCTATCATACAAACTGGTGAAATAAGGGTTATTTCAGCGCGCACCCTGGCGTATTATATGTTCTATGCTGGCGTGGCAATCACTTTAATATTTTCGTCAGAAATGCACGAGAATCACTCCAAACAATAATAAACACAAGAACTACAGGATAAAAAAAAATACCAAGACAGTTTTTATAATTTTAAATTCCTATCTTTTGATGAAGTAATCGATTATAATAAAAGTAATCGAGGATCGCAAGAGGGCGCCGTAACGCAAACATTGACTCCTTAAAAAATTATTTGTTAAAAATAGTAAACAACGAAAAATTAAACTATAGATACAAAAAAATACATAAAATAGTGCAATTCATAAGTGACAGTGTTTGTGTTGTAAAACTAAACCTACTAATATGTTAAAAGGATAAAAAGAGTTCAGTGAGTAAAAGTGCCTATTACTAAAATATTGTACCTATAAATTACATTATAAAAATCCAAAAGTAATTCTGTGATATACAGAAACCTCATCAAAGTGCTATATTACAGAAGAAATGCCCAGATTTTAATCTAACATAACGGTAAATATTCTACTGTAAACATACATCAATTGGACTTTGACCCAAGCACAAGGCAAATGAAGCATAAATAAAGTTTAGCTACTCATTACGAGATGGCGCCACTATGCAATAAATGTAAAAATGAAATAAAAGACAGACAATATTTGACCTGTTCAAATTGTGACAAAAGCTACCACGTAGATTGTGCAAATGTTGGCAAACGTTTTAATTTGATGACAACAGATAACAAACAAAGATGGAAATGTACAATATGTTGGTCAATAATGACAAATAGTGACAAAGGATCTCCTAGTAAGAACATTACACAAAGAAAAAAATACGTAGTAAATATCTCAACACAGAACTCCTTTGATACACTTTCAGAAAATTCTTTTGACAGTGAAAGTGAATCGTCAGAGTGTAGACTAAATAGAAGCTGCCCAAATATGAGAAGAAAAGAAGGTGAAAAAAATTAAATATTGGAAAATCGCATTCAGGCGCTAGAAAATAAGTTAAAAATTGCTGAACAAGAAATTGAAAATTTAGTATCAGAAAATTTTACTTTGCAAAGTGAAATCATAAAATATAAAAATAAAATTGATAAATTGACACACATATGTACAACGGATTCAAAAAGAAAACAAAGAAAAAGTTTGAGTAAAACTAAATTAGACTTCTCTTCAAATGACAGCTTCCAGGAAATAAACTCACATCAAAGCATCAATTCAGAAAAATCTGGAATTAATGTCATAAGAAATAGCCCAAATAAATTCAAACCAGCTCATAAACAAACCCCAATCAATAATGACATTGAAAACCATTTGAAACTAGATGGCGCTGATGCAAATCCTACTACAATTCCAAAAGTCGATACACCTCGCCTGAAACGATTACATATATTTGCGGATGAACAAGGACGAGGACTGTGTAAGCAACTCCAAAAAAATCTTGGGATTGCATATAAAGTATACAGCGACATAAAACCAAGGGCCACCACGGACAAAGTCTTGGAGTTCATAAAGTGTACCTTTTTTTTTTTTTTTTTTTTTTTTTTTTCACCCGGGAAAATCCTTTATGTATACCACCCGCCCCGGGGGGAGCGGAGTGGTTATGTGGGAGTCCTCGCCTGAAGGGCCTTACTACCCCCACGGGGGGGTAGTAAGTGAGGTTACCCACTAAAAACCCGGGATGAGCAGTCTGCCGCCTAGTAGGGCGAAATGGGGTAGCGTTAGCAGTCACCATCTCGCCCCGGCGGCCGGCCCGTCATCGGTGACGGGCCCCGGCCAATGGAGGGATGACCCGGCTCATTGGGGCCATCCCCCAGACGTGTGGGATCGTGCAAGCCAGTGGAGAATCCCCCGACTCTCCACCGATGATCCGCACAGCACTAGGAAAGAGCGAGAAGGCGCCCGAATCGCCTTCTCCTCCCCCCAGTTCGTCTACGCCGGAGCGGGTCCGCGAGGACGTCGTCCTCCCTCGCCCGCTCCGCGGCCTCTTTCTGCGCCATCACCGCTTCGCAGAAAGAGACCACCGCCTGCCACGATCCGTCGCTGCCGAGCATAGCGTTAACCACGCTCGGCAGCGACAGATCTGCGCCAATGACCGCTGTGAGGGTGTGCCGCATGGGACTCCACGCGGCGCACTCCTCCAGCGTGTGGAGCGCCGTGTCTTCTGGCGCTCCACACTCGTGACAGGCGGGGGTCGCCTCCCGTCTCGCGATGTGATGCAGGTACTTTCCGAAACATCCGTGTCCGGAAAGCACCTGCACCAATCGGAAGGTCAGCGACCCGAATCGCCGCCCTACCCACCTCCGGAGGACCGGGCGAATGGCATCCACTCATAAAGTGTACCTGCGCTAACTATGGCAAAGAAGATTTTATATTAGTTTTAACCGGCGAAAATGATAGGGAACTTTTTAGACAAAGTTCCTATTTATACTATCACTTGAGTCAGATGGATAATAAAATATAATCCTGTGTGAACCTCGTATAAATGAGTACATAAGTGGGAGGCAAATGAATAATACATTCAAACGCATTAGTACAGAACTGTCTCATGTAAACTATATCGACTTGCGATATTCATATCTTGGTACTCCGATATATAACCAAAACCATGTGTGTCGGAATGTGTTGCAGGAAATCATACGCCTTGAATACCTGCATAAATTAACTAATCGCTACGCAGAGATGACGTCAATTCCGAACTGTAGAAAAACTGTGTGCAGGACCAGTGAAAGATGCATACAACAAAAACCTCTTAATTTAGAAAATAATGAAGAGCAAATTTTTTTTCGTTGATAATAATAATGATCTAGCAGTGCTATACCAGAATATTCAAAGCATCAGCAACAAAGTCAAAATATTAGACATATTTCTTTCTGAAAATAATATGGATGCATTGTGCTTATCTGAGACTTTCTTGAATGAAATAAAAATACAAAGTACGAAGATAAATGGATATACTATGGCAGCATATTATAATCGAAAAAATCACATAAGGGGTGGAGTGGGAATAATGATAAGAGATGATATTGAGTATTTAGAACGTAAAGATATCTCAGATAGGTCAATAGAATTTGTTGTAGAGTACTGTGCAATTGAACTAGAGAAGTATAACCTATTAATAATATGTTTATATTGGAACGAACGAGAAACAGACATATTTATAAAATCAATTGAATTATTACTAACGCATTTAAAATGTGAACAAAATAAAAACATCCTATTAGGTGGTGATTTTAATATCAATATGCTAGAAAAAACTAAATTTACATCTGATTTTGAAAACTTACTACTCAGTTACAACTTTCTACGGCAAGTAAGGACCCCAACAAGGGTATGTAAAACCACATCTACCTTGTCTTCTCTAACTTTAACCAAATGAATACGAGCGTGCACGAGTTTGGACTATCCGATCACCACGGTGTGCTAGTCAATGTAGAAATAGAGCCAATATCTAATATAAAAGAAACGCAAAATATAATTAAAAGGTTATATACAGAAAAACAAATAGAACTATTTAAATTGAAACTAAGGAATATTAATTGGAATTTACAATTATATAAAAATGAATGTATAAATGAAAATTACAAACTTTTTCACAATATAATACAAAACTTAATACAAAATTGCTTTACAGAAAAATGCATTAAAATCAAACAAAAAAACAGAAGCCCGAAGTGGATAACAGCAGGTATAAGGCTCTCCGCCAAGCATAAAAGGGCACTCAGAATAATGCTAAATCACACCAATAATGACGTAATTAAAAAATACTACAAATCATACAGAAAAATTTTAAAACAATCAATAAGTATATCTAGAAAAATTCAAAATATAAAACAAATGATAGAATCAGATAACAAAACTAAAACAATGTGGAATATAATAAAAAACAAGATCGGTAAAAATATAACAAAAAAATTTAAAAATTTAACACTAAAAATAGATAATAAAAAAATTGAATCACCCTCAAAAATTTCGGATAGTTTCAATAACTTTTTTGCTAGAGTTGGGAATTCTGAACAAAATACTACCACTATACAGAACACTAACTCAGAAAATGGCCCACTGCACAGCATGTACTTGCGACCAGTAGATGAAAATGAAGTCAGAACACTTATTCAATCAATGAAAAGTACACGCAGTTTTGGCATGACAACTTGCCACCACTGGTCATAAAAAAATGTGCAAACGAATTTGTCGAACCTTTGACTCTACTAATAAACCAATCATTTGCTGAAGGTACTTTCCCAGACATATTAAAAATATCTATTATTAAACCCATTCACAAAAAAGGAGATAAGACTGACCCCTCCAACTACAGACCAATAGCTCTTTTACCTTCTATCTCTAAAATATTTGAACGTGCTATGTCAAATCGCTTGTATTCTTACCTAGAAACAAATGAGATCTTAGATGATCACCAATATGGCTTTCGCAAAAATAGATCCACAACTTTGGCAGTCTATAAATTAATACAACAAGCACTATCCTATGTGAATGATGGACGATACGCTGTGGGTATCCTACTCGATATGACGAAAGCATATGATAGAGTACAATTTAATATCCTCCTAACAAAACTCTATGAATCAGGAATAAGAGGTATTGCATATGAGTGGCTGGATTCCTACCTTAAAAATAGGGTACAATATGTTAAAATTCAATACCATAACCATCGAACACACAGAACTGAGGACTACTTGTCTCAGCCACTCATATTAAACTCCTCTATTCCCCAAGGTAGCGTATTAGGATGCATACTTTTTATAATTTACATAAACCAATTACCTAAAATCATAGACACTCAGTGTGTTCTTTTTGCGGATGATATATCACTTCTCTTTAAATATAAAAATACATGTGAATTCAACCAAACCGTAAAAGATACTTTGTGTAATGTGATAAAACGGTTAGCAGACCATAACCTTAAGGTAAATTTTTCAAAAACCAAATTAATTGAATTCTTACCACATCAAAAATCTTCATTGAACGTAGAATTACAAATTGACAACAAGACTATAGACAAAGTCAGTACATGCACACTATTAGGAATAGAAATTGATTCAAATGTGAACTGGAAGACACACATTGAAAAACTAAAATCGAAATTGTCTAGATTTGCATACGCCCTATATGAGCTTAAAGTAAGTACAGATAAAAAAACTGCAGTTATAGCTTACTATGCATATGCTCACTCTTGGTTAAATTACGGACTTATCCTGTGGGGAAATGGCACTAACATCGAAGATTTACTAATCAAGCAAAAAAAACTAATACGTATCATAGTGAATATTAACAATACTGATTCATGCAAACCACATTTTGTACAATTAAAAATTTTAACAATAATAAGTATGTATATTTTAGAATTATGTAAATTTGTCAGAAAAAATCCAAACATATTTAAAGATGCGAAACCAAATCGAGTATACGGCCCCCGAATGAACCAAAAAAATCAACTAGCCCAACCTAAAAGCCGCATCAATATGTATAAAAATAGCCCTTATGTTAACGCGATAAAAGTTTACAACCATCTACCAAACGAGATAAGAGGTGAACCAAACACGAACAAATTTATAAATAAAATTAAAACATTACTTACAGAGAAATGCTATTACAATCTAAAAGAATATTAAAATGATAAATTCCCATAATTTTTATATTTTTTCATGACATTCGATATAATTTTATTAATAATCAATATAATTTAACATATTACACGCAAGGCTAAAAAAAATGTATTAAAATTGTTTATAATAAATTGACAATGTTTCAACTTCAAATATAGGTAGGTAGGTCTGTTTCACGTTGGTAATATGTACTTCATCTGTAATATTTCATGTATTGGATTGTATAATGATGCTATGCCCAAATGGGTTTCATGTATGTTCTGTTAACTATTGTATCCATCAAATGTACTCATGAAAGCAATAAAATACTTTGAACTTTATAAAGTTTATAATGTTGTCACGTTGTTGCAAGGCAAAAAAATACGTAAGAATATTTTTATATCGAAATATGATGTAATTCAGTTCAATCACATTAATCACGAAGAATTATTCTAACCTAAACCTGATTAATAAATGAATACAAATAATTATAGTTGATATATTTATAATGTTTTTGAAGTTGTCTTTACTTCACATTGTAGTCTACAAAAAGATAATTGGGTATTAGATATTGGTGTATCTAAGTGAAATAAGTGATTATTATATCTATATCCTGATTAGTACAGACACTTAGCAAATACGAGTAGTTTAACTCGTTATACAATGATAGTTTGACCGTCTTTGACGAACACAATTTAAGAGTCTATGCGTACATTATACGCACAGTAATGTCATAGCTGTGGCTTCAACATGTACAATCCCACGCACGCTGCCCGCATACATGCTGCGTTCTGACAGCCGTCCAGCCGTCTCGAACTCTACCAGACGCGATAATCCATGTCACACTGTATTTCAGTACTGAACATCTTACTTTTAAAGTGCACGTTTTCCGTGTTTGCACATTTGCGACATGACTTTTATGCATTTCATTCAACTGTTACAAGTGGAGGCCGCACGATGGAGACACGATGCGTAGTACGGTGCATCGAGCGGTTTATCTTAAGTCCTATATAGATAAAGTAATTAATGCAAGCGTTCACGCAATAGCATCTAGCGTTGCCCAAAGTAAGATTCATATACAAGCGATAAGTGAGGGGAGCAAAGCAACTCTATATAGCCCTTATTAGGCTTAGCTATTCCACTGTTTCAAAGAATTAAGTACCCTTAATTTCATATAGATTGTATTATAGCAGCCGCAATTCTATTTTATGGTTCCCAAGCGGCAAAACGGAGCTAGTCTGTAATTCGTAAATGGAATGGGTTACCATCCGAAAATTAAGTTTGGTTTTTGTAAAATAATGACTCTAAACCGTCAAAATATTTATTTTTTAAATAAAAGCCAAATACTAATAAGACCTTATTTCTTAAGCAATCTACTTTGGCAAAAAATATTAAAATCAGTACTAATATTATAAATGACAAAGTAACTCTGTCTGTCTGTCTGTCTGTTACGCTTTCACGCCATAACTACTGGACCGATTTGAATGAAATTTGGTATGGAATTAGTTTGAGACCCGGGAAAAAACATAGGATAGTTTTATCCAACTGCGCAAAAAGAGGTTAATGGTTTTGCGCGATAACCGACATACGCGCGGGTGGAGCCGCGCCCGTAAAGCTAGTATGTTATAAAATAAACTTGCAAAATCATACTGGGGTAAAAAAATTGTTTCTGAAATTAATTTTTGTAACGTTACGATTACGAAACAAAAATCTTATCTCCTCCTAAACAATATTAACGATTTTCTACCAAACCATGTCAGCCGATAGATACACTTAAAATCTTTAATCTGTATCTAAAAACTGTGACTCAAAGAAATTGTCCATGTAAAAAGTATAAATTTTTCATATTTTCTTGCTTTTCGGACGGAAATACTACTACATTATTTCAACGTCAACTTGGTTGATTTTTATAGTGGCTGTCAACAAGCTGCTTTGTTTTATTATTTTTACATATTTTGGAACTAATAAGGGTCTTAAGTAAAATATTCCGGTATCTGTAAACATGTTTACTACATTTGACTACATCACTAGGTGGACTGACGACATCGTGATTCGCGGGTATCCAATGGCTACAAGCGGCTAATAGCCGTTCTTTGTGGCGTTCTATGGGGGAGGCCTTTGTTCAACAGTGGACGTCTTCCGGCTGATGATGATGATGACCACATCAACTATGTCAACAACTATAATGATGATGTCTCAACGTCCTTTTGGTCAATAATCAATTCAAAATCGAGCAATTTGAACTACTGTGACAGTATCACAACAGCCCACGCCATTTTTAACGCACTCGGCCGTTCGGATTTACCGAATACGATGTTTATTGACAGGATTCGGTGAAAGCCTCGAAAATGTGCCGATTTAATAGCATATATGACTGGGTTCAGAGTAAGGGTCAAAAAAAGGAAAAATAAAAATAATTCTCCAATCAAAAAACGTACATTAGGCACGTACGTCGTTTACTTGTAGAAAATGTCATACTTAGGTCAGGTTTTTACTGATATTTATAGTCTTTAATGAGATAAGGTGATAGTATTTTTGGATGCTATACTAGAAAACTAAAATATCCTTAAGTTCGTTCGTCTGTCCGATGCATTAATCACTAACTTGATTGTTACTTTTTTACTCTTCTTGAATATTATATGTATGTAGAATAGCTTTCGAGTTACTGGCACGTTGAGTCAAAATAAATTCGAAGGATAAGACTATCGTTGCAATGGCTTTTCGGTAAAACGGACGCTCTAATGGCTAGTCAAAATTGTGGTACATCGATGATATGGAATATCGGCAATTCGGACGCTCTAGCTAATAACTTCGGGGAATAAGCCATCGGGCATATGACATTCGAAATCAAGTGGTAAGCCCTGTTTTTTGCTACCTATGAGTAATATTTTTTGGGCAATTGTGCTTATCCACAAGAGCATTGAAAGCCGGTCCAGTCGGTTTACACCGGGAATAAACATGAAGAACTGAAGAGTTATTTTTATGAAATTTTGTTTACGTATTTAGTACTGTTCAGCACGAGATCAGAGTGTGTGTTCATGTAGGCAAGTCCGGTGTAACGTTTTTTTTTATGCCTGATAGTTCAGCCTTTGACCACTATCTCACCTGATGGTCGAGGATGTTGTTCAGGCTGACCTAGAATTACCCTAGCACAAATCACAACACAAAAAATATATTCTAAAACACAGTTAATCCAGTAGTTGGATTCTCAAGAAGATTCTGGTTCAATTAGCGGCATAGTAGTAAGCAATGCGTTTTTTTTTGTTATTTTTCGATACATCCAAAATTTTACATTAAATCAAGTTGCTTACCGCAAAAGGACAAAGACCACTATCATGCTATATTACGACAGATCAAGTAATATATATTTTTTTATGTTATTGAGACGCAACAAGCTCGACGTCGACCTGATCTGGTTAAGATGACTAACCTATGACAGATGCATTTCGTCACAAGCTACGATTTGCACTGCGCCCGTCACCATGAGACATAGTTGTTAAGTCTCATGTGCCTGTTAATTCACTGGCTCTCAAGTACTGCTGCCGGTACACACCGTTAGGTGCTTGGTGACAGATTTTCTACTTCACAGTGGTCGCTAGCCAGACGGGCTTTCGCAAAATATCCTTCCAACATGCGGTGAAGCTCAAGCCCACGGTGGAATTCGAACCATGGACCTGCTGCGTGGCAGTCCATAAACAAAGCCACTGAGCCATCACTGCTTCAACAATATGCTTTCGGCGGCGTTCCGGAACCAACAAAGAGCATAGAAAATCTTCTCCATACACATCTGGTTACTATTGAGCGGGCTTACTTGTACATATTATGATTGTAATTAAGCCAAAAATAAACATTATAACAAGGTCTTACGCTGTAGGTAGACAATTAATTAGTGCCATAATCTCTTGTAATTGGAGCTTAGCAAAAGACGCGTGTTCCACGTCACTTCACGTCGCGACACGCGGATTATCGTGCTACTGGTGTGGTATTAGCCAACACAATAATTCCGCCTACGAGATTTCGAATATAAGTAGCTCTAAACTGCACTGTACTATATCACCCGGATTGCGCGCTGCTGAACACATCAATTAACAAGGGGTTTTCTATAACTCCCACACTTGGCAGGCGGCTAAGAGGATCGCAGGGTAAGATGGCAGTTCTTCAGAAAGGATTATAGTGCCTACCAATATATTTATTTCATTGCTTCTTACGACTCCCAAGTCCCACATATATATGGGTTATGCAATTCTAGCCAGATGGGGTACCTTCTTCGGGGTTACTTCTACAAAAATAATATAAAGAAGAAAGATTTGTATTTTTAATGTAACTAATTTTCCTACAACGTTTAGTCTACTTCTTCGAGAAATTTATTATCCGATATTTAAACAAAATCTTTGTTCATATCATCACTTACCATCAGTTAAAATAGCAGTCAAAGCTACGAATAAATAATGTATTCGTAGGGTCAAAAGCTCCCCAACCATATATAAATATATATATTGAAAAGTTGTCTCCGGCTCTTAGTGATGATGACTATATACAATGAGGCGTAGACAACATTTTTTTTCTTATGCAGAACTGAACTGAATCTTTCCGTATGCATTCCGTATTCTTTACGTATGCAGAAACTTTAAATAGTCTTAAATATGTACAGGTTTGAACACATCATCACAACAGACATATCTGATCGTATTTGAAGCAGTGATAGCTCAGTGGAATTGGCTATGGACTGCCGCGTAGCAGGTCCACGGTTTGAATCCCGCCGCTAGCTTGAGCTTCAACGCATTATGGTAGGACATTTTGTGAATGCCCGCCTGGCTAGCTACCACCCTCAAGTAGAAAATCTGTCACCAAGCACCTGTGCCTGGTGCAACAGTGTGTTCCGGAAGCTGTCCTTGAGAGCCAATAATTCTAGGTTAAGCCTGTTGAACACCTTCGACCACATCATCTCTTACCATCAGCTGAGATTGTGGTTGTGGTCAGAAAAAAAACCTTATATACAAATCTAGAACTCTCAGTTAAAACTCTAAGCATATTTCAAAATAAGTAAAATAATGAAACCAACACTACGCTGTATACAATCCCATGCACTGTACATTTATTTCATCACCCAAACACAGCTAAAATCCCCGCAAACAACCGTGACGACTAAGAACACAAATAATGCACAAATTGAAACCACCCAATGAAGCAGCAGCCCCTCAACACCAAATAATCCAAATGAGAATCCAATCAAAACACTGGAATCGCAACAACCGCCCGATGGATAATTACGCTGCAAAGCCGGAACTTTTATAAAGCGAGGTACATACTACGGATCGAATTATTAGACCGTAATTAATTTATATTTTGGTTCTTCTAATTACTGTTACGCAATCTAACTAGGTACTATTATACTACTGTAACAGGCGGATCGTCCACTGCTGAACACAGCCTGGGTATTTGCCATAATCCCCACGCTTGGCAGGCGGCTTGGGGATCGCAGAGTAAGTTGGCAGTTCTTTAGAAGGCGATGATGATTTTACTAATAAAATATTATTTAATATATAAAATTCTCGTGTCATAGTGTTTGTGACAAAACTCCTGCGAAACGGATTGACCGATTCCTATGAAATCTAGTGTTTATATTCAGTAGATCTGAGAATAGGATGTCAACAATTTTTCATATATATATATATTGTTTTTTTTTTCATTTTCATTTGTATCTTCCGGTATAATTTCTGACCTCTTAAATAGCATAGAGTAGGTATGAGAAGGAAGCCGATCACCGACGACGAAGTACAGTGAATTAAAAAAAATAATGATTGGTGTTTTGTTATTAGGCCGCCAGCACTGCACTTCATTCCTCTTTGGGTCATATACCACATCCCCACACACTTACAATTTATGTGTTATTTTTATTTGCCTACCAAAATATTCACTAAAAATAATTTTATGGCATAACAATATTTGCGCTCACATCAACGCAAGCAAGATGTTGCACAGGAAGTATAACTTAATATCTCTGTACAAGTATTTTCAGGCTTAGTTGCCGAAATAGTACATTACTGCAGAATCCAGTAAGTAAGCCTTACTGGCCAAGTATGAGTAACCGGACAGACTGCAGGTGAGGTAAAGTTATATAGGAGGCCAGGATGGCTCTCTTACTGGTTGAGATTCGTATAGTGCTTTTCTCAAAAATGAAACAAAGTTTAACAACAAATTTATTAACTGAAATTACCTAATACAAACAGTAAATCTCATACTATACTTCTACAACATTACTAAGTACAAAACGAATCATGCATACTTTTTCTACGTCGCGTTAAGTGTCACATACCATAAAATGGCTATGTAAGGCTCCAAAAATATATCTATCTCATAAAATGTCATACCAAAAAGAGAGATATATATATTTGGAGATTGCCTATAATCATGTTATAATGGCTAAACTATAATCTGTGCCTGGTACTTTATTTTTTTTTCTAACCAGATCTAAACGAGTATGACCTCCTGTCCAGTAAGTACATAAACTAACTGGACATTTGTGAATAAGTGTCTGGTAGACTTCCCTTTCTTGATACTTTTTGAGATGTTATGGCAACATCACATACCATTTTTGAGAAAGACATATGTACGTTACGGGTAAGAATATGATGTTAAATTTTGAATACTTCTCAGTGATCAAGTAACAGGTACAATCACTTGTTTTATGAGTTCTAACGGCGCAACATAGGCATTTGGTTTCTGAAACAAGCTGTATGTAGAATGGGTACATATCAAACAAGAAGCACGGCTGTGCATGCCGCCATATATGCTAAAAGTAGTATCACTTTGTCACCGTTAATATAGTCCATCAGGGTAGATATTGGAATTGATTATGACAGGAAAAGCCACGCCACACCTCTGATTTTATAAAAGTTTTTCAAACGGTTATTCAGTTTATCTGAAATAAATTCTTAGAAGCGCAAGGAGTCCACTGTTGAACACAATGGGAGCCCCATCAAACGGGGATATGCCATAACGTCGATGCTTGGCAGGGTTTTGGGCTCATGTGATGGCATATGGCATTAGGCTCGCCCTAATTGCATGGGACAAAATCATATCTCGCGACACGTGGGTGCTTAGATGTTTTAGAGAGTTGTTTTAGGGAGATACTAGCGTGTCCATATGTATGCATGATGGTAGAACGTTTTGCAAACACCAGCCTTGCTAGCTACCGCCCTCAAGTACAAAATCCAAGAGCTGTGCTTGAGAATCAGTACTTCTAGGATCACCTGAACAACATGTACTACATTATCACTTACCATCCGGTGAGTTAGTATCTCCACGCTTGGCAGGCGTCTTGGGAATGGTAGTGGTGCTGCTGCTCACATTCCGGTATTTTACCCCTTGTAATGAGAAGAGTACATGCTAGCTCGGCACCCTTGGGCATCCCACATAAATCACCTCAATTTCAATTTAAAAAAACACTTGGTTGATTATGTTCCCAGCTTTAGAAGGCTTCGCGGTTCACAGCTGGGTGCGGAGCTCAAACATCGATTTATTAAATAAACAACAGCGGATCTACGGAATCCGCGCCATCGGACCGGACTGCTGCTCAGATATAAATAAGAGATTAGAGTTTATTGAACATACTGATGGAAAAATAATATTTTCATCTGGATACGTCACAACAAATCTGTTGTGGAAATATACTTATATATTTGACAGGTTTGGTAAAGGAGGAAATTTAATACCAGCGGATGATATGAAGTGAAAAGACTAGTAATAAAGCTTGATTGTGAAGTTTTTTTTAATATAAGTTTAACCAGGTGGTAGGCCACTGGAACAAGACACCGTCTAGATGGAAACGATTGAGCTTGCTTTGCTTTTATGAACGGGTATGCAAATATAGGCATATTACACAAAATTATGACGGACTAACTGCGCCCTGCGGTTACACCCGCGTGGTGATAGATGATGATAAAAAAAAGTATCATATGTGTTAATTCAGCGCTGCATCTACCTCTATACCGAATTTCATCAAAATTGGTCTAGCCGTTTGAGCGTGAAGAAGTAATAAATATACAACTCACAAAAGTTCGCTCCATATCACAAGTTTGATAAGGATCAATTTGTTACTCCCATATATACATAAGAAATAAATTATCAATTTTTAAAATATTTTAGTTCAGTATTTTGGCGATAATGGCTTACACATAAAATAGAGATATTTGCTGTCCCAGGCTTTTTTGTGAGACAATTTAAGATAAATATTTCCCTTATTTTTCCCTCTTACTAATAAAGGATTCTTTATCTCATACTAAAGGTTTTTCAGCTCACGCTGAATAAATTAAAATTCAGATTAATTTATTCAATTTAGACATCTACGACACTCTTAAGGAAGTCAATAGCGCGTATACGTAGTTAATGCAGATTTTTTTCCTTCTTACTTGACACATATTGTTATATTTTGGACAATTCACACAATATTTTTATAGATGCCTATGTGTTATTCTGATCTGTGAGCTGTATTAATGTAAAGTTTTATTAAAATCCATTCAGTAGTTTTTTCGTGTAAGAGTAAAATACATCCATACTTACAAACTTTCGCGTTTATAGTATTAGTAGGATTATGAATATACATCATCACAAGCAAATAATGCAATAATTGCACCCAAGTTGAATACCGTGCCCTAAGCGGTGCCGGGATAGAGTTGCACCTCCCCATTTCATCCCATGGGTGTCGTAAAAGGCGACTAAGGGAAAAATACTGGAAGGTGGGCAGCAGCGTCTTCTAAAGAACTGTTATCCTACACTGCGATCTCCAAGCCGCCTGCCGAGCGGGGGGGATTATGGCAAATACCCTCTTAACAGGGCAGGATGTGTTCAGCAGTGGACGATCCGGCTGTTACAGAGGGAAGTGAATACCGTAGAATATCTGTACTCAAGAACCAAACATGTGTTATTTAAGAGTGTTTCTCCAAAATTGCGTTCTTTGTCTGATTCATACGGCCTAATTTTTTTTTCACATTTAAGCTTAAAAACATATTTTTACGAAAGATGATAACCTTAGATAAAATGTCTGAAAAAGGCACACTTTTTAATAAAATGGTTTCCGAGATAATTAACTTTAAAATTGGGGCTATATGAATCAGAATCTGTGACATATGAATCAGAATTAGGGATAGAAATGAATTTCTAGTTAGAAAAATCAGTAAATTATTTATTAAAATCACAGTAAATGCACACGATGCTTGACATAACACCTAAATCTAGTCAATCACAGCATGATAATTAATTATAATTATGATACTCGACAATATTAATTATCATTACATTTTTTGTGTAAGTATCTGGTTTCATAAAATCTCAAAAAAAAACTAAAAATCTACATAAATATTATCAAGTACATTTAAACTTTTAACAATAACCAAAATCATTGCAAAAAGTTAAATTAAATATAAATAAAAAATAAATAAATATTATTCGGCAATGACATCAGGCTATTAAACCTGTCTTTCGAGGCTTACTAAAAAATATTTCGTCAACGTCGAAGTTTTTTTATTGTTTACCTTTATTTTATTACCTAGATTAGTATAGGAGTTTAATACCAATATATTAGTTGTAATTTCAGGTAAAGTCTAATTATCGAAAATTTTGCTGTCGATAGATATGAAACCCCTTTGACGTCTTATTACGGACTGCTGCGAAATTTACAGCTACTGTTTTAGACCTGTAAATAACATTAGGTTCATACGAAATGACTTGTTACAGGCGTAACGTGCTGCCAATGTAACGTTTCATTAACAATATGTGTGACATTCTGATTAATATGATATTTTTACCGTATGAATCAGACACACATCAATCAGAATTTTGCCCATTAACACCGATAAATCATCACACGTATTCAATTAAGGATTGTTATTTATACATAGGTTTCTGTTCCCCAATGTCATTATATTTTCCACAGATTCAAGTTTGAAAACCATTTACCATAATTATAAAAACGAACATACTAATCAGAAACACAGGTGTACCAAGGTTATATGAATCAGATATTTACCTTTATATCTTCGGGACGACACAAACCAGCCACACGTCACGTCGGGACCACGTCAGCCGAGCCACTGGCTACCGCCAGCGCGGGGAGGGGTCGCCTTATGTTTCGTATTTAGCTGGGTACGTTCGAGTGAAACGCGTGAATATGAATCAGACTTTTTTGCCGGACACTCAGTATTTTTTTATTTATAAATAAACCTTCGTGATTAATTTGTATTAGTACCATTTTTTTTGGTGTAAAGAAACAACTAATATTCTTTTGTAATAATTATAATTCACATCAATTTATGAATAAGAAATAATGTTATTGTTACTAACGTTCAAGAAACTGGGTTACGGACACACCATATTAGTCAGAAGAACTACTTTTAAATATTATTTGAAATATTTAAATAAATATTATTTAAAAAAATTAACTTGTGCAAGATAGGAAATAGTCTGAGGTATGTTTTAAAATTAACTGCACACTTATTTGTCAGTTAGTTACAAAAATAAACCTCAAGACATCGAAAATTTAGGGTTCGGAGAATCACTCTTAAGATGTGTTTCGCCTGCTGACTGAATTATCAATAAACACAGAATAACCATGTAACTTAATTTCCTAGTTGAATGGTGCAATCGGCCGGCAAGAGCCAAAACTCTTGAAATCATATCAACGAAACAAAGAAATCCCGTTGATTAGATCCGCTTCAACCTTAGCTCGGTGAGAGGCGAATGGACCACCATTCATGGTTAATTGCATTTCAAAATTTACACGATATGCCTCTTTGGATTTAATGAAATAAATTTCTCTTTTGTACAACTGTCATAAGCAAAAATTATTCAGTGTCAAAAGAATTACGAATTTTAAGGTAAGTATATTTTAAAACAATTATGAAATTACAAAGTTACAAATTTACGAGGGGAAAAATTTAAGTCATGTGCGGGATTAGAACCCTTGTAGTACAACGTAAGTTGAACTGTAGATCTCGCTCCATCCTAATACGATGGTTAAGGAACGATAGGAAAAAAAATAGTTATGACTCATTATCATGGTAGTTCAGTCGGTCAGAGCATACCTTGGCTAAAGGGGTGGAAGGACGTGGATTCGAATCCCGCACATGACTTAACATTTTTCCTGTCGTAAGTTTGTAATTTTGTAATGTAATCCGCAGAGCATGCGTCATTGCAAAAATTAAAATATTAAAGTCATGAAATTGCTGAATTCTTCAATTTCTTCAGAAGCGCTGTTATCCACCTACCGGTATTTTTCCTTTCGTCACCTCTTGTTCTTATGCAAGAAGATATGAGGGTTGGGGTTAAATTCTGGGCCGCCATACCATAGGGATGTAATGAATACTAACATAAAATTTTTTGGTCTGCTCGTCTTTGCAACTTCAACACTTCTATCTTTCCAACTTGTTAGATGCGTCGTAGAGGTTACTCCTAACTCCTGTAGATGAGTTGTGTGCCCTTCATATTTACTAGACGAATTCAGGGTAATTACCAGAGTCACTACCAGTCTTGTACTTCCGAGCGTCCGGTGAATAAATATAGCCGCTAATCGTGTTTTTTTTAGGAATAATCTGTGGACAATATGCCTTCCTTGTGTCTTTAGACTCTGCACCAATTATACAAGCACTGTGAGAGATAAGAAAACTGTTTAATTTCACGCGTAATTATTGCTTTTATTGATGAAATATAATATATCATCATTTTGTTTTATCTAAGGAACTAATATCAATGAAATGGATGACCGAGATATGTGTAACGTTTGGTGTGCGCGAGTGAAAGAGATCGCAGTGTAATGGTGATCGGAACGTCTCGTGGCGGTTCGGTGGTTACACGCATTGCTTATTTATCTCTTTTACAACAGATATGACGCATAATATTTGAACGTTCATTCCTTGTCATTACAAACTGCATATACATGTGCGTAGGTATGTAGATAGGTAAATTCTAGTAAGCTTTTAGAGCAGTGGTGTTCGGATATAACTACTCTAATATTCAGCTCTCTGGGTTAGTCTCATTTTATTTGATAAGTAGATCATTCATTCTTAACTGACTTGTTTTTTATTGGATGAACCGATTTTAATAATTCTTTTCATATTTGAAATGTGACGCTTGTCGTTTGGTCTTATTTAAATTTTAATGGAAATCGGTCCAGCTGTTTATGAGTTACACTACAATAACTGATTTTTTTCCTATCTTTATGATATATTCGTTGACAGTGAATAACAATCGATCCCGTACTTAAGTAACAATGTTAGTGACCCTTGCTACTTACGGGATTGATTGTCTTTCACAAAGACACAAGTCATCATTCAAAATGATTCACTCATTCAAAATGAGTTTTTCCCAAAAAATGGAACCGACTTCAACACTCAAAAGTATCAAATAACTTGTCGAAGTCGGTACCAAGCGCACAATATTGTGATAATAGGTACTTTTGAACTATCATGGTACCGACTTTAACAAGTTATTTGCTGCATTGGAGTGTTGAAGTCAGTTTTTTTTTTCAATATAAATTACTTCGTGTAAAATTTAAGAAATAGTAAAAACATTTTACCTTTAGAAATAAAACCCGGAGTTTCCAACACGAATTGTAAACGTAATTCGGATGCACAAGCAGACGTAGTTCATTAGTTGTCGTCCAACTTTCAAATTACATTTGGATGCCTCCCCCAAGTTTTTCTTTGACTTGTGTGGGCGTAGGGCTGAGCCGGCCTTTATTTCCTGAACAACTTCTGCGAAGGTCACGGAGAGATGTACTTTTTTATGAAATTAGAGGATCGTGACTAAGGAATGATGATTTGCTCGTAATAGTAAAGGTTTATTAACTGGTCAACCCACATTAATTTCATTGTTCAGTATCAGCCGGAAGGTCCACTGCTGAACACAGCCTCTGCCATTAAGGGGGGGTTTTACCATATTTCTTTTAGTCTTGGAGATCGCAGTGTAAGATATCAGTTCCTCAGAAGGCGCTGCTCCCGGTCACCTCCCGGTATTTTACACTTAGTCGTCTCTTACGACACCCGCAGAGTATGATTATGGCTATAACTGGTTAGGAAGAGATGGTGTGGATGAAGAAATTATGTTCCATTGAATGGAACAGAACCTACAGAACGGTTTCCGAACCGTTAGGTGCTTGGCGGCAGATGTTTTACTTCAAATTAGGTGGATCATTCTTAAATTTCCTTCCCAAATGCGAATAGGGAACTTCATTTGAATCATAGACCGTCTGTGATGAAAATGGTACAATGGTGTCATGAAAAAATGGTGCAATGACAAATTAACGACTCTTCCCTCTCCTCTCTCATTCCAACAGTAAAGTAAAAAGTTAGTATAATAATATATTAATGTATCGTGGTAGTTAATCTGAGTGCCCACCTATAATTCTTTTTCTCTGAACGACGAAGTGTCAAACACCCCACTGTTGGGTTTATTTCATATGGCTTGATTTTGAAAACGAACCGTTTCCCGCCAAATGAGCAATATCTCCAACCTATCTATGGTTGAGAGAAGTTTACCGCGCGCCGCCGTGATACCGGATGGCGCGACTGTCTTCGACATCTTGAGAAGCCTGTGTGTGCGCGGTCTATGCAAAATTAAGAAAATACTGATATATACTTGTTTTGAGACGTGGAAACTATACAAATCCGCTAAACAAGGTGCTAGTGATCATCAGGAACTTTTATTTCGTCCCGGGACATGCTCCAAGTGAGGCTGTGCATATTCGGTGAGTTTCGTGCATTATCAAAGCCAATTTTGTTTTACAATTTTCAAAGTTCTTTTAGCTATCGAATCAAACACCCACCATTAATAATAATATTACTGAAGGGTTAGGTGCATTAAATAACATTGAATAGGTTTTTTATATTGATTGACAAGCCAACTAATGGCCTATTGGTAAGCGACGGTGTGGCCGAGGATGTAGCACTAGGTCTAGAAGAAATCTATTCACTATAGCCTTGAAGATACCTAGGTGACAGCCCTATCAAGTTTATAACTAATCTACATGCGTAATGCATGTAAATAAGAACGAGGGCTGTACACAAGTTTAAACTGAAAAGTTCGCTTTAGATTCGATTTGATTTCAACTATTCAATGGAAAGAAACTGTTGCGACGTAAACACGAAATTGGTTTTACTGAGTGAGATTATAGTTGGGACTTGGATTCACTGAATTTGTATTTTCTTTTATACTCAGCTCGAGTTTAATTAAAAAAGTATTTAGGTACGAGTTTGAAGTTTTCTTGCAAAAAATTCATGTTAGACTCTAAGGACTACGAGTTTATGTATGATTAAAAGCATACCTAATCAATCCATATTCATGTTGTGTGTAAAGTTTCTATACTGAAAGGGCAACTTGAACTGTTTTTTTTGTACTTGGTACGCCTCTGACCGCTATATCACCTGATGATGAGGTCGAAGATGATGTTCAGGTTGACCTAGAATTACTGGCTCTCAAAGACAGCTGTTGGAGCACACCGTTAGGTGCTTGCCGTCAGATTTTCTACTTGAGGGTGGTCGCTAGCCAGGCAGGCATTCGCAAAATGCCCCTCTTCCATGCGTTGAAACTCAAGCTCAAGGAGGAATTCAAAACGTCGACCTGCTGCGCGGCAGTCCATAGCCAATGCCACTGAGTCATCACTGTTTCAAAACTTGGTGCAACTTCTTTTTATCTTTATATTGCAATTACACCGCATCTCTACAGTTAAATCATTAAATTCAAAGCTGTATTGAACCCCCAACAGGAGTGCTAATGTTGCTCCTGCGCCCTGTGACGTTTTTGTTCGCTTATTATGTAACAGTGTATTAAATCAGTAGGTAAACTAAGTCTACCTAGCCTTTTATACCTTAAATATGTTTGTACCAAAATATATTGCGACAGCTATTTCAGCCTTTTCTACGAAAGCTTGCCAACAACGGTACATTAAAACCTAGGTAGAACATGAGCACTTTACAAGGGCGGGCGCGGGCGGTGCGGAGCGGCGGGCCGGAAGTGGGGCGGGCGGTGACGGACGGCTCCATTACCGCCTTCCATCCACTCTCCCGCTTCAATGTCGAGTCCGGTGGTGAGATTGACATGATTTTTGGGGTTACAGCGTAGACCTTCTTATGTATACATCTCGTATAACTTAATTTCAAGCTTATTCCAAAGAATTTTATGTTATGGTCAAGTTATTATGTGTAGTATAGCATTTCGGAATTATTAAGTTTTTGAGTATTTTAGCTCGACTACGGTATAACATTTGCATGTGATCGCCACCAATCCACGACTTTCAATAACTATTTTAACGTTATCGTTATGAAGTATATTAAGCGCTATAAACCTAATACTCATAATTAATAACTTACCACATCACATTCATACAAAAATTTAATTCGTACATTTGTAAATGCTTTATAGTGCTGTTGACTACGCAATATTAGGATAGGAAACAAATCTCAGATTTGTTATATTATAATTTATTGACTTTACTGCATACTGAAGTCATAAAAATTGATAATAAATTTGCTTACAATAAATGTTGATTGATAGAACCAAATTAGCAACCATGTCTTATTCACCTCGTGGTTAATTATGCTATAAAAATTGGTAGGTACCAAAAATTGGATATAATTTTTTTATCCATAGATTACATAGCTACGCCTTCTCTGAAAGGCTGGACACAATTCGCTAGATATGTATTGGTTGCGAATAACTAATTAAGAGCGCTCTGGAATGCGAGGCAGGCTTTTCAATGTTGACTTTAAAAAGTACTGGATATTAAATGTGACATTAGCATAATCAATTCACTAAGTATGTTAGTTCCGTGGCTCGAGCCGTGGTTTACAGAATGCGATATGCTCCACAAGTTAGTATCGGCGGACATGCAGGTTCTTTTCTAGAAATACGGAACGATAACACTAACGTTGCTTCGCTACGGTCGCTTGACAGCCTTTTAGTAAGCTAAATGGTTGCTGTCTACGGGCTTGTCTATGTTTACGATTTAGTAAAGAACTTTATTTTAAGAGTTTCTGGTATTTTACTTATGTATGATTAATGATGACGTATTTGAATATATGCGTGAAAAGACAAACAATACGTGGTTTTGGGGCACTCAGAAAGTCTGCCAAACTACAAGTAATAATAATAATAATGATTTATTGACAAACTTACTGAGCTATTACAATACTTATTTACTGAGTCTTTACAATTTTAAATGTCTAATTTATTTTGAATATCTTGAAGTCTGACACAATAAGATTTTAACAAAACATTTTTGTGTAGATTGATACTTTCAGAGCGTCACGCCCATTTTCCGGAGAGATAATCAAACACCCGGGATTTCCAATTGCAACCAATGAAACCCCATTTTAAAATCTCTGTTTGGTTATTCTTCTGGATTTTATCATCTAGCGCATTGATTTTCATCATAGCAGTCCCGTAACAAAACTAAGATAGGTATACTGTTTAACCCAACTTATCATAACAATCCTGAGGTTATCTCGATATATTATGTAGATTATATTTTGTTTCTTAGATGAAATAACGGGATATAATACGATGCGTTGTAGATACAGAAGTAGCAACTATTATAACGAACCAATCTAAAACCGCCAAACTCAATTTAGCTATTCAGGTACCCGACATGACAATAGAATTCAATCTCCACGGATGTGATATCAAAATTGACTTTTCACAGGTGCGAGTTCGTGACAAATCCGGTAACAAAATCTGCTAATAAATGAAATATGAGGATCAAAGCGACAATATTATTTGAGCGACGCGCTCGTCCGGGAGTCCGGTCCGGTGGCCGTCGCCGGGTTGGTTAATCTCATGAATATGCACCTGACCGCAGCCGGTCGGTTACCGTACGGCCGGCCGACCTTCTGTATAATATGCCTATGAGGCACGGGACGAACTGAAATTGATACTTTGTTTGAATGTATCTTCAGGCGGCATCTACGTTAGCATAGTGTATACTCAGTAAGCTTGGGAATTCAGAAACTCCTGTTTAATCATAGCTTTAATAGTATTTCGTCAGCTATATGGTGATGGTTCAAGACGAACTATTTTATTGCGCATTGTTAAACGTGATTAACGTGAGTAATCTCCTTAGCGGAACGACTGTTCGATGTATGTCGTTTAAGGCAAAAATGAGCAGTTAAGAATCCTAATAAATCCCAGAAAAAGAAGAGCCGTTGCAAAAGTCTTACGTTTTAGTCACTCCCATTCCGGGTAATGTGAGCGTTACGATGGTAATAAGCTCTGTTTTGCGCCCCATGCGCAGCAACGCCCCAATAACATCTACGTAAGTGGTGGCATGCATTTTATTCAGCGCATTCTTTCCCGTAATCGCTTATAACAAAATCAAACAAAATTTTACATAACAGTGTTTAAATTGATTATGCAGTGAACTTTTTGCTGCCAGTAAAATGTATAATATTTCAATATTAAAACTTGTAATCGACTATCATCGGTCGATTACAAGTTGAATAAATATAATATCATATATATACGAAATTATACGTATATATACGATATTATATTTATTCATTAAAATCGTACGCAAGCTGTGGATTGGTATTTTTCAAACTCAATTCATTTTAGGCGCTCCTATGATAGTCGATTACAAGTTTTAATATTGAAATATTATACTCGTACATTTTACTGGCAGCAAAAAAGTGTTAAATAGTCACTGCGAGAATATAGACCAAGAAACTTAGGCTAAAATTCAGAGACAATTAGTCTAAGCGTGAACTAATGCTTTAATCCGTCAAAATGTAGTGCTTAGCCTCATAATTGTATTCAGAGACATCTGGTACAGCGCTTAAACTTAGCGCGTGCTATGCTAAGCCAAGTAGTGGAAATCGACTACTTTAGCCTGTCTCAAAGCAGGAGTGGCGCCGCCTAGTGAGACACTGAGGCGAATGGTACAAAAAGTTCTTCAGGAACTTTTTTCGTAAATTGAAAAAGGCACATATTTTGTTTCACTCACTCCAATCACATTTTATATACTGTTGTTCTTATCCTTTTCTTTTTATATCAGGATGCACAGATAAACAATAACCGGTAAACGTTCCATAAGTGAAAAATGTGCCATAGATAATAAAGTGTGATCTAAACAAGGAACATGGTATGTAGGACTAAGACTATATCTCTGAATATGAAATTTAAAGATTTGCTTAGCCGACGCTAGGCTAAGACTGGTCTTTAACCGACTTACAGAAATGTCTCTGAATCTCAGCCTTAGACCCATTCTTTTTAAATGTACTTAACGGTGTATTACAAAGTACATTATATTATATACGTATATATATTATAATATAATTGTAAAAAAAAATGACTGCAATGACCTGTAGGTTGTCTAAATGCTTTATTGTAGTAGTTGTTGTGTTGACTATAATAGTTCGTAGATTGTTAATAAAGGCATGACATTGGTAAAAAAAAGTTTAAATAATATATTTCAATTTTCTTTTTTCCAGCATTGTTTATCTGTAGGAACTGTATTATAAAATCGCGTTTTTAATGAAGTAATTTTAGAAGTTTTTTTATATGTATTTGCTAATATAAAATTTTATCATGATTTTCACTGTTGAATTGTTTTTTTTATTTTTTTTTATAGGGAGGACATAGATGCTGGCTACCGCCTGTGCGGTCGTCCAGCTCCACCGGGTTTTGGGCGAGGGCCTGGCCCTACAATAGCCCGGGAGGGAGAAGTGCCGAAGGCACTTCTCCCGAGACGGGCGTAGAAGGCGAAAAGCGCCTTCTACCTCCGTCTCCTGCGGACGCCGAAAACGTACCGCTATTATAGGAGGGGTTGACAGCGAGCTCAAGGGCACCACTGTGGTTCGGACCTCGGCTTGTCTCACTGTCGAGAGACATGGGGGGGATCGGAGCAAAATGCCTCTGTGCAACTGCAGTGTTGCACAATTGGGCCCTACTGAATAAAACTCTTTGACTATTTGGAGAGCAATTTATCGTGACCTTGTTTTTGCCTCGAGCTCGCCGGCGAGCTCGGTGTTTGATTGTGTGACCTCTAATTACCTCACACCTGGGGATTTTACCTCGACGACTTGCGGATAACGCTAAAGCTGCCAATGTAATGACTGCGATGGGGTCATCCGGGTCGTCTAATACCTGCCGTGGTCGGCGACGGGGGGGTTTGAAAAATGGGATAGAAGAGGCGGTCGAGTAGTTCGATGCCTGGACAACCAATGGGTTCGAGTGGTGGGGCGCTCGATCAAAGTATCGGCGAGCGCAGTCCTTATTGAACTGCGCTAAAGAGGGAAGGTTTAGGTCGCAGTGCAACTCGGTGTTCCGGACATACCACGGAGCGCCGGTTGCACTACGAAGAAAACGATTTTGAATGACTTGAAGCTTGTGGAGATGGGCCTCACTAGCATGACTAAACACTACTGATGCGTAAGTCATGATGGGGCGGATGCAGGCAGTGTAAAGTGTCTTCTTATTACTAAGAGACATTTTACTCTCTTTGCGAATCAGGGGACCAAGGCGACCCATTACAAAGGCCGCTCTGTTTCGGACGGTTGTTATATGATCGCTAAAGGTGAGATTCCGATCAAGGGTGACTCCGAGATATTTTGTTTTACTAACCCAGGGGATGGGTTGGTCAAACAAAGTTAAAGGTTGCGGGTAACGGGGGCGAGTCTTCTCAGTAAAGTACATAGCTGCACTTTTAACTGGGTTGACCGCGATGCGCCATTTACGGAACCAGTCACCGATCTCGGTGATGGCCCGTTGGAGGGCGAAAATGGACTTTCTGCTGATACGCCACCCAGTGGTATAAATAGCGGTATCATCCGCGTATTGGGCCAATAGGACGTCTGGCTGAGAGCGTGGGATGTCGCTGGTATACAGCGCGAAGAGAATGGGTGATAGCACGGAGCCCTGAGGGACTCCGGCTCTGACTGGGTGGGGGGAGGAGAGGGTGCCTTCCACGCGATAGCGAAAGCTTCTGGCTTTAAGGAAGTCTTGTAGGATGAGCACAAGACGTTCTGGCACGCCAAGTTGGTATAGCTTGTAAATCAAGCCATTGTGCCAGACTTTGTCAAAAGCTTTCGCCACGTCGAGGAAGACTGCTAGCGTGGTCTGGGGTTTGGGGTACTTGTTAAAGCCCTCAATGATGTGCTCCGTGAGGCGGTGCACCTGTTGGACGCATGAGTGTCCGGGTCTGAAGCCAAACTGCTCATCTGGGATAAGGTGGTGTTCCTTAGCATGGGACTGGAGGCGGTTTGCAAGTAACCGCTCGTAAAGTTTGCCTAAGGCACTGAGGAGGCTGATTGGGCGGTAACTGGTGGGGTCAGATGAGCTTTTGCCTGGTTTGTGAATGCCAATGACAGTTGCACATTTCCAGGTGTCTGGGAATAAGCAGTGGCTCATAGCAGCATTGAAGATGCTGACTAGGAGATGGATGAGAGGAGGAGAGAGGGTTTTAAGAACCCTGTTGGAGATGCCATCGGCACCGGGGGATTTGCGCGGTCGGAGGGCCTTGATCAGTCTCGCCACCTCAGCGTAAGTCGCTAAGGTGGCAGGTGGGAGTTCAGAGGTGACCACAGAGCTTTTACGTTCGACTTCAGCATCCACCGAATCGAGGTGAGCTTGGTCAACGTGATCTACGTTAGGGGAACACTGAGCCTCTAGGCTATCAGCTAGGCACTCAGCTTTGTCCTCGTCAAAGAACGCTGGGACTAGTGGGACTGGTCTGTATAAGGGAGGCATGTCGTTATGGTTACTACCTTTCATACTTCGCGCCAAGTTCCAATAAGCATGGTGGCTTGGCACGAGGTTTGAAAGTTTATCGCCCCATTGTTGATCACGCAACTCAGACATGCGACTTTGAACCATGCGTTCAAAGTGGCGTTTCTTAGTTTTGTTCTCTTTACTGGGGTAAGAGTCGTAATGTCGGGTCACTGCTTTACTCTCCGTCACCAATCGTCTCACATCCGCTGGAATGACAAGGCGCCGGTCGTCCGGCACTATGACCTCCTTTGCGGATGCACCTACTACGGTGGAGAGGTGATTGGTGAACGAATCGATCGCAAGGGTTACGTCATCTTTTGTCAGGATGTCGTCAGGGATCTTGTCTAGGTCCGGTGAACTGATAGCCTTTAGGGCATCGCCTACTTGCTTCCAGTTCACTATCGTCTTAGTGGGGCGGGGGAGGTCAGTCGTTGGGTCGGGACCTAGTCGCAGTATAATGGGTCGGTGGTCAGAGTGAAGCTCGTGAACCACTTCTATGGAGCGTAACCGGAGTGTTACGCCTCTGAATAGTGCCATGTCAAGCAAGTCAGATCGGTGGTCTTCCATATAAGGGTAGTGAGTGGGCTCAGTGGGCGCAATTATGTCAAAGTTAAGTTCTGCGATTAGGTTTTCAAGTGCAATACCTCTGGGATTGTTGACGTTACAATTCCATAGGATGTGCTTACTGTTGAAGTCGCCAATCAGAATGACGGCGCTTCCTAATGAGAATAGGGCTTCTAAGTCAGCTCGGACGATCGGCTTTTTGCAAGCTTGGTAACAGGATGCTATGACTATAGGTTGATGACCAGTCATAGCTAGGAGGCAACAAGATGCTTCCATATTAACAAGAGTTGGGGTAGGTAGGGGAATGCAGTGCAGGGACCTTTTGTAATAGATAAGAGTGCCTCCCCCACGGGAGTTCACTCTATCATCACGTACCGTTCTGTAATTGGCAAACCTAGGGTTCGCCTTCCCCGGTTTTAGAAAGGTTTCCTGCACGCATATGATATCGATAAGGTGGGTACAACAAAAGTCGTGGACGAGGTCACGTTGTCTGAAGAGGCCGTCAGCGTTAAATGACGCTAACGAAACTGAGTACGGTTTCGTGCGTTCGGTTGTACTACCCATAGTGGTTGTACTGGGGAGGGGCCTGGGGAACGAAGCGCTTAAGGGCGCTAAGTAAATTCGCGTGTTCCAATGTGTATTGGATCACGTCCGCTGGGGATTGAGCGTATTGCATCTTGTGGAATAGCTCTTGTACCTCATTGATGTCAACCGACATAGCCAGATCGCTGACTAGGTTGATTGCCTCTTGAAGAGGGGCAGCCATCAATGGCATAGGTGGAGCTTGTGGCCGGGAAGCGGCGCGGGGAGGCGCGCGAATGGGGTTGGCGACGGGTGCCGGGAGCGCGGGGCGAGCCGGGGCCGGTGCGCGGGCAGGGGCCGCGGCGCGGGCGGGTGCGGGTGCGGGCGCGGGTGCGGGCGCGCGGGCCGGGGCGCGGGCGGTAGCGACGGTCTTAACCATACTGGGTGGTTTAGACCATGCGTTACGGGCTGGGAGCGGCGCGGGTATTACCTGTGAGGCAGGTACTACCGTTAATTTAGGGCTTACCCGTTGGTAACGGTCGTAAGAGGGACGGGTCGGCCTATGCCTTGCCACCCTGTGGTTCACTCGTGGTGCTTTAGGGCAGCCACGGTAATTCGCGGTATGCCCTTGAGCACCGCATAAAACACAGCTGGGTGGGTCCGGCGAATCACGGGTGCGAGTGCACGCTGCTGTCGCGTGATCGCCTAGGCACTTAACGCACCTAGCGCGAGCGAAGCAGAAACGGGAGGCGTGCCCGTATAGTTGGCAGTTATGGCACTGCGAGGGACTCCCATTCTTGTATGGGGCTTGGACATCGAGTCCTGAGAGGCCACAGACCTTTTTTAAATTAAAAATGGCCTTGCCTTCAGGAGTACGATCTAGTACTACGAGTACTAGATCGTAGGGGCTGCGGTCCTTCCCGCTGTACATGCGGTGAACTGCATGTACGGGGAAGTCTTGTGCCTTCAGGTCGGCACATACCGAATCGGTATGTACCTCCTTGGGCACACCGCGGATGACCACTCGGAGGACTTTCTCCTCTTCGAGCGCATAAGTGTGAAAACTTATGCTCTCGTGGCGGAGGAGTTTAGTTAGCGCTCTGTGGTCGCTAATGGTGGAAACTTGGACTTTAATGCCCTGCTGCGTGGAGCGGGCATTAGTATAGTGGATCCCACGATCCGAAACTAAACGGGACAGCATGTCCCATTTGGTTTTGTCCTGAATGAACAGGGGCGGAGGCGGTTTTTCGCGGCGCGCGCTCGCGTCCTGAGGGGACGCGGCAGTGGTGGCCGGAGCGGAGGGAGGAGACGCGGGGCGCGGGGCGGGGGTCGGCTTCTTGCCGGAGGCGGGGGCCTTAGCGGGTGCCTTGGCGGGAGGGGCGGAAGTTGCGCAACTAGCGGCTTTAGGAGCACGCTTGCGCTTTCTATCTACGACGGTATAGCCGTCGTTATCTGAGTCCGAGTCAGTGCGTAAGGCGCGACTCGGATCTACCTCCATCTCCGCTTCGGAGTCCGAAGTGGGCTCGACAACGGCGATGGAGGGACGGGTGCTCGCTGGCCTCCCGATCGGTGAGCGCGAGCGAGACCTCTCACGGGGAGGGGCTGCCACCGTGCGTCTGTTGTCAGGGCCCGGAGCGGGCGAAGTCGGGCTGTCCTCTGAGAAGGACCGGGTCAGAGGAGGGACGATGGCCTCCGGAATTGGAATTCCGGAGGGAGCGATGAGAGTGTCCGTGAGGCGGGCACTCTCTGCATCGTTAAGCGATTGCTGATGATCAGCGTAGAGTTCGGGGTAGCGGAGGGCGAAGGTCTGAAGGACCTCCACCTCACCGTTAGAGGGACGTTGCATCCTGAGGGGAATACTCAGGATGGCCTAACGGGTTCTGTCTCCCTCACGCAACTCGTGAGCTCACTTGTGTGAGAGGGAGTGAGTACCTATGGTGTGCCCTAGTTGTGTACCCTCTCCGAGCTTTTTTCTCGGCGGAGAGGGGTGCTCCTAAGCGCTACTCCGGGTTTGACTAGGGGTGACCCCAAGGCCAGAATCCCGGAGCCCAGCTTGCTTCGGCTGACCCGTGAAGCGGGAAAGGCCACGGTGCAAGGTTAAACCAAAACAACAACAGTGGCCGTTGTCACCGTAGGGTGTCACACTGCGACCGCAGCAAATGGCGGATTTGATCGTTCAGACGGGTTTGGCTGACGCTACCCCACGCCTGAACGACGTCGCTTAACAGCACAAAGTGTGTTGTTACGCGACTGTTACTATGTTGTGTCGGATAGTAAAGTGGTGAAATGCGCACCGAAAAGTGCGGTCGAAGCAAGACCACCAGCCCGATATGATGTTGTTCGTCCGAAACAAGGGACTGGGTAGGTGGTAATGCCAGACGTCTTAGAGCGCCTCTGCGCGACGGCACGGCGAGCTCGTAGCTCGCGTTGCTCGGCGTTCGGCGGCTGCTCAGCGTCTGCACAGAAACAAAACTTCGTCAGGACTGCGTATTCCAAGGCACTGGTCTGCAACTAGCGTCGGAACGATGACCCGAGTGAGACGGCAATAGTGCGGGGACTATTGCGGTCTCACTGGGAGATACTGGCGGAGCTGTAGACAGGTGTGCTCGGCGTGGCGGCACAGGTCGGAATGATTCTGTGACTGTTGAATTGAATTTTACTACCCCTTTAGCTGCTCCGCCTCCCCCCCCCTCTCATGAATTTTGTACATCTATTGCCTTAATACTGATTAGCCCATAAATACTGAAATCATCGATTAAGCACGTAGTTTTTCAATAAAAAAATGTCCCATTCAATTCAATGGGAGACCTATGTTGTAAGAGCTATAAAACTGAGGCCTACCCGCACCTGACCTATTTTTTATTGATGTTTATTAATTATAAACTACTACCTGTAAAAAATCCTGATTTGCTCTGCGAACTTCCGCTGCGGTCACGATTTGGTCGCATGACCACTAGTAACACCACTACTGAGAGTGCACGTGCTTCGGAGGGCACTTTTGTATGTCTTAGAATGGCAGTCGTTACAGCATGATGCTAGGGCATTTTGTGAACCTGGCTAGGTACCACCCTCGAGTAGCAAATATGCCGCCAAGCACCTAACGGTGTATTCCGGAAAGCTGTCCTTAAGATCCAGTAATTCTAGGTTAGCCTGAACCACATCTTCAAATACATCATCACTTACTATCAGATGAGCCTGGTAGCTATAAATAAAAAATAAAATAGCTGCAAGTATCAAGATGCCCCATTTCATTCATATTGAAATGTGGTTGCGGGGTTAAATATATACGTTAGCAGCGCGATAATTGATACAACTAACGAATGTTCCAAATCCTAGCCCGTAATGGAATCCGGATTAAACCCTAGTAGTATTGCTGAATCCACCAAGTTTAAATGTTAATTGAAGTGTTTTTAGGAAACATTAATTACAGTCATTGAGCCAAAAGGTTAAACTAGAGTAGCTAATGTACATAATATCTGTAGATATAATGTAAGCTAAAATTCTACTATGAAGTGTGCAAAACAGGATCCTATTTCTACAGAACAAAATAGATTGTGGTTGATTTTTACCATATTTAGTTTTATTTTTGTTAGTCTATAAAACATTAACGAAATATTCATGTATATGTTATTATCACACTTAGAATCGCTTACGGTTACAGCAATCATCAATGTTCGTTCACTGTGGTCACTTCTTGAATCTGCGGTCTTTACACTCCGATACCTTATACGGCGGTAGGGCTACCAAATGCCCGCCTGGCGAGCTACCACTTCAAGTAGAAAAACTGTCACAAACCACTTGACCATGTGATCCAGGATCTGTCCTAGAGAGCGAGTTCCCATTCTATATAAAGCCTGGCCTCAGCCTGGTAAGATTGTGTTAGAAAAGAGATTTTAAAATGTCTCACCTCAAACCACTTTAAAAAAAAACTTCACCCTTTTACCAATTGCAATCTCATCAGACACTACACCATCCATAATTTATTAAGACAGGTGCATTTTTAATATTTTTTTATCTGATTGACTATCCTTTTATTTGAACACTACCTCACCTGATACTGTGGCTAAGATGTTCAGGCTAACCTAGAGCTACTGACACTCAACAACAACTGCGGGAACATACCGTTAAGTGCTTTGGGACCGATTTTCTGACTGAGAGTGGCAGCTAGCCTAGTGGCCCCTTATAACTTGTTATAGGGTTGCTGTCCATTAACAACCAGCCGACCGATTAACGTTCCCTCCAAAGCATGGAAACGCTCAGTAGTAATATAGTAAAATCAGACTGGTTTTGAATTACATAGTTTCTTAACATAGTTGATCAGTCAAGAACGCCTAAGCAAGCTACGCTACGAGCGTTTCTGATAATTCATAGAATGCAGAAAGACTCACCCTAAATCTTACCATCCCCGTCCCCAGTATGACTAGTATAATAAACCAGCCTCTGCCAATTAGCAACATACAGAAACAGTTTCCAAGAAAATACTACGATCGGTCGCTAAGTCTCGTAAAATAATTTCCGTCGACCATTCCTTACGAGTATCCATTCAATCGGCTCTTAAAGTGCTTATTATCTCCTCGCTCAATTGGGTTCATCATTAAATACTTAAGCAAAATTAGATTGAAAAGATTACATCGGGCTCGCGAACTTCCGGCCTCTAGAAGGCTCGTTAGAGCGCTGCACTTAGCCAGTTTTTATTGCGCCGTATCTGTCTTGGACTGGGTTATTTCTGAGATTATTCGGTATTATTCGCTAATTCGCCTCTACTCGTTGCTTTTTACGGTAATCGGGCCTATTTGCGTCTGTTTACGGGCGATCGGCATCCGCTGTTCTAATTTCGAAAACAATGTCTTGCCTTTATTGTCATATTACGTCTTGGAACAATTCCATTTCCATCTGTATTACCATGAAGTTATAATAGCCACTACTTGATGTTTGGTATGATTCTTGTACGTATATGACTACATAATATATAGGTAGTTATGATATATGTATAGTATTAAGGTGAGTCTTTAGTATTGATGATCCTCGAAGGAGTAGACTAGTTTAAACATTTTACCAGTAGTTTTAGATCATCTCACGTAATATGGGGCGAGTTTTTAGTGTGCTGCCTATTATAAGTCATTTAGTAGGTATCATATAGTAATGTATCAGTTCTATAATCGGCTCATATGCGGCAAGTTGCATCTGTCAATATATGACATACTATTTTATATATACTTCTACCTTTTATGTCATGATCTATTTTACACTCTGTTTTACTTGATATTATACTAACTAATGTATATGTATATATTGAAAACTAAATGAATGTACATGTATTAAGTCATGTATAAACGCAGAAACAAATAAAACGAGAGTTTGTTTGCTTCAGATATTAATGAACTACAGCAATGTTAATTTAAGAATGTTACATTTTTAAGTAAACGCACAATATCACGGAAATGTAAACAGTGTGCTCAAAGCTAATGTATTTTTTTAATTCATTATAATTTTGCATGCATTACAGAGCAAGAACATCTTTTCAAAGTAATAATATATTTACTTAAATTTTATACAAATGCAGAATATTAAAATATAGTTCTGAATAGGCCCGTACGCGCAGATAGTATGTTAAGGGGGATTTAGGTTGCAACAGATATAAGGGCTACCAGGATCCAGTTACAACAGATAATATTCTTACCGGGATCTCAATTGTAGTACCCGAGGGAGAAAACATTGTCCCCTACATCTGAACAAATCCTTCATTACCACACCACACAGTGGACAAAAGTAAATATAATTGCCAGCACTAGGCGTTAATAAAAAAACGGACATAATAACAACCATCTTCAAATCCTCCTCACATAAAAAGGGGATGAAAATGTTCTATAAGTATCATTATATATGTTGAACTTCTTTAAATGATACTACTTACACTTCTAAAATAATCTGCTCATCATCCAAAGCTATACATGAGTAAAATAATAATCTATATATTACTAGCAGCCCTCCCCGGCTTCGCACGGGTAATTACGACTTTAAATTGAGAAGTAAGCCTATCTTCAATTTGGCTCAAATTGCACACGGTGAGCAAATCAAATTTAAAATTTGTTCTGTAGTTTAGGAGTCATCGGACAAACAACGTGACACGTAATTTTTATATATAAAGATGTATATTACTTATATTTATATCTGTTTATTTATTTCTTATATTATATGTATGTATAAATATATTTATATGTATATACATAACTATTATATTTTTTTATTCTGTCATGTATCAGTACTAATATCAGTACTAATATTATAAATGCGAAAGTAACTCTGTATGTCTGTCTGTCTGTCTGTTACGCTTTCACGCCAAAACTACTGGACCGATTTGAATGAAATTTGGTATGGAGATAGTTTGAGACCCGGGAAAAAACATAGGATAGTTTTTATCCGACTGCGCAAAAGAGGTTAATGTTTTCGCGCGATAACCGACATACGCGCGGGCGGAGCCGCGACCGGAAAGCTAGTACGACATATTTTTACTAATACAACATATTATTATAAAATGCAGTTTTTTTCTTAATTATATCATAGTTTTAAGTTAGTGTTTACCGCGTTATGAGTTCATCTGAAAACCAGCGCCGAATGTCTACGACACGCGGCATCATGCTGAGATGAGTACTATTTGACACATAATGCTTTACTACAAGTATAATAACTTATCGCCTAATGTATATTTTATAAAAGTATGCCATTGCCGTGTATTATTATTACTCTATCAATTAAATAATTTTTGATTTCATTTCATTTGATCCTATATGTACCTAAAAAAAGTTATATCACCGCAAAGAAACGTGAGTGAAGCCAAGCTAATTAATACATAATCCTAATACGAGTACGTAATTACACTCTTTAAAGATGTTGACAGCTTTCCGGCAAACTTTTCTGTTACTTTTGTAGCTAATTTGTTAATGTAGACGTTAGTGTATCTTCCTATACAACTCACAGTCCCTAGTTTAATGTACAACACACAACTTTCCTGTTATTTGTATGAAAATTTACGCAACATTTCCTTCCCATTCATCCCCTCTTTTCATTCTTTTGAGTGGAATTCTAAACAAGCCGGACACCACACACCGCAAAGCTAAAAACTTATCTACGCTCCAGTGCGGGACTAAAGACTTTCCCGGAAACTCTTTCCATCGTTCTTCTGATAAGGAGATTAGCGTAACGAGCGCTTTATTCTGGCAATACTGGGGTTATCTCCTAAACGGTGGATCAGACGGTTCGCTAGATAAGAGCCGCGGCCCGCAAAAAGGATTTTTGCGTGTCATTTTTTGCGTACCAGTGGAGAAGGGACTTTTTTGTGCGTGGACGGCTAGCGATGTGATGTAGAATGTTGGCAAGGTAAGGTTTATTTTTACAACGTAATATATCTTAGGTAAGGATTCGTCTTGTTCCTACCCACATCCCATTAACGTGGGGTGGGCATTATATAATTTCTGTAACTACACAAAAAAAAACAAATATCTTAAAATAACATGTTTTATTTGGGTTTCCTGGCTAGCTGCCTGTTTGATCCCAGATATGCTTAGTAAAACTTATTGGAAGTCTGATTGTTAGGTACTATTCGGCTGTTAAGGATATCGTGATCTGTTGTGTGCCTAATAAGCAGTGACACTGTGACATTGTATGTACTCATTCATTCAGTGCATTAATTTCCCTAATATAGTTATACTTACCATTATATTTTAATAATTTTTATGTTAACACATCCTCTGCCGATTACATTACAAAATTACAAATTTACGAGAGGAAAAATTTAAGTCATGTGCGGGATTCGAACCCGCGTCATTCGAATCCCGAATCTATTCGAACACGCTCCATTCCAATACGATGGTTAAAAAGAACGATGAGAAAAATTTTAGTTATGGACTCATTGTCATGTTAGCTCAATTGGATTAGAGCGTACCCCGGCTAAAAGGGTGGACGCGGGTTCGAATCCCGCACATGATTTAAATTTCCCTCTAGTAAATTTGTAATTTTGTAATATATTTTTATAGTTCAAATCAGGGACATGAATGGCAATAGCAGCCTTCGACGGGTTTTTTGGGTTTGTCACTAAATGGAAACAGAATATTTCTGTCTCTGTATGACAAAGACAGAAATATTTTTTATTACCTAGCAAAAATAATACGAATTTAACCTTAATTAGTAAACCAAACAAAATCTTGAAAATACAAAAAAGACTGGTTAGAAAAAATACCTATTTAGGTAATTTAAAAGAGTAATTACTACATTTATTCTTTGATTTCGCAACAAATCAACCATTTTTATGTTATTTAAGCTGCTAATTTCTGTTTAGGTATTTACCGAAAATTTTATTAAATCTTTTTTAATTGTAAATAATTATAGTTTGCTTGAAACTTTTTCCAAATAAACGAGTACAGTAAATGAGTAATAAATAATTAATCACTAGCGAACTGCGAGCATACTTTGGTGCAAAATCATATATTTCACAGGCTTTAATTATATTTACTTTAACGAGATAGATACAATATTTGGACCCGACCTCCGTTTATCCGGGATGAATCAGGGAAGTTGGCCTATTCAATGGCCCCTTTACCTATATTATTATATGTATGACCTAAATTACCAGTAATGGTACATTTCCTGGAAATTACTTTCGTTTTCTGTTGAGAAAATAGATCCTGCTCCTAAACATGTGCCGTCTGTCCGACCAGCCCCGGATCTACGATTTTTCCGAACCGGGGCAGAAACTTGTTTTGGCGCCCCCCACCAATAGTTTTTTTTTTTGTTTAGCCCAGTAAGGGCATATAGCCAGTGTCAAGTAATATATGCATCAGTACTAGTCAGTACTTAAAATTATAAATGCGAAAGTAACTCTGTCTGTCTGTCTGTAACGCTTTCACGCCAAAACTACTGGACCGATTTGAATGAAATTTTCTATGGAAATAGTTTGAGACCCGGGAAAAAACATAGGATAGTTTTTATCCAACTGCGCAAAAAGAGGTTAATGTTTTTGCGCGATAACCGACATACGCGCGGGCGTAGCCGCGCCCGGATAGCTAGTATTATAATATGTATTACTTAGTCAAGGTCAAGTAACAGGATTGAAGTTTAGTCACAGTAAAGTTATACCTCAGTAAAGAGGTGTGAACTTTACTAGTTCGTACGGGGTTTTGCTGCTAGAACAAAAAGTAAACTTTAAAAAAAAGTTAGTTTTTCAACTTTATGTTACAAACTTTGTTTTAAACTACACCAGAGCACGCACGTAAAATTTACCATTATTTCCCATTTGCACTTGATGAAAAATAAAGTTCGGCAACATATTGCCAAATTGACAAAGTTCATCTGATAGGCAGTTTTATTTTCGATGGCAAGTATCGCTAGGCCAGACGTTCCTGACTCATTGTTGAAAGCAGATAAGTTTTTATTATCTTCAGTTTGCTGAAACTTCGCTCACAGCTTGCAGATGTCGTCGGTATGATACATTACTGCAGCGGCCAGCAAAGGAGGCATTGATGGACGAACGTGTAAATGTGGGCCGAGGCGAAGCCGAGGCACACATACGTTAGTCCATCAATGCCTAGTTGTGGCCAAGGCTTATATAGTGCTTTTCTCAAATTATGCGCGGAAATTAAAACAAAGTAGTACCTAGGCAGAATTTTTTATTTGAAGATACAGTTGTTAAACGTACAATTTATGAATTTTAAAGTGGACTTTCCGGGGATTATGTTGGTTTGGGATAATTCTAAAGAGGTGAAAAAAGAGGTGAAGAATTTCAGGTGGCGTTGAATTAAGTTCATCACACTCATTGTCTTCACTTGAACTCATTTTGTCGAAACAATTACTTTTCAAAATCAATGACTATCAACAAACAACAATAAAGTTACCCGCGTTAAAGTGTTCATTTGTTTTTTATTTTCAATTTATTCAATTTATTGAATTTATTGAAAATAAAAAGCCGCGTAGCGGCCGGCAAAAAATGTATCAAAATCTATATCTGTCGTGTCTAGCGGCCAAATAAATTGCATAGTAAACTCATATCTGTCGTGTAATTTAAAAATGGAACGATCTTTTACTTCGAAGCATGGCAACCAAGGAGGTAACTTATCAAAGGTTTTATTTAAATTTCGATCTGGCTTGCAAATAGAACAATTACTTTTCAAAGTCAATGACTATCAACAAACAACAATAAAGTTACCCGCGTTAAAGTGTTCATTTGTTTTTTATTTTCAATTTATTCAATTTATTGAAAATAAAAAACAAATGAACACTTTAACGCGGGTAAATTTATTGTTGTTTGTTGATAGTCATTGACTTTGAAAAGTAATTGTTCTATTTGCAAGCCAGATCGAAATTTAAATAAAACCTTTGATAAGTTACCTCCTTGGTTGCCATGCTTCGAAGTAAAAGATCGTTCCATTTTTAAATTACACGACAGATATGAGTTTACTATGCAATTTATTTGGCCGCTAGACACGACAGATATAGATTTTGATACATTTTTTGCCGGCCGCTACGCGCATGTATTTGGCCAGTACAGCAATTACGATTTATCTCGAAGAAGGTTGTCATAATAATGCTCACATTTCCAAGCATGTTTGAGAAAAGTACAATATATCCTCAAAGATATCGTTACATTTGGAAATGCTTCTCTCAAGTTGTGCTTGCACAGGTGTTCTAAGAGATCAAATGCACTCGATTTTTCGCTAATTTCTGTTACTAGATTTTTGAAAAGGGCTAGTTCCTAGGCAATGATTTTGTCGCATTTTGGTGAAATCATCTATGACGCGATCACGCCAGTCCGCCGTCTGCGCCCCGAGTATTACCGAATATTTCGTTTTCGTACCTACCTACGTCTGTGATTGCATTGTTAAAAATGGTAAATTTGGTGCTTTCGATATCGGCAGTTCGTTAATTTAGTTAATATCCAGGGTTGTGTATGCAATTTCACAGTGTTATTTTCTACCAAAATTCGATATGGTAGGTACGACCCGCAGTGAAATTCGTTATTTATTTGCTACTAGCTGTACCCGCGACTTCGTTCGCGATTGCCGTACCTGCACACTAATTATTCACATTTGTGCACTGTTTATCTCATATTAAGCACTGTGGTCTGCGGTGAAGTACTCTTATAGTAAACAATAGCTCAGAATGCAGCTTTCTACTTTGGATTTCAAAACTCCCGGGTTGTATTTTCCAGAAGACAGTAGTTAAGTAACTCAGAGAGTTCTTTCCCGGTTCGCACAATAAATGTTGAAGCAAAGTACCTTGTGCGTTTCTTTAGAATTTCGATTTTAAAACGGCGGTTTGTTTGACGGTAGATCGTTTTTTGTTTATTTCTCATTCTCGGAAAGTAGTGTTTGTTTGATCTGAGTAGCGGGTGGGAGACGCTCTTTCCCACCTAAGGCCGGAAAAAACATTGGTGTAAACAAAGTTATATGTCTAAGATTTTTCGTTGTAAAATATTCTGTTGATGTAAAACAATTAATAACAACTAAGTATGTTTGGCAGGGTAGTAACTAAATATAAGGTAAAAAGTGTAGGTTAAAAAAAAAAACAAACTTTCCCTACATTTCATTGTTCTAACTCCTAGTGTATCTTTGTATCCTCTACTCATGTTTATTATTTTTAATAAATATTTAGAAAAACGACTATTCTTTTACCCTTCTCACATATTAAATAAAAAGAAGAGTGTTTAACACGGATGTAAGTCATCGATTCCTACTTGGACTATAGCATTAATTTTAAAAATATACTGCTCATGTTATTGAAATCAAAATAAAAAAACATACTATATTTATATCGTTATTCCTTATATTAGTAGTGAAAAGCAGAGAGATTCTTATTCGGGCTATAGCCGCCCGAAAAAATTCGATATGAAAAGTAGAGAGCTGACCGCGGGTGAAAGTTACCAATTCCTTTCGACCCTTGTATAACAGTCTACTAAAGTTGTGCACTTCCAACTTTAAACGGATTAAATCACGTATATTTATCATTATTTTTGTCCCGACAGTCACCCCGTCGCGTCACCACGATCACTACAAAGTGTTTGAAACGTCGGGACAAAAATAATGATAAATATACGCGATTTAAACCGTTTAAAGTTGTTTAAAATATTTAAAGTGTAACAATCGCGAAAACCTAAGACAACATTGTGCACTTTCATTGCGCAGTCTCCGAAATGTATCCGTCAAAAGAAAGATATGTAGTTTAAAAAACTGATTGTGGTGAATGTACCACATTTTAGAGTTTTATCGTAGCAAGCTTGCAAAACTAAATAAGGGTGCCGTGCTGCCCGTGGGGCGCCGGGCTGCCCGTGGGATGCCGGTCTGTCCGTGGGGTGTCGGGCTTCCCGTGGGGTTCCGGGCTGCCTGTGGGCTTAAGATGAGCCGTACGTTCAAGGGTTTCGCAACATTCCGCGGTCCAAGTTATTTAAAACGAAATATTTAGTTTGTGATATCTGTAATTTCTGAACTGCAAAACTGAGGACTTGGAAATATTTACGGGAAAATAATTAAATAACCACTATTGTAACAAAAAAGAATGATTGAAATCGGAATACGCGTTAATAAATTACAATTAAATGTACATTTTGACTTTCATCCCCTTTCCCAAGAGAACCGTACTGAATTTCGGGATAAAAGTATCGTATGTCCTTTTTCGTAGTATGAACTCGAATCGTGCTAAGTTTCATTCAAATCCATTCAATAGTTTTGGAGTGATGCGAGGCCGGGATACAGACAGACAGCCAGAAAAAAAAAACAGTTTTTGCATCAGTATCAGCTTCAGATTGCTCTCAAAACATATTTTCAAAATATCTGTCATGTGCAGAATTGGACCTGTTACAGGTATAAATAGATAAATGTAAGCGTCTTACCCCTCGCGCTTCCCTACCCGCCTTCTGCAACCTGTTATAGGTATAGATTAGACTGATTAGAGCATTGCGTGTTATGAAAAATATACGTAGGGAAGTTGTGCTTATCGTAATAAAAAAAACTGTGTTTTATCGTTTGAAAAATCAGTCTTTTGGAGAGGTCCGACTACAGACCTATCTATTATACCTATACGATAAAGTGCAAACGCCAGCTTAAGATGAGCCGCACATTCAAAGGTTCCTGTACATTCGGGGTGTCAAGTTATTTGGAACGTAATATTTAGGTTGTGATGTCTGTAATTTCTGAACTGCAAATCCGATGACTTTGAAATATTCACGTGATAATTTTAAAGCACCACTATTCTAATTAAAAAAATCGGCCAAGTGCGAGTCGGACTCGCGCACGAAGGGTTCCGTACCATTAGCTATACAACATTAGACTTCATATATTAACCTTTTTAGGGTTCCGTACCCAAAGGGTAATAGCGGGACCCTATTACTAAGACTTCGCTGTCCATCCGTCCGTCCGTCCATCCGCCTGTCACCAGGCTGTATCTCAAGAACGGTGATAGCTAGACAGTTGAAATTTTCACAGATGATGTATTTTTATAGCCGTTATAACAACAAATACTAACAATAAAATAAATATTTAAGGTACCCCCATACAACAACCTTGATTTTTTTACCGTTTCTTGCTCGATACTAATAACGGTGACTGGTAGACGCTTTAACTATTCACAGAATATTTAGTTTTATGTTTTCTTGAAATATAATTAATTAAATTAGAATAAATAATTAAGGGGGCACCCATGCAATAAAATTTCAGATAATGGTACGGAACCCTACGTGCGCGAGTCCCATTCGCATTTGGTCGGTTTTTTTGTTTTAACGTGCGCGAGTCCGACTCGCACTTGGCCAAATTCTTGTATTTTTTATTATAGCGGCAACATAAATACATCATCTGTGAAAATTTCAACTGTCTAGCTATCACCGTTCTTGAGATACAGCCTGGTGATAGACGGACGGATTGATGGACGGACGGACAGCGAAATCTCAGTAATAGGGTCGCGTTTTTACGCTTTGGGTACGGAACCCTGAAAAGAACGTATGAAATCGGACTACGCGTTAATAAATTACAACTAAGTGTATATTTTGACATTCATCCTCACTCCCAAGAGAACCATACTGAATTTCGGGATAAAAAGCATAAATTATCCTACCTCGTAGTATGAACTCAAATCATACTAAGTTTTATTGAAATCCATTCAGTAGTTTTGGAGTGATGCGCGGCCGGGATACAGACAGACAGACAGACGGACAAAAATAAAAAAAATACAGTTTCCGCATTAGTATCAGCTACAGAGTACTGTAATTCTTTTTTCAAAATATCTGTCATGTGCAGAATTGGACCTGTTACAGGTATAAATAGATAAATGTAAGCGTCTTACCCCTCGCGCTTCCCTACCCGCCTTCTGCAACCTGTTATAGGTATAGATTAGACTGATTAGAGCATTGCATGTTATGAAAAATATACGTAGGGAAGTTGTGCTTATCGTAATAAAAAAACTGTGTTTTATCGTTTGAAAAATCAGTCTTTTGGAGAGGTCCGACTACAGACCTATCTATTATACCTATACGATAAAGTGCAAACGCCAGCTTAAGATGAGCCGTACGTTGAAAGGTTTCTGTACATTTTGTGTGTCAAGTTATTTGGAACGTAATATGTAGGTTGTGATGTCTGTTATTTCTGAACTTCAAACCCGATGACTTTGAAATATTTACAGGATAAATTTTAAAGTATCCCTATTCTAACAAAAAATCGGCCAAGTGCGAGTCGGACTCACGCACGAAGGGTTCCGTACCATTAGCTATACAACATTAGACTTCATATTTTAACCTTTTTTTGTTTTAATGTGAGCGAGTCCAACTCGCACTTGGCCAACTTTTTGTATTTGTTGTTATAGCGGCAACAGAAATACATCATCTGTGAAAATTTCAACTGTCTAGCTATCACCGTTCTTGAGATACAGCCTGGTGACAGACGGACTGACGGATGGACGGACAGACGGACTGACGGATGGACGGACAGACGGACAGTGGGACAGACGGACGGACGGACAGCGGGACAGACCGTTTTTACCCTTTGGGTACGGAACCCTAAAAAGAACGTCTGAAATCGGACTACGCGTTAATAAATTACAACTAAGTGTATATTTTGACTTTCATCCCCTCTCCCAAGGGAACCATGCTGAATTTCGGGATAAAAAGCTAAATTATCCTACCTTGTAGTATGAACTCCAATCATGCTAAGTTTCATTGAAATCCATTCAGTAGTTTTGGAGTGATACGCGGCCGGGATACAGACAGACAGACAGACAGACAGACAGACAGACAGACAGACAAAAATAAAAAAAAATATAGTTTCGGCATCAGTATCAGCTACAGAGTACTGTACATTTGTTTTTTCTAAAATATCTGCCATGTACAGAATTGGACCTGTTACAGTTTTATTATAAGTATAGATAATAAGAATGGCATAGCCACTTATACTTATTATTAAATTGTATATTGTAATATAAGGTTATTATACATACATCGCCAAAATTTGAATATAAAATTGCCCAAATCAGTCAAAGTAAGAAATTTGAGCTAAAAAACTATCGCGAGTTTTGTCCATAATTATTATTTAGTAACCGGCTAGGACTCGCGTAATATTTACCGGATATTGCTACTACTTGTAACACAGTTATGTGCTGAGGCCCGCGCTCGACGCTGTGCACAATCGTGACTCCCAGACGAAGAACTTCAAATAAGTTCGAAACTGGTCGGAGCAATATCCGGTAAATATTACGCGAGACCTAGCCGGTTACTAAATAATAATTAAAGTAAGAAATGTCAAATAATTATATGAAAATAATAAAATTATGAATAAATATGATCATGTGTCCCAAATTGAAAATTGAAAATTAAAGATGTCAATGAATTAAGTCATATTATTTCAATAGATAATAAAATAAATTAGGTATTCAAAAATTTAAAATTATAATGTTATAGAACTTGTACGTACTTATGGTGGCCGATCGGGCGCTTAGCACGATGCGGCGCGCGGTTCGGTAAGTTTAGTTTATTGCCAATCAACGTAGGTATTTTTTTTTGTACCAGGTTGTGATTTAATTTTTTTCTCGTGTAAAATATTCTCACTAAATATACCTATTTGAGCACGTGAACTGGTTAACACGGTATGTTTGGTTAGGTCGCTTAACATTTCAGGTTAAAAATTATTTCCTACCAAGGTATACTTAAACTTATGCTTACTTTATTGCTGTGTTTTGTCGTTTTAACTACCAAACAAGTAGTAAGTACAAGTATTTTAACCCGATTTAGTTTAGATAGGTATCTCGAAATAAAAGCTCCTAATATAAACAGTAAATACACAGTGAGAAGCGCCCATTTCTCGCGCCATGGTCGAACGTTTTGTAGGTAGGTACTTACCTATTTAAAACGCGGCCGCGCTTTCCCGCCAAAAAATCATAAGCTGGCTAAATCTACGAATGTGCAATTAGGTGCAAGGGCGCTTTCTGATACCAATTTTCATTTATGTGTGTTCAATAGTGGACGTATTCTTCTGATGACGATGTTGCTGAAAAATTTATGAATTTTGCGCCCCCTGGAGCTAGCGTCCGGGGCAGATAACCCGGTTCGCCCCCCCCTAGATCCGGGCCTGTGTCCGACCATACTCTGAACCGTAACATTAACATGTTTTCTTTCAAAGATTAATTCGACGGATTGCCTAAGAAATTAAAACATTTACAAACCGTTTTTAAATAAAATGACTCTGTATTTTTTTCTATTTATTTTTGTTTTATTGTAAACGATATCCAGCTTCAGCTGTTATAGCACATCACACGGATTATATTATAAATTCTAAAGTACGAGTACTTAGTTTAGTACAATAAGTAGTGAAAACCGGCCGTGTACTGGTTGGACTCTCGCCAAGGTTTCCAAATAAGCCAAAAAATAACAAAAAATGTATCTTCACTGGTTGTACTTTATCCAACTAAAGATATCTTTGTAAACCAGCAGATAAGCTGAGTAAAGTGCGTATCCCGGTACCTTGAGAGGGGTCGACATGTGACTGATGTCGCGCCTCCGTGTCCCGTGGTTTGTGCATAATTCATCCCATGCGGTTATTTCGGGTATGTCGGCCTCGGGGACAGTTATGGCGTTTGGGTACATTAAGTAATCCGCGGGGATGGGTTGGCAGCCCAAATATGCACGAGAATAATTTACCTCCACTTGAAGCCAAAATACTATAGTGCTTTGCTCTTGTTTTGAAGTTAGGTAAGTGATATTGGTGTTATTTCGGTAACAAGTAGAGCTGTAGCGTTATGGAATTTATTGCTCAAGTTTATTTAAATATGATTATATTATCTTAATATGAAGTTAAATGCCCACATTTAAACTCAAAAAGTTGACAACATCACATTGACAGGTAAATTTGAACTACATTGTACACTTGAACTAAATTAGATTAAACTAAATTACCTCTAAACTATTTAAAATTTATTAAAAAATGTGCTTCGTCCGCGTCCCGGCACGGTTTTAGAAATTAATGATATAGTGGTAATTAAACTAGTGAAGATATATCTTTTACGAATTTTAGAGTAGATTAACAACTCTAGTAGCCGTAGAACTCTTTGTGTCATCCAAACCTATTATTACCGCCAAGCAGCAATGTTCACAGTACTGAGTTCTCGTTTGAAGGGTATGGATGCCGGTGAAATTACAGGTACAAAAACTTTATGACATGCATCTGTTGTTATGGCAGAGGTTATCGTTTAACAACTGTTGGGCCTCGAGCATGTCCCGTAAATAATTAGATAAAAAAAAACTCTTTCTGCAGTACTCATGAGATAGTTCTTACTCAAACTAGTTCATCTAGATATCTATCACTTTCGAAGGAAGAAGTCTAAGCTCAGTTTCCACTATAGACCTTTTAAGTTAGACAGATGTCACCAGAAGTGAAAAACACATTGATGAAATCATCAATACAAAAAATGTTTGTGTACAAAAACTACTGATAAATAATCTCTGCGAGCTGGACTGGTACTATGGATTGTTTTCTAAATGGGTGATGCAAATCAATCAGAAGAAAATAAAAATAAATATGAGACACAAGATTCTATCTCAATGTGCGCTGCGTGTGGCAGCTACAACCTTTTGTTAATCCAATAGTGCGAAAAACGATAACAATACTTGTCACATGTTGTTGTCTTATTTTAAAAGTTTCATTAGATATTTATTATGGATATGTCAATATAGAAAACAAACAAAGAAAGCGTCTATGAGTGGTACCCAATCCTGCCATATAATTTGTGCTAACATGTTTATAGAACACGATGTATCCTGTTTTTGCGCTCGTGAGCTGTAAGTAATAAGTACATACATACCTCTCTTCGTCGTTGGCTTGTAGACTTAGTCAGGCAGAGTTTAGGATGCTTCATTGGGCTAAATCAGACATTTGAAGAGATAAGACCTTTGTTCATGTCCGATTAAGTCGTAATGAATCCTAAGCTTTTGTTTTATACAACTAATTTCCTCTTGTAGCGTTTTATAAGCTTTTACTGACCAAATTAATAATACTTGGAATTGTGCTTTAAAACGTTGTTTGTACAATCAAAGACCTTTCAACTCGCATGAAATTTTTACTATACAAATAAAAATAAAAGTTTTAAAATAATTATACATACATCTTCACAAGCATTTTTTATATATCCATACCTACACTTTCTACAGAACAAAAAATTTTTCAAGGATCTATAATGTTTTTTTTTTTATTGTTGATAGGTAAGCCTTTGACCACAATCTCACGTGATGATAAGTGATGATGTGGTCGAAGGTGTTAACAGGCTTAACCCAGAATGACTGGCTCTCTAAGACAGCTGCCGGAACACACCGTTAGGTGCTTGGCGACAGATTTTCAAATTGAGGGTGGTCGCAAGCCAGGCGGGCATTCACAAAAATGCCCTTCCACCATGCGGTGAAGCTCAAGCCCGCGGCGGGATTCGAACTATGGACCTGCTGCGCGGCAGTCCATAGCCAAAGCCACTGAGCTATCACTGCTTCAAACGTTCAGACTTCAGACGTTTTTTTAAATGTTATTTCATTTAAAAAAACGTCTTCTAAGACACGAATAGCCTTGTCTAAATATCTACGGAGCTTTTCTTAAAAAATACCTCCCATTACGACTTGCCAGGACACATAATGTGCCGCATCCACCCCGGGGACCAAACCTGCAAAGCGTCAGACGACCATGGGTGGAAGGGAATGCGAAAACCCATTTTACAAAAAAAATTGTGAGCCCTATGAGTGATTGGATTTTTTTCCAAAGCAACACACTAAGAGCCAACTCTCGTATCTTCGAGTTTAATTCAAGATATCAAGAGATGCTAAGTGTGAGCATGGTTAGGTTCTTAAACACACAGGTTGTCTCAGAGATGATCCGCTCAGAGATGATCCTCCTAGAGATGATCCATCTGCTTTCGAAATAATTTATCTTGACTACACGAGAATTGGAGCCAAATACTTATAGTTGATATACTCGCAGGTACAATGGTGAGGCTGACAATACCCCAACTTACGGCAGTTTTGCGAGTTATGGCATCCGTAATGCGTGCTGAAGGCTACTCTAATAGCTGTAATAACTGAACGCGTATCCAATAAGTGGTGCCCGGGAATGGGTGCCAGGCACTTATATTGGACACCCTTGTGTGGCATAAGATGCAAGCGACAGCGATATGTTGCGGTACTAAATACGATTACTTACCAAACTTTATTATAAAATATATATTAATTTGAAAGCATTATAATTCTGCGTTAATTTAGAAATAAAGAGCGTGCAGAAACTGTGCGTTAATTTTTAAGTCGACGATGTACCGCAGCATAAATAAGTTACAAATACGTATAAAATTTAGTACTCTGTGGCCAGAGCTGTAGGTAATTTATTATTATTTCAATTGAAGCACCTATTTTGGTTTATAATTATATATTTATTTGACCTACATCTAATACTATATTTATACATTTAACACTAAACTTGTGTATTGTGATATCTTTAAAACCTCCGTTAAAAATAAATAGTTTCTCACTTTCCGGTTGTAATAAAATAAACGTAAAGGAGACTATATAAAAATAATTGCAGTCATCAGTGCATGTTGTACTTGAACAAATTTTTTATGCCAACAAATTTTGCCTAAAATATCCCATGCTTGGCAGACGGCCTTTATTATAAAAAGGAGACCTATTTGCAACGTGGATATTGTAGCTTTGGATAGTGCTGATGTGATAAATGTGGTTGCAACCAGTGTTAACAATTAAATAACAACAGATTTTAACTATCTAGTTAAAATCTGCCATCCAAAATAGAAGTGATGCTCAATGTCAAAAGATTTAGGTTAATATTATTTCCACTAAAGTATTAGTAATGCTATTTTTTTAATCAAATTGCAAAACATCAAATAGACTTATATTATGTGGTTTTCAACACCCTTGCTCGTAAAGTGAGCTTTATTATATCGTTCTTAGGGCCATAAACCGAACTATTACACCCTCGTGCATAATAATATTATACACTAGTGCGTAATAGAATTGTCCCTACAAAGTTCAGTTAGTACTCTGCAAATTATATGCGAGTAAACAGAGCATTTTCAATTTAACCGGGTAATACAGATTTGTATTCAACAAAGAGGTTTTATACCGCTGAAGATCTACTTATATTTTTAGAATACATAAATGTGTCCTTAATGAAGACGAAAATATTATTATAATACATTTATTATTGTCAAATTATTTATAATTCACAATAATTTCTAATAAAATATTTGCATTTTATTACTAAAATTATAATTTTGAAGTAGGTTATAAGGTTAAGTATACGTTATCAACCACCATACATATGCAACGTGCAAAAATAAAAAACTTGCGCACTATTTTTCATAATTTTCGTATGTTGTTTGTTTCGTGTTTTTGTGCAATATATTTTTTTTCCTCGCAAGGGTGTTGAAAAAGTGCTTATGAAACTCGTGAGCAACTTGCTCATTATACACTCGGCTGATTTACGCCCTCCCTTACGGCTCGGGCTGCAACCCACAGCCTCGTGTGAGCAATGAGCAACTTAGCTCACAAATATCATAATATACTATGATATTTTGAGATTCGTTGTTATAATAGACGTTAATTTGGTGGATTTAAAATGTTGAGAGAAATATAAAGTAGACAACAACATTCCAGCTGAGCGCGCGATAGACCGTGTGGTGGGATAGTGACCGTGAAACGCCAGAAATTATTTTGTTTCGCCAAAAGAGGATTATGATGTGTAGAAATAACGTGAAAATTTTAATTTGATGTTCAGCCCACAACATTACAATAAAAGGAAAAATTTCTACCACGAGTGGGATTTAAAAACCGCGACCATTCCTGAGACCAATTCAAATTCTGTAAATTTATTTGTTTGATGTGTGTTTATCCTTTTTAGGGTTCCGTACCCAAAGGGTAAAAAAGGGACCCTATTACTGAGACTTCGCTGTCCGTCCGTCTGTCACCAGTCTGTATCTCAAGAACGGTAATAGCTAGGCAGTTGAAATTTTCACAGATGATGTATTTCTGTTGCCGCTATAACAACAAATACAAAAAGTTGGCCAAGTGCGAGTCGGACTCGCGCACATTATAACAAAAAAGGTTAAAATATGAAAGCTAATGTTGTATAGCTAATGGTACAGAACCCTTCGTGCGCGAGTCCGACTCGCACTTGGCTGATTTTCACGATGATATATATTACTAGCTGACCCGGCAAACAAATTATTTTTATTTTTATTGCCATATAAATTATTTTTAGTAAATATTTTGGTAGTGAAATAAAAAATAACTAACTTATTGAGGATATTGTATATGATTGAAAGAAGAATGAAGAGCTGTGAATGATGATGGCATATAAAAATAACAAAACCACAAACATTATTTTTATTAATTCAAAATACTTCGCCTTCAGAGACCGGCTTCGTACTCATCCCTACTCTGTGCTATTTATAGAAGTGACACCGGTAGACGCAAAGAAATATGCAAAAAAATAATTGTTGTATATAATATGTGAAAACTTTATGTCCTACTGACTATACCCACAAAATTTCATAGGAATCGGTCAAGCCATTTCGGAGGAGTTTTGTTACAGACACTGTGATGCGAGAATTGTATTTATTAGAACAATGTTAAAAAGAATTAATAATAAGTTGTTGAAGTCAGTGTTGTTTTATACCTTAATTATTTAAAAAGAATGCCATTTATAATAGGAAATCAGTATTAATGTAGTTTAAAATATGACTAAATAGGCACCCGGCTGGGACTCGCGTTATATTTACCGGATAGATTCCGACCAGTTTCGGGCTATATTGTAGCCCTTCGTCTGGGAGTCACGGTTGCGCGAGGCGGCGAGCGCGGGCCTCAGCACGTAACTGACGTAACGATGGCGCTGTCTTTCCCGGCTCAGCTGCACTTGTCAAATTGTCCGATATGTCATTAGCTTCGTTGTCACTGTCACTGTTATGTGCCGTGTAGGGCTGTAGACACACCACACTAATCGTGTCAATTTCCTTGTCCACACGTACCGTATCCGCGCTATTGGTGTCACCTATCTTTAAAACTGTTTTCCATGCCGGCGGTATATTCCACCCACAATCCCGGTTGAAGTTAGGGTGACGGCATATTTCGATTGCCTCCCGTATCTTACGAGGAACGAAAAACTTCTCTTTCGCAAGGACGGATGCTTTATCGAAGCGCAAAAAATGATTAGACCCTGGGATGTGAGCGTGCTCCGCTACCGCCGATCGAACGGTATCCACGTTTTTAACACTTCTAATGTGTTCGGTGAGTCTGGTAGAAATATTTCTTTGAGTTTCGCCAATGTACGACTTACCGCAGTCACAGGGAATTCGGTACACACCTGGACCACTGAGCAGATCCCTGTCTTTGGGTGAGCGTAATAACTGTCGCAATTGTCCAGGTGGTCGGAATACAGTTTTTAGGTCATACTTCCGTTTCAAATAATGACTAATTTTGTCCGTCACCCCCTTGACAAATGGTAAATAAATTGGCGAACGTTCTACAGTGTTTGGTCGCTTACGCTTGCTTGTCTCCGCCCACCGAGTACATTGACTCCAGTTAAAACCATTTCTTTCCAGGACGCTCTTTACATGCTCCAACTCAGCACCGACATACTCAGGATCACAGATCTTAAGGGCTCTATTTATCAAAGATTTAGAAACAGAAGCCAAGTGAGATGGGTGATGATGTGAATTCGCCTGCAGGTATCTATCCGTGTGCGTCGGCTTCCGATATACGGTATGAGTCAACAAACCATTTGGCTTTCTTATGACACGGACGTCCAGAAAAGGCAGGCTAGCATCATGTTCCTCTTCAACCGTAAACTGGATTTTGCTGTGCACGGTGTTCATGTACTGAGTAAACGTGTTTAAGTCATCTCTTGCTATAATAGCGAACACGTCATCCACATATCTCCACCAGTACCGCGGTTGTATAGGAGCGTTTCCCAGAGCAATATCTTCAAAGCTCTCCATGAATATGTTTGCCACCACCGGAGCTAATGGTGAACCCATAGCCACACCATCCACCTGCAGGTAGTAGTCACCACGCCAGACAAAATAGCCACTTTTTAGACAATAATCGGTCCATTGAATGTATTCAGTAGGTAAATCAGATCCATGTATTAAGTCGGTGATTACTGAAATAGTGTCCTCTACTGGTACATTTGTAAATAACGAGGTAACATCAAAGCTGACCATTATTTCGTCTGGCTGCATACGTACTTCTTCAATTAGCTGGATGAAATGCCTTGAATCTCGCACGTGAGAACCCGTTTTACCAACTAAAGGTTGCAGGACCGCTGCCAAATGCCTGGAGAGGAGGTAAGTAGGCGCATCAATTTGGCTAACGATTGGTCGTAATGGCCAATCTGGTTTGTGAATCTTGGGTAGCCCGTAAATCTTAGGAGAGACAGGATTCTTTGGACGTAACTGTACCTTAAGGTCTTCGTTTGATGACTCCTGCAACAGCTTTAAAACCTTAGCAGTGACCCGAGTAGTTGGGTTATAACTGACTTTTTTGTACGTAGTCGTATCACTCACTAGGTTGTGCATTTTGCGTTCGTATGCATCGGTATCCACTACTACAGTAGCATTACCTTTGTCAGCAGGCAACACCAAAACGTCTTCATTATTTCGTAATTGTCTTAAGGCCAGTATTTCCTGCCTACTAATGTTAGTTTGGGGTGGTTTTAACTTACGCAACATTGCTGCTACGTCCTGCCTCATGCATTCAGCTTCCTGATGTGGTACCTTGTTTCGTATAACTGCATCCTCCACATTGGCAATAATCTTTTCAAACGGAATTTGACGGGGAGCAGGCGCATAGTTAAGACCACGGGAAAGAGCCTGAACAGCATCGTCACTCAAACGGCACGTCGACAAATTCACAACACTATCACTTATCGTGCGATGTTTCCCATCCCTAATATAACTGGAAACATGTGGGTAGCATTGAGAAGTTGTTTAGTTTAAAATAACTTGAAGAGGTATTTTATGCCGACATGTTCAAAAATTATAATTATTAAAAGCTAGTAAAATATATTTTCAAAGTTTCCTTTATCTAAAATCTAATGGATGACTTACTTATCACTTAGACCATCTCCCAAGCTTTGTCACTAAATCATTGACGACTTAGCGTATCCGCGCACTAATTGTAGTGGGTGGACACACGACGCTGACATATTGAGTTTGTATCGAAGGATAATATCCGCCTTACTCCCCGGCTCTGTTCACCAAGCCTATGCTAGCGTATATATATTTAGGAGAGAATAGGTCATGACAGGAAGGAGGGAGAACATTTTGTTTTAAATATTTTCCTCAAAGTAAAAGAAATCTAGTAGTCTAGGTTGGCCTGAACAACATCTTCGACCACATAATTACTTACCATCAGGTGAGATAGTGGTCAAAGGCTAACCTATCAGGCATAAAAAAAAGTTTTTTTTTAGTTCCAGCTAATGTAAAAAATATATGAATAAAACCACAATGAAACCTTGGCCAGATCGGGTTTTCTTTCAAGACCTGCTCTCCTGATATTTGGTCGTAGATGGGAACGGCACTGGATAACAAGTCAAATGTAATTAATACATTACTAAATATTAAACATGCCATATTATAAATAGTTTTTAATAGTGCCACTGCCAGTTGAAACTCCTTTTCAGCGGATAATTATATCACAGTAAAAAAAATATTATTTTTTGATTATTTAACACATCTGTGTTGTTTTTTTTTTGCTACCGAACGCAACTCTGTGCCGATTTAACCGTTCGTATCACTAAACATTTTACTAACTAAGGTCAGGTTAAACGAGCTCAAATGTCCACTCTAATCTCAGTTCACGTGAAACCGATTTGACCGGCGATATTTTAACCGCTTTTAGTTGCCATAGCAACCAATATTGTGATTGGTGGGATGCATAGACTAATAATTACAATAGAGAACGTTTATGGCTTTGATAGCATGACCACTATGCAAAAGTAAATTTGTTGAAAAATCGGATCTTGTATTCGTCCTTCAGTTGTTGTTCAATGACAAATGAAAGCATTGAAAAGCATAATTTATTATATGTATGTAATAGAAGATATAAACAAGATAAAGGTTTTTATGTATACTTTCACATTTAATATTATTTTACGCATTGCTCTACTAATTGGACACTTTTGGGCACGATAACCGACTAAATAAAAAGGGTTATTGCTCCCTTTATTGTAATTATTACTCTGTGGCGCAGTGTACAATATCTCGTATGTTACAGTTTAGGCTACAATATGACTCTTAGATGAACGCATTTAAATGTGCTAATCATCGGAAAATTAGTTAGAATTAAATCTCGGTTTAGATTAAAAATAGTTTGTGAAATTGATGTTGGTGAAATTAAACTAAAGATTATAATAGCTTAAATTTCGTTGAGCTTGAATTGATCTCGTTCAGATTCAAAGGTAAAATCCACCCTTGTCTTCTAGATACTATACCGCAAGCTTCGACCAGCCAACCCAAGCTTGGTGACCGCAAGTAAGATGAAAGGGCAGCAGCATATACCCCTTAATTGCATTAACGCTAAAAGGCAGGAGGGTACTCATGTCCAGTATAGAGAAGCATTCTGTTCGTATTGTGAATGACAGTTTGACTCGACTCGATAGGCACGCAAACGGCTCGTTACCAGGCGTTAATGGCTTACCGGGTCGACACCACGGTTTCATATACCATGATTTACACTTTCATAGGACAGTCAATTAAATTTTGACCCAATGATAACTGAGAGGTTTTAGCTATGGACGCTGTCGCAGGACTTCGATACCCACCGCCGGGTTGAGCTCGCATGGCGGGCGGCCATTTTGCAAATGCTCGCTTAGCTAGCTACCACCCTCCTGTAGTAAATCTGTCACACCTCACAGTGTGTTCCGGCAGTAGTCCTATGCCAGTAAAATTACAGGCACATTAAAATCAACAAAAGTATGTCTCAGGGTGAAGGACGCAGTGCAGTTCGTCACTTGTGACGAAATTTATCTGTTATAGGTACAGCTTAACATCAGGTGGTCCTCGAGTTTTTCCGTCACAATGACATAAAAAAGCTTTGACAAAACAAACGTAGCATGGCAAAAGCGTCGTCGCTCTTATGTTCGAATCCTGGCGAGCATAAATATCTAGCTTGTTGACTCGCCTTCTTCCTCTATGATCTTATGTCAGGCAGATAATTTTATTCAGCCACGTTACGACAAATATGTTTTGGTCCCATGCAATAAAGGGCGAGCCTCTTGCCATTTAGCAGATCTGAGTCTCCAGACATCTACTAAAAATTTATATCTAATAAATCTCCGGGATTGAACCCGTGACATCGAAATTCCAAAGCTGTACCTTGCTTCGCTCATGACGAGAACGTAGCCCTCTAGATGTCTTCCTCGCAAGAATTTTAGGTATTACCAGGTGCAAATGTTTATAAAAACATGTGACAAAATTATAATGACAAATATTTTACCTATTCCAAGATTATTTTCTTATATAAATGGTTTTTTAAATCTGAAATTTGTTTCTCGTTAGAACACCTTGATGAATCAACAACTAACAAGAACCTCTTATAATTGTTGATCAAAGTGAAGAACACACGCTACGAGCGCTTACTCGTAGCGTGTGCTTTTCTAGTTTTATTTCTATTTAATTCCGATCAACTAAATTACGCAACGTCGGCTACAGTCGTGAATCGGATGGGTGATCGCTAGTTGCATTACTACTGAGCCCTTCCTTAACGGGCCCTTTGAAGCATTTTAAAGGGCACGTTGGTCCCAGTTATTGTTTTAGGATAGCAGTCATTATAAGCATGGTATGGGGCATTCTACCAATCTCAAGTAGAAAATCTGTCGACAAACATCTAAGTGATGTATTTCGACAGCTGTCCTTGAAAACCAGTATATCTAGGTGCACATCTTCGACGACATCGTCACTTACCATTAGGTAAGAGACAAAAAACAAGTCGTCAAAAAAGTTGGTCAAGTGCGAGTTGGACTCGAGCACGTTAAGACAAAAAAAAAGTTAAAATATGAAGTCTAATGTTGTACAGCTAATGGTACGGAACCCTTCGTCCGACTCGCCTTTGGCCGATTTTTTATATATATTTTACCTAAATGATGGTATCCCTCTTTTCCCACACCGGGGCCGACTCTACAAAGCGGCGATAACCATCGTCACGGATATAATTAATTTATAAACACAATAGCTACCCTTTACAGCACCGCCGTGTTTCTACTGATTGCTCCTAGATTCCAATCTACTTGCTCTTTCACTTAAATAACTTAATGTTTTATTTTTTATATGTTGATAGCATTACAATAAATTGATATTAAATATCAGTTACCTAACCTACCGAGTAGTAATAGTTTAACGGTATATCAATCAAGAATTACATAAGAATTTATTTGATTTATATCTTTATTTTTTATTTTTATACCATCTATAGGATTTAACTAATTTAATTTAATTTTATGCTAACCTCGGTACGGGTTATATATTTGACCCGTTTGGTGTAGAGACGTTGGGTCCGTGGGGACCGGGAGATCATCATATTTTCCAAAACTTATTTGAGCGCTTGGTCGATTGGCGCTTGGCGACGCGTGATCAAAATGGCACCCATTTGGCTCAAAGAATAAGCATTGCAATTCAACGAGGCATTGCTGCCAGCATACTGGGCACGCTGCCAACTGGTAGTGGGCTGGAGCTTTTGGACTATGAGTCTGCAATGACTTATACGATTTCTAAACGCTTTTATTGTAGTAGCTGTAGTGTTGTATATAGTTCGGAGTATTATGTTAATAAAGGCGTACCGTCGTTTAAAAAATATTTAACCATCGCTATTTACTTTAAATTCGTGGTTGACAATTAAGATGCTGTCAAATGGTGAAACTCCTCCACTATCAGACTGCATAAGTAAAAATAAGGGCAGCGATGTTTAAATCGCGATAAGGTTGGGGAAAAACGAAATAAAGCATATAAACACAGAACTAGTACCTTAAATCGAAAATGTAACTTGTCCCTCACGATAGGGTTTTCCTTTTTTATTGTTTTTAATACACTTAATATACATGAATAATTAATATATTCACGTGTAATTTAGAGTCAACTTTGAATTTTATTTTATCGAGAAAATTTTAAGGAAACGTGATCCGGAATTAATTTGACCTTAGAACATGTGATCAAAATTAACATAATTTTCTGACGGTACTATTTGATTAACTAAATGTCCTCGTTGGTAGCGTTCACACCATGGCTCCATTTTAGCTGGCTTAGCTAATAAGGAGCCTTATGATACACCCGAGTGCTGACATCCCTGTCACATCAACGTAAGTTAGGTGGTATTCCTAATACATATAATACAGTAATCAAAGCCACCTAAAAATTAATAACCTTTTATATAACTGCTTGAATTTCTTAATATTTATAACCAGAAAATAAAAATACCCAATTCATAACTACAACATCGAAGGAGATCCCTATTTACCCGAAAAGCTGAAAACGGCACTCACTTTATTTTTGGTATAAAATCGGATATTTCTCTATTTTATTACGGTATCAAAATATGACGTGCTGAAATTGATAGAACATCTTTCAGCTATCATAAAATATAAGATTACATGTGTCGTCAAACAACAATATAAAAGTAACTGCCACTGTCCCCGAAAATCGCAGCTTTTGTAGCTATGCCGTAACAGGATATGACTGCAAAACCCTTTTTAATGAAAAACAAAATGGTCGCAATAAAAAATGATCGGCGCCTAAAATCTCCGATTTCAATTATCTGAGCGAATCCACGCCAGGGGTCACCAAGCTATTGTAAACGCTAAACAGTCGAGCAGAAGTCGTAAACATTTACAGCCTTGCCCAAATCCAATCTTGATTACACGATAACCTAAGAAACGGTCATTCTCGTTCGTATAAAATGTTTAATTCGATCATTACAGATGACTTTATTACTCAGGAATAAAATGTACACAAAATTCCTTATAACATGTAATAACATTATTTACTAAAAATAATCTAAATATGTTCAGTCTGCTGAATATTTCTCATTAAATTACTTTTAAGTCTCGAGCCAATTTCTCTTTAACAACAGCCTCCGTTTCATGAGAAATGCTACATGAATGAGGAGCGTACTCAGCGAAACGTATTAATAAGCGGAAATTATCTGAAGCACGTCCCCGCTCACAAATATCACTTAATGTCTGCTTTATATGATCATACATTTTCATAAGCGAGTGTAAAAGCGGGCCATACGTCTCGGGCAGAGAGTAAGAGCACGCTGGGGCTGCGCCGCCCGCCCAGGCTCGCCCGCGCCCTATCGAATCTAATATTTATGGAAGAGGCGGCGTCGTCTTTTCTACGTATTTCTTTATTTTATTTCCCATGCGAACGCTATACAGCTGCCATTTCTCTTGATAAAAACCCGACAACGCAACAATAGTGTAACTGGAGCGCTGCGTCCCCTAGAGCCTAGGCACGAAAGTGCTTGCACTGCTCATTTTATTGATTATGAACAATAGACACACGTTTCTACTTACTTACCCCACATTCTAACAAAAGGAAAATAACACTTTTATATTCATGTTATTTCTAAAAGATCTCATATATATTTAGGATAAAATTTTTTAACAAAATTAAATAGAATGCTCTGATAGAATTAAAATTAAATAAAATTTAGGGCAAAATCAAATATCATGCTCTAATAGAATAAGAATTAAATAAAATTATGCACAAAATTACATAGTTACTTGAAATTGTGACAATAAGAACAAACAAAATTAATTATTAGAAATATAAGATATGTTTAATCGCAGGTTTTCGCTACTATGTCACCTTATGGTAAATGATGATGCGGTGGAATATGTGGCTCAAGCTTTCCTAAAATTACTAGCGCAAAAATTAAGGGAAATTGCTGTAACATGCCATTATGTGCTTGGTGACAGATTTCCCAAATGAGGCTAGTAGCTAGCCAGGTGGGCCATTGCAAAATGCCCTACATGGCGGTAGATCCTTTTGTAAAAGCTCGCCTGGCTACCTATAACGCCTTACATCCTACTGGCAACAACAGCCGACCGCTTAACCTCCTCTCTGAAGCATGGAAAGGCTCAGTACTAATGCCACTAGCTGCTGTCACCCATCCAAGTCATGACTGCAGTGGACGTTTCTTAGACTGCAACGAACGCTTTACAATAAAAGTGTATCAACATTTTAATTCTGGTTGGCATCAAGGTTTAAAAAAAATTCGTCGAAATAACGTTTGTATTAGCGTGCCCATCAATATATTTTTTACAGAAATGCTACTTCTATAAGAATGTGAAAGCTAAAGGAAATTTAAGCCGATTTATCTATTGAAGCAATAATGGCCCTAGGGCTATGGGCTGCCATGCAATGAACCCATGCTTCGAACCCTGATGCAGAATTAATTCTAGATTAGCTTGAACAACATCTTTGACCACCATTATCAATTACTATCAGGTGAGATAGTGGTCATTAGGTATTCAGATATAAATAAATAAAAAAGTGTCCACATTTAGAGATTCAGCCCTTATTCGCTTGGCAAACGTTTATTTACTACAATGTTGAATTGTGAAGTTGAGTCGTCGTAAACAAGATCAAAGTTGATGGAAAAATTAGTCTCGTTTGTAGTTCAATTCACTTTAATTACACTTATAGGTGTATCTCCGTACCCCTTAACGGTTATATTATAATCTCTCTATAGATCAACTTCAGATTTTAAAAGAAAACTCGCATCATTATTTAGCATATAGCAAATAAGAACGAAAAAATATATTCGAACTATAATTCGCCTTCACCGCGGTAGCTCTAATTGGTAGAAGATTTCCCGGCCCTCTTGGAAAGATGATGCTGGTTCGGATCTCGCTTATGATGTATTTTTCCCTTCGTTGTGAAATTTTAAGATATGCATGACTTACTGCAAAACTATTTTTAAACTTTATTTCAAGTTCCCAAAATAGTTATAGGTAATAGCTACTTTATAGGATTTTCATTACATTATTTTCTTTATTTTAATCAAGTAAGAACCGTTTTTGGAAACAGGAGGCAAACACAGACATAATACTTCTTTTTTTTTAGATTGTAGTTGAAAGCCTTCTCGTTAATCTTTGGGAAGAGAAAGAAGTTACAAATTGCTCGATTTCGCTATGAGCTTTAGAGATCCACCTTTTCATATGACAAAAAACTTTTTTTGTTGCAGCGTGGCACAAATGACGATACTATTCTGTGATTTCTCGCAATATTCCCCAAGAACTTGAAGCATCAAGAAGACACTTGTTTACCACTCTCGATTTACTGTTTCGTTTTCTTCTAGTGACACAATCTCACATAACACGCAAATAAGAGCAAAAATACGTAATCTTCCTTTTATACGGTGATCTTCGAAAACCCAACCAAAAACAGGAATAATGCTTTTTTCCAAATCGTAATTTTGTAACCTTACAAAATTACATCAAAAGCAAAAATGAAATTCTAACCATGAGCGGGACTTATTTAGTAGGCGCTAATACCAACATTATAGTGTAAGAATGAATCCATATTTTGCCTTCTCCTTCACTATCATAAACGCGTTTCATTCATTCCGCTGTTGTTTATACAAAAGCACATTTTATTTACGTGTAATATAGAAATATACCGTCTATTTGTTGGATGGGTTGGATAAGTTAGTGAATCATTCCCTGCATGCCGATTTTTCTCGGCGGCGTGTCTCGCCCCGGTGAGTCTACAAATGACGATAGTAGGGGAGAATTGGGGGTTCTGCATCTGCATCGCTCTCGCTTCGCTCGAGCTCGCGATGCATGACCCCCAATTCTCTCCGTTATATAGATCACAACTGGCATTCTTCTTGATATCAATGGGCTAAGTTCGGATCGAGCTGTTTGCACAATCGTCCATCCTTATTGTAACTTTACAAGATTTAAGGATTCTAAGAGTGCTTATGCATTAGGCACCCCTAGTTATTTTTAATCCGAACGGTTATTTTTTAAAATTAAATAGGATAGGATTTTATTAAAAAGATAGGTAATTTTAAAAACATTTATTTTCTACATTCCATTTCTGAAGACAAATTACATTTCTTAGAGCACAGTATGAAGTATGATATACACAACAATAAACATCGGAACATGAAATATACTTTCTATACAAACTTAGTAAACTAGGGCAACCATAATCCTCTAGATCGAAAATACACTTACTAATTCCGTCATACATTATATTATCTTGTTCTAATATTTTCCTTAGCCATCTAACTTTTTCTGAACCTTTGACATATATTTTACAGTTCCTTAAAATTTCTGCAATATAAATCTTATGATAATTATACGGTATAAGTCCTTCTTTCCAATAAATGTGTCTATTTCTTTCAATCCAGCATACTTGTCTTTTTTCTGTTTTTGTTAAGTCATAAAACGGGAAGGGTGGCTTAAATACAAGATTTATTATTTGTTTATCAAATTGTAGTGCTATTTCTTTTACAATGAATTCATTAGAATCAGTTTTGAAACCTTGTACGTCTACAATTGCATTCATGTTAGTTTACGTACAATATTACTTAGTGGTTTGTATTCAACAAGCCGGTCGTTCACAATAAGGCAATAGGCTGCTGTATTATTTGGAATTTCTTGGGCACTTTCAATTTCTAAACGTACATCCACTGGTCCTGATTTTAAATTTTCATTTTGTCGTGAACAGTCTATTATAAACAAAGGAGCTTTCTCTTTAAATTCGTTAATGTTTAACAACGGATCAGCTGGGAGGTTGTAATAAGACTGACGGAATTTGGCATATAATTCGTATAATATATTATACTTATTTTCATCGAACTTTATGTTTAGTGAATCATAAGGATAATATTGGGAATTTAAAAATAATGTAACGTTAGTCAAATTACAGTGATCAAATGTAAAACTATCTTTAGTTTTGTTATTTTTTCTATTAGTTTGTAAACCAAATATAACATATCGAGGCTTTTCTAATTGAGAAGCCGTTTTTACAGACCATGAATGCTTTGTGGTTCTTGGCAACAAAGGATATTCATATAAGTCCCAATTTCTAAAAGCCATTTGTATAGGTTTATCTTTTTCTAGAAATTTAAGTAATGAAAGCCTTTCTCGGTCAGAAACTTTCACATGTGGTACGCGCCATTGAACTCTCAGTATATCTATTTCAATACTGTCATCTTTATCAATAATAACACTGTTATAGTTAGTGCTGCTTCTATTAAGTACCAGTTCATGTTTGCAGTTTAAAATTATTCTATTATAATCTTCAGCAAACCCTAACATTTTATTAAGTGGTATAACAACACTAAAGAAATCATCTTTGGAATTTTGACCATTTATATTCCAACCCCATACAGCAGCAACTTTGCTCTCACCGTAATTCATAGAAATATATGATTTTATAGTAGAAGAAATTCCAGAGTTCCTGATACGATCTATTTCTACGCCATTTATTTCATATCGAATGTCTTGAAACAGATATGATATTGGATTATTAGTAAAATTGACAGGTTTTTTAGTAGGATGGCCTGCAGCATCTTTTCCAGTTACCGTAGCACGTCCTTCGATGTAAATAGAGCTGGCAGATGGTAGTACATATATGTCTTGTTGTTGGATAGATATGCGTATTTCATCATTGGCTTTAAAACTGTTATTGTATGGATTATATGTATGTATTTCGTAACTCTCAATAGAGTTGTCGAAATGTGGTGAATTATCAATATCGAGAATATTCATATTTTGAAACCCAGAGCTCGTAAAAAATCTTTATTCTTTTTTGTTATTTTTTTTACTTTGGGATTTCTGATACGTCTATGCCTTTTGAAAGCATAGCTGATAATACCGTTTTTTAATTTTGGTTTTGGTGATATAATATTATATTTTTTTGTGTTTTGACCAAATACAATCATTTCTGCTTGCGTAGATGAAGGCTCATCTGAATTTCTTCTGCACCGAAATCAATGAGATTGCCTTCTTGATCAACAACTTTTACTGTAATTGATGATATGTTGTTGTCTTTTACGGGAAAATATATAATATTTTTAGGTTTTTCAATAAACCGAAAGCTTGGAGGAACGTTTGGTACAAATTCATAAATAATGTGGGAAGATAAACCATTAATGTACGAGCCGTGTATTAAATCACATTCGATCCTTATGACTGTTGTTGGAAGAATGTTCACTGGATTCTCTGATACATGCCATTTATTAGCTTCTAGTATTTCTTTTCGAAAACCTAACATGTTTCCCATACTATTTATTACTTGGAAATTAACAGGTTTTGTGCAAAAAAGAGAACATTTTGCAGTATTTGAATTGGATTCAATATTGAGTTCACAGTCATCCAATTTGCTATTTAAATAGTCGGCAATGTCTTGTAAATCATAATTTCCATTTGGAATTTTTAATCTTTTATTTTTTTCACCGTAACTAAATATATTGTTAACATCTGATATATTTGGTATAACATTGAAAACAGAGAAATATAATAATCCGCACTCATAGCTATGATTTAAAGATAGAGGTGGATGAAAAGTGGTTTCTAATATAGATTTCTTTCCAGAAAAACTTAATGAGATAGACATAGTCGTAGACTGTTCTACAATTTATACTAAACTGGAGAAAACATAAAACACATCCACTATTTATTTGTTTGTATTACACCAAAACTGTTCTAAAAATTTAAGGCATAAATGACCGCAGTTATACGTATTATTTTTTTGATGATTATTATAGTTATATAGAATGTTTCCCTTCATCATATATTTTATAAATTCCTTAGGCGGCCTCAAGTTCCCATAGCTATCAAAATATTCAATGTAATCGTCAATTTTCACATAGGCTACCCAATGAGTTCCAGGATTTATTGAGCTATCTAAATTGACGACACCACACTCAATAGGATATGGTCTTTTAGGTAAATTATCTCTCATAAAAACACCTCTAAAGTAAGGAATATTATTACAATATTTCAATAAATCTATATTTGTAAGAGCCCGACTAGGCAACCGTTGATTTAGTTTTTTTTTTTTTTAGATAAGTATAATCCAAAACCTTTTTTATATGGTTTAATGCATAGCCCTTTGCCTATAGTTAAACCTTCCAATTTATCATGATGTCTCTTTAACTCCGAAAGACGTTTTTTTGCAGCTTTGTATTCGTTGTACGTTTTAAGGATTCCGGATACTCCACCAGCCAGACTTCCAGCAGCTGATAATCCCACAAAAATAGGTATTAAAGGAAGAACACCTCCTGATTTTGGTAAAGGAATAATTCGTGGTAGTTTAATAGGTAAATCTTTCGTTAAATCTTTTGCTGCAGCAAATGCCAGTTCTATTGCCATTTTTTTACATTTTGGTTTCATTTTACGAATCTGCTTTTTAGTGTGAGATACAATGCTTTTAAAATTCTTTTTCATTCCAGAACCAGAAGCAACTTTGGCCAACATTGCTTTATTAACCAATGAAGCTGCTATTTTTTCTCCGGGACTAGCATTAGCAGAAGTAGTCCGTGTCTTCGCCATTTTTAGTAAAATTATATCTGCCTTACGCCGTTTATGTAAATTAGATGAATTATTGTAGGCTATATCGTGTTGTTTGCAATATTCGTCCAGCTGATTGATGCCTTTATCCCCACGAGCCAGTCTTTCTTTTAAGCGAGTTCCTGGTCCACAGAAATTATATCCTGGTAGATGAAGTTCAAATGGCAATTTGTTGATTAATCTATTCAGAAGACTATCTTCCGTCATAACCAGATGGAGACTGAATTACAATTATGTATAATCAATCTTTATAAAACATTCGTTTTGTTAATCCAACTGTTTTCACTGGAAGGGAACCCGAGCCATTTAACGTAACACCTTTTAGCTTTTTTTTTCAAAACTTTTTCGACAAGATAAACATCAGGGTGCTGAGTTTTTTGTAGTTCTTGTATATAAAATGCACCTAGTATTGGACGATGCCTCATGTCCGCTAATAAATAAGTTATTGGGTCAGTGTTTTGCACTTTGATGATTTTGAAAATTTCTGTTGACCAATTCGGCGTATACCCTTTTTCAAATGTGCCTTTATATTTACTTATGCGCACATAATCATTGGCATTCAATTTCTTTCTATATTTTTCTTTAGGGATAGAGGTAAGATTCTTTTTGAACCTCTCCAGTAATATATCTTTATTTTTTTGTTTTACTTGTGCTGGAGACATACCAATTGTTCTATGAATGGTATTGTTGTATATGTCAATCACTTTATTAAGAACTTCGTCATACCATATATAGTTTCCTCTGAAACTGAATTCTTTGTAGAGCTTATTTTTCAATGTTCGGATTAATCTTTCTACAATAGATGCTTTTTTAGTAGAGTAAGTGGAGTAGTGATTTATTTTATAACTATCCACAATTTTTTTGAATTTGTCATTATAGAACTCATTGCCTCTGTCCGTTTGTAGGTGTTTAGGCACTCGTCCTTTATGTAATAAAGATTGAAAAGCTCGAGTGACAACTTCTTTTTTTTTACTTTTCAGTGGATATGCCCATGCGTACTTTGAAAAAGTATCGATAACGGCTAAAATAAAATTATGACCACCGTTAAATTTAGAAACAGCTTGCATATCTATTAAATCAGCTTGCCAAAGGTCATCAATATCTTTCATCACAACATGTCTTCGAGGAAAATTTACCCTTGCATATTTATGAATCTCATTTACCACACTTTTTTTGCTCATGTTTATTATAATGTTTAAATATTACTTCTAATTTATTAACTCGATTATTTAATTCAATAAGCAAGTTTGTGTTAGATGAAATTTTATTCAAAATATTAATGAGAGATTTATCAACATATTCTTTGGTTGCGCTGTCATTCAGATCAATTGGATGTTCCAAATTTTTAAGGATCTTATTTTGGGCGTTTAAATTTCCATCACTAGATTGTTTTATAGAACATTCGCTTTGGATTATATAATCTTTTTTCTGTTTTTTATATAGGTGATGGCCGAATTTGTTGACATTCATGTTTGAATGATTCTTAAAGACTAAACAAATATTCGCAACGCTTAGTCATTTTATTCTTTAATTATACCAGCTTCTTTTAACTCTTCTATGATTGAAATAATTTCATTGTCATGATTACTGTTACCAGCATCTCTAGATGCCACCAAAAGCATAAGTCTTTCAATTAATTCATTAGGATCGTCCCAATAAATAAAATCTGTATTTGATTTATAGGTTTTTTTAAAACTTGGGGATTTAACTCCAGTTCCACGCTTGATAGCTTTGTTTTCCACTTCATCTCGATCAAAAAATAAGGGTTTTATAATTTGGCAGTACTTCATGCTTTTGTCTCCTCTTATTTGGCCTAAACGATTAAAATCTCTTTTGTGAGCATTAGTATTGTGTAACATATCTTTATAAACTATTTTATCTCTCTCTGTTACCAAATTTAAATCCGGCTTTTTTTTAAATAAAAGTTCCTTAATACCAGGTGTCATTTCGTAGTTTATATTTCCAAGGGTCATTAAAGAAATTTCATTGTCGCTAGAAGTTTTACCAAAAACCTTAAAAGAGATTGGTATGTTTCCCATGAATAATTGCTTGTTTTCATCCCGTACTCCAAATGGTACATTTAATGTATTATTTTCATCAAGCAAATTTTGTTTTTCTAATATTGATAGAAGGGGAGTGTCTAAATTGGTTACTTTTTTTTCATTTTTAAATGGCGTTGAATGTATTTGTTTTTCTGATTCACTATCGGTTAATGTATTTTCACTTTTAGCAGAGTTATAGCTTTGAAATTTGTCGTCGGGTGAACCGTTGGAATAATTACACAGTGATGAATCATTTGTATCAAAAGTGCATTTAATATCACTTTTATATGAATTAGATTCAGCCATTTTATTAAGAGGATCAGTGAGAGGTTTAAATATTTTATTTAAATTTAAGTTTGTGTTGTCTTCTTCATCCTTTATTTGTTTTATTTTGTTTTTAATTGTTTTAACTGAGGCGAGTATTTGGTGTTTCCATTTTTTTTCCATGTTTTATAACGATGTTACCACATCCATTAAATTATAAGAAATGATGACTTTAGTAGTTATGACTTGTATTTAAATGAAATCAATCGAACTTAATAAATGTATCAAATCCACTTCTGTATCTACCATTATTTAATTCACTATATTTATCTATAATTAAGAATGAGTGCGGATAAGTCCATGTTTTTAAACATATGTTTTTAAATTTGGACCAATCAATGTCTGAATTAACATGTTCATTATAAATATGTTTTAAATTTATATCATCCTGTTTAAAAATTATTAAAAAGTTTGCATTATCTCGTATTAATTGTTTTGGTATTTTCGAATAAGTTTGGGACAAGTAAAAGCAATCTATATTTTTATGCCGTCCCATTGAAAAATAGTTACGTATATTTGTCTGATTCTCGCATGCCACATCGTCAAAAATAAAAACAGAATTTGGTAAAGCAATATCCGGGTCAATAACGTCTTTGTTATCATTAAATATGTTAAATTTTATATCTGGAATTTGATTCAAGATTTCATTTAAAAAGCAGTATTTTGGTTGAAATGTGGTTTTTGAATACAGATAAACATTCTTAAATTTTAAGCCGTTTTTATGTAATAATAAGCCTATCATTACATTGGTCTTTCCACAATTAGATGGACCGCAAATTAGACAGCGAATCGTATTGGGAAGTAATACGCTATGTCTGTTAATTCCGGAATGTGATTTTACTTCTATGTTGTTAATTTCTAAAGTTGTGGGTTGCTTTATCAACCTCATAATGATATCTGACAATACTGTATAGGGTATTTATATTAAATAGATAAATCATTACAATGTCCATTTCTATTGATCGAATGTTAGCGGTTCTAATGTTTGCTTTCCAAGAAATTTAGCTTTTAAAAACAACCTTTGTCCACGTGATCTATTACCAAAAAAGGTAAGTACCTAGTTATATTTTAGTTATTATTTTTGTAATACTTATTAATTCATTGTTGCACCAGCTCCACTGTATAGCAGACAAATTTGCATTGCACTGTTGGTTTACATATATCCTGATTTTGGTAAGTGTTTATTTTAACTTTTTACTAATAATATCAGTTAAAACTAATTGGTAGTTCATATGAAGGTTAATTTAATAAGTATTATTTTATTTTGTTACAGAAACAATGACAAGCATAGTTTTTGCTGACGCTGATCCTTTCTATCTACAAGAGGCTCAAGACATGAATTTAATCTGGAACAGTCATGAACACGATAGAGATATTGTTCGAGAAAATAAAGAAACCAATACAAAAAATAAATCATTCAAAACAATTCATAAGAAAGGAAAGTTAAGTTTTAAGAAAAAAATATCACCAGATTCATCATTCGTTGTCAGAAAAATACCAGGAAAAGGACATCACTTAATAAAAATTGAAATCAGTGAAATTAACACCCTAGCAAGTGATGATTGTTGTGTAAGTGTGCAGTATGTAGTTGAGGATAAATATGATAACATTTTAGACGCAACGCAAGATTTAATAAGTAAGATGACAAAAAAGTTATGTGTCCCAGAACCTTTATAAATCTATCTAATTGTATTTATTGATATTTTATTTTATTGTAATATTATTGAATATATAACCTAATAAACATAGTTACGAGTCACGTACTTGTTTTATTTATCTTGCTTACGCAGGGTTTACCTACACATTATTTCGGTGACCGATGTAAATCTGGATTCGGTCGAACACTAACAATAATCTTATAAAATCAGACAGGAATTAGGATAGGTTAAGAAAAATGCAAGGAATGATATTTTATGCGATTTCAATTTATTTCATATATATTTCACATATATTATATATAGCAAATTATAACTTTTACCAGTAAATCAAGACTTACAGACTATATAACTTTACAAATGTATTACTTATAAATATATATATATATATATAGTTATTATGTTAGGAATTATAGTAAACATTTACCAAAATAAAACGGTTTTCAGTTGACAAGATATATAATTTTGTCATTATTTACAGTTCAATGTTGCTTTTAAATGTCACTTTTATTATTATGATATATTTCTAATATAATACAATATTATTATAATATATTGCTGTAATGTCCCCAAGGTACAGTTTTTACTATATCTTTCGTGATCTGTCTCTTATCATCTGATTTATTTAAAATCAATTTATTCAACCTCTGAGTAAATATTTTATGATTAATTGATTTAATAATGTACATACTATCTCTAAAATCAATATTCCTAAACAAACATCGTTTATATTTTGCCATGTCAAGTTTCCTCGTTACACATTTTTTTGTGCCTTTGGCTTTCTTAAGTGAAGATGTTTCAGTATTTATGCAATAAAGTTTTGCGCGAAGTCCTGTGAATTCTGTAATTAACTCACCAGCCATTTCATCTTTAAAATATCCAGGTTGTTTAATATTAACATGAGGTATACCATATACATTATCTTCTTTAAAATTACTAGTGTCAAAGTATTGTAGGTTAAGTTTCATATCCTTGTAGAAATCATCAGTCCTTATCAAATATAAAAGACTATCAGTATCTGTGTAGCAAAGGCATATATTTTCTCCATACATTTTTTTCATAATCGCGTAATGGAATCTATATAAATGTCTCTTCGCGAGTTCTAGAACAGTAAAGCCAATATATATTGGTCGGTCTAGATTGATTTGTGTTGGCTGCATTTGAATAGCTACCAAATTTTCTGTAAAAATCGAGAGATTCATAAAATTTGGCGCACTTATATATTTTTCAGCGCCGCAAATTTTATTAGTTCTGTTAGAACAATCTTTCCATACATTAACTAGTTTTACATCAACTTGATTTCTTTTGTTTTCTATCGTTTTACCAAATATAGAGTTATTCTGTTTTTTAAAAAAATCCCTTTCAAATTCGGAAGTTGCATTTTGTCGCAACAATGTGTTTAATTCAATGTAAGGTTTTAGAAATTGTTTCTGATCGAAAGCCAATACTCTGTGTATTTTTAATAGTACAAGTCCGTTTCTCAAACATTCTTTTAAATGAGTATAATGTATGACATATTTATATTTATTATGTAGGTTTGCTATTAGCTTTTGAGATTTTCCATTAGGCGGAATACATTTTTCTGGCGCGAATGGTAAATCAGAATGATGATCATGTATTTGTGGAGGATATTCAAGGTCCACTTCAAGTATGTATCCGCGATTGTTACTATCTGGTATCGATTCAATGTTGTTAAGGGTTTTAATTTCGTCTTCATTTAGAAAGGAAAAATTATTGGTAGGAAGACATTTCATCATCGTATATCCATAAAGATTTACACAATCGAGGTACATTAGATAAGAATTGGGCTCGTATTTATTGTAATTAGACAAATATTTATTATTTGCTTTAGCATTTCTGAGAGAACATTGTGCTAAACCTCCTCTAATGCCTTTTTCAAGCATTTGATACATTTCAACATCGGAAATTAAATCAAGCTCAACTTTTGTAAACAATAACATGGCATCCCAACTTAATGAAGGTGATGATACATAATGACAAGGATCTAAGTTGTAGTAAGTCAAGCTCATTGTTCTGAATTTTTCAAAAACGTCACATAATAATAATACATCGCATTTTAAATATAAATCGGTGTACTCCCCTAAATCTTTTATGTTAAATTCATTCCAAATAGTTTGCGCATGTTCGTAATCTTTATCTGATATATCTTCAGAAGAAAGCCTATTAAAAAAACTACTCTTGTCAGGAAGATTTGGTTCATTATAGCGTTCCATCGAATTCAAATAATCATAGCAATATACTCCTTTTTGACACAATAAATCAAACGATTTACTATCAGGATAATATTTTTTTAAATTTTTAAAGTCACTTTTCTGCAGTGTTTTTACTAACTTATCCAAGCCGCAACTAAGAAAATTGAACGAATCAATAAATTTCAACTGAGCGGCATTGTTGGAATCAATTGGTATAAACTTTGTGATTGATATGTATTTTTCCTTTGTTTTTGAAATAAGATTAATACGTCCTATGATCGCAGATAGCTCGGTAATAAATAAATGACAGTCATATCCGGAAAGATTGTGGAATATGATTGGAATAAATTTACATGTCCTAGCATTCAAATTACATCCCACGTGACTCGGACCTAAATAAGCTGAATCAAAATGATCGTGGTCTGCGCATTTTACGTCATCAGCTACAAATTCCTTTTTACACAAGTGACAGATGGTAGCATGTTTAAACGATGCCAGCTCATTTTCAGTTAGCGGCATCATTTCATGTTTAATTGATATAATTTGATATAATTCCATTACATCATTAGTTAGAGCTTCAATAAATTTTTTTACACAATTTGGGCCCCGATAAGACACAAATTTGTTTAGACTCGGTTTAGACTCACAGCATATGTAATAAGCAAAGCAAGTCGCTTGATGTATTTGCACGTTCTCAACATGTTGTGATTTGCTTTTATCCGAATATTCTTTAAGCAAACTTTCAAAATCACCATATATTACGAAAGGAATTCTACGAGTTCGTTCAACATGCGAAAATAATAACTTACTACCTGGTTGAGGCAGAATTGTTTTTACTCTAGCGCAATCGTGATTTACCAGTTTTTCTTGCGATGGAAAATAAATAAAACATTCGTCACACAAAAAAATTCTGCATTTATGTTGTGTAAGTTGTCTATGTACAAGCTTTCCGAAATCTTTTATCAAACAGAAATGGTTTTTCCCGTTTATCTCAATGAGGAGCAGGCTAATATGCGTCAACTTACGATGTTTTGTTTTGTAGAGGGGACCAGATACTATATTGTTTTTATCCAAACCGTACACATTTACCGAAATTAAAGGATTTATCTTTTCGAATATTTTAATATCATTTAAACTCAAAGGAAAAGTCATTCCTGAAGTGTTCAGAATATGTTTATAATGTGGATATGACGACACTCTATTTGGATTATTTTTTGCTGGATACATATGCGCAATTATGCTCCATAAGAAACATCGATCATCTTTGTTTTGAATGTTTAAACATGATTTGGTGTTTTGAATTTCTCGCGGCAATTTCACGTATGAGCCCGCCCGTAATGGATTGTATTGATTAATATTTAATTCTAAATGACTGATAGAATTTAGTGTCCAACCACTCCCCGACATTTCGAATTCTGAACATTTCGTTATCAGCTTTTGGACACATGTTTTATAAAACGATATCAAATCAGAGTTGTAAAAAATCTTTACAAATGGCACATTAAATGACTTAAGGGCTTTTTCATCATTTTTAGGTAAATAATATGACACAAAAAATTCCATGTTGACTTTTAATGCATTGTGTTGGATCAATGATTTTTTTATTAATTGTAAAACTGAAGTAGAGGCTTTATTCAAAAATTCCTCAGGCAGCATATTATTCGAAATAGGGTTTATTTTATAACTTACAATTCTAGATTTAAATGCACTAGCTATAATCTGCACATCTGGGAACTCAGAGTTGATCAAACAGTTTGATTTATGAATACTACTTTTATAATGCGACGAGATACGAGACACCTCAATATTACACTCTCTACAATATACCATTTTGCCTCACTTGTTCCTTAGTAGGTATACTTGATAACAAACTTGAACTGATAAAAAATATTAAAAAATATAGGTAAATATTTGAGGTATTTACTTAATATAATAGTTGCATGAATTGATATGAAGCGATTAACCTGCCTAGATGTCGGTAATAATATAAATGCATAGTTTCGTAATCTGAGATTTAATTTTACTGTTTGCAATTAGTTTTCAGTAGTATATTTCAGTATTTCAGTTTCTATATTTAAATTTTTCAATATTCCAATATTTCAATATTCCAATATTTCTCATTTATAGTTTTGCTGTAAATAAAACAATCATTAGACATAACATAATAATAACCAGTTAAAATTTTATTCATGAAAATAAAACTTACATTTGTTGATTAAAAAGTATTGTAAATGCTTTCCTATTATAAGGTATAAATAAAATAAAGATAACAGTTAAGTAAAGATAGCTAGATAAAAGTGAAATAATTGAATATTATTGCGTCAGTATGTTAGAACATATTGTTCATTGCGGTATCATGGGATACTTAAATGTATAGTTTGGTAATCCTAGTTTGCAATTTACTGTGTAGATATTATTATAATGTTTGCAATTAGTATTTCAGTTTCTATATTTCAATTTTTCAATATTTCAATTTTCAATATTTCAATATTTCAATATTTCTCATTTTTAGTTTTGCTGTAAATAAAACAATTATTAGACACAAAATAAGAATAACCATTTCAAATTTTATTCATAAAATCTAAAACTAACATTAACTAATTCAAAAGTAGTATATATGCAAGTAATTACCTATTATAAGGTAGAAATAAAAATATCAAGGTAATATAATAAAGTAAAGACAAAATGAAACAATTGCGATTGTACCAATCTGTTAAAACATACTGTTCAATGTAATTTCATGGGATACATTATTGGCTGTATAGCCTTGAATTCATTTTTCCCGGCTTCTACAAGTGTTGACAATGCGCGCCATACAGGTGTTTGGGTGTCAGTACACAATTTTAAAGTAACCAGGGCTCTTTTCCAACGTTCTTCGCTAGGCTGACATTCAGCTTCTCGGGAATTATAGACCCTTAACTCGACGTAATACTCCCCGCCACGTGTGAGATCTCGTTGTGTTGTATACCCGCTCGTTCCGCGCTGTGAAAAGAAGCTCCGCAATGTAGCCGCACGCGCTGGTTTCACCTTGCTGCTTTCTCCGATCTCCTGAAAAAAAATCAAACAAATAATAAGTGACCTTCATACGTAACAGTTTATTGATATAACTGCTGTAACAAAAGTAAGTTACATAAATGTTTACAAAAATAATCTAGCCTGCATTAAACAACGCTTATCCACCATCGTAACTAAAAAAATACCCTGCCTAAGAGGGCCATGGTGCCGTAAACAATCATCACACACACACACTGAGTATCACACCCATAAAAATAAGTAAACGAGCGAATAATATTTTTTCATTACCTGTGTAATCGAGGGCTGCGCCAGAGGTAATTCTACGTCATCCGTGTCCGAGCCAAAGAAATGGGATGTCGTCAACAGTTCTGTTGACACCGCCGCTGGCAGTTTTTTCTTTCTCGATGAAGACCCAGCGCCGCTGCTAGCCGTCCGTTTCTTTGATGCGCCTCCGTCTTTCTTCTTTTCTTGAGCCACCTTTTTTGCAGGAGGTTGTGGTGTAGGTGGAGGTGCTACAGGCTCGGACCCCGCCGGTGTTTCGTCGTCCGATACATCAATCTCATCGGCCCAGAAAGGATTTTGCGACCAGCCCGGCCTGAAAGCAATAATTTAAAATAATTATAATAGAAGATAACTTCGCAACGAGTTAACACAACATTGTTTCTGAACATTGTTTTAGCCTAGCATAGCAAAATGCTTTATAAATAAAAAATCCATGAGTTAACACAAGTTAGTTTGCCGATCAACACAGGTACCTAAGTCACATTACACTTTATACGTTTACATCCTCACACTCACAGTCCACACTTAGTTCAATGACTTGTATAGCGGGTGCCAGAAACATTCACTTCACTCATAATCTCACCTTGAACCAGAAATACAAATTTCCCTTGGGGAAGTAAATTGAGCTTCTGTCAGGAATCGAACCCGAAACTCCCGGTGTAGAAGGCAATTACTTAACAACTACGCCAGCATGGCATCTAATTTTTTTCACCGAAGTTATAAGGCAATTTGCACTCACTAATAATTCATTCATACTAACAATAAATACTTTAAGGTCACTTACTTACATAGTTAGGTTCCTTGAAGTTCCGAATATGTAAATAACTGCACTTTTTTTGGATGCTGGAGCGTCGTCGCCCACCACTGAATATCCGCTTTTAAATGTAGATGCACCAAATCAGTCCTATTTATAATCTCATTTTATAAAGATGCATTCACAAGTCGAATCTTGACTAAAACGTACAAAAATAAAAAAACAGAAAGGTTAAAGTTTTAACGATTGTATACCTTAACGATCTTGTAAACAAAGTTCATTTCATCTTGTCAACCGATAAACAAATCTGAATGAGACTTTATGCTGTCGTCAAGGGATGTAAAGCGATGACTGCTGCACATTCTCGAGCAACTGGAGACAAAAATCCTATAAGGAAGTGGCAGGTACTTATACCAATTACGAGTCTTTTAAATTACAGATCTCACTTAACTGGTAAACAACATATTTCAATTGATCACCAGTAATGAGAGAACCTCTCGAATAAAACAATGCTTTTTATGAAAATCCTTATAACTAAATCTTTTAGATATTAGTAGCGAAACAAACATCAATAAGTCGATTTGTATTTTTTGACGATACTAAAAATGTATTGCTACTTAAGTAAATATTTAAAAATCACATAATGTTCTGATCACTACTGTTACCTATTTAGTATTTTTATTAGACATTAATATGTAGGTACCTACGTTAAATTTTAACCAAAACGTATATTATAATTTTAATTATGTAAAATCATGAAACGAAGGTTGTATCTTTGAACCATAGGCCGTCATTTATTTATTTATTCATTATAATCAATCTCTTTTTTAACTTTTTTTATTTTCTATACAAGATGATTACTACAAAACATCAAAAGAACCAAAAGCCCGTAAAGTAACCTATGGATAGTGACAATGGAGTCTTATCGCTAAGAGAAATTCTTTTCAGAAATATTTGTATCGATATAATCACAGTAATATTGTTGTTTGCTAAGAAGCTATTTAATAGTATAGATAGTGAAAAGTATAGATATCTTAGAAAATACTAAAAACAAAAACTTTTAAACTCATAGCCCACACTAAATTCATAGACTTGTATCTTAGGTGCTAGAAACATTCACTTCTTCACACACACACACACAATGACACCCAGAACCAGAAGTGCATATTTTCCTTGATGAGGAGATTTATGCTACTGTCGGGAATCAAACCTAGTACCCGCAACATAGAAGACAAGAACTTACCAACTACGTCAACATGACAGTCTGACTAATCGTATCTTTGATAAAAAAATATGACGAAAAAAATATCGTTGAATCACGTACGCTAGAAAATCCAAATATAGGCTGACTTGATAGCCTAGGTACATAGGACTGCACATATCATTGACATGAGTACAAAATAATAAAATGTAATAATCATAAAAAGTCCCCACTTTATACGTACTCGTACGTACTCTAGGTAACATACCACGGCTGTATAACCCACACTTAAATCGGGATACTATATACCTATGCCTTATAAATGTGTCGGTCGCATCTGTTTCACTAGACAGACAAAGTATTATGTTCTGAACTGATCTGTCTTGAACGGTCTAAAATAAAATGAACTGCTCAGATAAACAAATACAGACTGACCAGATAAAACGATAGCGGTTTATAAGCTAGAGGGAACCTCGCTTTTTTTAATTCAGTGCGACGAATATAGTGAGCGAACATAATACATGTTGTAAAATGCGCTAACGAGACGATTATAGAGAATAAAAACATCTGACACATGATCCGTGCGCAAACAAGTTGTCGGTTCCCTTGTAATTACAATACTACTTATTAATCGTATGTTTGATGTGGATTGGATAGCAGATAATCGAGAGAATTGGGGGTCATGCATCGCGAGCTCGAGCGTAGCGAGAGCGATGCAGATGCAGAACCCCCAATTCTCCCCTACTGACGATTTCTCTTTGTCTTCGGTCTTTTTACGCCGAGTCTCAAAACAGTGAGTTTCTAAAAGATGGTTTTTCTCTAACATCGAGGTCTCTTTGCGTCGAGTTTCAAAACGGTGAGTCTGGTATGCAATTTAGGCTCAAAATGCATAGCTTCTTTCCATACATTTCAGTTTGTAAAAAGTTGAGAATATTACATGTTTTTAAATATCATTATTGTAAACTTATATAGTCTTAACCTTAGACTGGTGACCTGGTGTACTAAGTACGTAGGACATATCTAGTGACGTGACGTTTTAGAGACGTAAATTAAAATGGTAAATACTTAAAAATGGTTATCGTAAAATAAATTTCTACGATAATCATACATTCGATAAAGTATTATATCTTTTTATAAAATAATTAAACATATTATAAAAAAACAACAGATTATCTAAATAAATCAGTATTTATTTGTATGTTTAATTTCTTTAATTAAATGGAATTTAATGTTAATTTAGCTTAGGAACTAATGCCTCACGGTGCTTACATGAAGTGGTCAATTAGCTAAAGCATTTTGTCTTTGAGCTTTACAACGTAGTTCAGAAAAATAAAACTTTGGTAAAAGCCTAAAAATCTATTCGCAATAATTCAAATTAAGTGAGCAACATAAATATCCATCAGTACAAAAACAAACACGAAGAGATTTCTCAAACACCAAATTGGTTTTGGCCTACGTTTTGGCGTATATTGATAACTATAATTTTTAAAAACGTTACGATCCAAATTCAAGCATGATAATAATAACAAATGATAATATTGACAAGTGTGGAAGACTTTCAGTGTGTCCTGCCCTAAGACGAACTGAAGTAGGTATCGAAAATAACGAAGAAATGTTACACAGTCCTCACATGCGATTTTTCTTTGTATAGCTAGTAACTTGCAGGTCAGTTTCTCGCACTAATTTATCCCTTCGAGCCTGTCCAAAACTAAACCAAAAAGTTTTCTATTAAGTATTACTACCGGCCGCAAACCCTAGGATCGGCTCTAGATCTCTATCAACTGGTAGAACAAATTGACTCTCTTTTCTCTATCAAAGTACGTCACGTGAACAATCTTGTGTCAGTAGCCATAAGCTCTCAATATTTCAGGCTCGGCTGTCGGCTATGAAAATAAAAAAGAAACGTCCCTCGGGCGACCAATTTGGCTGCTTTGCTTTGACACTGGAGAATTGAGCTAAATTTAATAAGAATATACGTATTCGCTTGTATACAACGCTCTACTCGTATTTTCATAGTAAAGACATGGAGAGCAACATACATACATGTTTTATATATATACAAAAGGTGTAATATGTGAGATCACCGTCTGCACTTCCAAATACTGGGATAGTGTAGGTCAAGGTAACGTACTGGACTAGAATTGCACCCTCTCTCACGCCTCGCTCAAGATCCTCTTCCATTCCTCTTCCATTGGATCATCTTCCACTGCTGCACACAGGCTCCCCTGTTAAGGAGGTGTTTGCCATAATCCCCCACGCTTGGCAGGTGTCTTGGGGATTGCAGTGTAAGTTGGTAGTTCTTTAGAAGGCGCTACTGCCCACCTTCCAGTATTTTTCCCCTGGTCGCCTCATACGACACCTACGGGATGATATGGGGAGGTGCAATTCCAACCCGGCACCCCACGGGTAAAGATTATATGATCAGCTTAAAGTAAAGTCATTAATTTTTAGCTTGGTGTTATCATAGTATTTAATTCCCAAACTACATTTTGATTTGGAATATGATTATATTGCTGTTAAATACACGGAGATTTTAATAATGAGATTGTATAGATTACATTACACAACAAAATCGGGAAAGTGTAATCGGGGAAGTGTGTGTAAACAAATAAAATATATCACAAATAGGAATACTTACTGCATAGACCACGATCTCTATACAATACAAACATGTGTAAACACACAGTTGTGTGAGACTGTGGTCATATGGGTATATGACCAATTAACGTATCGTATTCAACGTCGTCGTCGTAGTGGTATAACGACGTAAATCGAAGTTGAAAATAAGAAATCAGTGGCTTGGGTGTGACAGCAAAAATAGTACTTATATCTTTTTGACACTTCTACTAATATATATATTATTACAAAATGTACCAGCTGCTTCATCATATTCAAAACAAGTGTCAATTTGCTCCTATGTATGCATTTCAGGCGTTGTGGCCGATGTTAATGTAAATGCGGCCAATTGATATCACAATAGGGGGAAGATCCCCCGAGGCATATTGGGCCCATCTGGGATATTATTAATATTATTATGACCTAGGAGATTTCTACCTCGCTTTTAGAATTCCTGCCCTGTCTGTTGAGACAGGGCAGGAATAGGCGAATAGTATGAATAGTGATGGGCTAATACGAAGTTGGGCTAATGCTTCGGCTTTATTAAAATTTAGTACTAGATATAATATTTTTGTAACAAAAACATGCAATCAAAATATATCCAAAAATGGGAACTGTCTGACTGACTGATAGCTCAACCTGGCAACACACTGAGCAGTGCTGGCAAGTCGAAACATAAATAACACAAGTCTGTAACAAGACGAAAACGATACGATTTTTAAAGTCGTTATGAATAAATTGTCCGGAGTTAGGATACGGGAGATTCCCTTATTTATGGGCAAACTACGGCGACGGTATTTTTGTTTGCAAAGTTTTGGAACACGCGAATGCCGTGAGGCAGGTCCGGGATTTGTTCCCGACTCTATTTGGAGGATTTCGCGGAGTCCGTGTTATTATTCACAGCGGGACTCGCCGAGGTTGATATTGTAACTTTTGCAATATTTTATGCGGGATTTGAGGCTTTGTTCCACGCGCGCTTACTTACAATTTATACATACAAATTGGCCTTCAATTTAAAGGTGCTGAGTTTATCTGTCGTCAGCTATACCGATAGACGTAAATAAACCTCTGAAACCCCTGAAATTATCCCTTATCAGGGTGGATTTTTCATAATCCACGTGGCTGGCAAACGTCTTGAGATCGCAGAACATATATGTTATGTACAAGATGCTGCCGCCCGTGTTACGGTTTTAGATGTTTTTTACGACACCCACGGGGAAAAATGGAGAAATGCTATTGTACTATACGTATTCGGGCCTGGCACCCCATGGGCATAATATACTCGGAGGTAGTAAATATTATAAACGTGAAAGTAAATTCTTATTAACTGACTCCCAAAAAGTAGAAGATTAGTACACAAAAAATCTTTTATTTTTTGTGTACTATCTGCGAGCCTAAGTGAGCAGTTTTAGCACTTTTCACTGTGTAAAATCAAAATTTCATAAAATAATAAAGAACCTTATTGTTCCCAAAAACCACAATATTTTTTTTTTTTTTTTTTTATGCTTGATAGGTTAGCCTTTGACCACTATCTCACCTGATGGTAAGTGATGATGTGGTCGAAGATGTTGTTCAGGCTAACCTAGAATTACTGGCTCTCAAGGACAACTGCCGGAACACACCATTAGGTGCTTGGCGACAGATTTTCAACTTGAGGGTGGTAGCTAGCCAGGCGGGCATTCGCAAAGTGCCCTACCACCATGCTGTAACGACTGCCATCCTAAGACAACAACCGGGACCGACGGCTTAACGTGCCCTCCGAAGCACGGAAGCGCTCAGTAGTAATGTCACCAGCGGTCACCCATCCAACTCATGACCGCGGCGGACGTTGCTTAACTTTGCTGATCGATTCAGAATGGTTAAGCAAACTTCGCTACGAGCGCTTCAAAAAAACCTATATACCTACATACTCGTAACAGTTTTTATATACGCGTTTAAAATGGAGTCCTAAGAATTATTTGACAATGAGATTGACTTTTCAACGAATTATGAAATGAACCGAAACATACAACGAAAAATTATGCTTATGAGAGTATTTATTAAAAAATCGAGAATTGATGATGGTCATTAATGAAGATTTTGGGACAAAAACAAAGTTCCCGATCATAATCGTTCCCGATAGAACTCTTTTACCTTTACTCTTACCTACCCAAATAACACGTAGAAGAAGTCTTGCGCTCTGTGTCAATTACAGTTAAAAACAAAAACATTTAAATTATCTTTCAACCACCTCTAAAAAGTAAAACGCAACAATAATTTTAGTAGCCCTTTGTGAATCAACATTCTTTCTCGTACATTACGCAACATTTTACATCTGTCCCTTTACTGCTCACAAAGCGTTCCTATGGTGCCTACTCATAATAATTCTAAAGAAAAAAACCTGCGAAAAGCCGTCGTTATCCGACATTATTCAAATTCCCCCTTTTAACACCGGACGGAGCGCATTAACCGCCCAAACAAACGCGTTCATTTAAAAAAAATATCGTAACAAAATGTACAATTTTTGTAATGTCCCCACGGCGGCGTGTGTACAAAGCGCGGAAGCCGCGAAACACGCAAATATTTTACGCCAATAAGGGAAACGTTTGCGAAAAGGTGGAAAACAATAAGGTTTTTTATTAGTTTCGTGTTTATTTGCGTGGTAGGCGCCATTATGAAAAGAGAACGGTTACTGTGGTGTTAAATTGTTATAGACACAGTTTGTGTTTAGATATTAACTAAGAAGCTGCTTTAAACATTATTTCCGAGTATGTGTCAGTTTCTGTGCAGGCAGTACTTGGTTTTTATCTTTCAGCGGGCTCTTTGTCATCCATATGACTACTATCTCAACAGACTGATAGCTTATTCCCAACAGACTGATAGCTTAATCCCAACACATGTTGAGGTAAAAATGAGGTGAATAACAGTAGAGTGCACAGTTGTGATGCGAATGTTTGAAGATGGATTTCTGTTGTTGAATTAATGGACAAGATTAGGCGTATACACATCAGAAAAAAACTGCAAGTAGAATCATTGTTGGCAGAAGAGGTGTATTTATTTAAATATCATAAAGGACAGATACAGGGGTAAGAAAATGGCAAAAGTTTAGTTGAATAGCGTGAATACTGGCACTACAGTATTGGTATGTACTACCGGTGAGGGAAGAAAGAATAAATAAGTTTTCCCGTAATAAGGGTTGGATAAAGAAGAGCTCGTCACCCACCAATCCTTCATCTGTTGTTTTTTATGTTAGGAAGAAATGAGATGGACTTGTGGCCCTTGCTGCTGAGCGTTACACCGCGCCTGTTTATTACAGTTCCACCCATTCCCGTCCTTCTTGACACTGCTCTACGCTCATTCGCCTACAAGTCGTCAGTTCTTGTCTCTTTCATCCAGTAGTTTAATTTGCTACAATGCCCTTCACTCGTAATTACAGTAGTGTTTGCACTCTACTACATCAAGGCAGATTATCTGACACTGTGTTGGTGCCCACCAAGATGGACTCTTGCTAAAGATCTGGTAACTGTGAAACCAGTCGGTGAAAGTTATAATGTCTTCCGTTTGTACGAGGTTTTTTCTTAGTAAACCTAGAGTGAGAAGAACACTCTCTGAAAAAATATGTTTACATACTTCCAAAGAGTTTAGTTCAAATATGATGATATCATCAAATTTGAACTATTAATACTAATTTGATGATATCATCAAATTTGAGTTAAGAGTATATACTCTTGACTGATGAAAATCTTTTAAGTGAAGCATGCTGCTTACAATATCATTCACTCGCCTAAAATCAGTATTTTGGGCGAGTGAATTATGAAGACACCAAGAGCTACAATTAACATTAAATTATCCAGGTACTGAAATAAATTTTACAGTACATACATCGATTACAACTTAAAAACTACTCAATCGATTTTGATGAAATTTAAATGGGAATAATTCAGAAGTATGCTCTACCCAACAAAGAATCATCAAAATCAGTTTATACTTGGTAGAGTAACCACGTAACAAACATTAAAAAAATTACAGTCGAATTCAGAACCTCAACCTTTTTTGGTGGTCGGTTGAATATTAAAGAAATTGTCTATTTTCTACGGTCATCTCTGCTGAAACTCCTTTTGTTCGAATGACCTCTCTGGCAGCAACAATTTACGTGGGTATCCAGTTCGTATAATTTTTGCATGGAGTATCTTTCCTCTCGTTTTGTCTGCTCACTTCCGCGCCTACGTGACCTTTGCAATTTTTACAAGCGTAACTAGATTATTTTTTACGATGTTATTATGTTTCTGGTTGTTCCTTTTTAGGGTTGGATATTGTGTTTTTGGGGTTTCGGTAAACTTTGTGTAATATTTTATAATACCCTGTAGCGTAAAGTAAATAATTGGAAGACTGGTAAAGAAAAACAATCATTTATTTATTTTTATTTATTGTTAAAATAATTAAACGGCACAATACCAATTACATAATTATCGTTGACAAACATTCTAATATTATTAAAAATTAAAAATAATATAAACAAGAGAATCTTAATATTAATGTCAAAAAATAATAATATAAAAAAAAAATACATGTCATTTTAGGGCAGATAATAATAATAATACAAGTCAAATGGATAAAATCATAACATAACATTGAAATTTGAACATTTTTATGTCACATAATATACAACAAATACGTTATGAAAACTCTTCTGAAAAATCTAAACATTCGGCCATGATCACTTTCCATCTATCTGCATATAAGTCCAGATTTGTTTTTGAGTCCATAAGGGCATTGAACGCAGCTAGGGTACGCGGTACTGGCGATCGGGCATGTGCAACGGTGTTGCAGGACGACTCTGCAAATAATTTGTGCCTCCTGCTTCGAAAGTAATTGTCTGGAACAAACAATCGTGATAGCTCTACGTGGATATTTGGAGCATCTACCTTGCCATGCAGTACTTTAAGCATGGTAGTTAATTGACAGTTTGCTCTTCGTACTTCCAAGCTGTTGTACCCAAGGCTGCCTAGGAGGAACCTTGTTGGGTATATCATGGTTTAGTTTGTGAAACATTTTTACCCATATTAATTTTGATGAGATATTTGTTGAATAGTGTAGTTATCATCACGATTTCAACTCCGATAACGAGATCTTTAATTGGATTCGATAAAAGTGTAATTACTTTTTACTTCAAGATATTGGTAGGTATATATAGTCTAGTCACTAGGGCATGGTCCTGGGCTTGCTAGATTGCAACAAGCTGACGTTCTATTACTAGGACTAAGAAATGTTCCATATGATCTTGCACGTATGTCGTAAAACCTAACTAAAGAAAAGAATGCACTAGATGGGCAGAACAAATTCAAATTCAAATTCAAAATCATTTATTCAATTTAGGCGTCTACGACGCTCTTATGAAGGTCAATTACAAACTTTAATATTGAAATATTCTACATTGTACTGCCACGTTCAGCAAAAAAAATTATAGAGCCACTGCGAGAAGAACGGGCAAGAAACTCGGGGCCATTCTTTTAAACGTCTGTTTACAATTTGTTATAAACAATATAATACAATTATTACAATATTTGTTTAAATTACGTAGGAGACAGGTGATGGCTTGGCAGAGGTGGAATTTTCCAAGCATTTTTGTCGTTTAAGTAATCACAAACTGTGTAGTAGGATTTCTTAATCAAAATGTTTTTCACGTGTAATTTGAATTTTCCTTCTGTGAGCATTGTAATATGTTCGGGAATTTTATTATAAAACCGCACACAATTACCTAAAAAGGACCTTTTATTTGTGTTTGCTAATCTAAAACACGGTACTGTTAATTTATATTTGTTCCTAGTGTTGTAATCGTGGTTGTCACTGTTTAATTTAAATTTACTCAAATTTTTCCGAACATACATAATATTTTCAAATATATACAGACTCGGTAAAGTTAATAAATCAATTGCTTTAAAAAGATCCCTTAGAGATTCCATAGGATCCATTTCATATATGGCTTGAATTGCACGCTTTTGTAAGATAAAGATTGTTTCCATCTCAGCAGCAGCTCCCCACAGCAATACACCATACGACATAATACTGTGGAAGTACGCGAAATAAGCTAGCCGTGCAGTAGCTACGTCTGTTAACTGTCTTATCTTACAAACTGCATATGCAGCAGAACTAAGTCTTCCGGCTAGATCATGTATATGTGGATCCCACTGTAAAGTTGAGTCCACTTTGATTCCCAGAAAGACTGTCGCTTTGTCAATAGAGAGTTTATCTAAGCCAAGCTTAATGTTTGGTTCAACATAAGGAACATTTGGTAAAGAAAACTTTAAACATTTGGTCTTTTTTGAATTTAAGAGAAGATTATTAGCGGCGAACCATTCAGAGATCATAGATAACACATTATTTACATAAATGAGTTCACTATCTTTCCTACCTACTTTAAAAATCAGAGAGGTATCATCGGCGAATAAAACAATATTGCAGAAATCTTTGACCATGCAAGGCAGATCATTAATATACGCTAGGAACAGAAAAGGTCCCAAAATTGATCCCTGCGGTACACCTATTTTTACCAAAGAACGCCACCACTACCTACGATGGACGGGGTGTTGCTGCACTTTAGGCCCACATTAGGGCTCCTTACCATCTGAACACCTGGGTAACCTGAAAATATATGGTAAACTACCAACGACATCACCCCATAGTTAGTTGGCGACAGATTTTCTACTTGAGGGTGGTAGCTAGATAGGCGGGCATTCGCAAAATGCCCTACCACCATGCTGTAACGACTGACATCGTAATACAACAACTGGGACCGTGCCCTCCGAAGCACGGAAGCGCTCAGTAGTAATGTCACTAGGGGTCACCCATACCGCGGCTCCTTACTGCGGCAGACGTTGCTTAAGTTAATACTGTGACTTAGTAAATACTGAGTTTCAAAAAGTTTGTCCAAAAATAAAGAAACAAGTAAATGGAAAGTTGAAGTTCGGTGATTGGGCAACTACAGGTATTCGAAAAAGTAGAGATTATTTGTATGATCTGTATCGCAGGAAGAATTTGACATCCTGCAAGCAGTTTCGTGATTATGTTAGGAACTATTCAAAAATGTTTAAGTCTGTTTGCTTGTGTGCTAAATCTCTTTTGATTAGAAATAAAATTAGCAAATCTAAAAATAAAATAAAAACCATTTGGAATACTATAAATACTGAGACCGGAAAAAATAAACCTAGAGATTCTACATATGTCTTAAATGTTGATAAAAATCAAATATCTGATCCAATACAAGTGGCAAATATATTTGACAATTTTTTTTCTAACTTACCCCTAGAAGTCACTAAGTCATTGGATGCATGTCCCGATGTAGCAGAAACTCTGCTAATACATAATTTCCCCTGCAAATCACCGGACTTTTCTTTCAGACACACAACAATATTTGAAATAATAAAGACATTTAAAAATTTAAATGTTAAGAGCACCGAAGACTTGTGGGGTATGTCAGTTAAAGTGGCAGAGTCTATAATATGCATTATTGCACCATATTTAAAAACAATATTCAATCTTTGTATTGATAAAGGAAACTTCCCCGACTTAATGAAACAAAGTAAAATCACTCCAATTTTGAAGTCGGGGGCTACATCTGACCCTTGCAATTACAGACCTATTTCTATCTTACCTGTTCTGAGTAAAGTATTCGAAAAAATTATGCTCAAACAACTTCTATCCCATTTTAATGAGCATAATATATTAAATGAGAATCAGTTTGGTTTCACAAAGAGCAGATCCACAACAGATGCAGGTGCTCAATTGATGTCACATATACTTGAAGCCTGGGAGAGTTCACAGGATGCTATTGCCGTATTCTGTGACCTTTCTAAGGCATTTGACTGTGTAGAGCACCGCACTCTGATTCGAAAACTTTCACATTATGGTATTCGTGGAAAAGCTCTGGATCTTATAAAGTCATATCTGTCAGACAGGCTACAGAAGGTTAGAATAAATGGCAATACTTCTTCCGGGTCTTTGGTAAGAATAGGCGTACCGCAAGGATCAATTTTAGGACCTTTTCTGTTTCTAGCTTATATAAATGATCTGCCTTGCATGGTTAAAAATTTCTGTGATATAGTTTTATTCGCAGATGATACCTCCCTAATTTTTAAAGTAGATAGGAGGGATAGTGAACTTATTCATGTAAATAATGTGTTATCTATGATCTCTAAGTGGTTCGCGGCTAATAATCTTCTCTTAAATTCAAAAAAGACCAAATGTTTAAAGTTTTCTTTACCAAATGTTACTTATGTTGAACCAAACATTAAGCTTGGCCTAGAAAAACTCTCTTTTGACAATGCGACAGTCTTCCTGGGAATTAAAATGGATTCAACTTTACAGTGGAATCCACATATACATGATCTATCTGGAAGACTTAGTTCTGCTGCATATGCAGTTCGTAAGATAAGACAGCTAACAGACGTAGCTACTGCTAGGCTCGTTTATTTCGCGTACTTCCACAGTATTATGTCTTATGGTATATTGCTGTGGGGAGCTGCTGCTGAGATAGAGACAATCTTTATCTTACAAAAGCGTGCAATTCGAGCCATATATGAAATGGATCCTAGGGAATCCCTGAGAGATATTTTTAAAGAAATTGATATTTTAACTTTACCAAGTCTGTATATATTTGAAAATATTATGTATGTTCGTAAAAATTTGAGCAAATTTAAATCAAACAGTGACACTCACGATTATAACACTAGGAATAAAGATAAAATAGCGGTGCCAGGTTTTAGATTAGCAAAGACAAATAAAAGGTCCTTCTTAGGAAATTGTGTGCGGTTTTATAATAAGTTGCCCAAACATATTACAACGCTCACAGAAAGAAAATTCAAGTTGCATGTGAAGAATATTTTGATAAAGAAATCTTACTACACAGTTTGTGATTACTTAAACGACAAAAATGCTTGGACTGGTTCGCCTCTGCCAATCCAGCGCCTAACACCTACGTAATGTAAATTAAGTATTGTAATAATTTTATTATATAGTATGTACTTAACACATTTTTAAAAAAACCTTTAAAAGAATGGCCCCGAGTTTCTTGCCCGTTCTTCTCGCAGTGGCTCTATAACTTTTGTTTGCTGAACGTGGCAGTACAATGTAGTATATTTCAATATTAAAATTTGTAATTGACCTTCATAAGAGCGTCGTAGACGCCTAAATTGAATAAATGATTTTGACTTTGACTTTTTGACTTTGACTTTGACTTAACTTAGCTGATCGATTAAGAACGGCTAACAAACTTCGCTTCCGTCTTATGAAATAGATAACTTTTCAAACCTCTACTATTATTAATTAATTAATGTTCCTAAAATTGTGTCATATGAGTTACATATATAAACTCCAATATTATCAGTAAAAAATGTAATTATCTAGGTTATTGTGATTATTTAACTTAAAATAGAAGAGATACATGTTAGTATACGAGGTTACGTCCAGTAATAAGTCTTATATTGAAGCGTGGACCAAACTTTAGTTTGTTATGATATTTTGATATAAATAGACCACAAGATTAATTCCTTCAAAGTTCAACTCAAACGCCTAATAACTCAATGACTCGCCGTATCTCGACAGACACAGGAGGCACGATACATTCAATTGTAGAAAGGCATCAACAATCGGTGCCAGGTTCGCAACTCGCTGCTCGCTGGGGAGTGCAGCGTAGAAAGGTACTAACGGTAATTGGCAGCGCGTGATTTGGCTAAAACATAATTCGATTTGTACGTGCCGCCAGCGCGCCGCGTCGGCTGCCGAGCGATAACAACTTCCGGAAGGTGACTTTACAGAATGCTAGTTGACTGTAGAATATCAGAGTAAAAATTACAATAGAAATACTGTTAAAGTCGTCTTAAATTATTCGATTTTGGATTCAAAGGCGTTGTTTATAAAACTCTGAAACTAGAATTTCTTCATATTAGGCATTTGTGTTGACAGTATTTAAATAAGCTATTTAATAAATAAAAAAGCAAATCAGGCAATCAAGTTCGCCTCGCTCTCTTGTGAGAAGGCATTATAAGATACACCAAATTCGACCTACCTAAACATTGGGATTTGTATTACGAAATTTATAAATTCTATTGGTTTTTAAGTAACACACTACTGTTTTATTATTTAATATATAATTAAATAATAAAACAGTATTGTTATTTCCGCTTAAACATACTGCTGGAAAAGAAGTCATATGGGAAAACGCAAAACCCTGTTCAGCGTTATATTGTCGCCCTGTATAGTTTCTCTTCATAAAAGAGTCTAAATTAGTGGTACAAGAGCAGTTGTGTGCGATGGAAGGTGAAATACAATCACTGAGAAATACCGCATGTGATGCAAACGAAACTATTAATTAAATTTTGTATGAAAATGATAGATGGGATCTTTCAAAAGTGAGCTCATCTGCAACGCGCTACTTGTGCTTAGCAAAACCATCTCAAATCAACGATTTAGAAGCAGTTATGAGAAGAGAAGATGCAACTGAACTATATAAGTTCGGATTATCTTCATTGCACGTTCGCTGTATGGAATGTTTATTGCATACCTACAGCATGGAACATATAATAATACTAAATAGCATACAGACAGATTTAAAGACGTGGTATGTAAGGGGAGAAACTTGAGGACATAAATCTCTTCTTGAGGAAGAACGTCTGTATCTTCTCCAGACAAACTCAAATTCAACTGAAATTCAATGCTTTTTAATAGTCTCAAGTAGTTTTCAAGCTTACTGCTTTAGAATCACAAATAGATTCAGATTGGTTTTCAAACTACAATGTTCCATTTTTAACTATATTCTCTTTCGTACTTTCGCACACTTATTACACAGGAAATTTAAAATTTAACTGAATAAATATTTAGTACCTTTCTAATTTATATTAACTTCAGCCGGTAGGCTACTAACTATTCATTTAAATAATAGTCAAAATACACAATAATAAGTAAATAAGATCCTAACATCATCCGTTTGACTGCAATAAACCAAAACAAAGCACGTACCTACATTTGAATGTACTGTCATTTTTAAGGTTATTAGAAAACAATCAACTCTCATTAGGGAAGTTTTAGCAGGTATTCAAAGATATGTAGCTAAACCTCCGCAGTACATTTTGTTACTATGATATTGTGGAGTATCCTAGTCACCCTTTGTACTAATTATAATAAATAAATACATTAAAAGTATCGGCGTGTATGACTAAATATCATAAAATATGGCATTAACAGGTAAATTCTAAACATGGCAGCGTTTTTTTTTTTTATGTTAGATCTTTAAACTCATATTATAATTAGAAGAGTGTCGAAATGTTATAATACAACACTTAATGCACCTTCGATGCACTTACAATAATGAGTAAATCGAGAAATATATTTATTTTTATATTTTTCACCTATACTATAGCGCGTGCGCGGTGCGTGCAATATGTCAAAAAATAGTAAAAAAATAAGTACATTAATCATACCAGACAAAATAACGGGCACTCGAACGGAAGCCGAACAATATTGATTTTCGTGTTTTTCTCCATACAAATTTTATTTCTAAAAATCATTACTCAGACATAATCATCTAAGATACATAAATATGACATAGTTAGGCCTCCTGATGAGGTTCTGCGTTGATTTGCAACAAGAAAAAAAATGTTTATAATAAAAGAGGTCTATGTCTATAAAACTCGATTTTCAGCCCACTGTGCGTGGGCGGCAGCTGGGTGGCGGCGGCGCGAGCCCAGCGCTCCTGGTGTTTGGTGATGAGGTTCTGATCCAAATTAATTAAAATTAATATTTGATAAAAAAACGGATACAATTATGAATTAAAGAATTTGTTGATATGTTAACGATTTATAATTATTTCAAAAATGGATTATATGTCAATGTATTTCAGTGCCAAACACAATCCTACTAATATTATAAATGCGAAAGTTTGTGAGTGTGTATGGATGTATGGATGTTTGTTACTCTTTCACGCAAAAACTGCTGAACGGATTTGAATGAAACTTTACAATAATATAGCTTATACATCAGAATAACACATAGGCTATAATTTATAAAGATATATTGTGTAAATTGACGAAAATATCAAAAAAACTGTTAATAAGTCACACTAGAAATTTTTGCGACGTATCAACCCGGATGAAGGCTCGCGTCAACATCGTCGTCCGAAGTGCGCGGCGCCGGTGTCGCGGGCAGCGTTGCCATGGAAACAAAAAACAACTGATTAGAAATTAGCTCGACAAGAAATGTCAAAAAGCAATTGTATAAATAAGCTAGATCATGGTCTAAGAAAACAAGGTCTTCTACTCCCGAAGAATCACAGGCTTGCGTCACTCACCAAATTGGCTCTTTATTAAAACGTGATTGCTGCAGAATACAAGTTCATGGTTCTTTTTCATGCGAATGTTTTGTTATAAAATATCAATACAATATTTCAAACGTCTAATAGAAAGTCACACATGAATCAAAGTTCATCTCCGTAAATGGTATGAAAAATGTTGTCTCCCTATGGTTCCACCATTTTGACAAATATCGCCGTCTCTGTCTCACGTATATGATTTGCATCTGTTTCGCTCTCGCTCATGCACTTATGCGCAGTGATTCGCAAACTTTGTGGTCGGCCCATTTCTGGAAGCTACGAGTATAATAAAAAACATGTAATTTTTTTTTATTGTGACGGAACAAGCTAACAAGCTCGAGGCCCACCTGATGTTAAGCAGACTAACCTCTGCCTATAACAGATGCATTTCGTCACAAGTCACGAATTTCACTGCGCCTGTCCCCAGGAGACATACTTAGATGTTAAGTCTTTGTACCTGTAATTTCACTTGCTCTCAAGGACTGCTGCCGGAACACACCGTTAGGGGCTTAGCGACAGATTTTCTACTTGAGGGGGTCGCTAGCCAGGCGGGCATTCGCAAAATGTACAACAATGGAAAATTGTAAGTAATTATATTATATACTAGCTGCGCCCCGCGGTTACACCCGCGGGTTGATGGATGATGATAAAATGTTAATCTAGCTCATGGTACAATAATATACTACGCCAGGTATTACATCTGCCTTCATCCGGGTTGAGACGTCGCAAAAATGTCTAGTGTGGCTTATTAACAGCTTTTTTGATATTTCCGTCAATTTACACAGTATATCTTTATAAATTATAGCCTATGTGTTATTCTGATGTATAAGCTATATTATTGCAAAGTTTCATTCAAATCCGTTCAGCAGTTTTTTGCGTGAAAGAGTAACAAACATCCATACATCCATACACACTCACAAACTTTCGCATTAGTAGTTCGCATTATATTAGTAGGATTTAAATTAATGAAGAAAGGTTTACATTGTGTCATCTTGATTTACAAATCGATCTCACACATCCTTCTGCTTTAAACACTATTTTCTCGTCCACTGAGTTACCGCAGAATAACACCACCAAGATATTAAGATGTCGTTGTTTTGATAGTCCTTAATTGTTCTTTAATGTGAAACGCAATGGTTCGCTTCGTCCGACTCAATATGTCTCTAAGAAAAAAATAGAGATTTTACTTGGACTAAAAATCGACCCACTTCGTTTTTCATAAAATTGAGTTAAATCACAAATTAAGCACGTTTATCTCTAACTACATATATGTGAAGGCACAAATGCACTGAATAAGTAATAATATTGAAATAGGTTAGATATTTACTGATAAATAATGTTAAATGAATCCCGAACAAGCTTGTAGTTATGTCAATGAAACAGAAATTTTATTGAAAAGCTGACCAGATAATTAATTTGACTAAAACTATGTTTAGGCCCAGACCAATTTGAAAACGGACCAGTCGTTACACAATATCGGAATGTTACATAGATAATGGCTACCCGCAAATCCCAACTAATTAATCTGATCCAATGGTATTACAACAAAATAGATATGTTAAGCATTTATCCAAAGTATTATGTCTCATATCCCAAGTGGGACATCTGTTCATATTTTCCAATAGCCGTATTAATCACTGAGCGCCAAAATGGCCTCAGACCACAAATATAAGTTATTTGTGGTCTCTCTAAACATGTATGTAGAGGGTTTTTGCGTCAAATTTCAATATGAAATCATTAGCGATTAATTCCCCATACAGTTCTGTGTCCCATATATGTTAAATGAAAAAAGTATGTGCGTTTCCCAAAATGAAGGTTTGTTTTTAATGGCAGCGTAGCCCTTACTACCTTTTTTATCACAATTGGTGTAAAGACTTACATATTACATAGGGAGCAAATAGACAGACAGACCAACAAAAACATCGATAGAGAAACAAAATTGTATTGGCAAAAGAATATAAGTAAGGATGTTAATATGTAATCCATAAGCTAGAAATATAACGTGTCTATTTAATTATACGATCTTCGATCTGAACTAAATCCATCTATCGATTACAGTTGAAAACTGTTCGATGCTTCTAACCAACACTATTTCAGACAGTGAAACGACTGGGACAGAGTTACCAATATTCGTCTTCAAATTCTGCAAACACATCAGGGCAATATCACTAATGTGTCCAACCTAATAAAAAAGACATTTATTTATTTATTAATAACAATAGCTAACTTACAGTATTACACCAAAGTGCTAACTATTTTAGATTTATAAACTTGAGCTTTAAACATATTTGCGATGGTCCGTATCGAGTCAAAAAACACATCCACATCCTGGATCTGCGTGGTAGCATTAAGAAGAGCCAAGGCGCGTTGTGTTGGCGCATTCCTGGCATAGCTCGTCCTTGAGACAGGACAGATAAACAAATTATGCCTACGACGTTCACCAGAGCAGAGCAGAGCGACATAGGTGTCGGGAACGAATAACTTAATAGCGCTTAATACAGTTGAATCGACTATCTTACCATGGTAACATAATTGGAGATACAATAAAGAATTGCATTACATGATTAAATTGTTATTAATAGCAGTTTTGTTTACTCAAGTCATTTCTCAGGAAAAGTGAGATTAAAAATTACAGTAAGTGAAAGATTCACAAAGTGCTATTTTTTATAAAAGAGGCAGAAGCTGCAAGCTAAGAGAGGCAAAAGTACATACATGTGTGCAATGTAACCACTAAATGTGTAGTTTTGAAAGCCTCGCCAAAGTGTTTAGTTGATTGAACTATGCCAATAAATAGTAACTTAATAGTGCCCCAAAGCTAGGAAATAGTACCACTTATTACAATTAGTCAAAATATTTTTTTATCTTAAATAGGAAATCAGTGTAAACTTATATAAACATAGTAATTCCACATATTATTCTTCTTTCTACAATATTTACTTTTTTCAAAAACAATTGAGGTCTGAGGAGGAGTCTAACTGTCCGGGTTAGCACGCGAAGGGTGAGTGGTCAAGACATTCGACTAGCAGCCCTCGCAGCTGGAGCACGCTCTATTTGAAGAGCATCGTTCAATAGGCAATAGTATCCGTACACCTCTCCGGTCCTACAGTACCACGCAATTACTCTGACTGAGTGTAGTAAGAACAATAACTCATAAAAAAAAACAATAAAAATACCAGAACCAAGGAAAACTTGCAAAGTTCTATTTCAAGAAACAAAAATATATTCCAAAAAATAATTAATAATACTTCGGTAGATATGTAATATATTGTAGTAAAATTTTACATTGTAAAAGACTTGACAGAAGACCAAAAAAGTCATAACTGTTCGTAAATATATTTACTCGCACTGCGATAAACTTGGTTTCTCCTCTACTGGCTATTTCCTCGACCCTGGTACTACTTTAATTAAAGAGGCCTGAGCATTTGCGGCTATTTGATCATTAACTTTATTCATTAGGCCGACTATTTGGCAATGTCACCCTAGCGTGGTGTAACCTAGCCTACCCACTTGATGAGAGACGCTATACAAGTACCGCCGGTTTCTGTTTCTTTGACCTTCGGAACATAAAAACAGCTCAACTTACTTTTGCGTGTATATTACGGTCTGATAACGGTTTGTGCGTTGTCAATCATGAAAATGGTCGCGTTCAGTGACGATTAAAGACAGTGGTAAATAAATCAATGATGGATTCGGTTCGTGATTTAAATATAATGCTTGGTATCCAATGCTAGTGCGTTAAGTGATCTTTTAAATGTTCTTAACAAAAACTGTCATAGTGCGAAGTACCGATCAGTTATATTTTTTACGTAAAGCATATTTGAGGGTATGAACAAAAACATGTAAAAGACTTATTATTACACCTGTATTCCCCGAATGGATAGGAAATGGATAGGAAGAGTTGTCTAAGCACCTATTTTCATCAGACACGTTACAGTCCCACGTAACAGGCGGCGAGTCTATTGCCATCTACCGGGCACGGTTCTAGTCTATATAACAACCATTCTTTCTTGATGATATCCCGCGAAACACAAGTCTTGCTTACACGGGCAGAGTTGTAAAGTGCCTACAAAGGTACAGAATTTTAATGCCGGAGGCATAGAATTTTTAAGCAGGTTGAGAAACTTTTCGCTGGAGCATTAGCATAGAGTGGTTACGAAAGCTATTGATTTTGTTGCTGGTTCCGTCTATGTTTGCTTAATTACGCTTTGCCAACTTCCTTCGATACATATTCATGAGATTTTCAGTTTGTGAAAAGATTTGCATCGTCTGTTCTTTTGTGTCACCTAAATGAAACTGATTCTAGTTGAAGTCGCTGAATGTACCGTCAACAAACGACTACATGTAAAGACTGTTAGAAGTAAGAACGAGAACCTAGACTGTTAGAAATAAACACACAAGTTTTATATTTTTTTATATATTTATTTGTAAATGCCGCGAAGAAGAAGAGCTTCTCCCTGGTGTTAAGCAAAACAGCCACCTATAGACAACTGCATCATCAAAGGTGATGCTGGTGTTTTGCCAGCTCATTACGGATTGTCGAAACATTTTAAGTTTATGTATCTTAATCAAACATTGTTAGCACTTAGGTAAAGTATTGTAAGTTAGCTATAATATATTGTTTTAGTCCAAAAATAAAATAAACAAGCAAGTTCGCACAATGCCGTACCACCACTGTGCTAAGAACTTTCAGCCCGCGATAAGACCTGAAGCTGAGACAACCTGATAGCGGCATTCTACCTTCGTTGCCACGGTGCTATCATTGCTGCTGTTTATTTTTAAATTTGTAAAGAGGGCGAATGAGCTGGGAATTGATAATTATTGTATCGGAATCGTTTGTGCTTGTATAAAGTTTTATTAGGACCTGTGCATGCTTTGTTGGTATTTATGTGTTAACGAACGCTTTGATATCGATCCTAAATTGGACAAGTTAAAGTTTTTGTGCCTTTTTTTTATTCTCAAATTTTAAGTAACATTCCGAAGACTAAAACTGCGCCCGGCAGATAGCAATATATAGGCTTGCTCTCCGTTATTACATGTATAATCGACTGAAGTTGTTTAAAATAAAACTCCGGCAATAGCTTACTATATATTATGGATAATTAATTATAAAATAATACTTAATGATATAGTTATTACCTAAATTATCACAATAGCTAACACATGGGATCAAAACATGATGGGAAAAACGTAGGTACTAAGGCGCCTTTGCCACTTTTTCGAGGAATAACGGCATCACGATACATTATATATAAAAATGTTAAATGTTAGCAATTTCATATTTCTAGGTTAGCCTGAACAACATCTTCGACCACATCATCACTTACCATCAGGTGAGATGGTGGTCAAAGGCATCAAGCATAAAAAAATGCACATAATACTGAAAATAAGAAAGTGATTGTATATTTTTTAATGTTAAACATATATTTGCATGTCCTATTGTGACGAAGCACGCTAAGCTCCTCAATATATCTGTATTACGTGACCGTTTTTTTGGCAAATAAATGAAATTTCATTTCAATGAGCGACCAAACAGAGTTGATAACAATATACCTAGTACGCACTACACGTAGTATAGACCTGTTCTCTTACTAAGTCGCGCACAATAAATAGACTAAGGTTGCTACTATTGGACCACTTAAATTTTAAACGACATAAAACTGATGTTGTAACGTTTAGGAATAAAAGGATAAGTTTAATGAATAGGTCTCTTAGTCAAGTACCAGCAGCTATCAGTAGAGGGACCGGGAGAGAGGTCATTAAGCTAGCGTTTAACAAGTACAAACGATTTTAAGTGCTAACCGTTTCCGAGATACCTATGTGGTCCAATGAAAGCGCTAGTCCAATAATCGCAACCTTACCCTATTGATTGGATTTTGTACATGGAGGCTTCATTTGTACTCTACGTCTCAGTGTGGGTGTAAATGCTAGTGTCTATACAGTAAGACAATAGTACAATAGTACACCAAGGGGACAAAACGATACAAAATCTATATCTGTTCCATAGTAACTCGAGAACAGAAACAGAACTTTCTCCCGAATGATACATAGTGCCATACACTACACCTACGAGGAAAATAAAATCATTATAAGTTTTCTCTTCCCGAGACTTCTTAGGAAGTAAGTTTTTTATGACACCTTTAGCTGGATTTTTTATTTTTGGTGCCATCATTATTATAAAATTGTCACTTTCTTTATGAGATGACATTTTAGAAAATTTATTTATTTTAATTTAAAGCGTACAGTTCAATTAACAATTTCGAAAAAAAAAACGAAACAAATTGGCGTGCTTTTTTCTTCGCAGTGCAGATAAAGGTTGCCATATTAGGCTAAGTAGTTGCAATTACACTCCGAAATTATGGAGGGAAGTGCCTTCACGGGTGGAAAGGTGTTGTTACCTTAGACCAACAATAGGTACCGGTTCCAAGGTTTTTATTGTTGACGTAGACACTGGATGTTAGTGTCTGTAACCTGTCACAATGGGTGCGTTCATTCTTAATCCATCATTTTAGTTTTATCTGAAACAAATTTAACTTATATAATTTAACGAAGGAATACATTTTCGTGGATCGGTAATCAGTAGTGGTCGGATAATTAATGACGTGGTTTAACAGTTCGTAACTTCCATTAACCCTATCCGGCAAGTTTCACACTTGTTTGGTGTAAACAAACCTGATTATGCGGTTTGTGTTCATGTAAGTTTATACATCTGTGTTCAAATTCAGTTGATAGAAGTTTAAAGCTAGCTTTGATTATAGTAAAACGTAAGAATATAAATGTGTCGACTATGGAAGGCCACCCTAATATTCGAACACTATTATTCCCTTATTTTTTGGACAAACAAAAAAATATATAAGATGAGCAACATTGAAATCATAATAATGAAATCATTTTTAACTATAAAAAAAACAAAATCGTTCATACTAAGGCTATTAAATATTTATTAAATTGGATTTCTACAAAGCTTTTCTTATAGGCCTTATAACAAACAGGGCTCCAAATAAGGCCATTTTGATAAATCAGATATTATACTTATATCTAACATGCAAATTTTAAACGAAAGCTAAGAACCAGTTTCAAAATGAATTTGTACTAAATGGTAGGACTCCTGGCCTGGCGATTAAGGCCCTTATAAAAGTATCATGTACTAAGTATGCTACATAAATATTATGACATATGATTAAGTTTTCCCAGCCAAGCAGATATGATGTTAAAATAAAATTCTCGTGAGTTTCACACATTATTTACTGTACTGTATCAGCCGGATCACTGCTGAACACAGCCTCCCTCATTCAGGGGGGCATAATTCCCACGCTTGGCAGGCGTCTTGCTGATATCAGTTCCTTAGAAGGCGCTGCTGCCCACCTTCCGGTATTTTACCTTTAGTCACCTCTTACGTCACCCACAAGTAGCAATGGGGGGTGACACTCTAACCTGCAACCCCAAGTGGCATACATATTTAAATATTTAAATTGCCGGTTACTTTAAATTATGTCATATATTGTATAGGGATATGATCGTCGTATATATATGACAATGTAAAAGAGACCGAAGACGTCGAAATAGATTTTGCTTTGTCCTAGATTGAAGAAAGAGCAATAAAATTTTGAAATCACGAGATAACATCTTATTTTGCTGCTTAGGACAATTACGTGGGGTCTACAGTTATCAACTGATATAAAAAAACCTACACAACAACAATAGAAATTATCTTGATACAAAAGATCATAGTAGAAGCATATTTCTCAATGTGACTCCTTACTGTGACTAAATGCCAGTAGAACTAAAGGTGTTTTCGCAATGACAGCATATAGTGTAAAAACCTTTTTTATAGCTTATAGGCTCAGCTTTGACCACTAACTCACCTGATGGTAAGTGATGATGTGGTCGAAGATATTGTTCAGGCTAGCCTAGAATGGCTAGCTGTTTGATTTCCTATCTATGCTCAACAACATCTTAACTCGAACAGTCGTGTATTTTACTGGCTCTCAAGGACTGCTTCCGGAACACACTGTTAGTTACTTGGCGACAGATCAGATTTTCTACTTGAGGGTGGTAGCTAGTCAGGCGAGCATTCGCAAGAAGCTGTTCCATCATGGGATTAAGCTCAAGCTGGCGGTGGAATCGAACCATGGTACTGCAGCACGGCAGTCCATAGCTTTTACTGCATGGCCATCATTGCTTCAAAACAACTTGTAAATATGCAACTTGTTCTCTCTCTCCTCATCACGTTAAAATTCAATAAATCTGGGTTTTTTTTTATCTATGATAGGTTAAACCTTTGACCACTATCTCACCTGATGGTAAGTGATGATATGGTCGGAGATGTTGTTCAGGCTAACCTAGGATTGCTGGCTCTCAAGGACAGCTGCCGGAACATACCGCTAGGTGCTTGGCGACAGATTTTTATACTTGAGGGTGGTAGCTAGCCTGGCGGGCATTCGCAAAATGCCCTACCACCTTGCTATAATGACTGCCATCCTAAGACAACAACCGGGACCGACGACTTAACGTGCCCTCCGAAGCACGGAAGCGCTCAGTAGTAATGTCACCAGCAGTCACCCATCCAACTCATGACCGCGGCGGACGTTGATTAACTTAGCGATTAAGAACGGCTAGGCACACTTCGCTACGAGCGCTTCAAAAATATTTGAGTATTTACACGACTGTCGATTGTCATTCTGAATTTTGATGATCGAAATATCGATGTAACGTTTTACGTAAGGTATACAAGTTCGATCAACATTCACACAAACATTAGTCACTTATCTCCAGATAATAAATGTTAAAATAATTACAGCCACTCTAACACTACCATCATTATTCATAATAATAATTATCCGTTACATTCTAAATTGTAATAAATCATTGTCATGTAGATAATAATTTTTAGTCATTAATTTTCTGATATACAGCGTACCTGTTTACTAAAACCAAATTGAATTCATAGTACCTTGTACACGGGATATTATTTATCCGACTTCCAAAAAGGAGTGAGTTATCAATTCGTCAGTAGGTATGTTTTGTTTCGTTGGAAGAATACCTCCATGTTGGTCGCATTTAAATTTCATTTGCCTGTAACAAATGCATTTTATCACAAGTCACGAAGCGCACTGCACCCGTCACATTCAGATATAGTTGTTAAGTCTCATGTCCCTTTAATGTCACTGGCTCTCAAGGACTGCTGCCGGAACACACCGTTAGGTGTTTGGCGACAGATATTTTACTTGAGGGTGGTCGCTATCCAGGCGGGCATTCGCAAAATGCGATACCAAGCAAATGGATGATTAAATGGTAATAACAACTCTTGTCGATCGATGGTGAACAGTATTTTAGGCGAGTGATGTTATAAGCAGTATGCATCACTAAAAAAGAGAAATATTTTTACGAATTCTTTTTATTACCTGTAAATTTCTTCACCTGGCACAGCGCCGCCCGCTGCCGCAGCATGCTTGCTTCATTTGCTTTGCGTTGTTGTGGTCATCAGTAACGGTCTTTTGTACCGCTCGTTTCCACATCTATGTAGCTAAGTATTTTTCCCTAGACTAGTCAATTGTACCAAAAGAACTATTTCAGACAACAAATATACTTACGAAAATTGAATTTTTATGAGTATTTCATATTAGTTGTTTATAGAAACATAGGATTTAAGTAGATAGTTATATAAAATAAGTCTTATTACAAACCAAATTATACAAGTAGTTCACCTTTAAACGTATTGGACTATATTAAAATGAAAATATTTAACAAAATTACGATGAACTGAAATACGCCTCCATGCAGATATTTTTCAAATGTCTGAGATGTTCTAAATTATCATGTCTGGTAGCCGGATGCAACGTCTCTGCATTATGCGAAAGGTAGGGGCGCGCAAGGAGTTTTATAAATAAATAGATCCAACATTTATCACACTTTTATTCAATATACATGTATAACAATAAACATCGCCAGTTATATAAGAAATTAAAACTTTGCATTCTGATTTTCATTCAATACTTTTCCATTGGAGTTGATATGATGATCCTTTCTGGGAGACTGATGATAAAGTCTTGATTCACTCTTCCTGCTTTGAAATGAAGTCACGAAATGCTTAACAGCCCGCAGTGCCAATATAGCCAACTCCAGAAGTGTAAGAATGCCGCAGCCGAAGAAAACGCTGAACACTCCACCAAGCTCAGCTAAAATTATGTTAAAATGGGCAGTCTTAACAGATAGTATGAGCATAGAGATTGTACAGCATATAGTCAATCGTAAGAGGAGTACACTGTTCATTGGCCTTTTTATTAAATTGGATAGAAAGGGAAATGTGCAGGTGGACCTGCACGTTTGCCCTTCTATCTTTTATCTTCTTCTCGATGATTTAAGTCGCTCTGCGTTGAATGCGTTCCAATGGAAGAAGCTGGTACTGGGGAGCTCCCGCCCAGAGGTGAGATCAGTACTCCGTGTGAGGCCGAATGCGGCGATGGAGTGAAGTATCGCCTCGCTGCTACCGAGCACACCAAGCTTCACAGATGCTAACTTAGCTTTATCTTCCAAGTGACAGCGAAATTTAACGACACTCGATATGTGGACCTCAAGAACTCCAATACTAGTTGCAAGGGGCAGTGTTTTCAAAACTGAGGGGTAAACGGCTTTTCACCACAAATTGTGGTCGAAAATATAACCTACTTAACCTAGAATGGGGAACTGATTTTTAAAGACTGCTACCTCGGTTATTTATCTTGAGGACTGGTAAGATAATACTTACAAAACAAGTCAAATCTATGGAAATAAGACCATCGGGAGTTGGTCTTCACCCTTCTGCTTTGGACGAATACTTTAATAATCGTTACTTTGTTGAAATCCAAGTTATCACTGAAAATAAAAAATATATAATTTTCGTATAATTTAAACAAATTTTAAAGGTTGAAATTACGTATATTTAACATTATTTTGTCCTTACGATTCAAACAGTTAGCATTGATCGTAATCACGAGGTGACTCTGCAAAGTTTTTGTGAAACGACACGCGATTGAAACCCATGTTCAAGTTGTTTAATTACTTAAAATATGTGTGAGCGCTTCAGATAATATTCGGTATAAATATTGCCATTCTCCTTATATATTTACATTGAACAATAGCGCTATACCACCTCGGGCTTAAATCCAACGTGTCCCGTTCATTGAGCATACCGGGTGCCATAACTCCAAGTCCACGTAGATGGTAGAAGGAGATGCAAAATTAGTGCTCTAATTATTACATGTTGATGTCCCCAACCAGTTTGCGTACTGGACTTCATCTGACCAATAAGATGTCACTAGCTTTTTAAGTTTCTAAGCACCATTTCAAGCGTCGACGCGGGCATGAAGTATGTGCGAGAGCTCTTTTTAAACAACATTACCTAACCTAGAACACCACTGTAATAACCTAGAATACCATTGAAAATTCTTATAGTAGTAGTGACATACTAATGAGCCTTCCGTGCTTCGGAGAGAACGTTAAGACATCGGTCCCGGTTGTTGTCTTAGGATTGTAGTCGTCATAGCATGGTAATAGCGCATTTTGCGAATGGCCCACATCCCTCAAGTAGAAAATCTTGAGATGATATGAAAAATATTTAACTAATACTCGTAGTGTGTTAGATTTACTCGTTTATGAATGTGGACAAATAGGGACAAAAGAAGACTGAAGAACGAGACGATATACGTACTAAAACGCGTCTATAGGTTGCACAGCAGTAAGCAGTTCGAAACTGGAGATCTGCATATAGTCTGTGGCCACGTCGCACGCTTGCGGACAGTTGCATTTGTCACTGTCGTACGATACTGGACAAACAGAAGAAAACATTTTTAAAGATCCTATATGTAATGGTACCCAATATTAATGAATAGATCTTGAAGCGCTCGTAGCGAAGTTTGCTTAGCTGTTCTTAACCGATCAGCAAAGTTAAGCAACGTCCGCCGCGGTCATGACTTGGATGGGTGACCGTAGGTGACATTACTACTGAGCGCTTCCGTGCTTCTGAGGGCACGTTAAGCTGTCGGTCCCGGTTGTTGTCTTAGGAATGCAGTCGTTATAGCATGGTGGTAGGGCACTTTGCGAATGCCCGCCTGGCTAGCTACCACCCTCAAGTTGAAAAACTGTCGCCAAGCACTTAACGGTGTGTTCCGGCAGCTGTCCTTGAGAGCCAGTAATTCTAGGTTAGCCTGAACAACATCTTCGACCACATCATCACTTACAATCAGGTGAGATAGTGGTCAAAGGATGACCTATAAGGCATAAAAAAAAGATTCAGGCTTTTTTTTTGCGGCAATCCATATTTAATAATAACAAATATTTTAAAAGTATTCTAAGAAAAAATCAAATTAATAGGTACTAAAAATAAAACACTTAAAAAGTATAAAAGTATTAAGCACGATCGGAACTCAAATTTGGTTTCGAATATTTGTTATTATTATCGAAAATATTGTTTGAGTTCACAAAATTACACGAAAGGAACAGGATTCGAACCCGCTGTCATCAATTCGAACATTTGTCTCTCGGGCCGAGACTTCCTCTGCCAGTTAGTTACCGTAGTTACTAGATGTACAATAAGCCGCATTTTCCTACCAAAACATAGTTTGACGTGATCTTGGATGAACAAAGGACGCGATATTATATGCTTGAGAAAATCAATTGTATATAAAATTTATATTTATATCATTTCCCCTCTTAAAAACTTATTTGATTCCCTGAAATCAGTGAATAAATAGCACTTTCTCTATTTTTGTGTTAAAATGTAGATCACACCAATATATTCGACCTCCTTGCACGAAAAATACTCGATACAAACTCCTTGTGCAAAGAATAATTATTAATAATACAAACTCAAAAAAATCAATATCGCTTCTCAAGTTAACCATCTGAATAATATTAATATGAAAATTACTCCTAATTTTAGTGATTGTATAAAAATAACTTTAATATGCATTGTAACTAACTGATCGTTCCATTTTTTCTTCATTTAATGTCTATTTTTTTTTCTTTGAGCCAACGATTTACTCTAATCCTACCGTTTGGGTAGAAACTCCAAAAAAGTCATATCATATTATTATTATTTATTTTATAACATAATTTTAATATTTTACAATATTCATATATAAAAAAAGAAACAAATATTATAAAAAAACTGAAAATTAGGATGCCGTCGGCAGCGGGGCAGGACCCAAGCTACCAGCGGTTAGGGCTACAGAGAGAGGAACCTCCGGACAATGCGTGTCGTGTCGAGTATCACTGCCTTCTGCATCTGACCCTTGATTCAACCGTCTAGTGAGAGCCTCTTGAGGTGTTGGTCGAGGCTCTTTGCTATTAGGCCGTTCGCCGAAACGACTATCGGGATAATGATCGTCGAGTCAACATCCCACATGGCGGTTACCTCGTGAGCCAAGTCAAGGTACTTGCTGACTTTGTCCTTCTCGGCCTTCACGAGGTTCTCATCATGTGGGATGGTGATGTCGACGAGCACTGCCCGGCGCTGGGATCGGTCGACCACCACGATATCAGGCTTAATGCAAACAATAGTCCTGTCCGTGATGATAGAGCGGTCCCAGTAGAGCAATGCACGACCATTCTCGAGAACTGGCGCCGGTGCGTACTGGTAGTACGGCACCTCTGACTCGACAAGGCCGTATTGAAGGGCAAGTTACTGGTGGATGATCCTGGCCACTTGATTGTGCCTGTGCAAATACTCACCGTTAGCAAGATGAGAACAACCGGAAATGATATGCCTGAGTGACTCTCCGGGACGGCGGCCTGTACCTCCTAAGTAAGCGCGCTCCATCATAGACCGCATCATCACTTAACATCAGGTGAGATAGAGGTTAAGTGCTATCCAGTTCGGTTTATAAAAGAATAAGATCAAAAAACATTACCCATAGCTTGTTTAGCACACATAAGCCGACTGGCGCCGCAGTAGGGAGCTCCCCTCGGCCGCGGGTGGACCAGTTTCACGCAGCCGCACATCTTCAACGTGTACGCCATTTCGCATTCCACTATGCAATATGATCTACAAACATCAATAAAATCAACATTGTTGAAGCCTATCCATTAAACACTCCTTAAAAATTTGTCAACACGCTTCCTTAGGAAATACTATTACATAACCTTCTTTTAGGCAAAAAACATCCTACTTGCTCCTGCTCTTATAATTTTCCATATCAAGAGGTGAGTAGTCTCCATATATTATGGGAAAAATTTGAAAAAATTGAGAATTTTTGGGGAAATGAAAACCTTTGTGAAAATTGTGGGGTGTAATAAATTGATTCGGGTAACTTTTTGGTAAAAAGTTCAGCCATACTACTAATGTCATCTTGATAATTTGTATCATACAAAACGTTTATACACTGAGATTTTTAGATATTCACAAAACTAGGTAGCTTAGTCGTCACTAGATGGCTCGTGGCAAAACTTACAATATTGGTTAGGTTGATAAAGCTGGGTATAGTCATGTCAAATTACTGTCGTATCTATCTAACGAACGCAATGTATATCCTAAGGCACGAGAAAAATATATACCCAAACAATTTTCTACCGACCCACACTACTGTATGAATAACAAGTACGTGTAATGCACAGCGTGCTGTCAATCTATTCGACAGAGGCGCTCCTAGCGTAGCTTACCTAGTCTTCAATTAGGTTAGCTACGTCAACTGCGGTCATAACTTGGATCGAACGCTAGTAACATTGACCAACCAAGAACTTCGTTCTTCGGAGGGCACTTTAAGTCATCGTCAAGGACCTAACGGTGTGTTCTGGCTGCTGTCCATCAGGGCCAGTAATACTAGGTTGATCTCAACTACATCTTTGATGTATCATCACTTACATTCAGGTTAAATAGTCATCTAACGTTAGCCTAGCAGCAATAAAAAATATATAGTTCTGGATTTCATCGCGCAAAGAAACTGATCGTATCTCTCTACATAGCTCGTTGCGCGACTCTGAACTTGTCTATAAGGCCACAGTTACGGACCAATTTAAGCTTTCTGTTCCGAATCATACAGAGTATTTGGCATAAAATAAAGGGCTTTCTTTTAAATTAATATTTACAAATAGAATGCACGGTAGTATCGTAGACTTTTTAAACGAGAACGGTACAATCTCCTAAATAAAGGTAGTTTGAAATTCGAACCTAGCCAGAAATTGTTCAGTAAGTAAATTTGATATTGAAGAAGTTTATCCCAACTCAATAAAATCCCATGCCACAACGCTTTATCTTATCAATTATCAGAATAAATATGGTTAGGCTGGTTATACCTATTATTTAATACATACGCAAATCATACCAAATAAAAGAAAATTAAATAAAAGTGATTGGATTTTTTTTAAATTGGGGAAATGTTGCCTACTTAATATCACAATTATCATCAACAACAGCCTTAACGTCCAACGTTAAACAAATGCTTCTCCTATAAGGGAGGTTTGCTGTAATCCCCATGCTTGGCAGGTGTTTCAGGGATTGCAGCCTAAGATGCTTGTTCATCGGAAGGCGCTGTTGCACCTTATTGTATCCTTCGTCGCTTCTGACGACCCCCACGGGAAGAAGTTGCGGGCAGTAACAATTCTAGCCCAGCAACCCACAGGCCACATAATTAAAAATAGTAAATTTGAGTACTTATCGGAAGAAAATTTTTTGGAAATCATTTTGGTTGCCATGCGGTGTAATTTTAAAATCTGCATCTGGAGACCTTGTAGATGAGGTAATGGTCAAAGGAACCTTTCAGTTAGTAGAAAAAGGTCTCGCTCGTACTTAGTGTAGAGTGGAAAGAATTTCAATGGTTCGCTAGTTAGTCGACAGCGCCTGATATCATCGGCGAGGTTCCTAGCGTCTTCAGCTATTTTGAAGCTCCTGATGTGGTAGGCCACCCACTGTTCGTAGCCGGGGTTGAGAGCGGTGCCATTCATCGTTGACTCCACGTAGTGCCGGCTGCTTTGAAGAGATATCTGTGCACGAAAGACATCAATGATATTACTTCCAGTTTGTTCAAAACAGACAAAAAGACTCAGAAATATTTGAATACCATATGCTAAATGGATAATTGAGAAGAAGCCAAAAACAACGTTAACAATATACAACGAAAATGTAATAAAGAATATTGTAACCGAATGCGTATATGTGAATAGTAGATAATTCAAATCAAATCAAATCAAAATTAGTTTATTGCCACACAAAAAGAAAGATATATATATATGTAGATAGAAACAACAATGACAACCAATACACAAGAAAAACTTTAAAATAATTCGTAGCTAACATAAAGAAATATAAAACAAAAAGATGATTATAATATATGATATAAACAAATATTGTGGGCAAAAGGAGAAAACTCAGCATAAAGTCCGTACAGATGTTATTACACATGTGCGCAGACGCTTTTTTTCAGTGATCCCCTGTGCTCGAACAGGTGTTCGTCGAGCTAGATACATGATAAGACCGATTGGGGTAGATTTAATAAATAAAAATGATACCGTAATATATGTATGTACAAACACAAACAAAACAGCTACATAAATAGAAAAAATAAAAGCAGTGTTGTATTATAAAAAAAAAAGAGATAATTTACAGTTAAGAAAATACGAATCTGTGCATGATGGAATGGGATAATGTGGGAGGGTGTGTGTGTGTGTGTGTGTGTGTGTATGTGTCTTCCGTTACCCAGGTACTATGTTTTTTTAAAAGTTGCTTGAAAGTGATGCTTAAGTCGTTCCAGAAGTAAACTTTTCAATTTGATTTGAAAAGTCGTCGAACTAACTATTTTTCTCATCGGTGGAGGAAGGTTGTTCCACACTTTCGAAACGCTGTATTTGAAGCAACCCTTAAAATTACCAGTACTATGTTTAGGAATAGACCAAATGTTGGTGTGTTTAGAGCGAGTATTCAATTTGTGTAGGTCTTTAATCCATATGAGCTTTTCAAATAAATATTTAGGCTTATTATTCCATAGAACTTTTTGAGTTGTGCAGGCTATGTGTAATTCCCTTCTAGTTTTTATATTCATTATGCCATATTTGACAAGATAAGGGGTGACATGCTCCCTTCTTGGTATGGCAAAGCAAAAGCGAGCGCATGCGTTCTGCTTTCTGGATAGCATGTTCAGTTTTGGTCCATATCCTAGGGCCGTACACTTAAATAAGCCCTTACAGTCCTCTCAATAGAATCAGACGTGTCTTCTTCTATTTTATAATTTGTTAAACATATATCCTCAGAATCGTCAGGTACTTGACTACACGATAGTACTTATTTAGTCTTTTGCTTCGGTTTTTTAAGCGTTTTCGCCGATTAAATGCTAATAAAAAAATTGCAAATTTATAAATTTATATGGACCAATATGAATTACGAACAAAATGATCTCAGTTCATATTTACTGACTTTTCTTTTCAATGTTTTAAACAAAATATTTCCCTATTTGCATGAATACAAAAAAGTAGGTGTGAAATGTACAGTCTACACTCTTAGTTTAAAAAATGTATAGATAGGTATCTTAGATGTTTTTAGTTTTCTAGATTATTTTATTGAAAATATTACTATATTATAGCATTATAAAGTATTTTTCACCTCACTAGTTCAGAAAGATATTGTTTATCATTCAAAAATTGCGTGGAAAAGGTTTTGAAATGAGAAACCCTATAAAATTTATGGTACAATAAATTTACCCTTAAAATTACCAATTACAGTAATTGTACGGTTCCAACGTAAACGGGGTCACCACTGTAAGGTTTTATGTATGTTCTCTGCTATCGTGGCGCACATCGCCTATGAAGGTTTATGTGTGCACCCTTACTTCTTCCATGTGCGTGTTCTTGACCATCTACCAAGATGGATAAATTAAAGTACTGTATTTTGGTGATCACCGTTAATTATTCTTCGTCAAAATTACATAAGAAGGTACATGAAAGGGTACGCTGATGAGGTGGACTGAAATACAAACACTCGGTACAAACGTGGCGAGGCAACTGAGTGCAAGAGGCTACTTTTGCAGTACTACGACTACAGTACTGCGACTACAGTAATTTTATTAATATAACAATTATTTTCTATGTATAAATTGCTATACTGGGTTATTTTTCTCGCTGTAATGAGTTGAAAGTTATATTGCATCTTGTACCTTTGAAATCTTTGCTACGGTCAGGGTTCTATATTTGGTACACTCGCTTGTGGTTCATTTCTAGAATCGATCACTTCCTTAGGGTCAATAAAAGTACTCGTACCAAATAATAACTTTGCAGCAAAGCTTAAAAAAATACTATTTTTACCAACTAGATAGGTTTAAATCAATATTTACAGTCCATAGTAGTAGTAAAATATCCAAAACTTAGAATCACGTAGTATAGAAGATAGCTTGAAAAACTTGGAAATTGCATTTTTTTTTTTTATTGCTGATAGGAAAGCCTTTGACCACAATCTCACCTGATGGTAAGTGATGATGTGGTCGAAGGTGATAGCAGGCTTAGCCTAGAATTACTGGCTCTCAAGGACAGCTGCCGAAACACACCGTTAGGTGCTTGGCGACAGATTTTCAACTTGAGGGTGGTCGCTAGCCAGGCGGGCATTCGCAAAAATGCCCTTCCACCATGCATAGAGCCATACAAAAGAAATCATTAGTATAGCAAGGGTAATGAAGAAAGTTATACCATAGTAAAAGAGCGCAGTATGTAATCAATCTCTTGGAGAAGTGAACTTACCCATTTGTACGATAGATCCACATCATAAAGTTCTTGTGATTGGTTCACAACTAACATCAAACCACTATCAAACCCAAAAGTTTCGGTTTGCCATTTGCGATATATTTCATTGAAGTGTGCGTTAGTCAATTCACTGCAAATTTAAATAAGATTATTGTACATGTAGCTATCTAGGTACAGTTTTTTGATTGTATATGTATAGCCACCAGCTACATATGATTGTAGTGATAGAGGTTTTATCTTTGTTTTAATTCGCTACTACAAAATGTTCACACACCACAAGTTGCCAAAAAATACATTCAGTATTTTTTATAATTTTAATAATTCCGCCAATATTTCCGACTTGGAACATTGACTTTCATATAGTAATGACTATGCTACTCTACTCTTACCGGTAGTAGTAAACTAGTAACTATATTGATTTCCGCATAAGATCCATATGTAGTTTAAGTCCCACCCTGCAGGCATGATCTTCATTGTATGGTGGTAAAATATTATGAAATTTCCCATATGGTCATACTACCACCTTCGAGGAGAAAATCTATAGTCAATCACCTAAAGATGCTTTGGTGTTCTAAAAGCTGTTTTGAGAGCCACTTCATTCTTAATTATATTTACAGAGCTTTCCACTCACCATGTCATCCCCTCCATATATTTTGAGTAGTTGAAATTACTACTGCCCACCGAAGCGATAATATTTTATAGTTTTAACCGACTTCAAAAAAAGGAGGAGGTTCTCATTTTGTCTACATTTTACTACACTGTGTAAAATTTTTTTTTTTTTTTTATTGTTTTATACCTCAGAACTTTTGACTGGGTGAACCGATTTTGATTATTTTTTTTATTTGAAGGCTGATGCTTGTCGTTTAGTCCCATTTAAATTTCATCAAAATCGGTCAAACTGTTTTTGAGTACCACTCTAATAACTGAAAAATATTTTCCTAACTTGATGATATAGTCGTTGACAATGAATGACAATCGATCCCGTAAGAAGCAAGGGTCAATTAAAAGTGAAAAAAAAATACCATAAAATTAAACCAACTTCAATAATCAAAAGTGTGAAATAACTTGTCGAAGTTGGTACCATGTGCACAATAGTGTGATAATAGGTACTTTTAAACTATCATGGTACCGACTTCAACAAGTTATTTCACACTTTTGATTATTGAAGTCGGTTCCATTTTTTGGTTAAACATTTTTTATTGCAATATTGTCAGTACCATTATCATTTACACACAAACTAAGACGTCGTTTACAAACGAGGCCTACCCGTACAAATGCGCAGTATTTATTTACTCTCTGTGGAATGTCGTTCCTTCACGAGGGAAAGAATATGTGACTAACGTGCATAATATAATCTCAGCGTTGTTATTTTATATATTGGCTGAATGTTTATTTTAATTTTACTTGTTAAATAAAGATTTACTTGAAATAGCGCCTGAATCACTTTTGTTATAAATTCTGTCATTAGACAATTATTCAATACATCAGTAGCTGTATAATAGATATGAATATGATATATATTTACGTGCTCAACGATCTTCCATTAAAAACACAGCAGTATCCGTCTGAAGTTAGTCTCATGTGGAACACATTGGAGCAGTCGATCATGGCGCCCTGCCAACGGCATCTGAAACAACACTTATATGTATCATATACGGATATTTAACTTACAATCAATTAGCAGCTCTCTAGCTACTTCATTAGCAGAAGTTTACCTGAAGGCCTTCTCTCCTTGAGAGTTCTCATTCGTTGTATAGTCATGCACTACTATATGAAAATACGAGGGGGAAAGGGCGACTTCTTCGCTGTAGCTAGTAGAATCATGAGTTTTATTACGCAGTCATGATCGACTATGTTGACGATACACGCGATGATAGCACCTTTGAAATCCCTACACATTTCAACAAGTCGTGCATTATCTTAACATTTATTTAAGGATCGAATAAAAAAGTGGAATTTGTCAATGTTTAATTTTTTTTTATTTTAATTGTAGTGTAATGTAAGTCACATTTCACCGCAATCTCACGTTGATGTTAAGCAACGAATACATGTATATACATACTTTTTTTTACTCTTCCCTTGAAACCCCCACACAGAAGCAGTAAATTAATTGCCTGAGTCTGTTTCCTGACACATATAATCTCACTCTTTGACCGTACAACTGATAAATGAGGCTGTCAATTTAATAGCAAATTGTGTCGTTGGAACATTTTTTATATCTAAGGGCCGTAAAATATGAATTATGTGCTTTAATACAATTTTGGGCACTAAAAAACGCATATGTGCGATGAACTTAAGCTATATTAAATTAATTTACAACTAAAAATTAAAGTTCTTTCCGCCTTAAGAATCAAGTAATTCACGGTGGTGTGGATAAATCACGTCACATATAGAATTTTTTTAATGTTGCATACCATAATTTTCGTTTTACTTGTATCTATATTTCTTTACATTTTAAGACATATTTAGTTTTTTGTTTGCTCACTTTTGTACCATCTGTCAGCAATACTGTAAAGTAATATACAAATTGAATTTAGAGGGTCCTCTTAGTCAATCTACAAGTCAGTCCTTATGTACATTAAGGGGGTCCCTAGCTTTTTGGGCGCGCCGCGTATGTGTGCGTTAGTAAGGCACGCCAACAGCATCCGTCCCCGTCCGACGTCCGAAAAATTACTAAAGCGGATAGGGACATAGCATCGCGGCTCTGGCTAAAATGGGCGAAACGTGCTAGAATTTAAGTATTTCCTTCGTATAATAAAAACAAATACCTATTTGAAAAATGTAATGTGTTGTAACGGAACAGACCTTGAGTAGGAAGTTCCGTCACTAAATATGAATAATGTAATTGAATGTGGTACAGAACCTAAAGATCAGAAATAAATTATTCATCCTAAGTAAGAAATTTATATAGTCAATATTTGTGTATGCTAACCTTTTTGATGTCTTAAATCTGGAATGAGATTGTGACCTCATTTTATGTTTAAAAAGAAAGAGGCATAGAATAGTTTGAAAATGTTGAGAGGATCTGTCAAGAATACAAAATGACATAAAAAATTGAAATCCTCATAGTATTTTTTAAAGTAATTTTCGCTTAAATCTAAAATATAAGAAAAAGGTATGATTTGCCTACTATTAGAAGATACTAGAAAGAAATCATACTAGAAAAACGATTTATGGAGAGCATAAAAATTATGTGGAGAAAATTTATGTACGTAAGTTTATATTGAATTATTTGAGTATTATAAAATTTACGGGATTGATACACTATTTAACTAGTATACACTAGTATTCTTGGGTCTATCAGTTCTAATCTACTGCAATAGTAAATTATATTGATTTTGTGTCCTAATCCTACCCCAATGTTTTCTGAATATTGTTCCAGAAAATTTATTTTGTCTAAACTAACTTATAAATGTGTATGATTATTCTACTCAAGTATTTAAGTTGATATAACGAATGCTTTAAGTTTGTTCAACCAATATGGATTGACACCTTTACGACAAGAATGAGGCATGTAAGTCCTCGTATATATGTAAACAACAATATGAAATATAAATTATATTCAACCATGATGATACATTGTTGAATATTGGTGCAAATGCGACCACAACTTCAATAAGTCTTTCTGCTGTAAGGATGAAAGATGTTATATTCGACATGAGAAAATCAGAGGGAATATAAATAACTCCTCTAAACTTTATATATTCATATTTGAGTACTTGAGTCAGAGTATAAATATAATTCACTTTTGATATCACAAACACGTGATTTTACAAAACTTAGGCAAAGTAAATCCTAAAATATATAACCAAATTTTTCATTAAAATTAAATAATAATATGGATTGTGCCATAATACTTTAAATAAAATTCTATTTCAAACCGAAAGGTATCATATCAATGATATTAACTAACTAGACATGATGTCATGTACGAAATATGTAAAAGTAAATTGAGAAATAATCAATCAATGACACTCATTATATGGATATTATGAATTATTCAATAATGTGTTCAAATTAGGAAGTTAAGCAGTATTTGATTTAAGGAGAAGGCTTTACCTAAGTGAACCGATGAGCATTGGCGTCGTGCGCCGTAAAGAAGGCCTTCTGAAACGTACTCCAGGGGTTGCAAGTCCCTGGCACTTCAGAATTTGAACTTTTCCTTAAAACTGCTAACTAATATACGATGGATCCATCTAATTATCAAAGTTGCAACTTATCAAATAATAAAATCTTACAATAACAAAATGTTATAAAATACCTATTTGCTAGTTTACTTCCAATAAAAGTTATACTTACAAAATGTAATAGTGTCGAAGTCAGAGTCAAAATAAACTATGAACTTATCAGACTAGTCCATTCTCCTATTCTTTTAATTAGACAAATTTTAGAATAATTCAATTTACTTAATCAAATTTCTTCAAACAATTTTGTGCAATACTTTATCTTATATTAATATCCATTTTACTGTACGACGTTGTGAAACTTGTGAATATAAGTTGAGGAAGTAAATGGTCAATTTGTATTTTAGAATACAATATTCAATATCTCATAGTTTTCTTTATATTTTCGATACATTTAAGTTCGTTTAGAAATACATAACACGGATTTTGTAGTATATAATTTAAATTAATTTTAGTCTCTCCTTTCCTATTTAGATCTTCATAAAGTGATTACGAAGTTCATTGATTATACATTTTAGTATATTTCCTTTATCAGTCTCTCTCACAAAACATAATAATAATATAGTTAAACTATAATATGTTAAGCAATTTTTAGAAAATCGCGGGAAGTCTTAGAAGTCATGAAAATATTTTATTATGAGTACACCATTCAAGTAAATTCTAGTTTCATATTGTTTTCCTTACAATACATTCCTAATTTATAGTTATTTATACTTTTGCTATTTGAAGCCAAATTCTATACTACTTATTTTGTCTAGATTTTAAGTCAGGTTTTCCCGGTATCTATTTTTTAATTTGAGATTATCTTCAATAATACACGTGGTATTAGATTTGGGTTCTGTACAAATTACTTTGGGATTCATATATCTGATTTTATCTAATTGTAAAATATATTATTTGTTTTTCATTTCAATTTCCCGTAATTTCTAATTTGTTCTAAGAAACAATTATTTACTCCCAGACAAAAAATATTTCGTTGTTTTATTAAATACTCTAACGATTTAATTTTTTTACGATTTAATACTCTAATGGTACTTCACTTATGCTTTGCCTTGAATTATGGTCTAGAAACATATGTTTCATGCAACATCTCTTACAATGATTTACCTAGTTTTAGACTTCAGTTGTCTTAATAATTTACAATTGGTCTTAGATACCTAATTCCAATTTTTATGAGATTTTTAATATTCTCTGTTCTCTTACTCAGAATGTCTACGTTATTTTAATAATACATTCAAATTCTATTCCTTTACATCATTAAATGAACAAATAATATTCTAAGTTATATTGAGTGATTGTCAATTATTTTACTATAAGAATACTATAGTATAATAACTAGTATAATAGGTCCATCTTTATGATTCTTATTTTAATTATAAATTTTAATTTAATAGATTTAAATGTTAGGTTAAGTACATATTATTTAGGAGTATTATCTGTTAGGTTAGACAAGTTCTTTCTTAATTACCTTAAAAGAAAATGGATTACTACAATAGGTCACTTCTTAAGGTCCTACCACTATACTAGACGATTCACATGCCATATTTCAAATCACAATAATTTTAGATTAAAGAAAACTATTTACATGTTACTATAGGCTTCTTTAGTAATTTGAAAATTTGGGATCAGTATTTTTAGTCAAGCACGATCGTTGCGTTTAGATTAAAGCAAAAATAGGATCAGTTTCAGAGTTTTAGGATCAGTTTAATTTTAGTGTAAGTTAGGTTGGTTTAGTTAGTTTTATTATTATTAATGTTTATTTATTACTTAATTTAAAATTAATTAATTTGGGTTTTAAAAATATATTATTATTAAATAAAAAGAGGGGTTCTCGACTGGTCCGGTTACAGTGTATACGTTATAGAAAACACGTTGTTTATTTTTAAATTAATATACTGATGACATTCCGTCAAGTATTTGAGCCGTACTAAATGTTTATTTAGTTTTTAGATATAACTTTGTTTTTTTTTTATCGAGGAAACTAAGTAATCTTGTTTCCAAAGTGTATGATTTATAGAATGAATCCTTTAATATAATATATATAAATTGCATAACTCAAAATTAAGAAATAAAGATACAGCAAAGGATCAAACGAACCACAATAACGTATCGCTGCCTCGGTGCAGGCTTAAGAGTAGAGTGCACGGAGCACTTACTATACAAACGTAGTTTGGTCGTTAAATACCAAGTGTTCAAACTCAATGAAATGTTTTATGGATATTGCTGAGCCTAATGTCTCTGCTTCTGCTTTACCAGTTTTACGATTTATGTTTTATTTTATCATTGAATGTCGAAACAATTCCCATACAAAACTGAAAATACTTAATTTAACGGAAATCTGGTAAACCAGAATCATAGATATTAGGTTCAAGGACATAAATACAAAGTTTCACTGAGTCCCAACTGTAAGTATTTAAAATATGACGAAAATTCGTTTGTACAGAAAGCGCCACGAGCACTCTAGCCTTAAAAAGTAGCAGTAACGACTACGATAGCCGGCATGCGCGGTGCTTGATTAAATTTGATTTATTTAATAATATCCTAGTTGTGGACAGTGAGTCGACCAAACGGGTTAAAAAATATTTCTACGAAAGCGGGCATATCCTCATTCCACCGTTTTGATATTATTATATTATTATATTTCAAAATCGCTTAAAAGTGTGCATGTGACTTGAATTTTGTCACTAATTATTTATCATTACCAGTTATGGTATAAAAGCATGTATATATTGACAAACAACATTCTAACCGTTTTGTTTTTCGATGTAGTGTCTTAAGGAATGTGTTTTCGTAATGCTTTTTATACAAACGAAGTTTTTTAATCTACACTAATATAATATAGAGGGAAGATTTGTATTTTTGTATGCAATGAATAAACTTAAAAACTACTGGACCTATTTGGATGAAATTTGGTACGGAAATAGTTTGAGACCCATGGAAGGACATTCTAACTGCGCAAAAAGAGGTTTTGTGCGATAACAATATACGCGCGGGCGAAAACGCGGCCGGAAAGCTAGTACTTTATAATTTTTAACTTTGTTAAAACAGCATTTCTTTGTGATGTAATTTGATTAAATAATTCAAATAAATAAATAAAGTAAGTTTTAATTTTCAATGTTTCCCGCACATGATTATAATGTTTCCTCTCGTTGTAATGCATTTATAATGATTTTCACTGTTCTTATATGGGGATCTTTTCCTTAAAATATAAGGGAAATGTGACGCTATACCCAACACACGGATTATATACATACCATTTTATAGAAAAATTAACGATAAAAATCGGATTATTTAATTTCGATAATTTCATACTCTAAACTCCATCTTAGTATTTAGCACAATCATTATAAACAAGTGCACTCGGTTGTTCTTGAAAGCAAAATAACTCAGCGTTCTACTACATATTTTGTAACATACCTTATGAAAGTGCTCTCACAGGAGGTTGTAAGCAATCTTCCGGCTGTGTCCGCGTCCATGTTGTTGAAATCCACTAGACGTTCAATATTCTCCAGGTCTCGGGTCCTGAACGCGACGTCTGGAGAAAAGAAGGCTGCAAGCTGCACTATAACCGACTTGAAGTAGCTAGCGTTGAGGTTTGGAGGCATTTCTCTGGGAAAAGTTAAATACTCTTGTGTACATATGATGACTAGTGGTTCGCCCCGGCTGCGCACGGATATTTAACAAAAATTACAAAAAATATATATTTAATTATTATTTAGTAACCGGCTAAGACTCGCGTAATATTTACCGGATATTGTTCCGACCATTCGTGACTACCAGGCGAAAACCATCAAATAAGTTCGAAACTGGTCGGAGCAATATCCGATAAATATTACGCGAGTCCCAGCCGGTTACTAAATAATAATTATGGACAAAACTCGCGACAGTTTTTTAGCTCAAATTATATATTTACACACAAAAAAAAGTAGTTATTGAGACATAACTGTAATAGCTAGACTTATTATATACTATTTGGGACTTCTTATATAAAACATGTATATATTTACTTTATCGAAGTTTTCATACGGATCCTTAACTTTTTGAAAATCATCTACATCCTATGTTCATCAGGGATATTGTTCGATTTCCACGATGAAAGAAATTTGTCAAATCGATCCAGTAGTTTCAATACAAACTAACAAACAAACAATCAAATGTTTTGTATTATATTAGTTTAAACTTTGCAGTCTAACATCATTTCGTCTGGATTTATGATCATTATCACCAACGTCCATAACATCCAACTTTGAACAAATGCCTTCCTCATAAGGGAGTTTTTAATATAATCCCCGCACTCGGCAAGCTCCTTGGGGATCGCAATGTGAAATGGCAGTTCTTCGGAAGGCGCTGCTGGCCACCTTCAAAATGGTAACTTGGTAAATTGCTCTTCATCGCCTGTTACGACCCTCGCGGAAAGAAATAGGGGAACGCAATTGAAGCCCGGCACCCTACGAGGGTCAATGATCACCAGCAAAGTAATATTAAAGGACACGACCTCACACGATTTCGAAGCTTTCTGGTATTTTTATCGCAGTTATTGTGATTGCAATACCAATGTTATAGGTTATGATGGTTTTAATTGGCAGTAGTAAGTTTATCTTATAAAACAATTTATTTATTCCTTACACGTGCGCTATAAACTTATCGATCTTATCATCCCGGAACAACACCTCAGGACAGATAATGACAGAGGGGAAATCCATCTTGTTTTGGACCGTCTCTTCCTTGACCATGTAGGTCGGGTTTTCGAGGTATCTCCACACGGTGATGTAGACTACCGCTACCGCTGACCCGAACAGAGTCATCATCGGTAATAACCAGAACCATCTGCAATTAAAATATTTCAATATTCTGAAATGTTGTGATAACCCTAAACCCCGGCCAAGAGACGTTGGACATCGGTAATTTATTTTCCTCATCGAAACAGCCCGTAAAAGAAAAAAAAACAATTTCGTTTGTTATGTTCATATCAAAAACAACTACTTACATTATGAATACTTATGTATAATGAATACTTATAAATAAAGTGTAATATTTTACTCTTTATTCGGGGGCATATCTTAAATTAATCTAGTTAGAAATCTGGAATATAGGTATGTATGAATTTGTCATTCCCGATTACTAAAATCTACAACCTCCCTTACCTCATTACTTTATTTTTATGGATAAAAATATATTAAGACTCTACTGAATTAGCTCTAGAATTCTAGATGTACTATTTTCTATATAGTAGTGTATTCTGGAGTAGAAGGAATATGCCAGGTACCCATAGATGTATGGTCTTATAAGCATCTTACGTTGAAAACTGGAAACTTTTTACCCACATCAACACGTACCAACAGGTGACACCGTAGTAAAAGACTCATCTCTTAAAAATTAAATTTGAAGCGCTCGCAGCGAAGTTTGCTTAGCCTTTCTGAACCGATCAGCAAAGTTAAGCAACGTCCGCCGCGAATGACCCATGAGTGTTAGATGGGTGACCACTGGTGATATTACTACTGAGCGCTTCCGTGCTTCGGAGGGTACGTTAAGACGTCAGTTACGGTTGTTGTCTTAGGATGGCAGTCGTTATAGCATGGCGGTAGGGCATTTAGCGAATGCCCGCCTGGCTAGCTACCACCCTCAAGTAGAAAATCTGTTACCAAGTACCTAACGGTGTCTTCCGGCAGCTCTCCTTGAGAGCTAATCATTCTAGATCAGCCTGAACAACATCTTCAACCACATCATCACATACCACCAGGTGAGATAGTGGTCAAAGGCTAAGCATTAAAAAAAAAACAAAAAATAATGTAAGTTTCGTTATAATTAACAAACATCGAGGTGGTTCACCTACCTGTCTTTACCTTCGGCAAGTCTCTTACCCCCGTGAAACTGTAACTCCTTCGCCAATTTACTCAATTTCATTTTAATTAACAACAAGTTCCTCAGGTCCTTATTCAAAGGGATTTGTCAAACCTTTGTATCGTTCCAGCCGGCTGCCACCTTTGAACCAATTGTACGGGTGGGAACCACAGCATTCATTTTATTAACGGCCTGACTTTGAAATCAATCACTGACAATTAAGATTGTATCTATCTGTCGTTATGTTTTACTGTTAATGGCATTTTTTTATATCTCCTAATTGGTGTTTGGGGCATAATGACACCGATACGTATTCATGGTGATTTGTGTCTTAGTACGGAAATAAAATGTATGGGTACTAAGGCAGCTAGCAAAAGTGCCGCCTCATGATCTGAGATCATATGTCTTCGTTAGCGAACGGAGTGCCACCCAGAACATATTCTTCTTTCGAAGCTTCCTTCCTATGGGCTTTTCCGATTATTCTGCGAATAGGTCTCCAGGATTTTGTCTGTTGTCGACGGTGCATGCTCAGATATAAAACCCTCAATGCTGGTGTTCCGTAAGCATGTGTGTAATATTCATTGCTATACGGATGACAGTACCGGAGACGCCTCATACGTCGGTCTTTCTGGAAGTTCTCAGGAAAACGTTGTTGAGAGTCAGAACAAACTTGTGTCTGAAGTTGAGACCTTCTTATCCAAGGTCTTGAAGTGGGGCCGACGATGTCCAAACCTTTGTTTAATCATATGAATATACAAGTTTGTGCGTTTACCGCTAAACTAAAAATATAAAATATCGCAATAAGCTCATAGTATGGTGTTTCTTTTTATATATTTGAAAAAAGATTGTGATATTAAGTATTCACGATTTATAATTTGGTTCCGAACGGGTATTTATTTGTTATTAAGTCTCCCTTCTCGCTTTGTTTGACCCTGTACACACTCAAATTACACCTATATATCATTACATCTCTTTAAATCCCCAAACTTGTTATTTTTGCCAATATACTCAAATCAATGAGGGGACCCAGCCTACTGCCTCGTCCACATCCGAAAGCGACACTTTGCGCTACTCCGCCAACGAAGCATCAAAATAATAAAAGCAATGAAAATTCCGTCCCCATTCCCGCGTTTAATTAAATGTCAAAACATTCAAAATTATATCGGTGGCATGTCAAAGGCAAAACATAATTTATTTGAATTCATATTTATTAGCGCGCACATAACGAAGTCTCTTTGTGACATACATATAATTATAAATGATTTTATGTAGTCTATGTTATTCCGTTCTGTCTGTCTTTGGAAGTTGTTTAGAATATTAATATGACATCAAAGTGATCTCATTACATTAATTGATTTGTATGTTATAATGTGACTTTAATTAAAAAGGTTATAGTTATGTATTCTTTGCACAAACACCTGTGTTTACCAATTTCTGAGACAATATTTATGATTATTTTCAATACCATAAAGCTGTTTTACAAATATATTTTAATTTAGATGTACCCGCGACTTCGTTCGCGATTGCCGTATCTGCAGACTAATTATTCACATTTGTGCACTGTTTATCTCATATTAAGCAACACTGTGGTCTGCGGTGATGCACTCTTACAGTAAACCATAGCTCAGAATGGAGCTTTTTACTTTGGATTTCAAAACTCCCGGGTTGTATTTTCCAGAAGACAGTAGTTAAGTAACTCAGAGAGTTCTTTCCCGGTTCGCACAATAAATGTTAAAGCAAAGTACCTTGTGCGTTTCTTTACAATTTCGATTTTAAAACGGTGGTTTGTTTGACGGTAGATCGAAAATATTTTTTTTATTTCTCATTCTCGGAAATTAGTGTTTGTTTGATCTGAGTAGCGGGTGGGAGACGCTCCTTCCCACCTAAGGCCGGGAAAAACTCATTGTAAATGCTTCCATCTCTTGAGCCGGAATGACTTGTAACCATGGTAACTATTGGTGTAAACAAAGTTATATGTCTAAGATTTTTCGTTGTAAAAAACTCTGTTGTTATAAAACAATTAATAACAACTATGTTTGGCAGGGTAGTAACTAAATATAAGGTGAAAAGTGTACGTTAAAAAAAAACTAATAAATATTTCCCTAAATTTCATTGTTCTAACTCCTAGTGTATCTTTGTATCTTCTACTCATGTTTATTATTTTTAGTAAATATTTAGAAAAACTACTATTTTTTTACCCTCCTCATATTTTAAATGAAAAGTAGAGTGTTTAACACGGATGTAAGTCATCGATTCCTACTTGGACTATAGCCGCATTCATTTTAAATAGGTATGCTCATGTTATTAAAATCAAAATAGATAATATAAAAAACATACTATTTTTATATCGTTATTCCTTATATAAGTAGTGAAAAGCAGAGAGATTCCTTTTCGGGCTATAGCCGCCCGTAAATATTCCAAACAAAATTTTACGTAAAATTTCACAAATAGTTCTAACCTCTCAATAAATTTTTAGTAAGTATGTTATTATTTCAATGAATAATTTTTAGAAAAGCTACTTTTTTTTTCTTTAAATTTGAAATGAAAAGTAGAGAGCTGAACTCGGGTTATCAAATCAAATCAAATAGTCTATTTGCCAGAATACAAGTTAGTAAGATCTTAAAAATATTATTAGACACAGTTGTACTCTGTCTGCAAGCAGAATTTATTTCCAGATAATATTTTTATATTATTGGGTAAGCAGTTGTACATTGATAACGACATATAATAAGCGTTTCGCTTGTATAAATCCTTGCGGGCAGGAGGTTCGAATAAAAGATTTTCAAACTTTGATCTTTTTTGACGGGTATATACTTCACTGCGTTTCAGAAAATAATATATTCATAAAATAATAATATAATATAATAAATATCAATTCCTTTCGACCCTTGTTTAACAATCTACTAAATTTGTGCACTTCCAACTTTAAACGGATTAAACCACGTATATTTATCATTATTTTTGTCCCGACAGTCACCCCGTGACCAAGATCACTACAAAGTGTTTGAAACGTCGGGACAAAAAAAATGATAAATATACGTGATTTAAACCGTTTAAAGTTGTTTAATTACTAAGTGTAACAATCGCGAAAACCTAAGACAACATTGTGCACTACCATTGCGCAGTCTCCGAAATGTATCCGTCAAAAGAAAGATATGTAGTTAATAAAACTGATTGTGGTGAATGTACCACATTTTAGAGTTTTATTGTAGCAAGCTTGCAAAACTAAATAAGGGTGCCGTGCTGCCCGTGGGGTGCCGGGCTGCCCGTGGGATGCCGGTCTGTCCGTTGGGTGTCGGGCTTCCCGTGGGGTACCGGGCTGCCTGTGGGCTTAAGATGAGCCGTACGTTCAAGGGTTTCTTAACATTCCGCGGTTCAAGTTATTTAAAACGAAATATTTAGTTTGTGATATCTGTAATTTCTTAACTGCAAAACTGAGGACTTAAAATATTAACGGGAAAATAATTAAATTACCACTATTGTAACAAAAAAATAATGATTGAAATCTGACTACGCGTTAATAAAGTACAACTAACTGTACATTTTGACTTTCTTCCCCTTTCCTAAGGGAACCGTACTGAATTTCGGGATAAAAAGTATCCTATATCTTTCTTCGTAGTATGAACTCAAATAGTGCTTTAAATCCATTCAAAAGTTTCATTTAAATCCATTCAGTAGTTTTGGAGTGATGCGTGGCCGGGATACAGACAGACAGACAGAAAAAAAACAGTTTTTACATCAGTATCAGCTACAGATTGCTCTGAAAAATTATTTTCAAAATATCTGCCATGTACAGAATTGGACCTGTTACAGTTTAATTATAAGCATAAATAGATAAATGTAAGCGTCTTACCCCTCGCGCTTTCCTACCCGCTTTCTCTAACCTGTTATAGGTATAGATTAGACTGATTAGAGCATTGCATGTTATGAAAAATATATGTAGGGAAATTGTGCTTATCGTAATAAAAAAAACTGTGTTTTATTCTTTGAATAATCAGAATCTTTGGAGTGGTCCGACTATCTATTATACCTATACGATAAAGTGCAAACGCCAGCTTAAGATGAGCCGTACGTTTAAAGGTTCCTGTACATTCTGGGTGTCAAGTTATTTGGAACGTAATATTTAGGTTGTGATGTCTGTTATTTCTGAAACACATTCTATACACTACAGACTCGCGGTCCGTACACTTGTTTGATTTTGTTTCACTTAAATACATTTCTTAATTTTACATCATTCTCCAGCTTATCAATATTCCTCCTGAAGGGAAGTTAGCCTAATGTTAGTTATAAAATATATTTATATATATATATATATCATAAAGCTAAAGTGAGTCCATGCTTATATGTATATTTTCTCCTTATATCTAGTTTGTATAGTAGTATATTACGTTATTCAGTATGTCGTTGAGGGTCCGGCCACAGATTCCGCCGATGCCCTTGATGTTTTGATAAGAGCCTCCACGATCTCTTCGTTTCTGTTTCGTATTGCCATTTTTAGGTTGTGATCGACTATGTTTTTATAGTTTGCCTCTGTTGCCCGCCTGACGAAGCCTCCAATGGCGTCCGAGCTGTCATCGGTATAGTAAACGCAGCATTTTGTATGGCGTGACACTGCTACTACCGCATGAGAAACACTGTCTCGGAGCTTGGTGACTCTTTCCCTCATCTGTATGATGATTACCGACTCATAAGTCAATCCCTGCGCTTCGTGTACGGTTAAGGTGCAGGACCCTGAACCAGACCCATATCCTTTGCTGACAAGGGATATTTCTGAAATTCAAACCCGATGACTTTGAAATATTTACGGGATAAATTTTAAAGTACCACTATTCTAACAAAAAAATCGGCCAAGTGCGAGTCGGACTCGCCCACGAAGGGTTCCGTACCATTAGCTATACAACATTAGACTTCATATTTTAACCTTTTTTTGTTTTAACGTGCGCGAGTCCAACTCGCACTTGGCCAACTTTTTGTATTTGTTGTTATAGTGGCAACAGAAATACATCATCTGTGAAAATTTCAACTGTCTAGCTATCACCGTTCTTGAGAAACAGCCTGGTGACAGACGGACGGACGGATGGACGGACAGACAGACGGACGGACAGCCGGACAGACCGTTTTTATCCTTTGGGTACGGAACCCTAAAAAGAACGTATGAAATCAGACTACGCGTTAATAAATTACAACTAAGTGTATATTTTGACTTTCATCTCCTCTCCCAAGGGAACCACGCTGAATTTCGGGATAAAAAATTAAATTATCCTACCTTGTAGTATGAACTCAAATCATGCTAAGTTTCATTGAAATCCATTCAGTAGTTTTGGAGTGATGCGCGGCCGGGATACAGACGGACAGACAGACAGACAAAAATAAAAAAAATACAGTTTCGGCATCAGTATCAGCTATAGAGTACTGTACATTTATTTTTTTCAAAATATCTTCCATGTACAGAATTGGACCTGTTACAGTTTTATTATAAGTATATAGATATAGATTTGCCGCTTCGATTATTTATGAATATATTTGTTAGTTCATTGTTATAATTCTACCCGTATGTGGAATTGGTATAGTACTTTTTACACAACTGCCCAAAAAAGGAGTGTTATGTTTTCAGGGTTAATGTATGTATGTTTGTGAGTTTCGTTATACCACCATAACTTCTAAACGGCGCAACAGATTTTAATGTATGAATATCGTTCAGTTTGTCTTGACATTGCAAATGACACTAAGTACATCAAATACATTAAAAACCAAAATGACGGATCCTAGACGCTATATCGTGCGAGAAAATATTTTTCTTCCAATCCCATCGAATGACTGACTTTCTCGTTAGGAATATTTGGGAGAATGCTATCCTATCCCGGCACCCCCCGGGTTATAATATGCATCATCATCATCAGCTGGAAGACGTCCACTGTTAAACAAATGCCTCCCCCATAGAACGCCACAAAGAACGGCTACTAGCCGCTTGTAACCATTGGCTACCCGCGACTTTTACGATGTCATCAGTCCACCTGGTGGGGGGCCTACCAACTCTTCGTCTTCCGGTGTAACGTGGATAAGCCACGTTACACTCCACTTGAGAACCTTTCTTCCCCATTAGTTATCAGTTTGTCGAGCAATGTGGCCCGCCCATAGCCTCTTCAATTTGCAAATTCTGAAAGCTCTGTCGGTGACCTTGGTTCTTTGGCGAATATCCACGTTCCGGATTTTATCACGCAAAGAAACACCGAGCATAGATCGTTGAGCGACTCTGAGCTTATCCATAAGGGCCACAGTTAAGGACCACGTCTCAGAGCCATATGTCATCACTGGCAACACACAGGGGTTGAAGACTTTGGTCTTATTATCTGGTAACTTCCCGAACGCATAATATGCATAATTAAATTATTTTAATATCACTATCATTGGTATTTTATACGAACTGACCGAAACGGTCACCGCTATTCTAATATCACATTTTTTTTTTAAATGCGGGTGTTTTATCATTTTTATTTCCAAAGAGTAATGAAAATATTAGATACCTACTTTACCACGGACACTATCTCACGAACTTACATTTTCTTCATTAAAAAACTCACTTATTTCAAAATTTGAATAATTTACCTATATCTGACATGAGTCATGCAATTTATGTATGTAAAAATTGTGATTACATTGCATTATATACAAAATGTATGTATATAATATGAACTATTTACCTTATGTTATAGTCTTTTTTTTCAGTATGCTATACATGGTAATTCAAAAAAAAATATTACCGAAAAATGGAACCGGCTTCAACACTCAATAGTGTAAAATAACTTGTTGAAGTCGGTGCCATGATAGTTCAAAAGTACCTATTACCAAAATATTGTGTGCATGGTACCAACTTCGGCAAGTTATTTCACACTATTGAGCGTTGAAGTCGGTTCGATTTTTCGGTTAAAAAAATGTTCACCCTTTTTAGTGCCCCTTGCTACTTACGGGATCGATTGTCTTTCCTTGGCAATGACTATATCATCAAGATAGGAAAATATCTTTCAGTTATTGAAGTGTAAGTCAAAAACGGCTTGGACCGATTTTGATTTAATGGGGACTACACTACCAAGCATCAGCTTTTAAATAAAAAAAGAATTACCAAAATCGGTTCACCCAGTCAAAAATTCTGAAGTAACAAACAAAAAATACAGATGAATTGAGAACCTCCTCCATTTTTGAAGTCGGTTATAAAGTACCCAAAATCTTCCGGATTATTGCTGTATATGACTAACAAGCTCTATTCAAGCAACTATGTTAAACAGATGCCACTGCAATCACTACACTTGGATGGGTGACCGCTAGTGGCATACATAACTGAGCGTTTCCTCTAAGAGGCTTTGGGTCGTCGTCGGTCAATGTGGCTGTTGTAGGAACGTAGTCGTTAGGCTATTTCGGAGGCATTGGATCGGCATAAAACTCCGACCTGTATGAAGGCAGGTGGAAAATCTATTGTCAAGCACTTTGTTTCGGCAGCTTTTCTTGAGAGACTTCCATTCTAGATTAATCCTGTTCCATAACTAAATATTTATAACTAAATCGTCACATACTGTATAACCAGACCTGTCAGATACGATCAGAGCTAGCAATAAAAGAAATCATAGGGAGACAAAAAATACGATAATTTACACATTTTACAACCATTTAATTTTCTAAACAATGGTATTTGTCTATCGTGGCTTCCTATCTATATTATATGTGTATACAAATATCAAAATAAGTGATATACAATATAAAAATATGTTACACTAGCTTACCGACCGCGGCTCCTATGTCCTTCCCTGGGTCTCAAACTATTTCCATACCAAATTTAATCTAAATCGGTCGAGTAGTTTTTAAGTTTATTCGTTGCATACAAAAATACATATCTTTCCTTTTTATAATATTAGTATAGATATAGATAACACGAACAAAAATTCAAATTTCAACGTAAATAAATAAAAACTAACACACTGTTTTCCTGTACTTCGACATGGTCTCAAAGGCACAGTCGTCACTGAAACCGGAGTCAGTTTATTTATTCACGAAGAGTCGGAAGATCCCCGTAACTCAATGAGACCCAACTTAAAGACAACTTTAACGAACTTTCCTAAACTAATTCTGAAGTGATCCAGCGAACTCCGTGCCTCGCGTCCACTTTACTCAATCAATATTCGTGACTGAATAAAGTGGAATCGATTCCGTAACAACCTTCTGTTGAGACTCGACCTTCTCTCAGAGAGATAGAAGTAGGTATGGGACATGATCCATGACGTAGTGAGGATGAGTTCAATGCGATTCAAGTGACAGCCCTAGTGTCGTAGTTTTTAGACCGCCAAAGGCAACTAAGAAAAAACAAAGAGAATTTATCGGTGTCCTTATAAAATGACATATCTAAAGCATGAAAAACATGCGTATAGGTATGCAGTAGGAGACATGCTCTGGATAAACCACTGTGGTAAGGCGTGTAAATAGCCTACACCTATTGTGTACTTACTGTAACAGCTGGATCATCCACTGCTGAACACAGCCTCCCCTATTAAGGGGTATTTGCCATAATCCCCATGCTTGGCAGGCGTCTAAGGGATCACAGTGTAAGTTGGCAGTTCTTTAGAAGGCGCTGCTGCCCACCTTCCAGTATTTTCCCTTAGTCACCTCTTACGACACCCAGGTTCTAACCTGGCACCCCACGGGGCACTTGCGCACCGTTAATTAGTTGGAGTCAATGGCGCCTAAAGTTATGGCTGACTTTGAGCAATTGATGAACCTCTCTGAAAACACCAATACATACACTATTGTAACGACCCCCCCTCTATCTGTATATAATTCTCATGTACTCTACGCTACCTTATATGAAAATGTTTAATAAAATGAAATTTAATTGTGATATCCTATTTGTGTGATAACTTCTACCATTCTGAGATACCGTATCCAAACATAACACAAAACCTAATATTGAGTGTGTCTTGACTGAGATCATTATAAGGCCATGTGATCGTCTAGTATAGTGGTCAGGATCCTATATTGTGCCCATAAGTAGCAACTCAGTTTCTTTTCCAAAGGCTTGAGACGTGACCTACTCTACCTATGTACTCTCCAAGTGGTGTAATTTAGAACTGGCTCTCTAACATAATACAGTAAAAGTGTTAAGTTGCAACAACAAAATTTACTATTACCACTTTCTTACTATCAAAACCAAACTACCTATTTCATGACTAAATGTTGTGAGTCTATTAAAACCTCAGCATATTGCCATAAGTATTATGCAGTGATAGATTCTATCTATAGTGACTAATGTGATGTTCTAATAAAGTTGAATAAGAATTACTGCGTAGATATGTAACTATCTGCTTTATATTAATATGGTAGAGTGAAAAGAAGATTATGTTGCTAAGATGTTCTAAGTAGGTATGAAATAAGTAAGATTTACATAAGAACCTTTAAAGTAGGTAAGTATGCAAATAAAATTAAGAATGATATTTAATTGATTGCGGCTAAGGATAACAGCCCCTCCCCGCTGCCATCTGTAGATTTCGACTTGTCCAAACTGGTCATCTTCCACCGCATAGGTCTGTTATATTCCTTACTAATTACCCAACATAATTAGTAACCATATAATCACCCATTGTAAGAGGACTTTATAAAGTTATTATTCTTTCTTTTTTTTTTGTTTTCTATTATTTACAAATGTACTAAAAGTCAGTAAGTATGTGTATTGCAATTGATTCAGTATTCATATATACTACATGGGCATGAGGACATATTCTTTTGGCAAAAGGGAATGTCGTATGATATTGTCATCGACACTGTAAGTATGTAAGTTTGTATCTTGTCTGCACATTCAAGGACCTTTTTAATTTACTTCTATGAAAATGAGAGACATCATTATTCATAGCTATACAAAACAAACCATTCATTCTACCCAAACGAGTATCTACCATAACACCGAGACGCTGGCCATCTCTGGAGCTGCCTAGCCTCAGTAAGGGCATACATCCAATCATATCTCGGTTCTTAGCGGGACTTCCTTTTACTTATTATGGTAAAAGGGAGTTCCTAATATTACGCTGGTATGTACTAAATATGTCCTAAAACCTGATTGGATTGGGACTACAAGTAACCCTATACAATCTACAGCCTATCATATCTCTGTTTGAGTAGACATATCTAGTTAAATAATATCTTTGAACCTATTCCACCACTTTGTTTAGATGTCATATCCTGTTAGATGATATCATTGGTCCAATATATATTATTTTGAGAGTGGAGAGTAATTATACAGCTTTACTTGATTTTATTATATCTAGTAATTTTAATAGTGAACAAATAAGTTTAGTATATTTTCAAGGTATTCTTGAGTATTTGTTGTTAGATATTCTTTCTTTGTTTCTGCAAACTTTTGACTTCAAAATGAAACAATTTATATTCTTTCCATGTTGTTTGAGGAATAATGCACCTAGACTATATGTCTGATAGAAAAGGTTAATCATAATGAAACAGCTTTGCTTGTCCATTAATTACATGAAAATTTCAAGATATAGCATAGTTATTTTTTTATTTTAGGATATTCTAATTCCTTGTTTTATTTATTTGATATATCCTATTACTTTGATTTTAACAGATACTAATAGCGACATAATAAATTGTAATATATCCTTCCTCATGCTGTCGAAGAGTAGTCAACCATTCTACGTCTCTCATTAGATGGTCTCCCACAATGGAACTGCACAGCTTGTCCATTAGCATCAAAAACGATACCTTACATTTACTACCGTCTTAATTTGAAACTAATTTGAGTGGATGATAATTATAAATATGAACCTAAAACTGATTTTTATTTTATTTATTGTAACAAAATAATTCTAGTTTGTAACCTACATGGCTATTAAAGTATTTCCTGGACACTTGATAGAATATTAAATGTTTTAATAATTCAGCGAACCCAAGGATACTAGTCTACCTCCTGTAATCCGGGAAGTTGCCAGTACACCTATCTTATGAGTTAGATAGAAAAATGTATTGCATCATATCGTGAGTCTACCCCCGAATTATTACTAAGTGCTATTTCCCAAACAATTTCCTATGTTCCCTATTCCTACTCAAATGTACCTAGTTACCTAATTCCTATTCTTCTAGATGTAGTATTCAGCCTAGAGATCCATGTCTCACATTTACTTTAATCATGTGGTGTGTAATGTAGCCCCCTTTCCATAGCAATGGTAGGTAGGACAGCTTCCCCTCGGTGTAAAGAGGAAACTCCTGCTAACAGAAGCTAGCTGAAAGTGGAATGGCAAATTCCAATGTATACTAAATGCCGGTGTAATACGTTCACATACATATGAGGCCGAAGCTTGGGATTGTATTGAACGAGGATTTGATACCTATGGTGTAAAATATATATAATATAGACTTCATTGCAATAACACCCATTATGGTTATTAGGGAACCCCACTTGCTAGGAGCACCTAAGCCACACTAGGATATACGACACTGAAGGGAACTGTAACTGTTTCCCGAAGGATACAGCCGCCGGCTCGTTCCAAGCGCGGGCACATCCCGAGGGACGTTGTCTAAATCTGGGAGCTTGCACTCCCAGACCACGGCTACACGTGAAGACTATAATACCTAAGAAAATGAGGAATCATAATGTAGGGTAGGATACGGGAACGCTTGGAGGAAAACGCTACGTCGTAACCTTTCTTCTGCGTATGCTGAATACTCGGATTACTAATAAATAAGCATTTTGTCAGCCATGCTAACTACTTTGCTCCGGGTTTCCCTTTTTATAGGTACTAACCCTGCCAGTTTAACACTGGGCGTGCCTACTCCCTACCTAAAAATCGACCGAAATCCCCACGTGTTGCCACGTGTTGGGAATCGTACAGACTTTTCATCGGCCATGCCAATTACTAAGTCCCATGTCCTTTGTCAGCATTTAGCCAACTCGAGACTCCCTAACCCCTAACCGGTGTAACACTTCTCAATACACAATTCACTTTTAAATTTTTACCAATAATTCACTTCACGGACTTTAAGAATCTCACCGAAGACTGTCTTCGGAGTCCCTCCTGAGAGCGACCTCCGAGGCTTAATGCCTCCAATCCCCCATCTTTTTTTCCTTTTCTCACTTTATCCCGCCTAAACCGCACCTCTATCCCCACCCCTGTCCTGCCATTTCTTTTTTTTTCTTTTCCCATACTAAAACTGCCCAATATATTTCATTTAATTCTTCAATAATCATACTTCAACCGATTCCTATTGTCAAAAGTCCCCGATTTATGTGCCGTTCATGCGTTTGGCAACATAAAAAGCATCCAGAACAGCACACTTCTCCGCTCTCTTTCTTTCTTATGGAAAGATAGCACGAGTAAAAGGGTTAATACGATTTCGTTCTAAAACATTCAAAATGCAGCAAACTGATATTTGTAAATAGGTTTATTTATGAACGTGGCGGGACAGAGAAGGGCCTGTACCGTCACAGCCAACCCCCAAATTTTCTGCAGGTGTGAATTTATACCGAAGGAAAATTTTAAAAAAACCATCTATAGTTCACAAGCAAACCAGACAATAAAAGATAATAAAAACCCCAGAAATGTTATTACCAACAATATTAATAACGATAACACAGATTTATTATTGCTTCCTCGAAATGAAAGAGTGTAGTAGTGTGTTTTTAAACCAACCAAATCACAGCACATCACCTTATCTACATTTTAAGAATTGGCATAAACAAACCATTGAACAACAAAGACTTCTCACAAGGACCAAAAAGGCTATGCAAGAGAACCGGGTTGTGAGGCCGATCTACCCTAATAGTAACAAATCAGCGTAAACTTAATTCAAACCATTCTTCATTCAGATTAAAGATAAATTTCCACCAATAAGTCCCTTCCGTAGCCCCATTGACTTTAATAGTTACAAAGCATTTATTTCCCAATGATAAGAAACCTCCTCAAAATTTCAACTCGGAATAACGTCTGGAACTTAGTTGGAGTTTGTAAAAGTTGCCGAATTTTTCATTTAGCTTTCTTAGCTTCTTGTGAAGTATGGACTTTCTATGATACCAGTTTTAGCACTGAAATTGTCAATCGGACCTAACCTAACACCAATTTCTCATAGAAAGCCCCTTCTGGGTTAAGTTGTGTCTCCAAGGTTAGCATCAATAAATCAGAAGCCCTATCCCCATGAGTCCTGTTGGTTTGCTGGGCCCTGCATACTGTTTAAAACCACTGTCATAAATCTCTCAGCCTCCCATCTCAAGGTCAAATTCAAATCCTAATTATTCATTCATCCATACCTTATTATCAATCAAATTCACTACTTCCACTTGCCTAATATACCTTCCCCAAGCTCACATTCTCGCCTGCCCTTACAAATCAACAGCACGACAACTACAAAGCAGGTATAATATAATAACAGTAAAAATACTCTTTAGTCCATGATAAAACGAATTAAATTTAATGAGATTTATCTGTCAACCATAGATGGCATGCATTAGATAAACTATGTGATGTGATATAAATTGACCACTCTTTACATCTCAACCCCCCCTTTAATATGCTCTTAGCAACTCATTGTATGAATAATAACTTTTAGTTATTGAATTAATTACTATTTACACCTAACCCCTGTTTGTAAATTCCTAGCGTATTATTTAATTATGAATCTATGTTTATTTTTTTTTTTAAATTGCATTTTGCTATAATTTTCAGTTACTAAATAAAAAACTTTTACGCTCAACCCCCCGTCTGCATATTCTGCATATTCAGTTATTAAATGAATTACATTTACGCCCAACCCCCCGTCTGCATATTCCTAGCAAATTGCTAAATTAAGAATTCAATTGTTCGATTTGAATTTTGAAATAACTTTCAGTTATTGACTGAATTACTATATTCGCTCAAACCCCCGTTTGTAATTTCCTATAGCGTATTATTTAATTATGAATCTATATGTATCTTTTTTTTTAAGTTACGTTTTGCTATAATTTTCAGTTATTAAATGAATTATTTTTACGCTCAACCCCCCGTCTGCATATTCCTAGCAAATCCTAGAATCTTTAATTAGAATCGTTAATGATTTATTCGTTCTTGTGACGCAAATGCACAGACAGGCTTTGTCAATTATAATTGTTTGTCAATTTTGTTGAAATTTAATTTAGTTTGAATAATAAGTCGCTGGTTTCAACTCATTACTACTTACGTATTTCTTTAAGCAACCCGTATACACAATATAATATTAAATTTTCAACAATACAAACTTGATTTAAGACAATTTATTTTTAGACGACTTCAATTTACTTATCAACAATCTTAAAACTGAACAATTGAAAAGGCCACCATCCTCCCCTCCATCTATGCTTAGTAGAAAATACTTCCACTTTGTTATTTTTCTTTTATATTCATACATGTGTATATTAGAGCCAACCTTTATAGGTATTTATTTAAATTAAATTTCCTTTTATTTTTCAATATTGACTGTTATTATAAATCTTTCCTTATAATTCACCAGACTTACTTTACTTAACAAAGTGGTAGCAAATCCCCCATAAACATACATGGGCCTTTCCCTAACCCAGCGAAATAAAAATCTTAAAATTCAGTTCAAAACTTCCTTTATTGAGGACCCCTTAGGGCGTTTTTGTTAATCTAAATTACAATATATTTTCTTTTTTTTTTCTTTAGGACTATATAATTCAAATATTTAGTACATTTACATTTTCCTTTATGTACTAAAAACAAGCCTTCTTATTAACCTACAACCTCAATTCTTTTCTCTTAACTTCATATAAAAGGTTAACTAATCAATTCAGTCCAAAACTTTCTTTATTTGAGAACCCCTTAGGGCGTTTTTGTTAATCTAAATTACAATATATTTTCTTTTTTTTTCTTTAGGATTATATGATTCAAATATTTAGTACATTTACATTTTCCTTTATGTACTAAAAACAAGCCTTATTAACCTACAACCTCAATTCTTTTCTCTTAAATTCATACAAAACGTTAAGTAATCAGTAAACTTTAATTTTAATCTTATACATCTCAATTACGAAATTCAAACTTTGCCTAAAGCATTTTTTTTTAATAATCTTTATTCAAAATAGTTCCAGCTGTCATTTTGTTCCCCCAATCAGCCCCAACCTAGGTTCCGCCTCTTTGTAATACCTTGACAAATGTATCGCATTAAATTTTCCTCTCACTACATTTGTTTCCGGATTTGTTAGAATGTAGACGTTTTGATAGGGATTTGCTGCTATAACGTATGGTCCCTCATATAATGCCTCAAATTTTTTTGTTATTTTTTGTCTCGCATCAGATCTATTTAACCGTTTTATTTTCACCAAATCGCCTATTTGATATTGAATGAGTCTAAATTTTTTATTAAACTTCAACTGTCGTTTCTCTCCCATCTTTTGTAAATTAAGTTGAGCTAGTTCTCTTATCCTTCCTAACTCTAAGTTAATATTTATTCTCATCAACCCCGGGTCTATTGACAATCTGTTTGATTCACCATACATTATTTCACATGGTGTAAATCCTGTGCTTTCATGAAAGGTATTATTATATAATATTTCTAATTTCGGCAATAGGGCGACCCAACCTCTATGATTATTCCTACAATATGTCCTAAACAAACGCCCTAATTCCTTATTAACTCTTTCCGTAGTGTTTGGTCGCGGATTTCTCACAGTAGTGTATATAACCTTCACTCCTTCTTGCCCCATGAATTCCTTCCATGCTTTGCTCGAAAACTGCGAGCCATTATCAGACATTATGGCTTTTGGTTTAATTATAACGAAAAATTGTCTTACTTTACATATAACTGATCTAGACGTGGCTTTTCTCAAGTCATAAAATTTCACAAATTTGCTGAAGGCATCTTGGATAACTAGTATGTAATTCATCCCAAACTTTCCTGTTGGCAACGGTCCATACAAATCGACCATTACCATCTCACCTATTTCCTTTGCTATTATTGACCGACAGGGACCGACAAATTTAACCGTATTGCTTTTAGTAATCTGACAATCGTGACAATTTTTTATTACTTGTTTCACTAATCTGGTAATCCCTCTCCAATAAAATCTATCTCTTATATATTTTATTACTTTATATGCCCCTTGGTGACCCATTTCTAGGTGTATTTGCACTATAATATCTTTTCGCAAAATTTCCGGTAAATATATAACATCAATATTTGTACCTTCCGGTTTAAAATATAATATATCATTGTTTACATAGCATCTTTTAATTATCCTGCTTTGTTTTTCTATACAGCTATGAGCTTTACCTAATTCCTCTATTATTTTTCTTGTTTCAACATCTTCCTTTTGGAACTTCGATATTTCCTTTAATTTCGTGATCAATTCCCTATTCGTTTTAATTTCCATGTATAATATTTCCGGCAATTTGGTTTTCTCTTCTTGTAATATGTCCCCACCTATTGGGTAACGAGATAAAATGTCAGCTACAATGTTATCCTTGCCCTTAATATGTTGAACCTCAAACTGAAACTGCTCTAAATAATTAACCCATCTAGTTACTCGAGCGTTATATAATCTCCAAGTTTTAATAAAAGATAGTGCTTTATGATCCGTTAGAATTATTACATTAGCCCCCCTTAAATAGGTTTCGAACTTCTGCAAGCAACATATTACCGAATAAAACTCTTGTTCTGTGACGGTCCAATTTAATTGCGGCCCTTTGAGCACCTTACTATGGAATCCTAATATCTTCATTTCACCATCTTCCCCCAATTGATACAAAACTCCTCCTATTCCTATCCCTGAGCTATCTGTTTGCAAATAGTATGATCTCTTGAAGTCAGGGTGGTGAAGCGATATTGTTTTTATGAACAGAGTTTTGATTTTATTGAATGCTTGTTGTTCTATGTCCCCCCAATGCCATCCAGCTTCTTTCTTTAAAAGTTCGCATAGCGGCATAATGTGACTACTATACGCAGGTATAAACCGCCTATAAAAGTTACATAGCCCCAAAAAGGCCCTGACATGTTTTATTTTTTTAGGTGTCGGGAATTCTTGTATCGCGTTCAATTTGTCTGGATCTGTCTTAAGCCCATCCGTGGATATGATGTATCCTAACATCTTAACTTCTTTACACAGAAAATTACTTTTCTTTAAATTACAAGTTAACCCCGCTGCCTGTAGTTTTCCTAGTACTATGTCAATGTGCTCTAAATGTTCTTCTAAGTTACCTGTAGTAATTATAGCCAAGTCATCTAGGTAATTAACACAGAATTCTCGTACTTCAAAACCTAATATAGTATCAATCGCCCTACTAAAACTACCCACAGAAGTTTTTAAGCCTTGAGGCAAAACATTATAGACGTAGGATTTTCCGTTAAACGTAAATCCTGTATACATCTTACTTGATTCAGAAATCGGTATCTGAAAATAAGCATTGTTCATGTCAACTATGCTTATAAAATTTGTTCCATGGAATGAATTTATTACGTCTAACTGTAGTGGCGGTTTTTCTGTTTCAGATATCATATGTTTGTTTATTTCCCTCGCGTCTAAAAGGACTCTGATCGAACCATCCTTTTTTAGAGTGAAGGTTAGCGGGCTGCTATAAGGTGTAGCAGATCTACTTATAATCCCCAGTTTTTCCATTTCCCGTAACTTTTCCTCTACCTTTTCCCGATAAGCATACGGAATAGGATAAGCCCTTTTTACAATCGGGACATGCGGTTCCATCCTAATCTCATGTTCATAACAGTTTGCTCGGCCTAGCGTGTCAGAAAATAAACCTTCATATTTCTTCAATAATACTTGGAGCCTCTCCAAATCCTCTACCTTAAGTGACATACCTATCTTAACCTGTCGTAAATCTATTACCTCATCTTCATTCACTTCGTTACATAGACCCTCACAATCATTCTCAATGTATGGGCTACTTCCGAGTTCTATGAACCTAATGATCTCTTTATGCCCCTCATATTCCAAAACCACCCCTCTATCTGCTCCGCTTAAGACAACCTTAATCTTGTTTGACTTCATCCAGTCAAAACCTAATATTAAAGGTCTAAGCAGTCCTGGTACAATCAACACCCCCGTATCCTTCATTGTCGTTCCTATTTTCAAAGGTAATAAAGCCATGCTACGAATATCGACACTTTTCTGCCCTACAGCTGTTCTTATTTGAACAGGTTTGATAGGAATTAACGGTATATGAGGAATTCGTTGTTTTAATACGCCCCAAAATTCTTCCGAGATACAGGTTATGTCACTTCCTGAATCAAGTAGCCCTACTACTTCAAAGTCAAACACTTGCACACCTATTTCCGACTTAAAATCTGTCCCATTAATTTTTGGTTCTGTATTCCTTTCGTCAAAAACTGATGTAACCGAAGTAAATTCGTCATTATCTAATTGCTCCTGTTCTATTTTTAATTTAAGGACATCTATTATCTGACTACGAATGCAATTTATCCTTGGATCGGTTAATGTGCTATATCCTATTCCCTCTTTTTCCCCTCTATCTAAGATCTTCCCTAATACAGGTATCTTTAAACCTCTTCCATTTTTTCCTAATATCTGACCTGGCTTCCACCCCATTTTCCTCATAATAAGCAAGCCCCTATCCCCTATGGTTGAAGCTGATTCGGGGACAACATCATCAGCCTCCTCTAGTTTGACTCTACTTCCTGACTATTAACAACAGCTGGTTGTTCTCTATCAATTAAACTAACCACCGGTGTTTTAGCAATGGTCTTCTGAACCGCTTCTGGTCTTCGCCAATTCCGATAACCTTGCTGGTAGTCGATTTTCTTTCTCGCACTATCCTTAATCTGTCCTGAAGCTGCAGAATAAGTATGCGCCTCCTGCTTATTGATGTTTTCCATATTTCTAAGAAATTCCGCAGTTTCTACTATAGTTCCTGCTCTAGATGTTACCCACACTTGCTGTACGAACTTTGGGTAATGTCTAATCAAGTCCGCAACTAGTTGTTTTTCTGGTATTTTGTAACTTAGCATCTGAGCCCTGCCAACGATCCTTAGGAAATAGTTTACCATTGATGGATTTTCTTGTCGATCCCAACTTCCTTGTACAATATTCCGACGTAATTCGCTCTGCTCACTTTCACCCCAAAACGTAGCTAAGAAGTCTACTTTAAAATCTTCAACGCAGTTCCATCTCCCTTTATATATTCTGGCCCAATCTCTAGCGTCTTCTACTAAACACTCCTGTATCAGTTCTAACCCTGTGCCTTCTTTTGATGCTTTATTTAAATAAACATCTAGGTCTTCTAGAAAGGTTACCGGATGTATACTTATTTTATTCGTCGTCTTCCCACCAAATTTGGGCTTTTCCGTAGTAATGTTTCTAATATTATAGACAATGCTACTGACCCCTTCACTATTTGCAGGCAGTTGCTTCTCAATGCTTTTATTTTGTTCTTTTATTGCTTTGTCACTAGCTGTAGTGTCAGCTAGTTCAAAATCCATTAAGCCATTTTCCGCTGGCGGTGATAGTGGCTGCTGACTATCAGACATAATTACTCGCATTCTTTCAACTGATGAGGAAGAACTTCCTACGTCTATCACTGCAGCTTTCGTGTTTTTTACTTCTTCACTTAATACATCAAGTTTAGCAGTTAAAGTACCTATAGTCCTTCTTAACATGTGGTACATAACAGCCGTACTGTTCTTTGTTTTGCTTCTGTCTATTATATTCTTAGGAACGTTTGTCCTTTTAGACCGCTTGGTTGCTGGTTCTATATCCTCATTTTCGTTCGTTTCTACCGTAATATTCACAGCTTCACCTTCTTTTCCCGACTTTGTACGATTATCTCCATTTGTATCTATATTGGATTGCCTACACTTCCGATTAGTAACCATATCAGCCGTACTTTCTCCTGTTTCCACCGGTAATGCATTATTTTCTCCCTCCAAATACCTATTGGGCTGTCTACGTTTCCGACTCGACTTAGGCCTCTCCATTCTTCTATTATGCCGTGTTTAATCCTTTAAATTTTTTTTATTTTTTATTTTCACTTAAGAGCACTAAAACCAACATTTTAATACCAATTCAAGAGTCAGATCTTGGCATGCTCAAAGCCGTACAAGTTGTACAACCTCTAGCCACCACTGACCAATTTCGAACCAAATTTACCCCACCCTACGAATGGGGTCAAAATGGTTCACGCATCTCAGATATATATTTCGTTTAATAAATAGGTAATTAATCCGCGTACCTAAACCTCTTTAACACAAGAGATCCCGCTCTATTAATTTTTGGTTAAAAGAAATATATGAATCATAAATGTAATAAATCGTAAACTTGACTATATCCTTAGTGCCTTCTATCATAGGGCGGCAAGATTGTCTACTATTTAATGATATTCATACTCGAAAAGATGCCCTTTATTTCATACAACATAAATCTATATTTTTGTACAATGGCCATTGCCAACAAGAAGCTAAAAAAAAATAATATTGTTACTATTTTGCTTAAACAGGTCAATCTATTCCTCAAACATCTAAACTTTGTCTACCGAAGTTTACAAACTGTCATTAAAATAATAACTTTCAGAACTAATTCCTACCAGTATATAACGTACCCAAAATCGTGTATAGATATCATAACATGATTTTTATATAGAACTGCCCCTAAAGTAATTACGCATCAAATAAAAACCATAACATCTTAATCGATCTCACTTCAATAATTAATACTTGGTTCTAATCAACCTCTATACTGTCGACTACTGTTTAACATGGAATATTTAATAGTATTAGTTAAGGTTTCTATTTCTTGATAAAATTCTTCAAGTATCTAACATGCTAAGCTGACGGCGCCTATATTCTTAATTTTCTAGCGCTATAAATTATTAATCTCAAAAAATTGTTAATGTCCAATATGTACAGATCCAAAAAAAGTTAAAAAAGCGAGATAAAAATTAATTGTCATTTCGTTTTTGAACGAAACTGTTTCTATTACAATGCTGCACAAGGGATTTCTTAAGCTTTTAAAACCTAGTATTTAACAACCGAAAATATTTTATTGCGCCACCAATACTGTAATGTAATAAAGAAATTACAGTGTTATGCCCAAATTTAAGGAATTGAATTTTCTTACTATGTTAATTCATATGTAGGTAATGGATGCAGCTTGAACATTTTTTTTTTTTTTTTATGGAACCTAGTATATATGATATACCAACTTTATGTACCTACATAATATGTTAATAGAAAATAACTTATCTGTACATAAAAATAACAAAGCATTTATTTCATTCAAATATTAACTACCTAATATCGATATACTAGCTCATTTGCACATGTTTAGTGTGTACGCATCATATTGCTGCTCTGCACCCCACAACATGGTGACGGAAGGGCAGAAGCGTTGCCACTTTTCGTAGTAATAGAGAGCGTTCTTTGATTTGAGATAGAAATAAATACCATTTGGGTACCAATACAATAATACTAGTTTATAACCGTTTCGGTACCAATACTAAGTAATAACGTACTCGTACTTTATAAACACTAGGTAACGCCGCCCTATTTGCATCGAATGAAAACGGAAAAATCAAAACAAATTGTTGGTTTTAGGTTTTAGACTATAATACACTAAGAGCAGGAAAACACATCAAGGAGACTATATTATTGAATTTAAGAGTTAATTTGGCAGAACTGTGATGTGGTAAACAAGACCTCAGATGCCAATCTATTACCAAGAAATATTCCGTCGTTCCTATCCTGATCTTGACTGTAAAATGCTTTATCTCAGTGCACTTAAATACTGTTTATAAAGGTATAAGGTAGAACATGTTAGTAGGCACAGTGACTATTAATATTAATCGAATAAACACTACCTACCTATCAGTATATGTTTCTGGTAAGATGGTAAGTACCTAACCTATAAACACAACCTATATGTAACCATTTACACATCTCAATCCTTCTGTCCATTCACGGTAACAAATTGTCCCAGTCAAGGCACCTCGATATCACAAGAAAACTATAGTTAAACTACAATGAAGAAAATTTCCTATCAATGATTGATTATGCTAATAATTAGGGAAACCTGAACACAAAGCACCACATTATAACAAGATAATCCTGGTCACGGCACCAAATTGTAACGACCCCCCCTCTATCTGTATATAATTCTCATGTACTCTACGCTACCTTATATGAAAATGTTTAATAAAATGAAATTTAATTGTGATATCCTATTTGTGTGATAACTTCTACCATTCTGAGATACCGTATCCAAACATAACACAAAACCTAATATTGAGTGTGTCTTGACTGAGATCATTATAAGGCCATGTGATCGTCTAGTATAGTGGTCAGGATCCTATATTGTGCCCATAAGTAGCAACTCAGTTTCTTTTCCAAAGGCTTGAGACGTGACCTACTCTACCTATGTACTCTCCAAGTGGTGTAATTTAGAACTGGCTCTCTAACATAATACAGTAAAAGTGTTAAGTTGCAACAACAAAATTTACTATTACCACTTTCTTACTATCAAAACCAAACTACCTATTTCATGACTAAATGTTGTGAGTCTATTAAAACCTCAGCATATTGCCATAAGTATTATGCAGTGATAGATTCTATCTATAGTGACTAATGTGATGTTCTAATAAAGTTGAATAAGAATTACTGCGTAGATATGTAACTATCTGCTTTATATTAATATGGTAGAGTGAAAAGAAGATTATGTTGCTAAGATGTTCTAAGTAGGTATGAAATAAGTAAGATTTACATAAGAACCTTTAAAGTAGGTAAGTATGCAAATAAAATTAAGAATGATATTTAATTGATTGCGGCTAAGGATAACAGCCCCTCCCCGCTGCCATCTGTAGATTTCGACTTGTCCAAACTGGTCATCTTCCACCGCATAGGTCTGTTATATTCCTTACTAATTACCCAACATAATTAGTAACCATATAATCACCCATTGTAAGAGGACTTTATAAAGTTATTATTCTTTCTTTTTTTTTTGTTTTCTATTATTTACAAATGTACTAAAAGTCAGTAAGTATGTGTATTGCAATTGATTCAGTATTCATATATACTACATGGGCATGAGGACATATTCTTTTGGCAAAAGGGAATGTCGTATGATATTGTCATCGACACTGTAAGTATGTAAGTTTGTATCTTGTCTGCACATTCAAGGACCTTTTTAATTTACTTCTATGAAAATGAGAGACATCATTATTCATAGCTATACAAAACAAACCATTCATTCTACCCAAACGAGTATCTACCATAACACCGAGACGCTGGCCATCTCTGGAGCTGCCTAGCCTCAGTAAGGGCATACATCCAATCATATCTCGGTTCTTAGCGGGACTTCCTTTTACTTATTATGGTAAAAGGGAGTTCCTAATATTACGCTGGTATGTACTAAATATGTCCTAAAACCTGATTGGATTGGGACTACAAGTAACCCTATACAATCTACAGCCTATCATATCTCTGTTTGAGTAGACATATCTAGTTAAATAATATCTTTGAACCTATTCCACCACTTTGTTTAGATGTCATATCCTGTTAGATGATATCATTGGTCCAATATATATTATTTTGAGAGTGGAGAGTAATTATACAGCTTTACTTGATTTTATTATATCTAGTAATTTTAATAGTGAACAAATAAGTTTAGTATATTTTCAAGGTATTCTTGAGTATTTGTTGTTAGATATTCTTTCTTTGTTTCTGCAAACTTTTGACTTCAAAATGAAACAATTTATATTCTTTCCATGTTGTTTGAGGAATAATGCACCTAGACTATATGTCTGATAGAAAAGGTTAATCATAATGAAACAGCTTTGCTTGTCCATTAATTACATGAAAATTTCAAGATATAGCATAGTTATTTTTTTATTTTAGGATATTCTAATTCCTTGTTTTATTTATTTGATATATCCTATTACTTTGATTTTAACAGATACTAATAGCGACATAATAAATTGTAATATATCCTTCCTCATGCTGTCGAAGAGTAGTCAACCATTCTACGTCTCTCATTAGATGGTCTCCCACAATGGAACTGCACAGCTTGTCCATTAGCATCAAAAACGATACCTTACATTTACTACCGTCTTAATTTGAAACTAATTTGAGTGGATGATAATTATAAATATGAACCTAAAACTGATTTTTATTTTATTTATTGTAACAAAATAATTCTAGTTTGTAACCTACATGGCTATTAAAGTATTTCCTGGACACTTGATAGAATATTAAATGTTTTAATAATTCAGCGAACCCAAGGATACTAGTCTACCTCCTGTAATCCGGGAAGTTGCCAGTACACCTATCTTATGAGTTAGATAGAAAAATGTATTGCATCATATCGTGAGTCTACCCCCGAATTATTACTAAGTGCTATTTCCCAAACAATTTCCTATGTTCCCTATTCCTACTCAAATGTACCTAGTTACCTAATTCCTATTCTTCTAGATGTAGTATTCAGCCTAGAGATCCATGTCTCACATTTACTTTAATCATGTGGTGTGTAATGTAGCCCCCTTTCCATAGCAATGGTAGGTAGGACAGCTTCCCCTCGGTGTAAAGAGGAAACTCCTGCTAACAGAAGCTAGCTGAAAGTGGAATGGCAAATTCCAATGTATACTAAATGCCGGTGTAATACGTTCACATACATATGAGGCCGAAGCTTGGGATTGTATTGAACGAGGATTTGATACCTATGGTGTAAAATATATATAATATAGACTTCATTGCAATAACACCCATTATGGTTATTAGGGAACCCCACTTGCTAGGAGCACCTAAGCCACACTAGGATATACGACACTGAAGGGAACTGTAACTGTTTCCCGAAGGATACAGCCGCCGGCTCGTTCCAAGCGCGGGCACATCCCGAGGGACGTTGTCTAAATCTGGGAGCTTGCACTCCCAGACCACGGCTACACGTGAAGACTATAATACCTAAGAAAATGAGGAATCATAATGTAGGGTAGGATACGGGAACGCTTGGAGGAAAACGCTACGTCGTAACCTTTCTTCTGCGTATGCTGAATACTCGGATTACTAATAAATAAGCATTTTGTCAGCCATGCTAACTACTTTGCTCCGGGTTTCCCTTTTTATAGGTACTAACCCTGCCAGTTTAACACTGGGCGTGCCTACTCCCTACCTAAAAATCGACCGAAATCCCCACGTGTTGCCACGTGTTGGGAATCGTACAGACTTTTCATCGGCCATGCCAATTACTAAGTCCCATGTCCTTTGTCAGCATTTAGCCAACTCGAGACTCCCTAACCCCTAACCGGTGTAACACTTCTCAATACACAATTCACTTTTAAATTTTTACCAATAATTCACTTCACGGACTTTAAGAATCTCACCGAAGACTGTCTTCGGAGTCCCTCCTGAGAGCGACCTCCGAGGCTTAATGCCTCCAATCCCCCATCTTTTTTTCCTTTTCTCACTTTATCCCGCCTAAACCGCACCTCTATCCCCACCCCTGTCCTGCCATTTCTTTTTTTTTCTTTTCCCATACTAAAACTGCCCAATATATTTCATTTAATTCTTCAATAATCATACTTCAACCGATTCCTATTGTCAAAAGTCCCCGATTTATGTGCCGTTCATGCGTTTGGCAACATAAAAAGCATCCAGAACAGCACACTTCTCCGCTCTCTTTCTTTCTTATGGAAAGATAGCACGAGTAAAAGGGTTAATACGATTTCGTTCTAAAACATTCAAAATGCAGCAAACTGATATTTGTAAATAGGTTTATTTATGAACGTGGCGGGACAGAGAAGGGCCTGTACCGTCACACTATGCAGTAGTAAATAGCCCACGTACCTTAAGCAATCTTCGTTATGCCTACAAACACTTCAAGTTCGGATTTACAGCAGACGTCGTTCTTGGCGTTCTTATATGGCGAACGGACGGCGACACACAAATCCAAAATAACCGGGAGAAAGTCTTGCCCAAATTATGTTACATTCACTGCACTGTGACGTCCATACAATTTTGAGTATAAATCAAATGTTATTCTTGTGTCTTCAATTGTTCAAATAAATTAATAAAAATTAACACGGAGCGGCGATGTGCGTTTTAGCGGAAAATCATGAAAAAAGTCCACACTTTACCCTCCATACAAAAATATTTGTTGCGAGCACCTTGTATGGCTTTTGTAGGTAGATTATAAAACCAAACATCTACCGAAACGACACTGGTAACGCCATCTCTGGGATCTGTTGAGGTAACTCAGAATACAGCTGATACGATGGGCTCTGCTACATATTGGCGCTATCTGAAGGTTCATCAATTTAGAACTAAGATAAAGGATAAGGTATTTATTATTTACGAGAAAATTATTACATTAATAAGGCATTGACGCTTCACCACTCTGAATTCGTTTGGATAACCCACACATCTTCGTCAGAGAGACTTGGTTCATACAATAAATGTGAAGCTAGACTACAGAAATAAAAAAAAAATGTTTTTTCATTTTTAAAATGTATACATATTGAAGTTACATTGTGATTATATTTCGAAAAGTAATTAGAACCCAATTAACTACATTTTCTTCTATGACTATTCTTTCTGCATACGTATGTAGTTACTTAAGTTGATTTTCAATATAATTCCAAGAAATCATAGTATATTATAATGAAATTATTTTCAATATTACTGAATTCTCCATCAGTACCTACTCCTTTCTCTGAAGAGCGTTTTCCCCGTATTTTTTAACTGAATTCAAAAAAGAAGGAGGTTCTCAATTCGTCTTTTTTTGTAATGAGTAACTTTTCTAGTAAATAATATTATATTCGCAGGCTGGTAATGCCCACCACATTTTGCTTTGGAATTATAATTCCTTTCAATTATATTATTGGCTTTTTTAAAGCCAGTCACCACCAACTTCTACCACATCATCCCTTCCCATCAGGTGAGATATCATATGTACTTCTCTGTTTCACAAACACATAGGAAAAGGTAAGTATAAAATAACCTAATATATCAGTTATTACTTATCATCCTTGTTACGATGTTTGGTTTATCAAAACATAAAAAGCATAAATTGGCGAAACCTCGTCATACACACCTATACCAATCATAGACAAAACCGACCAAGTGCGAGTGGGACTCGCGCACGAAGGATTCCGTACCTGTAGCCTAATCTAGCAAGTTTTATTGTATGGGAGCTCCCTTAATTATTTATTTTATTTTATTTTAACTATTTTTATTTAAATAGAACATAAAACTTAATATTCTGTGAATAGTTAAAGCGTCTACCTGTTACCGTTGTAAGTATCAAGCAAGAAACGGTAAAAAAGTCAAATTTGATGTGTGGGAGCCCCCCTTAAATATTTATTTTATTTTATTTTTAGTATGTTTTGTTATAGCGGCAATAGAAATACATCATCTATGAAAATTTCAACTGTCTAGCTATCACCGTTCTTGAGATACAGCCTGGTATACCCGACGGATGGACGGAAGGACAGCGGAGTCACAGTAATAGGGTCCCGTTTTTACCCTTTGGGTACGGAACCCTAATAAGTAAAAGACCTCTTTTACAAAAAAATAACCTTGGTTACGGTTAACGAAATAAAACTTACATGTAATACATTATTAAGGGCACCACTATCAGCAGTGCGTAGTATTAGTAAGCTGGCTCGAGCCAATACTTTGCGTGCCGCTTCTTTAGCAAACCCGACGGAGTTTGGATGACCCCGTTCGGAAGTAGGGTGACTATGAGCATAGGTGGCCGGATAAAAAGATTACCTACATCAATTTTTGAAGCGCTCGTAGCAAAGTTTGCTTAGCCGTTTGCTGTGTGAACGTAACGCATGTTTATTACAGCTTCTGTGTCACCTTTCTCGCTCTGTGTGCTGTTCTGCATCTTGGAGGCAAGAGTGCAGTGATGCACTGCGCTCGTCACTCCGAGTCTTATTTCTCTTTCACCCAGTAATATGATTTGCTACAATACACCTCACGCCTTACCTCAGTAGTGCTTACACACTATTGTTAGGCAATTATTTGACACCGCGGTGGTACCCACCAAGGAGAGACCCAAAATACAAGTTCTTGAAAATATTCTATAGCCTATGTTCATCAAGGATAATGTAGGATTCTAATGGTGAGAGAATTTTTCAAATCGGTCTAGGTGTTTTTAAGTTTATTCGTTACATACAAAAATACAAATCTTTCCTCTTTATAATATTAGTAGACTAGCTTTCCGGGCGCGGCTTTGCCCGCGCTTATGTCGGTTATCGCGCAAAAACATTAACCTCTTTTTGCACAGTTGGATAAAAACTATCCTTTGTTTTTTCCCGGTTTTCAAACTATTTCCATACCAAATTTCATTCAAATCGGTCAAAGTCAAAAAAAGACAGACAGAGTTACTTTCGCATTCATAATATTAGTACTGATAAAGTGTAGACCACAAATTTCAGATCTTTTTCTGAAATCTGTGGTGTAGACAAACGCATGTAGTGTGGGGTTATAGTCTTGCTGCTCGTTATTTTTTTATAAAATAACGAGCAGCAAGAACATAACATCACAACCTGTAGCTACAGATGTTTATCCAGTCGCCTCTCTGATTCTTCCTTGTGGAATTTCCATTGTCCATTTCAGTCCACTGATAAAATCGTAATAAGCGATGTTACATGGTAAGCTAATATGAAAAATCGGCAAGTGCGAGTCGGACTCATGCATGACCATACCTTATCTATACCATATTAGACACGATATTACAACCTTTTTTTCCAGTTTTGAGTCCCACTCGCGCTTGACCGATTTTTAGTATTTTTTGGTATAGCAGCTTTAGAAATACATCATCTATGAAAATTTCAACTGTCTAGCTATCACAGTTCATGGGATACAGCCTGGTGACAGACAGTCTGACGGACAGTGGAGTCTTAATAATAGGGTCCCGTTTTTACCCTTTGCGTACGAAACCCTAAAAATGCAGCATTAGCCCTCATGGACGACTAAATAGTTGTAGCAGCAATTTTGCTTTATATTTACCTTGCCGATTATTAAAATATCCAATTCATATAGGTATCTATAGAACACGCCTTTATTTCCAGTCTCCAACCCCTTTCTAGCTTTTGTCAACAAGCTCAATATGAAAGTTTTCACAGGTTAAATGTGGAATTAGAGGTCCTCACGGGCAGCTGCCAGATCGCAAACCACGCGAGGGCAGTATGCTATGCCGCTGCCGCCGGCGAGAGCGCACGCATGGCGGAAGCGCACACATAGCGCATTTCCCTCTTTGAGATACGTAGGTATAAAAGCCACGACCAAATATAATGCATTATTTATGACATATTTTTCTTCCAAATTTCATACAAAGATAGTAATTTTAATACGTATAAATTAAGCGATATTGTGTGTAGTTAGGCCTTCGTTGGATGCGTGTTAGCGGCGCGGGAGTTCACAGCAAAGAAGCCGCTGGCCAAGGCCAATGGGCGGAGCCCGTGATACTGTGTAGATCCTACTTAAGGGCAAGACAGTAGTCAAAATAATTTCTAATTCGGGCGGAGCTAAAAGAAATAGGCGTTAACTTTTAACTCATAAAAATATTCAGTCGCACAGCGGCACTAGTCGCCGTACCACGGATAGCATCGCTAAAATTGAAGAGTTTCGTGTGCTATTAGAAGCGGCAGAACAGAAGTGTACATAACAACATTTTATCTGCAGTTACTGCGAACCTATACGGTAAAAAATATCATCGCTTGGAGGTATAGAAATATTTAATAGACTAAGCGAAGCGTGGTCTCGGTGGAGGTCTGAGCAGTGTATATTTCCCAGTCATTATCTCGATTGCCTGATCCGATCTTCTTGAAATTTTGTTAGAAAGGTGCCTATCTTCCATATCAACATAATTTGCAAGTAAAAGTCTTAATTGTTTGGTGGTTAGCAGAGATTATGAGATCCATAAAACGATCTTATAATTTAAAATTGTAGATAATATTTAAAAACAAAAATGGAAACGACTTATGTTCCTGATAAGTTTGAAATTACTTGTCAAAGTTGGTACCGTGTTAGTTCAAAAGTTAGTAGATATTGTGCTCAAAAAAGTAGTTCGATTTCATGAAGCGGTACGAAACGTAGCTTGTATGTGTAGAAACTACACATAAAACAGTACTAATACAGTAAAGACATTCAACCAACCACCGGGTTGGTGCGGATAACGTCCTGGAGCATATTTGTGCCTGTAGGACTTACATTGTACCCCACATGTGTTTTGTTGTTCTTATTCATAGTTCTATGTATACATTATGTGTTCCTTACTGCTCCAACATGTTAAACGTTTTTTGAAATAAAATTATTATTATTCATTATTATTATTATGTATGATAACGCTCATGTAGAAAAAGCGAAAAAAGTGTGGTACCGACTTCGACAAGTTATTTCACACTTTTGGGTGTTGAAGTTGGTTCCATTTTTTTGCTTAAAATTTTTTTTCACACTTTTTAGTGACCACTTACGGGATCGATTATCATTCATTTTTAACAACAATATCATCAAGATAGGTAAATATTTTTCAGGTATTTTAGAGTAACTCAAAAACGGCTTGACTGATTATGATGAAATTTAAAATGAGACCAAACGACAAGCATCACCTTTGAAACAAAAAAATAATTTTCAAAATCGGTTCACTCAGTCCAGAGTTCTGAGGTCACAAACATAAAAAAAACATACAGACGAATTGAGAACCTCCTCCTTTTTTGGAAGTCGGTTACTTAAATTATAATAATAGTTCACATAATCACTTTTGCTATGAAACCATCTACAGAAGTTACGGTTCAAAAGTTACGGGCACATGTCTTTATAGGTAGGACGAAAGAAGAGAGTAGTCATACAGATGTAACACAAATTTCAATCCGACTAACTACCTACTAAGTAACTATTAAAGTCAAAGTTATAATAAATATATAACTTCCCTTTATTTGAATGATTGAATATCTAAATTCCTAGAAAGTAGTTGGTCGTCTCGGAAAGTGTGTTAAGTGCATAAGAAATTAGTTCTCGTTTAATTGTACAGTAGCTTATAAATAACAAAATGAAATATTTTACTAAGGGTTAAAAATCTAGATACCTACTAAAATAGAAATTAACAATGCCGTGTCTGAACTTTAATCAACTCGTTGTTATAAAGATTTTATAAATCAATATAAAGAAAAGTACTTATCCAATATTTTTTTTACTTGAGTTTCAATAATTTATGACTTGCAAATTAACGTATGGTAAAAAAATATTGTATATTTCGTAAAATAAATGCACAAAAATGATGGCGTAACGAACGGCACAGATCCCACGTCCAAACGGCCCGAGCGCTGCGGGCAGACTGATTTTCGTTGAGATTTCTTCTCGCGATCACGAAATTTTGTGCCAAAAATTCATAAAAATGTTTTCAACACAAGTTGGTAAGTAGTTCATTAGAGTATAGTATTAGCTATTTTTTAAAAAAAGAAACGTTGCAATTACATCAATTATGCATCTAAAATTAATAAAAAACAGTCTAAAAAGGGTCGCCGATTACAATTTATTATACAGAAGAACTAATAAGTTTTAGTAAAAACTACTCAACTAATTCACTCAATAAAGAATTAAATAATATGATATATTTTTTTCGCACTTTTTAAACGAATAGTTTCGGTAAAAGAAGATTCCAAAAGTGCGCGTTTCACTACGGTCATCACCTTAATTCAAAACTCTTTCGGTTACCTAATGCTATTGCCCTCTATGGGAGTCTTTTGGAGAAAAAACTTACAGTAAAAACTCATTTAGTTCACATTTATCAAAAAACCAATCGCCATTTTTCAAATAAATGGGATTAAAATAATAATCCGTAACAAATATTAGCTAAAATACGAAGCATATTATAATGGTAACAGTAGCTCTTAGACAAGGGATTCTAGTCACGCGCGACCCAGCCGATCTGAAAGGTGGCCAAGATTGAATAAAGATGGCGGCAGCCCGCGGTGATCATCGACCCTCCATATAAACAGACTCTTCGGAAAATTGATTTTATTGCCATCTACTGCCTAACTATAAATATACAACGTTATGATTATCTTGGACTTAAAATGAATAGTCAGTTAAAAATGTCAGTTCACCCATACCTCTTACCTTCTTTTTTAATGTTATTGTGACGGGGCAAGCTCGAGGCCTACCCGATGTTAAGCGGACTAACCTCTGCCTATAACAGATGCCTTTCGTCGGAACGAATTGCCCTGCGCCCGTCACACTGAAGCATACAGTTGCTAAGTCTCATGTGCCTGTAATTTTCCTGGCTTATTTATGTTACGATGAAACTAAACGTAAGTAGGTATACCTGGGGTGTAGTTGAACTCTTTTCAACAAACAATACAACTGGTAACGGCCAGCATTCTTGGATTGGAAAATCTCTCAAATAAAGTTTTTATGTCGGTGAAGTCGTATCTAGTTGTACTTTGGGTATTATTAACTACAGAAATCTTCAGCGTGCATGGATCGACTCATGGATACTTTTTGTAAATGGGATAACTGTAGGTAAGGTGGTCATTTATAAGCAAAGTACATGCTGCTTTTCCTTTTTTTTATTGTATGGCGATGACGCAAATTCTTTATAAACAATGCGTATAATATAATTAATAAACAGCACCATCTCCATTCTTATAACATAATGCTATGCTACTTCCTAAGTAAATATGTTTTTTATTTCCAAGTTATTGCACCTGTTAGGTATTGCACCTGTGAATGATTAATTGAACAGGTATAGGAAAGTATTTCATTATTATGCTACAAAATAGAAAGCTGTTCAAATACATATATATTATGCTCTTTATTTTTTTATCACACTAAACTGTTGTATAACAACTAAATTTATGTCTTTAAAATAATTATTATACTTATTGTCTGTATTATTTTTTAAGAACAGTAGGCGCCTTAAATTAATACTTCCTTTACAATCATTTTACTTGGACCCCCTTGTCTTGGAGTTATATCATTATATCAACTGGAAGGTCTTTGCCATTGGGGAGATTTTGCATAATCTCCGCAATGTAAAGATCACAGTACAAGATGGCAGTTCTTCAAGCGCTGCTTCTGTGCAGCTGATTCTTATCAGAATTTCCTAAATCTATATCTATACAATGCCCCAATATGTGGTTTAATGGCTAACCCCACGGGGAACCCCACCTTGTAGAGAATGCAACTGTTCCACGGTGAACATCTTTTGCCTGTTGATGATGATATATTATAAAAATAAATAAAAAAATACATACACAATCAGACTGCCTCTATAGTTGTGTGTAAAACATCGCTTTGGAATCTTGAATGTACTGGGTTTGATCCCTATATCGGAGAAGTTATTAGATGTTTATGACAAAAAAAATATAATGCAATCCGGAGTCTAGAGCTGGAAGATAACGGCTCGCCCTGTTCATGGAACCAATAAACATTTCAGGCGAATCGTGGGCGTTTAGATCCGACATCTGCAACACCTTCGAGGAATACAAGCTATGTATGTATGTGCGATGAGGTTCCCGAGCGGTTACCACATGACGCCGTCAGAGGTGGTACAACCCCCACTAAGTAGACTGACGTCATCGCACAGGTCTCGGATAGCCAATGGTTACAAGTAGCTAATAGGTGTTCTATTTGGCGTACTATAGGGGAGGCACTAATAAACAGTGGACATCTTTTTTTTTATGCTTGATAGGTTAGCCTTTGACCACTATCTCACCTGATGGTAAGTGGCGATATGGTCAAAGATGTTGTTCAGGGTAACCTAGAATAACTGGCTCTCAAGGACAGCTGCCGGAACACACCGTTAGGTGCTTGGCGACAGATTTTCTACTTGAGGGTGGTAGCTAGCCTGGCGGGCATTCGCATAATGCCATACCACCATGCTATAACGACTGCCATCCTTAGACAACAACCGGGACCGTAGGCTTAACGTGCCCTCCGAAGCACGGAAGCGCTCAGTAGTAATGTCACCAGCGGTCACCCATCCAACTCATGACCGAGGCGGACGTTGCTTAGCTTTGCTGATCGGTTCAGAATGGCCAAGCAAACTTCGCTACGAGCGTTTCTTCCGGCAAATAATGAGGAAGATGTATCTATGATATAGGTATACCTACCAAGTAGGTAAGTTACCCAGTATTCCAACTCACCTTAGAAGGACATTGTGTTTCAATTGCATTAATTATTTTATCCATTGTTTTTAATCACACCTTTTGTCTGCAGATGCACTTGTTGTTTGTAGGCAAATATCAGACGCATATAAATTGAGAGTTTCAGCCCGAGCAAGGCATCATTGATAGTTACACTGGAACGAGTGCAGCATCAAGATGAAGCTAATCTCAGGTTCTTAATTTATTTATTTTATAGTATTTCCAATTTTGTTTTAAAACTTGCCAAGTGCGAGTCTCGCCCACTCTTTTAAAGGTCCAAATTGAAACAGACCGTAAAAGATAAATAATGTTGATTGGTTTTGATTAGAGCTTCAAAACCAAGTTATTAATTGGCGTGGTTTTTTTTCCTTTCCTGATGGAACTAGCACGTGGTGAAACGGTAGTCTCTGCACTGCACCATCACCCTCAGAAATAATAATTAGAGAATAATTTCACCGCCACTTATACTCTTCAAGTCAGCACCTTCGTTATTAGCTTTTTTTGGTTTCATAGATGTTACATTACGAGTATGTACAGAAATCTGAGACTTAAGAGTCTTTTTTCTTTATAGTCTTTGTCAATTTTAGAACAAAACATGGCCCTTCATGTATTTATATTTCAAGATTAAATATATGTAAATTATTTAAACCCTACTAAATGAACTCTAAACAATATGTGCAGTATTCTTTAGGGTGCAAAAAAGTTTTTAGCTACCATTAGCTACTCCAATACATAAGTATTGGAGTATGCCTTAATGCCTGCCTTTACTTCGGTCCGTCTTTTCTATTACCAGGTATTTACGATTGAATCAATTCATACACACCAAATATTAAAAGGGTAAATTACTTCTTGAAAGAAAAAGTTCGTTTGTTTTCTTTGTTCGGTTAATATTTTATGAGTTAGTTTTTATAAACCACGTTAGCTTTATAAAAACTAACGTGGTTTCCACTCATTTTAGTAAATAATACGTGATAACTCACGTGAATCAGATAGCTCCAAATATAGTTTCAACCACAGCCGGGGGTCTTTTTCTAAGAAAGCTCGCCCGCAAGAGGGTTTTATTAGTCTGATATTGATTATATGTTGTTTGGAAAACCAGGCTTTAATCGAATTTCTACTTCCATTTGCGTTGTTGGGTCTACGTTCTATACAAATATCAATGTGAAGTTTGTTACTCATTCCGTTTACAAGCTAGATACTCGTTACGTATGGAAGGACGAAGAGACAGATAGACACACAGATAGCAGTCTCATTAACTCGGCTCCGTTATGCCTTATAAGTGTGGAACATAAAAATCACAGATTACGAGGGGGAAATCTGTGATAAAAATATATCTTCTCTGTTTTTTTTAACATAAAAATCATTTATTGACATAATTGTGAATAATGTTAATTTTGAAGCCTCTGGTCTTCGATGAAGCTTAACACTGTGTTTCGAAGACCAGATCCTTCTCCAATGTGTGTCAATAAAACAGAAATTATACATTTTTTTTTATCTAAATACGGTTTAAGAGTTTAACAGACCACTAAAAAGGAGCATATGAATATTTGTTACGCTATTACTTCGCAAATTTTGAACTGATTTTAATGAATACTTTTTGTTGGTTTACCTTCAAATATGTAGGTATTGGTTGAGCAGTTATAGTCTATGCAATGGAAAATTTACTTGCATATCGGGGTAATTTAATGGTATGTGCAAAATATAGCGTCATTTCGCCTCCATACCCTGAAGGGGAGTCGTGCTCGGTAGATCATGGCTCTAGACTCCGGATTGCTGCAGATGATATTACTTTGTTAAAAAAACCAATAACCATCTGACACGGATCAAACTGAAGACATTGAGATACCAAAGTGACACTTTTACCACTCCGCCAACGACGCAGGAGAATTGTAGTTTATAAAACCTATCAGTGTTCTTAGTATTTAGATTCTTTCTTCTTTAATTCTGTTTTTAATAATAATTATCTTCCGACCTAAATTTTATCTAGGTACTAAATATAAATATGTTTTAGTATAACAGTGTATACATTTTCCTCAGGTATATTAATGTTGGCTGCATGCATGCCGTACCTGGTATGGGGCGACGCTGCTGAAGAGCCTGCTGTTACTGAGCACCGCATAGTGTGCAAGTGCCCTCTAAATTACGATCCTGTATGCGGATCCGATGGCTTCAGCTACACCAACGAGTGCTTCCTGAAGTGTATCAGTGACGACCGCATCCTCAACAATCGCCCTGGCATCCGCGTGCTATACCGCGGAACCTGCAAACCTTGGTTATGCGAATGCCCTAAAATCTACCAACCGGTCTGTGGTACCAACAACCAGACTTACTTCAATGACTGCTTCCGCCTCTGCGACAATGTCCGCCGCAAAAAACTCAACCTCCCGCTAATCGGCCTCGCGTATCTCGGTAAATGCGACAAAACAATTTGCAGATGCCCCTCTGCTATCATTCCCGTATGCGGCACCGATGGCAAAACATACAGAAACCTATGCGTTTTGGAGTGTTACTCCCGCTTCTCCAACCCTCCAATCTATGTGAAAAGCCTTGGCGCTTGCAAGAACGAAAGCTGCAGCTGTCCACTTATCAAAAAAGAACTATGCGCCAGTGACGACAATACATACTACAATCAATGCGCATTAGACTGCCAGAATAGAAGACGCAACCAATTGGGTCTAGAACCACTTACTGTCAAGTACCCAGGTGACTGCATAAAGTGTATTTGTCCGGCGAACATTGATCCGGTCTGTGCTAGCGACGGCAACACTTACTCCAATGAATGTTTATTGGCATGTGAAAACAAGAAGAGAAAGCGTTTAGGACTGCCAGAGCTGACCATATACTGGCGTGGAACCTGCAACTGCGACTGCTCGAAACAATGGAAACCTGTATGTGGCAGCGATAGAAAGACATGGGCTAATCGATGCCAACTGGACTGCGAGAACAAAAAAAGGAAATTGAAAGGCCTGCCACTCATAACTGTGCTATATGAGCGCGAGTGCAGACCCTGCTACTGCGGTTACTGCTCCAACAAGTACGCCCCTGTTTGCAGCAACCTCAAGCAGACCTTCTGGAACAACTGTTACCTCGAGTGTAACAGCGATTGCCGCATCTTCTACGGACTCTCCCCGATATGGAAGATCGCTAACAAAGAGTGTTAGAGCTCACCAAATTTCATTAAAAACATTGTCATATGTTTATATTTTTTTGTAAATCTGGATTTGTTTCGAGAAGTAAATTAATAAATAAAATATTTGGACAACCTGTAATATGTACATTACATATCATCTGTTGGGAATCGCATGTCCAATGCTTGCCTGACTAACTATCACCCGCTTATAAGCGAAGCACTTAACTACGATAGATTTCGTAAGAAACTCCTTATCAAGAGTACCCCTGATTATTTTTTTTTACATATTCATCAAAAAAGTTTTTTAAACAAAAGTTTAATATTAGTAATGTCAGCGTTATCGTTTCACAAAAAAAACGAACCCTAACCTGTAGATAAGTCGGTAGTACAACTTATATGCATGACAACTAACGCAGATATTCTTTAAACATTTAAGAGTGAAATCACACCTTCCGGTACTCAAGCTAAGTACTGTGCTATGTGGGGCCCCGTACTTCGCACACAGTCCAGGGACAACCCATATTAAAATGTTATCAAGAAAGAAATATTAAATTATAACTGTAATTTCAAAAGTGTGCACTAAATACATTTTATAGTGGATTCTAGCCTATAGGTAGCCTGGTTATTAATAAGAATCAGACCGGACCGAAAGATGTGAGTTCGGTCTGAGACCGGTAGCTACCAGGTTCTAATTCTACCTAGCAAGAATAAGTATTAGCCCTGGAAATATAAGAGCGAGCTAGTACTACTGGCTTAGTGAAGGGAGGGTCACTTTTAAAAAAGTGCTATTATATTGTACAAAGCCAACTTGCATTAACGACCGTTAAACTCCTACATATAAGTGTGTACCTGCAGCTTTCTTGAGAGCCAGAAAAATTACAAGCACATAAGACTTAATAACTATATGTATAAGGGTGATGGGCGCAATTCGTTCTGATGACGAAATGCATGTGTTATATATAAATATAGGCAAAGGTTAGTCCGCTCTACATCAGGTCAGGTAAGCCTCGTACTGGATCCGTTACAATTCCATAAAAAATGGCACTAACGTAGATGTGGCCACGACTTGTTGCTATATTTTTTTAACTGTATCGCTATTGACACTGTGCGTTAATTGATAGCTCGGGTGGCGGCACTTCTGGCACATCAAAGAAAATTATAACTATTAAATGCGGGTGATGTCCACAGCAGCGTTTTTTAAAGTAGATGGCGACCACGAACGGTTAAAGTGTACGTATTATTTAACATAATGCCTTCCGTTACTTAATAGTACATCGTGTATTAAGGGCGTTAAGTAAGGAATTACGATTGAGGCTCTAGTAGAAGCCCGAAGTCAAAGACTGAGGCACACTATATATAGATAACATTACCGTGACTGAGGGCTTTCTGAGTCAAGGTTCGTAAATCCCGTACCACCCGTAAAACATACAATGTTTTTCATCACATTTGCTAGTAAATAATTATTAGCTTTAATACACAAGTAAGCACAACTTTTGTTATATGCTATTGTTACGAAAAACGTGAACTTTTTTCTTAGTGCATGGCGGGCTTTTGCCCACACCACAGATAATACAAATGTTTCGTTCAGAAAATTTAAGGGGGCAAATACTTAGGTAGGTGTATACACTCCGTCATGGCTGTATAGCCACAACAATAAAATAATTTCGATATTTTGATACAAAAAACTATTAAAATCTATATAAAGAACATTAGTTGATTATTTAAGTAACATGTAGCGAGATTGGAATGAAATTCCTTTTAACATCAATTGCGTGTAAACTCCTTGCTTGAACTTGCAAGACCTGTGTGCTGTGTTATAAATTTAAATAAAAATACTTATGGACCTTGGGTTTTATGACAAAAAGAAGCTTGAGGGTTTTATATGGGGCATTACGGCCAAGTAAGAATTGTTGAATTTGAAGCAGTGATGGCTCAGTGGCATTGGCTATGGACTGCCGCGCAGCAGGTCCATGGTTCGAATCCCGCCGCGGGCTTGAGCTTCACCGCATGGTGGAAGGGCTTTTTGCGAATGCCCGCCTGGCTAGCGACCACCCTCAAGTTAAAAATCTGTCGCCAAGCACCTAACGGTGTGTTCCGACAGCAGTCCTTGAGAGCCAGTGAAATTACAGGCACATGAGACTTAACAACTATGTCTCAAGGTGACGGGCGCAGTGCAATTCGTCACTTGAACGATGAACTGCATCTGTTATAGGCAGAGGTAACCGCTTAACATCAGGTGGACCTCGAGCTTGTTCCGTCACAATAACATAAAAAAAAAAAAAAAAAAAAGTTAACCTGTGTGTTTAGATATTGTTTACGTGCATGTGTGATGAAAACTATAGTCTATATGTCAAACTATGCGCCATTAGGGTGTGAAAAAGTGTGCTGATCTAGTAACTTTCTAATATCAAAGCTTTTCCGCTTTTTCCTGTCTATCTTTACTTTTTTTTACTGAATTTGGTAGCCCTTTACTACTACCTCACCTGATGTTAATATCCACCAATTGACGCTACTTGTGACCAAAATGCTGGCATATACTTTGGACAGAGGATAAGCATTGCCATACAACGTGGCAATGCGGCCAGCATTTTGGGAACACTGCCTAATGGTAGCGGAATATTGGATTAGTTTGTAGTAATAAGTTTTTATTTTAATTTTATTTTTTTAAGTTAAATATCCACCATATAGCGGTGTTGCTTTTGAGTATCCATGGATGTCCGATTATAGAGTAGGGATGGTGGACCTCTTTATTATTTCTTATCCCCTAGTACATTGTACCTACTAGTTAGCTGATACTCTGGTGGAGACAGTAATAAATAATAAACAGTTTAAAATTGCAATGGTGAATTAACATTAGAAAGCGACATCCTACTCAAATTTGAAACGCAAGAAATGTTTCCGCTTCCTCGTCAAACCAGTGTAACAGAGAAAGTGAAGTATAGAACTCGCTACATTAGCCAAACCTTGTAGGTACATGAATGATGCTGTGTACCAAAAGTTTTAAATTTCGTTCAGGTACTGTTGCACTCAGTTGCACTGTAGCATCAGTGAGTCAGGTTTCCGCGCCCCAATGATTCCATGACACCATACTATGTACGAACGAACTGTATGTTTAGTCGTACCAACTTTTACCATAATAAGGAACCATTTGCTAAGTTTGTAATCGCAATGAATGATTTTTTTAATATAACTACAAATGAACGATATTTGAATTTCCTCCTTTCCTTTTGATATGAGACCTCAAAAAGACCTTTCAAAATTTTCATGATGATGGAAACAGTCTCGATCGTGCTAGTGGTTTATTAAAATATTAATTTAATATTTTTAGGGTTCCGTAGTCCTGACAAGGAACCCTTATAGTTTCGTCATGTCCGTCTGTCTGTCCGTCTGTCCGAGGTTTTGCTAAGAGACCGTTAGTACTAGGAAGCTGTAATTTCGTATGGATATGTAAATGAATTACGCCGACAAAGTGGTAAAATAAAATTTTGAAAAATATTTTGTCGTCTTTCTCTTCGTGTGTGGTATGGTTGAATAGTTCTTTTAAAATTATTTAGGGGTTGCTAATACTGTTTTTCGATTTAATGCTCCATTTACGAAATACCCCGGCGTCCCCCCCTCTAAAAGCTAAACCGCGGGCTTGAAAAAATTCATAGCTTGAATTTTTTCAGATTTCCGTTTTATGAACTTCAAAGGAAAAGTATAGCGGTTGAGATAACTTTATTAGTTTAGCAGTAATAGTCGTTGAACTTGGGTGTTGGATAATTTTGTACCAAATATAAAATCTATAGAATAAATCCTTTAAAGTGACTAAGATGAAGTAGTTGGTTGTTTATAAGGGATAAGACTGGCATTGAAAACTTAATCTAAAATAAAAAAATCTTTAAACTATAACTATCCCCTATGTCATACATAGGAGAACTGACGATATCGTGAAAGTCGCGGGTAGCCAATGGCTACAAGTGGCTAATAGCCGTTCTTTGTGGCGATCTATAGGGGAGGCCTTTGTTCAGCAGTGGACGTCTTCCAGCTGGTGATGATGATGATGTCATACATAATAGACTAGCTTTCCAGCCGCGGCTCCACCCCGGTTAGCGCGCAAAACTATTAACTTATTTTTGCGCAGTGGGATAAAAACTATCGTATGTCCTTTCCCAGGTTTCAAACTATTTCCATTAGTATAGATATAGATATGGCAGTACAAAACAATCGACTTATATAGGATATAGGTATAAAGTACTTTTTGAACCTCATCTTCACCGTACACTAGAAGTGTTTGCTGTATGTACCTGTCGTACCAAGGTCATCGATCACTTCATTTCACACATCATCAATTTGCTGATTGTATTGCTCATCAATAATGTAAATTTTATCATCGGTAAAGAGAATATTTCTGTGCCCTTCACTTGCGTATCGAAACGGGAGGCACTCTATTTAATTTTAAAGATTGATTTACGGCATGTACTGTATATCGACGATAAGCACCGAGCTTCAGGTCTTGATTTATAATACGCGACATTTTCCTAGCGGGAATCTTCATTTCTCGCAATAAGATTATTGTTGAGTTATCATAATATTTTTACTTCCTAATGGGATTTCGACCAATTCTGGCATTAACAGCATTAATTTGTAGTTCTAAGACACGCGGCTGCCCTGATCTTTTATGGTCTTCGACAGATGAAGTGTTGTTGTATCTGTTGATATTACGATATACCTACGGCTGATACCAAGCTTTTGAAGTATCTGGAATATGACCGACGTGACGGCTCAATACCTACTTTAAACAAGGCGAATACTAGGTACTATCCTATTTTCTTTAACACCTCATTTCATATTGTTATTTGATAATGAACACGAAATAATACATGAAATGGCGCGAAATCGAAAGAAAATTTTAAAGTAATAAACGCGTTCCAAATTCTAAAGCTGAAAAGTTTTTATGGTACAGTATTTATGGCCAGACTAGTTATATAGTATAATAGCCCATTTATAAGCTTACTTGCATATTATATCGGTGTATACTTTTTATTTTTCTTACATATATATTATATCAATTATTTTATAATAGAATAATTATTTATACTACAACAAATAAATTAAATGACATTCAAATTCTTACAATGTACCAACGGATTCTGAATCGCGCTATCGTTGGAATTCACAAACGAATTTTGTTTAATTTTCGAATTACAATTGAAATAATAGCTTGGCGGCAATCGTACTCTTATTTCTTAGATTTAGCAGGAAGAAAGTGGAGGAGAATAAAGAACTACAGAATCGTTCTATATTATGATAACGGGCTTCTACGGAACCCTACATTGTGCGTGGCTCGACACGCATTTGACGGTTTATTTAAATATATGTAAACCTTATTATTTTGTTCATACTGATCATGTCTTGAGAAAATAATCTTGAGAGACGGTCCGATATTAGGATAGTAATATGATCCCAAAGCTCCGTTTAATTTTAAGGTATGGAACCCTAAAAACAGCAACAGATAATGAACTTAGTTTACTAATTACGTATAATTTAAAAGTAACTAAATAAACATGTTCATTATATGGCACTAACGTATATAACCTTTTTTAGATTGATTTACTGAACCTTATTATTAAAATAAACTGTTGCACATTTTTATTGTTTAAATATAAATAAAACTTCTTTTCTGTTGGACAGTATATTATAGAAGTTATAATACACACCTAAAGTAAACAAAACGTGCATATAAATAAAAATATTCAATGTGTAAGACTCAGTCCTTGAGCAATGAGGATAGCTATGACGCCACCATGAAGTTTGCATCAGGTGCCAGTCTCTTTAAAATCTTTCATAAATAAATTACTTACCGTTTTTTTTGTAATCTATACTATATATTTTATTTTAACTTACATGTGTTTCTTCAGGTTTACTCGTCCTTTTGACATGCATACCTTATTTGGTGTGGGCGGATGATAGTCCTGACAGTGGCGCTGTTGCTGCTACAGCTACCAGTACAGATGGAAATGTAGCTGCCGACGCACCTATGGCAGACTCTAATGGTGGTAACAGTACTGCCCTAGCTGCAGTCAATATAACAGCTAATAATGAAACAATGCCAGTAGCCACGGCCACCGCTGTATCATTGTCTGAAGATCATACTGCGGTATTAGCAGCATCATCGACTATAGACAATGTCACTTTGGAAGCTGTTTCAACTTACAATATCGAAACAACATCTGCTAGCGCTGCTACGACTGCATCATCTGCCTGTGATACTGTTACAGCTGCTTCTGCTATTGATACTGCAACATCTGATAATATTACTACAGTACATACTTTTCCAGATTTTCCTTCTGGTGATGCCACTGCCACAGCTTCCACTGCCGTCACTTCTATATCATCTGATAATGACACCACAACAGCTGTTGCTACCACATCTGCCACGTCATCTTTTGATAAACCTATAGAAGACTTAGTACCTCAAGCAATTTGTATCTGCCAACTAAACTATGACCCAGTGTGTGGTTCTGACGGAGTCACCTACTCAAATAAGTGCATTCTGCTTTGTATCAGTAACGATCGCTTGCTAAGAAACCAACCTCCCATTTTAATGGTGTACCGGGGCGAGTGCCAACCCTTGTCCTGCAACTGCCCTCAACTACTGAAACCTATATGCGGTACAAACAATCTGACGTACACCAATGATTGCTACCGCATCTGTGACAACAGGCGTCGCACACAGCTAAAAACCCCGCTCATCGGTTTCGCATATAACGGAGTTTGCAGGCAAGTATCCTGCGTGTGCCCCGATGCCATCATTCCAGTATGCGGCACCGACGGCAAGACCTACAGGAATATTTGCATTCTACAGTATAACTCACGTCAAAACCAGGTGCAAGGCCTCCCAGAAATCTACGTCAAGTATGCCAATGCTTGTCAAAATGAAAAATGTATCTGCCCTTTGAAAAGGAACCAGATTTGCGGCAGTGATGACACAACCTACCACAACCCGTGCGCTCTAAATTGTCAGAACAGAAGACGAAACCAACTGGGACAAGACCCGATCAGAATTCTATACAGAGGTGAGTGTGATAAATGTATTTGTCCACTAAATATCGATCCAGTCTGCGGCAGCGACGGTATCACATACAACAACTACTGTATATTTATGTGTAAAAATCAGAAGCGCAAACGCGGCTGTTTACCTGAACTTTTTGTGCGCTGGCGCGGCTCCTGTAACTGTGGATGCACGGAAAATTGGAAACCTATATGCGCCAATGATCGAAAAACTTGGCCTAACCGATGCCTGCTGGGTTGTGAAAACAGAAAGAGATTGCTAAACCACCTGCCACCTCTGACAGAACTTTATGATGGAGAATGTAATGAATGTAACTGCTGCCACTGTTCAAATGCCTACAAGCCTGTCTGTGCCAGCGACAGGCAAACATACTGGAATGCCTGTTTTCTCAACTGTAACAGCAACTGCCGCGTCGCTTCTGGACGGCCTCCAATCTGGAAGATCTGTGACAAAGAATGCAACTGGTTATGATGACTTTTTTTTCATACTTTGAACAAAGAACCATTCTTTTGCAACGCCAGTGTGATGTCGTCATATGAATATAAACAACACATTGTTTGATTTGCTTAGGTTCACTATAACTTTAACAAAAGAGCAGCTGTGTCAATAAAATGTCATTTCTGTGTTTTTTAGTATTGTTATACCTCTGCATTGTACGCATCCTTTGTATTTGTCCCATTTCCTAAATAACTAAGAAACATTTTTTTCCGTCAGAAGAAGACAAGTTCATTTCTCAGAAACCTTTAAGTATTATCCGGGTTCGGCAGTTTTTCCGTCCATCCCTCCCAACCGATAATCACCGGAAACCGTAATGATCACGGACGTCTTCATTTTTTCCGCTCATTCTCTAAAGGAAACCGATATTCGACCTCGTAAAGTATTCTCTATCCGTAAACTGATACAAAAATAATAGATATTTTTGAAAGTACTTCTGTTTCGAGAAAATTTATTGATTTCAAATAACTTTGTCTCAGACAATGGAAAACAACTGGTTGAAAATGCTTCTGAGATATGGTAAAAATAAACATTATAAGGAATATAATTAACTAGCATTTGTTTTTTATCTACTTTTAATAAAGCAATGCAACAACCTAATTATAAGGATATACGAGTAAGAACGAATATTATAGTCCAGTAAGAAATTATTGGATACCTTGGGGTGACGTGGACCGAGCAGTATGTCCTCAATGACAATAACATGCAGGTAGCGTAGACGTGCAAGTAAGTCATCTTGTGACCGGTACTTACTCGTTAATGCCATATTTGTCCCTCCATATTTTTTAGTGTAATTGTACTTGGTGCTACTACTGCCAGTCTAGGCGATCGTTTTTGACATTTTAATGTTTAAGTGTATATGTACCATTAGGATTTAAATCCACATTAACAATTAATTTACAAACTAAGTGAATCCGGTACAAAAGCGCATCAATTTACTGTGGAGGTTTATAATTTTATGAGTGAATAGGTCGTAGATATATTAAGAGCATACGTAGAACATATAAACTTCTGTTTGGGACAAATCTGCTACGAGTATTAGCAGAACGCAACGCGATTTCTGTTGACTGTGACTTTTCAAATTAGATTGGTATTGGTATGTTAGCTGAAGCTTGATATAACTCTTTTTATCTGAAATAATAATTTTATATAAAATTACATTTTATATAAAGAAATGAAACCGCAATCTTGAAGAAGTAGGTAAAAATAGTTTATTAACAATGACTGACTTGAGTGCCAAGTAGACGTTCCATAGGTTTTCATGGACTTTAGCTTCACCTCTTAGTAGTAAGACCTTTATCTAATGCCCGCCTGGCTAGCTATCACCCTCAATTTGAATATCTGTTGCCAAGCACTTGATGGCTAATAGTCTATTCTGGCAGCTATCTGTGAGAGCCTAACATATGCAAGTTTACCATTTTTGACATCGATACAGTCAATAACTTACCATCAGTTGATATTATGGCTATAGAATACTTAAACAATATTATGATTTGCAAATGGCAGCCCATTTTAAAATAATTGATAATAAATGAATGAACACATATCCTAATTAAAGTGGTGCTGAAAGTCGTGCAACAATGATAAAGATTTAAAACTCCAGTTTACATTCCCATGCGAAATATTCCAGTATTTATCGGAAATGTTCCAGTGTTGCTTGGAATTGTTGCAGTGGATTTCGAGAATTGGGCTCATCGAGCTCGCAGTTGCGATGCATTTTTAATTCGACCGCTCCAATGGGGACGGCTCTGTAAATCAAATAGATTCATAGTGGCACCATCATGGCATCATAGCCGAGGCTTTTTTGAAACATTACGAAATTGAAAGGGGTATAAGTCGTTGTTCTTGTCCAGTGCGGCTATTACAATTTGATGCGATTCCCTAACCATTTAATATAGAGTGTTACACAAACACATACGCATTGCGTAGACGTTCTCCTGACAGAGTTCATCAGCCTACGCACATCGGACGATAATGTATTGCAAATTGCAATAAAATTAAAAACACCCGGAACCGACTCCAACACTAAGAAGTATGAAAAATTAAAAGCTAAACACTGTGTGCACACATTTTACTGTCCGTAACACCGCAACGAACTACTAATGTGCGATGAGTAGTTCGAACGATCGATGGTTCGAGAAATTACTCTGCGAAATGTCTATGAGTAAACGTAAGAGCGAAACAATGATGGTGCTACATTACTATCGATCGACAGAATCGTATTGACGAACGTTAGTGCGAACGACTATCTAAGACAAAGACCAGATGCAAGTGAGGATACGTTAGGTTACATATCGCTCGAGATGAGCGAGCGAACCGAGCGTGCCGCCGCAGTGGCTGGTGATGTGCCAGACGAGTTATTTCGTACTAGCACTCTAATTAGTAAGATGTGTATGCGTAGTCGTACATAAAAAATACATATTATGAATAGAATTAAAATTTTTGATTGCAGCTTAAAAAAGATCCAATAATTATTCTATTGTGATTAGGTATGTACGGTTTCAAATGATTAGTATTTACACAACAACGACGTCCTTTTATGACTGAAAATCACTGTTCACTATTTGTTTTGTTTTATTAAATCTTGTATTTAAATTAGCGCGTTCTTTTTGTTGATTCGGTAGGTAACCAATTACAAGGCTTTGTAACCCAGAGCATACGTTACAACGTACTTTCCTCGTCTCTGATTGGTTCCGGCAGTCAGTGCATGAGCGTTGTCAGGAGGTGCAGCAACTCTTTTGCATCTGTATCAAAACTGTTGGTATTTCTTCCCAAAACCACAGATTATTAGAACCTATATCAACAAAGTTATCCTCTGAGTGAAGTGTGGTGAAAAACATTAAATAATTTAAAGCTGTGTACCACGAGAAAAGCATTGTAACACATTGATAAAAAAAGCAAAAAAAGTGGCCCCGAGTTTCGTGCCTGTTCTTCTCTCAGTGGCTCTATTTTTTTTGCTGAACCTGGCAGTACATTGAGATTCGTAGACGCTTAAATTGAATAAATGATTTTAACTTTGTGTTGGACTTTGACAATCTCACGGGCGAGAAGATGCCCTACGCCATCGAGGTATAATTTTCAGGCACTTTTGGAGGCTGGATTGCTAAGGTAAGGTGCTGTATTTACTTGTAATATAGGGATCTAGACCACTGAGCCACATTCAATTTCTATTAACGGGGAGTCACTAATGTTACATGTCCTCCGACCCAGAGTAACGTCTAGGACCCCAATCGGAAGGGTCGTTTCGTTACAATCACTATCAAATGTCGATGTTCATAAACATACACCATACATGATGAAAATAGCAAAATCGAGGCCCAGAGAGATTACAGACCAATAGCACGGTAATGTTATCTTTACAGTAGTGCAACTCGGCTCTGTCTTCGAAATAAGTACCTACAGCCGCGCTGTACGTAAACATGCGTTAGGGCTGCCCACCTCCAGCATTTTAATTACATATGCCTACTTTGTGTTTCTATTTAGTTTTGTGATTGTAAATATACTTTTTTTACATAAACAAATAAAATACTTTGTGAATTGAACAGGAAGTGTTCACTAAAAATGCGTGTTGTTTTCTTGACCAGTAGGTAGATTTAAACAAAAAACCATGTTTATGTTTAAATAAAAAATCGTTCTTAAAATTGGCGACCGAAAAATATTTGTGATTTATTATTATATTTTAAGGTATTAAAAATCCACATTCTAATAATTACCTGTAATATTCTTATAACTTGCTTATAACTACTACCTATTTCACTCGTGTCAATCACTTTCCTTCACTCTATTCACTTTTTTTTTATTAATTGAGACATTTTTTTCGTGGGATAAAAGGAAATACTTGTCCATTAAAAAGACACGCATTATTTAGCGTCAACTATATGTAGACTATAAAAAAAATTTTACTTACTAGTAGGTAAAATTGTTTTATACGAGTAGTATTAAGTAACATTATTTTGTAGTATTACCTTTCAGTTTCCAGGTAATCAAAAAAGTTATATCTGGATGCGTTTTTGACGAATTCATGTAACTTAAAACAGCACAATATATCTTACTCGTCATATTTTATATGTAAATATGTATGTACTTGAACTTATTTTTGGTGAAAAAATCGCGCGGTTATTGTTAAAAAACAACAAACCATTCGCTCGTCACTGCGGCGTAGTCACGACACTCGAGACTGTCTGCGGTAAGAGCGCAGGTCGAGATCGAGGCGCGTAGGTATAACTCGCGTTTCGTCCGTTTCTATGAAGTTGAAATAATGTGTAGATAACATTACTTACCGTGCCAATATGCATGTTATACACCAACTATATTTTCTTATCGCAGCAAATAAAACAATAAAATCTGTTCAGCAAGCTATTTAATGAATACGTATGCATTTTTAGCTGATATCAGCTGATATATACTCGTATAGTCGAAGATATTTTTCAGGCTAATCTAGAATTACTGGCTCTCAAGGACAGCTATCTTTTTTGATACAGTTTTCTACTTAAGTGTAAGATAGCTAGCCAGGCATATATTCGCAAAATGCCCTGCCACCATGCAAAATGTAGTAAAGTATAATGATACCAACATATAAACAAGTACAGTAGCGAGTAAAAAAATCAGACAATTGTTAGTTGACGACAAAATAAATCAATAAATATAATCAAGTCATAAAAGACTGTGGAAATAAAAATACTAGAAGATGCCTAGCGTGGAGGAGACCATTGCTCAACGGTGATATTTCGATTGGCAAAAATCACAAGGAAGCTTCGTCAATTTCGGCAATAAACTTGTCAAAAATGTCATCAAGCCAGACTAGAACTGCAAGATCTTCATTTAGTATGGAGATTCATTTGATATGAAGATTACAAACATCTTAATTCAGTCTTGTATTGCAGCTTCCCGGTGGAAGCAGGCTCATCTGCATCGTGGCGACGATAAATTGTTAATTCAGCCCCTTTTAAAACACACAAACTTCAGCCCGCTCTGAACTTAGCTTCACTATGTCAAGTAGGATGACTGTGTTGTCTACATTTCGAAAATATTTTATTCATTCAATTTAACTACATACAATTTAATCTATTGGCACGGAGTGCTCACAGTGCCTGTCCGCGGGTCCGTCTACCGTGAGTACCTGCTTTTAGCGCTGGGAGGTGATGTCGTCGATGACATCACACCTGCAAACGTTTGGTGCCACTCGTACAAATCGGACCAGCTGTGAGCATGTTCCCAATTTCACTTACTTACCTAATTAAATCTTAAAAAATGATTGGACCGCAACTAAAACCAATAACTGAACCATTGTTTTCACACAGAATTACTATTCTCTGTTTGACAATTTCCATTCTGGTATAAGAACATATACTATTAATAAAAAGTATTTATCAATATTTGGTTACAATAATTAGGTACATGAACTATGTGAACTTGTTATCACTGTTACTGCTGGCTTATAATTAAATAATGAACATCTTAGGTCTTATAGATACACAAATAATAAGCCTGAAACTATATGCGTTCTTGTAAAGTATAGGTTTTTACATCCACATTTTACTGGATAAGTATTAGTCCCATGTAAAGGGAACGATGTTTGGATCCTATGTAATAAGGAGCAAACCTTTTCATACCGGCCGTAGTTCCAGCCAAGAGTCCAAGCAGGCGAAACTGCTACCGAGGGACTGAATTGAACCCAGGTCCTCTAGTATCCAAAACGGCGATTTTAAACAAAACCAACAACGTAACTGATATATACATTTTGTTAGTACTGTCACTGTTCCCTGGTGTACAACATACCTTGTATAACAACAATGAAGCCTCCGCCGAGGTTCCAGAAAGAGTCAAAACAAGAAGATTATTCGTGTAGAGTCGAACTGTGGCCAAAACTATTCCGGCTAGGTTTTTAACTTATCGATACTGATGTCGCTCGGCTCAGCAGGAAATTGTGGCTAAAAATATAATATGTTATATTTTTTTCATACTTCTCATCAATATTTCAATGTTTTTTTATTATTAATTATGGATTTTCTTGAATCTATAAATGTTATAATAATTCTTTAAAAAACTGTGTAATTTCCTAGTAATTTCCCCAAGCGTGACCACTCCAGCAATCCGCCTAAAGTTTGCGGAGGGAGTTAGCAAGCGGGCGGGCGAAGTCGGGGTGAGCCGATGTATCTAATTACCGCCTAACAAACATAATTGTTGATCCGCGAACCGTTGTTGCTCCGCTCAGTTTATTACCTGGAACTACTTATAACTTCGACAACTTTTGTTTCGAGCTTTAATGGTGGATAATTTATAAACTGGACAAAGATTAAGTGCACTTTCATACTAAATTATATTCATCGTGAGGGCTATATACGAGAGGAGGGATTGGTTTGTTCGGGATCAAGGAAATGTTCTAATTTTCTAAAGTTCCATCAATACCTCCGGTTGTGAATGCAATATACCATAGAAGGAGTAGATGGCAAGTAAATTTAACGAAACAGGCTTGAGTCTAGACTGATGTAAAACTTGATGAAGGTCCTTTTTTTAGGTTAGCCTTTGACCACTATCTCACCTGATGGTAAGTGATGATGTGGTCGAAAATGTTGTTCAGGCTAACCTAGAATTAGTGACTCTCAAGGACAGCTGCCGGATAGAACAAGCTCGTGTGCCACCTGTGTTAAGCGGTAATCTTTGCCGATAACAGATGCAATTCGTCACAATTCAAGACATAAAGTTGGTAAGTCTCATGTGCCTGTAATTTCACCGGCACCCACCCTTCAAACCGGAACACAATAATGTGAGCATTATTGTTGAATAGTAGGAATAGTCATCGCTCGTTGAACACGCACAAATAGTTCTATTGCCACTAAACGGACTGCTACTAATTGGATGAGTGTCGAGGCTACCATATTTGCCGAACAGATCACATGTTCTGGGTCACACCGTAACATGTACAGATCGTATATGTTATGGTGTGACAGTAACAAGGGCATTATCATTCTAACGATAATGATAATGCGCTAGTTACTGTCAAACCGTTCCTTAATTTCGTAATGATGTCACTAGGTTTCTATATATCAAGCACTGAGCGATTCCCGCACGCAGTAAATGTAATGTGCTTTTAGCGCACTTTAAACTCTATAGTAATCATGCTTATGATTATTATAATAAACAGTATCATAGACGAGACGATATTTCAATAAGCAGACAGTATTATAAGCGTGATCAAAGACCATAAAAATCAACGACGATCCTTATGATAGTTTGAATAGCAAACAGTGCGTGAAACATATTTTATTCATAATGAATATGATACAAGTAAATAGATGCCCAGCGTAGCTACATGATTACGAATGCTTAGTATCTGATAACGACAAAGCAAATCCAGCACCGGTTGCACTAGGCAAGTCAAAAACATGACTTGCCTAGTGCAACGTTTACTGTTATAATGACCAATAAAGATTTCGATTCTGATTCTAATTTAATAGGCCGCACTGTCCCATACGGCGACAGATAAAACAATGAGTTGGAGTACAAAGTTCGCATGCTCTTTCGTCAGGTAATGAATAGATTCAGGCGTTGCTTTGGGAAAATCTATATTTAATACGTAATAACAAATATTTTTAAAAGTATCTTAAGAAAACATTAAATAATATTTAAATAAGACACTGAAAAATGTATAAAAATATATATCATGTGACAATTCCGCCTAATTTTCCTGTTATCTACGTGACGTCACAAACATCACGCAGCCTAACCGGAAGCCTCTTTCATCAGCCTTAATGGCCAAACAGTAAGTACGGCTTGTCCTGAACGTAGAAACAGGAGGTCCGAGATCGATTCTGGCTCTAGATGACAAAAATCTCAGCGAGACAACCTTGGTCGCGATTTCTAGAATAAACCAAACTATTTCGCAAAGTATGTTATTCGCTTAGCTGATGATAGTGCTTAAAATATTCCATTTATCATCTCCCGAATAATTAATTGACCAAAGCCCTGAATATCTTATAAATAACGGAAATAAGAAAACTTAAAAACTTACTTTTTCAGCAAAAGAGTTCATCGAGTAGAATTTCTAACTTTTACAATCCTAAGTACCTATACTTACGTATCTACAGTTTCTTCAAGTTTTTTCCTTGCCAATGCGCACTCCCTTTAAGTGCAAGATAGCAAGTGGAAAGTTTGTGTTCAAAGTTAACTCTCCTTTTATTGTGTTAAGAACCTTGCTCACCTTCCGGCCCGGTAAAACAGCCATCCCACACCGACGCCGCCGCCGCCGACGCCCCACCGACCTACTCGCTACTTAGGGAGCTTCCTCTCACTGACCCTGTTTACACAACAAAGCAAAGGCATAAAACTGTGCCTCGCTTTTGATCTGGCATTTTAATAAACCTAAAGGTCCTAAAGTGCCGCGGCTGCACGTCTGACACAATGACCCAAATTTAGAATGCTTTCGGTGTCTACAAAACGTCTGTAATGTGTCCATTAATAATTATTCATTAAAACTTTTTGAAACTCCCTATTGTTATAACTTTTGTGTAAAACCACTAAATATTATATCTCTAACGACGTATAGTACCTCGAAACGTAACTTTAACGCACTTATTCTATAAATCCATGCGCATCATAGATAATGATAACAATTGAATTATCACATACATGGACATATCGCCTCCGCGTGATAAAAATAAGTACGGGGTAACTCACGTGAATAAGTCCGACTATATGATATAGACAAAACCTTGCTATCTCATATTTGGCATATCTCATAATAGGCATCTCCGCCCTAGTATGGACCATGGAATGAGTGATCTTTTTGCACTTATTGCATTGGTCCATAGATATTGAAAACAATAGAATTTCATTCACAAAATGGAAAATATCATCCCCGTAGAAGCCAATGGATTAAATTTACGTCTTGGTATGTAATAACTGATGCAGCCAGGACAGGCCGTATGTCGCGTACGTCCTAGGGAATTTTCGTTGGGTACACGCAGCACTCCACTAATTTTCTTCTTATTCTTATAAATAAAAACTTTGAGGGGTAGATAGGTAGTAAACAGGATCAGGGATGGAGGGTAAACCTAATACAGCATGATACCTACCAATACCGCATTTTATAATTTTGTTCAGGGGTTCCCAAATTATTCATGCCACAGCACCTTGAAAATAAACAAATATTAATTCATAGGTACCGATTTACGATAGGTAGGCCTTTTGGTAAAAATAACACTCAGGTCCGACTCACACTTGGCGGATTTTTTTTATTTGAATGATGATGCTTATCGTATGGTGGCATTTAAGTTTCATCAAAATTGGTCAAACTGTTTTTGAGTTATACTCCAATAACTGCAAAATATTTTTCTATTTTGGTGATATGGCCGTTGACAGTAAATGACAATCGATCCCGTTACTTACGAGCAAGGGTCACTAAAAAGAGTTTTTTTTTACCTGTAAATGAAACAAAAAAAAATATGGTGCCTAACTTAAATGCAATTTACGCAACATATGAAAACTATATTTAATATAAATAAATAATGTGGTGGTATTGAATGTTGAAACACTTTTGCTAGGTGATCCCAAAAGTGTTAAGGTATCATCAGTAATCTAGGGGTGGGTACTGCAGTGTCAGATATTCTACCTCAAAGCATTAGTGAACAAAACTAGTGATTAGGGTGAAGGGCATCGGAGTAAGTGAAATTACTGGACAAACAAACATAAGGACTAAAGTTTCGAGTGATGAGTACAGTGCAGTGTGAAGAGGCAAGAACAACGAGGAAGATGACGCTGCATATATAATGAACCGGCGATCACTTAACATCCGGTGGGCACTTCTCCGTCTCATCACATCATAAAAAGGTCTTCGATTGAACTATTTTGGTATAATATCTTAAATATTTGGCCCAAAACAATGTTATATCCGATTCTTTGATTTCTTTGTGTACCATAATGTGGACATCAGCGTCTTCAGAAGAGCGACAGATCTTACGCTGTGATAAATAAGACGCCTGCCAAGCGTGGGGACTGGACAACCCTACCCCCGATGGGATAATAAATTTAATGAGAAACCTTTGTTGGTAGGTGGACGCCTATAAGAAAATAATGCAACACTACTGATTCTTAAACCAGACCCTATAATTCTAAAATTATGTTTTTTTATCTTATAAAATCAACGGTCTCTAAACGCTGCTCTAAGTGCTCGCTAATACGAATTTTAACACGCCATTATCTAAGTTTTAAATATTCGGAAGAGAGGTCCAAACTTCGCGCCCTCCACGTTCTAACCTTCCGTGCGCAAAATGGACTTTTATATTTCGCAGATAATAACAGCTCGACGTATCTTCGGAGGGTTAAAAAGGGCATTGTCCATTGTTCCTGTCGTGAAGAGTAATCCCGGATAATAAAATGGTTATTATCAAGGAAAACTGTTAGCGCCTGAAGCGAACACAATAGCACTAAGTTTCACGGCGTCCTTCTACGTTTACAAAGTTCGCAGGCGCGCGTATTGTTTCAAAATTACACTGCACTTCATAAAGTTCTCATCGATTTCACGGCCATTTGCTTTTTACGATTTTCATTTGACTGCTCAACTTCAAGTAATCATCGTAAAACACACGCGCGTCTTTTACACGTTTTACCGTGGCAGTACCAAGCATTGTGTAACAAGGGACTAAAATCGAAACTATGTATTCATAAGTTTACTTTAATATTTTATTTTAACTGTGTGTGTAAACTGTAAACAGTAATTTAATACTTTCTTGCCCAATTATTAAAATTGGAATTAAATAACATCTTAGCAGCTTCTCAAGGAAAGCAAACTGCCTCACCCCTTTAAAAAAAAACTACTTATACAAATCAAAATGTTGGAAGGAATAAAAAAATACTTAATAAACATGTTTATAATATATTATTCATAAATATTATAAGTGAAAATGTTTTGTTGTTTAAATGAGCCAGCTAAAAGTAACTGCTTGGTTGCCGGTAACCAGGCCACTTGGCTTAACTTGACCACATAAAGAGACACGTGAACATTGTAATTAAAGATGATATTTCTATACATAATTTTATTAGTAATAGTGTCCGTTTTCTGTGACGTGAAGGAAGATCCAATGAATGCAAACGATACTGTGATTGGGAATGAAATAGACTATACGAAGTTGGCGGGAGAAGCTGAGAAGTACCAAGGAGATGTACTGGTCTTCCTCAACCAAACGAATGTGAAGGAGAAATACAAAGAGTTGTACCAGTGTTTACTTGATAAGTTATTAGGTGAGTCAGGTTGCTTATCTAGTACCTACTTTTTTGTATGAAAAATAACCAACCAATTTCTAGTTCTTTATGGTGTGAAATAACTTATATTAGTCCATAAGACTATACTGATTCATAATATTTCGCCATATGACTTCTACAAGTCGTTTCATATTAATTAGAGTTAGTAGTTTGTTCTATTTTTGAAATATTATCTTAATCTCTGTCAAACGACTAAATACTGCTTACCAGATCGATTGCGATTAAAAAAATACATTGTAGACTAAAATGATTTATACCTAATGCTGTAGTGCATAATAGACTGTTTTTTTTTAGCATAAGTTAACAAAACTGATTAGATATGGCCAGGGCTCCGCCCGTGCGTGTTTCAGATATTATAGCGCAAACCGTAACAAATCTTTGCATAATTGGATAAAAACTATCCTATGTCCTTCCCCGGCTCTCAAACTATTTCCATAAAAAATGTCATCCAAATCGGTCCGGAAGTTTTGTAGTTTATTCGTTGCATAAAAAAATACAAATATATTATTGTACATGTAAATTGTTTAAAGTGGTTGAAGGTGGATTTTATGTACCTAGAAAGTTTGTCTGGGTTTCTCATAATACCCATAGAAAAGAGGTCATAGGATGTAAGATCCTGACATAAATTTTGTCGTAATAATAAGACTCAAAGTAGAACATTTTTCAAACATAGGTTTAAATATTTTTTTTGCGATAGGTATTTTCATTCCTTTGCAATTAGAGTAAAAATTAACTTTTGTGTATTACTCGTACCTAAAAAGCTATAAATGAGACGCCTTGGTCTCGTCCTGCTGCTCATTGTACATGTTGATCTTAGTTGATGATATTAGAATGGGAACAACTTACATAAATACCGAGAAATAATAATAAGATTGGATGATCCAATAAAAGTATAAACCATGGTCATACATATGAATAAAAAACATACGCATCGACATATGGACATTCCGCCTTTTTTAATGATTCGTAAATTAGAGTATGTTCAGAAAGAGAATGAACTTGGGATTAATAATTGAAATTTAAATTATTATTAACATGCATGTACATATAATGCATTATTGTATACTATTTATTTTTATTATCAATGCAGTACAGTTCCAAAGTTAAATCCCAAGTCTGCTCTGAACAGACTTACTATTTTTTTCGGAATTATATTACTTTTTCGTCATCGTCACTCATCTCCTTGTCCCTCCAATGTGGGATAGAGAGAGTATGTTTCCTCTAAAACACAAGAACTTAACAATTGCTAAATATGCTTTGCTAACAACACTAAGACAAACACTAAGCCAATTGAGATTTTGGATTTATTGTATTGGCTGACCCCCTTACCAGCCGCGCTGCACCTGCACGACATTTTCAATGACATATACCCACTGCCAGTATAATATAATGTGATAGCATAAAGCGCTGTTTTGCCTAAAGTGCAGCAACTCTCTGCTAATACCTTAATGCTACTTATTAGGCGCATTTTCTTTCTTATACACATTCTTACATTGTACACCCAAACAATGGGATGATTAATGATGTCCTTAAGATTAAATTATTATAATAATTAAAAATATATACTTAGTCCTTTAAATTTGTTTCAGGAAATGTGACAGCGAACCGGAGAGGTGAGAAGTTTATAAAATATAGATAGTGACGGAACAAGCTCGGTAACCTCTGCCTAAAACAGCTGCATTTCGTCACAAATCACGAATTGCACCCGTCACCTTGAGACATAGTTGTTAAGTCTCATGTGCCTGTAAATTTCACTTGCCCTCAAGGACTGCTGCCGGAACACACCGTTAGGTGCTTGGCAACAGATTTTCACATGAAGCTCAAGCCCGCGTCGGTACCGAATTATGAACCTGCTGCGCGGCAGTCAATAGCCAACGCCACTGAGCCATCACTGCTTCAGAACTTAGGTGCTAATTAATCAAAATTGTTTGAGTAACGGTTGTTATCTTACGATGGCAGTCGATATAGCATTAAGGTAGGGCATTTTGCGAATGCCCGCTTAGCTAGCTACCACCCTCAAGTAGAAAATCAGTCGCCAAGCAGCTGTCCTAGAGAGCCAGTTATTCTATATAGCCGTGCTTATAATAATAATTGTAATGTACTTGCTCGTACTGCCGTAAATAGCAGCTTCACAAATTCAAGGTAGTTGCCTTTCTAAAAGGCATTTAACACATCTATAGCAATCGGCGAAGGAGTCAGTATTGGCGTTGTGAGCCAACTTACAAGGTTCGAGCATACCCCCTAACCTAACTATCGGGAACAAATCATAACTCCGGAATGCTACTGAGAATGTCTTTGTCAGAAAAATCACGTTTTTGTGGTAGTGATAGCCGAGCGGTAATAGCTATGGATTGTCATGCCACAGGTCCATGGTTCGATCCCCACCGCCAGCTTGAATTTCACTGCATGGTGGGAAGCATTTTGGGAATGCTCGCCTGGCTGGCTAGCACCCTCAAATAAAAAAAACTATCGCCAAGTACCTAACAATGTGTACCGGCAGCAGTCCTTGAGAGCCAGTAAAATTACATGAGAATATAAATCTCAGGGTGAAAGGCGCTCAGCAAAGTTCGTCACTTATGTCGAAATGTATCTGTTATAGGCAGAGTAGTCTCCGTGCTTGTTCTGTCACAATCCTATAAAAACCTACATAATAATACTACCACAGTTTCGACACGAAAATTATCAGGCATTTGTAGTTTTGGTTAGGTATTTGCCACCTCTGGCAATGTTAGTAATATTAATAATTTATATATGTTACATCGTCCAGGTTCTACCAGAAGAATAGTATCAGGGCACAACACGTCCATAGCAGCTGTGCCGTGGCAGCTGTCCTTGAGGGAGAAGACCTACCCCATCTGTGGGGGCTCAGTAGTCACGGGACTGTGGGGGTTGACAGCCGCACATTGTCTGCTCAGGTTAGTTCCTCAACGAAACGATATAACTATGTACTTACTTTACACAATTTTTATGTAAATTTACTTTTGATATTTATTAGTGACAAGACTGGTCATCCATTTGGAGTCTTGTTTAAGCCTGTTATAACTTCTAGCGCTGGTAGCAAAGTTTGCTTAGCTGTTCTTAACTGAGGAACTTCCGCCCGTCTGTCGGATGGGTGACCGCTAGTGACATTACTACCATGGTAATGGTTATTGATAACATTACCGTGTTACTACTGAGCTCTATTCGTTGTATTGAACGCTTTCGTGCTTCGGAGGGCACGTTGAGCCGGTGCCAGTTTTTGTCTTTCGATGGCAGTCGATATAGTATGATGGTGAGACATTTTGCGAATGCCCACCAGGCTTGCTAACACCCTCAAGTATAAAAATCTGTCGCCAAGCATCTAACGGTTTGTTCCGGTAGCTGTCCTTGAGAGCCAGTAATTCTTGGTTAGCGTTAACAACATCTTCGACCACATCATCACTTACCATCATCAATCATCAACATTATGGCAATTATTACCTGCTTTTCATGCATAATATTTATAACTTATTACCACAACATAACATTACAGAAATCGAGAAAATATTACACTGCAGTGGAGTGCAGCGGTAATTCCATCTAGAGTTTAGATTTTGGCTGTCTTCCGCAGAAGTTACATAGTTATAGAACTACACCTTTATAAGTGACCTTCAACTTCTTGTTCAGTTTGACCGTTGACCCTGCCTCGTCGATCTTCAATCAATTCACAAAGCCCTTAAGCCGCCTAAAACGGCGCCACTTAAAAGTCCGTCCGTGTAACTCGTTCAATATCCGCACATTGTCGTGAAACTTTTTTCCATTCCACACAAAACGGCAAGAGGGCCACACTCGGTGTCGAATAAATTCCGACGCCGTCCATATACGTCGTTCTCTTTTTACGGCCCTCCCCTTGCGAATTGCGTTCCTTTCGACAATTTCAATTTATTCTCGGGTGGGTTTATTTTTTCCGATGCAAAGCAGGGATCGCCTTCAGGCCGACACAACACCGGTGTTCGTTACGGTGGTAAGGCGATGCGAGCCCCTAGCACTAGCTCTTCAGGGAAAACTTACGATTGCTCCGAGAAATTTATAGGCGCTCGCTCGGCAAGCGATACCGAAGCCTTTGTATCGTTCGAGTCGATATCGCTGTATTAGAATGTAGTTCTGTCTCCGAGAGGTGTAAAATACCGCTTTGGGATGTACTTAGATACGTATTGGAAGAGATATTGGTTTGCAAAAAGACAATAATACCGTAGTAAGAATGGCGAACAAAGTTATTGGTTGAGCGTAAAATATTTTCAGAGTACGAGTCTATTGAAGAATGATATTTTATACTAGAAGGTATATTTAGTTATATTTTATGGATTGGAATAATCAGGGAATAAAACAGTCTAATAAAATATACTGCCTTTTAGGTACTTAACATTCTGTTAAACAAAGACAGCAATGACAATTATGTAAACACTGACTGAATCTGTCACCCCCAAAATCAATGCATCCAATCTTAAATCTGCAAGTATGCTAGTGGGTGATAATGTAGATAGTTTAACCGTTTAACGAATATTAGAAGTATTTTATTTTTAAACTTTTTGGTATCTGATTGTACAAAAATTCATTAGCCTTTTTTGCGACTTTTATATTACCGAAGAGTGAAACTTAAATAAGCTGTTATAATTATTTTCTAACAAATATGTTACATAATATTTCTATCTCTATACTGTCTAAATGTATGAGTTAACAAGCTAATATAAAAGTAATACTATCTAGGGCTCCCAAAACTGGGTGAAGGCCTCCTCCATGCTTTGCCGTGTTATGTTGTCTAGTGCTAGACGTGTCCATGTCACGTCTGCAACTTGTACGATATCATCGCGCCACCACTGGCTCCAACTGGTATCTGTGCCTTGGGCGATGTGCCCTGCCCAGTTACACTTGAGCTTGCAGAGCATCGGCACTGCCTCTATGATTCCTGTCCATTTTCGTATATCGTCATTGTTTACTTTGTCCCCAGCATCGACCACTCTGCTGCTCTCTAGAACGTGACAATCTTCTGGCAACTTTCTTTGTCAGTGTCCAGTCATTCAAATCAAATCAAATCAAATATATTTATTTGCTAGATATAGGTACATTAAACAGGTCTTATGTTAAAAGGATGTGTTGCTCTATATCTGAACCTTCATGGTGTGCAAATTATGGATTCAATACAATACAAATATAAATTACAAAATTATTTAGGTACCTACATTCCTAGAATACATTATTCCTTACAGTAGTTTTGGCGTGAAAGCGTAACAGACAGACAGACAGACAGAGTTACTTTCGCATTTATAATATTAGTACTGAAGTACTGATTTCATTACATAATTTTATTCAATCATATATTAATGAATACTATATTTGAATTACTTAATATCATTCATGTCCATACAATTTCCTATATTTTATCATTTAAAATCTCTATATATATGGATGTGTATCAGTACTAATATTATAAATGCTAAAGTAACTCTGTCTGTCTGTCTGTCTGTTACGCTTTCACGCCAAAACTACTGGACCGATTTGAATGAAATTTGGTATGGAAATAGTTTGAGACCCGGGTAAAAACATAGGATAGCTTTTATCCAACTGCGCAAAAAGAGGTTAATTTTTTTGCGTGATAACCGACATACGCGCGGGCGGAGCCGCGCCCGGAAAGCTAGTATTATAATATGCCTTATCAATCAGAAACTTTTTTAACCTGAATTTAAAAATCTCAATATTTGTCTCTTTTATGCTTAATGGTAGTTTAATAATAATATATATTTTTACACTTATTATAAAAACACTTTTAATTCCTTGTGCAAAACAGCTTGAAAATTTTCATGGTGTCCAAATTGTCCAAAACATTTATAAATATAAATATATTATTTTATTACGTCACTTTAAGGATTAACTTATCCGCAAAGGATTATTGTGTTTTAGCAACAAATTCGTGCTGAAGGTTTTTATTACTGTTTGGAACGCCTCCTCACCGATGGTGAATTTCAGTTCTTGTGTACTGCGCTAAAATGGAACATAATCTTAACAAATCCATGCTGAAAATTTTAAATCGAATAACCACGTCTGTGTTGAAAGTATTATTTTGTCTAATGTTGAGTAAACAAAAGGACTTAGACGTAGCCGCCACGAGCAGCGTGTATTGAGATGCACTTTGTATAATTCATATGTTGTTTCATTTTCCATTGCAACCCCTAATTGACGCATCATCCCCTTAAAATGTGTTAATTCGAACAATTGTCCGAATATATTGAGTCTGAATTATCGATAAGCGGTAAGAGACTATTCCGTTATGATACAGTGTTGTTATTTTGTTGAAGGTATTCTGTTTTCTTTTTATCTTGACCATAATAAGTTGGCCAACACACCACTGTGTCTAATTAGAAATTAGGCACATTATCAATGGTGAAGGTCGTGGATTTAAAACAAGTGTTTTTGCAATGTTCATTGTCATTGCAATAAAAATACGAACAGACAAACCGTTTTATTGTAAAAACTAACGTGGTTTTCACTCATTTTAGTAAATAATACGGGATAACTCACGAGAATCAGTCAGATAGCTCCGACTATAGTTTCAACCACATTCGGTGGTCTTTTTCAAGGAGAGCTCGGGACGCCCGCGTTGAAGTCTCGCTTAGCACTAACAAACAACTAGACAAACTGTTATTAAATATTTTAACTCTCGTTCTACGTATTGAAGTATTTCAATTCATAGAAGTATTTAAATTTTTAATTAGTTGAAGTATCTAAATATGCAAAGGGTGACTTCGTAGTAGATTATGTTGGAATCTATATTCTCCCTCCCTATCCCTCAAAAGTTGAAATATATAAAGTCGACACGAAGGTTGACCCTGGACGCCTTTTACATCATCGTAGTAACTAAACACAGTGGCCAACCATAAGAATATTATGAAATGTATGTTTTTCAGGGCAAAGGCGAGCGACCTGAGCGTCCGACTAGGCTCCTCCTGGAAGTCCCACGGCGGGGAGATGTACGACGTGAGGGAGAGTTACGTTCACCCTCGGTATACCAGCAAAACTAAGGTATCCATTCCAAATCGATTCAACAACCACAACTTCCAAGTCTGCACAAAGACCTCCCCAATTAAGGAGGAATTAACATAATCCCCACGTTTGGCAGGCGTTTTATCCAAAACAAAATACAAAAAGTTACAAACCCAAGACCCCCATCACGGGGGTGGTATCCTCTGCATGGAATAAACTTAGTATTTGCAATATTATGAGTTTGTAGGTAATTTGTATGTTTATTAATATTTTAATAACTCAAATTGAGAACAGAGATGGCAATGGCTGCCCTCGGCGGATTTCATGGGTTTGTCATTTGATTAATTCTTCGACTCGGCGAAAAATCATCAGTTTTATGATGGATTTTATTTATATTTTCTGTTAGTTACTTCCCTTTACTTGCTGGTTTACTGAAACATTTATTCATTTACAGCGTTTTCATTCGTCCTGGGTTCAATCAATTTCGTTTTTTATAACAACATACCTAAATTAATAAGAAGCCTATTTGCAATAACATTGAATTGGCATGGGGAAATCGGCGATGAGAATTGTATTCTCAAAAAGACGAAACTTTACATTGTAAAGACACTAGTCTTATCGATATTTCTATATGACCTTGTGGATTAGACACAGTAAGATAGGGCTTTGAAGCTAGACATCCATAAATGACGCCAAATACTAAAATAGAAAAAGAAAAAGAAAAGATAATAGAAAAAAGAAAAAGTAATAAATAATAATGTAATAATAGTAATGTACTAATAGAAAAAGTACCCGTGGGGACATCAGAATAGCGGCTGAATCACCCTCTTCCGTGGAAAGTACCCTAAATCTCAATACCTCACACTCGGCCCCCGGGTGGTGCCAATCAGGTCACAGAGGTGGTAAGGCCTCTTCAGCGAAACGCCGTTTTGGTGGGTACCATCCCCTCTCAGTTATCCTACCTCCAAGTATCAGTGTGCAAACATTGCTGTGTTAAGGTTCGAAAAGCACTGTATCAAAGGAAATTACCGGGCAATCGAGACTTAAAACGAATGTCGCGAATTGTTGAGCGCAGTCCATTGTCAGACAATGGTGACCCTGTTACTGTAATGGCGTGGTGCTCATGAACATGTTACTACCGAATATCGATCTAACTTATTTTCTTTGCTTTTGAGATGAAAGTTTAAGGATCATAAAATACTGTCGTAAATCAATAGATTTCGTCATAAAAGGTACTTGAAATCACCGACCGTCACTCTCCGCAGATTTTTTCGTCTGTTTTCTGTATATCAGAGAAGTAAGTATCTACTTATACTAAATACACCGTTTTGCAGGTGAATGATGTTGGCCTAGTGCGTCTGTACAGTCCACTTCGGTTCTCGGCCAAGATCCTGCCGATACGGATCGTAGCGAAGGGCTCCAAGCTGCCCGCTGATGTAGCTGCCATCGTCTCGGGCTGGGGGAAGCTCAGGGTATGTCTTCATCTTTTTTTATATTATTATGTCTGCGCAAGAACGAGGCCATCTGATGTTTAGCGAACTAATACAAATACATTTCGTCACAAGTGACTAATTTCACTGCGCCTGTCACCCTGACACATACTTTTCTTGTTTTACTATGGTATAACGGCAGGGCCTTATTGTTTAATTCGAATGGTAATTATAATTATCTACATATTGAAATTCAATTGAAATTCCACCATCGCAACTCTCGCCATCGACGGTGAGTCCAACCTCACAATTGAAACCAGAACGGTTTAGTACTGTGCGGGCTCAAAGGAGCTTCCTTCCGCGGACGCTCCGTTTGTGGAATGAGCTCCCCGCCGTGGTTTTCCCGAGAGAGTACAGCATGGGGATCTTCAAAAAGGGCGTTAAAGATTTTTTCAGGGTCGGCAACGCGCGAGTGATACCCCTGGTGTTGCAAGCGTAATAAAGAAAACATAATAATGGACATTGGTTTTAAAGAAAAATGACAAAATTACGACACAAAAATGTTTATCTTGAAGCAATGATGGCCGAGCGGTAATAGCTGTGGACTGCTGTGCCGCAGGTCCCTGGTGCGATCCCTAGCCGCCGGCTTGAGCTTCACCGCATGGTGGAAGGGCATTTTGCGAATGCTAGCCTGGCTAGCTACTACCCTTTAGTAGAAAATCTGTCGCCAAGCACCTAACAGTGTGTTCAGGCAGCAGTCCTTGTCAGCCAGAAAAATTACAGGCACATGAGACTTAACAACTGTATGTATCAGTGTGACGGGCGCAGCGCAATTCCGTCGGATGAAATGCATCTGTTACAGGCTTATCTGTTACAGGTTATTAGTCCGCTTAACATCAGATAGCCCTCGTGCTTCTTCAGTCACAATCACATAAAAACTGTATTAAAGCCAATAAGACCACAGGTCCAAACATGAGTTAGTGTAAAAAATAAAAACACTTAAGGGTATATTTTAGACGAACGCCCCCATACAAAAGGCAGCTCCAATCTCATTTTAATAATAGCGAATAAAACTCAATGATTTTTTACCTACGTAATCACTATCCTAATATCTAGGTTCGTGGTGCATCAGATTTTCATTAAATTATACCGTTTTGAAATTACACTAGCTCAAAAACTCGTAATTTTAGAAAAAAGAAAGATCCAACTTTAAGCATCTCTATCAAGAAAAATAAGCATGTTTTTAATATTTCTATTGCACCACAAACATGGGAAATATAATGAACTTTCTATAATGGGAAGATATTTATACATGTGTATTATACTTTTTTAAATAAATCTGGAGCTACGAATAACTGGCTCAAACTCCTAAAAACAAGTGCTATATACTCAACGCTATATAATAAAAATTTAATTATTAGTCCAAAAGAAAAAGGATTTAAGCCAGAAACGATAGGTCTAATAATACACTATATTTACATGCGGGTTTTTTTTAATAACAAGTTGAGTTTATATAAAAGTTCACGCTTTGGCTGGTGGATGTATGTCCTTAAAAATGTATGTTAGTAACAGAGAATGTTATCCCGATGTTACTACTAACTACCAACTACTTCTTAGACGCTGTATGTAACTATTCGCAGACCCTGATTTAGTTTTTTGGTCAAATTTCATAGCTCCTTGCAAATGGAACATGGTTCTTACATTGTAGTTTTTGCATTAACGACTGCTAAGCAAAGATGCCAAAATTAACTTAAATTATTTGTTAAGCTTCCAAAATGAATGGATATTTTTTAACTATGAGTGGGTTCGAACCCTCCACTATTCATCCCTATATTCGTCGGTTAACCGATAGAAGCGAAAGGATAAATTTTACTATGACTCACTCAGTACGATAGCTCAGTTAGAAGAGCATGTCCCAACCATAGGGACAAATTTTTTTTGGTGGATTCGAACCCCGCTCATAGTTAAACAAGTCCTTTCAATGTAATTTTATGAGCTCCCTGTAAAATGATTTGAAGTTCAATAGTTATTCAGTCCTTATTTCCATGAAAATATTTCCCCAGGAAGGAGGACCCAGCGCTCTTTACCTGCAATCTTCCACCATAAAGACCATAGCTATGAAACTGTGCAAGCGGTCAGGTCTCGAGAGAAAGGCCATCGATCCTTCGTCCATGTTCTGCGCAGGATCTTTCAGCCATTCTTCTCCAGATGCATGTCAGGTATGTCAACAACCAAATAAATTATTTCAATTACAAATCTTTATTATTTATGGCGTCAAATACTGGATCTTTGCTAAGAATAAGGAGTATACTTATTTTTTAAAGATGGATTTTAAAACTGTACAAGGTTTTCTATCAAGTTCCCAAAAACATGTTTACGAAGAAACTACTCCTATGTACTTCCGCTCCGCCACGCGACAATTATTTCGACTCGTATTTGACTAAAATTATATTTCGCAACGCTGGGACCGTGGGGAGTGGGGACCGAACGCCTAACTATTATTCAAAGACGTCTCAAAACGTCTGGTCGACGCTACTTGTGACCAAAATGCTGGCATATACTTTGGACAAAGAATAAGCACAATACTCTAGGTTAGTCTGAACAACATCCTCGACCACATCATCACTTACCATCAGGTGAGATAGTGGTCAAAGGCTACAAGGCATAAAAAAAAAAAAAAAAAAAGCATTGCCATACAACGTGGCAATGCGGCCCGCATTTCGGGAACACTGCCTAATGGTAGCGGAATATTGGATTAGTTTGTAGTAATTTTAAGTTTGTTTTAGTTAAATATGTTAATTACGGTTGTCTGGAAGGAATTGCTTTAAGCAATAAGACCGACCTTTGTATACCCAATATGTGTGTTAATTTTCTGTAATGTTTTTTCATGGTATGCAACTAAAGTGTTTCTATCTATCTAATTTTAGTCAGAAATATCTATTGTTACACTTTATACAGTCATTATATTTGATTAAAAATGTTTTTCCTTCTCATGGCTCTTTGATCTAATAGATTCGAATTGTGATCGAAGGGAAATTATTTGTTTTTTTTCTGATAGTATCTTGTTCACGCAACCCTTTCTACGCCCTTAAAGTATGTATATATTCATATACGCCATTATATATTTCTATAATACGCCATTATATATGTAGTTGTATTGTAGTGGCAGTTATCTTTAAAAAAACCGTCAAGATGGATTATATATTATTTTTAGTGCTTTCAGTCTGATAATCAGCTATTGAATATTGACTCCGGCCTGGATATAATATACGTAACAGAATCCCAGGACATAAGCTTTAACCGCCGCATATTTTCTAGATTTTATGGATGTTCTGACAAAAATCAGTTACAGACCTTTCCACTCTTTCCACGGAAGGTGCTAAATCCCATTATTTTTTTTGGTATTTTAACAGCTGCTGCCTACCCAAGAGACTATATTTTACATTTTAAAGGGTTATACTCTATAAAATTAGCATTTACACCTACCACTAAGACGTAGTTTACAAACGAGGCGATTTCGTACAAAGAAAAGAATTGAACGAGTACAATCAAAGTGCCTTAATATACTGTGTTACAGACTAGGTCTGAATCGAAAATTGCGGTCATATGACAAACAATTATGTGACTTTGAAGTATCGTCACTAGAAATACGTCGCAAATATTTTGATTTTATCTGCTTGTATAAAATCATTCATTCAAAAATTGACTCTTCTTCTCTTCTTTCTCATATAAATTTTAATACAAAACCTAATTCTCGCTATCCACATAAAAATATTTTTTCAATACAAGTGTATAAGAATAATACTTCGTACTACAATCCAATGGTCAGGATTTGTCGCCAATACAACGATGTATTAGTAAACCATCATCGCAATATTGATGCATTTAACGACAAGTTACCTAAATTTAAAAAGGATGTCTTTGACATTCTTCATAAACTTTATAGCTAGTAATGTTGCAGTGCAACTATATGTAAATGTATTTGTAACCTAATTATTATATTTAAGTATCTAATTTACCTATCAGTTCAGTTATTTAATACTGCTGTATTATTTTGTTCATGTTGTGTACACATATTTTGGAATAAGATCTAGACTGATAAATGTAACTCTGTTATTTAGTAACGTATTGATTTTATTCTGTTTTGTGTGCCATAAATAAATAAATAAAATAAATAAATATAAAAACATAAAAAAAAAAACAAAAAAAAAATACTGTGGAAGAGCGCGCCTTCGTGAGTGAATACGCAGGATCACGATAAGGGACATGATTTGTGTACCTCTCTTAACTTAATCCGGCTTCTTTTTTAATTATTTATTCATTTATGCCTGATAAGTTAGCCTTTGACCTCTATTTCGCCTGATGGTAAGTGATGATGTGGTCAAAGATGTTGTTCAGGCTAACCTAAAATTACTGGCTCACAAGAACAGTTGCCGGAACACACCGTTAGGTGCTTGCTGACAGATTTTCTACTTGAGGGTGGTAGCTAAAGATATAACTGATGTGAAGAGTCGATGTCCTACAACTTGTACGTAACTAAATTTTTTGATGAGACTGATCGTTGACGTGTCGGAGACGCGACTGGTATGTGGCAAATCAAATATTCAGCTTTTATAGTATATAATATACACATGTTATTAGACGATTCCCACGGTTTAACGCGTTCATCATCTTTATCGTCATCAGCAGCTGGAAGACGTCTACCGTTGAACATACCCTCCCCTATTAGGGGAAGTTTGCCATAATTTCCCCCTTGGCAGGCATCTTAGAGATCGCAGTGTAAGATGTCAGTTCTTTAAAAGGCACTCCTGCTCACCTTCTGGTATTTTTTTACTTTTCGTCGCCTCTTTCGACTTCTACAGGAATATATGGGGGGTGCAATTACAGCTCGGAACTCGGTGAAGGACTTGTGACACGTTTATATATTTACTTGTCATTCCAGGGGGACAGTGGCGGTCCTATAGTTCATGACGGGGTCCTCATCGGCGTGGTGTCTTGGGGCCTGGGGTGTGCCCGGGGGAACTTCCCTGGGGTGTACACTCGGCTGTCACAGGAACTCATCTGGGACTGGGTCAACAATCATATTTCGCAGAACAACGACACCAATAACTCGTAGCTTTTAAGGAGCAAAAAAGTTTTCAATTGTGATATCGAAGCAGTTCTTCAAACTTTTTTCTTATTTTTAATAATACAATTGTTTCATATTTCATAAGATAGTGTAGATAAATTTCAATAATTAGAAAACAAAATCCGGTCCAGTACGGGCCGTCGGAGCCGGCACGATCCCTGTGCAAGTAAGTACAGACTATAGCTTCCTCTGCAGTACAGTAAGAATCGTTCCGCCCCGAGATCTTTGTCCAAGGATCCGCCCAACACACAATTTACGAGAAGTTTTTTAGTTATTTTGTCATTTTGTTTGAGATCTTTGGTCGTACTCGCTGGTTTTAAATGTTCCGTAACCAAAAGGCTAAACAAAGCTCTATTTATGTGACTCCATTATCAGCCCGGAAAATAAAAACAAATGTGTGACTAAATTAGATTTTTTTCTAATCCGGGTTTCTCTAATGCGGAAATTTAAAAGAGGGAGGCCCAACTTTGTTTTTTATTACTTTAGAAATGGAGTTTCTATGAAAATTTCAACAAGTTGACTGTAATAGACTGGTTTCTTGTTAGGCAATCCGCTATAACTACACAACACTCCGTAAAGACAGACGGTCTGAAAGACGGACAGACACACCCTGTGTACGCTTAGTAATAGGGTCCATTTTCTTGTGCGGAGCCTTAAAAACTAATAGTAGTTTGCGAAAATTACTACTATGTTGGCTAAAACAAGAGATGTTGGGTGAGACCAGCAAGGTTCTTGAAATGATTCGTTGCCTATTAATTAATTATATATTAGTTATTTTACCTTTATATATTGCATAATCACAGTAAAAAGTATATGAAGAGTACATGTTGCAGTATTTTAAAATTTTCGGGCTTGGTTTCACAAAAGCCTTGAATCGAACGAAGCCCACTGATTAAGAATGAAGCTGGTTGGAAGCGAAGGTGCCCAACCTCTAGTATTTCTCCTTTATTGCCTCACATGGTGAAGGTCTTTGAAAAATGTCTGACTTAGGATACGGGACGAGGAGACATCGTTCCTCATGCGTGTGAGTGAAACAGAACTACGCAAAATTGTTTAAACAACAGAGTGAACGGATATACAGATATTGATACAAGAAAAACATACATCTGTATATCAAGAACTATAATGGTATTTTCTGTGTTGTTTGAAACCCTCGGTGTATGAGCCAACTCGCTCTTGGCAGTTTTTTTATAAATCACAAACAAGTCATCTATCATGGCTCATGAAAATATTGATTAGTGAAAATTAGGAAGATGTTTATAAAACACCATATACTAACTGGTGTGTTCAATTAAACTTATTCTAATAATAACAAATACTTTTAGTAAGTATCATAAGAAAACATTAAATAATATTTAAATAAAACACTTAAAAAAGTATAAAAATATATATCTAGTGATAATTTCGCCTAATTTTCCTGTTATCTACGTGATGTCACAAACATCACAACATACGCAGTCTAACCGGAAGAATATCCGACTAGTTTCGCTTCTATACGAAGTATCTTCAGGAGGTCTTGAATAGTCTTGATTCACCGAGTGCACAATCGAGACATATTAAATATGAATTTCCGCAAAGTAACGCCTGAATCTATTCATTACCTAAACTTATTGTAATTTATATTCTTCTTAATAATTATTAAGCGTATTTTTTTTTTTTTAATGCCAACAGTGGTAAATCTTACTCTTGTGAATGCAAGAATAAAACTACAATAATACAAAAAAAACTTTGAGTTTATTTCCTAAAAATTTTTAAGTAACTTGTTTGTCGAGCTAATTACAAAGTAGGTAATTAATATACCTATCGTCAATATATTATATATTTTTTAATATCGCTTTGTCTCTGTACCTGTAAACATGAAACGTTGTTTTCGCCTACTTATTACTTCCTTCGCCTTTGTGATTCAATATTATAATGTATAATTAATGTAAGAAAAACAATTAAGGTAAGCTATATTTGTAAATTTAGATGCCAGTTTTGCGTAAAATATATAATTATATTTTTCAGAATGATTCGGAAAATGTTTTGTATGGGGATTCTTATTTTCATGTTTTTTTTATGCCTGATAGCTTAGCCTGTGACCACTATCTCACCTAATGGTAAGTGATGATGTGGTCGAAGATGCTGTTCAGGCTAACCTAGAATTACTGGCTCTCAAGGACAGCCGCTGGAACACACCGTTAGGTGCTTGGCGACAGAGTTTCTACTTGAAGGTGATAGCTAGCCAGGCGAGCATTCGCAAAATGCTCTACCACCATGTTATAACGACTACCATCCTAAGACATCAACCGAGACAGACGGCGTAACGTGAACTCATGACCGAAGTGTCCACCTCGGTCATGAGTAGGATGGGTGACCGCTGGTGACATTTCTACTGAGCGCTTCCGTGCTTCGGAGAGCACGGTAAGCCGTCGGTCTCGGTTGATGTCTTAGGATGGTAGTCGTTATAGCATGGTGGTAGAGCATTTTGCGAATGCTCGCCTGGCTAGTAACTTTGCTGATCGGTTCAGAATGGCTAAGCAATATTCGCTACGAGCGCTTCAACATGCTTAGTAGCAAAGAAGAGCAGATATGAGACTGCAACATAAACTAAAAACTGGTAAACCAAAAGTAAAATTAGGCTAAAAGCGCATGCATAATTTGGATGCAAAATTTCACCCAGTTTGGACACTTAGTATTTAAATGTGACGTAACTATACTTAAATGGAAAGCCCTATGAAAATACTTTGCTCCAGTGGCATGCGCGTGGACAACATCGTCCATTTTATGAATAAAATTATTATTGTTCTCCTAACACCTCCGACCACATCATCACTTACCATCATGTGAGATTGTGGTCAAAGGCTTACCTATCAGCAATAAAAAAAAAAAAAAAAAAAAAAAAAAAACTACGGATGCGCATGGAGTCTGTGCTCCCTTTGATTAGATTTTTGAATATTTACATAGAGAAAAAAAAATAAAAAATATGAAATAATACATAACAGGCACAAGAGGCTTTTAACATCAGGTGGTCCTCGTACTTATTCCGTCAAAAACACAAAAAAAATATATAGTAAAAGTCAAAAAAAAAATCATAACAAAAAAAACCTCAAAATGTTTGTTAGGACTAGCTGAAGTCAACCCTAAGTGGTTGTTACCATTTTACCAATAACCCTGTATAAGGATAAGGATAAGCAAGTATTGACCGCTGCCTCACCTGATGGAAAGTGACGACGCGGTCGACGGTGGAACATGCTTGCCTAGTAGATACCTATTTACTCTGTAATCGAAGACTTCCAGATTATATCTTTTTTTTTTTTTTATGCCTGATAGGTTAGCCTTTGACCACTATCTCACCTGATGGTAAGTGATGATGTGGTCGAGGATGTTGTTCAGACTAACCTAGAGTTACTGGCTCTCAAGGACAGCTGCCGGAACACACCGTTAGGTGCTTGGCGACAGATTTTCAACTTGAGGGTGGTAGCTAGCCAGGCGGGCATTTGCAAAGTGCCCTACCACCATGCTGTAACGACTGCTATCCTAAAACAACAACCGGGACCGACGGCTTAACGTGCCCTCCGAAGCACGGAAGCGCTCAGTAGTAATGTCACCAGCGGTCACCCATCCAAGTCATGACCGCGGTGGACGTTGCTTAACTTTGCTGATCGATTCAGAATGGCTAAGCAAACTTGGCTATGGGCGCTTCATCGGGATCTTCATCTATCGGGAAATAGAGACGCTGGTAGGGTGTTTCATACTTCGGCCGTAGTACGCATTATAAAGCTGGATTTAATACTTTGTGCGTATTTTCTGATTATCAATGCCTTGTTCCAGTGCTTATTTGTTCAATGAATGAAAGGGGGTTATATATAGGGAAAAGGTATTGTTTTATCACAATATTTAGCTCGAAAAAAGGATTATCTTCTTCAATTCTTGATAATGTATCACAATTTGCAATGTTCTCACAAAATGTTTACTAAAAATATGCCTACTCTCTAAGAACCGCTTGAACTGAATGATTTTTGGTTTCAAATAATGTGATCAAGTCATTTTCTATCCATTAGATCCCCGTTTTTAAATTAACAATCTGTAATTACTTGGCAAAGTATATTCAAAGCTACAAAGCTAATCACTACATATTTTAAATTAAACTAAGATTATGTATTACTCTTCATATTTTTTTTTATTTCAGTTCGATTTTTCAAGTCACGCCAGTCAGTTTGAGATTCCGTATCAGACTCTTAATTTTTTTTTTAGTTAGTATTTTTCAAGTCACCAACCACGTTTATTAAAATTCTTACAAAATATTAGTATATTAACTATATATTACTACTATTAGTTACTATTTTTATAGTCTTTAAATTAACTCCTGTATAATAGTGTCTTTAATTTATATTATATGAAGAAAGTGATGAAACTTATATTGCAAGATCATTTCCGTTTCTGCGGATTTTCTTTTGTCGCTGAGGCTTCATTTTGGTTTGAGGCTTAGGGTTTCTTTTGTTGCTTAGGCTTCTTCAATAAATGTAGAGGGTCTTTTTTGTACCTTGCAAACATTTCTCTTTTGAACGTCTCGAAGTGTTTTCGGTTTTTCTCGGTTTGCTTTTCTCGCCAGAGAGGGCGACGGCGTCGCGACTGAATACCCCAATGTATCGTGAAGATCGGAGACAGGACCTTGAACTGGTATCCGATAAGAAACATCTCGTACACCTACGAAAATAAAGTTAGCACATTAACGAAATGCTCTACGTCTTGCTTAAAAATAAAACACAAAAGCAGCCAAACATTGAAACATGATTTCGACATTTAAAACGATGCTGAAGTGACTGGTGTGAATAATGTTGATGTCCTACTAACCCGCCTAACGTAACCAATCCAAGAACTCAAAGACAACTTATAACGGAAGCTTTTATTTTCCTGTGTAACAAAAACGCAACATATTAAAGATGCAAGCTATTTATATCTCAACTTTCGATCAATGTCTGTAATCTGAACCTACAACTGATTTTGATATCAACTTTATAGACTGCTAGATAAGGTTGTTATTCGGTTTTAAAGTCGGTCAGTATTTTCGTGATGTAGTCCCGGAGATAGGCGACACATACGAGTATGTGATGACTGTTGGACGTTTGAGTTGAAAAGGAGGTATCTTTTGCTTAGTTTGACGTGCTTGATTTCGAAATTAATATGAAAGAAATACTAGGAATGAAAATAAATTTAATTTTGCTTAAAATATTCCTAGTTGGCGTAAATGCATTTTTTCTTAATCAATTTTAAAAACATTTATGTCATTCGTTCGTGGTATCCTCGGAGAGTACGCTTTGACTGTTTCTTCTGGTAATGAAAATAGTTTTCGTGTAATTGGTTCTTAATTATTGGAAGGCACAAGGTGCCAGGTCAGAACTGTAAACAGGATGGCTAAACAGTTCTACATCTTTTACCTTCAAAACTTCGTTTGTCTCTCTGACCGTGTGAGTACGCCAGCATTGTCATGGAGCAAGATGCTGGAAGTCATTAGGACAGCGAGCCTAATCCAAGCTGACTTCATTGCCTCCGCAGCGCCCTGGATTTTCAATAGTAGGTATAGTGTTTTGATAATATTCTCACAAAGAAAAGCAATGCTATGTAGGTACAGAGGACAGAAGCTGGTGACGCTATACTAGATTTTTTTCAGTTGCTGATGCTGCATAACTGATTAGGTAAACAAGGTTGTGCCTTTTGTAGGATAGGTTGTGCAATTTTTTCTGCTCTTTTGCAATAATTTAGCGCGACGCCTATCATACTTCTCTCGATTCCCCTCAGGCACGTCCTCGGCTTAGGCATAAATATTTATAAAAAATTATATGCAAATATAAAACCCAACTTAGTATCATTTAACAGGTGACAAAAATTTAATTTTACTACTGGAGAAGTAAATTTATTTTATTATATTTAACACTTTTTAATATATAAAACCATTATATTTGTAGATTAGCATAAAAATACACCAATCTTATATTTTTCTCAAGAACTTGCTCAGTACATTTTAACCTACTCTGAGAATACGTCCTTTACTTAAAAACTATATTATTTTGAGATAATATAAGAAAACAAATAGAAATTGTATGGAATGCATTTTATTTTTAACATTCGTTTTATGGAACCTACCTCGAGATAACTATTATAAACTTAACACAATGATACGTTTTGTTAAACTAACATCTCATTCAGGCTTTACAAATAGGCATTTAATGTTGTTTGACCTACTTAAAATGTCTAATACACTATTTAACAAAAAATTACACAATAGTTATATATCTCAACTAATTAAAATATTTAAATAATTATAATTCAAACATTGCGCAACAATGTACTTATTTTGTAAATTATAAATGGTCAGATAATAATATATGACGACTGAAATACACGGATGTTTATTTAACTATTAGTAACTTAATATTATCGATATAATGATCGATTTATTTCGTCTTGTACGGAGAGCCTTCACTTCCCTCACAAACGGGATTTAATTTAGGACGTGGCTCTAGATGGATACTCAATAGTTTCCTGTCAATCAGAACAGTTTCTGCAGCTTCTGCTTCATCTGAAGCTAATTGTATTACTCCATATTATTCTCTAATATAATATTAATAGAGAGTATTGAGTAATGACTGCGAGGCATTTAAATTAACCACTCGTGTATTTTAATCATAATTATAAACAAAAGACTGTATATCCTCCTCTATCACGTTAACAACAGTTATAACTTTTCTTACACACAACAGACTCTTTCATCTCAACATTATACTTTAATGTAAGGTATAAGAAAGCAGAAATCTATAAACGCAAACTATTCCCATCCAACAAAATATTTTAAAATGCTTACATATTATTAAATGTAGTATTCTTTAAAGCTTGGAATAGTTTTGTTCAAATCGACGAATCGAAATGGAAATTTAAACGGACAGTTTGGTATTTTGTCAGAGTAGTAAGATTAACAGAAAAAATGTGATAATCTAAATTGGAATATTCTATTATAAACTGACAGTCTAAAAGTTTCAAACAAATCGATATTTTAATAATGTAGAATCTATCGCATTCTTCCCAAACAAAATATTAGCTATTTCGGATTGAACTACTGAAAAAGGAAAACGAAAGAATTCCAAGAAATTAGATTCATAATGTGTAATACAATATCTTCGTTAATTAGAAACATTAGTTGAACGTGAAATCGCAAGTTTTGTTTTAAAACTTCCAATTTGAAGTTTCTCTCAACAAAATCTCTGTTAGCTCTTTCCTAATTGATCATAATGAATAACCTGGAGATGAACATAATTAATGTAACATTTCATCTACGAGGGATCACAATGTAACTGGCATTATTCGTAGCTTGTCATATATATATAGATAACGTTTTTAATACAAAGATACATATTATTACTATGGCTCTATTACAGGTATAAGCTCTAGGTCTTCTCATTTTGTCTACGGTAATACCTTATTACTATACGTTTTGGGGGCTTTTCTTAATACTATATCCTAAAACTAACTCTCTACATAGGCTAAGCTTAAAAGTATCGACGTTAAGTAAAAGACAATACTGCCCAAACGCATTCACAACACATTTTCTTACTAGCTGAATTAATTTGATATGCCACGTTATAAGGTGCCAACCAGGACCCAGAACTAAAATTATAAAACCGTTCAAGAAGTCGTCTAAGGCGTAAGTCTGGCATTTCCATTCTAAAATCCTAGTTGTCCATACTTAGGTATGTAATAGTAGGACTACTAGAATCTAGAGCTTCGGCCCCGAATTAATATAGTTATATAAATAAAGTAATTATAGATAATACATGGGGATATTAAATTCCGTAAGGCTTACATCAATTAATACATTTTTGGTGGACAGACGGACATGCCAGGCTTAGTAATAGATCCCATTTTGAAATACGAAACCATAAAATAAAAATTCTCATAGGTATTAATGCCTCATCCAGTGTGTTAGAGAAAACGTTTTTTATATGACCCTGAAACTGTGCCCGGTGAATGGCGATATACTCGCCCCCTATTACATTGGCCCAAAACCCAATTGGCGAAACGTGTGTGTTTACACACCTCTGCCTACCCCTTCCGGGAATATTGGCGTGATTATATGTATGTATTATTATGAAAAACATTAGTGAGCATTAAGAATGTACAAGCTACGTTTGTATAGCATGAGGGCATTTTGAATTTACTTCATATTTTTACGTATTACTTTAATTTTAATTTCTTAACAACTAGTGAGGTTCCGTCAGACATCTTTAAAGGTTTCCTACATATAGACAGCCTTGATTTTAAATACAAGCTGCAAAATATAACGTTTTGTTAATTAAGCGTAATACTTTGTTAACATTGTTTGATTTTATAATAAATTAACACGTCTTAAATCTTCGTAAAACATTAAGTTGATATTGATGTTTATTTGAATTCGTAAAAAAATCTTAGATCTCTTTACATGGTAGTACGAGATTGTTGTTAAGAAACGTGAAGTAACTGATGAACGTAAACTGAAGTATAATAAATAGATATATACTTATATTAATATTTTACATACAAAAAAAACGATTAATTATATATATAAAAACAGATGTTTGAATCTTGCGAAATCTGTCATCCATATGATTTCCATTTACCTACTTATATTCAGACTCAAGCTTCTGGTTTGCCAGTACACTGATTTTGTCATCAAATGTTGAAATAACAATTCCGATACGAAACTAATTTTGAAAATACATACTTTTACTGAAAACCGGTAAAACTAGAAGTCCAGTTAAGTATTACACTCAAGTTAAAAGTTGCTAATATTTTGTGAAAACTTAGTGTTTACTAAAGTAAATCGTCATAAACGTTGAAACTACGATTGTTTGGATAGCGATTCCACGAGCTGTGCATGCCTTGTTCAAAATAAATTCAATTGCATACCATTTAGACTGTAAAGATGGAAGAGTTATTTTATTACACTTATAACATATATACGTTACTTAATTCCTGTAGGCTGATAATATAGATTTCATCCTGAATGGATATTACGACTACTGCACTTCAAAATAACGGTATTTTTATAAACAAATATTACTTTATTAGGTAAGTACTATTTCTATTATATAAAATCTACACTTGCCTTGTTATTAATACTATTTACAATTCCATCTATCTACAAGCTTACTTTAATACTCACATTGTTACAATTTTCTTTATCATCATAGGACTTCATCTATGGGGCAGCAAAATTTGGAATAACATCAAAACGACGTGCATTAATATCAATTAAATTATGCAGAACAGATCTTAGTAAATAAATTACTTACGCCACAACTATGTGCCTGGTTGTATACTCGAATACCTAATTTGTGCCTTTTTAAACATTAGAAACGCATATGCGTCTTTCTAGCTAGTTAGCTTATTTGTACATTACTCTATGTAGTACATCCATAACACCACAACAAATAAGATACACACTACCACATTCATTATGTAGAATACGTATGTATACTATCACATAAAGATTTATATACACACACACTATCACATATTGAAGCTATACACACTATCACATTCAGAGTAACTGTCAAAATTGTCCATTTTCGTTTTGTTATGTTCGTATACCACCGGTGTCAAAGCACCGATGCCACAACAGCAAAACTAATTATTATAAGGCCGGCAATACACATCGCGCGGCCTTGCGAGGCCTAGGTTTTCTTCTGTTGCTGAGGCCTCCGCAGCAAATGAAGTGGGTCTTTCCTGTATCTTGCAAACAGTTCTCGTTTGAACGTCTCGAAGTGTTTCCGGTTCTTTTCGTTTTGTTTTTCCCGCCACAGCGGGCGGTTGCGACGCGCCTGCAGACCCCAATGTATCGTGAAGATCGGAGACAGGACCTTGAACTGGTACCCGATAAGAAACATCTCGTACACCTACGAAAAGAAAGTCATTACAATTATAAAATGGTATAACATTACTTTCAAATAACTAATAAGTATAAAATAAAACAAAAGACAGTCTTACATTAGAATTCCTCCGACAATTTATAACAACGCTGAAGTGAATAATGACGATGTTCTATTAACCCACCAAACGTAACCATTCCAAGAATTCAAAGAAAACAAATTTATTACGGAAAATTTTATTTAAAACGTAACAAAAATAAATTATGTAACACGACATGTTACGATACCACATGAGTATTTATATCTAAACGACAACCGACTGTAATCGTATAATGAACGTTAAAGCCTGAAAAATAGAGTTGAATTTCAGTTTTAAAGTCCTGTAGTTTGTGTGATCCAGTTCCGGAGAGATGCGATGTTTGTGAACACAGTTGGGGAGAGCGGCAGCGCACATCCTCTCGCAAACGAGACCACGCCGAAGGCAGTCCCTCGGAATACTGCCGGTCCTCCTGAGTCACCCTGATAATAAGGAAAAATGATCACTGTTTAATAATCACTTACTCAAAATTTTATACATTTTTAACGTGAGTTATGAGGCCTAATTTATAACAAAATATCCTGTCGTTTTAGTAAAAGAAAATACATTTTAGCTCGAATCACGAGTGTTGAAATCTAAGTTAAATTGTTTTTCTAATTAAATGTTAATATGAATTAGGTTAAAAATCAATTCCTGATTGGATCGGTACGGCATCAAGTCGGTACAGATTTTTACCGAGCGCATCAGCGCGTGAGTTCAAGGAGAATGGCTCGGTACACTGCGTCTCAGTACAGAGTCGGTACAAACAGACGACAGTGGATTTTATTGGCTTTAAGGACTTGCCTGACGCCAGTGCTTCTTTATTTTTCGCAAACGCCAACAAATATACCACGGTGTGACATGATGATTCTATATACGATATATCGACGTGACGGCACCATCGCAAGTGATGACAGTCTTGCTGTCGCGACGATTTCTCACGAAACGAAACTGCCCCGAAGGTATGGTACCTGTGCAGGTGCCGCACCGATACTGTACAGACACCGCACTGATTTATTCAGGAAGTAGCCTAAGTACCATACACAATACATTGTATTATTCTGTTTCTACCTATGTGGGTGTCGTAAGAGGTGACTAATGTAATATACCGGAAGGTAGGCAGCAGCGCCTTCTGAGGAACTGCAATCCCCCAAGACGCCTGCCAAGCGTGGGGATTATGAAAAACCGCCCTTAATGGGGGACGCTGTGTTCAGCAATGGAAAATCCGTCTGATACAGTATTCTATTATTATATATAAAACGGTTTTCGTGTACTACATGAAATACATAGTAATTCAGCGTTATCTCCAGTTTTTCTCAATATCTTTTGACCCTTACCTGACATGAAGACACTCCTCCAATGAGGAAGTGTCCTCCACAGAACATGTTGTTAGTGAGAGCGTCCCCGTACGAGAGCTGACACAGCCAATGTGGCACCACCGGCACCTGCGCCTCCATCATGATGCGGGGAATCCGACGTCCGCGGGGCTGACGGAATATGACAATTGATTAAAGGTCAGGAAAAGATAGATTAGCTATGAAAAAAAATGCTATGGATCATGTGACAAAAAATTGTGTAGTAAAAATAGTATAAAAGTGTATGTATGAAGTTATGTGGTACGAAAAAAATATGATAAGCACACAGCAAACACATATTGACAAACAAATAGACGCCTGGCGTCAAAATTTGGCTGCTCTTGAGGTCTTGCTCACAATGAGTTGAATAATGCCTGAAACACTGTGCAGTACAATAACTAACTAACTGCGATATTATACGCTAGAACTGATTTATACCAGTTATAATCTGACAACCCTCCTTACTTCTTCACGGGATCTTTGTCAGGTTAATTTCCCGTGGGGTGCCAGGGTAGAATGTCACCGCCCCATTTCTTCCCGGTGGGTGTTGCAAGAGGCGACTAAAGGAAAACTGCTTCAAATGAGCAGCATGCCACTTCTCACGTAGCTGTGAGTAGGGTGTTTTGTGTATTAGATATAATTCGTAATATTATGTTCTTGTGTATCGTCCATTGTGTTAGAGAAAACATTTTGTATGGCCCTGAAACTGATGCCCGGTGAATGGCAATAGGCTCGCCCCCTATTACAGGGGACTAAAACCCCAATTGGCGAAACGTGAGTGTTTACACACCTCTGCCTACCCCTTCGGGGAATACAGGCGTGATTATATGTATGTATGTAAGCTTCCACGTGGGGTGTCGGGTTAGAATTGCACCTCCCCATTTCTTCCCGTGTGAGTGTCGTAAAAGTCGACTAAGGGAAAAATACTAGAAGCTGGGCAGCAGCGTTTTCTTAAGAACTATGCCATCTTGCTCTGCGATCCCCAAGCCGTCTGCCAAATGTCGGGATTATGGCAAATAAGGGAGGCTGTGTTCAGCAGTGGACGATCCGGCTGATACAGTATGTATGCTTACATTTTCTTCAAGTAGTCTAGTTGAAGAGAATCCGTTGTCTGTCTTTCCGTCCGTAAATACAATCATCCAGTTTTGGCATAGTATAAATATTTGACCACAAATTTAATTAAATTACTTTTCAGGGGGGCTCCAATACAAATTGGTAAATTTTACATCATTTTTGTTAAGAGGTCTAACTAAAACGCTATTTGAAGAACGCGAATTTTCTTTATATACCACACCAAAAAATACTTAAACTAGTTGCGAATCTGAATTTTCTCTATACGAGTATACCACACCAAAAAATACTGAAAACGCCAATGTAGAATTTGGTTTTGAAGCTGATATCCAATCCAGGAAACATTTGTTCATTTTACGAGCTGTTTCAAAGCGGAACGCTAAAATAGCGAGGCCCAACTTGCACTAGGTATGTTTTTAATGTATTGCCTTCACCTATAGTAAAGCAGAGCTCTGTAAGATTAACGTTACTCACAGCTGTCAACCCCCAGCCAGTAACAGTGAGCCTGACGAGGGGGACTCCCTGGCCCGGGGTCGGCAGCCTGATCGACCTGATGTTGTCGTCGAACTGCAGGGGCTGCGCCAGCCTCAGCACGGCGATGTCGTTGTCGAACTGCGGCTGCCCGTACTGCGGATGCACCGTCACCTGCGCCACGCGGACGATCCGCCCGCCCGAGTCGCGCCGCGTGCTGCCCACGCGCAGCCGGACCCCCGATGGTGACACGCTACAAGTTATACCTACTAGAAATTGCCTTTGAAATACAATTTATTAATCTACCACAAAACATTGCATCGATTAATTAGTTAATTTGATCTCCTACGGTGAATGGTAGATAGGAAAGTAAGTAAGCTTTTCCCACTCCAAGGTGTTGTAGGTGTCTGATAATCTATAAATATTATTTTCACCAACTGTGTGGTGCCGGGTTAGCCAAGCCCTCCCCATTTCTTCCCCTGAATGTTGTAACAGGCGACTAAAAAGTGCGCCAAATGAGCGGCTTGCCCTTCTCTTGTGGATTTGAGTAGGGCTATGTGCATTAGACGCACAATATGACTGTAAGTATCCCATCTTAGTGCCTTACCAGGGTGGCACACAATGTGCTCTTGTATTTCTGTCTTACAGGTTGTTAAAATAAACATATTATTCTCGTTATTATATTCGTCCAGTGTGTTGAAAAAAACATTTTGTATGATCCTAAAACTGTTCCCGGTGAATGGCAAAAATCACGCCCCTATTACATGGGACCAAAACCGCCAACGTGGCGAAACGTGCGTGTTTACAAACCTAGCCCTTCGGGGAATACAAGCGTCATTAAATGCACGTATGAATTAATGTTACCTCACAAGCTCATAAAACTTTTTTGTTATTCGAAATGTACGTGCAAACGTGCTTATTATCCACTAGCGTAGAAAAAGGTTTACTATATAACAATAAAAAAAATAATGTTTTAAAATACTAACTAGTCGTAGTAAGTTTGAATTTTAATTTTTAGCTTATATAAATGCATATTTATTATATTATACAGGGTTATTGGTGAAATGCTAACAACCTTTTAGGGTTGACTTCTGCTAGTCCTAACAAGCATTTGGAGATGTTTTTTTTTTGTGTTTTTGACGGAGTTAGCACGAGGACCACCTGATATGAAAAGTTTTTTATACCTGTAATGTATTATTTCATATTATTTTTATTACATTGCTCGATTTATATATTCAATACTCTATTCAAAGAGAGCGCAGCGCAGTGTGTTGCCACGGTGGCCACTTTAGACTCGGAGAAGGTATTGTCTTTTACTAAATTATAAATAAAAAACACAACAAAATTTTTTTAAAAAAAACTTGAAATGTTTGTTAGAACTAGCAAGGTCAACTCTAAGAGGTTGTTAGCATTTTACCTATAACCCTGTATAAGCGTTAATTACTGCCCACAGCATTCTTCTCGCTGTAGTGAGGTAAAAAATGGTGTGTTCCGCTCGGCAGCTAAGTTACTTTGCGTCGCGTGCGTTTGAATACGTCGTTACTCTTACGATTTTATATTTAAACCACACGTTTCAGTAATGGTTAAATCCAAGTATCACGTCCTTTTTATTCAGTGGTATCACGCTTCAGCGCGGGATTCAACGCGTGGTGGTAGGGTATTTTGCGAATGCCCGCCTGCGTAGTAACAACCCTCAAGAAGAAAATCTGTCGCCAAGCACCTAACGGTATGTTCCGGCAGCTGTCCTTGAGAGCCAATAATTGTAGGTTAAGCCTGTTATACCTTCAACCACATCCACTTACCATCAGGTGAGATTGTGGTCAAAGGCTTACCTATAAGCAATAAAAAAATAATTAAATAAAATATTTCATAAGTAGTGCCCTTAAATTCCAGAAGATATTTGATTTTATTTTGCATCGAAAAGTAGAGGTACCTATTAGAGGTAACAAAAGTTAGATCGGAATACAACAACGATGATTTACGAGTAGCAAGACCTAAGAATAAAGTTAAATATGTAGCATTTGAGAACATAGGTCAATATAGATGCAAAATTACTCTCGAGAGATGAAATCTTACTTGATCGTCTTTTCACCCCCGAATTTTTTAAACTTGTAAATATTACTGACAGCACATATTGACATCATAAGTATATACTCGTACATACATATTTAAAAAGTATATTATATATTTAAATAAATAAATAAGTATTCGATCAATAATAGGTATTATTGATAGACAATAAATTAAAATCACAAACTCTTCAAAGTCTCAAAGGATCATCAAAACACAATACAATATTCCTCCCCCGAAATTTCCACTTGTTGAAATACAATACAGACAGATCCCATTTCAACCCACACATAGAGTAGACTCTTAAAACCATACTACGATATCACACTGTAATCCTTTCAGCACACAACCACTACCCCCTTCCAAACTACACTTATCTTTTCTTAACAGCGCATTCAGTTATGAAACCTCAGCAACGTGATAGTGTCATAAAATATTCATTGTCAGAAAAAGCAGCCGTCTCTAACAGGTCAGGGCTGTAATGCTCACGGCAACAAACTACCAACATCACGGCTTCAGTATTAGGTTACATTATAACGTTTTGAAAGGGACTGACAACGGCGATAAGCTGCAACTGCTGTTAGCAGCTATTTTGTACTAGAATAGGTTGGATATGCTTACCCGTATCATTTTGGCGATTAGCCGTTGGTACAAGTTTAGCGGTCGGGTATTCTACTATGTTATCGTGTGACCGTCATTAGATACTTGTATGTAATGGAGGTACGGAACTTTGCTCATAATGAAAGCTACAGTTTTGGTATAAAATACATTTTTACTGTAACCCGGTCTAATAAAGAGAATAATCTAAAATGTCGTCGAAAATCATAACCTTTCAACTGCACATTATAGCTGTCTATAGTCGAGAGGTAATTATTTTAGCGCCATTTTAAATTCCTTTCTTTATTAAACCTCTTTATATATAATGAATAGATTCAGGCGTTACGTTGCGGAAATCCATATTTAATAATAAATACTTTTAAAAAGTATCCTAAAAAACATTAAATAAGATTTAAATAAAACACTTAAAAAAGCATAAAATTATATATCTAGTGACAATTCCGCCTAATTTTCCTGTCATCTACGTGACGTCACAGACATCACGCAGCCTAACCGGAAGAATACCCGACTAGTTTCGCTTCTAAACGAAGCATCTTCAGGAGGTCTTGACTCACCGAGCGCACGATCGAGAATTTCTCGATCTTCTTATTCTTTATATATTAATCTTTCGAATCTTATTATTCTTTATATATACATGAAGGAGCATTTTGAAATCGCTTTATACATATAAACTCTCTTTGAGAGATTCACATATGATATATCTATATCTTCCCATTTATCCCACGTGTGTTCGGTATAATTTGAACTTTAACATGCCAGTAGTTACATACTGTTACATCCCCTTACTCATACATTATTACATCAATGCAGATTCAATACAGCATTTAGAGACAGCTGCGCGCCACATTGACAATGATTAAAATTATGAAAAGATGTCATATGTGTTAATCCTAGAGCTAAAATAAATATCTATATTTCAAGTTTTATCTCAATCGATTCAGCGGTTTCAACGTGAAGGAATTACAAACGTACATACTGAAATCTTCACTCACTCACAAACTTTCGCATTTATGATATTAGTTTGATATACATATTGTTGAATATCTGAGTTTGTGAGTTAATTGAGACAGATTCCTGAGTGTTTTGCGTTTTAGTTATTAAGTTTAATTAAATATTTATATAGAACTAATGTTGTTTATTTGAAGATACAGTAAATGAAAAAATGAACAGTACATATGTGAATACAAAAATAAATAAATAATTTAACTATATCTACTTATGACCTAAAAATATTAACTTAAAAATTCTGAGCTCTGTTTTCTACCAGGAGGCAATCATAAGTAGAAAACAGAGCTCAGGTCACTGTCCACGGGTAGAGTACCTAAAAGGCTGGCAGCATTACCCCGTTGTATGGCAAGACTAATTCTCTGGCCGAGGTAAGCGCCAGCCCTTTGGTCGTTTGTCTTTTCTATCAGCCGCTTTGATAAATCTTTATATAAAGTCCATGCGCTTGGACCCCACGGACCTAATGTTTCTACTCCAAAGGGCAGAAATATATAATTATCGCCGAGACTCTCGTATTTTCGCCCTTTGGAGCCTTCTGCTGTCACTGCCGCTGCTCCCGCCGTCTTGGAAGTGGATGGTAAATGAGACGCCGCAAGTGTGTCAACGCAAGTGGCATCCCAAACTAGCGGCCTTCCACGACTCCAGGGAGTTAAGGTCATTCCGTCAGGTCTCTTGCCATCGTCACGTGCGATACCGTTCGGCTCAAGAATAGCCGGCACGTTTACGGTAGCAAGAGCCCTGCGGATGACATCATTCAAAGAGGCGTGGCGAGAAAAGCGGCCAGCACTTCGACGGCAGGAGAGGCCGTGGTGTCCTTGGCGATCTACTGGAACTCCGCAGAAGCAGTTATGTGGTTCGACTGTGTTTGACCCAATTCGCAGGCTGATAGAAAGGGCAAACGACTTACTGTCTAGTAGCGTCCCAATGTTGACAGATGGTAAAGCCTGAAGCCAGAAACCTGATTCTCGCTTCGCAGAGGCAAGAAGACGAGCCCGATCTACTGGAGAAACTGTGTTATTTAAAAGGTCAGTTGAGATCTTTTTATTTATAGGCTCATCCCAATGTCTTTGCGAATGGAGTTTGTTAGGAAGGCTTTCACCTGGACAGGCTAAAGTCCAAGCATTTGTAGCATCTTGCATACAATTAATTTGTACATTTCCTAAAGAATTTTCAACAATTTTTAAAAAAAGGGCACCAGTACTATGAACTGAGGATAAAAACGCCGGGAGTGAAACACTGGAAATTTTGCGGATACCCAAACCACCAAATCTGATCGGAAGGGAGGCTTGACACCAAGAAATATCTGACATTGGACAATTTAGAATTTTGACTAAGGTATTTTTAATACAATCATCTAAAGTTGACAAAAGGTCACTAAAAATCCAAAACGGACTGCATCTTAAAACATATGTTAATTTAGGTACAAAAAGACAATAACGGATGATATGAAAAGCTATCTGTGCGTGGATGTTTGAAAGACGGTCAGAACATTCTTCAAACTTAAGTTTTTGTTCTGTAATGAACGTAGGGAATGCGTCAGTGAATATCGGAGCCCCTAATAAACGAAAAGATTGTCTGTTAAGAATTTTGATGTTAGGAGCCAAAACGTTAAATTTTTCTATTATAACATTCCTTTCAGAGGATGCGACTGATTCAGGAATAAAAAGCTCACATTTGGAAAAATTTAGTTCTAAGCCAATAAAACTAAATTTTTCAATGATAACTTTAAGGTCTTCCAAGACTGTCTCTGAGTCGCCTCCAAGAGTGCCATCGTCTAAATACCACATGTTTAATTTTGATGTGAGGGATGAAATGATCGGATGAATTGCAAGGCTGAATATAGCAGGGCCAAGAGGATCACCTTGTTGGCAACCAGTCGATGAAAGTATATGGTGACTTTTATACAGAAGTGAAGAGTCCGAGCCGTAGCATTGAAATAAATAATCAAATATTTCTGGTGTATGATTTTGAATTTCGTCAAGCAGAGCAGATCTAGAAACAGTGTTAAAAGCATTTTTAACGTCGACCTTAACAACCACCTGACCTACATCTGTTTGAAGGTAAGTTCTTAAGGCGTGTACGGCTGCTTCGCACCCGCCTTTGCTTCCGAAACCTAACTGAGTAGGTTGAAATTTTCCGGTAAGTTTATTTAAAAATTTTTTGCAGCATAGTTTGGAAGCGATTCGACGATATGTGCAGCCAACTGCGATAGGCCGAATGCCTCCATCCTTTTTCTTTAAAGCACACAGATTAGCACCGTATAATATATTACAAATATCCTTGTGTACCTTACCTGCGATCATTAAATTAATCAGAGCAGTTATCTCTATCAGGAGTGCTCTGCCAGAATCTCCAGGAGCACCTATCATATCTTTAAGATGTTGTGGGCTCAAACCGTCGTGGCCACTAGCAGAGCCACTCCTAAACGACATAATCGCTGTGTACACATCGACTTCAGTGACTTCGATTGGTTGCACAGTGGGCTTTGAAGTAGACAAAAAGACTGGCAATGGTGATGGTGGATGTTTTTCTTGTAATGCTGCAAGAGTTTCCATTGTATCTGGGGCAATGGTATCGTTAGAAAACAGTAATTTACTGGCACCTTTCAAATCTCCATCGCTGACTTTAGATTCTATTTTGTTGAACAAGTTGTGTGATTTATGAAACTGAGGTGTATGCTCACATGTTTGCTGTTGATATTGCTGGTGCCCGGTATGGTTGGAATCAATACAGTTGGTAATTTAATAATAATAATTATAATAATTTAATATTTATATTATTTTGGTATTTAGGTTTTTCTAGGATTTAATGCATAAATGTTGTGTTTTAGCTATGGCGATTATAGCCGGATTTCTCTATCAGCAAAAATAATATTGAAATGAAAATTCTCTAACATCTCTGGAAGATTTGCATGATACTGGTATTATTTTTAGCGAATTATTAGAAGTGAGGAGGAATTATTTCTCATAGTAATTAAACAACTTTAAATGGTTTAAATCTAGTATTTTATCCCTTTTCTTATTTAGTCACCCCGTGACCACGATCACTGCAAAGTGTTTGAAACGTCGTCGGGACAAAAATGATAAATATACGCGATTTAAACCGTTTAAAGTTGTTTAATTACTATGTGTAACCTAATTATTTATCTAGCTGTGCCCGTACAGATTTTTGTGAATTATCCCGTGCACACTCATTTATATACATATTTCATTGACAACGATAATACAAAGAGAAAAAGTACTGTAAACATTGTGACGTCTTAACTGTTACTATAATTATCGATGTGGGAGGCGTGGAAACAATGAAATCCAAGCCACGCAAACTAATAATTAACTATTCCGAAAATAGCTCAAACATAGTTCAGTTTACAACATCGTTTTGTCGTTAGGTCGAACACAAACTGTCTTTTATGCTGCTACCTACGTTACCGCCTACACACTGTGACGTATTTTCATAAAATAAGTCATGGACTTTATTATATACAGCTGATAATATATTTCATATTGATAAATAATTCTGCTGAAACTTTTATAAGAGACAATATTTTCAACTTTACTATACTTCTCATGTGGAAACGATAAATTGTTTACAATAAAATTGTGAGATCTGTTTTATTATGATGATAAAATAAAATCAGTATTTCGAGCAACACATTGATTTGAAAACTAAAAGATGGTGTTGTGTGCAGTAATCGTTCTTTTCTTGTGATTGCATTTGGTCCTTTAAGCCGGATTTACTTATTATCAAAGTAAAATATGAAAAAACAGGTATAAATACTTTGAAACATACATAAAGGCGTTAAATACTTTGTGGATGAATTTGTAAATTGAATATAAAATATTGAGCTGATCAAAGAATAACTGAAGTTACAACTAAAATCCCGCAAAGATTCGTAACTCCTTAAATTTTATTTCCATTTCCAAAAATCAACAAACAAGCACGGTTTTTACGTAGGCCCGAGGATAACTACGGAAGGCATAAAACTAACATAAAATGTAAGTTTTCCTAAGGTTTTACCGCCACTAAGGCCGTAAAGTTAAGAAGCGTTACGAGAGGCCCTTGGCCTGGCAACCCTGAAAACTAGGATAACTCCGCGTCTTTATCTTACTGCTTCCTAATAAAAGGGTGATACGTGTTTTATAATAAAACCTATATCTTTATTGGAAATGTCCTGTTCAGATGCAGCAAATGGAAAACTACGGCTTTGGGCGGTCGTCAATATTTTATGGCTTAGTTATTTATGATATTTATCTGTTTATTTACGCCCTGAGATTGCGATTTGGCAATGATACGAGTAATACGTGAGAGTTAAAATTCCACGCTGCTTGAAAACAACACCACCGGAGGTCGAACTAAAGTCACAATATACTCGTATTCACGTTTCCACGTACGAAATATACATATGAACATAATGTCGTGTCAGTTTTTTTTAAATATATTTCTGGCAAGACATATGCATCGTTGGATAAAATCACGTAGTTTGTGCGTGAGTTTGTGAGCAAAACGACATATGTTATTGATATATATTGGAATAAAATCGTCTGAAAGATATTATAACAGTAAGACCAAATAGAATAGAATATAGAATATAGCTAGCCTGATGCTGGTATGTATAGATCCACAAAGATACAAATTCTTACTGAAACGCTGAATGCATATTCCGCAAAAAAATCACGTTTGTCTTGAGTTTTGTCACCCAAGTGGTGTTCTATGCACACCCAAGTGGAGTGCATAGAATTTTAACAAATATAGTGATCCAGCTTTGGCTGCGGTGGCTGATAGCAACTTCCCATCTGTAATCTATGAGTGAAAGTATCGGTTGAGAATATGCTACCAAATAATAAAACTATAGTTCCCAGCAAAAGGCTGTACGATGTCTTTCCGTTGGATGATTTTAGAGGAAGAAATGTACCGATTAAATAACGTGAGCCGGGTGTTACAGGTCATTAGGCACACAACAATGTTGATTACGATCTTATCATCGTCGCTAACTAAAAGGCTGAGTATACTATGTCAACCAACCAACAAGGGCGATAAAAAGGATTGGTGTCAGCCTGGTGGATCATGAAGCTAATTTTTTTTTTATGTATGTATACGGAACACGCACGATGTGAACATTTCCTAAGCCTGCCTATAACAGAGCATTTCGGCTTGAATTATTATTTAATAAATAATTTTAAACAAAATATTCTTCTTCTAGTTAGAGAAGCTTATTATAAAATATGTACTTAAATTTTCCTTGGTGTTATAAGAGACTATTTGTGTGCCCAGGTGGCCGAGTGGTTTATGTATCCGGCGTGAAATCGGAAGACGCGGGTACGTTTCCCACCGGGTTCATAAAATTTTGTGCTCCAATAATTTGTAAAAATAAGACGCTTCAGATGAAGTCTAGTAGTCTGGTTGATAGCCGCGCACCGTCCCCTATGACGGTTTAAGTAATACGATTGGAGTACGAAATTTCGGCGACACAGCCGTACCCCCGGTAGCTGAATAGATAAAGCATCCGGCGCGAAATCGGAAGGACGCGGGTTCAATTCCCGCCCGGGGCAAAAACATTTTGTATTCCAATAATTTGTAAATTTATGATTTTCGCTTAGTACGCGGTAGTGCTTGTAATCATAATATATAGAAATATTCTTCTTCTAGTTAGAGAAGCATATTATAAAATATTTACTTAAGTTTTCCTTGGTGTTATAAGAGACAATTTGTGTGCCCAGGTGGCCGAGTGGTTTAGGTATCCGGTGCGAAATCGGAAGACGCGGGTTCGTTTCCCACCAGATTCATAAAATTTTGTGCTCCAATAATTTGTAAAAATAAGACAATTTGTTATTCCTCTTTTTAGAGAAATCATATTTTAAAATATGTTCTTATATTTTCCTTGGTGTTGTTAGAGAACCCATATACACACATAGAATAAAAGAAGGTAGGACAAGGTTGATGAAAGTTGAACAATTAGTAAATTCTCACTTACTTTTGCACACAATGCGCTGCTGTAAGCACAAAGTCTCTGCTGACGATGAAGCCTCCGCAGAAGGAGTTTCCATTCAACACCATGGAGACCTGGTAAGGGTGCCTGTTCACGGAGCTTGGCCTGCCCCCGATGATCTGACCGCTCAGTTCTGGACAAGCTGCTTCCAGGTCCAAGCCCTGGCTTTCAATATCCTGCAGCTCGTTTTGGTCTGGTTGAGTCTCTTCTGAACATTCATTCTCACAGTTCGTGTTGGTCGCTTGTAGGTCTAAAAATATTAATAACTTAGTACTATACACTCGTAGGTATCAAGATTTTATTCAAAATCTTTTTTTATTAACCATTATACACAAGTAGCGCTATTGATGGAAATACCTTATCATGAGGAGGGGTGAATAGAGATACGATGATGTGACATAATTATCGTTTCATATTTTCACGCCTTTTACACCCCCTAAAGACTTACTATATGGACGGATATTGTAAGAGTCGCAGAAAGCAATGGATGCATGTGGCAATTAGCCGTTCATTGTGGCGTTCTACGTAGGCCAATATTTGACAGTGGACAATGCTGACGATGATGATATTCAGGTATTTATACACCTGAAGGTGTTGGCAGTAGTAACTCAACTATTACTTTGCGGGTGTATAAATTAAAGAGGCAGTGGTACCCACTCAGAGCCTAGCCTGAATGACTTTAAATAAATTATTAATGTGGTCCACTGTCTATGTTTCGTGTATTGGATCCACTGTAAAAAAAGTAGTTTTCTAATACTTTTTTGACCCAATATTTTATACAGATTATCTATAACTTCAGGTTTGTATCTCAGTTCCGTGTACGAGCTGACACCCATGCCCGTACGGATGGTACGGATTTATTAGGTAATCTGTGCTTCTACGGAGGGACATACAGAAAGATAGAGAAACAGTAGATAGCAAAAGTTATCTAATTTTATTTCGGAACATTAATAAAGAGTATAAACATATATATTGCCCCAAGTCTAAAATGAATAAGTATCATCTAGGCAAGCATGCTCCACCGTCAACCGCGTCGTCACTTACCATCAGGTGAGACTGCGGTCAAATGCTTGTCTATTCGTAATAAAAAACAAAATAAAACCTATATACTTATATACTTCACATATTATACTGGAATACAGCTGAAATAGACTATGAATAGTAGGTACTCACCCACCGTTGCCAGCAAGCCACACAAAACAAACACACACCGCCAAGCCATCGCAGACCAGACAACTACATACACTAGCCACTAGGCCTGACACTAGACACTGCTTACAGCGCAGACACTACCCTGGCGGCTTCAGCTTCTCGAATACCCTGACCACCTCCGCCAGAGCTGGTGTCCTAATTTGGAGACAAAGTTGCACAACGCGACGATTTCGCACGGGTCTGTTCATGGTCGCGACCTTTTCATTAGGGTTCCTTTATTAGGTAGGTGCAAACCGTTGCTCGCTCACTACCTGTTCAATTAAAACAACCATAAAATACCTATATATTAGACCAAATGTATCATAAGATAAATAATAAGAAAGAGGAAAGGCGTTACGAAACAAACAAACTACATATTGAATGTTTATAATACATTTTTGAATTTTCGCATCTAGAAGATTTTTTATTATCTCTTATTCGTTAACCCGCAAACTTAGGTATTGCGCTTGTTCCGTCTCCATCACCATATATGTAGATATGGATTTCATCCTAGTCTTGACCGGTTCCGTCACGGTCCATTTTAGTTGCACCTACATCTTGTACACTAATTTAAAATTGCCCGGCGAGCTATGGATATGCTATTGGTCATAGACAATGATTGCTCGTACCTTAACAATAAACTCTCTTTTTAACCACTGCATCCCACAAATCCACACTTTTACAATCTTCAACACATCCTGGTTACACCAACAATTATTCAAATCAATTTTTCTGTTCCCTTATGTTTCTCCGTAAATATAATTCGCTTCACGTCTGTGACTATGTTGTTATTTCATATCGACATTCACTCACTGCGTTCTGTATACTTCATATTTTACATTCCATCCCTTCACAGATAGGAAAACATCTTCTAATATCTCTTCTATACGCATTCCTTAGCAAGTGCCATTTAATTTCATTGGGGATTTAGACAGTGACATGTTTCTAGTGACTTGGATCTCAATCATAATGTGTACTTCTAATGGTATTAATGAATAAATAATAAATAATTAATAGCACGGTAATTACCGTGGTATTAGTATTAAAAGTGTATGTTAAACTAAGACTTCGCCGGTAAACACTTCCCTATTGAAATTGCTTCTCCTTAGAATAATAAATCTGGATATTGTGATGGCGGCGATGTCGATTTTAGTCTACAAACCTCCAACTTATGTGAAGATTGATATTTTTGTAATGACGCATGCTCCGCGGATTTAATTACAAAATTATAAAAGAGGTTAAAATACCCTCACATGACTTCAATTGTTCTTCTCGTAATTTTGTAATCTTCACGAAGCAATCTAGCTCATTTCTGGTTGGAAGAGTGCCCACCATGCTGGCAGCATTGCCCCGTTGGATTACAATGCTTACCAGAACTTCGATTACGCGTTGCATCTAATTTTAAATAGTAAGTGGAAATCCCTGACAGTTATAAATGAAAATTAACTTAAATAAATGGCACGCTGCAAAGATCTATTAGTAGAAACAAAACAGAACAAAATAAGGTTAATGTCCTGACGTAAGAAAATATATCAAAACAATGTTTTTTCCTGGTTTCTGCGCAGTCTTCGTTTTATTGAAATATGACATACACGAAATATTGAATAGAATATGAAGGAACCGAGAGGTGAAATTATTTTAATCATGGCTTTAAATATTTGAATTTTTTACTCTAATACATCTATTCCACGTAATTCACATTTTTGCGGTAGTAACCCTAAACTTGGGTTTACGAGGAACCCCATTAAAACGTTTTTATTTTTATTTTTGCGACATTTAAACCTGAGCCTGGTTTAATATGCACGGAACCCACAAATAGTCTTTACCTAAAAATAATATTATCTGTGAATAAATCGATTATAACAAAATATACTTATCGATATAATAGATCGAGTCAGGTGTCTATTCAACGGTGGAAGATTAATTTTCACGGCTTTTAGTAGAGTTCACGGCTCTGTTTATTGAAGTACTTTAACGTTTTTTACAAAAACTATAAATGAAGATAGATTAGAAATGCATAGGTTTATTTGATGCAGGTAATTGACATGACCGTGGCTAATTCTACAATGATTTGGTTTCATCGTAAATCGTGATCCTTCGCTGTTAAGAAGCAAAGGGTGTGCATTGTCAAATTTCATTGCAATCGATTTCGTTCTAAATAAAGACGTTAGAAGCACCTGTGTGATTGTAGTACAGCCGTATAAAAGCACATCAAAAATTGACTGTGGAAGGCCACGCCTTCTAGAAGGTCTAGTAAGAGTCAAATCCCAGTCATGAGCAATCCATATCGATAAAACACAGCTTTGTGCAAGTCATACTTTGTAAAGTGAGCAAAATTCTAGGTTAAGCCTTTTTATCATCTTCGACCATGTCATCACATATCATCAGGTGAGATTGATGTCTACGAATAAAAAAAGTTTATTCGAAGATTGAGCGAGAGCAGAAAATGCAGAGCATTTATTGCTATTGTCCTGTAAAATACTCCTATTGTCTACACTGGTAATTTTTTTTTATGCCTGATAGGTTAGCCTTTGACCACTATCTCACCTGATGGTAAGTGATGATGTGGTCGAAGATGTTATTCAGGTTAACCTAGAATGAGAGACCTACCTACCTATAGTAAACCTACATGAGTTTAGTATTCGTTGGTATCGTATGCGTGTAGTGACACACACGATAGGTGGATTCAGATCTATTAGGACCTTGTAACGGAAAATAAAACTATACATGAATTAAATAAATATCAATCTCAATGTGCGCTGCAGGTGACGGCTACGACTTTTTGTTTAAAATTCGCGAAAATCATAGAAAATAATGCCTACTTTTTATATTGATGCGATTGTCTGATTTATAAAAAAATCAACACGAATTTGTTAAGGATATAATTGGTAACATTGAAGAGAATGTTATATATGAAAATTCATTATCGTTGACGATGAGTTCTAAAAAATAATTTTTACATAGCTGCACATCAGGTTTTTCTTTTGCGTATTATGAGAGTTATGTTTTTATGAGATTAAATTCGGCATGAATTTGTTTTTTTTTTCACGAAAAGTCCGTACAATATTTTTTTCTGAATACAAACAATGAAGAGGAGACCCCCCGCCCTTAATAATTAGTTTATATTGCGCTAACATTAAAAATAATACAAGGAAAATTACACAATATCAAAGATGTTTATTTTCCATTTTCCCGCCGAAAATGAAACGTTTGAAAAACCGTTTCTATGTGGCCGCATAGGTTAAACCTTCTTAGTTGACTAACAACCTCGTTTGTATGTATTGTTCAGAGGTTGCCAATTCAAATATTTAGAATAAATGAAACAGAATCGTTGATAAGATGTCGGTCAAGAGAGTCGAAAGATTTTTATCATGATACTTGGATCATAATTATTATAATTAATAATAATATATGCATATACGAATATAGAAATGCATTGATATTTGCTAAGTTATCTATGTAACAAATGTGATTCATGAAATAATGTTTTTATGTTGTAACACTTGTAAGTAAGTCGTATATTCTTGGAATAGACCTACGTAACACCAGCACGAGTATAACATGTCTCGCAACCTAAAGAGTAACAAATACGAGACGCGGACCACAGCGGGTTCCCTGTGAAGTATTCCTAGACATAATCTCTTCACATACAACAAAACGGTTTTTCAAACGTTTCATCGGCAAACTTCGCAGACAGTACTAAATACAAACATTCAATATCAACAAATACATTCATTAGTACATTGATGACATACATAACCGTTGGCATCGCGCGCGCTGTTCTCGGTATATTTAGGACGAACGGAGCGTCCCGCTCTTTGCTAAATATAACGAGTCACTAAACGCTTGCACAATTCTTCGAATATTGTGAATAGCTTGCTAGGAGAACATTTTTAATGCTGTTAAGCTAACTTTTCTTACCTAGTTTTATGTATGATGTGGTCGAAGACGCTTAGCATACGATGGAAACTAGTTCTGATAGCCAGCTTTAAGTGTTTGGCGACAGATTTAACTACATGGTATGGTATCTATCCAGGGCAGCGCTTGCAAATTATGCAATCAACATGCGATAACCATTAAATATGATCTTATATACGAAAACATCACAAATATATGTGACCTCTCATGTATGTTGGAAGGGAGTTTCGGAAGCAAACCTGACTCCACCCTTAGGTAAAATTATATTGCCCTCTTTGTAAAATCTCACACTCAGAGTGCTAATAGTGCTTCCTGCCAGTTAAGATGGCGCAAAAGGCGCTATTGTACTTCATTACTCTCGACGAAAAGACTTGGCATGCTGCTTATTATATCAAATTTAAGCTTCATCGCATGGTAAAAGGCCATTTTGCGAATGTTCGCCTGGCTAGCTGCCACCCTCAAGTAGAAAATCTGTCGCCAAGCACCTGACAGTGTGTTCCAGCAGCAGTAAGTAAAATAACAGGCCCATGAGACATAGCAACTGTATGTCTCAGGGTAAAGCGTGTAGTATATTTCGTCACTTGTGACGAAATGCATCTGTTTAGGTAGAGGTTCAAGTTGGCATTGTGTGTGTTCTTTAACAATGCCATAAAAAAATATCAAGTATAATAGTTAGTAGGCCTTGACGTCATCGTTCACCTTAAGGGAGCGGTTCAGATCACTTAAGAGCTCGTAACGGAAAATAAAACGACACATAAATAAATCAAGTTTAATATCTAAGCTACTGCACGTGGCTAATACGATCTTTTCTTAGTGCGAAATACGCGATTAATTGATATATATTTTTCAAATGGATGCGATTGTCAGATTATAAAATTGTCAAGACAGATTTATTATACAGGCTACATTTCACCGAAAGTTAAATTAGAAGAGAAAATTTGTTATAACTCGAGTATTCGTTATAAAAAATAAATCCTAAACAGCTGCACTTCAGATTTTTTACCTATGAAAAAACCAGCACGTATTGGTTGCCACATCCGTACAAATCATAATTATATATTTTTCATGAATCCACATAAAATTATCCACTGTTAAGGAGTGAACTTTCAAAATGGCCTAAAATCAGGGAATTGTCCAATAACCGAATTCGTTTTAATTTATGCTGTTACTAGTCTATTCAGCATTTATTAGTATCAAATAAGATTTTAGCCAACTCATGTATTCGACCGAGGTGCATATGGTTGCATTGACCATGGTCACAACGAATCTCATTCGTGAAAGTCTCAAAAACCCGAATTCGATTTATTTTCACAAGTGCCAATGTAATATTTCTGAAAGTGTAATATGGAGCAATCAGACTGACTGACCGGTCGATGATTCAGTGACCTTCCTCAGACCGATGACCTGTTCACTTAGGCAAGGCACGTGTCTTATAAAAAATAAAATAATTCATCATCAATAGTTGTCTTTTTAAAAACTATTTAGTCCGCGCGACACTTTTTCAAAAACATTTCAGTATTTTTTCTTCCAAACACACGGTACTGTTACTAAACACGGACTTCCAATACTAAAAATTATGAAATAACTTGTGGAAGTCGGTACCATGCTGATTTAAAACACCGAGCTCACATTAGCTCATATACCTTAAGTTATTCATATACTTATCAGTGATGGAAGTCTAGTCCTTTTTTTTAATGTTTTTTTCTCTAACTATTGATAAAGACTGATTTCAAAATCAATCCCTCGCCTAAAATAGTGTTCATCGTCGACAACAGCAAATACCATTAAATCATCCAAGCTTCGCTTAGAATACATTTTTCAGTTAAATGACTATAACTTAAAAACTACTTCACCGATTTTGTTGAAATTTATATGGGACCACCTCGGAGGTATACCTTTTCTAATAAAAAATACTTTATTAAAATCGGACTACTGGGCTTCATCTAACCGAAAGTTTCAGTGACTTTCAGAAGTGCTTTCTCAAGCACTTAACACATAATTAACTTAACATTACAATGTGCTCGAAGCGTAACTTGCTTAGTCATTCTTACCAACATCCGCTATTTACTAACATGAGTTGGATGGGTAACCGCTTGTGGCATTACTTCTGAGCGCTTCCCAGCTTCGTTGTCTTAAGCTGGCAGTAGTTATAGCATGGTTGTAGGGCATTTTGCGAATGCCCGCATAGCTAGCTACCAACCTCAAATAGAAAACCCGTCATCAAGCACAGAACGGTGTATCTCAGAATCGGTAGACCCAATAATTCTAGGTTAGCCTGAACAACATCTTCGACCATTTACCATCTGAGATAGTGGTCAAAGGCTATCAGCCATGAACTTAATCAGCAAGCGATGGTGCTTGACATCATATTTGAATAATAATTCATTAATCACATTTTAAATTGAATATAAATCCGCGTCGACAATTGTGTATGTATCATTATATTTCGGGTTTTTTTAGATCTACCTCCGTAACACCGAATGTTTCCCTGAGCAGGCTGGTTACCCTCGAGGAATCTCCACGTTGCAGTGGGGTGTCATCGGCTAGAACTAAAATAAATTATATACTATTAAATTATATAGTCACTATTTTCCATTGACGCGTCGACACGTGGTCTTCAAAGTGCTCATTAGTAATGACACTAGCGGTCACCCATCCAAGTAATGCCTTTGGTGGACGTTGCTAAACTTAGCAAACTACTAAGCAAACTTCGCTACAAGTGGTTCACAACTAGTTAATAATCTAAAATTTCAGTATTTCTACATAATGTACCATAATATCTATCTTTTATTTAATCAACAAACAATGAAGACGACAATTTATAATGTAGTTTGAAGCTATGATCAAAACCAACAAAAAAATTGCGGCTATTGCAATGTGGAACCTTAAAAAAGAGACGCGACTCGCACTTGGCACGTTTTAATACTAATATCTGATTTAAGGACAGATCATGACAGAAACAAACGTCTCAACCGACCGTCACGAGCGGAAAGGGAACATCGCGCGTTGGTAGTATCGGCAGCGGCAATGTTGGCACCGCGGCACACAAATAGCCATCCGGTGTGAAAATACACGCTCAGAATATTTCTGTAGCTACGCGTAATGTGATCCCACGGGAATGCGGCTCTATCTGGAGCATCTTCGTCTTTAACTAGCTTTTTATTACTTCGTCCAGCCTTTGTTTCTTCCTCCTACTGGGAAAACACGAAAACCTTTCGTAATTGAGAGATCTTTACTTTTTTATAATAAACTAGTAAGTAATTGTTTAATTATTTATTTACGGGATTTCAACCGCGTGACATTCGGTTATCCATACTAATATTATAAATGTGAAAGTAACTCTGTCTGTCTGTCTCGCTTTCACGCCAAAACTACTGGACTGATTTGGATGAAATTTGGTATGGAAATGGTTTGAGATACGGGGAAGGACATAGGATAGTTATTTATCCAACTGCGCAAAAAGAGGTTAATATTTTGCGCTATAACCGAAATACGTGCGGGTGGAGCCTAGTCTAGGTACAAATCATAGAAATCGTTTTCTTTGTCACTATTAAGGGACAGAATTCTAAAAACAGATGTTAGATTTTGTCCCCACTTCTCCTCGCGTGTTTACTTCGCGGTGTACATGGCGCCACGTCCGCAAGTCAACGGTAATATTTTATTTGATTAAAAATTTAGAGCGCTCTCTAGTAGAACTAGTAGAAACTATCTTGTTGGTCACAGACTAGCGACGCTCAACTTGAAATGTTCATTGTGCTTGTTATATGCTATGATGTTGTAATATGTAACTTTTTGTGTGGCACTTTAGTGATATTATATGCAGAGTACGTGTCAATTCAGTCTTAATCAGATGTATGGATGGCATTGTTTCTTTCTTTTCATAGGTACTCCATTTAAAAAATGATATGTTATATGGTGTAGCATTCGCGTGTGTAAGTGTGAATGGAGTAGTTACGCCAAATGAATAAAGAACCGTATATTTATTCACATTACTAAAATTCAAACCGCAAAAATTCATTCCGCGGTCTAAGAACCGTTTCGTATGGTAGTATCGGTTCTTAGACCGCGGTTGTCAATGTTGTCATCGCTATCATTTTCAAATCCAACGCGCCACAGCTTAGGCAATAGTTAGTATCTACAGATTTTGTGTATGTGAAAATTAAATACGAAGTGGAACATATTCAGTTATCGCTTCCACACCATCCCCCGCAATATTGTTGACAATAATAATATCCACCTCATATATGCACGTATAAATTTATTATTACTGAACTTTATTAAAATGTCACTTCCTCTTCATTGAATTTTAATGGTATTAATACTACACGTAACAACGAGACAAAAGTAATATTTCAAGTACCATAATTGTTTATCTAAAAAACAATTTATATTAACATTGATTTTAAAATAATATGGCTATGCGTTAGTTTGCAAACCGTACCTAGTAAGCGTCTAATCTTCTGCCAAGTAAATTATTTTGTTGTGTCGAACGATTTTCACTTATTTAACGATATTTAAATTTGGTGCCATCCAGTTTTAGCAAAAGTTTATCAATAACAATTTGAACAGAAATTGTTATTGATAAACTTCTATTTTGTAACAAATTACTTTAATAACGATGTAAATAGAAAACTAGTCTAGATTAATTTTTGTTACAAAAAAGTCTCCCCATTTTTTTGTGTCTTAAGTATTATTTTCCAGAGTTCATTGTCCAACTCTGAAGCAGTGATAGTGTGATTCAATAATATTTTTTGATACTAACGCAATCTATTATTTCTAAAATCGTGACTCGATATAAGTTAGGTTTCTCGAAATTTCAGCAATCATTTTCGTGACAATTTCGAGATTACGATGCAGTAGCCGTCGAGGTGTTTCAATACAGGAAACTACACTTCAAAACACAACAATACCCATTTTTTACCTGTCATAAGCTTCAATTCAACCACCTATTGGCAATTGATGAGGTAGTGGAAGCTGTTATTACGTTAAATCTAGAATCATCAATCTTTTTTGCAACTTGTGAAATCTACTATGTTCATATAGTCACGAAGAATTATCAGTTGTCCAGATGGATTTTCCAGATCATTTGCTCCTTTTCCAATCATTACAGAACTAAATATTACTTAGGTCGATATCTGATGAAGAATAAAAATGGCGCGAATTGAAGTCATGCGGGCTCTACATACGCAACCTAAATTGCTAGCTCGTTTTTATGATTGCTTGGTACTAGATTAGCTCCGGGCAATGGGTTGATAAATCAACCATTAATATCGTCTGGCTGAAAAATGTCTGCGGGCGGTGAGCACGCTAGCGGACTGTTGGTCAAAGCCCGAAGGCAATTCTTTGACAAGGCTGATTGTAGGCTATATTTGAGACTTATTTGGAGAGGTACCAAATTAGTAGGGTTTCCCAGATTTATACGTATAATTGTTTCATTCTTCTTTTCGTATTGGATTTATCGATTTTGCGAATGGTCCCATGGATACCTACCAAGTAGAAAATCTGTCACCAAGTTAATACTGTGTTCCTGCAGCAGTCCATGAGAGCCAGTAAAATTACAAGCACATGAGACAATGTTCTCAACAACTGTATCAAATCAAATCAAATCAAATCAAAATTAGTTTATTGCCACACAAAAAGAAAGATATATATATAAATAGAAACAACAATGACAACCAATACACAAGAAAAACTTAAAAATAATTCGTAGCTAACATAAAGAAATATAAAACAAAAAGATGATAATATATGATATAAACAAATATTGTGGGCAAAAGGAGAAAACTCAGCATAAAGTCCGTACAGATGTTATTACACATGTGCACAGACGCTGTTTTTCAGTGATCCCCTGTGCTCGAGCAGGTGTTCGTCGAGCTAGAAACATGATAAGACCGATTGGGGTAGATTTAAAAAATAAAAATTATACATTAATATATCTACAAACACAAACAAAACAGCTATATAAATAGAAAAAATAAAAGCGGTGTTGTATTAAAAAAAAAAACTAGATAATTTACAGTTAAGAAAATACGAATCTGTGCATGATGGAATGGGATAATGTGTGAGTGTGTGTGTGTGTATGTGTCTTCCGTTACCCAGGTACTATGTTTTTTTAAAAGTTGCTTCAAAGTGATGCTTAAGTCGTTCCAGTAGTAAACTTTTCATTTTGATTTTAAAAGTCGTCGAACTAACTATTTTTCTCATTGGTGGAGGAAGGTTGTTCCACACTTTCGAAGCGCTGTATTTGAAGCAACCCTTAAAATTAACAGTACTATGTTTAGGAATAGACAAAATGTTGGTGTGTTTAGAGCGAGTATTCAATTTGTGTAGGTCTTTAATCCATGTGAGCTTTTCAAATAAATATTCAGGCTTATTATTCCAGAGAACTTTTTGAGTTGTGCAGGCTATGTGAAGTTCCCTTCTAGTTTTCATATTCATTATGCCATATTTGACCAGATAAGGGGTGACATGCTCCCTTCTTGGTATGGCAAAGCAAAAGCGAGCACATGCGTTCTGCACTTTCTGGATAGCATGTTCAGTTTTGGTCCATATCCTAGGGCCGTACACAGCACTACAATAGTTGAAAGGAGATAAAACTAACAGGTCACATAGCAAAATACGTACCCTTTCTGATAGGTATTTCCTTATTGTATATAAAACCTTTAATTTGTAAAAAGAACTTCTGATTTTATCATTTATATGTTTCATATACCTCATCTCACTGTCAAATATCAAGCCTAGATTTCTGGCATCTATTTCTAGAGGTATTTCTATTTCATTTATTGTAAGTTTCGGATTATGTGACATAACTTTGCTAATTTGTGCTTTAGTACCCAGAATTATCATTTTTGATTTAGCTGGATTTAGTACCAAAGCATTACGCGTGGCCCAATCAAAAATTGCAGCTAAATCGCGGTTCATATGTTTTAATGCATCTGCTGTGTCCTCTGCTTTAAAACTATGGTAAATTTGAGTGTCATCAGCATAAAGATGATATTTACAAGTTTTAATGTATTCAGGCATATCTGCCGTAAAAATTGAAAAGAGGGTTGGACTTAAAATTGAACCTTGAGGCGATCCCCTGAGTACTCTAGCAACTTCAGACACATTTTTGCTTCCGTTCTGATTGACAATCTCTACATATTGTTCACGACCAGTGAGGTAAGTTTCGAACCATTTGCACGTTTCGGGAGAGAATCCATAATATGAGAGCTTGGCAAGCAGTAGCCGAGGATCTAAACAATCGAATGCTCTAGAAAAGTCTAATAAAACGAGAATACTACTAAGTCCTAAGTCAGAGGCTGATATTAAATCATCTGAAACCTTCAAAAGCGCAGTTTCCGTACTATGAGATTTACGGAAACCAGATTGAAATTTTGGTATTATATTTTCTTGGTTTATAAATTTTTCCATTTGAGCATATACTACTTTCTCTAGCACTTTAGACAGCACAGGGAGAATACTTATAGGCCGCAAGTCTTTAAGTACATCTACTCTGCTCGATTTAGGGATTGGCTTTACAATAGACTGCTTCCAATTGTCAGGAAAGGTACTTGTCAAAATAGAGCTGTTAATGATGTCCGTAATAATTGGCAAAGTGTTAGGCAATGTAAGTTTGATCATTTCCGCATTTAGTCCGTCGTGACCCATCGCACTTGTTTGTATGCCAAGTATTAATTTACAGACATCCTCCTCAGAAACGGTATTTAAGTGAAATGTGGAATTACATTTCTTTTTGGAAAGAAAAAATAAAATAAGATTATCACAAATCTGTCCATTACCTGGAATATCCAAAAAATGTTTATTAATAAGGTCAGGGTTCATCAAATTTTCAGGTAAAGACACGCGTGCAATATTATTTACTGTTTTAGTCTTTTTCAGAAAAGTCCACATCTTTTTTGGTTGGTGTAAGTTTTTATTTACATAATGGTTGAAAAATGCGGATTTTTCGTTTTCGACTGAGTTAGATACTAAATTTCTTAAAGATTTATAATATTCTTTGGATGAGTCCGTTTTCTTTTTGTGGCTGATGGCTAACGCTTCATCCCTAAGTGACATCATAAACCTTATCATACTAGTAATCCACGGCTTTGGAGAATCCAAATCCTTTTCCACTTAAGAGGAGAATGTCTATCAAATATCTGAACAATCATTTTATTGTGTATGTCTCAGAGTGATGGGGAGCAGTTCTTTTTCGTTTAACTTGGGGGGTGAAGCTCAAGCCCGCGGCGGGATTCGAACCATGCACCTGCTGCGCGGTAGTCACTGCCTCATAAAATATATCTGGTGACCATTCCACCTTATTTTCCTGCTAAGCCAACTTGACATCATAAACGCCACGTATACAGTGAAGCCGGAAGATTTTTTATACATGTTTAGTGTTTTTATAGTAATTATATGTTTTGTTAAAATATTTTTTAAATATTTGTTATGATTAAATAAAAACATCCTAATTTTATGCGTACTGACTGCTCATGGGAAATTATCTTCTTCTACTGTCATATTATGTATGTTATAATGGAGAGTGATCAGAGTTTTCAGCATATCTGTTAGTTACGACACCCGCTATTTATGCGATTGTTTGCAAGCATCACGTATTTATGGCCACCGACGACACGCTGTGCTGTCGTACCGCATCTCACACTGACCTCGTAGAAATATAAAACGTGGATTACTTATAATTATTACTTCATCGACAAACTAGTATATTATCAAAAAATATGTCAAAAAGCGCACATATCCTAGTACGAACTTTTAAAAATTACAACGAAAAGAAAACAATTACAAAAGGAAAAATTTGAAGTAGTGGCATTCAAATCCGCAACTTCGTAGACTCGGGCTATAGGAGGGATGGTTGTGGGTTCAGTGAACTAACTCTCACCTCTTATAATAGTAATAATGTAATCTTACTGCTTCATTTTATACCTTCACGTCATCAAAACACGCTTCCAGTTTTCTAAATAACTTTAAAGTTAGAAGCATATTCTGTTTTCCTTAAAACTTAAAAGTTTCTCCTAACTTTAAAGTTAGGTATTTAGAAAACTGGAATAAATAAACGTACAAGCCTAGTCAATGTTATGTTCAACACATGAACACAAAAATCACCGAAATCGGGCAATATTAAGAGGTAGAAAAGAGCTTTTTCTTTTTGTATGGAGAAGTACGCGCTTTAATATAATCCTCTTAACGCGACCGAAGAAGTCATCATGACATTATTTCAATATAAAGTTAGAAAATATTCATGTTTATTATAACAGATAAGTCTTAGAATTTAATTGATGGATCTTAGTCAGTGTGCAAAAAGTGCAGAACTACACTGCAACTGTTTGGGCAGGACGCTTACCATCATTCGGGTAACTTGGCCGATTCGTCACACTATATAAAATAAATAAATTGGTGACATATAATTGGAGAAGGGTAGAAAGATAATGTTTTAGCTATGGCTGCCTCAACTCAGCCAGATCTAGGCTAGACTGCATTACGTTTCCGCGGGTGAAACTCGCACAAAAACTAGCGGCTTGTTAATTACCGGCGCTGACAGAATATAATGCGGTTGTGACATTCACTTTCAGCGTTGCATCAATGTTCTTTGTTTATTACAAATTGTACATAGAAATATATATATATACCACATTAAAAAGAGTTCAAAAAGAGAGTTGTAGAATCTGAAGATGACTGACTATTACAGTGCTGGAGCACCTTTCTGATGAGGACGACTCCTTGACGAGCTCCTAGAATGATCCAGCCGTCACGCAGCATCGCTTGCATATCTATTCCAGAATGATAGCACAGAATAACATTCAAATTAGATACAGCCCCATGCGATAACGATCTTTGTACCGTGATAAACTCAAGCCCGTCAGAGGGTAATGTAATGTTTTTTAAATATGATTACAAGAACAAATTTTGTGTCTCGATAGGATTCAAATCCGCGTCGCCCGGTTTTAGCATCCGGCGCGTAACACCAGGGGAAGCGAGTTCGATTCCCGCTCGAGATGATAAAGTATAATCTAAAAATGTGTAAAGGTCGTGTTTGCAAAATACGAGTACGGCAGTGGCCAGGGTTGTAAAGGGAGAAAGGTTCTGCCACACAATAAAAAAAAATTAAATCAAGATTTTTTTTTGTAAATATACTTTTATATGAAATCTCATTGAATGAAACACTACATTTATCCAATCAACTTGCCATAACAGTTACATTATGGCCGGTATATTGAATAATTGTAGTTTATCTATTGAGATGAAAGACAAAGTGTATTTACAAAACTTTCAGATTTTTTAATCAAAACTCAACAGCAAAAATTGCATTCCTTCGATGCGAATCGCGAAGAGTATCTGTATCTGGCTAATTTCGAGTGCCGTCAATTTTTGCTTCGCTTTTTCGTTACCGTCCGGGAATGTGATCGTAATAAATAATTCCTTTTTTTGGTATCGGACAGTGCCGTAATTGCCGGCGGCCAAATTTATAGATGCAACCGATGGCGTTATTGAAACAACGCCGGATTAATGAGTTTGATCCGAAGTCCGGCCACCCGGGCACCCGGGCACTCGGCCACCCGGCCCGCACCCGGTGCACGAAATATTCATGTAAGCTGCAAAAAATAAATTAAACGCGTGGATGATAAAATGAATATTGCATTCAATGTTGGCATTCGATTTCTGCTTTTATGCACGAGCGGCAAATTATACCTGTCATGTGCCAGGTACTATCATTCGAATGAAAAGCCACACGTGAATTCAGGCAACGCATTATCAATTGACTGATGCGAATTGCACACCTACGGCTTTAAATTAGTGGCATCCGAATGTTTGAAAGCTGACCGCTCGCTTTACTCTTGCACTATAGTCTTAAACTCATAGGATCAAGAGAACAATTAATTAATACAATAAAACTACCAATAACGACAAAGTCTTGAGTATGAATGTAGATTAGAAACACATACTCGTAGCGACAAGGGAAACTCAAAAAAGTTATGAATAGACTGTCGTAGGTCTGCGACTTACACATATATGATTTTGGACCCAATTTATTTTTTTCTTATGTTTCAAAGTGATGAAAAGGACAAGTGTGATGGTAAGAGACACGACTATCCTTTACAGTTGCAGTATCACCCTGTACCGTGCTCGTCACTCTGCGGCGTTAGTTCTTATCTCTCGTTTGCCCAGTTATTTCACTTGCTACAGTGTCTTTCACGTCAAACACAGTACTGTTTGCGCACTACTACTTTGAGTTTAAATATCAGACACATCCATGTTCAGACGGACTCTTTCTGAAAAGACTCACCAACTGGTAAAGAGATAAGGCCACTAATAAAAAAGAGTAACGAAACTGAGATAACTTCCCGTGTAGTTTTTTGCGTAAATATACATTTACCGATTTGGAGAGTTCCGAAAAGTATCCAAGCATTGTTTGCGTTTGTTCACAAACAAGAGTCAGGATAAACGGTGGCTGAAAGCCGTGATGGCATGGCGGCGCGGCGGCACCAACGGTGGCGAGTGGCGTTCTGCCAAAGCGAACAATTTGGCAACCTCGCGATGAATCTATCAGCCAGAGCCACGCCATACGATACATGTGTTACTTTACGGATATTGGCAATATATTATGAATGGAATTGTTTTTAATTACCAATAATAATAATTTTCTTAGAGGTTAGTTACATGGATCGAGCTGTGCTTTGAGTTGGTTTGCCCAGTGAAATATAGAACGAAGAAATGCTCCGAAGAGAGATATCGAAGAGCAAAGACATCGGAGAGGTGCCGTTGATGAACGCCGTAGCGTTCAAAGAAGAAGGCATTTGTTCAACAGTTGACGATTTCTTGTTGTCGATGAACAAAAAGAAAATGTTGGATTACTTTTTTGAAACTGGCAGATTGCAATCCTAAACTGCTTTGGCGTACTTGTAGCTTTGCCTTGGCTTGATTATTGCTTCTGCTTGAGAAATTGGCATAACCGATTTAAGATAAGAACTCTTCTTACGTACGTTTTCTCTTTTGTACGTTAGGTCTGTTTATGCTGTGAAACAATTTAAATTTTTAATTCTTGTGTAAAATAGGGTTCAACTAGGAAAATTAATAACTTACCTATTCAGCAAAAAAATGCTGAAAAGTATCTTGGCCTTAGGATAGACAGCGGTTTGACTTGGAACGCTCACATCGAACATATTAAAAATAAGCTTTCTTCGTTACTGGGCTCACTCCATAATATTGTCAGATGTGTTCCTCATCGATTACGCTATACTATTTATAATGCCTTGGTAAAACCCCATCTATTATACCTAGTTGAAATCTGGGGTAGCGCTGCAAAGACTAATCTATGTGGCCTTCAAATAAAACAAAATAAATTAATTAAACTCATTTTTAACTATCCATTTTTGACTGCAACAACTAAAATTTACAAAAATACTAGAATCATGAATATTAAACAATTATATACATATTGCACATGCATGTTTATTAGAAAATGTCTTAATAAACATTTAAATACTAACATAAAATTTACTAAAGCTAAAAATATTAGTAAGCGTAGAAACCGACGAGCTAGTTATTTAGTTTTGCCCAGAGTCAGGACAAATTATGGCAAGAAAACTGTAACCTTTGAAGGAGCACAACTATATAATAAGCTACCCCCACCCATAAAAGACTTGCAGTCATTCAGTGCCTTCAAAAAACACCTCGCTGACTATATTATATCGGACATCAAGCTGTTACAATGATTGCAATGACCAATAAATGAAATGTGTGAGGGTAGTAGGTACCTATGTTTTATAAATTACAATTTATATTAAAATATTTATTTATTAAGAATGAAATGGCGAATGTATATTTACAAATAGTTTAGTTCTCAAGTAAGTGACTCTAGGTGTGTCTTATTGAGAATAAATGTCTTTAAACCTAATAAAAAACGAGAATTCGTATATATAAATATATAAAGAAACATGTTGTTTTTAGTTTCACTTAGTCACAATTTGATTATGAAAACTAAGAATTCCGACATGGAAAGAATAACGAGGTTCTTTCTCCCAAATACAAGGCAAAAACAACACAAATCGGCAACGATTTAGGTGATTCTTTCGCCGTGAAAAGGTACTTTAGATACGTACACTTCCACCTAAGCCGCTTGGGCAAAGGACATAAACCAAGGGGCTGTTGTAAGGTTGAGTTGTCAAGAAAGTACGTAGGTTACCCAGACGTTTTAAGTCAAAAAAATAAGATTTTTTAGGGTTCCATACACAAAGGGTAAAAACGGGACCCTACTACTGAGACTTCGCTATGTCCATCCGTCCGTCTGTCTGTCACCAGGCTATATTTCAAGAACGGTGATAGCTAGACAATTGAAATTTTCACAGATGATGTATTTCTGTTGCCGCTATAACAACAAATACAAAAATTTGGCCAAGTGCTAGACGGACTTGCGCACGTTAAAACCAAAAAAGGTTTAAATATGAAGTCCAATGTTTTATAGCTAATGGTACGGAACCCTTCGTGCGCGAGTCCGACTTGCACTTGGACGATTTTTTAATTATGTCAATTCCAGTTTTGAGACAAATATTTTAAAGCAATCATTTAATAAATTATAAAATGTTTTGTTGTATTCACCATTATGATTATAGTGATGGATATTTCAAGGTAAATCAGAACAATATGTCCACATGGATATGATATAGATACGTAGATGCTTCGTCACAAGAAGAAGAACTGAAGAAGTACTATACGAAATAAAAATCTAATATTAATAATACCTACATGTGTAGTCCTATTTACGTACTAATAGATATATTATAAGTGAGAAACTCTTACATTTTTCTGTGACAGATGTCGTCGGGAAATCATAATCTTTTAGCAGTTCCGTTGACGCGGCGGCGTTAATGATTGTATGTAGGAGGAGAAAAGTATATATAGTTACAAACGAGTTGTTTACAATACGTAACGTATGTAAGGTAAGTCATGTATTTATGTACGTAAATAAACTGTCGAATACATAAAGTTGAATATCGCCGTTATACTGCGAATAACAATTATACTGTATACTGTAACAGCCGGATCGTCCACTGCTGAACACAGCCTCCCCTATTAAGGGGCTATTTTCCATAATCCCTATGCTTGGCAGGCATCTAGGGGATCGCAGTGTAAGTTGGCAGTTCTTTAGCAGGCGGTGCTGCCCACCTTCCTGTATTTTTCCCTTAGTTGCCTCTTACGACACCCACGGGATGATATGGGGAGGTGCAATTCTAACACGGCAACCCACGGGGCAATTAACAATTAACTTCACAAAATCAACTTTGAGATATATACGATTGAAAGTTTAATGAAAGAAAGATTTGTATTGTAATATGTTTATTTAGATATAATATGTTATGTTAGATAAGTATACTATCTTCAGTTCATCATACAATTATAATAACAAAATATTTGTTTTATTTCACTATATTTCAATAAAAAAACAATTGTATAAAATACCATAACGCCTTCTGAGGAACCGCTATCTTACACTGCAATCCCCAAGACGCTTGCCAAGCGTGGGGATTATGGCACACCCCCTTAATGGAGGGGGTTGTGTTCATTAGTGGACAATTCGGATGATACAGTATGCATAGGTAATTCATCACATAAACTGAATGAGTCACAAGCGAGGGAAATAACGAACACTCATTCTATATGAGATAGAGAAGTAAAGAAGAAGAGAGAAGTAAATGCACTTGTGACTTGTAAGCTTAGATAGTTCACTTCTTATCTAATTGTTGTAATCATAGAGATAAAAAAACTATTGTTGTAATAAAAACCTAGCTAATAAAAAAAATACGTCGTTTTGTGAGTCATATTGTGATATTTTCGTTCAAGTGAAGTTTTACACTTTACATATTTATTTGCGACTTCATAATAAAAGGCATTTTAGGCAATGAGTCATTATGGAAATATTATTTATTTATTTATTTTTCTAATTATTATCTCACCTTATAAACAAAGTTAAGAAGTAGTTAATAACTTAGAAAAAATAAAAAAAATCTTCCGGTTAGGCTGCGTGGCGTTTGTGACATCAAGTCAACTTAGTAAGAAAGTGAAGCGGCATTGCCTCTAATGGAAGGGTATTTTTCGAATGCTCGCCTGCTCGCCTCAAGTAGAAAATCTTTCGCCAAACTATGTTTCAAGGCGACGGGTGCAATGCAATTCAACATTTATGTCGAAGTACATTTTTTAAAATCGGCTTATGACGGAACGACGCCCTCCTGATGTTAAACGAACTATCGTCTGCGTATAATAATATCAGGGGGCGCTGTGAACCGGTAACAAAAATGGAATAGGTATGTACTGTCCTGCGCTCGAATCAACCAGACTTTTACCAATTACACTGTAATAGGAAACACTGTATTTTGATTACATTTACTACCTACTGTAAAATATTAAAATTACACTGCACTTCTCATTATGTATATTATCTTACAACTATATTATATGATACGCTTTTTACGCAATGAGTACCTACAACACTCACAGTGGTGACAATGACATAGTTATTATCCAATAAAAAAGATTAGAGATATATGCACATGAAAGGGATATGAGGCAGTGATAGCTCAGTGGTTAGCGACCAACTTCAAGTAGAAAATCTGTCGTCATGCTACATCTTCGGCCGCATCGTCGCTGTCCATCAGGTGAGATAGCCGCCAAATGCTTACCGATAACGCTTAAAAGCACGTAACGGTGTGTTCCGGCAGCAGTCCTTGAGAGCCAGTGAAATTACAGGCACATGAGACTTAACATCTGTGTCTTGAGCTGTTGGTGAATGCTTAATTAGTACTGCATATGGGCGTGGAGTTCTGCTGTGAAAAGTGAAAACACACATTATTACAGCTGAGTGCGCACAACGTGCTGTAATTAAGGTGCTGTTGGCTTTACCATTCCAACACCCAACCATAAAAGTCTATGAAGAAGTTAAAGTACTTAATGTGAGGAAGTTGTTTATGTATGAAAGTTTAAGAAGGTATCATAAAAAAACCGTGCCACATTTGCCCGCAACAAATAAAACAAAAACCTGTGTCCCAACCCGAAATGAAAAAAAAAAATCAAGAAAAAATTTTGAATTGATTGTACCAAATATATACAAAAGTTGCCGCGAATACTCGCTATTATTCGGTATTCGACACTCCTCGACATATTTTTTATATTCGTAGAATACCGAATAATAGCTATTATTCGGCATTCGGCGAAAAGTCGTCTAAAATAAACTTTTTTCGAACAAAAACTAATGAGTTAAAAATAATCAATTTTTATTATTTTCCTTAATAAAACAATACACAGTATTAATTATTATCTGTAATATGTGCCTGTGTCTATCATATTTATGAAATTAAATTAGTTAATAGTAATTAAATGAAAAATTAAATTACTACGTTACATATATGTAGGTATTAACATGAAACAGATTTCTTTAACCTTATTGTTTTCTTTTCTCACAACCTTAGAAGAAGTTAGAAATCTTTTTAATTTGCCTTATTTATGTCGAATAGTAATGTTCGACTATTCGCCAAATTGAATGGCGATTAATCGGTATTCGACTATTCGCTATAACAACTATTCGCGGCAACTATAATAAATAAAAAATATAAAATGAAGAAAAATAGCAACAACGACTTTAAGAAGTTTTTACTGACTTGGCTTAGTCAATTTGATTACAATGGCATTGACGATATTTTAAACGATGCGATGTATGTTAGTTTAAATTTAAATTCTAATTTTTAATTAATTTTAATTTTACTCGGTTTTTATATCAACATAGCTTTTATATACATACAAACATTATTAACAGAATAGAACTGTGTTAAATAAATAGGTTAGTAAATATGTATCTACGAATCTTAATACAGTGCTTTATTACAACTTATATTGTTATTGTCCTGTTTATTAAGATAAACATGAAATTATATTTACACGTAATAAATACGTAACTAAGTTTGTCATATTAAATCTAAGCTCATCTACTATGGGAGAAGCCATTCATTGGCTCTGAAACACAGTTTACACTAGCTCGGAGCCAATGGGTTCAAATATTAATGTACTTACTGTACACGTGATATAAATATGACAAATAAATTTATTTATTATTATAAAAATGTCTCAATGTGACGGGCGCAGTGCAATTCGTGACTTGTGACGAAATGCATCTGTTACAGGCATAGGTATCAGGTGGGCTTCGAGCTTGGTCCGTCACAATAAAATAAAAAATAATAAAATATGGATGCCATTTGGAAGAATTTTCAAAATGGCTTCATATATGGATTATAAGGTTCTCTTGCCGTTAGAACCTATATTAAAACGACTCTTTATGTGTAAGGTTACGTCCTACTTAAAAATGCTTTATAAAATAAATGTATAAAAATTATGCCGACGTTATCAGATTTAAAAAACAAATATTTCTTATTATCAATGGTCTATATCTATTCTTTAAAACTATATTTCTACCATTAATATCATACATTCTTATTTTATAGATGATAAGGTAAGCTTTTGACCGCTATCTCACCTGATGGTTGACGTGATGGTAATGTAAGTGATGATGGGTCTAGAATTACTGGCTCTCATAGATTAGATCACGCACATTTTTGGCAATTCTACCATAATTTAATGACTTAAGGGGATCACCGTAGTGAAATGCGCACTTTTGGAATCTTCTTGTACTGAAACTATGAGTTCAAAATGTGCGAAAAAAATATATCATATTCTTTAATTCTTTATTGAGTGAATTAGTTGATTAGTTTTTATTGAAACCAATTAGTTCTTCTGTAATAAATTGTAATCGACGACCCTTTTTAGATTGTTTTTTATTAATTTAAGAGGCATAGTTGAATTAAATGCAATGATTCTTTTTTAAAAAAATAGCTAATAATATACTCTAATGAACTACTTACTAACTTGTGTTGAAAACATTTTTATGAATTTTTGCCACAAAATTCTTTGATCGCGAGAAGAAATCGCAACGAAAATCAGTCTGCCCGCAGCGCTCGGGCCGTTTGGACGTGGGATCTGTGCCGTTCGTTACGCCATCATTTTTGTGCATTTATTTTACGAAATATTACAATATATTTTTACCATACGTTAATTTGGAACTCATAAATTATTGAAACGCAAGTAAAACATTTATTGGGGAAGTACTTTTGTTTATATTGATTTATAAAATCTTTATAATAACTTTTTTGAGCGAGTTGATTAAAGTTCAGACACGGCATTGTTAATTCCTATTTTAGTAGGTATCTAGATTTTTAACTCTTGGTAAAATATTTCATTTTGTTATTATTAGGTTACTGTACAATTAAATGAGAACCTATTCCCAATGCCCTTAACACACTTTCCGCGACGACCAACTACTTTCTAGGTATTTATATATCCAATCATTCAAATAAAGGGAACTTACCTATATCTCTTTTATCCCTTTGACTTTAATACTTAAAATGTAGTTAGTCGGATTTAAATGTGTGTTACATCTGTATGACTCCGCTGTTCTTTCGTACTACCTCTAAAAGCATGTAGATACCTGTAACGTTTGTACCGTTACTTCTGTAGATAGTTTCATTTTCATAGCAAAAGTGATAATGTGTACTATTATTATAATTTTATTTTATATATTTTAATAAGTGGGGTTCCTTAGGCAAGTGACCCAGTACCATTCTTCTCATACAACTTTTAATGGCAGCAGTCGAATGAGACTTGACAAAAACCAAAATGACATATTCAAGATGGCAGGTAAAATTCAAGTTGCTCCGATCCGTCTGAAAATCAATATCTGGGTGGTTTTAGGCGTCGTTATTCCGAATTTAGAATTAATTTTTCCATGATATCATTTTTTAAGATGGCCGCCATACGTAGATGTTTTGAAACCATTGACTTAAATTGTTCTATGGGAAGGAGTCATGGGGAAAGAAAGTAATCTAAATTGAAAATAACAAAGTGCTTTTCGTGATATGATAATAATGGGAAATCTGAAGCTGAGTTCAGTGTGATCGGAGTACTTTGTATGGGGGCTATCTTGAATTCCAACATTCTAGATTTGCCCTACGAGCTCTTCTTATTTATCATACTACATTTAGAGCACGGATAGTGCGTGAGTTCAAAGGGCGAGTGCAAGGCGAGGCTGCAGTCCGATTCGTGTGAGTGACTTGCGAGGCTGAAGGCTGAGGTCTGACTTGGGAGTTATTTTCCATATTTTCAACTGGTCTCCATGATGAATGGCCGCGATAACCGAAGCACCTACGAGTGGGGTTCTTTAACCATTGTGACTCAGAAACTTGGTACGATTCTGCCTGTACCACTTTTAGTAGCGGTAGGGTGAATTTTATATGGCGGTTTCATTACAGTTATCTTTTGTATTGGGATTATACTTCTATTAAAATTTTTAACTTTTATTTTATTATTATTTGTATTTATTATGTTATCTCATATATAAACTCTAAAATAACAAAATGACTTTCTATAACTGAAATTATACCTATGCATAATATTTATTTATCTATAGATATATAGAAATATGATCAAGAGTAAAATTGGTTGGTGCGGATAACGTCCTATAAGTTCAAGTACATATTTAATATGACGAGTAGGTATATTGTGCTGTTTTTGGTTGCATGAATTCGTCCAAACCAAACATATTAATTGTAAAATAGCTGCAGGTATAACTAAGTAAAACATATTCCCTGTCCTCCACCTTGTCCATGTTTGCAAAAACAATTTTTGATTAAGCTTTATACTTTAAAATTCAATAATAAAGCATTTCGTACGTTTCAGTCGAGGTGCAAATATTTTTTACTACCAATCCAAAACAACACGCATTTTTACACACGTTTTATTCAATTTACAAAGTATTTTATCTTAACTAATATAGGTAATAAAGCGGAAAGATTTGATTGTGCATTTGTTTGTTTGCATTGAATAGGCTGAAACTAATGGACCGATTTGAAAAATTCTTTCACCATGAGGATCCAACATTATCCTTGATGAACATAGGCTATAGAAGATTTTCAAAAAAGTTAGGTCGTATGTAAACTTCGATAACGTAACATAAAGTGCGAAAAAAATACCAAAATAAATCGTTAGGTATATCGCATACGCTGCGTAAATTATTGAATTTATTGCGTAAAAAAAAAAAAATTAATTGCGTAAAAAATAGAGCCAAGTGATATACTACAATTTTATAGAAGACATCAATAAAAAGTCCGCAATACTATAAGTCTAACTATTACAGCTATGTCACAATAACTGTTTTTTTATATGTTTAATTTATAAGTTATGATTTTTTTGTTAAATAGCCGTGTGAAACCGGGGCGAATCACTAGTTTGCTTATATAAAAAAAAGTATATTTACAATCACAAAACAAAATGGAAACACAAAGTAGGCAAATGTAATTCAAATGCTAAAGGCGGGCAGCCCTATCGCATGTTTACGTACCGCGCGGCTGTAGGTAGTTATTTCGAGGGCAGGGCCGAGTTAAAATACTGTATAGATAATATTACCGTGGTTTCGTACCGCTTCATGAAGTCAAAATACTTTTTTGAGCACAGTATTGAGATAATACTTTTGAATTTTAAATTACAACTTCGTTTTTTGGACCCTATAATCTCAGCAAACCACAAACCAATTAAGCTCTTACAGGTTCTTACTTGCAAATTATGTTGATATGCAAGATAGACACCTCTCTACCAAATTTCATGAAGATCGATTCAGGCAATCGAGATTTATTGACGGGGATATATATACTGCTCAGACCTCCACCGAGACCTCGCTTCGCTTAGTCTATTAAAAAAATATCATTACCTACAAGTGATAATATTTTTTTACCTTAGAGGTTCACAGTAACTGCAGATAAAAATGTTGTTATCTACACTTCTGTTCTGCCGCTTCTAATAGCGCACGAAACTCTACAATTTTAGCGACGCTATCCGTGGTACGGCGTCTAGTGCCGCCGTGCGACTGAATATTTTTATGAGTTAAAAGTAAACACCCATTTCTATTAGCTCCGCCCGAATTAGAAATTATTTTGACTACGGTCTTGCCCTTAAATGCAAGTTCGTTTGAAATGTTGGGTACTAAGTACTTTACTACCACTTCAAGTTCAAAGGATGTGTTAATAAATGTGATAGTACCTAAGATTTTTTTACCTGTAGATGTGTTGTATGCCCTCCATATTTACTAGACGAATTCAGGGTAATTACCTGAGTCACTACCAGTCTAGAACTTCCGAGCGTCCGGTGAATACATCGCCGCTAATCGTATTTTTTAGAAATAATCTGTGGACAATATGCCTTCCTTGTGTCTTTAGACTCTACAGCAATTGTACAGGCACTGTGAGAGATAAAAAAACTGTTTCATTTCACGCGTAATTATTGCTTTTATTGTTGAAATAGAAAATATCGTCATTTTGTTTTATCTTAGGAACTAATCTCAATGAAATGTATGAGCGAGATATGTGTATCGTTTGGTGTGAGAGAGTGAATGAGATCGCAGCATAATGATGATCGGAACGTCTCGTGTCGGTTCGGTGGTGACACGAATTGTTTATTTATCTCTTTCTCAACAGATATGATGCATAATATTTGAACGTTCCTTCCTTGTCATTACAAACTGCATATACATGTGCGTAGGTATGTATATATAACTACTTCGGATATAACTACTCTAATATTTCAACTCTCTGGATAGTACCAGATTTTTTCTTAGTTCTGAGGGTAGTGTTTCTTAACGGCGGTTGGTGCGGCTTGCGTCTTGACTTGAAGCATATATTTTGTGCCCTATATAGGTTATATAACGTACCTACATTGTAGGTACCTATACATTGTTTTTTGTTGTTCTTATTCATAGTTCTATGTAAATATTATGTATTCCTTGCCTTAAATCCTTACTGTGACATCATTTAAAACGTTTTTTGAAATAAATTATTTATTTATTTTGATTGTAATAATATTAATTACTTAACGATAATAATTTTCACGTGATTATAGTCTTCAAAGAATCACGTATGCCACATTCTCAATACATAGGCCTTGATTTATGTATAAAAACGCTCGTCATTGCATTGGAGTCCAATGCAATGACTCCAATACAAGTAAGTAGTAAATATACATTTTTATTTTTTAGAATTGTTTCATCGTTGTCCAAATTAGTGGTGTGCACCGGTTCTCAAAAAACCTGATATTCACCGGTTGGGATGGGTACCGGAGACTAGGTTTATCGATAATGTGATGGGTAAACATTTCTGAACGAATTACTCTGTCGCGATTAGGGTAGGGATGTAACTTTGTTCGATACTACTCATATGAATATCATCATAAGATTATAATATTAATTTAATCTCACCTCAGTCATACTATAAATGCGTTTTGCTTCTATTAACCTACACGGCAAACCATTAATATTACTACTAGGAGAGCACAATGGGGATTGTGCTCTACTCCTACTTTATGTGCATAGCCAATAATGTGTATTCGCTGGCCGGCCAGCTTTGTGCGCATCTGTACAGACCAGCTAGCCGGTCGGCCGACAATAGTCGTGTTTACAAATTTACCATAAAATCTGCGTAAGTCCAATTTTCATAATGCAAACGGTTTTTGTAAGGATGGATCCTTGGCTACACGAATCCATATTTTTCTGAGATAGCAGAAAGTATTTTTAATATTTTTATCAAATCTAGAACCAGCTCAAATTACATTTTGGCGCCAAAATATTACGTCATTTAATAATAATCTCGAAACTACTTCTACAGTAATGAACCTAGAAAGCTGTAATTTGGCATATATAAAGAGAACAATTCAATAACTATGTTAAAAGAAATTAAAAGGATAAGGATTGAAAAGTATTTTTTTTATATTTTTATTATTTGCCCCTCTTGTGTGTCGCGAACGGATTTCCGGTCGCCTGAAAAAAAGGTTTAGTGTGAAGCTTGTATTTATCCGATCGTTATTATTCAATCGTTGTAAGTAAGCTAGTATCCTTAGCTATACAACTCAAAAACCGCATCATGTTACGGTAACTGAAATAATTCAGGTATATTGATTACATGTAAATAATCATATCAAAAGAAGAACCAAATTCGAAGGTTGTATAGTTTTTGAAAAAAAAAATTGCGCTTCTATAGAGTATTCCCGCCAAAGTTCTTTTAAAAAAATCGCGTTGTTTTAATCTCGTTACTACTTTTAAAATATTTATCCTAACAATGTGTTATAATTCATGGGGAAAGAACCATAGTAAATACAAGAAAAATCAAAGTTTTAGGTGAAATAGTTTCAAAAAAAAAAAATACAAATTAAAATTTCTGTTTTCCGCCGTCTTCTGTTTAAACCCCTTTTCCTGTAAAATTTTCTGTACAGAGGTCTATTTTCATTTCTTTTCCCGTAAACCGCAATTATGATGAGGTATGCATTGGCACCAAGGAAATTATATTTTGATTAGAGATTACATCAAATAAACTCGAATTTAAAACAAAAAACGTCAAAATCTGTAAAAATATATTTACATTTCGCTGTTTGATCCACTCAAACTAAATGGATGAAAATGTTATTTTTGTATGGTATAGGTGAATTAGGTGATATATTAGGGTATGGGGATATTAAGGTGACATGTTAAGGTAATGGAAAACAACTTATTAATAAAAAGCAGTCACGGAGCGTCAAGGGAAAAAAACGTCCATAGTAGTGCTGTGCACCGGTTCTCAAAAAACCGGATAATCACCGGTTGGGATGGGTACCGGAGACTAATCGGTGTTACTCTTAACTATCGGTTAATCGATTATTTGATGGGTAACCATTTCTGATTCGCGCGATTCAGTCGCGATTAGGGTAGGGATGTATTTTTGTTCGATACTACTCATATAAATATCATAAAATGATAATATTAATTTCATCTCATCTCATTTGTACTATCAATGCGTTTTGCTTCTATTAACCTACACGGGAAACCATTATTACTACTACCCCATCGAGCTCTCATCCGTTTACGCTACCCAAGAAAAACACTTGTTCTCGGTAGGTAAGTATTATGATGACAATCAAAACCATTTTTTTTCCTTGGATTGCATTCAAAAATAATGTATATAATCTCATTCAGTAATATTCTAATTATGAAATGAAATTTATTTTATTTATTTATTTATTTACTTGGAAGACCAACAGCCATTATGTCTAATAGAAGTATGTATATAAAGCAATGGACCAATTATAGGTCCTCACGAATAAAAACAAATTAGTTAAAACAAGGACAATAGTGTGAACTATGCTTAGAGCTTACCCTGTACTTGCCATTATAAATATTATGCCCTAATAGTTAATTCTAAATATTACATAATTAACCGAAAAAATCCCTGGCCAACAACTGTCTAGCCGATCCGATGCTCGTACAGAATAGATCTATATCTATATCCAGAATACAGACTTTTAATCGCATATTTTATTTACATACTTCTTTAAGCAAATTAAATAATTAAATTAAAGCTTAATTCTCCTAACAAAACAGTGCCTTAAAACATTTTTTAATTATTAAAGTACAATGTGTTTCAATTTAATTTAAGTACACATTAGGTATCTGTGGTGAGCGCGCTGCGCCCGCAACGCGCTTGTTCCGAGCCAATACACCAAAAACAGATTTTTTTCTTTTGCAAGAAAAGCGTATAGCCATGAGATTAAATAAAGTAGTTTATGCAACTGCATATAATTAGGTATTAAAACACTCGTGTAATCTTATTTTGAAACTCGCCTGCGGCTCGTTTCAAAAAACTGCACTCATGGTTTATTACCCTCTATTATATGACAGTTGCATAAACTACTATTATTGGTCACATTAAATTCGATTGGATGTCAAGTACTTTCCGTGCATCAGTAATAAAATATACTGGATATCTGGAGAATAACCGGAGAAACACCGGTTATTCAATAAAATCTCCGCAAAATCTCCGGAGGCTGAAATTGCCTCCGGTACACACCTCTAGTCCACAGTTTACTATCGATGCGCCATACCCGATCTACAGATTCAATAGATGAAGGGATAAGTAATAATATGTATATTGACTATCCGGAAATTCACCGGTTATTCAATAAAATCTTCTCAAAATCTCCGGAGGCTGAAATTGCCTCCGGTACACACAAACGTTTGCGTGTTTTAACTATGCACAGTGACATCTAACATTTTGTAGTTGTACTAAATACGCACTTTGCGGGAGCAGTGCTGCCAGACAAAAAAATAAAATACAGTGTTGTAGACGCAAAAACTTGCATATTCATAAAAATTATATGTGTTTTCCAGCTCAAATAAATTATATTCCATAGTTTACAAAGTCATTATGTTAATTTAATGTACACTTTTGAGAGCCAGTAATTAGAGGTTAGCAACATCTTCGACCACACCACGCTGGTGTGCCTATTTAGTTGCATTATCTTATCAGTATCAACGCAAAAATCTCTTAGACTTATTTTTACATAGAAAACAATTTCTCCAAACTAAATAGGTACCTAATTGTTACTTAATTGGGTTTTACTTACTCAAAACGATAAGAGCATGCCTGGCCCAACGACAACCGATTGTGTTATTGGTTTGTCTTGTCGGTGACTGACTGTGATTTCTAAGCTTATTAGCTTGGCAAAGGATGAATAATAATAATAATAATACTTCACTACTTCACAAATAAAACAAAGTACGCAGGTGTTCGTAGTAAGGTATTCTTTGCCAAAACCTCGACACTTACCTAACCTTCAAGCAAAGCAACCAGTAAATCAACTGATTTAAATCAATATACTCGCGTTTGATCCAAATTCAATTAAACAGCGAAGCAGTGTACAAGGGAAACCTCCGAGGTCGTTGTTAATTTGTGTAACGGAACCGAAATAACCGGTTTATGGACCAGCTGTAATGTCCAGCTGTACGCGCTACTATGAAGTAATACAGACGAAGGATAAACAATGAAAACTATTTTGAGGGATTATCTAGCATCAACTATTTATCTAACAACAACCCTCGTGATGCGTGTTATATTTGTTAAGTACCTCATCTTGGTCCTGTGTTGTGTTGTTATGAATATGTATACTTACTTACGCACGTGTAGGTAACATGTGGCCCTAATGCCATATATATAGAGTTCGACAGTTAGCAACGGTAAAATTTTATCATTTTAGCTCGAAATAAGTATAAAGGGTCCCTATAACAACATACCCATAGACAACATAGGACAACGTAGATAGCTGTAAACCTCAGACAAACGAAGATGTGGTCATATCGACATAAAATATACCTAACATTATCATATGATACTTTTATAAGTATATATAGCAACATATCCTATATGTAAGTACCTACTAATAGTGTATATAGGCATAAGCACGAGATTCACTAACTTTGGTCACTTTGGAAGTGAACTTCAGAGGATTATTTTATTACTTGGATTCAGAAAAAATATAATGTTTAGTATGTATGGATGTTTTGGAAACAAATCCGTACCTTATTGAAGTGTTTTCAGAACAACTTCTAATAATAAATGTAAATGGATGAAAAAAATCTGAAGTGCAGCTGTTTTAATATTTTTTTGTGGACCTCCTTACTATTATGAATTTACACATCTAAGTGTTGCAAAAATGTGACCAATTATAGACGAACGAAAGTTACCGATATAGCCCTGCGGATTAGCGAGTTGAAGTGGCAATGGGCAGGGCACATAGAACGTAGAACTGATGGTCGATGGGGCCGAAAGGTTCTCGAATGGAGGCCACAAACAAGCAAGCGCAGCGTCGGAAGACCACCTACAAGGTGGGTGGACGACGTTGACGCTGGAAGCAGGCCGCTTCCAACCGTTCTATTTGGAAATCAATGGGGGGCTATATCCAGCAGTGGACTTCTTGCGGCTGAAATTATGATGATGATGATGACCAATTATATCCTTAACAAATCTATATCGAAAATTTTAAAATAGGACATCCGCATCCTCGTGGATAATACTATTATCGTGAATACTATTTCCTCTAATTTCTTGCAGTTCAGACGAACAAAAGGCCGTATAATAGCCATGTTCAGCACACATTGAGATTTAACTTTATTTGATTCAGGTTTTGTTTTATTTTCCGTTAAAAGCTCCTAATTGATCTGAATCACTCCTAAAATTACTTAACTCAGAAAATATTTGTAAGACCTAAGTGTGGATTTCTGTTTTCTCTTTCTTTTTTAAATCACATTTTGATTCAAAAGATTTTCACGGATATTATTTATTATGAAATTTTAATTTAGGAGAAAACTAGGAACTGCCTACATGTATGAGACGATTTTAAGAGTTACAGAATGATTACAAATTTACGAGAGGAAAAATTTAAGTCATGTGCGGGATTCGAATCCGCGTCCTTCCACCCCTTTAGCCATGGTATGCTCAATCCAATTGAGCTAACATGACAACGAGTCATAACTCATTTTTTTGTTATCGTTCTATAACCATCGTATTGGGATGGAGCGACATCTTTAGTTCAACTTACGTTGTAGGTACTGCAAACAAGACTAATTTTGCAATTAGCTTTAATACAATTAGAACATAAAAAAAAATTTTTACAAAATTACAATTTTACGAGAAAAAAAAATGCGGGATGTGTGGGATTCGAAAAAAATATTTATTTTATGTTCGCAAAAACGCATGCTCTGGGGATTACATTACAAAATTACAAATTTTCGTGAGGAAAAGGGTTCGAATACTGCACATGACTTACATTTTTCCTCTCATAAATTTGTAATTTTGTAATGTAATCCGCAGAGCATGCGTAATTACAAACATACAAATATCAAAGTTAAAGTATAACTTAAAAATACTTCTATACAATTTTCTGTATACTTCAATAAGTCAATTTGAGTGTAACCCCATTCTTTGTGTAAATACGCCGCGGCTGGCAGTATGCCACAAATTTCACTGCTGTTGTGCATTGTTTGTGGCTGATATCTGACTGACTACATATTACGAAGACATAACAAATATAAAGATCAACAAATTAAGCAATTAGAAAAGTAGGCCAGTACTTAATTACACATGATTTGTGGCTTTTAGTATTTACCTAGGTACTTGATGCTTACGTAGGTACTTATAGATGAGAAAGAAGATACCCTGAAATCAAATACCATTAGATACAAATTAACACACCTTCAAGTTCTCAGAAGAAGGCATACCTACCTGTACCTACTATTCAGCAGTAAAGGTCTTCTCGTTCTAGCATATGATGATCGACTGTCGTGATAATGTCTCGAGACGAAAGATCGGTAACTTAACACACTTTATTATACTTTAAGGGAAAACTAATAGGCAGTGAGGTACTTACTTACTTCCAAACATAGGTATATTAATACTGTAAGGTAGATTGAAAATATACTTACCATATCGAAAATATTATCATCATATACAACAGGATTTTTTAAAACAAAAACATGTTCCATTCTCTTTAGTGACTATGAATTTAATATTAAAGAAGGTCTTTTTATGGGATCGAGATGGAAAAAGCATGAACAAGAGGCCCACCTGCGTAAAGCGATAGCCTCTGCCTATAACAGAGGCATTTCGTCACAAAATTGAACTACACTAACCCCATCTCCCTGAGACATAAGGGATAAATAAAACTAAAAATTATAAAAACAAACAAACATGAAACAGTCAGCGCACTAGAATATAATAATATAGTATGGACTTAATTAATTACTTACCATTAAACTGTACGTTTATATTACAACAATAGATAGTCGTGATACCAGAATAATACTTACCTGTGTCTACCTAGGGACTTTGCCCTTGGTTCATCTACCTACTTACCTTTGTAAACATCCCAATAACACAATAAAAATTAAACAAAATCACTTGCTAAAGTCAAATTAAAGTTTATAAATTGAAGATGAATACTTCGGTAGTCAATAAACCACTGTTTATTATAACGCAAGCAAACATTTTAATACAGCGTGTATTTTATTAATAGGAAATGGTTACGTAGGTTACGTGGGTGTGTGCAACATCATTAAAAATATACGAGTAGGTACTAACTACCAAGAGTGCTACAGGAAATCTTTTTAAAATAATATGATTTATAGCGTTACAGCATTCGACTCTAAGGCCCCTAATACACTATCAATTATTAGAATCCCATACATATGATAATGTAATACATAGATATATATATCATATTATACATAGACCACATATGACTTAGTTTGTCCAGTCAACCAGATATGATTATATAATGTATGTATTTACGTTTTGTATGATGTATGCATTTGTGTAATTTGTATTTAATAATGTTTAAAGGGTCTTAGGCTTTGCTACGCTTATCTTTACCATATACTATATCGCACCCATTTACGTTTTACTATTCATATATTATTTCTTGGCTGAAATAACTGAAGATTTTTTAATTTAAATTATCAGTTATCATTATCAATTACCAGTTAATAAAAGCTGTGTGATCAAACGTTTATAAGTTTGAAATTCGAATACTGTAATTTAGCTTTAGCTTCACAGCAAAGTGGTATTACATTATACATGTTCGTACCAGGCAAGTAGAAAATATGTCAGCATGAATCTAAAGATCATCTGGCCGCGATCCTTGAAACTCAGTTCCATCACTCACCACCAGTCCAACAATCATTACCAACGGGTGAAATTGTAATAAAAGCTTCAAACAACAATCAAAAGAAGGGCAAGAATAGTTGATTTGATTCAGAATCATCCGGATGACCATCCGCAGCAGCAAGTACAAGTTTACGTGGTGAGTGAACTACATGTTGGTGGTGAGTGTTGTTTTTAAATTCGTCGTGCCTCAGGGGCCAGGTAGAACAATGTCCGAGTGTGAAGTAGTACCTGCGTGTTCCTCGTGAAACCGTAGCCCAGGAAACGCTCGTCGTGCGGAGGCACGGTGTCGGGAGCCACGTAGAAGGGCTCGTATAGCAGTTCGAAGTTAGTCACGTTGTGGCTGATGTGCGCTTCCGAACTCTCGTTGCCTCCGCTGGCTTCCCATCTGGAACACATTTCAACGTTTGTTGATTCCTACTGCGCATGCTAGAATCTAATGTGTCACTGTACACGTGTACTACGATTACTGCAAATACCCCTTACGATCATGATCTGCTCATCTAAAGATTGCCCAGTTCTGAACCTAAATCAAATCAAATTAAACTTTATATGACTTCCTGTCAGTCTTTAACTGATATGGTAAGAGTGCACTTCACGGTCAACAGTCATTGATTAGAGAACATTGTTTATTTAAGTATAAATTATTTTAATATCACACCGCGTTTCCATCGAATATATTTACAATGATGAGTCAGTAGCAATAGCTATAGACTGCCAATCCTGCTTGGCAGTCCATAATTAGCCATTGTCATTGGGCCATTTCATAGGTCATGCCACAGGCTGTTGGAAATGCTTGCCTTGAAATTCTGTCATCAAGCATCTAATAGTGTGTTCACGCAGCTTGGCCTGAACAACATCTAAGACCGTATCATCACTTATCTGAAGCTTATTTGAAGCGCTCGTAGCGAAGTTTGCTTAGCCATTCTAAACCGATCAGCAAGGCTAAGCAACGTCCGCCACGGTCATGAGTTGGATGAGTGACCGCTGATGACATTACTACTGAGCGTTTCCGTGCTTCAGAGGGCACGTTAAGCCGTCGGTCCCAGTTGTTGTCTTAGGCAAGAAGGCAGTCGTTATAGCATGGTGGTAGGGCATTTTACCCATGACATGCCCGCCTGGCTAGCTACCAAGTAGAAAATCTGTCGCCAAGCACCTAGCGGTGTGATACGGCAGCTGTCCTTGAGGCCCAGTAATTCTAGGTTAGCCTGAACCACATCTTCGACCACATCATCACTTACCATCAGGTGAGATAGTGGTCAAAGGCTAACCTATCATAAATAAAAAATAAATAAAAATAAAATCACTTATCATCACGTGAGATTGTGGTCCATATAGGTTCGAATTCCGCACATGACTTAAATTTTTCCTCATGTAAATTTGTAATTTTGTAATGAAATCCGCAGAGCATGCGTTATTGCAAACATAAAAATATTAAAATTGTGGTCCATAGTTAGCCAAGGAGCTATAAAATACACTCGCTTCTAACACGTTACACGACCAACGAAGCAGTTTAATATTGCTAATATAATAATAGTATTGATAATGTGCGCTATAAAAATATTTACTGTACCTATATTTATATTGACATGATCTGCAATAGTGCTTGAAGTATACCTATTTAAGAAGTAGCGACATTATTACGAAAAGCAGTCGACTGTTTGCTAAAACCTAAGTATTTCTAGCAGCAAGCAGTAATGTTCGCATTACGGCCAGTGAAATTACAGGCACGTGAGACTTAACAACTTTGTCTCAGGGTGAAGGACGCAGCGCAGTTCGTCACTTGTGACGAAACCCATATATATATATATATATATATTATATACAGAGGTTACTGTTCAGGTAGGCATTGGGCTTGTTTTAAAAAGAAACTCTTCTTTCGTATATATTAAGTTTAGTTGTCTGATATATGGTAATAACGTCCAACATGATCGTAAAAAAGTTGATAAGAGCACAATTTTGCGCTTCTGCTATTAGTGGCGGTAGCGAAGATGATTCAAGAAAATCTATGGTCTATAGTATGCTGATCACTCGGAGCATTACTACGTTATATGACGTTATTCTCACCTTGAGAAGTTGGATGCGAACTGGTTGTAAATGAACACCTTTCTGTGGAAGGGTATAGCCAGTTTGTTTCTCGACAGTCTCACCAGCTCAGACTTATTCGTCGGAAAGTTTGCCACTCGTCTGTCCAACTCATACGTTGGTACCACGTAGGCGCAAAGCTGGCATTTCGGAGCCGTCGAAAGGAACTGAAAAAAATTAATGAAGAGTACTTTGTCGGATATAAAGGAAAGAATTCTTCAAAGATTTTTTTATACCTTGTCTAAAGATTCCGCCATGCCTTTAGACGGTACAATATCCACATCCACCAAAAATGTATACGCAGTTTGACAGTTTTTCCTCGCCAGGTTTCTCAAGTGGTTCTGAGGATATGGATGCCTCGCCCGCCATGCAACGGTGTCCGCTCTCCTCTCTCCGGGCGGTAGAGGCTTGGCGTTACAGTCGCGGGCCCAGCTCGGCATGGCACCGAACGCCGCCGGCCTGTCCGAAGGAGTAGCAACATGCAACGCCAACCTCGCGTATATCTCAGGCTGGCATCGAAACAGCCAAGTCGCGAACGCTCGCAGCAGTCTCATCTCGTCTCCCGCTACAAACACAGCGACGGATATAGGTCCGGTCCAATGTGCCGCTATCCTCAAGAGTTCGTGAAGTCTTTCTATGGAGCTCTGGGTGGCGAGGCAGACGCGGCTTCTAGCCGAGAGGTCGGAGTAGAAGTCTCCGACGGCCGCGTAGTCGAACATGCGGAAGGAGCGGGAGAAGTCCCAGCGGCCGAGGCGCAGGTCGAGGCGCGCTACGGGGTCGTCCTCGTATGCGGTGGGTGCGGGGTCCGCGCAGGGCTCGCACGCGGGCTCGGCGAGGCCCGCAGGGGGGGCTGAGCCGGGCGGAGGGCTGCCCGCGGGACACGCTGCCGGCCGCAGCAGCCACATGTTGGCGGCCGCGTTGTACACTACTAGCCCGATAGCTGTCGCTGTGATCACGCTCCATTGGCATCGCCAGCTCCACTGTAACAATGGTTTTCATTAGTGTATGTCGGTCACAGCGCATCAGACGATAATATATCATTATTCATCATCGTCATCTTCCTATACCCTTATCCCAATACTATGTTTTTTTAATGCTACACAAAGGACGATGCAAGCATATATTGCATATATTTGACTTTGATTTTGTCACTGGCTGCCTTCCAGATCTCAACATCCATAAGGAACGATCTTGTTTGTTGCATACCCGCTCACTTTCAGTGAATTACAGAGCTTTTTGATAGTCAACATCCTACTCGGGAGCTCTACCTACGGCATGTTAACGTAATGTGTACTACTGCCTTATTGCAGGCAGGTAGATAGGTAGGTTATGAATAAGGACGAGTCTTGTAGCCGAAACAATGATTTTAAAACTCTTCAAATATATGAGTTAAGATGGAGAGACTTCTATTCGTCTGCAAATGAGCGAAACAGAAGTCCGCAATATTGCGAATTATACTTACCTAATAACTTCATTTAAAAGTGGGCTTCTTATAAACGGAATAATAGATTGTTATGCAAGTGTCGAAATACTTCAACTAATACTAATGTTACTTCTCCGTCCATAAGTAAAAGTAACCAATTGTAAAAAAATATTAAGTGTCATTTTGAAACTTGAATGAGACTGTTTATTGTGATGATTGTTCATAAGCCAGTTTGAAATAAACATTAACCTTGAATTATTGTCTTTTTCCATTCATACTATAGAACATTTTCATGGAATAGTTTAAAGGTTTCATCGCTAAAACAACCCGGTCGGGCCCGGCGGACCAGGCCGGGTTGGCTACGAATGCAGCCGGGCCCGGCCGGGTTGAGGAACATGGCTTGCAATCTCTAGTCTCAATTCCCATACGAGGTATTTAGAATATAGTCCAAGTAGGAATTATGACTGTCATTTCATTTCGAATTTAAAGAAAGAAAAATAGTAGTTTTTCTAAAAAGTATTAACATGAACATATTAAAAAATAATTGAGAGGTTAGAACTATTTGTTAAATTAAAAAAACATAAGTAAATTAAGTAAAATTTTATTTCGAATATTTAAGGGCGGCTATAATAATCCGAATAGGAATCGGTGACTTCCACCTGAGTTAAACACTACTTTGCACTACTATACTAATATAAGGAAAGTATAAAAATAGTAGTTTTATTATTTATTTACTTTGATTATATTATATTATTTACATGAATAGTACCTATTTCAAATTGATGATGCTATAGTCCAAGTAGAAATCGATGATTTACATCCGTGTTAAACACTATACTTTAATTTAAAAAATAGTAGTTTTTCTAAAATATTTAACATGAGTAGAAGATACATAAGTATATAAAATTAATTGGGGAGTTAGAAAAATTTGTGAAATTTGAGTAAAATTGTTGTGAAAGGAGTACACGCTATAAAAACATGTCCAAATTTTACGTTCTTGATAAAATTAAAGGTAAACTCACTGGACCTTAAATGTATTTATATTTCAATTTTTAATAAACCTTTGTCAAAAGTTTGTATTTACCTATTTTATTAAACACCTAAATTCGGCTGAATCAACCTTTATTCAGCCGAATTTAGTTCTATTGTACATGATCTATTACATACGTAGTATTTGTTCTATGGTATTACTTACAAATTTATCCTTTCGTTTCGCCATGGATTTGAAGGAGTTCCGATGTCTCATCGAACTGCTGTTCAGCTTAGCTCACAATCATATTTATACCAGCACAATTACGGATATTGAACCAGCAGTGTTTACTCAAATGTTAAATTGGCTAATAAAGTATTCTATTCTGAAAAATAAAATTTATTTTTATAGTAAAATGAGGTACCTACATTTCAAATAATTTAAATATGCACTTGTGTAATTGACAATGTATATTCGCGCTAAGTATATAGTTTCAAAAAATTACACTGAAGTTAAAATAACTGCAACATAAATTACATTAGTTAACAAAAATACTGAATACCAAATTAGCTACCTACTGATAACTAACTAAATTCGTTTGTAACTAAAATATACATCTAGGTAAAAACGCAACAGTTGAACGAATCCTTATGCACACTGACCGTCAAGTATACCTAGTTCAAACTTACTCCAATACAACTAAATATGTTAATTCGATATGTACATTAAAAATTCATATAATAAAATAGCTGTAGTTTTCATATAATAACGTAATTAGAGCCTTATCGATAACATATTTTTTTTATTCCAATAGAACGTCAGTGGCGCTCATTAATTAGTTGATTGAGCTTTCAAAATAATTGATTTAAGACCACACTTACCTATTGATTACTCTGTCATTATTTCTATCTACAGCACATTACGGTTGTTATTAGCGCAGTTATTACTGAATTATTAAATTAAAAATATTTACAGCGCATTTCGCGGTCATGGCCTTATCTTATCGGGCGGAGCGGAGAGGAAATTAGATCGACACATGTTTGTGTGACCACTTGTTCTTTTTCAGGTTTACTTGTGTTTATTTCTTTTTATAAAATTGGTAAATAAATGAAAACAAGAATGACAGGTGTGGAGTGGCGAGGTCTGTACCGCGCATGGCTAAATCTGTGACATGCGCAAACTGACCCCGGACTCACCCTAGCTCAGGAAATTACCCTAAGGGTGGTCACACACTTTAAGCTGCTGACCTTACTGTAGGTACTTATCTTCAAATTGAGGTCATTAAAATAACAGTGATCATTTTATTTTCATCATCATGATCATTTTTTTGAAGCGCTCGTAGCCAAGTTTGCTTAGCCATTCTGAATCGATCAGCAAAGTTAAGCAACGTCCGCCGCGGTCATGACTTGGATGGGTGACCGCTGGTTGGGCATTACTACTGAGCGCTTCCGTGCTTCGGAGGGCACGTTAAGCCGTCGGTCCCGGTTGTTGTCTTAGGACAGCAGTCGTTACAGCATGGTGGTAGGGCACTTTGCAAATGCCCGCCTGGCTAGCTACCACCCTCAAGTTGAAAATCTGTCGCCAAGCACCTAACGGTGTGTTCCGGCAGCTGTCCTTGAGAGCCAGTAACTCTAGGTTAGTCTGAAAAACATCCTCGACCACATCGTCACTTACCATCAGGTGAGATAGTGGTCAAAGGCTAACCTATCAGGCATAAAAAAAAAAAAAAAAAAAACATTTTATTCAAAAAAGCCTTTCGAGCGAGACACGAGTATTTTCAAAATGTATATATTTTCATGCCTGTTAGTTCTGATAAAATAGGATAACAGACGCGTATATAAAGCCAATAAAATGAATATGAGGTAAAAATAATATGTTTATACACATTCCGGATAGCGGTGTCTCCGTGTCAAGTCGTCGGTGCAGACAATGTAGGTATATCTGGAAGAATTAACAAAAAAATATTTTCTCTATCAAATTGATGTCTGACACTGTCACATGTTACACTATTTACAGTGTATATTCGAAGCGCTCGTATAGCGAACTTTGCTTAGCCATTCTGAACCGATCAGCAAAGTTAAGCAACATCCGCCTCGGTCTGGACTTGGATGGGTGACCGCTGGAGTCATTACTACTGAGCGCTTCCATGCTTCGGAAGGCACGTTAAGCCATCGTCGGTCCCAGTTGTTGTCTTAGGATGGCAGTCATTATAGCATGGCAGTAGGGCATTTTACGAATGCCTGCCTGGCTAGCTACCAACCTTAAGTAGAAAATCTGTCGCCAAGCCAAGCCAGTAATTCTCCAGTAATCCATCACGTACCATCAGGTGAGATAGTGGTCAAAGGCTAACCTATCAAGCATAAAAAAAATAGTAACGGTAACTTTATACCTGTTGAAACAGAAAATATGTTACCGTTATAGCCACAGATGGTCAGTCTCGCTCTTGAAATTTAATTATAAACAGATTGTAAAATCAAGCAAATGTGACCCAAAATGTAAAAATAACTAAGTAAAATTAAGATCATATCCATAACATAATCAACCTCGTTGTATTAAAATATTTACTAAAGGAATATGTTTAATAATTGTATTCAAGAGATTGATAAGATTCCTGATAAAATAAAACTTTTGAAAGGTGACATATTTAAAAACCGTTTATGCGACTATTATATGATTTTGTAGCATAAAAGTATAGACTTCAATGACAAAAAAAAACGTTTTAATATATGCACGTCAAAAGAATATATTGTACATTGTAGGTATTCAGCCATGCAGGTACAATACAAAGTACCTATACCTAATATGAAAGGTATTGTGTAAGACCTTATAGTAACTTTGTATAAAAAGAAAATGATTAATTTGATTTGTATCGCTCACGGCCTTTCCTAGGTTTATCCAAGCTTATTACGGTAGGTACACCTCCCTAACTCGTTTAATAACGTAACAGAATTGCCTAGGAGGGCACGTTAGCCGTTGCGTCGCGTCGGTCCCGGTTGATGTCTTATAATGGCAGTCGTTATAGCATGGTGGTAGGGCATTTTGCGAATGCCCGCCTGGTTAGCTACCACTCTCTAGTGGAAAATCTGCCGCCAATCTAAAGGTGTATTTATCGTGTTTTCGATTGCTTTTGAGCTCATCAAGCGCCATGATCACGAGTAACCAGCCCGTTTATAATAATAATAGTTTAAATGACCGTGACAGTTTAAAAACTCATGTATATCGGTGTGTCCGTCAGCTTTCCTTTAGAGCCAGGAAGTATATATTAGCCTAAACAACATCTTCGACAACATCGTCACCTACCATCAGGTAAGTCGTAGGCTACCCTAAAAGCTATAAAAACTGCTGAAATTTTACGAAAATATGTACTACTATTTAGTTTAGTAATATAATTTTCTCGTTTATTGCAATTGTAGGTTTTGCTTTGATCATTTGTTTGCTGAAATTATCTTTTCAGTTTTAATATGTACATATACTTAAGTACCTAATAGTTTCTTTTTTATTTGGGTCTTTTTTTAATTACCTTACCTACACCTACCTAACCTATAACCTTGATTTTCAATAGAAGCAGAACAAAGTAACTAAGCTCCAAAGGTATTAGGTTATGTTTTGGTTCATTTGAAAATTCCGATTATATAATGATTTAAAGATAAAAAGGCGTACAGATTTTAGCAGTTTCGCTATAGATAAAAGTCCAATTCATCTGGCAACATTGGACTGATGTACAAATAAAACGAGTTCAACCAATGTAAAAATTAAAAGTAATAAAGTTAACCAGGTTAACCTACAAACTGAAGAACTGAATGTAAACAAATAGGTATGAGAATTGTGGAAAAATCATACTTATACAATTTGAATTAAAAATGTTTCGAGTGCCAGATTGGGAAGCAGATGTTCCAAAAAGCAATATAAATCTAAGGAAAATAACTGTCGTAAGTTTTTCTGTATCTAGAACTTTCAGGTGGCAAGAAACGTATATAAATCCAGATAAAATTGAACACGAACGTTCATTTTTGGTTTACGTTTTATCTGATGTACCTTTAACAATACTTTGATTTACGGTGAACATATTCATATCAATAATGTATCTAATATGTATAATCAATAATGGTAATTCTGCAAAATTAGCTCAAGAATGTACAGTACCGAGGTTTCCATTTTTACTGCTCGTTCTCACTTTTTGTTTTAAATTAAAGCCGTATTTGATTATCTTTTATGTTCCAGAACACTAAAAAGTTACAGAAAAATGATATTAAAGTAAAATCTCCAAAGAAAAAAGGTAAACTCAATTCACCTACAGCCAAACAAACCTTTCAAGCTAATAAAGCAACTATAAGTCAAGCCAAGAAAAGAAAACACAATGGTCTCATCATACATAACAAGAACAAGAATTATAATGACAGCAAGAACAAAATAGATGTATCTAATGTTGACACTGATAAACTAGATGAAGTACTGCTCAATGCCAAGAAAAAACAGTTTTATGAGCCTATGAAGAGAGACGATGTAGAACATTTATTATTCAAAGAAGACACAAAACCTAAAGTTACTCCAAATCCTGTGAAATTAAGCTCTACTGGGAAACAATTGGCTAAAATTATAGATAAACATGCCCTAAAACATAAAAAAGACAACATTAACAGAAAGAAACCTAAACTTGAGAATGAGGAGCCTAAAAATATATTCCAAGTTAACAATAATAATAATGATTTAGCTATCAAAAGTCTCTACAAACCTGTTAATCACAAAAAAGATAAATTGAAAGAAATGCTCCTGAAGGCAAATGGTCCTAGAAACTCAATAAGAGTCACTGGAAACAAGTTAAGAGAAAGAATGTTAGAAAGGCTAAAAGGTTGGTGACAAATAACTCTAAAACTATATATTACTTACTAGCTGCGCTCCGCAGTTACACCCGCATGGTGATAGATTTAATTCATTTAAACCCATTCAGTAGTTTTTGCGTGAAAGAGTAACAAACATCCATACATACATCCACACATCAATACTTACAATTTGTTGACGTTTATAATATTAGTATGATTAAGACCATAACAAACCCCGCCCAATATTTTGACCATATTTCTTATTGATGGGTTATCTGGAAGAGATCGCTTTGATCAATAAGACAGCCCAGTGATACACTTGGTTTTAGTAATAAGTTGATCATATATTATTATGGTGTTTTCAATAAAGAGTTATCTACCCATCATACCCAATTTCATCAAAATCGGTCCAGCCGTTTGAGCGTGAAGAAGTAATCAACATACAAACACACTAACAAATGTTCGCCTTTATAATATTAGTTCGAAAAGGATCAATTTGTTACTACCGAATATCCATTAGACATATGGATTGCACATAAAAGACAGATATACGCTGTTGTCGGCTTATTTGTAGGACAATTTAAGATAAACATATCCATTATACATTATGTACCTACGTCAGTGCACTTTAAACAAAGGGTTGAAAAATTTGGTTAGGCAGGGGAGGAGGCTCAAGTGGCAACGCTCCCCGTTCATGCATTGTAAAGGGGCCCCTTAACCTTACTCATAGGTTGCAAGTTCCAGGCCCCTCTAGCCTCTTCCTCTGCAACGCTATGGACCCGGCACCCACACAGTGAATCCATGGAATGCTAAATAATTTGTCTCACAAACATCCATACATACATCCACACATACTTACAAACTCTTGCTTTTATAATATTAGTAGGATTTTAGAGAGCAATTTCAAAGATAAGATTTTTAATTTAATTTATCAACCTCATGGAAGGATTGATTGGTCCTTTTATATATGAATCTCAACTTTTATAATTATCTATGATGCTAAATGATTATTGATTAGTAAAATAAAATTGACACAATAAAAATCTTACTGGATTATATTTTTTAATGTAATTAAAACATCACACTAAATGAGTAAAATAAATCATAAAATGGTACTTCTTTTTAGCGGCCCAGTTTAGGTATATAAATGAGAAGCTGTACACATCATCAGGCAATGAAGCCAAAGAGTTGTTCCAGAGTGATCCTGCAGCATTTCAGACATATCATCTGGGATACCAACAACAAGTCAAGAAGTGGCCTGTCAATCCACTACATGTTATTGTGAAAAGGATACAGAAAATGTAAGAGACCTTTAACTTTCAGGTTTATCACTTAACTAGTTGAAATAGGTTTTCATTTGGTATGGTTAGGGAAAGACTAGAATACAATATGTAACTAAAGAGGATTGCTGTTGAGAACATAAAAATATCATGACATCTTTACATCTCCAATGGGTAAGGCCAAGGTGTCTGAACACCCACATTTTGCCAGGTATGACTAACTCGCTGGTGGAGTGGTGTAAAGATCCTATGTTTGATTGAAACCTTCAACCCTGGGTCAGACAGAAACTGGGATAATCGGACAGAAATCTCAGTACCAGTCCAGAGTTTATGCTGTCTGGTAGATGGAAATAATCTGCTTATAGCCGTACTTTGTGGCGTTCTATGGGGGAGGCCTTTGTTCAACAGTGGACGCCTTCCGGCTGATGATGATATATATAAAATTTAGTAAAATCTGTGTCTAAATCTATTATTAAAGGTAGGTATGCACAAGACAATATGTGGCACTGCATTTTCTTCTTATTTCCACAATTTCGCCCATGTCGCGTGGTTAGAGAGAATGATATACGATAAAGATTGCTTGGTGGAATAGGTAGTGGTTGGTGATCACTGACCAATAATTTTGTATCTGAGTTCAGCAGGATAAACAACACAGGACAGAACAAACAATCATAGATATATACTGTACATTGTGGTGGACTTCAAGAAACTGTATGTTTTACTGTTTCTTTTAATATCGTGCATAACATTAAGGCATGCATAAATATTTAAAAAAAAATCATTTACATACCTCATAAAAACTTCAAAATATAAATAAAAGAAATGATTGCTGCCTTTAACGCCACCATAGACACAGGTGAATACATTGATTGGGCATAGCTGAAGTTGCAAGTAAAACTTAAGTGTGAGTAGGAGGCCGGTCAGTTCTCCATACAATCATCACAGGGTGATTACTCTTTTATTATGAACTTTATTTGAGGATTTAGGTCCAAAATAAAGCATGATATCAATTGATTTTTTTATTATCTAGGCTTGTATTGAATGTTTTTTTAATAATATAATTAACTTGAGAGTTATGAGCCTGGAAACTTTTTCATATAGTTTTCTTTCAACATAATTATCTACAAGCCTAGATTATGACGAGATCAATCGGTTTTAAGCTTAATTGTAGACATAAAATTAAAAATAAATGATCACCCTATGACGTTTGTATGGAGAAGTGACCGGCCAGATCAACTCTAAATAGAATCTCAGTTAATATTTAAACCTACTGTAGTTGTTTGGTAGCAATGGTGCAATAGGAGACTCCATTTATGGCCCAGACAGTACCATATGTCTACTGGCGTTTTGTTTAGCTAGTGCAAGAAGCAAAATCAAATTCAGATTATTATTTGTTGAATCAGTTATTTATTTGTAAATTTTTAATATCACAGGCCTAAAACCCATACAATAGCAGACATGGGATGTGGAGAAGCTGCTCTGTCGAAGCAGATACCAAACAAGGTTCGATCCTTTGACCTGGTATCATCTGCACCTGGGGTGGAGATCTGTGACATGGCCCATACGCCCCTGCTGGCTGAGTCCATGGATGTAACTGTGTACTGTCTCGCACTGATGGGAACGGAGCTCACTCAATACTTGGTTGAGGCTAATAGGGTACTGAAGATGGGGTAAGGTCTACACACAAACATTTATACAATGACTATTTTACTAAGGATGTAGGGGTTACACTAGTGGCCAATGAATAGCTATTGTACAAAGTATGGCACTATTTTTACAGTGAATAATATAAAGCTATAATTAAAAATGTAGGGGATATTTCAGCAGCTAACCTTATGACCCAAAAATTCTAAATTGACTGTTAACACATACGACCACATGATCACTTACCAACAGATGAGATGCTTGATAAAGACTAACCCATAAGCAATAAAAAAAATAAAAACTTGCGGTGCAATTAATTGCGCATAAAACTCGAAAGTTGTACTAGAAGTAGACTGGTAGAATCTGTAGATAGAACTCATTAAATAATTTTTCCTATTAGGTATCACCAAATAAAATAGCCGTTTTCTCTATATAGGAGTACATACATAAATTATATTATGCAACTTTTAATCATGATTTATAATCAATAATCAAATACCAAACGTAGGGATTATGGCAAATACCCTCTTAATAGGGGAGGTTGTGTTCAGCAGTGGATGATCCGGCTGTTACAGTAATCATGAATTCACCAATTGATTTTAAATTCCTTTCTTTATTAAAATGATATATAACAATGTTCAACATACACAATTTAGAAATGCAGTTAGATAAACATTAGGTTAAGTATAATATGTTGTACAGGCTACGATTTAGACCTATTTAAAACTTTTAAACCTATATTGTACAGTTTTTTTATTATGTAAAGTAACAATATAGAAAAATATATACTTCTTGATATTACAATACTCCACATTTTAACCTAATTGTACTAAAAAAGCAACAAAATACCAACAAGAGGTAATTTATACATAATCTGCTTGCTATTTCTAAACAGTTAAAAGAACAGATTTTTTTTTTATACCGAACTGGGTAGCACTTGACCAATATCTCACCTGATGTTAAGTGATGATGCGGTGGACGATGGAGCGCGCTTACCCAGAAGATACCTATTCACTCGCGATTTGAAGACCCCCATATTGTACTTAACCGGAAACACAGACTCAGGCAGGGTATTCCATTCCCTGGCGGTTCGTAGAATGAACGAAGAAGCAAATCGCTTCGTTCGGGTAAATGGAATTTTATACCATATAGCGATGGCGCTTCGGAGTATCCCTGGATGTCCGGTTATAGAATGGGGATGGCGGAATCAAATTGTGAAGATCCGTTGCACACTCACCGAAATGTATCCGATAAAAAACCGATAAACTAGCGACTTTGCGGCGATGCTCGAGACTCTGGAGTCTTTTGCTTACTAGTTGGTCGTCGTTAATGAGTCTCTTGGCTCTCCTCTCAATAGCTTCCAGTGTCTCCAGCTGGTATTTGGCAGAACCATCCCAAAGGTGAGAACAGTACTCCATACACGTCCGGACTAGGGCTTGATACAGGCTAAGCAACTGTCCCGGTGTGAAGTATTGTCTCACCTTAGCCAAAACACCAAGCTTTTTTGAGGCAAGCTGGGCTTTGGACTCAACATAGGAGCCGAAATTGAGAGTTGATGTTAAAGAGATGCCAAGAAGCTCTAGATGGTTACATATCGGCACGGACACATCCCTGAAAGTAGGAGCCAGCTGGAAAGGGCTCCGTTTGGCGGAGAAAAGACACGCCTAGGTTTTAGCTGCATTGAACTTAACCAGATTGGCATCGCCCCAATCGGAGACTGCCTTCAAAGAAAAGTTCAAGCGCTAAACCATCGCTTCCCTATGAGACTGGATTTGTAATGCACTGGTTCGTGCGTTTGATGTGTAACTCTCCACAACGGTACTGTCGTCTGCGTACCCAAAGATACCGGTACCTATATTTAAACAGATCATTAATATGCAGCAGAAACAGGGTTGCAGAGAGTACTGATCCTTGAGGGACTCCGGCATTTATGGCCAATTGGTCGGAAGAACAGCCGTCGATGATTACCCTAATCGACCGATCCCTCAAGAAATCTGATATCCAAACACACAAACCAGTGGGAAGGCCGTAAGAAGGAAGCTTGCTAATAAGGCTATCATGCCAAACCCTGTCGAAAGCCTTCGAGATGTCGAGAGAGACAGCAAGTGACTCTCCGTGGTTCTCGATGGCCGCGCTCCAGATGTGAGTGGCATACGCTAGAAGATCCCCAGTAGACCGGTTTCGGCGAAAAAGATATTTCGTAATGCAAATACAGAGTTGAGTATATATTACTGTAATCGTCCACAAAAGCCGGATCGTCCACTGCTGAACACAGCCTCCCCCATTAAGGGGGTTTTACCATAATCCCCACGCTTGGCAGGCGTCTTGGGGATCGCAGTGTAAGTTGTCAGTTCTTTAGAATTCGCTGCTACCCACCTTCAAGTATTCTTCCCTTAGTCGGCTCTTACGACACCCACGGGATGATATGGGGAGATGCAATTCTAACCCGGCACCCCACGGGAGTATATATTAGGTAAAAACAATTACTGTAAATTAAACAAGAATACATCGTGAATTGTGGAGGATTATGTTAATCATGAGCTACAGGAGTAAATTAGCTATTTTATTTCCAGTGGGCACCTTCTAATAGCAGAAGTAGAGAGTCGGTTCCATGAGGTAGAAGCGTTCACGAAAGAAGTGGCGAAACTAGGCTTCAAGCTGAAGAAGCTGGACAAACAGCATAAAGTGTTCTTCTTCATGGAGTTTACCAAGATCCGAGAGCCGCCCGTCAAGAAATCCAAGCTACCTGTGCTAACTTTGAAACCTTGCTTGTACAAGAGGCGGTGAATAAAACTTCTGACTGAATTTTTGCTTTCACTTCAAGACTATATTCACCTCTAAATAGTTATTGAACCTAACCCACAACTGGGCAAATGTCTTCCCCAATTATTAAAAATAAGAAGTCATTTTGAAAAAGGATTTTTAACATCTGTTTATAACTTTTTTATGATTAAGGTCTTGTGTCTGCCATGATGGCCCTCCTCGGGGAGTAACGGTTTTGGCGTCTCACATTGACCGGGAGAAACATCATAGAATGAACCCATATTGCGCCTTATTCAAAAGGTAGCGTAAATACAGCACCGGCCTTGTAATGGTCTTTCGGCGCCTTTTGAAAGAAGCTACTTTTTCAATAATTAAAGACTAAACAGGCATGGTACATAAAAACGTCACACCAGTTTGCTAGGCCAAAAGACCAGCGTGGATTTCCATTGGCTACGATCTTGCCATACCTGTCTTGGTTCCTTAACTCTCATTCACATTCTTTGTACATGCCCATCTGTTAAGGGTACTCATGACCTGGCCTTTTTCCAGAACTTTTCCATTCTGGTCAGGTCTTCCCTTAGCCACTATTTCATTTTTCGTAGCAATGATAGTCGAGCGGTGATAACTATGTCTGCGGTGCCGCAGGTCCCTGGCTCGATCCCCACCGCCGCCGGCTTGAGCTTCACCGCACGGTAAGAGGGTATTTTGCGAATGCTCGCCTACTACCCTCAAGTAGGACATCTGTTGCAAAGCACCTTACAGAGTGTTGCGGCAGCAGTCCTTGAGAGCCAGTATAATTCAAATATTAAACTGAACAGCTATCTGTCTCAGGGTGACGGGCGCAGTGCAATTCGACATTGTGACGAAATGCATCTGTCATAGGCAGAGGTTACTGCTTAACATCAGATGGTCTTCGTGCTTGTTCCTTCATAATACTATAAAAAAAATGAATGTCCAAACCATCTCAGAAACTCCCAAAAAACGTTTCCGTACCCTCATTCACTCCATATTGCTTCCTTTACCACGCTGTTCCTCACTTTTATCTTTTGTAGTCATACACTTGTACTTCTCAAAGCTCTTATCTCAACTACATAACAAAATTACAAATTTACGAGAGAAAATAATATAGTCATGTGCGAGATTTGAACCCGCGTCCATCCACCCTTATAGCCGGGGTATGCTCTGACCGACTGAGCTAACATATAACAATAGTTTTCTCTCGTAAATTTGTAATGTAAGCCTAGCAGGCGTTATTGCAAACTTATAAAATTATTAAAATTATAAGGTTGCGTCATCATTTACAAGTTTAAAACTAATTGTTCTTCAACCATGGTATGGGGATGGAGCGACACAGTTCAACTTACGTTGTATTATAAACAACTACATTAATTTGACTTTGATCATTCTTCTGCCATGCCCAACTTTAATGTCGACACTGATACTCCCATTTACTGCGAGTCGTGCTTTTCACGTTTCGTTTGGTCGTGAACGTTTGGAGTGGCCCATTCCCTTGATTTCCAAAATCCACTCACCCTTTGGACTCGATGCGCTAAGCGCGGCGTGGCAATTACGTTGATATTTTAGTCCGAAAATCACACTAATTACACTTTAAACTACGGACTTTAGAAAAAAGTATTAGGGTTGTTTTTATATTTTACAAAATTACAAATCTACGAGAGGAAAAATGTTAATTAAGTCAGGTGCGGAATTCGAACCGGCGTCCATCCACCCCTTTAGCCGGGGTATGCTCTGATCCAATTGAGCTAACATGACAATGAGACCTTAACTCCAATTTTTCCTATCGTTATTTTTAACCATCGTATTGGGATGGAGCGACATCTATAGTTCAACTTACGTTGTACTACAAACAAGGCTAATTTTGCAATTAGCATTAAACTTGTTAATGATTTGATGACGCAACCCTATAATTTTAATATTTTTATGTTTGCAATAACGCGTGCTCTGCGGATTACATTACAAATTTACAAGAAGAAAAATTTAAGTCATGTGGGGGATTCAAACCCGCGTCCATCCACCCCCTTAGCCGTCTGTTTTTATATTTTTAAATTTCATCACTTTTCGTTATAATAGTGGCATTACTACTGAGCGTGCACGCGCTTCGAAGACCTAGTTAAGCCGTCGGTTCCGGTTGTTGCCTAAGATGGCAGTCCTTATAGTATGGGGATAGGGCATTACGCGAATGCCCGCCCGGCTAGCTACCACCCCCAAGTAGAAAATCTATCGCCAAGCACCTAAAGGCACCTAGCTGCTGCTGTAGGTGTTAGGTGCTTGGCTTTACTGTAACAGCTGAATCGTCCACTGCTGAACACAGCCTTCCCTATTAACGAGGTATTTGCCACAATCCCCACGCGTGGCGGGCGTTTTGGGGATCGCGGTGTAAGTTGGCATTTCTTTAGAAGGCGCTGCTGCCCACCTTCCAGTATTTTTCCCTTAGTCGCCTCTTACGACACCCACGGAATGATATGGGGAGTTGCAGTTCTAACCCCACGGAGGCTTGGCTTTAGGAGCCAGTAATTCTAGAGTAGCCTGAACAACATCTTGTGCAGTTCTAACCCGGCACCCCACGGAGGCTTGGCTTTAGGAGCCAGTAATTCTAGAGTAGCCTGAACAACATCTTGTGCAGTTCTAACCCGGCACCCCACGGAGGCTTGGCTTTAGGAGCCAGTAATTCTAGAGTAGCCTGAACAACATCTTCGATCACATCACTTATTATCAGGTGAGATAGTAATCAAAGGCTGAAACGAACGTGAAGGTTGGCGCCGCGGCAATTTCGGCGGAGCGGCTCAAGCGGCGCAGATACGCTATCTCGATAGTGGTCATATTTTAGGCGTTTGTTGTAGAGACATTATGTCCATGGGGGCTGAGAGTTCAGCTTATTTTCCTAAACTTATCAGACAGCTTTGTCGATGCGACGCATGATCAAAGTGCTGGCACTTATTTGGCTCAACGAATAAGGATTGCAATCCAACTGGGCAATACTGCCAGCATGCTGGCCTCGCTGCCAACTGTAAATGAGCTGAAGCATTTGGACTGCCAGTGAGTATGCAATGGTTTGTATTGTGACATAATTTTGTGTTGTGGCAAATGTGAATAGAATTTGTATTTATTTAATATTTTACTACCTTCTTATTTTCAACTCAAAATAACAGTATTAGCAACTCTTAGGGCCACGTTAATGAAATTATAAACTTCAGAAAATAGAATTTATTTCAAACGATGAACAAATTGGTAACATTATTGTCATAACGATAAATCAATTCATTTGGTTTAATTAATACAACATAATGTTCTTATTTAAAGAACAAATAAACTAACATTATTATTATTACATTTTCACTGGTTACTGTGATTTGTCTTACAGCTATAATAATATTTATTCTAACAATATTAAACTTTGAGTTCCTCCATAACGTCCTCAGCTTCTGCACGAAGGTTCTCTACTTTTTCTATTAGCATCATCTGAAAAGAAAAACCATGTGATATATGTATAATTTATATCATTGTCATTTTCAGTACATAAGTAGTATAAGTACTGCAAAATGAACAAATTTCGTGTTTAATAAAATAGATCGGGAACTCTGAGAAAATATATCTGTCGTTATGCGTTTATACTATTTTTTATTATTCGTTTTTATATATGATTATAAATTTTAGATTTATGTAAGACAAATCGTTGATATACGCTAGAAAAAGAAAGTGCCCCGCTGTGTATTGATCCTTGCGATCTCAGCATTTTCATTAAACGCCTGGAAAATGTAACTATTTATTTCTGTAGTCAGTCTGATAAGTATGACTATATTCGATTCAGACTTGTTCCACGAAATCCATAATGTGAAAATTTACGAATCAGGGTACGGCGCTGTACACAGTCCAATGCCTTGGAAATACCACAAAATACGCCATCGGCGTTTTTTGTTTTGACCTGTTGAACTCTTCCAAGTATAATATGTGACTTAAATTTTACACCTATGTCGGATATTGATGTGATAAAACTATGCTATGACTACGATTATTTTGCCATCCCTATTACGGCATATATATATATACGGCAAGTACTACACCGACAGAAGCACACCTATTTATGCTTGCTTCCTCGACCTCTCGAAGGCGTTTGACCTGGTAAATTATGACATCCCGTGGCAAAAGTTAATTGACATCTCTATGCCAGAAGACCTGATCAAAATGTTCAAATACTGGTACCTGAACCAAGTCAATGTCGTTCGATGGTCGAATGCGATTTCAGATCCGTACAGGTTGAACTGCGGGGTGAGGCAGGGAGGCCTGACCTCACCGAAGCTCTTCAACCTCTATATAAACGGATTGATCGAGGAGCTCAGCAGCACCCGTGTTGGCTGCCATATTGACGGAGCCTGTGTCAACAATATCAGCTACGCGGACGATATGGTGCTGCTGAGCGCCTCGGTATGTGGTATCTCGAGGTTGTTGCGTATTTGTGAGCGTTACGCGCTTAGTCACGGTTTGATTTACAATGCAAAGAAGAGCGAGTGCATGGTCTTTCGGGCCAGGGGTCGGAGCTGCCCGGATACTATTCCACCTATTAAACTTAATGGTATTGCTCTAAACAGGGTTGATCGTTTCAAGTATCTAGGGCATATTGTGACCTCTATTGTGACGATGCTGACATCGAAAAGGAACGAAGGGCGTTGTCTGTGAGGGCCAATTTGATAGCCCGCAGGTTTACTCGTTGCTCGGAGGCCGTCAAAATCACTCTTTTCAGAGCATTTTGTACGTCCTTGTTCGCGGCAGGCCTGTGGGTGTCATATACGCAGAAACAGTACAACGCTCTTCGTGTGCAATACAATAATGCGTTTAGGGTGCTGATAGGGCTGCCCCGGTACTGCAGCGCCTCAGGGATGTTCGCGGACTCCCGTGTCGACTGTTTTTATGCAACGATGCGGAAGCGGTGCACATCTCTGGGGCGCAGGCTCCGGGCCAGCTCTAATACTCTCCTAAGCGTATTTGCGAGTAGGTTTGATTGTCATTACATAAACCATTGTTACATGGTACATGCACTGACAAACAAACAAATGACGCAGAGGCAGGCACATTTTTAATATGATGACATTTTAAATTTATAAATTTATGTTATTATTTTATTTTATTATTTATTGGTTTTATTTGTATTCATTTTAATTGTATGGAATTTAATTTGATCTAATTTAATTTTAAAATGTAATAATCTATAATTTGTAATATTGTATATGACTTATGGTTGAAATAAATGATTATTATTATTATTATATCATATATATCCAATTGCGGCGTGGAAAAACAAAGCGACAAGCACTTTTGAGGTTTTCTAACAAATAATTTTCAGTAATAGTCCGGAGTATGGTGCGTTGTCCAGTAGATGGCGATAGGCACGTTCAGGTAGTACTGTTCAAATCAAGAGGTCTAAGGACAACCCGGACTCATCGCCTCGGTACTTAACCAACGTAACCTCGGCTCATTCTCATGACTTAATCTTGTCCCGGGTATATACGGTATAGCAATGTCGATACGGTATGCGTTGTGCGCCCTATATGTATATAATCCATTACATATAAGGACATTTTTAGACTGATAATATGGTAAACAAATATCGAACGGGGGAATAATTAGATAGATATTAAGGATAATGTAAATACTGGATAGGAACTGATTAGATATATATAGTGGGGATAATCTACATATCGGATTATAAGAGACTAATAAGACAGATAGTGAGGACATTAAAAATACCAGAAGTGGGGATAATTAAACACGCAGTAGGGACCATGTACAGTACATACTGAATAGGGACTGATTAGACAGATAGTGGGGACAGTGTACAAACCAGATATGTACTAATTGAGTAGATAGTAGAGAAAATGTACATAGTGGGTCGCTGCTGATTAAACAGACAGTGGACGAATAATGCCGTTAATGTACATACCCTGGCAGCACTGATGAGGTGTTCAGCGGCACTCCGTGAGAGATGCGAGATGGCGTGGTGGAGATCATCCACTGAAGCTTTAGCGAGGTCTTCTATCCGCTTGTACCCAGCTCGCACCAGCTGCAGCGCTCGAGCCTTTACAATTTCAACAAATATTCACAAAAAACAAGCAGCTTGGAAGCATGGCATCCACATATCATAGGTTCACCAAAGATAACGCAATACCTGTTTTCCGAAGGTGACAGACAGTGACAGAGTATCCAAAAAAACAAAAAGTTTCATGTGTTCAACCTAGTTATTAATTTTGTGAATATTTCGTCTGCTGCGTCTAATGCGAGACAATAATATGAAAACTGTTACATTCCATATGAATTGTATTAGAAATAAAGAAACTCTACAATATGTATACAAACCGCTATAAGACTGAATATCTCGCAGAACTACATCTGCCTTAATAATAAACACGGAGCAACCTGTGAGTAACTTCACTCCGAGGATAATTGTGATGTTAAGCAAAAGATATTCTTATAAGCCGGGCATTAAGAATAGGCTAATCCGAGGTTAGTTAGAGGTTAGTCTTGGAGTAATTTTACTCCAAGAGTCATCATTGCCGAAGTCGGACAGCCCCGACGGAACCATAGACGCTAACACCGAACACAGTTCTATTCCAGATTAACTTTAACTAGAGCAGTCGTTGGCATCATACCTTCTTAACGGCCGGCAGTTCCATCAATTGCTGCAGTTCCGGCGCTGCGCAATGCTGCAGCCGCAGCGCCAACTCCCCGAACAGAGCGCGGAAGGCCCACAGCGGCGCCATCTCCTCGCAGAACTTCTGCGCTGAGGAGGCGAACGCTGCCGATGACGTCATCACCGACTGCACGGTGCCGCGGGCAATGCAGTACCTACCACATATATGTAGGTATAGAGCAGGGGATTGGTTTGTTGACAGCTGTCACTTGCAGATGCCTTGCACGGTAAATGTGCAGAAATCAGATCCGCAACGAGTGTGCGATGAAGCATTCACCACATCATGACTTACCAACAAATGCGCTGGTGGTCAAAGGCTTTTAGCTGTAAGAAAAGCCACCTTAATATTTTCGAAAATCAGCATTCCATTCTCTCTAGAAAATCCAGAGACAGACCCAAAACAGAATGGGAAAATGCAGTGCTGGATATTAGAGATAGAAAGTTATCTGAAATACAACGAGAAAAGGAGAGACAGTTTTAGAAAAAAAAATCAGAACCGACTTCCAACACTAAAAAGTATAACTAAAAAATAACTCATTGAAATGGTACCGTGCTGATTTACAACACTGTTACGGTCCGACTTCCACAAGTTATTTCATACTTATTAGTATTTTTTATTTTTATTATTTTTAGTAAATTCATATTTCCTACAAGCTACTCACTCGCCTTAAATATTGTTCACCATAGTAAAGTTGCAGCTACCATTGCATCATCAAGTTATGCAAATACATTTTTCAGTTATTTGACTATAATATTAAATCTACTCAACCGATTTTGATTAAATTTAAACAGGAACACCTTGGATCTCACCAACAAATAAATAATAATCAAAATCAGTTCATAACTGGCGGAGTAATTGGATAACAAATATAGAACTAAAAAAATCGTTGAATCGAGAATATCCCCTTTTTGGAAATCAGTTAAAATGTCATATTCCTGTGATATAATGAGAACCAAGATCCAGTGCTACACAGAACGCGGGCATAATGTGGATTTTTTATTAATGATGGAGCATTCGTCAATCATTGCATGGCTAAAAAATTATGCAACCCATAATGTTAGCATCTTTAGCACATAGCACAATTTTATTTTAGAATTTAAGTCTGGCTTGATTCATTGCAGTTCAGATAAATAACCCTGGGAAAATTTAAATTTGATTATTAAAAAAACGTTTTTTTAGTATTTTTATTGACCTATTTATTCAACGTAACAGAAGCATCGACTCTGGAACTGAGGGAACATAAAGTATTCTCGTACTCGTAAGTTGAACAAATCCAAACTAGGACCTTTAGATCTTGATACAACGCAATCCTCTATACAGCAGAGACCTTGGTTGTCTGGTAACTGTGGATTAAAGTAAAGCAACAACAACTAAAAAACTTACTTATCAGCGACGGCCGCGAAGGGAACCTGCTTCCACAGATCATGTAGCATCAGCGCCAAATAGAAACGGCATATTACTCTCTCAGGTACATTCTGTAATAACACACTTTATGAATTTTCATAGCGCGTAGAGTAATTATCAGTATTGCTTAGTTTATAACTTTATATAAAAAAATGTCTCTTCGTGAAGTAAGGTAATCCTACTAAAAAAAATGTTTAGAACAATGCAGGAATTTATTCCGAAGTTTCTTTGAATTCAACCTATTAAAGATAAGCTACAAGTTTTTAAGAAAATATTTAAGAAACAATATGAGTGTAATAAGTTAGCTTCGATTAATCTCTTACATCAATTTACATTGACCAAGCTCAAACAATGTATCCTTTGTCATAGATAAAAATACTTCACAGCTTATTCTATCTTAAGAAATGTTTTTTAATTAAATATATGAAGCATTTCACAAGTAGACCATATTCTGATCTACATTTGTTGTTGATGTTATGCGACACTGATTATTTTAAAATTCGTTAGTTTTTGACAACCCACCATTCAATTCCTATTTTTCATATGATTACTTTAATATGAGCACTATGGCATCATAAACAATACAACAAATTTTAAGAGCATAACATTTTTAATGACAGGTTTTAAGCAGCGGATGCATTAACCGCTCGGCCATACACACATGCAAGACAATATGCGAAATTTTATGGTCTAATTTTACGAACCCTAATTTTATGTTAGAATTAATTTCGTTGCGCCCAGTAGTTAATCAAGTTAGTACATCTATTTCATGCTTGCGTGAAGATTTATAATATTGCACATTAATCACCTCAAAGGGGTCTAGGACAACGTTTTCTCTATAGACTAGAATGTCAATGTTTTATAAGTAACGAATTACATTTTGTGTTAAGCATACTTAATTAAATCGAAATAAACAGGTATTTCACTTGACAAAACAATATTTTTAGGGCTTTTTCTCACTGTCCCTATGAATATGTAAATTCTTATTTCGGTACATACAAATGCAAAACAGCAAACCTACATTTAATAAAATTTTGTTAAATTGGAAAATACAATTATTTCCATAAAATTAAGTAACAATGCAATATGAAAGTAACGTAATTAAAATATTTCGTTTCAATGTGTATTATTCCTAAATTTACATATCTTAAAAACTTTTAGCGCCAACTAGGTCTGAAATAATTTGTGAGTGGGCTTCTCCAAATTTATTAATGAATGCACGAGTTTTAATCATACCATATTAAATATGATATGATTAAAATGTGTAAATGTGAGTAAAATTACTATAAAACAGAGAAGTAAGTACTTACAGTGATGGACTTTCCAGTCATCATTCTGATAGCATTCATCTCCGTGATGCCCAGTATCTTTGCGGTCTGCACGCCTTCCTCGTCCAAATTACAATACTGAAAAATTTTACTATATTTAATACCTATAATTTCTTTGGGAATATTTTTTTCCATCATGAACTCGCATTTAAACTTTTTAAGAGTTCCCTATAGAAAATGGGACCCTATTACTAAAAGCCTCGGCAGTCCGTCCGTTTTTTAAAGGGCTGTATCTTTGGGACAGTAATAGATTGAAATTTTCACAGAATATGCTTTAGTATTTCGCATTGCCTAACAAATAATAATAGTATATAAAAAGAATCTCCATAGAAAATACATGTTTTTTTTTTTTTATTTCTATCGTAAAAACGGTAATACATACAAGCAAACAAACTTGGTAAATGTTTAGTCTAATATGTCTAACCCAAAACCATCCGTCCCTCGGGCCAATTTGAGTGAAGGGGAGTCATTATTCGAATTTATCCATTCGTTCTTGTTGTTTAACCGTCTTAAGGGGACAGATCGACATCTATAATTAAAGTGGATTGAACTACAAACAAAACCCATTTCTGCAACGCTATGGAGCCGAATGGTGAATCCATGGAATGCTAAGTAATTCGTCTCAAACTTACCAACGAGTAGTAGTGTCTATAGTCGGGCCTGACGCCAGCTCCGTCGTGAGGAGTCACCAGGTACAAGAGATGCAGACTGCCCATCAGCACCAACCCGCGAGACGCCACTTCCAGATCTTTCAACAGCTGCTTCGCGGTACTCAACTCCATACATCCTATAAAGAGGGCTTTCGATTATGAGCATTTTATTTTATCTACCTATTTCTATGGATTTTACTTTGACACTGTGATTGACATTTGTAGTTTTAATCAAATTTTTACATGTTATTATTTGTGCTGATTCACATTAAGTTCTATCTATTAGCAGATAGTGAAAAAATGTAATCATACAAATTCTAATTTAATATACCTATATTTATTTTTTTGTAACTTGAATCTAAGACTTAAGTCAATTTGTTGACAATAAATGAATATCAATAGATAATTTGTTTCATTCAAATAAATGAACCAAGGGAACTGTTTGGTACCAGTATATATTTATTGCTATGAGTAAGCATTTGTTGCTATGAGTAAGCATTTGTTGTGTCTGATTAAGCGACAGAAAGTCGTTGTAAGTATTTAGTTAATTACCTTTAATAGCAGCCCTCCCAAGCGTGCTGACCGCCAGTAAACTGTCTTTGTACACGTAACAGTCTTCGGGTTTGGAAGGATCCGAGTTACTGTTGCATTGGTTGAGGAGTTGCAGCGCGCCCGACTTCAGCAACGAGTGGAGAGAGGAGTCGCACATCGCCTGTATATCTACTGGGGAACTGGAACAACGATCATGTTCATACTACTTATATCAAAAGGAGAACATTGAGAGCGGTCATGGGAAATGGGGTCTGACTGAAAAATAAATGACAACGAAAAAAATGCCTTTAAAGTTTAGTCTTGTACAAACATGTCAGGGCGTGTTCTATCTGTGTCATAGCAGTAATTTTTTTTTTGTGATTTTGGCAATAAACAGTAGCACGTGATTGCATTTATTAATTGTTATTATCATTGACGTTTTTATTATTTACTTTCTTGTTTATTGTTTTCATTAAAGAATAATTCATGAAGGTACGTGACATGGTGGAAGACGAATTACAACAGATGGACGATGGTCATAATTATATTATTTTCACAAAACTATTCATTTTTTTTAACTTTGAATATTAATTTTGCATTGTAATGAAGTAGAAGTACTACGAGGGGTGATCCAAAAGTAATGATAATCAAAATAATACACGGTGGTTAATGTTACAAAAATAATTTATTTTTCTACATAGTCTCCTAATGAGGCAATACATTTAGTTAAACGTTTTTCTAAACCTAGGATTCCCTTAGAAAAAAAATCTTTATCTTGACTCTCCCAAAATGCCTCAACAGCTGCCATCACTTCGCTATCATCTTCAAATTTCTGGCCTCGGAGATGTTCTTTGAGCCGAGGAAAGAGATAGAAGTCACTGGGAGCTAGATCTGGCGAATAGGGAGGGTGTTCGAGCAGTTCGAACCCTGTTTCTTGAATGGCAGCCATCGCAACTGCGGCTTTGTGAGCCGGTGCGTTGTCTTGGTGAAACAGCACCCCAGCTCGCAGTTTGCCGCGCCTTTTTTCTTTAATGGCCTCCCGTAATCTTCTTATTTGGTCTGCGTAGTAAGAGCCCGTAATAGTAGCTCCCTTTTCCAAGTATTCGACCATAATAATTCCTTTAGCGTCCCAAAAAACGGACGCCATAACCTTTCCTGCCGAACTTGAGACTGAATTTTTTCGGCGTCGGTGAGGAGGCTCGTTTCCAAGACATCGACTGCTTTTTGGTTTCCGGGTCGAAATGGTGGACCCAGGTCTCATCCATGGTCACGAAACGTGACAAAAAATTTTCTTTATCGGCTTGGAACTTCTCGAGATTAACCCTTGAAATGTCAACTCGTTTTTTCTTTTGCTCGTCTGTTAACATTCTCGGTACCCAACGCGCAGAGACCTTCTTCATGTGCAATTCGTTGGTTAAAATTCTTTGAACGCTACCATAAGAGATCCCTGTCATCTCAGCTACGTGCCTGACGGTCACTCTTCGATCTGCCATCACGATATCCTCTATCTTTTTGGCATTGTCTTCAGTGGTGGACGTGGATGGGCGTACTTCACGATGTTCATCTTCCGTGGATGTTCTACCCAGCTTAAACTCCTTGGCCCAGCGTGCAACCGTGGAATATGGAGGGGCAGAGTGCCCCAATGTTTCCACCAAGTCGTTGTATATGTCTTTGGTAGACATTTTTTTCAGAGAGAGATATTTAATGACAGCTCTGATTTCGTTTTTCTCCATTTTGATGTTATCACTCCGGTTGTCAGTATTCAAATGAATGTATCTCCCTGGAATCATGGTGTATTTATACGATTTTTTCTCGCGCACCTTGTGGATGTATGAGCAAGCAAAACAATTTTTTTTAGATTTTAATATGGTCTAGAAATACCTGATTATCATTACTTTTGGATCACCCCTCGTACATTTTCAATAACAAAAAAATGTTAAATAAACTGTTTAATTTCGATCATTCCTTTTGATGTGACCGCCTAAATTTAATACAAGAACAAATGACAGAAGACACAAGCAACCGGTGGTTAGCACACATACGCGAACATGGCAGAAGAGAGGCTTTACAATTACTATCAACTAACGTTAACTCCGTTCGGATGTAATTATATTATTGTTCCCAGGTAAACGGTAAGTACATTAACCTAGATAAAAATAATTCAGTACACTGTTGCACCCCTAATTAAGGGTTGTAAGGAATATTAAAGACAAATGAACCCGCAACTCAAGGTCCAGAGGCTTCACATCACCTTGAACCGCAGGTTCCCGTTAGCGTCCCGTTAGTGGCCAACGTTAGTTTTCCACTCAACAGAATTTAATATTCTCCTCCAGCAAGCGTGATCTCCTTTGCATGGTGGTATGGAATTTTGCGAATGCTCGCCTGGCTAGCTACCATCCTCAAGTAGAAAATCTGTCGCTAAACACCTAAGCAATGTTTTCCGATCCGACAGCTTTCCTCGTGTGCCTGTAATTCTAGGGTTAAGCCTTTTCACACCTTCGACCACATCATCACTTACTGTTCGGTAAACAAAGGTAAGCTATGCGGTCGGGTTGAATCCTATCGCTAGGTGGATAGTGCTCATACTCGCGCGGACGCGAATCTTGATAGTCTTGTGATCGGCGGGTGCTCGATCTATTGTGGATGTGTGCGTGCGGCCTCTTAATGTTAAGGTCAGTTCCGCAGCGGATTCGACACACGCGGAGTTTTAAAGATACGGTTTTACCTCAATTGACCTAGTCTTACGTGCGGTCACGTATGTGTATAAAAAAAGTGATAAAAAAGGAACTGTTCGGGTTGAGGCAACCCACTGATTTCGGGCGCCGGGCGTTCATCGTGAGTAGCGGAGCAACGGTTTCCTGTCTGCGGGCCTCTACGTCACCATCGGGCTCAAGGGAAGTTTGAGGTAATTGCAATTCCTTAATCTATTCAACTGCAGTTAACGTAGGTTAGGGTGTTTTGCATTAAGCCCCCTTCGTCGGAGCGACTAGCGAGCCGTGTAGGAGTAAGTTATATATATCGGCTTGTGTTTTCCTGTGACATTCTAGGAACACGATCGAATACGCCACGACACCATGGTATAGTTTGGGACCACAGGGAATGAAAAGGGCTCCCGCCCAAACATCCACCATCAGGTAAGATTGTGGTAACCTTTCAGCAATTAAAAGAAGTAAATAAAATTAATAAGCAAAAATATATTTAACTTTGCAATATAACAGTCTATTTTACAGAACTGGTCTGATTACTCAACAAAAAAAAGAATCATTGAGATCCAATAAAAAGGTATGCAAGGTCATACATATAAAAAAAATAATGGTTCTCAACCTCTTTTAATAAATAAGTGTCCATTTTTGTCATCTTTACAACACGTCTATAGAAGGAACCTACCCATATATTTTGACCTTTAAGACCAACACATGAATTATTTATAAGTGTAAAAAGAAGCCAATACGTTAAATTCTTCATTACGTTTTATTGGCTTTTGATGAATTTAATATAATTTTTTTTAGCTCTATTGGAAGTCGTAAATGGCGCTATCCTGTCAGGCATTACTGACGGGTGTCGTATACTGACCTATCCTGTTCAGTGTGAGTGATAGCCATCAGCGTCGACGCCAACAGTTCCCGCAGCTTGGCTCTAGTGTTGGCGAGTCCCAACGCCACTGCACTCATCAACAGGCCGTCAACGGATTGGGACAACACGCTCTTTGCCGGGGCTATACCGCCGGACAGCACTGCACGCAGCTGGGGCCATTCCGCCGGACTACATATTATTATGCTCTCACCTATCAAGAGAGGTTGCAAAGTTGCAATCAATATAAGTTACAAAACTTGTATTCTTTAATACCAAATCTTAGTGTATCATGACGAAAATGTTATTCTTTTTATCGAGTTGAAATATTGTATGTATTAAATAATTTATTTCATTGTTTAAGAAGGATCCTTCGGGCTACCTGGAGGGATATCCTACCGACTGCCCCAAAAAGACAATCGCCAATATAGTCCGGATGGTTGGTCTTATCTTCGCAAAATTGTGCATTTTATAATATAATTTTTAAGTTCGTTAATGACTTGATTCAGTGTGGGTATGTGGCATATAAGTAATTTGTGGCGAATAAGTTAGATAGAGTAATCGTGTAGTCACCAGTGTCGCAGTGCCCGGCCCGGCCGGCGCGGCCCGTCATCTGTCGGTAAGCGCTGAGCGATATGAAGTCCCGTCCGACGCGCGGCGCCCGCACGATGACGCGCGCCGCCGGCAGGTTCACGCCGGCCGCCAGCGTCGACGTGCAGCATAGCACTGATAGCACGCCCGACCTGACGATACACATATATCTCACTAACCTACTCTATCTTTGGCTTTGAACAGAAAAATTGTGCTCGAGTAGTTAAACTGAGCTGTTAAGTTGGCACGCAAATACGAGGTCTAATATTTTGATTTTTTGATAAATAACAGAAATAACCCAGCAACTTACAAGATTCTTAATAATTGCAAAAGCATCAAGATAAGGAGAAAAGGGTAGTTCTAGATACAAGTGTTTTCAATCACTAATCAGACATGAAAAATATTTCAATATCAACGACGTACGAACATAGCGTGTTAAGTTCGATAAACACCGAAGCGGTAACGGCCTGCAGTCTTACTGTAAACCCACTTCCGACTTTGTCTCTATCATTACAATGCATAGTATAACGGTCAAGAGACAGGCACAAGTCACGCGGCCACAAGCGACCCACCACCGCTTGCCGAACTAGGCGATACTGGCCACTGTCACTTCGGTGTAAATAATATGAACTCAGTTTTATAACGAATACTAGTGACATTTAGGAGAAGGTTATAAATGAATGGTATCCCCGTAGGCGCATTACCTGAAGGCCTGCTCTAGCAGCGCCCGCTCGTCGGCCGCCAGCCCCGCGTGGTGGAAGGCGACGCCGGCCCGCACGCAGCGGCACAGCTCCGCACTCGCGCCCTCCGCCCGCAGCGCGCGGGCCACCTCGCCGCGCTCGCTACCGAGGTGTGCGGACATCTCTCTGGTATACATATACACCTTCATAACTACTATTGTTACGTTACGCGCTTGTCGCACATTTCAAGAGAGGCAATAATGTTTTTTATGTTTGTTACCTCAGAACATTTTACTGGGTGAAACGATTTAGATGTTTCTTTTTTTACTTAAAAGCTGATGGTTGTCGTATGTTATCATTTAAATTTCTTCAAAATCGGTCAAGCCGTTTTACAGTTACACACCAATAACTGAAAAATATTGTCCTATCTTAATGATGTAGTCGTTGACAGTGAGTGACAATCGACCCCGTTAGTAGCAAGGGTCACTAAAAAGAGTGGAAAAAAAAACCAAAAAACCAACTTCAACACTCATAAGTGCGAAATAACTTGTCGAAGTCGGTACCATGCGCACAATACTGTGATAATAGGTACTTTTGAACTACAATTTAGAGCTAGATCTTTCAAATAAATTCAATGAGTAATAAAATTAATAATATATTAGATGTCATAAAAATATTCTCCCAATGTCGTTTATTACGTGACCAATTATCAATAAGTCAATCTAGTAACAAAACAGAATTAAAACCGCCATAAACTGTTAAGTAATTCAAGCTGCGGTCACTAAACATATAGGCACTTGAATGGGCGACCGCTAGTGGCATTCAGTAACTACTAAATTAGTAACTACTTCACTCTACGAATAAATATGTAAAGAAGTGTATCTATAACATAGAGTCACCGTTTTAATTTCAGACTCAACAAGTTCACAATTAACAAAACACGCGCAAGGGCAACCGTCTGTTCCAGTATTAACCAACTTCGACCACATAACCTCTTACTAAAAGATGAGATTGTGGTCAATGACTAGGACATCGTTAAAAAACCGCTAAGAACGCTTTATTTGTATATATATGGTATTATTCATCGGAAACCTCATCGGCCGGAAGACATACAAAGGGCTCCACTGTATACATAGGGGATTGCCATAATCCCCACGCTTGGCAGGGGACTTGGGTAACGATGTGCCAGGTGGCAGTACTTCAAAAGGCGCTGCTGCCCACCTTCTGGTATTATCCCTTCATCCCACTAGAACATATAAGGGGATACAACTCTAGCCCAACATTCCACGGCTTAATGAGGGTGGAAACCCCCAGATCATAACAATATATGCATACTAACTGCGTTTGCAGATTGCAGAGTAAGTTGGCGACGTTCTCACAGTTCCGCTTGGTGGGACAGAAGACGAGACAGGAGGCGGGCGGGCCGCGCTCGCTCACCAGCCCGCACACGCGGTCCGGGTCCAGGCGCCGCGCCGCCTCGGAGTACTGCCGTACAACAACACTTTATCTATACTACTTTATATTACTTTATCTAAATATACAACAACAGAAAATACCGATGAACATTACTTTATTTACATTATCACACTCCCAAAAGACTCCTTTGAAACAGTAATAGACAATTTGCCTGTGGGGTGTCGGGCCAGAATGTCACCCCCTCCATTGCTACCTGCTGGTGTCGTAAGTCGTAAGGCGACTAAAGGTAAAATAACGGAAGGTGAGCAGCAGTGCCACGGTACTGTTATCTATATAGATATAAGATAGAGATAACATTACCGTGGCAGTGCTTTCTGAGGAACTGATATCTTAAAACTGCGATCCCCAAGACGCCTGCCAAGCTGGGGGATTATGGCAAATCCCCCCTTAAAGGGAGTTCAGGCTGTGGTCAGCTGTGGACAATGCGGCTGATACAGTACAGTAATCGATTTCTGATAGATCCTAAAAAAATTTAAGCAATATGGTAGCCGTGCGATAATAGCTATGGACTGCAGTGCCGCAGGCCCATGGTTCGATTCTCGCCGCCCCGGCTTGAACTTCTTCACATGATGGAAGTGCAATTTGCGAATAATCACCTAGCTTGCTACCACCCTCAAGTAGAAAATCTGTCACCTAGCAATGTATTCCGGCAGCGGTTCTTGAGAGGTAAATCTAGGCCTCGTAGGTTAAGCGTGTTAACACTTTCGACCACATCAATCCTTGTCATGAAGTAAGATTGAGGTCAAATGGTAACCTATCATTAAAATAACGATAAATTAACAAAAATACAACGATAGGGAATATAATATTTTAAAATTTTATAGAGTCCAAAATTACGAATTTGTTGCCAAATTGACCAGACCGTCAATTACACTCTCATGTCTTTTTATTAAACTATAGTGATAATTAAATTCATATTCCATTTTTTTTTAAACAAAGTATCCATTATATAATTGTATTACATTACTCCCAAACTTGATATGCATACTCATGTACATTCAACGTTTCATACACACAGGATATATGCAGTTGGCTGCTACACTGACCTTGTGTTATAACATTTTTTTAATATACTTAAAACAGTTTTTTTTTATATTTCAAATCCATTCTAATATTGCCGGCAGATATGTTGGCAACATTCAACAACCTTTTGCTTATAGTTAATTATCAGTACTATCAGTACTAATATTATAAATGCGAAAGTAACTCTGTCTGTCTGTCTGTCTGTCTGTCTGTTACGCTTTCACGCCAAAACTACTGGACCGATTTGAATGAAATTTGGTATGGAGATAGTTTGAGACCCGGGAAAAAACATAGGATAGTTTTTATCCGGCTGCGCAAAAAGAGGTTAATGTTTTCGCGCGATAACCGACATACGCGCGGGCGGAGCCGCGCCCGGAAAGCTAGTTTTCTATATAATTTATAAAATGATGTGTACTCACATCATAAGCCACCTGCCTATAAGGCACCACCTCCAGCTCGTCTCCGTTCTGTATCCTGTGCAGCGTGTCTCCCAACTTGACATACTCGTCGAGCTCCACAGGCCGGAAGTGACGTTGGAAAACGTCTGCGCGCAGGAACTTTGCTATGTCCGGCAAGTTGCCGATAGTAGCGCTCATGCCAACGATTTGGATGTCTTCTGGATATTTTATTGGAAATGTTATTCGGGCTGAATTACAGGCTATGAATTTAAACACTGCTTCAAATAAAAAATCGGCAAAGTGCGAGTTGGACTCGCGCACGAATGGTTCCGTACTATTAGCTATACAACACTAGACTTAATATTTTAACCTCTTTTTGTTTTATCGTGCGCGAGTCCGACTCGCACTTAGAAATACATCGTCTGTGAAAATTTCAACTGTCTAGCTATCACCGTTCTTGAGATACAGCCTGGTGACAGACGGACGGACGGACAGCGAAGTTTTACCCTTTGGGTACGGAACCCTAAAAAGGAGCCTTATCTTTATCTAAAAGGTTACGTAAATACCAGTTCACTAAAATAAGGCTCCTCTACTGTAAATTATTGCAGCGCATTTGCACAGGTAGATATGCGTTGTTTTGGGCACAGTACACACTGTACACAGTCTTAATTTGGTAATTTGGATGCAATGCTAATGGTTCATACAATAAAATGTAAAATATGATGGCAGTAGTCGTTGCACACTACACTCAGAAAATGTGGAGGGTCATGCCTTCGTTAGTAGAAAGGTCTGTACTTCTTAACAAGTATGAAACTTTGGTTTTCTCGACCTGCCTGATGGATAAACTGTACATATCCATGTCTTAACTTAGAACAATGTTTCCTTAATAGCTTTTATCCTTAGTCATAGGGCATCATGATAATATAGCTAGGCTATGCAATAAGCAATCATTATAATTGACTAGGTATTAGTCGTTAGTTATATTTTAGTTGAGAAAGTATGCGGAGTTAGTTTGAATAGGTACAAATGGAAGGAAAGAACTCTGCAAAAAGCCAAATTGAAGAAGAGCAAGGTAAAGAGAACCTTTAGTTAATAGGAGTGAATAAATAATGCGATGAGAGGGAATGCAGCAAGAGTAATGCCAGGACTGTAGCCGGTGAAAATCAGTGTATTCTGCCTATCTCTGCTAACTGCGTGACCTTATATTACAAAATGGCGTGAATTATGTTACTGAATATTATAAGAAACAGGGATAAATTGAAATAGAATAGAAACGATAATACTTACGATTGGTGAATATGACAGTGGACAGTAAAGTTTCCAGTGTCCCTCCGCGACCTTTCTCTCCAATTAAGTGCAGTTCATCTACCTATGACAAAAAACATCACATTCAAGTTTAAGAAATTGTAACGATGATAGTGTATACTTGTATAACTGCTCATAAAGGGTATTTTATGAAATATCAAGATCTGATTATACACAGTATTATAGTTTATAAACATCATTGCAAAAAGGCAATAATGTTTCAAATTTTTTAATAGTTAACAATGTAGCAGTCCCAGGGATAATTTAAGGGAGATATTTATCACAACATTTAAAGTGTATTGATACAGAAACAATGTGTAGACCACTGCTACATTTAGCAATGAAGCTCTTTCAAAGTCTACTATATGTATATATAATATCCTCCCATGTATAGATGTACTTTTATAATGAATAAACTCAGGTGCTACTTAGCGGAAATCCATAATTAATATTAACAAAATATTGCAAATTTTGCAAAAAATTTTAGACAACATTACATCAATAAATTTCTTGATCGTGTGCTGGAAGTCTAGACATCTCGAGGATGCTTCATGTGAAAGGGAAACGCGTCGATAATCTTCCAGTTTGGCGTTTATGACATCACGTCGGCTTATCAGGAAAATTAGGTGGAGTTGTCACTAGATACATTTCTATATGTTTAAATGTTTTCTTAAAATATTTGTTATTATAATGAACTTGTATTTTATTGTTTATTATTTTATATTATTATATGGACCAGACAGGTTTTCATTTCTACCAGGACTGCCATTTTAAAAGTGTACATTTGAAGCCATGATGCTTCGATTCTCGAAAATATTTATGGTTCTACAATCTACACCATACTCTAAAATCTTAATCTTAGTAAAATCTAGTGTACCACTATTAGTCCAATTTCATGAAGCCTGTTCAGTTCGATCAAGCTCCTGATCAATGCCAGTCCTTTCTCAATAGTTCCAATGTATATGCTGTTCTTTTTGCGCCTCTTCTTGGGTGGAATGTGGCCCTTACCAGCTGCATATTCTTCTACCAGAAAATCTAGTTGTACAGCAAACGGTGACAGTGACCAGATCTGAAAGAGCATAATAGTCATCAACTACATGGATTTTTATTAACTACATATACCGGCTAGAACTCACGGTGTTTAGTCCTTATCTCCGACCGGTGTTCGAGCAGTAAAGATGCTCATTCTCAAGGAATGTGGGCAGCTTCGAGGGCCGCTAGACACGACTAAAATATGAGTTTCGCTTAGCTTGTGATAGTGCTTGTTATTATAATATTTAGAAACACCCTTTGTTTGTTTTCAGGAAATCTATTGTGAAGCCTTAACTGCTTAAAATCAAGTGTGAGAATTCACGCACTTCATGTGTTTCTATACATCTACATTGGCCATTGTAGATTGTCTCAATCACCAGGGGTTTAGGGAAATGGGTAATGGTATGGAACTTCACTTCTTACCTTTTCCTGCACAATGGCAACAAATGGGAGTATGAACAATGCATTCTTCTTCCTGACAATAACTTCTTGCAGCATCAGCACTTCTGCTACTAGGGTCTTGCCTCCGCTTGTTGGTAGAGCGTAGATAAGATTTCGTCTCTCTTGGATTGCATCTAAGTTCAGACATTCCTCTTGCCAGTCTATGAACATTGAATTTAGGTTTATAAGGTTTGAATACATTTTAATACACTTCCACATTTGCACACAAGGAATGTTTTGTTTGCATCTTTTTGGTATGAGTAAAAAACTACCTAAACAAACTTTCACTTCATATAAGTCCCTCAGGTAGAAGATGCCAAATATTTGGCTACATAACTAGAAACAACAGCAAACTGGATAGCAGCATTGAAAAAGAAAAAACAACCTACAATCTAGTCGTAGAATATAGGTAACATCCAACTGTATAAATGTCTATAAAATTTTGAAGCAGGTAACAAAGTTTGCTTAGTCATTCTGAAATTATCAACATTATCAATTTAAGCAACGTCTGCCTCGGTCAAGAGTTGGATGGGTGACCGCTGGTGACATTACTACTGAGCGCTTCCGTGCTTCAGAAGGCATGATAAGCCGTCGGTCCCGGTTGTTGTCTTAGGATGGCAGTCGTTACAGCCTGGTGGTAGGGCACTTTGCGATCTTACCTGGCTGGCGACCACCCTCAAGTTGAAAATCTGTCGCCAAGCACCTAACGGTGTGTTCCGGCAGCTGTCCTTGAGAGCCAGTAATTCTAGGTTAGCCTGTACAACATCTTCGACCACATCATCACTTACCATCAGGTGAGATAGTGGTCAAAGGCTAACCTATCAGGCATAAAAAAAAAAAAAAAACAGGACATGTTAAGGCGTCGGTCCCGTTTGTTGTCTTAGGATGGCAGTCATTATAGCATAGTGGTAGGACATTTTTGCGAATGCCCGCCTGGCTAGCTACCACCCACAAGTAGAAAATCGTTTAACTGTATTTAAGGATTTGTGGCCTCTTTTAATTTAAGCAGTACTGTGAATGCAGATAAATAAAGAGCCATAATGATAATGCCAGTTATAATACCACATTGTATAGGTAAAACCAAAGAAACTTGGTATCAATGTGGACAATATTGTCCAATTTATGAATGAAATTCTATTGTTCTCTTTATCTCGGATGCTAATGGATTACCGTATTAAAGTAAAACCAATGGTATGTGAACACCGTATACAAGTGTTCACATACCATTGGTTTATTTATTTATTTGATTATAGGCGAGCAGCGCAATGCTGATGTGCCTATATCACACTGTGTCGAATCATTAGGCTTTTTTTGTAGTGTCCACACACTTGCGAGGCAGCATTGGTTACAAGTTGGCAAGTGACTTTTTGCTTTTACACAACCAGTTATCCAGCCTGTTTAGTATCAATAGTATATATATATATATATATATATGTCGTAGGTATACATAGCTTACCATAAAATTTTTCTATGTTTCTATATGCCTTAAATAATCCTTTTGTGGCAGTGGGAAGGCCATAAAACCCATGATCAATAGATACGGGTTTGTCTACCACTTTTGATTTATTAAATTTTGTAATTCCTGTTTTCTTCTCTTCTAATTCAATTCCACTTTCCTTAATATCTAACAAAAACGAGTCCTTTGTTTGAAATAGTGAGCTTCTATTAATTTTTTTTGAGTCTGTCAACTGATATATTGACTGATTTATTTCATCAAAATTTTGTTCTATTTGCTCTTGGAACTCATTCTCAAATCTTTTTGTGTTGTTGACTAAATTTGATTGCTCCAATTTGGTCTGGAACATGTCATCAGATATTTCATCTAACTCTTCTATTGCAACCAAATTAGATACTTCTTTATTGCACAGTTGATTATGATTTTTATTACTTACAATTATAGACTCCCAGTTATCGATATCTCTAAATATTGAGCTGTTGAGAATACCTGGAGAACATGGGATATCAGAAGAAGAACTGTTATTGCTCTCAGATATATATTCTACTTGATTGCAGGGTAAATGAGGAGAGTCACATCGCTCAGCTGAAGTTTCTGGATTACATGGTGATTTGAAATTTATTGGACTAAAATTTTTAAGGATATTAACGTTTTCATGATTTTTTGGACGTAATATTCTCCCTGAACCTAATCTCCGACGCTTCGGTGTTGAGGTAGTTTCGAGAAAACTTCTTTGGCTTGAATACATTGATGTAACTAATAATTTCCTCTATTTAAATGAAGCACAGCATATCACAGTAATGAGCACATTTAGAATTGAGCATATGCCGTATTCTTTCCTCCTAAATCTTATCAACTATAAACCAGTATACGCGGCACCGCGCCACCCCGCCCCGCTTGACCATTTCAAATCAAAACATTTTCAAAACAAACAAACAATTAAGCAGGGTTGCAAACCTTAATTTTTTTCCTCGTACAGATTATAAAAATCTCGTATTTTAGCTTTTGAACCTTGTACATTCATATTACGTGTGTGATAAGATAAATTTAAGAAAAAAGCGTTTAAGGCGAGCTTTCCACGGACTTTAGGTATTTTATGCGAGCGCGACGTATTCATTTACGTGACACAAAGTTGTGTGCGATGCGCCGCGCTCACGCTTTAAGCTCTCCATGTAAGGTACAGTACAGTCCTACCTACGTAGCGGAGATCACGTCAGTATGACATTTTAGAATGGAATTAACTTTTGTCGTGTATTGGTACATACGCCGGAAAAATAATCGGGTCCTGTAGGGGTTTGGTCAGTACAGTAGTGTTTATATATCTATACAGGATGTTAGGGTTATTGTGTACCTACGGTTATTTTAGATGGGTAAATTATCATTCTTAAAAAAACATTTTTATTCCTATTCACAAATGGTAATTTGGTAATATTATTATATAAAATATAATAATAATAATTATAATAATAATATAATAATTATATATATATATATGTATATATATATACATATATATATATAATAAACTTCATTAAAAGAAAACATTAAATGTCACAACCATGTCATGTGAGAATCCCAGAACTCAGTACCAAGTCTGTCTGTCACAGTTGTCCCATTTACTAATGGCTAATAATAAAAATGAGTGATATAGCTGCGTAAAAATAAGTTTTATATTAGTTATTTTGTTAAACGAGTACCCTTTTGTGTCAAGACCGTGGCTCTTAAAATATGTATAATAATAATAATAATAATAATGTTTATTCCAGTAACCAGAAAATACCCAAAAACAAATTAAGAGCCCAGAGATTCTTTTTAAGCAAAGAATGCTTGTATTAGGAGTCCCTGCTCTTTCATAACATAGAATTTCTTAACTTGGAGTGAATTGTGAAAAAATACGTATGAGGGTGTGTATGTTTGTATGTAAGGGTGTGTGCGTGGGGGTGTGTACGAAGGGGTGTGTGTGAGGGGGTGGGGTGGTGTGTCCTGTGTATGTGCGTTAAATTGTCAATGAACCTTATTGAACCTGAAGAAACATTTCAGTATCTTCATATGTAAGCGGTGCTACCCACTTGATCATACATTTATTAGATTCATATACCCTTTTTGCATATAAATCTAGAATTTTGTAAGCTTCATTGTATACTTTAACCGATCGTGCAATTGCTTCAAAGCGAATTTTGATTTATATATTGTGGTTTGTGCTACCGAGATCTTTCTTCTTTTTTTTTATTTATTCTGGATGTTAGTATCAAATGAAAGCGATTTATGTTTTTAAAGAACTAAATTAACAACATATAGTTTTCTAACCGAAAGCAAGTTACTAATTGAATATATACCTTCGGTACATTACCTAATACTTTTGAAATAAATAACTTTAAGCAATGCTCGCTGAGCCCGTTCAACTGCTATAAATTTAGTTTTTGATGCTCCTCCCCATATAGGAACACAAAATATTAAGATTGATTGTGCCAACGCCATATAAATATCATTTAATAAATTACGAGGTGAGTTGTTAGTTTTTTTTGGAGCTACATGCCTAAGAGATCTGAAGATCCATATCAATTTCCTTATTCTGTTAGATACTTGCTCCAGATGAGCGTACCAAGATAATCTGTGATCTATAATAACTCCTAGATACTAAGCATCTGATATCTTGCGAATACTGGGGCATCTACAGTTTGTATTGTTGATATTGTCACATTCATGAACTCTTATGTCTAACTCCGCTAGCGGTTGAGTCCGATTACTGATACTAAAACATATGTAGTTCGTCTTAGAAGTGTTAAGTGTAAGTAGATTATATTTAAGCCAAAAATCCACCTGTGCCAACCCAGTTTCAGTATTGTTTTTTACTGATGTCCAAGATTTTCCGCAGAAAACAATCGCAGTGTCATCAGCGTAAGAAAAAAGTTTGGCATCTTTGGCATTTTTTCTTTGGCTTCTGGCATTTTTAAATTGTATAAATCATTGATATATATTACAAATAGCGTAGGACCTAATACACTACCCTGTAGAACGCCGTATATTACGTCCATGTCATCACTAATGGTTTGGCCTACCCTAACTTTCTGCTTCCTGTTGAATAAATAGTCTATAAAAAGTTTCAAGGGTATTTCTCTGATTCCAATACTTTCCAGCTTCTTTACAAGGATCGGGATGGACACTGTATCAAACGCTTATTAGGATCCAGGAATACCGCTAGACATATATTTCCTTTATTGAGTTGATCTATAGCATGTGAAGTTAATGCAGTTATTGCGTCTTCCGTGGATTTACCTTTTCTAAAGCCGAATTGCATAGGAGATAAAATATTAAATGAATTTAAATAATTAACTAATCGAGAATTAAGTAACTTCTCTAGGATTTTTGATATTGCTGGCAATAGAGATATAGGACGATAATTGTTAATATCGCTTTCATCCCCACCCTTATGGATCGGAATTACTATAGATTGTTTTAAAGGAGCCGGAAATATTCCCATTTGAAAACATTTGTTAGCCAAATGGGTTATGATAGGAACCACTTCATTTCTAATAAATTTTAAAAATCTAGTTGAGATATTGTCCCAGCCAGGTGAGCTATCAGATTTTAGACTCATCAGGACTCCATCCACTTCATTTACATTCGTATCAATAAGAACGAATGAGTTTACCTGTTGATTAATTGTATTTGTACATATAGTTGGTCTAATTTGTTGGGCTAGAGATTGTCGTAACGTGTAGTTCGGGGAGTGAATTAAGCGATACTTACGACATATATTTATTATAATAAGGTGTCCTGGATAGTCAGCGGGCAGCATGTGAAGACCTTGTGACCAGGCCGTCTTTGTGCTGATGGTGGCTAGTACCTATTCGAGAGGAATGCTTCGCTAGGGGGCATGGCTGATGGAAACAATCTTTACACTTTACAAAAATATTATTTATTATACCAAAAATTACAATGTCTAACTCTATAGTCCTTTTAAGCCGAGCACTGCTGCTTACTACTACGCGCGGGGAAAATACGGAAGTTTGTCGCGCACATGGGGGTCTAAATTTGATTATTTTGGTACCTTAGGTTATGACGAAGGGAGGTCCCGTCCTTTACACATGCCGTTCATTGTTTCCCAAAAATATGTTCTCTTTTGCTCCGTTTAATTCCTCATGGATTCGTGTCGCCTCGTGGCGGCCATTTTGGTGAGCAGCGTCCGTTCCTCAAAGTTCAGCGAAGGAAGCTGTGTGGCGCCAACGGCACACGTTTCCTCAATGCCTCTTAAATTTTCCTCGTATATTATTTGTATGAAAATTAATCTTCAATATGCCTTGACTTGGCACTTAATTTCTGGAACCCGAAATGTGTATACGCACGTACATTCAGTGCAAGAAGTAACGAGGTCTCTCCTTGTCATCGGCGGATGAGGGGTATATATACCAGCTTGCGGGAGGCAGGGTAACACCCGTTAGTTTGATCTTCCTTCTCGCTTGCTCGCATGTGCTACCTCTTTCCTTTTTTCATAACCTCACTTTATTATTGAGTATTCTTTGTAATATTAAATTCTAAAGCCTAATCTGAGTATACAATTCAAAAGAGGAAAATGCCAATACTAATCTATTCAATTTTCATATACAATAGCCCTTGCAATTATGACAATTATCATCATGTGGTCGACCCAGCTTTTCAAATGACTACAACTTTTAAACGAGGATTATTCTTAAATTAATTTATATTGTTACCTGACCAGGAACAGGTGTTAAATATAATTTCATAATGAGCCTGGACGGTAAAAAGGAAATATCTTGAAAACCAGAGACTGTTTCCAATTTCATTGACAAAACTTGTTATTGTTCTCAAATGGTCAATAATCTGTTAGACATGCAATAATTATATATTAGGGGTAATCATGGGTTATTGAGAGATCGCCTCGTGATCTTTTCCAGCTTCCAGAATACCGGGAAAAGCAGGACTTGATTACTAAACATTTTGAATTTATTATTTATTTTTCGCGAGCAATATATTTTCGAGGCGACATTTTCATCGCATTTTTATCAGGCGCTTGTGGGATCTCAGACCATTCTTCACATTCAAAACGTTAGAATATCTTTGCCGTGACATTCTCTCAATATTTCTAACTAATTAAAACATACCAGGTTTGGTCTTTCATACTAACATTCCGCAAACAAAACATTTTCAGGCTTCGGTTTATTTATATTTCAATACATCTCCCAGATTTACCTAGGTTTGAGGTGCTATCTAAATAGTATGCTTTGCCCGCCTGTTTATTTAGGCGTTCTCACCACCGATTAGATAATTCTTATTGGAAATATAATGCAATAGGATAATAACACTACAAGATTTTCCAATATTCGAGAAATAGTCATATATAAAATTTACCGACTCTTTAGGGGATGATTTCATGTTTAATAATTCTGTATTTTGACTAATATTCTTGTCTGTATATGTAATTTCTTTAATGTTTTTCCACAGTTCTTTATTGTCATTAACAGATTTTTCCAGTAACTCTCTTTCATATTTCCTTTTTAATTTTTTTAACAGATTGTTACAGAAATTCCTATACCTAGTGTATGATATTTTTAAAATTTCATTATAAGGGTCAGCTCGAAGATGTTTTTGCAGTTTGTTTCGATGATTAATACAGCGTAGAATGCCATTAGTAATCCACGGTTTTATAATTCGCTTACTTCTAGGAATATCTGTAACAGTGGTGCTAATTTTAATCGAATCTGTCAGTTTTTTAATAAGTAAGTCAATCAAAACATTGGGGTCATCACAAAAAAGTAAGTCAATTAGCCTATTTTCTTTCAAATAATTTAGGGCAAGTTCACAGTCCACAGTCCTTCTGATCTTATTTACCATTGGTATATTTTTGAGTTTGGATAAGCATAATAGTACTGTAAAGTGGTCTGTAATAGTAGTATGCAGAACAACAATAGATGCTGAGACTTTCAACTTATTTATTTTAAGCATAAAATGGTCAAGACAATTTTTGTCTCTAGTGGGTATCGTATGTCCGGGTAATATACTATATACAGAGAGCATATTTAAATAGTTGATCCTATTTTTATATTCATAAGGCAACTCTATTTCTTTCGGTTTTATATTGATGTTTATGTCGCCTGTTATTACAATATTGTTCTGAGATGTATGAATATGTAAAATGTAATAGATTTTTATTTATATGGTGTGTTTAATAATAATTAATCTAGTGATTGTTTTAAGATGGCTATTTTTGTTTAATCTTTGTAGTTATAGCATTGTGCGAACATTTCACGTCCATGGACGTCACAACCATGGTTTTCATAGAACCACTGTTGTGGCGAGTGGCCCATAGTCGAGACAGACTCGTTTTGTATTAGTTAAGTTTTTTAAATTATTATTTGCAGACCATGTATTCAACATAATTACAAATCTCAAAGAATTATATCGTGCGTTTAAAATAAACTATATTTCACAATATTTTTGATATAATTTAAGTTCCAATGTACTGTTTTGCAAATTTAATAAAAAAGATATTATCTAAAACGATACTTGTTAAGTTGAGCGCTTATAGAAAGCATTTTTGAAAATAAAAATATGTATCAATTGTCTTGGTTGTGACAGGAGCCCCATTGTGATAAATTTCATAAAGCTGTCCTTTACAGAATGCTCTATTCAAAGTCAATAAGTACAAATTCTTACTTCATAATCATCGCTCATCAAGGCAACCATCTTCAGGCAGATGTGCCTTCTAGCAAAATTGGCCAGAAATAAAAATAAAATTTGCCAGATAGTGTCTATTATTGAAGATACAGTAGAACCATATCCCGTAAAACTAAAAAAATTAAGTCATAAAACAGGGCAACAGATACAATATTTAGATATAATACGTCTATACGAGACGAATAACTTAGCATTCCATGGATTCACCGTGCGGGTGCCGGGTCCGTAGCGTTGCAGAGGAAGAGGCTTGAGGGGCCTGGGGCTTGCAACCCAGGTGCAGGGTTAAGAGGCCTCTTTACAATGCATCAACGCTCCCCTTCCCGCTCAAGCCTCCTCCCCTACCTAACCAAATTTGGTAAGATCCTACTAATGCCGCCTTAGATACACGTTCTAGGATGGAAGTTACGGTTGTTCTTGGCAGGCCAAGGTCTTTCAGTAGGTTATATAGGGATTTCGCTAGTATACCCCTTGCTCCAACTTCTACAGCATATAAATTGACCAAATAACTGTTTTTGGTTAATTCGTTTGTTAGGTCATAATATTTGTTTGTTTTTAATGTGTGGTCCTTAGGTATGTTTGTTTCCCACGGCGCAGTAAGTTCTATAAGTACTATGCGTTTTAGATCTTTTGAGTATAGAAATATGTCTGGTCTGGAAGACGAAACACCAACATCCTCAGGAATTTTGTAGTGTTTTTCATACGTGTCCATCCAAAGAGTCCAATCGGGAGCTGCGCCTAAGATGGAGTAAGACCCTTCTTTTACAAAATCGACGTGTCGTTTGTTCGTGGTCAAACCTTTTTTTGCTCTAGCTACCGAGAGACTCACCGCTTCTCGTATGATTTCGAGGACTCTATCATGGCGACGTGAATAATGACCCCTATCAAGGAGCACCTTGCATTCTACCAATAAGTGCCTTGCTGTACCTATCGCCTCCCGACAAATACCGCAAGACTTTTCGGTGGCTTTCCCCCATCTCACTAAGTTACTTTGGTCTGGGACGGTCATCTGAAAGGCGTTTAGATAAAATTTTAATAAGGCAGGTGACCAATCGTTTATCAAGGTACGCCACTTTAACGCCAGAGGGATACAAAATTCACCTATGGTTAGCCATTCGCTTTGCATTTCTAAGCTCATTGCATGCACTTTATAGTTATCTTTTTCGTCTTGTTGTAGAAAAGATTTTACAATGTCTTTATCCTCAACTTTCTTTTTCGACCCAAAACCCGCTGTGCTAGACTGTGCACCTACGAGTATCATAAATTGTTTGTGGAATTGAAGCCTCGAATCAAGGTCGGAGGCACTTTTGTCTTTTGGGAGAGATGCGACTATATCGTCTTGAGATTTTAATAAGACGTGCGTTTTGGTAACTCTGAGGTGCTTATAGAGCTCCGATAGTTTCTTTAATTTCATCCCAAAGTTATTTTGATCCCTAAATAAAGTAGATGGGTCTGCCAAAAGTGCAAGCCCCAACCATGACTTCAATGTCCTTATGACGTTAACATTCAGCTTTGTTAAAAGGGATTTAGTAATGTCGTATACTAAAAAAGGCCAAGTCAGACGTGATGTTAAGTAGTTGTCATATATCCAAGCTTTTTAATGTTACTTATTGGTTGTAGGTCCACCATACTAAGGTATTTTATAAAGCTATCGACAACTGCGTCAAGAGATGGTGTGCGTCCTTTGTGATCTATCTTCCTACCAAGAAATTTAAATGGCACAGCTTCTGCAATTGTGGAAACACATTCTCCTCCTATCATGAGTCCCGGGTCGTAAGAGGTAAATTTGGTATTCCGTCTACCCAGACACAGACAGTGGCATTTACTTGGTTTTGTTCTCAAACCTTCAGTCCATGTGCAGAACTCATCCACTTCTCGTAAAAGTTCCTGACATTGTATTGGGTTCCGTGTCAAAATTGCAAGGTCGTCAGCAAAAGCTAAGATGGACTCTGTGTATCTGTTACTAGCTTTCCGGGCGCGGCTCCGCCCGCGCGTATGTCGGTTATCGCGCGAAAACATTAACCTCTTTTTGCGCAGTCGGATAAAAACTATCCTATGTTTTTTCCCGGGTCTCAAACTATCTCCATACCAAATTTCATTCAAATCGGTCCAGTAGTTTTGGCGTGAAAGCGTAACAGACAGACAGACAGACAGACAGACAGAGTTACTTTCGCATTTATAATATTAGTACTGATACTGATTAGTACTGATTGATCTTAAACCGATAGCCCCACTTTTTTTCATGACTAATTAGCTTGTCAATTTAAATTTTAATTATGTTGTCGCTCTCGGGTTTTCGAACGCAATCGGATGTGACGTCAGCAACGTGCAACAATCTCGCAGCGAACTTCACGTCGCGCGTCGCGGTGGCGTCAAAAATGGCGGCAGAAGCTGCGGGATTCACTTTTGCTCGAGCCTTCGTAACGACAAGACTAAGTAGTCTCTTTTAAATATTATATAATTTATGAATTCTAGGTTTGCTGAAAATTAAAGTTATCTGATTTAAGTAGATACAAAGTTTAGAGTAAAAGTCAGTTAACGGATTTAGTTAAGATATTTGTGTGACATAAAATAGTTTGGGTTACTCTGAGTATAAAGAGAATAAAGTGATTTACTAATTCTGTTTGTCTTTTAATTACTATATTAAATGCTATTGGTGACAAGCAACACCCTTGGAACAAACCTACATTGTATTGCAATGTGTTAGTGTGCCCCTTTTTTGAAGTTATAACAAATTTTAACTGGGAGTAATATCGAGAGTCGCTGACCACAGGTGGAAGTTTATACCATTTCATTGCGAACAACAGCAGTCTGTGCTGCACAGAACCAAACGCGTTCTCTAAGTCTATCCAGCATACAGTTATTTGTCTTTCATATGTTCTGGCATCTTTTAAACTTTCCGCTAGCAGAGTATTGTGTTCCAGGCATCCAGAATATCCAGGCAAAAACCCTTTCTGGTGATTAGGCCTGAGATACCTATTATTTACCATAAATTGTGTCATTCTAGTTTGTAAAATTGAGAAAAATAATTTGGATATTGTGTTGGTTAGTGCAATCGGCCTAGTATCTTTTGGATGAGTCACTTCATCTTTTTTTGGAATGAGGAAAAAAATTGCTTTTCCGAATGCCACTGGTATCTGCTTGCTTGACCAGATCTTAATGAAAATATTTAAGAGATGTTTACGAACCGATGGGCACTTTTTATATACCATATACGGGATACCTTCAGGGCCTGGAGCTGATTTAGATGTTTTCTTTTTTGATTGATTGGTTATTTCCTCCATAGTGGGTGAGGTGGTTTTAAACTCAACATGAGGATCATGTGGCCTTTGGTTTGTGGGATCCTCATATGAACTCCCATGCTTGGGCACTTCGTATGTGCTTTTAAAGTGGTCGTAAATCTGTTCATTGGTCAAGAGAAGCTTTCCACTTTGCTGATTGAAAATGTTTTTTGAGTATTGAAAAGGGTTTTTATCAAAATTAAACTCGTGTTTTGCTCTATTCATGTTATCGCGATTTTCTGTTATTTGTAATGATATTCCTTGAATTAATTTTAGAATTGATCTTAATGCCCTGGACAGTTGATGACTTAGATGATTATCGCCCATGGCCTTAGCATTCCTTAACTCTCTTTTAGCGTAGCTTTATTAACTCTCTTTTCTTCCTCCGCATTTTCAACTTAAAAGTATTTTCTTTGTTTTGGTGAGCATAATTAGTTGGTGGTGGGTAGTGCTCTAAAAAGTATTCATAAATAGTATTCTGGAAAGTATCTTCTTGGTTGTTCAAATCTTGTTTTGATCCTGGATGCTCTAGAATGATTGCCAAGTTTTGGTCATGTGCTTTCCAAGTTGTTTAAGGGAAGGAATGCTAAGACGTGTCCGGATGTTAATGGACTCCTGGTAGTTATCACACAATGGCTCACCTTGGGATTTGTGAGGGTCAACTCTATCCGCAGTGATTGTGACTATTATAAAGGTAGTTTATGAAAATTGTAAGGCTAGGTTTTTAACATATTTCTAATAAATTCAATTCATAATGGCAAAGCTTTTTAACCGACTTCAGAAAGTGAGAGGTTCGCAATTCGTCTATATTTTTTATTATGTGTGTTACCTCAGTTAAAAATGTTTACCAAAAAATGAAACCGACATCAACACTCAAAAGTGTGAAATAACTTGTTGAAGTCGGTACCATAATAGTTCAAAAGTACCTAGAATAATAATATTGTGCGCATGGTCACGACTTCGACAAGTTCTTTCACACTTTTGGGTGTTGAAGTAAGTTCGGCAAAAAAAAATCTTCAGTCATGACTTGGATGGGTGACCGCTGGTGACATTACAACTGAGCACTTCCGTGCTTCGGAGGGCACGTTAAGCCGTCGGTCCCGGTTGTTGTCTTAGGATGGCAGTCGTTACAGCATGGTGGTAGGGCACTTTGCGAATGCCCGCCTGGCTAGCTACCACCCTCAAGTTGAAAATCTGTCGCCAAGCACCTAACGGTGTGTTCCGGCAGCTGTCCTTGAGAGCCAGTAATTCTAGGTTAGTCTGAACAACATCTTCGACCACATCATCACTTACCATCAGGTGAGATAGTGGTCAAAGGCTAACCTATCACATGTAAAAAAAAAAAAAAAAAAAACGGCTTGATCGATTTTGATGAAATTTAAATGGGATGACCGACAAGTATCAACATTCAAATAAAATAAATCATCAAAATCGGTTCACCAGTAAAAAAAGTTCTGGGGTAACACACATAAAAAAACGGACAAATTGAAAACTCCTCCTTTTGTAACCAACTTCAAAAAAAGGAGGAGGTTCTCAATTCGTTTGTTTTTTTATTACGTTTGTTACCTCCGTAACACTTGACTGGGTGAACCGATTTCAAAAATTCATTTTTGTTTGAAAGCTGATGCTTGTCGTCTAGTCTCATTTAAATTTTATCAAAATCGGTCAAGTCGTTTTTGAGTTACACTCCAATAATTTAAACATATTGACCTATCTTGATGATATAGACGTTGACAATGAATGACAATCGATCGCGTAAGTAGCAAGGGTCAATAAAAAGATTCAAAACTTTCCGACCGAACCGACTTCAACACCCAAAAGTACGAAATAACTTGTCGAAGTCGGTACCATGCGCACCATATTGTGATAATAGGTACTTTGGAACTATCATGGTACCGACTTCAACAAGTTATTTCATACTTTTGGGTGTTGAAGTTGGTTGTGAATCTATACTGAAAATAGTCTAGCATTGATTATATAATAGTAATGAAGTTAATAATTAAGACCCAGTGTGTACCTATACACTGGGCTTTGATTATTAACTTCATTGTCTTAGACACTGAGTACGATATAATAGGCATTCAGCTAGATTAATTTAAAAAAAATTAAACGTTTAAATAATACCAAAAAATGGAACCGACTTCAACACCTAAAAGTACAAAATGACTTGTTGAAGTCGGTACCATACGCACAATATTGTGATAATAGGTACTTTGGAACTATCACGGTACAGAGTTCGACAAGTTATTTCAAAGTTTTCAATGTTGAACTTGGTTCCATATATTTGTAAAACAAAACACTTTTTTCTTAATATTAACACACATACTAACTTTCACCATACTAACTTTCAATACTTACGAAATCTATTGTCATTCACCGTCAATCAGGAAGTCATCAAGATAAGCGTAACGAGTCGATTTTCTAGTTAGTTAGTTAAAAGTTAGCCCAGAGCAGGTTTTATTTTGTTGTGTTTGATATTCATTTTAATCTTGTTCTGTGTGGCGCTGCGTAGATCGAAAAAATTTACACACGTCCTACGTCGACGAGCTCTGCGAGCGCACTGGCGGTCACGTGAGCGAGCTCTGATACCATGAATTCATGTTAAAAAATCATATAAAATTAACATGATAACTTTTTAACATTTTTATTTATGATTTAATTTCTTTTATTTATTAGTAATGCATTAAAAAATAATTTAAAATTAAAGATTGGTAAAAAGGGAGACAAAAATCGTTTTAAAATTCGAAATAGAGGTAACTTTAGGATTTTTTTCTATCGAGTGAAGTTATTTATTATGTGTATCAGATTTATGATTCGCCTCAAAAATATGCTTAAAAATAACATAGATTTATTTCAGTTTAATAACCGAGTTTTTTCTTTGAGAAAAGTTATTTCTTGTATGGCGTTATCTGGCCAGGAGCGCCTTAAGAGACGTTTTACGTTAAAATGTTTGAACACACCGTTAGGTGCTTGGCGACAGATTTTCTACCTGAGGGTGGTAGCTAGCCAGGCGGGCATTCGCAAAATGCCCTATCACCATGCAAGACCACCATGCCCATCTAGATGGGCCCAAAAGTTATCTGGCTCACTAATTGCATTCAATCCTGGAGGATTACGAGCTAGAGCGTTAGGCTATCTCCTCCACTGATCGTCGATTATTTGGTTTTTTGCGCCATCAGCTGGTGCGATTATACGCGGGACCAGTGTTGTCAGATCCGTGAGTTAAAAATTATCCGAGATTTAACGCAAAATTGTCGTGTTTTTATAGCAAGTCCAAATTTACTCAACTGAGTCTAAAAAGCATTTTACGGCAAAAAAAAAAATTGGGTGTGTAACCATAACAGCAGGGCGGTCACGTATCTTCAGCAGGGCGATCACGTATCTTCTGTAGCAATGAATTGTTGATTGCAACAATAAAACTGTCAGTTTTGACAGATTTTGTAAGACAGATTGGTAACAGACCTTCATGCGCCCAAACGTTAGTCGCCGACCGTTTTTTTCTTTTATACCTGAGACGATAACTGGCATATACTTTGATAGAATTAAAAATATCGTACTATCTATTCTACTAAAGAGTAGGAATGATATAGTATATATTATACAGGTTGTACTCCCATGGTCAGTATTTCCTTTTATTTCATAATATTATTATTCTAAAATCGAAATAAAACAAACATAGATAAAATTCTTACCTGTTACGTGTGAGCAGAAATTTTAATGAGATAGACAAGAGAGTTGGCCTTGACTTATTTTGTACAAGCATTGCATCGGCTAGGCGGTTGTTGAGCAGAGAGTTCTTCGCCTAACTGTTTGAATTTAATTATAGGATAGCTATCCGTGAGGACCTATAATTGGTTATCTGTTGTTATTAGTTATATTTAAGATATTTGTTATGCTGTTGGTCTTCCTAAGATATGAACAAATAAATAAAATTTAAGTTTATATTGGCATATATTTTAAAATACAAGTAGTAATTTCTCATAATTATTATTTTTCGTATTCGGAGAGAAAGGAATCTAATTTTTTTCCCGCTCACGACTTAAATTTTGCCTCCCGTAATTTTTTTAATTTTTTATGTTATCCGCAGAGCATGATGCATTATTGCAAAACATAAAAATACTAATAATATCATGGTCGCTTTATTACATTTGGTCTTATTTTACAGGATATATCAAGCGTATGAAAGGTGTTGCAGTATCCAAAGTGTAGATACCCATGGGCCATTACACACTAAAATTGAAGCGGAGTAGAGGAAGATATATTTTGGGCTAATTTGTGTTAGGGGAGGAAGAAGAAGTTATTATATTAGTTATATAACTGTATTTTAAAATAAATGCCAACATAAACTTAAATTATAATTTAATTAGATTTAAATGATGAAATTAGATTTTAGAATACTAATAATATGAAATCAAAGGAGATACGGACCATGGGAGTGCAACCTGTATATATACTATGTTATTACAAACTCTTTAGTAGAATGGATATTACGAAATTTTAATTCTATCAATTTATATGCCAGTCCTCATAAAGGGTATAAAAGAAAAAAACGGTCAGCGACTTAGTTTAGGCACAAGAAGGTCTGTTACGTATCTGTCTTTGTAAAACTGTAATTTTTTATTGTTGGCCAATGTATATCTACACTTTGGATACTGCAACATGTTTCATAAATCTCGTAACTGTACGAGGAACCTCGTATGTTTGGCAAACCTGCAATTAAGTCACCGAGTATGTACATAATCATAAATCATCGGTCCAGGAACGCCCAGCATGATAATTGGAGACCCAATAATACACTACCCGATACTACAAGCACGTGTACTTATATTATCAATGGTAATAAGAGGACTAAATTATCATGTCGGTGCAAAACAATAGGTATATTCTGACAGCTGTCACAGATTATTGTAAGCGTTTATCCTGTCGACGCCTTAACGCCTTTAAAATTTTCAGAGAATATAGAAGTTGGATTTTTATTACCAACTTTTTCTTGCTCACTTGTAGGGGGAGGCTTGATGAACAGCTTCACCAAGTTTCTGTACAAACTACTTTTTTCTGAAAATTATAGCTGTGATTGTGCGGTTTATGTACAATCTACTGAATAAGAAAAATAAGTAAGAAGTAGCTTGAGTTGGTACTACGAGTACCTGAAACCGGGTTCTCTAAGCGCCTTTTCTTTCCATATTGGAGAGGGTCCTCCCCCGTCACTACTTACGCTCATTCTTTATTCTAAACAATATTTTTTATATAAATCACCCGCTTCAAATTCAAAGTTAAAGCAGGCCTAGCGCACTCCACACTTTAGGTAACAAGCTAGAAGAACATCGGCGGATTCGTCCGGACGGGCTTATTATACGGTGGGTTGTCGTACTACAGCTGCCATGTCACCCCACCCCATGATGCACATTGGAACGCTACTGTGTGCCGCATTGTCATCCAACTAGATTATTATTATTCTGTCTCGTTGGTTAGTAGGTTCTTTAACATGAAGCTAGAATCACACTGCATAGCTTGCGGCTGCGTAAATATTTCTAAGTCTCGTGGTAATATAAATAATTTCGGTTGATATTATTTAGATTATCTGTTGAGAAATGCGACCTGTAGAGGGGAACAACCGGACATACGAAATCATTTTTGTGAAGGCTAAAGCAGAGAAGCTTCGCTTGAATTTCGTTCTAGCTATTGGCAAGTGTTTTGAGATGCCCTATCAAAATGGATTGAGAAAAGCCCATGAAGCGTATAACAACTCAGAATTTGAACTTAATTCTAGACGATATATTTAGCATACATTCGAATATCTTTGAATGATTGTATCTGATAAGTCCTCAATCCATCTCTTTGGATTTTTTTTTATTTTTTTTTTATTGCCTGTAGGCTAACCTAGAATGACTGGTTCTCAAGGATAGCTGCCGGAACACACCGTTAGGTGCTTGGCGACAGATTTTCAACTTGAGGGTTGTAGCTATCCAGGCGGGCATTCGCAAAATGCCCTACCACCATGCTATAACGACTGCCATCCTAAGACAACAACCGGGACCGACGGCTTAACGTGCCCTCCGAAGCACGGAAGCGCTCAGTAGTATGTCACCACCGGTCACCCATCCAAGTCATAACCGAGGCGGACGTTGCTTAACTTTGCTGATCGATTCAGAACGGCCAAGCTAACTTCGCTACGAGCGTGTTAGTTTGATTAAAACAACAAAGTTAAAGTCAAAATCATTTATTCAATTTAAGCGTCTGCGACGCTCTTATCAAGGTCAATTACAAATTTTAATATTGTAATATTCTACATTGTACTGCCACGTTCAGCAAACAAAATTGTATAGAGCCTCTGCGAGAAGAACGGGCAAGAAACTCGGGGCCATTCTTTTAAACGTCTTTCAACAAATTGTTACATACTATATACATTTCATTTACACTTTCACTGGTTTATAAACTATCAATTAACATATAAAGTCATGGTTTACATAAACAGATATTTTCTTATTTAATATATAATAATTGTCAAGAACCTTTTTACAAATCATTTTAAGAACCATTACTTTACATATAAACGAGGTTTGTCGTTATGCAATATCAGAAGAGAATAATAAATTACTTAACTTTACCAAATCTTGATCGGGCAGCACTTCGTTGTTTTAAGGCAATTTAATGCCAACACTTTGACTATACTATATAACACTTCAGGAGGTCTGCTCGGGGCGGCAGTCGGGCAGAAAAGTCAGTTAACTCGCCTTAGGCTACTCCTTTTATAGGAGGGAACAAACAAGGTGACTCAGCGACAGCTGCAGTCACAGTCCAGAGTATTAAATTCAAACCACAGATAAAATATGCAGACAGATAATTAAACTATTACTTATTTTCGTCTGTGGAAGGTACACAGAGTATTTCGAAAACTAAACTAAAACGTCATATTAAACCAAGCGACAGCAGTCACAGTCCATAGTATTAACTTCAAACCACAGATAAAATATACAGACAGATAATTAAACTATTACTTACTTTCGTCTGTGGTAGGTACACAGAGTATTTCGAAAACTAAATTAAAACATCATATTTAACCAGTTGTTCTAATCATTAACATAACTTACGGATGTAAAAGTAATTCTGCACCCTACATTTAATTAAGTACAAAAGGAAATATTACTAAGATAAATTTAAAAACAGCCAATCAAGTGAAAATGAACAAATATTTCAATAAATAGTAAGTCAATTTTCAAATAATCTATCAAGCGCTTCAAAACTTTTTTTACTAACGAATTCAAATAGTATTTGTAAGAGTCGAGGAATTTTGCATGTAACATCTTCACCTTACCACACCAAGTGCTATATAGCTTTTTCCGTTTGAGCTTTACAGCATATGGTAGCTGGGAACATGTGTCTCCAGCTTACGCGCTGATTTGAGCTTGTAGCTCCAAAACCTTAATAGCCATAGACTTCAACATTTTGGTGCATATGGCACAAATTTTGCTCTAAATTTTAACATATTAAACGAAGTCGTAGATCCATTCGTTCAGAAGATACAGATGAGCAGCTATAGACACGTGGTCTCCAGCTTACACGTTGTAATCGGGTCTTTACTACTACAGCTTTCAAGTAGGGCGTTTCAATTTTTTGTGCCACAAACTATACTCTAAATCCCTGGAAATAGTATATAATCACATCTTCAGCCGTTTCTTATATACAGCATGTGTCAGCTGGAGACCATAACGCCAGCTAACACACTAATAATCACATGTAGCATCGAGGTTTATTAGGCACCTAAATTTTGAGTTGGTATTCATAATTGCACTAAATATGCTCTAAATGTTGGCATATTCAGAATTAAGAAAGAAGGATGGCGACGCTCCATACAACTTGAGACCCAACATTTTTATAAACAATATGTGGCGTTCAGTCCAATACTTTGCATTACTGATAATCCAAGATATGAGAATGAAAATGTGGATTGAATTCAGTACCTAGGAGTCGGAAGAAAATAATACTCACAGGTTCCGTACTTTTTTATATTATCTGTCATAGTATTGAATAGATGGGTCTGTCAGGAAGTTATTTATACCTTTTGTCATAGCTTTTACAGATTTTAAGACTGTGTTAGTGGTTTATTATAACATATAAATTGTCAAACCAATCACGCTTCTAAAACTTAGTGATTACACCCTCATTGCACGTATCGCCACGAAGTCGATGTACCACAAATGGATTCTTTTCAGTGGCATTTCTATCACAGATCAGTAAGCGTATGGTCCGAATTACGCCAACAGTACTAAAAGTGCGCTCACTGCTGAGAGTAGTTATAAATGGACCGATTGGAATATGCAAGCTCATGGCCGTTTGCATTACTACAATTCGGAGCAAGTAAAAGCGTGACTATGACATTATATCTATATATCTAAAAATAAATTATTATCTACGTACAATAGGTATCAATCAATCAATTCGGACTGCACCAAGAAAGAGTGTGTATACTACCACGAGACTAAATAAAATGTCAATGTCATCAGTAGTGACTGACATCAGAAAATGACAATGTAACTTTTTTTTTTGTTATTCGGCTTCGAATCATTTTGCTTGTTGTGCCCAATCTATGTACAAAATGACATAAATGAATTTGCAAATAACTCAAGATTCCCTACTTTTAAAAATATGCAAACAATTTTAAATATTGTTAAATAGGCTGACAATTAAAACAATACCTAATACATTTATGAACGCGCCCTGGTTTACTTGGGTCAGTAGTCGCCATCATTCTTTAATAGAGAACACAAAAGGGTCAAAATATTACTATCAAATACATCTAACATCGGAGCGTAGATCATGTACATTACCATTACTTTTTATTTCACTTCAATACATAAACTATTTCCGAAGTTATAAAGACGAGAAGTTGAAGCCCTTTTTGGAATTTCTCAGATTACGCGGGCTCATGCTATGACGTCACAACCCGCCCGTTCGGCCCGCGACCGTGACACGGCGTGTGCGCTCGGACCGATTACGCGCGTCTCGTTTCATTTTTTAGGGTTCCGTACCCAAAAAGTAAAAACGGGACCCTATTACTGAGCTAGCCAGTTGAAATTTTCACAGATGATGAATTTCTGTTGCCGCTATAACAACAAATACAAAAAGTTGGCCAAGTACGAGTCGGACTCGCGCACGTTATAACAAAAAAAGGTTCAAATATTAAGTCTCATGTTGTATAGCTAATCGTACGGAACCATTCGTGCGCGAGTCCGACTCGCACTTGGCCGATTTTTTCGATTGTCTTCGATCCGATTACACTAAAGTTAAACTGTAGTATGTAGAATAGAAGAAGGATTTCTAAAAGGTCTGTCTGACAAACTGCCAAGAGTGGATAGTTTGATGTACAACATCTCAATTTTATGGCTGCTGAAATTCGTGGATTAAAGATGAAAAGGTAGGTATGTATGTTCTAAGTAAGCACTACCTACTCTCGGGTAAGTATTTAGTCAACATTGTTTCATTTAGTACCTATTATGGGCGGCGATAAGAAAATAGTAGGTAGGTAGGTCTGACGGTTGTCGATGACGGTCGGTTAGGTATTCTGACGCGAGTTTAAAATTCTCCGCTGCGACGCCACTTGCAACCGTGGTTGCATGCGGCACTCACTACTTTTTACCGGACGAACTTTTTGTTGTATTAGCATTTGCCGGCCGTGCGTTAAGCGCAGCGTAATGTAAACAATTGTCTCTTGTGACTGAAGTATTTACCTTGGAAGGAAAAATATTCTTGTACATGATAGCTAAATAAACAATTAATACGAAATATAAACATTAATAATGTATTCATAATGATACCTAAACGTTCGGAGGTGTACTACGAAAGTACTAAATTCCATTGATTTTAAGAAAAATACTACTGTTTTATTATTGAATTATATAGAAAAGACAAATGTCAAGCATATCACAAAATATCATTTTAATATTCATGAGAAAACCATAAAAAAACATGTTTAATAATACCGATGGCCCGCCGGTTTCGCAAAACGTAAACAAACAACTGAACTTTTTTATTTCATAGATACATTTTACTGCAAATGGTTATCAAAACGAAGAGTAGCCATATTCTATTGTCTATTATGGCTACATTCCATCTCGCAAAAAAGGACCCAATTTACGAAAATCGATAAAAATACGCTGACGATCTCCGTGAAACCACAGAGGCGCGTGGCAATCACTGTTTTCGTTTCATGCAACCGTGGCGGCACGCGGCAATCACTCGTATATATGCGAACCTGTGGCGACGCAATGGTTAGTCATCCCAAAAAATGTGTACAGCAATACTTAAGAAGTTTTCACGTCATAAATAATTTTTAACAAAAAATGGAACCGACTTCAACACCCAAAAGTGTGAAATAACTTGTTGTTGCTGATAGGTAAGCCTTTGCCACAATCTGACCTGGTGGTAAGTGATGTCGAAGGTTGAAGGTGTTAACAGCCTTAACCTACACTTACTGGCTCTCAAGGACAGCTGCCGAAATACACCGTAAGCTGCTTGGTGACAGATTTTCAACTTAAGGGTGGTCGCTAGCCAGGCGGACATTCGCAAAATGCCCTTCCAACATGCAAAACATTATAAAAATAAGTGCACTTTAGTTTTAGGGCCTATTCTATCAAGTCTTTAAATGGCTGTCATCCATGTTTTCCTCATTTTTGGGTCCTCAGTCACATAAAAAAAGAATTTGTCGGGTATTTTAACTATTGAATTATAGCACTGATGCACTATACAGTAGTTTTTGTTCCATTTTTACCACAGATGACTTTATAATTTTGATTTTAACTGCGCAGTGGCGTGCGAATGAGAGCGGGACTGTTGAATGACCGAGGGTGTGACGTCATTGGCTAGTGAGCGCACGCCAGCGTTTTTAAAAACCTTCGGCCGGAAATACGCACTTTGATCGTTAATATCTCAGCCATTTTTTAAGATATGGTGGGAAAGTCCAGCTCTGCGTAAGAGCCTTATAATCGCGTACGGAAGTCCTTAAAGTCTACAGCGGAACTCGGGGGCGTTTTATAGAAAACGCCCGCCGAACTCCACCCCTCCATGTAGAGGGCGGAGACCGCCCACGATCGCCGATAGCCAAACTGCACCCGCAGTTTTCGACCTCACGCGACGCAAAGCTGCACCATGAGCTCAGGGAAGCGCCAGGAACACGCCGCAACACGCGGCGAGTGCCCCAACGCACCCAGAAAGCCCCGATCGTCAAAAACCCTCGGCTAGGGACAGATCCCTGTCCAAGCGGAGGGTCCCAACCGATGCCGCCGAGAAGGATGCGGAAAATTTCCGCAAATTCCGTGCCGAGATGCAGGCAACAAGAGATTCCCTTCGACAGGAATTGCCGCAATGGCAGGCCGAGTCCTTGGACGAGGACACTCCAGTGAGTACGTTGATCTCACTGCTGTCCTCGTGTCATCCAGTCCTACCTCACGAACCTGGACGAGGGGGACCAACTGACATGGTTCTCGTACTCCTTACCCAAGGAACGTGCCATGAAGATTGCCATCAGAGGCCTCCCGGCAGACACCAAGCCGGAGGACATCATGACCGACCTGACGGAGCTCGGCTTTGAGCTTGAACACGTCAAGAAGATTGCAGCGAGAAGAGGCAGGCCAGGCTGCATTTTCTTCGCCTCCATGAAGAAGACTCCCAACCTCACGCCCGGCATATACGAAGTAGACGAACTTCTCTGTATGCCGGGCGTCAAGCTAGAACACTGGAGAGGGAGGAGAGGCCCGGCACAATGCCACAGATGCCAGGCGTTCCGGCACTCCTCCCACAATTGCTTCAGACGGCAGGCGTGCGTGCTGTGCGGGGGAGAGCACTACGCGCGCGACTGCCCTCGCCCACTTGAAGAGCCTGCTACCTGTGCCAACTGCGGTGGTGCGCACACCGCTAACAATCCCCGCTGCGCTGTGTTCCGCGAGGAGGCGCGGAACCGGCGCGCGGGCACCACAGCCATCACGACCACCAAAACCGCAGCGAGCTCCGCGTGCGAAATCGCGCGCCCAGCACCGACTCCGACAACTGAGAAGGCCACCACTACCCTCATGGCCGAAGCCAACGGCCCGCCGGCCCGCGGCCCCGACCGCGAGGGAACCAAGAAATCCAAAAGAAAGAAGAAGAAGAAGAAGAAGAGCAAGCGTCAGGGCGCCGCCCTGCCGCCCACCCTACCCACAGCCGCCCAGTCAAACCGCGCAGAGGGCGCACCACGTGCTCCCGCCGCGCGACCGAGAAAACCTACTGTATCTGTCCCGCTCCCACGCGAGAGCGAGACAGTAACAAAGAAGAGGACAAGGACACCGGCGGAGCTCGAAACTCGAAACCATCGAGATCGCCCTCTGCACCCTCCAGGACGTGCTCCAGGCGCTAAGGGAGGGAACCGACCCCATCCCGCTAGTACTAGCGGGGGTGGGCAGGCTCCTTTCCAGTCGCTAGGAAGTGCGGACTGGACCCCCACGATGCTGCCGCGACGCCCGAAAAAAATATTCTTTCCTATTATTAACCAGAACCATCAAAATCAACCTCAAATGATGTAAATAGAATTAACCTTTGATTAGCGTAATAAAAAGTTTGAATAAAGTGATGGACTTTGTTTTTAACCCACTAATTAATAAATTTAATTGGGCACTTTTAGCAACTTTTAAGGACGCACCCCAGGGGTGCGTTCTTATTTGTCGTCCGACGACGTCCGACGACGCCCCGAGCGTTTTTATATGCCCGGGGCGATCGTCCGATGATCATCCGGAGCGTTCTTATATATCGCTCGACGACGCACCGGTCGCCCCACGAAATCGGTGGATAAATATCGCCCTGACGTTTCATTTGACAGTTGGGACTTGATTTTTCTTTGTTTTAAGTTACTTTTTGTTTACGTAGACTTCTGTTTACAAAATTTTATTATTATTATTGTTATATTATGTATGTTTGTTTTAGTTATGTATTCTGGAAAAGTACATAATTGTAAATACATTTCTTCTGAGTCAGTGAAACATTTTAAGTAGTGTTCTTGATACAGATATGATACAGAGCCGTTCTTAAAAGGCGGACGAAGAGCGTCGCTCTGCTTGGAGCGATCATCCGTCGTCGGACGACATATAAGAACGCACCCCAGGTGTTGTTTTGTTTGTTTTGTTTATTTATGTTTACCTCACGATTACCTCGTCCCGCAAGAAATAGAGGATTATATTTTAATAGAAATAGAAAATGGAATTTGACTTGTATGTACTTAACTATTCCTTAGACTGAATGTTTGAACTTCGAAGACCGCCATTATAAGAACTGTGCAAATAATATTTTAAATATATGTACATTTACTATGACCACCATAAGTAACCATAACTTACATACAAAATTTGTTAACCTGAGGGCCCACCATAGGGAGTGACTAGTAATAAGCCGCCGGGTTACCGCTCGTAGACTGTAATCTTTGCCGCTCGCCGCTCCGTTTGTTTATTTGTGTACTTACTGACTACTGTGCAAAAATGACATCATTTCGCAGCGACTACTGTAGTGTCTTTGGGTGCCTCAACAATTCTGCAAATACAGAATTATCGTTTTTTACGATACCTACTGAACACGAAAGGTGAGTGAACTAATCATAGATCGTGTATACTCTGTTTTTTCTTACCTGTCTTATTATGTAAACAAACATGGCGGGTGATCATCCAAAGACAAGATTAGTGATGGGGACCCATCGAATGAACGTCGAGCCGTACTGAACAATACTATTAAACTGAGTGATTTGATTAAAACGTAAAATAAATAGTTTCGTTTACTCTTTATTCATTTTGCACATTTTCTTTTTAATATCGTATCTTGGAAATAATCGATTTTTGTAATAGAATTGTTTATATAATTTTATTCGATATTGATGCGACGACGAGCGTAGTGAGGAGGAGCGTTATACTGTTTTCAGACGATGGCGACGCCGTGGCCACGCCGCAATCCCCATGGTATGAGCACGATTCGGGCGCAGCGCGGTTGCGGGGCGAGCCACGTCCTAACCGCGTCCTTGAGTTAACTTTGATTGATTGGCGTGTCTATTCGCCAGTCGCGATATGATTTAGTAACCGCGCTACGACCGCATGGTCGCCACGCCCGCGCCTCACATGAACCGTGATTCTTGCGCAGGCGCAGCCGCGGCTTCGTCTGAACGGAGCTTTAGGTTACTTGTGAACACAACAAAGCGCGAGCCGAGCGATTTTCTAGTTGCTATAATTACATTACTGCAGTAAGTAATTCATGGCCAAGTATGAGTTAACCGGACCGAACTGCCGGTTACTCTGGTTATATACGATGCCAGGATGGCTTTCTTACTAGTTGAGGCTTGTGTAATGCTTTTCTTAAAAATGAAAGAAAGTTTATCAACATATTCGTTTAATTAGTATTGAAGGTTACATTCATATTAGGGCAATACTGATAGATATTGTGATCGATTATAATATCCATAATGATTTATAAACTGATATTACTAAATACAAACATAATATCCATAAAATATGGAGCCATTTTTATGTTATTTCTATTTTAAGGTAAAAAGGAGGTAAATACAGTTCATGCAACAGTATATAACAAAATACTCGTGAAATAAGTCTTAAAACCAATAGCAAATTTTGAACTGGACAGACAACATAGCTAGTAAGTATAAAATCATGGTAAAAATAAAATCTAAGCTTAATATGGTACTTACTTTTGTGAACACTCCAGGAAAAACACAATTACATGAAAACTCAGTCCTTGAAAAGTAGCAGAAAGTCGTCAGTCCAGATAATAACACCGTCCAATTCACAAAGCACGCACAAGTCCACAAGATAGCCGGGTCGTCAGTGAATAATCCAGTCACTCAAACTCAATCACCCAATATTTAATCAGAGTCCTTGAAGAGTAGCAGCTAGTCGTCGGTCCAGATAATTACAGAGTCCAATCACAAAGCACACACAAGTCCACAAGAAAGCCAGGTCGTCGAGAATCAATGTTAAGAGAGCACCCGAAACGTACAACATCAAGCGAAGCAACGGAACGAATGCCGTATCTTGACTTTGAGTCATTCAGTGTTGCCAGCTGCATAATATAAAAAATCATCCCATTCCATTAAAAAAAATAAAATTAGCAAAAAGCGTTCCTTGGTTTTTGTCTTATTCCATTCCGCCAAAATTGAATCAAGCTAAAATGGATTTTACACATTAAATTATCTGATAAAAAAATATATTTTATTTAATAAATATTTATGTGGTCAAAGACTTACCTATCAGCAATAAAAAAAAAACGACATTTATTTTGACATTATGTGGAACAGTCCGTATTATGAGTTCCGTATCAACACAGAATGTACCATAAAATCGTTATTCATACAATGCGAGATCTTAAGCAAGAGCATTACTCGCACTTGGCAGGTTTTTATTGGACTCAAATCAAACCAAGTTTGACGCTTGTAGGTATGTATTACCGTTTTGACTATAGAGCAAAAGTATAAATCGTTAAATAAAACAGGTTTCTTGTGTGAAAATCCCCTTTATTTCAAACATATTGTTATTAGTTATTATTATTTTTAAGGCAATATACTAGTTTAACCTATATCCCGTGAACATTTCAACGGGCTACCTATTACCTTTCCAAGATACAGTCCTTTAAAGGTCGGACGGACTGAAGGATATTCGCGGCTATATAATAGGGTCCACTTTTAATTACTGTACCCTAAAAATTAAAACTAAATCATACTCTACTTATCTACTTGTTTTAATCTATACAACCAGTTAGTATAATGAGATGAACGAAATATGTTCAGTTGTTCACTTCAACTATTCAATATTTTGATACCCATCTTCCCATCACTAAAATTCATAGACAAGATAGAGAACTTAATGTCAAAACACTGTCATTACTGTCAACAGGTTTTGTGATCATTACGTTAATTGATTTATATTTTGGAAAAAACACAAAATTTTAATGATATTTGTATGTTTTACGAAGCGTGATGTTTCTTTTATTAGGTCTAGTCAGTTGTAAATGGCCAAATGTAAGTGATTATGACGAAAACTTGTGATTTTGTAACAGAGGTATGTTTGTTTACATTTTAAGACAGGTAAGAAAAAACAGACTTTAGATCACATCATACTTTTGCGTAAGCTATCCGAATTGGGTATTAAAGGTAATCTGTTGAGATGGTTGGAGTCCTATCTCCGGAAACGATCGCAGGCAGTAGTAGTAGGAGGCTATCGATCTGATTATATAGAAATAGCATCAGGCGTCCCGCAGGGATCCATTCTTGGCCCACTCATGTATGCATGCTATTTGTATGATATAAAAAAATGTTTTCATAATTCTAGGTTCCTCATGTATGCAGACGACACTAAAATATTTGTTAAAATCAAAGATTACTCAGACTGTCTAAATCTTCAAGCAGATCTTGATCGGCTTGGAGAGTATTATAAATCAAATAATATAGGTATAAATGTTTCCAAGTGTCACCTTGTTTCTTTCACTAGAAAGAAAACACCTGTTAAATTCAATTATCAAATTAATAAAATCAATATCGACAAGGCAGATTTAGTTAGAGACCTAGGGCTACTATTAGACGTTAAACTAACTTTTTCTGATCATATAGACAAAATTATAAATAAATCATTTAAAACCCTTGGATTCATAATGCGCGTTACTAAACCTTTTTCTGATGCTGCCTGTATAAAACTACTCTATTTTTCATATGTCAGATCTATTTTAGAATATTGTTGTACAGTTTGGAACCCACATTACATTACATACATCGGAAATTTGGAACGTATACAACACAAATTTGTTAAACATTTAAACTTTAAAAAACAAAATTATTCTGAAAATTATAATCAATCATGCGCCTACCATAATCTGACTAGTCTTCAAAATCGACGCACCCTCATGGACATGGCCTTCCTTCACGGTTTATGTAATGGTCATGTAGACTGTCCTGAACTAACTAGTAGAATTTTGACATTTCGTACACCCAGAACTCGTACAAGGCATACCAAGTTGTTTGCCGTCTCGCACTCATCAACAAATTATGCACAGTTTTCTATTGTGAATAGATTACACAAGGTTTATAATAAGGATTTCAACTCTTGTGATATATTTTTCAATAATAAAGAAACTTTCAAGAAAGAGATACTTAAAATTATGGAGGATGATCACGTAAATTAAAATCACTACAAAAAAAAAAAAATGATATATTTGGTTATATAATTTAATAAAACGTTGTTATTTTATATAATTATGTATATTTTATATCAACAAATTATTTTATATTACTTTAATGATTTTATATAACTAAGGAAACACCTAATTGTAAATTAAGCGTACTTTTTACACTTTGTCTTTGTATTTTTTTTTTATATTGTAAAAAATGTAAATCCGTTATTGGCTGTATGATAAGTTAAGTTTGATCTTTATTGTATAATATATTAAGGCCTGTGGATTTTGTTGAATAAATAAATTAAAATAAAAATAGTTAAGTCAAGAAGTTTTTTGCCGTAGAGCAGCTGGGGTGCGTTTAGGCTAGTAGAATAAATTTTCACCATACGAAAATTTCGCCGATGCGGTCCGCCTAAACGGTGTCATAGCCGTACGTCAATTATTGTTGTGGAATTCAATTGAAATTTGGCAACGAAGTTTTTTTATTTATATAAACCTTGAAAATTTTTAAAAAGATTTAACCAAGTGGAAGCGCCTAAATGGGGCTTATAAAATTTTAGCCTGTGCAAATTTTCGCCTCGAGGAGGCCGTAAACGGGGTGTTTGACGTTTATCAGGTTAATTCTAGGTTAGCCTGAACAACAACTTCGACCACATCATCACTTACCATCAGGTGAGATAGTGGTCATAGGCTAACCTATCAAGCATAAAAAAAAAAAAAAAATCTAATTTAAATCTTATCCTGGCTAAGTCGCCTAAACGCACCCCTGCAGCAGCAGTGAAAAGTAGCTTTAGCCAAATCTATTTGTATGGGTCACAGCACTTAGAATTAAAGGAGCAGTTAAGTAGTTGGTAGGTAGTAATAATTGAGTAGAATGGAATTTTCCGCTCTAATTATGCTCAAGGTCACAATATTCGCCTACACATTAAACAGGATACTAAGTTGGGCTGTCAATGCCAGTTTTGTCCATGCGCTTTTGCCTGTATGTGTGTTCCATACCATCATGGAAACCAATAACAATGGTGTCAAGTTATTGTAATGTCATTATTTGTACCAAGAATTGAAAATGATGCCACAGATTCTAGAAAAAGAAAATCTTTCTTACCATTATCTATGCTATGTCTGGATTTTCTGGGGAATCACTTTAACTCATAAAAATCAAATCAAATCAAAATGTCTATTGCAAATACAGGTATTAAAGCTGTTAAGTATACATAATAGTTCTGCCATATTTTGCCATTAGGCATGCAAGAATCCATGAGCCTAAAGATAATACAGTATTGACTTATAAAATATTTAATCTATTACATCCTACTAATATCCTACTATCCAACTATTATTATAAATGCGAAAGTTTGTGAGTGTGTATGGATGTATGGATGTATGGATGTTTGTTACTCTTTCACGCAAAAACTACTGAACGGATTTGAATTAAACTTTACAATAATATAGCTTATAACACATAGGCTATAATTTATAAAGATATACTGTGTAAATTGACGAAAATATCAAAAAAACTGTTAATAAGCCACACTAGAAATTTTTGCGACGTCTCAACCCGGATGAAGGCTCGCGTCAACATCGTCGTATGAAGTGCGCGCGCCGGTGTCGCGGGCAGCGTTGCCATGGAAACAAAAATCAACTGATTAGAAATTAGCTCGACAAGAAATGTCAAATAGCAATTGTATAAATAAGCTAGATCATGGTCTAAGAAAACAAGGTCTTCTACTCCCGAAGAATCACAGGCTTGCGTCACTACCAAATTGGCTCTTTATTAAAACGTAATTGCAGCAGAATACAAGTTCATGGTTCTTTTTCATGCGAATGTTTTGTTATAAAATATCAATACAATATTTTAAACGTCTAATAGAAAGTCACACATGAATCAATGTTCATCTCAGTAAATGGTATGAAAAAAGTTGTCTCCCTATGGTTCCACCATTTTGACAAATATCGCCGTCTCTGTCTCACGTATATGATTTGCATCTGTTTCGCTCTAGCTCATGCACATATGCGCAGTGATTCGCAAACTTTGTGGTCGGCCCATTTCTGGAAGCTACGAATATAATAAAAAACATGTATTTTTTTTCTATTGTGACGGAACAAGCTAACAAGCTCGAGGCCCACCTGATGTTAAGCAGACTAACCTCTGCCTATAACAGATGCATTTCGTCACAAGTCACGAATTGCACTGCGCCTGTCCCCAGGAGACATAGATGTTAAGTCTCTGTACCTGTAATTTCACTTGCTCTCAAGGACTGCTGCCGGAACACACCGTTAGGTGCTTGGCGACAGATTTTCTACTTGAGGGGGTCGCTAGCCAGGCGGGCATTCGCAAAATGCCATTCCACCATGCAAAAAGTAACTGTAAGAGTAAAAGTAGAAAAAGCAGTGATTTCAAGTTTTTTCATTTCCTGCAAAATTGTTTCATTCTTACTGCGACTACTTAATATGGTATGTAATGTAAAATTTCTTTGGTTATATAACGTATCTACCTAATTGGTTTTTGCTTCCGATATTTTTGAGCTCTCTTTAAGACTAAATTGTACACCAAAATACAGATAACTGGCTTTTTCTTCGGCATAGAAAATAATTACTTGATTTCAATCTATGAAAAATTTAGGCCTATTAGCATCGACGGTACCCATTATAAGAAAACTACGAACATACACTGTACGAACTTGATAACCATAATTTATTCAAGAATCATTAATCTGTGTAACTTAAATCAATTTCACGTGATTTTCTTTATTAAAAAAAAAAGGTGAAATCTATTAACTGTTATTTTACTGCCCCCCAATTTCCTCAAATTAGGTATAAAGTTTGAGAGCCGTTGATGACGGTATGCTTGACAAGCTTGTGTCCCGGTACATGACATCCGGTCTCGGAGTGTAATAATACCTGGCGTAGTATATTATTGTACCATGAGCTAGATTAACACATTTTATCATCATCCATCAACCCGCGGGTGAAACCGCGGGGCGCAGCTAGTATATTATATTATAACCATATAAGTTAGCAATTATTTTGCAATTAAGTAAACAATATTTTAATGAATGTGACTATGTTTACTCTTCAATGCGTCATATATAAAATAAAATAAATAAAAAAAAAAGAAATGTCCTTACCAATTAAAATTAAACATTTAAAAAGTGCCAGTGATATTATCATTGAATAATATAATTAATTACAATAGATAAAAATTAAATGTAAGAGTACTTAAATAATAACAAAATTGAAAATATGGTCTAATTAAAACATAATTTGTCATTCAGATATTCGTTAACATTTAACAGAAACTGTTTTAATTTAAACTTAAATATATTTATATTTATACATTAAATTATACTTGTCGGTAAGTGGTTAAATATTCGAGGAGCCATACAGAATATGCTTTTATTGAATTGGGCAGTATAGTTAAGGGGCAAACATACTTTAAATTTGCATCTTTCGCTAGTGAACCCAATATACAATTTTTTGTTGGTATAAACGAACACTGATACTTCATATATATATAAAGATGGAAATGTAAGTAGCTTTAAATTAATGAAGAAAGGTTTACATGAGTCATCTTGATTAAGCTTACAAATTGCTCTCACACATCTCTTCTGTGCCTTAAATACAATTTCTTTGTCCACTGAGTTCCCCCCAGAAGATAATACCGATATGCAGTGTTAACTGCAGGCTGGTTCACAACTTTAGAAAGCATAAAAAGAGCATAAGAAAATTTATTTACTTTACCACAAACGTTTTCTACATGACACCTCCAGTTTAAATTACTGTCAAGATGAAGGCGTAAAAATTTTGCACTATTTACCTCATTAATTTTTTGATGATATAATGTACTTCAATGTCTGTCAAAAAATTTACTCTATTTCTAAAAGTCATCAAATTAGTTTTACCAATATTCATTAATAAATTATTAGATTTAAGCCATGTCACAATAATGTCCAAAGTGTTATTCATGTCAAATTCCAGATTGTATTTCAATTTGTTCGTAAAAATTATGGTACTGTCATCAGCAAATAAGACCATATTTTGTTTTACAAATTTTGGCAGATCATTTATATATATAATAAATAATAAGGGCCCAAGTACACTGCCTTGTGGTACTCCTTGGGTGATTTCCCTAAATTTTGATTGATAAACAGTCATTTTTTTAGTTTTTGTACAAACACGTGTTATCTGAGTACATTGTCGTCTATTATTGAGGTAAGACTTGCAAAGATTCAGAACATTGCCCTTAATACCATATATTTCTAATTTGTTAAGTAAAATGGTATGATTAACATAAATAAAAAAATGAACCCATAAAATTTAAGTACAAACTTAAATCACATGAGCTTGAATTTGTCAATGAGATGTGCGATTTAGGCGTGATATTCGACTCCAAATTGCCTTTTGATGCGCATATTAATAATATAGCCAATAAGGCCAGCAAGTCTATGGGATTTGTTCTCAGGTCAAGCTCTCAATTTAAGAGTAGAAAAAAAAACTAAGACTCTGTTTTGTTCATATGTCTGCAGTATACATGAGCATTGTTCAGATGTATGGAACCCTCAATACAATGTTTACATCAATAGGCTTGAATCGATTCAACTCAAATCAATTCTAATAATTTCTTAATAGATTTCCTGCCTTTAAAATATTGGATAGCTAGATATTTGTTTCCAAAGTTCAGAATCAAGTATCAAAATATAACTGTTACACATGCACACTTGAAACTGCAAGTTATATATATTTAAGGAGTTGTTTTAAAACCCTTTATTTTAATATAGCTATCCATCTCTATGGGCTTAAAGGAAAAAAAATCTCACAATATGGCATCTAAAATCCGTCAGTTTGTTTTTTATGTACCTAGTTTCACTTGCGATTTCAAGACGAATCTAATACATTAGATTACATCATACATTTAAATCGGTTAAGCCGTTTAGAAGGTATGGTGGAATAAAGATACATAAATTAACCCTGAAAACATAACACTCCATTTTTGGGCAGTTTTGAAATAAATATATTTTTATTGCTTTGGCCCGTGACTGCATAATTATTTTTGTATGAAAGTTCCCGTGAGTATAAGACATATTAATGTTTAACTCACCTAATGAAGGGCACCGGATATGCCCGAAACCTAGGTCGACCATCTGGACCAATGTGTATGAGTACAGCCGGTTATATAAAACATTAATATGCATAATCAAAATTCTCTCCCCTACACTCGATTGAAAAAGCAGTGGTGGAAATTGTGTCGTATTTTAAATTAGAATTAAATAGCTAAAGACCATTAGTTTTGGCAAAAAATCAATTATTAATCAATTACCCATTTATTGTGGTAAAAACATTGAAAAAAGACTTGCTAAAGTGGTTGTGAAGAGACAAAAAAGTGTAAAATTCGTAACGTATTTTCGTGGCCTGATCTAGTTTGATGTATATCCTTGTTAACAATGTCGAATAAAATAAAGTGCTTCCAATGTGAAATTGATCATAATGATGAAAATGCGGTGCAGTGTGATAGTTGCAAACGACATATCTGTCTTCATTACAGCAACTTGACGACTAGTGATGTTATGGGATTAAAGGGCAAACGCACCCTCCTGTACTTGAGTTCTCCATGCCGAGAGGCCCTTTTTCAAGTACCAAAGCTAATAAAATCCTACGATGGATTGAGAGAAGAACTCGATGACTTAAAAAAGCAGCTCGCCGAAGGACGCCTTACCCCATCAAACATCGCGGGAACTGCGACGATTATGACCGAGATGCCCACAGACACTAACGCATTATTAGAAGAAATAATGGAACGGGAGCGCAGAGCCACCAATGTAATAGGTAGGTACTTGTTGGTGTTAAGGTAAGTGACTCAGACATTGGCAGTGATAGAAAATCACATGGTGAACTATGTGTGAAGAAAACCTTGCACGATATAAACAACGGCACTAACTTCTCAGACAAAGTGGTAAAGGTACAACGTCTAGGCCGCCGTGTACCAGGTATAGTAAAGCCGCGCCCATTGAGCGTTATATTAAATATCGTCATGATGCTATTTGGTTACTGAAAAACAAGAGCAAGGTTCAAAGAGAGGTAAGAGTATACGATGATAAAACTCCTAAATAATGTGAAGAACTCAACAAGTTTCAAGGCGTCTTGGAAGTGCCCCGATTGCAAATCTCGAGGCAATCCCTCGCAAGCGGGCACCTCGGATATTCCTTCACAGTCTGGCCCCACGGGTACTCCATCGCAGGCTAGCCCCTCCAGTACACCGCTTCAAGAGGCCTGCAGTCCCAGCGTTGAATCCCCAAATTCAACCAATTTGGATGAAATAAAGTTATATCTACAAGAGATAAGGCGCAAAATCACCCAGAGCAAGATTCAAGATTTAACTGAGAGTGTCAACTTCAAATCATCAAACTTTGACAAGGTTCAAGAATAGCTGGCATCTTCCGTCGAGTAGATCAAAAAACAGGACGCGGAGATTGACTCACTTCGCGGCGTAGTTTCTGAACTGACGACCCGTCTAAGCATGTAATTTGGAGGTGCAGTGCGTACCTCAGCGCAAAACTGGAAATCTGAAAACGGTTGTGAAGCAACTGTTGACCACGGTCGGCTGCGATCTGCCACCCCACGAGCTGGTGAATTACCACCGAGTGGCGAAGAAGAACCAGGAAAGCGACGGGCCTCGTTCGATTGTCGTTAAGCTTGCGAGCCCACTTGCGCGCGACTCTGTTCTAGCGGCAGTAAAGACTTACAACAAGACTCATCAGCAAGAAAAGCTCAACACATCTCATCTGGGCCTCCCCGGGGACAAAAAGCCTGTCTACGTCTGCGAGCATGTCTCTTGAAAACAAAGTCCTGCACGCGGTTGCCCGCAGAGTCGCAAAAGAAAGGAAATTTGAGTTCGTCTGGGTGCGGCGTGACCAAATCTTTATTAGAAAAGACATCTAATCCAAAAGCCTAATCGTTAAAAGCGTAGATTTTCTGAATTCTCTATAAACATAATAAAATCTTTTATACTCCTAATAGTCCATATAAAATTATCTTGAATTGTATGTTTTCTGAGCAAAGAAAAACGCTTTTTGTAATCTTAAAGTTGTATATCAAAATGTCAATGGTCTTCGTGCCAAAACCCATGAAATTCAGGCAAATGTATTAAAACTAGATGTGGACGTTATTCTTTTAACAGAGACTAATTTAAATCAATCTGTTTTTGATCATAAAGTTGTAGATAGCACGTATTTAGTTTTTAGGTGCGACCGCCACTCCACAGTTCAGCCTGCATTCAGACGTGCAAATATTTAAAAAAAAGAAGTTATTTTACAGAGATATACTTAGAACTTAAATAATCCTTAATATCGTAAATACAATTACTTTATAACCAATTCGTCAAAACCATCTTAAATCTATTGCCATCTAATAATTTAATGTCATTTGGTAATGCATTATAAATTAAAATTATCATATTAAATACATTTTTCTTATAAATATCCTTTCTACAGGGGGTTGATATAGTAGGTTTTTCAACGACGATGTCACAACCGAATTCCGATGCTTAGCGCGTAGCGTTTACTCCCATGCTTTGTAAAAATTTGTAATAATAAAGTATTATAAGTTTAATATCTGATGCAGAAAATTTTCTTAATTATACACAGATATAACAATATTATAAATTTTTATAATAAAGTTTTATTAACAAGCTGGTTTTATTTTCTTTTTTTTTTAATTTAATGTGTCTGACTATTACGGTTTACAAGATATATCGATATGACAGATACACGAACAGGCCCAACGCCAGTGGTTTAGGTTCAGGTGACAAACTTTCTTCCCCATTTTTACTCCTTCTAATCAACCCTAGCAAAAATATTATTGTAGCATGTTGTTGTTTTAAAAGATCTATCCAGATACCAATTTTCATCAATATAACTTTTTGGTTTTAAAAACTGCTTTTTGTTTATTTCAGGCGTTTACAATGGCTGCGGTTAATAGGGCGCGAGGATTTGACACAAGTTTTAAAACCACGTGTATGTGAAGTACATTTCAACAAAGAAGACATCAACGTGAAAGCAACTCGTAAAACGTTAAAGAAGAATTGTTGTCCATGTTTGCATTTGCCTAACTTAACTGTTACCAAAGAAGATAAACAAACACAGGTTATTGACAAAACCTCAGTTAATACTTCAAGCCAAACAGAAATAAGTAATATTTTGGAAAGTAGAACTCAAGTTGAATCGACGACAGCCAATTTTTTAAGCCGAACAGAATTGATCATTACGCCAGAGACCATAACCCATACATCTACTTCACTTTCTTCAGGTACTCCATGCCAAAGGAAACTAAAATCTGACTTATTAGGTTGTAAAAAGCACTTGCAAGTGAATGAAACAGAAGAAAATTGGACCAAATCGCAAGTAAACATATTTAAAAAGTTATGTGATCGCTTTTTATCAAAGGGATTTGCTGAACTAGTAAAAGCTCAACGGGTCTTGAAATCAAATCAGAACGAGAAAAAATATACTATTGAGTACAAAATGTTTTGCTTGAATTTATACTACGCTAGCCCACAAGCCTACCGGCTATTAGAAAAATCTCTTTGTCTGCCATCTAAATCCACATTAAGTATGTTGTACATTCCTACGTCTACCCACGTCAACGACGATTTAATGGTAGCTCTAAAGTTAAAAGTAAACCATATGTCTGAAAGAGAAAAACATTGTACTGTAGTAGTGGACGCCATGAGTCTAAAAACTAATCTCTATTATGATATAAAGAACGACAAAATTATTGGATTTCATGAAATAGATGGCGTACAATCACCCTCACCAGCGAAGTACGCTTTAGTAGTTATAATACAAGGTATTTTTGTGAAATGGTCTCATGCAATGGGATTTGCTTTGGTATCTGAATGTCAAAATGATGATATATCCAAATGGATCGATAAAATAATAATTAAACTTTTTGAAATCGGATTAAAAGTAAGAGCGTTTGTGTCGGATGTAAGATCTGATTTACTAAACGCAACTAAAAAAAGAGGAATTTCCGTTGATAAAACATACTTTATTATCAATGGTTACAAAATTTACTACATATTTGATGCACCTCATTTAATAAAACTAACTCGTAATAACTTCATGACATTGATTTTCATTTCCAAAATGGAGCTATTGCAAAATTTGAGCATATCGACAAATTCTTCGAATATGACAGCAAAAAGACGTATAAACAAGCACATAAATTAACAAACAGTCATATTAATCCTACAAGTACAGAAAAAATGAATTTTCGTTATGCAACGCAACTTCTGAGTAGATCTGTGGCATCTGGTTTATCAACATGCATAGATTTCAAAGTAATGGACGAATCAGCAAGACATACTGCTGAATTTGTAAAATCAATAAATGATTTATTTGACACCTTGAACTCTTCGACTTTTCATCACAGTTATTTCCCCAAAAGTGCATTTTCCGGGAATACAAATCAAATTGACTTTTTCAATAAGATGTTGTTATTTTTTGAAAAATTAAAGTTATTTCACTCTAGAAATGGAAATGACGTTTCCGAAACTGCCAAGTTTATTCAGGGATTCCAAATTACAATCAAATCAATTTTACATCTGTTTGAAGACCTTAAGCAAGAAGGATACCAATACTTACTAACAAGGCGCCTTAATAAGGATATAATTAAGATTTTTTTTAGGAAAATTAGGTCAAAAAATAGTATGGCAACAAAACCAACCAGCAGGCAATTTATATCACTATTTCGTAATATTCATTTTGCTAACATCACAGAGGCTCTAAAAACAAGTAATGGCGCTGAAGATCTGACAGAATTACTTGTACGTCTGAACGAATATAACAGCCGTGATAGTGATGGTAAAGAAATCGAGAAACAACCAGCAAATACACAAAAAAATAGTTTGCGTGAAATCGTACGTAGTGACTATACACAATTTGATATCCCAGAAAAAAATGCATTGTATTACGTTTGTGGAGCTTTGCTGAAAAAATGCATAGACCGTCACAAAGAATGTGAATTACTGAAATGTTACATGGATGAGAAGCGAGCTTGCAATTTAAGTGCGGAACCTAGGTATCTAAATTATGTAACTGATGATCATTTACTAGTAGTACATACTAATGATTTTGTTCTGAATATTGAGAGGATGGATCAAGTCTTCCATGAAGCATTTGAAAAAAAACACTTAAATAGTATAATAGGAATGTCTATTTATGAAGAGCTGCTTGATTTAGGCTTAACATGGCCATGTCCATGCTTTCCGCAAAAATACTTGCTCAAGCTATTTACAAGAATGAGAATATATTACACACTAACATTGAATAATAAAGCATTTAGAACTTGTCATAACCGGAGAAAACATTTTTCCGTTCCAAATTTGTAACTGTTTAAAATAAATATATTCTAATCAAATCAAATTATTTATTTGCGTAATTAAAGAATATATTTTATTCACATCTTAGTGGATGAACGTAGTCAATATCTATAATTTGCCATTTATCTTGCAAAATAAGTAGCATACATGGCTTGTTTAAATCAAACCAGTATAAAGTTTTTGCTTCCTATAGAAATGAATGCATCTACTTATATCCTCTTTGAAACAATTTAAACAATCATAATGCATTAATTAATGATAATATATATATTAATTAGATAAATAATAATTGTTTATTTCTTAAAAAGGTAATCTTACAATAGTACAGTCATTTATTATTATTACTTAGAAAGTTTTCCGGGAGTTTTGAAAATTGGTAATTTTATAGATTTTGATATGCTCTTTCCAAATTTCAACTTTGCCACCTCGTATGTTTGCCGCTCGCACCGCCATATTGAAAAATGGCGCCCAAAAGCATGTATTTGATAATAACTCCTTTCCGACGTATTTTACAGGAAAAAAATATCTGCATATCTGCAATCTGCAAGCCGCGCCCGGAAAGCTAGTATTAAATAATTCAAAGCCATGACAAAAAATATACCTACTCACAAAGTACATTTCACATTTACTACAATTAAACGTCAATACTTTACGTAATATTTTTTTGAATTTATCGTAGGAATCATTATTAATTACAAAGTTATGAGAGGATGATATTTCCTCACGTAAATTTGTAATATTGTAATGTCATCCGCAGAGCATGCGTTATTGCAAACATAAAAATATTCAAATTATAGGGTTGCGTCATCATTAACAAGTTTAAAGCTAATTGCAAAATTAGTCTTGTTTGTAGTACAACGTAACGATGGTTAAAGAACGATAGGAAAATTTTGAGTTATGACTCATTTTCATGTTAGTTAAATTGTTTAGTACAAACCCCGGCTAATGAGGTGGATGGACGCGGGTTTAAATCCCGCACATGAATTAAATTTTTTCTCGTAAATTTGAAATTTTGTAATGTAATCCGCAGAGCATGCGTTATTTTAAACATAAAAATAATAAAATTACTATAAATAAAAAAACGTTTTAATGTTGTTTGGCAAGCGATTAAACAAAACTATTGGACTATAAAATGCACTTTTATGATATGCTTTAGTTTTAGGATTAGTTGGCACTAGATTGTTTTTATTAATGCTGTTTATGTCATGCAACGCACACTTTTTTTGTAATAGGTAGTTATAGTTGTGTTTTACAAATATACAATACTCGTAGATTTATAGAGAACAAAGGGTCATTATACCAAGTTGAACGAAAAATGGACAACAACTATTAGTCCTCTTAATACTTTTGTCAGTCGAGTTTCCCCAAAAAATAAGTCCGTACCTCAAGTTCGAGTGCACATAAGCATGATAAGCCGAGACGGCAGTTAAAGTTGAAGCATCTCGGTTTTTTAAGTGCGTACACAAATTTGCTCAAGTCACATGATGTATATGTGCTTTTTTTTTTTTTTATTGCTGATTGGTAAGCCTTTGACCACAATCTCACGTGATGGTAAGTGATGATGTGGTCGAAGGTGTTAACAGGCTTAACCTAGAATGACTGGCTCTCAAGGACAGCTGCCGGAACACGCCGTTTGGTGCTTGGCGGCAGATTTTCAACTTGAGGGTGGTCGCTAGCCAGGCGGGCATTCGCAAAAATAAATCGTTTAGATACGAATGTAGGGAATGTAGACCTTGGTCCGACTCGTTAGTTAAGTGATATGATTATTTGCTAATTCTAAGTATAAAAGCAAAACATAGTTACTTTCTTGCATTATTTCACAGTTGTGTTTTTGAGATGAGTTCTTTGTTCAGTGCTTGTGTTTTTCAGCGAAAATCTACAAAATATTAACGATGGAGGTAAGTTCATTGATGTTTCGATATCATTTTAAATAAAGCTTATGTAAAGAAAGTTGTTGTTGTTATTGAGCCACTTCCCGTAATCGTTAATGAGCCTTATCAGCACGTAACATGAACAATGCAGTGCGAGCTGGAGTTGAATCGCAGGGTCATTAATTAGCTAATTATCTGTAGGTACTACAGCGTTACAGTTAAAAAACCTAACTTGCGAACCTGAAGAGATATAAAAAAACGGATAGCAGCAATCGATCGGGCGCCCCCGAAAACACCTTAAAAGACACCAAATTTTTTTAGTCGGTGAGGTTGCCATGACTCGACTTTAGGGGTGTGAGTTAGAAATTTTTTGGGTGAGCCAGAACTCTCGAATCCCTACTACTTGTTTCATTTAATTTATGATATCGCTGTTCCAAATGAATAATTTGAATTTCTTGGTGACCCAGGATCAGAAAAGTAATTACAGAATTACAACGAGAGGAATAGTAATGATTTTTCCCTCAAGGCAGAAACTGACTGTGGCGGGAAATCCTTTTTTTTTTCTTATTTGTTACTAGGTTTCGTAACCATTCTACAAGGTCGTTTAATATAATTTTGCACGTATTATATTTAACAGTTTCCATAACTTACCTAACCCTAACACTGTCAAAAATATTACGTGTATTAAATATTACCCGTAACAAATGTAAATAATTCAAAAAGTATTTTAAAAAGATTTTGTAAAAACTAATCTCCGAATCTCGCTTTTACGTGATAAAGTACGCAATCTCACCTAATGGTAAGTGATAATGTTATCGAATATGTTGTTCCGGCTAAGAATCACTAGCTCCCAAGGAAAGCTGCCGAATCTAACGCTGAACACAGCTTTAGGTGCTTGGCAACAGATTTTCTACTCGAGAGTGGTAGCTAGCCAGGCGGGCATTCGCATAATGCCTTTATTTCAATCCACCATGCATATCTCCTGCAGTAGAATTCGGAAGCCCTATTCTTCAAAATAGTAAATTCATATAAACTTCCAAGTAAATGGTATCTACCTAAGCAGTGCATAGCTAAAGCTTCTTATACTCGGCGGGTACCATAACGACAATGCTTTATTCTGTAGTAATATATACTAAACCAAAGATATAGAGGCGATGCAAAGCGCAGAGGAGTGCAGATCTTTGCATGCATTGAACAACTGTCAGCAAAACCTTTTTTAAATGTTGTTTGGTGATGAAACGGACAAATCGCCCACCTTATGGTAACCGTCACGACGGTGTACGAGTACATTACATTTGCTGCAGTGTCGCCGTCCTCGTTCCGCATGACACTGCACTGCGCTCGTCACTCTGAGAAATTAGTTCTTATGTCTCGTCCACCCATTTAACTTGCCACAGTGCCCTTCACACCTAAACACTGGCTTTTCTGACACTGCAGTGGTATCCAAGACGGACTCTGAAATACTCGCTCGAGTACTGCGCCGAAAAAATCAAGAAACAGCGAAACGTTGAAAATTGTTACTGTCGTTGTACATTGATAGTTTTTAGAGTTCCGTACCCGAAGGACCAAATGGAGCCCTACTTATGAGACAGCTGTATGTCTGTCCGAGTACTTCACTGGTCTCTATCTCGTAAACGGAATGATAAACCTGAAATTCTAACATTTTGTGTAGAACATTGACCCGAAGATGAATATTGGACTAGAAATCCAATGAAATTATTTTTCAGGGGCTCTTAAACATGAGGAAGTAGACGAAATAAAAACCTTGTAAATGGGGACCGTCAGAGTTAAGCTACTCATGAATCATAAGCAAAAACTAAGCTACTCATGAATCTATCATTTATATTATGCACAACATCCTCTATCTATCCAAGAAATACTGAATAGGTCAACTTATAATGTAATTTGAAGCTGTGATAAACACACAAATTTTATTTGCCCTTAGGAATATTGCAATGAAGCGCAGTGCAGCTTAATAGTCGTTCTTAATCGATCTACTGCGTCCGCTGCAGTCATGACTTGGATGGGTGACCGCTACTGGCATTACTGCTAAGCGTGCACTTGCTTCGGAGAACACGCTAAGCCGACGGTCCCGAATGTTGTCTCAGGATTGCGTGTGACGGAACAAGCTCGAGGCTCACCGGATGTTAAGCGGACTAACAGATGCATTTCGTCACAAGTACGAATTGCACTGCGTCCGTTACCTTGAGACATAGCTGTTAAGTCCCATATGCCTGTAATTACACTGGCTTTCAAGGACTGCTGCCGGAACACATCGTTAGGTGCTTGGCGACAGATTTTTCACTTGAGGGTGGTCGCTAGCCAGGCGGGCAGTCGCAAAATGCCCTTCCACCATGCTGTTATTTATTTAGTGGTTATAATATGTTACTCGGCCATTTTGCGAATGTTCGTCTGGCTAGCTACTATTAGTACTACTATAAGTAGAAAATCTGTTGCCAAGCACCAAACGGTGAAATTCAGCAGCTGTCCTTGAGAGCCGATAATTATCGCTTAGTCTGCACAACATCTTCGACCATAACATCACTTACCATCAGGTGAGATAGTGGTTAAAGGAAACCCTATCAGCAATAAATATTTAAAACAGTTCGGCACCCTAAAAGAACGAGCTCCAATTCGCTCTTATAGTTGATTGGTTTTGAGTTCTGTCGGGTTAGTGGCTTACGCACCCAATGTCAACTCCCCCCGTGTCAGTTGCCCACGATCTCAGTTCCCCCCGATAAATTTTGAGCGAATATTTTTTTGTGATTTGTACTGTCAGCAGCGAAAGTGTATTTAAAGTTATTTAAAAAAAAATGAGGGCACACAAGTTTAGGATGGTTGGAAGAGATTTTTGTCATAGATAAGCTTACTTTGTAAAACTTATAATAAGAACTTACTTTATATATTGTGCAAGTATAAGAATAAATAAAGAATTATAAAAAAATAGAGGAAAGACTGATTTTCTACGATCATTTATTAATTTTAAAGTTTCATTGTAAATATCAACAACAATATTAACATTACAGCAGGCAAAAACAGCATTTATAAATCACTTAAAATTGTACAAAGTATATAAAATAAACAATATTAAACACTTAATAAAAGGAAATCAACAATCATAAAACATTTCAAATAACTAAAAGAAAAAACTAAAAGTTAGATACTATAAGGGGTTAAGTATGAAATTGCCGTTTTGTACTGAAAAATTGAAATTGTTTTTTTTTAATTGAACATTTTTATTTAATTAAAATACCACATACCATCACTATCTATAAATTGCTGCCATCTAATAAGAATGTCATCAAAGCCTTTGCGATAGAACTCTGGTGATCTAGATTCGACAAACTGTGTGAAAACATTTTGTACTGCCTCCTGGGAAGAAAACTTTTTATCACATAGAAAATTGACCGTATCATAAAAAAAATACGGAGGGTGACGAATGGTTTCTAATCGCAATTCCTGTAGAGTTAAAACGATTTCTCGTGCTGTATGAGGTCTCGCGTTATCATGAAGCAATAATGGTGAAGATCGATTCATGAGTCGGGGATGTTTCATCTGCCGTTATTGCTTGACCAGATCGGAGAAAGCTATAGTGAATAACACCATGCTGAGACCACAAAACAGTAACCATTGCCTTGGTAAGCTTTGCTTTAGGACACTGTTGCGGTTATATTTTTTTATTTCTCGTACAATAAGGTTAATGCGATAATTCTGTTTTCATCTTTGATGTAATCAAACAATACAAGGGGCTTACATTTTGCGGGGATTAATATATGAAGTGGTTCCTTGAAATTTGTTATTGGAACTTTCAAATCTTTTGCTATGCTTTCTACATAATGTGTTTTTCACCCTTCTGAACGCTGGAATGTCTAAAGTACAACAATAATATTTTAATTTTGAAAAATTTCAAAATACGCCTTTCAAAAATTATTTGCACTGATATATAGTTTTTGCATAATTCTGTTTTCACTTTCATCTGTGTTTCTGGGTGCCGACTATTGTTATCAGTAACCCAAATTTTATAATTTGTAAGAAATGCGCTGGACTGAATGGTGATTTCTAGTTAAATCCGTCAGAATTGAAAGATTACGAGAACAATAGAATTTCATTCATGTACTATGAAGTCGGCAGTCCCATTTCCCCGATATAATACCTAGCTAGTATGCATACATTTTAAATTGCATTAAATTGCAATGCATTTTAATAACACAATTGTATGTGTTATTAATACGCAAGATATTAAAAACCATTCGAAACAATTGACTAAATATAATTTTAGCAATTATGATATTGAAATAAATATATTATTATCAAGAGAAACTCTTTTTTGCTAACGGTATATTTAATATATGGTAATTATTTCTTTCAATCAAATTTATCGGGGGGAACTGAGATCGTGGGCAACTGACACGGGGGGAGTTGACATTGGGTGCGTATGCCACTAACCCGTTCTGTCCTCATCCTGACTTTGTATACCTACATCATTCTGGTCTTACAATCTTATTACACACGACATGCAGGGCAGTGCAGTAAACATTAAATTAGCGACCAAAGTACATAAGAAATTAAACATGATAGAAAGATGATGATGAATGGAGACATTAGGTTTCAGAAGATATTGGCCAAAGTAAAGCTCAAAAACGTCTCAAAAAATCAAAAAGCCTACATGTATTCCAAAGATATTTCATAGGTCATACAACTACCCCGTCCCTAGCTGTACTGAAAGGAGTCCAGAGTTGCAAGATGTGTAGAGCAGGTGGTGCGATGCGAAGTAGGTTAGCAGGGCAGAGAGGAGGCAGGACAGGGCTGGAGCGTCGCGAGGCGAGGTAAGGCGAGTCCGTTGCACCTGCAGCGAGGGCAGCTTCGGTCGTCGGGCTCTCGAAACCGGAGCTGGCTCGCTATCGCCGGCTCAAAAATGACCGGCGCTAAATATATCCACGAAGGGGGAAAGGGGGGAGCGCTGCGGCGGCGGCGCGGGCCGGCCGGCCGCCAGAGCCGCCCCGGTCGCCGCGGACTCCACATTCCAACGTCGCTGTGCTGCCGGTCGAGGAACCAGTGACGAGTGACCGTCTTCTACCCGTGCGACGTAAGTGCCGCGCCGCGCCGCCCGCGGACCTAGCGAAGTGCCACCCTGTGCTGTGTCTAGGGGATGTGTAGTGAACCGGCCACCCGGCCCGCCCAGGAGCCCGTTCTATTTATATCGCGCGAGTGCCGCATGCCGCCCGCCCGCAGCGCCATGTATAGTGCGCCGGATTACGTTACACGGAGCGGCCAGCGCCGACGCCGACGCCGCCGCCGCCGCGATAACCATTTCATAAGTACCCACACTCACACTACACACTCTAACAGAGTAAAAGTCTTTTCAAAATTGTTAAAATCAATGTGTAAAAATATATTTTCTTGTTTACATTCCGTAAGTACCAAACTGTTCATATTCATTTCCTTACACAAAATTAATCATCAATTTTATGAAAGTCATTTTATAATTAAAAACCCAAAAATGATAAGTGTTTACCAATGCATATTTATTTAAAGTCACAGCTTAAATTTGAAGTTATAAAAATAAATATTTTTTTCGGCATCTTTAGAGAAAAGAGTTTTCTCTATAGACATTCCAAAATGAAAAAAAAAAAACTAAGTTCACACCCTACATTCATAAATGCGCGAAAAAAATGTAAGTGCAAAACATCTCCCGAATGCGGACGAGATTTTATCATTGAGGATTGATCCATCGACAGTTTGCACCTGTCGATATAATCAATCTGCAAGTGATAAACAAACCTTGAGACATCATCGGGAGAGAGGAGGGTAGCGGCAGGCAGCAGCCTCTCGCCCCCGCTCTCACCCCCGCCCCGTCGCCGTCGACGTGTGCTGTGATATAATGTGACGTTAAGTGCACATATCGGAAGTGAGTGTATTTCGAGAACCGTGCCTTGACCTCATTTAATTCTACATACTACAACCATTAACGTATTAATGATTATACACATATAACTTACCTAATACTTGAGGACTATCTCCTCAAGTATTACCTAAGTATTACTTAGTAATGTTAATCGAAGCTAAAGAACTAGATCATATAGCGAAAGCAGAAACAAAAGCATTCATATAATTTTGACCATTGTCATAACGATGTCCTGTTCATCTACAAAATTTTTGATAAACAGCGATCTTGGATATACTCTTAATGATATATATAAACTGCAGTAGAGATCCCTAATGATAGTGTAATCAATATAATGGAAAGAAAATCTTTAATCGATTGAAATAGATAGTTATAAACATTTGTATGTCTTCCAACTCATATTTCTCAATGGTCAGTAATTCAAATTGATGGTTTGTGTGTTCACTAAATAAATTTGAAAACTTATTAATATTCGAGTATGCTTAACTTAGAGTTCATGAAGAGTAATCATTTAATACTTTCTTAGACTTTCAAGATATTACAAGTATACATTTTACCTATTGAATGAAATTAAATCACTAAAATATACAAAATAAGTTGAAGCAATGTCCTTATTTTTTTTATTAATATTGACTTTTTCAAATGATGATATAAAAGTAAACCGTTCAGATATGAGTGAGAAATTGCAATTACATAGTTGAAAATGTTTTGGGCGAAAATGCCATAAGTTCTACGAAAAAGTAATGGTTTATATGTGTGCAGTGTATTTGAGTGTGGTTACAAAAACAGATGGAAATACTATACACAATCGAGAACTATCCAACGAGAACGGTTCATGAATCTAAAAGCGAAATAATTAGTTGCTTCGCGAAATCTGAATCCTGGGCAACAGAGATCCAATTTTACACTTTCGTTGAACGGGTGCCAACGGCGGCCGCGGCCGTAGGTGTGCTTAATGGCGCGAAAGATAAACCCGCTAAAAATAAAACAACTCATAAACAATAAGCACGTTTCTCCCCCGCGTTCCGGAACGCCCCCGCCCCCGCCCGCCCGGATTTGGCGCTCCGCCCGCCCCAGCGCCCGCGCCGCCGCCGTGATGTCAATCGCGTAATACTTGATTGATGTCCATTTATTTTTTAAGAACTCACCCATATTCTTACAGTTAAATGGAATGCTCGTTTACAATTTGATGTCACAAACTAAACTTCAATTACAATCAGTTGAGCAGGAGCCTACAAATTTTTTACTAATGGCAAGTTAATATATTTGCATTCAAATGAGATACGTACATGAAAATGGGAAATGCCCTGAAATCAATGTAGACTACCAGAAAGCGAATGAATCGAATATTAAAATATCTTAAATGTAAACATTAGTGAGTTATTTGTTAAACAGGAACTTTCAATTCTAAATAAATTATATACTTTGTTTACAATAGAAATTCGCTCAAATAAATAGTTTACAATAGCAACGCAATATTTATCTGACAACCTGCCAATAGCCAGGAATTTATTTGACTCATAGAAGAGATTTATTACTATAATCGATAAAGATTTGTAGTCATGGATGAGAATCATGCCAAAGAATCTCGCGCCAAAATAATAGAGACAACAATAACTGAAAGAAAAATCTATATAGTTTTATATCCGACAGAATATACAAGATATAGAAACAACAACGTGTCGTTAGAAACACTACGTAATTCAACAAAATACAACGCGTTTTGATTCTACAGGTAGCATCATCAGAATTGAGAATTCAAACCTAGCGGTCGATCGAGAAGTAAAACTAGTGTTAGTTTTGCGGGATTATAATTAAGTCAATATTTTTTCTTTATGGTATTTTACAAAGTAACGTCGATGTAGGTATATTGTAGCAGAGTGTTGAAAGAGCAGAGTTTGTAACAGATTGTTTATCTTGCAGATTAAATAACCTACCAACATGTCTGACGAAGAGGAATATTCGTAAGTATTTTAGGAGCACATAATTAAAACAAAGTCTAAGTAAACACCCCCAAAAATGTTAAATAAAAAATGTTACATCCGCTTCAAAGACTTCAAGAACAGTTACATCTTTGCTAAAACCTCCCTTGTAACTCCTTTGTTTATTGTTCAAAGCCTACTAAAGAATTAGCTCACGTTAGATAAGAGAAGGTATTCGTCATATGTATGTATTAATGTATGTGTTCATCCCCTTTTCCATAGTGGCTCCGAGGAGGAGGAAGTCGAAGAAGAAGTCGTAGAGACGTAAGTATACCCTCGTCCTATCAGACACATCGTCGAGTCCCAAATATTAGACATTCTTCTTTAGAAATTGTTTGGTTTTGATCACTAGCTTTTCCGGGCCTGGTGTCCGACTTTGGCTTGGCGGAACTATAATTCTCAAAGTAGACTTGTAGGATTCATGCGGAGATTATGGAAGTTTCCCAGTTTGTGGCCGATAAAGACGCGAATGACTTGAGGCATGGCTGCGGTTTGAATCCCGAACTATTGGTGACCCCAGCCGTCGGGCTTTGCACTCCCTCACCAAACCCTGTCTCTCTTTTGTTGCAGGAAGTAAGTGACGTGCCATTTTGGTTGATCCGGCACTCACACTCGCTTCACTCGTTAGGCTAAGTGTAGAACGCGACTCTAACGCTTCTAGCGCTTTTCTCATCGCTTGGGTTGCTTTCAGATAATGACAAAAAACTAAGCTGCGCTGCAAACACGCTTCCTAATACCAATTCTTTCATTTAACCGTACTCATCAACGATACCACACAGTCTGGCCTTGTCCAAAGACCGGTTTTTAGTCACCATGTGTAAGTAGAAAATGATCTTTCTATGGACAGAAATGATATCATGTTTGTTTGTACATGACCTATTGTTTGTCACGGTCGCATTAACTCTATGTGTACGCTTTATGTAATGAATGTTGTTATTTATTGGAGATATTCTAAGATGTCTAATTTAATATTTTTTATGTTTCCGCTCCTGCCGTGCTCTCGTGAACGTGAAGACCCGCTCCCAAACAAGAGTAAGTATGAAACTTTCATATCCAGTAGTTATAATGCTTGGCTTGTAGCAGACAGACAATGTATTGTGTCACACGATTGATTGGTATGATTGGCATTAAAATTAACGATCTGATGGGAACTAGCGTCTTCCGCTTGGCCAGCAACGGTGTTCTTGAGCAAAATTCTAAAATTGACCACAAATGCTTGTAATGCAGTGTTTGTATCGTGTATGCGCAAAATAATTGTCTCACCGCTTGGTTTATTTCGAAGTGTACTGTATACGCAATGAAGTAGTGTTGTACTCGTGACGGAAGTAGAGCTGATTGATGTTTTCTGTTTCTAGGAGTAGACCATCGATAAGTGTAGCTGCGTAAGTTGCACCGCTCTTTGTGGTGACTAACTATCCCGTTATTAACTCTGTAGGCGCGGGCGCATGTTTACGATTATACCCAAAGTTCTAAATAGGAGAATCGCATCCGACCAGATGACCGTTCGCCGAACGGCAACCGAGCGTCGTCATCTGATGCTATTTTTAACGGTTGTTAGGCATTCTATTTTTGAAATGTATACTGTTCTGCGCCCGCGCCGTTTTGTAACGAAACAAGATGTCGGTCAACCGGCGCTCGGTCGCGTTGCTCGACGTAATCCTGGTTTTATTGCATGACATGTGTTGCATGAACATCTTGTAATAATTTAAATAACGTGTCTTAGATCGCCTACCACATCATGGTAATTATCGTAATGTCATTTGTGACGTAAACCCCCAGAAATAATAAAAACATTTATCAATTTAAAAGTCCAGTGTTTAACGATAGTAGACAATATTTATAGCATAATATCGATTACTTTAGTATCGACATGCTATTTCACAATGAATTTTAACTGAATAAATCGCATTATAACTACGTGTATTGTTAACCGATACCATGTAGATGTTCACACGAAAGCTAAAACTTTAACACAAAATGTACAGAACCAACCAAGCCCTTGCCAAGACGCTACTAGGAGAGCGTTGAAGCAGAAACAATAAAATTCTAACGAGTTTGAATAAAATCCGTAAAATATTCTTGTCACCGTAACAGATGTTATTGTATATGTCGCCGTCGCCGACGGTCCCTAACATTAACCCTCACCTCCAGTGAGAACCCATCACTAATATGTATCCCTTCACTTTGCAGGGGCGAGGGAGACCCAGAATTTATCAAGGTAACTATCCCTTTTTATTTGTTAACTCTTACCACGAGATTATTGCCCACTCGTTACTATAGAGCACTAAATTATTTACCTACATTTAGAAGTGCTATAACGAATAGATCACCTTTAACTGTGCATTTTCCGTTACAGCGTCAAGACCAGAAGCGGTCGGACTTGGACGATCAGTTGAAAGAATACATCAACGAATGGCGCAAACAGAGGGCCAAGGAGGAGGACGAGCTCAAGCGTCTCAAAGAGAAGCAGGCTAAGCGCAAGGTAAGATATATTCATCATATGTAATAATATTATTGTGTCCAGGCTTTAACAATTAGAATAATGCCAGGACTTATAAGTAAAGTTTGATTGAAAAGTCTTAAGAACACTACAGATAAAGTGGGAGAATCCCAAATTTCAAACAATACTCTCAACTTTTCCACATAAAAAGTCGGTCAGAAAATTGACACTTTGATACACTCAAATTTCAAAAAATGAATTTACTCTCAGGTATCTCGCGCCGAAGAAGAGAAGCGCCTCGCTCAAAAGAAGAAGGAAGAAGAAGAAAGGAGAGTTCGCGAGATTGAGGAGAAGAAACAGCGCGACATCGAAGAGAAGAGGCAGCGGCTCGAGGAGGCCGAGAAGAAACGCCAGGCTATGCTCCAGGCGATGAAGGAATCTAGCAAGACCGGACCCAACTTCACCATCCAAAAGAAGAGCGATAACGTGAGTACAAATCTATCTCACCTATAAACTTTCGAATAAATGTACTGTTCTTACATAGTATTACCTAAAAAAGTGTTAAAGCATTATCATGATTAGTGTCAATTAAAGTTTATCTCTTGGAAATAATGATTGCCAAACTAATCGATGTTATTGTACGTACAGTTCGGCTTGACGAGCGCTCAGCTAGAACGCAACAAGACCAAAGAGCAGCTCGAGGAGGAGAAGAAAATCTCGCTGTCCATCCGCATTAAGCCCCTGAGCATCGAGAACCTCGGTGTTGAGAAGCTCCGACTGAAGGCTACCGAGCTCTGGGAGTGCATCATCAAACTCGAGACGGAGAAATACGATCTTGAGGAGAGGCAAAAGAGGCAAGACTACGACGTGAGTATCTACACTATTACATCTAAATTAGATCAGTAAAATTAAAATAATGTAATAAGTTGATAAAGCCAGAAGTAAATATCTTGACTACGAGAATATTTTAGCCATCTCCAGCACGAAAAGGGCGGTATTTGTTTCAAAAAGCGTGAGGAAGTATGTCACGTACAAAACCGTTATGTTTAACCTGTAGAATTTCAGCAACTTTACTTTTAATTGTAATTCGGTTTTTTATTTTTAATATGTAATATTTATAGTAAACCTAATATTTTGGTAGAGCAAAGTTGTAAGTTTTAGAGGAAGACCAAATTTTTTATGACTCGTGCTATTAGAGCCTTCATTGCGCTCAGAATGATTATATTTATTCGCTACGCTCGGCAATTTGTTTCTTAACTACTTCGCTACCGGGCGGTACTTATATGTATAAATTAGGCAATCGAACAAAAAAACAACTTAGCTTATTTGTTGAACACATAACTATTACCGGTTAATTTTACCAGATATAACTTTTACAATTTAACTTTTTTTAATTCAATGGTAAAAATAATAAATCTAAACTGAAAATGGTATCATACTGGCAAAAAAATACATTGTTATATTTCGTCCTTATAATGACAAAAAAAATTAATGAAATATTGATTTATCCACAGTTAAAAGAGCTCAAAGAAAGACAAAAGCAACAGTTGAGGCACAAGGCCCTGAAGAAGGGTCTCGACCCCGAGGCACTCACAGGCAAGCACCCGGTAAGCTATACACATCTATGGTGTATATACATTAAAAAGCAGTTGTCGTATCTGTACGGTATCTAACGATATGACATCCTTTACCTTATAGAAGCCCATAGTTTCCTTCCCTCAATCCTTATTTAAATGATATATGTATATCCTTGATAACTAGATGAGACACCAGTATTGTGTTTATGGGTTTAGATTATATCCAGGATCGCAATCAATTGGAAATTAAGCATTCGAGCATTTTACAGAATTTCTTTGTGCCAAACAAGTTAATTGACAAATCAGTAGTATACACTAAAAGATGAACTTTAGAGGAGGCAGTTTTACCGACAAGCTTACCTTCTCATCTACCTTAAAAACATACTTGACAAATTTTAAATTTGTTACATTGCAGGATTTATTTCGATATTTATATTGTTATCCATTTTTATACGTACCTGCACCGCTTTTCTATTAACTGATGAAAAACGCTAAGTAACCGCTCACATTGCAAAATAAAATGTTATTTTCAGCCCAAAATCCAAGTAGCGTCCAAGTACGAAAGGCGTGTCGACACAAGGTCCTACGACGATAAAAAGAAATTGTTCGAGGGTGTAAGTATAACTAACCTTAAGAAAAACTCAAAATTATATAAAATGTCTTAAGATTACTTCTCACTTTGACTATAGATAGATGGTACAATTTTGTCAAATGCGAAGTTATTTCGGGTAACATCAACGCCAATCATCTAAGGCCACCAGTCCCGAAGGATAGTTGAATGCGCGACTGGAAGCCAAGCTCGAGCGATTGAGCCTCATAGATGCTTTGACTTCCGACGAAAACATCGCATATTTAAAATGTCTTGTAAACTTTGTTTTGCGTAATAATGACAATTATATTGAAAGAAATGCTTAAATGCAGGGATACGACAATTTAACCGCTGAGACGATGGATAAAGTTTGGAATGACAGAATGACAGAATTCATGAACAGATCTAAAAGTAAGCAACACTTGAGTACAGCGTGGTACATTCCCCGAGACGCATGTCATAAGGCATGAGTGTATCCATCATCCAGTTTATAGCACATTCTGTATCTGGACATACTCCAGAAATGTTTTGTTTACGAAAATATACTGACGAATTGATTTTACTAAAACAAATCCACTCGTAATTCACTTGACATGTTCCATGTCTACTGCTCAAGAAAATAACTAGTGGCTCTATGAGTTGAAGAACTGTTTTTCTTTAAACTTTTTCAACTTCCATATAACGGTGGAGGTTTTGAAAAATTTCCAAAAACTGAATCAACAAAAATAGACAAATACAGTTACAAAATTTAATGAGAATCGGTTCAGAAGTGCGATCTTTAGAGGAAGAACAACCGCAAATCTGGACAGATATACAAAAGCAATTTTGTCCGGACGGAGACGCTTTCCCGCGCTTCACGCTCGCGGTCAATTAAAACTCTATCTCATACCAATGTGGTGAATTCGAAAGCCACCTTAGTTATTTTGGCAGAACAATCGCTATATATGTTTTTCTTAGTCTAGTACTACTATTATTTCATTTAATACAAGGGTCTATTTGATAAGATGGCAATACATAAAAGCACCGTCGTTAATCCGATGGCATTGAAAACATTTATATGTTACTTTAGTCAAGATTAAACCAGTTTTATTCAATTACGAGCTGGGCTATTTTATAAATGTCGGGCATTTTCACATAATATCGGTTCGTCAGTATAAAGCACTTCCTCTGCACCCCATGTCTATTTAACTAAATGTTCCTGACATTGACCCTCGTGTTAACTCCTGTATCTAGGACCTAGAAAAACTGAACAAGGACTTCCTTGAGAAGGTATGGCAGGAGAAGATCGACCAGTTCGGAGGCAGGCAAAAGAGTGAGTAGTTATGTTAAATGTGCGTCGTTTGTTGTTATTTGTGTTCTTGTGTGTTGTGGGCTTCTATCGTACGAGTAAATGTTCCTTCGGGCAACAACCATAACACTACTTCTTCTGTTACCATTGTGAAAATAAAGTCTGCGAAATATCCAACCGTCGTGGTAACTTTTTTGTACGGAAGAAATGGGCTGCATTGAATTGCTTCTTAGTTTACTTTGGTTTGAATAAAACACTAAGTATTTCTATCGCTTCTTTCATTATTTCTGTATGCAGATCTATTTTGGTATTATTAAATCAAGACAGTGTCGCTTTAAGCTTTCGCTTTGAAAAATATTTCATGATTGAACTGGTTTTACGTGCTTGATGTGATAAGTCATTTAAAATAAAATATTCTAACGCAATAACCAGCTCGCAAGTACGGATCGGATAAATTTGAACTATAACATAATTTAAACTTCAGCTACGATTTAAATAATTGTGTGACGAGTAATATCTTTGGTTTGAAACATTAAAAATCGTATTTAAATGCCTATTTCATATCTGAATATACACAGCGATAAAATGTTTAAAAATAACAAAACTATGTGGCAGCTGATCGTAGTCTATCGCCCCTTCCCGACTCTGATAAGAGACTCGAGTCTTACTTTAAAGCAGTAAATCAACTAAGAAACAGTTGTTAACAGTGCCTAAAAAGGAGAAGTGGTTTCCTAAATATATATCGTTAAAATATAAAACCTCCAACAGACCCTTCACAATGTAAGTCCACAACGGCTTCCAAATTTTCGCAATTTCGTCACGAATGCTACCATCCGTTGAAATCCTTGGATCTAATTATAACTGGTATTATTAGCGAGACTGCCGAAATGGTTCGGCGAGCGGCCCGGCAAGAAGAAGGGCGAGACCGACTCCCCCGAGGGTGAGGAGGACGTGAAGGCCGTCGAAGAAGACGAAGAGCCCGTCTACGAGCCTGAACCCGAAGAGGAAGAGGAAGAAATCGTCGAAGAGGAAGAAGAGGAGGAGGAGGAAGAAGAGGAAGAGGAGGAGGAGGAAGAGGAGGAAGAGGAATAAGTGAGTATAGTCTTGTCTACATTAACGGGGCCTGTTACGTGAACAAAGGTATCAAACATTCCCCACTTTTAACAAACAGTATTAAAATAAGCCATTAGATAATTTGAGCTGATTGCATTACCGTTATATGTGTTTGCAGCGAGCACTTTGTGCGCGCATTTGTACCACAAAACAGCTCAAATTCATTTTATATATTTTTAAACCAAACAAAGTAGACTTTTACAATGTTCCTGTTTTACTTACGAGTATTTACCCGTAGAGTTCCTCGCACGCAGCAATATTGAAAGGCTTGAATAATATAAATGAGAGGACATTTGGCTGTTTAAAAAAACCAACCAAGTGAAAATAACGCGCTTAATGAGCAAAGCATCGCGTTAGTGATTGCTACGCATTTGGCAAACAATAGATCTTATTACAGTATCTGACTACCAATTAGAATTGAATTCCCAGAGGCTTGGCATCGGACAAGCGCTTAAAACTATTACAAAACTTTTAGAATGTCTTGTATAGACGTGAGGCAGGCGGCCAGCCAGATAATCGTTGCCAAAACTTTCTACAGTAAATATGTAGTGTCATCTTTGTGTTGTGTGAGAAAACAAAGGACAAATAAGAATTATTAATTAATTATTAGACAAGATGGAAAAAGATAACTTCCAGCAGGACTTGAGGCCGCAACCCATAATACCGTCCTGATGCACTTCCAATTCTGCTATCTAAGCGGGTGCTGCACAGTCAAATCTTTTTCCATCCGTTTTGAATAATAATAATAATAAAATAATAAACCATTTATTTCAGGCAGCTTAGCATTATAAATAACACAGGCCCATAAAATATATACCTTAAACTAACATATATATTTGTTTATAAGATGACAATAAATTTAATTGAATGATCACGTCTTTTCTGCTGACGCGATGCGTTTATTTATGCGTTTTTTTATTAGAATGCATGTCATTTTAACGTTGCGACATCTACCCAAATAATTTGAACCACTTAGGCTCGTAGGTTGATATTGGATCAACACAACAACAATTTAATGAAACCGATTTAAAATTAATTTTATTAAGAATTGGATAAAATGGTGTTAATTTTTTTCCCTCTTTCATTATTTTTAAGTGTATGACAATGACAGGACATTAACAAATGTATTAATGATTTGGGAGTAAGCGTTTATATTGAAGGATTTGGTTTACGTAACTAAGTAGGTATGTTTGTTTCAGATATGTATAAGTGACGGCACATTCGAGCAGGGAAGCAAGCCCGGCCCGCGCCCGCCGCGTGGCCGCACTGTTTTGTAACCAATCCATTAACTTATTGCTACTATAAATTATTTTTATTATTTATACAGTTGAATCATTTGTTACGGAACATGGACAATTCACTCGCGCAGCGCGTCGCGTACATCTTGACGTTGCAATAAACTAATTTATTTCATAAGGCTTCTGGGTTTTATTGTATCTATCCTTTCAAAATGTTGCCGTCAGCAAGAAAATTATATATGTACTTATATTAAGTTTATGTTATTGGAGATTGGCGATTCTTTTATTTAATGGCACTATTTGTCACTATTTCAGCACTATTTTTTGGCATAGGCAAAATAGAAATTTTCTTAAGTAAAATTAAAATTAGGTTAAATTTTCAATTTTGCCTATGCCAAATATAAATAGTATAAGAATTAAAACAAGCTAAACATAAAATGTTAACTAGCTTTCAAGGAGAGCTGGGACACCTATCTAGTATCATGGCCATCTTCATAGTTTTTTTTTGTTAACATAATGCTTGCTTGTCTTGTTCGAATTACAAATTAGTTTTGTAAATATACAATCTTATTTAACAGGATTTATTATCTTGTGGCGACCGTGATACAGAAACATGCAAACAATAAGTGTTTATATAAATAGGAAGTGAAATGATAGCAGCGTAGTCGCCAGTTCATTCTACTACTAGAATAGCTGTCATTTAAACCATAACATAGGAAAAAATTTTGAAGTGGGCATGGATGACCAAAGGAATCTTGTGATGGAATTCATAAAACTGGAATAAATCATATTCCTAAGAAGTCATTATAAAGTGTTCTTATCAAAATTGACCAGCCGTCCCAGACTTACCGCATAGACCATTTTCAGACCTCATAGCGTCATATTTATCCATAGATTACTACTTGAAACATCGCTTACGAGAAATTCCTGGGTGCCAGAATGAACTATGATAGTGTCAGGTTATATGTATAGGACTACGAAGACCAAAATAAATTTGTCCGAACATTTTAAATTTAAAACAATACCTAGATCTTAAGGTTTTGAAATAAGCACAGACCTCGAAGCCTGTTTTATTATATTATAATTAGTCTGTAAGTAAAAGTAGTACGACATTTTCAAATTCCTTTGCATTATCAAATGATCAAAGAAATAAAATTTATTCATCAATAATTTAATTACATCTAGTTTCTTAAGTCTAAGATATTTTGGCAGTTTAAAACTGAAAAATACGATATCAAGTATCACTATGACAGTTGTCAAGTCGAATAACTGTTAGGAATTAAATTAGTTGACTCTTTTATGTCACAAACACAGCTTAGACAGGTGTTATTTTTATATCATGGCTAATGTTTTGTAATAAATCAAAACAGAAAAATTGAATTAAATACGAAAAATATTAGATCAAGGACAGCACTGACAGCTGTTACATACAAAATCTAAAAAAAAAAACAGTTTAAATAAATTCACATTAGTATTTTTTTACTAGATTGTTCAAACTGAGGTGGCATGGTTCCCTACCCCATGGTAATGGACGGGGGCGTACCCAATAAATATAGAAAGCAAGATTTAGTGGTTGCGGAAAGTTTTAAGAAATAATGTAAACGGAGTAGTATTTACCTTATAGACCAGGGGCCTTTGTGTACGTTTCAAAAACGATAATGGAGTTAAACTGCATTTTGAGATTTTCCTTACCTTTGAAAACGAAGGCTATGATGGAGTTCATCAAAATGTATAATTTTCATTATGGTTACACAATAAGGTCTCTGTTCACTCACGAAGCCGCGCCCCTCCACAGAAACGAAGCGCATTAATACGGGTAGGCTTCGTTTGTACACTACGTCTTAGTGTGGGTGCAATCGCTGATATGGTACATACATTTGTTGGGTAGACTACGGATATTGGATGAGTGCCATTCATAACGCAATCGTCAAAGTAATTAGATCATTGTCATACCAAACTTAACACGTGTGTTATCTGAATAATAAAAACCTCATGTAAGTCAATAAATCGAATATATTCCATCAGTAATCTATAGATATTAAAAACAAATATAATACGTATTCTACAATTAAAAGGAATTCATTATAAATATACTTATGCAGCAGGAATGGACGTTTTGTTGACCTGCTGTGGCTTCTGATGCGTCGCCTTCTGCATCATGTTGATCTTGTCTCCCAGGCTGAGAGCCATGCCCTACAGATGGGAAAATATATTTTAGTAAACACATTAGAATAGACAACTCTTTACTGGATCATCCCATTTTGATGATACTTTTATTTTGAAGTACTCGTTATACTCGTACCTAAAAGTTGATCTATTAGATACGTAAACTCGTACTTATAGATCAACTTTTTCTAAGATTTAATTTATATTAACTTCGATTGAGTAGTTGGTAAATTAAACTCACTTAACTGAAAGATATTGATATTGTGGACGAGTGACACAATATATCTTGTAATCAGTAGACATCACTTAAAATGGTGAAAAAATATATTGGAATTGACTTCCCAACACTGAAAAGTATAACGTAACTTGTGGAAGTCAATACTATGACGATAAGAACACTCTGTGCTCACATTTTCACCGTTCGACGTCCCCAAGTTTTTTCATACTTTTCAGTGTTCGAAGTTTTTTTTTTAACTATTTTTAGTGATGTCTACTGCTTACAAGATTGATTGTGCTTTGTACACAATATCAATATCTTTCAGTTAGTTGAGTTTAATTTAAATACTACTCAATCGAAGTTGATAGAATTTAAATAGGATTAACTTTTAGGTACGACTATACTCTACACTGTATCAGCCGGATTGTCCACTGCTGAACACAGCCTTACCCGTTAAAAGGGGGCTTTGCTAAATCCCCACGGTTAGCAGGCGTCTTGGGATCGCAGTTTAAGATATCAGTTCCTCAAAAGGCGATGCTGCCCACCTTCCGGTATTTTACCTTTAGTCGCCTCTTACGACACCCAAAGGTAAGGGAGATTATAGCGTTTGAAAACGTCTTTATTCTAAGGAATTCGTATATTTTCTCTAAGCTATATATAATAGAAGCACCCCAGGGACAAATCCTATTCAAACAGGTTTTATCTTTGACCGTTTAACCATAATCTATAAGACGAGCTTGTGGTTAAATGATGGTCAAAACTCGCAAAGTATACAGCCATTGAAAGAATATAAGTAAAAAGAAAACGGATATACAAAACTCCAGTCTTAGAAATATAAAATGTACTTTGTTAAGAGCAAATAGTTTGAGTGGCAAGAGAGGATCTCTTTGTTCAATGATAACATTTGAATGTCTATATAATGTGTAAAAATGACAATTAAAAGCTGTGTCAGTAGAAAGCGAACCAATATCTTCGGTAAGATAAGATAAGGTAAGTTACCTGGCTCTTGGCCCGGATGCGCACGTGTCCGATGACGGCTGCGTTAGGTTTGTGCAGCGGCAGCTCTATGCTGAGGTTGGCGAGCGCGTCTTCGCCGAATATCGACCGCGCGTACAGATTCGCAGCCATGAACCCACATTGTCCAGATAGGGCCTGTAAATACACACCTTATCTTATAATTTCTGAACACATAATTTGTAAAAACATCTATCTAATCCACTAACTTTAAACTAGCTTCTATTGTATACGTATATGTACAGGGTGAACTGTTGAGACGGGACAGTAAGGGCAGGTACCTTAACCGTAATTGTTACAAGAAAACGTTTTTAGAAGACTATCCATACATTTTTAAGTTATTCTGAACTGCATTTACAGATTTTGGAAAAAATTACAGTCAGCAAGAAACTGGTAATTTTACACAAATACTTTTTTTGATACCAATTGATCCTATCTCTTATAGGGATCAAAAGTCTCTACAGGACCGACTGAGGTTTGAGTACTAGAAATGTCAGAAATCGCGACTAACTTTCTCCATCCAGCTCGTCGGCGAGCTCGACGCAAAAATAAAGTCCCGCAAATATAAAGTCCCGATTAGTGTCTCTCCAAATAGTCACAGAGTCATTTCCCGTAGGGCCCATTCTCAACGGCGTAGAAGGCGCTTATTACCTTCTACGCCCGTCTAGGGAGAAGTACCTTCGGCACCGCAGTGCCTTCGACACTTCTCCCTCCTGGGCTACAGAGGGCTTACCCTCAACCAAAATCCGGTGGAGCTGAACGTCCGAAAGCATCTATGCCCTACCTAAAAAAAAACTTTATACTATGCGGAACTGTAAAAGTACAAAAGGCAGTCAATTCAGGATTTTTTAATTTCCCGCAAAAGAGTCCGTAGCCGAAGAATGGCTTTGCTATTGTGGATCTCAAACAACTACTGAATGTGGTATGTAATGTAAAATTTGTTTGGTTTTATAACGTATGTACCAAATTGGTTTCTACTTCCGATATTCCGAATCTTCTGGCTTTCTTTGAAGTTAAACAGCACACCAAAATAATGTGTTTATATCTCCAGCTTACTCACTTATTCGGTATAGAAAACACTCACTTTATTACAATCTATGAAAACTTTAGGCCCAGTAGCACCAACGGTAACCAGGAAAAGAAAACCACATAAAGTGTTAAACACTAAAAACTTACAAATTTACGAGAGAAAAAAATTATAGTCATGTGCGGGATTCGAACCCGCGTCCATCCACCCCTTTAGCCGGGGTATGCTCTACCCAAATGAGCTAACATGACACAATGACTCATAACTTTAATTCTTGCTCTCGTTCTTCAACCATCGTATCGGGATGGAGCGACACCTATAGTTCAACTTGCGTTGTTAAACACTATTAACGTGGTAACCATGATTCATTTAAGAATAATTTATGTAAGCTAAAACATTTCTTCGCGTCATTTTCTATAATAAAAAAGTTGAATTCTGCCATGCGCATCATAGATAACGAGAACAATAGTTTCATTAGTAAATTCGTCCATATAAGAATGAAACTTGAAATGAAATCGTCCATGTGGATGCCAAGGGGTTTCAACTGTTATTTTACTGCCCTCGAATTTCCTCAAATTATGTATAAAGTTTGAGAGAGAGAGAGAGTAGATAGAAGTGATAACGAAACTCGTGTCCCGATTACGCGACATCCGGTCTCGGAGTGTAATACCTGGCGCAGTATATTATTGTATCAAGGTAGGGACTAGAAAGCTTACATCCAATCCAAGAGCAACAATACAAAACTTATCGAGATGGCTATATATGACATTATCGAAATACGAGTAATCTTACCGAGTAACATAATTTTAGTAAATAATACGGGATAACTCACGTGAATCAGTCAGATAGCTCCGACTATAGTTTCAACCACATTCGGTAATCTTTTTCAAGGAGAGCTCGCGAAGCCCGCGTTGTCGTCTCGCTACCCCTACTTACTTAACTGAAGTGTCAATTGTGATTATAGTGAAACTGAATTTGGACAATAAGAAAGCTTACCTTGTCTGGCGTGAGACACTTCATGTTGGTGGAGGAGAGCAGGTGCTCCAGGTACTCGCGCAGGTCGCAGATGTTCGTGTTCACGGACACCTGGGACAATGCAATTACTTACTCATCTATCGACACTTGTGTACCTACTACACATAATGTAATGTCGGGGTGTAGATAACTGACATAGACAATCGTCAAGTTAAAGAATATTTACCCGTGGGACTCGTTAGAGGCGTCCAAGGAAAAATACCAGAAGGTGAGCAGCAGTGCTTTCTGAAGAACTGGCATCTTACACTGCAATCCCCAAGACGCTTGCCAAGTATAGGGGTAAAGTCAACAGCCCCCTTCCCAACCTAATGGGGGAGGTCTCTGTTCAACGGTGGACTTTATGACTGTGATGTGATATTAACTCAGATATATTACAGTTACCAACACCGGTAATATCCGGCGATCTTGCACAAAAAGAGTGTAAACCACATACGGTTTTTGGGGCTACGTACCAGAATACGGTATTTTTACTTTGCGTACGCGGATCGTCTGACTGTCCTAGCATCAACTATCTGTATATTTGTAACTGTAATTGGAAGGGGGTTGAAAGGTTGGAACATTCCCATAACACAAGTCTGTTTTATTGTATCGGATATCCTAACAAATAACAATTAAAACAAAAGTAGAAAAATAATGAATGGTTACCCCTTGAAATGTGTTTTTGCAACGATTTTAGTGTTCGCTCTATTGTAATAATGTATTTAGGTGCAATCGTGAAACTAATTCTGATTAGAGTAACACAAAAAATATTAAAAGTACACATTTGTTAGACGGGCTAGCAATAAAGATAACAAATGTCCAATGCACATTTGTTATCGTTGTATCCCTAATGTTATCCCACCCACGTAATGTGCTTAGTTTCGTATTCTCTAAGAACATAAAAGTCAACACTAGAACATTTTTATAAAATTGTAAAAATACTTAAAAAGGACAAATTTGTTTCGAATTAATACGAATCATTACCACGGTAGCCGTGATTGGAACAGATATGGAAACAAAGGTGCGAACCTTAATCGTATTTATAAACTAAATCCCTTTCCCTGCTTGACAGATACCTTTCATAGGGACCCATTTCTTCAGCAGTATATCTCTGTATGAGATGTTAACGTGTAAGTACCTTTGTGCGCCCTATCCCGCCCCCCCCTCCCCCCTTCCCCTCCATACCTTATTCTCCCACTCGAACTCTGCCCACATCTGTCGGAAGTCCCCGTCGGAGCAGGCCGCCGGCTGGATGTAGTCGACGATGTCGATGTGTATATCGTTCAGCACCACCACGCCCTTGTCCATCGACGCGCCGCTCACCTCGTATACTGTATATACATTCTTAATTTAATAAACATAATTGTTAGTTGATTTTAACGAACTTATATGTACATGTATATACAGCTGTGGAATAAGGTGCACTCTCACGTCTCTGGCAAGAAATTAAAAATTTAAACAGTTTTATAACGCTTATTGGGTTTGGTAATCATTCTACACTACATATTTTATCAATTAAATAAATCATATATTTATATAAATGTATATTTTAGTTCCAAATCAAGTATTTAGACAATAATTCTAAAATTAAAATTTTAAGCGGGTTCAGGGCAATAGTTTAAAAATATAGAATAGCGCGTATTGCGTCTGTGTGTGTGTGTGTATAGTAGGTGTAGTGTAGTATTTATTTATTTGATTATAGGCGAGCAGCGCAATGCTGATGTGCCTATATCACACTGTGTCGAATCATTAGGCTTTTTGTAGAGTCCACACACTTGTGAGTCAGCATTGGTTACAAGTGTAGTGTAGGTACATACCGATGTTCCCGAAGATGATCCCGTTCTCGGTGGAGGCGACCTTGACGTGAGCCTTGATGGTAGCGAAGTCCCTCGGCGCCAGCACTACGGCCGCGGGGCGCTCCACCAGCCGCAGGTCCCCCAGCGTCGCCAGCTCCACGCAGCAGTTCTGCAGCGTGTCGTCTGCAACAACACACACCTCACCTCACCTCACCTCACCTTACATACAGAGGGGCTAGGGCTCTCTGTCCCCGGTCTCACCGAAACCGAGACCTCTTTAATCGCTGCTTACCTATATCGCAGTACACCTAATCGTGTTATACGTAAAACTAAACGATAGATCGGCATATTGAGATTTTGGATCCATTGATATTTTAGATCAAGAGAAAACAGACCTAGTACGAGGTAGATCCGGTGACACCTTAGTCTATGGTGATTCAGTCCATGAACCAGATACGACTTTAGTGTTTACTATCTACGCCATGGCCTCACCCGCGTGATGAAAATCAAAGAGACTGATATGTATATGATATAAAAATAAGTTTATATAAAATTTGTGTGACAACGCGAATCAAGCTAAAATATTATTTAAGAAATAGACAAATATGTTCATACTCACATCGCGAGATGGACAACGTAAGAAATAGAGCAATACCGACATGGTCGTATTGCGAAATTGAAAATGTAAGAAATATACCAATAATGGCACAGACAAATAGCTACTTTGTTTAAACGTTTATTTGAAACATTTGACATTTAGGGCCTGTTTCAGAATGTTCGAGTAAGTTCCGTTTTAACTACCCAGAACATATTTATTAAACAAAACACTATCTTTGCGTTTCACAGTCATCGATTTAGCCTATCCATCGGTTAAAACTTGAAACGCGCTGCATGTTAACTGACATTTTTATCATTCAGTTATTTAATGTGTTGCATAGCAACACGAAACTTTATGAGGACATTCTGAAAAGAACTCTTAGGCACCACGAGATATGGCACACTCCTAATGGGGTACAACACTCTTTAGCGAAGCGCTCATAGCTGAATTTACCTAGTCATTCTTAACAATTAACTAGGTTACATTTCTCTGCGGTCATTATGTCACCCATGCGGGTGTGACCACTACTCGCAATTAATACTGAGCTCACTACTATGATTTGGAGTCGTGTTAAGCCGTCAGTATCGGTTGTTATTTTGTAGTTGTAAGGCTTTGTCGGAAACCTTCGGGCGGCTTGATAACTCAGACACTACTTTGTAGTAAGTCACTTCCCGAATGTGCGCCTAGCTTGCTTCCACCCTCAAGTAGAAAATCCGGATCAAGCGTATAAAAGGATGTGTCTCAGGAGTCTACTTTGTTTAGGTTTAAATGAGTAAAATTCAGCAAGTACTGGGGCTACTGAGCGAACGTGACATTTGTATCGGCGATGCAATGAGCAGATCATTGCAGTAGCAGTGACACCGACCTACGGGATCTACGTGACAATTATTAATGTATTATGTATGGCGAGCGCATTGTCAGATTCACTTAATAGCATAAAAAAATAATACTCGTAGATCGTCATAGAAACTCGTAGAAAACTAGTTCCTGTTCTAGATGAAGCTTGTAAATCTTAAACTACATTATCACGTATCATCAGTTGAGATTTCAGTAAAAGTCGTATATAGAATACGGCAGCAAAAAAAGCTAAAGAAAAAAAACTTTGCTATTCGTTTAAGTCAGTAACATTTTACAAAGTTTTGCGGAACAGCAAACAGCATTGGTGTTTGTGGCTATCATCTAATGCATATATACCTAACTTCAGGTCCCTGAAAATATAACTATGCGAGCATTTTCAAACCGTTAGACGGTGTACACATTTGGAATAATTATAGGAACTTGTAAGTGGCTACTGCTTCAAATTCGGTATAAGCTTATTATCGGTGTGACGGCACAGCAGAACTGGAGCCCTGTCCTGTTCAATAGTCTAACTTACTTGTTCAATATATCACCACAAAACAGCCGAAAGACACGATGATGGTATAACGAATTACTAATTACTACCATTGGACTTGCAAGTTTTTACGTTAAGTTACATGGACACTCACAATTCTAAATATAATCACATTTCACCAAAAAATATACTTTTTTTTAAAGTTAGCGTGTCGAAGAGGCACAGCGCCATCTGTTGGCCTATCATATGGAACTTATTTTAACGAGTTTAATTTATTGATGCTTCATGTCTAAATGGGTAACGATTACTAGAGTCCATTGTGTCAAATATGTATTTACCGAATTGGAAGACAGCGCCACCTAAATGAAACAACGTTATTCAACAACAACACTTTGTACTGTTCTCTGATTGTCTCCTGCGTAACCTTCGAGAACAAGTACTTTGATATGCTGACTTTGACTTGAGATTTACTCAAGCGGGCAAGATTTGTTAGTATCCAGTGCCATTATTGATATAAGTTCTGTTGTATGGTAAAATACAGTAAGTATTAGATAATGAGTGTGACCTGTCTGGTTGACGAGCAGCACATCTAGCACGATGTCGTACTGGTTGACGGCGACGATGGCCTCCGCATACACGGGGTCCGAGAACCCCGTCAGCTGCGTCACCTTCGACAGCTTGTTGCGCTCCTCGCTCCCCGAGGTCGTGCGACCTGCGTGCATCTATTATTTAAAACAAACAGCAACAAACAACTCTTCGGACCGCTAAATGTCATAAAACACGATTTTTATGTTTTCATTAAAATAAAAAGAAAATATTCCTGAAATATTTAAGTTCTGTACATATTTTTTTTTAAGTCTCATCGAAAAATTAAAACAATTATTTATTCGAAATGGCCATCATTTTGACAACTCGACAACTGACAAGTTGTCAAAAAACTTTTCATAAAATGGACAAAGTATATAACTATTATATATTGACAGCGATAAGAACATGCGACAACAAGCGGAATTCGAATTTCACTGTATTTATATAAGGTGGACATTAATTCATCAACAATACTGCGGGGGATGGTGTAGAATCGATAACGGAATGTGTTCCACTCATATTTAATTTTCACATACAAAAATTCAGTATAACTATTTTCTAAGCGCGGCGCGTTGCCTTTTAGTATGATAGCGAGAACCGCGGTTTACTCCATTCTCACACGTACGAACGCTACCCGATGCAAAACAGTTGTTTTGCCCTAGTGATAGATGAAGCTGTTTCACGTACCTATTGTGACGAACGCGAAGGCCTTACCGGCCAATCTAGCTATACTGCCGAATGCTTTGCATAATCGCCAATCGATTAAACTCTTCTAAATTATAAAAAATGTTACTTACGTACATTCTTTTTAATTTCAAGTTTATGTAGGTACGTACTGTATTGTGTTGCAGCTACATAGGTATGCCGTATTGTGTTAAACCGTTACCGCGTCGCGCGTTCTTTTGTCACAAGCCGCCAAAGACCGACTAGACCGATAGCTACACAAAACAGCTGTCTATTGTGCCTAGTATAGCAGTTCATTGACTTCGCGTAGCAATCGTGCTTATGTAAAAATAGAGTAGATACACCGTGTTCGTAGACCGCGGTTGTCCTTGCTATTATTCCCAAAGCCAACGTGCCACAGCTTCAGCAATAGTACAGACTTTTTGTGTATGTGAAAATTAATTAAACATGAGTGGAACACATTCCGTTATCGATTCTACACCATCCCCCGCAGTATTGTTGATGAATTAATATCCACATTATATATGTATTTAGTACCAGCTCTTGTTCCGTGCCTGCATTGTACCTTTTTGTAGAATATATGAATATTACAGCAAGCAATGGTTTTAAAAATAGTATTTTTTCTGTGCGTGACAAGAACGGGGAGCATAAAGCTTGTTAGGAAGGAAAGGGATGGTATGATTATGCATGTCTTCCATCATATTTCTAACAGATACGATTTCGGCGTTAACAATCATGAAAGATGTGATTAAGGTGGACTCTGTACCGTGTTGGCGACAGCAGCACGTGGCACTGTTAACTACAAAATGACATGAGTTATGACAATGCACGGTTGCCCGTTGTAAAGACGACAGTAGCGCAGTGCTATACAGCGGAGTGCAGCAGCAGTGACATACCTTGCAGCGCTTTATGCAGCGCCAATTCGAACATATCGTGATGCGTAGCGTTGGCCCCCGCCCCGCATAGCGCTCCGAACTGTATCCCTGTCTCCACCGACACCTTATGTTCCACCTTTTTGCTCTCAAACTCCTGCAAATATTACACAAATGTAACTGGCCACACAGACACTTACACCACTCAATATACTAATCATGAATACCGTCAAAAGCAATACAACAACGATCGTCATTTACGAACACGTAATCAAAGATTTGCCTATAGACATTACAAAAAAAACTTGCATCAAAGTAGATTGATTTCTTAGATAATAAGACACAGAATATTGGCGGAAAAAGTCACATCGCTAGGTGAAGTCGACAATCGCAGTGCAGTGTTTTGCAAGCTCTTTAGTTTATATCTATAGAATTACATTTCTACTGACACATAAGCAGAAGATAATTCGTTTAACATCGGGTGGGCCTCGTGATTGTTCCGTACCAATCGAATAAAATAATAATAATTTAGTCTGTGCGTCAAATTTAGTTCGCAAATATTCTCGGCGGTGCCATAAAAGGCCTTCTGCTAGGAAGCTTATCAAGTTGTAACTAAATATGAGATCATTATTAAAGCGGCTGTTTCTCTTTTGTTTCTAATACATTAGAACCTGTGAAGTGAGTGTTAGAGACAGCTATTAGTGGGTATACAGGTATTAGTGGAGGAGGTCGGTGCGGCAGTACCTTGTGTGCGTGTCCGGTGAGTAGATGCGGGTCCCGGTCGGGCAGCGCGAGCAGCGCGGCGAGCGCGGCGTCGCTGCCGGCCAGCAGCGCCGCGCGCACTGCCTCCCCGCCCGCGGCGCCGCTCGCCGCCCGCACGCACAGCGCCGCGTGCTCGCTGTCGTCCGCCGTCAGCCCGCAGCTGGCACTGCCGCTGGCACTGCCGCTGCCGTTACCGCCTGCACATATAGTACCCGTCAGTCACTCTACTGGAGCAGCCGAAGTCAAATGTCACTCAAAATTAATTAAGGCGTCTTAGACGCTCTTATGAAGGTAAATCACAAATTTTCATATTAAAACATTCTACATTATACAGAAATGTTATCACAAATAATGTATAGAACCACTGCGAGAAAAACAGGCAATAAACTCGGAGCCATTCTATAAAACGTTTTTTAACAATGTGTTACAAACTATATTACAACACTAGCTGTACCCGCGACTTCGTTCGCGATTGCCGTACCTGCACACTAATTATTCACATTTGTGCACTGTTTATCTCATATTAAGCAACACTGTGGTCTGCGGTGAAGCACTCTTATAGTAAACCATAGCTCAGAATGGAGCTTTCTACTTTGGATTTCAAAACTCCCGAGTTGTATTTTCCAGAAGACAGTAGTTAAGTAACTCAGAGAGTTCTTTCCCGGTTCGCACAATAAATGTTGAAAGTACCTTGTGCGTTTCTTTAGAATTTCGATTTTAAAACGGCGGTGTGTTTGACGGTAGATCGAATTTTTTTTTTGTTTCTCATTCTCGGAAAGTAGTGTTTGTTTGATCTGAGTAGCGGGTAGGAGACGCTCCTTCCCACCTAAGGCCGGGAAAAACATTGGTGTAAACAAAGTTATATGTCTAAGATTTTTCGTTGTAAAATATTCTGTTGTTGTAAAACAATTAATAACAGCTATGTTTGGCAGGGTAGTAACTAAATATAAGGTAGAAAGTGTAGGTAAAAAAAAAATTAAAACTTTCCCTAAATTTCATTGTTCTAACTCCTAGTGTATCTTTGTATCTTCTACTCATGTTTATAATTTTTAGTAAATATTTAGCAAAACTACTATTTTTTTACCCTCCTCATATTTGAAATGAAAAGTAGAGTGTTCAACACGGATGTAAGTCATCGATTCCTACTTGGACTATAGCCGCAATAATTTTAAAAATATACTGCTCATGTTATTAAAATCAAAATAAATAATATAAAAAAACATACTATATTTATATCTTTATTCCTTATATTAGTAGTGAAAAGCAAAGAGATTCCTATACGGGCTATAGCCGCCCGTAAATATTCCAAACAAAATTATACGTAAAATTTCACAAATAGTTCAAACCTCTCAATAAATTTTTAGTAAGTATGTTATTTTATCAATGAATAATTTTTAGAAAAGCTACTTTATTTACTTTCTTTAAATTCGATATGAAAAGTAGAGAGCTGAACGCGGGTGAAAGTTACCAATTCCTTTCGACCCTTGTATAACAATCTACTAAAGTTGTGCACTTCCAACTTTAAACGGATTAAATCACGTATATTTATCATTATTTTTGTCCCCACCCCGTGACCACGATCACTACAAAGTGTTTGAAACGTCGGGACAAAAATAATGATAAATATATGCGATTTAAATCGTTTAAAGTGGTTTAATTACAAAGTGTAACAATCGTGAAAACCTAAGACTACATTGTGCACTTTCATTGCGCAGTCTCCGAAATGTATCCGTCAAAAGAAAGATAATTATGTAGTTTAAAAAACTGATTGTGGTGAATGTTTTTTTTTTCTGTTATAGGTATAGATTAGACTGATTAGAGCATTGCATGTTATGAAAAATATACGTAGGGAAGTTGTGCTTATCGTAATAAAAAAACTGTGTTTTATCGTTTGAATAATCAGTCTTTTGGAGAGGTCCGACTACAGACCTATCTATTATACCTATACGATAAAGTGCAAACGCCAGCTTAAGATGAGCCGTACGTTGAAAGGTTTCTGTACATTTTGGGTGTCAAGTTTTTTGGAACGTAATATTTAGGTTGTGATGTCTGTTATTTCTGAACTTCAAACCCGATGACTTTGAAATATTTACGGGATAAATTTTAAAGTACCACTATTCTAACAAAAAAATCGGCTAAGTGCGAGTCGGACTCGCGCACGAAGGGTTCCGTACCATTAGCTATACAACATTAGACTTCATATTTTAACCTTTTTTTGTTTTAACGTGAGCGAGTCCAACTCGCACTTGGCCAACTTTTTGTATTTGTTGTTATAGCGGCAACAGAAATACATCATCTGTGAAAATTTCAACTGTCTAGCTATCACCGTTCTTGAGATACAGCCTGGTGACAAACAGACGGACGGATGGACGGACAGACGGACGGACGGACAGCGGGACAGACCGTTTTGTACCATTTGGGTACGGCACCCTAAAAAGAACGTCTGAAATCGGACTACGCGTTAATAAATTACAACTAAGTGTATATTTTGACTTTCATCCCCTCTCCCAAGGGAACCATGCTGAATTTCGGGATAAAAAGCTAAATTATCCTACCTTGTAGTATGAACTCCAATCATGCTAAGTTTCATTGAAATCCATTCAGTAGTTTTGGAGTGATACGCGGCCGGGATACAGACAGACAGACAGACAGACAGACAGACAGACAGACAGACAGACAAAAATATAAAAAAATATAGTTTCGGCATCAGTATCAGCTACAGAGTACTGTACATTTTTTTTTTTTCAAAATATCTGCCATGTACAGAATTGGACCTGTTACAGTTTTATTATAAGTATAGATATATAGATTTGTTTGAAGCCATCAGAGAGGCATACAGCAGCAACGCGCGGGCGGAGTCCTCGGAGTGCTCCAGTTTGTATAGTGCACTCACCCTTTGCAGAGTTCTGTTTGTGATAGGCCATCAGGGAGGCACACAGCAGCAACGCGCGGGCGGAGTCCTCGGAGTGCTCCAGTTTGTATAGTGCACTCACCCTTTGCAGAGTTCTGTTTGTGATAGGCCATCAGGGAGGCACACAGCAGCAACGCGCGGGCGGAGTCCTCGGAGTGCTCCAGTTTGTATAGTGCACTCACCCTTTGCAGAGTTCTGTTTGTGATAGGCCATCAGGGAGGCACACAGCAGCAACGCGCGGGCGGAGTCCTCGGAGTGCTCCAGTTTGTATAGTGCACTCACCCTTTGCAGAGTTCTGTTTGTGATAGGCCATCAGGGAGGCACACAGCAGCAACGCGCGGGCGGAGTCCTCGGAGTGCTCCAGTTTGTATAGTGCACTCACCCTTTGCAGAGTTCTGTTTGTGATAGGCCATCAGGGAGGCACACAGCAGCAACGCGCGGGCGGAGTCCTCGGAGTGCTCCAGTTTGTATAGTGCACTCACCCTTTGCAGAGTTCTGTTTGTGATAGGCCATCAGGGAGGCACACAGCAGCAACGCGCGGGCGGAGTCCTCGGAGTGCTCCAGTTTGTATAGTGCACTCACCCTTTGCAGAGTTCTGTTTGTGATAGGCCATCAGGGAGGCACACAGCAGCAACGCGCGGGCGGAGTCCTCGGAGTGCTCCAGTTTGTATAGTGCACTCACCCTTTGCAGAGTTCTGTTTGTGATAGGCCATCAGGGAGGCACACAGCAGCAACGCGCGGGCGGAGTCCTCGGAGTGCTCCAGTTTGTATAGTGCACTCACCCTTTGCAGAGTTCTGTTTGTGATAGGCCATCAGGGAGGCACACAGCAGCAACGCGCGGGCGGAGTCCTCGGAGTGCTCCAGTTTGTATAGTGCACTCACCCTTTGCAGAGTTCTGTTTGTGATAGGCCATCAGGGAGGCACACAGCAGCAACGCGCGGGCGGAGTCCTCGGAGTGCTCCAGTTTGTATAGTGCACTCACCCTTTGCAGAGTTCTGTTTGTGATAGGCCATCAGGGAGGCACACAGCAGCAACGCGCGGGCGGAGTCCTCGGAGTGCTCCAGTTTGTATAGTGCACTCACCCTTTGCAGAGTTCTGTTTGTGATAGGCCATCAGGGAGGCACACAGCAGCAACGCGCGGGCGGAGTCCTCGGAGTGCTCCAGTTTGTATAGTGCACTCACCCTTTGCAGAGTTCTGTTTGTGATAGGCCATCAGGGAGGCACACAGCAGCAACGCGCGGGCGGAGTCCTCGGAGTGCTCCAGTTTGTATAGTGCACTCACCCTTTGCAGAGTTCTGTTTGTGATAGGCCATCAGGGAGGCACACAGCAGCAACGCGCGGGCGGAGTCCTCGGAGTGCTCCAGTTTGTATAGTGCACTCACCCTTTGCAGAGTTCTGTTTGTGATAGGCCATCAGGGAGGCACACAGCAGCAACGCGCGGGCGGAGTCCTCGGAGTGCTCCAGTTTGTATAGTGCACTCACCCTTTGCAGAGTTCTGTTTGTGATAGGCCATCAGGGAGGCACACAGCAGCAACGCGCGGGCGGAGTCCTCGGAGTGCTCCAGTTTGTATAGTGCACTCACCCTTTGCAGAGTTCTGTTTGTGATAGGCCATCAGAGAGGCATACAGCAGCAACGCGCGGGCGGAGTCCTCGGAGTGCTCCAGTTTGTATAGTGCACTCACCCTTTGCAGAGTTCTGTTTGTGATAGGCCATCAGGGAGGCACACAGCAGCAACGCGCGGGCGGAGTCCTCGGAGTGCTCCAGTTTGTATAGTGCACTCACCCTTTGCAGAGTTCTGTTTGTGATAGGCCATCAGGGAGGCACACAGCAGCAACGCGCGGGCGGAGTCCTCGGAGTGCTCCAGTTTGTATAGTGCACTCACCCTTTGCAGAGTTCTGTTTGTGATAGGCCATCAGGGAGGCACACAGCAGCAACGCGCGGGCGGAGTCCTCGGAGTGCTCCAGTTTGTATAGTGCACTCACCCTTTGCAGAGTTCTGTTTGTGATAGGCCATCAGGGAGGCACACAGCAGCAACGCGCGGGCGGAGTCCTCGGAGTGCTCCAGTTTGTATAGTGCACTCACCCTTTGCAGAGTTCTGTTTGTGATAGGCCATCAGGGAGGCACACAGCAGCAACGCGCGGGCGGAGTCCTCGGAGTGCTCCAGTTTGAGCGCCAGTTTGGCGAGGGCCGAACATGCGCAGGCGGCAGTGAAGCCTTCACCCTCGCGGAGTGCTGACGTCATCCCCAAGGCGGAAGTAGCAGTGCTGCCAGAACTGGGGAAAACACACACAAAGAAAATGTGACGTCATTAATATATTTTGCATTGGGACTCTAGCTAGGTTGACTCTTTTAATAATATGATAAAGATATAAAAAACACACAAGTTAAAAAGTGGCAGATATCTAATAATTACTATAAAATTTAACCAGTTGGAGATTTTCCTGAAACCTGCAAATGATGTACACCATATTGACATCTTTAGTAAAACAATACGGCAAGTGTCAAAGAGCAATAGAGCAAATGAAAGTAAGTACTCACGAAGGCAAGTTAAAGGCAGACTGCGAGGCGTAGGTGCCGTCGCTGGTTACCAGTTGCCGGGGAGCCTGCTCTTGTGTCGTCGATTCTGGTTCTGCTTCCTCCTGGCACACAAACACACACACATAGTCAACAAAAAACTTTACAAACATCGTGATGACCACACGGGACTACTTCTACCCACTTTCATCTAGATTTTAGAGTCACAAGATTCTGAAAGTGTAACAACTACATTTCTGGTAAGCTGTGTCAGTACAAAGTATCCCACTCCTCCGTGACTGGTCGTGTTACAATCTTTCCGCTTCTTATCACTCAGAAATAGAACATCAATTAGTCTTTCATCCATGATCTTGCAAACATTGTTCATCTTCTCTACCAGTCCTCCACTTATATTGTTTCACCAAACCCCAAAATTCCCACTTAGCGTTCCATAAACAGTAGGAGTACTAGATTAAAAGTAGACACATACGTTTTGCAGTAGCGCCGCATGTTGCGGCACAAGCCGCTGCAGCGCTTCGAGCGCGGCGGCAGCGCGAGACGGCGAGTCCGCGAACTGCGCCACCAGCCACAGCGCGCTGCGAGCCACGCGACCCACTTTGATCTGTGGCAGCGCTTGCAGCAGTTTCTATACGACAAAAGGACATCATTTTACGTGGTATGAATAATATTTTTGATATACTAAAATACAGGGCGCAAGTCTGAATTATCTGTCATATTCGCAAAGCGCACGTCTGAGGACTTTACAGAAATAAAGCTTTTACTTTTATTTTTATTTAAATTTATTTTTACTTTTTGTGGGCGTTAGTTGTTTATACGAAAGCCACAATAAAAAATAAACATAACACACAGTTATAGTGATTGTATCAAATATACAGTAAATATTGCTGTTATGCCAAAATCTCGGGATAAAAAGTAAAGCACGTCTGTATGGAGAAAATTGCGGTGTACTTCATCTTATTTACTGAAGAAAATGATGTTGTTGAAGAAAAGAGTGTGTGTAGTTAGTGGGAGTAGGTACTCCGTTCGGTTAGTTTACCTGATAGATGTGATCCCGCAGGTCAGGGAAGGAATGCAGAGCGGAGCGCAGGAACAGCATGACGTCGTTAGCGGCCGCCTCGCTGCCCTCGCCCACCAGCTCCAGCAGCGCCGGCGCCACCGACCCGCACACCTCCGGGAACTGCACACACACACACCTTCATTCAACTCAACTTCTCCACACTGCACAAATCTAGTATTGTTCAAATCCGCTATACAGCACCAACGCGCTAGAGACTATAAACTATATTCGAATAGCGCGCTTTATTATACGCTATCGTTATAACGAAACAAGGCGCTCGCGCTAGATGCATATGCTAGGTGTCGTCACAATAGCGTCAGGCGCAACAGTATAACGCGGATATGCGCAAAGCGTGTTAACGCGACCGAAAGCGCGCGATGACTGAAGCTTGGCGCTATGCCGCTATCCGCTATACTGTTATAGTGACAGTATAGCGGATAGCGGCATAGCGCCAAGCTTCAGTCATCGCGCGCTTTCGGTCGCGTTAACACGCTTTGCGCATATCCGCGTTATAGGCCTACCCAGCCACGTTAGTGGACGCTTGATGCTAAACGTTATATTAATAGCGCGAAGAGAATAATATACAAAGCGCGCTGTATGCGCTACAAGGCAATAACACGCTTTGCTATGGCGCTAGATGCTATATTATCCACCACTACACAAATCCACTCAGAACTCATCGTCATCTCAACGAGGCCGGATGTGTCCTAACTGTACACCAGCGTATTCAGAAACAATTGCAATGCCCAAGATCGGGATAATCTGTACCAAACAATGCATTTTAACATCCCAGAACCCTTGCGAGCTACAGAGTTCTAGCAGTTCTGTATGGGCGGTCACTGTCGGTAACCTTACCTCATCGAGTACCAGCATGACTCAAGTAATTGTGAGGAGACAGACAAAATGTACCGTTTAAAAAGTTGGTCGGCCTAGGCGAAACTTTGGCAGGTTAAGCCAGCTTATTGCATGGACATTCCCACTCATATGGAACAACGTTATAACACTTTTTGTATTCTCATAGCATAAGAAGAAAGTAAACTCTTCCATTTTATAGTAAATATGATTAATTAAGACCAAAAGAAATCGCCAAGAGATATGTGCCAAACATTTAAAATTGAAATGTTGTCTAGTACGGGGTAAAAAAAGAATTTGTTTCCTTGATTCGATTCTTACGTGGGCAATTTTTTTTGTTGTTGCCGGATAGGTAATAAGAATAACAAATACTTCGAATCTTTCGGTTCACGTAAGTATAGAAATATAAAATTGATCGGATGCGAAAAACTGCCAGAGTAAGGATTGGAAGATCAGGGTTTTTGATACAAGGTTATATAAGGTTCAAAGCTACTAATACATTAGTTACATAAGTACTGATGGGTACTCTATGACATCAAACACAAGTCTAGTAGTCTGGTTGATGGCCGCGCACCGTCCCCTATGACGGTTTAAAAAATACGATTGGAGTACAAAATTTCGGCGACGCAGCCGTACCCCCGGTAGCTTAGTAGATAAAGCATTCGGCGCGAAATCGGAAGGACGCGGGTTCAATTCCCGCCCGGGGCAAAACATTTTGTATTCCAATAATTTGTAAAATTTATCAAAACAACACCCGAACGTGACCTTAAAATCAGTCGGACTAACTTGCCAAAATGGGGCATAGCTGATCATATTTTTCTAGTCTTATTTATCGAGACTTATTGCATGAACAAGGTTTAATGCTATATAATTTAACATTAATATAACTCGGTTTCGGCGAGGCCGACCAACCTTTCGATATTACTTTTTGCAGACTCTTTACAAGACAGTCTCATACACGTACTCAATGATCATGGCCTTAGCCTCAGCAGCCCTGTGCTTCGGCGTTTGTTTAGCAGGGAGGTTGGCGCAAGCCTTGCCTCCGCACTGGTGGTCCGCCGTCCATCCCCGCTGCAGTTCAGAAGGTGCAGTGGGGAGCGAAGGAGCACTCATTGCCCTTATGGCCGTATTGACCGCAGCTAACACTCATCACGGTGAACTTCCGACTTGCACTGGGATTGTGATAAGTGGAACTTACAAACTAAAGCATGCACGTGTCATTATATTTTTGAGTCTACTACTTAAAATATAATGACACTTGACTTGACACTTCCTTTTGAATACTATGATCAAAAGGAAAATATTTCCAGGATTGTAGGTGACTACCCCACACTCTTGAAATTAATAAGGCTGTTAATTTATAATTATTTAATGCTGTTAATTACTAATATATATTAAATTAATAAGGCTGCTTATAATAATGTATTAAAAGCATTCTAATCAGTGATGGTCCAATGGCGATAGCTTTGGACTGCCGTGCCGCAGGTCTATGGCTCGATTCTCACCGCAGGCTTCATCTTCACCGCACAGTGGAAAGGCATTTTGCGAATGCTCGCCAGGCTTACTACTACTCTGAAGTAGATAATCTATCGTCAAGCACCTAACAGTGTTTTCCAGTAGTGGTCCTTGATAGCCAATAAGTAATTTTGTAATTACAGGCACATGAGACTCAACATCTCATTGTGTCAACAAGATAGGCGCAATGCAGTTCGTTACTTTTGTTTGTTACTTCCATTATAGGCTAAGGATACCGCATAACATTAGGTGGACCTTGACATTCATAAGAGAGTCGTAGATGCCGAAATTGAATAATTTATTTTGACTTTGAGCGAGTCCCGTCACAATCCCACAAAAAATAAGAGTAAGAAAGTGTAGAGCGCTGTAGGGTAGAATAGAGTAGGGGTTAGAGATGGGTAGTGTAGGGTAGAGCGCGGGTAGGGCGCGGATAGGGCGCGGATAGGGCGCGAGTACCCACCTTGAAGGCAGCGCGATGCAGCGCCCGCACGAGGAGCTGGCGGTACTTGGGCGCGTCCTCGTGGTCGGCGCTGCTGGCGCGCGCCGCCTCCTTGCGCAGCACGGACACCAGCTCCTCCGCGTGCCGCCCGCTCACCAGGTCCAGCGCTGACAACACCACAAGGGCTTATGTAACGCATATGTTCGGTAAACAAAGGTAAACTATGCGGTCGGGTTGAACCCTATCTCTATGTGGATAGTGTTCATATTCGCGCGGACGCGAATCTTGTTATAATTGCGAGGACGCGATCGGAATGTGTAAGACAGCGCGCGGCCGCCTGTCACCAATTTAATTTGAAGTCAGTCCGCTATAGATCTCCGTTCTGGTCACTCGCGCGCAGGGCGTGCTGCAAAATAGTGTTTTAAGTTCGGTCGCAAACTACGAGCGAGGCGCTCGACTCATTGTTCCCGTTTGAATCGCGCGGCAAGTGTAACAGGAGGACCTGTAGTAGTGTTTGTGAATGTGGTTAATAAAGGACAATGATTTATAACGCCGGGCGTTAATGTATATTATATTGTGAACTCTCGACGGCTGTTTCGGTTTTGGTAGCGGTGCGGTCACCGTTGTCTTGGGCGACGGGCGTTCGGTCGGGAGGAAGGGAGCATCTCTACTTCAGCGGGCTACGTGCTTTAACATCAGGAGTCAGGGCTGGTTATCGGAATAGAATTCTTTTCGTTACTGGACAGCAGTCGCATAAGCTAGGTATTTCCAGATAAACCCCCTTTGACAGAGCGACTGGCGCGGCGCTAAGGGGTAAGTTGCCGATATTTTGTTTGCACGCGGTCATATATATCGGCTGGTGCCTTCCTGTGACATTCCAGGAGCCCAGTCGAATACGCCACGACACCGTGGTAAAGTTTGGGACTACGGGGGTTAAAAAGGGCCCCTGCCCAAACAGCATAATTATGTACTCTTCTCTACGTGCTGCACGACCCTATGGTCGCACAATCAAACTCTAATGTCATATATATCATGTTAGCTTAGCGGTCAAAGCATACATCTGCTATAAGGTAAAATGGAGCCGATTCGAATCCCGCACACGGACATATTTTTTCGACGCATGCGTTATAGCAAAAATATAAATTAATTAAAATTAGAGGCATGGAATGATCCAGAAAACAAGTTTATTATGACAATATGCGGGTAGATATAAAATAGTTGTCTATGATAAACGTAAAGACAAGACAAGAAGTTACCTAATGAACAAAACGCACGACTGGTAATTTACAAACGCCTGTCGAGCTTATCGCTGGCATTAGACAGAGCGATGAAATAGCCCCATCCTAAGTGTTATGTCTAGGTGGTGCCATAGAGTAATGCGCGGCAGTGACTTGCAATTTTCACCAGATCAAAGCCCTCAGCCATAAATATCCTCATAAGATCGTCATTGAGCTGGTGAGAATGTAAAATGATCGGTACAGAGTGACAAGTCATCAGTGTTGACTGCCGACGTCGCTCATGTCGTCAGTCAACACTGATGACTTTCATGAACTGGAAAAATGAGGAACAGACGAACATGCGTCGTTACACAATTTATGTATAACTGTCATAGTGAATTATGGGCTAATACGATTTCCAAAAGAGACTCGGTTAAATATGAATGTGGTCAGAGGTGGCACATTTTCAAAACTATAAAAAAAACTTCTGCCGCGTAGGACTATGGTTATAATTCCGACACGAGCATGATCTTCCATAGTGGTGGATGTTTTTTGAAAGCCCGCCTGGCTAGCTACCACCTGTCACCAAGCACCTAACGGTATGTTCCGGCAGTTGTCCTTAAGACTTGAGTTTAATTTAAGGTAGGCATGTTAACAACTTCCAAGCGGCATAATTTAGCATCATTTTAGATTGTCAAAGTCTACTCTATCAGCAATAAAATATTTAAAGTAATGATAGGAGAGCAGTAATAGCTAGACTTGAACCGGCTTCAGGTTCATCGCATGGTAGAAGGACATTTTGCGAACGCTCTCTTGGCTACCTTTGTCACGATTTGAAGCAGTGATAGCTCAGTGGCTTTGGCTATGGACTGCCGTGCAGCAGGTCCATGGTTCGAATCCCGCCGCGGGCTTGAGCTTCACCGCATGGTGGAAGGGCATTTTTGCGAATGCCCGCCTGGCTAGCGACCACCCTCAAGTTGAAAATCTGTCGCCAAGCACCTAACGGTGTGTTCCGGCAGCTGTCCTTGAGAGCCAGTCATTCTAGGTTAAGCCTGTTAACACCTTCGACCACATCATCACTTACCATCACGTGAGATTGTGGTCAAAGGCTTACCTATCAGCAATAAAAAAAAAAAAAAAAAAAAAAAAACCTACCACCCTCTAGTGTAATATCTGCCGCCAAGAACCTACCAGTCTGTTCCGGCAGCAGTCCTAGAGAGCCATTCAATTACAGACACACGAGAATTAACAACTGTATGTCTGAGGATGACAGGCGCCGTGCAATTCATCACTTTTGTTGAAATGCATCTGTGGCACGCAGAGGTCACCGTTTAATATCAGGTTGGCCTCGTGTGTTCCGATACAATGAAATCGAAAAATATATAAAAAAAATAACGTTTAATACTTGACGAATGACAAATGCACAAACCAAATGAGATCAACATATAAGTACAATAGGAGATGGTTATCTCACCAAGTTGCAGCGTGTGCTTCCTGACGTCGAGATCCGAGGAGGCGAGCACCCTGAGCACGTCCATGGCTAGCTCTGGCAGCGCGCGCTGCGCCGCCTCCCCCCCCTCCTCCCGCAGCGCTGCCAGGCGGCCGATCACGATCAGCTTCACGTTGTTGTCGCTCTCCTTCACTATCAGGTCTATGTAGCACGCCGCGGCAGCCTAACAACACACCAATACTTTACACTATAATATGCAATATATATATACAATGTTGAAGTATATAGATACTTCAACATTGTAATAATGATGATTAATAGATTCAGGCGCTAGTTTGCGGAAATTAATATTTAATAATAATTAATATTTACATATAAAGCACTCGAAAAATACAAATAAATATACTGACAATTCCGCCTAATATTACTTATAATCCGACGTGACGTCACCATATAACGTATAACGCCAAACCGAAAGAATTTTCGATGCGTCGAACCGTCTACACCAAGCACCCTCAAGAGGTCTTGCTTGACTAAAAATGAAAAGCGTAAAAAAATTTAGATATTAAATAATTTAAAGTTTTTTTAAAAATTATGACAATCTATAGGCCGCAGGTGGTATGAAAGGTACAGTTACTGGCTGTCTAATGTCAATGGGGTATTGAGCACGGAGTGCACATTAGGGCCGAATCTTTTGCAATTATGTCTAAATTTGCAACTAAATACTGTCACTAAAATATACTGTTTTAAAAGATAATATGCTAGTCTTTTACCACTATCTCACCTAATAGTAAGTGATAATGATAGATATATTTAAAAAAAAACATCTTTATGTTCAGGGTATATGATATCTAAAATATACAATCTTATCTTAAAACATTATAACATCGCAATAAGATTTTATTACCATTATGGTAATACGTTTGGCAGGCGTTGGAGATACTTCAGATTTGTCTGAGTACTATATTCAAGGTGTCTCTCTAAGGCTTGAGTAAATATAGATTTCTTCAACATGCTCCTCGGTTACTCCGTCGCTTACCAAGTGCATATTTATACCATATAGAGCAAAGCTGCCTTACAGGCTTACCACGGTTATGTATTGTCGATTCTCAATTATGGCATTTTGATATAAAGTAATTCGTGTCATAACAATACTGCGGGGGATGGTGTAGAATCAATAACTGAATGTGATCCACTCATGTTTAATTTTCACATAAACAAAATCAATACTAACTATTGCCTAAGCTGTGGCGCTTTGTCTATTAGAATGATAGCGACGACAACACTCGCAGCTGCCGTGCCGTGGACTCGACTCACACATACACACACGTTCTAACGCTATGCGAGGGCAATGAACTCGGTATAACTCAGCTGTTTCTTGTTTGACGGACGCAGAAGCGGTAGCAATGGCGAGGCGATGCGGGCCAAGTAGGAATTAGTTGTTAAGTAAGAAGATGATTGATCAAAGAGGCGATTTTCAACTGGCTCTCAATATCCGCTACCAGAGTTCACTTTTATCAGACAGATAGTTAGGTACCATCTCAAAATAGTGTTCACGACAAAGATGAAAATTTTTAAGGTATTAAACTTACCCATTAAATCCAATAAAACAAGATGTAACGTTTGTGCGTCAAAACACTTCACAGGAGGTAGGTAGACATCGTGTAGGTAGCAAGCTGTGTGGTAGATATTCACTTGTAAATAGGTACTCGTAATTTACTTTGACAATCGATTTTATAAAACGAATGTTTAGTTTGTGGTAGAATGAAAACATAAAATTACATCCATTTGGCGTGTTTAAAAGTCAATCAATCCTATATACAACAATCACTTGTACCTACACAATTATTCACATGGCTATTTACAAATGAGTCTGGACATATCCACAGTTCCTCTCGACGCACACAGTTGTTCTTCGATGGATATGCCCTTGCACTCTTTCGCAACTGAACTGCCGAAAGGCGGCAACAATTTTGTCCTCTAATTCACCCACGGTACTAAGATTATAACCGTTCTGTCTGTACACAAGGTCTTTAACACAGCCCCAGACAAAAAAATCCAGTCTGAGAGCTCATAACATATCACCATCTCCATGTAGGTAGGTACTCTTGATTTGAATAGCCGTACGGCGGCATTTTTATAAGTACGCACGTCAGCTTTCACTAAACACGAGGCGTGCTACGAACCAACTAAAGACATTTTTATTTGAATAATTTGTAAAATTATAAAAAAATTCGTAGAGGGGCGCGGAGGAGTGTAGGGCGGCGCGGGGCGCACAAACACGCCGCGCGCCGGGTAAATCTTTGGCGGCTTGCGACAAAAGAACCGCGCGACGCGGTAGCGGCTTAAGACAATACGACATGCCTAGGTATCTACATCTTAATACTGTAGGAAGGAAAAAAAATTGTTATCATTTTTATTGATTAAATCTTTAGCCATTGCTACCGCTTCTGCATCCTTCAAACAAGAAACAGCTGAGTTATACCGAGTTCATTGCTCTCGCATAGCATTAGAACGTGTGTGAGTGGAGCCCACGGCGGCCGCGAGTGTGATCGTCGCTATCTTTCTCAAAGTCAAAGCGCCACAGCTTAGGCAATAGTTAGTACTGATTTTGTTTATGTGAAAATTAAACATGAGTGGATCACATTCAGTTATCGATTCTACACCATCCCCCGCAGTATTATTGATGAATTAATATCCACGTTATATATATTTGGAATGTGTTTCTGTTTGTCAAAACACGCCCATATTTATTTGAGTCTTGCATATATTCCAATTTTAATACACGGTATCCCGATCGAATGAGAATCCCAATACAAATCAGGACACAATCATACAGAAATAGTTGTTTCCCAATGTGTGTAAGAATTTATAACAAATTGCCCTTAAGAATAACGATTCTCTCACTACCCTCCTTTAAACGCGAGTTACGTAAATTGTTACTCTGTGGCTGTTTATATAATCTGACTGAATATTTTGATGCCAAATTTTAATGTTAATAATATTTTTTGTTATAGAATATTTGAATATTATGTAACATTATATTTTTTATTTTATAGTTTTATTGACATAGATATCAAAATTTATGAATCATTATATAAATGTTGTATTTTTATTATTACCATTTAAATATACCAAAATTTTAATTTTTATTGCGATTATAATATTAGAATGCTATTGAAATTTACAAATTATGTTATTGATTTGCTACTTATTATGATGTTAATGAAATTGTTTAATTTAATTTATCATGACGTTAGTGAACTTGTTTAATTTATTACAACATTACAAAATTGTTTAATTTAATTAAATATTTATTATAAGCAAATAAGAACAAAAAATATTTGCATGTCAGATTGATGAAGTATACCAGGACAATCTTATTACACCTTTATTGTACCATATTTCTTGCAAATAAATTATCATAGATCTAACATTAACAGCCTAAAGAACATGAGACAGTGAGCCTTAGAGACGTACGAGAGAGAGGGTAGAGAGAGAGGGATGTACCTTGATGGCGGCGGGTGCGACAGAGAGCGTGACGAGCGTGCCGGCCGCCTCGTACCGCACGGCGGCGCTGGTCGCGTTCAGCAGTCCGTACACAGTGCGGATGAACCTCGAACGTTCCGACGGGTTCACTACGCACACCTGCAAACATATACATAAACACTCACAGATCTAATGAATGTGGGCCAATTATAAAAATATTAATCATGACATTGATATGTCTAATATAATATCAACTAATGTCTTATATAAATAGTATTTTACTTATTTTGAATATAATTCAATTCTTTGTTTTATTATAATGTCGAACAAATGAAATTTGAAAGAGGAACTAAAGTTTACACTGTCAATATTATAAGACATTTTCTCAATAGTATAATTATTTTTGAATTTATGTTTTATTTAAGTTAGTGATTGAAATATAGATAAGCGAAGCGCTCTTAGCGTAGTTAGCTTGGCCGTTCTGAATCGATCAGCAAAGTTAAGCAACGTCCGCCTCGGTCATGACTTGGATGGGTGACCGGTGGTGACATACTACTAAGCGCTTCCGTGCTTCGGAGGGCACGTTAAGCCGTCGGTCCCGGTTGTTGTCTTAGGATGGCAGTCGTTATAGCATGGTGGTAGGGCATTTTGCGAATTCCCGCCTGGCTAGCTACCACCCTCAAGTTGAAAATCTGTCGCCAAGCACCTAACGGTGTGTTCCGGCAGCTATCCTTGAGAGCCAGTCATTCTAGGCAATAAAAAAAAAAAAAGCATGTGTTTACATTGATAAGCCTGTGACCCGTTATTATTTTTAAATAATTCTTTCTTTTTTGTCATGCATACTGCTTAAAAAAACATTGTCACTCGCCTAAAATGATGTTCAACGAAAAAAGTTGCAATAACTATACGTCAACCAGGTACGCAATTATATTTTTCAGTTAATTAAATGTATTTTAAAAACGACTTCACCAATGTTAATTAAATATAAATGGGATCAACTTGGAGGTACATTCTACTCTACAAAAAAATTGAATATGTACCACCTTTTCTGGAAGTTGATTAATAATTCATGATCCATTATACAAACTCGGAAATGGCCCAAGTATATGTTTTAAAATTAATATCTGTAATTAAGTATAAGTATTAGATAAACAAGTAACCTTATAGATGAGTTCTACAATGACGAGCTGCAGTATATCTCCGAAGGCGTGCACGTTGTCCAGCCTGGAGGAGAGATAGGCCAAGGCCCGCTCCTGGTGAGCGTGCAGCAGCATCAGGAACGCGTTCCGCTTGCACGACATGTCCTGCTCTCCTTCCAGGAACGTGCCCACCAGCTCCGGCGCGTCCGGGATCAGGAACTCAAAGTTACTGGAACAAACGACATACTTAGCAATCCACCGTGCGGGGGCCAGGGTTTATGGAACAAGGAACAAACTCCCGATATAACAAGTAATGTAGTGTTTTTTGCACTCATGCAAGATACTACCGAAACGGAATATACTAGGTTTTTAAGACATTCCATCTATGTAACTGTATGTATTGGAAACCAAAACCTAAACCATGCGCACTCCTGTTTCACACATCTTTTTTTACCGACTTCCAAAAAAGGAGGAGGTTCTCAATTCGTCTGTATTTTTTTTTTTTTTTATGTTTGTTACCTCAGATTTATTGACTGGGTGAACCGATTTTGAAAATTCTTTTTTTGTTTGAAAGCTGATACTTGTCGTTTGGTCCCATTTTAAATTTCATCAAAATCGGTCAAGCCGTTTTTGAGTTACACTAAATAGATTGAAAAAAAAAATTTAACAAAAAATGGAACCAACTTCAACACCCAAAAGTGTGAAATAACTTGTCGAAGTCGGTACCATGCCCACAATATTGTGATAATAGGTACTTTTGAACCATCATCACCGACTTCAACAAGTTATTTCACACTTTTGGGTGTTGAAGTCGGTTCCATTTTTTGTTAAATTTTTTTTACTTGGTGAGTTTAGTGTATCCCTAGTTGTATAACCAGTGTAATAACACTGTTTATACAACTAGGGATACGCTTCCTACTCACCAACCACCGCCACTCTACGTAATCTATTTGAGGGTGGATCTTGACACTCAACCATCCTAGGACAAACAGCCCATTCATCCATTACACGGGCCTTCGCAAGTAGATTATTTTCTATGATATGGAATATCGAAAATTTGGCGATGTGCGGGGGGAGCGGACGCTTTATGATTGGTTCGCGAAAAGCGATTCAACGGGATGTTATTGTCTAGAGATGTATCACTTCATTTCTGTTCAGGTTAGATTATTCTATACTTCTGAGTAATAGATTGAATATTTAATAAATTTTGAAATAAAACACAGTAATCATTGACTCATAATCATTTTTCAAGACAATGGTGGATCCTGTATGGTAAAATTTTGAAGCAGTGAAGACTCAGTGGTTTACGTAGTAAGGGTATGGACTGCCGCGCAGCAGTCCATGATTCGAATCCCGTCGCGGGCTGCGGGTGGGTGCGGTGGGCGGCACCGCATAGTGGAAGGGCATATTGCGAATGCCCGCCTGGCCAGCGACTACCCCTCCATTGACTGTACCATCCATCCACATATACCAGGCGTGTCTCTTTGTACGGAACAACCCCGAACACTTCAGCCATCTAGGAGACTCTCATAGCTATGAAACGAGATCCAGGGACAAACTGCGGACACCTGCTCACTCCCTCGCTAAATCGGTGAAGTCCGTGTATGTAGGCGGACCGAAGTTATACAACCACCTACCTGCAGATTTAAGAAGTGCAGCTTCCGCCAATATATATAAACGACAACTAAAAATGCTACTTATAAGTAAAGCTTATTATAATGTTAAAGAATATTTAAAAGACGACTTTTCCACTACCACTCGTGGTAAATTATGATTTTTTATGCTATTTAATTATAATTTATGACATGTAAATCTATATTCACCAATAAATTATTTGTATTTGTATTTGTATTTGTACCCCCAAGTAGAAAATCTGTCGCCAAGCACCTAACGGTGTGTTCCGGCAGCTGTCCTTGAGAGCTAGTAATTCAAGGTTTAAGCCTGTTAACACCTTCGACCACATCACCACTAACCATTAGGTGAGATTTTGGTCAAAGGCCACACCTATTGGCAATAAAAATATAATTCTTAAAGGTTTTTTTTTTATAATTGTCCTTCATAAGAGCGTCAGGCCCCCTTAGATTGCATAAACATTCTTGACTTGACTTAGGTAAGTCAATCTGCTATCTTAGTGGCCAGGTTAATAAGTAGAATACTTGTGTTTGTTACCGGTAGATGGTGAAGATGGCTAGAACAGCATTCCTCCTAACATAGGAGTGTCTGTGGTCGAGACAGGCGCGGATGGCCGGCATTAGGGGCTCCAGTAGCTCAGGCTCCTTCAGCTTGCACAGGAACCGCAGAGTGGAGCCGCGGATGAACTCATTGGGGTGTTGCAGGTCCTACCAACCGATAAATAAATCCTGAGCTTATCTCACAAACAAGCAGTGAATTCTGGTTTCGAGTTGAATAGAAAATTCGAGTTTTCAACAACAAAAACGCTCACTAACGCTAGGACGCTTCTATGTGACAGTATGAGATATAATATTTCATAGAGACAGTGCTAAGTAAGGTTTAAGTAAGGTTAAAAGAAGCTAGAGAAGCTCAAAAGTATTTTTAAGAACGTTAAAATGTACCCTATTTCTATGTTTCTGGCTTAAGCATGTGCTTAGGAATTCTCCAAAGTTTTGCTCCGTTTAAATTTATTATCACTGGCTCTACTTGGGAAACATTTTTCGTTGTCTGTACAAAATAAAAGTGTCTTGCACAAGCAAGTCCTAATGGCAGTATGGACATATGGAGCTCAACTATGTGGCTGTACCAAACACAGCAACATAATAGTAGTAATTAGTCAAAGCACCATGGTACATTAGAAATGTTGACATCCACCGAGACCTGAAAATGGATTTCGTAGTGGTTTAAAATAATAAAAAAAAACATGCAGTAGTTTGCAGAAATAGACTTCACAACCATTAATATTGAAGCTATCCAGCTCTTTCACAACAAACACAGTGACAAGGCTAAAAAGGACAAAACCCTTTGAGCTAGTTTAGTTGTTGTAAGTGTCAGTGCTAAGTAGGAAAGTGAGTGCTACATATAAAGAACAAAAGAAAATAGTGTCTTCCCTTTAATAGAGACAATATGATTAGTGTTAATGGACACATTCATAATTTTACTCTAATTTATAGTTTAAGTCAAACTAATATTATTCATTAGTTACATTACACTAATATCTCATTAGAAAAAAAAATGCTAGTAAGGCATGTTCACCTGGCTAGTTACCAACCTCAAGTAAAAACTCTGTTATCAAGCGCATAAGTGTCTTTGAGAGCCTTGCATGAGAGCCTGTTACCAGTCTAGGTTAAGTCTAGCATGCATTCCACCACATCATCACATGCGATCAGGTGAGATTGTGATCAAATGCTAGCCTATCAGCAGTATAAAAAACATTTCTTTATATTATATTATTGCGACCCTACAAATTACTAACCAAATTAAGTACCTTTAAATATTTTGCAATGCAAATCATGATGATAACAATTGACAATTTTCATATGATACTAACCTTCCTGTAAGCATCACAAACGAGGATCATCTCTTGCAGCAGTTTGCCATCAGGTGTAGTCTTTGGGACAATCTCCCAGAAGATTAACAATAACTTCTTAATAGTATGGTCCTGCAGTGGCAACACGAATCTGATGATTATCATGAGAAGTCCAGGAATTTTCTCACCCGAGAGAATAATGCCAATAACTTTCTTTAGAGCCTCTATTTTCTTTTTGGTGTCTCCTTTTTCTGTAAATTATTCAATAATATATGAGTTTATAACATATTTACAATGCAATTTTTTTTTAAATATATAAAATATTTTATGTATACAAAGTACATTTGCAACCCACATGTTTTGTGGTTAGTGTACTAATCATCGAGATAATATTAGAGGTCAATGGTACTAATAAGTGATATTCTTTACTATTTATTTGATTGAAAATAATAGAACAGGACAATATACCATTTCCTTGCTTACTGTACTAGGTAAGTAAGTAATTACTTATTCAAAACCTGAGAATGGAAATAACCACAAAAGTCTTTTTAGTACTTTAATCTAATCTATGTGGACTAATTTAAGGCAACTGTTTTTAGAACATTATGACTCCTACTTTAGAAATGTTTCCAAACTGATAACTGACAAAAATTACTATGTACTAACTGAGTACAAAGCTCAGTTAGCGGCTACAAGCTAGGCTTACTGAGCCCACAAAGTGTACATAAGACATGTAAGAAATGCCACATATAACTCATTTTCAGAGGGCCCTCACACTATGGACCAAAGGTCTTACCTAGGACATATCTTTCTTACCTAGATCTATCTTAAGTTGCATCTCATTGTGAGGTTCTGAGTCCAATGGGAAGTTGATCAAAGTATAGCAAGGCTGCTCGACACCCATCATGCTGTAAATAATAATATAACAAATATAGGCTGCAATTCAGAGACAGAGGATAGAGTATAATCTGAGGTATCTCACTGAAGTTACAACCTGCATAAGATTTATAATTTATTGGCAATATTTTCATGGCACTAATGATTATAAGAAAGCCTAAGACTGAATTTTAGATGGTATATTGATCAAATCAAATCATTTATTTACTATTTTGCTCTTATTATTGATCGCTTATTTATTGCTGGGATACAACAGAATTGTGCCATAGTTTAAAATGGCTGTTTATTATGCCATTATTATAGCAGATTTTGGCAGAATGAGTTAGCACCTCACCACACTATGGAAGGATTCTTAAGGTTTTTTTTTTTTTCACAATTTTACTACATAGTTAAAATGACATACACCAGTCAACCTAGTATGCTATAACTAGGTTTAACATCTAAGTCCCTAAAAATTTTACATAATCTTTTGACTGGGTACACCGATTTGGAAAAAGCTATTTTTGTATGAAAACTGATGCTCGTCATTTGGTCCCATTTAAATTTTATCAAAATCTGTTTTTGAGTTACTCCAATAACCGAATTTTTTTTACCTATCTTGATGATATAGTTGTTGACAAAGACTGACAATAGATCCCATAAGTAGCAAGGGTCACTAACAATAATGGAAAAACAATTTTGAAACAAAATATGGAACAGACTTCAACACCCAAGTGTGAATAACATGTTGAAGTCAGTACCATGCGCACAATATTGTGATAATAGGTACTTTTGAACTATCATGGTACCAACTTCAACAAGTTATTTCACACTTTTGGGTGTTGGAAGTCAGTTCCATTTTTTGTTTAAATTTTTTTGTGTATTAATTATTTCTTTTCCCTGGTACATTAACATTACTGATTTAAGATGTCAGTATGGATCAGTAATGTTACCAATCTTCTAAATACCTTAGGGATGAATTTATCCTATGTTCAACTTCTGGAAATGATTTAGTAGTTAGGTATAAATGAAGCCAAGTCTTCTGCACTATGTAGAACCTGACTGAATGAGTTTTCTGAGAACTGGAACTCTAAAGAGTAAACGATTATGAACCATTCTTTGAAAGAGACTCGTCTTTGCTATCTATAATTCATATGTTTCTCTAATAAATTTGAGTTTTGTTCTATGACTTTCGCAAAAATACAGAATACAGCAATATAATAATGTGAGTATAGGTTAGTTAGTCAATAAAATATTGTGTATTAACAGATATATGGATATTGCCAATGTCAAGGAAGGTGTTGATGACATCAAGTAGATGAGAGTAGGACATAATCTATCTAATGCTTGGGTTATGTAGGTACTCAGAACAAAAAAGTTCTACAGTACAGAAGTTTTGATACATAAAGACTGTTTTATTAAATAGTAGTTCTCTTTAGCGAGATTACGTCATGGTGGGTACCACCATAGAGTCAGCTATTCTGCCTTTAAGCAGTAGTGTACAGGCACTACTGTGTCTAGGCTTGAACAGCACTGAAGCAATTGAAATTCCTGGGTGAACGAGACATAAGAACTAAGGTTTCAGAAAGACAAGTGAAGTCCAGAGTCAAGCAGATACAAGAACGATGACACTGCAGCTGTTATGGACAGGTGTGACGCTTATACCATCAGGCAGGAGACCGTTTCACCACTTCATAACATCGACAGATGTGCTAAAACAACATATGCAGAAGTTGTTTAATTTTATATTTTATAGTACGTAGTCTGCTCTTCATCACAGTGCAAGGTGGTGAAGGCAGGCCGATTAGGTATGATGTATGATCCTGCAACATGGGTAAGTACACGTAATACAGCTACATTACGAACCTGGACATATTTATGGAGTGATGCTGATGAAACTATAACATTAAATAATACATATAACACAATAGTTCATTGAAAATGAGCTCAATTTCGTTATGTTTACAAGTTTTTTACACAGCTACACACACATCCTACGTGACGTGTCCTTCCCATAGATCATAGATCAAATAGAATATATACTACGATAGATAGATTACAAAATATATAGATAAGTTCTAAAGATCATAGACCAGTTAGGCTACCCGGTGCCTGCAACACAGAATAAAAATGACTCTGCAGTTAGGAGTACATCAAATTACACATCCTAATATCGCGACGTATGATGTGTAATTTGATATATTATGTAACTAGCTGCTCCCCGCGGTTACACACGCGCGGTGATGGATGACGATGATAAAAAGTATCACATGTGTTAAGCCTCATTTACCTCCATACGAAATTACATCAAAATATGTGAAGTAAATAATACCATGAACTCGCTTTCCTACACCAAGCTATAATTTGCTAAAGATTTAATGAATAAAAATGATAACAATTTTTTTACGTGCCTACAGTATTGAGATGTAGATAACCTAGGCATATCGTATTGTTTTAAGCCGCTACCGCGACGCGCGGTTCTTTTGTCGTAAGCCGCCAAAGATTTCCCGGCGGCGCGCGGCGTGTTTGTGCGCCCCGCCGCCGCCCTCACTCCTCCGCGCCCCACAACGAACTATTTTATATTTTTACAAATTATTCAAATAAAAATGTCTTAAGTTGGTTCGTAGCACTCGTCGTGAAAACTAAGTGAACGCTGCCGTGCGTACTTTTAAAAATGCCGCCGTACGGCTATTCAAATCAAAAGTACCTACATGGAGATGGTGATATGTTATGTTATGAGCTCTCAGACTGGATTTTTTTGTCTGGGGCCGTGTTAAAGACCTTGTTTACGGACAGAACGGTTATAATCTTAGTACCTACCGTGGGTGAATTAAAAGATTTACAGAATTGTTGCCGCCTTTCGGCAGTTAAGTTGCGAAAGAGTGCAAGGGCATATCCTTTGAAGAATAACTGTGTGCGTCGAGAGGAACAGTGGATATGTCCAGACTCATGTGTAAATAGCCATGTAAATAATTGTGTAGGTACTAAGTGATTGTTGTAAATAGGATTGATTGATTTTTAAACACGCCAAGTGGATGTAATTTTATGTTTTCATTCTACCTCAAACTTAACATTCGTTTAATAAAATCGATTGTCGATGAAAATTATCAAATGATAAATGTCAGAGCCTCCTGTGAAGTGTTTTGATGCACAAACGTTACATCTTGATTTATTGGATTTAATGGGTAAGTTTAATACTTTAAGAATTTTCATCTTTGTCGTGAACTTTATTTTGAGATGTACCTAACTATGTATCTGATAAAAGTGAACCCTGGTAGCGGATATTGAGAGCCAGAAAATTTCCTCGCCTCTTTGATCAATCATCTTATTACTTACCATCTAATACCTACTTGGCCCGCACCGCCTCGCCATTGCTACCGCTTCTGCGTCCGTCAAACAAGAAACAGCTGAGTTATACCTACCGAGTTCATTGCCCTCGCAATGCGTTAGAATACTTAGAACGTGTGTGTATGTGTGAGTCTAGTCTACGGCGGCCGCGAGTGTTGTCGTCGCTATCATTCTCAAAGTCAACGCGCCACAGCTTAGGCAATAGTTAGTATTAATTTTGTTTATGTGAAAATTAATTATGAGTGTATCACATTCAGTTATCGATTCTACACCATCCCCCGCAGTATTGTTGATGAATTAATAGCCACCTTATATATATATATATATTTATATATATATATATATATATATATATTTATATATATATACAGGGTGTGGCGTAATGAGTGGATAATCCTTTACCTACGGCTGGGGGACATCACGACTGTTCGAAAAATGTCAATTTACATTCAGTAAAAGTGTCACGGTTTTCGAGTTATTGGACATTTTTGAAAATTTGAAAAAAGTTGGACTTTTGCTCACTTTTTTAAGTGCCAAATTTACAATTCTAAGAATTTTCTCGGTCTGTTTTTTGAATAGTATTCCTAGATAGTGGTGCTATCAAATGTAAAGTACCAATTTTGGACAATTGCCATAGTTTTTTTTATTTTTTTGTTCCAAACGCAAAATTTCTGCTTAGTTATTTTCTTTTCTCTAACTTTGATATCTCGTGGTGTAAAAAAAATCTACGGTGACATGAGTGCCAAATTAACTAAAAAATAGCCTATTTCATTAAGATTCTAAAAAGGTATAATTTACGGTATTTATAGCCCTTGATTCAAAAATATTGCTCATAAGATGTGTCAGAGTCAACTTTCTTAAAACGTTGTTTTTCGCAAAACTATTATCTTTTTGTTATCGTTTACTTTATCTGCTTTTATGCTCACAAAACCAGCCCCTTTATCAAGTCGAATAATAATTCTTGGAATCATAACGCACTCTATTGTTCGTCCTAGTGGTGGACCCTACCTGTTTTGGGGAAAATGAATGAAAATAAAACAAAATAGTCATTAAAATAACATTTATTAAATACAATTACAACAAATGTTCGAAATGCCCACCGCCAGCTCGAATGCATGCCCTGCACCTTCTAATAAAAGATCGCTTCACTTTTCGTGCATTTCCTGCTTCATTTATCCTCTCCGCCGCCCTGTTAATTCGCTCCCGAAGTTGTTCAATGGTGGAGATGGGCTCTTTGTACAAAAAAAGTTTTTGCAAAAACTTGTTTGAGCAAAAACGTAGTAGCACTAAAGTAGTATGGCACTGGCGTGAATCAAGCTAGGCCAACGATCCCCAAAACAGGTAGAGGGGCCCACCACTAGGACGAACAATAGAGTCACTAGTCTTTTTTACTCATTACATGAGAGAAAAGGACAACACATTGACGTTAGTCGCAGACGCAGGTGCGTTATGATTCCAAGAATTATTATTCGACTTGACAAAGGGGCTGGTTTTGTGTGCATAAAAGCAGATAAAGTAAACGATAACAAAAAGATAATAGTTTTGCGAAAAACAACGTGTTAAGAAAGTTGACTCTGACACATCTTATGAGCAATATTTTTGAATCAAGGGCTATAAATACCGTAAATTATACCTTTTTAGAATCTTAATGAAATAGGCTATTTTTTAGTTAATTTGGCACTCATGTCACCGTAGATTTTTTTTACACCACGAGATATCAAAGTTAGAGAAAAGAAAATAACTAAGCAGAAATTTTGCGTTTGAAACAAAAAAATAAAAAAACTATGGCAATTGTCCAAAATTGGTACTTTACATTTGATAGCACCACTATCTAGGAATGCTATTCAGAAAACAGACCGAGAAAATTCTTAGAATTGTAAATTTGGCACTTAAAAAAGTGAGCAAAAGTCCAACTTTTTTCAAATTTTCAAAAATGTCCAATAACTCGAAAACCGTGACACTTTTACTAAATGTAAATTGACATTTTTCGAACAGTCGTGATGTCCCCCAGCCGTAGGTAAAGGATTATCCACTCATTACGCCACACCCTGTATATATATATATATATATATAGTTTGGTTGGCGTTTGGTGTTTCATTCAATATTAGACATTTCTTAGCAAAATCCTTTAGAAAGTAAGTGTACTTAATATTTATTTTATAACATTACTATAGTACTTAACCTATTGCGATCAGAGTTCCCGCGAGCCTATACCCGCGCGGATCCAGCGACTGTGGCGACGTAAACGTGAGCGGGGAGTTGTTCCAAAAATGTTGTAATATTTGACGCGTCCCTGGACCCTTATCAGTGAAAGTCACATTTTTAGAAACCCAATGAACTAGGCTATTGTAATATCTATAAATAACATGATTTCTTATGTTTGTTTCATATTCTACGGGCGTTTGAAAAGAAGAAAGTTAAAAATTCGTTTGTAAAATAATATATGACTGTCTTAGTAATAATAAAAACTCGAATTTTGATTTTGTTTTTACATTTCACGATTGAGCATGAAATTTCCTTTCCTTACAAGTACTGCCAACTGTTATCTGCCATAATGATAATTCGAGATATCAGCTTCCAAACATCAGCTAACAAAATGCAACGTATAGTTTTCACGAGCGGTGGCACTTCATTTTAGATCCCATGTTGTAAGACAATCATAGTGTCTATGCTGTATTTTTTTCATTCACAAGAAAGATAATACATTGGAGAATTAATTTATGCCCAACATAAAAAAAAATAGACAAAATTTTATATATTCTGCAGTTTAATTAATTGATAGTTGTGAAGTTACATAAATGTTTTGAACAAAAAACAGCACGTAGTATCGCTGCTTTGTGTTATATAATGTTCTATTTGCTTTTCCTTTATTTATAATACCCACGCAAGGATTTTCCATTATTGCTATATATCCATCACTGGTTGTCCATTATTGGATAAGTGTCCATTACTGGGTATCCAAAACTAGATTTTTTACTGTCCATTACTAGTGATATCACAAAAAATAGAGAATATTGAGTTTTGGTTGTAGGTAACAATTATCTGACCAATCATACAGTTGTAAAATGATGCCTTAGGATGTCTTTCATCATTGTTAAACGTCACATAGAATCACGATTAATTAATTATACAGGAAAATTAATAAAACTTTGTCTTCCTCCTAAAAATGTCCAAGATTGGCGCCGTCACCCTATACATCTATACATACAAATTTTCATGTTTATAATATAAGTAAGGAAGAATAAGGATGTAAGGATGACCGCGTTTTCATTTGAAAATGTCAGCTATCGTTAAGAATCTGTCGTTCAATTTAGGGCATTTCATTGGTTAGTATCAGCAGCAAAATTTTCAATTCAATGCTTGCATAAGCAAGCGGAGAATTGATACGAACGCCGATTCTGAAGCTGCTACAAACGCTATCGTCTTAAATCGAACGCACTATTAATGATCTATGGCTGTCTGTCAACGACTGTCAAAAGTATAAAACAAAATGTTGTAAATTCTCTAGTCATATTTGTTTTGTATGCATCCAAACGCAAATAATGTACTAAATTAAACTTCTATTATAGGTTTTACACACTTATATCTTTTAAAATCGGTCTTTCAACATGGATGTCCTCGTGACACTATTTTACGTTCTTTTCTGCGTGTGTGTTATATATCCACCTGCGGAATTCGTTTCCGCCGGTTTCACAATTGCGCATCTCTTTGAGGACTTTTTGGGCTCTGAGAATCTTAATTTTGTGGGGTATCACATGAAAAGAACCACTTTGACCGCGATGGTGCATGCAGCGTTGCCATTCGGATATGTGTTAACAAATTGGTGCGCGGGGTGGCGCTCAGAGTGGGTTGCGGCGTCATTTTATTTCACATTCGTTATTTTCATGTCGGTGGCATATAAAATGCTGCGGTGGTGGGAGTACGAGAAGAAGGGCCACCCCATGGTCAAGACATTGCTACCATATGTTGCGGAGGGGATGGACTGGAGGATTGTTGCTGCTAATCTAAACACCGAGTTTAGGAAGTAAGTTTATTCTACAATTATCAAAGTTGACCTTAAAGCTGAATATACACCAGAGATGTGTGAGGAAGATGAGCTGTGTGCATGAAATAAATCCAGCAATGAGAGGTAAATTTGGTATGCCTTTTAACCAGACATAGACAGTGCGGCGTAAAATTTAGAAAGGAATTTTTCATGTTTTATAGCAAAGTGAGATTATTTTACAACTACTTTGCATGGCTTTTGGTAATATAAACGATTGGTTGTGTTGTACAACAACTTAAAACATTTAAAGTGCTTACATATTATAACTAGGTAGAAGAGAAACTAGCATCTGTGGTGGAAAATTAAGAATTCAAAGTGTTATTGTGCTTTTAAGTAGGTTTTGTATCACTAAATTCTACTTAATCATTGAATATGCAAGTTAATTAGTTAAATTACTTAGCATTCCAAGGATTCCCCATATGGGTGCCAGGTCACATTACAGAGGAAGAGAAGTCTCAGATGCCTGAGTCTTGCTACCTAAGGAGTAGGGTTAAGGGGCCCCTTAGTTTACAACGTCATCAATGCTTTCTACTCTTCTGCTCATGCCTCCACCTGTGCCTAGCTAAATTTATTTTAGCAAAATCAACAGCTCTTTGACTTAAAACATAATAAATTACAACATTATATACTTATTGCCAATAACAGATTTACATTGTTTAAATGAATTAATGATAATACAACTGTTTATCTATCTCTATCTTTATAGTATATCAGAAAATATGAGCATGCAGACGGTTCTGTGAGTTTTTACCTTACTGTTATGCTTATGCACATTATAGTGTGTGTATGTGGGGGACAGTCAGTGTTTTGAAGATATTTTGCTATATGCTGTCCTTGACTTTTTAAAAAATGTTTAAATTGTCAAACCTTTTATTGTAGCAGTTATGCAATCTGCTAACGAGTGGTAACAAATGTTGGGCATCATTTGTACTGGGGCAGTGACCCGCGAGTCGCCGAATCGAGCGCACATACTTTTCATTCGGTTGTACTTTATTTTCGAGTGTTTACTGATTACGATTATTTGAGCTAGTTTTGTGAAAATGGAAGAAAAGACGTTAGATGGTGATGATATTACTAACAAAAATGATGCAGAAAATATCAATGTGTGTGAAATGACGACGAGTAACGGGAGCCAAGAGCAATCTCTTGAGAAAAGTACTGAAAAGAGACCAAGATCAAAAAGTGAAGATAGTGATGAAGAGGGATTTGTCACAATTGTGAGAAGAAAGCCTAAGAGACTTATCAGAAGCGATTCAGGAGATAAACCTGATGAGCAAAATGAGGAAAGTGAAGAAATTGTGGGTAGATTTGAAATATGTTTGATGTCTGTTAAGATATTACCTAAACAGATAGCTTTGGCAAAACTGTTGAGAAATGAAGGGATTCAAAATATTTTGAGGATTAAATACAAAAGTCCATTCAAAGTATTTATTCAGTTGAATGACAAAGAATATGCAGAAAAGTTATTGCATTGCGCTAAACTAGCAGAGCTAGACATAAGAGCTCAGATGACAGACCAAAATAACTTAACCTATGGTATCATAAAAGGAGTTGACCTAGACATGAATGAAAGTGATGTTATGGAAGTTTTGTCTGCAAAATGTGATATTGTATCAATCATTAGACTAAAACGCATGGATTTATGTGGAAAATGGATAGATAGTGAAACTATCCGCATATGTTTTAAGACCAAATATCTACCTAATTATGTATATGCATATGGATGCCGATTCAAAGTTCTGCGATATGCATTTCCAGTAACGCAGTGCTCAGGTTGCTGGCGTTTTGGCCATATTAAAAAATTCTGTCCCATAAATAAAATTCTTTGTCCCAAGTGTGGAAAAGAGCATGAAAATTGTGAAGAGGAAATATATAAATGCCTCAACTGTAAGGGTTCTCATATGTCATTGGACAAATCTTGTCCATCTTTTATAAAAGAAAAAAAGATTCGACAAATCATGAGTGAAGATAATTTGACTTACAAAAAAGCATTGGAAACATATCTGAGTTGTCAAAAGTCAGCAAAAATACTACACGAAGAAGTTGTTTCTAGTCAAACACATTTTACAAGCAGAAAACCACCACCTTCCCCTTTACCTACGACAAGGACATACAGCCATGTGGCCAGTGTCACGCTACCTATACAAGAGGAAATGGACATTGAAAACCTTACAACCAGCATGGGAAACTATGAAGAAAGTAGCACATTACAATCATTTAATGATGACACTAGCCCGGACCAGTATCAAGGAAATGAGAAGAAAAGGAAACAAAAGAAGAAGAAACACCAAGCTGGTGGAAGTAGGGAACTGGCTTTGGAGAGTGAACAGTGCCCTGCAATAGGACAAAGCCCTATTCTATTATCAGATACTGAATAGAGGATAAAAGTTACAAAAAACAAGAGTGTCATTTTGATTTACGTAAAATCTTTGAAAAGATTAAGGAGATCATATTTTCTAGAAAGACTCTTGAAGAAAAGGTTGTATTAGTTTTGAAAGCAATATTTGAAGAATGTAAGGTATTTATTGTGAAGTTATTTAAAGGGGAAGAAATACTTAAAACTCTATTTAAATTTTATGATGGATAACACACATTATGTAAATGTCGGAATCAATATTTTTCAATGGAACGCTCAAAGTCTAAAGCCAAAATTAAATAGTTTTGATAATTTATTACACAATGAAAAAATACATATAGCTATAGTTAGTGAGACATGGTTGAACTCTATGGATAATATTAATATATCTGGATATAATATATTTAGAAAAGATAGGATAGACTCATATGGAGGTGTGGCAATTATCTCTCATAAATCATTACAAACCCAAGTATACCCCGTAAATTTGAACAATTCTGGTATCGAAACGATTTGCATTAAACTGTTAAACTACAATAAATTACAAAACATCATATCTGTTTACTGTAATGGCACCACTTGAACAAGCTTAAGTGATTGGGATGAACTATTTTCGAAATTTTCGTGTAAATCTATGATTGCAGGTGATTTTAACGGACACCACACTAATTGGTCCTATAAAACTGATCAAAGAGGTAATTATTTACTAGATGCGTCATTAGATAACGGCTTTGTGTCACTCAACAATGGAGATCATACTAGAATTAAAATGGTTAACGGAACCCTTCAAAAATCATCACCGGATGTAACATTTGTGTCCTCTGATATTGCTGTTAGTTATAATTGGCATATATTCAATGAAAATTTGGGTAGTGATCACCTCTTTATAAAAATATCTGTTGAATCTACTGATCGCTTAAGACTGTCAAGTAGACGTAATTTCAAAAAGGCGAATTGGAAAGATTATAAACAAGAACTAATTGAGTCCTTTTCTAGAGATACAACATGTATGAGTTTGCAAAATATGTATGATGATTTTATAGATAGCATTAACATGTCAGCTGATAAAAATATACCAATAATACAAATTTGCACTAATCCAACTAACAAATTTAAACCCAAAGAATATTGGAACCCTTCATTATCTGGAGTAGTGGCAGAGCGTAGGCTTGCACTCAGTATTTTCAGAAGAAATCCTATCCCAGACAACTTAAAAATTTTAGAAGAAAAAACTAAAAATGCTCATTTACTTATAGCAGAGGCGAGATCTAGTGGATATGAAAAGTTTTGTAATAGTATTAACGAAACCACTACAGTCTCAGATATGTGGCGTAAAATGAGATGGTTCAAAGGATATCAACAATCTCAATTTTATGCTACTAAAAACAAACAAAAAGAATTACTTAAGAGTTTAGCACCAGACTCTGTAAGTAATAATGAACCTATATTTAGACATAGAAATAGCCTTCTGGAGTCACCGTTTCAGCTGCAAGAACTTAAACACTGTTTGAAAAAGAAAGATACTGCTCCAGGTAATGATGGCATCACATACTCAATGATCTATAATTTACCCCAGGTTGGAAAGGAGTATCTTCTGAAATTATACAACATTATCTTGGAATCAGGAATAGTTCCAAATCAGTGGCGTAAAATAGTAGTTAGATCTATACCTAAAGCAAATAAGGATACAACTGTTGAACCCAAATTAAGACCCATCTCTCTTATGTCATGTGTGTGTAAAATATTCCATAACATGCTTGCAAAAAGAATAGAGTGGTTTGTAGAGAAAAATCAAATATTCTCTCCAAACACTACGGGTTTTAGAAGATCTCACTCCAGCCTAGATACTTTAGCCAGGCTTGTTACATATATACAGATAGGATTACTAAAAACATCCCAACAGTCGCTTGCTTTCTAGATGTAGAAAATGCCTACAATAATATTTTAATTGACACTGTTGTATGCACTCTAGATGAGTTAAAAGATGGTAAAAATATTTGTAAATACCTGTGGTCATTTTTATCTGCACGGTGCCTAACAATTAATATAGAAGAGGACAACCAAAGAACGTATGTCAGATGGACTAGTAGAGGGTTGGCTCAAGGGGACCCAATCTCGCCATTGCTTTTTAATATTACAACCTTCAATGTTTTTCATCAGGTTAGAGATATTGTAACTATGTCTCAGTATGCTGACGATTTTGTTTTTTATATTAGCCATCAGAATATGACATATTGTGAAAATAATATGCAAAAAGCCTTGGATATTATGATAGCTTTCCTTGATAACATAGGGCTTCAATTATCATCAAGGAAATCATGCGTATGTATTTTTAGTAAGGGTAACAGAAGAAATAATATACACTTAAATATTCAAAACAAGAGTATTACAAAAGTTCTTTGTGTCAAATACTTGGGAATGTGGCTGGACAGATCCCTATTATGGAGAAAGCATATCAATGAAACTAGCGATAAAACCTCTAAATTTCTAAACCAACTGAAAGTACTTGCTGGTCCATCCTGGGGTATTCATCCCAAACACTTAAGAACATTATATATATCTCTAATTAGAAGTAGATTAGACTATGGTTGTTTTTTGTATGACAACTGTGCTAAAGTCCATTTATACAAACTAGAAAAAATTCAAAATCAAGCTATGAGAATTATAGGAGGTTTCATTAAATCTACTCCCATACATGTAATGGAGAGTGAGCTAATGCTACCTCCCCTGCACATAAGAATACTATACCTTGCCTATAAATATTGTACAAAATGTCTATCTTGGCCGAACATAAGTATTAAAATATTAGATGAACTCAACGCACACATAAATAGCAGATATTGGCAAAATAAAAAAAAACCCTTACTTGCTACTGTTCTGACCGAATGTAAAAACTACATTAAAAATTGTTCAAATTCCATGGAAATGTTTTCCCTGACAATCTGGGTAACATGCATTGAAATAGATAATGTAATTATATGTGATTTAGAATGCATTACAAAGGCCAAACGAAGTCATGAATTATCTGCACTTAAATTTGAGGTTGTGAAAGAATTAAATAAGAAATATGAAAAATGGCAAAGATATTATACAGATGGGTCTAAAACTGTAAATGGATTAGGAGCGGCATTTATTGAACCCACCACCAGAACATCAGCTATGTACAGAACTGATTCTAACGTGTCTATAATGACTATGGAGCTCATTGCAATTTCGGAAACACTTAAGTTTGTTAGCATAAATGTTAATATAAATCACAACATTGTGATATTAACAGACAGCAAAAGCGCACTTCAACATTTAGCTCGGTGCGACTCTGGAAGAAGAGGTGCACTGATAGCTTACACGATCTTAGATAAGATCCAAAGACTTAAAGAAACTGGAGTGGATCTGAAATTGCAATGGGTTCCATCACACATAGGACTATATGGTAATGAAGAGGCTGATAAGTTAGAAAAGTTGGCAGTGACAGAGGGTAATTACTATTGTATACAACCAAATCATACTGAAATTCTACATATATGTAAAAATAAATGTTTTGATAAATTTAAGGAATACTTTGATAAGAGAATCGCGTATATTTGTCATTATTTTTGTCCCGACGTTTCAAACACTTTGCAGTGATCGTGGTCACGGGGTGAAATAATGACAAATATACGCGATTTAAACCGTTTAAAGTTGTTTAATTACTATGTGTAACAATCGCGAAAACCTAAGACAACATTTTGATAAGAGAAGTCAGGAAAAAGGTATATGGTATAGAACCATACAAAGCCAACCTCCTCCAATACCTTGGTGTGTTAAATATAAGTTAAATAAACAATTTGTTGTCTTAGCTCACAGGATACGTTCTGGACACATTCCATCTAAGAAATTTGGATATTTGATGAAGAAAGAAATATCACCTAACTGCGAGACATGTGGAGTGGTAGATGACATATATCATGTCCTTATGGAGTGTGTCCAGAATGCAAGTCAAAGGCATGCACTAATAACATCCTTAAATTTAAATGTTTTAGACATAGGAGTATACATTGATACTTTGGCAGAACCTGCATCAGAGAATGCATTAAAAATGTATAAGATGTGTATGAGATAACATAAATACTAAGGTTACGATGGGACTGACATATCAAGAGACAAAAGTCCCTAAATTAAATAAAGATAATAAAAAAAAATAAAAAAATTTGTACTGGTATGTGCTACTGCTAAGAACTTAGTATGTCTAGTACAAGTTTTTGAATTATAAAAGGATAAAATTTTTGACAAAAATTCCGGCCAATCTATTTAGGCATTACATTTTCCACTCAGAAAACATGACGGCATAGACCCTCCTGCTTTTTACCCGACTGCCCAAAAAAGGAGAGATGTTTTCTGGGTTCATGTATGTATATGTATGAGTTTCTTTATTCCACCATAACTTCTTAGCGGTTCAACTGATTTTAATGATAATATATCATTAGATTAGTCTTAATAGTCCAGATGGGGAACATTGGGTAACATAAAACTGTTAAAAAAGCAAGTTGACGGATGGTAAGTTTTTAATATACTATGGAGGAAATAACCAATCAATTAAAAAAGAAATCATCTAAATCCGCTCCAGGCCCTGATAGTATCCCGTATATAGTTGTTAAGGTATATTGGGTATCACAATAAAACAGTTAAATTAACAGACAGAGTTGTTTTATTTAGCAGTGTAGTAAAAGTTACAAAACAGCAAGGGAGCGAACAGAACGAACAACGACATAGATCGAAGTACTCTATTGGTACATAAAACAAAATGGTTGGCTTCCGTTTCCTAGCCAATGTTGCCATTAGGAAAGTGTGCATTTACTGCCTTATTTAAATATTAATACCATATATCTCAACACTCCCACGAAATGCTCACTTGCCTAATCTACAAGTTTTACAATAACTATATTATACCTAATAATATGATATTACATCATCATGCCTAACTTACTACGCAAGTATTGAAACTGTGATTTAGGTAAAGCCTTAGTGAACATGTCTGCTACTTGCTCTGTAGTTTCACAATGTTTAATGACAAACATTCCATTCATGAACTTTTCTCTTACAAAATGATATTGAACATCTACATGTTTAGTTCTTCTATGAAAAGTGTTTTGACATCGAATGAGCTCAATAGCACTTCTATTGTCAATTAGCAATTTTAAATCAGGTTCTTTATGACCAGCTGTCATAAGAATTTGTTTAATCCAACAGAGCTCCATCGTTGCCGCACATGCTGCCAGATATTCGGCTTCAGTTGTGGACAAAGCCACACATCTTTGCACTTTACAGTTCCAAGTGACAGCACCTCCATTCATCAAAAAAACATATCCAGTTACAGATTTTCTAGTTAAACTACAATTTGCAAAATCAGAGTCACAGTACATTATGTAGTTACTATCACTAGGTTTATACAATATACCTAAATCTTTAGTAGCATTTAAGTACTTTAATAACTTCTTAACTGCACCCCAATGAACATTATTATAATTATTGAGATATCTACTCAAGGTACAGACGGCATAGTATATATCAGGTCTACTACCAATGGCTGCAAACATAAGTGAACCTATAGCTTCTCTATAGGGAATGTCTCCCATTTTACTAGAACCAACACAATTATCTAGCTTTACATTTGGATCACATGGAATAGAACTGGGGTTTGATTGAGCCATATTAAATTTATTTAATATCTTATCTATATACCTACTTTGATGTACAAAAATAGATTCATCATCCTTTATTTCTATTTCTAAACCAACAAACTGTCTTGGACTCATAAGAGTGATATCAAAATTTTGTTGCAAATTCTTTACAAAATTATCAATTGTTTATTTACTTTTGCATAACAACAGGCCATCATCAACATATAAAAGTAAGTACAAGACTGAATCATCAGTATGTAAAACATATAGGCATCTATCAGATTCTGAATTTACAAAACCATATTTATTTAGAAAAAGATCAAATTTACTGTTCCAACATCTTGGAGACTGCTTAAGGCCATATATTGATTTATTTAACTTACATATCAGTCCATTTGTGTCTAAACCAGGTGGTGGATCCATGTACACCTCCTCATCTAATGTACCATACAAGAATGCACACTTCACATCAAACTGAGTCATTTTTAGTTTCTGTGTTGCAGCTAAAGAGAGCATTATTCTCACTGTATCAAACCTAACTGTAGGAGAGAATGTCTCACGGTAGTCAATATCTTTCACTTGGGTGAATCCTTTAGCACACAGTCTCGCTTTGTATCTTATTGTATTATTAGCATTCTGTTTTAGTCGAAAAACCTATTTACTTCCCACACATCTCTTATCAGCTGGCTTTTGTACAAGCTCCCACGTATTGCTGACTCTATGGGATTCCAATTCTTCATTTATTGCTTTCGACCAGTTGTCTTTCTCATTACAGCTCATAGCTTCTTCATATGTATCAGGTTCAAAGAATGTAAGGTTTGCTTCCTCTGGTATCTTTCTTTTCCTGAAATGGTATCTCTGTTCACATTCTGTCTTTCCTTTTAATGGGGTACTTGCTCTCTGGGGTAACTCCTCAGGTTCTTGTACAGCTGACTTTTGTACATCTGAGCTGACCTGTCCAATAATTTGTTGATAAAAATCCTCAAAAGCATTATAGTCATAATCTGAACTTTCAGACTTCTCATCATTATCAAAAGGTTGTTGGTACTCTAGAATTTCTTTTGTTGCATGATTACTTTCTGAATTGGGTACTGTACTGTCTTCATTGAAAATTACATCTCGTGATACAGTCACTTTTCTTGTCTTAGGATCATACAATCTGTAGTTATCTGAATATCCTTCATATCCGACCATTAGTAGCTTTTTGCTTTTAGAGTCCAATTTGTTACGCTTTTCTTTTGGAACATGCACATAGGCCATGCAACCAAAAGTTCTTGCATGTGTCAGGGTAGGTTTCTTATTAGTCCATAGCTCATAATGCGTCTTCTCATTATTGGATCTTCTGTTCATGTAATACACTGCAGTTTGAACTGCCTCAGCCCATAAATTCAGTGGCAGCTGTTTTGCATATAACATAGAGCGAGCACTCTCTAAGATGCTTCTATTTGCCCTTTCACTTCTACCATTTTGTTGTGGTGTATATGGTGCTGTGTATTCCAACTCAATTCCATTATCTATTGCAAATTTTTTAAATTCTTCATTACAATACTCCTTTCCATTATCACTGTGTAACATTCTAACTTTCTTGTTGAACTTGTTATTTAGAAGTATCACATATCTTTTGAAACAATCAAGCGCTTCACTCTTTTGCTTTAAAAAATAGACAGTAATAAAACCAGTAACAGCATCGATGAAGGTTATAAAATATCTCGCACCTCCAACTGACAAAGTAGGCATTGGACCACACAAGTCACTATATACCTTGTCCTTTACTGAGTCTGCACTTTTCTTAAAAGGCTTTCTATGCTGCTTCCCAAGCATACATGCTTCACAGAAGAAGTCACTGAGGTCATTGACTGGGGGTAAGTGACCATTTGACACCATTTCACGCAATGTTTTGATGTTCACATGACCAAGTCTCTCATGCCATTGTTGCAGACTAGTAACATTTGCTATGTTGGCATACTGATTTCCAGATCTTGACATACACACGGTTTTGAATTGAAGGTTATATAGGTTGTTAGACTGCTTTGTAGCTCTAGCCATTACATTTCCTTGGCTGTCCATAATAACTGCTGAGTTATTAGTCTTAGTGACACTCATGCCTTTTGAAGTTATAACACCTTCTGAGAATAGATTTCTTTTCAGTTCAGGTACATAAAGCACATCATTGATGGTTGAATTATACCACTGTCCATCGATAAATTTTCTTATTTTTACAGTACCAGCCCCTTGCACTGTCAACTCACTTTTGTCTCCGAGGCGTACACAGTTGAATTGTGATCTAAAATTCTAATGAATAGATTCAGGCGTTACTTTGCGGAAATCCATATTTAATAATAACAAATACTTTTAAAAGTATCCTAAAAAACATTAAATAATATTTAAATAAAACACTTAAAAAAGCATAAAATTATATATCTAGTGACAATTCCGCCTAATTTTCCTGTTATCTACGTGACGTCATAAACATCACGCAGCCTAACCGGAAGAATACCCGACTAGTTTCGCTTCTAAACGAAGCATCTTCAGGAGGTCTTGACTTACCGAGCGCACGATCGAGACTAAACGGCCAGCTTTTTTTTTTTTTTTTTTTTAGGGAGGACATAGATGCTGGCTACCGCCTGTGCGGTCGTCCAGCTCCACCGGGTTTTGGGCGAGGGCCTGGCCCTACAATAGCCCGGGAGGGAGAAGTGCCGAAGGCACTTCTCCCGAGACGGGCGTAGAAGGCGAAAAGCGCTTTCTACCTCCGTCTCCTGCGGACGCCGAAAACGTACCGCTACTATAGGAGGGGTTGACAGCGAGCTCAAGGGCACCACTGTGGTTCGGACCTCGGCTTGTCTCGCTGTCGAGAGACATGGGGGGGATCGGAGCAAAATGCCTCTGTGCAACTGCAGTGTTGCACAATTGGGCCCTACTGAATAATACTCTTTGACTATTTGGAGAGCAATTTATCGTGACCTTGTTTTTGCCTCGAGCTCGCCGGCGAGCTCGGTGTTTGATTGTGTGACCTCTGATTACCTCACACCTGGGGATTTTACCTCGACGACTTGCGGATAACGCTAAAGCTGCCAACGTAATGGCTGCGATGGGGTCATCCGGGTCGTCTAATACCTGCCGTGGTCGGCGACGGGGGGGTTTGAAAAATGGGATAGAAGAGGCAGTCGAGTAGTTCGATGCCTGGACAACCAATGGGTTCGGGTGGTGGGGCGCTCGATCAAAGTATCGGCGGGCGCAGTCCTTATTGAACTGCGCTAGAGAGGGAAGGTTTAAGTCGCAATGCAACTCGGTGTTCCGGATATACCACGGGGCGCCGGTTGCATTACGAAGAAAACGGTTTTGGATGACTTGAAGTTTATGAAGGTGGGCCTCACTAGCATGACTAAACACTACTGATGCGTAAGTCATGATGGGGCGGATGCAGGCAGTGTAAAGTGTCTTCTTATTACTAAGAGACATTTTACTCTCTTTGCGAAGTAGGGGACCAAGGCGACCCATTACGAAGGCCGCTCTGTTACGGACGGTTGTTATGTGATCGTTAAAGGTGAGATGACGATCAAGGGTGACTCCGAGGTATTTTGTTCTAGGAACCCAGGGAATGGGTTCGTCGAACAAAATAAGCGGTTTCGGGTAAGGGGAGCGTGTCTTCTCAGTAAAGCACATAGCTGTGCTTTTAGCTGGGTTGACCGCGATGCGCCATTTTCGGAACCAGTCACCGATCTCGGTGATGGCCCGTTGCATGACGAAATAGGACTGTCTGTTGATATGCCACCCAGTGGTGTAAATGGCGGTATCATCCGCATATTGGGCTAGGAATACTTTGGGCTGAGAGCGTGGGATGTCACTGGTATACAGTGCAAAGAGAATAGGTGATAGCACGGAGCCCTGAGGGACTCCGGCTCTGACTGGGTGGGGGGAGGAGAGGGTGCCTTCCACGCGATAGCGAAAGCTTCTGGCTTTAAGGAAGTCTTGTAGGATGAGCACAAGACGTTCTGGCACGCCAAATTGGTATAGCTTGTAGATCAAGCCGTTGTGCCAGACTTTGTCAAAAGCTTTCGCTACGTCGAGGAAGACTGCTAGCGTAGTCTGGGGTTTGGGGTACTTATTGAAGCCCTCAATGATGTGCTCCGTGAGGCGGTGCACCTGTTGGACGCATGAGTGTCCGGGTCTGAAGCCAAACTGCTCATCTGGGATAAGGTGGTGTTCCTTAGCATGGGACTGGAGACGGTTTGCAAGTAACCGCTCGTAAAGTTTGCCTAAGGCACTGAGGAGGCTGATGGGGCGGTAACTGGTGGGGTCAGATGAGCTTTTGCCTGGTTTGTGAATGCCAATGACATTTGCACATTTCCAGGTGTCTGGGAATAAGCAGTGGCTCATAGCAGCATTGAAGATGCTGACTAAGAGATGGATGAGAGGAGGAGAGAGGGTTTTAAGAACCCTGTTGGAGATGCCATCGGCACCGGGGGATTTGCGCGGTCGGAGGGCCTTGATCAGTCTCTCCACCTCAGCGTAAGTCGCTAAGGTGATTGGTGGGAGTTCAGAGGTGACCACAGAGCTTTTACGTTCGACTTCAGCATCCACCGAATCGAGGTGAGCTTGGTCAACGTGATCTACGTTAGGGGAACACTGAGCCTCTAGGCTATCAGCTAGGCACTCAGCTTTGTCTTCGTCAAAGAACGCTGGGACTAGTGGAACTGGTCTGTATAAGGGAGGCATGTCGTTATGGTTACTTCCTTTCAAGCCTCGCGCCAAGTCCCAGTAAGCATGGTGGCTTGGCAAGAGGTTTGAAAGTTTATCGCCCCATTGTTGATCACGCAACTCAGACATGCGACTTTGAACCATGCGTTCAAAGTGGCGTTTCTTAGTTTTGTTCTCTTTACTGGGGTAAGAGTCGTAATGTCGGGTCACTGCTTTACTCTCCGTCACCAATCGTCTCACATCCGCTGGAATGACAAGGCGCCGGTCGTCCGGCACTATGACCTCCTTTGCGGATGCACCTACTACGGTGGAGAGGTGATTGGTGAACGAATCAATCGCAAGGGTTATGTCATCTTTTGTCAGGATGTCGTCAGGGATCTTGTCTAGGTCCGGTGAACTGATAGCCTTTAGGGCATCGCCTACTTGCTTCCAGTTCACTATCGTCTTAGTGGGGCGGGGGAGGTCAGTCGTTGGGTCGGGACCTAGTCGCAGTATAATGGGTCGGTGGTCAGAGTGAAGCTCGTGAACCACTTCTATGGAGCGTACCCGGAGTGTTACGCCTCTGAATAGTGCCATGTCAAGCAAGTCAGATCGGTGGTCTTCCATATAAGGGTAGTGAGTGGGCTCAGTGGGCGCAATTATGTCAAAGTTAAGTTCTGCGATTAGGTTTTCAAGTGCAATACCTCTGGGATTGTTGACGTTACAATTCCATAGGATGTGCTTACTGTTGAAGTCGCCAATCAGAATGACGGCGCTTCCTAATGAGAATAGGGCTTCTAAGTCAGCTCGGACGATCGGCTTTTTGCAAGCTTGGTAACAGGATGCTATGACTATAGGTTGATGACCAGTCATAGCTAGGAGGCAACAAGATGCTTCCATATTAACAAGAGTCGGGGTAGGTAGGGGAATGCAGTGCAGGGACCTTTTGTAATAGATAAGAGTGCCTCCCCCACGGGAGTTCACTCTATCATCACGTACCGTTCTGTAATTGGCAAACCTAGGGTTCGCCTTCCCCGGTTTTAGAAAGGTTTCCTGCACGCATATGATATCGATAAGGTGGGTACAACAAAAGTCGTGGACGAGGTCACGTTGTCTGAAGAGGCCGTCAGCGTTAAATGACGCTAACGAAACTGAGTACGGTTTCGTGCGTTCGGTTGTACTACCCATAGTGGTTGTACTGGGGAGGGGCCTGGGGAACGAAGCGCTTAAGGGCGCTAAGTAAATTCGCGTGTTCCAATGTGTATTGGATCACGTCCGCTGGGGATTGAGCGTATTGCATCTTGTGGAATAGCTCTTGTACCTCATTGATGTCAACCGACATAGCCAGATTGCTGACTAGGTTGATTGCCTCTTGAAGAGGGGCAGCCATCAATGGCATAGGTGGAGCTTGTGGCCGGGAAGCGGCGCGGGGAGGCGCGCGAATGGTGTTGGCGATGGGTGCCGGGAGCGCGGGGCGAGCCGGGGCCGGTGCGCGGGCAGGGGCCGCGGCGCGGGCGGGTGCGGGTGCCGGCGCGGGTGCGGGCGCGCGGGCCGGGGCGCGGGCGGTAGCGACGGTCTTAACCATACTGGGTGGTTTAGACCATGCGTTACGGGCTGGGAGCGGCGCGGGTATTACCTGTGAGGCAGGTACTACCGTTAGTTTAGGGCTTACCCGTTGGTAACGGTCGTAAGAGGGACGGGTCGGCCTATGCCTTGCCACCCTGTGGTTCACTCGTGGTGCTTTAGGGCAACCACGGTAATTCGCGGTATGCCCTTGAGCACCGCATAGAACACAACTGGGTAGGTCCGGCGAATCCCGGGTGCGAGTGCACGCTGCTGTCGCGTGATCGCCTAGGCACTTAACGCACCTAGCGCGAGCGAAGCAGAAACGGGAGGCGTGCCCGTATAGTTGGCAGTTATGGCACTGCGAGGGACTTCCATTTTTGTATGGGGCTTGGACATCGAGTCCTGAGAGGCCACAGACCTTTTTTAAATTAAAAATGGCCTTGCCCTCTGGTGTACGGTCTAGTACTACGAGTACTAGGTCATATGGACTGCGGTCCTTCCCGCTGTACATGCGGTGAACCGCATGCACAGGGAAGTCTTGTGCTTTAAGGTCGTCACATACCGCATCGGTATGTATCTCCTTAGGCACACCGCGAATCACAACGCGAAGGACTTTCTCCTCTTCGAGCGCATAAGTATGAAAACTTATGCTCTCTTTACGGAGGAGCTTTGTTAGCGCTCTGTGGTCGCTACTGGTGGGGACTTGGACTTTAATGCCCTGCTGCGTGGAGCGGGCATTAGTGTAATGGATCCCACGATCCGAAACTAAACGGGACAGCATGTCCCATTTGGTTTTGTCCTGAATGAACAGGGGTGGAGGCGGTTTTTCGCGGCGCGCGCTCGCGTCCTGAGGGGACGCGGCAGTAGTGGCCGGAGCGGAGGGAGGAGACGCGGGGCGCGGGGCGGGGGTCGGCTTCTTGCCGGAGGCGGGGGCCTTAGCGGGTGCCTTGGCGGGAGGGGCGGAAGTTGCGCAACTAGCGGCTTTAGGAGCACGCTTGCGTTTGCGGTCAACGACGGTATAGCCGTCGTTGTCGGAGTCCGAGTCAGTGCGTAAGGCGCGCCTCGGATCTACTTCCATCTCCGTTTCGGAGTCCGAAGTGGGCTCGACAACGGCGATGGAGGGACGGGTGCTCGCTGGCCTCCCGATCGGTGAGCGCGAGCGAGACCTCTCACGGGGAGGGGCTGCCACCGTGCGTCTATTGTCCGGGCCCGGGGCGGGCGAAAGCGGGCTGTCCTCTGAGAAGGACCGGGTCAGAGGAGGGACGTTGGCCTCCGGGATTGAAGTCCCGGAGGGAGCAATAAGAGTGTCCGTGAGGCGGGCACTCGCTTCCTCTTCTAGGAGTTGCATATGAGCAACATACAGATCGGGGTGGCGGAGGGCGAAGGTCTGAAGGACCTGCACCTCACCGTTAGAGGGACGGGACTGCATCCTGAGGGGAATACTCAGGACGCCCTATCAAGGGTTTGAATTCCCTCACACACCTTGTGAGCTCACTGTGTGAGAGGGAGTGTGTACCTAGGGTGTGCCCTAGTTGTGTACCCTCTCCGAGCTTTTTTCTCGGCGGAGAGGGGTGCTCCTAAGCGCTACTCCGGGGTTGACTAGGGGCGACCCCAAGGCCAGTAATCCCGGAGCCCAGCTTGCTTCGGCTGACCCGTGAAGCGGGAAAGGCCACGGTGCAAGGTTAAACCAAAACAACAACAGTGGCCGTTGTCACCGTAGGGTGTCACACTGCGACCGCAGCAAATGGCGGATTTGATCGTTCAGACGGGTTTGGCTGACGCTACCCCACGCCTGAACGACGTCGCTTAACAGCACAAAGTGTGTTGTTACGCGACTGTTACTATGTTGTGTCGGGTAGTAAAGTGGTGAAATGCGCACCGAAAAGTGCGGTCAAAACAAGACCACCAGCCCGATATGATGTTGTTCGTCCGAAACAAGGGACTTGGGTAGGTGGTAATGCCTGACGTCTTAGAGCGCCTCTGCGCGACGGCACGGCGAGCTCGTAGCTCGCGTTGCTCGGCGTTCGGCGGCTGCTCAGCTTCTGCACACAAAACAAAAACTTCGTCAGGACTGCGTATTCCAAGGCACTGGTCTGCAACTAGCGTCGGAACGATGACCCGAGTGAGACGGCAATAGTGCGGGGACTATTGCGGTCTCACTGGGAGATACTGGCGGAGCTGTAGACAGGTGTGCACGGCGTGGCGGCACAGGTCGGAAATGAAAAAAAAAAAAAACGGCCAGCGGCTAAACACGCCTTTATATAGGCCCGATCGTGACTCACTGTTCTTTGTTGTAGCTTACAATTGGTAAAGATATACGTGTTTATAGTGATAATTATATAACAATATTATTGAATTGCTAACGTTTAGAAGCGTTTAGTTGCTAATTCATTTAGAAGCGAAACTAGTCGGGTATTCTTCCGGTTAGGCTGCGTGATGTTTATGACGTCACGTAGATAACAGGAAAATTAGGCGGAATTGTCACTAGATATATAATTTTATGCTTTTTTAAGTGTTTTATTTAAATATTATTTAATGTTTTTTAGGATACTTTTAAAAGTATTTGTTATTATCTAAAATTCTGTAGAAAATCTCTACGGTGGGTCATGTGGGCTGATGCCCCACTGTCTAGTATCCATTTAGCATCATCAAGGTGAGCATGTTGTAGCTGAGCCGTAAATGCGCAATCTTTATCGGAATTTTCCACGTGGGCGTTGACCTTAGTGCGACAGTCACGCGCATAATGCCCCTTTTTGTTGCATTTGAAACAACGAAATATTTTCTTGTTATGTGTCGCTTTGGGCTTCTGCTTCTCTGCAGCTAAAGCAATCTCTTGAGATTGAACATTATTCTCTTCATCAATCAGTCGGGCAGTAAGGTTAGATATCGTTTGTTTGCTAGTATCAAGCGATAACCATGCTTGTCGAACCATGCGAAATCTGTCGGGCAGTGAACCCAATATTCGAGTAACTACTGCTAATTCTGAAATGGTTTCACCACCATCACGCAACTGCTGTGCAATATTCACAATTTTAGATATGTGCTCCGCCATATTGTTTCCTTGAAACTTTACTGTGTGAAACTTTTCAAATAAGAGCATTTTACTATTTTCACTGCGTTGCTCGTAAATCGAATCTAATGTATCGATCATTTCTTTGGCAGTCCTGCATGTTTCTACCAGTGTTATCTGTGATAACTCCATTCCCGAGCTAATTATGTACATAGCTTTTGCGTCATTTTGCCTCCATTTTTCAGACTTCGTGTCATCATGTTCTCCATTGCTAATGTGCTCGCAAAGACCTTTTGCCATCAGTGCACACCTTATTTGAAACTTCCATTGCCGATACCCATCACCAGCAAACCGCTTGGCAAGATTCAAGGCGCCGATATCCATTTTCGAGTCGGGCCGCCTTGCTCGTGTCGTACCGCGCTAACAACACGCACGTGTAGACTTCGGCGTTTGTTTCTTCAAAACTTTACAATCACGCACTACTTACTGTTTTATTGTATATTCGCGATACTGGAGCCCCATAACCTGTTAAGGTATATTGGGTATCACAATAAAACAGTTAAATTAACAGACAGAGTTGTTTTATTTAGCAGTGTAGTAAAAGTTACAAAACAGCAAGGGAGCGAACAGAACGAACAACGACATAGATCGAAGTACTCTATTGGTACATAAAACAAAATGGTTGGCTTCCGTTTCCTAGCCAATGTTGCCATTAGGAAAGTGTGCATTTACTGCCTTATTTAAATATTAATACCATATATCTCAACAATAGTATATAAAAAGTGGCCATTGGTTCGTAAACATCTCTTTCAGTTCTCCCACTGATATTTAATTCAGAAAGCTGATCAGATGCTGAGCCGCAGCCTGGTCCATGGAAAAGACTGAGGACGGAGTAGTTCAAATTTTGAAAATCACCGTGGATTAGGCCTATTGGGATACCACGTAAAAAAAAACGCCCCTCCAGACTCTACCTCGTGGGTGGTGGGGAAAAGAGTCAATAATTAATTATTAATAATATAGCAAAATTACTAATTAAAAGAATTATAATAACAAAATAAAAAATTAAAAAATAACTGATGGATGACACATTATTAGGACCCACGTATAATATAAGTTAGTTAAGAGTACTGAAAAATAGTACTCACTTCGGAGCGCTGTAAAACCTTAGCTATTGACTTAATGAAAGATATATCGAAAAGTATAAACTTTTTTCTTGAATTTCTGAACATTTTCACTTATAACTTTTTAATTTATAGTTCTACGACAAAAAGTTACTGGACCAAAGTTATAGAGAATTTAATTTGCAACAAAAAATGTTAACAAATTTTTTTTATCAGATAAATAGTTTAAGAGATATATTGTAACAACCGTTTCAACCCCTATTTTCGAGATGGCGGCCGTGGGACAAGGGTAGCGACCCCACAAACTTGATTTTAGCTTTATACTTACCCCCCCTACACATAAAAAAATAAAATTGCGTCCTCTAAGAAACGCAACCCCAAATGTAACTTTTCAATGGACTATAGACCACGAACAAACAACACGTCGATTTTGTAAAAAAGAGTCATCTAAATCTAAATCCAAGCCTTACTCCTAAAGTGTGAAATGTATAGCATAAGTAATAGTTGTTATGTAAACCGCTTACAGCGCACAATGTCGTAGCTCCTAACTATATTAGCTGTAGTGACGTGTAGTTTGATGCATTCAATTGTGTCTTTATTTTAGTTTTACTTTAGTAGTACGTAAATAGTGTCTTTATTTTATCTGACAAACCCCATCATTTCACTCCATCTTAAGCGCAGTTCCAGATTGGACTCTTTTGATGGACACATATGAAAAACACTACAAAATTCCTGAGGATGGTGGTTTTCGTTCTCCAGACCAGATATATTTCTATACTAAAAAAACCTAAAATGAATAGCACTTATAGAACTTACTGTGCTGTGGGAAACAAACAAACCTAAACACCACACAATAAAAACAAACAAATATTATAACCTAACAAATGAATCAACCAAAAACGGCTATGTGGTTAATTTATATGCTGTAGAAGTTGAAGCAAGGGGTATACCAGCTGTCAGGCGGCAAACGACCGCGCATTCCTGGTCATTCCCAGGCCACTCCTGTCGGGAGGGGCCTGCATGCCCCGCTGTAAAGGCGGGCGGTCGTCGGCGAGGGACTATATGTAAAGGCTCTGCCAGTCTCCCAGACCTTGTCCAAGCAGACGATGCCGGAATGTCGCTGGGTTGTTTAGTGGGTATTCGGTCTTCTACCGGGGAGTCCCACAAACCCCCTCCATCCCCCGATGGGGGATGGAGGGGGTTTGGGGTTTGGGGATGGGGATGGATTACATGGGTAATGCATTTTTCCCAGCGTCAAAAAAGGGGGTTTACCAGCGAAATCCCTATATAACCTACTTAAAGACCTTGGCCTCTTAAGAACAACCGTAACTTCTGTCCTAGAACGTGTATCTAAGGCGGCATTAGTAGGATCTTACCAAATTTGGTAAGGTAGGGGAGGAGGCTCGAGCGGGAAGGGGAGCATCGATGCATTGTAAAGGGGCCCCCTAACCCTACTCCTGGGTTGCAAGTCCCAGGCCCCTCTAGCCTCTTCCTCTGCAAGGCTATGGACCCGGCACCCGCACGGTGAATCCATGGAATGCTAAGTAATTCGTCTGTCTATATATGCCTAGCGATAAATACAGTAATACTTTATGGAGCTTTGAACTACTTATCTCACTAAATAGAATTTTAATAAGGCAGGGCCAGGAGACTTGTTAGTATATGTGCACCACTTTAACCCTAGGAGGATTCAGAATTCAGACATGGTTATTAACTTCGCTTTGCATTTTTAAGCTCATTGCATGCACTATATAGCTACGAGTATCATTTTAGTCTTGTTGTATTGCACCATACTGCAGCCAGAAATTTGTCTATTGTTGAACACAGGAACACGGGATCGCGGAAGTAGCATCACCGTATTTTGATATTCTGAAATCTAAATTTACTATTATATGAAGTTGACGCACAAGTTGTTCGCAGGTTAAATCATAGAAATCGTCTACATGGCTGATGGCGGAAACGTAAACAGATGTGCTTCGGCGCAACCATTTTCGTATCGTTACTCTCATTTATGTAATTGCTGAAAATCGCGCAATACTCAGTTTATTTGACCTCGACCTCGAGTAAATTTTTTTCCATACACGGGAATGATACTGATCCGTTAAGAACGGCTAAGCAAACTTATTGCCCCCATTAAAACACAACTGGCATAGGTATAATATATGGGAAGCTGAAAATAGTAATAAAAGTTTAACACAAGAAACCTATAGGTAGGCGTACATATCTTTACCTTTCGACGTCCTTTGGAAGTAAGAAAAACGTGAGATTCAGATCTTTCTTGGTATTTTTGCAGCCAAATTCAAGGCTGTATGGTCTTGCCTTTATTTTAACCTACCTATAAGATACTAGCCTTTTTATTCTGTGATACTAGATAGGTACGTAGACAGACTAATAAATACAAACACGAAGCGAGAAGACGTGCGCCACGGGCGGCGCGCGGTTTTATTTAAGTTTTCGTTACAAGCGTAATTTAGGGTCAACTAAGCAATTTCATTCGATCCAAAAAAATTAAAGAAACTTTTTGGAATCAACTGAAATGAGAAATATGAATAAAACGCCTTGATTTTACAATTTAAAATGTTTTGTTCAAAACCTGTTCAAGAGAGGCTATTTGTATTTTATATGCACCTAGAAATTTCCGCTTCGAAAAGTACCTAATATCTAGGAATTTTGTTATAAAATGTACACAATTTCCTAAGGGTATATTATTTGTCCTTGTTAATGTAAAACAACCTGGCAGTGCAAAATATCTTTATTTCTAGTTTTTATCACGGTTGTTTAAACATATACATAAATTATATTCTATATATTATATTATTTATTATTTATATAATTTTTCTGGAATAAATGATTATCTTATCTTATATCAAGCGTAGGTACCTACATTGTACTTTCAACAAAGACCTGAGCATTTTAGTTAAGATGTTGAAGAATAGGAACAATCCATAGCACTAATTGTCCGCTTTTGCTAGATAAAGGTGGTCTCTATATTAGCTGTAGCTCCCCACAATAATACACCATTATATGATATTATGTTTTGTAAACACAAAAAATGAACTGACCATCTTGTGGCGTAACCAAATTGATACGACTCTCTATGTATGTAAAGTAGAAATAAAATACTACACGACTAGAAAGACGCCGGTATATGCCTGTTTTTTGGACCTATCGAAGGCATTTGATCTTGTTTCTTATAATATCTTGTGGAATAAGCTCCTGAAAGAAACAAATACCCACAGAAGTAACGAATCTTTTAAAATACTGGTATGAAAATCAAATTAATTGTGTAAGATGGGCTGGGATGTTTTCCGATGAGTCCAGGTTAAATTGCGGTGTCAGGCAGGGCGGATTAACGTCACCACGACTGTTCAACCTCTACATGAATGGACTGATTGATGGGCTCAACAAAGCCGGGGTTGGCTGCTTCATCGACGGCAAATTTGTTAATAATATTAGCTATGCTGATGATATGGTTTTGTTGACTCCATCAGTCAGGGCTCTTCAAGTACTGTTGGGTATCTGTGAGGGGTACGCAGTGGCACATGGTCTAAGGTACAACCCAAAAAAAAGTGAACTGCTTATTTTCAAAGCCGGTAACAAGTTACCTGAATCGGTGCCGCACATTAGTCTTGCAGGGTCGATTTTAGGCAGAGTCACCAAATTTAAATACCTTGGACATTGGGTCACGGAGGATCTCTCAGACGATCTCGATATGGAGAGGGAGCGTAGGGCGTTGGCAGTTAGAAGCAATATGTTGACCCGTAGATTTGCAAGGTGTACAGATGATGTAAAAATAACCCTTTTTAAGGCATATTGCCAAACTATGTACACCTGCAGTCTGTGGACCAACTATAAGCAGAAGACTTTCAACGCCCTACGAATAAAGTATAATAATGGATTTAGAATGTTGTTGAAATTGTCTCGATTCTGTAGTGCATCAGCCATGTTCTCCCTGGCACATACGGATTGTTTTAAAACAATAATACGCAAACGTACGGCCTCACTGATGCATCGCCTGAGGGATAGTAGCAACAGCCTCTTAAATACCATATTGTGGAGATTCGACTGTCCAATCGTGTGCCATTGGAATGGGTTACATGCGCCGATAGCTAAATTTAATATAAAATAATTTTGATGTTTTCTTTTGTAATGATATAGTAATTTAGAATCTATATTGTATATATATTAGGTATAAAACTAACATTATTCTGTTAATATTACTAACACTATATGGATTGATTATCTGAAATAAATGTGAAATAATAATAAAAAAAAAATTAGTTAATAATTTTCGTAGGTATATTGGTAGTCCCTAAAATATTTTGCACAGAGACTTGTGGAATTGTAGCCTCGAATCAAGGTCGGAGGCACTTTTGTCTTTTGGGAGAGATGCGACTATATCGTCTCGAGATTTTAATAAGACATGCGTTTTGGTAACTCTGAGGTGTTCATAGAGCTCCGATGGTTTCTTTAATTTCATCCCAAAGTTAGTTTGATCCCTAAATAAAGTAGATGGGTCTGCCGAAAGTGCAAGCCCCAACCATGACTTCAATGTCCTTATGACGTTAACATCCAGCTTTGTTAAAAGGGATTTCGTAATGTCGTATACTAAAAAAGGCCAAGTCAGACGTGATGTTAAGTAGTTGTCATATATCCAAGCTTTTTTAATGTTACTTATTGGTTGTTGGTCCACCATACTAAGGTCTTTTATAAAGCTATCGACAACTGCGTCAAGAGATGGTGTGCGTCCTTTGTGATCTATCTTCCTACCAAGAAATTTAAATGGCACAGCTTCTGCAATTGTGGAAACACATTCTCCTCCTATCATGATTCCCGGGTCGTAAGAGGTAAATTTGGTATTCCGTCTACCCAGACACAGACAGTGGCATTTACTTGGTTTTGTTCTCAAACCTTCAGTCCAAGTGCAGAACTCATCCACTTCTCGTAAAAGTTCCTGACATTGTATTGGGTTCCGTGTCAGAATTGCAAGGTCGTCAGCAAAAGCTAAGATGGACTCTGTGTATCTGTTATTGATCTTAAACCGATTGCCCCACTTTTTTTCATGACTAATTAGCTTGTCAATTAAAATGTTAATTACTATATTAAATGCTATTGGTGACAAGCCTTGGAACATACCTATATTGTATTGCAATGTGTTAGTGTGCCCCTTTTTTGATGATATAACAAATTTTAACTGGGAGTAATATCGAGAGTCGCTGACCACAGGTGGAAAGTTATACCATTTCATTGCGAACAACAGCAGTCTGTGCTGCACAGAACCAAACGCGTTCTCTAAGTCTATCCAGCATACCGTTATTTGTCTTTATGTTCTGGCATCTTTTAAACTTTCCGCTAGCAGAGTATTGTGTTCCAGACATCCAGAAATTCCAGGCTAAAACCCTTTCTGGTGATTAGGCCTGAAATATCTATTATTTACCATAAATTGTGTCATTCTAGTTTGTAAAATTGAGAAAAATAATTTGGATATTGTGTTGGTTAGTGCAATCGGCCTAGTATCTTTTGGATGAGTCACTTCATCTTTTTTTGGAATGATGACAAAAATTGCTTTTCCGAATGCCACTGGTATTTGCTTGCTTGACCAGATCTTAATTAAAATATTTAAGATATGTTTACGAACTGATGGACACTTTTTATATGTACTATATACGGGATACCATGGCCTGGAGCTGATTTAGATGTTTTCTTTTTTAATTGATTGGTTATTTCCTCCATAGTGGGTGAGGTGGTTTTAAACTCAACATGAGGATCATGTGGCCTTTGGTTTGTGGGATCTTCATATGAACTCCCATGCTTGGGCACTTATGTGCTTTTAAAGTGATCGTAAATCTGTTCATTGGTCAAGAGAAGCTTTCCACTTTGCTAAGTGAAAATGTTTTTTGAGTATTGAAAAGGGTTTTTATCAAAATTAACCTCGTGTTTTGCTCTATTCAAGTTATCGCGATTTTCTGTTATTTGTAATGATATTCCTTGAATTAATTTTAGAATTGATCTTAACCCTTAACTTGGCAGAGTATCTAGAAATGCACACGTCTTTAAGAAAAATAATGTGGCAAAGTAAAGATAGATTACACGTTAGTTGTGGTAATTTTGAATTAGTAGTATAATGTATTTAAGGGCGCACCGAGCTTTTTAGGCTTGCCGCGTATGTGTGCGTAAGTAAGGCACGCCAACTGCATCCATCCCCGTCCGACGGCCGAAAAATGACTAAAGCGGATAGGGACAAAGCATCACGGCTCTGACTAAAATGGGCGGAACGTGCGTGAATTTGAGTATTTCCTTCGTATATTAATAACAAATACTTATTTGAAAAATGTAATGTGTATACATTATAGAAAACCTGTTGTTTTTCTTATTATTCAAATACGGATTACTCTCCGTTAATTATTTACGCCGTACTAAGGGTTTATTTCGGTTTTAGATGTAACTTTGGATTTTTTTTCGATCGAGAAATTTTTAAGTAATCGTGTTTCCAAAGTGTATGATTTATAGAATTAATCCTTAAATATAATATATATTGATTTGATAACTCAAAATCATGAAATGAAGATACAGCAAGGGATCAAACGAACCACAATTACGTATCGCTGCCTCGGTGCAGGCTTAATACTGAAAAATCACGAATGCGCTCTGGCTATACTGGGAATCTGTGTATTACAAGATGTCGGAACGTGCACGACTGTCCACGATGTCGAAGTTATGAATTATTTTTTATCTTAAAAAAATGTATCAATTCCTACAAAAAGAAACTGTATTTTTGTAGCTAAATATACAGTTTTCCAAATGTGCAATAGATTGTATGTGCATGTAATTGATTTGTAACAAAAAAACTTAGGCCTTTCATGATGTATCTAATAATGCACATTGCCAGGTGATCTACATTATACAATTTCTGAATGGTGTGCACTGAAGGATACATTGCCAGCTTTTACTATCATAAGCATGATTACATTTATATACCGTGTGATGAGTATTTTAAGTAATATCTACTTTTTATACATACAATATAAGTAATTTTATGAGTATTTTTTTATTTCATGCTCTCACGTGAGCACAACGAAAATTAGCATTAGTGTCGAAACCTAGAACTTGTTCTGATAATGACAACAGCGCTTCTTCAGGAGTTGAACTAAATTGCTACCATGACCAAGATGATTATAATTCAGACGGCAACAATTCCAGCAACCCTGCCACCAGCATTAGAAGATGTAAAATTCATCAGATGATGAAAATGAATTAGAAGAAACTGTGAGTGCCGCACTCTCACAACTAAACATCACACGTACTTTTCAGTCCCTACGGTCAATGAGTCCCTCTGTCTTAGATGCCTCTGATTCTCCCTCTTTGCTGCAAGGAACAAACTTTTCTTACAGACTAGTACTGACACCTTCTTCAATCTCACACAATTTGGACACCTTTTCCTTTCAATTGTAGCTATATCTTATCCTTTATCCTCGCTCCCTTCTGTATCATCACCTTCTACTGCTACCAGATTAAAAAGAGGACCATAAACAGTAATAATATTTATCTTCCTTTTATTTTTAAATTCATTTCTGTCTATCAGTATATTAAAAAAAATGGAAGTAAAATGGACTGAAAACCTATTGAAGGCAAAGCCATTCAAGGCAAATAATTTGATAAGTCATCAGACAGGCGGTAATTTTCAGATGATTTGTTTGTCTTGATAGTTCACGAATCTAATTTATACCACATGCAAGTAAAAGGGATAAAGGGTTAACACCATTAAACCTCACGATCGACGATGTAAAACAATTTATAGCAATTAATATCTTGATGGGAGTAGCGTCAATGTCGGCTTATACCGATAATTGGTCGAAATTATTGAGATTTGATAAAGTTGAGAATATTTGAACATTAAGAAGTAGTTTCAAAAAATCTGAATGTTTACCTATTTCTCTGATTATCTGCAAATTAAAAGAGTTCAGATGTGCCATATGTCGAAGCCTAGTAACCAAACCAAAAATGTGGACAGATAATGCCTCTGGAGTGCCAAAGTTTTCTACGCATACAAATCAGTGTGATAGCCGTTATGACCAAGTGGGACATCTTACACGACTAAAGGTCTTTGTAAAAATTGCATCAAGGGCCAAACAAAGTACTTGTGCGACAAATGCACGCTTTTGTTTGGTAGCAGAACGCATTTATTTTTATTATTATCACACACAAATTATAAAAATAATTACTTTTGTTTTATTCACTAACGGAGAAATTTGATTACAATGAATATAAGTTTAAAAATAATAAAATGTTACTTTCAATTTATTATTTTCTCGTCGATCTCATTGTTATATTTTAAAATAAAATTTTGTTTCTAGTAATTATTTACTATATTTGAAAGTCTCCTTAGTTGGCAATGTATCTTTCCAGATACATGTTTTTTCACAGGAAATTATTAGCGTTCTTGGCAATGTGCATTTTAAGATACATGCTTTAAATCCAATAATAAGGAATATATTTTTTTTATAATATTTTTTGTAGGGTCTATAACTATTATATAACTAATTAGAATGAAGAAAGTAAGGAAAACTAGAATCGCAAATTCCTGCCAAGTATAGGGTTAATGCCCTGGACAGTTGATGACTTAGATGATTATCGCCCATGGCCTTGGCATTCCTAAGTTGCTTTATGAACTCTCTTTTCTTCCGTATTTTCAACTTGAAAGTATTTTCTTTGTTGTGGTGAGCATAATTAGTTGGTGGTGGATAGTGGTCTAAAAAGTATTCATAAATAATATTCTGGAAAGTATCTACTTGGCTGTTTAAATCTTGTTTTGATCCTGGATGCTCCAGCATGATTGCCAAGTTTTGGTCATGTACTTTCCAAGTTGACTGTTTAAGGGAAGGGATGCTAAGACGTGTCTGGATGTTAATGGACTCCTGGTAGTTATCACACAATGGCTCACCTTGGGATTTGTGAGGGTCAACTCTATCCGCACATCTACTCGTATATCCGCATATATAACCTCTCTCTATATCCGCACATATAACCTAACACGCGATATGTAGGTACATATCAAATATAAATATTTCTAAAGAATTTCAGTAGTTTTTAGCAGCTCTGTAATTATTATTGTTTGTCCAGCATCTGAAATTAAGCAGCACTTGTATATTGTAATGTAATGTTTACAATGATTTTGTTTTAGTGTGGATAAGGTATCTATACCGTTGACAAGTACAAGCAAGTTTGTGGCGACCGAGAATTTCCTGATCAAAGTGACTCAGTATGCGGTGCAAGTTGTCATGCAGAGAGATTGCTCCCTTGTAGCCACTGGGGTAAGCACATATTTTCAGAACATAACACGATCCTCACTTTTTATGTTGCTAGAAATATTTCAAAACATATTTGGGGATATGATTTTTAAACTGTCACGGCCATTAAAACCCAAAATTATTATCACAAACGGGATATCTACCGTGTTTTTGATTACTTTTGAGCTCTCGATATTTCGGCGCTGTTGGAAACGCCGTGATCACGGACAACCGTGAGAGGAAGTCTCAAGGACAGCTACCGGACAATATTAATAAAAGTTAGTAGATTAGAAACTTATTGGAGACATCGGCGACGGCGTCGGAGTAGGCGTCGGGATCGACGTCGTCTAGGAGTCTTTAGTACAGAGTGAATATAGTTATCTTGTGAGTAAGCATGTACCAAATGCTATACTAAGTACTGTACAGCCCGATTATCCATTGCTGAACATAGCCTCGACCATTAATGGGAGGGTTTGCAACAATCCCCATGACTGGCAGGCGTCTTGGGGATCGCAGATTAAGATAGCAGTTCCTCAGCAGGCACGAAAGCCTACCTTCTGGGATTTTACCCTTAGACGCCTCTTATGACACCCGTGCGAAGAGATAGGGGGTGAAATTCTAGGCCGACACACCAAGGGTCAACCAGTCTTATGTAAGTACCTTTAAAGCTGATAAAATGATTGTCTATCTTAATCTGGGAATATAAGGCGATAAATAGGTACAAATGAACTTGCTTTCAACAGACAGACCACCACTCATTGTCACCGAACGGCGAGGAAGAGGTCCAATACGTGAACATTGAAGTGATTCCAACTCGGGAAGATTTGAAGCCCTTCAGTTTCCGCATCTCTACTACTGCGCTGCGAGACGACCTGCAGCCGCGGCTGATGCACCCGGTGCGAGTGCCAGAGAACTTCTCCCTGCTACCTACACTCATTGATAGATTTGTGACAGTGTTCAAGCAATATGTGGATCAGAATCCAGTGTATGTCATTGATCAGGTGAGTCAATGTGCTCAACAAAATAGAGTACCAAGATGGAGAAGCAAGCAAAAAGAGAATATTAAAATGATGAATATAGTAATATAATGTAAACGACACATTGGCTTTAATTTTTTTTAACTATATTATTATAATTTTATTAACAAGTAAACTATAAATTCAACGACTATATCATCAAGATAGGAAAATATTTTTCAGTATTGGAGTGTAACTCATAAACGGCTTGACCGATTTCGATGAAATTTAAATGGGACTAAACAACAAGCCTTCAAAAAAAAAAATTATCTAAATCGGTTCATCTAGTCAAAAGTTCTGAGATAAATAACATAATTAAAAAACAGACGAATTGAGAACCTTTTTTTTCGGTTAAAAACGTAGTCGAATTGAGATCATAACCCTTTTTTGAAGCCGGTTAAAAAGGTTATATATTTAAGGAGAATTTACCTTTTTAACCGGCTCTTGATCATGTATACAATAATATTAAAGTTTGTTGTATTGCAGTTACCAGACCAATGCATCGGGTGCATGCAGGCTCTCGCGGATGTGAAGATCGACAGGCAGTGCCATTCTCCACCGCCGCACCTGGTGGGAGGGCCGGGGGAGTGCCAGCGCTGCGAGTGCAGGTCAGTTGTTCTATACTTTCTTACAAGATATTGGCTGTACCGTCCATCCACATATACCAGGCGGGTATCTTTGTGCGGAACAACCCCGAACACTTCAGCCAACTAGGAGTCTGCCACAGCTACGAAACGATATCAAGGAAGAGACTGCGGACACCTGCTCACTCCCTCGCTAAATCGGTCAGTTTATGTAGGCGGTCCGAACATATATAACCACCTACCTGCAGATTTAAGAAGTGCAGCTTCCGCAAATACACTTCTGGACTCATCTATTGGCCCACCTTGTATTTTCAGTTTCGTTTGGTCCTAGCTAAAATTTTATATTAGGTCGAGCAAAAAGTTTTTATGCAGTTTTGAACCTGGCACATTTTACCATCTTTTTCGATCGTATTGTTTTAAATTTGAATTCAGAATACCATACGACATGGAGCTACGCCTAACAAGTCGGATATGCGCCTTGTTAAAGGCAATTGATTTTTGAATAAAAAACATGTTTTATCAAATAAAGGTTTAATTTAATAACGCGTGTTGCCTCCATGGGCATCTACCACAGCTCTCATACGATTAGGCATAGAGTTTATCAACCGCTCTATGAAATTTTGAGGGATCATCTCCCATTCCTCTTCTATGGCAGTTTTCAACTCCTGCATCGTCTGGGCAACTGGCTGACGAGCCCTAACACGTCTTTTTAGCTCGTCCCACATGTGCTCAATAGGGTTCATGTCTGGGCTTCTGGCTGGCCAGTCCATAACTGTGATGTTCACATCCCGAAGATATTCCCTGACGATGCGGGCCGCATGGGCTCTTGCATTATCATGCATAAAAAGGAAATTTGGGCCCACATAGTCCGCGTATGGTATCACGTGAGGTTCTAAGCACTCACGAATGTACCTTTCAGCATTTAATGTTGGCAGCCGTGGTCCTGTAACAACCTCAAGTTGAGTTTTGCCGCTCGCGGATATACCGCCCCAGACAGTCCATGAGCCACCGCCATAAGCAACCCTCTCTTCAAAGCAGCATTGTGCGAAACGCTCTCCCTTACGTCGGTAGACCTTCTTCCTTCCATCATTGCCATGTAACACAATTTTAGACTCATCAGAAAAGAGTACACGGCTCCAATCTTGCTGTGTCCAATTTAAATGACTGCGTGCGAAATGAAGGCGCGCTGTTCGGTGGGCTCGCGTTAGTTTGGGCCCATTAGCTGGCTTGTGTGGTACCATATCGCGTTCTTTTAACCTTCTCCGAACAGTTCGAGCGCTCACAGATACTCCGTGGAAGTCGCGAAGTTGGTTTTGTATCTCAATGGAGGTAAGGTGACGATTTCTCAAGCTGGTCATCATGATGAATCGATCCTGCCTTTCAGTTGTGACCCGAGATCGTGGCCTTCCTTGGCGACGAACAAAGCCGCCAGTCTCTAGGTACCTCCGATAAACATTTCGGACCGCAGATCGACTTAAATTAAGTTGAGCACTCACGTTTCTTTGGCTGTGTCCGGCCTGAATAAGTGCCACAGCTTGGGCGGCGACTTCAGGTGAAGTATCCATAGATTATTGATAGAACCTCACCTTAATGTTAAGAATAAGTAATGTTTGTTGCAAAACCAAAGATATCAATCACTTTTTCATGAATTAAATCCAAGTAAACCAATAAAACCAAGTTTTCTTAGTATTCGATTGTTTGATATCAACAAACAGGCTCCAAATTGTCTTTTGTTTCTTTAAATTCTGTGTTCGAAATTCAAAAAAAGACTATTGAATGAAATTGTGAATGTGCCAGGTTCAAAACTGCATAAAAACTTTTTGCTCGACCTAATATAAAATTTTAGCTAGGACCAAACGAAACTGATATTGCAAGGTGGGCCAATAGATGAGTCCAGAAGTGTATATACAAACTAAAAGTACTACTTATTAGTAAGGTTTATTATGAAGTCAGAGAATTTTAAATGACTCCTTTTCCACTGGTAGTAAATTATAAAAAAATATGCTATATAATTACTATTTATGACATGTAAATCTATTTTTACTAATAAATTATTTGTATATACCTTCTATATACTTCTATACTAAGTATTGCTTGCTATGCTGTCCTGCTCTGTAATGCTACAAGTCGTATTTCAAAACTGAATCTGTCAATGTTAAATATGAAGTGTCGCGAGTTAGGTTAAATAAGACGTGCATGTAGCTCATAATATGTTACAATAAATGAGTATTGAATATGCACGTAGCGCATATTTGCGTAATGCGCGAAGGAGATGAACGATGTAAGAGAAAAAAATCCACCAATAGTATCGATTCATTTTCCTGGCCTCGCGGCGGATTTTATCCTCCAACACCGCTCATCTGCCTCGCATATCTTTGGTGTATAGTATAAAAGCAGCCTATAAAGAACAATGCTTCCTAAAAGTTAATTGAAGTAACTAACGTAACTCGGAAGAGTACGGCATTCTCAGCTTATATCTTCCTATAGAAGTTTGTAGAGATGTCAGAGTTTGATCGGCGATATGTAGATGCTGTGCGATTGTTGTGTGAGGAGGAGGGTACAGAGCAGAGACGTTGCGTGGTGTTGCAGAGTGCTGTGGTGTGTGGGGTGCATGGCGCGATGGTGGGCGGCCCGCGCCCGCGGCCCGCCCGCCCGCTGGCTCGCGGGCCGCTGCACCTGTCCCGTGTGCCGCGCGCCCTTCTGTCTGCTCGACGTCTGTCCCGCCATGCTGCAGCCCGACCCGCCGCTCGACTACCAACCTGAGGACCTCCCGGACTTCTGAACTCTCTCGCTGTTCCTGTTCTCTGGCTCCACTGCGATCTGACTGTTACTCCTGTATCTACCTAATGGCCGGTCGTGACGCTGCGCCGCGCCCTCCTGTTTTAATGCAACAAATAACATCGCTGTGATCTATATCTCTCATTGCTCTAGTTATTACCGAATTCTTCTTTAGATTCGTCTTATTGTTGCAGATGTTGTAGTTGAAATATAATGGTTAGATCAGATTTTTGAGTGACTCACGTTTAAAAATATAATTCAGTACTTACACTTGTGTCAACGGATCACGTTTTTATGTCACGAATACATGAGATGAAATTCTTTTTTTTTTACTAATTCTTAAGGGTATATAAAATGACTGCTCAAATAAATGAGTAATATTAACGTGAAGACGTAATGAAAATTACTATTTTATAATTTACAGACTAGTGTAAGACAATTTTATTAATTATAATTTGCATTTATGACGATGATGAAATTTTCCTCAAGAAAAATTTGTATTTATATAAATTATATTTTGAGGTGGCTGTACAAGTGCATCTAGCATAATATTCATGTTCGTAACTCATTTATTTTCCATGAAAAAAATCCATTTAATATTGAATTTATAATATGACGAGGCTATATAAGCCAAACTCTTATTCTATGTAGCATAATAATATTTTACCATCACTCATTCTCTGAAAGTAAGTCGTATTTAACGCTAAAGAATGTCAATTCGATTTACAGACCTAGCGGCGTAAGTGCATATATTTAAAAATGTAATGAAGATTTTTTCCACTAATATTTTTATATAAATATGTGTTCTGCCTCTGCCTAATAGTGAAATCATTTCATTTTATGTTTGTTATCCTTTAACAGTATGGAAAATTAGACATATATTTAGTAGTTTAATTTCTGTTCACACATATATGACTCATGAAGAGTAACACAATAAAACGTAATATCGGCGGTAGAAATAGATGCATAAGTCCACGATTGATTAAATCAGAGATCAGTACATATGAAACGTTAAAAAAAATGTTACTATTTGTCAAAAGGTGGACTGAAATAAAGTGATATATTTCCTCACTTTAGTGAAGAAAGTAGTCAACTCATAAATGTCTGGGATGTAATTGATCACTTACTTCTCATGAAGGATATAACAGGTTAAGGAAATGTTGCGAATGAAAGAATGAGAGTGCGAATCTATGTAGATGATATTATTTACTTATTTATTATTTAACAGCTGGCAGTATGTGTATAATGCATACTGTAACAAGTGACTAGTCAGTAAAATTCCACTTGCAGTAAAAAATGGGATACAATGTAGATTGCTTTTGTATAACGCCCTCTGGCATAATACGCTTATTGTATCTGGCTTTGCGATTATTTAATTTCTTACAGGCGATATGCAAAATTGAACCATTTAATATTGTACCATGAGTAGAACTAATATACCCTGTTTCAGAATGTTAGAGTAAGTTCCGATTATACTACTAATAACATCAGTACTAATATTATAAATGCGAAAGTAACTCTGTCTGTCTGTTACGCTTTCACGCCAAAACTACTGGACCGATTTGAATGAAATTTGGTTTGGAAATAGTTTGAGACCCGGGAAAAAACATAGGATAGTTTTTATCCAACTGCGCAAAAATAGGTCAATGTTTTTGCGCGATAACCGACATACGCGCGGGCTGTGCCGCGCCCGGAAAGCCAGTATTTTATAAATAAAACTATCTTTGCGTTTCAGTCATCGATTTAGCCTATCCGGTTAAAGCTTGAAACGCGCTGCTTGTTAGCTGTCATTTCAATCATTCAGTTATTTTATATGTTGGTTAAACTTTACTAGAACATTCTGAAACTGACCCTTAACCAATTATTGACTTATACCCAAAATAACGATTTAAAAAGTTTATCAGTGTCTAGTTTATTAATATCTAGTTTTCCATAGTGTCTAATAGGTTATCAGTAGAATCTGGGTTTATTAGAACTTGTAAATATACTTACCCAATTATTAACTTAAATCCATAATAATCATGTATTCATATAAAAAAAGTTCAGTGTCTAGATCATCAGTGTCTAATAGGAATAATAATATGTATTGGGCTATTAGACCAAGTAATAGACTTACCCTATTATTCATATAATTCCAAAATACTCATTTATATGTTCATTAAGTGTATTAGTGTCTAGTTCATCAGTGTCTAATAGGTATTGGGTAATATATTAGGTATTAGGTAATATTGGGTTTATTAGAACTTGTAATAGACTAACATAATATATTTACCTAAGTCCAAACTAATCATGTATACGTTTATAAGTGTGTAGTTCATCAGTGTCTAATTAGGTGTAATAATATTGGACTTATAAGTATTTATTACCCAATTATTAATTTGATTCCAAAAGCATATGTATAAAAGGTTCATTATTAGTGTCTTAAATGTATAATAATATTGGGTTTATGAGAACTGGTTGAAAACATACGCAATTATTGATTTAAAATAAAAATTAAAAGTTTTATTAGTGCCCAATAGCTTATCCAGTTTCTACAAACTGTCTTCATGGGACTTGAAAAAAAAAAGCAGATAACATTATATTTGGATATGACAAAAGCATTCGATCACGTAAGTCCCAATATACTCTTACAATAACTAGAATCCTATGTAGTTCCAGACAAAGCTTTAGATATTTTAAAATCTTATCTTAGTAATAGACAGCAATTAACAGAGATCACAAAAATCTGTCCTAAAACTAAAACAGAAACTAAATATCATTCAGGCCCTAGAACGGTTAAATTATGGAGTGCCTCAAGGGAGTATATTGGTTCCCTTTTTATTCTTGGCTTACATTAATGGCCTTCCTAATGCCATAGCACACCCTATGGTATTATTTGCGGACGATAGCACGGCACTTTTTACAAACAAGGATGATAATCATGAACTTGAAATTAACAAATCACTCACCGGCTAGTACATTGGTTAAATAAAAATAACCTTAAAATTAATCTAGAAAAGACGGTATACATGACTTACTTACAAAAATTCAAAACCAAAACCCATAAAAGTACATTATGATGGTAAAATGATCACAGAGACGACTAGCACCAAATTTCTAGGCATTAATACTGACTCGAACTTGACTTGGAGAACACATATCGAAGATGTTTGTATTAAACTAAATAAATATTCATATGCACTATACATGCTCAGAAAAACAGTAAATAAAAATACTTTATTGACCTCGTACCACTCTTAAGTCGGATCTACCTTAGGATACGGTGTTTTATTCTGGTCCAATTCTGCAGAGAAGGAAACAGTCTTCAAGGCACAAAAAAGTGCATTAGATCTACATGTGAAGTCAAGACTGATTCTTGTCTGCTCTTAATTTTTTTTCTTGACTCTTACAATTTTAACATTACCTTCTTTGTATATCTACGAGGCATCACTCTTGGTTCGGACTGACATAAATAACTATAAGACGTTTAGGTGCGTTAGATATAAGAATAATCTATGTTCAGAAAAATCCAGGACCACACTCTTTTGAAACAGCATTTTTGGAATGGGATTTAAAATTAATAGCAAATTACCACAAATGATTAAAGAATCGAGCTCAATTTTTATATTCAAAAGTAAGATTTTTGTTAGAGAAGTCATACTACACTGTTCATGAATATTTGAATGATAAAATAGTCTTCACATAAATGTAAATTAATAAACATTGAATATTATGACATGATTCTTTTATGGGACATGACATAGATGTATTTAAAATATTTTCTCTCATTGTATGAAGTGTGGTTTAAATGACATTTGCGCAATATAAAATATATTTTTTTGTTAATTGTGACTGTATAAACAAATATTGACATGTAATAATTTGATGGATAAATTTATGTACCTACCCTACCAGGGTTGAGTATGGCGAACAATAAATAATATTGTTATGACAAAAATATTGTTATGACCACATTTGTACTACCTGTACTCTCAAAATAAATGATTTGATTTGATATTAAACACTAATATCAGAAAAAACCAGTCAACATACTAAATTGGCACACTGTTTTGTTCCATTATGCCGACTATAAAAAGTTAAAGTATGAAGTAAAGCTGGATATGCATTTGCCAGAAGGTATTAAGAATTTTAACCAGTTAATATAGTAACAGATGTAGAGACGTGTCCAATTTACTAATTCTAATCCAAAAGTTACGAGAAGGTATATTTTAGAAACGTTCATCAGTAGATACTGATAAAACTTTTTGATAGACATCTTAGTAAAATCTTAGTCAACAAAAAATGGGGTAGGTGCACGGTGAAGGCGTTTGTTTAATGCCTGCTGACATTTTATACATATTGTCAAGAAAAAACACTAGGCTTTGATCTTATTTTGATTTCGTACAGTCGATATAACCAGTAAAATAGAACCAGTGAATATTTTAACAAAACTAATATACTCAGTCAATTATTAACTAAAACTCAAATTTTCTATTTAATTTATTATTTGTCCTAAGTATTTAGTTGATTTGTGTCTAGACAATACACTAGGTATACTATTCTCGTTTTTAATGAGTGTAGTGAGTTTAAATTAATGTATGGGTAGCATAAATGTTAGATGATGTGTTATTAAAATTAATGTAAAATAAAAATTGTAAGCTACGTATTTGTTTTATCACGAATCACGCGTAATTTTTATAATAATGTACAAAAAATATTTTATATTCAATGGCTTTAGAAATTATTTATATTTTTTTATATAATTCATGATTTGTATATTTTTTAGAAAGCATAATGTAGAAAATATCAATGTAGTTTTGTATGACAATGTAATCACTTATGAATGTCGCTGTCATATTGTCTAATAAGCTATGTCATTGACTGGCCAACCTGTAATTTCGAAGGCACGGTTAGTAAATTCTAGGTAATTTTAAATAGTGTTTTTTCTGACAACAGAAAAGCGTCGATACTCCGCTTCATATCGATTGGTTCGTGTAATGTCGTGGTCTAATTATAGGACATGCCCGTGTATGACCCGGCTTATTAGGTGATATGCGTGCAACTGAATGTAGTTTGTAATGGAAATAAATGTGATCGTTTGATAATGTTTTTTTTTGTTCAATAGTAAGAATTTTATTATGTCTGTAGATGATGCCCCGTTGGGTGGCGGGCTAGAATGTCACCCGTCGCAAGGCGACTAAAGGTAAAATATCGGAAGGTAGCAGCAGTACCTACTGAGGAACTACTATTTTAAACTGCAATCCTCAAGACGCCTGCAAACCGTGGGGATTATGGCTAACTTAAAGGGGGAGGCTATGTTCAGCAGTGGACATTCCGGCTCATGCGGTATGTAGATGATAGGCTAGCCCTTTTATACATGTCTGGTGAAACGTACGTGTTGGACACCTCTGTCTGTCTGTGTGTGTGTCCCTTCAGTAAATAACTCCAATCGAGCCCAAAATACCACCGATGCAGCATTTCCGCAATCGTACGAGTGCTGAGCCGAGCGGCGAGGCACATACGAGTATTATATAAACAGCGCGCCCGTGACTTTCCTCGCCACTCGCTCCGTATCATTGCGTTATACGAGGGTGGATTGAAAAGTTCGCGGCCTCAGCAAGAAAACTATTTGTAATATAAACAAAAGTAATTTTATTTTTCCACGTAATCTCCACTTAACTCAATGCACTTCTTCCATCTGGTTTCCAACGCCTGTATACAAAAGTTTCTTTAAGGCCTTCAAAAAAGTCATCCACTGCAGCTTCGACCTCCTCATTTGATGAAAATTTTTGACCTCCAAGGTGTTTTTTTAGGTTTAGGAATAAATGAAAGTCTGAAGGTGCCAAATCAGGGGAATAGGCGGGATGCGGCAGTAATTCAAAGCCACAATCGCGAATTTGAGCCATAGATTCAACAGACGTGTGAACGCGTGTATTATCCTGATGAAACAACACTTTCTTGCTGAGTAATCCTGGCCTTTTCGCTTTAATTGTTTCACGCAAACGACGTAAAAGGATGCAGTAATAAGCCGAGTTTATAGTTTCACCTTTTGCAAGGTAGTCCACCATGATGACACCCTTAGCATCCCAAAAAACTGACGCCATCACCGTGCCAGCTGACAAAATTGATTTGGCTTTTTTTGGAGTCGGTTCATCAGGTTTTTTCCACTGCTTGGATTGCTGTTTTGACTCTGGGGTGTAGTGGTGTACCCAGGTTTCATCCATTGTCACAAATCTGGCCAAAGAATCTTGTGGATCAGCCTCAAACATTTCCAAACAGTCGCGAGAAATCGTGAGCCGTATTCGTTTTTGTTCAACTGAAAGCAATCTGGGTACCCACCGCGCAGAAACCTTAGAAAATCCAAGTTCATTGACTATGATATTTTGTGTTCGTTCATACGAGATGCCAATAGTGTCTGTAATCTCCCTGATGGTCAATCTCCGATCTGCCAATCACATTTTCACAGATTTTCCCGATGTTTTCTTCAGTCGTAGAAGTCGTAGGCCGGCCGGAGCGGGGGTCATCTTCAATACTCTCTCGTCCGCGTTTAAATTCAGCAACCCACTTTTTCACAGTCGTATACGACGGAGCAGATTCCCCCAATGTTGTTGACATGTCTTCGTGAATCTCTTTTGGAGTTAGTTTTTTTTAAACAGGTATTTGATGACCGCACGTTGCTTAATTTTCTCCATTCTTTAAAAATGCTGCACTTAGGCCCACAAAATTCAGTCTAATTTAAAAACGGATAATGCTATTGCGATAAAATTTTACAATGTGACAACCAGAGAGTAAGCAAATCGAATGAGGTCAGTTACATTAAAATAGTTCAAGTATTTATGTGTTAGGCCGCGAATTTTTCAATCCACCCTCGTATTGAAGTAGTGATGGCTCAGTGACATTGGCTATGAGCCGCGTAGCAGGTACATGGTTCGAATACCGCCGGGAGCTTGAGCTTCACCGCATGGTGGAAAGGCATTTAGCGAATGCCCGCCTGGCTGTGTGCATTACCCCAGCAAGAAAATCACTTCTGGAATAAATTGAGTTCTACGAATAATTAGAGCGTTATACACTGTAAATGTGCAACAAATAAAAAATTTGTGCACTTTGCCGTTTTGTAAAAAAAAAAGGAAAATCCAATTCTGCTGGAGTAATGTTGTTCCAACAGGAAAATTTTAATCGAATGATCGGAAAGAAAAATTAAGTATATGGACAGATAGCTTAGATTTGTGCGTAAATGTGCGCCAAAAATTAAATTTGTGCATCGTAAGGTTTTCGAGATATTTCATTTCCTGCTGGAGTAACGATTAGCAAAATCTTATTTCTCGAAAACCAATAATTGTGCGACCTTACAATCAAAGTATATTAGTAGCTCTTTATTTGTGACACCATTAGGTTTTCAAAATTCTGTACCATTTTTATGTAATCATGCAATTACGAAAATAAAAAAAATATGTCTAGCGCTAAAACGAACAAACGGTTGTACCTACTCACTAAAACGGTATTTGGTTCTTCTTGTTATTCCATTCATAAAATGTAAACTTATTAGACAAAATATACACGCATTTATCAATAATATCAATATATGTCGCAACCAACTGTGTCATAGTTAGACATCAAAATGCAAGAAATAGAATTAACTCAAAATGTTTCAGTGTTAACCAAAAATTAGTGCGTTTAATGAAAAATACATACTGAAAATTTCAGTTTCCTATGTAAATATGGATAGGTTTCATACATATTGATGATCTTCTTAACTTTGCTGAACTAACAGGTGTACACATATTGTGCCTGGGTACATTGTGGCATAAAACTGTTAAGGGAAATTATTTAACTGGCTTTTTATATGGAGTTTATATAAAAGGTTTTTTTTTATACGTAAGTACCGTGGTGTATCTAGTTATTTGTAGTTTACACAATAAAGCGTAGTACAGATTTATTCGGATTACATTACTACATCAAACATTTTTATGAAATGAATGTATTTTTGAATATTAATTGAGTTGTTTTTCATTAATTGCTAGTCCAAAGACAAATTATTATTAGCTTTACGATTGTTAGATGATGCAATGCAATTAGTTAATCATATCACAGAATAAATAATAGTACATAGTTGTTACGTACATGCTTCGTAGGTACATTCATTAAAATATCAACCATCTGTTCAACTTACCTATACCTACGATTGCAACGTAGAAGTCGACTGAAGTTCGCACAGCTATAAAATCATGGGAAACAGACTGATATAGCACAGTAATGTTATCTATACAGTATTTCAACTTCATAGAAACGGACGAAACGCGAGTTATACCTACGCGCCTCGATCTCAGCCCGCGCTCAGTACGCAGACAGTCGCGACTGCGTCGCAGTGACGAATGGACGGTGTGTAATTTTCTTTAACGAAAAATAAGTTCATGTACATACTTAATATGACAAAAAGGATATATTGTGCTGTTTTTGTTGCATGAATTTGTCAATAACGCATCCAGAGATAACTTTTTTTAGATTAGATAGATAGATAGATAGAAAACTCTTTATTGTTACACCACTTTAGAAACATAAAAGTTTACACATTAAATTATAATAACATAGTGTTACAATGGGCGGCCTTATCACTAAAAGTGATCTCAACCAGGCAACCTTAGGATGGAGTTGAACGAATAAAACAATAGAGGCGGGTGTAGTCCAAATACATAATGCATTACATAATTACCTGGAAACTCTGAAAGGTAAGACTATAAAATAAATTTACTTACTAGTAGGTAGGTTACCTATAATTACATTTCAAAAAATGGAAAGAATGTAAGCATAAACCTGCATTTTTATTTAATATCTTATAAGTTGCCTGAGCGTACGAATATAATATACATAAAAAAAATATTTCGTCAAAATAAATATCTAAACAATACCTACCTATTATAAAAATATACACAAATTCCTCTTTAAGTATTTTATGTGTGACTGTACGAACAAGAGCTTCCATTAATACTACTTATTAAAGAAGACCATCAATATGTATGAAACCGCCGCTTTTTTGCTATCTTTCGAATTTGGTCGGATAACCAGAAATCTTGCTGTTGCTTTAGTTTTTTGTTCATATGTTCTTTAATACTTTACATATGAAGCTGAAATTTTCAGTATATATATATTTCATTAAACGCACTAATTTTTGGTTAACACTGAAACATGTTAATTCTATTTCTTGCATTTTGATGTCTAACTATGACACAGTCACATAAAAATGGTACAGAATTTAGAAAACCTAATGGTGTCACAAATAAGCACAAATTAAGAGCTACTAATATACTTTGATTGTAGGGTCGCACAATTATTGGTTTTCGAGAAATAAGATTTTGCTAAACGTTACTCCAGCAGGAAATGAAATATCTCGAAAACCTTACGACGCACAAATTTAATTTTTGGCGCACATTTACGCACAAATATAAGCTATATGTCCATATACTTAATTTTTCTTTCCGATCATTCGATTAAAATTTTCCTGCTGGAACAACGTTACTCCAGCAGAATTTGTTTTTCCTTTATTTTAACAAAACCGCAAAGTGCACAAATTTTTTATTTGGTGCACATTTACAGTGTATAACGCTCTAATTATTCGTAGAACTCAATTTATTCCAGAAGTGATTTTCTTGCTGGGGTAATGCACAGCGCCTGGCTAGCGACCACCGTCAAGTAGAAAATCTGTCACCAAGCGGCTAACGGTGTGTTCCAGCAGCAGACCTTGAGAGTCAGTGAAATTACAGGCACAAGATACTTAACGATAACTATGTATCAAGGTGTCGGGCGCAGTGCAATTCGTGACTTGTGACGAAATGCATCTGTTATAGGCAGTGGTCGCATCCTCGAGACTGCTCGAGACCTCTTGTGTTGCGGATGTTTGTGAGCGACGGTGATCACTTACCACCAGGTGAGCCGCCTGCTCGTTTGCCCTCCTAACCAATAAAAAAATTAGTCCGTTTAACATCAGGTGGGCCTTGAGCTGGTTCCGTCACAATAACAAAAAAAACAGTCATAGGGATGGGCGGTTTATTCGAACTTGCTTATACGCGCTCGCGCGCTCTCGTAACTGCGATTTTGTTTAATTACACTATGTAGGTCATTGATCTAGAAAAAACGCGATATAAAATTAATATTTTTTTGAACTTATCTCTATGTAGGTATAACAATTAAAATCTTTAATTTTATATATGAGGGGTGTCGTTCAGTAAAAACAAATTATTGCTGCATTACTGCGAGTAGAACGGGCAAGAAACTCGGGCCATTCTTTTAAACGTCGTTTAATATTGTATTACATATTACTTATAATTTGTTTGCATTATGCGTATTACAAAACTCTGTAGTAAGATTTCTTAAATAAAATCTTTTTCACGTGCAGCTAGAATTTTCCTTCTGTGAGCATTGTAATTTGTTAATCGTGATTGTCACTGTTTAATAATTTTTACTTATATTTTCAAATATAGGTACAGGGTTATTGGAAAAAATTTAACAACCCCTTAGGGTTGACTTTTGCTAGTCGTAACAAACATTTTGATATGGTTTTTTTTGTTCAGATTTTTTATTTTATTTAAATATTTCTTTAATCTCAAAGAATTTGATTTGTTTATACATTTTATTTTCATATATAACAATTGATTTATTTCAATTTATATAATTATTTAATTTGTGTTTAAAACTATAACAATATATTTTAAAATTCCAATTTCCATAATGTCCATTAACATAAATTAAAAGATATTAAATGTCATAACTACAACTAACAAAAAAGCCCGCCCCCGGTCGCACCCGGTCCAAAGGTGCCCATCACGCTGGATGCATTACCACGCTGTATGGCGATGGCCAGCCTTTGAACGAGGTACGACCCAGAGCGTTGGTCGTGACCCCTCTCTCTGAGACGACGCCCAATTTGTTGTACAAAGGCTTTCGCCTCCGCACCCCCAACTCCCTGCCGTCTCGACCGCCAGAGGGACAAACTCGTACCTATGGGCGAGTTCAGCATTTCTTTGCGCTCTTTCTAAGCGCTGCAGATTCTGCGGCGCCTGGGTGACAGGAGGCAAAGGTGCTGACGTCTGGTCTTTTGCCATCCGCACGGCTCAGTCCGGGAGGCTCCAAAACGCAGGGGATATTGGCTGGAACAAGTGCTGTAAGGACGATATCGTTGAGAGCGGGGTGCCGTTTCTTTAATTGTTTTTGTGTTTTTTATGGTTTTTTGACTGAATATGTACGAGGAACATCTGATGTTAAAAGGCTCTTCTACCTGTAATGTATTATTTCATATTTTTTATTACTTTGCTCGACGTAAATATTCAAAACTCAATTCAAAGAGACCACGGCGCGGTCCAGTGTTGCCGTGGCTGGAACTCTTGGCTCGGAGTAGGCATTAAAACAAAAAACAAATTATTTTCTAAACAAAAGTAAAATTATCTTAAAATGTTTGTTAGCACTAGCAGAAGTCACCTCTAAGAGGTTGTTAGCATTTTACCAATAACCCTGTATACAGGCGTCTTCCGGTTGATGATGATGACGATAATTTCATGGACTTCCCGTAAGAATGTATAAATACTGTTTAATAAGTATCTATAAAGTGCTAATCGAAGCTTAATTACTGCAGTGATCAAGGAGTCGGCAAACGGAAGGCGATAGTATGCCCGAGCTATTATAAATTCTATGCCATTATACGATAACCATCTATAATCGAACTTTCTGTTTGAGCAAGTCGGTAAATACACTGGATAGTTAATGACTGGTTATAGTTATAATATCTACTAGTTGATCCGCCCCCGACTTCGTCTCTATATGATTTGGTTATATAGGGAGGTATTATAGGTAGGTACCGTAATAAGATGTAAATGATTTGAGTGCCTCCAGCACTCGTGCAAAATTCGGAGGGGCTGAAGAGGTAGAAGGGACAACCAGAAACGATATCTATCTTAAAATATTTAAATATTATAATTTAACCGGTAAAAACACTCACTTTGGGGATCGAATACGTCTCGCGGGTTTCGAGCATATCAGATGCTCATCATCAGGGCGAGTGCGCAGCTGCATCTGCGAGCTCCTGTCGGGAGCTTGCAGGGGCGACTTAAATATGTGTGAAACTCAGGAGAATTTTATTTCAAAAATATCTCAAAATAAATTATATCTACACCTGATATAGTGCAGCTACAGTATAGTTTGATTTGATAATTTATTTACATACTTATGACTCCAAGGGGACTACATTTTTAACGAACAGACAAACTCGCTTTCGTGTTTGAATTCGGATTGTAGTATAAAAAACCGGCCAAGTGCGAGTCGGACTGGCGCACCGAGGGTTCCGTACAAATCTGTAGTTAATTAAGTAAAAGTTATGGTATCTTTATTAGTTATTACTAAACGAAATCCATAACATTGAAAAATTATTAAAAATATTTTTATCATATTATGATGTAACTAAAATTGCTTTTCGTAAGTACCAAATTTCAAGATTCTAAGTTCGCGGGAAGTACCCTGTAGTTTTTGACTACCTTGCGAGTGTCGAAAATTAGCGGAATAAACAGCTGTATCTTTTTATTGTGTTGGCTTAGAAGCTTTTTATTTTTTCACAGCTCCAAGGAAACAGTAGACTTGAGAATTTGTTATGAATTTCAGCCTGATACCTTCACGTGTTCCTAATAAAAAGGGTCTTGACAGACAGACGGACGAACAACAAATTAAGTGAACATATAAAGTTCCGTTTTTTCCTTCTGAGGTACGGACCCCTAAAAAGATGGCAGCAGACTTTAAACCCGGTCGGCTAGCCAAAGCTAATACGATTTTGAGTAATGGATTGGTGAAGTGTTTTGACTTCTGATTATCATCAAACTGCCACTGCCGTCGTCGATTGGTATAATTAACGGGGGAGATTAGCATTCAACATCGGAAGGTCAGAAAGTAATAACTGCACTACCTATGTTTATATTGCTATTAGATACAGACCTACCTTAGTACTCTGTCGAGTCTGACCAAACGGTCCTGCTTGTTAATACCTGTGGTATTTTTTAAAATGATTAATAACAAGTCGAGGACCGTCAGAGATGTGTTGGGTCATTTCTTCAAGACTACAACGTTGCATGGATTTAAGTATTTATGGTCCGATTTTTATCTGGATCGGTAAGTAAAGTAAAAAAATTACTTTAAATTACTATAGTATCTTTCGAATTAATGCCCGTTTTAATGGATTGGTGATTCATCTTCTTTCAGTTTCTTTTTTAAATGTATTTATAGCTGATAGATTAGCCTTTGACCACTATCTCACCTGATGGTAAGTGATCATGTTGTTCTGGCTAACCTAGAATTACTGGCTCTCAAGAACAGCTGCCGGAGCACAACGTTAGGTGCTTGATGACAGATTTTCTACTTGAGGGCAGCTAGCCAGGCGGACATTCGCAAAATACACTACCACACACGTAGGTCCAACTTAGAGAAAGTTCGCCCGAAGAAACCAACTCGGATGGGCATCGTTCGGGAAGCAACGCAGCATCTGCTCGTCAAACATCCCGCAGCCTGAAGACCAAAGTCTTCAACAAGCGTCAGTTGCCAGTGATGGCATATGGCAATGAAACTTAGTCCCTAACAAGCTCAGAGTCGTTCAACGAACTATGGAGAGAGGTACGCTCGGAGTTTTTTTGCGCGATCAAATCCGGAACGACATCACGACACGACACCAAAGTCACCGACATAGCTTTCAGAATTTGCAAGTTGAAGTGGCAATGCGCGGGCCACATTCCTCGACGAACCGATAGCCGATGGGGAAGAAAGGTTGTCGAGTGGTTACCACAATGCTAAACACTGGAAGACGTAGAGTTGGTAGGCACCCCCACTTGGTGAACTGACGACATCGTGAAAGTCGCGGGCAATTAATAGTCTGTGCTAATATAGCTGTTCATTGTGGCGTTCAATGGGGTTTGTTCAGCAGTGGACTTCTTCCGACTGATGATGATGATGATCTTGCACATAATGTAAGTAAATCATAAATGGGCAGACTTATTACTTTAGTAAGTCAGCTTTTGTTTCTACAGCTAATATCATAAACGTTTTGTTTATTTTATCGCCAGCTAAGAGATTACAACAAAGAAGTTTTTTGAGTAGGAACATTATTTTTGTACGAACTTAAAACTTCAACACTACTTATATACCTAAGGGACTGTAAATAGTAATTTCATAACACATATACCTACCTACGCTGACTTCATCTGATGGCGGCTCCACACGCTTGTATGTCAAGCTATCACAATTAGCATATAGCAATGCTCATTTGAAGCGCTCGTAGCGAAGTTTACCTAGCTGATCAGCAAAGTTAAGCAACGTCCGCCTCGGTCATGACTTGGATGGGTGACCGCTGGTGACTGCAGGTGAGCGCCGTCGGTCCTGGTTGTTGTCTTAGGATGGCAGTCGTTATGGCATGGTGGTAGGGTATTTTGCGAATGCCGGCCTGGCTAGCTACCACCCTCAAGTTGAAAATCTGCCGCCAAGCAATTAACGGTGTGTTCCGGCAGCAGTCCTTGAGAGCCAGTAATTCTAGGTTAGCCTGAATATCATCTTCGACCACATCATCACTTACCATCAGGTGAGATAGTGGTCAAAGGCTAACCTATCAGGAATAAAAAAAAAAAAAACTACGGAGTAAAAATGTTAATTCATGTGCGGGATTCGAACCCGCGCCATCCACCACTACAGCCGGGGTGTGCTCTACTAACCGCTAAGCCAATATGACATAATGTGATGCAAGACTAATTTGCCGTTTCGTTCTAAAGTATCTTATGGGGATGGAGCTACATATTTTTCCTCTCGTAATGATTTTGTAATGTACCTACTTAATACGCGTAGCAGCGAAATATTAAAATGCTTTTAATAATGCTGAATTCTCCTTCAGTACATACCTACCTACTCCTTTCTCTGAAGAAAATTTTTTTCAAGTGACATTTTGCGACAATTGCTAGAATTTTGCATTATGCGGCCTCGGAGGTGTCAATGCGTGAGGCCAGTGTTGTCGGTGGTCTGAGGGTGGACGCCGCCATAGCGTTGAGAAGACAATTTCAGGGCGTTGCATCGTTCTCCTCGGACAAAACTACGCTACTACCTACAACAAAAAAAACAACATACTTACGACTGTCCTCTCAGAATAGGCTGGGTGATCTGCTGCACTGCCAGCACGTGCTGCGCGGGCGTGCTGTGCGCAGTGCTGTGGGAGCGGTTCCTGGACGTGCCGGCCGTGCTCGAGCTGCGCGAGCTGCACGCGAGCCCCGCGCTGCCGCACTACACCCCCGCCCTCGCCTTCTGCGCGCCCGCGCGCACTCTCGTCACAGCGCTCCTACACCATGGGTGAGTCGTTCTCGTCACGATGCTCTAGGCGGGATTTTCCACATATATTCGTGGGATTTTTCACAATTTTTGAAAATAAAGGGTTTATATTCAGTGAGGCTGATAAACCCCAATAGATGGCAATAGGCTATTTACTTAGTGCTCACAAGTGGGCGTAAAATAATTAAGGATACGTGTGTACCCTTTGTCTAACTAACTCTTTAAATAATATGTTTTACAAACTCGAATAAGTATGCATGACAAACTATTTTTTTTTCTTAACAGACATAACAATACAAGTATGGGACACCGACTCTCGACAACTATTAATCTCGTTCTTGCCGGGAAACCTGCTCCTGAAGACCAGATTCAGATACTTGAACATGTAGGTATCTGTACCTTTGGTCGAATCGCTTAGGTTACGCCTTATTGCTAAAGTATATAATATTGCCGTTGTCGTCTAAAAAATTGTGACTAAATATATCATCAGTTACTATAATTATTTCTCTAATAAATACCTGTTTATACTAAATATACAACCCTTTGTATCTGAATGAGATTGAACATTTTCAGCTGCTTTCAGTCCAAAATATGACGTTAAACGAAGCAATGTTCAAATACTCGCCGGCGTGCGAGGAGCTGATGATAACTTGCAGGTGGCAGTCAGTTACGGTGCCTTGCAGTTTTTTGTTCCAAAAAGAGCTAACGACCAAAGGCTCTTGCTGTGTTATGCGCCCTGATAAGTAACAGCCACTATTTAGATTGGTATATTTTAGACGAACGCACCCCACACAACCCATTTTTAGTTCCAATCTCAATTTAATAATAGCCAATAGAATTCAATGATTTTTACCTACGTAATCACGATCCTTACATCTAGGTTTGTGAAGCATCAGATTTTCATTAAATTACAGTTTTGAAATTACACTGGCTTAAAAACTCGTAAATTTAGATAAAATAAGGACCCAACGTTAAGCACCTCTTCCAAGTAAATGCTTCTTTTACTTGGAAGAGGCGTTTTTAAGATTTCTATTGCACCACAAACATGGGAAATATCATGAGAAGTTGTTTATACATGTGTACTATATTTTTTGAATAAATCTGGAACTACGAAATACAAAACCCTTCCATTCACTATAACAACTAAGCCACATAATTCCCGTCTCTTTCGTTATTTACAATTAACTTTTAAATATTTATTTAGTATTTATTAATAAAACAAATTTGATAATTAATGCCACATTGTTATGTATTTAGAGCGTATTACAGATTGCTTAACGAAACCGTTCGACCTATTGCTCGTTTTGGACTACTCAGAAAATTGGACTTGTCACTGCAATGCTCTAACAAAACGATATATGGATGTAAGGTAAATTAAATAATGATTAATCTTAATTTTGCAATAACTAGATAGTTACCCGGTGGGGTGCTGGGCTAGAATGTAACTTGTATCATTGCTACTTGTGAGTGTTGTCAGAGGCGTCTACACAGCGCGTTCTGAGGAACTGCTATTTTAAACTGCGATCCCCAAGCCGCCTGCCAAGCGTGGGGATCATGGCAAACCCCCTTAATGGGGGAGGCTGTGTTCAGCAGTGGACAAGCCGGCTGATAAAGGTAGGGGAAGCCAAGCATATTATGATAAGGGAATGTGTTTAAATAAAAAAAAAATTGCATAAGTTACCTCAGAACTTTTGACTGGGTGAACCGATTTTGAAGATAATTTTTTTTTAAAGCTTTTCGTTTGGTCCCATTTAAATCTCAACAAAATCGGTCTAGCCGTTTTTGAGTTACACTCCAATAACTGAAAAATATTTTTCCATCTTGATGATAATAGTCATTGCCATTGAATGACAATCAATCCCGTAAGTAGCAAGGGACACTAAAAAAATTGTTAATCAAATAATGGAACCCACTTCAACACTCAAAATTGTAAAATAACTTGTCGAAGTCGGTACCATGAGCACAATATTGTGATAATAGGTTTTTTTGAACTATCATGGAACCGACTTCAACAAGTTATTGCACAGTTTTAAGTGCTGAAGTCGATACCATTTTTTGGTGAAATTTTTTTCAGATATGCACACAGCTCTTCCTCTTGTTCTCGTGTGATAACATGTATATACCTACTTAATTTTTTCGACACACTTCCAGATTGCACGTGTCGATGCAGAGTAGTAAATGGAATTCCAAACATTTTTGCGTCAGCATTTACAGATCGTCCTTCCACGCAGCTTATTATTATATATTTGAACACAATCTTACACGGAAAACGAACCGGGCAAAACAGGCTGTTATCCGTTTTGCCCAAAATACCAATATTACAAATAACGCATAATACAAACGTTATTTGTAAGGAAACTAAGTTCCTAAAAGTAGTAATCCCAAATTATAGGTACCTACTTATAATGTGTATGAGTAGGTACCTATAATTTGTTTGTTCAAACGCACAATTGAACAAACAAAACGAATAATTGAACTACAAAATAACAAATTTACTAGAGGAAAAAATATTAATAGGAATTGAGAACATAACATGAAATAAAAACTCTGACTTACCATGTTGCAACTGCTATATTTACTTATCTTATGTTCCACAATTCGCGTAGGCTTACTGTCAAACAATGTATAGCTGTAGTACCTACTGTCATATATTATTATATGGCACTTTATGTATTAAGCTAGCTTCCCACGGTCCGCGATATCGCGGACGGACGCGGACCAAATCGCACGACACACCGCGCACTGTGGGAAGGGTCTCGTCCGTGGTAGCACAGGCGGTCTGTGGCGGTGAGCCCCGGTATCCGTCGCGAGGCGGTAACTTCAAAGGTGCGCGGCGGTGCGACGCGATCTGAGCGCGTACACAGGGAATATTTGTATGTATTAATTTTCTACCGTGATCCCACTGCTACTAATGGGTGACAAAACATAAAATGAATATATCTAAATATATGCAAATTAATTTACCTTAATCGACTTTTGTTGTATGCTGATATCCACAAGCGACGTGATTTCTCTTTACTTTTAATAGATCGCATACTCTGGTAATTGTTAATTAATACCACAGCTGCAGCTACGATAAGTTCTATTTCACTTTGTATTTTGCAATGAATCTATCAAAATATCTACACAGGCCGACACGCACCGTTGGAAGAGCCCTGTCTGCGTGCGTTGCCGTCCGTGGTCGTCGGCTGTGCGTGATGATCCTTAGAATCGCGGACCGTGGGAAGCTAGCTTTAGATACAGTAACGTCCTTACACCGCGAGGCTAGACCACGACAATATAATAATATTTACTACGTTTTGACTGAACCAGAGCTCTGCACGGAACGAGCCTCCTGCCTCCACTTTCGAATGTCATCTTTCTTTGTCGAAATCAAATGAATTACTTTTAAATGAAATATTCAAAATGCGAGTCCAAACAGTTTCCATCGATTGAACACCTTTTAAAGAAATAGTATCGTTAAAATACTGAAATCATCACAAACAGTACCCTCATTTGTAAGCATCATTACTGTCTATTACAGTTGCAGTGCCATCACCCTTGTTCTGCTTGATACTGCACTTGTCACTCCGAGACGTTAGTTCTTATGTCTCGTCTGCCTAGTAATTTCACTGTCTTCAGATCCCTAAACAACTAAAGACAGTTATGTTTGCTATTGCTTCGAGAAGTTCGAGATATAATACCTGACATTGCGTTGGTACCCACATAAACGAACTAATGCTGAAGAGACCTATCTACTTGCCTGGTTTGGTAAATGTTATCTTAATGAAAGAGATTTTTATTATTTATCCAGTTCTTTGTGAAGTATGATGCTGAATCCAACGTGCAATCGACAATCGTGGCCCCAGGCTACGTATATTTCGCTCAAGTGCTGTTCTCATCTGTTCCATCTAGCTCTACAGAGTTTCTCACCAATGATTGCGTTCCCGACAAAAGCTATTCTGAAGAAATATGTCTGGTGAGCAAGCATTATTTAGTTAGTGGTTAGACATTAACAATTAGACGATTCGAGTCACGTTTTAGTGGAAAATATTATTGTTATTCAGTATTTCTATGATCTCCACTAATATCTTTTGTGATGTTTTAGTTTACATGTGCAGAGAAGTATTGTGGATGTTCAGACCCGCTACATGTTCGTGAAGTTGAGAACGAAAACAATCTGCCTCCATGTTCTATCGCTCAGTTAGGATGCCTCAGAACCTATGGTTACCAAGGTACGCCTAGGTACTCAGTACCTGAACACTATTGATTTGAATGTTTCATTTCTTTGATATTCAATTAAGTTTTACGTATAGAATACTATTGCACTCGCCGCATATTAACCCAAGCCAATGGCATGATGGTTGACTTTGAGTCTCGTGAGCTCATAACACAAAAAAAAACATTGTCAATTTTTGCAGTAAAATTGTGCCACAATATATCTGAAAAGCGTCGTAAGATTTCTGAAGTAACATTCTACGTGTAAATCGTTCAAATAAGGACATTTTTTGATCATCTCTAAAGGTTTCATCTAAGTATCTGTAACTGGCCGCTTAACACTCAATTGTCTTCTACCACTAAGGTATCGCTCTCTATACTAACGTAATTTCGTGATATTTTCAATACATATATATATATATATTTGATATGTTCAAACTCGGTGACATTTTGCAAGCACGATCGAGAATATCTCAATCGTGCACTCGAAGAGTCAAGACTCCCTGAGGATGTTTCGTGTAGAACCGAAACGCGTAGAAAATTCTTCCGGTTTGGCTACGTGGCGTTTATGATGTCACGTAGGCTTAACAGGAAAATTAGGCGAATTTGTCACTAATTAATGCAGATGATTCTATAAATTACCTAATAACCTCAGGGGTAGGTAACTGTTATTGTATTAAAAATTACATTTAAGTAAATGGTTCAAAAATAATTACACAATCTAGGTAATTAATATATACCATGAGAGGTATATGCCCAGCGCTTTCTATACGTTCCAACCAAACGTAGTTCCGTTATATTTTAAATACTAAAAAAATATTCAATTCACTGAAATTTTGCATGCATATCCTTGAACCTGATATTTATATCTCCAATTATGCTCTATCTATAGACTTGGTCAAGAGTCTGTGTAGGTACATGTTACCTACTTACCATATGAATAAAGAAAGGAACAGATTACAGAATGAAAGCTACGACAACTTTGTCCACTCACTGTGCTGGTTCAAACTAGGTTCTGCACCCGAGTGGGCGCCGCTGTGGCCTCTGCAACCCCCGCACCTATATTCAACGACTAGTTAGTTACGCACACATCGCTGTGCGTGTATTAGTGAAGCTTTCATTCTGTACCATTCTTTATTCATGTGAATTTATATTTGTGATAAAAAAATACATCATTTTCCTAGCAATGAAGAATCGTAATGCTTGCTTATAGTCCAAAGAAGTTACTTACGCATACGTCTTGCCTTTCGCTAGAATTTCTATGTATAGCTAGAAATATTTATCTGTTCCAGATAACTTTACCTGTGGTTGTTTGCCTTCATGCAATAAAATTTCATCCAGTTTGACATTGGAATCGACACCAATGAACTTGGAAACCTTTACATTGGACCCAATATAGTAAGTTTTCTAACTTGCACGCAATTTACAGAAGTTATATGTACGAGTATATACCCTACATCTTAAATCGTTAAAGAACATTATCATTAGCTAAGACTTTCTGTAGGTAAGTTTTTTGTAAAGTTAAATCCTGTTTGTTTATTTCAGCGTCGGGTTGAATACGAAATCCACCGTGGTACACTTGCGTATAAATATACCTCTTTCCAAAATTTTTTCGCTAAATCCAACAGAAACTTGGTTAACTTTACTCTGTAAGTATAAAAAGTAAAAACCTATGAGTGTAACACAGACCCTGTTATAGGTAGAATTTTAGTAAGTGGAACAGATCTATATCTGTTCTACTTACTACAGCTCATAAAATGTCTACAGCTCTGCAGCTGTAGACATTTTATGAGGGATGCGCTCTCCAGCGTAGTTGCTGAAGCTCTACGAACCTGCCAAAACGTGATCTCTAGGGTGTGGAGTGGTCATGTTCTCGTGTCAAGGTAATGTTGTGAAACTTGTAATAACCCACACAGCGTGAAAATGGGCCAGGAGTTACAAGTTATTTACCATAATGCCCGCACACGGCAGGGCTGGTATAGATTGCGCTTCGTCAATTTGATATCAGAGTTATGGACTAACATGCTAAGTCTCCCTACACGAATCCCAAAACATGCACGGGACATGTTACATAGAAGAGCCACGGTAAATTTTATGTCAAAAGGGCAAATTTCTTGGTCTTAAAAAGCACATTTATTATACTGCAGCAAGACTTGGACAGCCTAATAACAGGCCATTAAGATACACCTATACAGCTTAAGCTAATCTTGCTCCAAATTTTTAGTAAATTGTGACTATATTTTTGTCATTTTTATAAATTAAAGCTATTGTTTAGGTACTAAGCAAACACTAGAGACAGTAAAATAAAAATATGAAAAAACCCGTGTAAAAAAGTACCGTGGTAGAATAGTACCCCGCATATACTGGGTGTCGTAAGAGGTGACGAAGGGGATATGAACCAGAAGGCTGCATCGTCTTCTGAAGAACTGCTATCTTACACTGTGATCCTTAAGATGCTTGCCAAGCGTGGGGATTATGGTAAAACCTCTCCTTAATTGGGGGAGGCGTCTGTCCAAAGCTGGACGTTATGGCTGCTAATGTGATGTGGAATTAAAAAATTACAATAAAAATATTTGCTACAGCTCTGTCTGTAGAGCCTGGTCTGAGTTTTTTAACTTTAATCAATATGATCGTATTTTGTTGTTTTTATTATTTATATATTTTAACAAACTTCTTGGTTGTAAATTATTAACTACCTTGAGAGATATAGTGGGGTTGTTGCATGTTGTTTTCTGAAGAATTGTGACCTTCGTGACAATAATATGATTTTCATCATTTTCAGCATCTTTAGGTGGAGTCTTCAACATGTTTCTAGGAGTAGGCCTGTTCAGTGCCTTAGAAATTATATGCCTGCTTCTGTTTAAATTGCCTACGGCTTTCTTACTATCACCTTTTCATTAAATAGTTTATCATTATAAACGCATCACTATGTTTCTGTTAAACCTGTTAAATTATTCGCTATATGCTATATCAATTATTACTGTTCATGTATAGTATAGCAAGGAAGTTATATATCTATATATAAGTATTTATGTTATAACGTAAGTGCTGAGACGGAAAACCGATGCCTGATGGTAAGGATGACGTCTGCCCATTACAATTACAGTGTCACTTTTGTGTGTGACATGACAATGCACCACGCTCGTCACTCCGAGAGATTGGGTGTGACATGACAATGCACCACGCTCGACACTCCGAGAGATTGTGTGTGACATGACAATGCACCACGCTTGACACTCCGAGAGATTGTGTGTGACATGAAAATGCACCACGCTCGACACTCCGAGAGATTGTGTGTGACATGACAATGCACCACGCTCGACACTCCGAGAGATTGTGTGTGACATGACAATGCACCACGCTCGACACTCCGAGAGATTGTGTGTGACATGACAATGCACCACGCTCGACACTCCGAGAGTTTGTGTGTGACATGACAATGCACCGCGCTCGACACTCCGAGAGAATGTGTGTGACATGACAATGCACCACGCTCGACACTCCGAGAGATTGTATGTGACATGACAATGCACCACGCTCGACACTCCGAGAGATTGTGTGTGACATGACAATGCACCACGCTCGACACTCCGAGAGATTGCCCGGTAATTTTACTTGCTACAGTGCCTTTCACCCTAAACCTAAAATAAAGATAAAATAATGCATAAGTATAATATAGCATATAGGTTTTCCCAAAAATGAAAGTACAACTTAGGTACGCCTGCTATTCATATGCTTCAAATAATAAAATCTATTGTAGATTGTGTAGAAAAGAAAGGTTATGTAGATATTTTTAAGGGATAAGGCTATCTTTTGTTCGTTGTATTACTAACTGTATTAAGATAATAATATAATAATTCATTTATTTCAAGTTACTTAGACTCATCAAATGGGTACAATAATAATCAGGATCAGTCACATGTCATAAAATTAATTGGTTACGAGTAATAATACGACAACACAACATTGAGAACAGAACATAATCAATTATTTTTTTTATATAAAACATGTAGCCTGCAGCAGTGATTTATAAAATCACAGTCTAGTCTGTCTTTGAGCGCGGCCAGCATGCTGTTGGAGCTCCCCGGACTCGCCGCACCAGCGAAGTACCTTTTTCTTCGCATTAGAGAAAATTAACATTAAGTTTACTTTCTCTAATTTTATGTGCAAATAAAGAGTTTTCTATCTCATAAAATTACTCCGAGACGAAAAAATTATAGTCATGTGCGGGATTCGAACCCGCACCATCCACCCCCATAGCCGGGGTGTGCTCTTTCCGCTAAGTCAATATGACGTATAACTCGAAATTGTCTTTACGTTCTTAACTTCTAGATCCTCTCGTTGTAATTTTGTAATGTAAACCGAGGAGCATGCACCATTAAAAAATAAAAAAAATCTATGTATCTATATAGATATATCTAGTAAAGGGACTGCTTATGGACATGAGTGAGGCTTTTTTGCTATGAGGGATCAAGTCTTGCGTATATACGGGACACTTGATACAATTCCCTATTTTTACTTTTAGTCAAATAACTATTAACCCCCACGCTCAGGTCAATTTTCACTCAAAATTATTTAGACACTTATATCTTTGGGTCTTACATCAATTATAGGCAAATAAATTTCACGTATTTCAGTACCAATATCTTTTAAAATGGATAGTCACTAGTGTCCCCAGGTTCCCCAACTGAAATATCATGTATTTTATTTTAAGAGTAAACCAAGTCGTCGAAAGGGCGCTGAAATACAATTTTGCAGATATCTGTGAGATTGATAATGAGCTAGGGTAGGAACAGCACTGCTCCGGATCCCTTGAATTAAACTCCTACCAACGTATCGATACTAAAATAATTAAAAATCACGACAATACTCTACCTGTCTAAAGCGTATCCTTGAATACTTAGGGCAATTTGTCAGAAAATATAGGGTACAATCTAATAAAACATAGTGGTTGCTAGTGAATTGGAAGGCAAGCGTTCGCCTGGCATTGGTCTGACCAAGTTCACATTAATATTTTTGACTACGATGTTATTGATGCACCTACATACTCAGATGCTATTTGCGTGAAAGTACAACACATCACTGTGTGGGAAGAAGGTATCTAAGAATATGTGTAGCAGGGATGGATAAGTGGAAATCAGAGATATCTTGGTATCACAAGATTCAGTTTAGTGTCAGTCTTCGATCAGGAATACAACGATCGAAGGTGTCAGTAATAATATAATGAGACAATAGATTAGTATTTCTGGGTGGTACCGGTTGGTGCGGTGAGCACGTGCCGACTAGCGCACCCAACTTAAGCACTCTGGACACGTAAGATATTTATCTTCCTAGGAAAAATATAATTTAACGATTTCTGAAATTTGGTAAGAAGCGACATGCTGCTTACGTTGATGAAATGAGGCTAATATAGGGTAATTTTTGTACTATCTATAAACTATTTTTTTAAACAAGTATTATTTTTATTTTGTCATTATTTTGCCAAGTTTTTAAAAATATGACAAAAATCGTGTATAGATTACAAAAAATGATTTTAACTCATTATTCAAGTTAACCATCCATTTTCGATTTTACTAAAGACTTGTCATTTTAAGTCCTTTTTTTGGTATCAATTTTATGTTATATATAAAAAAAAGTATTTTTAGTTATTCCTTTTCACTAATATAATAAAAGTTTATCACTTTTAAACACCTTCACACATAGTTTGTTTTGATTCTCTTTTGACATAGTCAAGGCCGACTGACATCTTATGTTTTTCATTTAAATCATTACTAACACAATAAAAAATCCTTTATAAAATGTTACTATCGACTATCGAAAGAACACGTCACAACAGTGCATACGAGCGAGAACGAGTTAGGTATGTATTATTTTGATTACGCGGAAAAAAATGAATCCTTCGTCACGCTATCGCCCAGTGGTGCGATTAGTTGCAAATAGTCTGACGATATTCACTTAACCTCGCGGTGTCGGTTCGTTCACTAGTATAGTTTAGTATGCAATCAAAAATATTTTATTGTTCGTAGCTCGTACTTGATGCGGTACCTATAAGTACTTTTTTTCCGATAGCGAGTATATGCCAAATGTACTTGGTATCGAAAGAAAAGTATCGGGTACTTACTCGTATTTACTATATAGTATTGGAATATGAAATATCCCTAAGCTCAATAATCTCAATATTTTTAAGGTTATGTTATCGCAACAAACGTTTGTATATTTTTATTCAATAGATAGATTCAATTTTTTTAAACAAATTTAATTTTAATCCGTGAGTAAACATAATTAGTGATTTAAAATGTCTTCTTGGAAAAAAGCCGCCAAGGCCAACCAAAAAACACATCGTGAAAGGCACCAGCCCGAGGCGCGTAAACACCTAGGGCTGCTAGAGAAAAAGAAAGACTACAAGAAACGCGCAGATGATTACCATGAGAAGGGCGAAACGCTCAAAGTGCTGCGCAAGCGGGCGCTGGACAAGAACCCTGATGAGTTCTACTTTCATATGGTCAATTCCAGAGTTAAAGATGGGGTAAGTAATAAACCATGTATGAAAGCAAAAATTATATTGAATCAACCAACTGTTAATATCCTCTTTTGCCTTTCCATAGGTCCACCATGAGATTGAAAAAGGAGATGAACACACAGGCGAGCAAATTAAGTTGATGGACACCCAAGATGTAAAATATATCAACATGAAGAGGACTATTGAAAGCAGACGGATTAATAGATTGCAGGTATCTAAGCACTTTTTAACTGCAATTAAACCAACTAAAGACCAGGCTAACGATGACAACAAGCCCAGCTATTATTTAGTCATACGACTAAATAATAGCTGGGCTTGTTTTTAGAATCATCATATGTCACAACATACCTTCTTTTTTGTATAGATAGGGTTATATCCTGCCGGGTTAGATCTTAAATGAAGTTTAAATAAAATTCGCCCATATTTTGTACCTTGTCACATGTACATATGAATAGTGGGAGTTACATGAGAACCAAATAATTTAAAGCTCACATTGTTCACCATTCATTTACCTGCAATTAGGAAACATAAATGTTTTGAGTAAATCCCCTTTTATATATATATATTTCACATACTTAGTGTACTGTCTAACCATAGTAATGTTGCTGCTGCAGTATCCAAGTTAGTGAATTAAATATTTTTGAGATGATTATCTCAAAAATAGTTTAATTCATCACACACCTTAGAAGACTTCATAAAAATAATATCACCAGGTACTAGACTATTTGTTGCAAAAAAAAACATATTTAGCTGGTGTGATCCAAAATGCATCAATAGTACTAACGGTGCTCACAGTACTAAGGATTGGACCAATTTGTATAAGCACACTCCTAGCCATTTGTATTAATATCAATTCAGACCAATCAAAAGATTACGAACAAATAAATAACCTAGTTACCTTCTCAAAAAATTAACAGATTTTAACTGTTATAGTGTACTTGAGAGAGAGAGAATTATGAGCTATAAAACAACTTTGAAAGGTTTCAGATATTTGACATTTCACTTTTATTTTCTTGTGCATTGGTCAGATATACCCTCAGAGTGCTATTGGCGTAGATTCATGGTGCACATCCACCCTGTGTACAGTTAGTGCTGAGTGGTGATGTCGCACACCTAGATCTAAAGAGAGCTAGGTCAAAAATCTCTGTCTGTGAGTTATTTCTCACCATCAAATTTCTTATCCGAATACCTATCGACCAATAAAACAGATTAAAAAATAAGTGCATGATTACTGCTAGATGGCGCTAAGTGTCCCTATTTTTTAAATAAAAGGGACCCTTGGTGGTGTTTCCTCCCTCCAAAACAGGCACATCACCAGTTGCAACCAGAATTACAAACAGGGTGCACATGCATGTTGTAAACAAATTGGAGTTATTTTATGTTGTACCTGTTTTCTTGAAATTGTATTTCAGTATCATTTTTAGCCTTTTAGATGGTTACTGCTGAGTGAATGATCATAATAATTTCTGTTGAGTTTGTACGACTGAAACACTTAACATTATAAATTGTATCTTAGTTTTAACCATATTTGCTAATTCCTAGTTGTTTTCAAAATAATATGTTCTTCTAATATTGTCTCGATAGGATAATCTTGTAAAGTGGAGTCTTAAATTAAGCTTTGTACAGAGTATTTTTTTATTTTTCATATTTTTTGTTCAGCTTTTTTTTATATTGTACTCGAGAGCATCGCGATTTCAGCTACCGATAGTGATGAAGTTTTAGCATTAATTGGTGCCTTAATTTTTTTAACACAGAAGGCATAGGGTGCCAAATTGGGAGTTCATCAATAACTTTCGCCAAACAAATAGTTGTGTGGAACATCACTATTCACTGTACGATTCTCTAAAGAAACAGTAGCATGTGTCCAGTTTTTTTAAAAAAAGAAGCAATCATCACCTTAGCAGCACTTTGCACGCGCGCCTTTTTTTTGCTCATTCTGAAAGACTTAAAATGTCGAGTGCTGCTTTGTTTTGGGGTCGTAGATATAAATCCATGCTTCGTCACCAGTTACTAATGTCCTATTATAAATTTGGGGCAACGTCATTGAATCTGATAAGCATGATATTGCAGCAAGTGACGCGGTTCGTTTTTGAAGGGATCAAGCGCATGCTCAACTTTTCTGTCCCCAAATGTTTGTGTAGAATTGTATCTGACGGATGCCAGGATATCATGGTAGGTAATATAATATGTTTCGTTCATACCATACCATACTAACGTAAGGTTTAGGACTTAACTATGTATATTATTATTTCTTTGGAGAGTTAATATAATAAGTTCTTGTGGCCGCCACGGAATTCGTCAATGACATTGACATGATTGCGCTTGTATTCTGCAAAACATCTATAAATATAATAAATGCTACTGTTTCTATAGATAAATATAATAAATTATATTAAGTATATTTATAATAAATTATATTATTATGATATAATAAATTATATATATAGCTCATACAGGGTGTCCCAGAACTCAACGTCAAGCGGGCACGGGTGTGAGGGGGGGTCACACCAGTCCCGGGAAAAAAAAAATCCCTATTGGATATTTAAATTTTAACTGACAAATTTATAAAAATTCGGAAAATCAATACCTTTAACCATATTTGTTGGTACTGTGACAACAAATTCCACAATTTTACGGTGATTTTTTCACTAACGTGGTCCTTAATAAACGTACTAAGGAATTGCAGTCACAAATCAAGCATAAAAGATTGCTAGGTTTGTTAAAATTAGCATATTTTCCTTGACTTGTAATTGAAAAAATAATATCGCCGAACTTTGACTCTTCATAAAAAAAAAACTATAGGACTACCCTCGGCAAGTTACTTCAAAAGCTGGCCCATTTAGCTAAGATTTTGGAATAGTATAGCACTAGCTAATAAATCGTCTTGCATATTGCTTTGTCGCCACAGGCAATTTGAAGTCGGGTGAGGCTCTGCTGATCTGTCAAGTTACACTTAAAATTGTAATATATCATACTACAAACAATTTTGTTCAATAAGTTAAATCCATGGGTCATATACAAGCATTTTTTTATGATTTAACAATTATGAAAGAAATTGCAGATGAGACAATTGTTTTCTACAACAAACTTTCAAATTTTTTTTATCACTTTAATTTTTTTATATAAGTTCTGCAAATACATAGTGCACTTCTTCAGTAAGTCCTACTTGATGCGTGCCACAACTCTGACCTTAATAGTACCATTTTCAAATATTGTTATAACTTATTTTATAAAAAATGTTTTTTGTTAAGTGGTCAATGGCGAAAACATTACAGTGTGCCTTATCTATATTTACATAATTTATAGACACCGTTAGTAACTTCGATTTAGCTTTCTGCAAAAAATCATGATTACATAAAGATCGCATCATTCTAATATCTTTGTCTTTTACAGAGTGAGTTACACATGTCAGAAGTGGCAAATAATACCCGGAACACCCACACATTCTTTGTGGATGAGGGAGAGGAGAAAGATTTTGATCTTGCTAAAAGACTGGACACTCACCCCAGGTTGATAAACCGGAAATCCAACAGGCCACGGCTGTCAGATCTTGCCAAGATGAAACTGCCAGAAGTTGATAATGAGGCAAGTTTTATATATTTATTGATAGATCTGAATGTTGGTTTTATACTTGTCTGTATTATGGTATTTATTAGCTTTCCAAGCCATTGACGAGAGTACCGCATAATTACAACATGATTCCATTCAGCCATCACATGCGGTACACATAATCAGATTTCAGTGCTGTTTATTCATATGTGCTTCACGTGGTTTTGGGTGTATTGTCTATTAAGCTTTGTTGATTATTAACGCATTCATGATTTTTTGTGTTTGCATTAGGGTGAAAGCCACAGTAACCATGCTTGTCTGGCTCACACGCATCAGTGTTCTCAGGATTTATGTCCAACTAAATTTGTTAACGTTGGACGTGGTCCTTAACTGTGGCCCAGAGATAAGCTCAGAGTCACTCAACGAGCCATGGAGAGAGCTATGCTCGGAGTTTCTTTGCGCGATAAAATCCGGAACTCGGATATTCGCCAAAAAGAACTAAAGTCACCAACCATAGCTTTTAGAATTTGCAAGTTGAAGTGGCAATGGGCGGGCCACATTGCTCGACGAACCTACGGGGAAGAAAGGTTCTCGAGTGGGTACCACGGTACACTGGAAGTAAACTTGCGTTCTATCGCATTTGTGCAATATATATTTTTTTCCTCGCAAGGGTGTTGAAAACGTGCGTATGAAACTCGTGAGCAACATGCTCATTATACACTCGGCTGATATACGCTTGCATATTACTTGATTCAAAATTTATATAATTCAAAATAAGCGCTGGGCTATAATTGTATAGTATATCCATATCATATTGAGGGAATTGTAGGAGGCGACTGAAGGAAAAATACAAGAAGGTGAGCAGCAGCGCCTTGTGAAGAACTGCCATCTTACACTGATCTCTAAGACGCCTGCCAAGCATGGGATTATGACAAACCCCTCAATGGGAGAGCACTTTGTTTAACAGTGGACATCCTTTGCTGGTTGACAATGATAATGTGCAAACTAAGGAAATGTCAATTTCAACAATGATTGAAATTTTATTGTAAATTCTGTGTAAACAGTAGTACAATTAGAAAATAAATAAATAATAATAATATCCATATGTAATTTTCTTAGATTTATATTAATAGTATCACATTATACTAGATATGATTCGTTGATATTATCATATATTTGATTTGGTATGTTAAAAGCAACATTCTCATTTAAATTAAACTACTTTATTATTATTGCAGACTATTCAAACAATGCGAAAGAAGAAAGAAAAGGTGTACAAAGAGATTGCTCAGAGAATAGACAGAGAAAGGGAACTGTCGGTAATCCAAAGGAAGATGGAGATGAAGAGGCATCTTCGGGACCGCGATGCCAAGATCCTCAAGCCAAAAAAAGTCAGGGCTGGCACTACAACAGCTGCACCCGTATACAAGTTCCAATACAAGAGGAAAAAATAAAATATAAGCTAAAATATTTTAATCTTTATTTTAAATAAATATTTTTTCATATTTGTTTGTTCTTAAAAAATATTTCACTAGAACATGCATACACAAAATTTTGTAGTCGATATTTGCATGCTGATAAGTAAAGGCTGAGCTGGCCGGTCAGATCTCCATACAAACGTCGTAGGGGTGATCACCCCATCTCTTATTTTAGATTTAGGTCCAAAACAAAGTAGAATACCGAATGATCTCGTCATTATTTAGGCTTGTATGATGCCGAAATTTTAAAAAGATAATTAACTTGAGAGTTATGAGCCTCAAAACATTTTTATATAGTTTTCGAGGCTCATAACTTTCAACTTAATTATCTTTTAAAATTCCGTTACAGTACAAGCCTAGATTATAACGAGATCAATCGGTATTATGCTGAATTCTGGACCTAAACTCTTAAATAAGGGAGTGATGGCCCTACGACGATTGTATGGAGAAGTGACCGGCCAACTCAACCTTATTGGTGACAATTATTAAAGACAAAGCAGTCTTGAAACTTAATTTATAATCTCACACGTTTAATTGTTAAAATTACACTAGAACCTATTATAGGTAGTCGAAATACTGAGTACATAATTACAAGTCACTCAGATACACTTATACATTACATGCTAAAGCGGTAACTTGGGGGGTAACCCTAGTAGCATTGTCTTTGGTTATCTTATAACTAAAATCACATTTGCTTGTATCGGTTCAGTATCACCACAGCACACACTTGTGTTCAGGGTTCATGGGGGCCCCCTTGGGGCACTGCCACGCCTCGGAGAACTCCTCGGAGTTGCTCAGAGTTCCGATCACACGAATTTTGTTGGGACTGTGTACTCCCTCTACCATTTTGGACTTGAGGGCTCCCACTGTCGAGTTGCCACACCATATCTGAAAAATAAATAATTATTATTGGAACAAATCCATACTAATATTATAGATGCAAAAGTAACTCTGTCTCCGTCTATCTGTTTCGCTTTCACGCTAAAACTACTGCACCGATTTGGATGAAATTTGGTATGGAAATAGTTTGAGATGCGGGGAAGGACAGAATAGTTTTTATTAAAACTGCGCAAAAAGAGAGTTTTTGTGCGATAACCGACATACGCGCGGGCGGAGCCGCGTTCCGAAAGCTAAAATGTATATAGTTTTAATGTAATGGATATGATGGAGAAACCGCTACCCTGTACGTCACTGTTCTCGTTCTGCTTGAGACTGCACTGCGCTCGTCACTCCAAGATGTTCATCTTGTCGCAGTAGTTTGCTTAGAAGCAGAATATCAGACACTGCTGTGGTGAGGATTAAACTTTTTATTAAGATACCATTCTGTATAATGTAATCTGTTACAAACCAATTGTAAACAGTCCACACCGAAGTGGCAGCGGCTGGTAGTTTTACTGCTAAACCACTTTCAATTTTGTCTCTATCACTACAATATAGTATTGCTTGAAGGACTCGAATAAGAAGCGCGACCTGGTGGATACTCGCGGCCAAAGACTGTCTATTCTTTTGTCCTACATTATACGAGTGATAGAAGCAAAGAAATGATAATGATTTGACAGTAAAACTGACGGAATGTTGACGCAAATAGGGTGATAATGGGCGATCTTATAGCTTAAAGCGTTTTCTTCAAGACAACCCATGCAGATGATGATGTAACATTAATATTATTCAAAGTAGTGTAGTTATGGTAGATGTAGATAGTGGATTGTGGTTATGGTATATATGTGTATAGTATACCTGAGCGAATCCCAAGAAGAATAGTTGATGCGGCGAGTAGCGCGGCAGCGCGGGCAGCGCCTGCGCGGCGGCGGGCGGGTCGCGGCGCGCCCACGCGGAGTAGGCGGCGAGCGCGGCGCGCAGGCCGCCGTTGTCCGCTATGTTCTCGCCTTGCGTGTTGAACCCGTGCACCTGCGGGCAGCGCGCCGAGGTTACACGTCTGTGGGAGAGCACGCGACCACGCGGCTCATCTGACGGTAACTCGCCCACAAACATCCGCAACACCAGAGGTCTCGAGGATGCGTTGCCGGCCTTTATTTTTTTATGTTATTGTGACGGGACAAGCTCGAGGCCCACCTGATGTTAAGCGGACTAACCTCTGCCTATAACAGATGCATTTCGTCCCAATTCACGAATTGCACTGCGCCCGTCACCTTGATACATAGTTGTTAAGTATCATGTGCCTGTAATTTCACTGGCTCTCTAGGACTGCAGCCGGAACACACCGTTAGATAGATAGAAACTTTTTATTTGCATACTATAAAAAAACATCACAGAAAATTAACACACAAATTATGTATACAAAGGGCGGTCTTATTGCTTTAGGTGCTTGGCACCAGATTTTCTACTTGAGGATGGTCGCTAGCCAGGCGGGCAGTCGCAAAATGCCCTTCCACCTTGCGGTGAAGCTCAAGCCCGCGGTGGGATTCAAACCATGGTCCTGCGCGGCAGTCCATAGCCAATGTCACTGAGCCATCACTGCTTGAAAAGGATGAGGAATATGCTTTTACTTGAAGGTTCCTAAGTCTTACCTGTTCGGAAATACTTCAACTGGCAGCTGGATCCATAATGTGGCAGTGCGAGGTAGAAAATGCAGTGAAAATCGCAAGATCCCGACAAAGCATGATGTTTAGTCCGTACCATGAACCATGGCGACATTGAGCTGCAGGTAGTAAATCGAACAGTGCCTCAGAACACTCCCCGTGATATTACAATATCATGCTGTACCATGTCATATACCTCAGCACGAGGAGTCAACACCACACACGCATTTATCCAATTGTATACTGTTTCAAGCAGTTGTGTCATCTCTTCAATATAGCTCTGTGGTCAACTTACGCTTCCTGTAGAAGCGCAACGCGTCGGGGCTACGAGGCGTTTCTCATGTTAGTTTGACAGAAAATTTTAGATGGAATTGTAAGATAATGTTTTTAAAATATTAAAATCGAATTTTGTATATGTTGCACTAGCAGGGCTAACCTATACCGGCTGCGAAGTTACCTTGCAATGGATTATTTCCAGAACTCCAATAACTAATACAATATTCCATACATTCTCTCCAAAACAATATAGATACATATTGATACAGTTCACATACAAATGCTTAAATTACCACATTTTTATTGCTGATTAATAAATTCGTTTTTCCCGATAATCTTACATGAGGCAGAAATTACACGGCGGTGCTACCCACCAAGACGGACTTTTGTTAAAGATTTACCAATAGGTACAATAAGATAGGTAGATACACATTTGAGCGTAATCTCACAAGATGAATAGCGACGACGCGGTCGACTGTGGAACATGCCTAGAAGATACCTGTTCACTCTATACATGCAAACTCCAAGATATTACATCTATCGGGCAATACAGACGCTGCTAGGATGTCCCGTACTTCAACTGTACGCATTATTGAGATAGATTTAAATTGGCTTCCAAATATCGACTTTATATGGATCGTACACTCGGAAGTGAAGCCTGTTAAATACCGATAAGCTGGGAAATTATAGATATTTTACACTACCTACTACTACTGACCCCATGGGGTGCCCCGGGTTAGAATTGCACCTCCGCATATCATCCCGTGGGTGTCGTAAGCGGCGACTAAGGGAAAAATACTGGAAGGTGGGTAGCAGCGCCTTCTAAAGAACTGCCAAATTACACTGCGATCCCCAAGCCGCTTGCCAAACGTGGGGATTATAGCAAATACCCCCTTAATAGGGGAGGCTGTGTTAAGCAGTGAACGATCCGGCTGATACAGTTACACTAATGAGTTGTTTTTATCGATTATGTCTGCTTATAGCTAGTATTTAGCCGAACTATACGAGAGATTCCCCGTGGGGTGCCGAGCTGTGATTACATTATTGACGTGAGAGTCGTAAGAGGCGACGAAGGGAAAATACCAGCTGCAGCGCTTACCTTCACTTGCATTCCACAAGACGCAGGCCAACGTGGGGATAATGGGGGAGGCCTTGTTCAACGGTAGACGTTATAGCTGTTGATGGTGATAATGATCCACGAGAAAGCTGGAGTGTTCCGTATATAAGCAATATACATACATGTGTTTTTTTTTTTTAATTTTAAATCTACACTCCACAGACTCCAGGGTCCGTGACTTTTTTTAACTATGACATAATTTATTAGTAAACAAGAAATATGAAATAGGAAACATGCAACATTCCAAGGGGGAACAGTGTTAAAAGTTTTTTTTTTCTTTTTTTTCCGTTAATGTCATTAGCACTAGCATCCAGAGCAGACCAGTATCCTCTAGCAGCACCCGTTCACGAGTTGACGCATGTGCCAGCCATCGCCTTCCTCAACCATTTTTGAGGGAAGATGGCGACCCGACACACAACACCGCCGCTAGACAACACCTTTCTGTGAGCATGACCACTCCGGATACATAGGTGTTTAGATAGTTACCGTATAGTTGGGTAGCTGCGGCATGTGGTACCGACTGTACTGGTCGATGATGCACTGCACCTTCCCGTGGTAGTGCTCGAGGGTGGCGGCAGACCACCACTGCTTCAGGTTACCTTCAGAGTCGTACCGACGACCTAAATACAACAGTAATCACTTGCATAAATACTCCTCTTGTACTATACAGACATAAGGTAAACTGGACTGGTGTTAGCTCTCTTTTTATTCTTAATACGCAAGGGTGAATATATTTACACTAGGTAGGTATATGCATATAACCATTTTCTTTACTGGTGGAATACCTTTAACAAAACACTACAAACTTTATGAGGCACTACAAAGGCATAACTACAGCTGGTTAAAAACAAATTATGGCGTAGGTCTTATTTTAATTTAGGTCTTGTTAGCGTACAGAATAAATGTGTTTATTTGGCTTTAATATAACTGTTTGGTAACTATTGTTTTAAAACGTATTAGGTACTAATATTAGCTAACAACCTACTAAACTTGACGCACACATAGCTATGCGTGTAGTAGTGAAGCATTCATTCTGTACCGTTCGTTATTCATGTAGTTAGTTTCTCACTATATGACCTTAACTGGCGTCGTTCACCGATTACATCGTAAAGAAAAAAATCCATCGCTGTAAGAATTTTCTATAGGTACATTTTATCCTTCATTTGTAATAATAAAGTGTTCATATAGCAGTTGCACTTACCCTGATCGTCGAATCCATGCGTCACCTCGTGTCCCATTATGGCGCCGATGGAGCCGTAGTTAATTGCTCTGAAATTAATTAAAAATAATACAATAAATAACACTTCCTAATTAGGTAGGTAGACAGATTAACAATACTGAACTCATTCACCAGCCATTACGTCCGCCGACAAACGCCTGCACCGTCAAGGGGGAGGGTTAAGCCATAATCGCCACGCTTGGCAGGCGTCTTGAGGATCGCAGTGTAAGATGGCACTTCATCAGATGGCGCTGCTTCTGGTCTTTATCCGTTCGTCGCTTCTTACGTCTCCCACAGGAAGATATAGGGGGGAGGGGTGCAATTAAGTCTCGCCAACAAAAAATATTAAAGAAACTATAATTTGAAATATACTTACTCAATTCCATTGCCGTAGAAAGGCGGCTGCAGTATGCCCGCAGGGAATGCTGAAAAAGTTTTTAATGGTTTTGATTATTATTATTGATAATTAAAAAATTGCGTTATCTCTTAGCATCATCAGTGGACGATATCGTCCATTTCTATTGTTATACTTAATTATGTACGATGCACATGGATTAATCATGGTGTATTCTTACCATGGTCATTATTATTATTATATCCCAATAAGGCACATTGCGACAGGTCCACCCAGTCTCTAAGACAATGCACACGTACCGCCTGACATAAGTATCAGTACTAATATTATAAATGCGAAAGTAACTCTGTCTGTCTGTCTGTATGTTACGCTTTCACGCAAAATCTACTAGACCGATTTGAATGAAATTTGGTAAGGAAATAGTTTGAGACCCGGGAAAAAACATAGGATAGTTTTTATCCAACTGCGCAAAAAGAGGTTAATGTTTTTGCACGATAACCTACATACGCGCGGGCGCAACCGCGCCCGGAAAGCTAGTGTCAATATAAAAATTAAAGAAAAGTTAGTCATTTAAAAGAAAAGTTTGATCGGTTTTAGTACGCGTCGGTTATTTTTTTATCTAATGAATGAAAAACCAGGCCCGTGTGTTATTGTGTCTATCTACGTGACCTTTTTTTCGTCTCAATTTCTGCTCGTAGGTATAAGGGCAGTGCCGGATTGGAACAAATTTGATTATTTTTCAACTACTTTCAACAGAACAAAATCTTCACGAACTCTTTGACGTTAACCAGTTTTTTTATACCTGATAGATTAGCCATTGAACCACTATCTCACCAGATGGTAAGTGATGATGTGGTCAAAGAGGGTGGTAGCTAACCAGGCAGGCATTCGTAAAATGCCCTACCACCATGCTGTAACGACTGCTATCCTAAGACAACATCCGGGACCGTCAGCTTAACGTGCTCCTTTATAATGTTTTATTAGTATTTTGTTTTTAAGTCTATTCCGAGAGGGCATCATCACAGATTTCGATAAATAGTTGACATATTAATTAACATTATATGAGTACTCATTTCGGTGTAAATTCTATGAAAATTCTCAAAAATATTGTAGATCTTAGTATGTTTTTTTTTTTCAAAAATTGTAAAACTATAAATCTAAAAATATTTATGCAAAAATAAAAAAAAAATTAAAACATCATAAAATACTTACTGACTGAATTTAAAGTAGCCGAGTAGAACGCGTTGACTGTGGTGGCGGTAGCTACCCATCTGCGGAACAAATAAAGACAATAATGTTTTTGCGTTAAGTGACGAAACAAGTAGTTGGCATATGTCATATGTTGAAGCGCTCGTAGCGAAGTTTGCTTAGCTATTCTGAAACGATCAGAAAAGTTAAGCAACGTCCGCCGCGGTCAGGAGTTGGATCGGTGACCGTTGGTGACATTACTACTGAGCGCTTCCGTGCTTCGGAGGGCACGTTAAGCCGTCGGTCCCGGTTGTTGTCTTAGGATGGCAGTCGTTATAGCATGGTGGTAGGGCATTTTGCGAATGCCCGCCTGGCTAGCTACCACCCTCAAGTAGAAAATCTGTCGCCAAGCCCCTAACGGTGTGTTCCGACAGCTGTCCTTGAGAGCCAGTAATTCTAGGTTAGTCTGAACAACATCTTCGACCACATCAACACTTACCATCAGGTGAGATAGTGATCAAAAGCTAACCTATCAGGCATTAAAAAAAAAAATAGGTATATATATATGGCATTCTGAGCTGCACATTGGAAGTTATTAATCGATAGGTTAGCCTTTAAATCAATCTTAATCACGAAGGAAAGAAGGGAGAGAAGTTAATGTAAGTCGGCCTTGTCCCCTTTAACTCGGCCATGACGTCGACTGTAGGGTGGCATAGCTTGTACACAATATTTTCAGTCATCGTTCAGAAGCAAGTGCCTAGAGAAGATTAAATATTTTTTCTACGAATCCACGTCGCAAAGATGAAGTGATTGCATTGCATCTTGCAAAAATAGTTTTGATTAAATGAGAAAGGACTAACTGCATTGCATATTAAATGTAAGTATATTTTTTCATATATTTACAGTAGGCACTCGGCCCGGTACACTATAGCTCATAGTTTTCACTAACCTCATACCTACTAGAGCTCGCAAGCTTTTGGAACTCATTTCGAAACCTAAGGCACCGTTCACACCGTTTAAATAGCGTAGGTATTACTGTCAAATTTACAAATATATATTTTAAAAGTCCATCTATCACCGAGTGATTACGTTATTTGCACAAAAGCTGAACTGGCTTTAAATGACAGTTGCCGGGCATTGTAAGGTGCTTACTGATAGATTTTCTATTTGAGGGTGGTAGCTAACTACATAGGTGGGCACACGCGCAAAATACCATGCAATGTAAGTATTATACAGTGAATTGTGTTGGTAAATATAGAGTTATGTGTAGGCATAATGCAATGAAAGAGACAGGTAAAATATAGTGATATGTGCAGGTATAATGTGTATGCATAATGTAGTGAAAAGTAGAGGTTAAATGTGTAGGTCTGATGATGTAGGATATTAGTGACGTTAACCTGTTTCTGTCCGGTTTCTCCCGCAGCGACTCGAGGGACTTCTTGACGGAGGCCCACGTCAGCTTCAGGTACGTCTCGAACAGGTTACCCTCCAACACCTCCGCCTGCCAAATACATTAGTGTCATATATATTTATGTTATAAAGTTAGTTACATATTTACATCGAGAAAATAACACTTTAAATCTCGTTGCATATTTACTTTCAAATATGAAATATCGACCCTCGGGTCAAAGATTATATGTGGTTCAAGATTCGAATTTTCAGGGTGAGTACAAGTCCAGAGGTTGTTAGGGACTATCTAATGAAATGGTTTTATTTATCTATAACATTTCCAAAGAAATGTAAGTTTTCCTGATGGCTTACATGTTTGTAATGCTTGTCTAGCTGTTCATGCGTGAGCAGCCAGGCGGGGAAGCCGACGAAGTTCCTGATGGCCTTCAGCTTGGCGAGCGTCTTGAGCCGCGTGCCGGAGTCCATCCACTCGAGCCGCTGCACCGCCGCGCCGAACGCGCCGCGCACGTCCTCTATCATCTCTATAGCCTGCAATGTACTCGTAGGTATACATCCTCACATTCATTCTACACTGTACTACTGTTTGTGAACCACTACGTTTGGGAAAGTAATGCCAATACTTTCTTTTACCGCCAAGCAGAAATGTTCGCATTACTTTTGCAAGGGTATGGGTGCCGGAGGAATTACAGACGCGAGACTTAGCAACTTTATATCTCACGCACACACAGTGCAGTTCGTGACTTGTGGCGAAAAACATCTGTTATAGGTAGAGGTTATAGTAACAGTTTGGGCCTCGTGCTTGTGCCACCACAATGCCATTACAGTCTTGTAACATTTTTATGCCAAATCAATAAATTATTATTATTATACAGTACCTTAAAGTTTATAGGTCAATCTTATCACTGACACAAAATTCAAATGGAATAAAAAAAAAAGTTTTGACAGGTGAGTAACCTAAAATTTGTTGAGTTATAATAAGTATAACTATCTAGGTCTTCGAACAATCTGTTACGTAATAGTAGGTATATTACGATACAAGTTGCTCACGAGTTTCATGCGCACGTTTTCAACACCCTTGCGAGGAAAAAAATATATATTGCACAAATGCGATACAAACAACATACGAAAATTATGGAAAATAGAACGCAAGTTTTTTTTTTGCGGCGGCAAATTGTGTGTTGTGTGGTGGTTGATTACATATAGGTACTTTGCCTTAAACCGTAAGAAGTTTTGAAGCGCTCGTAGCGAGGTTTGCTTAACCATTCTGAATCGATCAGCAAAGTTAAGCAACGTCCGCCGCGGTCATGACTTGGATGGGTGACCGCTGGTAACATTACTACTGAGCGCTTCCGTGCTTCGGAGGGCACGTTAAGCCGTCGGTCCCGGTTGTTGTCTTACGATGGCAGTCGTTACAGCATGGTGGTAGGGCACTTTGCGAATGCCCGCCTGGCTAGCTACCACCCTCAAGTTGAAAATCTGTCGCCAAGCGCCTAACGGTGTGTTCCGGCAGCTGTCATTGAGAGCCAGTAATTCTAGGTTAGCCTGAGCAACATCTTCGACCACATCATCACTTATCATCAGGTGAGATAGTGGTCAAAGGCTAACCAAAAAAAAAAAAAAAAAACCTATTTGTTGTTACAACTTGTTGTAACCTATATGTATTACCCGGTTAAATTGAAAATGCTCTGTTTACTCGCATATAATTTGCAGTTAGGTACTAACTCAACTTTGTAGGGATAATTCTATTACGGACTAGTGTATAATGTTATAGGTCGGTACATGACCCTAAGAACGATATGATAAAGCTTACTTTTCGAGCAAGGGTGTTGTAAAGGATGTTTTTAATGTCATCAAAGTTTCAAGTATAGCAGTCAATAGACCTCACAATTTTAAATCCAACTATAGGCATACTTATAAAATTTCCTTCCGGTATTGTTATTACCTTCCTACCGGCATTAGGTACTAGTGTTAGAGAATGTAATCTATGTTATGAGAGAGAAGGCTCACCTTCTGCCTGGAGGTCTGGTCGAAGTGCTTGTTGACGTAGAGATAGCTAAGCGCCACCCCGAAGTTGGCATTGACGTTGGCAGTACAGGACTTCCACCTGGGCGTGCGTTGCTGCAGCCCGAACACGGCCTTCGAGAACTGGAACCCTAGCTCGCGGAATGAACTGTACGTCATAGGGGCCACCGTCGAGAACACGCTCCACCAGAGGAACCTCTCTGGAACATGTAAAGCGACAGTTGTACTTCTAAGTTCTAGTGTAACTCAAAGTTAAGATCGATCTTAAGATGCAGTGTCTGTCAAAAAATGCATCTTAGGATCGATTTAATTTTCGAGATGCAATTATTAATATAAGCCTAAATGTTAACATTAACAGAAAGTCAGATAATCATTTATATGAAAGATAAATCCAGGACACACTTCAAGTCAGTACATGTACAAATATAATATGTAAGTTACTATTACTGTACACAGTAGTATAAGCATACGTTGGTACACATTCGTTAATATACAAATAATTATACTTCACAAAATCTTCAATAATAAATTCATTTAATTACCTAATAATACAATTCAATTCCGTGGGGTGCCAGGCTAGAATTGCACTACCCCATATGTAACTGTGGGAGTCAAATATAGACGAAGGATAAATACAAGAAGGTGGGCAGCAGAGTCTCATAGAAAACTGCCATCTTACACTGCGATTGTCTGCGATCCCGAAGACGGCTGCCAAGCCTGGGAATTATAGCAAAGTAATAATCGTCACGCCTGTCCATTACAGTTGCTACCGTCTTCGTTCTGCTTGACACTGTACTTACTGCGCTCTCAATCACTTCGAGAAGGTAATTCATAGTTTCTTTCGTTAGCCCAATAAATTCACTTGCTACCTACAGTGGTCTTCACGTCTAAACACATAATTAAGTGTTTTGTGTGTTTTCATTGTACTACTTCGAGGCAGTTGTGTGCAAATTATTGGCAAGAGTCCTTAAGTAAAATTATCTGCCGCCAAGCTACTATCTGCGTGTTCCTGCAGCTATCCTTAGAGCCAGTGCCTATTCGTAATCCAGAACAATGTACCTAAACATAGAAGGTGCGGAAGGATAGATAGATATATAGTAACTCACCGACGATGACCGGCTTGGTGTCAGAGAGCAGTGTTGCCAGTTTGTGCAGATAAGGCAAGTCCATCACGATCACTCGGTCCTCTTGCGGATGTAGCGTCACGCTCGTGTTCGCAAACACAAGCGACATGTACCCCGCCCAGTCGTGCTGACAACAATATACTAACATTATTAATGGAAATCCATAATTCATAATCACAAATATTTTAAGAAAACATTATATGTTTAAAAAACAATTTAAATAAATGGAAATATATCTTGTAACATTCCATCTAATTGTCCTGTTGTTGACGTGATGTAATTTTTTTTTTTTAATTAGATAAGCAAGCATTTGACCGCTGTCTCACCTGATGAAAAGTGACGACGCGGTCGACGGTGGAACATACTTGCCTAGCAGATACCTATTTACTCTATACTTGAAGACTTCCAGATTATATCTTTCCGGAAATAAAGACGCTGGTAGGGTGTTCCATACTTCGGCCGTACGCATTATAAAACTGGATTTAAAAAGCTTTGTGCGTATTTTCGGGATATCGACCATGTATGGATGCCGTGTTCCAGTGCGTCTTGTTGTCCGATGAAAGAAAGGAGAAGAGGGAATGAGGTTATGTAAATCGATCGCACATTCTCCGAAGTGAAGACTGTAAAACACCGATAAACTGGCAACTTTGCGTCTGTGCTCCAGGCTTTGGAGTCTAGCCTCCACCAACGCATCGTCACCAATGAGCTTCTTTGCTCGATTATCTATGGAGTCCAAGGCTTCGAGCTGGTATTTAGCCGAACCATCCCAGAGATGGCTGCAGTATTCCATATAAGATCGGACTTGAGCTTGGTAGAGATTTAGAAGCTGTCCCGATGTGAAATACTGCCGCAGTTTTCTAAGAACACCCAGCTTTTTCGCAGCTAATTTAGCCCTAGACTCAATAAATGACTCGAAATTGAGTTTCGGTGTAAGAGTAACACCTAATAGCTCGAGTTGGTCGGTTATCGGAACAGGCACAATTCGGAGAAGAGGAGTGAGAGATAAATGGCTCTGTTTAGCACTAAAGATACACGCCTGGGTTTTTGAAGCATTGAATTTGACTAAATTGGTATCACCACATTCGCAGACTGCCTCTAGGGCCAAATTCATTCGCTCGACCATCGCCTCTCTTTGGGACTGGATTTGTGCATCGCCGGCCCGTGCATCGGATATATACCTCTCTACAACTGTGCTGTCATCTGCATACCCAATGATACCGGGTTTGAGCAGATCATTTATATGTATGTATGTGTCATAAACGCCACACAGCCTAACCGTAAGAATTTCTTGACTCTTCAAGCGAACGATCGAAAATCATTCTCGATCTTTTTATGATATTGCATTATTATTGGTAGAAAATAACATTAGTTGCCGGTAATTCAAGATATAAACAGTGCTTTCGCGCTTGTAGTCAGGTTTCGTAACCCTTCTACCAGATTATGGCATTCGCGAGTTTAAAAAAAATATTGCTGGTCTTTCAACAGTTATTGAACACCAATGGAGATGATTCCATAAACTATTTCACACACATATTTCTGTCGCCTAGCAGTAATGTTGGCATTACTGTGTTCCGGTTTGGTTTGTGTGCCGGTGAAATGACAGGTCTCAGAGTGATGGGCGCAGTGCAATTCGTCACAAGTGACGATGTATCTGTTATAGGCAGAGGTTACCGCTTAACATCAGTGCGTCGTGCTTGTTCCATAATGCCGACAAAAATATTAGAAACGACGGTTACTACAGATAAACAGAGCTTTTTATATTTTTGACTGTTTTATTGGTAACTAGCTTTCCGGGCGCGGCTCCGCCCCGGCGTATGTCGGTTATCGCACAAAAACATTAACCTCTTTTCGCGCAGTCGGATAAAAACTACCCTATGTTTTTTCCCGGGTCTCAAACTATCTCCATACCAAATTTCATTCAAATCGGTCCAGTAGTTTTGGCGTGAAAGCGTAACAGACAGACAGACAGACAGAGTTACTTTCGCATTTATAATATTAGTACTGAATTACTGATAAACTCACCAGATGCAATAATATTATATTTTTTTATTTTAGGTAGGTATAGTTTCATTTCGATGATCTAAATTTAACCGACGTGGAAAGATTTAAGTACATAGTTTCGGTGGATCAGTTTATCACTTCGTAACCGGCATCTACAAATATCTTGTATGTAACTCTAACATATTTAGATCCCACCTATAATATTTTTTTTTTTTTTTATGCCTAATAGGTTAGCCTTTGACCACTATCTCACCTGATGGTAAGTGATGATGTGGTCGAAGATGTTGTACAGGCTAACCTAGAATTACTGGCTCTCAAGGACAGCTGCCGGAACACACCGTTAGGTGCTTCGCGACAGATTTTCAACTTGAGGGTGGTAGCTAGCCAGGCGGGCATTCGCAAAGTGCCCTACCACCATGCTGTAACGACTGCCATCCTAAGAAAACAACCGGGACCGACGGCTTAACGTGCCCTCCGAAGCACGGAAGCGCTCAGTAGTAATGTCACCAGCGGTCACCCATCCAACTCCTGACCGCGGCGGACGTTGCTTAACTTTGCTGATCGATTCAGAATGGCTAAGCACACTTCGCTACGAGCGCTTCAAAAATAGGTATGTATACGTCATTTAATATACTTAAGGATAATTTAAAGTACAAATCAAATAATAAAATTATCAAATCAAAAAAATTTAGAAGAGCACGACTTGTTAAAATTGACTTTTACCTAAGATTTTTTTACCTGTAGATGAGTTGTGTGCCCTCCATATTTACTAGACATATTCAGGGTAATTACCAGAGTCACTACCAGTCTTGCACTTCCGAGCGTCCGCTGAATACATCGCCGCTAATCGTGCTTTATAGGAATAATCTGTGGAAAATATGCCTTCCTTGTGTCTTTAGACTCTGCACCAATTATACAAGCACTGTGAGAGATAAGAAAACTGTTTCATTTCACGCTTAATTATTGATTTTATTTATGAAATAGAAAATATCGTCATTTTGTTTTATCTTAGGAACTAATATCAATGAAATGGATGAGCGAGATATGTGAATCATTTGGTGTGAGAGAGTGAACGAGATCGCAGTGTAGTGGTGATCGGAACGTCTCGTGGCGGTTCGGTGGTTACACGAATTGCTTATTTATCTCTTTCTTACAACAGATATGACACATAATATTGGAACGCTCTTTCCTTGTCATTACAAACTGCATATACATGTGCGTAGGTATGTAGATAGGTAAATTTTAGCAAGCTTTTAGAGCAGTGGTGTTCGGATATAACTACTCTAGTATTTCAACTCTCTGACTTTTACTTACAAAATAAGTGGTCGTAAATCTACGTTCAAAAGCATGTTCTACAGCAAGTAGTTGCGCGGCATTCTTCAATAGGTATTCTAAAATATAACTTGCTCAGTGCTTAGGGCAGCAAAGGTATCAAAGCCTCCCTTGAGTGTAGGCGGGCGCGGCATATCTAAGCAAGACTTACTTATCTAAGTAAGAAACGATTTGTACGTTCTCCATGTTATGTAAAGACATATTTTCAATATCAAAGAACGCAGCTGTCCGAATTGGGAAAGAAGTAAAACAATTTATTGAATTCTCATCTCGGGCAGGGAGCCCAAATTCATCATTATCCGAAATGGGAACAACTCTATATAACGCACTGATGAAAGCAAAGTAGCTAGCTAGTAGTAAAAAAGATAGAAGGTATGCTTACATCCTTCCACTCGGCGGGTCCTGCAGCGGAGCCCTGTATCAGCTGTTCGACGCTAACCTCGTGGAACAGGTGCGTGCCGCTGCGGCGGACTTCCACAGGAGTCATTATCTATAATAATACAACAATCTTTATCTACTTATGAAAGGTAGGTTAGGCTTAGATTATAAATAGTGGAAGTACCTAAATAGGTTTTTCATCTGAAGTCATCACTTGCTATGATCTGAAGTGAGATCTGTTTTTCATTTCCATGAGGAAAGTAAATAAAAGCCTGATAAGTACAAACAATAAAATAATGATTTAGTGAAAAGTAAATTATATGCAAAAAGTTAAGTTACAAAAGGTTCGTAACAATTTTGAATTGCCATTTTACGTACAATGTCTATAAATATTAAAAGTTGGGACATAGATTGCGCAATTCATATTTTTTTTATACAGCAGAGAATATCGTTTCCCAGAGCCAAAAAGTACTGTTTTCATCCCTCTGATCAGGAAACTTCCAGCGTAGGTACTTTACGAGTATGAAAAATGAAAAGTGTAGTCTGGCAGATGCCATATAAGGTTTTACTTCCTAATATAAACCTTACTACCATAATAGTTATTCTAGAGTCTGTAGCCTGTACAACATCTACGATTGCATCATCTCTTACCAAGCCTAGTTTATGATTAAAAATAAATAGGTACTCAAATATCATTTAATTATATTGTATAAAAATATTTTTTTATCTATTCAACATATTCCTAACCTACTTATATCTGGTGAACAATATAGATATCTAGCAAAGGAAAGAAATTATAGCAAAATATAGTAGATAGTGAGACCAGGTATGTTACCTTAGCTAAATCCTTGCTGAAGGCGACGATATCGTCCGCGAAGCTGTCAGCGTCTGTGTCCGGGTCGGCTATAGCGACCATGTCCCGCACGTACTGCCGGTACTGCGCCAGCTCGTGCGAGAACTGCGCCGCTTGCAGCAGGTACCGCTCGCTGAACCCGGGCGGGACCTGCTCCATCTGCGTCGGAGGGTATGAACAAACGACATGTTAGTTACATACTACACTCTCTCCACTGTACTAGGATACCCTATGTCACGGAAGACAGAACCGACCATATTTATGTTGCCCTAGCCATTCGACCTTTCTCCCGAAATCCTCGAGCTTCTCAGACCATTAAGTGAGGTGCTGGATGTTACTCTCACACCCATGCTCATGCAGTTTTAGGTCAGGCATAAATTAGTCACAAAAAAGCTCGGAGAACTTTGAAAATCTGGCGGTATTTTACGTCCAGGCAGCTGCTAAACATATCATACCCAATATATTTTTTGTATGTAACACTGCAATCATCAGGGATGGTTTGGCTAAATAGGTACCAGCTCGAAGTATTGGACTCCATTGATAAGCAATCGAGCAAATAAGCTCATTGGTATGTACGATCGATCTACAAAACCTTAGTCCCCTATTTAACACTTTGGACAGCAAGACCTACAGAAACACGGCATTCGTGCATGGTCAATATTTCGAAAATACGCACTTGAAATTTAACTTCACAATGACTCAATTGAATGGAACACACTACCAATAAAAAATCGGTGGCCAAGCACCTAAGAGTAGATCTTCTGACAGAAATTCTTGAGAAACAGATAGTAATTATGAAATTACCGGCGCATGATACTTATAACAGCTGTATGTCCCAGGGTGATGCCCGCACTGCGGTCCATCACTTAAGACGAAATTAACACCAGATGGGCCTAGTGCGTGTTCCGTCACAAACCCAGAAAAACAATGAGGAGGATTCTTGCCTTAGCCTTTCTACTGGCATGAAATATGTATGAATTAATTAAAATTAGGATTGCCTTTCAACCGACTGGATGAAACCTACTCATATTTCACGCCTATGGTTTTATAAAAGTTTCTTCTGACTTAAAATTGTGGTTTTGGTATCAAATTCAGTTCTTCCAGCGTTTTATTCTATACTTTCTACACAAAATAGTAAAGGTGTGCAGATACTCACCACAACTCGATTTCTGCTGGTGTTCCTTACATCTTCAGCCACTTGGACACTGATCAGCACATTAAGCCCCAACATCCGCCTGCCTCGCCCAGCGGTGGTCACCCACGAAAAGTTTCCGCTCACTTCCACCGGAGGTTTGGGAGGCAGGTTCAGTTTGGCCAAGATCCTCTCGATAGGCTTTATGCCTTCTGCTTCCAACTTATCTGGAAAATAAAGTTGAGTAGATTTTCTTGTAAATGAATTAATTTAAACGGAGTTGAAATATTTGAATCTAGTTCACTAGCGAATTTGTGGACAAAGGAAAGTGCTCGTTTATACGCATAATCAAGACCACTGCTCCTTGACGACACTTCTGTTATATGCCTGTAAACTGTAAATCAGTACTTAATATTATAAATGTGAAAGTAACTCTGTCTGTCTGTCTGTCTGTCTGTTACGCTTTCACGCCAAAACTACTGGACCGATTTGAATGAAATTTGGTATGGAAATAGTTTGAGACCCGGGAAAAAACATAGCATAGTCTTTATCCAACTGCGCGAAAAGAGGTTAATGTTTTTGCGCGATAACCGACATACGCGCGGGCGGAGCCGCGCCCGGAAAGCTAGTACTGTATAAACAAGCTTCAAAAATATCAACATTAGCATATTTTGATTATAAAAAAAATTACAATAGTTGAACATTACATTTACTGATACCTATTCGTAATTGCGTCTCGGTCAATCATTTCGGTCGATGCGCTTAACCCAAGTGGTCTGTAAGCTGTAAGTATTCGGGTACGTTACCTGTATCAACACAAGTCCTGTAAAGTGCCTTAGCCTTCTTGACGCTAGAAGGCATGTCCTCAACATCTTCACTTTCAAGCAGCTCCCTCAGGTCTGTAACGAGCTGCTCCCGGAGCTTGGCGAGCTGGTCCCACGATGTGGCCCAGTCCGGCACCGGGTTTTTCTTGATCCAGCCTCCGCACGCAAACTCGTAGAAGTCCACACATGGGTCTACGTCCTTATTCATTGCTGAGAGGATGCGTGACGCTGGGACAAGTGGAAAATAAAATTAAATCTAAAAAATAATAGGAAACACAAAATAATTATAATCAGTACTAATATTATGAATGCGAAAGTAACTCTGTCTGTCTGTCTGTCTGTCTGTTACGCTTTCACGCCAAAAGTACTGGACCGATTTGAATGAAATTTGGTATGGAAATAGTTGAGACCCGGGAAAAAACATAGGATAGTTTTTATCCAACTGTGCAAAAAGATGTTAGTGTTTTTGCGAGTTAACCGACATACAAGCGGGCGGAGCCGCGCCCGGAAAGCTAGTTTGATTATAAAAAAATGTTTTTTTATGTAGTAAATAATGGACTAAATGTAGGTACGTTCTGAATTTCGACTCATGAAAACCAAAATTAACTGACACACGAAAATATGCACCTGTTTCTTCTATCCTAGTTGGATGCGCTGATATCCAAGTGGTCTTAAAAATGCAACAGAAAAATCCAAAAATCACTGAAGTTAGTAAAATCATCTTTGATTTCAATACTTTTCATCAGTTACTCATCAGCTTAACCTTTTTTCAATATGTATTAATTATATCAAGTATGTAATATTTAATCTGTAAATACTTCTAGTTTAGAAAATTGACTGCGCTCTAATATCTTCTGCTCATACTTAAGTTGATTTTCCTTAATTTATTGGCACGTTGTTATTTATATTATACCTACTTATGCGGTCACGCCTGGAGGGTGTACAGATACAACTGCGTATCAAATGAGATCATATAATTGCTGTTTTATTAAACCACGAGTCCTTGGTCTATTATATACAGAATGCGCAGGAGACAAACAAAATACCGTGAAGAACTCCAATAATATGCGAGGTGAAATGACGCAGTTAAAGTTCAAAAGTGCATAAACAGGCATTAAAATATCTTGTTAGGTACTGGTTATTGAAAACTCTCTGATAAATAAGTATAGTAAATACTAATTGATAAAATTATACTACTTATTTAGAAATTAGCTGAGCTACTTATAAATATTAAATTTCTACTAAGTTTCTCTTTCAAAGTTCCACAATAGTAAGTAAGCGTAGCGTACCTAACTTTAACTTTAAGTTCCACAATGGTAAGTAAACGTAAGCGAAGCGCTCCTAGCGAAGTTTGCTTAGCCATTCTGAACCGATCAGCAAAGTTAAGCACTTTGCAATCTGTCGCCAAGCACCTAACGGTGTGTTCCGGCTGCTGTCCTTGAGAGCCAGTAATTCTATGTTAGCCTGAACAACATCTTTGACCACATCATCACTTACCATCGGTGAGATAGTGGTCAAAGGCTAACCTATCAGGCATAAATAAAAAAAAAAAATTTTTTACTGTTAGCTATTCCTATCCTATAGGCAGCTATAGTAAGATATTCAGTACAGTGTCTCTTCAGTCGTAAAGTATTCCACATAAATCTATTCGGACACAGTGACGTCCGGAAAACTCAAATGTTCGTAGGAAATCTGGGAAACGTAGTGGTGCAAAAGGTTTTGTTAAGATTTTAAAAAGTGGTTATATAGATATATTACTAGGTTAGTTGAGGAAAGTTTTTATACTATTAATAATTTTTAAAAAAGGAACGTTTCTATTCGTACAGAAATACGTTGTAGATTGAATGACATTTGCGTTTAGTCAAATTCTACAAAATATTTTTTAATATTATTCAAAATGAATATGGATGTATTTTATCTGATTTTAATATTTATTCACCAGTTGACTGGCTGACTGTAGAGAAATACATTTATTTTATCTTAAGAACTATTTGTACCTACTTTCAACAATTAAATATTTGAATAGAATTGGAATGAATGCTTGTTAGAGACAAACTGTTTAATCAGAAGCACATTAGCTCGCAATGCTAACAAGCTATTAATCATAGACCTGATTATTCCTCCTGGCATATTTATCATAGTTTAGCACAATAAACCTCGTGAATGAAATGTCTCCGGATCATCAAAGCTATTATTGGATTTGCATAACGAGTCTGGCATCCACAGCATTTGACCAGCGTGGGGTCTTTACTATGACATGCAATTACATCATTTAATTACATTAATGATACCTATATACGTATCGCAAAGTGTTGCTTAGTGTTTAAGATGACATATGAATCAGTTCTTGCACGATCTGAATCATTTATTATGCTGGTAGGTACACTATTTGCATATGTTAGAAATTACTATACTTATTTTCATTATTGGAATTGCGTTTTTAACTGACACGTGTTGTGGAGGGCAATATGGATGATGGTTATGTATAGTGTAACGTGTCAGCAGACGGAATAGGAATTTATTTAATTATGTTCCTTGTAGACAAACAAACCGATGCAGTAAATATTATGGTGAGGCTAATGACGCCGTACTTTAGTTTATTAGTACCTACCTATAATTCTTGTCTCTGTCATTCAAACGACATGGGATTTAAGTTATTGATTATATGCAATTAAAAAGAATTAATATAAATGAAATCAGTAGATGTGATGGAGATAAAAATACTGAATAATTAATAACTAACTTGATACAGCTTTATAAAACCTTAGGCAGAGCTTCTTAAGGTATACTATCATAACATGGGAAACGGAATAATAGGGTGTCTTAATTGAACCTTCAGTGTTCAATCTTAACTTTTCTGATACAGTATAGTACATATTTTTTAAATAAATTAATTTCGTTGTATTGATATTGAATTTTAAGTTATTTTCACAAAGACATGTTATTATTATAAGTATACTACTACGTTAATTTTTAAATTTTATACCCTATCTTTGTATCTACGCGAGGGATATATCGTTAGCAAAAAGCGTTCAATGATGATCAGTGACAAGAGGCAGGTTTTTATTATAGAGGAGGAATAGCAGTGGGCCTAAAATGCTTCCTTGTGGTACACCAAATTTACCTACCGTAATATATGACTCAGCACTCACTTCCGGTGAAGGGTTAAAATCTATTAAGTTTTAATTTCCATGAATTTCTTTAGCTCACTTAGGTATATAGCTTTTAAGCCATTCGTGAGGGTGACTAGTACAATAAAGTTTGAATTTATATAAAAGCAAACTTTCGGCTTACGAGTTCGAGTCCCGTGACATAAGAATGGAATGACTAACAGACTGACACAGCGGTGTCTAAATAATAGGGATTTGTTTAGCACTTTGGGTACGAACCCTATGAAGTACCTATTTCACGTATAAACAATAAACCGATAGCTGTATAAGGTAGGTACGTACTCGTAGTTTGAATTCAGATACACTATACCTAGCTCCTACCATACATGCCCATATAAAATTACCATAGAGACATTTTATGATCAGAGTAGGACGGTATAGGTATCTCTTCTGTGCCGCTATTTCTACCTGTAGGGACCTATAAATGAGTCCAGGCAGCGAGAAGGTAGAGCATAGCAGGGTATGTAGGTAAGTACCTGTGGTAACGCAGTCCTCGGTGAGGCAGGTCCGCGCGCTGCGGTACTCGGTGAGCACCAGCACTGTGGTGTAGATGGCGAGCACGACCAGAGACACCCCCAGGGCGCCGATCAGCACCGACGAGCATCGCACTGTGCGCTCTCTGCAAACATAACGGAACAATTAAGTACAACAAGAATCAATCTCAAAATCCTTAAAAACTCATCTAAAAGCGACTTTAATATAATTTTCTAAATCAATAGGATTCTGTTACTATTTTTTTTACATATCGATAGTTCAAAAGGAAAACTCTAGAAATTTGTAAATGGAAACTAAACGTTCCAAAATTCCTGATAGTTTTTATAACCAAGCCCAACTCGCTGACTTATCCGCGACATCAGTTTCCTGAAGCGCCCTTAGCGAGGCTTGCCTGGAGGTCTTCACCCATCGACGTTAAGCCACGTCCTCTACGGTCATTATCTACTTGGATGGGTGACCGCTAATATCATTTACTAATTAGCGCTTTGGACTAAGACTGTCCGCAGTCCCGGTTGTTTTCTTATATTAGTCGTTATAGCATGTTGGTAGGTTATTTCGCGAATGCCCGCCTGGCTAGCTACTTTTAAGATGAAAATCTGTCGCCTAGCACGTAACGGTGTTTTCCGACAGCTATCTTTGAGAGCCAGTAATTATAGGTTAGCCTGAACAACATCAGTCATACCATCTACTCTAAATATATATAAGGTTGGCCAACAGTAAAATAAACAAAACCATTTGCACATGAAGAAGGCTTCTAATGTTCTACTTTGGTTGTGGTAAAGAAAAAATACAAGTAGGTACATCTATACCTACATAGGTAGGTATATTGAAGAAGAGATGATATATTTTGATGCAGCAGGTGTTATGAAAAGCAGTGGTTTCTTCAGATTATGTACGATTAATTAGGTACCTTCCGTACTACGAGTAGAAGTATATCCCGGGAAAGAAAATAGCGAATGACACAAGCAGTTGATACACGGGGAATAAAGGACAAACATCGATATAAGAGGCACATCTAGGAACCAAGTACAATCAAAAGGGTAAATTTATAGGTATCATTACGTATATTCTGTGACAACTCCCAATGTATATGTAAGGCCTTGTCAAACTACAGCTTTGTCAAGCACAGTGTAGCGCAGCTCAAGATGTTTCATTGTATAGAATTTATATTACCAGACTGAATTCAAAATAAAACAAAGCCTATATTGGCCTATACGAATAGTGCAGCTATCAATGAAAAAATATGTTTTTCAACTCTAACTTTACCTCTTTATAATATTGGTGTGGATTATGGAAAATGACACCCTCACGAGTAACGCGCGTAGCTGTGCAGCGCTGTACAGCATCGTGCGTTTGGTGTTATTGTTGTTTGACCTTAACTATTGCATAACTGATACAAATGAGCAACACTATTCCCATTTGGATTTCACCACTCCGACAGCAGGTATTACCTATAGAGGATTTCGCGGTCACCCCGCTACGGTTTCACCATTATCTATATGGTAAAAGCGTAATGTTATATTATGTTATAGTTATGTAGGTGGTTGTTTAGTAACAGTGATATGCATCGATTGCTCCACTGTACTCGCCGCGGTGTGGATGGTACAATTGGGACCAATCCGAGTGGAACATGACGGTGTCGTTTATCGCGACAAGCTTTTGTAAAGGTATACGAACATAATTATGATGCTTACAGCGATCTTTATCGAAGAGATTATGCTTTCGCTTTTCAATTTTACATAACATAATAGGTACACTACCTTCTATCAGTAACTTATCGATGCGCATCTGTTCGGCTAGACCTCGTTTTTACCGTTCCTTATACCCCCGACACTACCAGGCGGTACTAACTTATACTATGTCTTAGTATGGGTGTGCTAACGGTACACACAGTGATGGCTCAGTGGCATTGGCTATGGACTGCCGCGCAGCAGGTCTATGGTTCGAATCCCACCGCGAGCTTGAGCTTCACCGCATGGTGGAAGGGCATTTTGTGAATGCCCGACTGGCTAGCAACCACCCTCAAGTAGAAAATCTGTCGCCAAGCACCTAGCGTGTATTTCGCAGTCTTTGAGACAGCCAGTGAAATTACAGGCACATGAGACTTAACAACTGTCTCAAGGTGACGGGCGCAATACGATTTCCGACTTGTGACAAAATGCATCTGTTATTGGTAGAGGTTAGTCCGCTTAATATGAAGTGGGCCTCAGCTGGTTCCGTCACAATAACATGTTACCTATGATAGCTTGGGTCTACGGTAGGCAGTGACTACACTAAAAAGTGCGGATGTGCGCGCCTTCGTAGATTGGAAATGTTTGTAAGTACTTATGATAAGCAAACCTCTGATCACGTCTCAACCTTTGGTGTGTGTTGGTGTACCTCCTCGAAGATAGAAGAAGGCTGAAAGCATAGAATAAGAACTGGTTCCCGAAGACAGCTTCTGGAATACACTGAACCATTATGACCAATGTATCTCACGAAAATCAGAAAAACTTGATTTCAGCCATGGGTATTCCTACTGAATCATGTACCCATATCCATGGGTGCCAATTATTTCTTACCATGACTGTACTGGTACTGCCAAGCAGTTGATTCACGGGTTATTCATCTCGTAAGTATATATTTCTACGTGTTACACTACTTAGTACATAACTGCTGCTCTAGAGCAGAACCCTAGTACTTACTGAGATTTTTTTCTCTCTGCCCTAGTAAAAATATCTTGTTATGATAGAATACATTATTTTATTAAATAATACGGGATAACTCACGTGAAGAAGTCAGATAGCTTAGGAGCGTTGACATAGACTAAGGTGTTAAGCGAGACGTCAACGCGGGCGTCCGAGCTTTCCTTGAAAGAGACCACCGAATGTGGTTGAAACTATAGTCGGAGCTATCTGACTGATTCACGTGAGTTATCCCGTATTATTTACTAAAATTAGTGAAAATCACGTTAGTTTTTACAATAAAAAAGATTACATTATTTCTATCTGCACACCAAATTCCATCAACATCGATCCGGTAGTTTTTACGTGATGTGAGTGCTTACAGACCGACGGACATTATTTTCATAAATGCTATATTAGTGTTCGTTTGCAGTGGGTTAATTTAGATAACTATATTTTTTTAAATTTATGTTTTATTTATTGTGAATAATATAGAAATATATAGTCCCCAATATATACAAGATAAAATCTGAACATCCTCTGTACAGTCTAAAATGACGAAAATAATTATCTAACCATCAAGGCAATAAACCATTGAAGCCGATCTCAAGACCTAAGGCAGGTAGTAATTAAAATATCCAATTAATTTTATTATTTCCAATTGAGTTGAGACCTTTACGTGCCTTTACTTTTATTGTTTTATGTACGGAATAGTGACTGTTTTCGTATGTTTATCTAATCCCCAATCAATTTTGTCAATTAAAAGTATTTACCTAGCTAGGTGCGGACATTACAGCTACGGTAGTGTGGACTTTACCATGCTGCCTTCGTTGGGTGCTATTTGTTTAGATTTATTGATTAGTGTATACTGTATAGGCTATTCTGAAAATATGGAGGTACTATCAATTTCAAGCTACGCTTAATGCTTTTTTTATCTATAGAATTATTCAATAGCACTGCTAAAGGACTTTAAAATAAATCGTGGTTGGCTTAGACACCTATAAATAACTTAAGAATATTTATTCTATTCATTCATACACTATGAACAATGCCGGATAAAGAACATAATTTGTCCATCAAGCAAGCAAAGTTGGTTTTTAACTGAGTTATTTCTACCTCTTAGCGTATAAGCTTATTTACGATGTTTAATTATTTATTTTTTATTGTATATGTATTTCCTGTCTGTTTCTACTTAATAATGAGCAGTATTATCTGTGTATACAGTCTGTGGTACCCCAGAGGCGTCTTTGGCGGAACTGCTCCGCGACGCCGGAACAGGTACTGTTTCACGTTTCACTTTCCTATTGAATAATGACGTATCTATAGAAGATGATATTAATGTTTTGTGCCGCGGGCGCACGCCTTATTAGATAACATGTTGTTTGTTGTCTTCAGTGCGGAAAACGAATTGTTTATGATGTCTGAGATCTTCCATATCTACTAATACTTATACCTTCTTCTTTATCGTAGCATACCTAATATAGGTGTTATTTTAATTGAGATGATAGTAGTAATCTTATTTCGTCTGTGTCAAGGCGTCGTAAAGTATACGTCATTGAACACAAATTCTAGCTTGTTTTTAGTACTACCAACTACGTCGAAAGATTTTCTTTTCAGAGTTTTAGGTACACATAGTCTCTTATAGGTATTATCACTTGCTACTTATCATGACAAACAATTTCGTTTCAAAAAGTTCCGCATTGGGACAGTAGGATTGAGAAAAAAAATTGTGTAGTTGGTTTTTGTCACAGCTTTAACTGTACATAAATCCGCGTTTTGATTGTTTATTGCCCTGTGGTACGTGGGGTGGGGTGCCATGCTAGAATTTCTTTGCCCATACATCCATAGGTACAGCAATGGGGTAGTCGTTAGAGGCGACTAAGGGTAAAATACTGGAAGGTGGGCAGCACTGTGATCCTCAAGATGCCTGCTAAGCTTGGGGAATATGGCAAGTCCCCCTTCAGGCTAGAGTGCACGTAGCGCTTTCGATACAAAAGTACCTACATTTCGTCATATGTTAAATACTATGTGTACACATTTTATGAAATTTTGCATGGATTTCTCTGAGTATGCCTATGCATGCAATCTGGTTTGCCAGTTTTTCGATTTATAATTGATTTTATCCCTAAATATGATACTAAGAATTCCCATATAAAATAATTTAACGGAATATTTTTTTTTAAATACTTAGGTAGGTACTTTTACGAAAAATTTTTACCAGTTTGAACACTTGGGAATCACCGAAATGATGGTACATCTCGTCATGCCGAAATTTCAAATTCCTTACTAGTTAATTTTTGAGGTACACTCCGTGACAAAAATAGTCTAAAAATGACGACTAGTACCTACGGTCCCCCGTAAATATGTATAAAAAAAATTTATTGGATTTAATGACACCCTATCAATTAATCTATACAAAATAACTTAATTTCAGATTTTTAACTAAATCTGTTTACTAGACATCCGTGACCAAAGAAAAATGTCCGGATACGGATCGACGCGACGACGCCCTTACCCTATGGATATGGAACCCTAGAAACGAGTAAGCACGTCTACTATTCTATGAGCTTGTCTACTCACTTCATGTAGTTACACTTACATATTCCCTAGAGCATATTATTATAATAGGTATCTACTTACAAAAATATTTACTTACCTACCTATATCAATAGAAGAAGGTACGTATTTAAAGTTTTTATAATTTTTGGTCTCTTGCCAAAGCGTTTGGACATTTTATTTTATCGTACTGGGAACTGTCACTTTCAAGCGAGGAGTAAATTTAAATTTACTTCGAAAAGTTAGTCACGTAACCTAATTTGTGTATATTTCACAAACCCTGCACTTTATGAACCTGATGAAACACGAATTTCCAAGTACCCGCACAATCGCATCAAATCGCAGATGGCAATCGTTTCGCATAACGGTGAGGCATGCGTGTTGTCTCTCCTTCCCGTAGATCCATCAGTAGGCTGCGCACGCGCCGCGCGGGTCGCTGAGCCACTGACACTACCCGGGGATGGATGACCGGCGATGCCGCGGATACCGGTGATTGATGATTGATCGAACACGTGCGCTCTTCCTAATAGGTAGAAATTCTGCGGTTATCGTTGTGTCAGAGGGAATCTTGAGGTAAAATAGTTAGTTGTCATTGTATTTTATGGTATAGCGTAAAGTAGTAAATCTCGTATGATAGCTTTTGGCTTTGTTCGTTTGTGGTATGGGAATTACAGTGAGTAATCGTGCATTGTGAGATATTTACCATTTATATAATCTTTATTTGAATAGTATATAATAGGTATACTTATTAGAAATTCTTATTTAGAACTAAACCAACATTTTTGATAGACGTAGTTATAGACCGGTTAATCGAATATGGCAATGCTAATCATTACATCCACTTTATTAAACCAGGTTCTACTTATAAATTATGATGTTAATATAGCATTTTTTAAAGAAACCTTTATGATATATCATTAAGCTTTATCATACAATATAATATACAACAACGCCTTTATATCCGAATATATATCGAAGGGATAGGCACGGTTGTCTCAATATCCAAGTTTCTCCTGGTATGTTTAGTTTCATGAAATAGGGGTCGAGCCTATTGCCATCTGCTGAACACGGTACCAGACTCGGAACTCCTAAAGATACATTTGCCCAAAATACCCTCCTCCCGATCGATCCCAGGACCTTGTAAGATTCTAAAGCGATGCACAATATACCAACGCGCAACCAGGCAATCAGATAATAATGCATATAAAAGTGATTGTGATTACCAACCACTACAGCGTTTTCGACATAATACTGTTTGTGAAATTGATCTTCCATATACCAGGAACACCGAGTAAAACGTCAATGATAAATGACGTTGAAACTGCATCTATTCACGGCCTATTGATACGTAGTCGTTTGTTCGATGAGCAATAGAGAGCATACATCATGTCTTCAGAAGTTCAGACGTTCCTGTCACTTGTAACCAAACAAGGCAGAGGCTGAGTGAAACCGCACCAGATAGTAGACATTACCAATGTGAGTAAGCTTGTGACCGATAAACACAGAGCAGGCCATTGTGTGCCATCATTTGCATAACAGCTCGGAACGCATGTGTTATGGAAGGAATAAAACAGGGTTGTCAACGCCATAGTTACTCTAAACACTACAAAATATACAGAGACCTACAGCTTCTACAACGTATGTATTTAGGCAACGTAAAGGGCATTGCTTCAGCCCACCACCATTTCGCAGCGCGAAGCGTGCCCAGCATGCTGGCAGCATGGCCCCATTGGATTGCATAGCCTATTTATTGCGCTAAATAAGTGCCTGTAACAGCTTAAGATAAGATCACGGCCCTGGCGGATAAGTAACCAATACCGAGATTTTCATATTTGCGCCGCTTCAATCGCACGTCTGAGGTAGCCGCGGTGACATGCGCTAACTCTCATGCTTGTTTCAGAAAGATGTGACGGCGCTATGTGTGGCGTAAGAAGCGTCCCACACCAATGCCCATACCACAGTGAAGGCAATCCTGAACTTATATAGAACCAGATTTATACAATCAGGTATTGTTCCTTCGTCACCTATTAGGCCATTAGGTTCGAGAGAGGTTGTATCTGCACAAAATTGGCTGGTGCAAGCCCATTAGATTACGCCATAGGTTAGGTATTTTATGTTTATAAAAAGATTGTTGATGAAGACATTTGAAATAATTAAATGATAAACTAACTACTTATCAGGGTTAAACCGCTAATAAGTTTGAACTTATATTTGATTTCAAGGACTTCATGCTAAGCGAATATCATAGTTAACATTGTTGTAATAGCTGCATAAAGTGTAAATTATTTAAATCATATTTTAGGTATGCCAATTCCAGGCGCAGTTTGCCAAAAGAGCTTAGAAGAGCTTTTAACCGTACCGTGAGCAAGTTCCATAAAAGTCCTATATTAAAAAGTGATGATACGGGCATGACTTGCCCGCCGGACAAGTGTCAGATCAATTTTCCGTTACAGTTGCAGTGCCACCGTCTTCATTCTACTAACACTACACTGCGCTCGTCACTCCGAGGCTTTACTTCAAGTCTCATTCACCCAGTAATTTCATTTGCTGCAGCCCCTTTGCACCTAAACACATTAGTGTTTGTACACTGCTTTGAGGCAAAAAATCTTAAACTGCGGTGATGTCCACTAATACACAGTCTTGCGGACCATAGAGACAGAGAACTGCATTAGGAAACAAATTTATCTTTTCAGCAAACATGTAAGATGCAGCCCTACACGTGAGACGGATCGCTTTGTCCGTGCGCGATACACTTTCTACAAAGCCTCTAACTAAACCACTGAAAATGTGAGTGGAATATGAAAACGAAAGTCTAGATTATTCCGAGACTTACACTCAATACACAATGGAATATGGAGAAAGAAAACATACAATGTAATGCAAGAATATATACTTAAATCAGTTAACATTTGCTAGAAAGTAACTAATCATGTACAAGCTAAATTGATTTTCTCTAAAATGAATTGTCAACCTCTCAGAAAATAATATTACTTACCTACTACGAGTGGAAAATTTTAGTAAGTAAGATTGCTTGTTTGGTTTGCGTAAATATTCGTGTAAGATGTGCTTACATCTAGCAAAAGTGTCAATTAATCAATCTTAACACGCAAAAACATTACTGATTACCTAACCGTATCCATATTTCCGGCTTTATTAATTGTCTCCCAAACACTCATTACCATGTCTAATTGCAGGTTCCCCATAATTGCAGCTATGCTTGTTTAATGAGGGCCTTAAGCGTCACAGCACGCTTCGCAGTGCTTCCTATGAAGTAAAGATGAGGTTCGACTGTAAGGAGGAGCGGCAGGTTCATTGCCACGGGCCGCGTGTCCGCGCATGCAATTAATGCCGAGCACGTCCATCGCGGCTTTCCACTGTTTGTTTTCCTAAGGCACAAAAGATAGCGTATTTTTGCCTTGTTTGGTTCTTCTAAAACGTCGTGAATATCTCCAATCATGCATTACTTCAGCAACTTCCAAGTCGTTAAACTTTAGCGCCACCGGATGGATATATGCCTCATGTCCAGGAGGGAATAGATTTGTATAGTACCTAATAACTGCCTTGATTTGTCCCTTAATTGAGCATCGACTGTAAGCTGTTAAATAACGGTAACCTGCGTTATTATTATGACGCACCATAGCTTTAAGATTAGTATATTACTCAAATATTTCCAGATAAGTTACGCATACTTGTTATGGGCATGGTAGAAGTTTACATTCGGTGGTTACTTCATATCCTTCATATATTGAAAGTCATAATAATTTACATGATTCGGGCGTTATTTTGAGGAAATGTATATTTAATAATACTAAATTAAATTAATTTTATAAGTATTTTAAAAAACATTAAATTAATATTTCATAAAAATTCCGTACTCAAATATGCACAAACTTCACCCGACGTTTTTCCAAAATATTAATTTAATGTTTTCTAAAAATATTTGTAATATATTTGTTATCATTATAATATTTAGTTTAGACACTATGTCACTTCGCTTAAGTATTTTGAAAGTGTGCTTTTGCTTACAAGATTGGCGCGAGGTACACTTTATATCGCAACTGTCAGTACCACAAAGACTTAACAAGAGGAGTAGTTGTCATGTTTATAGATGTAAAATCCATTACAGTGAGCGTTTTAGTTTTTATGTGATTTAGACTGAACAAGCATGCGGCCGACCTGATGTTAAGCGGACAAACCCTTGCCTATAACAGATGCATTTCGTCACAAGTAACTAATTGCATTGCATTTGCCTTGAAACATTGAAATATTTTGTCCAAACAGAATCCTGTTTACTGTGACACATGAAGTCCATATTTTTAGGTTAAGGCTGTCTTCATCATTCATATTTGTAATACCAACTGTTTAAACTCGTTCAAATTTTGCATACATGTCCTTGAGCCTAAAATCTAAGGTTCTGGTGTGCCAGTTTATCGTTTTACTATTTATTTTGTCTTTAAGTGTGAAAATAAAAATATCCATACAAAACCATGTACCCTATTTATTTCAAAAATATACATAATTTTTTTTTAGGTAAACTGATAAATTAATACCATGGATTTTAGACTCTACGGAATACATGCAAAATTTCAACGAGTTTGTACACTTGGTATTTAAAATATAACGATACTACGTTTGTAAAGAAAGCGATATAAAAACATATTAAAACACAAAAACGCTATTCGCTAGCGGCTTATGCCTTATGCGTACGAACGGATGAGCACGGTAAGCGCATTCGGCGCAAATCTAACGCCATGTAATCGCACCTTAATAGAGCTCACTTTCGCTGTCACCCGCCACACCTGAGCGTGTGGCGTTCCCTTGTGTTGTGTATGGCATGGTGTATCTTCATTACGAAATCGCTTGCAAAAAACACTTGTATATATAAACGAAAATTTTATCAAGACAATCCTTTACACTAAAAATAAAACAACGCTAACCTATATTAAAATTAAATTATTGTGTAAATTTAAACATTTCAACGTTTTTGCTATAGGGTATGAAAATGTTAGCTCTGACTGCTTATTTCTGAATCTCGGACTAACGGATACGCAGCGAAAGATGAACGACGAATCGAACTACGAAGCCAATTGACGACACGCCACGGTAAATTCAGGACTTGAAATTCACCTTTTTGCATGGTGGAAGGGCATTTTGCGAATGCCCGCGTGGCTCCCGCCCTCAAGTAGAAAATATGTCGCCAAGCACCTAACGATGTGTTCTGGCAGCTATCCTTCAGAGCCAGTAATTCTAGGTTAAGCCTGTGCACAACGATTAATTCTAGGTTAACCTTCGACCACATCGTCACTTACTATCAGATGAGTTGTGGTCAAAGGTTTATTTATTAGAAATTTAAAAAAATCTTGATAGATTAATCTCAATCAATAGATCGGAGGTACTGTATAGGATACTAAAAATTCATAGCTGTCAGAATTTTTTAATTTAAATTTTTGGTACCTGCCTAAAGTATTCTCTGCACTCAACCGAGCGAGTACCTACCGCCAGCTAGTTTGTATGCAAAAACACCGAGTAGTGGCTGAATAAATCCGGGAAAAAGAATTTCAAGCTTAATGTACTACAAAATTGTTTTTTTTTCTGATTGCTTATTGCAGATTTTTGATGAGCCGCGGAAACAAGCACTGGAATATTAAGCTTAACCTGTAAATTAATATGTAAGTAATAAATCAATAAGTGATTGGTTCGAGTAAATGAGCTTCTTATTTTTAGCACGTTTTAGTGACGGTGATATTGTACTCTATCAACCCAATTTTCCACTTACCCCTTTAAGAGGGAGTTTGCCGATAATCCCCACGCTTGGCAGGTATTTTGGGGATCGCGGCTTAAAGATATTAATTCCTCAGAAGGCGCTGCCGTCCACCTTCCGGTATTTTACCTTTAGTCGCCTCTTACGAAATCCTCAGGTAGCATTGGGTGAGTGACATTTTAGCCCGGCTACCCACGGGACAGTGGCGGTGAAGTTGTCCCAACGTCCACTAGCAAAATTGCATTCAGGATGTCATTGGGGACATTGGGAATAAACCAAGATAATTTGATAAAATCTTCATCATTTAATTGATACTTTATTCCAAAATATCTTTTAGACGTGATTCAATAATTAATTGAAAAGACGGTTAAAATCAATGGATTTTAAAATTTGCTGACAAACACGAAAAATACTAGCTTTGTTCTTTACAAAATTACAACAAGAGGAAAAATCATAGTCTAGTGCGGAATTCGAACCCGCGCCATCCACCCCTATAGCCGGGGTATGCTCTAACCGCTAAGCCAAATTGTCATATAACGTGTGACTCCAATTTATCCTTTCGCTCTATGCGGATAGAGCTCTAGTTCTAATTTTATAATGTAATCTGCGGAGCATGCATCACATCATTGCAAAAATAAAAATATTAAAAAGCTTTATTCTTATTACGACTGTCATATTTCTGCAATAAGGAAGACATCTACTTCGTGACCATAACAGATGTTAGATAACGAAATACACCGATAAAATAAATATATTAGTGTCATTGAACTTTGGTCTATTATCTACAACGACGTGTAAAATGGGATGTTACAATTTTATTATGTCATTATTGTAGAAGTGCTAAATGTTATTCAGTGGGATTCAGAGCGTGTATGTCAAGGCAGAGGCACAAAGAGCCGGGCAGAAGTGACGTGGAATAAGTAATAGTTAGTACTGAACTGCAGGATATCTGATGGCGGCGCACTGCCAGGCGTGTAGACCGACAGACAAGATAGGAGCTTTTTGTGGCCAAAACTGGTGAGTCATCACGTCGCGGGAAAAATCTTTGACCTTCAAACAATTATGGTAATGTGGGTTTTGTGTTCTCAGAAGATGTTTCAGTTGGGGTATTAAGGGGGATAAATATTATCCTTCTATGACTATGATTGTACTACCAATTTAGAATAGTAAGTACTGACTTACAACACTCAAAATATAACTTTTGGAAACTACTTTGATAATAATAGTTTCTAAGCTGAACTCGTATGGCGGGAAATTTAAAATTTAATATTTAATTTTGTGGCAGGGGTTGCAAGACCTTATTATTTTTTATGTGTTTTTAAATAGGTACCTTTTAGTTATGTTTTTGTCAGTTCTTTGTCATTAATAAAGTGTATTTCTATTCTATTAATAATTATTTTGTTTGTGTCCCTAGGTAGTCTAACTAGTACTTGATCACGTAATACCCGAAATACGTTAAAAAAGAATACCAGATCCATTTTTTATACATTTTAAATATTTTTTTACATTTGCTACGGGAAATTGGAACTACTATATACACTGAGTTCCCCTAAACTTGCCAAGAGTGGGGATTATGGCAAAACCACCTAACGAGAGAGGCAGTAGTAGACGATACGGCCGATACAGTAATTATTTATCTTAAAAAAACCGGCCAAGTGCGAGTCGAGAGTCGAAGACTCGCGCACCGAGGGTTCCGTACAAACCCGGAGGTATATAAGTAAAAGTTATGGTGCTGTGATTAAGACGTTGCTTCGTACCAAATTTCTATGTTCACGGGAGAGTAGGTTTTGATTCTCTTGCGAAAATCGAAAATTTGCGGCATAAACGGCTGGATCTTCATTGCGTTAGCTATAAAATCAAACTTCAAATTTATTTTTTTACCAGCTCCAAGGGACAGTATACTTGACTATTTGATATGAATTTCAGCTGGATACCTCAATGCGTTTCTGAAATAATGGTCTTGACAGACAGACAGACAGACGGACAACAAAGTGATCCTGTAAGGGTTCAATTTTTTTTCCTTTTGAGGTACGGAACCCTAAAAATAAGGTAATGGAGGGCCGTCAGTGGTAAAGTTTAGGACATTTTTGTTATAGGGTCTATCTGAAAAACTAGTTAGGACTACCAAAAAATACTGAAAATAACGACTTATAATTTAGTTTAGCTGCGAACGAAACTAACATTATGTTTACATTCGTGGGTGGTGCTTGTAGCAAACGAATAGAGCGAGGCGCGACCTGCACTTGGCCCGTTCCTTATGTGAGGTAAACTCTACGTGTTTTATTTTGTGGTATGCTTTTATAATAAAACACTAAGTAAAAGCATTTAGAATATTATATACTCAAAATATCAAAGTAGAGCCTATCTAAAAATGTAAGTGCCTAATTTTTACAGATAGCCCAAATACCAGCCTACCAGTTGGCGAAACGTTACGGCTAACTTTTTTTATAGGTAACTAACTATCTAGGTGTTTTTCTATCCCAATACGGTCCAATTAGTCATGTCTTAAAATTAAGAGCGCAACTCAACTATATAAATGAAAAATCTTTGCGCTGCCTTCTCTGCCTTTGGCCCGTTATTTAGATCACAAAGACATCAATATTAATCATTCATGATTATTATATATCTATATCACTAGCGTCATCTATACTAAATATAGGTCTGTGTTTATACCTATATTGTCCCTTTGAAAGGCAATGCTACGAGTAATTAGTTAGACAAAATAAAGGACAGCATTTTGATAAGGCGAAGCTACGACCAGGCGCACGCGCTCTGGTAGATTTGGAACATATTATGACAGGCTCTCGGCCTCCGTGATATCCTCACGGACCTACAGAATATGTACACCAACAGCTTATTAAGTACTTATATCCCATCGAGAATATAGCATGTTCATGTGAAAATTTAACCTTGGTTATAACAATCCAAATGTAGTTGATACAATTCCCGTTAAGGCTATCTATTACTCCATGAGTACGTAAATTCGGCACGCGAGAGTTGCTGTCTATGCGCACAACGCGGCGCTGCGCTCTAGTTGCACAGCGCGCTCTCAGTACACCGAGCGTCGAATAGCTCAATGTCACGTCACACACAGTGCAACTAAAACAGTTGATTGACTCCAGGAGGTCTACTGCCAAAAACGAAGTTCAAAGTTTCGTTTGAAGGATCGCACTTTTTCTTACCACGAAACCCTTTCGGGTCCAAATTTCGATAAATTCGTACTTCGTGAATTGACATAATATTGCCCGTATTAGTTTACACTACTCCCAAATGTTATTTGGAATTTATAATTTCGTATTTAGAAATTAAGTTGATTATGGATTAATGATAATCTCGTAATAGATACGCCCTACCTTTTTGTCTGTCGTAGAGTTATCGTTTGCTGCGAAAATACTTTGCTTCGACAAAATTTGCTGCATTCAATTTTTACACATTTTCGTTTTTAACTAAGAAGCTATGTACCAAGTATAAATGAGCACCTACACCGGTATGCTATTTCATAGGATAGTTTATACATTGTAAATTTTATCCCTCATTTGCAGCATACATCACAAAAATGAAATTAATTTATTTTATACCCGTATAATGGTGATGCGCTTGGTGGTGGAAGATAAAGTTATGGAGTCTGAACATGAATCATTGTTGTGTTTTCAAGAATATGTTTACTTAACTTAGGTACACGTTGCATGGTTGTTCGTAGAAAGCAGCGCGAGAAACAGGAACTTCAAAAAAGAAGGGTTACGTGTATCACGGGTCTGCCTCTTCAAAAAATAAAAACATTCTGACAAACGTTGTATTAAACACATGGGCTTATCTACTAATGTAAGGCTCATGGTTGCATTCTCGTTTTCATATTCGAAGTAGAATTTACTAAAGAGTTTATAGTGTTAGGCATTATTCCATTAGGTTCTTTGTTCGTCAACCACACAACCATCACTGTGAAAAACATTTGTTTACTAAGAAAATAAATCGTAGAATACGTTGAATTCTACAAACACATACATGAATCAATAGTTTATTAACTATCGAAACATTCTTCTTCTGAAATTCTTTTTGGTTTTTGATTTATATACCAACTATTTTTTTATATCTCAACTATTTTTTGTTGTTACTTATTTTATTATCTTACAGTTCAAACACCACACGGTATTATTTATTTGCTTATTGAGTATTATTATCATGAAATAATAAAGTTGCTGTTTAAATTTTTTAATCAACTTAAAAATATGGAGGAAAGTTATAGTCACGTATATTTTTTTATGTTACTGGATCATGCAAATCCAGTAAAAAGTAACGCTTAAACGTATCGTTATGATTATTTTATGTTGAGCAGCATATACCTACAAATGAGTGTTCTAGTAGTTCGTAAATTACTCTCAATTTACTTAATAAAATTATTTGCTAAATAAGCCTAAAACTAACAATAATTACTACTCTTGCTGATATTAACCAATATTGTGGGTGACAACTTGTCTTAGACGTATATTTAAGATACTAAAAATGTTGAAATAAAATTAATCAAACGTCACTGACTCCTTTTTGAAGCGCTCGTAGCGAAGTGTGCTTAGCTATTCTGAACCGATCAGCAAAGCTAAGCAACGTCCGCCTCAGACATGAATTGGATGGGTGACCACTGGTGACATTACTACTGAGCGATTCCGTGCTACGGACGGCACGTTAAGCCGTCAGTCCCGGTTGTTGTCTAAGGATGGCAGTCGTTATAGCATGGTGGTGAGACATTTTGCGAATGCCCGTCTGGCTAGCTACCACTCTCAAGTAGAAAATCTGTCGCCAAGCACCTAAAGGTGTGTTCCGGCAGCTGTACTAGAGAGCCAGTAATTCTAGGTTAGTCTGAACAACATCTTCGACAACATCACTTACCATGAGGTCAAAAGGTCAAAAGGCTAACCTATCAGGCATAAAAAAAATAAAACACCAAAAAAGATGAAAGCAACTTGTGGAAGTCGGACAATGATACTGTGAGCTCAGAGTGTTTTGAATCTGCATGGTATCGACATCCACAAGTTATTTCATACTTTTCCGCGTATGAAACTTATGTAGTTACGTTTATAAAAAATATTTTCTAAAACTCCTCTAAATTTATTTGACGTATGCTTTCTCCTAGTAGTGAATAATTAGGATGAACATTGTCGTTATTGTTTTCATAATCAGGATAATGTTTATGTTGTCATCTTGAATTTTTAAGTTTCTAATGGACATACCACGCTCATTTCTGCCGTCTATGATTTCGGGCGGTAAGCATTTCATATAAAATTTTATTAATTTTGGTCTCACCTTAGTTTTAAAAAATGTAACCTTGAATCTGGTAATACCAAATAGAGTTTTTATTTACAGAAGTAGATCTAATGTGTTTATTATATATATATATATATATTAAATTATTTATTTTTAAATAACTTTTCGCATAAACTTTATTCTGCAGTTGAATAAAACATCTTGAAGAAAATATAGGAATGTTTATTGCTGAAAACAACTCCTCGATCTGAGAAAATCCTATACCAGAAGCTATAACTCCCGTGGTACAGCTATATCAGCATCAACGTGTTATCTTTCTTGTTTTCAGATGAAGTCAAACAAACTTCTTTACACATTTTGCACTCAAATTTGAATATTGATATAAGTTAATGTCTTCTCTCACCTATCAAGAAGAAGTTGTTTGATTTACATTCAAACAAATTATTGTGGTGTTCTTTTTCTTGAAGTTGTTTTAAAAAGTAGGAGATGTCAATTATTCGCCGTCCCGATATAGGTTGAAAATAGTCTTATATTTATCCATTTGAATAATAAACGCGTCCTCGTTGCCATCAATTTCTCTGTAACACCATAAAATAAAATATAAAGATAGTATGACGAAAATTATTCCTATTAAATTCCAGTTTTAGAATTCAGTCCTTATTCTAATTTAGAATAAGTAAAAAGCCCAAATTTACACTTATTTTAATATACTTAGGGCAATAATCGTACTCGTTCGTTTTAACGGGCATAACGTAGAATTACTGGCTCTTAAGGGCAGCTGCTAGAAACATGGTTAGGTGCTAGGCGACAGATTTTGTACTTGAAAGGATGGGAGCAAGTCAAGCAGGCATTCTTAAAATTCTCAACCGTCCGCAGTCCTTGAGAGCCACTGAAATTACAAGCACATGAGACTTAACAACTATGTTTTAAAGTGACGGGCGCAGTGCAATTCGTGACTTGTGACGAAATGCATCTGTTATAGGCAGAGGTTAGTCCACTTGACATCAGGTGGATGGGCCTCGACCTTATTCCGTCACAATAACATAAAAAAACTTAGTTGTCTGAAAAAAATCACCACTTTTTCAAACTGAAAAGTTGACTGTATCTACAATATCTGAGAACCATGCATACCTAGTCATAATGTTAAGTGTTTTGAAGGATTACTAGAAATAGTAACTTTTTACCTCTTTTAGAACCTACTGTTATGTTTAGACTGTGGTCAATAGAAATAAATAAACAAACAAACCATACTTCAATTCCCATTTTCTTTTGCCTTCAACCGTGATTTAGTGCGTGGTTTATTTTCTTTATTTGCCATTTCCAGAAAACAACCAAAAAAAAATATTGTCTCATAAGTTTTCATAAAATATTTACACAACGGGAGATAAACACAAACACAGTCTATCTAATGCCTCTAATGTTCTAATAGAGATATTTACACTATGAGAAATAAACACTGTGTCATAATTATATGCTATAAGTCACTAAATAATAATTATTTACAATTTATTGTGTATCGTTATGATATTTGTTTACGCAGATACCAAGAAGTGCGCGCGCAAAAATTTGACACAGATCTTGTCTTGGTGACGTCCCGCGGGACACTGACGAGCGACATTTGGATATATTATCACTTAAATATTCGATTTAAAAAAGAATAGATGTAATGAGAAAAAAGGATCGGTTTAGTTGTATTTCAAATTAAATTACCTACAAAATGGTATAAGTTATATATTAAGTGGAGTATTAGTACCTGTTAAAAATGAAATTTGGCCGGTAAAAAAACCGCAAATCGAACTTAGCTCATTATTTTTTTCTATCGAGAAAATTTACTCGTATCGTGATTTGAACGAATACACAATAAAGAGAAAGAATGTAACTAAAACATATATTTATTTCAGATTTGAAATGTTCTTCTATGTTTATAAAAAACAACATCTACTTTAGGCCAAAACGGGAATACCCGACCTTAAACATTTTGCGTCAACATCGATAAAGAATTAATTTATCGTTCAGTTCTCATACGGAAATGTTTACCATAATGAATGGAAGTTACAACAAAGAATAACGTCTCCGAACCATCGGATGAGTAATTATGAGTAATATTACGGATGCGTAAATAATACGCAGCTATTTGCAGCCATTGTCTGCGGCTTTCTTACATTATTTTTTATGAGTAACAATTACATGAGGCTTTTAAGAGTTCTCTTCTTGAGGCCTATGACAATCACTATAATATTATAAAAGCGAAAGTTTGTGAGTGCGATTGCATGTTTGTTACTTCTTATTGCTCAAACGGCTGGATCAATTTTGATAAAATTTGGTGTGGAGGTAGATGGGGCGCTGTATTAGCACATAGGATAATTTCATCATTAGGATCCACCACCAGGCGGATGTAACCGCGGGCACATCTAGTCTATTATTGGGTACTAAAATTATTGTTAATTTCCAGCTAAGTTTAAAAGAATCGTATGTAGTACTTTTGGTACGGTACGGGTGGATGTGCCTTTACTGACAGAATACTAAAAATTATATACAACACTGCAGATACTGACAACGAAAGAAATTGGGCAGCTCAGGTCCATCAGGTGCCTATGCGGTCCAAATGCGCTAGCGGCAAGAGTCTAGCCAACTATCGCTATCAGTTGCTAGCGTACCCAGCATGCAGGAAACATTGTCCCGTTGCATTGCATTGATTATTCGTTGAGTCAAATACTTCAGTGCCATCATTTTGATCATGCGACACATAGACCAAGCACTCCGATAATGTTTATATGGTATGGGTATATTGATTAGATAGGATAAAGCGTAGCTTCAGTATCTCAAAGCCCTCGTGTCGATGACCGGGTCGGGCAGTGTTGTGTTAGTTATCGCAGTTGATAGCTCAGTGCCAAATGTAGTGATGCGTCCTGCTGCTGGTCCATTCGCAACAGATCCATTTTCAGTATGATCACGAGTTGACTAAGATCAGCCAGCTCGTGACCTACGTAGGCAATTAGACCGAAGAACCAAGTTTAGTAAAAAGAAATGCTATTAAGACCTTAATTGTATGTCTATCTGTGATATAGTTTGCGTAAAAAACCTAATCTTATTAAAATAATACGTTATCTTCCTTATTCACTAGACTTAGGTCAAGCCAATTACAATTTTATACACAGTGTGTACAATTTCCTGCAATAAAAAAAATGCTGTCGGAAAGTGGTTCAAAATGCCTTCACAGAATAAGAAAAGTCCAGATCCCTTGAGTTTTATCGTAAAGCATATACATTTTATTTCCTGGAGATGTAAACATAATAGGGGCAAATACTTCGATTAAATAAATATACTTAACTAAATTAAGGTGAATAAAGTTTTCAGTATACAAAAGGGCAATTTCAAACTTTATCCCCGTCAGAAATACAAAAGGGCAATTTCAAACTTTATCCCCGTCAGAATCAGAATTGAAGTTGTATCTTTTAATTTTGCGTTAGATAACTTGGCAATCAACCATTGCATTGTGAACAATATGCACAAATTACGCTTTGATGATTGTTGTTAATTTATTGTGATCACATGTTCATTATCATAGAGAGGAAATTAAAAGGAATGTGTCAGTTTCGATTGCCAAGTCATTGTGAGGTTTTCCCTTCGTCCATTGTTGGTGATTAATCATGAGATAAAATTGCAAACCATTACATGGAAATTATAAACATATTGAAATTAAAATTGCCTGGAGATAAGACAATAATTTTATGAATTTTTAATGAATATTTATTACCTTGCATTAACTATCCATCGAGAGACATGAATGCGTAGGATATTTTTCTGCAATTACCTTTAAATATTTAAATATATTAATTATAGAGAATCCTTTCTATAGCTATAGTAACTACATACCTAAGATATATACTGTGTCTGATAATCAATTTTATTTTCCCTTTTTAATGACCAGGAACTGAAAAGTGAGGAAATATATGGTATTTACTAACAAGGAGACGTGTTTTTATTTCTTTACAAGAAGGTAAGGCACAATGCAAACACCAGGCACCTTTTTGTAGACAGGCCATCAAATAAAGCTTGAATTTATTACTAAACTATTGAAAAATAAAGATAAATTTAAAGCAGCACTTTTGAGTCCATAACTTTGAAATAACTTCATACAACGATAAACTGCTTCGAGCTGTGAATGTTTCGAGGGTATGCCAATAACAAGTTAAACACGAAGATTTCATAACAATGTGTTTTGAATCACAAAGCGTTTCATTTCAAAAGCGCAAAGAAAGAACTTTCTTGAAATCTTACTTTTGCCTACCGTATATTTTTGTTTGAACTTACATCATGTTAAACGAAAATGAAAACCGTGTACATTTTCAACTCTTTGTTTATATCTTTTTTTACATTACACTGGCCAAGTGATTGATGGACGTGTTCTCGGAATTTACGAGCTTTGACTCTTATTTTGTTTAAACGAAAACAAAACACTAAGAAAGTAGGTAGCCTCGTAACATCGAGCCAAATTCTTCGGGCCACATTGCAATTTGCAAATAACCCCATTTGAACCGTGCGGAAAGCACAGCGCGCGCGTTGAAGTCTTTTGTACGGGGCTTTTAATATTGAGTTATTTTTTTTGAAGACATGCCTTTTTATTATACATTTAAATAAAATGTTTGTTCAACTAAAGTGTGTGCTATGGAACGCAATGATTCATTACAATTAAATGTTTTTTCGGTACATCTAAATCTTATAATACTCATACGCTGGAATTGCAGTTGTAAAATTATTATTATTCGTAAAGGCTTGTTATTTTAAGGGAAAGATAAATATCCATGCATATTACGTCAGTTAATGTAAAATTTTCCAAGGCTTCATTATCAGGCTTCAATCATGTTCAGTGCGCTATTATGGAGATCATTGTTTCTTTACAATGTTAACATATGGATTCGTTTGCGGCCAAGCGTTGTTTAAATGACGTATTAAATCAGAAATGTTTACTAAAAATACATGATTGCCACATGTTATTACTTAAGATTATGATATACTTATATAAAAATATGCAACAAAGAACATAAACAGTACACAACAAAAAGTATTATCGTAGTACGATTACTTTACGATTACATAAGCAGTAGGTACGGTTCGCGGAAAGATTCACTGTCACATCAATAATGTATTTATATTTACGTATAAGGTTTATTTGCACTTATATGGTCATCATCATTTTCATACTCTGATCCCACGTACTTAGGATCAGTACAGTATTATTTCTCTAACAACACAAATGGGACTTTATTGCAGGGTGAATGTTTTGGCACTGGTGTTATGGCCACCTTCTGCCTGACACCCAACCTCCTTGAGATTGCTGTTCAAGGTGGTCTTCCTACTATCATTGGCATGGTACTACTATAATAAAGAATTAACTAATGAGCAGCAATACCATACTCTCGTGAATTAGTCGCATTTCACAACATCCAACAGGAGCATGTAGATGCTCCTGTTGATATCCCTATAATTTAAGTATCCAAAGGGCCAAAAGAAGCAAAAAAGATAAGTTTGTCTGTCCATCCCTCCCTTCGTCTGTATGTCACAGGTCCCTAACTCATGAAGGGAATGAGTTCCAAAGCTGAAATTTTGATATTTGTGTAAAACGTTGACTTGTAGATGATTGGACAAGAAAATATAACTTCCAGCGGGATTAGAACACTCAACACTAGAATACCGTCCTATAGTGCATTTCCAATTACAGCATCCGCTTCCATAGCATAATTGGAAATACACCAGGACAGTATTCTGGGATTTTGGATTCAAGTCACGCTTAAGGTTTTCTTTTTCTATCCCAAATAATTTCTGGTTTCACTTAGCATGTGTCGATGCACTTTAAAACAATACTAGTCAAATTCAATTAAATTATTTTTCATCCCACCATCTCGGAAAGAGTATTTTTAATCTTTAATATCTGAGTGTAAAAGCCGTTTTTATTCTCTAGAGGATAAAGTAAATTGAATTTAGAACATCGTGTGCACTAAGTTTGTGAATAAAAAAAAACATTAAACCTATTTACTGCTACCTCTATGGTGCCGAATATATCGTACAACTTTTTTTTAATTTGTTAAAAACTCAGACTCGGAACCTTCTTGGTGTTCTTTTTTCAATTTGCTTTGTACGCGGTTCTTTACGCGGCATTTTTTCATGTCATTGTTAAACCTTATATTAAAAACAAGAAACTTGAAAACAAGTGAAAAATCTAAAATGAGTGATTCTAGTGACGAGGAAGTTTGTTTGACGCCAACAGAATTGACTGAAACTGTTAATAATGCGCAAATGAGCTTTCTCCCTCAACAATCACGCGAGAAGTATTTTCCTCGCTGAGGTGGAATGAAAAGTTACGTGTTGCACTCGAGTGCAAAGATTTTTCACCTCGTGCTCTTTTGATTCCCTCGCTAACGCTCAGGATTCTAATTTTGAATCACTCGCTGCGCTCGTGATTCAAATTTAGAATCCTTCGCTTGCTCGGTCATCAAAATTGAACACGCGGTTAAAAAGCAACTTTGCACTCTTGTATAACAAATAACTATTTCAGGTGGGCCTCAATAGATGAGGAGGTAGCGGAAAAATCCTTGATGCACCTAGCTGTGTGTAGGATGCCATCGTTATAGTAGATTTTTTATCTTAATAAATCAAGAATTGGCAGGTTGTCAAAGTTCCAATATTCAATTTACGTTCGTTTTTGTTAAAGGGTCTATCTCAAAAACCAAATTAAGTAGATAATAATCTGAAATTTTGGAATAATATGAACCATATAATACCTATTATTTATTAAACCGCAACATACTGAAAACGACGATTTATAATGTATATAAAAAAATGTGAAAACCTGTTATTTTGTTTTTCTGGCCGTTGGAATTCAGAACCCTGTAAGAGTGAAGCCCGACTCGCGCTTGGCCACTTGTTTTTTAAACCAGGATATGATTCAGGTATAAAACGTAAATTTTCAGAAACAAGTTGAAAATACTTAAATGATAAATAGAAATAGATTAATTGAAACACTTTAAATTAAAAAAAAATAGACAAACAAGTAAAGATTCTAAGTGTTACAAAGGGCGGTCTTATCGTTCAAAGTGATCTCTTCCCGACAACATGATACAAGTCATAGCAGTGGATATTTTTTAAACTTGTCTAGTTGTTCTGTACTTGTTTGACTGCTTTAAAGCAATGTTAACTATACAAATACATAAAATACATACACAACACAACAACGACTGATGTTTCGATGATAATGGATAAAATTATAGCTGTAATATAATGCACTCTTAACCACAATGTATTCAAATTACAAAATTAGCATATTAATAGCAAATATATCTCACATAAATGCGATAATGTGAGTAACGTTATATATGCTAGTGAGCTCGGTTGGGTACTGTTGAAATTATTAGTGCTTTCGTAATATTTGCGTAGATGTACCAAGTAACATCGTCAACCGGCTCATTATTCTTATATATAGCACTTTGAGAGCAGGAGATGCCATGGTGACCGAGTTGATCAACTGCAGTACCAAACTATCAGTGATGTGCAACACAATACCTTGCACCCAAGCGTAATCTAATAGCTAGACGAAAAGCGTATGGATCTATAAGGCTACCAGTTTTGTAAGCAGGAATGGCCTGTAATTAACTAGGAATAGACACACAGACAAACACAAACATAAATTAGCATTTAAAATATAATATTTAAGGATTATTTACCAACTCTATGTAAAGAGTTGTCATTATATCAGTAGGTATGCAATACAATAATGTATTACTTACTTACCGTTCGTTAACTTGGCTGTACATACAGAAATCAAACAGTGAAAAAAAATGAAAAATAGGTACATAAAAAGTAAAAAAAAAAAACAAATTGACGGATTTTAAACGCCTTATTGCGATTTTTTTTTCCCATATTCATCGAGTGGGGTATTAATATGAAGGGCTTTAAGAAATGATTCCCTATATACATATAACTTGCAGTTTTAATTTCAATGGTACGATAAATCGTTTACCGAATGTAAATAATATGTTGTTTTTACATATTTTTATAAGAGTTTTTTAATTTATTTTAATTTCTTCGTTTTTTTAAACGCGCAGGGTCCAGAGAAATATGTCAGCAGGGAACTATGATTATCTGAGTACTCCTCAGACGCTACGAGTTTTTACGTAACCATATGAAGTTAACGATTTGAAGCGCTCATAGAGATCTTGCTAAGTCGTTCTTGGCTGACTAACTAAGTTAAGCGACGTTCGCTGTGGTAATTACTGGGATGGGTGACCAACTAGTAGCATTGCTACTGAGCGCTTCTGTACTTTCGAAGGCACCTAAAGACGTCGGTCCCGGTTTTTGAGCTATAATTCTGTCGCCAAGCACCTACCGGTGTGTTCCGGCAGCTGTCCTTGAGAACCAGTAATTCTACGTTAGCCTGAGCAACATCTTCGACCACATCATCACTTTCCATCAGGTGAGATAGTAGTCAAAGGCTAACCTATCAGGCATAAAAAAAATATATCGGATGTACTGTCACCATACTTATTTCTACCGGTAATCAGTAATGTTCGCATTACTGTGTTCTGGGTTGAAGGGTGAAATTACAGGCACATGAGACTGAACAACTTTATGTAGTATACAATATTAGACTGTTCAAATTTAAAAATAATTAACTATTCTTTTGAATAACCAACATTTTTGCATTATTTTGATTGTGTATACATTTATTCCTAAGAATAGTGGGTCTCTAGTAACTATCTGACGATTGATAAACCGAGCCTTAGTATAGCACAACACAATAGTTTTGCCAAAACGACAAATGAGGCTTGCGTGCGAGCTGGTTCGGGTTCCGCAACATCATTTTTTTATGATATAACAACGCTGAAAGTAACTATTATCTAATCTTTGTCGAAGGCATGTTTCCTAAGGTTACACAATAATATTGTTGTTTTCTCTAATCAAATTTTATCAATAATCTTATTTAGTAATTTGTTACTGACAGTTACAAATTACTAAATGTTGTTAAAGTGTTGCAAAATTAATTATTTATCTATATGTAGCTATGCTGTCTCTTAGTTCGAGTGGCCTAAATCGACAATTTAGAATTTCGAGATGATAGTTCAATCTCGAGATTTATACATACAGGGTTATTGGTATTTATACATACAGGGCTAACAACCTCTTAGGGCTGTCATCTGCAAGTCGTAACAAACATTTTGAGATATTTTTATTTAAAAAAATGTTTTTTGTTTTAATGCCTACTTCGAGCTGAGAGCGTTCACCGTGGCTACACTGGACCGCGCTGTGCTCCCTTTGAATAGAGTTTTGATGACGTCGAGCAAAGTAATAAAAAATATGAAATAATACATTACAGGCACAAGAGACTTTTAACATTAGATGGGCATCGTACTTATTCCGTCAAAAAATATAAAAAACACGTAAAAAAATATTTTTTTTTTCTTTAATTGCTAGGACTAGCAGATGTCAACCCTAAGAGGTTGTTAGCATATTACCAATAACCCTGTATAAGCGTCATCTAAAAAAATACGCAGTCGAAGTAGAAGACAACAGGCTAGTCGAAATCTCCGAGCGGTCCGCTGAATGAGCATCTTTACTGCTCGAAAACCGGTCGGAGATTTCGACTAAACTCCGTGAGTGCTAGCCGGTATATTTAGTAAATAAAAAGAATCCGTTTGTTGTTAATGTTGTAAGTAAAATTCTTCAGACAGCTGCGTTTTTCCTACCCTCGTAGGATATGCGTGATGATAATGTTATATTTTCTTTCATGGCATTATGATTTGACACGTTTTCGAATCTATTACGAATTACAAGTAATGATTAATAATAGTACAAGATGACATGATCATTAGCTAATTTACAAGTAGGTGTAGTGGGTGGGTGTAGCTAATTGAAGCTAATAAAAACATGTAGCAGTAATTATTATTTTTCCATTGTTGTGTTTTTTCTCACAATTAAGTAAGCGTAAGCGATTATTTAATTTGTGACTCTTGATTGCTTCTTAAATACACACGTTAGTTGTGTTATATATAAGGTGCAACAATCATCGCTTTAGGTTTTAGGGCTCCACAGACAATGGGCAAAATGGAACCCTAGACACTCCGCTGTCTATCTGTCTGTACGTCCATATGCCACGGGGCAGTTCACAAACGTAATAATATACAAACCTGAAATTTTATATTAGATTTAAATTTGAAATTATATTAAATTAATTTTAAGGGAGGGCTCCAATAAGTCGAAATAAAAACATTCATGCAGTGTATATAATTTCGTGCAGTGTCAACGTCTGACTAGAACTCATCGAGCAGAACAATTTTTTATATTAGAACATTAATGAATAGGTTTCTGTCAAAATTGAAAAGTTTAGAGTACTATTCTATCTCGAAAACTAATCTAGTTAGGAATCTCAAATATCGATATATTATGTATCATACTACGAATTTGTAGATATCATAATAAACGAGAAATATTGAAAAAGCTTATCTATAAACGTGGTTTTGAAGATGTGACTAAAACTACAGAATAAAAAGGACAAAACTTAGCCAAGGTTTTATTTTTTACTGTTGCAATGTGGAACCACCAGCGGAAAAGAGCGAGGGCCACCTTGAACTTCGCTTTTTTTATAATATAATAATATTATGTTGTATATTACTGTATCAACCGGATCGTCCACTGCTGAACACAGCCTCCCCTATTTAGGGAGTATGTGCCATAATCCCCACGCTTGGCAGGCGGCTTGGGGATCGCAGTTCTATAGAAAGCGCTGCTGCCCTTCCGGTATTTTTCCCTTAGTCGCCTCTTACGACACCCACGAGAAGATATGGGGAGGTGCAATTCTAACCCGGCACCCCACGGGGTATATCAGTACTAGTGTATTAAAGTATTATTATATGTTCTATGGCATTATGCTATTTTTTTTATATATTATAAGAGGTAATTATAGTGTATTACAAGAACATCCTTATAAGGTATATCCATGATGCATCCCGACGTTTCACTGGTTATCCTGCCTTTCTAAATTTGAACCAAGAATTGTTAGCAATTCGCTCAAAGCGCCATTCGCCCGAATTGTTAATTAAGTCTTATTTCGTCAAAATAGAAAGTAATGTTTTAACAATGATCGTATTGCTAAAACCAAAAATTTCAGATAATCTTGATTTTGGTCTTTGGACGGAGATATATTTCGAAAATGGACGGTTTATGTACCAGATATCTAACACACAAATCACATATTTAAATAATTATACTATAGTCAAAATTAATGCTATTCTGACCTGAACTTGTGCACGAATAGACCCCAAAATATGTTTAAACTTTAAATATGAATTTAGGTCGAAATAAATTACATAAACTCATAATGAAAAAGCAGTAAAGTGCTTAACTAGGTTCAAACGTCGCATCACCCCGTAAAAAATGTATTTGTTTTCATCACAGCTTACAAAATACGAGTTATATATATTATACATTGTTATATTTTTCAGTACTTCATATTTGAATTGAGTGGTAATATGTACAAACCCACAGGTTATATACGTATACAGAAATTCTAGGAAACTCGAATTTTTCTATCTGAAAACTTTTAGTTAGAACCAGTAACAAAAAGTTTGCAGTTTAGCATAATTATACCATACTCAATGAACAAAGCCTGATCGGAGTACATTAATATTTTTTTCTGGGTAAGTTGTACAAACTTGAAAATCAGGTATCAGATTTGTAATTTGTTTTAAAATTTGACTGAAAACCAAATATTGAGTTAGGAATTATTTTAAAATACATAAAATTGTATTGTCATTCCGTTTACAAGTCTGTTTCTATGAGACCTGTCGCATAGAAACAGACAGACAGCCAGACAGGGCATCAATAGGCGTCCGTTTTGCCCTTTGGTTACGGTACCATAGAACATATAATAATACGGTACCTTAAATCAGCAAACTTCGTTTCAGAAAGCAATTACCTCTCAAAGGCAAAAAATGTACCATTAGCTATACAACATTAGACTTCATATTTTAACCTTTCGCTTCCGTGCTTCGAAGGGCACGTTACCGTCGGTCCCGGTTCTTGTCTTAAGATTGCAGTCGTTATGGCATGGTGGTAGAGCATTTTGCGAATGCCCGCCTGGCTAGCTACCACCTTCAAGTAGAAAACCTGTCGCCAAACACCTAACGGTGTGTTCCGGCAGCTTGTCCTTGAGAGCCAGTAATTATAGGTTAGCCTGAACAACATCTTCGACCGCATCCTCACTTACCATCAGGTGAGATAGTGGACAAATTAAGGCTAACCTATAAGGCATAATTTTTTTTTTTTTCACGAGACTGCACTTTCTTTATGCAAATAGTAAAGTATGTTTAATTGTGTGTGGTCGCGTCATTATTACTACGGGAGTTCACTTTGACGGCAGTATCAGATGTACGTCTTACTCATGTACTTCAAACAACGTTTTTTATTCCATTGTTTATCCACGTGGCGGTTTTTAATAACTGTTGTTTTCTCTCATCATTTCGTTTAATCGGTTCAGCCTGAGTGGAAAACTACTGGGTATAAAACAATATAATACCTACACAAATCAGTAGAAATTATTTTATAACTTAAAAATCGCTTTATAACCCTGTTAGCGAAACGAACCTAAATTGTCGCTGAAAATCATTGCCTCTCACTTGCACCTATGGACAGCTGTAATGTGCAAGAGGGAGTGAGAGGGTTTCGGCGCCATTTCAGCATACTTTATTAAACCACAGTAGAGTATACAGTGGTTTATATGTAGATTATTTTGTTATTTTGTTTTTAATGATTCTTATCTATGAACTACGAGTATCTTCTAATATATGAACAGTCAGAAGTGTCTACGAAGGCTCGTCTGGCTGTCCATGGAGGAGTGTTGGGTCCGACACTAATGTATGGTACTGAAAGTTGGGTGTTGGAAAAATCATGAAAGTAGAATAAATGCAGTATATAGCGTACGCCCGACGCCCAGCTGATGTTAAGTGGTAACCTCTGCCCATAACAGATGCATTTTGTGACAAAGTGACGAACGGAACTGTGTCTATCACCCAGAGAAAAACGTTGTTGCTTTTAGCGACAAATGTCTAATGGCGGCAGCTAGCCAAAATGCAGTGTGCCAACAATGTTTATAAGGCCACCAAGATAAGGGTTATGTTAATGAATAGATTCTGGCGTTACTTTGCGTAAATCCATATTTAATAATAACAAATATTTTGAAAATGTCTGTTATTTGTTAAAAAAACAGAAATTAATCTTTTAATAAAACACTGAAAATATATAAAATATATCTGTGACAATTCCGCCTAATTTTCCTGTTAAACCGATGTGACGTCCCAAACGCCACGCAGCCGAACCGGAAGAATTTTCGACGCGGCCGCTTCTACACGAAGCATCTTCAGGAGTTTTTGACTCTACGAGAGCACGATCGAGACTTATATTTTTTAAGTGTTTTATTAAAACATTGATTTGATATTTTCTTAAAATATTTGTTATTATTAAGGCTTATGTTATTTAAAACTGATAACTGAGGAAGTTTTAACATATTTCTTAGCATCAGTTTCACCAGGGTGTTATGCCATAGATCTTTATTCACGCGAGTATTGTACACAATAGCTAAATTTGTGGTATCATCATGTTTGGTTAGTCATTCAGGAGTCATTTGTAGCGACCACAACATTACTATGAAGTATGTGTTTACGATCCGCCGCTGAATAGAGTTGCATCACGGAGAGATGCGGTCACAGACAGTTACTTATAAACAAGCTACACTTTTGACGATCGCTTCCTATATTTCAGCATCAGCCATTCACGGCTTACTGAGACGTTTAGTAATTCACGAAATAACTAAGTCCGTGAGGCCGCGGTAGTGTTGTGCTTGTGACTAGATTTTTTTTGAAGTAATTGTGTTGGAACAAGCTCGAGGCCTATCTGATGTTAAGCGGACTAACCTCTGCTTATAACAGATGCATTTCGTAACAAGTTATGAATTGCACTGCGCCCGTCACCTTGAGACATATTTGCTAAATCTCATGTGTCTGTAATTTTTCTGGCTCTCCAGGACTGCTGCCGGAACACACCGTTAGGTGCTTGGCGACATATTTTCTACTTGAGGGTGCTCGCTAGCCAGGCGGGCATTCACAAAATGCCCTTCAACCAAGCGGTGAAGCTCAAGCCCGCGGCGGGATTCGAACCATGGACCTGCTGCGTGGCAGTCCATAGCCCATGCCACTGAGCCATCACTGGTTCACAAAAAGATGTCTGGTTTTATAATTATCTATAAAATCTAAGACAAGTTTTCTGTAAATGCACCTTCGCTAGTTAAACCGCTCTGATGCCAATTTGTCTATATTTCTATGTCTACTCGTATATTTTGTTTATAGCTGGTAGGTAAACTTTTGACCACAATCTCATCTGATGGTAAGTGACTATGTGGTCGATTATGTTAACAGACTTAACCTAGAATCGCTGGCTCTCAAGGATAGCTGCCGGACCGATGATGAGACACCGCTAGATGCTTGGCTACAGATTTACTTTTTGAGGGCGGTAGCTAACCAGGTGGTCATACACAAAATGCCCTACCACCATCAGACAATCAGTATTAAATGCCACTAGCGGGCATCCATCCAAGTCATGACCGCGTTAACGTTGCTTAGCCCAGTTGATCAGTTAAGACCGAATAGACAAGCTACGCTAAGAAATCTAAAATAATGTTGTTAGATTAAATAAAAACTGGCCAAGTGCGAGACCAACCGATGTCTTTTAACCACAACACGTCGTCGTACTAAATATTCGTTATTTTATCCATTCTCTTCAGTATGCAACGTTAAAGACAAACGTTTCTAACATACGACAACACTTTATGCCGCGAGGGTTAAAAAGAAATAATAGCGAAGTCTCATTATTGCGGAACTTAGGATACAACAACTATTATCAAAATGTTAGATTGTTGTTAGAACTCTCAGACAGAATCTTCCTTTAATTTAAATTTCCAGACATTTTAAAAAATACATTGACACAATAAAAACACCACAAAATTCCTGAGGATGTTGGTGTTTCGTCATCCAGACCAGACATATTTCTTTACCAAAAATATCTAAAACGCTTATAGAATAGACCTTACTGTGCCGTGGGAAACAAACATACCTAAGGACCACACATTAAAAACAAACAAAATATTATTAATTAACCAAAAACGGTTATGTGGTTAATTTATATGCTGTAGAAGTTGGAGCAAGGGGTATACCAGCGGGGGTGCTTGGTCAGGATATCTCCTCGTGTGCCTGAATGCTGCTGGTCTCCTACGGATACGTTTTATCTGGGGGGTACAGCAGCGTATTGGGCCGGTGCACCCTGGGCAACAATCTGTATGAGATCTTGTTGACCGTTGGCCAAAATCCTGACGCGTGGGGTCCCTCCGCGTGTTCCTATGAAGGTAGCATAGGACACAGTGGATGGGGCGGGCAATGGCTAGGTCGGTGGAGTCATTGCCGAGGAGGGGGCTGAATAGCCCGTGGCGCGGCAGGGAGGGTCAACTCGGCCACCCTGTCGGGTCAAACTTGGGGCAGCTGTATAAACCACAGCTGCAGCGGACCTTCGAGTCGTAGGATGGCGGGCCTGCAAGGCCCGCGGCGCGGCAGGGAGGGTCAACTCGGCCACCCTGTCGGGCAAAACTGGAGGAGCAGCTGCATAACTGCAGCCGCAGTGGACCTTCGGGTCGTAGGATGGCGGGCCTGCAAGGCCCGTGGCGCGGCAGGGAAGGTCAATTCGGCCACTCTGTCGGGCGCATGGCGTCTCCGAATCCTGTGGTTTGGTGTCTGCCCAAAGGATGCATGGTCGGGGGGAACCCGGCCGCTAGGGCACCACAGGGGACCTCACCCCTCAAAAAAGGAAAAAACATAATGGAACACTTGGCGAATGATAAAAATCCCCAGGTGGGTAAATCCCACCCTTCGAAAGAAGGCTGCCCCATCGTATCTGGGGGGGGCAACATCCGCCTCGCGGGCTCCAGCCCGCGCAACAACGACCATGGCAATTTGAATTTGGACTCCGATAAAGAGGTGGAAGTCTCTGGTAGCTCTCTCGCGTCTAACATGGAAGTGAGTGGGTCTCCACAGACTTCGCAGGAGAAACTCAGCATAGGAGATGCTGAGAAACTTGATGGCATCTTTGCCAACCAGTCGGAGTCTGACTCTGATATGAGTTGCGTGACGGTGTCATCTCGTGGCTCTGGGGTTTCTGCAGCCCGATCCCTGCGGAAGCGACGTAGAAGTGAGAATGAGGAAAACTTGGGTGACGCTTTACCACCACCTAAGGTTACACCCAGCCGGCGCAGACGAGGGCGACCACCCAAGGCTGTCCTGGGGAAACCACGCGAAGAGGAGGTACAGCTCATGGCTGAGAAAGAGCTGCAAGAAAAGACGGTGGTCATGACGGCCGCTCAATTCAGGAAGGTGACAACGCCTGTAGCTACCCCAGCCTCTCTTGGCGATCAGGACGCTGCTCAATTGGAGGCCATGGTTCTGGCTTCGGTGGACACCATCATAACGGTGGCCACGAAGTCGAAGAATCTTAAGGGCACGAGCGTAAAGGCCCTGAAGGATGCCGCGGCAACGATAAAGGCGTCCTTCCAGGAGTCAAGAGCCCGCTCGATGTCCGAGGAGGTAGCCCTCCTAGTGAAGGCAAATGAGAAGCTCACGACGGAGGTAAATGTACTCCGCCGTGAAATGGAGCAGCTGCTAAAGACAAGGACAGTCCAGCTTCCAGACCCAGCTCCAGTGGCTAGACAGGGGCCTTCTGCAGAGGAGTTGACGCGGGCTATCATGGTGCAAGTTGGCACTATGATGAATGCCCGCATGGAAAGCCTGGAGGAGAGGCTCCTCCCCGAAAAGCGAGTGAGGCCCCCTCTGGCCGCTGACAGGCGTAAAGAGGCGATGCCAAGTGTGGCACCAGTGAGCACTGCACCTATGCCCCCACCTAAGACTTTACCCAAAGCTAAGGTGAGCAATAGCAAGGTTGGTCACCGCCAGCCACCTCCTATTGTGGAACAGTGGACGACTGTCGTAAAGAGTGGAGCTAATAGGAGGCGGCGCGATAGAGTGGAGCCGGAGCAACCTCAGGATTTGAGGCCCACCCTACCAGTACGGGTTCGGGAGTCGAGACCCACCCCACAAGTGCGGGCTCAGGCACCAAAATCGGCACAACCCACCAGTGCCAAAGCAAGAGCTGTCAAACTCCGCCCGCCGCGTAATGCAGCCGTTGTGATTACGCTGCAACCAGGGGCGGCGGAGAAAGGCATCACCTATGCTACGGTGATAGCCGAGGCGAAAAGCCGGATTGACCTCGGAGCTCTCGGTGTGCCTCCACTCAGAATGAGGACTGCGGTTACCGGTGCCCGTATCTTGGAGATCCCAGGCGCTGATAATGGGGCAAAGGCAGACTCTCTGGCTGTCAAGCTCCAGGAGGTATTACAGGGGCCCGAAGTACGGATCTCGAGGCCAGTAGCCACCGCTGATCTAAGAGTGAGTGGCCTGGATGACTCGATAACTCCCACGGAGTTGGTGGAGGCCCTGGCCAAAACTGGTGGCTGTGATCCGTCGGCAGTTAAAGCCGGTGGGATCAGAAAAGGTGCCGCTGGTATGGGAGTTGCCTTTGTGCGGTGCCCTATGACGGCCGCCATCAAGATTAGGGATGGTGGGGGCCGAATTCTGGTGGGCTGGGTGGCCGCGCAAGTTCGGATCCTCGAGGCCCGACCCCGCCGATGCTACCGTTGCCTTGTACTGGGCCACGTTGGAGCCCAGTGCAAATCGGAAGTTGACCGCAGTGATGAGTGTTATCGCTGCGGTCAAAAAGGCCATAAGGCAAACGAGTGCTCTGCCGCACCCCACTGTTCCCTCTGTGCTGCCACGGGGAAGGCTGCAGACCACCTTTCTGGGGGCAAGGCTTGTGCCAAGCCCCCGGCGAAACAAAGGCCAAAGCGGAAGGCCGCTGCGTCTGAGGCCAAGGCCCAGTCGCAGCCGCTCGGTCCTGATACAGGGCAGGTGGAGCGCATGGAGGAAAGTTAGTTATGGCCTTAACTTTCCTCCAGGCGAACCTCAACCATTGCGCTGATGCTCAGGCTCTCCTTCTGCAGAGCCTAGCAGAGCGGTTGATTAAGGTGGCGGTAATTGCCGAGCCGTACGTGGTTCCACCCAGGTCTGACTGGGTGGGGGACCTCGATGGCTTGGTGGCAATCACTACCCAATCGCCTGCCCGTGCCCCATCTCTCGAAGGAGTGACGAGGGGAAGGGGCTACGTGGCAGCTTCTGTGGGTGAGACTATCGTCGTTGGGGTCTATCACTCCCCCAACAAGCCCCTCCACGATCTTGAGGTTCTCCTTGGCGAGGTGGGTTCTTTAATCGGACAGACCCGCCCACGCCCCCTGATCGTCCTCGGGGATCTCAACGCCAAATCTTCGGCGTGGGGGTGCCCGAGGACGAACCCGCGGGGTGACACCGTGATGGAGTGGTTAACTGAGGTTGGCCTGTGTATAATAAATCGCGGGACGGAAAACACTTGTGTCCGGCAATGGGGTGGCTCAATTGTCGATGTGACATTCGCCACTCCGGACCTGGCCTGCCGTATACGCAACTGGCAGGTGTTGGTGGACGAGGAGACAATCTCTGACCATCGGTATATCCGGTTCAGCGTCTCCTCGTCCCTGGCGGACACAGTAAGAGAAGGATCACGCGAGATCGGTCCACGATGGGCCCTGAAGCGCCTCAATGCTGAAGTATTGCAGGAGGCGGCCCTCGTCCAGGCGTGGAGTAGATCTTCTCCAGACCCGGTCCTAGTGGACATTGACGTGGAGGCGGATGGGTTGTGTGAAGCAATGTCGCGCGTATGTGACGCAGCGATGCCACGCGCACGGGCCCCACAGCTCAGACGCCAAGTCTACTGGTGGTCGGAGGAGATCGCCGATCTTCGGCGAGCCTGTGTGACGAGGCGCCGCCGATACCAGCGGTATCGGAGGCGGCGGCGGCGGGAGACGGAGGTGTCGGATTCCCTGTACGCCGCATACAGAGAGGCTTCCAGGGCTTTACGTGTAGCCATTAAAGAGGCCAAAATGCGAGCCTGGGAACAGCTGCTGGAGGGGCTTGAGCGCGATCCGTGGGGCCGCCCGTATATGTGGGCGAGGCAAAAGCTTCGCCCCTGGGCCTGCCCCACCACTGCCTCGCTCCTCCCGGCGGTGCTCCAGAGAGTGGTTGATGGCTTGTTCCCCGGTGCCCCGGGGACAGATTTTACGCCTCCCACTGCGCAGTTGGCCTCAATGGTCGATCTCGACGCGATCGAAGACGAGCCTGCCCCTATCTCCGATGGAGAGATAGGCGCCGCATTGCTCAGGATGAAGGCCAAGAACACGGCGCCCGGACCTGATGGCATACCGGGTCGCGCGTGGGCACTTTCCTTTGAGCATCTGGGACCCTCCCTGAAAGCTCTGTTTGACAGATGCCTCAGGGAGGGAAAATTCCCCAAGCGGTGGAAGAGGGGCAAGCTCGTCCTTCTGAGGAAGGAGGGCCGTCCCGCGGACGAGCCATCTGGCTATCGTCCCATCGTGCTGCTTGATGAGGCGGGCAAATTGTTGGAGCGTGTCGTCGCTGCCCGCCTTGTCAAGCACCTGGAGACGACAGGACCCAATCTCGCACCCACCCAGTTCGGGTTCCGGAGAGGTCGCTCGACGCTAGATGCCATCTCCTGCGTCCGCAGCCTCTCCGAGGAGGCGTGCTCCAGTGGTGGCGTGTTGCTTGCCGTGTCGTTGGACATAGCCAACGCTTTCAACACGTTGCCCTGGGCCACGATACTCGGAGGACTGGAGCACCATAGAGTGCCCCAGTACCTTAGAAGACTCGTCGGGGACTATCTTTCCGATAGAGAGGTAGTCTTCCCGACGACGAACGGGAAGGGGCGAAGTCCAATGACGCGCGGCGTTCCGCAGGGGTCGGTTCTAGGCCCCCTCCTGTGGAACGTTGGGTATGATTGGGTCCTTCGTAGTGCTAACCTCCGTGGCGTCAGCGTCGTTTGCTACGCTGACGACACATTGGTTACCGCTCGGGGAGGGGACTACAGGGAGGCGGCGATTCTGGCCACGGCCGGTGTCGCGACGATCGTGGGCAGAATACGGATGCTGGGCCTGGAGGTGGCGCTCCACAAGTCAGAGGCCATTTATTTTTATGGCCGAAGACGGGCGCCACCTGCAGGCTCCACCATTGTGGTGGGCGGAACCTCCATTCCTGTGGGGTCGTCGCTGAAATATCTCGGCGTCGTCCTCGACAGTAAATGGAGGTTCGATGCGCATATGCGGCAGCTGTCCCCCAAACTCCTGGGGACAGCTGGCGCATTGAGTCGCCTCCTCCCGAACACCGGTGGAGGAGGAGGGAGCTGCCGCCGCCTCTATACAGCGGTGGTCAGCTCCATGGCCCTGTACGGCGCCCCGATATGGGCAGGCTCTCTCCGCCGAGAGGGCACCTCTGCCCTGCTTGCGGCACAAAGGGTGATGGCAGTGAGAGTGTGTCGAGGGTACCGCACACTCTCCTGCGAAGTTGCGTGCGTCCTCGCCGGACTGCTCCCGTGGGACCTTGAGGCTGAAGTCCTAGCCTCGGTCTACCAACGCAGAGCGCAGGCTCGGGAGCGGGACGAGCGACCGGCGCCGCGGGAGGTGGCACATTGGCGCGATGACGCCAAGGCGTCAGCTATCGCCACGTGGGGCGAGAGGCTCCTCGCAGGATCCACACAGAGGGGGGCCGGCGCTCGACGACTTCTCGAAGCGATCCGGCCCGTACTCGGAGAGTGGGTCCGAAGAAGACACGGGAGGCTCACCTTCAGACTTACGCAGGTTCTCACGGGACATGGCTGTTTCGGGAGATACCTGTGTAATGTCGCACGAAGGGAGCCATCCCCGGCCTGCCACCAGTGCGGCTGCGTGGAAGACACCGCCCAGCATGCACTGGAGGCATGCCCAGGAGGAGCGGGACCGCGGCGATCCCTGATTGCGGTTGTGGGGTCCGACCTCTCCTTGCCGGCCATTATCTTAAAGATGGTCGGTGACGAGAGGTCGTGGGAGGCGGTGGCCTCGTTTTGCGAGACAATTGTCTCACAAAGGGAGGCGGAGGAGCGGGAAAGGGAGAGGGATCCTCTCTCTGTTCCGCTCCGCAGAGCGCGAACACGGAGGCGAGCCAATCGTGCTCGTACTCCGTCTCCGCTTGGAGGACCTGGGGTGCTGGCCGTGGGGGCAGCCGGCACCCCCATCAGGGCTAGGTCCTCATGAGGTGTGGATGCCCTTGTGTTCCAGGGCATCCCACGAAGTGGCGATGGGGAGGGAGAAAATCCCAGAGGCTGGGCTCGTTTGGGCGGGCGGCGACGTTGATGGGGGCTGCGGATGAGAGCGCGAGTGACCCCGCGACCCCTGTCAATAGTCGATGACGGCGGAACACCATGAGGTTTTTAGTCGGTAGTGGGGTCCCTATTGACCCTGAGTCCGACATAACCACCTGCTCCCCGGCGGGTGTGTATGCGTAAAAGCATTTTCCTCATGTCAATAAAAAAAAAAAAAGGGGTATACCAGCGAAATCACTATTTAACCTACCTAAAGACCTTGGCCTGCCAAGAACAACCGTAACTTCCAACCTAGAACGTGCATCTAAGGCGGCATTAGTAGGATCTTACCAAATTTGGTTAGGTAGGGGAGGAGGCTTGAGCGGGAAGGGGAGCATTGATATATCATAAAGAGGCCTCTTAACCCTGCACCTGGGTTGCAAGCCCCAGGCTCCTCTAGCCTCTTCCTCTGCAACGCGCATGAGATTGTGGTACAATAAATGTGATGTAGAAGCACGTATTGCATAATTTTTTACATGTTTTGTTTTCTCAGGCTACCGGCAACTTGTTGAAGGCATCACATGTTATGTTTACCCACTTAAGTGACGCAATGTGAATATTGCACTTACCTAATTAAATACCTATCGCAACAGATGCAGTTTCGAAATAATACAATCACTATACGGGTGACTACCACCTTCGCTCGAGATAATGGTTCAAACGAACACAAAACAACCAAAATCATATCATAACTGTTACTGAATATGCTTTTAGGTAAGCACCTACAACTTTACAGCGTGAAATAATTTCTGCTGACACCAATAAAATAATTTTAATTGTTTTATTTTATGAATTCATGATATTCAAGATTTTATCGTTAAAGACTTTATTTATGTATGAATTATTAAAAATAACTGACCCAGTTTTACTAGTAGAAGATTAAGTTTTTTTTTATTTAGAGTTCCGTTCCAACAAAACAGGACCTTTTACTAAGCATCGGCTGCCTGTAATACCTTTACAAGGCTGTGCATTTGGAACACTAAACAAGTAACACATAAGTACCTAATATAGAAACATTGACGGAATATGGCGGCCAGGCAGAATGAACACGGAGTGCATAATACGAAGAGAAGACAAAAAAAAACATGCTTCTTTCACGATTTAAGGGTTTGCCATGCTGTTGAAAAGAACAATGTAATATGATTTTCGCGGCTTTATTTGTATCGTGTCGTGTGCCGTCGCCACTTGAACTGCTCTTTTGTTTTTAGCTGATACTCTAGAATTTGAACCTAGAATTACTGGACAGCTGCCGGAACATACCGTTAGGTGCTTTGTGGCAGTTAGCCAGGGGGGCATTCGAAAAATGCCCTACCACCATGCTATAACGACTGCCATTCTAAGATAACAACTGCTACCGTACAAAGCATGCGCACGCTCAGTAGTATGTCACTGATGCCGCGGTCACCCATCCAACTCATGACCGTGGCGAACGTTGTTTAACTTCGCTGATCGGTTCAGAATGGCTAAGCAAACTTCGCTAAGAGAGCTTCAAATATAATTATATTAGATAAAGGGTAGTTTAAATACTGACAGCCCGTTTAACATCGTCGGCCACATCACCACATACAAGCAGATGAGATAGAAGTCAGCTTATCAGCGCTATCTAATAAAACATCCTTCTACCCAGAGCGCACAAAAACTTCATTGCACAAGCAAGAACTTTTCTCCTCCATGCATTTTACGAAGTGCGTTGATCTCATTTTTTGCGACCCTCAAAGGCTCAAACAAATAGCTTCATCTACATAGGTGTTTGGGTTAGAGGTTTGAGTTAAATGATGAGGGAGGACACTAAATATTCAAATTATCTTTGAATGTCATTAATCTTAATTATACGATGGATGATTATCAGAATGGGTCAGATCTTATCGAGTACATACGATATATCTTTAAAGACGATAAAAGCATGGTTTAAAGAATTGCTAAAATCGATTCCCGGAAAAAAACAAAAGGCTAACTGCTACGAAAGGCTGTGCTTGTGTATCCACAATATTCACAATACAAGAAGAAGAATTATTATAATTGTGGTGTAAATACTCGTAATTAACGTTTCAGGATAAAGACGAACGTAAAAGTAAGACAAAGGTTGACTTCTTGTGAAAGGAAATAGATATTGGAAATGCAAGGAAAAATAAGGCGAGGAAGTATAATTATAAATAACTAGCTTTCCGGGCGCGGCTCCGCCCGCGCGTATGTCGGTTATCGCGCGAAAACATTAACCTCTTTTTGCGCAGTCGGATAAAAACTATCCTATGTTTTTTCCCGGGTCTCAAACTATCTCCATACCAAATTTTATTCAAATCGGTCCAGTAGTTTTGGCGTGAAAGCGTAACAGACAGACAGACAGACAGAGTTACTTTCGCATTTATAATATTAGTACTGATTGTATAATGCTAAACGGGCTTCGCTATAATAAGTGGTATGTAACTTACGAGTCATCATGACCACCAGTCATAACCTGAATAGAGATCTCTCTCAACGGTAATGGCACAAATGGATGAATTTTTTGCAGTCTGGATTTTGAATTCATATGTTAATACATAAATTTAATAAATAGATGTAATAACTTAAAATAGGCTTCGTACACCACTTTTGTACCGACCACTCCTCGTAGCTACAAGTAACATGTGGTAAAGTAACAAAATCGTGCATTCAAAGGCAAGACCAAAGTAATGCATTCACAGCTAAACTTTTATTTGCCATATGTTAACCAGATCACCTTTCACCTCACAGTATTCTTGGATATCATATAAGAATCAGTTTTGTACCTGCGCCGATAATGTAATGAATGATGCTGGACGAGGCCAGTCTAAGAATAGTGGCGCAACGTGGTAAGTTTACATCCTTTCGCAGGCAGCGAAAGGATGGTCCCAGTGGTGCAGGATAGACACTTTGGGAAGACAAATTTTTTCTTGTCTTTGGTGGTTACCGTAGCACTTTTGCCTAGAAGTAGATCACAACACAACAAGTTAAAATAAAAAGACTAGTATAAGGCATGCTCACAGTTTCTCCTCTAAGCTGGCAGCGTCGAGCGGCTTCCCGCCGTGCTGGCTCTCGGCGTCGGCGTCCTTGACCTGCGGACATTATGCACGGTTAGTCACAACACCTGACGGTTTCGTTGCCGCTGCACTTCTCTCACCACGGCTATCAAACACGTCACAGATAAATCAGTCAAGTTTTTGTTTTGTTCTTCTTATGTCTGATGCCTTTGACCACTATCTCACCTGATTGTAAGTGATGATTTGGTCTAAGACGTTGTTCAGGCTAACCTAGAATTACTGGCTCTCAAGGATAGCTTCCGGAACACACCGTTAGTGCTTGGTGACAGATTTTTTACTTGAGGGTGGTAGCTAGCCAGGCGGGCATTCTACCACCATGCTATAACGACTGCCATCAATTAACAGACAACAACCGGAACCGATGGCTTAACGTGCCCTCCGAAGCACGTGCACGCTCAGTAGTAATGTCACCAGCGGTCACACATCCAAGTCATGACCGCGGATGAAACTTTGCTGTTCAGCTCAGAACGCGGCTAAGCAAACTTCGCTACGAGCGCTTCAAATTCCGATCAGGTACCATGAAACCTGATAAAAGCGACATGATTTACTTTAATGATGTCAACATTTATTTTATCGCTAACATACCTCATCTTTCACTTAAAGTCCCTGCACCACGGTAGCTTAAATTGACAGAGTAGGTATGGGACACACTCAGTCTCGGATTGGAATACCGCTCCTCGTTTAAATTAATATGTTCGTTGTAACTTTGAATATAACCCGCAAAGTAAATGTGGTCTCACACACCGAGGGTTTCCTATCAATACATAAGGTAACATATGTGAGTGAAATTTTTTTTCATTCGTTTTTACCCATTGCGATTTTCCCGCACATTAGATTTTGGACGATAACCACACTTAGGGCCCGTTTCAGAATGTCCTAATAAAGTTTCGGGTTGTTACGCAACACATAAAATAACTGAATGATAAAAAGGCCAGTTAACATGCTGCGCGTTTCAAGGTTTAACCGATGGATAGGCTAAATCGATGACTGTGAAAAGCAAAGATAGTGTTTTATTTATTAAATATGTTCTGGGTAGTAAAACCGGAACTTACTCGAACATTCTGAAACAGGCCCTTAGTTTGACGCTTCTTTGTGTGATGGTTTTACAGTACATCTAAACATAGTAATTTAATAATAGCACGTTTCTTGTATAGCCTGTTGTTGTTTTTTGTGTACCCGCATTTCTTTTAAACGCATCAGATAATTTACCATACTAACAGATATTCAGTGAAAATAAATCGGCTTCTTAAATCTTTTACGGTTCCAAAGATTAGACAGCCCTTTGAAGGTCGGACGGACCCCCGCGCCCCGCTTTCTAGTTCGGAATGATAAGAATTACTGAAGAACTACTATAGTAATTCTTATCATTCCGAACTAGATTATAACGAACTTGCTGGCTGTATAATATAAAAACATGTTTAATTGTAATGTAGCCTAAGCAAAATAAATGTAATTACATTCAATTCATCTGCAAATAATCACGATGAATTATTCTTATATTTTTCTGTGTTGATAAAATATGTACTTTTTTTCAGTAAATTGAGTTGAAAGTACAGATATGGCAACTCTTAGCCCATCAATTAAAGGTACAAAGTTGAAATAGTACAATATTGGATTGGAAAGTTTGGAATTATCATCCGATGTTCTTATTTATATGTGCTATTGGTTAAGATATACGGTTTTAGGTTATGTAAGCTTTGGTAGGCATATAGATATCTGTAGAGTCTAGTCTTGATATCACACCAATATATAAATGCGAAAATTTGTGAGTGAGTTCGGAATGTAGATGACTGAGTGTATTCCCTTGTCTGTTACTGACTAATTACTAATGACTCTATTGTCTCTTATTTCTTTGTCTATCTTAAGGATAATACTATAATTACTATATTGAAGATCAATCTCATCTCAAAACTTGTAGTTGTGCTACGTTTTTATTCGTGTCATTATTTTAGTATTTTATTTTCTACGTACGACGCGACACGACACGACGACGCGACACTGCGTCATCTACGATACTAAGCTGGATATGTTTGTTACTCCCTCACTCTGAAACGGCTGAACTAATTTAGTTAAAATTTGGAATATAGATAGTTTAAATCCTGTAATAACACAGGATAATTTTTGTCATCTTCTTCATCGCGTCTCACCAGTGTTTACGCGGGTGAAATCCCGCGGCGAAGCTAGTTAGGACATAAAGGAAAACTGTGTAGGAAATCTGATAAGTTTTGCGTTCAATAAAAACCGATCGTATAGATATTTGGTAGGTTATATAGTTATTTACTAATATCATTTCCCAGTGTTGGAACTGAATGTAAACAGGAAAATGAAATTTGAAATTTGACATTTCTAATGTTATTTTTCATTTCTGATAACTTGACAAGTTAGCTCTTGCAACATCTATGCAATTGTTTTATTTTCCGAAATTTTGGGACATAAATTGTGTATTATTATTATTTGTCCATTATCTCAACTATTGGTAATTAATGAGGTCGAAGATGCTTTTTAATTCAAGCTAAATTATAACAGCCTGTGCCGGGCTAGAATTTCACCCCACCATCTCTTCCCGTGGGTCCTGTAAGAGCGGCTTAGGGCAATATACCAAAAGACGGGCAGTAGAAACTTCTAAGGAACACTGCGGTCCCCAAGAAGCCTACACTAGAACACAACTGTTATGTGCTTGATTCAAAAGTTGTCAAGATTTTCTACTTGATCGAGAGAGTAACTATCGCATAATATATATATAAAATAATACTACGTATCTATAGCTAGGGATACTGGGATATCATTGTTTCAATCATCTGTTACTGAACAGTATAACAGCTGCAGCATATACCGACGTATTTCTTAATCCAGCTGAGGAAATGGTATTCGCATTTATTGAAGAATGACATAACAATTATCATTTTACGATAGCGCTGTGACAATTATACAATTGTTCTTTGTTATATATATAACAATGACAGCCACCAACCGACGCCGTTGCTGAAGATAAATCACGTAATATACTTCGGCACTACACGATATTACACTACATTAATTGTGGATATATACAATACAAAGATTAGAATCTAATTAAATCTGTAGTAACTAGGGGAAAATGGCACTAAGGAAGATATTAACCCACTTACCCCAACCGGGTGTTTACAAATCACCATAACACCGTTTAAATTGACTTAAATCTACCCTCAAATTATGTTTCAAAAATGTGACATTTCAACAAAATTTCTTTGATTACATCTGCATTCTTCAAGCTTGGTAATAAACAAATATGGATATTTTGAGTCATAAATTGAGAATTATAGCAACAGAGTTTTTTCGAATTACTATGTCTGGTAAAAGGTAAGCTATATGGAATGTAATTTATATTATTTTTTCATTATTTTTGCCCAAACCTAAGAGCCGTAAGCAACAACATACTAGCATATTGTAAGTATCTGTGACGATGGATAGTTCCAGGGTTATCTGGGTTAAAAGCGACAATATCGGCTCCTAATCATACTCTTAACCAACTCCACTCTATAAAATATTTAAGGTTACGAAATAAGAGCGTGGCCCACCTGGTAATTAAAAATGTTAAATTTCACATCCTTTCCTTTTCATTCCGCGAACTTTTTGACCTCCCCTCGTATACAGTATAAGTAATAAACGCCTGTCCAATACCTACAATGCAGTGTCACCTTTCTCGTTCTGCTGGAACTGCTATACGTTTGTCATTCCTGCTGTTATGGATTCCACAGAATAGGCAGAGTCCGGGGCAGAGGGCCCATAGCGATAACCTCTGCCTATAACAGATATATCTCGTCAGTGACGAGCTGCATAGCGCCCAGCACCCCGAGACATAGTGTTAAGTCTCATGTGCCTGTAATTACACCGGCACCCATATCCTACAAACCGAAACAGTACGAGTCTAACTGCTTGGCTATAGAAACAGACTGTGTGACAGCACTTCCCCAGACAAACTCATTCACAAGAGTTCTATACAGCTACTGTCAATAATACTAAGGACAATACTACTGAGTATTGACGGCATATTCGTGAGCGCCTTGGCAATGGCGGTATCAAGAACAATAAATAGATCGTACACTCATTATAAATGAGCAGAGAAACTCGAGTTGCGAAAAACATCGAATCACAATCGCCAAGTAAACTAACAAAAAGTTGCAAAACTTGCTGAAACGTGGCTTTGAGATATTGACAGTTACTCAATGTGTAGCTAATTAATTTAAATAGATGCAACAGACAACCTTACAATAGCACCTGGTAGGTTATAGAACAATTTGCTCGATGGGCCGTGGATTTTATAAATACAAAGCCACTATGTGCTAGCATTCGATAATGGCGTCAACAACTTGTTAGAACGATCGAACGATATAACTTCTTACAAGACGCTCAAAAGTAAATCACTGAATTGTATTGTAAACAATAAAAAAAAAGTAACAGCACCATGATGACTTAAAACAGTTACCTTACATTATCATATTTTTTGTGTTGGAAGTCAATAACGTTGTTTTTAAAAATATTTTTACTCTTTTTAGTGATGCATGACGTGCATGTACTGCTTACAAGATGATACACTCGCCTAAAATTCTGTTCACCTACAAGAATTGCTATTACCATAGAATCTTCTAGGTGTGCATGTCACATTTCTCAGTTCATTGACTAACTTAAAAATTACTCAAATGATTTTCATGTAATTTAAATGGGATCCACTTGGTATGCCTGGCAATCGTTGGCGTTGCCATATGAGGGAGGCATTTGTGCTTCGATATTTTACGCCTAAAAACTTGGTATGTGCCTACTTTATAGTAAAATATGTATTAGGGATGCCTTTCTTTCTTAGTCTTGAATTCATATTGTTTTGCTTTGAATTAATCAGTAGCTAATGTTAATACACAAATAAGTTATAGGTACCCTTCTTTTCTTTTTTGCATATACATATAATTAATTAGTACTAATTCCTATCAACCAAACACAGATTTTTTTTATTATACTGTGCTTGGAAGAGACTAGTCCACCCACAACATAGGGTATCCTAGTGACGGGGCTGGATTGACATATAGATGACTTTATGAAAATGTAGTATACCTAAGTACATAATAGTTAATGCATTGGATATCATTGTACGTAATATTCTCAAATCGATACTTTTATTTGTACTACCAACCTACTGGATTAGTAAATACGCACCTAAGCTTTTAATACCATATTTTAATTGTTTTCTATTTGCGTTTAATATTCTTTATTGAACAGTAAACATATTTGTATAGGATTCATAAGGTCCTGGATAAGGACATATTTTTTGGTACGTTTTGTCCCGATTTCCTAACTGTTCGTTTATGAAATTCGTTCGGAGTTGCTTGTGGAAGTTAGTAGTAATTTTATCTAACAGCATTATGAATACAGGTACGTATTCAAAAACTAGGCAAAACCGAACTTTGACAATAGCTCCGATAAGTTAACAACATTTGCCAACGACAGAGGTAGATGGTTGACAAGGTAAAAGATAAAAAAAAAACAGTAGAAACCCATTACAATACATTGGCGCATCGTAAGTGGGGCGGATGATATAATGCCGATACTTCGATAATGCTCTACAAAGTGCGCCTGATTACCGTGACGACGAACTAAGTCCTAACAGACGCGACTGCTTACATTTTACATCATGGACACAAAGCTACTCGCCCAGGCTCACCTCAACCGGTACATATCAGTATGTAATTCTTAATAATAGAAATTTATTGTTATCTTGTGGATACATTCACAGCCGATCCTCAGCGGTCAAAGAGACTTAGGTACCACCTGGTGGTCTGTCAGATATTCTGCCTCGAAGTAGTAGTGTGCAAATATGTGTTTAGGTGTGAATGGCACTGTAGCAAGTGAAATTACTGGACGAACGAGTCAAGAATCAACGTCTCAGAGTGATGAACAGTGCAGTGTCAAGCATAACGAAGATGTTGACACCGTAACTGTAATGGACAAGTGCGTGACGCTTACCATTTTTTTTTATGCCTGAAAGGTTAGCGTTTGACCACTATCTCACTTGATGGTAAGTGATGATGTGGTCGAAGATGTTGTTCAGGCTAACCTTGAATGACTGGCTATCAATGACAGCTGCCGGAACACACCGTTAGGTGCTTGGCGACAGATTTTCTACTTGAGGGTGGTAGCTAGCCGCATTCGCTAGGCGGGCATTCGCTGAATGCCCTACCACCATGCTATAACGACTGCCATCCTAAGACAACAACCGGGACCGACGGCTTAACGTGCCCTCCGAAGCACGGAAGCGCTCAGTAGTAATGTGCATTATGCGAGAAACTGGTCTGTCTAGTCTCTTCTTTTGTAAACAGATAATTTGTAAAATACCTTATGACTAGGTTAGGAAACTAATGCAGTATTAAATAGCTTAATACTTACAATTAAGTCAAGTGTTGCTTTTTATTATGACCTGTGTCATTAAGATATTTTTGGTTTAGTAATTACGGCTCAAGGACCTTGTTAGTCGTGGAGTGCTAACAAAACACACTAAATACCTGATTAGTAACTAAAATATCATTAAAGCCCTCACTCTCTACTTCTATCTCCTCGTTCTGAAGACCAATAACGACGAAACTACAGCTGTCGAGACAATGCTTTTGACAGTTCGGGTTCGTATTGTCGTTATGAATTAAATGGAGTAAAATATACCATAAATAAAATAGTTATAGTCACATAAATGCTCGACTGACATAATACTATGTAATCTGTTTTTAATTGGGGAAAGAATATTCATAAAACGAACTGTAATTTATTAGATAATATTAGAGAACTATTGCTGCAATATATACCTAGTTACTGTATCAGTCGGATAGTCCACTGCTGAACACAGCCTCCCCGATTGGGGTTTGCCATAATCCCCACGCTTGGCAGGCAGCTTAGGGATCGCAGTGTGACATATCAGTTCCTCAGAAAGTGCTAAAATAATAATATAAATATTGTATAGTGCTTCGAAAATATTCTGGTATAAAAGTATACGCAGTGCGCACAATATTTAGTGCAAGAGTGCACCTAGCCTAGCACAATACGGTGGAAGTAGGGCGATTGACATAATGCCGGTAGTTGTAATAGACGGACTCTAGATTCGTTAATGTACCAAAGCGACATTGAACGCATGCGATCGGCTTGCGTGACCATTTTGATACAACATTTCAGCTGATAGTACTAAACTGTACTTGTTGTTGTTGAAGGTAGCTTGCAGCTCAATTTGGCCAGTGTTTGACCGCCGTCGTCGACTTTTATTGATTTATAACAGTCTTCAAAAAAGGGGGAGGTTCTCAATTGGTCTGTTTTTTTATGTTTGTTACCTCTGTCAAGTGTCAAGTGACTGGGTGAACCGATTTTGATAAATCTTTTTTATTTGATAACTTAAAAATATTTTCCTTTCTTGATGATATAGTCCTTTACTATGAATGACAATCGATCCCGTAAGTAGCAATAGTCACTAATAAGAGTAAAAAATATTTTCTACCAAAAAATTGAACTGATTTCAACACTCAAAAGTGTGAATTAACTTGTCAAGTCGGTAACATGCGCAAAATATTGTGATACTCGCTACTTTTGAATTATAATGGTACCGACTTCAACAAGCTATTTAACACTTCTGAGTTTTGATTGATTCCAATTAAAAAAGAAAATAATTCCATTTACACTGCTTGATTTATGTAAGCCTGATGGCGAAAATCAATTCAGAAAAGAAGAACAACACATAAATATTAAAATATTTATAATACATAAATTTAGTTACGGGGGATAATAGGGCATTACGTATACATCTATTTAAGACCTTTTATTACCTTCATGTACACAAACATGGTGGTTAAGTTATATAGTTATTTTGCAAAAGCAATTCTGGTAGGTAAAGTAACTACATAACAAAGCACGATGCAACGAGAAGATCGCACTTTTAGTCACGTTTTTCCTCGTGACTATTTCTACATCGCCTTGATTACTTTTAAACAATCCTCGAGGTAAGTACTTAGTGCTGTTTCTATGATCTGAGCGATCTACCATAACGTTACCGACCGAGGCCGTAGGGCTTGCGAGCGCCATGTGCATTGAACCATCCCAAACTTGCTATTCGTGTCGAAAATACAGCTATTTTCTTATAGATGATTCATCTGATGAAATTTTCGCTGATTGCCGAAGGCTCATCTTGTTAATACATTTCTGATTGACTATAGGTTGTCGCAAAACTGTTTTTATGAAGTAAAATAGCTTTATCTATTTTATTGTGCATTCTATATACAATGAACACTGAAGAAGCACGAGTTGAGGCAACGCAACGACGACGCCGTTATGGTTAGATAAGTGAGCGACAATCATTAATCAGATATCTTGTCCAGCGAGATCATTTCGTAGATTGACCAACATCCGAAGTTATTTGTATACTTTAATATTTTTATTTTTCCAATGACCCACGCTCCGCGGAGTAGGTACATGGCGCGGATTCGAATCCCGCACTTGACTATAATTTTATCCTCTCGTTGTAACTTTGTAATTATAATATAATAATTTATTTCCAAAAAGATTTAAAGCTTCTGTTTGTAAAGTTTGGATATATTACACAGTAAGGTTTGATAATAATATTAGGGACACTTGTTAACGTTAAGGCCCAAACTAGACGATGGCCTGTCTTGGGGCTCAGAGTAAAGACTTAAACAGTACACGTGATTATATTTTATTGAGAATTTTAAGAACTATGAGCGTGTAAGTACAATATATCATACGAGGGAATGTTTAACATCTATAAAGAACTAAGTGGTTTTATGTTCCAATATCTGAGGATAGCAGAGATCAATTAAAACGCTGATACTAGGGAAAAATTATTTGTATAGTTTCCTATATCTGAAGAAAATACACGTGGGACTACATAAATATTTAAAATTTCTTAAAACTAAAAGCTTGTTCTTTTATCTTCTAATTAAAACGAATTACAACTTGAATGACAATAGAATTATTTTCATAACAATTCCTGCCTTACTCCACAATCATCGATGCTATAATATATGTATTATATTGTAGTTAATCTATATAAATGTAACCAGTGTCACTTAGATAGAGTTGTAAGTTACGACATAACGTGGGATACCCATATTGTGTGCAACATTCTGAATTTTCAGATTTCACCGGATCGTGGGAATATGTGCCTATTTCTTGTTTATCACTTTCCATCGTGTTGCAGTTACTTCGGTACCTACCTATTGTGTTGTTCTGCTGGCTCACTAACCTCTAGGCCTAGAAGCATGTATAGGTGCTAAGCTTATCATACTAACATGCTACTTATTCATTCAAAGGTGATCCAACCGACGCGGAACGGTAAACTTTTATATACCTGTAGGTAGGTTAGGTATGTATACGTATGATACTGTAATGAGGATACAAATTTTATGTTACATACGAGTTAATACTTAATAGCTCGTTCATTTGAATTTATTGTAACGTCAATGAACCAGAGTTGATTTATAAATTAATATTACTGCACTGTACTATCGTCTACTGTTGTACATAGGGTTTGCTACAATCGCCAACTTGGCATGGTTGCTTGGGATCGCAGTGTAAGATGGCAGTTCTTCAGAAGTAGCTGCTGCCCATCTTCTGGTATTTTCCCCTTCAAACTTCATACGACTCCCACAAGAAGATAAGGGAGGGTGCATTTCTAGCCTGGCACCCTACGGAGTAATAAATAAGCAGAGAATCGGAAAGGAGTTTTGTGCTTCATGCAAAAATGTTAGGCAATTGCCGCATGCTTGATAGCAAGCCCAAGGACATCAAGTCTTCAGAATCAGTACATTGATGTCATGTAGCAAATACGTAGTCGTTTAATACATACACACACACCTATCAGGCGGACTAAGTATGCCTACTTATCTGGTATCAAAGTCATAGGGGTCTACAACCTCGAGATTGTGTGTGGACTGTTTGTGTGTGGACTGTGGTTACACAATTTCATTGCTGATTTATACGGCTATGATGGTAGTTTCGAGTACCTAAATTCTACCCATATCATCGGCACAGAGAATATATAAGGAGCATTTAATTTTGACATTCGAAACACATATTTTTTTCTCTGGTCGACTGTATTACGAGTAATTCTTGTTTCGGCAAATCTTTCCCAATGTTAATCTCGCCAATGACATCTATGCCATGATATTTGCCCACCATGCTTTCGCAACCGCCATTATTTCGTCCATTTTCACTTGTGTTTGCGTCAATATCTCTAAATTATGACCGCTACACTGATTGTCCAGAAGTGAAACCTCCAACTTCACCACAAGAAACCACGAAACAAGGTTTGCCTAAAGAAATCTCAAGTTCAAGATAAACGTCTCGCTCCGTAACCATGGGCCTTGTCAATGGACCATGCTTATTACTATTGACAGCTATTGGACAACTAAGATACAACGAAAGGAAAATTCCTGCTCGAGGTTCATTTCTTTTCCTTGTAATTTCATAATCTAATTCGCTTAGAGTGCTTTGGCCTAACTCATGAAAAGTCAAATTATTTCTCGCCACATATAGGCTGGCCATAAAATATAAATGGTTTTAGAATTCCGTACCCAAAGGGAAAAACGGAGCCCAATTAAAGAGACTCTGCTGCCTGACTGGTTATCCCTCTGTTTTTCCAGAAACGGAAACTCATAAATGGAACTAAAAGCCTGAAATTTTCATATTCGCCGTGGAACGTTAACTCTAAGTTCTAGAAATTCATTATAATTGTTTATCAGGCGTGCATGAGATATATTGCAGAAAACAATACCATGTATTTAAGGGATGGTCTAGAACAGGCATGTAAAACTCAAAGCAATTGGTCGGCCAAATGCATAAGGATCTTAAAGTCATTGGGCCGCAAAACCCAACCATAATGAAAAAAAAATCATATATATATATACAGGGTTACTGGTAACTTACGCAAAACCTCTTAAGAGCAATATCAGTACATCACAAGGAACAAGTTTTGATATTTTTTTTTTCTGAAAACTCAATTTAAAAAATCATCAAGATTTTCTTATACTCTCTAATAAATTTTAAATCTATAGCGTCGCAAATGTTAAAGCAACAACGGAGCACGTGTGGCTACGTTACTCAGAGAGCTACGAACGTAGCTACACGCACACACGTAAGCGTAGTCAACCAAGACGCACCGTAGATACTATTAGTTATTCTGTAACACAGCGCGATCTACGCGGCATCTCCATATGCGGTATGGATATCTTTCTGCCTACCTACCTACACCATACTTACATTTACCGTCCACCGGATGTTTCTTATTACATGTACACTGAGTCCACAATCCCTTCATACTTTACTGGCTAGATTAAAAAATAAAAGTTGATAAAAATACAAACAATCTATTAGGTACAAGTAATTCAGCAACAAATAGCATCAAAGGAGGCGCGCGGTCGCACATGTGATGTCTAATTGTCTACCTGTCGCGTAAGTAGCATTCAGGCACGATTGCGTACTTTTAGGGCACACAAAAACTTCCCACGTTTTTTAATTTATAAAAATGCCACTAGGGGTCACCCATCCAACTCATGACCGCAGCGGACGTTGCTTAACATAGTTGATCGGTTAAGAACGACTAAGTTAGTACCTACGCTACGAACGCTTCAAACTTAAACCTAAGTTCGAAGAAATTAATTTTAGATTATTTAAATATTATAAATAAAACCGGCAATACAATAAAAAGTAGATTATTTTTTTATGTAGGCGTATTTAAAGAGTGGAATCATTCTTATTTACAATCATTGAACTATTTACAAAATATTTACATACCATTTTACAAATTATCACCCCTCAAACTCAATTCCCGGGGGTGACGAAGTCTATCACGTGCAAATTGTTCAAAATAATCACCGGTACAACCCACACACAGTCCACATCTGAAATACAATTGTTCTTGAACCCAGGAGAGTACGGGTTCATGGGGGTTTTCGTGACACCACAAATGTTCGTTTCTAGTATTAAACAGTCCCACTCTCCCAAAAGTAGCCTCATCGGTCCACAACACAGTCGGCCTCTCGGCAAGCAGCATGTTGCAGAATGTGACGCGATGAAGGTGGAACGGATATTTTCCTTCACTGTCCATGCGAACAATTGAGACACATCGAAGCGTTGAGCTGCATCATTTGTGTTCGCTGCGGGGTAAGCCTCGAAGAAATGTAGGATTGCGTCGTGAGTAGCGTAACACTAACACAAACACACACACACACAAACACACACACACACACAAACACAAACTAATGGCAAGCTTCAGACACGTTGTCTCCACACCTAGCATAAACACGCACCATTGCGGTGTATTCAATATTGGTAGGTAGGTATATCGATATGCCATGTGCATCGGTCGCGATACGTCACATTATTATGTCACGTCACAACCGGCGCGCGTGCGGCGAAATTCGCGACTGTCAAGTGTCGGCTCGGCTTGCTTAACTAGCTCAAAGGACAAGTGACCGTCCCCTTTCTCTGCTAATTCTTCTAAATAGCGACACCGACACATCAAACACGTGCCGCGTGACGAACTCTGTCTTAAACTGTGACTGCCTCGTATTTTCGTACCTCGTAGGTAGGTACTATGAGGTAGTCACAGATTAAGCCAGTGTTACGTGTCTGTAACTGACAAAGAGATTTTAATGGTAACTGATACAGAAAGCTTGTGAACCTAATACCTATAAGAACTTCATACTAAACTAGGCTTAGGAATGTCTACATTAAAAAAGTAATTATTACTTCTTTGCTTATGCTAGAACATATGATATGAACAACATAGGTAGGTATCCATCGTAATATTATGTTTGACTTTTATGTTTTTACAAAACTATACGTAGGTAGGTAGGTATCACAAATTATGCCAGTGTTACGTGTCTGTAACTGACAAAGAGATTTTAATGGTAACTGATACAGAAAGCTTGTGAACCTAATACCTATAAGAACTTCATGCTTAACCAGGCTTAGGAATGTCTTCATTAAAAAAGTAATTATTACTTCTTTGCTTATGCTAGAACATATGATATGAACAACATAGGTAGGTATCCATCGTAATATTATGTTTGACTTTTATGTTTTACAAAACTATACGTAGGTAGGTAGGTATCACAAATTATGCCAGTGTTACGTGTCTGTAACTGACAAAGAGATTTTAATGGTAACTGATACAGAAAGCTTGTGAACCTAATACCTATAAGAACTTCATGCTTAACCAGGCTTAGGAATGTCTACATTAAAAAAGTAATTATTGCTTCTTTGCTTATGCTAGAACATATGATATAAACAACATAGGTAGGTATCCATCGTAATATTATGTTTGACTTTTATGTTTTTACAAAACTATACGTAGGTAGGTACCTACCTACCTATTATTGGTTTAAATCTTACAGCCTATTGTTCACGCTGTTTATCTCTAATCTAAAAATACTTTAACAGTACCTACCTAAGTCCTAAGTAGGTAAGTATCTAGATATCTATCATTTCACATACATAAATCGAAGGGTTTTATTCAATAAAGGCCTAGGTAAATTAAGTGCCTACCTAACGATAAAGACGTCTGCCTGATAAGAATCCTAACGCCTAGTGATCGGGTTGTTGAACCTCAAACGGGTCCAAAAACAGACTAAATATCAGTATTTTCACTAAAGATGGTGTAGTAGGTACCTACCTAGCCAGACATCTATCGATGACAGATGTGTACCTGATAAGAATCCATTCCAGTGAGTAAAGGTCAGTAAAGGCGGTGGTACTACAATAAAATGAATATTCTGTGCCGCCGGCTTCGAGAGTCGGGCGGCGCGTGGCAGCTGCCACCTAAACTTTTGACTTTGATCTGCGTGCCGCATGCCGCGCCGTGGTATTACTAAGTTAGTATTATAATTAATTCTACGGTACCTATTGCTACTATTTACTGTATTTTAAAGAAAAACTCCAAAAAACAATGTTGTAAGGTCTTATCAGTCTACTCTGCTGGTAAAGTCGAATTTTACAGATATTTATTAAATTAAATTCGCCGGTTAAGTGGTAAAAGGCGCCGCCCGCGCCGCCCCGCGCGTGCCGATGGCGCGGCGGCGGCGGCATGTGAAAGGAAGATCAAAGTCAAAATAATAGCGGCGGCGCGTCTTTTGGTCCGGGAAATCCCACCCGTTTTATATCTTAGCCGCGCGCCTGGCCTGCTCTCGGCGCGACAGCGGCAATCGATCAGTCAGTCGCGCTCGCGAGTTAGGTACGAATTGAGATGCGTCGGGGCATAGTTATTCACGATTTCGCAAATAATAAGACGATGTAATTTCAGTAGGTGCTTAATTTCGAGTATTAGTTCGAGTGACAGTGAGATGTGGTGTGATGATATGTGCCTGAAACCTGCCGCCACAGAGGACAGAATACTGAGGATATTCCCGAACATGCCAACATCACCAAGCCGTGTAGTGCCGCTAGCAACACAGCCACTTTTATCCAAGATCGTGTTCGGCAACAACAATTTCGGTCGTTAGCAACAAATTTTCTGATTGTGAGGAAATCTGTCGTTTAACAACGCCATCATTATGCGGTAGAATATCTAATAGACAGACGTATAGGTTGGTACTACTTACTGCCTTTATTGACGTTATTTTAATTTAGGTTGTAACCGTTAACGTAAACGAGCCGTAACTGTAGGTAACTCTTAAGATGTTATAATCAGTACTATCAGTACTAAAATTATAAATGCGAAAGTAACTCTGTCTGTCTGTCTGTCTGTCTGTCTGTCTGTCTGTCTGTCTGTTACGCTTTCACGCCAAAACTACTGGACCGATTTGAATGAAATTTGGTATGGAGATAGTTTGAGACCCGGGAAAAAACATAGGATAGTTTTTATCCGACTGTGAAAAAAGAGGTTAATGTTTTCGCGCGATAACCGACATACGCGCGGGCGGAGCCGCGCCCGGAAAGCTAGTGTTAAATAAAAGTTGTGTTGACAATTAGGGTTTAATAACGCAACCCTTACTTGGTAGGATTCCCATCAGGTACACGTCTGGGTGGGTACTACCACCTTGATTAAAATAATGCAGTTTTTAATCTGTTTAGGGTCAACAACGACATCACTAGGCGATAGGATTCCTATCACCTCTGCCTATAACAGTCGCAATTTGTCACAAGTGACGAACTGCACTGCGCCCGTAACCCTGAGACATACAGTTGTGAGACATAGTCTCATGTGCCTGTAATTTTTACTGGCTCTCAAGGAACACACACAAGTACCTAATGTGCTTGGCGACAGATTTTCTACTTGAGGCTGGTAGCTAGGCGGGCTAATGCAAAAAAGGTGCCCTTCCACCGTGCGGTGTTGCTCAAGCCGGTGGCGCGGCGGTGGTGATCGAACCAGGGACCTGAGACATTGCAAGTTATGGCTATTACCACTCGGTCATCATTGCTTCAATACACACACATTACTACACCATTTGAAATCACGGTAATTTTATGTGCCCTGAACCCTTTTAGAGTTTAGCGACGCAATCACTAGGCGTTAGGATTCTTATCAAGAAGACGTATGTGTGTGTAGTGTGTACCAACTTTATTGTAGTTACTGACTTCTTATGTGACTGAACCAAATAACAAATGAAAGTTGGGTGCCACGAGTACTAATAGGTATTGTATGGGTTACGTGCGCAGGAGATCGCTGTGCCACGCCGCGCCGCCGCGCTGCCCCGCCACGAGGCGCTCATCTCCGTCGTTGTCGTGTCGCGTCATTGTCCATGCGCCTTGCACTTATCTACCTGCTGGCTACTACATACACTGCATCGCTAATGTGCACGTGTACAAGTCCTAGTGAATATGTATGTGACTTTGTCCAGCAACGTAGGTACTTCATATTTATTTTATGGGTTTGTCGCTATTTAATTTACTAATTAAGTATAAAGGGATGGTAGACCCAGTGTACATACACGTAATAAGAAACATCCGGTGGACAGTATGTATGATGTAGGTAGGTACCGTGGAGTTACCGCGTAGGCTTCGCTGTGGCTTGGTTGACTACGGGTGTGCGTGTCTACGTACGTAGCTCTCTAAGTTACGTAGCGGCACACGCTCCGTTTTTGCTATATCTTTTGTTACGTTACGAAACAGATCCAAAATGTGTTAGAGAGTACAAGAAAATCTTAATGATTTTTTTTATTAAGTTTTCAGAAAATTTTTTGAGCTAAACTTGTTCCTTGTGATGTACTGAAATTACCCTTAAGAGGTTATGCGTAAGTTACCAGTAACCCTGTATATATATATATATAGAGAGAGCTCATCATCATCAACCAGAATACGTACATACACTGCTCCACGTTGTTTGAAACCCCCTTCAAATGAAAGGTTTGCTATAACTCCCACGCTTGACAGGCGGGTTGGGGATCGCAAAATGCTCACCAGAGTTAATTGAGAGGACACTGCTGTCCGTCCTACAGTAGTTCTGGATGCAGTTTTAGAACATACCCAGTTTACCCAGGTCAGGAGGGGTAATAGAGGGTAATAATATAATAGCATGAAAATCTTTTTACAATCTATTATCACAATCTTTTCCCAGGAATTTGACATCTTTTGTCTGTAACTAAAGTTAGTTCTAAAACTGCATCCAAGTGTGGTCAGTCGCGTCGCGATCTCGCCGGAGATTAGTTTCCTTTCATTAGGGAAAATAATTGCTCACATGAACCACCACTTGCGCGCGGTGGCAGCGTCAGCAGATGCGTGGAGATCGTGCCCAGCTTATAGCGCGTTCTTGTAATATTATCACGACAAATATGGGCCGCAGAAAGAGGCTATTCTTAAAATTAAATCGGGCCGCATGTTTGACATGTCTGGTCTAGAACTCATTGATAACATGAACTCACAGAGAAATGTTATATTTTCAATATGTATAATAAATAAATTGGAGCCGTTAATAGAATTAAGTTAATAAAGAGTTGATAATTTTAGACCCCTTTGAATTGTTTGAAAAAAAAATCAGGGTTATCATGAACCCTATCCTCTATTTGATTGACGCCGCTAGGCTATGGAGTTTTTAGCTCTTTTAGGGCTATTGGAATCAGCGGATCCCTAAAAGAGCGAAGCCAGACTCGCACATAACCAGTTTTAAATATAAGCAAACATTTCGCTTGATGGGAAGCGGTCACCGTCGCCCAAAGAAATTTGTAACAGTTGAAGTCCCAGGAGGACTCTTTTCATCCTTAACTTGAAGTGGCCCGGCTGTTCTCCTCTACAGGTCGCATTTCTCAAACAATTCTCGTGAAATTTTGTGAGAAGATTCGATAATTGTGTTGTTTTTACGATTTAGTTTTATAAAACTTTTTAAAATAGTCCACATATGTAGGTTGTAAACGTAAAAAAAACACATACACTGGTATGTGTTTTAAAGATTTTCTATAGATGAACTTAGCTCAAGTTCAACTAAGGCATATTCTGTGACTAAGGCATCCCTTTCCATTTTAGCCATGGGCAAGGCTTCTACACCTGAGAATAACAAGTCATGATTGATTGGTTGAGATAAAGAGTAGTTTCCATCCTCCATCACAGAGCCAATGCCGGAACTGTTATACAACAGGCGTTTCTGTAGACGTAATATTGGACTTGTCGTTATCTATGGAGGGAAAGCGCGGGCGCACGTGTGCATGAGGCTTTATTGTCGGGACATGACGATATTTTAAATCCAAAATGAAAAATTACAATTATTAATAGCTAGTGACATACATTTTATTGTGTACAATGTAGCTTGTATCAGTACGGTTATCCCTTACTGTAATACATTTTAAATTCATAACTGGAACCTCCCTGCATACTTATATGCTTCCAGCATTGCTAATACATGAAAATAGAGGTAGGAAGAGCTCATTTAACCTCCCAATCATTCAGACCTAATGAAGCTTCGTGTAGAAACAAAAAACGTCGAAAATTCTTCCGGTTTCATTACCTGGCGCTTTTATGATGTCACGTGGGCATAGCAGGAAAATTAGGCGGAATACCACATTTTTTTTAAAATTAATTTAAATGTTTTTCTAATATATTAATATAATGCTTTTTTGCATTTATTATTAATAATTATGGATTTACGCAGTCTATTCAAAAGCTAATAATGTCATCAAAACATGATAATTAATGACTGGTACCAACTGGAAATAATTAATGAGATGAACCAAATAACTCTTTTGCCTAGGTGTAGGTTCAGTCACCTTTAATAACAAGTATACATACATATATCCATAAAATCACGGCTCTTTCCCGTAGGGGAAGGCAGAGCCCACAGATTTCCACTTGCTACGATCCTTACATATCTCTTTCGTTTCATCTATACTCACCAATCCTTTCATGCATAAGCGTCGATTTACTCCTGACCACTTCGTAATTTTCAAAATAAATGTGATGTCTCTAAATTATTATCGAATTTAACATAAATATGACTAAAAGAAATCAAATTATTCCTTGATATTAAGATGCTTCAGTGCAATAGAGAGTAACAGAAATCTTTGTTACAATTTTGAAAATAACAATGTGTACCTATACTTATTGCAGGCGACTGTACATCTACTTATACAATAATATGGTCCTTAAGTCTTTCCATCATAACGTACCTAAATAATTAGTATATAGCACAATAAACAAGAACTCAGCGTGTGATGAGATTACTCCTTCGTACGTTTATCAGCGCAATTAAATGGCCTATAATGAATCCAATATGGCATCAAATACATTATTCATAGAAGCATCCTCACAGATAGGCTTTACGCTCATTAACGCGGGAAATAATGAAGTAAACACCAAGCATCGTGCGATAACCATAATACGATTATTAGGAACCACCGCTGCGCATGTTTAAACAGAAGTATTTATTGTGATTGCTGATCATCTAGGAAGGACATTTGCATATCTCTCAACTTTATCCTTGTTCATGACTAAGGGATAACTATAGACAAGGCATTGAAGGGAAAGCTGCTACCTACGACTTACATAGGTAATATTTTTCTTTATAATTTATAAGAACTAGTGCCCGTTACTATTACTGTTAACAGTTCCTAAGTCTATACTTTTTAAACTTTAACAGTTCTAAGTCTATACTTATATCAGTTATTCTGTTCATAACAAGAAAATGTGTTGCAAGTTCCCAAAATGCGCTCTGTTCCACTCGCTTTGAATATTTTCAGAAATCATTAAACTAATATTTTAATAAAACACTTAAAAAATATATCAAGTGTCAGTTCTGCCTAATTTTCTTGCTAAGCCTACGTGACGTCATAAATTATTTGCTATTACTTGTATATTTCCTATAACATATATGTTTATAATAACTGCCGCTACTTTGCAGAAATCTATAATAATTAATAGTAACATACTATGCAAATATATGTAATGTATTCCCTATCTACTGATAGTAGATATTGACTATTAACGAGTAGAAGTAGTACGAGTAGTAGTTTCGAAGCGCTCGTAGCGAAATTTGCTTAGCCATTCTGAATCGATCAGCAAAGTTAAGCAACGTCCGCCGCGGTCAGGAGTCAGTCAAAGTCAAAGTCAAAATCATTTATTAAATTTAGGCGTCTACGACGCTTTATGAAAGTCAATTACAAATTTTAATATTGAAATATACTACATTGTACTGCCACGTTCAGCAAACAAAAATTATAGAGCCACTGCGAGAAGAACGGGCAAGAAACTCGGGGCCATTCTTTTAAACGTTTTTTAAAAATGTGTTAAGTACATACTATATAGTAAAATTATTACCATACTTAATTTACATTACGTAGGTGACAGGCGCTAGCTTGGCAGAGGCGAACCAGTCCAAGCATTTTTGTCGTTTAAGTAATCACAAACTGTGTAGTAAGATTTCTTTATCAAAATATTCTTCACATTCAACTTGAATTTTATTTCTATGAGCGTTGTAATATGTTTGGGCAATTTATTATAAAACCGCACACAATTTCCTAAGAAGGACCTTTTATTTGTCTTTGCTAATCTAAAACCTGGCACCGCTATTTTATCTTTATTCCTAGTGTTATAATCGTGAGTGTCACTGTTTGATTTAAATTTGCTCAAATTTTTACGAACATACATAATATTTTCAAATATATACAGACTTGGTAAAGTTAAAATATCAATTTCTTTAAAAATATCTCTCAGGGATTCCCTAGGATCCATATCATATATGGCTCGAATTGCACGCTTTTGTAAGATAAAGATTTTCTCTATCTCAGCAGCAGCTCCCCACAGCAATATACCATAAGACATAATATTGTGGAAGTACGCGAAATAAACGAGCCTAGCAGTAGCTACGTCTGTTAGCTGTCTTATCTTACGAACTGCATATGCAGCAGAACTAAGTCTTCCAGATAGATCAGGTATACGTGGATTCCACTGTAAAGTTGAATCCATTTTAATTCCCAGGAAGACTGTCGCATTGTCAAAAGAGAGTTTTTCTAGGCCAAGCTTAATGTTTGGTTCAACATAAGTAACATTTGGTAAAGAAAACTTTAAACATTTGGTCTTTTTTGAATTTAAGAGAAGATTATTAGCCGCGAACCACTTAGAGATCATAGATAACACATTATTTACATGAATAAGTTCACTTTCCCTTTTTTTAAGTTGGATGGGTGACCGCTGGTGACATTACTACTGAGCGCTTCCGTGCTTCGGAGGGCACGTTAAGTCGTCGGTCCCGGTTGTTGTCTTAGGATGGCAGTCGTTACAGCATGGTGGTAGGGCACTTTGCGAATGCCCGCCTGGCTAGCTACCACCCTCAAGTTGAAAATCTGTCGCCAAGCACCTAACGGTGTGTTCCGGCAGCTGTCCTTGAGAGCCAGTAATTCTAGGTTAGCCTGTACAACATCTTCGACCACATCATCACTTACCATCAGGTGAGATAGTGGTCAAAGGCTAACCTATAAGGCATAAAAAAAGAAAAAAAAAGAAAAAATAACCACACAAAAAGTGGTAGGTTGTTTGTACAATGTTTTGTAGTTACTCGGATCTCTATGTGGTTTTGACACCGGATATCTTCAAACATGCCCAACAAAACAAAAATCTGACACATGCAACTACGATCAAGTCGCTAAGCGAGGTGCGTGATTATTATTGACAATGTTGATAGGATTGTCATTGTTAACGAAGCTGGATAACCGTGACCCTACGATTGGATACATCATGCATCCAATACCTACCAACGCGGCCCGAGTCGACTTCATGAGTAAAAGCGCAAATTACAGAATATTAATGTACTTAGTAGTAGATCCATGCATGATCACTACCTATGTAGTTTGTGCAGGAGGCATGCTGGTTTCACAGAATTTCATGTCGATAAACCGTTTCTAATTTGTAATGCCTTTTGTATCGTAGGAGAACAGTATAAATGTAGGCTGTGGTAGGAATGTGAATATAATATGAAGCGGTAATGACCTATTGACAATGGCTATGGAGTTCGACTCCCGTCGGGGCTTGCTCAGACTACCTCCCCTATCGCGAGTTTACTTACAATCAGGTGAGATTGTGGTCAAGGAATAACTTATCATTATAACAAGGGGAAAAATGTTGTTACCATAAACCAGATTCGAACCCGTGACTACCCATCCCTCAGGCCGGGACATACTCTACCTATTTCAGCTGCCGTAGTGCAGGTGGTATACATATTCCGGTTTCTGATACTAAGGACTGATCCCACACTATACTTTTATAAATTCTGGGATAATAGGTATACGTATAAATAGTTCACGCTACTATGTATGTACTAATAATAGTCTTGAAGCTACGAGTAACTTATAATATTATTACTTGGTTCTTTTGCTCCAGCTGTTACCTATCCCCGGCACCCCCGTGGGGTGCCGGGTTAGAATTGCACCTCCCCATTTCATCCCGTGTGGGTGTCGTAAAAGTCGACTAAGGGAAAAATAATACTAGAAAGTGGACAGCAGCGCCTTCTTAAGAACTATGCTATCTGGCCCAAGCCGCCTGCCAAGCGTGGGGATTATGGCAAACACCCCCTACATAGGGGAGGCTGTGTTCAGCAGTGGACGATCCGGCTGATACAGTACAGTTATCTATCTGTTCAATCGCACTCCGAATCTAAGTAATAAAGGCTCTCGCCCAGTTTGAGATTCACTGGTTAAATAACTTCGTGAGATGAAAGTACCTTCTAAGCTATGTGTTACAGGTGCAGCGCATGAGGCGACGACGGCGACAACGCGGTCGCATCCGTTATGCAAGAACGAGCTTTGCTAAATCAAAGCCTTCTAAGCTGTTATCCAATTTACTTATTTACAGCTTACCGTTAGGAATAAGGTTTTAAGTTAAGATATTCGTACGAAATGTTTCATTTGATGCGTAATATTGAACTAACTTCCGGAAAAGAGAATGGCCCCTAATCAACGGGTTATTTATTTATGTATTAACATTAATCCATTTTATAAGGGATCACTTGATTATTTCATGTAGGGTACAATATACCTGCAAATTGGTTCCATGCATCAACTTCGGTCAAGCAGTTTTTACGTTACTATACTATTTTTTTTTATAATGGCGGTATGCCTTTATTAACAAAATACTTCAAATTATTTACAACATTGCAGACGCGACAATGAAAGCATTTAGACAACCTACAAGGCATTGCAGACTCACAGGCAGTCCAAATGCTCAGGGCACTACTGCCCAGCATGCGGGGCAGCGTGCCCAGTAGCATGTTCATTCAATTAAGTGGAAAAAAATATGCTTGTACCTCAACCACCAAGATAATTGCAGCAAATACGGATAACACCCATTATCGTTGCGAGTGACACAATCGATAATCAATTCTATAGCATACACGCAACATGCATCACTAACCCTATTGGTACTATTTTTTTATAAAAAATGGTCAGAAAAGTCTAAGTAACTGAAAAAGGTAAAGCTTGAATATACCTTTGTAAATCTGGACCATGAAGGTGTGTAAACAGTATTTGAATCAGTATTATAACATTTCAACAAGTTATTTAAAAAGTCAGTCTCATGTTTCTAGATAGATTTGGTAACAACGTCCAACCAAATAAAAGTACCAAGGTAAAAAAGTAAGTAAGTAGGTACAAAAAAAGTACCTAACCTTGGTACTTTTTTGATGTATATAGTTTCTAGTGTTTTAATAAGGACATAACAAAAAGCACATAAATATGTGATTGATTATGGATTGTATAGATAGATAACACTCTTACCATGGATACTAATTGTTTATTATATATTGGTCAAACATCATTATAATAAATGAGTACGTAACGAAGCGAAGTATTTTTTACATGACATAAACCCTGAAATGCCCCGTTACAGATAGCAATCGGCAACAAGTTTTTTGTCACTATGAAAAACTACATCCATTACAAACCGTACACAATCGAATTCGGTCATCTAACAACAAGACTGTGGGAGGGTTAATGTATGCGATTACACTAAATGTAGGTATGTTACGTTTTCTATAGAGAGTGTCACCGCAGGGTTGACGACCTGGGATCTCGCCTCAACTCCAATGGATCGGAAATGAACAATTACATTGTATGAAGAACAGGTAACGGGGTCTCGAAGATACCGTATGACTTGAACACCTTAATCATGATTTATGTTGAAGGATGATTCAAGGATAATATGACATTTCAATGTCTTGTAACATGATCAGGGTTATTGTGGGAGGTTCTTATCCTCATCGGTTATGCTGTCAGTTTTAAGCTTACAGTTTTATTTCAGAGTTCCTTAAATAAAAGGTCCAACAGAAATCGCTAACTTTACGGCTAAGCTTTTTGGAGAAGTTACGAGCTTAAACCTCTTATAATTATCTTATTCCTAAATATAACTAGTACCTGAAATAGGAATTAATAACTTTATGTATTTAAAGAATAACATTTTAGTGTCATTGTAAACAAAATACGTAATTTTTGAAGCGCTCGTAGCGAAGTTTGCTTAGCCATTCTGAACCGATCAGCAAAGCTAAGCAACGTCCGCCGCGGTTATGTGTTGGATGGGTGACCGCTGGTGACATTACTACTGAGCGCTTCCGTGCTTCGGTCGGTCCCGGTTGTTGTCTTGGGATGGCAGTCGTTATAGCATGGTGGTAGAGCATTTTGCGAATGCCAGCCTGGCTAGCTACCACCCTCAAGTAGATAATTTGTCGTCAAGCACCTAACGGTGTGTTCCGGCAGCTGTCCTTGAGGGCCAGTAATTATAGGTTAGCCTGAACAACATCTTCGACCACATCATCACTTGTGAGATAGTGGGTCTAAGGCTAACCTATCAGGCATAGAAAAAAATAGAAAACATTCTTTTTTTTTTATCAGACGATCAAGTTTCCCGCCTTATGTTAAGTGTCATGACTGTCCATTACAGTTGCAGTGTCACCATCCTTGATCTGCTTGACACTGCACTGCGCTCTTATCTGCGAGACGTTAGTTCTGATGCCTCGTTCACTTGCTACACAATAATAGTGTTTGCACACTCACTACTACTACGAGACGAATATCTTGGTGGCACCCTCAAAAAAGACTCTTCCTAAAGATACCTTCCTTCATTATTTTTATGTCTATCTAAGTGACATTTTTTGCAGCTGTTAACTACCTTCTCAAATCAAATCCTATTTTCCAATATGACTAATGACGTGGTCGAGGATGGAGAACAAGCTTGACCAAGAAGGTTCCTTACGACTTTAATTTTAACGTGGAAACACACTCAATTATAGGTCTATCTACGAGTATATCAAGACGGTAGCAGACAATTTTTTTTATTAAAAATCGATTTGTTCTCATTTTATCTTAATAAACGAGATAAACCCTGGGGTTTCCTAACTAGATTAACATTACGTTGGTAAATTTACCTTGTAGGAATCTTCAACGCCCTCGTCTCGCACTTGACTTTTTATTTTACCATAAAGAAAAATAACATTTCCCAAGTCTATATGAGTGTATATATGCTATGAATACCTTTTAAATTGAAGTTATAAGTATCTTTACAATGGCAATTATTGATCGCGCTAGCTCAGAGGTCTCTATGGCAACCAGGTCTGAGAGGTCTGTGGCCCTCTCTTCTTCTTGTGAATTTGTAAGAATACGAGTACCTATTTTGTGTGATTGACGATTACCATCGTTCGATATTATCGTCTTCAGATTTATATACTTAGGATTTTTACAAACTATTTATATAGCCTCACTATTTGTATAGATCGTCCAGCACTTGATTGAAAAGTTACAGTAATGAATCGCTCAATCACAGATGACTTACTTTTTTATTGCTGATAGGTAAGTCTTTGACCACAATCTCATCTGATGGTAAGTGATGATGTGGTCGGAGATGTTGTTCAGGCTGACCTAGAATATTGTAGTATCTCTTATTTGTTGGGTATACCACTTAAATAACGTCAATTTCGATCGAGTAGTTACACCCAATAATCTTAAAAACGTACCTATTGGCTTCCATGTATAGGCATACGCCTATACCTGGATGACTTAAACTAAAATAGCAACTATTGACGATTGTGAACTGTATTATGATTTACTTATTTTAAACTAATTGTAAATCAACACGCTATTTTTGAAGTAGAAGAAGCCTTAAAAACACAAAGCGTTAAGGTCGGGTATTCCCGTTTTTGCTTTAAGTAGATGTTGTTTTTTATAAACAAAGAAGAACATTTCAAATCTGAAATAAATATATGTTTTAGTTACATTCTTTCTCCTTATTGTGTATTCGTTCAAATCACGATACGAGTAAATTTTCTCGATAGAAAAAAATAGTGAACTAAGTTCGATTTGCGGTTTTTTTACCGGCCAAATTTCATTTTTAACAGGTACTAATACTCCACTTAATATATAACTTACACCATTTTGTAGGTAATTTAATTTGAAATACAACTAAAGCGATCCTTTTTTCTCATTACATCTATTCTTTTTTAAATCGAATATTTAAGTGATAATATATCCAAACGTCGCTCGTCAGTGTCCCGCGGGACGTCACCAAGACAAGATCTGTGTCAAATTTTTGCGCGCGCACTTCTTGGTATCTGCGTAAACAAATATCATGAGGATACACAATAAATTGTAAATAATTATTATTTAGTGAACTATAGCATATAATTATGACATAGTGTTTATTCCTCATAGTGTAAATATCTCTATTAGAACATTAGAGGCATTAGATAGACTGTGATTGTGTTTATTTCCCGTTGTGTAAATATTTTATGAAAACTTATGAGACAATATTTTTTTTTGGTTGATTTCTGGAAATGGCAAATAAAGAAAATAAACTACACTCTAAATCACGGTTGAAGGCAAAAGAAAATGGGAATTGAAATATGGTAAATAATTTTTTGTTTGTTTATTTATTTCTATTGACCACAGTCTAAACATAACAGTAGGTTCAAAATGAGGTAAAAAGTTGCTATTTCTAGTAATCCTTCAAAACACTTAACATTATGACTAGGTATGCATGGCTCTCAGATATTGTAGATTCAGTCAACTTTTCAGTTCGAAAAAGTGGTGATTTTTTTCAGACAACTAAGTTTTTTTATGTTATTGTGACGGAATAAGGTCGAGGCCCACCCACCTGATGTTAAGTGGACTAACCTCTGCCTATAACAGATGCATTTCGTCACAAGTCACGAATTGCACTGCGCCCGTCACTTTGAAACATAGTTGTTAAGTCTCATGTGCTTGTAATTTCAGTGGCTCTCAAGGACTGCGGACGGTTGAGAATTTTAAGAATGCCTGCTTGACTTGCTCCAATCCTTTCAAGTACAAAATCTGTCGCCTAGCACCTAACCATGTATCTAGCAGCTGTCCTTAAGAGCCAGTAATTCTACGTTATGCCCGTTAAAACGAACGAGTACGATTATTGCCTTAAGTATATTAAAATAAGTGTAAATTTGGGCTTTTTACTTATTCTATATTAGAATAAGGACTGAATTCTAAAACTGGAATTTACTAGGAATAATTTTCGTCATACTATCTTTATATCTATATATCTTATAATATTTTATGGTGTTACAGAGAAATTGATGGCAACGAGGACGCGTTTATTATTCAAATGGATAAATATAAGACTATTTTCAACCTATATCGGGACGGCGAATAATTGACATCTCCTACTTTTTAAAACAACTTCAAGAAAAAGAACACCCCAATAATTTGTTTGAATGTAAATCAAACAACTTCTTCTTGATTGGTGAGAGAAGACATTAACTTATATCAATATACAAATTTGAGTGCAAAATGTGTAAAGAAGTTTGTTTGATTTCATCTGAAAACAAGAAAGATAACACCACGGGAGTTATAGGTTCTGGTATAGGATTTTCTCAGATCGAGGAGTTGTTTTTAGCAATAAATATTCCTATATTTTCTTCAAGATGTTTTATTCAACTGCAGAATAAAGTTTATGCGAAATGTTATTTAAAAAATATAATAAATAATTATATATATATATATATATTCAAGGTTACATTTTTGGAAACTGAGGTGAGACCAATATTAATAAAATTTAATATGAAATGCTTACTGCCCGAAATCATAGACAGCAGAAATGAGCGTGGTATGTCCATTAGAAACTTAAAAATTCAAGATGACAACATAAACATTTACCCTGATTATGAAAACAATAACGACAATGTTCACCCTAATTATTCACTACTAGGAGAAAGCATACGTCAAATAAATTTAGAGGAGTTTTAGAAAATATTTTTTATAAACGTAACTACATAAATTTCATACGCGAAAAAGTATGAAATAACTTGTGAAAGTCGATACCATGCAGATTCAAAACACTCTGAGCTCACAGTATCATTGTCCGACTTCCACAAGTTGCTTTCATCTTTTTTGGTGTTATTTTTTTTTATTTTTTTTATGTCTGATAGGTTAGCCTTTTAACCTGATGGTAAGTGATGTTGTCGAAGAAGTTGTTCAGACTAACCTAGAATTACTGGCTCTATAGTACAGCTGCCGGAACACACCTTTAGGTGCTTGGTGACAGATTTTCTACTTGAGAGTGGTAGCTAGCCAGACGGGCATTCGCAAAATGTCTTACCACCATGCTATAACGACTGCCATCCTTAGACAACAACCGGGACTGACGGCTTAACGTGCCGTCCGAAGCACGGAATCGCTCAGTAGTAATGTCACCAGTGGTCAGTTGGTCACCCATCCAACTCATGACTGAGGCGGACGTTGCTTAGCTTTGCTGATCGGTTCAGAATGGCTAAGCACACTTCGCTACGAGTGCTTCAAAAAGGAGTCAGTGACGTTTAATTAATTTTATTTCAACATTTTTAGTATCTTAAATATACGTCTAAGACAAGTTGTCACCCACAATATTGGTTAACATCAGCAAGAGTAGTAATTGTTAGTTATAGGCTCATTTAGCAAATAATTTCAATAAGTAAATTGAGTGTAACTTACGAACTACTAGAACACTCATTTGTAGGTATATGCTGCTCAACATAAAATAATCATAACGATACGCTTAAGCGTTACTTTTTACTGGATTTGCATGATCTAGTAACATAAAAAAATATACGTGATTATAACTTTCCTCCATATTTTTTAAGTTGATTAAAAAACTAATTCTTAAACATAAATTTAAATCTAAATTTATATAAAATAGGTATGTAAGTAGTTTATTGGATAGTTCTATACTTTTATCGTTTCGTGAATGTTAGATTTTTTTAATCATTAATATCTTCAATTGTAGTAACTAGAGTCTTCACGCATGGCAGGCGGCTTGGGGATCGCAGTGTAAGTTGGCAGATCATTTGAAGGCGCTGCTGCCCACCTTCCAGTAAATTTCCCTTAGCCGCCTCTTACGACACCCACGGGATGATATGAGACAACTAGCGTAAATTATATTATGGAGCGGTACATTACAAACTTCATTCAAAATTTAAACAGCAACTTTATTATGTCATGATAATAATACTCAATAAGCAAATAAATAATACCGTGTGGTGTTTGAACTGTAAGATAATAAAATAAGAAACAACAAAAATAGTTGAGATATAAAAAAATAGTTGGTATATAAATCAAAAACCAAAAAGAATTTGAGAAGAAGAATGTTTTGATAATTAATAAACTATTTATTCATGTATGTGTTTGTAGAATTCAACGTATTCTACGATTTATTTTCTTAGTAAACAAATGTTTTTCACAGTGATGGTTGTGTCGTCGACGAACAAAGAACCTAATGGAATAATGCCTAACACTATAAACTCTTTAGTAAATTCTACTTCGAATATAAAAACGAGAATGCAACCATGAGCCTTACATTAGTAGATAAGCCCATGTGTTCAATACAACGTTTGTCAGAATGTTTTTATTTTTTGAAGAGGCAGAACCATGATGCACGTAACTCTTCTTTTTTGAAGTTCCTGTTTCTCGCGCTGCTTTCTACGAACAACCATGCAACGTGTACCTAAATTAAGTAAACATATTCTTGAAAACATAAGAATGATTTAATATGTTGTAACAGCGACTCTTGTATATACCTACATTCATGTTCAGACTCCATAACTTTTTCTTCCACCACCAAGCGCATCACCATTATACGGGTATAAAATAAGTTAATTTCATTTTTGTGATGTATGCTGCTAATGAGGGATAAAATTTACAATGTATAAACTATCCTATGAAATAGCATACCGGTGTAGGTGCTCATTTATACTTGGTACATAGCTTCTTAGTTAAAAACGAAAATGTGTAAAAATGGAATGCAGCAAGTTTTGTCGAAGCAAAGTATTTTCGCAGCAAACGATAACTCTACGACAGACGAAAAAGTAGGGCGTATCTATTACGAGATTATCATTAATCCATAATCAACTTAATTTCTAAATACGAAATTATAAATTCCAAATAACATTTGGGAGTCGGGTAAAATACGGGCAATATTATTTCAATTCACGAAGTACGAATTTATCGAAATTTGGATCCGAAAGTGTTTCGTGGTAAGAAAAAGTGCGATCCTTCAAACGAAACTTTGAACTTCGTTTTTGGCAGTAGACCTCCTGGAGTCAATCAACTGTTTTAGTTGCACTGTGTGTGACTTGACATTGAGCTATTCGACGCTCGGTGTACTGAGAGCACGCTGTGCAACTAGAGCGCAGCGCCGCGTTGTGCGCATAGACAGCAACTCTCGCATGCCGAATTTACGTACTCATGGAGTAATAGATAGCCTTAAGGAAAAAAAATCTGGTTCTTAAGATCCCTAAAAGGAAAAAGCTTCTTGAGTTAACGCGTAGGTATATTTTTTTTCTTTTTTATGTATGACTAAGCCTAACTTTATACTGGACCATTCATGCTTATTAGTTCTTATTTAATGTGTAGAGTATTATACCTCCAAGATTGTCTCATTTAAATTTAATCAACATTGGTCGAATAGTTTTTAAAGTACACACTCAATTAACTGAATTAGTAACATCGTTCACCGGTGGAAGAAAGTGACCGATTCCCAAGTTTGAGTCATAATATATCTAAGCTGGGAATCTCACTTTCTACAGAGTGAAAAATAACGTTTTAGACTATATCTACGATGAACGTAAAAGACAAATTTTTACTGCAAATAACTTTTAGCAATTCAGTTATACACGGTAAGCATTCCGCGTGAGCGCAGTGTTCACTTGTTTATTCTATTCTTTGTTTCTTTTCTTAGAAAAGCTAGGGGCCAGTATCATTTTACAAACAACTTTTTTGGTTATAAAAACTCTTTTGATTTTTAACATAAATATGTATATGAAAATAGGTAACACACAAAAATTAAAAAAACCACCCGTATCGAATTCTACTAGACAAAGATTTCCATACAACTTTCCCTCTCGCATGTTTTAAATGACTTACTTTGCACCTCATTTTCAAAAAAGTAATGAATTACTTACCAAGCAGGTAGGTGCTTATGGTATTAATAGTTATTTGTTATGCATTAGCACCAGTAGTTCTATTGAAACCTGAGAAAGCCAACGAGGAAAATGCTAGGTGCAAGAAAATCAGCTTAAATAATGTAGAAAATAAGCGTCAGTTCATAATTAGAAGTAAAATTGATAATGTTAATGTTTCTGGAACTATTACGGAGGTTCGAATGTTAAAAACGTTTTCCACGATATCGGATAATAAGAACTTTTTCACGCAGATTTCGAATGATAAACAACACCTTTCCGAGTTGGTGAGATATACGAGTATATCTTTTATTTTAATGAGTATAGACGCGTGCTGAGGGTGAACATAGTAATTGTTTTGAATGGAAAAGATGAAGTTATCTTAAGCTATCAGCGAGACAGTGGGTTCAATCCCACAACCACAACCCCAAAATACCATCCTGATGTCCTGATTTCCAAAATTGTAAATGCATAATTATTATTATTATCTCACATCCGTTTAAATTTGAATGCACTTTGTCTGTCTTGTATATACCAGTCCCGCTGGAAGTTATCTTTTCCATCCGAATCCGAATATAATAGGTATATACCATGATATAATGGTTACAACTTTTTTTTAACTTTATGGTAACCGGCATTGTAGATGAGTGTCACTATAATATTTACACATAGATCTTGTTACATGTATAATATCACTAAACTGAGTGAAAAATAAAATTAAATTAAGTATACTGAAAATTATGAAATATATATGCCCGGCCGGGCCATGAAAATGTGAACAGAGCGTTTTGAATAAACATCATATACCTATCAACCCAGTTATGTCTTTTCATTGTTGGAAGTAGATTCGTTTTCTTTTATAAATCTAACATCTTTTTTACATGGCAATTTTGTGATCGGCCCCTTGCCAGTAATTATTCTCATCAACAGCCGTCCTCCGTTGAAGAAATAATTAATACGCTTGGCAGGCGTCTTGGGAATCGCAGGGTAACAGCGCCTCTTACGACTACCACAGTAAGATATGAGTATACTATTCTATCCCCGTACCACGGAGTAGTTATAAATTGACTTTCACATCTTTGCAATAAAGTGGTCGATTTTTGTGTAAATGGTTTCCCCCCAAGTGTCCCGTTAAGCCTGCCCTGACCTGTTTTTTTCTAGCTCTTCGTATCATATTATATAGTGTAGACACTTTTAACTAATATGCATTACACCAGATTATAAGTATTTCTGTCTGTCCTACACTTTTAACTTGCTTCCCTTGGTGGTGTAATTATTTGATTATAAATATCATTGAAATAACAATGGCGCAATATGGAAGTCGACAATGACTTGTAAAAATATTTTCTTACATTGTTTCGGCAACATGAGACTTTATTCGGTAAGTGATATAATACTGTAGTGGGTAGGTACATATAAGTAGGCACATCTCATTATCGTAATCAGTACTATCAGTACTAATATTCTAAATGCGAAAGTAACTCTGTCTGTCTGTCTGTTACGCTTTCACGCCAAAACTACTGGACCGATTTGAATGAAATTTGGTATGGAAATAGTTTGAGACCCGGGAAATAACAAAGGATAGTTTTTATCCAACTGCGCAAAAAGAGGTTATGTTTTTGCGCGATAACCGACATACGCGCGAGCCGCGCCCGGAAAGTATAACGAATAAGACACCCCACACAAATGTATATTCACACACATATAAAATAAATAGATATGTATTTATGTAAAAACAAAATCTATAGATAATGGCATAATTTCTGTTTTCTATAGTCACACATGGGAGAAGGATCTATTCTTCGAAACACACTATGTCGAGGACTGGAAGCTTCAAAATTAATATTGAACATGATATTAAATCAATAAATAATTTTTATGTGTTTTTATAAGCATTGCAATGCAACGAAGCAATGCTGAGATACAAAGTTACTTTATGTTGCTGGGCACGCTGCCAACTAATAGTGGGCATTTGGACTGGCTGTGAGTCTACAATGGACTTTAGGTTACCTAAATGCTTTAGTTGTAGTAGCTGTAGTACTGTATTTAGTTTGAAGTGTATTGTTAATTTCGTTGTGAAGCCTCCTCGGGTGAAACGACTTTTGATATGAATTAAATCCTGTTATAGTTACTATAGTCATTATTTTATGTTTCCTGGAGGACGACTGTATTCTTTATCAGAATTAAACGTTATTATTATTAATGATAAATCAATTTACATGTAAAGCAAAGGCGAGGAGTGTTATCTTTTTGTCATATATTTTTTTCTACGAACTCCCTAAGCTCTTTGTTCTTATGAACTGTTTTCCATGACCACAAACAATTACAAAATTATAATGTACGCCTTGGTTGTAAAGTACCTACATTCTTGTAATGTATTTAATCCATAGGTAGGTAACTTTTATTTTATTAACGCCTTTTTATATATATATTTTTTTTATGCATTATAGGTTAGCCTTTGACCTCTATCTCACCTGATCGTAAGTGATGATGTGGTCGAGGATGTTGTTCAGGCTAACCTAGAGTTACTGGCTCTCAAGGACAGCTGCCGGAACACACCGTTAGGTGCTTGGCGGCAGATTTTCAACTTGAGGGTGGTAGCTAGCCAGGCGGGCATTCGCAAAGTGCCCTACCCCCATGCTGTAACGACTGCCATCCTAAGACCGACAACAACCGGGACGGAAGCGCTCAGTAGTAATGTCACAAGCGGTCACCCATCCAACTCCTGACCGAGGCGGACGTTGCTTAACTTTGCTGATCGATTCAGAATGGCTGAGCAAACTTGGCTACGAGCGCTTACAAAATTATTTATGGCTGATAGACTAAATAGTCTAGTCTTTGACCAATATGTCATGAACTGATGGTAAGTGATGAGGTGGTCTAAGATATTGTTCAGGCTAACCTAGAATGGCTAGTCAAGGACAGCTGCCAGAACACATGTCAGGTGCTTAGCAAAGGATTTTCTTTGGGATGGTAGCCAGCCAGGCGGGCAGTCGGAAAATGCCCTACCTCAACGCGAAAAAGTACGATCAAGTGTGGACGAACAACTTTGGTTGGCAACATAGACATGCAGGGGAACATCAGACAAGTTTTTATGACTTGACAAGTAGTTCCAGTGGAACACTTTATTATAAATGGTAAAATAGTACTTCTGTGCACGAAGTAGCGAGCGGCAGCTAGTATTATATGAGAGGCAGAATTATATGAATGCATATAGGTAGGTGATACTGGCTGTTGCAAATGGTTGGATACCGTAGGTATATTTTAATTTAAAGCTCGTCGTTTTTAAACTAATTTATCTATATTGTAATTTTTGCTGTAACTGTATTCTTTTGTACCGTATTCTGTTTTTGTGGTACTACAAACGCTGAGAAACCGTGGCAAATCGCGCTTAATTGTTTATAAAAAAGCCGTTTTTTTTTCATTTTTTTTCTGATGCCCTTGCGAAGCTGGGTAGTATAATATAATTAATCAACTCGAGATTCCAATTTTGAATATTTAGTAAAGTCAGAACTAGTCCCAGCATCCCTATGTTTATAACTAGGTCCAGGTATTATGTAAATGTAATTCCAAAACATCTAAGAAATCATTGCAATATGGGGGTAGTTGTCCAAACATGACTATAAATATCTACGTACCTAATTAATTTAGTGTTATTTACGATCTTACCTTGTATTTCATTATAGCCGATGCGTGTCTGGTTTCAATAAAATAATATAACTGCACAAAACTTTAAAAGAAAAAATATTTAAGTACAACGTATGTCAAAGGCTGCGTGTAGTAAATTCGCGCGTTTTTCGCGTGACGCGCGCATGCGTGCGGTGCGCTGCGGTTGAGGCGGCGCGAGGCGGGACACGACAATGGCTGTGCTTCAGCCGGCGCGTCAGTTTTGCTTCCCCGCCATTGTGGTGCAACGACCCACTGCCACAGCCTCTGTAGCAGCTTCCTACAGCGACGCCGCTGCGCTGCCCGCCGCCATGCGCCATCGGCCGCGGCGTAGCCTCTTGCACCGACTCCTTAATGACCGTATGAAGGTGAAGGTAAAAAGGTGAAGCACGGAGTTCTTGTCGAAATCGCATTATTTCAGCGTGTAAACAAGCGCGGCGGCTGAAATGCGTTTCAAGCGGACAAGTTGCAAATTATTAATTTCAACATTTATCATAATCAAATCGATGAAATTTGCCGAAGAACTAAAGTCGACGACACAGCTTTCAGAATTACTTAGGTACTTATTATACGAATCGCTCGTAGCCAAGTTTGCTTAACCGTTCTTAATCGATCAGCAAAGCTAAGCAACATCCACCGCAGTCAGGAGTTGGATGGGTGACCTCTAGTGGCATTAGTACTGATCGGCTTCTGTGCTTTGTAGGGCACGTCGCCCCGGTGCTGGTAGGTCATTTGGCGCATGCCCGCCTAGCTAGCTACCACCCTCAAGTAGAAAATCTGTCGCCAAGGACCTAACGGTGTGTTCCGGCAGTTGTCCTTGAGAGCCAGTAATTCTAGGCTATCCTGAACAACATCTTCGACCACTTCATCAGTTAAGATAGTGGTCAAGGGATAGTGGTAAGATAGTAGCCTATCAGCAGTAAAAAAAAAATTTAATTGCAAAGTGAAGTAGCAATGGGCGGCCCACATTGCTGGACGAACTGATAACCGATGTCGAAGAAAGGTTCTCCAGTGGTTACCATATTACACTGGAAGACGTAAATATGTTAGTCCCCCACTGGCTGAACTGACAACATCGTAGGAGTCGCGGGTAGCCAGTGGTTACATGTGGCTCTGACAAACTACTTGATTGCTCTGAGCGTGTGGCAATTAATTGATTTTTGTTTAACAGTGGACGTCTTCCAGCTGGTGATAAAGAGATATTGTAACTATGTCCATAGTTAATGTGACTAGCTTATAGTTACATCACACTAAAATTATAAATGCTAAAATTTGTGAGTGGGGATGTAGGTATTTGTTACTCCTTCACGCAGAAACGGCTGAACCGATTTGGATGAAGCTTGGAATATAGACAGATAGTCTAGGTCCATAGATTAACGCATAATTTATATCATCTGTGTGACTGTGTCTTAGATCATTATTGTCAGGTATTCTAGGGCCCAGCGCAAACAGAATAATGTATCTAAAAAACAAACCATTCATGTTATATTGTTTAGTGTTTGATGTCATTCATGAGATTTTTCATTCATTGAGGTCAGATCATGTCCCGTTTTTAGGGTTGGATGGAACACGACTGAGATTTGAAATTTGTTAAAGCAGTAACCAAATATTTTACTGCATTGGGCAGAGTGACACGATGAGAATACGATAAATGACCCCGTTATTGACCATTCGTGCAAATTTTAGGTTCGATTTTCGCGTTTATTGTGACAAGCTTTATTTATTTTATGGTAAAAAATAGATGTAATATCGTCCATTCCAAAAATTTTGCTTCTATCTTACCTTTACCGTTTATTACTGTTAGGAAATAATACTGTGTGACCACCGAATTTGAGCTTTGATGAGAATAACCCAACAAGTCAAAGCGAATTGCAAAATTAGTCTTGTTTGTAGTACAACGTAAGAACTATACGTGTCGCTCCATCCCCATACGATGAAAAAGAACGATAGGAAAAAATAGAGTAATGAGTCATAATGTCATGTAAACATAAATGGTCAGAGCATGCCCCAGCTAAAGGGATGGATGGCGCGGATTCGAATCCCGCATATGACTATAATTATTCCTCTCGTAAGATTTGATTTTCTGAAACAGGTCCGAAGTACAACAAGTTTTCCTATTTTATATTAGATCACTTATTTTGGGTACCAGTTGGTGAGATCTCAAGAGAAATGTTAAGAGCCTGGCTTGACGGGTATAAACGTATTGTAAGTCATTCTGGCTTCAAGCTGTGCAAATGTGAAGAACTGCTGTGTTTAGGCGTAGACAGCACATGTAGCAAGGGAAATTAGGTGAACGAGTCGAGCAATTAAAAAGTATCATGCAGAAGTTTTTAGTTTAAATCTGGGGATAATAGGTACACTTCTACTGTCATAACATAACATAAGCAGGCATTTTTCAGAGGATCGGTCCGTCATACATGATATCGACCCAAGTGCAATTAAGCCTTCGCTCTCAGTATGGGGTTGAACTTAGTAGTAAAAGTGTTTGATGATTGATCACAGGTCCAAAACTACATGTTTAGGTGGTTTCAGATTTTTTTGTTTAAATATACATTATACGCAGAAATAACTAGTCTGACCATAAATACTGTTACATTACAACTTTTCTTTATTTCAACTATTTATTTTGAATTTGGAACGTGTTTATTATTTTAAAAACTTCTTTCGATTTCGCACCATTTCACATTATTTTTCGTAATTATAATGTGGAATGGGGTGTTAAAGAAAATAGGATTGGAGTGATCGCCTTTCACAAAGTGGGTATGAAGCAGTCGGTCATATTCCAGACATTTCAAAAACTTGGTATCAGCCGTATGTTCGTATATCGTAATATCAACAGATACATACAACACTTCCTCTGTCGAAGATCATAAAAAATCGGGTTGTTGCTTGTTATATTATTAGAAGTTAGAACTACAAAGACTGTTAACTAAATCAATCTTTACAATTAAAGAGAGTGGATCAATCAAAATGCCTTCTGTTGCGATACGCGGCTGAAGGGCACGATCGTAAAGAGGAAATATCCTCTTTATCGACGAAAAAATTTTTATTTTCATTAACATTTAGCGCCTCTTATATTGTTATAGCAAAAGTATGATAAATGTTTCAATTCAACTTTTCAATCTCATTTGTTTAATTAAGTTGCTAGTACCAATGGATAATATCTAAAGATACACGGATAGGATGATGGCTAACATCTATTAAATAATTTATTTGTTAAATACGAGAACGAACTAAAAGGAAAAGTGACGATTGATTTAACGCGTTTTGTCGTTAGATTCTCCATGATGAAACCATAGCCGACCACAGTTATTGATGATTTTCTAAAAAATCAGAGAGTACACATACGATTGCTTTGGTTTGGTTTTATTTTCATAGTTATTTTTTAAAGAGCACTAAAGCTGTGCACATTTCTTATAATTCTGTTGTCTGGATTCAGCTCGCTGCATTGCTTCATGTTGAACGAAACGTGACCTTGGCGGTAGGTACCGCCTTTTTGTTGCAGTATCCCGTAAATTATTGAGGCACAAATTCTTGTTTTTGGGCCCAAAGGAGCACTAACTTTTTCGCAATACTAAGCCAAGTCAGCAATGATAGTCCCACACTTGTGACGGTCAACTTATTTTCACATATAGTTGTGCATATTGAATGGTTCATACGGAACTCCTCTTATAGAATATAGTTTTAGTCCAACCACAAGGCTTCAAGCACCACCAGCCTTTTGGAGCAATGATGGCCGAGCGGTAATAGCTGGGGACAGCCGTGCCGCAGCTCCACGGTTCGATCCCCACCGGCGCACAGTGGTCCCGTATTAGGGCTTCCATACTCATAGGATATTTGAAAAATCAACTTTGTTTTTGTAAGTATTTTGTTATTGAATATTGTTCTGGTGTATATTTCATCTAATAATATGTAAGTATTAACTCTATCCGAGCTCCCATTTAGGAGAAAACAAATATCTAACTTTTTTTGTATGGAGTGAAACACATTTTGTAATTTTTCTCAGGAGTGATTGTAGGTGATTGGCGTTCATTCTTAGTATAGTGCAGTGTCATACCCAAGGTTAACCTATGAGCCTTTCTGAGACTTGCCGCTTTTCGAGATATAGGGGCCCAAATATTTAAAAAGTACCTTGAGACTTCATTTACGAACTGTATTGACTATAAATGTTTGTTCGTCCATGCATTTTACTAATCGGATAGAGTTTATACTTACATATTATTAGATGAAATATACACCAGAACAATATTAAATAACAAAATACTTACAATATGTAACAAAGTTGATTTTTCAAATATCCTATGAGTATGGAAGCCCCAAAACGGGACCACTGTGTGCCGGCTTAAGCTTCACCGCATGGTGGAAGGGCATTTTGCGAATGCTCCCCTGCCTAGCTGCCACCCTCAAGTATAATATCTGTCGCCAAGCACCTAACATTACAGGCACATGAGACGTAACTGTGTGTCAGGTGCGGGTGCAGTGCAATTCGTCAATTGTGATGAAATGCGTCTGTAAGCCGAGGCATAGATAAATGAAAAGGACCATTTCTCTATGGCCGAGGTTAGTCCGCTTAACGTCAGGTTGTTCCGTCACAAGCACATAAAACTGAAATAAACAAATAAGCACTGGTGATACGAAGTATATACTTTTAGTAAAGTATACCAGCGCTTTCTCATTTGCTGCAGGTACACAGAGCCGGCCGATTCTACCACACAAAGCGCAAAATCTGGTAAAAAGCCCCTGAATATTATTAGTATCCCGTTTAATGTAATATCAAGGTTTGTAAAGGCATACAAGATAAAAAAACTCATATTGAAAATTTACATCATATTTACTTAAACAGTAACAAGGCATGATATACAAATTAAGGTACATTTTTAATATTATGTATGGATTATATACGAAATATGTCTGGTATGTATATGTTCACTCTACACTATAAATGCGAGTATTTTCTTTTGGTGGCTCTCAATTCAGAACTACTGAACGAATTTTGATGACATTGATTTTAAGGACATGCCTAATCCTAGGCCTAAGGAATAGGATTATTTTTATACTTATTCAAGAAAGGAAGGCGATATAACGACAATGCGATATGGAAGTAATAAATATCACCAAAATTATAAAAATTATCCTATTCCTTAGGCCTAAGATTAGGACATGCCTAATCCTAGGCCTAAGGAATAAGATTATTTTTGTTCTTATTCAAGGAAAGGCGACATAACCAAATTGATCGCGGAAGCTTTTAAAATGTGTATTGATAAAAGAGGCATGTACAAAAAATATACGTCCCCATTTTCTGACATGATACTATGCGCTGATTGGTCAATGGTACCTATACATCACGCGATTGAGCATGAGCGCAATGAGCATTCAGTAATCAGTTAGTCCACTGATCAAGACTTTGGCAAAAGTCCCTGAAACTAGGGGATAATCTTGTATTGTACTACTACGTAATGTAAATAAATATTGTAATAATTTTACTATATAGTATCCCGAGTTTCTTGCCCGTTCTTCTCGCAGTGGCTCTATAATTTTTTTGCTTAACGTGGCAGTACAATGTAGAATATTTCAATATTAAAATTTGTAATTGCCCTTGATAAGAAGAGCGTCGTAGACGCCTAATAAATTTAATAAATGATTTTAACTTTGACTTTGAGTATTGTAACTATTATTAATTGTGTATTTATTCTAAGCCGCGGCTGATTTCCAAAACGGATGCACGTATTTTGATGACGCTTGGTGCATACATTTATTAGGTCTCATATTACGACATGATGTTTTTATATCAATTTATCGAGCAGTCCCCAATGTAGATGTTACTATGCTTTAAAGAAAAATAAACATTTAAGTACCTATATAGGTAGAGTCCATACACGATTACACATATAGCTTATTAGTTATTAACATATCTCAACAATGTATAACAAAATTTTGCGTCAATTCGCCATTACGTAATATTTATTATTAGTCCCCACTTTGGCACCCTTTAAAATTAAAAATTCAGGTCATTCGACAATTTGACAAGTCTATTGTCAACCAATCACATAATTATAAGTAACTAATTATCTTATTGTAAGATATTTTAAAAATATAATTTATTTCCGTAGTCAGGCACATAAGACTATATCAGCAATATAACACAAGATCGCTCTATACGAAAGTAAACTTATAAACTAAACTACGACGTCCCCCGCGTCAATGCCCAGCATCGCTAAATCGTCAAGCTCTTTCATTTTGGCGTCAATAATTTCTTTCATCACAGGCGTATCTTTCTTTACAGTTTTTTGATTCGCAGCCGGGGTTCTTTGATTCGCGGCTGAGGTTCTTTGATTCGTTACTGGGGTTCTTTGATTCGCGACAGGAGCCCTTCTAGGAGTAGTTGTTTGATTGTTGCGGTTTCTGTTCTGGTACGGTAAGCTAGGTCTGAGGTTGTTTTGCCTGGTGTTGGGCATTCTTGGGATGCCTGGGTTGAGGAGCGCCCGCTGCTGGGCGAAGAGGGCAGCGCTGGGATCAAAGCCGAACATGGTGCCACCCTGCAAGAGCCCCAGGGAGGGGGCGAAGGCCGACATGCCGAGAAGCGACGTGGGCGCAGGCCCCAGCAGCCCCGGCTGCTGCATCGCCTGCTGCATCAACTCTTGTTCAACCTTCTCGGCACATTTCATCGGGTCCGTTGGGAACATCGCTTCGAGCGCCTGCTGGAAGTCTTTGGGGTCCTCCGGCAGTTGTGATAATGGGATCGGCAACCTAGGTGATAACGGAACGATATTAGTTGGTTAACATACATATATGCAGTCGTTTTATTAAGCATGTTGGTAGGGCACTTTGCGAATGCCCGCCCGGCTAGCTTGGTAGCTTGTAGAAAATCAAGTAGAAAATCTGTCACCAAGCACCCATCGGTGTGTTCCGGCAGCTGTCCTTGAAATTCTAGGTTATCTTGAACAACATCTTCGACCAGATCATCAATTACCATCAGGTGAGATAGAGGACAAAGACTAATCTATCAGGCAAAAAAAAAGTTATTGAAACACCACAGTATAGATGTATGATGAACTTACAAAAAAACTAAATTAATATTTTCTAAATTATTACTTCTATTTCATAAATCACACCATTTTTGTTTATATTATAAATACATACAAAAAGGTCATAATTAAAATAGGATGCAAAGAAACACTGCATGCCGTCACATTCTGCTGACTTATTCTGCCTTGTACTTTGTGGCAGTAGACAGGCGAGGAATACACTCACTCAGATTTGATTAGTGCCACTCAAGCTAACTGTTTCCGGTATAAATAATTATTTTATATTTTTTTTAAATTTTAAATTACTTTCTTGCGTACAAGGAATTGTATATTATGTCCTAAACCCAGAATATGGCAGATAGGTATATAGACATAGACTTAAATAGATATACCTGTTTTATATATGCCATATAGGATATGTGATGTGGTGATTTAAGATTTAATGCGAGCGAAGTCGCAGGTAACAAACAGCTAGTAAATAAATAGATATACTGACTGGTGATTGGGTACGACTGGCGCAGTCGGCAGGATCGCGTTGGGTTGTACCGAAGTCGGTGGCAGGGTCGGGGGCAGGCTTGGGGCCGGGGCCAGTGGGGGCCCCGAGGGTAGGGGGGCCGCGGCCTTGGGCTCGGGCATCGTGGCGTTGAGCGCGGCCGACAGCGCGATGGCCGGCAACATCTTCTGCATGTCCGCCATCACTTTCTCCGTACGAACTGCATCTTCCTTCTTCCTCTGCTCTTCTTTTCTCTGCTCTTCTGTCTGCGACTTGTAGAACGGCATCTTACCTGTTATAAATATAAAACACAATCTGTAATTTATTATATACAAGTACACAACATATTATTATTTTTTCTCTTATAAATATTAAATTATAAAATATTAAATATTTATGGCAGTCTGCTTGATATAGCTAATAAGTTTCCGAAACGATTTCGTTTTTGTCTGGGATACATTTCTCTTCGAGTCTTGAAATATGATGAATTCTGTTTAGCAAAAATGCTTAAATCTCTTTGAATAGTTTCTAATCTAATCTAATATTCTGGTCTACAGCTGTCCAAAAACCACGCTTCATTTATCACTCTAACACACATTTTGCATTATAAATGTCTTATATAAGTCTAGTGACTTGCTTCATATTATAATGCCACAACTGAGGACTGAAAATATGAATCGGTGATAGACTTTCACAGATAAAGTTTGCCTCAACTTCTTAAGCTTAGTGAGCAAATGTTTAAAATTCTGGTAAGACATGTTCTATCCAGTTCAATTCTATATTGAAATTATAATTATTTATCCAATTATTTATATTTATTTATTTATTCAATATGTTACGAGAAATACGAGCTTCTCCAACTTATTATGATGGGCAAAATTTAAGGAAGGCGACGCGTGGGTGGACTTTGGAAAAAGTCTTGGTTACGAAACATACGAGAATGGACCAGTATACCCAGGGTGGAAGACCTATTTCGCTTGGTACACAATTAGAATAAGTTTGCTGCATAACTCCAGATCCAATGGAGAGGCGCCTGAATAAGAAAAAGAATCCAATTTATAATGCCAATTAGTCCTATATCATCAATACTAATGGTATCAATGCAATTTCTAAATGCAAGTGGAGTAATTTATTCTTCACCACACAAACTCCGATACGTTACTTTTATCCGCTACCGTGGAAAAGGTTTTTAAAATTCGAACCTTTAGTTCCCGAATTAGTTCCCGAATATTTAATTTATTTCAATATAATACCAATGTTCGTTAGTCATTCTACTCGTAGATTAAGACTTATTTATCTCAATTATGTACCTATCATTTTCCTCGCTGGACTGAAGTCAAAAATGTGCAACAAAGTTATTGTGCGTCGTACTTTTGAAACCTTCGGTACGCTCAGGATTCTATATTTTAAAACACTCGCGTTGCTCGTGGTTCAATGGCATCCTTCGCTTCTTCAGGTTTCAATACAAGAACTCGCGCCAAATAACAACTTTGCAACCGCGCATTACATAGCGCTTAAATGTTATCTCCCTTTTTTAAGTGATTCTGGTTAATTAATGTTTGATAGAAATTGGTCGAAATAAATAATAATAATAACGATTATTTAAGTATAACGTATATTCGACTCACCAATAACTATCATTTTCTTTATGTCAGGCTTGTGTTCCCGTCGGTCGGGCGAACGAGACTTGTCCATCTGATCCCGGCTGGTATCGCGCCTGCTTCGACTGCCTCCTTGTCTGTCCCGACTGCTGGCTCGTCTGTCCCGACTGCCCTCCTGTCTATCCCGACTGACATCCCGCCTGTCGCGGCTGTTAGCTTGCCTGTCGCGGCTGGTATCCCGTCTATCCCAACTGTTTGCCTGTCTGTCGCGGCTATTGCCCCGTCGGTCCCGACTGTTGGCTCTCCTGTCCCGACTGCTGTCCCGCCTGTCGCGACTGTTGGCCCGCCTGTCCCGACTTGTATCCCGTCTCCCGCGGTGATCTGGACTGTCGTACCGATTGTCGCGTCTATCCTCGGACTCGCGAGGCAAACCGCGTCGTTCACTCTCCCTAATGAAGAAAGATATTTTGCTGAGTAATGTATGTTTATTGTCCATTATATTGACCCCGTGGGGTGCCACCGCCCCATATCTTCGTCATAAGAGGCGAGGAAGGAAAAAATACCAGAAGATAGCAGCACCAGAAGAACTGCCACCTTACACTGTAATCTCCAAGACGCCTGCCAAACGTTTAATGTTAAGGCACCCCGACTGTGTTCAGCAGTGGACGAACCGGCCGATACAGAATATATTTTTATTCTAGTTTTTCTATTGGGATCGTCATATTATATGAATTTCTGATAGCTTCACATACATTGCTGCTTTAATGCTTGCTCTCACGTTCCGAATCCGAAAATATGGACTAAATATTATTTAAAAAGCACTGACACATCCTAGGCGAGAACATAGAATTGTTTTCGGATGGGACAAGTGTCTATAGCATAACTGAAAATAATAATAAAAAACAGAGTGGTAATGTAATTTGACATTCGTCGATTATCATCAAATACATGTTAATAAATTAGGTTCACTGGCTTATATTTATACTCAATGCTGGACTTGCAGTTTCAAAATAATTATTATAACTGAAAGCTTACTTATGGCAATATTAAAAATGTATAAGGAACTTATTAATGCATCTATCTGTTTGCGAGCCCAGGGGAGGTCACAGACTCTAATCATGTCCAGTGCACGAGTATTGAGGTCAATGTTTGCATTGCTGTGGGGATCAGTTGCCAACTAGCGTTGTCAAAATGACGCTTACGATCATAAATTGCTAGTAACAAAATTACATGGTTGCCATACTGGTCGGTATTATGGGGTAGCAGGATCAAGTCGCGGTGAAAGTTATCATTTTTCATCCGAAATAATTTCTATTGATTCTATGGACTAGGATAGGATATTTTTTATCCCGATTTACCGAGAGATACTAGTACTAGATCCTACAGTCGTTCCCGTGGGTGTAAGTAGTTTTTCGTGCGGTAAAAACTGAAAATTCGTGCGGGCAAAGCAATTCCTCACCTTATTTTTCGCTGCATTTGCAATATCTGTCTCCTTTCACGCGACGTAGACCTTTGTCTACCTTCTACGTTAGTTTTTATCCTGAAACGTAAATACTATTATATGTACAGTTCTATATACAAATTTTAAGGTATAAAATTATTTACCTAAAGCGTGAAAAGAAAGTGGTGAAGGCATCTTGATATGACTTTTTTATTTGTATGGGCAGTTTGCTTCCTTCACAGCAACCGGAACATCCACTGTTGAACAAGGTCTCTTCCATTGGGTGGATTTGCCATAATCCCCACGCTTGACAGGCGTCTTGGGGATCACAGTAGAAGTCTTCAGTTCTTCCGAGGGAAGGCGCTGCTAATACCGGAAGGTGGGACCTTCCGGTATTTTTTCACTTAGTCGCCTCTAACGACACCTACGGGAAGAAAGGGGGGTGACATTCTAACTCGGCACGTCACTGGCTTATACCCGTTAATGCTTGTTTAGAAATACATAAGAATAGTCAATATTTACAAATACATAAGAACCAATTTTATTTCTTATAAGTGTCTAGGCCATATAGGATAAATTATTCTATTTAAAAATAATAATAAATATGATGCCGCTGACTATCCAGACTGTGTAGATACACACTCCACAAGATTATGAAATGTAATCGTTACGAAACACGCACCAGGTATAAAGCGGTAACCCCTGCCTGTAACTCCGTTGCGCCCATCACACTACAACATATAGTTGTTGAGTGTTATGTGTCTGTCATTTTATAATTATTATACTGGCTCTCACGGACTGCAGCTGCCGAAACACACAGTTATGTGTTTGAAGATAGATATTCTAGTTAAGTGAGCTGTGCGGTGTAGTGCGCTGGCTACAACTTCACCGCCGCGCCCCGCTAAGGATCGAACCGCGGACCTTACAGCGCTCGGCTATCATAGCTTCAAAAACATTAGCACAATTATTATGACAGAACACTTAAACCAAAAATTCAAGTGATTATAAAACCTTGTTTTTTTACCTGCCTTTGATGTTCTCAAACAGTTTTCTATCATTGATGGCTATCAATTCTTCTAAAGCTTCATCGTCAACTTTCTTCAATCTTTTACCTGGAAAATATATAAACTAATTATATGCTTGGGTATATTTTATATTATATAGCTATTGTATATTGTATAGAAACTTGTGGCACGCAGTTAGAATTTCCCGCTCAGCTACCTGTCTCAAGTAGAAAAACTGCCGCTAAGCACCTAACAGTGTAGTCCAGCAGCTGCCCTAATAACCAGTAATTGTAGGTAAAGCCAGTTAATACCTTCGACTATATCATCACTTACCATGAGATGAGATTTTGGTCAAAGGCTAACCAATCAGCTATAATAATATTAAGAGTTTACCTGGGTTGATACCTCTGGTGGGACAGTTACTGTGTCTGATAAAGAAATTACTGTGCCTGGTGTCAAAGAGAGGTTCATTTCTTTTTTCTTTATATGCTGGCCTTTGACCACTGTCTCATCTGAGATTAATTGATAATGTGGTCGAAGGTATGGTTCAGACTAACCTAGAATTGCTGGCTCTCAAGGACAGCTGCCGGAACACATCGTTATATGCTTGGCGACAGATTTTCTACTTGAGGGTGGTAACTAGCCAGGCAAGCATTCGCAAAATGCCCTATTACTGTACTGTATCAGCCGGATCGTCCACTGCTGAACACAGCCGGTATTTGCCGTAATCCCCACGCTTGGCAGGTGACTTGGGGATCGCAGTGTAAGATAGCAGCTCTTAAGAAGGCGCTGCTGCTTACCTTCCAGTATGTTTCCCTTAGTCCCCTCTTACGACACCCACGGGAAGAAATGGGGAGGTGCAATTCTAACCCAGCACCCCACGGAGCAACCGACTGTGAAATTTATGCATATGGCATAATTCTTGTAAAAATATTTTTATCAAAAATGGTATGTAATGTTGCCATAATATGTCTAAAAAGTATGCAGAAAGTGAACTCTACCGGCGACTTATTTACAAATGTCCAGTAAGAAGCGAGATTTTAAATTTGGAATCTCCTACTGTCCGGTAGGTATATAATTTACTTACTGGACTAGGTCATCCTATATATATATATATATATATATAACATTAAATGAACTTGGAGTTTGTTAAATATTCTTCTTCTAAATCGATCACAATATCTATCAGTAATTGTCCTAATATCAATGTAACCTTTTTTTTTTTTTTTTTTATGCCTGATAGGTTAGCCTTTGACCACTATCTCACCTGATGGTAAGTGATGATGTGGTCGAAGATGTTGTTCAGGCTAACCTAGAATTACTGGCTTTCAAGGAGTGCTGCCGGAACACACCGTTAGGTGCTTGGCGACAGATTTTCAACTTGAGGGTGGTAGCTAGCCAAGCGGGCATTCGCAAAGTGCCCTACCACCATGCTGTAACGACTGCCATCCTAAGACAACAACCGGGACCGACGGCTTAACGTGCCCTCCGAAGCACGGAAGCGCTCAGTAGTAATGTCACCAGCGGTCACCCATCCAAGTCATGACCGCGGCGAACGTTGCTTAACTTTGCTGATCAATTCAGAATGGTTAAGCAAACTTCGCTACGAGCGCTTCATATTAATTAAACGAATTTGTTGTTAAACTTTCTTTCATTTATGAGAAATTTTACAAGTCCAAGAAAGCCACCCTGGTATATAACCGGACCTCACCTACATTTCGGTCCAGTTTACTAAGACCTGGCCAGGAAGGCTTACTTACTGGATTCTGCAGTAATGAACTATTACAATTATAGACATAGTAAATTATTAGATTTATGTTCATGTCACATTACATTAGGGAACGGGCAGTTATATAAAAGTTGTCAACAATGAAGACTAGCTGTTAACAAACAAAAGGTTTAATTTGACTGCTAATTTTCATCGCTTTTTCATTGCAGAATTAATTATGGACTAAATAAGACTTACTTTTGGCCCTCTTCCTTGTGCCTTCCGAGCTGTCACTACTACTGGATAAGCTGCTATCTCTCTTCTTTCTATTCTTTTTCTTTTCTTCCATCTGTTAGAGGAATATGATTGATTGCTGAATATTAATACAAATAAGAGATTAGACGACTTGCTTAGCATTCCGTAGTTTCACATACATTGCGTTGCGAAATAAGAGGCTCGAGCCATGCCTGGGACTTGAGAATGACATAGGAAGAATAGAAATAAAAGCCAATGATACAATATTTTCACCCAATGTTGTTGGATCAAAGATCTCGATTAAACTGGCCGGTTTATTCGATCACCAGCGTAAGATTAACTTGCATTTAATACCTGGGTAGTTACATTATTTAAGGGTTAAGGGGTTTATAGTGTAATATTAGAGAGTGAGCTAAGATATGAATAGTGCAACCTTTGTGTTATTTGGAAGATAAGGCTGCCCATGGCTTAGAGACCTTTGGATAGCTAGACATTATCTTCGTGACAACATTCAAGAACAAGAAACTCGGCGAAACTTAGGCTCGTATTAATAAATGCATCTCAAAGTTGAGATCGATCTTAAGATGCAGTTTAGACGTTTAATGTATGGAAGATCTCTCAAAAACTGTATCTTAAAGGCCGTCTTACTACGACTTACAGAGGTATTTATTATGAATATTACGGTTTTTCCATTGAAACAAAATCAGTAACAGTCCGGTAACCAAACAGAGAAATTTCGTTATTTCAAACCGAAAAAAGTTTGTTTCGAAATAACGACACGAAATTTCCCAGAAAATGTTGAAATTTCAGAATTGTGTCCGGTAGCATTAGTAAGTATAATAAGATAGTCCTAAAACATGTCTGACGAAACATGACTGTTAACCTCGGGGGTATACAGATGTGACCATATGTTTTTTTAGTTATGTGTAGAATAGGCCGTGGGGTACCGGGCTAGAATATCACCCCCCCCGTCTCTACCCGTGGGTGTCGTTGGATACGACTAAGGGTAATACACCAGAAGGTGGGCAGCAGCGCTTTCTGAGGTACTAATATCTTACACTGAGATCCCCAAGACGCCTGCCATACGTGGGGATTATGGCAAAACCCCACATAATGGAGGAGGCTGTGTTGTGTATGAGTAGTGAACAATCCGGCTGATACAGTAGAATAGTTACCTTAGAATTGTATTCCTCTTTGCTGACAGTGACAGTGTGTGTGGTATAGTGCACCGTGCGGGAGCCCTTGTCCTCTGCAGGCTTGGCGCTTGGCGGCGGCGGGGCGGGGGCGGGGGCGGCGGCCGGCTGGGCGGGTACCGCCGCGGATACAGCTAACGTCTGCGCTCGCTCGAACGCACGCTGTCGGTCAGACATCCAGTCCGTCTCCCAGTGCGGGTTCTGCTGTACAAAGCTCTAAGGACAAAATAATAACTTTACAATATAAAAACTTATATACGAAACAGATTATATCATATATAGCTACTAGTGGCCCGCCCCGGCTTCGCACGGATAATTACGACTATAAATTGAGATGTAAGCTATCCTATCTTTCAATTTGGATCAAATTTCACACAGTGAGACATCAAATTTAAAATTGATTCAGTAGTTTAGGAGTCCATCGCGGACAAACAACGTGACATGTAATGTTTATATATAAAGAAGATATATTTATTAACGGGCCGTACAAGTTGGCCGCCTGATAATAAGCGTCACCCCTGTCTATTACAGTCTCAGTATCACTGTTCTCGTTCGACGAGATAATTTATTTTTTATGACCCCCCGTAATTTTAGTTACTATATTGCTGTTCACGCCTAAGCTCAATAGTGTTTGCACACTACTGCTCCTAAACAGAATATATGAAACTGTGGTGGCACCCTGAATCCCTAAAACCTGGTATGATAAGCTTATTCTTCCTGTCCTTATCTAATCAAAGGTGGGGTCTCTAATATATAGCGCGCTAACCATCGTGGTCAGATGTTGAATGTGAAGTCAATTACATATTATATTCTACTAGCTGCTCACCGCGGTTACACCCGCGTAGATACTGACGATGAAAAGTATTCTATATGCCAATCTATGGCGTAAAACTATCTATATTCCAAGTTGCATCCAAATGAATACAGCCGTTTCAGCGTGAAGGAGTAACAAATATCAAAACTCACTCAGAAACTTTAGCATTTATGTTTACACTAGTTACGCCCAGCGGTTTCACCCGCGTGGTGATGGAGGATGATGAAAAGTATCCTATCCAGCGCCTCATCTACCTCAATACCAATTTTTATCAAAATTGGTCCAGCCGTTTGATCGTGAAAAAGTAACAAACGTGCAAACACACTCACAAACTTTTATAATATTGATAATGTGATATATACTTACAGAGTAATTTTTGGAATGTAAGACCGATTTGAGATGAGCGGAGGCGCAGTGTAAGTCCCCGATGAATTGGTCGCACAGCTTGCAGTACCATCCAGTTTGTGGCACGAAGAATTGTAAACCTACAAATTGACGTGTCAAAATGAACATGTAGCTTTCAAAGTTGGGATGGCGCCAATCCTCGGGTACAGTTGTTCTATCACACGAAGGCGGATGGGCAATACTTGATCAGACCTGATTTCAAAAACTATGTACCTACTAAGAAAGAATAAATTAAAAAAGAAATGTAGGTCGTCAGATTCTTGACTATATTTTCAACGTATACTTTGCTTGTAGCGCCAAATCTACTGGAGTTATTTTTTTTTTCGTGAAATGAATTTTCGTTAACTGACGGAATAAAATTTGTAATTTTCCTAAAGGATAAGATAAGTTTCTTCAAAACCACGTTAGTCGGTAGATAAACTTAATATACCACAGCAAGCTGTTAATTTGGGATAAAAGCCTTAAAGAGAACGTAATAATTAAATTCCAAAAAATCGTAGATAGTTAATTGCCCGTGTGGTGCCGGCTAAAATGTCACCCCCACATACATACCAGTGATTGTCGTAAGAGGCGACTAAAGTTAAAATATCGGAAGGTAATGTAATAATCAAAATCATAAAAATCATATATTTAGACAGCTACGTATCGATTTGTTATAATAAATACAAATTACAACAAATGAATACGTTATTTGCCTGGGGGGTGCCGGGCTAGAATGTCACTCCCTCATTGCTACCTGTGAGTGTCGTAAGGCGACTAGAGGTAAAATACCAGAAGGTGGGCAGCAGCGCCTTCTGAGGAACTGCTATCTCCAAGACGCCTGCCAAGCGTTAGGATTATGGCAAACCCCCCATTAATGGGAGAGGGTGTGTTCAGCAGTGGACATTCCGTCTGATACTGTACAGTACATCGGTACCTATAAATCTGAAATAGACAACCCTGTATACACGAGCAGTAGGCATTTGCATTACTTGCGAGCCTCCAACTTTCCTTTTGATTTACTATGACAAAAGCAACCTACTGCATGGCATAGCGTCATAGCGTGGCATAGCGTCGTCGTATAAGGTTGAATATGCACACTGCAGATCTATTTAATTTGAATAGGAGTGGTATAGGTGGTTACCTCTAATAGGCGTACGCTTGGTAGGCGCTGCAGGCACGGTCGGGAACCCCTCGTTGGTCCCAGCGAGGGAGTGCCACGGCGCCTCCATGTGCTGGGCGGCCGTCCTACCAACAATGCACGCTCACTATGTAGATACTCTATTGCAACATATCGTCATTTCGGATGCTGAGTAATGGAGGAATGTTTACTGGAAGTACAAAGCTCCAATATAATATGAAAATAAAAATTATAGATGCATGTATACTTCAATGTTGTGTTAATTTTCTAAAAGTAGTCAAGAAGGCATACAATCTGAAATGAGTAAAATTTTCAAAAGCATTTTTCATGACGATATCGTTCGTTACACCCACTGCGGCCTTGTACTATTTATCAGGCGTGGTGTCTCACTCCGCACTTTAGGTATAACGCTACAGGTACATCGGCGTATCTGTCCGGATAGTATTATTGTACGGTGAATGCCGCGTCAGAAGAGTTCAGAGCTGCATAGCTCTATAGATAGAAAGGGAGACGCCTTATAGGTGAATATAATTATTATAGGTACTCCGTGCTTTTCAAGCATTAGTGCACTTTATTGCTTCGTAGGTAGAGTCATTTATTTATTGGAATGGCTTTGCGGAGAGATCCTTCTGGTCCATTTTATTCAGTGTTATTATTATGGTATGTGTTATGCCTGTCCAATACAGTTGCTCACCTTTGTCTTACTGCTATACCCTACACTTTGCTCGTCTCGGAGAGAAGTCTCGTTCGTCCAATAATTACACTTGCTGCTGCACAGTATAGTTTACATACTAATGCTCCGAGACAGAATATCTAACACTGTGGAGGTACCGCACCCAGGACGGAATCGGCGCCAGTCCTTGAGAGCATAAGCTTTTCTTGCAACATTTGCCCACTTCACTATGCAACAGGTGAGATAGTAGGTTAGTCTAACAAAAGTAAACGTTGTATTTTGATACACTTTTGAAGTACTCATTGTGGTGTTTGCTTAGCAGTTCTTAATTGACCAACTAGGTGAAGCCACTTTCGCTGCGGTCTTTACTTGGATGGGTGAGCGATACTGGCATTTACTACTGAGCGCTTTTGTGCTTCGGAGGGCACGTCAAGCCGTCATCGGTAGTTGTCTAACTTTGGCAGTCGTTATATGTAGGGCTTTTAACCAATTCCTGCCTGGCTAGCTACCACCCTCAAATAGAAAACCTGTCGCCAAGCACCTTATAGTGTGTTCCGGTGCTGAACAGCCAGTAACTTTAGGTCAGCCTGAACAAAATCTTAAACCGTATCATCACTTAACATCGGGTGAGGCAGCTGTCAAAGGCTAGCAATAAAAAAAACTTACTCGTAATGAGAAGGCGAGTGCAGATGGTTGAGATAGTCCTTAGCCGTGGAAGGAAACTCGTTGCAGACTCGGCACCAATGCATCTCAGGATCGTAGTACACATAGTTGAACTTCTGGCTCAGGGGCGACAATCTGAAGAATTACCTCAGGATTTATTACGAACTTCTACAATGGTATTTTAGTTTGAAAGCTCTTGGCAGGCGTTATTTGTAAGGTTGTTTATTAACATAAATGAAGATATCTTCGGCACGGTCATGTTATCTATACAGTATCTTAACTCGGCTCTGTCGTTGAAATAACTACCTACAGCCGTGCTGTACGTAAACATGTGATAGAGCTACCCGCCTCCAGCATTTTAATTACATTTGCCTTTGTGTTTCCATTTAGTTTTGTGATTGTAAATATACTTTTTTATATAAACAAATAAAATTATTTGTGCAATGAACAGGAAGTGTTCACTAAAAATGCGTGTTGTTTTTTGACTAGTAGGTAGATTTAATTAAAAACCATGTTTATATTTGAATAAAAAAAATCAGTCTTAAAAATTTGCGTCCAAAAATATTTGAGACGTACGAATTGCTTTATTATTAAACACTAGCTTTCCGGGCGCGGCTCCGCCCGCGCGTATGTCGGTTATCGCGCATAAACATTAACCTCTTTTTGCGCAGCTGGATAAAAACTATCCTATGTTTTTTCCCGGGTCTCAAACTACTTCCATACCAAATTTCATTTAAATCGGTCCAGTAGTTTTGGCGTGAAAGCGTAACAGACAGACAGATAGACAGACAGACAGACAGACAGACAGAGTTACTTTCGCATTTATAATATTAGTACTGATTAAAGTATAAAAAATCCGCATTCTAATATATAGCTAATAACAAGGTACCTATTCCACTCGTGTCAATAACTTTCCTGTAAAATCTATTCACTTTTTCAATTAATCTAGACATTTTTTTTGGGGGATCAAAGGAAATACTTGTCCATTAAAAAGACACACATTATGTACCGTCAACTATGTACACTGTACTAGTAAGTAAAATTATTTTATAGCTTTCAGTTTCCAGGTTATCTAAAACAAGTTATCTCTGGATGCGGTTCTGACGAATTCATGCAACCAAAAACAGCACAATATATCCTACTCGTCATATTAAAATTGTAATATGTACATAAACTTATTTTTAGTGTTAATATCGCGTGTTTATCGTTAAAAAGTTACACACCGTCCATTCGTCACTGCGGCACAGACGCGACTGTCTGCGTACCGAGCGCAGGCTGAGATCGAGGCGCGTAGGTATAACTCGCGTTTTGTCCGTTTCTATGAAGTTGAAATACTGTATACATAACATTACCGTGTCTTTGGTGTCGCAAGCAAAGCGAGTCATAAAAAAATATTCCGGCCAGTCATATATCATAAAGAGCATATTCCCTCCTCAGAGGACGACAATGCATCCTCGAGACCTATTTTGTTGCGGATGTTCGTAGGCGACGGTGATCACTTACCACCGGATGAGCCCCCTGATCGTTTGCCCTCCTATCCCATTAAAATAATTATAAAGGCGATACCAAACCTTTTACGTGTGTTGTAAAGTTAGTGTTTACAGACTCCACCTGAGACTGAGACGTTCGTCATGGTAAAAAAGTTGACGAAAATACGCAATATGAAATTGGTTAAAAGTTTTTTATTTCATCACTTGAATCCACGCTCACCTATAAAAAAGATCGATAAGTCTGTCCGACGGAAATTACATCTACAAAATTTTAGTTCGGGATTGTGTTCTAGCCTGCGGCTTCCAATGGGGATATGCATCGGGGCGTACCTAATAGAGGTACGCTTATCCCCATTCCCTACCAAGAATGAAGAATGAGGTGAGAATTTTACTCTCCAATTATATTTTTATCGTCAAGAGTTATATAAAAGTATGATATGAAATAACTTTCGTACCACCGTTGAAGTCGGTACCATGATGATTCAAATCGCTTTGAGCTCCCAATTTCGTTCCGACTCCTATAAGTTATTTCATACTTTTCAGTCTTACCCTACGGTTCAATTCACGCAAATATGCGCTATTTGCACTGTATGCACGCAAACGGTCGGTTCATAACTTGCTAAATGGACACCACGATAGCATTATGACGTCATCTTTGACCTCACTTCCGGCCGCAAACAACGCTCACAGAAAAGTGGTAGTGCAATGTATGCACAAACGTCAAACTCAAATCTTGACAGATAGATAAGGAGATTTATATTGTTGTGGTTAGAATGTTGAACGTACAAACATCTGTTCACAAAGAATGCCTTGAAATGCAATACTTCTATTATCAATAATTGACGTGAAGCTTATTTCGGTTCAATTGCGAAAATGCTAATTGACAGTTAGCAGATGTTATAAGCGCGGCTACACATCGGTTCACATCGTTTGCGCACAAACAGTGCATATTCTCGTATTTCAGTTATGAACCAAGCTTTTGCAATGTATGCAGTGACAGCAGTGTTTGCGCGATTTAAACCGTAGTGTTAGAAGTCGGTTCAGTATTTGACGAGTTTCAAACCAGCAGTTTTTACTTTTTAGGGTTACGAGAAAAAAAACTAGTGTGACCCAAAAACTTCGACCTTTACAAAGCTGTATCTTTGTAACGAGAATTGGTAGCCGGTCGTTGTTTTTTAATGCATATGTGTTAGTATAGCGGATTGCCTTCAAATAATAATAGTTACAAAGAAATATAAGTTATAGGGGGTCCCCGTACAATAAACGTGTAGTTCTAAACGTTATTTTTCTTGTCCTGCCTTAAACATTCTTTTCTACGTACTGAATTGGTACAGAGCCCTCGATTTTGGAGTCCAACTCGCTCTTGGCCGGGCTTATTTAAATACAGTTTAAATAATTCTTATTTCAACGTAAAAAGTCAGTACCTACAAAACAGAAATGTTCAACTTTTTTCATACTACTGAACATTACAATACATATACAATATTAAACATAAATTAAGGCGGGCAATACATAACGACTAGACAACTTGAATATGACAAAATAAAGAGCACGGTGAAAATGCTACCCTAGTGGTGCGTTCGTTTTGGCTCGGTTGCGTTTGTAGCAGTTACAAAAGTGGCATTTGTATCTTAGCGTTCGGAAAGAAGCTTCTGCTATTTTTGACCACCAATGACTGTATGCTATCCGAACGTCTTTTATTTATTTTGACAACCACTGAAACCCAAAATAACGTTTTCTGGAACTGCAGCTAAAGATATAGGTGCAACAACTAAAGCCAAAGATATAGGTCTGTAATTAAATCTGCCGGAGGCATCGCCAGTTCTATTTATTATGATAGGAACAACAATATTTCTCATAAAATGTTAGCTGTCAAAAAACGATCACAACGATCCCACGGTAAGACGTGGGTCAAAAATAGCACTTTTCTCTGTCATTTGTAGCGTTTTCAAAGCTATCCGAACGGTGAGCGAAAACGATATTTATGCTCACGAAGTCCCTATCCGAACGCCCTGTGTGATCATTTGTAGCGTTTGTGAGTGTTATTTTTGGAACTGATAGGCTATCCGAACGCCCTATAGGTAGTGTATTAATACGTTTGGCGTTATAACATTGGGTCCGAATGACACCTCACAGCAAGTACTAAACTTGCTAGGAGAACTCCGTGTGAACTGGGAGCTAATCATATTTTCTTATCATCAAAGCGCCTGGTAGATGAAACGGTTTACGAAAATGCTTATAATTGCATTCATGATGCAGGCCAACATTCTGGGGGTAATGCTGTTAGGTAGTGGACAGCTTCACTGTTTCCATTATGTAGGTCCTAAAGTAATTTAATAAATAAGCCGGCATTTGTCTACTGTAGAAATACTTGTCACAGCTATTAAACTAACAATAGGAGACCTCAAAGCCAAGAGTAAAGACCAACGAACTATTGGTTTGCCATAGAAATCGAAAGAAAATAAAGTAAAAGATTATGAAGAAATACATTTAAGTTACGCAATTTAGGAAAGCAATTTTGCAACAAGCAAAGGTATAAGAATAAAACGTATTTTTATGATTATATAACTTTATTTCCGACAGTAAATTGAGTTATGTAGGTATGTATAAATATGTGTAAGAACATTTATGATGGATGATTTTCTGGTCTGCCTCTAGTTGTTATCCTGCAATGAACAATAACAATAATAAGTAATTTCTTAATTTTATAATATTATATTATAATGCACATTAAAGTATTTTATAATGTATTTTGTGAAATTGTATATTAGCAAGCAAAACTCTGATCTAATTTTAGAAACTATAAAAATGCAGCAATTATTAATACATCCTTTCATTTTTTACAATTTTAAATGCAATATACTCTACATAGCACCCAATATGCTTTGTACTCAGTTCTTACTTTCATAACACTTAAAACACAAGTCAATGAAATTATTTAACATATAGAAGCAAGTAACATAAGAGGTATGTATAAGCTATTATGTATGTCTTTTTTATAGAAGCGGATAAACAAAATCAAAACCAAGCACCAGCCTTTGTGAGGTTCATCATCCATTTGTTTCAAAATTTCTTCATGAAAGCCTGGTACACTGGGTTCAACAAGCAAACATTACATCTTATGCCGCAAAGAAGCCGAAATATCCAGTTTCTTGAAAAAATAAACCAAACTTATTTAATTCAGTTCACAGAAGTTTCATTTTAAACCATGAAATTCTATTAATGTTTAATGTTGCAAAGCTTTTGCTCTGGAGTCACATGTGCTTATTATGAGAAGGCAGAAATAATTTTAGGGGAACTTCATCTCTAGAAATTAATTCACCAAAAAAACTAATTTGATCGTATCTGACCTGGGCTTTGGAGTATCATCAGGTTCCGGTGATCCTTGGGCTTCCTCTTCGATGATGCCGTTCAGCATATCCACGACATTGTTGATTGTCTTCAACTTGTTCTGGATCTCCAACTATGCAGGCAAAATGTTATATGGACAATTACTTACACAGAGTTTGGTGTTGTAAATACTACATTATAGGAAGCCAATGATTGCTAGAACTTGCATTTAGCTATATTATAACTTAACTAAAAATGAAATCATTTGGATAAAGCATTAGCATCAAACCTGTAGCTTAGTGTTTTCCTTTAAGAAGCGCTTAGTTTCAGGACTTGGTGAACGCTGGCCGTCACCTCGAAGCTCATTACGCTGATCTTTCAGTGTTTCTAACTCTATTTTCAGTAAAGCTGCTTTATTCATATGGTCTGCTTTTTTTTTAGACAGGACGATTTTTCTGTTTCGATTTCCTGAGTCAGTAGATACTGTAAGACAATGTTGTGTATTAACGTTCAAGGTAACAAGGGTGAAACATTACAGCAGATTTTTTTTTTATTTAACAGAACGGAAGCTTTAAGTGTTTATTCTAACCTAATTTTAGCAAGAATTGGTTTAAGAGAACAGATGATAGGCAAATTAATGAAGCTTGAAAGCTATTAGGAGTATTTAAATGTGAGATTGTTTTATGCTGCCCTTAAAAGGTCAGTAAAATAATGTAAAATGAATATTAACACTTTCCATGCTGCGCATATATTTACAAAAATCAATAAAAACAAAACTTATACCTATCAACATGTTGTTTTAGTGAATTAGTATTTTATACATAGACACATTCATGGTTATGTGATACTACACTCATAAATCAGCAATAGTGTAACAGAAAGGAAACCAACATCTGAATTCAGTTCAATGAACATATTTACTACAATAGTTATGTCTACACAAGGGTTAACAAATACATTGTACACTAAATTCAAAAAGCCTAAATAATTTTATACTTTTCCATAAATATTCTGGTTTTTTTGATGATAAAAAGTTCAGAACATTTGTGGAAAAGTATTAAATTATATTAGATTCCGACTCTCACATCAGAGAGAAATGTTCTGCCTATTTAATGCTGGCCAACGCTGGAAGATTTTAAATAACTTTTTCTAGTCTTATTCAACTTTGTCTCTGGTATTCAACTTGGCTGATTTTTCTCATCATCTCTTGTGGCTGTTCTCAGCAACCCTGGTATGACCATAGAGATTAACATACAGTCGAAACCTGAGTAAAATTAAAGGTTGCGTTGATAAGTTTTGGTTTTGAAATTTTGATTGTGTTTTTGCTTTACCATGTTGCAAAGAAAAAGGAAAGTGTTTAATATTGATCATAAAAGGAAAGAATAGAGAAAGAATAAAAGGTCTTATCAAGAACAATTCTTTGAAAATCACACTGTTGGTACTGCATGATTTTCAGAATAAACACTATTAAAAATTCTAAACATACATATGACTATTACTAAGACTACTTGTATTTATTGCTTATAACAACTATCAGATATAATGTCTGAAGTTATATGGTCCCCTCAATGTTGTTATATCCAGTTTTGTTGTATTTTTAAATTGATCATGATTCAACATGATGTAACAAATCAAATTACAAATAAAATATGTTTTATTCAGACAAAATAATAATCGCATTTCAAAATTTGATAAGTTCTTCAAAATGTGGCTTCAATACTAAAATATAATTATTATCAAATCAACAACAATAAAATTAATTAAAATACTTTAGAGATACCATATGATGATCTGCATTACACAAAATGTGTGACAGACTGAGGCTTAAAATCTCCAACTATACCATATCAGACATATTAAAAATTTAAGCTTGTGTAGCTATATATTCTGTCATATTATTTTTAGGAACCAGCTAGAACCCGAATTATATTTACTGGAACAATTCCCAGACATAGGACTTTAAAACTCATAGGAATCATTCCAGTATATATAACACAGGTCTTAACCAGTTCCTTATAAGTTAATATGGATAAAACTCACAATAGCTTTCAAAGTGAAATTATTTATACTACCTAAACTTGACCACAAATCATGCTAAATGCATAATAAAAAAGCTAAAATTTAAATATGTTTATATAAAGCTGATGCTGGTGTACTTATCAGTGATCCAACAAGGAATGTACCATACATTTAATTTTATATGCTGCTTTAGTTGTATGCCATTTCTTATTGTAAAGAAAATATTATTACACTATGGTAAAAGGAAGTTCTGCAATATCATCATTTTTAATAGAACTTGCAAATATTTTTCTAAGAATCCCCATGCATAGGAAATATGTACCTACTTAGTTTTGGAATAAAATTAATAGTATAGGTATAATTTATTTATATTGAAAATTACCTTTTACAACTGCTAGCTGGTCTTCAGGTGTATAAACTGGCTCAGGCAAAACGGAGAGTGATAATGCAGTGCATGTAGATATATCTGGAGGATGCAGAGATTTCGATGTAGTGGAGGGAAAGTCACCGTAGATCTCACATATGGACCGGTAGTTGGACCCGTAGCTTTGATTCGGCTGCTATTAGTAAGACAAATTTATATAAACACAAAGAAACTACTTAGTTGGTGTTAAACTAAGATTCAGCCCGTACCTCTATGTGGGAGCTCGGTGAATTCGGAGTCGCTGTGTACCCGATCTCTTGGAGTTGATTATTGTCCCATAGTTCGCTAGGTTCAGGCAGCTTAGAGATTTCATTAAGAATGTTGTCGTCAATCATGTCTTTGTCGCTCCTTGGCGTACGAATGCGGCGTTTGTCGATGTCCCTTGGCCTCGGACTATGGCTGCGACTCCGCCTCCTCGACATGGCACTGCCCTGTATTTCTCTATTTCTGTCGTTTGGGCCACGTAAATCCCACTCACGGTCGCGGTCTCGGTCCCTGCCGTAGAAGCTTGATCTACTATAGTCCCGGGACATCTTAGCGTATGTTAATTTATGTCTAGTGCAACACCCAAATCAACATTTTCAAATCAAAACAATATAAATTCACAGATCAAATCACAAATCGGTTATGTTGTATTAAATTCTCTTTGGTTATGTCCACAGACTTTAGAAAAAGTTCCTTTTTGGTGGTTATGTCATGGTCTAAGAAAACAAGGTCTTCTAATACCGAAGAATCACAGGCTTGCGTCACTACCAAATCGGCTCTTTATTAAAACATGATTGCAGCAGCATACAAGTTCATGGTTCTTGTTTATGGAAACGTTTTGTTCTAAAATATCAATACAATATTTCAAACGTCTAATAGAAAGTCACACATGAATCAATGTTCATCTCAGTAAATGGTATGAAAAAAGTTGTCTCCCTATGGTTCTACCATTTTGACAAATATCGCTGTCTCTGTCTCACGTATATGATTTGCATCTATTTCGCTCTCGCTCATGCACATATCTGCAGTGATTCGCAAACTGTGTGTTGTGTGGTTGGGCCGTATAGTATTCATTTCTGTTAGCTACGAGCTGGTATAATAAAAACATAAATATGGTTCTTTGTTCTATTCGGAAATGTAAGAGTAGAAGTAGACGAGGCAGTGAATTGCGTTTTTTTTTTTCATTTCGTAGAAAATAGTCTGTATTGTGGACCTCAACAAACAACTACTAAATAAGGTATGTAATGTATGTTTGGTTATATAACGTACCTACCTGATTAGTTTTTACTTCAGATATTTTTGAGCTTTCATTGAAACTAAACTGAACAATAAAATACAGATAACTGCATTTTTTGGCATAGGAAACAATTACTTGATTTCAGTTTGAAAAATTTAGGCCTAGTAGCTTTGACGGTACCCATTATAAGAAAACTATTCGGTGTCAAACACTCTGTACGAACTTGATAACCATAATTCATTCAAGAATCACTAATCTGTGTAATCTAAATCAGTAATTTCACGTGATTATCTTTATTAAAAAAAAAGGTGATATCCATTAACTGTTATTTTACTGCCCCCGAATTTCCTCAAATTAGGTATAAAGTTTTAGAGCAGTTGATAGAAGTGATGACGGTATGCTTGACAAGCTTGTGTCCCGGTTACTTGACATCCGGTCTCGGAGTGTAATACCTGGCGTAGTAAATTATTGTACCATGGGTTATGTTACCTAGTTTTTTTTTATGGCAATTGTTTAGAAATTTTTTGTTGTCATCATGTCAAAAGAGATTTAATAGAATTAAATTTAACCGAAAAAATGTTGAATTTTGCATCTGAAACAAAAGGAAAAATACCTTTATCTACATACTCATACCTACTATCTACAGAATCAAAGACATAATATAATTACATAATGAATACAAGGTGAACCGAATGTTACATAACGATTTAATTTATACAGAACTACTTACGGTTTTATATTAGTTATGGTTATAAAAGGTGTTAATATTTCAATGGTATTTATGTTAATATTACTCAAAATGTTCTCTGTATAAATGGGAATTGAGATTTTATAATGTACTAATGACTTGAATAATTGATTATGAGCATATAACGGACAAGAAAAGAAAACATGTTATAATAAATCAGCTTCATCCATACCGCACTCACAGATTGATGAATCTTTAATCCTCAATCTCTTAGGCTGGACAGCAGAAGAGCAATGGCCGAATCACAATCTAGATATTATACTACAAATTTCCTGTTGCACTTAAATTATAAAAACAGGGTGTACATTGAATGTCAGGTTGGACTTTAACATAATTACATCTTGACCGTCTACTAGACACTGACCATCTCTTTGACCACCTAGACTTTATGTCACGGCTAGGGAGAAGTAAAAGGTCTTGGGGATAATTTTAATCATCATTGCCTTGTATATTATTATGACTTGATATCCAAGCTAAGTGGACAGAGTAACCAAAAGAAAGACACCTAATCAACATCTCTTTGCATTTGAATATAATCTAGTTTTTGGAACCTATATTAAATGGATTAGTTTGAAAAGCTTAAAGAGCAATTAATAAATCTGAAAAAATAACTGTTTTCTTTAATTTAAATAGTAATATGTAATTGATAGCTTCTATTATACCCCTACATTCACCTACAAAAAGGGAAGTTTCAGGAGGACATTTAATTTTGTACAATATTATAATTTTGGTAAAATAAACCAACAATAACATTTTCATCCAATTTTGAAGCATCTGTGAAAATGCTATGCCAGCCATTCCAAAGGTTATCCTTAATTCTGAGGAAGTGTCTATTAACAAAAGGATCTCCTTTTCTTAAATCTAAATTAAGATGTAATGTGGGTTCAAATAATATGCACTGATAGTCAAATTCAAACATATATATTTTAAGGGTTCTATGAGTAGGGTATTTAAATGCTATAATTTTTGTATAACGCAGAACTATGCGAGGAGATTTTTTATGTTTCCAATAAGGCTGAGATATAACTTAACAAGACTACAAAATAATTTCTTGATTTTGAGATTATTATCCATTTATTTTAGGAATTTCGGTCCCACATCCAAGGGCGAAATTATATGTATTTAACTTACAAAAGTTCCATCGTTTTAAACTCTACCAAAAAATATTCTGTACGATTTCAGTTAGTTTTAGAATCATGGTAATTTTCTAAAACTAGCTGACCTGGTTTCTCTGCCATTAAGGCGGACCGTTCAATCTGTAGCGAGAAATTCAAAATTTTACAGTATACTTGTTGCGAGATCGAATAACATTTGTAGGTATATGATTCTTTAATTTACTCAAATCAGAGATCCTTTTTAGAGTATTTTGTTATTGTATCTTACATGTATCTGATTTCATATATTTCTTTACTAATCTGCAAAACCAGTTAAGAAACAATTTCTGTAAGTTATGATGCCAAATTACTTTAGCGTATAATTTCCAATTTGCGAAATTTAAAAACAATTCACGTAACAATTCACGTAGCTAACAACATAAATTAAATTTTGAATTCCCCGATATAACAAATTGAACGGTCCAGTCCACCTTAAGCAAGTACCAAGCAAATTCAATTTTTTTCAGTAGGCGTGGCATTTATTTTTTCTAAAAGCTTCATTGTAATTTGGGTAATGTTATGGGACACTGGGAATTCTGCAATATTAGGTATTTATACTCTGTCTCTATCGGGTATACGCGCATAGCTACTCCATCATAAATACTTCCTCCTAGGGATGAGTGGATGTTAGAAAAATGCTAGAAACATGGTGAACGGAGCATTGCACGCGTTTATGAACATGGCAATCAAATGTTGCTAGTAGAAAATTTCAGAAAAGAGATGTGTTCCAAAATGTGCCACGACATGCGGTTATATATATAACACTAGTTTTCTGGGCGTGGCTCCGCCCGCGCGTATGTCGGTTATCGCGCGAAAACATTAACCTCTTTTTGCGCAGTCGGATAAAAACTATACTATATTTTTTTCCGGGTCTCAAACTATCTCCATACCAAATTTCATTCAAATCGGTCCAGTAGTTTTGGCGTGAAAGCGTAACAGACAGACAGACAGACAGACAGACAGACAGAGTTACTTTCGCATTTATAATATTATATAGTACTGAAGTACTGATAAAGGGTAAAACTGAAACACCAAATCAGATAACAGCCTACGGGCGTTCATGTTATAGAACATTTAATAATACCGTTACAAATATTAAAAAGTGCGAGTTATTAAATAACCTGCTCTTTGAAACTGGGTAATACCCTTCCTGTTGCGTAGAAAACCGATCCTTTTCAGACAAACTACCGTCTATCCTACAGAGAAAAGTAATATAGTCTGTACTCTGTGCTGCCAGCTCCAGCAAAAGCTAGGCCACGTTTCAAGCCTCACCCCCGGTTTCTGAAACGCAAATCAGCGACAAATTATGTTAAATGGATATTCTTCCACCTAGTGTTAAAATTAAATGCTAGTTAGTCCAAGCATGGAAGTAATAAGTACTACGTACAACAGGAATGAGCTGTTGTCGCAAAATTGAAGCCGAAAGAGAGCGCAATAACTGTACCTCTTATCCCTCTCTGACAATGGTGACAATATTGAAATATGATTTAAGGACAATAATTTTAGCATAGAAAATTATTTATGATCTGACGTCAGCAGATCATTGCTTAAGATGGATTTTAATCGAAGATGCTAATGATGAACTTGCCCTTTGCGGCACTGTACATTTCCTGTTTTTGCTTGCTTTTCACACTCGCGTCATATAGGTAGGTACTTACCTACTGGCACGTTAATGTTATCTATACAGTATCTTAACTCGGCTCGCTCGTTGAAATAACTACCTACAACCGCGCTGTACGTAAACATGCGATAGGGCTACCCACCTCCATTATTTTAATTACATTTGCCTACTTTGTTTTTCCATTTAGTTCTGTGATTATAAATATACTTTTTTTATATGAAGAAAAAAAAATTCTTAGTGAAATGAACAGGAAGTTTTCACTAAAAATGCGTGTTGTTTTTTGACTAGTAGGTAGATTTAATTAAAAAACCTATATTTGAATAAAAAATCAGTCTAAAAAATTTGCGTCCGAAAAATATTTGTGAGATGTACGAAATGCTTTATCATTCAATTTTAGAGTATTAAAAAATCCGCATTCTAATATATAGCTTATAAGTACCTATTGCACTCGTGTCAATCACTTTCCTTTACTCTATTCCCTTTTTTATTAATCGAGATTTTTTTTCGGGGGATTAAAGGAAATACATGTCCATTAAAAAGACACACATTATGTACCGTCAAGTATGTAGAGTATCAAATAATGTTACTTACCAGTAAGTAAAATTATTTTATAGTATTAACTTTCAGTTTCCAGGTTATCTAAAAAAGTTATCTCTGGTTGCGTTTTTGACGAATTCATGTAACCAAAAACAGCACAATGTATCCTACTCGTCATATTTAATAAGTACATTGTACATAAACTTATTTTTAGTGAAAATATCGTGCGTTTATTGTTACAAAAATAACACACCGTCTACTCGTTACTGCGGCATAGACGCGACTGTCTGCGTACTGAGCGCGGGCCGAGATCGAGGCGCGTAGGTATAACTCGCGTTTCGCCCGTTTATATGAAGTTGAAATACTGTATAGATAACATTACCGTGCTACTGGTCCTTGTGGTATACGACATGCAGTTGGACTAAGATAAAATTACGACAAACTACCTATTGTGGTATATTTCATTAATTATGTGAGAAAAAACATTTAAGTGAAATTCTAAATCAAATATTGTTAAATAAAACAGTCGTGTGAAGTTTCTGCCGCAAATCCAGCTTATTCCTTATATGTTTAATTGTTTCTAATTTTGCATTATGAGTTAAACTAACATTAGGATCTTTAGGAAATCTGAAATTGAAACAAAGTTATTTTAATAGAGAAAGGAATAAAATATACACAGGTATTTAATTCATTTGTTCTTGAACTATAATTGGATAGTCATGCATGGTCACCGTAATTCCTTACTAACAAATTATGTTTAAAGTATTACCTCCACGACACAAATTCTCCCCATTTTTACTAAAATTCATCAAAAATGTCACGAAATCAAAAAACACTCCGTTATTAACATCCGATGTGGGGTTGTCAAGTCAGGAGTCCGTATTTCATAAAAATAAAAGAAAACCTATACGCCAATCGCAAAATTTTTGCGTTGGTATGGCTTTACACGTAGCAACAAATAATATTGCTTTAACATGTTGGTACAAAATTATTAATTATGTTTAGAAACATTTTAGAAGTAAATGTTTTTACTTCATTACATTACATCAATCGCACATTTTTCGACAATCAATGAAAGGATTGAAATCGACTTAGCTCTGGCAACTCTAGGTCACTGTTAGAACGAGACACAGGGTTCAGTGGTAGCCTTCTCACTCGGCTTCATTTTTATTTTGCGCGCAACAAGACTCTTGTGACCTTGGCATAAGGTTTTATTTTCTATATTTTAGCTGCACGATGCACAGATAGAGCTCATTCCTGGTACGTAGTTATACTTATTACTTCCATGAGTCCAAGTAGTTTAGTTTTCAAACGCATTACACAATTGTTGCACTCCGAGTGCGCTGTAACCGAGGATCGGAACGCGCTCTAGCTACAAACTACAAAGGCGTAGTTATCCGATAAATTACTTTTCTCTATGGGCGTAGTAAACAACATAAATTGTTTTTTTCTATCTCGATGACATAAATCCAGTACCAGTTGCCATTGCCAAATGCCAATAAATATAAAAAAAATACGGCAACAACCCACAGCAACAACCGATCGATAAATTCAAAGAAATCTGCTATTTTATATCAATTATTTCTACGCTGACTGTTTAATTCATTAATTATATCTCATAATGTCTCATGATCAAGGTAGAAAGGGGTATTACGCCAGGGATCGGGAGCGCGATCGCGATTGGGAGCGCTCGGGGCCGGACTATAGAAGCAGCCGCGACGGCGGGCGCGCAATGCCGCGTAAGAGGAGTCGCAGTCTTACGCGCGACGACCTTGACAAGCGCCGCAGCCGCACTCCAAGGAAGAACGCTAAAGACATGACTGATGATAACATTCACAGTGAAATGACAAAAAATGATCTCTGGGATAGTAACCAGTTCCAAGAGTCTGGATACCCCGTGGCACCTCCACCACCGAGCTTTCCTCGAGAGGTTAGTAGGGCTCGTCTTTAGAATCTGTATACACCACAACATACCTTAGTTTTTTTTTTCACAGATAGATATAGTTATTTTAAATAATCACACAAAATTTTATCTCCCGGAAATCAATAATTATTGAGAAATAAATTATTCAAGTTTTAATTGTAACCTTGATTATTTGTGTATTTTGCACTTCTACTACTAAGTAGAAGTGCAAAATACACAATATAATAATTGGCTATGGCATAGCCAATGGATTCCAAAAACCACGAATTATTCATGTGTCTTAGATTAGGTTGTATGGTGTGACAGAACCGAATCAGAGCACCCACCTTCCAAGCAGTCTTGTCTGCCCTACCCCTAGAGTATTTTTTATAAGCTGGAGGCGCAGAGGGGGAACGGTGCCAGTCTACTTGCAGTGAGGAACAGCAGACGAAGTGAAGCCGGAGCGGCGGAGGCTGGATGCCGAAGGTGTCCCAAAGCCGAAGGTGCGAAGGCGTAGTGAGTACGCTGTGACGAAGTAGCAAGAAGACTAAAGCACTGCGTACCCACAGCGCCGGAGCTGTCATTGAATTACTTCACTTCTAATAAGACATTTGTGTTGAATGCCTAACCTTTTTTTGTTGACGTTTTCGTGGTTTGACTTGTGACTACTTAATTATTTTCATAAAGAAGAAGAAGCTAATTTTGAGAAATTTAATTAGTATTAAAAATCTTGGTTTCAAAATCCCCTTCCCTTCAGTGGGAAATATCCCACCCTCTCTCCCCCTAACCACAATACATAATATGTACTAACATATACCATATCTAAGTAAAGTCCTTTCAGTGTAGGTAGGTATACATATTTTTTTTATTATTATTATTTAAAAAAAATGTTTTCCGGCACCCTCCACCCCTCCGGGAGGATGCTACACCCCCTTTCCCTTCCACCCCTTCCTATAATAGATATACTGATTCTTAAGTCCTTCCGTAAGTAGTTATCAAGTTATGAATAAATAACATTTACCAAGCTCTATATATTATATCTAAAATAACCAATAGAAGATTTTATCCTGCAGTACCCAAGGTTTTGGGCCATGTAAGTTGAATTTGCAAAAGTTGTAGTTTAATTTTGCATATTAATATGCATAAAAAGACTGGTGTGTTTTCTCGTTAATTTCACATCATCTCAACTCATTTTTTGTTCTTCTGGATGATATAATTACAGATTAACAATAAAACACACTGCCAACATGAAACATTCCATGTGGAACACATTCAACTCTCATAATAAGACCGAGTGGGAGAGCTGATGCATGCAGCTATCAAAAAGAAAAACTGAAATAAAAAAATAAAAAACCTCTGAATTTGCATAAGATGGGGTAGCTAAAGTCTGGGTATTACTGTATTTTGTACTGTATAAATATGAAATGGCATATCATGATGATGATGGTCTGTTTGTATGGCTGATAGGTGTGATGGCATTAATATTGTCACCACACAGTGCTTATAGAACTAATAGCCCCGCGGATAAGCACCATGAGCACTCTGTACCAAGAGTGCTGTGAGCATAAAACATACCAAGCATCAATTTGAATCAGAATCTGTTGCTCAGCTGTTACAACATGTAATTTTTTTTTTAGATTCAAATTCAAAATCACTTATTCAATTTAGGCGTCTACGACGCTCTTATGAAGGTCAGTTACAAATTTTATTATTGAAATATTCTACATAGTAGTGCCACATTCAGCAAAAAAATATATAGAGCCACTGCAAAAACATCGAAGACTTTTTATTGATAGTAATGCAAACAATAGTAAGTGTGTTTAGGAGTGAAAGGCTCAGTACCATGTGGAATGACTGGGTGAACAAGACAATTTGAATTAGGATGAGATTGGTGATGCTGCAACTGTAATGGCATCAGGCGTGATGGTTACCATCAGTGTGCGACTTTACCATTTCTTTACTACTAAATATAAGGAAGGGTGTGGCTAAGCAAAATAAATATGGTAATAAATTATATACAATTAAATTTTCACACAAATCCTTTTAAGCATAGCAGAGCAATTTTTACATTAACAGTACACTGAGTTACTTATAAAACATTCATAACATCTCCGATCAGTGCTCCTGTGTGCCAGAATTTGCATATTGTGAGTCCTAATATGCATTATTCTGTAAATGTGACAAGATGTATGAAAATTTGCCTCAAGTCACAAGGAAATTGTATTAGGTTGGTTTATTGTAACTATGTAATATTATCTATCTATACATACATAAATCTGTTGATAATATTTCTCCACAGCCTTCAAATCAAAGCTATGGTTCCAACTACCAGTCGACTTACTCTGGTATCTACGATGACTTCCCTCCATTGGCATCTGCACCTCAACATGCACAAGATATTTCAGCCTGGAATCAGATGTCACTACCACCACCTCCTGTGGCACCCTACCATAACCCTGAGGATCAGTTGAAAAAAGAAGGTAATTATCCTACAAGTAGTTATATCTAAAGACAATAATAAATTTTAGTTTTCACAGGATTAAATGGATTAAAAAGGATTGAATAGAGAAGGTGAAATGATAACAAATACTTTTAAAAGTATCCTAAAAAACATTAAATAATATTTAAATAAAACACTTAAAAAAGTATAAAATTATATATCTAGTGACAATTCCGCCTAATTTTCCTGTTATCTACGTGACGTCATAAACATCACGCAGCCTAACCGGAAGAATACCCGACTAGTTTCGCTTCTAAACGAAGCATCTTCAGGAGGTCTTGACTTACCGAGCGCACATCGTGCGCTCTACTACCATGTGAAAATTGCACCCTAAGATGAAATATCTTTAGGTCAAAGTCTTATGATATGCTATCTGAAAGATGGCTGAAAATTTGAATTAATATGATGTGCTAAATACTATCTAAGGTGCTTCTGTTGTTATGAAAAAGCAAATGATCATGAGATAAATTTTATAATAAGACACGAAAATAATGTCCTTGTTCATTAACATGTACATTAGCGGCTGTCTCTGTGAATGCTGAGTATTTTAAAATGCTGATAGGTTTTGATATGCTGACTATCATCAGTAACTGATGATGTATTTGAAGATATTAAGGTGAATGCTGACGTCTATGATGGGATTTCTAAATATGAAATTTGTAATCAATCATGAAATACCCTAGACTCTTTTTTTTATAGTATTTTATTAGTTACGGGTAAATAAAAGTATGGTTATGTAACTTGGGTTTGAATCATTCAAAACAATTTAAACTCGCGAATTCTTTGATTATGTAGAATTATTTCCAAACCTGGGTACAAACTCGATAAAACAATAAATTTTGTTATTCCCGCCAAGGAAGCGAATTCTTATAGGCCAAAATCTAGAATGCAAATGAAGTCTTAAGTGCAACTGATAGAATACACTTGCATTTTAAGAATTCTTGCCTAGCTCAACCGCGGCTAGGTATGAAAAATGCTCCACCACAATGCTGTCCAGCTCATGTATTTAGCAGGACTAATTTCCCTGTATGGCATCATATTGCCATGAGGTCATTACCAATTAAAAAGTTTTCCAATCATCTGAATATTTTTGATTTAAGGTAACAAATATTATTTTAGCTAACTGACTATGGCTTATTATGTTTTATATCCATACTTATGCTGTTTGTCTATCATGACCAGAGGGCCAATCTTTTATGAAACTTCAAAGAAAATAGTGTTTTGTTTCAATTATAGATAAGAACTATCATCACCCCCACAATTGCCTCAAACAATATTAGTTTGATCCTACTTATATAACAAATGAAATATGTATCACAGATGTGCAAGCGAGATACAAGATGTGTATTATATAGTGTTATCCAGCTTGTACTCGTTGAACTACAATGCTACTAATCATAAAACAATACGGTTTTACGACATTTTATGTATATTTATTTTTTTATTTCAATTTTGTATTATTTTATGTACATTTTATTGCTGCACAACAGCTGCATGTACCTTTTTTTAGTTTTAAATTAGACTTGTACAGTTAGTATATTTGCTGTTAGTCAAGTACTATGGTAGATACACAAGGGAAACTTGCATTAAAGTAATTACAGTCAAGACTCAGTTATCTAGAACACTTGCCAAATAGTCACAGTGTCTGCAAAGCGTGGAGATTATGGCAAACTCATTTTAATGGGTGATTCTGTGTTCAGCAGTGGGCAATCTGGCTGATACAGTACTCATCTATTTTATTTATTTATAGCCTTTATTTAAGACAAAAACATATTTTATAAATTATCTTTATATTAAATTTACTACTTTTTAAGATTATTTTAGCTGATTTAACTTACGGTTTGTTTACGTCGAGAAGGAGTCAACAAACCATAAGTTAAATCGGCTAAAATAATCTTAAAATGTGTCAAATTTACTTTAGTTTTATCCAAATTTACTACTGTTCATCACTATCTGTTTGCCTCTTGGCAAAGGCCTCCTCCAACCTCTTCCACCCAGGTTTTTGCCAGCTATTTCCCTAATCTTATCATCTTATCTGTTAGGTTGTCTTCCATTGTTTCTTTTTCCGTTTCTGGGATACCAAATGGTTACTACTTTACTGATGATTGATGTATTTCTTATTGGAATATAATACTTTATGTCCAAAGTCACATGTCATGTCAGAGTACACAAATCGAGTGAACAATTCGTTGTACCTAACGTCATTAAAATGCGGAGCGTTTCCATTACAGTTTGTAAGCTAGCTTTATTGAATTGGAGGTATAAAATTTAGCAGTAAGATTAAATTATTACTACTATAATAGTAGTAGTTCAACTCTCTGAATCAAGGTGATTGACCTAGTACAGGATATACAAGAGCTTGTTGTAGATAAATAACATATGATAGATTCTTATTGAACATGCAATGTCTTTGCTTGGGCATTTGTATGTATTTTACAAAATTACAAATAGAGGAAATATTTGAACCATGAGCGGGATAGGTATGAACCCGCGACTGTCTGTCCTCAAACCAGTACATGCTTAGCTACCATGGTAAAAGTGAGTCATAGATTGAATACCCTACAATAAGAAAGAAAGTATCACCAGGCATTGGAGCGAATCTAAGTAAAATGAATTTAACTACAAACAATACTAATTTTACATTTATCTTTAAACTTGTTTACTATGACGCCGCCCCATAATTTTGACATGTTAGAATTTGTATGTGTTTATTTCAAAGACGCCCCGTGGGGTGCCTGGTTAGGGTGTTATCCCTCTATATCTACATGTGGATGTTGTAAGAGGCGAGCGAAAAGGTGGGTAGCAGTGCCTGATAAGGAACGGATATCGTAAGCTGAGATTCCCAAACCGCCTGCCAAGCGTGAGGCACCCCTTTTAATGGGGAAGCTGTGTTCAGCATTGGAAAATCTGGGTGATATATATATACTATTCAAAGATAACTTTAAAATGCCGGAATCTATTTAAATTAAATTTAGTTAGAAACTAACTTATATGCCATAACTTTTAAATTTGTTTATAATCTCTCTGTTGAATCAATATTTACGAATTATGTAATCACTTTATGAATTGACCTTCATTAAAGGTTTACTTACATAATTTTAATAATAAAAATGACATATTTACATTTAGTCAAAATACAAAAATTTTAACACTCGGAAGGTCTTTAGTAACTGTTCTAGGATTCCGTGTTACAGCTAGTATGATATTACCTATACGAAATTTTATCGGTTATTTTATTAGTCGACATTTATTAAAAGGTAATATTTTTTAATATTTATTTAAAAAATATTTCTAAACCTAGGTGTTAATAAGGCCAGGCCTAGGTGCTAGGCCAATGTGCAGTTAATATAACACTTCTTCCGAAGTTGCTATCTTACGGCCTTTCCGAGGGGTTCTGCACATGGGTCGCCAGATTCTTATCTGGACGGAGCATTCGTGTCGTTGTCTACGGAGCTTGCTCCGATCCCATGCTGATTAATGATGGCGTCCCTCAGGGATCAGTGTCAAAGTCAAAGTCATGTCAAAGTCAAAATCATTTATTCAATTTAGGCGTCTACGACACTCTTATGAAGGTCAATTACAAATTTTAATATTGAAATATACTACATTGTACTGCCACGTTCAGCAAACAAAAATTATAGAGCCACTGCGAGAAGAACGGGCAAGAAACTCGGGGCCATTCTTTTAAACGTTTTTTAACAATGTGTTAAGTACATACTATATAGTAAAATTATTACAATACTTAATTTACATTACGTAGGTGACAGGCGCTAACTTGGCAGAGGCGAACCAGTCCAAGCATTTTTGTCGTTTAAGTAATCACAAACTGTGTAGTAAGATTTCTTTATCAAAATATTCTTCACATGCAACTTGAATTTTCTTTCTGTGAGCATTGTAATATGTTTGGGCAATTTATTATAAAACCGCACACAATTGCCTAAGAAGGACCTTTTATTTGTCTTTGCTAATCTAAAACCTGGCACCGCTATTTTATCTTTATTCCTAGTGTTATAATCGTGATTGCCACTGTTTGATTTAAATTTGCTCAGATTTTTACGAACATACATAATATTTTCAAATATATACAGACTTGGTAAAGTTAAAATATCAATTTCTTTAAAAAGATCTCTCAGGGATTCCCTAGGATCCATTTCATATATGGCTCGAATTGCACGCTTTTGTAAGATAAAGATTGTCTCTATCTCAGCAGCAGCTCCCCACAGCAATACACCATAAGACATAATACTGTGGAAGTACGCGAAATAAACGAGCCTAGCAGTAGCTACGTCTGTTAGCTGTCTTATCTTACGAACTGCATATGCAGCAGAACTAAGTCTTCCGGATAGATCATGTATATGTGGATTCCACTGTAAAGTTGAATCCATTTTAATTCCCAGGAACACTGTCGCATTGTCAAAAGAGAGTTTTTCTAGGCCAAGCTTAATGTTTGGTTCAACATAAGTAACATTTGGTAAAGAAAACTTTAGACATTTGGTCTTTTTTGAATTTAAGAGAAGATTATTAGCCGCGAACCACTTAGAGATCATAGATAACACATTATTTACTTGAATAAATTCACTATCCCTCCTATCTACTTTAAAAATCAGGGAGGTATCATCTGCGAATAAAACTATATCGCAGAAATTTTTAACCATGCAAGGCAGATCATTTATATATGCTAGAAACAGAAAAGGGCCTAAAATTGATCCTTGCGGTACTCCTATTCTTATCAAAGACCCGGAAGAAGTATTGCCATTTATTCTAACCTTCTGTAGCCTGTCTGACAGATATGAATTTATAAGATCCAGAGCTTTTCCACGAATACCATAATGTGAAAGTTTTCGAATCAGAGTGCGGTGCTCTACACAGTCAAATGCCTTAGAAAGGTCACAGAATACGGCAATAGCATCCTGTGAACTCTCCCAGGCTTCAAGTATATGTGACATCAATTAAGCACCTGTATCTGTTGTGGATCTGCTCTTTGTGAAACCAAACTGATTCTCATTCAATATATTATGCTCATTAAAATGGGATAGAAGTTGTTTGAGCATAATTTTTTCGAATACTTTACTCAGAACAGGTAAGATAGAAATAGGTCTGTAATTGCAAGGGTCCGATGTAGCCCCCGACTTCAAAATTGGAGTGATTTTACTTTGTTTCATTAAGTCGGGGAAGTTTCCTTTATCAACACAAAGATTGAATATTGTTTTTAAATATGGTGCAATAATGCATATTATAGACTCTGCCACTTTAACTGACATACCCCACAAATCTTCGGTGCTCTTAATATTTAAATTTTTAAATGTCTTTATAATTTCAAATATTGTTGTGTGTCTGAAAGAAAAGTCTGGCGATTTGCAGGGGAAATTATGTTTTAGCAGAGTTTCTGCTACATCGGGACATGCATCCAATGACTTAGTGAATTCTAGGGGTAAGTTAGAAAAAAAAATTTCAAATATATTTGCCACTTGTATTGGATCAGATATTTGATTTTTATCAACATTTAAGACATATGTTGAATCTCTAGGTTTATTTTTACCGGTCTCAGTATTTATAGTCTTCCAAATGGTTTTTATTTTATTTTTAGACTTGCTAATTTTGTTTCTAATAAAAAGAGATTTAGCACACAAGCAAACAGACTTAAACATTTTTGAATAGTTCCTAACATAATCACAAAACTGCTTGCAGGATGTCAAATTCTTCCTGCGATACAGATCAAACAAATAATCTCTACTTTTTCGACTACCTGTAGTTGCCCAATCACCGAACTTCAACTTTCCATTTACTTGCTTCTTTATTTTTGGACAAATTTTTGAAACTCAGTATTTACTAAAGAAAATAAACTATTATAAATGTCATTCAGGTCACTATGAGAAAAACTTGTAATGGCAAGCTTAGCTTCTATATTGGTACTGAGTATTTCTAGCCTACTGGTTGTTAACGGCCTATGTTCAATTTCATACCTCGCTGTTTCTCTGCTTCCATCAAATCTAATTGTCAGGCCCTCATGATCAGATCTAACACCCTTCATTATTGACTTTTGTTTAGTCTTACAGTTCGAGTATATATTGTCTATGCAGGTAGCTGAAGTGTCTGTTATCCTAGTGGGCTCACAGAATAGAAATTTCAAATTAAATGACTTAAACAATGAAATAAGATCAGTCTTATTTTTAGATTTCAATAAAATATCTACATTAAAATCACCACATACAAATATGGGTTTTTTACATTTAGAAATTTTTAGTAGTATACTTTCCAGAGTGGCTAAGAATTCTGTAAAATTTTGAGCACGACCTTCATCTGTTGGTGGTCGATATACACACAACACAATATGCCTGTCCACCTCCACACAAGCAATCTCACAGACACGTTCGACAAAACATCTGACTAAGTCATGGCGTTCTTTAAATTTTAAGTTATTTTTAACAAGAATAATACAGCCTCCTCCTTCTGCAGATGATCTGTTAAACGCACTGCCTACACTAAAATTCTTAACATTAATATATCAAAAGGATATTTATCTAAGAACATTTCAATTTCAAGTATTTTGCCAGGGAAGCGATTTATATTTTGGGAGTACAGTGCTATGTCAGAACACTTCCCTGTTGTCCGCTCTAAAAGTTTAACTGAACATTTATATTAGTACATGTACTAAAATCTGTAGCGTCCATAAAAGACTTGGTTATATTTCCTATAACCGACTATAAGTGTTATCGCCTACGTTATTTATTCTGCATATCAATGACATGTTGCAAATCTGCAACATGCATTGCTTTGCGGACGATAGCACGGGCGATGCGCAATATTCTGGCCGTGCTAATGCCCCTCGCGTCGGAGTAGAAGGAAGCAGAACTGGTCTTGTGTCTGAAGTTGAGGTTTCATTGGAGCGTGTCTCACTTTGGGGACAGTAGAACCTTGTCCAATTCAACCCTACAAAAACTCAGACATGCGATTTCACCGCAAAAAAGACCCCGTTCATCATCGTTCCGCAGTTTCAGGGTGTTTCCCTAGAGATCGCAGAGAGTATTGAAGTTCTTGGCGTCGACATTTCCAAAGATGTCCAGTTCCGCTGTCATATCTTGGATTGGCATCCAAGAAACTTGGTGTGCTTAATAAGGTGAAGCGGTACTTCACGCCGAGACAGCGAATTTTGCTTTATAAAGCGCAAGTTCGCCCTCACATGGAGTACTGCTCTCACCTCTAGAATAGCGCACCAAAGTACCAACTCCAGTCTCTCGATGCTATTCAGCGTTGAGTAGTCCGTATTGTCGACGACCCCGAGCTCTCTGACCACCTTGAGCCACTGAGCCTACGTAGAGACATCGGTTCGCTCTGTGTATTCTACAGGCTCTATAACGGGGAATGCTCTCAGGAGCTGTTTGATCTTATACCGGCATCGCGATTCTACCATCGTACCTCGCGTCTCCGGTTAAAAGCTCATCCACGTATAATCGAGTCCTGGAAATCGCACACAGCTCGATTTATGCGTTCCTTCTTACCGCAAAATGTGGAATGATCTTCCATCTAACGTTTTTCCGCAGAGCTACAGTATGGATTCCTTCAAAAAGGGTGTCTTACAGGGTTGGCAACGCATTGGTAACGCCCCTGGTGTTGCAAATGTCCATAGGCGACGGTAACCGCTTACCATCAGGTGGGCCATCTGCTTGTTTGCCACTCCATTATATTAAAAAAAAAAATTAACCATCTTATAATTGTAAACAAACAAAGTTCAATTAACAATTTTGACTGCTTTGTTAGTCGAGTGGGGTCAAGTGCCGTTTCTGTAGAATCTAGAGGTCTTGGGTTCGATTCCCGGGTAGGACATAAATTATTCGGTTTAGCTAGTAACTATTTGGAGTCTGGGGCTGTGTGCCGTAGATGGCAATGGGCAGATTGTTCGTGTGAAAAGTAACTTTAGAATTTGTATTATTATTTGCACGTTAACCCGTCGGTCCCGGTTGTTGTCTTAGGATGGCAGTCGTTATAGCATGGTGGTAGAGCATTTTGCGAATGCCCGCCTGGCTAACTACCAACTTCAAGTAGAAAATCTGTCGCCAAGCTCCTAACGGTGTGTTCCAGCAGCTGTCCTTGAGAGCCAGTAATTCTAGGTTATCCTGAACAACATCTTCCACCACATCATCACTTACCATCAGGTAAGATAGTGGTCAAAGGCTAACCTATCAGGCATAAAAAAAAAATATTACAACGTTTGAACCCATAATCTTATCTTCCTAACATTTGCCATAAAAGAAGTTTTGTGATTTGAATCCATCCTAGGATTGTTGATTTAAATAAGCTTTATTAAACAGTGGGAATGAAATTATAACCCTGAGTTAGGTTGAGTGACAAATTAGGTGAAAAGGCTATATTGATCCAAAAAAAAAACAGTTTACGAATTAGACTTTAAAGGTCTTTACTTGATTTCTTATATTTATGTCTACTGTGGCGTATTGTCACAATTCCGCCAATGTTCGTACATGCTATCTTCATAAGTCATGTGGAGAGTGTTTAATATTAAGAGAATGGTTGGTGTTTATAAGGGAGAATCCACCAGATGTTTTCCAACCATAATATATATAATTATTTATTAACTAGGTATACCGGCTAGAACTCACGGTGTTTAGTCGTTATCTCCGACCGGTGTTCGAGCAGTAAAGACGCTCATTCTAAAGGAATGCGGGCAGCTTCGAGGGCCGCTAGACGCGCACTGTATACGTAGTTAATAAGTATGTCAACTCACGTTAGTTTTTATGAAAATATATAATTATTATCTTAATGAATAGATTCAGGCGTTACTTTGCGGAAATCCATATTTAATAATAGCAAATACTTTTAAAAGTATCCTAAAAAACATTAAATAATATTTAAAAAAAACACTTAAAAAAGCATAAAATTATATATCTAGTGACAATTCCGCCTAATTTTCCTGTTATCTACGTCATGTCGATGTCACGTCGAGTCATGTCACGTTGAGACATGTCTCGATCGTGCACTCGGTAAGTCAAGACCTCCTGAAGATGCTTCGTTTAGAAGCGAAACTAGTCGGGTATTCATCCGGTTAGGCTGCGTGATGTTTATGACGTCACGTAGATAACAGGAAAATTAGGCGGAATTGTCACTAGATATATAATTTTATGCTTTTTTAAGTGTTTTATTTAAATATTATTTAATGTTTTTTAGGATACTTTTAAAAGTATTTGCTATTATTAATTATTATCTTTTATATAACGACAAAACGTCAATAAATGTACACATTCTAGATCTCAGACCTAGGCAATTAAAGGTTTTCCTTTTTTCAGAGTCTAACTACATAAAAAAAATATTACACCCGCATCTTTGAAGTCACACAAATAAAGTCTTGGTTTTTTTTCTTTGAGTTTGTATTATGACCTTTTCAGCTAAAATTTATCAATCTTTTGATGATCTATAGTCCACCGTCCAATAATGAAGGAATTACATCACCAATAAGAAACTTATCCTCAGTCAGCAGCTGTTCTCATCTGGGTATACTCTTCATTTGATGGAAGAGAATGTATTGTTATTTATAATTAACAATATTGTTAGCAGATGTGAGGCAAACCAGAGTTCAGATACATGATGTGTTTCCATTTGGTGGTATTCATCACATTATTTTAAAATTAAACATCCCTTACAAGGTTAATATAATTCAAAATAATGTGAAATCATTTGATACTATTTTCATTATTAACATAATTAGACACTAGGTTGAAAAATTATCTCCTTTTGCAGCGGCCATTGAGTCGGAGATGCGACATCAAAAAGCCGCACTCTCGAAGCAAAGAGAAGACTACATTAAGAAATCAAATATACTCAAAAAAGAGTTGGACACATTGAAAGACCAGCGTAACGAGCTCCGTGGAGATGCTAAACGTTCTCCTAGTCCCGATACTAAGAGGTTTTTGAAAGAAAACACAAAGTTACAGGTTTGACGCCGCTGCTATATTAAATTAATATTTTTTCTTATAGATGAGTTACTGTTAATTTTGTATTGCATTTGTAAAGTGTTTGCTTATGGGTGTACAGTGTTTCCAATAGGACATTTTTTTTTTCTACGTGTAATTATCGTTGTATCCTTCTGTTTACATAGTTGGAGATCCAGAACAAGTTGAAGACCATCAACAACGTGGTAGACATGCTCAACGGCATCATTGGAGAGGAAGCCCACGAGTTGCCGGAGTCTGATGAGTCCCCTGAACGTCCTGAACGAAAACGCAAATCCAGGTCAGTCACATTACGATTTTCTAAAATGAAATATATTGTTAGACATAAAGTTCCTCATTGAAACACTGGTCCTACTCCATTTTTGTCTTTCGACTTCCAGAACAAAACAGTAAATATATTTATTTTCTTTGAAGGAACTTTGTGGTTGACAAACTCCTATGATTAAATAAGTTTTATATATTGATAGGTAAGTTAAGTATGGTTTCATTTTCCCCCAACTGCAGGTGCTTAATGGATACATATTTTTGATTCCTGACACAGTGGCATACAGCATTAGGGTTATGGAAAGGACCAGACTGGATAGAAGAAAAACTATACATCCGCTTGTTATGACTTTGTATGGAAACTAGAATTATAAGTTAATGTGAATTATACATGTAATGTATACACTTAATTAATCATGTTTCTGTTATAAATTGTATGGGTGTTCAATATTATTGCACGTTCTTTTTTCATGACATGTGTTGTCTGATTTTTTTAATTTATGTATTTATCCAATATAACATTCTGAAAAAATTTACTGTGTCCCAAAGATCTAATTTGATATAATCGTGTATAATATATAATAGTTATAAATGTATAGTAAATAGATATTTTATATAAATGCTGTTTTACTTAAACTTCTAGTATGGAATAAATTCGAAATAACAGATTATGTAGTACAAAATAAAATGATAAAAAACAAAGGATGTTTTATTTTACCTACGCTTCAAATAACAAATTGCTTAATAAGTGTTTCGGTATTGTTTTTCTTATTGTTGAATATCTTAAGATTAGAAGGTAAATACTATAATATAATATGGTTGCTTTTATTACAATCTCACCCATCGAGGTTTGAAAATATTGCTTATAATGATTATGAAAGGCTTTTATATCCATTTGCTTCATTATGGCTACTACTTTTTGTTGAAAAAACTAAAAGTTGCTTTGGTGGAGATTTTAGTCACTAAATCTTATTTCTGGTCATTTTTACAGTTTAATTACAGAAATTGCTTTTGAATTAGGCATTTATAATAGCAAACATGCTTCTTAACCATAGAATACTGATTTTCTTTTTTAATTGGACACACTTTTTTTATATATACTTCTAAATCTATTGCTCGATTTTAAATATGTTCTCGAAACTCTCGTTCAGGTAATTTTGTAATGTAATTCGCCTAGCAGGCGTTATTGCAAACTTAACAATATTAAAATGTTCTCGAAAGCTGTGGCTGAGTTTAAAATACTCGCAATAAATCTTGCTTTTTTAGTTTTTTTGAACTACACAGTTACGTAGTATAATAACTTGAAGACATTGTCAGTGGGTATACATATTTTGTATCTGATGTGATTTAATCTTTGAACATGGAACTGAAAATTCTCACAGTAGCAGGAACAGACTTAATGTCAATTTAAACGGTACATGCGCGATTTGTTGCGGCCTAGTTGTATTGAACGTGATGAGCGAATTTATATTTAAAATGTATTATGTTCATTCGTAAAACAAGTTAGTTCGAAAGTTAATTCGAAAAAAAAATATTATTATTTTCCTGACCGTTTTGATTAAGTTTTTATTGCTATTAAAAGCGTTTTTCCCCCTTGCAACTTTCTCAGTCGTGCAATTCAACGTATTTGTCTATGAATGCAATATTGCGATTGCTTTTGAAACCGGTTATGTTCTAAATAAACGCTACTTGTGATTTAAGATTTTCTTAGCAAATGTTTGGTTTGGTATTTATTATTTGTTAGAGTAAACGTTATTTAGTTGTTTTAATTTAAATCCAAAGTAGTATTTAAAAGGGGATTTATGAAAAGCACACCCAAAATCTATGAAAATGCGAGCAAGTCAAAATGTTGCAGAAGGTTGAACACTCTTTAAGTCCCTCTAACAACTTCATGTGCCAAGTAACGTAACCTGGCTCCGGATTAAAGCGAACATATATTTTGCTATCAAAATTCTACAAAACTAACTTGTTCCAAAATAAGTGACCTGAACAGGTGGTATTTAAAAACAAAACTGTGAGAAGACTCCCCGTGCACGACTCCCTATACACGACCTCGGAATCTAGTTTTCATTTTGTTTAAACATCGTTGCTACTTGCTCTATTCGAGAATAGCCCCCATAGAGGCTGCGGTTTTACGTATTTTTTTAATATTACTTTAGTTTTTTATTATTGAGATCATAGTTGCACAACATACGTCAACTCCACAGATCGCCGGCTAACAAGAAGTTCAACTATGTGTACTACGATCCTGAGATGCATTGGTGCCGAGTATGCAACGAGTTCCCTCCCACGGCTAAGGACTATCTCAACCATCTGCACTCGCCTTCTCATCACAAGTAAGTAATCACAATATCACATCATCACATACCATCAGGTGACATTGCGGTCAAAGTCTAATCAAAACTGGCATCAGTGTAGAAAGAAATTGCCTTTTAATCTATTTTTATTTACTAGTTATCGATTAATTCGTAGTATTGGATCATGTACTCGCTTTTGTCGTATTTATGTGAGGTCATTACAAATATATTATTTATAATTTCAATTTTAATATGTATGATTTGTTATTTTTTGTTGATATAATTGAGATTAATAGTTTGAATATAATCCATATCATCAGATTGTTCGCTAGGACGGCCTCCCAGCACATGGAGGCGCCATGGCACAGCCTCACCGGAGTCAACGAAGGGTTCCCGAACGTGCCTGCAGCGCCCAATAAACGGACGCCGATCAGAGGTACGTACACACATAAGTATCTGTTACTAGTTTACTAAGATTTCCTTTTTTGCCTCATGTTGAGCGCCACTCAAAACTTAAAACATCTATTTTATATTATTGTAGAATGTTTAAACGAGCTGTTGCAGCTGTAATTATGCTTTTGGGTACACGTGTATGCACAGGCTGCTCTGAACACGCAGTGGTCTCAATTAAAACATTCAGCAGTGATCACATTCACAGATAAAACGCGATTTAATCGTTAAAGTTATTTTATTCATTTGTTGTGTAGCGAAAGCCGTATAACTTGGGCTAGATGGCGCTTAAATATATACATTACACTGTTAATTGCGCATTCTGAGAAACTGATATTTTCAACAGCGATCCCAAGACGCCTGCCAAGCATGGCGATTATGGCAAATCCCTCTAAATTTGGGGAGGCTGTGTTCAGCAGGGAACAATCCGGCTGATACAGTACTGTTAATTAAAATATGTATATCCATACTAGGTCTATAATGACAGGTTCAATTTCCAGGTTTACAATTCTTTGTTCCGTCGACTGCCTGGTACTGTAAGCTGTGTGACCAATTCATCGGGGACTTGCACTGCGCCTCCGCTCATCTCAAATCGGTCCTGCATTCCAAAAATTACACCGTGAGTATTTTCTGACAACCAGCCACGTAATAGAACTAATACTGCATGTTAGTTACCTTATATGCGGATGGTACTAATTCTGCTGCCAGTAGTAACATCTCGTAATCCCTTAGGATGAATTTCATCTCTAGGATATAACTATACAAGGATTATTCACAAAAAGTACTCCTATTATTTACCTAAAGTTTTAAACTCAAATTATAATTGTAAAGGTCAAAGTTCCAAAGATATTGCAGTATATTAACCTTGCCATGATATTGACTTGCGGGTAGTATGGGTGACATTCTAATCAGGCACCCCACGGGGTTAATATGAAATAAAAAATGTTTTTATACAGCCGACTAACCTTTAATCATAATTTCGTCTAATAATAACTTTTGTTTCTGTACTGACTAGTCGCCGACTACAAATATGGCCGTGCAGTCGGCTTTTCCGACTAGTCGGTGCATCTCTAATTTATAGTATAAAGTTATCTGCGTATTAGTTGTACCCAAGATTTGCGAAATCCGCCCTTCGTCTTCATAATGAACATGATGAACAACACAGGTATGTGGCTTGTCTGAACGTCTGGTTATTAAAATGTTATTTTGATATTATCTTGTACAAATGTACACAAATAAACCCGTGATTGCCATGGTGTATAAACATTAACTAATGCTTTTGGAGGCTTTACATACGTATATATACTCCTATGCTGTCAATGAAGTTAGCCCGTATCTTCATTCGTCCATAGAATTTCGTGGAGCAGAATCCCCACTGGGAGACGGACTGGATGTCGGACCGCCAGAAGGCGTTTGAGAAGTCTCGCGGGAACAAGGTGAAGGCCATCGAAGAGAAGACCGCTCCTTACACGGCACACACCATCACCTTCAGCAAGGACGGCTTCCACACCAAAGTAATTATCAATTACATTACCATTTAGGCAAAGTTTTTGCGGCAACATGGCTTGGCCCATAGGATAATGCACGAGAAGTTGTGGTAACCCATATGATCTAGTTATTCGAATTCAGCCACCAATAATACCCTGGTGGATCCTACAGAAACAGTCTTGACTCGATATCTAATTGTGCAAATCATTCTAAATTAATTTAGTATAGTATCAAAACTCGATCTGGGAAATACTTCTGATATTCTCATAGCAAGGTAGTGCTATAAATTAGCTATACAATTACAAACCCCCACTAAAACACTATTGAAATTACTGGTGAAAAATAAGTTTAGTATCAAACTCCCATACCTGTCATCAAAATTCTCGATAATTGAACCAGCCTAGCATAATATTTAAACTTTAGTCTAACTTTATTTTATTGAAAATAATTGTTTTACAGATATTTATAATATACTTACTGTATAACACCATCCACATAATAATTTACGTAAGTTAGAACATTATTATTGAAGGAATGAAATTTAATATTATTTTTGACATTGTATTTATTTTATAATAAAAATAAATACAATGTCAAAAATAATATTAAATTTAATTACTGGAAGAGTAATGGTCAATCAAATAACCCACCCCTAACTGTACCTGGTGCAACAGTGCTCATTACACTGGCGGCATTACCACGCTGGAATTTATAATCTAGATTTTATAGTATTTTTAAAGTAAATTTAAGTGTTCCAAATTAAGTGGTTAGTATTTAGTTCCAAAATGTTGTCAGTCGTTATAGCAAGTTTGGGTACTATACCCCTCTCATATGCTACTCGTAATTTAACGTCGTTAATAAATATTATTTTAACTATAGCGTCCGAAGAAGAGTCCCTCTCCACAGCTGGAGGATAAGAAGAAGAAGAAGGACAAAAAGAAGAAATCGAAGAGGAAGAGAGACAGTAGCAGCAGCTCGTCCAGCTCCAGCGAGAGTTCAGATAATGAACCTGCTAAAAAGAAGAAAAAACCTAGAAGTGAGTTCTTAGGCGATAATCCTCTCCCGTTTTAACACTACTACATGTTATATAGTACAGCTCTTTCATACCTTATATGATAACACATACGAATCTTCGAGAGTACAGAACGCAAATTAATGTTTCCTGAGCATTTCATTGGAATATGTGGGGATAAACACTAATTTGCTGTAATGGAGATAATAATAATTTATATTTCCAAGGAAATGTAAGCCGCAAACTTTTAAAAGACTAGAAGAAGAAGAGTATTATTGGCATGGTAAACTCGCTTTTTAGAATCGAATCAGCTAATTTTCGAATAAGTTAATTTGTTTAGCAAATTTCATTTTAAAAGTACCGAAAGGTTTTTTATCCTATTATGATGAAACAAGCACGAGGCCCACCTGGTGTTAAGTGTTAACCTCTGCCTATAACAGATGCAGTTCGTCACTTGTGACGAACTTATCAACAAAATCATGGGACTTATCAACTTTATATCTTGAGATTGCCATTTGCCTGTAATTTCACCGTCACCCATACTCTTCCGGAATACAGTAATGCGAACATTACTGCTTGATCGTAATGTATCACTGGGCCGTTAAAAAACTATTAGCATTTTATAGGCTAACAAAAGTACATATTGCTGTTCTTAATATTTGAACGCTAGTGGATTGTACAAAGCTCAGACTTAACGTAGAAACTTCAACAAATAAACATTTGAATTGAATTGGATCGGACTTGCAACCAAAGTATACTACTACGATCTACGTGTCGTTACTTTTATCTACGATTAAAGACGATAGATTTTGTTCCGAATGTGTTAAGATAAATGTAATATGAATTGCAGCCAAGAAGATAACGAAGAACATAGACGTGACAGACGACAAGATGCTGGAGGAGTGGATGTCGTCTATACAGAGAGACCGGCTCAACGACAGCGATAGGAAACTACTCGACAGCCTCAAGAACAAGTACGTACACAAATCTCATGGCGTTAGAGCGTTTTGCTAACTGTCGTCTGGCCAGTTACGAAGCATAAAATCTATAAAGTTAAAAATGCATATGTTTATGCGGAAAGTCTGTAGTCAAGCACCCAATGTTGTATTCCTTAGACCCATTTTGTATTATAGGCCTTGTCTGCTAACATTTTCAATTTATTTATTGCTCATGTTTAGTCTTTGGCACAATCTAACCTGCGGGTAAGGGATAATGCAGTTGAAGGTTGTAACAGGCTACACCTGGATCTTAGAAATAACTGCCTCTCAAGGACAGCCCCAACAAGCTGGCGACATGTTATACTTGAGGACAATTGGGGAGCATTTGCAAAACGACCCATTATAAAGCAAAAAGATTATCTGGCTTTGAGATCTTTGTACGCTTCTTTGTGATGTAATTAGTTTCTGCTGTTGGTATAGTTAGGAACTACATATCAGAATAAAAACTATCATAATTTTCCTACCTATTTTCTCTAGAAATATAAGAATAGGGATGGTTGTGCTTCGGCCGTATTTATTTGAAATAAGAGCACACTTATTTGTGCTCTTATATATCTGGCCGCGACATGAGCGTTGACCCTGAATCTAGTTGTATCATATTTTATCGAAGCTTTTTGGACTCTTTTTTACTTGATTTTTTACATTGGCTTTCTCTTTTTTTTCCAGAATCAAAAAAGAAAGAGAAGAAAAACAAGCTTCAACTGCGCGAGACATAGAGCGTATAGCTGAAATGCAGCGTAAAATTAGGTAAGTTTTCTTTAGCCTAGTCCTATTTGTTTATTACAATCTACGAATAAGTATTATTCGTACATTAGACTGTTATTTTTAACCGTCTCGCATTTGATCCAAAGAAAAGATTTTTTCGTCCATTTATTTATGAAAAAATCTATTGCCAAGCACCTAACAGCGTGTTCTGGCAGCAGTCCTTGAGAGCCAGTAAAATTACAGGCACATGAAACTTAAGAGCTATGTCTCAATGTGACGGGCGCAGTGCAATTCGTGACTTGTGACGGAATGCATCTGTTATATGCAGAGGTTAGTCCACTTAACATCAGGTGGGCATCAAGCTTGTTCCGTCACAATAACATAAAAAGAAAACGCAACGTCCACTGTTGAACAAAAGTCTCCTCATAGAACCTGGGTATTTATGTTAATCCCCACACATGGCAGCTTGGGGATCGCAGTATAAGATGGCAATTGTTCAGATAGCGCTGCTGTCCACCTCCTGGTATATTTCTTTCCGTAACTTCTTACGACTTCATAAAAGATATGGGCGGTGTGTAGCCCGGCACCCCACGGGGTGTGTATTCTGTAAACTACACTATATACAAAAGTGGCGTGGTTGTTTCTGTGGTAGTATGGCCGAGTATCTTACATAATGGAGATGTATTTTTTTAAACATTAGCTAACTAGTTATTGCGCCAAGATGATAATTGTTTTATTATCCTTTCAAAAAGCAGCAATTTGTCAATAGAGTTATTGACAAGTCGATGTGAATAACTGGCACGTTGTTCGTTTATGGTAAAATCTTGAAAGTAATTAAATCCCTGTTTTACCCATTCTTCTCGCAGTGGCTCTATAAATTTTTTTTGCTGAACGTGGCAGTATAAAAGCTCAATATTAAAATTTGTAATTGAACTTCATCAGAGCATCGTAGGCGCCTAAATTAAATAGATGATTTTGATTTTGATGGAAATTTCGACCTATACAAATGATAAAAACACATACAGAACTTGTTATCTGAAAACTGTCGGGGGTGGTATGAAGAGGTGTTTAATTACCGCGTTTAGAGAGAGCGAGCGCAGTTCGCGGTCTCGGGACGTGAAGCAGAGGGAGAGGGAGGAGAAACGGGAGAGCCGGGAGCGGCGCGACGGGAGCCGGGATCGTACCCGGGAGCGCTGGGACCGAGGGGACAAACAACGGGATCAACCCATTGAAAAGAAACCGGAAGTCAAGAAGATGCCTTTTATAGGTGAGTGTACTACAGCGCTTCCTGTGCTCGCTCGCTAGATGCCGCTTATAGTCTACATATTACAGGTTTAGGTACATAGAGAAGGAAGTTAAGAAATGCCTTTTACTACTATACTCGCTCCTTAAATGGCGCTAGCATGATACAGGTGTATAGTGAAGGCGCGTGTGTAAAATTCAAATTATGTCGAAGCTTCTAGGGGTTTTTTCTTTTTTATTGCTGATAAGACTTTGACCACAATCTCACGTGATGGTAAGTGATGATGTGCTCGAAGGTGTAAAAGTAAGCCTGTTAACATAGAATCACTGGCTCTCAAGGACAAATGTCGGAACACACCGTTAGGTGCTTGGCGACAGATTTTCTACTTGAGGGTGGTCGCTAGCCAAGCGGACATTGCCCCTTGCCCTTCCACCATGCGAATGAAGCTTAAGCCCACGACGGGATTCGAACCATGGACCTGCTGCGCGTCAGTCCATAGTCAATGTCACTGAGCCATCACTGCTTCAAAAGTATGGGAATATATGAGGTGATGGCAAATTGCTATAATTTAGCAATTTTCCTGGCAATATCATAATTTTATTGCAAATTGTATTAGAAATGTTGTGTCTGGTTTGACTGAGGGAAATGTTGCTTACCGTTTCTGTTTCCCTCGACTGATTGAGGCAGCATCCATGGAACAGCAAGAGTGGTCATATTATAATCAACCTCTTCAATGATAAGATTTCAATTCTATCTGCAAACATTATAGACGCAATAGTTTGTGTGTGTTGGGATTGTGTGTGTGTTTGTCGACGTACATCCAAGATGTACACACGTATAATATAATATACATCTATGTAGAATGGATGTTTGAGATCCTGGATAATATATGTTGCGATATGCGCGAGAGAGAATGGATATAATCAAGAAACTCGTGAACGAAGTCGTGAGCGGAAGCTGATTAGATAATTTTAGTTTAAATTTCATCATTATAATATTATATAATGATTTCTATATATTATGATTACAAGCACTACCGCGTAATAAGCGAAAATCATAAATTTACAAATTATTGGGGCACAAAATGTTTTGCCGCGGGCGGGAAATGAACCCACGACCTTCCGATTTCGCGCCGGATGCTTTATCTTTAAGCTACCGGGGGGTCGGCTGTGTCGCCGAAATTTCGTGCTCCAATCGTATTTCTTAAACCGTCATAGGGGACGGTGCGCGGCTATCAACCAGACTACTAGACTTCATCTGATCGAAAGAAGTGTTTTTTCAAACACTTAACTCTCGGGATGATGTCGCTACCCTTCTATATTTCTAAATATTATGATTACAAGCACTACCGCGTACTATGCTAAAATCATAAATTTACAAATTATTGGAGCACAAAATGTTTTGCCCTGGGCGGAGTTAATAGCACCAATAGCCAAAAGGATATTAACATTTATTTGTTGATTGCGGGCCGCGGTCCTCGATCGTTTCCCGTTTATTTGACCGATTGGTAGTTTTCATTTTATTAGCATATTATTGGAATTTCGTTTGAAGCGCTCATAGCGAAGTTTGCTTAGCCGTTCTGAACCGATCAGCAAAGTTAAGCAACGTCCGCCGCGTTGGATGGGTGACCGCTGCTGACATTACTACTGAGCGCTTCCGTGCTTCGGAGGGCACGTTAAGCCGTCGGTCCCGGTTGTTGTCTTAGGATGGCAGTCGTTATAGCATGGTGGTAGGGCATTTTCTGAATGCCCGCCTGGCTAGCTACCACCCTCATGTAGAAAATCTGTCGCACCTAACGGTGTGTTCCGGCAGCTGTCCTTGAGAGTCAGTAATTCTAGGTTAGCCTGAACAACATCTTCGGCCACATCATCACTTACCATCAGGTGAGATAGTGGTCAAAGGCTAACTTATCAGGAATAAAAAAAATAATAATATAAATTCTAATAAAAAATTATAAAACAAAAATAATCAAACCTAATAATACCTACTGTAATTTTAACGAAATATCAGTTTTTTTACTGTCGGCTGTAAAAAATATGTATAGAGCGTGTCAATTTTTATTGTTTAGTCGTACAGCGCTAGCGGAGACGCACATTTTGATGGGTAATTCTGGATAGTACGCAGTAGATTTGACTATGCTCTTCTGTATAGGGGCATGGTCCACCTAAGGTGAATTTTAATTTTGAAGTATTGAATTTCCTAAAATCTGCTTATAAAATGAAAACTACTATTCCGATCGCACTCAAACAAACGGGAAACGTTTGAGGACCGCAGCCTCCGTTATAGATGCGATGGAACTGCAAATATTTTGAAAGTAAATTAATTATTAAAAAAATACACGAAATTTTGAATAATATTAACAAATAAATGTTAATATATTTTTGGCTATTGGTGCTATTAACTCGAAACAAGCGTGGGACGGTCCAATCGGTGTCAAATTAAATATTAATATTATAACATTGAGAGGTGAACATATAAACATTCTATAAATTATCATTATATTTAAATTTAACAATATAATAATTTCAATGAGCTGTTTATTAACAGTACACAAATTTGACATTATTGTAATACTATTATTATATAGTATATTTCCTTTTTTTGTAAGTATTCTTTCTTACAATTATGCAAAAAGTTAATTCTTATAAATAACTAGCGGCCCGCCCCGGCTTCGCTCAGGTAATTACGACTATAAATTGAGATGTAAGCTATCCTATCTTTCAATTCGAATCAAATTGCTCACGGTGTAAAAATCAAATTTAAAATTGGTTAAGTAGTTTAGGAGTCCACCGCGGACAAATAACGTGACACGTGATTTATATATATATAAGGATTATGGTAAACCATTATGACATACATAACAATTATTTCAGTATGATTAGATTTTACATTGACATTCTTTTATATTCAACATTAACACGAAATGAGAATGTTTTTTTTTTCATTTAGAGATAATTTACGAGATATTTTTTATTTATTGTAATTATGTACTTAATGTATTAATGTATTACCTAGTGGTATCTTGACATGAAATAAGTGAATATGAATAGACTATTCATTCTCTGTTCAACAGTGCACGTCTTCCGGTCGATGATGATGATTCAGTTGCTTGTCGGACTGTTCCCAAACTTTGAAGGATTAAAAATTGAAATAATAATTTAACTAACATATTTAACAGGCAAAATGCCAGTCTACAAGAGCCTTGGCAAGGCGAAAGTAGAAGATCAGAAGAAAGAAGAACAGAAAAAGAAAGAAGACACTGACACCACGGAGAAGAAGAAACAGGAATTGGATGCTGAAATTCAGAGGAAGGTATATGTCCTAAATGCGATATGAAATTAATTTTATTACCGTACTAATGCGGGATAATTATCTTTTATAGAGAAAGTCGCCAAGTGTTTTGTGGCGAATCAGTTGCTACGTTTTTTGTGGAGGTATAGATATACATATTTTAAAGCGAGTCGTGAACGCAAGTGTCCTGAAATCTCTTTGATGATTTTGACCGTTGGACACCGGCGAGTTGAGAAACTATAATCGAATCTATTCTACTAATAGATTTACATACTGACAGATATTAGATGAGGAGTTTTAGGATTGCAATATTCTAGCGAATCCGCGAAGAAAAGCTCGCAGAGTAATTTATACTTGAGGAGGTAACAATCATAACGTGCTTTATCGAAAAACCAAAACAACAGTTAATGTAGACATTTTATTGCCTCTATAAACTGCATGATTTGTAGAAGAAAAGTTTCAGCCAAAACATAGTTCTTCCAACCATTTTAAACGAGTTAAAGTGGTAGCAAAAACAAAACGTGTACAAAAAATATATTGTTATTGCTATCACTTTTACTTTTATCCATTTCTTGTCACAAAAACGATTTGTCCAAACAAACAATCGCATACGAAGGCAAAGCCTACAACACTTGGACAAAAACCTTGTGTTTATTGATTTATTGTTGTTATTCAAAACAGTAATGGCCAAAAGCTAAAAATACTAAAACATATGGAGAATTCATGTTTAGACTGCGACATTACATTGAATTGCGGCATGAAACAATACACATTTAAAAATGCAATTTCATGTAATTAATTTTTACATTATTGCTTGAAAACGAAAAAAAAGTTATATGTAAGGCCATAGTTTCTAGCTTTTTATTAATAAAAGTTAATAAACAGTCACTCGCTCTTATTATAGTTGAGAGGTATGGGATAAGATGATGATGGACTCACAGTATAGGGGTTGGCTTCGACTAATTAATCCTTCGATTTTTTGGAAGTGTTTCCGTAGGCGATTTCCTCTCCAATCAGCTGGTGGTCTCCTTTTCATTTAACACACTTTTATATAGGTAAATCGTAGCACTCGCGACTGCGTTGTATTGCATTAGGTACTAGTTTCAGATAGTTTTGTTTGTATTAACGTTTATTTTGGTTGGATTATAAGTTCCTTCCTCTTTCCCTGATATTTAACCGTTCTTTATCTTTGGGGGAATTTCCCGATGAATGGAAAAAGACGAAAATCATACCCATCCACAAAAAAGGCAATATTGATGACGTACAGAATTATAGACCTATTTCAATTTTATCTTGTTTTTCCAAATTATTTGAAGCACTCCTGTGTCCGATAGTATCTCAATATTCTTCTCGCTTCCTATCGCAACATCAGCACGGTTTTAAAAAAGGTCGCTCTGTGGAAACAAATCTTGTAGAGTTTATTACTGATCTTACTGAAGATGTAGACAAGGGTGGTCAAATAGACGCAGTTTATACAGACTTCAGCAGTGCATTTGATAAAGTTAGTCATGTTTTACTTATTAAAAAGTTGGAGCGTATGGGATTTTATGGGTCATTCTTAAAGTGGTTTTGGTCATATCTTACAAAAAGAGAACTAGTTGTTATGGCTAATGGATTCGAATCAGTGAAATATTTGGCGGAGTCTGGAGTTCCCCAGGGTTCCCACCTAGGTCCAATCCTTTTTTCTATCTTTATAAATGATATTACCCGTTGTATAAAACATTGCAAATATAAATTATTCGCGGATGACCTAAAAATGTATAAAACAGTAAACAGCGACAGTGATATTAATCTTATACAAAGTGACATAAATAATATTAGTGAATGGTGTGATATTAACCAAATGCATCTTAATGTAAAAAAATGTTTCTACATAAAATATACACGCAAAAAAAGACCCATAAATTCAACCTATGCGCTTAATGATGAGTTGCTACAGGAGGTGCAGGAAATCCGTGATTTGGGAGTGTTAATAGACAGCCAATTATCATTTAGATCTCATATTGACTCAATAGTAAAAAAAGCAGCACGACAGCTAGGTTTCATAAGGCGTAATTCTAAGAAATTTAAGTTGCACACTAAAATATTACTGTACAGCTCTATGGTTCGTAGTTGTCTGGAATTTTCGAGCGTCGTGTGGAGCCCCTTCTACTCTGTGCACTCGCAGCGTGTTGAGAGCATCCAGAGAGCCTTCACTAGATCCTTGGCTTTTTCGTGCCAAGGAATTTCGCACAGAAGTCCATATTCTTACCGCTGTTACTTTTTCAAATTAGATAAATTACGCAACCGAAGAAAAATTAGAGATCTCTCATTTCTGTATAAACAAATTCACAACCAAACCGACTGTCCCATAATCTTGAAAGACATTTCATTGAAAGTTCCTGGCAATTACCCACGTGGTAAAATCTCTAAAATCTTTCACATTCCTCATGCCAAAACGAACTTAGCTCGTAACTCCCCAATACCTAGAATGTGCCGTAGTTATAATGAAATAAATGCCTCCGTGGAAGATCTTGATATCTTTCACGACTCTTTAAACATCTTTAAGAACAAATTAGTAAAATATTTAGATAGATGATGTTCTGCCATTTTCGGTCTTATAAGTATTTTAAGTATATTTTAAAGTTTTAAAGTATAATTATTAATTTATAGATACCGTTATTATTTTCTTCGTATAAAACTTATTAGTAATTACAAATAAAAAAAATAAAATTTTCTTGTTGACAAAATTTGTTGCTCAGCAAGAATAATGTTCTACCTTTTTTAAGAATGTTGTAAACACCCATAAGGGGTATATATATCAGAATCAAATTGGTTATCATGTATTTTAGAATTTTGTAATATATATACTGTTGGTGTTTCGTTGTAAATAAATAAAAAATAAATAAATAAAAAATAAATAAGTTGGTACATTTTAGCGACGAAGCATCACAAGGACTATGACGAGGAATGAACGAAAGGAATGTGTGAATGAGTGAGTGTATACTTAACAAATAATGTGTCATTCATTATAACAGGTAATAAGTTAGACTAAGCGGCGCGTACAATAGTTAACCGTGATGTATCCACTTGATTTTATGTTATTGTGACGGAACAAGCTCGAGGCCCACCTGATGTTAAGCGGACTCACCTCTGCTTATAATACATGCATTTCGTCACAAGTCACGAATTGCACTGCGCCCGTCACCTTGAGACATATTTGTTAAGTCTCATGTGCCTGTAATTTCACTAGCTTTCAAGTTTTGCTACCGGAACACATCGTTAGGTGCTTGGCGACAGATTTTCTACTTAAAATGGTCGCTAGCCAGGCGGGCATTCGCAAAATGCCCTTTCTCCATGCGGTGAAGTTCATGCCCGCGGCGGGATTCGAACCATGGATCTGCTGCGCGGCAGTCCATACCCAAAGTCACTTTTCCATCTTGAAGCAATGAGCCATCATTGCTTCAAGATGGAAAAGTGGTTGTAAGTAGCTGCACATTGACGCACTCAGAGAGTTAGTTAACATTAATTAGTATTAAATACTGTCTAAAGCAGTGCAAAGAGAATGTTAAGGTAGTTAAATAGTAGATAGAAACAACTAGGTATTACTAGGAAATGATACAATGTTACTGTATTGTTCTATATACTGTATTGTTCTATCATACCTACCTACAAACTAAACCCTCTGGAACAACTTAAAAAAACAATAGTTTTTGTCTGTTTTCTTAGATCAATAATTTGTATGCACTTGTGCTTAATCCACTTTTACCGGACATGAAAAGTGAAAAGGAAATTGATGTGAGAACAGCAGTTGGTAATTTTGCCAGTGTATGTGTTAACTCTTGATTGTGCTGTTACAATCCAGGTGGCGGAGTTTAAGAAGAAGATAGCGAGAGCTCAGCTAGAGCGCCAACAGCAGCAGCAGCAGGCGGAGTTAGCGCCGCCCGCCCTCGCGCTGCCGGCAGTGCTCGGCTCCGCGCTGCCGCCGCCCATCATCATCCCCCAGCCGCAGCCCCAACCCCAGCCGCAGCCGCAGCCGCAGCCCCAGCATCGCCAGCTGCAGCCCCAGCCACATCAGCTACAACCCCCGACGTCACAACACCAGTAACTACTATTCATTACTTTACTGTACTGTATCACCCAGATTGCTCACTGTTGAACACAGTCTCCCACATTAAGGGCCGTAATCCCCACGCATTAGTGGGGCCTGGGGATCATAGTGTAAGATGGCATTACTTCAGAAGGCGCTGCTGCTTCACCGTCTGGTATTTTTGCTTTCGACGACCCCATTTGAAGATAGGAGGCGCGATTGTAGCCCGGCACCCCACGGATTACTAATTTTTTTTTATTGATTACATTTTTAGTAAATAATTACATGACCCTTTTTTGGGTCGGCCTAGCTTTTCACTACCATCTGTTGGTAATTAAGGATGTCGTCACCGTCGAACTTCCACAATAACAACTGCCGGTACACAGAGATCAGCGATAGTTTCTACTAATGGCATGGTAACTGGTAGGTAAATAACTATTTTTATTTAATCAAAACTGATATTTGGTAAGTTTTATTTAAACAATTTTTATCTTAAAACGCTGTTATATAATTTGTGTCGTGTGATTATACATCTGCCAAGTAGGCACGACGGTTAGTAGGTTTGTGGCAGTCGGGGCTATTCTCGGCCGATTTGGTAAAAACATGATATTGCACTCACTCTCTCTATCTCATCTCACAGTATAATGTCACGCCTAAGTCCACAGTACTACACACATTGCCAGTTTTGCCAGTTTATATACATTTTGAAATTATACAATAAGCAGAGTGATGGAAGTTATAGATATTGGAATTAGGCCTAGACGCTAATAAGAAGTGTGGAGATGTGCGAAGCATATAGGAGATACGTCCTGGCTAGACTGCGCAGTCACTTCAAAAGTCATATGCAGGGCTGTGTTCAATATAATAATAGTACAATCCGAAATTACGTGACAGTCCACACAGTTCCAGTTTTTAACCACAAAAAAGTTCCATTTTCGATGATCGCTATTCTTACTGTATATATAATCAACAGGGCTCCAGCGGCAGGCCCGGGCGCTAGTGCAGCGCAGCCGGCGCTGCCCAAAGACTTCCAAGAGGCGCTCGACATCATCTTCCCGTCGGAGCAGAAGAAGGCTGCCGGCGACAAGCTGCCGCACGACCTCTACAACGCGATGCAACAACAGCAACAGCCGCCGCCGCCGCCGAGCCTCATGAGCGTCCCCACGGGGCTCGGCCTGCCCGCGCCCGGCTTCCCGCCCATGCACGCCAACCTCATGCAGCCCCCACCCAACATGTTCAGCTTCGACATGAACCCCAACCTGTTCCCGCAGCCTCAGCTCTACGACTCCCACGTCCCGATCATGCCCAACAACCAACAGAACAAGCAGAAACAGAACAAGAACAATCGGAACATGAAGAAAAACGTCAAACTTGACTATATGAAGCCGGGGGTCAGCAAGATTATGAGCCAGACTCAGAAAGCGAACGGCGACGCGGCAGCTAAGAAGAAGGAAGAGATGGACGATTTGGCGATGTTGGGGATCGACGCGACTGACGTCGGCGCGGGGATTTAAAGTGTCAGTTGAGATCAGTGTTTTAGTGCTTTCAGGATGCGAGAGTCATTTGAATGTTTGTCCAGACTCTTCATATGGAAATTCGAGGCTGTGAGAGTGAATTCTATTGAAAGGATGTACTTTATATGATATAATGGTGTTACAAATAATCATTTATCATTATGACAAGTGTTTTTATGAAACTCGATAAAAAATACGCGTATATGATTTAGGTATATGATCTGTATTGAAAGGTACAAATGAAATGTAATTATGTGTGCTAAGGAAAGAACAGTATGAAGTCGAAACTATACAAATAAAGTTTATTTTTTCATACATTAGGCATTGTTGTAAGAAAACAACAATTAGATATCTGAGTAGTTTTTACATTTAGGGCCTGTTTCAGAATGTCCTAATAAAGTTTCGGGTTGCTATGCAACACATAAAATAACTGAATGATAAAAATACAGTTAATATGCAGCGCATTTCAAGCTTTAACCGATGGATAGGCCAAATCGATGACTGTGAAATGCAAAGATAGTGTTTTGTTTAATAAATATGTTCTGGGTAGTAAAACCGGAACTTAACTCAAACATTCTGAAACAGGCCCTTACTTAATTAAATATTACCAATCATAGAGTTCAGTGCATTTTTTAACACAGCCCTCAAATTGATCCCACAATTTGAATGTGCGCTTAAAGAAAACATATTTAGTTTTTTTTACATAGAAGAATATTAGTATGTTTATCTGTTTTCTGTAATAAGGTAACTGATAAATTTATCACTAAGGTCGAGATAAATAGACTAATGGTTGAACATATATGTATTAGGACAGTGTTTTTTGACTTATATAGCAATAAACGTGACCTTTACATCAAGCAAATTGGGCTTTACAAAGTATATTTTGTGTAATCTGTGGTTATCATATGCTCCTGTTGATTATCTTTATCTAATCAAGCCTGGGATATTTTGTTAATAGGTGAGATTAAAATCATTTATTATATAAATCATATTCCCCACATTATGTTTAAGCTTTCTTACTAATTTTATTAACAGATTTAGAGGAGATTCTCAATTCGATAACATGTTTGTAACGCGATAACTCTGCCAATAATTAATTGATTTTGATACTACGAATAAATATGTAAAGAGGTGAAACTCTCACACAGTTACTGAAATCGAAAGAAGTTTTTGAAATAATAAACGTGTTCCAAATTTAAAATAATTAAAAAGGTGAATAAAATAGTTTTTATGTAACAGTATTTAAGGCCAAACTAGTTATATACTTGAATATTTCTTTTTCTCTTTATGTTCACTGAAAGTATGCATTTTTTTCCTATTTTGGTCATGAAAATATTATATTATTTATGCATGTATGTCCTACTGAATGGCTCAACCGATTTTTATAAATAATACGTCATTAGATTCGGCTTGATGAAGCCAGGTGTCACTGGATACAAACAATACATGAAAAACAAAATGGAAGAATATGCAGCGTAATAAACATATTTTTTCCACATTTTCAAAGATAACGGATAAAAATAAAAAAGGGCTTATAGAGTACGTAATTATAAACAACCTAAAAAGTCCGCAGTCGGGTTGTTTAGTTTTACGAAATTTGCTTCTTATTTTATGACTACAATAATAATCATGACTCTGTATTATTATGTTGACTGGTTAAAACTATCGCTCGACGATATTACATAATTATATTATATCCATGCAAAAGTGATGCTTACATAATAAAGTAACAAATATTTGTCTCGGCCTAGATGTGTCTAGGATTTAAAATATTATAATATTAAACCAAATGCTGTGCATTTCTATACATTATGTAAATTTGGGAAATTTCTTATAATATAAAATACATACAAAATATTCTCCTAGTTTTATTTCTGTAATTTTGAAAACTGCTTCGTACACACATTATTATACATGTTGGAAGATAGATCTCAGTCGCGGTAATAAAGATAACATTACCGAGTCTCAGTACACCTTTCAAACATATATCGTTCCTTACAGATAGGGCTGCCATCCGTCCGGGATTCCCCGGATTTGTCCTAGTTTAGATGGCGTCCGGGGGGCGTCCGGGAGGGGTTTGCAAATAGTGTCCGGGTAAAACCCGGACACTTTTGTGTCAGGGGAATCCGGATTGACTGAAATACCAGCAATTGAGTGAAACAAATAGGAGTTGAAAATTCATTCGTAAGCTGCATACAAGTTAATTTCCGGCGCTGCAAAATCTACAACGACAGAACTTCCCCCGCGCCGGCCCCCACCACAAAGAACTGCCGCCGACCCCGTTCATTCACTCACAGTTTTGCCATTTTGGTGCATTTGGCGCTAGATCTAGAAGATTTCTAGGGTTTTTAGCGCTTTTTTCTCATTACAAAAAGCTAAAAACATCTAGTGAAATCTGGCGGAAAACATGATAATCTTGATGGCAACTCATGTTACATTGTGAGTTTATTCGCTAGTCGCGACAATTGACGAAGGAGTAAAACTCACGTTTTCTTCTTTCATCGAAATAAAGTATAAATTTAAGGACCTGAGTTGCTTTTAATTTTCCAAATGCCTGTTGGAAAAGAAAGATCACTTTTGCAAAAATGTGAACATCTGAAAAATACCGAAATGAGTAAATCGATTTTAATATTTGTATGTTTGCAATAACGCATGCTTTGCGGATAACATCACAAAATTACAAATATTCGAGACGATAAATGATAGTCATGTGCGGGATTCGAACCCGCGTCATCCTTAGCCGGGGTATGCTCTGACCGACTGAGCTAACATGACAATTGTCACAATGCTAATTGTTTTGCGGGTTCGAATCCCATGACTACAATTTTTCCTTTCGTGTATATGTAATTTTGTAAAGTAAAAAGATCTTGAGCTTGTCAAAATATAAATTTGTTACTTACTTTTATTTACATAAAAACAAAGGTTTTACTGTTTTGGGTACTTAATCTACGTAGCCAAACAAGACGTAGATTTAAAATATTTGATAAAATGAAGCTTGTAGTTTCTAACTACTAGTTATTTTATTATAATTTATTTAAAAACCAAAAATTAGAATTTATTTCTAAATTAATGCCAAATAACACTGCGCCTCATTATTTTTATCATCAAATGAAAAAAAATATGAACATTGTTTTCATGGGTGTCCGGAAAAAATGCTCAATTTCACCCAAATGTCCGGGTTTTTAAAGATTTTGTCCGGCATCGGTGGTTTAGGTGATGGCAGCCCTACTTACAGAGTCCATCCACACATTTCACATTTTATGTAACGGAATAAACAGCATTTTGTTTCATGATAGGAACAGCCTGATTTCATTAATAGAAAATTCATCAATGGGACACCTTGTAGGTTAACCCTGGATAATAAAGCTTCGCGAACAGGGGGCCAACTCCCATCTCTTAATTCAGTCTTATTTTAACATTACATCTACAATTTTAATTCGAACCACCACATATCACTATAGTATACTTACATTAGAACTTCAACGTGAGAGCGGGATGCATGCATTGAATCAAGTCATTTGTGCGACAGAGGTAGCACTATATGAACATTATTGTTTCGTGACGGCCACGGTACCAACCTTAGTATCAATAATTTAAACTTGAAACAATGACGTTTGCTTTCCATAATAGTTTATAAAAGGTGGGAGTTGGGCCCCAGTTCTAAATTCCCAAGTAGCAAGCCGCATTTACTGGGACTACGGCTGTCTCCACACACTAATCTAACTGCTTACAGCGGTAAGTAGTACATTTAATTGAGTGAGTGAGAAGTGAGAGTTAAGAGAGTGAGTTGTGAAAGGTCTACCGCTTAAATAAGACAATAATTCTTCCCTCCCAAAAATCAAAAACTACCGTCCCCGTAAGTCTCTCTAATGATCTGACACGAATTGAAAAGTACTATTCACATTGCATGTGTCAAGTCATCACGTGAATCGGACAAAGGCGGAGAAATTACGAACTTCCTGAGTTTAGTACATATTTAGTGGGCGACGTTTTAAAAGTGTATTTTTATTTTGTGTGTCCATCCATTGGATAGAATAGAAACGACAGTTTCTGTTCTGGGAGAGAAGAATTTTCTTCTTTAGTGTGATCTTATATTTTCCGTTCCGATTCTTATTCAAAGCTGTCGAAGGTAAAAAACCGTAACTCCTCCGCTTGGATAATATCCACCAACCACTTCTTTATCTCGTCTGCTGTGTAGTTTGAGGAAAACTTTCGGGGTTTTGGATTTGGGCAACGTTAGGACTGAGCGTGCAGTTTATCAGGTGCAATTTCTCAAGCTTAAGGCTTAGGATCACGCCAAACACCTTGAAGATCTAGGCGGAGTGAGCTAATCATCTCCGCGCAAGCATGCCACTCGCCCAAACCAACCCAGACTAGACTGTCACCCTCCCATCTCTACCTGTGGGTGTCGTAAGAGGCGACTAAGGGCAGCAGCACTTTCTGAGGAACTTGTTATGTACCTATTACTTGTATCATACTTATTGTCTACTGCCAGTGGCGGTAGGCCAAATAAAAGCAGTCTACATTCAATCGTTGTTTCATTGACGTACGTCACGACACTACGTAACACTGGCGACGAGCTGGTAAATAAAATATCTAACCGCGTGTGTGCATATTTTGTTAAACAAAATGCCTATCGGACATATCGAACCATATATTTTCGGAGGCAATAATTGGGACGCCTATGTTCGACGAGTAAAACAGTTCATAGCATTAAATTGTATCGACGACACCTTACGAGTTGCTACATTAGTAACGGTGGTAGGCGCGGAGTGCTACGAGTTAATGTGTGATTTGTGCTCGCCAAATACTCCAGAATCAAAATCATTTGATGAGTTGTGCACACTAGTAAAAGAACATTTAGAACCTGATCGTTCTGAAATTGCGGAACGACATGTTTTCCGTCAACGAACGCAACGCCAAGGGGAGAGTGTCCGCGAATACCTTTAATCTTTGAAGCATCTAGCAAAAACGTGCAATTTTGGTGATAAATTGGAAGAGAATTTGCGGGACCAATTTGTATCGGGACTGTACAATGAAGACATGAGGTCGAGGATCTTTGCAGAGAAGAATGTAGACTACAAGCGCGCCGTGGAACTAGCGCTGGCGCTGGAGGCGGCGGAGCGGCATGCAGCCATGGCGTGCACTCCGGGCGCAGGTGGCGGCGGCGCGGGCGGCGGCGCTGCTGGAGCGCGACCGGCGCATGAAGATTTCGACGGGTTGCATCGGATCGGTGCGGCTGCTGTCGCTGGAGGGAGCTCCCGAGGGAATGGGGGAGCGGCCCGAGCGCAGCGCGTATGCTCTCGATGTGGTAAAGTAGGGCATTCGGAAGGCAAGTGTCGTTTCAAGTATTACAATTGTAATGGATGTGGTGAAAGAGGTCACATAAAGTCAGTGTGTGCTAAATATAAATATGATAATAACAATGGCAAGAAATCAACAAAAAATCAATTTTTCATTAACGAATCGGACACGGATGAGGAAGGTAGAAGGTAGCAATTTTTATAATTTAGTAGTCAGTAGTGAAGGAGATGGACCTTATTTTGCAACGTTAAATGTTGAAAACATATTGTGTAAATTTGAGATTGACACTGGAAGCAAACTATCGGTTATTTCCAAAAAAATATTATGATAGGAATTTCTCGAATATACCTCTCGAAAAGCGGCCATTATGTTTAAAGTCGTATACAGGAGACGTCATTGAGACTCTCGGTTTTATTGTGGTCAATGTTTGTTAAAAAAAAGCAAGCAAAGTTAAACTTATTTGTCATTAAAAACGGTGGACCACAACTAATGGGTCGAACTTGGATCAAACATTTGAAATTGGCCATTGGCGAATGCCACAATTTAACCGAAGAGGACTCAATTGCGAATTCTTTACGAAAGGAGTTCCCTGAAGTATTTTCCGAAGGGTTAGGTACATTTAAGTCTGAATTGAAACTTTATCTCAAAGATGAATCACCTGTTTTTATAAAAGCGCGCCCAATTCCATTGGCGTTACGACAACCGGTGGAAAGGGAACTCGACCGGTTGCAGCGGGATGACGTCATATATAAAGTTGAGCGGTCAGATTATGGAACGCCTATTGTGCCGGTTATTAAAGCTAACGGTAATAATAGATTGTGCGGTGACTACAAAGTCACAATAAATCCACTTTTAAAGGACTACCATTACCCGCTGCCGCGCATCGAGGACCTTTTTGCCGCATTAGGAGGTGGTGAACAGTACACAAAACTAGATTTATCTAATGCTTTTCAACAATGTTTATTACATAAAGACTCGCAAGCTATGACGGCCATCACAACTCATACGGGTACCTATGTTTATAAACGCGTCCCATACGGTATAAAATGTATTCCTGAAAATTTCCATAAAATAATGGAAGAAACGTTAAATGGGCTACCTTCAACAGCTGTTTTCGCTGATGATATCTGCATTACTGGCAAGGACAGAATGTCACATCTAGCTAACTTAAGAGCGGTGTTACAAAGACTCAAAGAAAATGGTCTGAGAATAAATTTCAGTAAATGTAAATTTTTCAAGGATAGTGTTACCTACTTAGGGTACAAAATTGATAAATTTGGTTTGCATACAGACAAGAACAAAATTGAGGCTATTGTAGCAGCGCCACCACCAACTAACGTTACTCAGCTGAAGAGTTTTATGGGCTTAATTAACTTTTACTCTAAGTTTTGTATGAATATGAGTGACATTCTGAAGCCAATGTATGATTTATTAAAAAAGAACAGTAAGTGGGAATGGACATCTGATTGTAACACGGCTTTTAAGAAAATAAAGAACGTTCTAAGCACTTCCCCTGTGCTGGCGCATTATGATCCGAGTCTTGAGTTAATTTTATCAGTTGACAGCAGCGCATATGGGCTAGGTGCTGTGCTGACGCAGCGCTACGCTGACGGCACAGAGAGCCCGGTGTCTTGCGCATCGCGCACGCTACTCTGCCGAAACAAACTATTCTCAGCTAGATAAAGAGGCTCTTGCCATTGTATTTGGAGTGACAAAGCACCACCAATATCTGTATGGTAGATATTTTACATTACGCAGCGATCATCGCCCTTTAAGTTACATAAGTATTTGGTAAAAATAAAGGACTACCGGTGACGGCCGCAAGTCGGCTTCAACGCTATGCTGTTAAGTTAGCAGCATATAATTTCAAGATTGAATTTCTCTCTCGTCTCCCTCTAGAATTGACAAAAAGGCAATTTCGAGGTGAAGACAAAGAAGGCAGATATCTTAATTTTGCACAAGAAAGTTTCCCAATCAGTTTTAAGGAAATTAAAACTGAAACCGCAAGGGATGCGTTACTTACTAAAATATATGGATTCATTATGTACGGTTGGCCCGAAAACAATAGGTACAATGATATAGAAAAAATATATTATAATAGAAGAGATAGCTTACATATCGATCAGGGTTGCATAATTTGGGGTTATCGCATAGTAGTTCCAAATTCCTTACGAAATTCTATCATGAAAGAAATCCACGAGGGTCACCCGGGTATAGTTAAAATGAAACAAATCGCGCGGAATTATGTTTGGTGGGAAAATATAGACAGAGATATAGAACAGATAACGCGTGAATGTCTTCCATGTCGAGAACTGCGACTCGCCCCGCCAACCGCCCCTCTACACTCGTGGTCTTGGCCTGCGGAGCCTTGGTCACGACTCCATATTGATTTCCTCGATCCATTCAACAGCAAGTATTATTTAATAATTATAGATGCGCACTCAAAATGGATTGAGGCAGAAAAAGTAAATACGACGTCAGCTACTGTCGTTTGTGACTGCTTAAGACGACTATTTTCTGGTTTGGGCCTGCCGAAACGCATAGTCAGCGACAACGGGCCACCATTTTCTTCCACTGCCTTTGCTCAATATTTAGAAATTAATGGTATAAAACATACTTTAGTGCCACCGTGCCATCCTTCAAGTAATGGAGCAGCAGAAAATGCTGTACGCACCATTAAACGAGTCCTTAAAAAGGCAGAATTAGAAAGAGATGATGCTAATAGGGCATTGAGTCGATTTTTATTTATGTACAGAAATACTGAGCAGAGTACAACGGGGCGCGAACCGGCAGTCGCTCTGTTGGGCAGGCGACTGCGAGGTCGGCTGGACCTACTGCGTCCCGACGCTGCAGAACGAGTGCGCGCGCGCCAACTCACCGACGAACAGCGCTGCAATAAACCGATTCGCGTTGTTCAACCAAATGAACCTATACTTATGCGAAACTATACCAAATCTGGCAATAGGTGGGCTGAGGGCATTGTAGGTGAACGACTAGGGCCGGTGTCATATACTGTCAAAACTAAAGATGGCCAAACTCATAAGCGGCATATCGATCAAATACTCACAAGAAAATCGCGTCATTCACTTAGCCAGGTCTTGGATACTTCACCAATCAATGAAAACGTTTCTTGCCCAGCCGTCACGTCGGAATGTGACAAGGAAGAATTTTATGATAGTGTGGAAGAGGAAGTGAATGAGAGTGCACATCCGGTTTCCTCACCACAGCCTCCAGGGGCTGCATGTCTAGCACAGCCTCGGGGATCGCTGCTGTCAGCTTCGACCAACCTTGTTAGTAATACTCGACCACCGCGCAGGGGAGCGGCATTACGTTGCATTGAAAAGTTTAAGGAGTAAGTTAATTTAGATTAAAATTTCAAGTACTGTATAATTTTGAAGAGTTATCCGTTTATGTTATATGTCACCTATCTAATAATAGGAATAAATGAAATGATAACTTGTATCCTATACTTGGTTATGTGGGTATATACCTAAAGCACCATATAGGATTATTTTTAAGCATGTTTGTATATAGGCATAGTTTATAGTTATAATTTAAGAAGGGAAAAGTGTTATGTACCTATTACTTGTATCATACTTATTGTCTACTGCCAGTGGCGGTAGGCCAAATAAAAGCAGTCTACATTCAATCGTTGTTTCATTGACACTACGTAACAGAACTGATATCTCGTACTGCCACCCCAAGACGCCTGCCAAGCGTAGGGATTATAGCTAACCCCCCGAATTGGGGGGTTTGCAGCAGGGGGAGTTTTCAAAAGCTTTGTTAAGCAGTGGACTATCCGGATGATACAGTACAGTGTAGTACTTATTACTACTCATTAACAATGAATATTCGCCGAGAGTTGTAAGGTGTTATGTAGGTCGATCTTGTTTAATGGACCTACGTATCATTAAAAAAAAAAGAAATTTTTGTCATAAAAAATTCTATTTTAAGGTGAAAATTTTTTTTTCACTCGTTTTAGTGTCCCTTGCTACTTATGGGATCGATTGCCATTCATTGTCAACGACTGTATCATCAAGGTAGGTCAATATTTTTCAGTTATTGGAGTATAACTCAAAAACGACGACCGAATTTGATGAAATTTAAATTGGATCAAACGGCAAATCAGCTTGCAAACGAAAAAAGAATTTTCAAAATCGGTTCAATCAGTCGAAAAGTTCTGAGGTAACAAATATAAAAAAAAATAAAAGAATGAGAGCCTCCTCTTTTTTTTGGAAGTCGGTTAAAAATGGCACCGACTGAACACGATATTGAGTTTAGAGTTTTGAATCAGAATGGTACCGACTTCAACAAGTTATTTAATATTTTTTAGTGAAAAAAGTCGTTTCTATTTCTTGTCAAAAAAAATATACTTATGAATCGGAATGGAATTTCTAAGACAAGAAAACTGAATAATATTAGATATGGATGCGGTAATAGATAGGATTGTTAAAAAAGACATATCATAATAGGTAATAGAAGCACATTTTGCATTCTGCGGGTAAGCATATTACTCTGTGACACAGAGCGTCCGTCAATGGCATCGATTGTATGAGTTGGTTACATAACTATATATTTGCTATCATCTTTTTCTTGGCATATATACGATAGGTGGTACGATCACGAAGTGGCGTAGGTCCATCGTCTAGTAATGCATGAGCGGCACTGACGTCCCGGCGTAGCTTGTTTTACGCAAGCTAGACAATTATTTTCTGAACGTGCGTATGTTATGTGTTTTTTAGGGACAAAGGTCGTCGTTTTTGAGGGCAGTAGCCGGGCATCTTCCGGGGATTCTTCGCACCCCTTCCCCATCGTTACCTGACCTGTTACCGGAGCCAGGAATGATAGACCTGCTAGGGGCATTTTAAAATTTGTGTTGATCATTGGGGTTTATTTTGTCATAATCCCAACGCTTACCAGGCGTCTTGGGAATCGTAGTTAAGGTGTTCATTTCTCAAAAGTCGCTTCTGCCCAACTTCTGTCATTTTTCTCTTAGTCGCCTCTTACGACACCCACTTCTAGTATACCGGCACTCTACATGCCTTAAATGTGCCCTAAAATAGTGCACTCTTATTAAGACAAGTATGATATAGATATATTTTTAACCTGTACTATAATATTCTGTTATATTGTGAGATAGGAGGGCAAACAAGTAGGCACCTGATGGTAAGTGATTACCGATGCCCACGGACATCTGCAACGCCTGAGGTCTCGAGGATGTGTTGCCAGACTTTGGGGAGGTTATATGTTCTCTTCTTGAAGGCTCCTAAGTCGTATATACTTACTTCTAAAATACTTCACATGGCAGCAGGTTCCACATTGTGGCTGACTGCGAGACAGAAAACGCAGTGAGCAGAGCGCACGGTTGTTAACTTCCAAACGTCGACATGAAATTGATAAAATCATTCTCTGTCGGGATATCCGATGGCAAAATTTTGCTGCAAGTACGAGTATTAACCGAACACTTGGTGCATGTTGGGTTTATACTCGAACCAACCAATGCAAAAACTAAAGAGCGAGCTGATCGGAGACAAATGAGCCAATCTGCGTTGATTGCGATATAATGAAATAAAAAACTGTTAATGGGGAGCCCTCACCCATATTATATTATATACATAATATATTTTCTATTCTCTCGCAAATCTAACTTACTTATTCTATGACGAAGACCTGCAAAACACGATCCCAAACTAATCACAATTTTTTATAAGATATTACGCTTTTGAGCTCTGACCTTAGTTTATCAATGATAAGCAACTGTTGCTAATGCTCATCATATATATAAATAGTAAGAGGTCGTTTCCATTAGTAGATACTATAGTGGTTTGCGTCTATATAGTGAAACCTACCTTACTTTAGTCTCCTTGGGAATCCTCTAGAAGAATTAGTATTAGTAGAGGAAAGGAAGGTAATTTGGAATACCATTTGGTTTTACGCTTGTATATATTTTTTATTTTATTATATTTTATTTTACGGCCATTAAAACAAGATAGCATTAAGTACTAGTTTCCGTGAAACCGTCCTATTCCAGTATTCCAAGTTACCCTCCTTTCCTCTATTGATAGCAGAATCAGAGATATTCTGGTGAGTAATCTATTGTTTTAATTTGAAGACTTTTCAGCTCAAATCAGATTTCACCAAAACTCAGTTTTTTTACTGTAGGGGAGAGTGGGGTTACTGTGAGTGTGAACACTTAAGAATAACTAATATATTATATTAAATAAGTAATTCAAAGCTAGATTAAGTTATGAATGTTATTAATTACTCTATGTTAACTTGCACTATGGCAAGGATCGACAGAAGTCTGACGTGGGAAAACCACATAAACAGCCTGTGTGGCAAAATAAGTGCCGCGTGCTTTGCACTCAGGCGAGCGTCCTGACCCGAGTGGTATTCACTGAGGTTATATACTTAATTAACTACTTAAGATTTCTAAAGGCTAATTTAATGTTAGGTAATTATTTAGAAACAAATATTTTGTTAATATATAATTTAGTTTGCAAAATTACTTGTAAGTATGCGTTTGCCAATAAAAGGACATTGATTTTTCAACGTACGTATATTCTCAAAATACCTGTACTCAAATTTCAACAAAAAATATGGATTACTCCACAACACGTGAGCTACCCACGGACAAACTAATTGGAAGCAGAAGTTACAGAGAAATCCTTTTGATATGCTGCCATTACTCGTGCAGTTTTCGTGGCCACTAAAAAGTAAAATTACAATTGGTGAATTTTATTCAGCCTTTAATGAGAGGATCTTCATGTTTTCCAGCAAACATTAGGCAATAATATTTTTCCGATATAGTTACTTCATTTACTTTTATTTTCTTGCGTGGTATGGTGGTATGTAGGTAACTCTGAAATAACGTATATACCTAAGTAGATATAGGTATACATTTTAGGCCAGCCATTGACCACTATCTCACCTGATAGTAAATGGTGATGTGATTGAAGATGTTGTTCAGATCAGACACCATCATCATCAGATTAGCCTAGAATTATAAGCTTCAAGGAAGGTTTGTTACTATTTCGACAATGTACCTAGGAATTTGTATTAAATGAATTTCATTTCATTTTCAAAACGACAGCTGCTGGAACACAACGTAAGGTGCTTGGCGACAGATTTTCTACTTGAAGGTGGTAGCTATCCAGGCAAGCATTCGCAAAATGCCTGAATACTAATTTTCAATCGACAAACAAATTCATGCACAACTCACTGGTTATTTCTAGGAAACGAAAAAAAAGTGTATTGAAAATGATAGAGGAAATAATAAAGTTACACGAAAACATGGGGTAAATTTTGTTTGTATTAATGGATACTTTTGAACCCGAAAGTCCGGCAGTAAATACTAAATACCCGTTTGTACATCATTTTAAAAAAGTTACTTGCCAAAAAGAACACATAACTTCCGAGACCTATTAATCTGTGTCCATCGGAATGGCCGGTCACTAGTCGTGTTTAACGTTGAAATGATGGCCAATAATTGCTACCCAATTGCTTGTATTTGCTGCTTATCATGAGACAATTGCTGGCCAGCTTCTTCTATAATAAACGAAACGTTTAATCTGACCGTATATTCTGACGTCAAGATGGCCGGTCATCTGCTCGTAGCCGATGTGAATCTAGTCACACGCCTTAAATTTAATTATACCTAGGTCTTGTAGTTGTCAAGGAAATAAAGATATCTATAAAAGTTTATTCAGAAGCCCTACACCTGTGAAAATTGTCAGAGCAAATCTTCCCAGGAGGCAGTACAAAATGCTTTGACACAGTTTGTCGAATCTAGATCACCAGAGTTCTATCGCAAAAGCATAAATAACCTTCCTATTAGATGGCAGCAAAGAATAGATAGTAATGATCGTTATTGTGATTAAATAAGTATGTGAAAGACAAAAAATAATTTAAATTTTTCAGTAACAGAGTGCAATTTTATACCCCTATAATACATAGCGTCGAGGTTTAGCAAGCAGAACTGCTCTTTGAGCTGAGCACTCTGAAGTTTAATCTAATATTGGCGTAGGTACTGACTGGGAACTATGGTTATACAAATTTTCTAAATACATATTCTATCAAAGAATGTACCTACCTACCTGTGTGAGAATAAATTAAATATTAAGTACCTTTTTTTTAATGTAAATAACACATTTATTTATAAATCATTATGGGAGAGTAACAGATTTTCTACTTAAGGGTGTTAGCTAGTCAGGCGGGCATTAGCTAGAGCAATAGCTCTAGCTACCACCATGCTGTTACGGCTGCCATCCAGCATCCTAAGAGAACAACCAGGACGGACCGTGCCCTCCGAAGCACGAGCTCGCTCAATAGTAATTTCACTAGCGGTCACCTATCCAAGTCATGACGGCGACGGACGTTGCCTAACTTAGCGGATCGGTTAAGAACGGCTAAGCAACTTCGCTAGGAGCGCTTGAAATTACCCCGTTTGCTACTGTGACTTTGATAACGGTATTACAACGTTTAGTAAGAGAGCAAGGACCGCGGATAAGAGCTGACCTTTATAGATAAATAGATTATAATTATTCAACATTGCCTTAGTTCTAGGTAAATTCCGCCATACACAATGCGTCCGCCACAGACAACCGTTATTCCAGTGAAGGACTTCTACGACGAAGTAGCGCCGCATTACGACGAAGCCATCGGCAGCATCGACCAGCGCTCGGACCAGTACAAGAACTTCTTCGCGAACATCCTGAAGCAGCACGGGTGTCAATACGTGCTGGACGTGTCTTGCGGGACTGGGTAAGGAACATCCTCATCTCAGGCTTTATCATTCGTATTCTTTTAGCAGAAAGGGACCACTAGCAACCACGGTATATCGTTCTTATCGATAATTTTATCGATACATCAAAAAATCTAGCACATATTTGTATTTACCTTTGAAGTTTATTAGCTGTAATCCAAGTATGTTTCTGAAAACAAGTGATCCTCCTGATTACCTAATACTTCAATTTCAAATTTTTCAGTTCATTATTCTTGCAATTTCCTTATGATAACAGTTTCGTGTCATCTTAGGATTCCGTTATAGATAACGGGACCCTATTACTAAGCCTCCCCCTTAACGACGACGCGGACGTTTAAAAGGATCTTGGGAACAATACGTAGCCAGTTGAAATTTTCACAGAATATGTGTTAGTATGGCGAATTTTTTAACACAATAATAATGACAAAAAGTTAAAATATAAAGGGAACCCCATTGAAGAAACGTGTATTTTAACGTTTTCTTTATGTTTGCTCTATCTTCAAACCGGTAATACATACATACGTCAAACTTGGTATGACTATATTTCAATATCTAACGTACCTACTCTACGACAATAAATACTAAAAAACAACCAAGTGCAGGTCGGACTCCCGATAAGGATTTCGATCTGTGAAATATATAACGTCTATTTTGTAAGGATCTACAAAATAGACGTTAGTTGTATTATAAATTATAATGTTCTATGACGTCGTCGTCGTGCGCGTGTGGCACGTCCCATGCTCAAATCAGCGCAGCGACAGCTCATAATCGATGGTGGGGTGAGGAAGGCTGGATTGGTGGGGAGAGGAGTGTCCATTCTATACATAGTCTTATTATATGTTCTATGCTATAAGTATATTAGGTAAAAATAACATAATTATCTACAATATGCTACGAATAAATAATGTAATGTAAGACGGTATGCCGCTTGTGAAACAGGTCGCCTTGGACTATTTGGAATACCACTGACCAACGCAAAGCCAGATATTTTGCCCCTGGGCTGTGGATACTTTTGTATTAAGACTTTTATGGCAAGTGAAATTTAATGAACAATGTTATTCAGAATAGTCACAACATATTGACGGAGATTGAACGGGTGACGGCCAGTTATGGCCGTCACCCGTTCAGGTAAACATGACGACTCTTACATAATAATCTGTATTGATTTCAGGGTCGACTCCGTGATTTTTCTAGAACATGGCTTCAAAGTGGTGTCCACTGATGGATCCGCCCAAATGCTGGAGTATGCCAAGAAAATGAAACGGGATAAAGCTGGTGATCCCAGATATGACGAGTGGAGTAAGTTAATTATTCTTAACCTGTCGTGTCCGTCTGCTGTTCAAATGTCGGTTGGTGTTGTGGGAATTTGGCACAATGACGCTCAAATCCAAGTCTCTCACAGTCTCGAATACAAATTTTGTCATATAGCATCTAAGACCCATACTGAATAGAGACTCAGTATTAAATAATATACAACAGAAGGGAAAGTCAGGTACGTGGAACACATTTTGTTAAAGAAAACCTGTACTTACTGTTTGAATTTATTTAAACGTCAAAAATGCTTGGGCAATTCCTTCGACCTTACTCCTAGTATCTAGATTAATTTTAGTGGGACTTACACAGAAAACTATTTCACAGGGGGGCGAATTGTATCATACTTTTTCATACATAATGAAAAAGTGTACCCAAAAATACTTTTTCATACATAATGAAAAAGTGTACCCAAAAATACTTTTTCATACATAATGAAAAAGTGTACCCAAAAATACTTTTTCATACATAATGAAAAAGTGTGATACAATTCGCCCCCCTCACGTGATAGGTACCTCTTGTGGGCGTTTGGGAGTTGCTCGAGTCTGTGTCAGATATACCGATCTGTAGAGCTCAGGTTCTAAATGAGTGGCATATATCTAAGCTACCCAACTCTAAATTAATATCTAATCCTCCTACAATTTATTGCTTGCTTCATAAATTACTTTTGTATAATAACAAAATTACAAATTAACGAGAGGAAAAATTATAGTCATGTGCGGGGTACGAACCCACATCATCCACCTCTATATATATGATGATATATATCTGACCGACTGAGCTAACATAACACGAAAATGACTCATTAGTCCAATTTTCCCTCTCGTTATTTAACCATCGTATGGTAATGGAGTGACCGACACCTATAGTTCAACTTACGTTGTACTACAAATAAAACTAATGACGCAAACCTATAATTTTATTATTTTTATTTTTGCAATAACGCATGCTCTGCGGATACTTTTTAAAAATTATTCTTTAGCATGATTCCTAAGCTCATATTTAAAACAAAATTCCAGAGCATCATTTGTTTTAGAAACTGCGAGAATGGAGGCATGCTCTGTTCTGCGACAATACCGTTACAGTTACATCTATTTCCAGTAATCAAGCAAGCCTGCTGGGAAACCCTTCCGGAAGACATCGGGCAGTTCCTCCCACAAGGCACGCAGTTCGACGCCGTGGTCTGTTTAGCCAACTCCATACCCCATGTCCTGGACGATGACGGGAAACAGACGAGACAGAAGAAGTGCCTAAGAAACATGGCAAACTTCGTCAAACCGGGAGGCTTGTTGCTGATCGACCATAGGAACTACGATGCAATGCTAAACAACGTGCAGCCGTCGAGAACTAATGTTTATTATAAGGTATAGTACCTTCCTTATCTATTCTCTGTGGCTTTCAGTTAGCAGAAAATTTGTCGCCAAGCATCTAACGGTGTATTCCGGCAGTTGTCATTGAGAGTCTATAATTGTACGTTAGTCTGCACAGGATCTTCGACTACATCATCAATTACCATTAAGTAAGATAGTGGACATAGGCTAACCTATCAGCTATGTATAAAAGGTACTATTATTATTTTAAATGGAAAAATAACTTAGTTTAACTCTAAGCTGCCCCATGCCCATGTTTGTTACTTCTTCATAAAGAGTAAAAAGTTTGAACGAGCTTCTGCGTATCTCGCCAATTTCAAGAAATTCCGTAAAGGTGTCAAAAGGAACTGAGCTTTTAATTCGAACTTAGAACTAGGTTTAATAGATTTACATTAACAGATAATGTACATACAGTACACGATGATTCGTAGACACTGTCGAACAAATGCCTCGCTATCGGAGGTTTGTAATAATCCCAACGCTTTGTCTTGTTTTCTTTTTCAAATGTCTTGGGGATCGAAGCACAGAAAAGAGAATATTTTATATCTCTATGGATCGAAGTGTAAGATGGCAGTTCTTCAGATGGCGCTGGTGCACGCCATCTGGTATTTTTTCCTTCGTTACCTTTAACGACTTTGATAGGAAAATACGGGGAGAGTGCAAGTGCAGCCTGGCACGGGTTTTGATTGAACGTTACTAACGTACGTACTAATTTACGTCAGGCTGCATATCCACCAGAGATATATGAGGAAGTAGATAAATAGATAGATAGAGTGGTATAGGAATAAAAAAATCCACCCATAGGAAAATAGGAATAAAAACTCTTAGTACAGCTGAAAGTATGAGGTAAAATACTTCTAATGTAGTAAAAATAAAGTTCCGCCCACAATTATAACTAAGTATTCACTTGTTATAGTACACGCCTACCAAAGGGCGCTAGGGTATGGATTGCACTCGGGCGCTACATGGGCTACAGCCGATCCTGCTGGATCGGATTAGAACCTGGTAATGCCTTCGCGCCGATATATATATATATTACGTCGGATCTATTTTTTGTTGCAGTATTCAAATCCAATTGAAATCAAAAGTACAATAGCGATGGAGGAGGACAAACCCAAAATGGTTACGATAGATTTTTACGTCGACATACGAACGGACGCCGAACCTAGGAAAAAAAGGTAAACATTATTACCTACCTATTATTTAAGTTTGAAAGTTCCCGTGAGTATGTGGCATGTTAATGTTTTAAATAATCGGCTGTACTCACGCGTATTGGTCGAGATTGTCGAGCTAGGTTTTGGGCATATTCTAAGCCCTTCATCAGGTGAGTTCACGCGTCGGGTATCGCGGCGACGACTCCGCGCAACTGCTCGTTTTGCACGGCCGCGGCGCGCGAGAATGGAGGCGAAACCTAGGTCGACAATCTCGACCAATCCGCGTGAGTGCAGCCGGTTATTTAAAACATATTATGCATAGTGGTAGGGCGCTTTGCGGATGCCCGCCTGTCTAGCTACCACCATCAAGTAGGCAATCTGTCGCCAAGCAGCTAACAGTGTGTTCCGGTAGCTGTACTTGAGAGCCAGTAATTCTAGGCTAGCCTGAACAACATCTTCGACCACAACATCACTTACCACCAGGTGAGATAGTGGTCAAAGGCTAGACTATCAACTATAAAAAAAAACTTTCTCGGAGAAGTAGGTAATACTGCGGGTTCTTCCCAACCAATTCCGTTATCGGTTGGGAAGTGTATGGCTACCTGTAAAATGTGCAATATTTAATTCCAGCAAGTTACGCCTGTACTACTACCCGCACCGACTGGACAGTTTCTCCTCTATGCTGGACGACGCGTTCGACCACAGAGCTAAGCACCGCATCTATGGGGACTTCCATACCCTCGGACACATACCCGTGCCCGGGTTCTACCTGCACGTTATGCATAAACATTCTTAAGAGGAAAGGCAGCATCCGATTCATATACTAATGTATTCCTTTATTTTGTTCCTTTATATTGCCTCTAGAGCAATCATTTTTTTTGCATAAAATCTAGTCCATAGACACGCCCTCGCCATTTCCTGTTTTTTGAAACTAATTATTACTAACAAAATATGTCTGAAAATCGATCAGAGTTAAAACTAACAAGTTTAATTTGTCAACTTATAAACAACTTCAAATTCAATTACAAAAACTTCGTGAGTTTTTTTCTAGGACCTCTATTTGAAGTACTAAGGTAATTTTTTTTTTAACAAACGAGTACTGAGTATGTCTCTCGCACATTTCCGATATTGACAGAGTGAGATGGGTCATTGCCGTCATTGGTCAATGCCTTTGTTCTTGTTTTGAAATTGTTAAGGCCCGTTCATATTGAGTAAGTACTTCTAAAATTTAGTGTAAAAAAAATTACGTTATTATTTTATGATTTAAATTGGCATACTCAGTATATACTCAGTATACTCGTCTGTAGGTGGACTGACGACATCGTGAAAGTCGCTGGTAGCCAATGGTTACAAGTGGCTAATAGCCGTTCTTTGTGGCGCTCTATGGGGGAGGCCTTTGTTCAACAGTGGACGTCTTCCGGCTGATGATGATGATGATGACTCAGTATATTCGTTAAAAAAAAATATGTTCGCGTTTGTGATATAAAACTATATTGTAATAGTATATTTCTCAAACATTCTTGGAAATGTAAGCATTATTTTGACAACCTTCTTCGAGATAAATCGAAATTGCTGTACTGGCCAAATACATGCGCGCAGCGGCCGGCAAAAAATGTATGAAAATCTATATCTGTCGCGTCTAGCGGCCAAATAAATTGCATAGTAAACTCATATCTGTCGTGTAATTTAAAAATGGAACGATCTTTTACTTCGAAGCATGGGAACCAAGAAGGTAACTTATCAAAAGTTTTATTAAAATTTCGATCTGGCTTGCAAATAGAATGCTGTTTATTGAAAAAAAAACAAATGAACAGTTTAACGTGGGCAATTTTATTGTTGTTTGTTGATAGTCATTGATTTTGAAAAGTAATTGTTTCGACAAAATGAGTTCATGTGAAGACAATGAGTGTGATGAACTAAATTCAACGCCACCTGAAATTCTTCTCCTCTTTTTTCACCTCTTAAGAATTATCCCAAACCAACATAATCCCCGGAAAGTCCACTTTAAAATTCATAAATTGTACATTTAACAACTGTATCTTCAAATAAAAAATCTGCCTAGGTACTAGTTTGTTTTAATTTCCGCGCATTATTTGAGAAAAGCACTATACAAGCCTTGGCCACAACTAGGCATTGATGGACTTACGTATGTGTGCCTCGGCTTCGCCTCGGCCTACATTTACACGTTCGTCCATCAATGCCTCCTTTGCTGGCCGCTGCAGTAATGTACTATATATTATGCACTAGAACATATAAATCAAATAATTCTACTACAACTCTTGTAACCTTAAAAATTATCATCATCCTTCTGATTAACTTTCTGCAGATACGTCAATAATAGATTGCTCTAACATATTTTGTACATGATTGTCGACTCCGTACGTTTCTATCTTGGTTGTCACATGATTGAGACATGACCATCATTTTTATATCTATCCATTTAACCTAAGTAAAGTAAGAAAAGAGTAAGTCCTTGTAACAAAAGAGTTCACACTTCATAAATTTTGCAAAAATGCCATAGCTCTTGACTTGATACCAAACGAGTTCAATTGGGTTGAGCTCACTGTGAAACGTCGGCAAACGTATGACGAGATGATTTGCTGACTAAGCAACATTTTTTTTTCAAAACCATCTTTGTTTTGCGTACCCTAATTCAAAAGTTGCAAGTTTAGTATTGATTCGTTACAAGCAATATTTTTCGACACGCAAAAGTAGTCGAAGACTCAACTGAATGTTGAACTGAAACCTACATGTAACTACAGAGTTCGTGTGGAATGAACTTTATGTTGATTACGTGGGCCAATAGCAACGCAGGAAATTTTTCGGTACTCGTCTCGTTAAAAAAAATACACTATAGAATCCAATATTTTATTAAAATAATATATAATAACTTATCAACTTACTATTAAGTAATTATGTACTTATATATATAACAAATAAATTATTATAGACAATCGGAATAGTCTAAGTTGTACGACAATAAAGCATACGAAGATCTTATAAGAAAACGCGACACACTCCTTGTAAGTGTTGATGATCAAAATAGTTAAGCAGTTGCAGTTTGCCTATTTACTTATAAACAAACTAGCTGCACCCCGTTGTTTCACCTGCGGATACGAGTACAATGATGGAAAGTGATGATTATGATGATTTTCAGCGATAAGGCATACATGTTTGTCTGAAATGTATGTTCAACTGATCCAGAAACCAGTGACCGAGACAGAATTCGGAATTGTTGATCAATTAGGGTACAAAAATGATAGCCTTGATGAATTTCTCGTAAACGAAACAAATAATATCGAAGAAAAGCCCACTCTGTTCCAACTCCAACAACTACCATATTTTTTAAAGGTATAATGAATAGACATTTAATGTTGCAAAATATACATGAGTTTGCAACCGCAAATTGTAGATGCCTATTGTTATATTGGTTGTGACGATTTATATAATTAAAACAATAAATTTCTCTAAGTACCATTACTCTGTGCATATCATTCACAGAATAAATAACATCTCACATTACTAGTCTGGTCAGGTCGCCCATAAAACGATCCTCGGAAACTACATGGTTGCAAGCGTCATGCGGGCGAGCCGCGAGCGTTCATGCAACGTGCCTGTGCTGTGTGTGACACTGTCTGCGTCGTCGCTCAGTCACAGCACATCACCGGGCCTACAAGTCCTACAACAAGTGCCCGATTATATTTGCGAGCAAACAAAGTTGGTCGAAAAGTTACATTTTGATAGGCGCAAATTGTTCTTAGCTTTTTACTCATGCATAAATAAAATCATTTGTGTTGAACTGTTGACTACTTTTCGATTCGAACTGTTGTACAAAAATACCATAAACTCTATGAATCATAGTACCGAGTTGGTTCGAAACGAATTTGACATAGCTGTGAAAAAATCTAAACAATTTTGGTACTTTATTTGAGTTCATATTATATGTATGTTCTGAGACTTCCGAATCCGTTTGACATTGCCTCACTCTAAACTGCTGCCACAAACTCACAAACAGTTGACGGCTGCGCGCCATCGTGACCCATCTGAAGAAGACTGGCAGAAGTTTGCTTGTACCGTTTCGCCCAGTCGCCAGTGGCTGCGATATAAGGTCAGTAAATTAGTAGTAATAGTAGAGTGTAAATTAATATCATGGAGGATCCGGGCCCTGGTCCAAGCGCGGGATGCCGCCTGTTTGTGGGCAACAGCATCGGTACAAAAGCGTCCAAGAAGCAGTCATGGCTCAGTGGCATTGGCTATGGACTGCCGCGCAGCATGTCCATGGTTTGAATCCTGCTCTAGGGCTTGTTCCGTCACAATAACATACAAAAAATGGGCAGGGAGCATGCAATGTGTGATATGTCAATTTATATATTGATAATTTAAAGGTAATTGTTATATATAGGACTCTACCATACAAGGGATGGATAGGGGAGCAAAGTTGCGGGTTGTTATAAAATATTCCCTACTTGCTCAGTGGGTTGTTACTGCACTTGGAGAGCTTTTTGCAGATTGCCTAACTGTGTGTTCGGTCTTGGACGAACATTTTTCGACATTTCGTCCAAGTGTTCGGTCAATATGACCGCGGGTCATTAATTAATATATATGTGTGTATGGTGTCTAAGAACATACATAGATTCGTCTGTAGATCGATCAATATGAATGAATGACAGACGAATGGGCTCTTGCCATTTCATAGATCCATGCCCCTTGTGATTGTCACATGTGCGCCACTTGTCTTAGGTTGGGGAATCCCAACATCAAAAATATTCTATATTGTCTATGTCCGGGATTGACCTTGTTTAATGCGAAATATTATCAGTTGGCCAATTATGTATTTTGTTACGGACAAAATTTGATTGAAATCACAGAAAAATGCGGTTTCTCGTTTACATACCTAATCACATTCATTTTATTACCATAAAGGTATTATTTAAAGAAGTCGATCAGGTAATAAGTTCTTTAGTACTTAGGTAGTAACAAGTGTGAATAGTAAGTCACATAAGTAATCGCTCCATCTTTCTTTGATTTTAATCAAATTTTGTTACTAACCAATTACATAATTGGGCCACTGTAATAAGTAAGTTCAAAAGAAATCTATGCTAAGAACCTCCTTTAAATGAGATTTGATGATATTTTGCCTTACCACTGGACCTTTTGATAGTTTTGAGCTCACGCAACGTGGACTTTCCTTGCCACATACCAAACAGAGTCCACCAAGGGGTGGCGGGAGACCACGTAGGTATTCCAACCGAGAACGTGTGTAAATAAGTTTCTAGTTCCTGTAAGTAACACATTCATTTATTTAAAAATACCTTTATTTAATATATTTTTTTCACATAGAATGATCTATTGAGTGGAATGTTCTTCTTAAACATGTTATGTTATAATAATATGTTTAGTTACAAGACGCTTCATTGCTTATTGCAATAATGAAAATAAAAACATCTTAGTAGATCAAGCCATCGTGCGGAGATGTTTTCGTGGCAATTCGACTGTTATCAGAACATTGAACGTGACCCGCTATCATAGTGATAACAGATATCATCTCACGAGCACCACACATTACGTCATGGCTCGACCACCCGATAGGTTAGACCGCTATTCATTTTAACTGACTATAGACACATATGATATTGCCACGGAATATTAAATATTGCTGAAAAACACGTAAGTAGGTACCTACGTATAGTTCTCATTATTAATGATTAGAAAAAACAAATAATTCAAAAATTAAAAAACACGCCAAAAGGTGAACTAAAACATTACAAACAAGTTACAAGATTAACAATGTTGAATGGCCACAAAGTAGGTAGGTACGTACTAAATAGATTATATTTACTGTGCAATTAAAACACCATTGTGCCCAAAAATGTAAAACTCATAACCAATCTTTTCATCGAAGTCGGGGGACCTGTAAAGTACTATTCCAGGGAACCGTCCCCGAGAACATTTTTTTTGTCCGATTATTTCATGAGCCATGGCTCCCAAATGATATCACATACATCAAAATCGGTTAAGCCGTTACAAAGTTATGGTGGAATAAAGAAACTCACAAACATACATACATTAACCCTGAAAACATAACTATCCTTTTTTTGGGCAGTCGTGTAAAAAAAGATGTATTCAGTAGGTTTTTGCCGGAAATCAATATAATATATTCAGTCACTGAGCTGAAACAAAATACATTTTTAAAACAGTGACTTCAAGTACACCACATAACCTATCCCTATTAGACCTATTTCTTTCTGGGCTACTTTAGGCTACATGAGTGGAAATATGGCTACAATAGGCTACTTAATGTCTAAAAATTGGCAAACAAGGCCCTGCGTTGTTGGCAACACTGGCATTCTCGCATCATGCAGTTACTGTTTATACAGCGATCGATACTCACGCTCGTACGGTCTACCGTGGAGGAGCCCTCGTTGTCTTCACTGCCGCCGCCATCATCACAGACACCTTCGACTATCCTCTCAACCTTCCCCTGTAAATACAAAGTCGTACAGAAATTTCTTCGTAACAGCCACTTCATATAACACCACCAATAAACCTCACCGTAATGTTGCTCGCCAGCTTTTTAGGATTCCGTAACCAAAGGGCAAAACAAAGCCCTGGTCTGTATATCCGTTCGTATGGGATAGGCCTCGAGCTCGGAATGCGTTACCAACCAGAAATAATAGGCTGAAAAGATAGTTTGTGTAGAATCAACATTTTTAAAAAAATTTTGGGTCAACACGCATAACCGAATTTTTGACGAGAAATTAAATTATATATCAGGGATCTCAAATACATTAAAAGATAGCCGAAGAAAAATGTGCGTTGACATTTTCTAGACATTTTTAGTAGAGTACGAATTTTTTTTTTTCAAATAAAATAAGTACCTATATTAAGCGGAGGCCGGCAAAGTTGTACGTTCAAGAACATTTTTGTTAATTGGTCCATCTAAAAAAATAAACTAGTTAGGAATCTGAAATAAGTATCGGAATTTGTATCTACCATATATTATTTTCTTCTACTAATTTTTTTATTTAATTGAATTATTTATTACATATTTTCACCTACTAATACTAAAAACACAGATTTATTGTATAAATCTGTGTTTTTAGTATTATCTTTTAATGTATTTGAGATCCCTGATATATAATTTAATTTCTCGTCAAAAATTCGGTTTTGTATAGAAGGTAAGTACTTAAACCTATATACATATTTGCAGCTCTGATCAAAACCAATAAACATTTTTTTTTCTTTTATGGACTGTTGCAATTCCATATTATTGTTATTTCATGTTTGGACAAATGATAATCTGCCTGAACGTATAACAATTTGAACTACGAGCGTTATTTACACAATGGGTCTTTTATTCTGTGCAATGCAGAAAAAATATCACAACGAGTCACAATGTTGGGTGAGTACACTGTGACTCGTTGTGATATTTTTTCCCCATTGCACAGAATGAGTTTGATGTAAATGGTTGGGAACCCGTACCATATTATTAACAGTCTAAACCTCAGACCAAATAAAAAGTCAAGACAGAATATTGTGAACAGAGAAGTGAGGCCGGTTTTCCAAACATGTGTGCGTGTGTCGGTGTTGCCATGATAATCAAATTACCTTATAAAAATAACATTACCAATTTAATAACGTAATTAGTTTTAATACAACAATAGGGTTCCGATTCCGATGTAAGGTGTCGGTAAAAGTAGTGTCGTTAAGTAGGGGAAGAGAATGAAAAAGTGTTTCAGAAATAACATTACTGGGTATTTAATTTACATGCATTTATTTCTTGTAACTACTTAGTGACGGGTTTTTTATGCAATCGGGGAAAAAAGCTCAAAGCCCACCTGGTGTTGAGCTGTAACCTCTGCCGATACAGTTCGTCACAAGTGGCAAACTGCACTGCGCCCATCACCTTGAGACATAAAGATGTTAAGTCTCATGTGTGTAATTTTACCGGAACATAGGAATGTGAACATTACTGCTTGGCGGTAGAAATAGGTATAAATAAATATAAGTCGCCGATTTTTAAATATTGCTATGATAGTTCCTTCTTACTTTTACGAATGATTTCGATCCAATTTTGTTTAATTTTTGGACTCAATTCGGAAAATGAAAAAATAATTAAACAGTAACACTGATAAGTGACCAGTAAAGCGTGAACAGTTTAAAATGGAACTTAAATTTGCCTTTGTAATATCAATAATAATATGGTTATAATTCAACTTTATACACAACAACGTTAAAAACAAAAAAAAACAATGAAAATATGTTTTTTTTATAAACGAAAAAAAAACATCATCTACTTCAATATCTTCGAAACCGAAAATCCAATACCAATGACATGAATATGAGTCATAATTAAAGGTATCAGCTTTCCAACAAAGAATAAAATGACGGAGTTATGAAGTAAAAAAGATTTCATCAAATAAATTAAATTTAAAAAAATACAACTGAATTGAAAACCTGATCCTTTTTGAAGTCGGTTGAAAATGGACTGAATGAATGAAATCCATCTTTTAAATTAACAATTAAACCACTAAACCGATTTTGATAATAATATTGCGTCGTAGGCATCTACGATGCAATTTCTGTATTTTAAAAAAATACAGTCCAATTGAGAACCTTCTCTTTTTTAAGTCGGTTAAAACACATTGATCAACTAGAAAAACAAACTAATTGCAATACGTTGTGTATTATCACCCAATAATAGGGTAAACCTTATAGGCTTAATAACGGCAACACCAATGCCACCACGCCGCAATAGTTCGACTGACGAGTCAAGGCGTAGTTTCATTGTACATATGTGTGTGTAATGGTGTTTGTACACGGCGAGGCGTAGTTTTACCGGCCTCACTGCTCTTTACACAACACTCTGTCTTGACTTTTTATTTGGTCTGAGGTCTAAACACAATTAGTTTGTTGATATTACATAACCTAGCGTTTTGTTATGATAAATATTTTTTTGTAAATTTCTACCTATGTAACGCGTCAAAATAGTGAATGTATGAAAAGCGGTTTCCATACAAACGTAGGTTCTTAAAATTATGCTTGGTTTTCAATTTTTATGATTTCTGTAAAATAAATTTGTCCGGAATTATCGTTTTATAAGATGAAATAAATAATATAATGTTAAGCCTCCTGTCATAACAGGGCTTCCCGACATAGAAGGACGTGCTTTACAATATAGTTTTTTTTTATTTAAGATCCTTATTCTTATACTTACGTGTAATCTACCTACTTTCCTTGGAAAATATTTTAATTTAATTTTTAATTCTTTATTCGGTATTACATCCATATTCTACAAAGGTACAATACTATACATGTCTAAATCGGCGCTTTGTAACTTATTTCGAGCTATAAAGACTTCTCACCACTATCTCACCTGATGGTAAGTGATGATGTGGTCGAAGATGTTGTACAGGCTAACCTAGAATCACTGGCTCTCAAGGGCAGCTGCCAGACCACACCGTTAAGTGCTTGGCCACAGATTTTCTACTTAAGGGTGGTAGCTAGCCAGGCGGGCATTCGCAAATTGCCCTACCACCATGCAGTAACGACTGCCATCCTAAGACAACAGCACGTACGCGCTCAGTAATATTGTCACCAGCGGTCACCCATCCAACTCATGACCGCGGCGGACGTTGCTTAACTTTGCTGATCGTTTTCAGAACGGCTAAGCAAACTTCGCTACGAGCGCTTCAAAACGTATACATGACACGAAGTTTGACAACGGACATTAATGTTTTGGTCAGGCTTGTTGAATGTTAATTATTGGCTATAAAAGCAGGATGATCCTAGTTACCCAAATAATTTAAAACGAGAAACACTCCATAATAAAAACAACTGATCAACGAGTGGTGAAACGGAGCATGACAGAACAAAATCCAAATGGACCTTACTGCTCACTGATAAGACTTTTCATTACTACTTTTAGACAACACATTTTGTTTTGATCAATGAATTCAAGGTTGCCATCTATGCCTACGTCGTACGTACCTATTTCCATAAAAAAAGCTGATATCAAGGTGTTGGTTAAAGCTATTGGTACCTACTTGACATTTTGATATTATTATTAATTTCTCTTGCAATAAATTACAGAATTGTATTAGTATGGGGAAAACAAACTGTTTTGTAAACTAGTTGAGAACGAGGTGGAGGCGCAGTTAAGGTGATCACCGTAGTGAAACGCGCACTTTTGGAATCTTCTTTTACCGAAACTATTCGTTCAAAAAGTGCGAAAAAAATATATCATATTATTTAATTCTTTATTGAGTGAATTAGTTGATTAGTTTTTACTAAAACTTATTAGTTCTTCTGTAATAAATTGTAATCGGCGACCCTTTTTAGACTGTTTTTTATTAATTTAAGAGGCATAATTGATGTAATTGCAACGTTTCTTTTTTTAAAAAATAGCTAATACTATACTCTAATGAACTACTTACCAACTTGTGTTGAAAACATTTTTATGAATTTTTGGCACAAAATTGCGTGATCGCGAGAAGAAAACTCAACGAAAATCAGTCTGCCCGCAGCGCTCGGGCCGTTTGGACGTGGGATCTGTGCCGTTCGTTACGCCATCATTTGTGTGCATTTATGAAATATACAATATTTTTCTACCATACGTTAATTTGCAAGTCATAAATTATTGAAACTCAAGTATAAAAAATATTGGGTAAGTACTTTTCTTTATATTGATTTATAAAATCTTTATAACAACGAGTTGATTAAAGGTCAGACACGGCATTGTTAATTTCTATTTCAGTAGGTATCTAGATTATTAACCCTTAGTAAAATATTTCATTTTGTGATTTATAAGCTACTGTACAATTAAACGAGAACTAATTTCTAATGCACTTAACACACTTTCCGAGACGACCAACTACTTTCTAGGAATTTAAATATTCAATCATTCAAATAAAGGGAAGTTTTATATTTATTATAACTTTGGCTTTAATAGTTACTTAGTAGGTAGTAGTCGGATTGAAATTTGTGTTACATCTGTATGACTACTCTGTTCTTTCGTCCTACCTATAAAGACATGTGCCCGTAACATGTTTAACCGTAACTTCTGTAGATGGTTTCATAGCAAAAGTAATTATGTGAACTATTATTATAATTTTATTAACCGACTTCCAAAAAAGGAGGAGGTTCTCAAATCCGAAGGTTTTTTTTTATGTTTGTTACCTCAGAACTCTGAACTGAGTGAACCGATTTTGAAAATTATTTTAATGTTTCAAAAGTGATGCTTGTCGTTTGGTCCTATTTTAAATTTTATCAAAATCGGTCAAGCCGTTTTTGAGTTACACAAGAGAAACATATTCACCTATCTTGATGATATAGTTGTTAAAAATGAATGATAATCGATCCCGTAAGTGGCAAAGGTCACTAAAATGTGTGAAAAAAAAATTTGAGCAAAAAAATTAACCGAATTCAACACCCAAAAGTGTGAAATAACTTGTCAAAGTCGGTACCATACGCAAAGTTTTGTGATAATAGGTAGTTTTGAACTATCATGGTACCGACTTCAACAAGTTATTTCACACTTTTGGGTGTTGAAGTCGGTTCCATTTTTTGCTTAATTTTTTTTTATTATAATTATTTTTATAATGAGTGGGGTTCCTTAGGAAAAGTGACTAAGAACCGCGGTACGATTCTTCCCGTATAACTTTTATTGGCAGCAGTCGAATGAGACTTGTCAAAAACCGAAATGACGGATTCAAGATGGCAGGCAAAATTCAAGATGCCCTGATCCGGCTGAAAATAGGGCGTCGTTATTCGGAATTAAGAAATTATTTCTTATGATGTAATTTTTCAAGATGGCCGCCATACATAGATGTTTTGAAACCATTGGCTTAAATTGTTCAATGGGAAGGAGTCATAGGGAAAGAAAGTATTCTAAACCGAAAATAACAAAGTGATTTTCATGATATAGAAATAATGGGAAATCATAAAATGACGTCTGCCAAGTGAAGATAGATGGCGTATCTCGTAAACAGTTACAGATAAGTAAAGAAGTTTTGAACAAATGTCATAGGGAATCGAGAGAGCACTCAAATGACAGGCAACAAAAATCCAAAAAAGCATAATTCATACAAAGTGCTGAAGTGCGATCCCGCTGAAGTAAGGTTGAGCTTCAGTGTGGTCGGAGTACGTTATGGGGGCTATCTTGAATTACATCATTCTGGATTTGCCATTTTGCTCTTCTTATTTATCATATTGCATATAGAGCACGGATGGTGCGTGAGTTCGAAGGGCGAGTGCAAGGTGAGGCTGCAGTCTAAGCCGAGTCAGTAACTTGCAAGGCCGAAGGCTGAGAAGTTGGGAGTATTTTCCGTATCAACAAATGTCAAAATCCAATCTCCGAATCTCCAATGTCTCCATGATGAATGGCCGCGATAACCGAAGCACCTACGAGTGGGCTCTTTAACCAATGTGACTCAGAAACTTGGTACGATTCTGCCTGTACCACTTTTAGTAGCGGTAGGGTGAATCTTATATGGCGGTTTCATTACGGTTATCTTTTGTATTGAGCATTGCATATTTTTTTTTAACTTTTATTATATTATTATTTGTACCTATGCTATTTCATACTGCATAAAAATAAATGAGACACTGCCTGATAAACTTGTTAGCATATAAGTACATAACAAATAATGACGTCTCGCTTAGCACTGTGCTAAGCGAGACGTCAACGCGGGCGTCCCGAGCTCTTCTTGAAAAAGACCACCGAATGTGGTTGAAACTGTAGTCGGAGCTATCTGACTGATTCACGTGAGTTATCCCGTATTATTTACTAAAATGAGTGAAAACCACGTTAGTTTTTATAATAAAAAGTTATGGTTACATAAGAAACGTAATTGTAATATTTTTTTTAGATTTGTAATACAATGGGAAATAAACGAAAGTATAGAGTGCTCCATTAACGTCTTGTAGTAACACAAACTGTGAACGAGTTCTTGAGTTCAGTGAGTTATAAATCTCGTAAATAAACTTTAAAATTGCATAATGACTTTCTATAACTGAAATTATACCTCTACATTACATTTATTCACCTATAGATTTATAGAAATAGGATAAGGTAAAATTGTAAGTTTCTGTTTGAGAGTTGCTAAGTATATTAAGTAAGCCCAAACACAAATTATTTGACAGCTTTTTGTAAACAAGGTTATTTAAAATTAAATACACATTCTCACCATTTTCCCGTCAGTCTACACATTTCTTTCTGCTTACCAAAACACTGACACATTTTTTTCGCTTTTTCTACATGAGCGTTATCATACATAATAATAATAATAATTTTATTTAAAAAAACGTTTAACATGTTGGAGCAGTAATGAACACATAATGTATACATAGAATAAGAACAACAAAACACATGTGTAGGTACAATGTAATTCCTAAGGCACAATTATTATATTAATATATTTTTGAAGCAATGATAGCTCAGTGGCTTTGGGTATGGACTGCCGCGCAGCAGGTCCATGGTTCGAATCCCGCCGCGGGCTTGAGCTTCACCGCATGGTGGAAGGGCATTTTTGCGAATGCCCGCCTGGCTAGCGACCACCTTCAAGTAGAAAATCTGTCGCCAAGCACCTAACGCTGTGTTCCGGCAGCTGTCCTTGAGAGCCAGTCATTCTAGGTTAAGCCTGTTAACACCTTCGACCACATCATCACTTACCATCAGGTGAGATTGTGGTCAAAAGATTACCTATCAGCAAAAAAAAAAAAAAAATATGCTCCGGGACGTTATCCGCACCAACCCGGTGGTTGGTTGAATGTCTTTACTGTAGTAGTACTGTTTATGTGTAGTTTCTACACATACAAGCTACGTTTCGTACCGCTTCATGAAATCGATTTACCTTTTTGAGCACAATACTGACTTTTGAACTAAGACGGTACCAACTTTGACAAGTAATTTCACACTTATCAGGAACATAAGTCGGTTCCATTTTTGTTTTTAAAATATTATCTACAATTTTAAATTATAAGCTCGTTTTATGGATCTTATAATCTCTGCTAACCACTAAACAATTAAGACTTTTACTTGCAAATTATGTTGATATGGCAGATAGGCACCTTTTTAACAAAATTTCAAGAAGATCGGATCAGGCAATCGAGATAATGACTGGGAAAAATACACTGCTCAGACCTCCACCGAGACCACGCTTCGCTTAGTCTATTAAATATTTCTATACTTACAAGCGATGATATTTTTTACCATATGGGTTCGCAGTAACTGCAGATAAAATGTTGTTATGTACACTTCTGTTCTGCCGCTTCTAATAGCACAAGAAACTCTACAATTTTAGCGATGCTACCCGTGGTACGGCGACTAGTGCCGCGATTCGACTGAATATTTTTATGAGTTAAAACTTAAAAGTTAACGCCTATTTCTTTTAGCTCCGCCCGAATTAGAAATTATTTTGACTACTGTCTTGCCCTTAAAACTAAAATCGTCATCGTTTTATCGGAGGCAGTTATAATGTTCGCGATTCTACATCATGTTCAGTCAGTAAGTGGCAGGCGTTAGGCAGCGGTGTATTGCATCATCCAGTAAGAAGGTAGAGTTGCGATTCGATATGTTATTTTATTTGATTTAATTATTATTGGTGTAAGTTTTGTGATAAGAGGCTGCAAACGATATTCCAGTTTATATTTTTTAAAAAGAGCATGTAATTTTTGCATTCTTTGAAGTTTCCCGAGTTGTATTTTGCCATTGTTCATAATATTAAAATATACAGTAGACATAGAATCCTAAATCAAACTAGCATAACAAGATAATGTAATCATTGTGAGTTTCGATTCAGAAACAGCAGTTTTTTTTTCAAATTTGAGATATTTTAACGTACACTGCTTCTAAAAACCCATGTCTTATAGCAATGCAAATATGTTTTTTAATCCAAAAATCATCTAATTTTTGTACCGTAAAATCAGTACATAGTGACAGCTGCATAAGAACACTTACCTATCTCATAATCTTCCTTGACAGTTCCAGGACACCAGTAACGCAGGATGTCTGCTGACAAAGTGTTCCACTCTCGCTCGGAAGGCATCCCATCCGAGGGTGTGAAGGACCAGTACGCTGATGGCAAGGCCGCGCGGGCTTGGAATAAGTTCATCGGGGACAGCAATCAGAGAACTCAGAACTACAAAGACTTCCTCATCGGTTTGCTGAAAGAGCACGGCTGTAAGGAGGTCCTGGATGCAGCTTGCGGCACTGGGTAATTTTAACGTTATACTCGTCAATTTACATGCAATGCATGCTCATTCTTTAGATAGGTAGTATCAAATTTTTAGCACACCTCTTTTACGGTCGGCAGTTAAACATAGAAAAGTGATATCGTGGACCATAACAGGTCCCGTTATGAATGATGCAACAAATCATGGTGTTTTCCGATACTTCTTCAACACCCGCAATCGTGAATCGTGAATGGCTGAAAATTGCGTAAGATGTGTCATAACAACAGTTATCTCTTGAAAACAACGATTAAATAACATAATATTTAGTTGACCTCACGTCCTATTAACAAATCTTACATCTTATCGGGTATCGAGACGACGCAACGACGACGACGACGCGATGAACACACGCTCTATATTTGTTACTCATATTCCGTTAGTTAGAATCTATTAAGTAAATACCTAAATGCAGACGAAGGTTTTAAAAACAAACAGCGCATCTCTACCGCAATACTCTTACTCTATAAATCGACTATTTTGTCAGAGTGCATAGTGACGGATCGCATAATTAGATTGTAGAGTCAAATGATCACGAAAAGTATTCTTCTGATCACGCGATCGAATGACACTAAAAAGAGGGAGAGTTGGGCTGTGTATTGTTATAGTTATAAAGAGTTAATAGGTATCATGTGGATGACCCAAACATCTACAATAATGGAAGTCAGCTTACGATATTTTTATTTTTTTATTTGTATTGTACCATTTGAACATATTTGGACTACTTATACGGATAGTTGTGTTAAATTCAGTTAAAGAAACGCTCTTATGTTGCTCTCAATGAATATGTATTAACGTAAAAGTTATACCTACCATCATAACTACACAAAATACAAATTTTGTGAAATTAGGTATACTTACCTTCGAGATTACATCTACACTCTAACGCGTGTTTTGTACTCAGATATAGTTATAGGTATGTAATACAAGCAATAACAAAGCAATGTACTAATAATGCACAGCCTTATAACTTTACTGAAATGTCACACATATGTACCTGTGTAGGTATATATTGGTCCTACAGTAGTGGGGTGCTGAAGATCCGATGAGATGACAGACGACGACGGCTAACTTATTATTGGGCTTATGTTTTCCTCTTCAAAACAAGTCATAATATGAACCTTACTGAGTTACTTTTTATAATATGTTATCATCAGTTACCGCGAATTAATGAGTATCGGAAGGTCAAATTGCCCTAAAGAAAGTTGCATTGCAATTTACCGCATTATAGTATAAGTACTTAGTCTAAGAATCCCACAAACAATTTTCCCCGTAAATTACACATACGGAAATTATAATTGGATTCTTATACGGTCAATGTTTAAGGAAAAATGTAGCAGGAGGCGTACAATTATTTATTTTTTTTATTTAATTAGTTAACAAACTAAGGCTGAATTTTAACTAAAGCGTTTTTAGTAGGCAGACAAAAATGCGTAGGCGTGTATTGTTGAAAATAGTAAATTATATTTGGAGTTCTCAGGAATTTTGGAAACCGGCTCTAAAAAAGTAAGCGTGCAGTTAACGACACTAAAGAGCTACCTAATTCTTATTGAGCTTAGTTAGATGTAAGTACCGGCTATTTTCTACCACAAAAACCTGTTGCTGGTAAGGTGAATTTGTGGTATTAGCCGTAGTAGCTTACCATTTATAATAAAACCGACCGCGACCGGGCGACCGTGTGTGAGTCGGACAAGTGCATCGAGGAGTGGTAAAATTAAAACTGGCTATAGGTATAAGTAGGTACCTATCTATTACGGATTAAAATCTATCAAACGAAAGCAGGGCATGGAGAGTGGAGAGTGAACCTATACGAAGGTAAACTGAGTACGGACAGCGCGCGCCGAAGTTTAGTGATGATGATGTCTCATACGCAACGAAACCCATAAAAGATATTCCTTTTATGAATTTTATTATTTAATTTTTCAAATTTACTGTGTTAATTTCAGGATTGACTCCATGATGTTGATAGACGAAGGCTTCAAGCTTGTCTCAGTAGATGCGTCGGACAAGATGCTCAAGCACGCTCTCAAAGCGAGGTGGGAGAAAAGAAAGGATCCAAAATACGACCAGTGGGGTAAGTAAGCTACTCCTTTCCCACGTATTCTACCACCTCAGGTTTAGTACCAGGTACTTACAGCACTACGTACCTAAGTTTAGTACATTGACTGCGGTTACCTTTTACTAACTGGACGCCATGCGCCACAAGGAATTTCGATAATGGAGACAAATTGCAGAAGTGCATATTTTGCCCTCCGACTCCTGCTTGGTTCGTTTTTCGTTAGAAATAGTGTGAGCCTTCCAGATATGAATAAATATACTCAAAATAATCTAGAGCATATGATAAGTATTTAAGTATACGTTAGATCCGAAAAAACGATTCCGTATATTTCGATCGATAGAAAAAAATCACGAATACAGTTCTAATATTTTGCTTTATTAAAGTTTTGTGTAAAGTAAACCGTATCAATACAAATTTTATTTCTAATTATTATGTAGCAACACTAGCAACTATGTGCTAAAGCACCCGAAGATTTTTTCCGTATTTAAATAGCTCACTTTTATACTAAGAATTTATTTAAAAAAAACACTGACGCTACGCTGTTTAAATATTGCACAATTCCGTTTCGCTAACTCATTCGCTCATTCATACGCAATGTCTCCGTTCTACGCCCAACATTTATCAAAAGGCACTTCATCTTAAGAAATAATTAAATTTCAATAATAAACCTCACAGTCATGTCATAACCATGAGAAGCATAAACCTACAATATACCTACCGCATACCTAGGTACTAAAATACATGAACAGGAAGATTATGTCAAATCCTAACTACCGCAGTTGTACCTATATCGCTTTAGGTGCGTATCAGTAGGTACTTTAGTAATTTTACATATCACACTAAAAATAATTTGCTACAGCCCTAAAAAAACGTAATTAACTCATTCCAGTGATCGAAGAAGCGAACTGGGAGACCCTTCCCCGTGACGTAGAGCAGTTCCTCCCCAACACCCAGTTCGATGCCGTCATCTGCCTCGGGAACTCGTTCGCCCATCTCTTGGACGATAACCCAGACCAGCGGGTGCAGAGGATGTGCCTCAGGAACTTCGCGAGGTGCCTCAAGCCCGGAGGTCTGCTGTTCATTGACCATAGGAACTACGATGCCATGATTGACAGCGGAGCGACGCCGGGTCACTCTATTTATTATAACGTGAGTTTTATAAGCGCTTGTATAGCGGAGTCACTGCTGTCACTAACTAACTTAGATAGGTGGCCACTAGTGTCATATACTTAGAAATCAGTCGTCACTCGTCACCTACATAATACATGTCTGTCACTTTGATTTTGCACGATAAGCTAGTCGGATTCTTTCAAGTGGTCTGAAGGCCCGCGCTCGACGCTTTGCACCACAGAAAAGAGAAAATAGTATTTTATAGCCTCTATGCTTTGCACGACGTGACTCCCAGACGAAGAAATTCAAATACATTCGAAACTGGTGGGAAAAATATCCGGTAAATATTACCTGAGTCTTAGCCGGTTGTAAAATAATAATTATGGACAACAATCACGAGTTTATTAGCTCATACCTGTTGCTGATATAAGTAAGTTTATATAGGTATTCCAGATCCTATATGTATTCCAGAATCCAGAAAGAGTAGGCGAATGACACTATCAGGTAAAACGGCAGCATGACTGCGAGTGCAATCGTGTGAAGTTGTAAATAAACCCTTTCTCTCCTTGTATAAGGGTGGCATAGGGTTTGGGGTTTGAGGTTCCAAAAATATTAAAACCCATAATAGGGTCGAGTCGAAGAGCATTATATAGGTACCCTACCGAATAGTGTCGCTTTCATACAAATTCTTTAAAATGCTCTAAATCATGGTAGTTCTTATTCTGTTCACACTAAAACCAAATTCGTACAACGTTGCTGAATGACAGTCCTTAAAAATGACATGTGTTCATTTGTGGATATGTTTTTTCTTTAATTTAACCGTCAGGTAACTGCTGCTCGCTAAACTGATGCAAAGTTACCTGCAATTGAATAATAATCCTAATTTTAGAGTGTCACACGCATGCATATAGATGTTAGTATGTATAGAATAAGAAGTAGGTAAGTTTAGAGAATGTATTTTAGAGAATTTCTGTATAATAGACTCCATTAAACATTTTGAGTAGTATCTTCCATACTTATAAACTTTTGCCAGTTCTTTTGTAAGGGTTAACTTTTGAAAACGCCAAATCACTTTGCTGTGTGTGCAGTGTGACAAGCAAGTGGCACTATCATTACGTTAATTGTATTGGAGAGAATTAATGTCAAAATTTGAGTACCTATATCAAATTGCTTGAAAATACAATTCCCATACAAACTTTGCAACACCCTTTCTTCAGTAGGGATTTAATAAAATTAATCTATATATAACCTACATATAAAAAAATACTGCATATTTCTTGTTCAATAATGTTGCAATACATAAGTATTATATTATGATTGTTGATGACTGTATTGATTGACTGATTTCAGTGCAAGTACCCAGTAGACATAAAGACATCAGTGCTGGTGGTGCGAGGCAAGCCGGAACTGATTGCTCTCGACTACCTCATCGACACCACCGAGGATGGAGAAGTCGTGGAGAAGAAGTAAGTTCAATCGTAAATGTTTACTTTTATTTAAGGACCTACCTAACAACAGCAACTTTTACTTCGATGCCTTGCTCTTAAGAAAGGGCCAGGTGCATAACCTTACTTTTATTTAGGGAAATCTAAAAAGTTTTTAGAGTTCCGTACAAAGTGCTATACCGCCAACTGTAAATCTGATCCGCTGTCTGTCTGTCCGTCAAAGCATAGTTGAGGGCTGATATTTAAATCGAGGCTAAAATTGACATTATGCACTCAGATTTTCACTTTAAATGACAGGAAATGAAAGTAATGAAACAATTATACATGGAATAACTATAGCAATTATTAACAATGTTCTTTTTCATTCATTGTAATTGACTATTGTAGCAACAAAAATTACCTATGTCTGGTTCTTTACTAATACTCCTGATCTGGGGTTATTGTTATCATGAAACACATGAAATGTAGACCTCCTTGAACAATTTTAAATGTAGTAATCATATTTTCAAATTTCAACACCCTTGCTCGTAAAGTGAGCTTTATTATATCGTTCTTAGGGCCATAAACCGAACTATAACACCCTCGTGCATAATAATATTATACACTAGTGCGTAATAGAATTATCCCTACAAAGCTAAGTTAGTACCTAACTGCAAATTAAGTATATGCAAGGATAAACAGAGCATTTTCAATTTAACCGGGTAATACGGATTTGTAACAACAAAGAGGTTAAGTATATGTAATGAAACACCATACATTTCTAAATATTATGATTACAAGCACTACCGCGTACTAAGTGAAAATCATAAATTTACAAATTATTGGAGTACAAAATGTTTTGCCCCGGGCGGGAATTGAACCCGCGTCCTTTCGATTTACCATACATTTGCCGCGCGGGAAAAAAAAAGCTTGAGCGCTATTTTCCATCATTGTCGTATGTTGTTTGTATCGAATTTGTGCAATATATTTTTTTTCATCGCAAGGGTGTTGAAAATGTGCGTATGAAACTTGTTGGCCACTTGGTCATTCATTATACACTCGGCTGATTTACCGATTTTATTTAATGTCTATTACGCACTCGTGCTTTTTGTTTACTTTACCGCACTAGTGTTTTAAATAGAAAAAAAACAACTTTTCCACACTTCTCACCAAGGAGATTGTAGTTTGTTTCCTTCGTTTTTCATATTAAACAAACCAGAGTTTTTTACCTACTGAAGTAGAACTTTAGAAGATTTAATTTTAAACCTTCTTAATCAGATTATTATTGCTATCAAAAAGATCAAGAAAATATTTTCGTATAGAAATTTTCGTATACGTTCATCGCAAGTGTTTTGAAAAACGTCGTATGAAACGCGTGCGCGTTGTTTATTACAATCTCTACTCTGAAACCCGTCTCGTTTGTAATAAACAACTTCGCGCACTTGTTGCATAATGTACTATTATGTACTTTTCTTCAGACTTTTACGCGCTAGAGTCGCTAACACTGGACATAAACAAGAACTTGAGCATGAGAAGTGAAAAAATATTTTTCTGTGTGGCCTAATATTTACATTACAAACCTGAAATGTATCTCTTTTGTGTGAGACGTTGACCAAAGACGCTTAAGTTAAGAATAAGTATAAATAAAAATAAAACCTAAGCCATATATAAGCCTACAAAATTACAACAAAAATGCCACAGCCCCTTTGAAAAAAAAATTTGTAATTAAATTATTTTACGAGGGGGCCATTGGGCCCGCTCTAGGCTTATTCGTTTAGTAGGAATGCCTTTTTTAACGATGTAGGTAATGCGAAAATCAGAACGTTAAAAAAGGGTTCCTATTTTAAACCTCCCATTATGGATCAGTCTTCATTCTTATATTCTCGTAATTTAAAAGTAAAGTGTATGTTTTATGGGCCTGGAACCGACCACGAATGTGGATGGATTGAGTGGTCCATTAGTAATAAACGGCAAATTAATCCATATGAAAACATCGAGATAATATGAAAAGCAAAATTGTTGTAATATTTTTATTTTTGCAATGTCGCATGCTCCGCTTATTACATTACAAAATTACAATGAGAGAAAAAATTATAGTCATGTGCGGGATTCGAACCCGCGCCATCCACCCCTATCTATAGCTGGGGTATGCTCTGACCGTTAAGCCAACATGACGTATGACTGATAACTCTAATTTATCCTCTCGTTCTCCACCATCGTATGAGGATGGAGCGACCCCTATAGTTCAATTTATACGTTGTCCTACAAACAAGACTAATAAATATTTTTGTAATGTAATCCGCGGAGCATGCGTTAGGTATTGCAATAATAAAAATATTAAATTTATAGGGTTGCGTCATTGCTAACAAGTTTAAAGCTAATTACAAAAAATAGTCTTGTTTGTAAACGTCAAGTCAAATTGTTGTTATATTTCCAGTGAGTTCCGTCTCTGCTACTATCCCCACAAGCTGGACAAGTTTACCGAGATGCTTGAAGAAGCATTCGACAACAGCGCAACTCATCACATCTACGCTGACTTCAAGCCGATGGAGAAGGTCCCAGAGCCTGGTTTTTACATACATGTCATGCAGAAACATAAATGAACATTATTTAGTTTAGTGTCCTACTAATATTAGAGTAATAATTAGGTAACTAGTGCTCCAACTACTTTTATAGATCTTTTTTTATTTATTAATGTTTTTTTTGTATTCTGTACATGTTTTTATATCTTAAATATACTTTTTGCCTATTTTTTTTTATTTTCTCAAAATTTATAATAATGTTGCTACACTTACTTTGTAGAAATTGCAAACACTGCAGAAAAATAAAATGGACATCATAACTAAACTACATACTATATAAGTTTTTTTTTGTTATTCACTTTATTTTTTTACTATAAAATATAAAGTTTTACGTATAATTTTCACTATGGCTGTGACAGAATATTTATATTTACCGCATATCAATAAATTTCGATTGTTTCGAGTAAATACCAATTTAAAGAATAAAATACTACTTACTTACAAGCTTCCTTTATTTTTCTGTTCTATTGCTCCTTATGTTTTAGCCTCAAATAGGTAGGTTACCTATTAAACCAGGAAGGACATGGTTTACTTTTAAAATACTTGATAAGTTAAATTTGGCAAAATTATAAGCTAGACGATAGCAATGAATAGAATGTTTTTTACATAATAAAATAAACACATAAGTAAGTGTTTATAAGGTAGGTAGGTGACAAAATGACTTTGGCAGGAACAAACTTCTGGGGTTTAATTGCAATATTTTTCTTAAGTTTAATTTATATTCAATCAGCAGGTATAACCATATTCTTTAGTTAATAATTTAAACAGTCTTAACAGTATTATCATTACCAGTGCATTTTATTAATTATTTATATTTTCAAAGTGTTTTGATCAAATAACGAAAATCTGATATTACTACATAATTTTTCAATGCCACATAGGGTAACATGTCCGGTGTCCGGCCTCTTAAGACGTTAGGTAACTTATTTCACTTTTAACTAAGTTCGTTAGAGGCATAAGTTAATAAGTTTTATAAAGTCGTAAATGTAATTTATAACATATTTAATACTGATTAAACATACATAGACTGTCAGTTTTTATATAGAAAATAGTTTTTTGGAAAAGTATGTTTTCTCCAGTATCCGGCCGTCCCAATCTAGTGTCCGACTACATTATGCCTAGTGTCCGGCCTCCTAACACAAATCTAGAGGCTGGCCTCTGGGCACTCATATCTCTAAATGGCTAGTGAATGGCCATAGGACTCTCACTATATTGAAATAAGAGCTTGTTTTGAATGTTAATACATTTTTTTGCTGATTCTTAAATATATAAAATTTCATCCAAATCGTTCGAGCCATTTCTAAAGAATCAAATCAAACCGAAGATCAAATATTTACAAGTATACATAATATACTATTTTAGCTCTATTGAAGTTAATATAGGCTTCTTAGCGTTCGCTGCCGCTCCGCTTATAATAATATCGTAGCAAAGGTTAACGTGACGTAGATCCAAGAATTTTATTGAATTCAAACAATCACTTTTTATCAAATATATTGTGTGTAAGTGTAGAAAGACACGCTGATACAACAGATTTACGTATAGATAGTGGCCGGAGACTGGAATTAGAGCCAGTTTTTCGGCCACTAAGTCCTTTTCAGGCCGGTGAACTAGACAATACTACTAGTAGTCCGGCCACCATATTCTCATACAAAGTCTTTTACGTATAATATTTATACAGCCTATTTTTAGCGGCCGAAGACTGGACGTAAGGTTAGCTAAATATTAAGAACGACATTACTAATCTATTGATATATCACAGCAAGCTGATAACAACAAAATTTAATAAATACTTCCACAATTCAAAGCTAGTGACCGGCCGGGGTAGGCCGGACACTGGAAGTAGCCTTTTTTCCTCCAGTGCACCGGCCCCCGATTTTTTTAAATTACTGTACAAAATAACGCATATTTTATACCTAAATTGAGTAAATAGACGTATGCATACCCATGATATAATGATTAAAAGAACATGAACTAACCATTTGAAAACACCAGTCCACTATTATTTTTTATCCATCTTGTCTTTTCGGCATACGTGCAATCACCTCGCCGTTTAAATGAAAACGAAAACTCCCCTGATTACTTACGGGAGATGCCATTACATCTAAGTTATAGGTACAACATCAAAGTTTTTAAGGAGTTTGGTTTTAGAGTCAAAATTGTTTGAATATTCTTAATTAATTTAAAAATGTGTCGTGCGGACGGACAGTCGGACATTGGTGGATGCCGGTACACTGGACAGATTACCCTACCACATAGCTTAAAATTATTCAAATCGTCTCAGATTCTAACATATCTTAACGTTATGCGTTATTATGAGGCGCATTTGACAGCAATCAGTCAAAGCTACATCTAATCACAAATACTTGGGCACAGCCATCAGGACCTCTCAAAGTTTCCCTATCCAATACACTCCTCATGATACTGTATAGGTATTATGAACATGATATCTCATTTATCAGCAACGCGTTCCTCATTAAAGTCATAATGAGTTTTTTTTCTAGCTTTGCTTTATTTATTCTCTCAAACTTTATTAATGTTTGTTTATTTTTAATTCCATTTTCAAATTAGTGCCTTTTGTTTGGTTACATATTTGTTTTGTTATTCATTAGGCCCTGTATTTTTTACGTAAACTTTTAAGAAATCATAAGCCCAAGATTATGTCAGGTGAAGGGAACACATGCAGTTATCGATTCCACACCTACCCCCACAGTATATTGTTGAAACGACGAGATGGATTCACCGTGCGGGTGCCGGGTCCATAGCCTTGCAGAGGAAGAGGCTGGAGGGGCCTGGGGCTTGCAACCCAGGAGTAGGGTTAAGAGGCCCCTTTACAATGAATCAATGCTCCCTTTACCCGCTCGAGCCTCCTCCCCTACCTAACCTAATTTGGTAAGATACTAATGCCGCCTTAGATACACGTTCTAGGATGGAAGTTACGGTTGTTCTAGGCAGGCCAAGGTCTTTAAGCAGGCCCGGATCTAGGGGGGGGCGAACCGGGTTATCTGCCCCGGGCGCCAGCTCCAGGGGGCGCAGAATTCATAATTTTTTCAGCAACATCATCATCATTAGAATACGTCCACTATTGAACACACATAAAAGAAAATTGGTACCAGAAAGCGCCCTTGCACCTAATTGCACATTCGTAGATTTAGCCAGCTTATTATTTTTTTGCGGGAAAGCGCAGCCGCGTTGGAAATAGGTAAGTACCTACCTACAAAACGTTCGACCATGGCGCGAGAAATGGGCGCTTCTCACTGTATATTTACTGTTTATATTCGGAGCTTTTATTTCAAGATACCTACCTATCTAAACTAAATCGGGTTAAAATACTTGTACTTACTACTTGTTTGGTAGTTAAAACGACAAAACACAGCGAAAAAGAAAACATAATTTTAAGTATACCTAGGTAGGAAATAATTTTTAACTTGAAATGTTAAGCGACCTAACGACCTACCGGTAGTTTTTGAAAGTAATGATACAATTTGCTTTTTACTAGAAACAAAGGTTTTACTAACTTTTTTAAATCGATTTTATATAATGATTAATATAAAATCCAAATTAAAAAAGTTAATCGTATTTTGCATACATACATTTAGGTAAATAATATTAAAATATAATACATATACATCATTATAATTAAGGTTTTTTGATATTTTTGAATTCAAAATATAAATCCGAACGGTTTCGGTGTAGGTACTTATTTTAACTTATTTTAAGAAAATACCTACGAGTAATTGAGATAATATAGTTATGAAGGGAATAATAAACATGCACCTTGGAGTGTTCCAGCCATTTGGGAGTTTTGTTGATAAACAGACACGTCAAACTTTTTTCATCGAAAGTAAAAAATAGGTAATTACTCAATTTTGCTAGTTGTCACACCTGTCCACTTCATGTATGAATTTCACTCCGCAGCTCCGTCAACATGGCTGCCTATGCTGTGTCGTGCGTGAAGCATTGTCTTTCGCGATAACAAATCGACAAAATAATAATGTATTCGGGCGTGTTTAATTCCAAAATCTGAACTTTGTGAAAAGTGATTACGTCGCTTTTATTTGTTTTTCCCGACTGGTTTCTGCAGTATCTAAGGACGCAGGATGGCATTTTGAATACACAATTTTCGTCGAAAAGCGCGTGTGATCTCTACGAGTGCCCAGCTGCGTGTGGGTGAGGACATGCCGGCTGGCTTGTCTTACATATTCGACTTTGCTCGTTTGAGATGTCGCGTCCAGTATATAGAGGTCAATGACATAGGTACGTTGATTGGCAATAAACTAAACTTACCGAGCATCGCGCCGCATCGTGCTGTGCGCCCGATCGGCCGCCAGAAGTAACTACAAGTTCTATAACGAATTTCACTGCGGGTCGTACCATATCGAATTTTGGTAGAAAATAACAAATTGCATACACAATAATAATAATAATAATAATAAATTTATTTGGCAACTACACTTATGACTTAGCTTAAAATTATTACAGATTCGTGACATAAAACTAACACTAAATTTCTAGTAGGTAGATGCACTTTGGTCCCCACACTAGGATTCCCTGTGTCGTGAGGACCATATAACCGTTTATTTTAGAGTTTAGCGGTATCTTTGCATCATAATATGTAACAGAGTATATATTATGTATCAGTAAGTTTGTAAGTTTACGTAAGTATATGTGGTTGAATAAATATATATTTATAAATGTATAATGTGTACAGTAAGATATGGTTACAAAATATATTGTGTGGGAAAAGACTAACGCCAACAACCTCGTTTTAATTATTTGTCAAACTAAAAAAAAAAAAAAAAAGGTAAAGGTATATATATTAGTTTGTATAATTTGGTAGGTTCAGAGTATAACTTTATTTTATTTATTTATTTAATTATATGAAGGATTTGCTCATTTTCTTCATAGGTAAAAGATAGCAGCCATTGTTTTAAAGCTTGCTTGCATTTGTATTTTGTTTGCTGCAGTATGTTTAGTTGTCTGTTTGCTTTGGTATATAAGTAAGGTGCTACCCAAGCATATGATCGTCGGTAAAATTCTGTTTCACGAGACGGTACTTTCCACCTAATATGTCGGCGACAGATAATTGGGTATAGGTGTGCAGCTTTGTGATATCTTAAAACTACAGATGAAATATACAGCTTCCTTATACTTAAATGCTTACATTCACAATCACTGGATATTAACTAAATTAACGAACAGCCCAAAAGAAAGCACCAAATTTAATACTTTTAACAACATAATCACAGACGTAGGTAGGTATGAAAACGAAATATTCAGTAATACTCGGGGCGCGCACGGCGGACTGGCGTCACAGATGATTTCACCAAAATGCGACAAAATCGTTGCCTAGGAGTCTAGGAGTCACACGAGAAAAAGCAGGAAAGACAGATTTCTTGGGCACCTACAGGCCAAAAAACATGACAGAATAATCTGCTAAAGTTAAATTATAGCGCTCGTTGGGGCGATAGTTACCTACTTACTTATTTCTACCAACGTGAACCAACCAGGCAGGTTAATTAAATCCAACTGAACAGTAAACATATCATAAAACTAAGAATTCCCGTTATAGGTTACTACTTTTTTGTACTTTTCTAGATAGTATCGTTCTCACTTTCTCCCTGACGAAAGGCGACAGGGCTAACGAGCTGCGCATAACTACCCCGAGTTCGCTTCGTTTAATTCGCTATTTTGATGTTGACTATTACGGTTGATTACTTAGATTGATAAGGTGAGAAATGAGTGATCAATGTGAAATAAAACGTTATTATGGTGGAAACCACAACGTCAAAAATCTAGTAACAGAAATTAGCGAAAAATCGAATGCATTTGATCTTTTAGAACACCTGTGCAAGAACGACTTGAGAGAAGCATTTCCAAATGTAACGATAGCTTTGAGGATATATTGTATTTTACCGACGACATCTGCAAGCTGTGAGCGAAGTTTCAGCAAACTGAAAATAATAATAACTTATCTGCGTTCAACAATGAGTCAGGAACGTCTATCTGGCCTAGCGATACTTGCCATCGAAAATAAAACTGCCTATCAGATAAACTTTGAAGAGCTAATAGATTCTTTCAAACTTCTTACTTAAAGTAAAGTTCTTACTTCCTCTAAAGCACGCCGTGTAAAGCTGTAGCATGATTTAGATAAAAAGCTGGGGCTTATTTATATTGTTGTATATGGCAGCCTCTTGGATGTATGTATATTGTTGTATGTTAATTATAAGTACTTGTATAATTTTACATCACGCAAAAAATAAGTAAGTAATTATATGGCTATAATTTTATCATGTTATTAGTACTCGTATTAGGATAGTAAGTTGTAGTATTTTTCGAAGGGTTAATATTCCCCCAGTCCCAAATATATTATTATATTTTTTTCAAATAATTAAACCTTTTTCCGCCAGAGGGAACAAATGTGTTGTCAATTTGGTTTTTTTTTTTAATTTTCCCAAAACTTATCTGAGCGCTTGGTCGATGCGACGCGTGATAAAATGGTGGCGCATATTTGACTCAACGAATAAGCATTGCAATTCAACGGGGCAATGCTGCCAGCGTGCTGGGCACGCTGCCAACTGGTACTGGGCTGGAGCATTTAGACTGCCTATGAGTCTGCTATGACTTACAGGTTTTCTTAATGCTTTTATTGTAGTAGCTGTAGTGTTGTATATAGTTCGTAGTATTTTATTTAATAAAGCATACATTCGGTAAAAAAAAATATTTGGTAATATGTTGCCGAAATTTATTTTTCATCAAGTGCAGATGGGAAATAATGGTAAATTTTACGTGCGTGCTCTGGTGTAGGTAAATCAAATAGTTGAAAAACGAACCTTTTTTTTTTAAGTTAACTTTTTGTTCTTGCAGCAAAACCCCGTACGAACTAGTAAAGTTCACACCTCTTTACTGAGGTATAACTTGACTGTGACTAAACTTTAATCCTGTTACTAGACCTTGACTAAGTAATACATATTATATGATGCATAAAATTGTCAACTAATATTACTTGCCACTGGCTATGCCCTTCCTGGGCAAAACAAAAAAATATATATTGGTGGGGGGCGCCGAAACAAGTTTCTGCCCCGGTTCGGAAAAATCGTAGATCCGGGGCTGTCTTTAAGTAGGTTATATAGGGATTTCGCTGGTAAGTATACCCCTTGGTCCAACTTCTACAACATATAAATTAACCACAACCGTTTTTGGTTACTTCATTTGTTAGTCAGTCATATTTGTTGTTTTTATTGTGGTCTTTTGTTTTTTTTTTATGCATGATAGGTTAGCCTTTGACCACTATCTCACCTGATGGTAACTGATGATGTGGTCGAAGATGTTGTTCAGGCTAACCTAGAATTACTGGCTCTCAAGGACAGTTGCCGGAACACACCGTATGTACACCTTTAGGTATGTTTGTTTCCCACGGCACAGTATGTCCTATAAGTAGGTACTATGCGATTTAGATTTTTGGAGTATTAATATGTCTGGTCTGGTAGACGAAAAACCAACTAATTCTTCTAAGTATACAAGATCGAACCTCTATGATGAGGTTGATACAATTTGAAAAGAAGTTGTAACATGTCAGCTTGTTATATAGAATATTTAGTGTGAGGCTTCCATGTCATCACAATCACACTAAATCAGACATCTCAGGTATCTGCAATTTCTGCAAATAATTTTCACTACCTACTTGGGAGAAGTAAATAAATCCCCGCACAAATATGCAGGGTTTGCACAAAACAAGAAAAACGCAGAAGAACATGCTACTTTAGCCCAGTAGGCCCGGCCCAGAAGTGCCAGTTTAAGTATTCTGGAATATTTAGAAGTATAGCACACTTACTATAGGTCTTGTAGGTATAACTGGAGAATAATCTTTATATATAAAAATTACGTGTCACGTTGTTTGTCCGCGATGGACTCTTAAACTACTGAAGCAATTTTAAATTTGATTGAAATTGAAGATAGGATATCTTTAAAATATAATTTAAAAAACCAAATAGGTATAATATGTTTGAGAATGTTATGATTGTTAAGTATTTTTATTAATTTCCCTGTTTTTAAATATCACCTATGATTATTAGATTGTTAAAATTTGATTTCTGGAAAGAAAATTTTGGCTCTAAATAATAATAGTTTAGGTTTTGTGTGTGAATGAGAATATGTGAAATTTTCTAACTCATATCAATAAAGTTACCTTTTTCTCAATAGTTTTATTTAGGATACCAATCTATCTAGGCCAGTTATTTTAATTTCCCTTGAAACTCAAGTCCTAAGTATATATACAGCATTCAATGTGTTTGTGTCTAGGTAGCTAGGTAATTACCTACTTCCTAGATCAACATAAATATATGAAATAGGGCCCGAAATTTGCATATTTATTGAAAGAGACATAGTTTGAAATAATAATTTATTCGAAAATTAATATAACAACATGGAGTATGTGTTTTAACTTAATTGTTGTAGAGGCCTTAAAGATAACAATTACATCTAGGATTAATCAACTAGGGCTTGTTCTCATTAAGATCCGACAATGATGTTGTTGATGGGGATGTGTATCAGCTTTACGAAGAACCCAATAAAGCCCATGATGCAGAAGCCAATCGCTGTGGCAATGGCGATCTTTTGGAATTCTAGAAACAAAAACACATACATTCATATCAACCACTAAATACAAAAAAATGATAGTATGTTTTCAACTGATAGAAATGGATAATAATCACTTTCTAATGCTGCAACTTTTTGTCAATCCAAGCACAACACAGTGTGTCCCCACAGTTGCACTTGAGAAATAGTACCATGCCTAGCCAAGAGATTTGCCAAGAGGATCAAAATAATCAAAAGGAGAGTAATAATTTTATATAGCTCAGACAGGGTCATGGTCTCAATTATATTTGGAATGCAGTTGTCCTAGCTTGTCGTTTCTATCAGCACTTTGTGTAACAGACCTTACAGGAAGATAATGCATGAGCACAATTTAATAATCACCCAAATGAGTCCTAGTAGACTGTTTGGTTTAGGTGAAAACTTACCTACTTAACAAATAGATAGATAGATAGAAAACTCTTTATTGTTACACCACTTTAGAAATATAAAAGATTACACATTAAATTATAATAACATAGTGTTACAATGGGCGGTCTTATCACTAAAAGTGATCTCTACCAGGCAACCTTAGGATGGAGTTGAACGAATAAAACAATAGAGGCAGTACTACAATAGTGTAGGTATTTACAGTAAGTACACTTAAATTTCCCAGTAGGCTTCCATGGGTCTCATAAGAAGCAACTAAGGGAAAATACCGGCAGGTGGGCAGCAGCGCCTTCTTAGGTACTGTTGACTTATACTGTGAACCCTAAGACCCTCGCCAGCATCGGGATTATGGCAAACCACCTTAGTGGGGGAGGCTGGGTCCAGTAGTGGACAATTTGGCTGATACAGTAACAGTACATTTAGATAATTTATATTTTGGTCAGTCTAAAGACAGGTTTTTTCTAACATTCACACAAGTAGGATAAACTTACTGATAAAACATGCCAATGAATCTGTACAAGTCCAGGAATGTGCTATGATAAACATCCATAATGTATATTATTCAAGCTTAGATTCACAATATGAAGATAATCTAAGTGGAAACAAACGAGAATATGGATCCATTACATAGCATACAAACAGGTTCCTCTTTAACTAAAGTTGAGGATACCTTCATTACATCATGAAGATTGGAGTAAGTACATTAAATTATAGTAGTCCAATTATTTACCTTTTCTGTCAGGTTTAGTGCATCTTCTAACTAATCTGATGGAATCCTTGGCGAACTGCTTACCAGGCTCGACGAACTTCGCGATTTGGTCCATTATTTCTGAAATTAGGACAAATATATTTTACCGAGAAACAAATAGTAACACCATTGATACCTTAATACTGCACAAACACTTACAACAAGAACTGCTTCCAAAATGTATGAATTCAATAGATGCAATTTTAATGTAAAATTCACTATATTTAATTTGTTTGCAACGCAAGCAAGCAACAAGATGTGAAAACTTCGTAAGGAAATTTGACAGCACAATTACAATATGAACCTAACGTCAGCCACGTCTTGAAAATCGTGGCACGTCATCGACGGTGTCGTGTTTATTTTTTATTTTAAGTTGCTTGTTGTCGTATGATTTATACATTTGCCAATATTCTTATGAATACGGTTTGACTATGATTCGGCTTATTTTTACAAAAACTATTTTATATTTAATTCTAGTTTAGTTATAATCCAACCAATCCAGTATTAGCCACTGAAATGTTTAATATCAAATCCCAAATCTACATTTAATAATTCTCGTATTAGTTAGAATATATACTGAAGGTGTTTTTTTTTTTTACTTAGCGTCGCCAGTTTTGTGCGCTTGCCAGTCATTTAAGTTGTCCCTTAATTGGATCATGAGATGTCCTAACTTCAATATGCTTATGTTGTGGAACTGGTGCGTGGTACCGTAATGTACCTATAGAAAACACCACTCACATCGACGTGAGCACAGCTATCGAACTACACGTAAGACGTAGGAATATCCAACACACAAACGAGTAGGTAATATTATTTCGAAATATGATTACAAACACATCGCGTGCTAAGCGAAAATATTATTTTACAAATTATTGGAGTACAAAATTGTATGCCTAAGGCGGGAATCGCACCCGCGTCTTCCGATATCGCGTCGGATGCCTAAACCTCCTCGGCCACCTGGAACTTGGCATTTGTGCCGAAATTTGTGCTCCAATTGTATTATTTTAACCGTCATAGGGGACGGTGCGTGGCCATCAACCAGACTACTAGACTTTATCAGATCGAAAGAAGTATTTTTCAAACACTTAACAGTTGGTATGATGTCGCTACCCTTCTACATTTCGAAATATGATTACAAGCACTATCGCGTGCTAAGCAAAAATCATATTTTACAGATTATTGGAGTACAGAAATTTATGCCCAAGGTGGGAATCAAACCTACGTTCTGCGATATCGCGTCGGATGCCTAAAGCTCCTCGGCCACCTGGGACTTAGCATTTCTGTCGAAATTATTGTAGAATATTATTAAAGAATAAAAAAATAGAACCCCAATAATTTCTAAAATATGATTTTCGCTTATCACGCGATAGTGCTTGTAATCATATTTCGAAATATAAAAGGGTAGCGACACATACATACCTAGAGTTAATTGTTTGAAAAAACACTTCATTCGATCAGATGAAGTCTAGTAGTCTGGTTGATGGCACACTTCATGATTGTTTAATAGCCGTTTCAAAGAAAACTGTGTGGCGCGTCCTGAGCTCTAGGCCAGCTCAGAATCTGTGGCGGGGTGAGGAAGGCTCGATTGACGAGGGGACAGGAGTGTCCATTCCATAGGTAGTATTACATTTTTTTAATTTTTTTTCATGCCTGAGAGGTAAGTCTTTGACCACTATTTGACCTGATGGTAAGTGATGATGCGGTCGAAGATGTTGTTCAGGCTAACCTAGAATTACTGGCTCTCAAGGACAGCTGTCGGTAGACACTGTTAGGTGCTTGGTGACAGATTTTCTACTTGAGGGTGGTAGCTAGCCAGGCAGGTATTCGCAAAATGTCCTACCACTATGCAAAAATACAATATGAATTATTATATGTTCTATTCGTAGTATTATTGTACGTTCTTACGTCGCATCGCTATCTTGTCGCTTGATTATTTGTTATTGCCATGTTCAGTTGTTTTCCATTGTTTCATTGGACGTACGATTGACGGGACTAAGGAATAAAATCATTGAACCGTGTATGTACCCATTGGCCAATGTAAAGTAAGTTGGCCAAGTAGTCCGGTCAATTTAGACATTCGAAGCTACATAAATTCCCACCAAGCTGAAATCAGTGAGATTGTTTTATATATGATTAAAAATAAAATTTGAAAGTTCCCCATCTTTCCCCTGTGTGGAAAAAAAAATTGTATTTCGTGATTTTTACCAAAATGGTAGGTCTTATCATAAAAATACTGCAAACAAAAATTGTAGATCATAACATTATCTACATAATATGTATCCATATTTTTTTTCTAAGAGTCATCGTTTTTGCGATATAACTATTTAAAAAGTTGTAAAAGTTGTTATCGTTTTAATATGTCGGTCGTCGACTACGAATCGGCCAATGGAGGAATATTTACATACTTTGAAAATAGGGATGACCATGGAAGTAATAAGTACTACGTACAACAGTACTTACTACTTCCATGGGGATGACTGTCAGATCACTTAAATTAAAACGAATTATAGAATACTAGCTGCGCCCCGCGGTTTCACCCGCGGGTTGATGGATGATGATAAAATGTGTTAATCTAGCTCATGGTACAATAATATACTACGCCAGGTATTACACTCCGAGACCGGTTGTCACGTGACCGCGACACAAGCTTGTCAAGCATACCCTCATCAACGGCTCTCAAACTTTAGGTATACCTAATTTGAGGAAATTGGGGGGCAGTAAAATAACAGTTAATAGATTTCACCTTTTTTTTTAATAAAGAAAATCATGTGAAAGTGATTTAAGTTAAACAGATTAATGATTCTTGAATAAATTATGGTTATCAAGTTCGTACAGTGTATGTTCGTAGTTTTCTTATAATGGGTACCGTCGATGCTAATAGGCCTAAATTTTTCGTAGATTGAAATCAAGTAATTATTTTATATGCCGAAGAAATAGCCAGTTATCTGTATTTTGGTGTACAATTTAGTTTCAAAGAAAGCTCAAAAATATCGGAAGTAAAAACCATTTAGGTAGATACGTTATATAACCAAAGAAATTTTACATTACATACCATATTTATTAGTCGCAGTAAGAATGAAACAATTTTGCAGGAAATGAAAAAACTTCAAATCACTGCTTTTTCTACTTTTACTCTTACAGTTACTTTTTGCATGGTGGAATGGCATTTTGCGAATGCCCGCCTGGCTAGTGACCCCCTCAAGTAGAAAATCTGTCGCCAAGCACCTAACGGTGTGTTCCGGCAGCAGTCCTTGAGAGCAAGTGAAATTACAGGTACAGAGACTTAACATCTATGTCTCCTGGGGACAGGCGCAGTGCAATTCGTGACTTGTGACGAAATGCATCTGTTATAGGCAGAGGTTAGTCTGCTTAACATCAGGTGGGTCTCGAGCTTGTTAGCTTGTTCCGTCAAAATAGAAAAAAAATTACATGTTTTTTATTATACTCGTAGCTTCCAGAAATGGGCCGACCACAAAGTTTGCGAATCACTGCGCATATGTGCATGAGCGAGAGCGAAACAGATTCAAATCATATACGTGAGACAGAGACGGCGATATTTGTCAAAATGGTGGAACCATAGGGAGACAACTTTTTTCATACCATTTACTGAGATGAACATGGATTCATGTGTGACTTTCTATTAGACGTTTGAAATATTGTATTGATATTTTATAACAAAACATTCGCATGAAAAAGAACCATGAACTTGTATTCTGCTGCAATCACGTTTTAATAAAGAGCCAATTTGGTAGTGACGCAAGCCTGTGATTCTTCGGGAGTAGAAGACCTTGTTTTCTTAGACCATGATCTAGCTTATTTATACAATTGCTTTTTGACATTTCTTGTCGAGCTAATTTCTAATCAGTTGTTTTTTGTTTCCATGGCAACGCTGCCCGCGACACCGGCGCGCGCACTTCGGACGACATTGTTGACGCGAGCCTTCATCCGGGTTGAGACGTCGCAAAAGTTTCTAGTGTGGCTTATTAACAGTTTTTTTGATATTTTCGTCAATACACTCAGTATATCTTTATAAATTATAGCCTATGTGTTATTCTGATATATAAGCTATATTATTGCAAAGTTTCATTCAAATCCGTTCAGTAGTTTTTGCGTGAAAGAGTAACAAACATCCATACATCCATACACACTCACAAACTTTCGCATTTATAATATTAGTAGGATTTGCAAAACCACGACTTAAACTACAACTGTTACGCCATAATATGGCGAGGCTCATTTTTGGTCTATGGCAATGAGGCCGTCATCCCGTCCAAAGATTACATGATCAACCATGGAAGTATTATGTACTACGTACAACTAGAACTTATTACTTCCATGGTCGTAACAGATTACCTAGTCCTCTTCCGTCGTCGTCTCGTCTGTACTCTGTGGTTATTGTTTATATTATTTTGTTAAGTATGTACAGAGTTACAGACACAGATAGGATTTACGAATTTTGTTCTAAATCTAAGTATCTGACAATTGTACATAATTACAGATTTTAGTAAATCAATTCAGCTTTGCTTTTTCATTTATAAAGAAGCTAATTCAAAATGTACGCAATAGAGAAGAAATTTGAGATAGAAATGAAACTTCGAAAGGTATGTTGACATCATAATGTTATGCCACAGAAAGCGATACATAAATGAGTCGTCTATTTAGCTGAAAAGTCTCTTTTGTCATGAAAGAACCGTTTTATTGAATTAGCAGGGTTTATCAAGGTCCTGCTGTATGTATAATTAATATTTCTTCAGGTGATTGGTTAAACAAAGTCTGCTGCAGTCATCACTTGGATGAGTAACCATTAGTGTCATTACTACAGAGGGGTTCTGTGTTTTGGGGGCATATTAAACTATTGGTCCAATTTTTTGACTTAGAATAGCAGTTGTTATAGCTTGGTGGTAGTGAGTTTTGTCCATGCCCCTTGGCTAGCTACCACCATCACATATCTGTTGCAAAGCACCTAGTAATGTATTCCGGCAGTCGTCATTGAGAACTAGTAATTCTAGGTTAACCTGAACAACATCTTCGCCCATATCATCACTTCCCATTAAGTGAGATAGTGCTCAAAAAATAGCCTATCTGTGCTAAAAAAGCTTAAAGGCAATTATGATCATATCCTTATGATAATTTAATGTTCGGATTGATAATTGATAAATATATTGAATGTCATTGTTAATGTATATGATCAGTATTCTTGTATTGAGTCTGACAACAGTAGTGATACTATCTCCATAGTATCTAGAATGTTATTATACAATTTGGAGAAATTGTAGATAAAACCCAGTGGTGTTATTGTCAAGACACTCTTTTTACCAAAAGTCTGTTCTTGTGGGTGTACACAGACAGTTGTATCAGATATTCTGGTACATAGAAGTACATGAATAATACTGATATATTTTGTGCAAGTGAAATTACTGACTGATGAAGACATAAGAACTAATCTCTCGAAGTGATGAGCACATGACAGTGTAGCATCTCACATTCTGAACTGTGACACTGTTACTATAATAGTTTGACTTATAACTTCATAACACAAAAATCAAGAAATTATCATTTTTCTGCATTTCTTCTAGGAAATGACAAACATCCAAGAGCTAAAAGCAGCAGCAGCTCGCAGTTCAGCACTTGCCGGAGATGTATGCAATGTGCTGGGAGCATGTGAACAGCGATTACAGCAGTTGGAAACTGCTGTTTTGCCTTTGTATGGAGATACTGCTAGGTTACAGCACATACATCACAGTATGTTAAATTTATACTTACCCTCATTGGTACAAAATCATTGCAAATGAAATAAGATATTTGAATTATGAGCAGAAACCATTGACAAAAAATCTTTTGAATGAACATCAGAGGCTCTTTAGTTTGCATGTTAAGAGTGAAGTTTATAGGATGTGGAATTGCTATAAATGTTGATGTTTCCACTTGTATACTAGCCACTAACTTGTATTATAAATATAACATATATATATTTATAATATTATTTACTAGATTTCCCATTCAGTTTGGCTTACTTTATATCATAACAACTAAATTTACATTACCCCAACCTAGACCTTAATCAATATTGATGTCTACCTTGACCTCTTTATATGGGAGGCTGTGTTCAGCAGTGGACAATTCCAATATGCCATGTCCTGTAACTGCTTGTTAAAAAAAAAATTATGAGTATGAAGAGAGAAAATATTTTTTTTGGCTTGGGTAGCTGGCAGGCACACTGTATAACTCATCCCAGATCGAACTTCGGGGCAACATCACCTCCTATCCACATAGCATTCTATTATATTATATACAGATTAACAACTATCCCCTTATTCACAGATATGGAGCACACAGTAAAAGCTTTAGATCATGTAATCAACTACTACATGGTAACAAGAGAACTTGCTGACCTTATCCAAGCTGGCCCTCACACATCTACTACAGAGTCATTGAACTTGTATCTGGAAGTGAGTTCCCTACACATTGTAACATAATATACTTAGGTTGAATGTAACCAAACTTTAAAAATACAGATAGCTTTATTGCATAGATATACCAGAGGATAAAGTTTTTTTTTGTGTTTTCTAAGGGAAGTGATGAAAAACATATGACAAGAGCTTGAAGTACATATCACGCATGTTATTGTCATAAAAATACTGAATTTTGTTTTCAGGCTCTTGATAAACTAGCAGAGGCACAGACATATTTCAACAAGAATAATCCACAGAGTGTTGAATTGGAAAACATAGTAAGTATCCTATTTGATTTTTTGGTATTCCCGAAATTACACATTTTACACTAACATGACCAATTTATGACTTAAGCTAAACTAACAGTCAATATTGAATTAATGATGTAGTTATTTGGTTGTATAGAATCAACTTTACAACAAGGGAGTCCAGAATCTGGAGTCGGCATTTGAAGAGTTGCTCAACAGACACACTAGACCCTTGTCACCAACAACTTTAATGGATATGATCGCTTTGGAAGAAGGTACAGAAGAATAGTACAGATATTACTTATTACTTTTGCATAGTTCTTTATGGGTGTTTTTAGTAGTTAAGGATTGTGTTCACCGTAAAAGCCAACTTAAGGAAATTATAGGACTGATGATACGCAAGTTATCACTCCTCATATCGATGTGCGTAGGGTGCTGCTACGCATTAGTCTCACAATAAGGCCCCTGTATATCTTAACGCTCCCGTTTCGCGAAATATCGCGGCTATACTACCAACAAAAGCATTCTCAAGGAGATCTTTTGAGAGATAGATGGCGTGCTATCAAACCGAAGAAAAAGAACCTTTTTGTAATAATGTTCTTGTTTCGTCGATTGTATTATTAGGGAAAACATATTTTTATATATGTTTTTTGTTCATTCCTTGTAACAGATGTATCAATACCACAAGAGTGAGATATTTGTAGGAAATATATTTAAGATTTGTTATTAATTTTTTTTATTAAATTATTTTTTTAATTAAGAAGTAATTCAATCTTGCCTGAAAAACATCTTCAAACATATCATCACTTACCATCAGGTAAGATAGTGGTCAAAGGCTAGCCTACCAGCTATAAAAAAAACAAAGCAGGGTATAAAGGGGAAATAAATACCAAATCTGTAGCTAGTTTGGTGTATAAATTGAGTCTGAAAGAGCGGATTGAACTGGCCAACCTTCTCATGAAGCAATTAATTTGATTTATGCTAAGTGTAAGGTGCTCTGAAGAGGCTGAACATTGGAAACACATTCCAAAACAATTGTTCTTGAATGTGTTTCCAATGCCCAGCAATCTTCGAATACAGAAAGTAGTCACAATATGTATGTTAGTTAATCTGTGTGTAGATTCAAGCGTGGAGAGCGTGTCTGTGAGCGGCAGTGGGTGCTCTGCGCCGGCAGCGCTGGAGTGCATGCGCGTGGCGGCCGGCTGGCTCTCGGCGGCCGGCCGTCCGCCTGCGCAGGCGCTGCTGGCGGCAAGGGCGCCCGTCATCAAACAGTCGCTCACAGCCTTCAAGGACTATCTGCGCTCGCAGTCGATGGCTGCCTCACCGCTTATGGTAGCTCATATTTAATTTGTCAAGTTACTCCATTATGACTTAATAGTCGCATTAAATGAAATTTATTTTTGACAGAAAACAAAACACATCCTGAATCGTTCTGACAGCACCCAGAGAAGAACAAGCAAATTACAAAAAGTGTAAGTAGAGTTTGCCCAATTTACCTGTTGGCTTCTAAAACTTTTGTCTGTATTAAATATTTAAAACTATAACTGTTTTACAACACAATTTTGCTCTTAAGTGGCACTAATTGCACAGCTTTTATTTAATATACATAATATGTATATTGGTATACCTACCATCTCCTAACCTTATTTACTGCATTGTACATACCCATATACTGCATACATTGTACATAATATAAGTTGTTTGTGTCAAATAAATATATTTTCTTTCTTCTTTTTCTTCTAATACAGCTTATAAACATGCGCACTTTTTACTTTAAATTGTGTTTCTAATCTCAGGAAAGTTTACAAAGTTAATTTATCCTTAAGTAATTTGAAAAACGTGTTCACACTCTTGGCTCCATTACGCCTTAGGCTCAGTTACTTCAGCTTCCTAAGTATTGCGAACACTTACCCTGTGCTCACTTATATCAATTTACTGTTACATTATCTTTGCGTCACTATTGTTTATCCTTTTAGTATCGAGAAACGCGCCAACAAGATAATGATGAAGGCATCACAAACGTTGGAGCAGTCGACAGGATTAGCTATAGGGCCACGAAGATCTGTTGTCGAGTCGTGTAAGTACTTTTAATTGTTATTTAACAGCTTTGCAAATTGTTAGACTGTTAATTAACTTTGAATGTATGAACTAAGTCCTCGAGAGAAATTTAAATTAAATTTAAGTCGCAAGTATTTTGTCTGCTAAAAGATCACCAATTGTATTTATAAAATTACTGTTTGTACAATTGTTACTATTAAATTGCACACAATTACCTAAGAAGTAATGTGTCTCGGGCATATTTTAATATGAGGCTCCATTGTATGTTTAAATCCGTTTTAATTCCCTAGAAGACTGTTGCTTTATCAATATCAAGTTCAATGTTTGGTGCAATGTAGAACTAACATTAGATATAGAAAATTTTAAACAATTAAATAGCTATTACATATTTAGCAATGAACTATTTAGGGATAATCGATTACACATTTGTTGTACTAGTTTACTATTTTTTCTAACTTCAACAAATATCAAAGAGGTATTGCAAATAAAATAATATGAAAAAGTGAGTACTGTTAAAACCTTGAAAATTTCATTATATTGATAGCTTTTAGAAAATTGATAACATGAATTTAGGATCGGGAAAGTGTTGTTGGCCATTATCTCGGAAATTATGATATCTATAATGCCGAGTCGCAAAAGGGCACCGCGCACTGCTCTCAAGATTAAACTATATGATAATTACTATTGTGTGTATAATTTCATATATGGTCTCGGATTGCACGCTCATGTAAGCTAAACATTGTCTCTAGCTCAGCAGCAGCTCCCCACAGAAATACACCATGTGTGTAGAAATTACTACTTATAGGAGGTCAGGAGCAAATAATAGTCACAACTATTCCCAGTGAAAAAGTTAAAAAGTATATATTCATCAAAATACATCATAAGAATCTTGTTACAAACGCTTGCGATGGTTAATTTTACCTATGGCGCCATCTAGTTTGCCGACTAAGTACTACGTAAGGTTGGAGCATTAGACATACCGCCCACCAAGAACGATATTGAACGTTCTTCATTACATAACTGATACATAGCACCGCCCACCATAAAGTGGTGTTGAAAAAACATTCGTGAAAGAGGAGATACAATTAAACAATACAACAATTCAGAAAAGATGGCGCAAAGTAAATTTCAATGAATTCTACCTGTTAAATACAATACATTTGATTATTAGTCAGTTACTGGCAATATGCACAATTTTGATGTGGGTCTTTTGATGAGAGAATCTTTACATTTCAAAGTTACCACTCTAGTAATTTGGTCCAAACCAGGGTGTTTCGCAACTACTCTGCCAAAAAGCCAACGCGCTGGAGGAAGTTTGTCCTCCTTCACGAGAACCACATCACCTATTTTAAGTTCTGGAGTGAGTTTCGACCACTTGTACATCTGTAAGCAATGCACAAGATATTCATTTGACCACCTACGCCAGAAATCCTGCAGCATCCTTTGTGTCAATTGCCATCGTCGTAGTACACCAATATTGCTCGACTCGTAATTGCGATCGGTGATTACTATTAAGGGTTCTCCAACGAGGAAGTGTCCCGGCGTGAGCGGAGAAGGATCGCTGTGATCATTGGGCAATGTTGACAGTGGCCTGGAATTGAGGCAGGCTTCGATTTGCGCTAAGACTGTCATCATTTCCTCAAAGGTGAGGGTTGAGTTACCAACAACGCGTTTGAGGTGGTACTTTGTGGATTTTACGCCAGCTTCCCACAAGCCACCAAAATTGGGTGCGTGAGGTGGTATAAAATGCCACGTGACACGGTTAGAGCTTAACCACTCTCGAATTTCCGTCGCTACGGAAGATTTTTCTTCATCGACAAGCATACGAAGTTCTTTGGCCGCTCCAACGAAATTCGTACCATTGTCACTCCATATGTCGCTGACATGACCTCTTCTTGCCACAAAACGCTTAAAGCCTGCTATGAAGCTTTGAGAAGTTAGGTCACTTATGACTTCCAAATGGATGGCCTTGGTGGCCATGCAAACATATAGACTTATATAGCCTTTGTAGCTCCGGTTCCCACGTCCCTTGGATACTCGTATGTTAATGGGTCGCGCAAAATCTACGCCACTACGGAGGAAAGGCCTCGATGGCGTCACTCTTGCCGGTGGCAGCTGGCCCATTAACTGATTCCTTGTTGTAGCCGAATGTCGCGCACAAGTGACGCACTTGTGAACGTGTTTCTTGACCAGTCCTTTCATCGATACTATCCAGTATATTGTTTGTAAGTAATTCATCATCAACAAGGGTCCACCGTGCAGCGTTCTTTTGTGGGCATCGTCAATGATGAGGTTAGTAAAATGACTTTTATGCGGAAGAATGATTGGATGTTTGGCATTTTCGGTGAGGTTGGAATGTTGAATTCTACCTTGTGCTCTAAGAATTCCCTTTTCATCTTTTTATGGATTCAGTGGCTTCAACTTGCTCTTGCTTTCTTCCAACTCTGTGGCCTGACATTGCCTTATGCATGTGTCTAGAGCGTCGCTGAGTTCTGAACTTCCTAGATAAGCTTTGAATTCGTTACGATTAGCTTTAACTTCCTTGATTTTCAGGAATCTCCGACAGAATGCAATTACGCGAATTAATCTTTCCAACGATGAAAATTTTGTCCATATGGGATCTGCTGTAGTATCTACTGCCACGAAAGCCTTGATGTGACGTTTCTCCAGATCTGTGGATATGGATTTTGGCCTGCTATACTCCAGTTCAGTATTTGTAAACCAGGAAGGACCACGAAACCACATCTCATTCTGAGCTAGCTCTGAGGGAGTACAACCACGGGATGTAATATCTGCTGGATTTTGGAGGGACTGCACGTGTGACCATTGCGAATTGTCTTATCTTGATAAGATTTCCGACGTTCTGTTTGCAATGAATGTTGTCCATCGACTTGGATGACTGCTAAGCCAAGATAATACGACGGTTGAGTCAGTCCATCCATGAATGTTTGCCCTGTCGATGTTCAAAACTTTGGCCACTTCTGTGCATAGTTTCGCCACTAAGACAGCACCCATTAATTCAAGGCGCGGTATCGACACTTGAAGAGTTGGAGCGACCTTGGTTTTTGCCGCTACAATGTTGACGTGTACGCTACCATCTGCATCTACTATTCTTAAGTACACGACAGCAGCAAATGCAGTGGTTGAAGCGTCACAAAAGCCATGTATCTCCCGGTGAGTATCATTTTCTTTGGCTCCTATCCACCTTGGTACAGTTACATTGTGAACGTTGATTAGTTCCGAGCGATAGGATAACCATTCTTCAAGTAGATCGTCAGTTAATTCTTCATCCCAGTCTACGCCTGCTAGCCACAGTTTTTGGATCATCACCTTGGCAACAATCACACAAGGTGCTACCCAGCCTAAGGGATCAAACAAGCGTGAGATGTCAGAAATCACCTTTCTTTTTGTTACAGGATCCTGTAGAATAGGAAGCTGCGCAGTGTAATGAAAGGAATCTGATTCTTTGTCCCATGACAGTCCTAGTATCTTCACTACTTCGTCAAGAATTTTTATATCTACTTTCCCTTCTTGACTCTCATCTCCCTTTGTTACTATTCCTGCCAACACCTTATCATTTGTTATCCATTTCTGCAGCTCGAATCCTCCTTTCCTTAATACTCTCGTCATGTCCTTGTAAATCCGTATACCTTCTTCTACCGTTTGACATCCGGTCAATAAGTCATCTACGTAATAATCTGTTATTACTTTTTCAGATGTTCCGGTTCCAGGTTCTTCGGGCTCATCAATCGCAAGCTGCTGCAACGTCTTCACAGCGAGGTAAGGAGCTGATGCCGTGCCGAAGGTCAGTCTTAATAATCGAAATTCTTCTATTTCAGATTCCGGATCATCTCTCCAAAGCACAAGCTGGAAGTCTGCGTCCTTCGGGGATACGAGCACCTGGCGGTACATTTTAACGATGTCTGCGCTCAGACAAATTGGGTGTGTACGCCACCTTATTATAATATGGCGCAAATCCTGTTGTAAGGTAGGTCCAACCCTCAGTGTGTCGTTTAGAGATACACCGTTGGTTCCCTTGCATGATGCATCGAAAACAACACGAACCTTGCTCGTGATCTTATCAGGGCGTAAAACGGCGTGGTGTGGCAAAAACACACAACCGGAGCTCTCTTCTTTGCTCGTTATACGCTCCATGTGACCAAGGCTCAGGTATTCATGCATCACTTCGGTATACCCTTTCTTCATTTCAGGATCCTTTTTGAACCTTCGTTCAAGAAGGTGAAATCGTTTGAGGGCAATATCTCTAGAACTTCCATACTTGCACAGAGGATCTTCATCTTTAAATGGAAGTTGCACAATATACCTTCCTGAAACATCTCTTTGTGTTGTCTGCTTGTAAAATTCTTCACAATATTGTTCTTCTTGAGTAAGAATTTTTTCTTCGAAGGTGTCAGATTCTATTTGCCAAAATTTCTTAAGAAGCTCATTTTCATCCAAATGAGCGTGCATACTCATAATTATGTTATGATGAGATTGTATTGAGGGTGATTGATCATCATCGTACCGATGTGTGGGGCCATTATACCTATTATATATAATACCATTATACCATATGACCCATCCCAAAGTAGTGTGTTGAGCAATCAATATACCGTTGGGACCCTTGAGCAATCCTTCTCTCAATACTTGACCATATGCATCTGCGCCAAGCAAAATATCTATTTTGTTTGGCGTTTTGAATTGAGGATCAGCAAAAGTAACCTCAGCCAACTCAGGCCACTCTATCGACTCAATCTTGTTAGATGGAAGCAAGCTAGTAATAGCGCCTAAAACATGTGCTTGCACTTCCATTTTGAATGTGGGATCGTGGCGTGATTGCACTGTGATTTCCACGATGTGCTTTGATACTAACGTACCCTTGTCACCACCCAAACCAGAGATAGTGCTCTTACTTCTTATTTTCTTAAGGCCAAGAAGTTGAACAACTGATTCTGAAACGAAGGACGCCTGTGAGCCCTGGTCTAGCAATGCCCGCAGAAGCTGTGTGTCTCCGTTTCTAGTTTGCGTTTTGACGAGAGCCGTGGCCAAAAGAATTTGGCTGGGTGTGACTTCCCTCGAAAAATGCGCCGTAACGTTAGATACTGATGCAGCGGTTTCCGGGGATGATTGATCTCTTGACGAGATCGACTTAACTTCCAACGCCACATCTCTTCTGGACGATTCGGAAGTGCGTGATTCTGGCGTTGGCTTTGGATGTAAAAGTGAGTGATGGTTATGTTTACAGATGCGACATTTGGTAGACGTCCGACAAGCATTGGCTGAGTGGTTTTTCCCTAAGCAGTTAAAGCACAATCCACTAGTTTGGACAAAACTGTGTCGAGCGTCATAATCTACCTTACTAAATTCTTTACATTGCCATAATTTATGGCTTCCGTTTTTACAGAATAAACATGGATCTGTGGCTGCGATGGAACCAGTTGCTAATGCATGCATTACTTTCGGCTTTTGGGTTGAAAAACTTGGTTTAGGTTTTGTTTTAGGACCGAGAAATTCGAGAGACCGAAATCTTGCTTCTAGGAATTCCCGCATTTGATCTAAGGTTGGCAGCTCATCACTAATGCTTATTTTTGCCTCCCATAATTTTCGCGTTTGAGAATCTAACTTCATACAAATAATATAGATGATGATATAACATCCCACGAATCTACTTTAATTCCTAAGTTTTTCAAACCATTGAGCGTGTCATTAGTCGTATCTAACATCTCTTTGATAGCACTGCATGATTCAGTTCCTATGCTAGGCTGATTCATAAAACGCCTCAGTAGACCATTGGCTAGATATTTTTTATTGTTGTATCTTCCGTTTAAAATAGACCACGACTCTAAATAAGTATCTCCTGTAATAGGCACATGTCTCAAAAGTTGCTCTGCCTCTCCAGAGAGATGTCCTTTAAGGTAATGCATTTTTTGCACGTTGTCTATGGAAGTGTTATTATGAATCAGTGACACATACAAATCTCTAAAGCTGGGCCATTCAGCATATTGACCTGAAAAGGTCGGTATGTTGATTTTTGGTAAATGTACATTGCCTTCGTTTTTACTACTTGGTACATTGTTGCTTGAAGAGCATTTTGTTGGAAAAGTGGATAAAATTTCTTTGATATCAGATTTATAACTTATATATATCTCCTCCATATCGGCGTATACATCTTCAGTAAAGTATTTATGCTCTAACAAGGTGTCTGTGACTTCACTAGATAATTTAGCATTACTTGACGTAATCAACTTCCATTGCGCTTCAAGTGATTCTAATCTTGTTTGCAAGTAAGACTCTTTAGCTAGCCGATCTTTTGGAGATTTCTTAAAATTTTCATATGATTTTTCCAAACTATTTTTTAAACATATCAAGCTCTTGATAATGCTTGCCATATTTTAATATTTAATTTAACTTTAAATTAATTACACAAGTTATAAAGAAGCGTACTAACACTTTATTTATACTAGACTTAACACATTATAATAAACTATTAATTTTCTGTTTCTTGAAAAATTACAAGTGTTTGGAATTTAATTCAACTTAGTGAGAAATCGGGCATGGATTCCCCGTCTGATAACTTTTTGCGAAACTATTCTATGTTAATATTAGCATGCACATAGAAATTAGAAGTCCAAGATAATGTCCGAGATGAAATTCTTCTAAGTCGATGGAACTTTGTCACAGTATATTTGAAAGAACTTTGTAATAATCACAATTAATTGTACTCACGATTTTTTACTGGCAAACCTCACTTATCACTCATTGCTGTTAACGTCACTGCTGTGTCGTTGCTGACTTCACTGGGTAGGTATTGCTACCGTGCCTCCTTCCTTCCGGGTTTTCTGCGCCTCCTCGGTGAAGAAAAAGTGCTCCGCACTTCCCGCTCCGACCATTCGTATTTACAATACGATGAACACCGTCAATGGCGACCACTGGTTACTAGTGCTTGACGATAAAACACCGGCTAGTGTGCTCGCTCACACACTTGAGTTTTCACTGTATACCGATAGGTCACTTCACTTGACCATTCGACTCGAATAGGACCATGTAGAAATTACTACTTATAGGAGGTCAGGAGCAAATAATAGTCACAACTATTCCCAGTGAAAAAGTTAAAAAGTATATATTCATCAAAATACATCATAAGAATCTTGTTACAAACGCTTGCGATGGTTAATTTTACCTATGGCGCCATCTAGTTTGCCGACTAAGTACTACGTAAGGTTGGAGCATTAGACAATGTGATATCTACTGTGGATCTACTTTGATTCCCAGGAATTGCATTATCGATAGAGAGTTTATCTACGCCAAACTTAATCTTTCGTCCAATATAGGTAACATTTAAACCAAAGACTCGGACGAAGTATTTTATTCCATCTGTAGTTTGTCAAGCATTTCAAAGACCACCTTTAAGATTTAAATTATGTTTTGCATTTTCATTGCATAAATAAACTCCATATTTATATGTACCTAAATGTAATGTCTAGGGCATTGGCTGCAGTAAACAAAAAAACATCGAAACTTGAATGAATTTCGCAAGTGGAGAGTTACTGACAGTAAACATTATCTGTTTCCCATACGAGGGTAGACACGGAGGAGAGTTCCGAGGCGGCGGACGAATGGGAGTGCGGCGTGGCGGGGTCCGTAGCGGCCGCCGTGTGCCGCCTCGCCCGGCACGAGCAGCGACACGCGCTCGGGCTGGTCCCGCTGGCGCGACTACCGGCGCTGCTCGCTGCACTCATGAAGGAGAGCTTCGCGCTACTGGCGCAGGACGTAGAGGTACAGTAGCGGTCCCGCTGGCGCGACTACCGGCGCTGCTCGCTGCACTCATGAAGGAGAGCTTCGCGCTACTGGCGCAGGACGTAGAGGTACAGTAGCGGTCCCGCTGGCGCGACTACCGGCGCTGCTCGCTGCACTCATGAAGGAGAGCTTCGCGCTACTGGCGCAGGACGTAGAGGTACAGTAGCGGTCCCGCTGGCGCGACTACCGGCGCTGCTCGCTGCACTCATGAAGGAGAGCTTCGCGCTACTGGCGCAGGACGTAGAGGTACAGTAGCGGTCCCGCTGGCGCGACTACCGGCGCTGCTCGCTGCACTCATGAAGGAGAGCTTCGCGCTACTGGCGCAGGACGTAGAGGTACAGTAGCGGTCCCGCTGGCGCGACTACCGGCGCTGCTCGCTGCACTCATGAAGGAGAGCTTCGCGCTACTGGCGCAGGACGTAGAGGTACAGTAGCGGTCCCGCTGGCGCGACTACCGGCGCTGCTCGCTGCACTCATGAAGGAGAGCTTCGCGCTACTGGCGCAGGACGTAGAGGTACAGTAGCGGTCCCGCTGGCGCGACTACCGGCGCTGCTCGCTGCACTCATGAAGGAGAGCTTCGCGCTACTGGCGCAGGACGTAGAGGTACAGTAGCGGTCCCGCTGGCGCGACTACCGGCGCTGCTCGCTGCACTCATGAAGGAGAGCTTCGCGCTACTGGCGCAGGACGTAGAGGTACAGTAGCGGTCCCGCTGGCGCGACTACCGGCGCTGCTCGCTGCACTCATGAAGGAGAGCTTCGCGCTACTGGCGCAGGACGTAGAGGTACAGTAGCGGTCCCGCTGGCGCGACTACCGGCGCTGCTCGCTGCACTCATGAAGGAGAGCTTCGCGCTACTGGCGCAGGACGTAGAGGTACAGTAGCGGTCCCGCTGGCGCGACTACCGGCGCTGCTCGCTGCACTCATGAAGGAGAGCTTCGCGCTACTGGCGCAGGACGTAGAGGTACAGTAGCGGTCCCGCTGGCGCGACTACCGGCGCTGCTCGCTGCACTCATGAAGGAGAGCTTCGCGCTACTGGCGCAGGACGTAGAGGTACAGTAGCGGTCAGTAGTACAGTAGTAGTGGCTGGGGCGATTACTGGCCTTAGGCCGCCCAAACTGTACTAAATACCTTGAAGTATTACGAAATTTAGTATTGCATTTTTATAATAATAACATATACATGTAATACTAGCTTTCCGGGCGCGGCTCCGCCCGCGCGTATGACGGTTATCGCGCAAAAACATTAACCTCTTTTTGCGCAGTCGGATAAAAACTATCCTATGTTTTTTCCCGGGTCTCAAACTATCTCCATACCAAATTTCATTCAAATCGGTCCAGTAGTTTTGGCGTGAAAGCGTAACAGACAGACAGACAGACAGACAGAGTTACTTTCGCATTTATAATATTAGTACTGATTTCTTTTAATGTGATGTATTGTCTGGTCAGCGCGCGTGCAGCAAGTCCCGTCGCGCAGCAGCCCGCTGCTCAGGCGGCGGTGCGTGCTGGGCGCTGGTAGCGCGCCTGCAGCGGCTAGCGCCGGACATCGAACGGGCGATGGCGCCTGCCTCTGCGGCCCCGTACACCGCCATACTCAACAACTGTCAGAAGGAGGTCAGTTACTAACTGTAACCCAGCGCTAAACATTTAGCATCCTTATCCCACGCTTAATAGGGTCATCACAAAACTACATTTTTCCACTATTGGTTTTGTTTCCACTGTTTATAGTTTCCACACCTTTTTCATATCTTCTTTTATTTACATACATTTATATACTTTTAATCGATACAATCAATTATTGGATATCGATCCATACAATACTAGTATTTCAAAGGCAAGGAGGTGCATAACCTTTAGCTACTTTAATACTTAGGTAGGATTTATACTTGTATTTCTTTTAGGATAGTGTTTACTCGTTTTTAGTAATATTCTCTTGATACCGTTGCCAAGTCCTCTGGGCAGTTGAACGACTCACATTTAGCCGCTGAGACACGTAAGTTTGCGAACAACCTTCTTCAAGTAGGGCTATAATTTTACCGGCCCTTATCGCTTTATCACTCCTATCAAAAAGTGGTATTTAATGTAAAAAGAAAGATTAAATTGTTTAATTTGCAGAAAATATCCAAAAAGTTTTCAAATATCGTAATAAGTTAAAAATCGTTTCAGCAATTCGCGCCATTAGTAAAGCAATTTTAGAATAATCCACAATAATCATTGTTTTTCTTTTAATAATTTCAAATTTTAAATTTGGAACGTAAAGAATCATGCCAAGTTGCTTCAAAAAACATGCCAAATCTAAAGTGCCCGTTTTTTTTGCAAAAGAGTTTATTTATTTAAATATATATTTTAATGGGAAGCAGGAGAAACCCCTATTCTGTTAGAAGGAATATCCATTTCAGTTCCTGAAAACTATCTAAGAGCTCGGCGGCATAACTTATTTGAAGTCCCGAGATGCAATACTGTGCTTGGTCACCTCTCCATCGTGCTTTGCGCATACTTAACGGGGTTACTCAGCAGTACCAGCACTTGGATTTGTTCCACTGCACGTTAATAGAGTTTCACAGAATGGCAGTAGAGTATGTGGGGTTATACTCTTTGGGGCATTTTTAAATATATTTATGTATCTATTTTACTTTGTGAGTATTTATAGTGTAGTGTATAGGTAATTATTTTAGGTTAAGGATTGGGTAGGCGGATTGGGTAGGCGAATTGGGCAACTGTAATGCCCACTAAATTTGATGTACTGAGTTAAGTAAATAAAAATGTGCTATTTTCCTGCCGCCGATTTATTAGTCGGCGAAGCAAAAATGCGTGAACTCAAGTAGTTGATTATTTTAATTAAATTACAATATAAAACAAATGCTATATTATAAATATTTTTCACGCTCATGGTCGTAAAGTTCTTGTTTATGCCCGGTGTAAGCGGACTTAAACAGATTTAAAAAAATTAAATGAATAAATATGTAAATAAATATAATAAAGTCTCAGAAACTCTTTTGTTGTTCTGCTGTTGCAGGCGGGCGTGGTTTAAAAAGTGTACTGTGCATCGCACCAACATTACCGCGACGCGATATTACGCGATTGGATGCTTTCATTTCAAAGCGTCAAATCAATTGACCAATACAGTTGAATTGGAAGATTGTGTGTGTTTTTGTTAATTGTGAAATTGATGAGTCCGAAATCAAAGCGGTTGCTGTATAAGAGTTACAATTCTTTGCATGTATATTTGTATAGTGTATAGTATAAAGTTAGGTATGGTGTGTGTGTGTGTGTGTGTGTTGTGTAAGAGTGATGTTTGCGTTGCAGTGCGTCCGCGCGCTGGAGGAGTGGGTGGAGGGGGTGCGCGCCGACAGCGCGGGTGGCGCAGTGGACGGCACTGTGCACCAGCTGCCCGTCGCTGCCCTCGCGCACCTGCACGCGCTGCCCAAGCACGCACACGTCCTAGGTACGGACCTCACATATACACGCACGCACACACGTTACGCCGACCATACAGACCACACATACCGTTCTACAGTACTCAGTCCCACGGTCTGCTGCCACCGTCTTGAATACAATCGATTAGATTAGTGATTCCCATCCTTTTATTGACCAGGGACTACTAAGTTAGTTTTAACATATGAACAGTGGAAAATGTTGGAGATTTCATATCTTGGATAGTGGTAAGGAACATTCAAGAAGATGTTAGACAAAAGAGATGAACAGTCAGTGGAACCATGGATAACCCTATGAAGAAATGAGAGATCCCGAATTTTTCGTCTGTCACGCAACAATTGCATTTTAAAGAAATGTAAACGAGTCTCATATGGACTTCTGTGCGAAATTGCAGGACAAGAGAATGCCATGGATCTTGTAAATGCACGTTGGATATTTTCTATACGTTGTGAATTTATTGCATACAAAGGATTCCACGCCACGCTAGCATACTCAAGACTGCTGCGAACCAATGAATTATAAAGAATGATTTTAGTACGTGGGGATTTGAAATTTTTGGTGTTTCTCTTGATAAAACCAAGTAATTTCGCAGATTTTGTCACAATTGAATCAATGTGTGTCGTGAATGATAATTTGCCATCAATTATGACTCCCAAATCCCGCATCTCGTTTACCTCTTGCAGAAAATTTCCATCCAAAGTGTACATTGAATTGAAAGGCTTTTTTTTACGAGTATATTTTATGTAAAAACATTTTTGTACATTTAAGTGCATACGATTGATGTCGCACCATTGTTTGATGTTGTTAATATCATCTTGTAATAAATTAGCGTCAATTTCAGTCTCCACTGATCTGTAAATTTTAAGATCGTCTGCAAACAATTTGAAATTGCAATTTTTTACGTATAAGGTGATGTCGTTAATGAATATCGAAAAGAGCACTGGACCAAGATGTGATCCCTGTGGTACTCCTGACTCGGCGAGGTAGATTCGGGATTCATATCCATTTACATTAACAACTTGTTTTCTGTTCTTAAGGTAAGACTGAAACCAAGTTAAAAAATTCCCATGAATGCCAATCGAATCCAGTTTCTTTAGCAGTAGATGGTGGCAGACTTTGTCGAATGCGCTGCTAAAATCAGTGTATACTGTATCAATCTGAAGGCCCTTGTCTACTTCTCTAGATATTTCAGACACGAAAGTAACAAGATTTGTTTCTACTGAACGACCTACCTTAAATCCATGTTGATGCTCAGACAATAGGTGACTAAAATGACGAGAGATAATGGGGAAAACAAGCGCTTCGAATAACTTTGCAAAACACGATAGGATAGAAATTGGTCTATAATTCCGAACATTGCTTAAATCACCTTTTTTATGGAGCGGTATAATTTTAGCTTTCTTCCATTCATCGGGAAATTCCCCAGTGCGTAAAGATCTGTTAAATATTAACATTAGCGGTAGTGCCAATGCAGAGGCGCAACGTTTGACTAAAACTGGAGGTATATTGTCCGGTCCAGGTCCCTTTAGTGTATCTAAGTTCTTGATTTTGTTTAATACTTCACGCTCTGTAAAATTTACGATGTCTATGCAACTATGGTGTTGATTATATTTGAGTATAAGCTCTGATGGTATATATGATCTAGTATTTAAGTTAGTAGTGAATGACTTAGAGAAGTTTTCTACAAAGAGATTGGCTATATCGTGACCAGAATTGCCACACTTATCATCCAAATGCATTTCTGCTGGAATTAAGGAACGCACCTTACGTTTATCTTTCACATATCTCCAGAATTTTTTTGGATTTTTCGCAATATCTTCCTCAGTTTGGCTAATGTAATTAGTATAAAGTTTGTCAAATACTTTATGGCTATGTTCTCTAAGTATTCCAAACTCTATTAGATCACGGGGGTTTTTATATTTACGGTACTTTTGTCTTAATTTTTCTTTCTCTGCGAGTAGTTTGATCAAATTTTTATTAAACCATGGTGGAAACTGCTTTTTATTAAAATTATGTTTTGGAACAAATTGATCAATTGCGCTCCCTATTACACTGTTCAATACCGATGTCATCTCATTTACTGTCTCGCACTTATCAAACACATCGTTCCATTGTGTTTTATTAATAGTGGACAACATACCCTGGTAGTCAGCTTTATAGTAATTAAATTGACTGCAAATTGGAGGGCGTAGACATTTTAATTCAATGTTTGGCAACGTACATATAAATGGAGGATGTTTGCGGTCGAGCTTGCTTAAGCAATCCAAAGGTTCCGTTAAAAATAAGTTGCTTATTGTAGTTATAGCAAGATCTAGGATTCTTTCATCCTCATTCAAAATATCGTTAAACTGATACATGTCAGACATAGATATGAAGTCAACCATTGCATTTCCTAAAGAATTGTTATAGTTAGATGGTGTCATATAGTTGTTACATTTAGTCCATTTGATAAAAGGCAAATTAAAATCTCCAAGAATAATAACCTCGTCGACCTGGCATATAAAATTGTTAGCATTATCTAGAAATTTATTCAAAACATCAAGTTTTGCAGGAGACGGAATGTAGACAGCACAAATAGCGATTTTTTTGATTTCATTATCTATTTTTAAATTGACAACGACCCATAAATCTTCAGCGCTTGATTCCCAAACTTCGAGACGAGATGATTTAATTTTACGCGATACCGCTATCAACACCCAGCCTCCGTCACTCTTAACTATATCACCAGTTCCGGAGCTAAAGCACAAACGATCCCGTCGATATACAACGTAACGGGAATCTATGAATTCATTATTGTTTATACTAGAATTGAGCCACGTTTCAGAAAACACCAATATGTCGTAGGAAGATTGTAGTATGTTACTCAAAATTACATCAAGTTTTGTTTTTATGCCGCGGACATTTTGGTAATATATAGTAGCCATTTTTATTATTTAATGCACAATAAAAATATTTATATAATGATAATATTTAGTTGGTTGTTTTAAAGAAAAAACTGTCTAAGGAACGTATATGTAGACCCTGGCAGTGTTCATCTTTTCTGACGGATACTCGACCGTCACGGACCCAGACGAATTTGTACCCCAGTTCCTTTCCTTTTTTTCTGGCTGCTGCATGTAGAGCCTTATTTGTTGGGCTCAAATGCTCTGACACGAAAACAGGTACATCGCAGCCGCCAATACCAAGATGATGGGAGTTGAGCTTATCTCGGGGGTTCTGTTTATTAAACTTCTGGACGGCGGCCAACAAAGTATCTCTCAGAAGTCTGGTTCGCAGTTTCACAACAATGGCGCGAGGTCTTTCACTGTCCTTATTCAACTTTGCAACTCTGGAAGCGTGTATGATGTCAACATCCGCAAGGGGGCATTCAACTTTCTTCACAAGCTGCTCCACCGTTTTGAAAATGTTCTCCTAGCGGTTTTCAGGGATGCCATTGACTTCCATATTACACTCGCGCTGATGCTGCTCTATTAGATTTAACCTGCTGCAAACTCCTTTTTCCAACTCATTTATTTTTGTTGTTAGCTCATCGTTAGTTTTTTTAATTGATCGATGGCCAGTGTTTTCTCATCCAACTCTTTTTTTAATTCTTCATAACATGTGTTAAAAAACATTAACGACTGCTCAAACGACGAAACTTTGTCGCCAACAGTACGAAGTTCACAAGTCACGGCTCTTAGCGCCAGTTGCATTTCCTCTCGTATTATGGTACGGATATCATGATTAGAGTCGGTAATTTCATCTGGAATGTCGTCTGATGACTTACGCCGGGGTTTAGCCTTTGAGACGTTACGCTGTGTAATATTTGCAGACTCGTTTGCCTGTTGAGCCGCAGGACGAACGGGCGTATTCGTATTGTCCGACTTAGGCACCTTGCTGGTACACGCTGGACATTTCCAGCTCTTTTTCTTTTCTGCAGTAAAGTTACTAAAGCGTTTTAAGGTAATATTGCAACAATCCAGATCGTACTTTAGATCGCAATGATTGCATTTCATATACTCTTTTGTTTTGATTTCGCTATTACAACCTCCACATACTGACGCCATGATAATTGTAGATATTACTGTTAAGTAAAACAAACAAAGCAACAATATCTTAATCAAGATCACACAAGGCTACATAGGCAAACAAAAAAAAAATAAAAAAAATTGTTATAATTATGCCAGGTTGATGAACACTCTAAACAATATTGTAGCTTTGTACCTTTTCTCAATGCATCTTCCTCTGTAATAAGTAATAACGTTGCACCTTTAGCACTATCCAGCAAAAATGTAGCACCACTAACAAGTGACCTCGCAGAGTTTTCTAGGGCGTTAAAGTTGACTCATAAATTGTTTGACACTCTCGCCTATCTTTGTTATCACTGACTGATTTTACTTATAAAGTTGTATCACTTGTAAACACAGCTTGTTGAGTGTAATTACACTTTTGAATAGATTAGCTCACATTTACCTATTTATTTCACAAAAAATACACAGAGAAACCAAAAGTTATGTTGTTCGTTATCCTCCTACCCTCAAAATCCATTTGTATCATGCATGTACATAACTAATAATTTAAGTTGCCACATGCAACGTAGGACATTTCTCGTCTACGATCAGCAGAGGTTTTGTCAAACACACAAGGAACCGAACGCGTGGCGAATATGAAGCAACCCTTTATCCAGTCATCTTGCATCGCAAGATTTGTATGATCTTTATACTGAACGTGCCAGCAGAATATATTGACAGAAAAAATAAAAAAATCATCCATAGGAGTGTCAATGGCACCACAATTTTTAAAATACTTGAACCACAAAGCTAATTCGATTCCATCATTTTGATAATGTTATGACTGTTCAGTCTACCTATTGTTCAAATACGAACAAAAACTGCCTCTCACGTATGGAATGTATATATATAGTGATTTTGGTGAGGTAAAAAGCGCTAGTAGCGTTGCTTGCTTAGTCATTCCTAACCGATCAACTTAGTTAAGCAATGCCGGCTGTGGTCATGACTTGGATGGGTGACCGCTAGTGGCATTACTGCTAAGCGTACACGTGCTTCAGCGAGCACGTTAAGCTGTCGGTATCGTTGTTGTCTTTGGATTGCAGTCGTTATATCATGTAAAGTATTTTGCAATAATGTCAGTAGTGCTAGCTACTACCCTCAAGAAAAAAAACCGTCGCCGAGCACCTAACGTTCCAGCGGCAGTCCTTTAAAACCAGTAATTCTAGGTTAGTCTGAATAACATAATTTACAGTCAGAGATAGTGGTCAAAGGTTAGCCTATCAGGTATAAATAAATAAAAAACTAATCAAGCTGCTTCATCAAAAGGCAGTTATTCCGTTTAGTAACCATTAGCGAATGTATTGTATGCGCGTGCGCAGGTCCGGCACTGGGGCTGGAGGCCGGGTACGTGCGGGCGGCGAGCCAGTTGCCACATGCACACGATCGGGACAGGGACGCCGCCATGCTCGCCATATACATGCGTGAGTACTACACGAATATCGTTGCTTCATTGTTATAAAACCGATTTAAGATTATTTTCAGCCTAAAACTAGCCAGTCTGCGCATAGCTAAAAATATAGTATCGTGATGCATCAAACACGAGGTCCTCCTGATATTAGGCTGTTATCTCTGCCTGTAACAGATGCAGATAGTCACAAGTTGCGAACTGCCCTGCGCCCATCACCCTGCGACCTAAAGTTGTTAAGTCTCATGTCCTGTAATTTCACCGGCACTCCTTTTAAACCGTAACACAGTAATGTGAATATTTCTACTTATAGTAATAGGTATGGTAGCGTTACTTAACCGGGCGAACTAGAACAAAGACTTTTACTGCTGCTAAAATCTCTTGTGCTCTGTGCTAAATAACGCTTTATGGGCGTAATTCTGCTATACACCACTAACTTTAAAGTATGTAAGTTACGAGATGGTTTGCCGTAGTAATAATGTATAAGATAACAGTTCCTCAGAAAGCGTTGCTTCGGAGGGCACGTTAAGACATTGGTACCGGTTGTTGTCTTACGATGGCAATTGTTACAGCATGGTGGTAGCGCATTTAGCGAATACTCTTCTGGCTAGCTACCACCCTCGAGTAGAAAATCTGTCGCCAAGCACCTAACGGTGTGTTCCGGTACCTGTCCTTGAGAGCCAGTAATTCTAGGTCTTCTAAGACCACATCATCACTTATCATCAGGTGAAATACCGTCCAAAGCTATAAAAAAAAACCTTACTATAGTGAGGTGAAAAATTGTTGTGTTTCGTTCGGTAGCAAAGTAATTTTGCGTCCTTCGCTCGCTTCGGATTCTATATCGGAGATAATATAACAACTTTGCAGTGCTGCATAACATATAACTATCATTCGTTGGGTTAGTAGTAGTCAAATGTGTATTATTTCAGGTAAAGTACTAGCTCAGCTGAACTTCGCCCTGAGGAACAAGAGCGAGCAGTATCCGGACGCGCTCAAAGCTATATTCCTGCTGAACAACACGCTCTATCTACTGCAGGTGATACTCAATAGAAATCATTTTTAAGAGGCCTTTTACATTTAGCAGCCTTCTCACTCGCACTTTTAAAGAAAAAATCGGTAATGATTTTTCAAAATGCGGTCTGACATTATTATGCTTTTTGCAACTATAGATGGTCGCAACATACTTTGTAACATGTTGAGTCCAATTAAAATTAGAGGCCCAATATTTTAAATAAATAAATTACGCATTTTGGATCTCATTACAGATATCAACATGAAAATTAGTCGAGAACATCTATAGTCGCATGCAGCGAAATAATGTCAGACCACGTTTTAAAAAAATCATTACCATATTGTAGCTATTTGAAATTATGCCTAAAAGTGTGAGTGAGAGGGCTGCAAAATGTCCAAGGCCTCTTAAGTGAAAATTTAAGTTAAGCAACGTTTGCTGCGGTTATAACTTATATGGGTGACCGCTAGTGACATCACTACTGAGTGTGCATGTGCTTCGGAGGGCGTTAAGACGTTGCTCCCTGTTGTTGGGTTTTCTCCTCGCTAACCATTCGGAGTTTAAGGAAACCAGAAAGATGATGAATGAATTGTCGCTTGCAGGGTCTCCAACGTAGCGGTTTGTTGGACATCCTGAGCCTGGCGGAGCCCGAGTGCGAGAAAAACTATAGAGATATGATACAGGAACACAAGAATGCCTACCTGCAAAGGTAAAAACAGTTAAAATCAATGCTCAGCTAAAGTAGTACTCTACTTCAAATTTTTGATTTGAAAAGCATAGTCGTTGGTGCAACGTTACCTCCAAACCGAGAATCCTTGGGTATAATATCCGGGTTGGTGAATTTTTGTTACTTTTTAAGAAATTTTCAATATTTTTTTTTTCTGTTGAAACTTAACACATATAATGCCGTTGTAACATATGACCTAACTGCAATTTTTTCATTTTTCCAAATTTGTTCTCGGGATTGATACGAAGTCTTATAACAATGTTTTTTAAATATTTATATATATTTTATAGTAAAATAAATAACGCCGTCAACCACATACGGCTGACGCGGCGCTTCAGTAAGAAAATTTGCATTGGGGCCGCGTCAACCACATTGTCAGCCATCTAAATTCAGATTCAAAAGCGCGCGAAACCTGACTCTTGCTCTTGCCGCCGCGCGCGCCGGCGCCATTTTGATAGCGTCGCTGGTGGCGTGATGTGCACATGCATGCAACAGTTGTCGCTCCGACGTCCCCGTGCATGGAAGTAAACTGCGTTATATGACTATTCAATTGTTCAAATTTTAAGTTTTGTTACTGATTAGGTTGTTATTTCAATGTAAAAATGGACGACGACTTAGATTACGAACTGTCACAGCTAGATTTATCAGTATTTGATCAAGAATTGAACTCATTATCAAAATATAGTGAAGCTCCACCTATACTCGACATTGATGTCCATGATAGTGAATCAATACCACGGACCAAAAACAATCGTCGATGGCAGATATTATCCGACAGCGAAGACGAATCGATTCCAGTATCGGCTGATTCCGGATCTACACATGAGTGGTTTGATCCATTGGGTAAGCAAATAAGTATAATTGCATACACTGAATGTCCAGGTCTTAAGCCATTTCCGTTACGATCTAGCATGAGTGCAGCTAAGCCAGAAGATTTTTATTCATTGCTTGTCCCTAATGATATATTTGAGTATATTGCTGAAGAGACAAATCGTTTTGCTACACAAATATTGAACAAGAGTGTAACACTGTCATACAGAATGCAAAAATGGGTACCTACAGACTATCACGAAATAAAGCGTTTCTTTGGCGTTTTGATTTGGATGGGCTTAGTAAAACTACCTCAACTTTCTTTGTATTGGAGCACTAATAAATGTTTTGAGCAACCATTTGTTAAGTCTATTATAAGCCGAAATCGCTTTGAGGTCATTTTGAGGATGTTGCATTTTGCAAATAATGAAATGAATGACGATAAAAAAGACCGATTGTTCAAAGTTAGACGTTTGTTAGATATGCTGAATGATAAGTTTAAACTTCATTATACACCAAATGAAGAAGTCTGTGTCGACGAAAGCCTAATCCCATTTCGTGGACGCGTTATATTTAGGCAATACAACAAAAATAAACGACACAAATATGGAATAAAACTTTTTAAACTGTGTTCAAACCCAGGATACACCGTAAAGGTACAAGTTTATGCCGGAAAAAACTACGATAATGTGAACACTACACCAACTAATGTCGTCCTTGCGTTGTGTGATGATTATCTCGACAAAGGACACACGGTTTGCACCGACAACTGGTACACCAGCTTGGACCTAGCACGAAAGCTGCTAGCAGGACAAACACATCTTATAGGAACACTCAGAAAAAACAGGCGAGGTCTACCTCAAACAGTCGTTCAAGCCAAGCTGAAAGCAGGCGAATTCTCAGCTCAAGAAAATGGCGAAGGAATAACAGTAATGAAATGGAAAGACAAACGAGATGTGCTGCTTTTGTCAACCAAGCACTCAGTGAGCTTCAGAAGGATCAGTAAGAAAGGAAAAGAAAAAATAAAGCCGAAAATTGTAGTTGATTATAATAATGCAAAATCAGCGGTTGATCTATCAGATCAAATGTCATCTTACACGACCCCTCTTCGCAAGACAATGAAATGGCCCAAGAGACTGGCGATGGAGATATTATTGAATACAGCTGTTGTAAATTCGTATATATTGTATAAATTAACAACTAAAAAAAAACTAACAGTTGTTCAGTTCAGATCAGCATTGGTTGAGTACTTGGTGAACACAGGAGTATCAGAAAATAGTGCTCCCGCTAGGCCGAGACGATTAAAACACGAATTAAAGAAGAAGCAAGGACTGGCTTCTGCCTGTCGTAAATATTGTTACAAATGTTACAAAGAAAATTGTGCCCAATTTGGACGAATGCATGCGAGAAACAAGACAAAAAGAGTAGTAACATACTGTGAAGATTGTCCAAATCAACCGCATTATTGTATCAACTGTTTTAATTTAGACCATAGATATGTTTAAGCGCAGACATGATGATCAATATAGATTTGATTTGCCAAGTCACAAAGACCATGTTGATTATGATTAAAAACGATTAAAATATTATATACGTCGGTTTTATTATGTAAAAACCTCTTTTCTTTCGCATCACTAACTCGTCCTTGACATTCCTACTTAAAAGCAAAGTTGTAGTAAAAGTTGCGGTGCCATCAGTTAAGTTATAACTTGTCAGGCCTTGTCAGCCATATGGCATACAATTTTATACGGAAAACGTGGAAGACGACGCCTAAATCTCACTTTGAAACCAGACTGTGTTGTCAGCCATATGTGGCTGACAAGGCTTAGTTGGTTAGAAAAACGTCAGCCATATGTGGCTGACAAGGCATTATATGTGTTAAGTACACTCTAGCTCATTGGGAGAAAGTACACATCGAATATAATTATTTTATAAATATTTCGTAGTGAAGTATGGGACTATTCCCTAGGGATAGGAAGAGAGACTCGCCTCCTATTACACGGGAATAAATAAAAACGAGTTGGACACACATACCGAAAGTTTCGTAGCAGCATAAAATGTTCCATAAAATCTATGGTTTTATTTAAATACAATTCAAAATGCATAGCGGGATTACAACTCGCACTTACTTGGCTGTACTTTATTATTTGTCGTTGTGTTAGATATTGGACTATATCAGGCGTGGTTCAGTCCACACTTTAGGTACAACGCTACAGGTTCATCGGCTTATCCGTTCGGACGGTATTATTGTACAGTGCGTGCCGCGTCAGAAGAGATCAGAGCTATGCGATGGAAAGAGATACGCCTTTTAGTGAAAATATTAGATACTCCATGCTTTGCAGGCTGTAGGGCACCTTATTACTACGTAGCTAGAGTCGCTTATTAATTGAAATGGACTTGCGAAGTGGTCCTTCTGATCCTTTTTATTCTGTAACTATACTAATAATCATACCAAATTTGACGCTTCTGTGTATTGCAGTGTTCACGGTAGAGCAAAAACAAAATGCGTTTCTTGTAGCGGGACACCCTTTAATTGTAAACTTATGTAATTATTATTTTTTAAAGTTTTAAACGGCTACCTATAACAGTTCTTATCCTTTAAAGTCGGGCAGATGAATATCTTAGGTTTAGTAATAGGGTCCCGTTTTGTACGGAACAATCAATCAATGTTAAAAAAAATACTTTTAAATAATTATACTTTAAGCTTTAAAAATCGCTAAATAGTAAAAACAATTACTTAATAACCTATCGATTATTAAATCTATTGTCATATAATAATTTTATGCCATTTAGTAATGCATTATAAATTAAAATAATCATATGGTTTATATTTTCCCTTCCTACAAGGGGATTGATGTTGTAGGTTTTTGAAGCTTTGTCTTATTTGTCTCGTTATGACTTCACGGTGATTTTCAAGTCTCACAAGTATTCAGGATGTGATTTTGCGAAAAGATGTGCCTTTTCGCAAAATTACATTTAATGTAGAGGCAATCATTCTTTAATGTAGAGGCAATGTAGTGAAACGATGTTCAAATATAATAAATAGTGGCTTGCAGCTACCCTATTATCACTAAACATATTTTTTTATCTATAGTCTATTTTTTTTAACAAACGAGTACTGAGTATGTCTCTCGCACATTTCCGATATTGACAGAGTGAGATGGGTCATTGCCGTCATTGGTCAATGCCTTCGTTCTTGTTTTGAAATTGTTAAGGGCCGTTCATATTACTATACATAATACTTCTGAAATTTACTGTAGAAAAAATTACGTAATTATTTTATGATTTAAATTTGCATACTTAGTGTATTCGTAACAAAATGTTATATGATTGAGACACGATCACTATTTTTATCTATACACTTTAGCTACTCCTCATAACAAAAGAGGTCAGACTTCATAAATTTTATAACTTTTGTTATGTCCTGCCATAACCCTTCACTTGAAACCAAACGAGTTTAATTGGGTTGAGCTCACGGTGATACTTCGGCCAACTTATGACGAGACGATTTGTTGACTTAGCTACAAAATTTTTTTCCAAACGATCTTTGTTTTGCTTACCTTAATTCAAAAGTTGCAACTTTAGTATTGTTATTTCGTTACAAGCAATATCTTTCGACGCGCAGTTAGTCGAAGACTCAACCGAATGTTACTACATGTAACTACAGAGTTCATGTGGAACGGGCTTTATGTTGTTTACGTCGGCCAATAGCAATGCAGCTAAATTTTCAGTACTCGTTTGTTAAATAAAATAGACTATAGATAGGTACATCTTTTTTTCGGGGACTTAGGTACAGGCGTGATGATGTGTCTTTGTGTTTTATTTTCTAGGGTGTATACCATGTTTTGAAGCAGTGATGGCTCAGTGGCTTTGGCTATGGACTGCCGCGCAGCAGGTCCATGGTTCGAATACCGCCGCGAGCTTGAGCTTCACCGCATGGTGGAAGGGCATTTTTGCGAATGCCCGCCTGGCTAGCGACCACCCTCAAGTTGAAAATCTGTCGCCAAGCACCTAACGGTGTGTTCCGGCAGCTGTCCTTGAGAGCCAGTAATTCTAGGTTAAGCCTGTTAACACCTTCGACCACATCATCACTTACCATCACGTGAGATTGTGGTCAAAGGCTTACCTATCAGCAATAAAAAAAAAAAAAAAAATACACATGTTTTTTTGTTTTTATTTTACCTTGTTGTAGATTTTATAGATAATAGATTTATTGAAAGATAAAAGATGTATTATTATTATTTGTGCATATAAAATATCATTACAACTATGTTATTTTCAGTTGGAACAAACTCTTAGCGCACACAGTATTGGACGAGGCACTGCCGGCTAAGTTGAGAGACAAGGACAGACAGATACTCAAGGATAAGTTCGCGGTTAGTACTTTAATATCAATATTTTTGCAGTGTTTCCACTTTTCTGTAAGTTTTGCTCGTTCTCACTCATAAATACTCACAATGTACGTTGCACAACTAAAATACCAAAAAATATGTCATTTGATATAGAACTGTAGGTTTGTGTGTGACCGCATTTCACCTGATGTCATGACAATGCTGTCGATGACGATAATAATTGTATAAATATGTAACTGAGTGTCGGGTTCATCGTGTTTCTGGAGAAGATAGCACATCCTTGTAACTAAATTCCAGTAACCGATGGAGAAGAAAATCTCTCGAGTAGTCCCCACATTAAACCGAAAGACGTAGAGTTGGTAGGCCCCCCACTAAGTGGACGGTGAACTCGTTTGAGTAAGAATTTCCGAGCACTTCACTGTGTTTATTGATATTTGGATAAATCGCGTGCTCGAAAATTTTCTTTCAGTTAATAAATTAACTGTCCACAGACATACCATATACAATTTGTGATTAGACTTCCATACTAGTTCACAAACCGTGGAACAAGTGGTTTGTTCATGCAATTTTACATCTAGAAAAAAAATCATATAATTAATGCTGGCTTCGGAGGACGGATAGGCGGAGAGTTTGGTCTTCTCATAGATTAGGTACTGTAATGTATTAGTTGGATTGTCCACTGCTGAACACATCTTCCCCCATGGGGGGTTGTCATAATCTTCACGCTTGGCAGGCGTCTTGGGGATCACAGTTTAAGATATCAGTCCCTAAGAAGGCGCTGCTGCCCACAGACCATACACGGTCTGTGTTTGAAATCGCTTTCAGTCCACTATAAACATTATGACACCAAATATACCGATTTTTGATAGAAACATAACAAGACTTATACTTCCCAGTTTGGGCAGCTAAGTATTAAGTACTGTTTTATTGCAATTTGAATGATGATAAGTGTAATATGTTCGTTAGTCGTTTAACCGCGAGTGGGAGGAGTGCACTCGGGCGCAGCGCGGCTACAGCGTGCCGGACGCGGAGCTGCGCGAGGCGCTGAAGCGCGACAACAAGCAGGCGCTGCTGCCGCCCTACAGCGCCTTCTACCACCAGTACGCGCACCTGCCCTTCTCCAAGAACGCAGACAAGTACGTCAAGTACACGCCCACGCAGGTCAGTACTCCACGCACTCTCGCGCGCCACCCGGTAATGCCTAAATACAATGTTACAATTATCAGATTGCGTCATTGTAAACAAGTTTAGTGCTCATTAAAAATTAAGTCTTGTTTGTAGTTTACTTCAGTTTTGCAACAGACGTCGCTCCGTGTCCTTAAGACGGAGACGTGGCTGAATGACTCGGTAATCGACCAAGAAATATTTGATAGCAGATACACAGTATTTAGGCGTGACCGAGTAACTTCAAACTCTGTCAAAGAGGAAGGTGGCGGAGTCCTCATTGCGGTATCTAAAAAAATTACACCAATTCGCAAGCTGAAACGAGAATCTTTGGGTGAAGATATCTGGGCGGTGATCAAATTAAAACTAGGCAATTCCACCGTCTCACTCTGTCTGTGTGCTGTATACCTACCTTCTCCATCCTCCCAGCTTAATAATATGGCAGATAATATACCAGATGTTTTCCAACATAAAATGCCCTAGAAATCCATCCTATTGCTAGCTGGAAATTTTAATCTTCATAATCTGCAATGGAACCTTGGTATATCTGGCTCACTTCCTGTAACCATAAATGAAACCGATAGTCTTCTAATCGACACTCTTTCCTTCAAGGGCATCACACAAGTAAACTAAGTTTAAAATTTTTTGGGGCGCACATTACACTTATTCGGCACAAATGTCAACAATTTCGTAACAGTAACTTCTTGTCCCAACCTTTTTTTAGATAAATACCATCCTGCTTTTAAAATAAAAATGAAGCTCAAATCCAGTTGACAAAAATCCTGTAAATTATCTGTACAATTTTTTTCTAAAGTCGATTTTAGTGCAATAAATCATTATTTAACTGCTGTAAACTGGGAGGATCATTGAAATGACAACCAGACTGTGGACGAATCTGTTGAAGCCTTTTATAATGTTATTTTCCCTATAATTACCAAATGTACACAAACAACTCGCAGAAGACATAATAAGTATTCTGGTTCAGCCGTTCTTTGCTATGAAACTTAAAAGGCAATATTTCATTTTAAATATACTACACGCAAATTTAAATTCATTTATTCAATTTAGGCGTCTACGACGCTCTTATGAAGGTCAATTACAAATTTTAATATTGAAATATTCTACAATGTTCTGCCACTTTCAGCAAAAAATTTTATAGAGCCATCTTGTGTTTCTGCATAAAACTAGACCGGCGTGTTTTTACCGGTCGAGAGTTTATCACAGGCGTTATTAGTTATTAGTACATTTTGTATCTTACACACACGTGCGTTTATAACGCAAATTTTGCCATAATTTGCGGACTACCTTTTGCCGCAAAGAGTATCAGTACGATGTATTGTGGGGGTACTAAAGGACCTATTTGTGCCTGTAATTTATTATTTCATATTTTTTATTACTTTGCTCGATGTACATATTCCAAACTCTAAAACCTTATTGTTTTTTTCTGACAGATGTTTTAGGTTTTGAGTGAAGTCGTAGAATTAATGTTGCAGTTCACAAGCCCCCTTTGAATATTTACATCGAGGTAAAAATAAATTATAGGGAAACATTTAACATCAGGTGGGCCTTGTGCTTGTTCCGTGACAAAAACATAACATTCGACTCTCCATTGGCTTGCCTAAGAAACAGAATGGAACTACTCCAAGGACACCCTTGTAATAGATAATGCTTCGAATCACACTGGTACAGAGTCGAGTCAAAGTGAAGCGTCAACTGATACATTAGGGGTCAAAAATTAAAGGAATTTCAGGAGGGCTCAGAAAATAAAAAGTTTTGAATCTTCGTTACAACGGTCATACAAATTTGTTATTATTGTTAAGTCTCATGCGCCTGTAATTTATAATTACTTACTGGCAAATTACGCACTGTTAAGTGCTTATCGAGCATTCATAAAAGAATTACCCGTTTAAAGTTATTAAATAAGTGAGATTAGCGACGAAACCGTTGGCGTCGCCAAGCGCACGCTGGCTCATTCACTCGTGACTTTTACTAGACTGTAAGCAGCCCTCTGTTCAGCGCGAACTCTAGTCTCACTCTAGACACAATATATTTAATTCTACTTTATTTTTTACAGATTGCTTCGCAACTAGACGGTTACTTCGATGAAGCAGCTTGAAGCTGACTCTCAGAGTAGTCTATTTATACGTCCGCGTCGCAGGGGAAGATCAAATCCCGGAAATGATACAAAGACAACTTATTTTATTATTTCACTACAAAAGTAATGATGTTTGGATCTAGCCAGAGTCCCTTAACTATTGCTAAAGGGCTATCACTACTACTTATCTGTTCCGTGACGGTTCAATTATCCAATTTATTTATGTTAGAGGAACTATGTAGAGAGCTATCAGTCTGAAAATGCACGCCCCTCCAATGTCTACCCCTACTTGCAAAATAGTGTATATATGCAATACACGCAGCCTCGTCCATATTATTGGTTCCTCAGAGTGGTGTGTATGCGAACTGCAAACGCACACATATTTAAATAAACGTTTAGTGCAGGGGGTGCATTTTTTGGACTACTATATTACCTCGTACATTGTTAATACTATTTTGATAAGGAAATATTTATTGGATCATTTTAATTGATTGTAGGTTAAGGGAAACTATAAAATATTTATACTTTTTTAAATACTAACTAATAAAACATCTATTTTTATACTTTCCTTGCCACTCATACTTTATTTATAATAAAGATATAACACATATTTAATTTATACTTTATGAAAATGACTATTATTACTGTGCTATAGACGCATAAAATATATGTTTAAGGATTAAAGTACAGTTGTATCTATTCCTGCAATAAGTATTAAACTAAATTTTTAATATTTTATCATATAAAGCGTAATTATGACTTTATGGCTGCTTACCCACGAGCGATGTGCGGAGAAATTCTTATTAAGCATATATTCTTACTATGCTCAATAAGCTGAGGAAAATGTGCGGTGTCAGAGGTAAAAATCCATCAATAGTATAGCTTCGCTCAGCGAGCCTAGGAATGTGAACCGATTCTGTTGGTGGATTTATTTGCCGACTATTAATCAATTATTTTAAAAGTTATATAAAGTATTTTATTAGAAAAATATAAACAATATAAACAGATACACAGGTGTTTCAATTTAAATCTTTTAAATTATGTTCATTTCGTGACGTTATTTCAATCCACAGACTAGTCAGCAAACGTATGTAATCTTATAAAATTTGCTTGTCTTTTCACCACTAACACCTCAGAGCAATCATATGCTGTTCCCATGGGGGACTGCTAGAGGAATAGTTAGTGTAGTTTAGTCCCCTTGGGTACTGTCGTAGAATAGTAGGTGCTGTACAGTCAAAAGCTGTGCTTAAGATGGAGTAAGGCTATTGAACTCTTATAAACGATTCATATGAAAAACACAAAAAAAACCTGAGGGTGTGGGTGTTTCAGATCAGAGGTATATTTCTGTACTCAAAAAATCTACAACGCCTAGAGCTTACAGTGCTGTGGGACACAAAACATACCTAAAGATCACACAATGAAAACAAACAAACATTACATACGACTTAGCAAATGAATTAATTATAAAGTTGGTATAGTTTTTTTTACAGGGGTATGCCTTTATTATCAAAACACTATAAACTATATACAACACTACAGCTACTATGACGAAAGCATTTAGGCAGCAAATAGGCCATTATGGCCTACAATAGCCTATTGGTTGCCTACAGGTATATAGTCGAAATGCTCCAGCCCACCAGTTGGCAGCGTTACCCGTTTGGATTGCAATGCTACGTAAACCAAGCGAGTGCCAGCATTTTGATTATCATGTCATACGTGTCGCATCGACCAAACGCTCTGTACTTAATTTATATGCTGAAGAAGTCGGAGCAAGGGGTATACCAGCGCAATCCATTAATAATAAACTAATTAAATGCATAAACAGTAAAATAAAATAAAATGTAAAATATTAGCGCGGTAACTATTTCCAAAATATATGGAGGGGCGGCGCGCCTTCGTGGGTGAAAAGGTCTTCTTTATTGCTGCGGGACTTACTTCAAGTATATATTTTATAAAACGTTTAGGAATTTGCGAAGTTGTAATTAAACAATATATATAAGGATGATATCACATATATTTTACTCCAGTTTTAACCGAAGGAATATTGGTTTGTAAATAGAGATGTTGAAATTTCCAACTGCTTGAGATCCACATTTAAAAGTTAGCTATCACACCTAGATATCTAACTATTGATTTACTGCAAGGGTCGTATTCTATAAGAAAAATCCCGATGACAAAAATTAGAAGAAAAAAAACTTCGTCCTCAGTGTCTTTGAATTGTGGACTACTTAGAGTTGCCCATTCATTCCATATTAATTATTAACGTGCCGAACATCATACGTGTCTCAGGAGAGTTTAGGTATCTCCTAGCGGGCAAGACTCTTATTTATATTATATTAGATTTTAGAGTGTACGATGAAATGCTCGCGTATATAAATAAATAATATTTTAAAACGTCTGGCTCCGTTTCGTGTAATCATTGTGAAAGTATTAAATAGTTTAATTAGTAATTATATTAATGTAATCTAGGTTTTTTCTTCTTTTGCTTCCTGTTTCCCTTTTTCTTTGGCCACTGTAACAAAAAGTTATTATGATTCTGCAACTAATAAAATTTAGTTCAGGCCTATCGTACGCGACCATGTTTAGATGCAAATGCAAATGCCTATTATTTAATGGCCATCGGTTATGAATTTACTGTAATCTACAAATTGACATGTTTTGAGAGAAGCTATGAGAACAGTTTGTACAGCTATATGTTGGGCAATTGGAATATTAGCTTATTTTAAATTATGATAGTTCAGTCTTTGACAACTGTGGGCGGAAACTACGCGCGGATGATCTCAAGAGTAAACTGTTAATTTCTACAAAGATAGACTGACCAGTGAATGTTAAGGGGGTAGGGGGTGTTCGGCTCAGTAAGGCGGATGAGGTCAAATTATACTGGCCTAGGAACATACTTATATATTTTACCGGTCTACACTGATCGCGTCAGCGCGCGGCTTCTGCTTTACAAAGCTGTTGTCCTTGCTGATGAGAGTTGAAAATATCAGGCAGGCTACGCCTACAGAGCGATCTAGCCCTCAAGTATACCGCTGCCGGAACACACCGTCAGTTGCTTGGCGATCACGGATATCGGGGGTTATGGCATGGGAGCGTGTCACGTGTCACCAAATTGCGGTCTATTTGATCCTATATACTATTGGTGGCTGTATGCTCTGCTTAGTCGCATAACAGATGCCGAGTGGTAAAGATACTTTAATAAAATGCATAATTGGCCATTGGAAGTTTGCGAAATACGGGTAACACTAGAAATATTAAGAGAGGAGTTTTTTAAATTGATGTGAGCAAATTAGGTGGCGAAAAAGAGGCGTAACTGGAACACGGAAATTGCTTAGTGAATAGGTAACGGCATATCTGTCCGATATCTGTGTTGGGGACAGCGTATTTCCTTGAAGGCGGTAGTTATCCGGGGGAGGTGAGAAGTGAAGCTCAAGCCCGGAACAGGATAGGCATCCTACGACGGCCAGCTCGTCACTCGACCATTAACCGGGCTATCACCGCTTCAGCTATATTCCAATGTGCCTAACTATAAGTATAGGTCGTATACGATAGGCCAAGTCTCGAAGCAATTTAGATGACAATAGTTCGACCACTTTAGTTTAGCAGGAGTAAATTCGATTTATTTTTAAATTTTCAACTTTAATCCAGCAGAACTAAAGCGGTCGCACTGTTATCATAATATCATGCCAATTAATATCAAAGTTAATAAAATTGTGCTCAAGTAAAGATTGTGACGCTAACATTCTTCCATTGCATTGTAAGTTATTACGAGAATGATGAACTGTTTATTAAGAGATTTCCAATTGTTATTTTATGTATTACGTGAGACAGTTCTGTCCGCAGCTTTGTCATCGTTAACACATTAACGTGACTCTTGAATTAATAAAGCTGCTTTCCATTATTCCAATTATAATAACTCTAAAATCTACTCTTATTTTTATAAAAGCAGTAGATTTTATTAGAGTGAAATTCTGTAGATGCCAACTTATTGTTTTTTCTTTAATTTTAGTAATTATTGAAACACTTTGATCGCTTATTATGTCTCTGTTTTAGAGATTTTCCAATAAGCTTAAAGTAATATGGCAGACAGGCATATTTACCCGCGGCTTTGTAGGACTTAGGGTTGTTTCGTCCCCGAATCGCAACAATAACGTTACAATTTCTTGAGCACGATTATGCACAATCCCCATAATTTTCTTTGTATTTTTATAACCGAAAACATATAAAAGTTGCTCGGTAACCCACATTCGCTAATAGTTACTACTACACTTAGACAACACATTGAACATTCCTTCGACAAAGAGACGGACAGACAGCGATTTATTATAAAAGATTGCATGCAATGCTGTTTTCACTGTTTTCGAATTCATACGATTCCTAAATGTATCATATATACATACATCGTAAAATCAACGGAAATACGTATACCTAAACAATGAACATGTGTCGCTAAACAACGGTAACAAAGACATCTACGTTCTACAAATACATTTGAAGAACATATGCAATCGACTAACTAATACCACAACAACTTCTACCCTGGCCACATCTGTGTTATATAGATTTTATATCACCGCAATGATTAGTATACTAGCGGAAATGTGCAGTAGAACAGTGGAACTCTTCCGCTGATGGAAGTCGTCCAAATATGTATGTAAAATCATATATGTATAGCCATGTAAAATCGCGGCCGGATGTGTTGACGAATGTTTGGAAGAGTTCCGCTATTCTGCTGCATTTCCCCGTTGGTGGCAATCCTTACGTCGCTTACAATAGAATTCATTATGCTCCTGTTTACCTTATTCAAATATAAGGTAAACAGGAACGATCACAAAATATTTTATTATAAAAGAACATTATATTCTGACTGCTTGAAACGAAAAAAATATTTCAATCATTACAAAAGTTCATCTATAATTCTTTTATATCAGGTTATAATGAGTTACAGCAAAACGAAAACAAGCTTTAACTCATACTTTGTGAAGTCGAGCGAGCGGAGGACGTGATCAAATAAAACGTCTTCGTCTTCTTCATTTCACACGAATACGTACGTAGAAGGAAGTTCGCGCGCGATCAATTGCAAAACGTACTTACGAGTATACGCGTTGAAAACTGCCTAATAGAGACATGAAGAAACATGAAAAGTTTACAAACACAGATGTGGCTTAAATAAATCATTCACACATTCTACAACACAGACAAACATTTACCAACATTTCACTATTTGTTTTCCGTTGATTGTACAAGTTCAGTAGTTTTTGAACGCATCAAGTTCAGTAGTTAATGATTGTGACATTAACTCTCTCGTACGTCGATCGCATGTCAGAACTAATGTCGTGACATTAACCCACTCGTTCGTTGATCGCATGTTACAACTAATGTCGTGACATTAACTCACTCGTTCGTCGATCGCATGTTAGAACTAATGTCGTGACATTAACTCACTCGTTCGTCGATCGCATGTTAGAACTAATGTCGTGACATTAACTCACTCGTTCGTCGATCGCATGTCAGAACTAATGTCGTGACATTAACTCACTCGTTCCTCGATCGCATGTCAGAACTAATGTCATCAGCTTGTTTACTATAGAGATTTGCTACGTCACCGAGTACACTTATGCCTGATGGCGATATATGGAATTTGGCCTTTGAACCTTTTTCGGCGCGCCGGTACTGTCGATCGCTGCGTTCTAGTAAAACAATAACAAAAAACATATGCCATCGTAAAGATATGTACATGATATACAGGATAAGTCACAATAAATATTGTTAAATATCTAGCACCAAGATGTCTTTGAACGTGATCATGCCAGGAACTCCTTAGTAAATCGCATTCACGTATTTGTTTCTAAGTTAAAAGAAAAAAACAAGACACAATTTGCACAAGACACCAAAACTGTGAAATCTCGTGGGATCGAACCAGCGTGAAGTTTTGCACTTTCCAATATAGTACAGTGATATGAATAAACAGAGATACAAAACCTAGGGTTAGACTTCATAATAGTCGCGCACTCCTTCTTGTAGAGAAACCATATAATGTTGCCATGTTTGTGATCTAATCAATAAATGAGAAACAACTTCTCTTTTCAATTTGGTGCGTTGTGGCATATACGCATTCAAGTGACGGCAATATATGTACGGAATAAATACTTTTATTACGTTATGGTATAAAACTTAATCGAAATCTATTCAGTCGTTATTGAGGCGGGAGGTTACAAATACACACACAAACATTCTCATTTATTATGTTAATAGGATTTTAACAATTGGTCGACAATTGCATATAACCCCAGCATGATAAATTCTATACGATAAATATAGCTATACTTTGTAATACTGGCCGTTCACTTGGCATATTTGCACAAATATTGGTCCAAACTAAATTTAATATAGTTTACAACCGATAAAGGTATTATCGGCACAATGAAGAAATTAATACGTCATCCGCGACATGGTTTACGACGGCGACGATGGCAGAGAGGGACGCAAAATTCTATCAAAATAATAAGCAAGAATGGAGCCCAGTGGAAGCAAAAAAAACTGTGCCAACCAAACTTACAGTGAAAGGACAGGAACGAATAGAATATAATAATCATCACATTGGCGTTACGAAGAAAAATGTTTAATAAAATTCATAGTTTTATAACATCAGAAAGAAAGAAATAATTTTTTTAATGAAAAAACAACCGATTTCAAACATGAAATACGCATTAGGGATAATTCAAATACTACTCGTCAGATGTCACTCAAATTTAAATGGGACAAGATGACAAGCTCCAGCTTTTGAAAATAAAAAAAATAAAATCATCAAAATCGGTACACACTGTAAAAGAGTTATGCGGTAAGGCGGTAACAAACACAAAAAAAATATAGTCGAATTGAGAAGCCTCCTTTTTTGAAGCTGGGACCTGGGAAGACACATTCTATCCAACTCAGTTATCGTGGTATGGGATTAAAACAAGTTTTCTTTCGCTGTGACTTTGTTAGCTATTCAGTTTAGTGAGCTATAAAACATAAAATACAATATTAGGATTTATACAGGTTTGCTTGGTGCCATCGTCGCCGTCTAAGTGAAAAGCGAGCAATATTGTAAGGAACAAGTATGAGAGTTATAAGGTAAGTGTTCACCTGCAGGGCGGGCGGCGGCGCCCTGGTCCTGGCGGCGGGTTTGGGCGGCTCCTTCGTCACGAGGCTCTGGTCGAAGGTGAACGCCAGCGGCAACTGCTGCCGGTGCCTACAACACACGTGTGCATGCTCCTATCGGTCTATAGGTATTGTACATCACATCGTTTCAACTGTTGGAGAACGAGATTAGGTACATATAAAATGTATAAATACTAATGGTAGTTCTCTTCGGATGGCAGTCATTACAGCATGATGGTAGGGCATTTAGTAAATACCCGCCTGGCTGGCTACCACCCTCAAGTAGAAAATCTGTCATTGATAAGTTAGTGAAAATAATTGAATCTCATTTCTAAATATTATTGATTACAAGCACTACCGCGTGCTCCTGGGAAGTAGAAGGACCCTCCAGCTGGGAAGTTGAAGGACGCAGGTTCAATTCACGCCCGGGGTAAAACATTTTGTTTTCCAATAATGTGTAAAATATAATTGAATCTCAGTCATAAATGCCCTAATTGGGATGCAAATGCTGCTACAGAAGTAAAGTATGTATAACAATTGATATGAAACATTACAAATAATTAAAATATAAATACGAAATGTCAAATATAATATTACTAAAAGGATATCTGAAATAAAAAACATATTAGTATTATTATAATAGGTGACGAATACTGACTTATGTGAGGGCAACAGCACGGGCCCCAACAAGGGCGGCGACTGCACCAGCTTGGCCTCTTCAGCGGGCGGCAGCAGGCAGTCCTCCCAGTCCACGGCCAGCGTCTCCAGCCCAAGGGACGACTTCGAAGAGAACAGGATCGCGTTACTGCCGTGCGACGGCTGGGAACGACATCACATTTCTATTTTAACTTTTTCTTTAAAATTGGATTAGCACGGTTTGTACATAGACATTCGTTAAGTAATTATGCAACACATATTTAATTTGCATAAAGTATTCACAATCAAGTCAATAAGTCATAGTCGTGTTCAAGTACAAGTGCTATTCGGTTTAGCTGAGATGTCTCTCCGTCCCCTTAATATGGTTAACAATAAGAACCAAAAAGGTAAACTTGAGCTGTAACTCACTACGATAACTCAATTGGTAGAACATGTCTCGGCTATAGGAATGGATGGATGCGGGTTCGAGACCAGATTGTAGTAATTTTTTAGTTTTGTTAAAATATTTCGAATGTTGAACAGAACGAATTGTTTGGTAAATTTCAAATGTCAATTATTGATGCCTAGTGCAGCCCTGATAAATTTCGTGTCCAACAGAGATGTGAGGAATAATCCACCAATAGGATCTTTGCGCTCAACGTGGCTCAGAAAATAAAGCGATTCTATCAGTGGATTTTCCACACGCACCGCTCGTCTTTAACTTTAATGCAGCTCAGTCAACTAACTTCACTTAGTTCGACTCAACAATAGCCTGGGTCTGCTGGCACCTAGTCTGCAGTGATTAGGGGCCTTTAGTGTGATTAGAATGGTAATTAAAATGAGACGGATGATAAACTTTATTTTCATATTGAAACGTCATAAATTCCCGTATGCTTCGTTTTTAAACAATAATGTCCTAATGAAGTTAATGTCCATTACCATTCTATAGCCTGTTTTTTTTTAACAAACGAGTACTGAGTATGTCTCTCGCACATTTCCGATATTGACAGAATGAGATGAGTCATTGCCGTCATTGGTGAATGCCTTTGTTCTTGTTTTGAAATTGTTAAGGGCCGTTCATATTGAATACTTCTGAAATTTACTGTGGAAAAACTTACGTAATTATTGTATGATTTAAATTTGCGTACTTAGTGTATTCGTAAGAAAAAATTCTGTTCGCGTTTATGATATATAACAATATTGTAATAGTTGTATATATTATGCACTAGAACATATAAATCAAATAATTCTACTACAATTCTTGTAATCTTTCAAATTATCATCATCCTTCTGCTGTACTTTCTGCAGACACGTCAATAATAAATTGCTCTAACACATTTTGTATATGATTGTCGACTCCGAACATTTTTGTTGTTATCTTGGTTAACACATGATTGAGACAGGACCACCATTTTTATCTATCCACTTTACCTACTCCTCCCCAGGTACCAGGTATACCTGCGGGCAGTAGTTACCTCATGCCGCAGTAGATAGTCCCCGGGCAGCAGGCCCGCTAGTTGGTTGAGCACTGTATAGATGGCATTGCCAGTCTCGTCGTTGTAGTCCCCGTGCAGCGCGAAGAACTCGCTTCTATCCAACGTGTCTATGGTCACCAGCTCGCCCGACACGCCGTCCACTCGAACTAAACATAAACATATCATCACGCTTGTATTCCTTAAAGCGCATTTTGCAAATGCCCGCCTAGCCGGCGACTACCCTCAAGCAGAAAATCTGTTGACAAGCACCTAACGGTGTGTTCCGGGAGCTGTCGTTTGAGAGCCAGTAGTTCTATGTTAAGCTTTAACACCTTCGACCACATCATCACATAATATTAGATGAAATTGTGGTCAAAGGCTTACCTATCAGCAATGAAAAAAAAGGGGTAGACAGAGGATTAACACCCACGTTTCGAGTACATCGCCATCTATCGAGCATAGTACAACAAACTGTAAAAATTAACAGTGTTCACTTAATAACATGTAAACGTAACAAGTGAGGGAAATATTTTGACCACAAAATATTTCACCGTTGATTTTATGTTCGAAGCGGATTCGATCCCCTTGCAATGTAAAATTATGTGTTCTAAGATTTTTTAGTTTGATTTGAAATGGTAACAAGATATTTCGGTAAACACGGCATAGTGTTGTTTGCATGCTCTTTTGCCCTCCTATCCCATAAAAAAAGTAATTGTAATCAAAATGAAAAATTCAAAAGGGTAACGATATCACTACGAGAGTAAAGTGTTTGAAAAAGCACATCTTTCTATTAGACCAAGTGCAAATAAGGGGACATACAAGAAAGTGGGCAGTATCGAAAGTTTTGAAGCGCTCGTAGCGAAGTTTGCTTAGCCATTCTGAATCGATCAGCTAAGTTAAGCAACGTCCGCCGCGGTCATGAGTTGGATGGGTGACCGCTGGTGACATTACTACTGAGCGCTTCCGTGCTTCGGAGGGCACGTTAAGCCATCGGTCCCGGTTGTTGTCTTAGGATGGCAGTCGCAGCATGGTGGTAGGGCACTTTGCGAATGCCCGCCTGGCTAGCTACCACCCTCAAGTTGAAAATCTGTCGCCAAGCACCTAACGGTGTGTTTCGGCAGCTGTCCTTGAGAGCCAGTAATTCTAGGTTAGCCTGAACAATAACTTCGACCACATCATCACTTACCATCAGGTGAGATAGTGGTCAAAGGCTAACCTATCAAGCATAAAAAAAATAATAATAATAGTATCGCCTCCTAAAACACTGCCATCTTACACTGTGATCTTTAAGGCGACTGCCAAGGGAGATGATTATAAACCCCTCCCTATTTAGTCAATGGTAGATGTAATAGACTGCTGATGATGATAATATTCTTTGTATAGATTTGTTTTCCCTTTTTTTTCTAGTTTATATTGGCTAGCCTTTGACTACTATCTCTGATGGTAAGTTATGATATGATCGAAGATGTTGTTCAGGCTGACCTAGAATTCCTGGCTCTCAAGGACAGCTGCCGGAACACACCGTTAGGTGCTGGGTGACAGTTTTTCTACTTGAAGGTGATAGCTAGCGAGGTGCCCTACTACTATGCTATAAAGGCTGCCATCGGAATACAACAACCGTGCCGACAGCTTAGCGTACCATTCCTCCTTCCCACCCAAGACATGGCCGCTGCGGTCGGTGCTTAACTTAGCTAATCGGTTAAAAACGGCTTTGCAAACTTCGCTACGAGCGCTTCAAAATATGTCAGTTACATACCATTGATGAGGTGTGCATTGTCCCTGAGGTTCATGGAGAAGGCCAGCGAGTGCAGCTTGCGTTGGGACTGTAGAGTGCCCCCGACGTCCAGTTGGTACTCTACTATGGGCTCCAATAGCACTTCGTGCTTTAGGCTGTTCTGGAATGTCATGTGATCTTGTTAGAGCTGTCTTAGAGTACCAGACATATTTTGGTCCCATGTAAAAGAAGGCGAGCTATTGCCATCTACCGGTCACAGTATTAAACTCGGAACATACACGTCAATAAAAAAAAAAAAATATTTATTATACTGTGTCTTTCACAAATGGTCTTGGACTCGACCTGAAGATACGTATTTTTTTATAATTTAGGAAAAAGCACTAATGTTCCGCCATTGATAGTCCCGCGTGTTTTTTAATTATATGCCACTTTTTCTACGTTGATTAATTGAAACTGACGCTTAGTTCAATTTTCCCAATGTCAACAACACGCTACGTCAAATAGCAAAAAGTTTACTTCTGTGTTTATTTTCAAGAGATTTTTTCTTGAGGCTGATGCCTCGATGCCAAAAGAAAATTTAAACTATAATATGTAAATACGGGGGTGGGTTATCTAACCCACCCCCGTATGTACTTTTTACTTTCAAAGACTTTCTACAGCATTCTAAACCTTTACTGAAAACTCGTCGTAAGAGAGTTTGCACTGCTTTGTAACTCTTTATTGAACTCTAGTCGTAAGTCCAAATCAGCGGCTGAAGTAATAAGATATTCGGCGGCTGAATTAATGGACTAGAATACCAACTCAGACAGAACGTAGGTGAGGTCATCACAATGTAAATGTAGCCATGGAAAAAACATTTGCCCCAACTGCCGATTTTTACGGTTTCATAATCCGTACCGTATTACGAAGGATCCTTACGAATTCGTAATATCCGTCTGTCTGTCTGGTCGTCTGCTTTAATTCCTCCTAACTTTTAAAATTATCTCTATATATAATTGGGAAATGAATTCATTGACTAAACACGAAATCTCGAAAAATACTTGACATATAAAGCTGAAATATGACAGATAAGTAGTTTATAGGCAAGAGTCGTCAGCTAATAACGGATTAAGTAATAGGGCTGAATTAAAAAGGTAGAATTGGGGAATGAAAGTACTATGTTTTGAAGTAAGGAGCTAGACATTCAGTTTTAAGTTTAGTAGATTAAGGGCCCGTTTCAGAATGTTCGAGTACGATCCGGTTTTACTACCCAGATCATATTTAATAAATAAAACACTATCTTTGCGTGTCAGTCATCGGTTTAGCCCATCCATCGGTTAAAGCTTGAAACGCCCTGCATGTTAACGGTCATTTTTATGATCCAGTTATTTTATATGTTGCATAGCAACCCGAAACTTTATTAGGACATTCTGAAATGGGCCCTAAATATAGAAATAATAATACACCATAAAAATAGCTCGAGGGATGAATTGAGACTGAGTGGTGATGAGTTTGACTGAGTGATGATGAGGAAACCTGACGAAGAATCACAACACCTGATGTGATGCTGGTTTAATTTTTTTTTTATTTATGCCTGATAGGTTTGCTTTTTGACCACTATCTCACCTGATGGTAAATGATGATGTAGTCGAAGATGTTGTTCAGGCTAACCTAGAATTACTGGCTCTCTTGGACAGCTGCCGGAACACACCGTTAGGTGCTTGTAACAGAATTTCTACTTGAGGGTGGTAGCTAGCCAGGCGGGCATTCGCAAAATGCCCTACCACAATGCTATAACGACTGCCATCCTAAGACAACAACCGGGACCGACGGCTTAACGTGCCCTCCGAAGCACGGAAGCGCTCAGTAGTAATGTCACTAGCGGTCACCCATCCAAGTCGTGACTTCGGTGGACGTTGCTTAACTTTGCTGATCGGTTAAGATCAGCCAAGCAAACTTCGCTACAAGCGCTTCAAGAAGATTATGACTCTAATAGTTTACTTTATGACTCTCACTAATACCATAAACCTGAATGTGTGTCTTCCAAAACTTCTACACACAATAAAATTTTAGGATTTTGATGAATCTTCACATTATGCTGCTTAGGTCCTGGATGGAGTAGAATATGAGATTCCTTTCATCCTAATTAACTGATTCATTAACTATTTTCAGCAGGAGAACAGTAGTGATACAAAAATAGTGCAATTTCAGTAGTATATATATTGACTGTTCTATATAAGTATTTGCTTACTTGAAATTTGTGAGGACAGTGTATAATGATGTTGACTTTTTCTTTGGTTGTGTGATTTTTTATTTGCCAGTTTTTGTATGAACGCGGCGGGGGCGACTCGAAATCAGTGCCTGAAAATAAAGCCACAGACGCTATGAGTATGAACCATTAGAATAAATACTGCGGTGTGTTGTCTTAAAATAATTATTAAGGAATATTTGTTTTTTAATGCTGCAAGAATTGACTACGAGTATTGTAGATACCATCTAATAAAAATGGCAAAACACATAAAAAATACAAATTGTTATTACTAACTAAATATTTTGCACAAAACATTGAAGTTATATTCTGAAATCTATATATACCTTTACAAGCACAATCATAGAGTTTAATTTCGGTATTTTCTAAACTTTTCGGCAGCCTCCTTGTGCCTTTCAATATTTTCCTTGGTTTTTCGTTCCGAGCTAAAAACTGCAACACTTCAGGATTTTTGTCGTTGTCCGCTTCGGGCTCATCTGCAATTAAGGAAAGGGTCTAAAGGGTATCGCCACTCTTCGCTTAACTTAATTCAGAACGAAGTGGCAGCAAGCGGGAAGTTTTAGTATCAACAATAATTGTCGACTCTCAGTAAAATATTAGTATTAATATAGCATTTTTTTTTATGTCATTGTGACGGAACAAACACAACGCACACCTGATGTTAAGTGGTAAACTCTGCCACAGATGCAATTCGTCACTAGTAATGAACTGCACTGCGCTCCTGAGTCATCCTGCGACATACAGTTGATGAGTGCCTACAATTTCAAAGACTGCTGCCGGAACACACTGGTAGGTGCATGGCGAAAGGCTTTTTAATCGAGAGTGGTAGCTAGCCAGCCGAACATTAGCAAAATGCCCTTCCACCATGTCGTTTGAAGTTGATTTTTGAAATTCTTTCCTTATTTTTTGTTTTGTACTTAAAAGAACAGATGGCGGCGGCAAGGCTGCGTAAGCTTGGTGAGGCGATATGAGGCAGTGAGCACCGAGACAATGAAAATTTTATGTGTCTGATAAGACGGGCCACTCTTGAACCTGCGGCCTCATATGGTCTACGTTCTCCACCGTTTAGGTAGCTTTACATAACATGTTATATTTTACAAATTATTGGACCACAAAATTTTATGCGCGCATTCTGAAATGAACCCGTGTCCTCCGATTTCGCGCCCGATGCCTAAACCACTCGGCTCGATAAAAATATTTTTGTTTCTCCAATAATTTGTAAAATATGATTTTCGCTTAGCACGCGGTAGTGCTTGTAGTCATGTTAAGAAATAATAAATTACCTTCAACACATATTTGCAGACGATCCTCGTCAGCGCTGTCGCTGTCGTCATCACTGTCCATAGGGGCGGGGGCGGAGGCAGGCGCGGGGGAGGGTGCGCGCGGGGAGCGGGAGGCGCGGGGCGAGCGGGGGGGAGCTCGCGATGTGGAGGGACGTTCGGAGACGCCGACTCGAGATGGCTTCGTCTTCGATCTATTCACATTAGTTTTTTAGTTTTTTTTTGTTAGTGGTGAAATTCCAGATTTCATTCTCTTAATTAAAGTTACGTGACAAACAGAATTTGGTATACCAAAGGATACAGTTTAATATAAAATAACAGACTTAAAAAGAGTATTTATGTACCTAAGCCCATACAATCGATGATATAATAGTTTGATGTGGGTAAAGTACGGATACAAAATAATTTAAGAAATAATAATTGCTGATGAATTTAAGAGTTAATGAATGCATGTAGTTCACAATATTCTGTCTGACATGTTAACACTTTAATATTATCAAATTTTAAATTGATGTAATGAATGCACGCTAGAATTATCATTAGTACGATATAAGAATGTCAAGTTAGCAGCAATCTTCCTCCTGCTTTCGATCACAGAGATCGAAACATGGCCTTGGAATACTGTATTATAAAGATAATTAAGAGGCCGTTCTCTTATTTGACTCATTTCGGACAATTTTGCTTCGTGACTGTAAGAATGTGATACAATATATTAGTAATTTTATTTATGGTTTGGTTAGTACAACTCTTTATCTTGCATGTAGCGCGAATGTTTTTTTCAATTAGCTTCTAAATTAGTGGTAAATCACCGGCTCATTATTATAGTATATTTTGAGATTTATTTTCTATAGTAAAAAATTACTTTTTCATTAAATGAAATTTGGTTTTTATTAAATGAATAACTGAAGATGAATGTGTTATTTGTTAATTTCTTAAAGTATTGTCAAATAATTAAATAAAATACATATTTGTTTTAAATGTTTCGTAGAATAACGTGATTTCAACTTTTTTTTTTTGGTATATTTTGTATGGAACTTGAAAAAGTAGTCAACACATATGCAAAAACGTTATATGCTGTTGTAACTAATATTTTTTTATAGTCAATATCTCTTGTAGTTTTTTCTGAATCGATAATCAAACTTCACTCGAACGTAATATTTTAGAAAAAGTGTATTGGATGTTGTAGACTTTAGGAGCTAATTGAAAAAAACATTCACGCTACATTCAAGATAAAGAGTTGTACTAACCAAACCATAAATAAAATTACTAATATATTGTATCACATTCTTACAATCACGAAGCAAAATTGGCCGAAATGAGTCAAATACGAGAACGGCCTCTTAAGGAATAGTACATTACTGCAGCGGCCAGCAAAGAAGGCATTGACACTAGTTGTGGCCAAGGCTTGTATAGTGCTTTTCTCAAATAATGCGCGGAAATTAAAACAAAGTAGTACCTAGGCCGAATGTTTTCATTGAAGATACAGTTGTTACATGTACAATTTGTGAATTTTAAAGTGGACTTTCCGGGGATTATGTTGGTTTGGGATAATTCTAAAGAGGTGAAAAAAGAGGTGAAGAATTTCAGGTGGCGTTGAATTTAGTTCATCACACTCATTGTCTTCACCTGAACTCATTTTGTCGAAACAATTACTTTTAAAAATCAATGACTATCAACAAACAACAATAAAATTGCCCGCGTTAAGGTGTTCATTTGTTTTTTTTTTTCAATAAACAGCGTTCTATTTGCAAGTCAGATCGAAATTTAAATAAAACTTTTGATAAGTTACCTCCTTGGTTGCCATGCTTTGAAGTAAAAGATAGTTCCATTTTTAAATTACACGACAGATGCAATTTATTTGGCCGCTAGACACGACAGATATAGATTTTCATACATTTTTTGCCGGCCGCTGCGCGCATGTATTTGGCCATTACAGCAATTTCGATTTATCTCGAAGAAGGTTGTCAAAATAATGCTCACATTTCCAAGCATGTTTGAGAAAAAGATAATTCCCCAAAGACCAAACAGTCACTTAGATAGTTATCGCCTATGACATTGGTTTAATAAAGCAACATCGGGAAAAGTAGCTTTATTAATAAAAAAAGTTTCAAACAAAAATATTTCCCTATATAATTCCCTAGATAATTCTCTAATGAGTAAAAGAAAATGGTAACATAGCTAGTTATCGTCTTGTTATGGCTTTTTAAAGAGAATCATTAAAACAAAGATAATTCCCTAAACAGAAAATTTACTTTAATAGTTATCGCGTTGGAATTCCCAAGTGGTTTTATTAATTAATAAAGATAATTGATGAGAGAAATTTCCTTAGACCACAAATTGCAGACTACTAGTAGAACTAGCCTTCTTCCTCGTTCCCTTATGTCTCTGGTAGTCTGTGTTTATTGCACTATCACACTGAGCGTGGTCTAAACAAGACGTTGAAAATCCAAAGTTGGTTTATCAATTAAAAATAATAATTAAAGAATAGTACATTATGCAACAAGTGCACGACGTTGTTTATTACAATGGAGACGGGTTTTAAGTCTGAGATCGAAGATCGAAGGCCTAAATGGAGTAGAGATTGTAATAAACAACGCGCACGAGTTTCATACGACGTTTTTCAACACACTTGCGAGGAACGAATACGAAAATTTCATACGAAATTATTTTCTTGATCTTTGTGATAGCAATAATAATCTGATTAAGAAGGTACTACTTCAGTATGTAAAAACTCATTGGTTTGTTTTTATATGAAAAACGAACGAAATAAACTACAATCTCCTTGGTGAGAAGTGTGGGAACATTGTTTTTATTTCTATTTAAAACACTAGTGCGGTAAAATAAACAAAAAGCACGAGTGCATAATAGACTATATTATGACACTAAAATTGGTGCATTTAAAGGCCCGTTACGAGCGAGTGAGATGAAAAAATAACATTGCCTAGGCAAAAAGTAATTTTAATAGTTCACCATGGCCTTAGAACTCTAAAGTTATGTCTTTAACTAATAATTTAAAAAAAAATGAATTAAACAAGGTAATCAAAGAATAGATAATTATTTTTCCAATTTATTTTATTTTTATCTGATAGGCTAGCCTTTGACCACTATCTCACCTGATGGTAAGTGATGTGGTCAAAGTCGTTGTTCAGGCTAACCTAGAATTATTGGCTCTCAAGGACAGCTGCCGGAACACACCTTTAAGTGCTTGGCGAAACATTTTCTACTTGAGGGTGGTAGCTAGCCAGGCGCAGCTACCACCCTGCAAAAATATATATATCCCTACACAGAAGGTAACATTGTTATCGCCTATGGCCGAAGTAGCTTTATTAAATTATATTTTTATTGTCTACATAGACCAAATGATGACTTACTGAGTGAATGCTTTAGCCAAGAGGTGTCTGTAGGCTCTATATGAGCGCATCGGCGCTGAGTCCTTCTTCAAGTAGAACTCACTACCCAACACCACCACGTTACTGTGCTCTCCATCTGGAGACAAACATTGGATACATAAATATGTATACTTGCCTTTTACTACAATCTAAGCTGGTAAGTGATCATCGAAGAGCTAGCTTTATATGTTAATGATTTAAACGCACAGCTGACGTAACAAGTTATTAGGTATTCAGCTTTATATTTCCTGAGTAACAAGGTCCCTGGCCCCGTGGGGTGCTGGGCTAGAATGTCACCCCCCCCCCATTGCTACATGTGGGTGTCGTAAGAGGCGCTAAGATTGACCGGACACCGGAAAAAAATATATTGGGTGGCGGGCAGCAGTGCCTTCGAAGGAGCTGATATCTTAAACTGCGATCCCCAAGACGCCTGCCAAGCGAGGAGATTGAGGCAAACGCCCCCGTAACAAGGGAGGCTGTGTTCAGCAGTGGATAATCCGGCTAATAATGACTGCAACGCAGCAGGTCCATGGTTCGAATCCCGCCGCAGGCTTGAGCTTCACCGCGGCATTTTGAGAATGCCCGCCTGGTTAGCGACCACCCTCAAGTAGAAATTCTGCCGCGAAGCACTTAACGGTGTGTTCCGGCAGCATTATTTTAAAGCCAGTAAAAGTTCAGGCACATGAGACGTAATAACTATGTCTCATGGTGACGGGCGCAGTGCAATTCGTGAGTTGTAACGAAATGCATCTATTATAGGCAGAGGTTAGGCCGCTTTACACTTAACATCAGGTGGGCATCAAGCTTGTTCCGTCACGATAACATCACAAATTTGAAACAATTGGTTACCTGCGGCAATGACATCACAGACGGATACGGGTAGGGTCCAAGTATGGTCAGTCTCAAGTATACATTTGATCGCATTCTCGCTCGCGATGAATTCGGCGCCGTGCTCTAGGGCGAATTGTGCTAACTCTTTGTGTATCTCCGGCAGAGGCAATAGAGACTCATTCACTTCATCTGAAATAATAGGTTATATTAATAAATATTTAAGCTGATAAGCAACGGCCCTTTTACACGCATATGGCACAGGCCTCTGGCGTTTGTTCGTTGCTGTGAAAATAACACACGGAAATGTGTTATGTAGAACTGACTTTGTTTTCTGACGATTCGGGACGCTCACCTGAAAACTTAATTAACAACGCGTGCTTGTAGCACGTGGATGATTGGATGAATGATAATTATGCTTCCGTATGTGGTTTACCTCTCCCCCCCTAGAAAAATACTAAAATGTGAGCAGCCGCGCGATTTTCGCGATTCACTGCGATCCCCGAGACGCCTGGCAATAATGGCAAATCCCCCTCCTTATGGGGGAGGCATTCTTCAACGGTGGATGACGTAGCTGTTGGTGTTGCAACTACAGTTGGTACATAGTTTTACTAACAGGATGGAAAACCTTTGTTTCTAAATAAAAAGGCTTATAGCGCTTTCAGCTAAGTAGCTAGCAGCTTGGTTTAAGCGCTTTAAGACCAGCTTTGTGTGGCCTGAAAATTGTTGTTCAATAGATAGTTGATACTGTTAACTAAAAAATATACGGACTGGCAAACTAACATTTTTCACACCACCAGACAATCCCCTTGTGGTCACAGCGTATCATCGGAGATGTAAACCAGCTGCCTTATATTGAGACAGAAAACCTTTTCAATATAAGGTATAGCAATCCAAACGTACTGGCGTCCATCGGCCAAAAGTTGTTCTGCATGCACCGAAATCCTATGGATGTGGCATATGTATTGAGTGAGGTGTACCCGGGCTTTTACTCATCAAGATCTCGTGTGCACTCCCTGAAACTTCAACGGTACACAGATGCAACAATACCAAAAGACCTCCCAAACACCCTATATCTGACGCTGACCCAGGAAGAGAAATCGACCTTGGTAGGCAGAGGCTATGGGTGTGGCCAGGGGTCTTGCATTCTGACCGTGCACGAGGCACAGGGACTGACATACGAGATCGTAATTATCATCCAGATGAGAGAAAAAGTGACAAGGCTCAGGGACAGTGTTCCGCATGCGGTTGTGGCAGTGTCGCGTCACAAAGAGAGCTGCACATACTACACCGACGACAGCTCTGACACCATCGGGTTTGTGCTGCGGGCAGAAAAAGCGACGAAAGAGGAAATAACCAACCACAACCTCAAAATGGCATTGAAAGACCGCAACGAAAAGGTCGTGGTGGAAATGTTACAACGGACCCCGGGGTCAGTGGCGGGTCCATCGGGGACCTAACATGATGAAGTGACAACATAACACACAAATGTAAATGTTAATGTATTTAATTGTAGCACCATATTTATATAGGATTAGCGTAGTAACTTAAAATTAACCTTATAAACAGTAAAGTACGGCGGAAAAAAAAAATGATAAAAAAATCAATGGACTTACTTTAGTTTTTAAGGCAAAATACTATAACAACGCATAACATCATAGTTGTAAGTCAAAATGTGATGCATGGAGTATGATATAAGTAATAAGATGTAATCGGATAAAAATAAATTAAGTCTAAAAAGAGTACGGACCACGAGTCTGTAGAGCATTGTTTTAATAAAAAAAAAAAAAAAAATTTATGTGAGGCGATGCGAGTTAATTAAAAGAAAAATTGTTTAATAATTTATTAATAAGATAGTACAATTTAAAATATTTTTCTTATCAACTTTTCAACTACTGATGTGCTTTCTAATGCCCTTGTGATCTTACAAGTCTGTTGTCTATCATGTGTAGTGTAACATCATAAGTATGGTCAACATAGAACTAAAAAAAACTATCCATAATTATTATTTAGTTCCGGCTAGGACTCGCGTAACATTAACCAGATATTGGTATATTATATACAGTAATACCCCGACTTACGCTACCCCGTTTTACGCGAATTCGGAGATACGCGGTTTTTCATTTTGATTGCCGCGCGCATCGGCTCTCTCACTTCGCCCTCTCAGTGTTCAGTTTGCGACAGGTTTAAATGTTTATACTACACCTGCTCGGAAAGTACCTTGATACTTAATCAAATTTACGGTAGAAAGTACGTCATTGCATATCGAACAAATATGCGGCGAGAAAACGCATCTGAGCGTGAGAGAAAAGTGTATGAAAATCCATTTCTTACGTGGTTTTTCTTTTTTAATTTTGGGTAAGACTATGCGCTGGTAACCTAAATATCAAAAGCCAAAAAGTTTTTACAGTGAGTTTTTATCTCCAAGTTCGCAAAATAACACTGGCCACTAGCTGTGTGTTGGATGGTGTCAAACAATTTGAAAAAAGAACATGTGAAAATTGCAGACGCCATTTTCAATTTGTGTGTTGTTTGAGGATTCAGTTTTCGTAGAAGAGTAAAATAAAAGGTAGGTGTAGTATAAAGCACTATGTATCACTCGAGAGAAAGTGCGATTCCCGATCTCGGGTGTTTTAAAGCGACACCCTCGGCGGTAATCGGTCACTTTCTCCTCTCGGTGAACAATGTACTATTTCCGCGTGGAATTGTTTTACTTGCACAGTGTGTTTTACTTATAATCTCTACTGATGACATAAAAAATGAGTCATTTCAGCCTAACAAGAAAAGGAAAACCCTGTCTTTGGAGTGGAAACTGAATATATTAAAGACTTTGAAGCATAAATTAAAATTTGTGAATTGGCAAAGAAATTTGACCTACCGGAATTGCAAACTTAACAGAAGGACTCAGTTCAATTGAAAAGGAGTTACCAATTTTAGGAAAAAAATATTCTAATGAAGAACGCGTTTCTACTACAAACGGGGAATGAAATTTTGCGTGAGAAGAAGAAAAACATAACTCGTCAGGCAACATTGTTAGAATATATGAAGCCTTCGATATCTAAATAACTTCGGTTTATTCATTCAAATTCAAATTCATTTATTTGCAGGAATATAGGTAGTTTAGAATATAGATCTTAGAATTATTTGAGTAAAATATGTCCACTATATTCTACCCTTAATGGGTGTGCAAAATTCGTTTACATGTCAGTGAAGAATAGGTACATACGATTTAAATTCATTGGAAACTAAATACATTATACAACTGCAGTCAAGAAACTAAAAATAAGTGGTATTTGTATTGGTCAGTTCTCATTATTCAATTTTATATTATAATGGTACAAATAATTATTTAATAAATTATACATTTTAATATTGATCACATTAATTAAAGAAATACATCAAGACACAACAAAAAAACTACAAATTTAATAACATTGAACATAATTAAGTAATTTAATAATAATAACAGTAAACATTGGCCGTGAATTATTTAGATGTCATATTATATCTATACACTAATGTCAATATTTTTTAATGATCGGTCAGCAAGAAATTCATCAATTTTGTAATATGATTTATTAATCAGTAATATTTTTTAGGTTACTTTATTCATAACAATGTAAATTGTTTTATTATCTTACACTTAATTAAACATTTTTCTTCTAAATTATTGTTTTCTTTAAACTCTGGTCCCGATTAAATATACTTTATAAATATTTATATGCAGAGTTGAGCTCCGACTTACGCGAATTCGACTTACACGGCAATCGCTCGGACCCACCTACCGCGTATGTCCGGGGTATTACTGTATATATATATTATAGGACTACAAAAGATGACATATACCACTGAACATGATTTATGTAGATAAAATAGTAAAGAAACTGTCTGTCAAAATATGTAAATTTTTTGCACCTACGTGAAATAAATACCCAAAATCATGAATACTAAGATAATTCCCATGTAGGCTGAGGATGTCGTCATCATCGGAGATGTAAACCAGCTGCCTTATATTGAGAGAGAAAACCTTTTCAATATAAAAAAAAGTAGTTCCTGCATTAAGAAATATATTATCACATCTCTGTGGGATTGCACTCCCTCATTATATCTTCGTTGGGTGTCGCAGGAGGCAACAAAGAGTAAAATACCGGCAGATGGGCAGAAGCACCTTCTGTGAAACTGCCACCTTACACTGCAATTCCCAAGACGCCTGCCAAGCATGTTGACTATTGCAAACCCACCTTAAATATGGAAGACTGTGTTCAACAGTGGACATATTATTCACATTCAATGGATACGAGATAACAGACAACAGTTTGTGAAGATATAAAACAGTATTTTGCCTTTGATCACCTCACCTGTTCTCTAACCACCATGTAAAATATTTACGTATAAACTTACTTGGAAGTACGAACTTGCAGGGATGCTGATCACAGGGCTGCGGCAGCTTACAGGGTCGTTGTATGTGCACTCTGCCATCATAAATTTCGGGGTAAACCACCTCGGGTATATCAGATTTGTTTACCTAAAAAATCATATAGGTTGTATTCCATACTATATTTGATGGGGATTGTGGTTGTTTTTATACCCTCATCCTCTAGGGGAATATCGATGAAGCATGGACAACATTGACGAATTTTTAAAGGATAAACTATAAGCAAGCAACAAACGGTTCATAGAAGATATATAAGAATAGAAAGACTTTGTGAGGAACAGCATAATAAACACATGAATGTGAAGTGAATGAGGATATTGACGAAGTCTTATTTTTTATTTTTGTTGTGACGGAACAAGCTCGAGGCCCACCTCTACCTGATGTTAAGTGGACTTACTTCTGCCTACAACAGATAAATTTCGTCACAAGTCACGAATTGCACTACGCCCGCCACCTCGAGACATAGTTGTTAAATCTAATGTGCCTGTAATTTTACTAGCTCTCAAGGACTGCTGCCGGAACACACCATGGCGGTCAAGCCTGCGGCGGGATTCGAAACGGACCTGCTGCGCGGCAGTCCATAGCCAATGCTACTGAGCCATCACTGCTTCAAACAGAGAAAGACATGCTGCACACATACTGATATTCTTCACTATCAATACGGTGCAATAATTACATTGTCAAGTCAAATTTTACCACAACGAATAAAATATCTTGTCAGATCTATTGATTTACCTTAAATAAGTCTTCTTTCGGAAATATAATTTCACATTTGTAGTTTTCTGCCCTAAGTGGTATCTGTGCCGCTGATGTGTACTTAGTAGGGAAGAACTGGATTCTCTGTGCCTTCATTTTGAACTCTGCCTCGTACACCGTCTCTATCAATGGTTTGGGCCGCAATGCCCTGATGCAATTCGTAGTCACCCAAAGGTTTTTGGCCCATTCTAAAAATTCTTTTTGTTCTTTAGCATACTTTTCTTTAGTTTCCTGAAATTTAGATATAAACAGTTGCCAGTGATTTCCCGGTTTTGGTTATACAGAATGGATGTTTGAGAAATAACTGTATGGTCGAAGTCAAATCAGAAAAACAAAATTTTTACAAGAATTTGATTAGTATAAAAATATATTTGCTAAACCAAAACTACGAGTTGAGAGCCCGTCATTTTGCCTAACATGCTACTAACCACCAAAATAAGTTATCGTATTTGATACTTTATTTATAATATTCTCTTTATACCTAATTAGTATAGACGGTAAAACCTACGTTTACGGTGTTATTTACATAATAATAATAATAATAATAAAGCCTTTATTTTTCCGTTATTACAGGTTTTCTTTTTAACATTTATCTTATCTTATCTTACATACTAACAGATCCCTTTCGGGTATAGGCCTCCTCCAAACTCTTCCATTTTTCCCTGTCCTTGGCAATATTTATCCATTCTGTTCCAGCTATTTGTTTTATATCGTCTGACCATCTTTTCTTTGGTTTCCCCACTCTGCGTTTTCCTATTGGCCCCTTCCATGTTGTTGTTCTAAGCGTCCATCGCTTATCTTTATATCTGGCAATATGTCCAGCCCATTTCCATTTAGATTTCATAGCAAAGTTTAGAGCATCTATGACTTTAGTCTTGTTTCTTATTTCAGTGCTTCTGATTTTATCTATCGTTTTTAGTTTTAGAATGCTCCTCTCCATTGATCTTTGGCATGTTGTTATTTTGTTTTTGACTTTGCTTGTATATACCCAGGTTTGGCTGCCATATGTTAAGCAAGGTAGAAGGTTAGTGTCCAGTACTATCTTTTTGAGGTTTAAATTATAGGGTCCTTTTAAGATCTCTTTTTGTGCCCAAAACTTTCTCCAGGTTGTATTGATTCGTCTCTCTACTTCCTCTTCATTGTTGTTTTCTTTAAACGATATTTGTTTTCCTAGATATATGTACGAATCAACATAATCTATATTTTGGTTGTTTACTATGATTGGTTTTGTAACAGAATTTGTCATTATTTTTGTTTTGCTTATGTTTATGTTAAGGCCGACTTTACTGCTTTTCTGTGCAAACTGGCAGGTCATTTCTTCTAGGTCTGTGGCAGAGTCAGCGAAGGTTGCAATATCATCGGCAAATCTAATGTGGCTCAAATATTGGTTTGTGAAAATTTGTGTTGAGGAATACTCCCCGTAACAAGGATTAAGTTGAACAAAGTTGTGATGAATGTAAGCAATAGTGGGGCTCCATGTTTCAGAGCTTCATTTCTGATGTTGTCCGGCCCTGGACTTTTGTCATTTTTTAGCCTTTTTATATGTTGTAGTGTTTCCTTATCATTAATCGGGTCTATGGTTGGATTAGTAATAATTCCTTCTTTTTCTTTCTCATCTTCGCTATCCAGGTCCTCTATTGGTCCTTTATAAAGTTTTGAGTAGAAAGCTGTTGCACATTTAAGCACATCATTTCGGGTTTTTGTTTCTTTTTGGTTGTCATTTAGATTTTTTATCCATGTATTATGTTGTGTTAGTTCTTTAACCGAGCGTTTCGTACTTCTATATGTTCTAAGGTTTTTTTCTATGATTTTCTGTCTGTGGTTATTGTAGTCTTTATTTATTGCCTTGTTAGTTTTTTTTAAATAGGTTTCCTAGATCTTTTTTGTTCTTGTTTTTCTTTGCTAGTAATTCTGAGCGTCTCTTTATTAAGTCCTTAGTTTCATTTGTTAAGATCTCTTTATTTTTGTTGTGAGGTTCGTTTTCTATTTTCAGACTCTTTTGGATGATGTCTTCTAAAGTGTCATAGTAATCCTGTACTGTTGTTTTGTCTTCTATTTTGTTATTCTTTTCAATGTTTATTTGTAGGTTTTCTTGGTATGTTTTTATGTTTTTTTCTGTTTCTAGCGATCTTGGTCCATTGTTGAAGTTTTTTCTGCTTAGTTTGATTGACTTTAGATTGAGACTAGCTCTTACCAGTCGGTGATCTGATGGGAAGTTAAGTTGGTTTATAACTTCTACGTTTGAAATCAGTTCAGGTTTATTTGTAATTATAAAGTCAATTTCATTTTTCGTTCTTTGGTCTGGTGATGTCCAGGTCCACCTGCGGCTCTTTCTCTTTTTAAAACAGGTATTCATTATCATCATTCCATGTTCCAGAGCATATTCTATCAGAGTCTCTCCTCTGCCGTTTCTTTCACCAAAACCATATTTTCCCATGACTAGGGTTTCATGCGTTTTAGGCTGGCCAATTTTTGCATTAAAATCTCCTATGATTACTGTCGTGTTCCCCGTTAGTTCCTGAGCTTTTCTTAAGTCCTCATAAAAGTTATTGATTTCTTCTTCTGTACATTTCTCGGTTGGTGCATATACTTGGATCAGAGAGATCTGTGTTCTTTCAAACTGTAGTTGTAGAAGCGCCACTCTTTCCGATATCCCAGTGAATTTCACAATGTTGTTTTTAAGGTATTTTTTTATGATAAACATTATATTATAAGTTATAAGTGCAGATTTTTAGTATGTTGCTATTCCGTGTTGAGTTGTTATCTATTTTTAATGGTTGAGTTGGAGGGTGGTGGTCTTCGCTCTCCCCACGGTGACCAGCCGGCTTGGGGATAGGTATTGTTTTATTTATATTGTGGTTGTTGCATAGTTCTCTGTTCCGGTTGGCCGGCTGTGTTATCCTGTGCCTTAGATGCTGAGTTTGCTCTGGGACGAAATATTCTGTGAACCTTATTTATCCTTTTGTCTTGTTTTGTATCGGATGGTGACTTAGAAGGCGACCTCTTCCTCTTGTTTTCTCTGTCTTCTTTGCTTTTCACGATGAGTTTGTCGTATCTTATATAAGCAATATTTCCTTTCTTCTGTTCTTCTTCTTTTTCCTTCATTAGTTCTTTCCTTTTCAGCAGAATTTCTTTTGGGTAGTCTGGAGTGACATAAATTCCAGAAGGGAAATTTTTGTTGTTTTTAAGCAGTTCAGTTTTTCTCCAGGTAAGAGTGAGTATCACCATAATTGGTCTAGTTTTATCAGGACTGCGGTTTCCCAATCTCCTTACGTCACTAACCTCCCATTCATCCCATTCCCGCACTTTTGTATTGTTACATATCTTGTTAAGGGTTTGAATGACTTTTTCCCTCAGTTCAGCACTATTTGTTTCTGTTTCAGTAACACCATGTAGTATTACGTTGTTTTTACGTATTTCTTTTTGGAGATTGTACATTTTACTCTGCAAAGTTTCTATTTCGAGTTTAAGTTGCTTATTTTCTTCCACCAGAGGTTTAAAACTTTCGTTTAGAGCACTTGAAACTTCCAATGAAAACTTTTTTGCAAGTTCTTCGTTTTCTTTCTTGAAGTCGACCTTCATCTCGTTTATTTTATCTAATAATAATTGGAATTGAGGTTCCATCTTTTTCCAAAATTTACCAATTTGGCCCTCTTTCTTACGCTGGTAACACTTTGTAGCTGGCAACACTGGGGTGCGTTTAGGCGACTTAGCCAGGATAAGATTTAAACTAGATAAACATTAAACACCCCGTTTACGGCCTCCTCGAGGCGAAAATTTGCACAGGCTAAAATTTTATATGCCCCGTTTAGGCGCGTCCGCTTGGTTAAATCTTCGCTAAGTAGATTAAATTTTAGCGACCTTTTGAGGTCGCTAAAATTTCGTCGGCTGTCAGATGTAAGTTACATGTCATGTTACTTCAATCATAATACCAAAGATTACGGAAGGGCGGGAAGACATACTATATAACAAGACAAGTTGTGTACATATGTTGGTGTTTTCCTGTAGGTATTCTTGTTGGAATGTTTTGTTTTTTTTTTTGTTTACATTTTTCCTCTTTATCGCGGGATTAGAGAATAATAATAATGTATATTATATTTAATTGTATTGTATCCAGGATTTCTTATAAATTTTTCAAGATTTATAAAATTATATAAACTTCGTTGCCGAATGTCAATTGAATTTGACAACAATAATTGACGTACGGCTATGACACCGTTTAGGCGGACCGCATCGGCGAAATTTTCGTCTGGTGAAAATTTATTCGACTCGCCTAAACGCACCCCTGTGCTAATTGTCAGTCTGACAGTTTTGATTGACACTTGGTTGTCAAATGGCGGAAGTTGACGACTCACGTTCGTCGATTTGAGGTTACCTTTCTATGTATAGTTGTTGATATGTTGTTTTCCACGGTTTTTTTTTGCGTGATTTTCAGCAGATTTTCGAGTATTTCCAGTGTTCCACTTTTAAAAACTGTGTACCGTTAGCCACTTTACGTTTCTAGAAGCTCTAAAGTTTAAATAAATCACTTTTTCCCACTTTTTGTTGGTAAAATCGGAGGAGCCTAATAACTGTGATGTTTACTTGAGAGCTGCCGAACCGGAAGAATCATTTTTTGTTATTTACATTTCCTTACTATACTTTTTGTCTTTAAATAGATAAGAGTAATCAAGCTCAGTAAAAAAACGTTTCTATTCATCGCCAAGCACGGAAAAAAGGCAAAGAAAGTTCTGGATTTATTTTTATTAGGACATTTTATTGTATAACTAGCTTTTGCCCGCGGCTTCGCTCGCGTTAAGAAGTATTATTATTATTAGATAGACAGATAGAAAACTCTTTATTGTTACACCACTTTAGAAATATAAAAGATTACACATTAAATTATAATAACATAGTGCTACAATGGGCGGCCTTATCACTAAAAGTGATCTCTACCAGGCAACCTTAGGATGGAGTTGAATGAATAAAACAATAGAGGCGGGTGTAGTCCAAATACATAATCAAATTTCATAAAAACATTTTAAAATAAAACATATTTTAGTGTAATTTCAAAATATTATTAATTAGGTATAGTTTTTGCGGCTTTACTTTTGTTTAGTGTGTGTAAAAAATTAGGGCCTATAAAACTTCTTTGTACACAATATTCTTAACTAATCTGTCATTAGGCGCACAAATTTAATAGAACAAATATATATTTTTTTTAATATATCTATTATCTGTGCACTATGCACAAAAATGGTTAATTCAAAGTTCTCTCCAAAATAACTCAATGTACATGGCGCTAGCATACAGAAATTCGTATACTTTAAACTGAAAAGTTACTAATCTTATATAGCCTGCATCTCAAAATCCTTTCTTAGGGGATGCCTACGTCATAGTAGCTTTATGCATGCAAAGTCTCAGCCCGATCGGTTTAAAATAGACAAAGTTTCATACAAACTTTCATCCATTATTTTATCCCCTTGGGGTAGAATTAATCAAAATCATTTCTTAGCGGATGCCTACGTCATAACATCTATCTTCATTCCAAATTTCACCCCGATCCGTCCAGTGGTTTGGGCTGTGCGTTGATAGATCACTATGACAGTCAGTCAGTCAGTCACCTTTGAGTTATATATATTTAGATTATTTATATACCGAGTTCGATTCAATGTGAAACATTCAAAAATAAGCTTTAATTTTAATTTAAGAGATATTGCCGACAGTATTTTTCATATCACTGTTTAATATCCTCGCAATTGAAATGAAAGTCGTCAATAGTTCATGAATACAACCAGTTTTATCTGCACTCACCTATGACTAGGGTAAATTATGTAAATAAATAAATTACGCACATCTCGTCTAAAATTCTTGTAATATGCACTCATAGTATAATCAATTATTCATTACTCTTACCTCAAACACTGCATAATCTGCCTTTATTGGCTTCCCAATGAATGCTTTTGGCAAAATCGATTTGTTTAGGGCACATAACACTTTCATACATTGTCGATGTTCCTCCTTAGTAAGCGATGAGAGTTTTGGGTGTAGTTGAAATGCGCGCATCCCAGGCACAAATACTCTAAACTGAACTTCATTTTGCTCATTCTATAAACAAATATACAATTATTATAATCATAAATCGAGAGAGTGTGAGAAATTACCATACTAGAACCTTTTATTTCGCTAATACACAGTCAAATAACAAAATAAAATAATAATATGTAAAAATAAAATATAGTTACTTAATGTAACTGTAACTCAGCGCCATATCTATCTATATCTATGTATATATTATATATAGATATTATTATTACATATCTAGGTCTGTAATTCTTTGAACGTATCAACACTAAATATTTAAATTTAGTTATAATTCATAGACTGCGAAATGGCAGGTTCCATAAATTTCACATAAATCTCATTCTACCAACTGGCAAAACGTATGTGTTGTGTTCCACACACACATATTAGACACGACACGCACAGAGCGTTAATCAAGCTGTATTATCGAATTATTCAATCCCTGAGGTTGATGATATTTTAATTAATAGAAATTTATCAAAGGTGATAGGTTAGGTATCTTCAGCAAGTGTTTCAAAAGTTTGCCTTGATAATAATAAGTGTACCCTAGCAAAGTTGCAGGTGTAAGCTAATGCATGTACATATACCACTTGACCTAAGTACAAGGCAATATAAGATAGTATGAATTTATAGTTTTATGAATAGATTACTCACAGTTTGATTTTTAATGACTTTGCTCCAATCAATTTTCTTTTTGAGGGGTTCATCATCTTCGTCATCACTAGATATTAGGGGATTCCAGAACTTGTTCTGTATTATTTTCTCTATGGTACAATTGTCCATGTGCTTTACCTCAATATAATTGAAACCTCCACGCCATTGATTCCTGTAATGTAAAAAATAAATAATTTCAATCACACCTATTCACTAAGGTTGGAGCCTTTTGATGGAGACATAGTGAGAGACTTCTTTTACATTATTTCCACACCTTCAATTTCATTGAATAAAACATATGTTTTAAAATACAATCTACCAAAAAAAGTTTAAGTGACAACTGACAGAATAAACTCATATTAAAAAAAAAAATTGTTTCTATTTACTACATCCTATTTACTATTACTAACTTATATTTATTTTTATAATTTATAATGCACTAGCAGATTACTAGCTTTGTCCTGATGCATGAACCACCACCCGTAGGGTGCAACAAAAGAATTGCAATTGCCCATTTTTTAAATTTTTAGATTGAATGTTTGTCAGTGGCCACTGAGGGAAACTCAGTATGTTTTTTCTTAATCAACCTTGACAAACATCACGAGAACTGCATTGTCAGAACCTAAAATTGAGGTTTCTTGGGGAGGATATGTGTAAAGATTATGGCTACCCTAGCCATATTCTTTACAAAATTTGAACTTTTTGTTTAGCAAAATGACTATGCGCCATTCCTTTCTCATCATCATCTCAGCATACTCACTGTGACTAGGTTAAATTAAAGTTAATATGTAATAATGTACAAAACATAAATTATTGTTAAATAGTATAATATTCGTACCAATCATGTTGACGAAAATGTTCCCTGATTGCTTCCATTTTTTTGAGCTAGATGATTATATGCCTGCACTGGAGCTTCGTCCGTGTCTCTGATTTGACTTCTTGGTTTATAACATCTTATTTATTCAAAATTATGATTGGAAACCATGAACTTATCATTTATTATTAAAGCATCCTTGGTGCAAACACAGTAATTTTGTCACCGGATACATTTGACGCTCTTTTTTTGTGGTAGTTGCACTGTAATTTAACGAATTCAAGTACTTTATTCAGACTTACTTTTGGTAAGTATTTAATTAAGGAAATATCTCAAATCGCTTAAGATTTTTGATCAACTAACATACAAACAACATAACCTAACCTTTTATACCATACGGCTTGCTTACCATAAACTGTCACTCACTGTCACTAACTCACTAGGGATGCTCGATGATCATCGATGTTAAGAGGTTTAACGCCATAACATCGATGTCACCTGTTTTTATTAATGAATGTATTGAAAATCTATTAAATAACTAATACATTAAGAAGTATGGCATCGATATCACATGAAAAAAATTATATGCAATTATTGAAAATCTAAAAGTATTTTGTAATATTCTATTATGACAACATACATAATATCAAAAAAACCGATGTCAAGGCGAGACATCGATGTCACATGGAAAAAAATCTAAGAATATGTTCAAGATCTAAAAGTATTTTACATTCTTAACAACTCCAAATTTGAAACTTGCATTTGATTGCATTGTATTTCACTATTTTTGTCATTTTCTAAACAAAAAACATTTGGTTCACGTGCCCAGCCGAGGGTCAGTGATATCAAGTGAATATTTTCGGAATTATTATTTATTTGTTAGTTCTATACATTCCTCGTTTCACTCACTTTATTCATAAAAAGGATACATCATTTCAAAATGTGCTCTATGTCAAAAAACAGTAACATATCAGTAAGTATCGTGAACACACATTAACACTATAAGTAGGAAGGTACTACGAAGCTATGTAATTAAGCATATAAATTAAGCTAAACTTATATATATCTATTATAATTAATTTAGCTATTAATTATGTTAGAAAGGGACTGAATCCCACAACATAGGGCCACCCTAGTGTGAGATTCAGGGATACTTGTTTACACTATACATGTTATTTGTACCTAGCTATATTTAAATTAGTATACACATAAATTACATGAAAGTGTAGCCTTGGTTTCCGTATGAATAAAGTTTATTATTATTATTGCAAACGAGGAAATCTCAGAAATATATCATATATAATATGAGTAATTATTAGTGTGGGTTTAGTTTTTCTTAGGGTACCTGCCAAAATCACATCATAAAATATCGGTTCATCATATTGTGAAATAATCCTTATTTTTATTGTTTGGTGAAGCGAGTGTAAGTAATGATAAATGAGCTATTTTGATATGTTATTCTATTCTTTGTCGCTGGAGCAGCTTGTCGTGTAATCTGGTTAGCCTTAGGAGTTTGTAGTGTAGATATGCCTGTAGCATTATGCGACTCATTGTTCTTATTCAGTATTTATAGAGGTTCACTCTACTGTCGCTATCATTACTATCAACATTCATCATCCCTTCTTAAGGGCATGGAGGAGACGAATCTTATTGATTAAGTACCTACAAGTGTCTCAGAAATGTAAACCAAGTCATCTTTATATAGTATGCCCTCATAAATAATATTCTAGCTAGCGAATACCTATGTTACTATATAATATTACATATTGCTTAATTATCGGTCTGATAAATAAAGGCCAGCCTTTTTGAGTTCAATCAATCAACAACTGACAGATAATATTATTATCTTGCGTATGTTATTAGAAGATATTTAGTTCTTCATCATCAAGAACAGCGTCAATACGGATGAACTGTACAAGTCACGTTTAATCCCTTACGCCGCTTCATCCCATCACAGGCACCTCACACCCATTCACTATACTTTTTCAGTAAGTTTTTGAGTGGGGTGAACTCTTTTAGAATCATTAAGGGTGAATTAGCACCGATAGTTAATCATACCTAAAAACCTTTCTAATTCCTGCCCATTCTGAAAATTTTTAACTTTGGTCAGGGCTTTTAATTTATTTTCATCTATTTTAATTTCCTCTGCACCTAACTTATGACCTAAGTACGTGACCTCGGATACTTTGAACTCACATTTGTTGCAATTAAATTTGATACCAACCTGTTTGGCCTGTCCGAGTAGTTTTTGAAGTCATAATAGGAATATCTTGCTCTTTCTCACTAGACGCCCACAAAAAAACATCATCGACGAATGAATCAACTCCCTCGAGTTCTTCTAGGAATTGTTTGACTCCGGCATGGAATATTTTTGATGCTGAATTGATACCGTACGGTAAACGAAGATATTGGTAACAATCAAAAGATGTACCAAACGTGCAAAGGTCTACACTTTTGTCATCCAATCATATAATACAGAACAACTTGTTTACTCTAATATTTAGCGCCTTTTGGTTAGGTGGCAATGTCCGTAAGAGTAGGCAGTGGAAAATGTGGGCGATGAATAACGTTATTCAATGGTCACGCGTCCAGGCACAGGCGAATTTTGTCATCCTTTTTCGCTGCAACTACAATTGCATTCACCCAGGACATAGGATGAGTCATCTTTCCGTGGATTCCAGCTTAATTTCCAGGCTATCTTTCACACCTAGAGATGCATCTCCCACCTTTGTAACTACATGTTGGGTACGTGCAGGCTGGTATATCCATAACATTTTTACAAGACCCTTCTCTTAATTATAAAATTTTCTACAGATCCAATGTCAAAAAAAAAATATGCTCAAACAACTTCTATCCCATTGTAATGAGCATAATATATTGAATGAGAATCAGTTTAGTTTCACAAAGAGCAGATCCACAATAGATGCTGGTGCTCAATTGATGTCACATATACTTGAAGCCTGGGAGAGTTCACAGGATGCTATTGCCGTATTCTGTGACCTTTCTGAAGGCATTTGACTGTGTAGAGCATCGCACTCTAATTCGTAAACTTTCACATTATGATATTCGTGGAAAAGCTCTGGATCTTATTAAGTTATATCTGTCAGACAGGCTACAGAAGGTTGGAATAAATGGCAATACTTCTTCCGGGTCTTTGGTAAGAATAGGTACAGCAAGGAAAAATTTATGACCCTTTCTGTTTCTAGCGTATATAAATGATCTGCCTTGCATGGTTAAAAATTTTTGCGATATTGTTTTAGTCGCAGATGATACCTCCCTGATTTTTAAAGTAGGTAGGAAAGATAATGAACTTATTTATGGAAATAATGTGTTATCTATGATCTCTAAGTGGTTCGCGGCTAATAATCTTCTCTTAAATTCAAAAAGACCAAATGTTTAAAGTTTTCTTTACCAAAATGTTACTTATGTTGAACCAAACATTAAGTTTGGCCTAGATAAACTCTCTTTTGACAATGCGTCAGTCTTCCTGGGAATCAAAATGGATTCAACTTTACAGTGGAATCCACATATACATGATCTATCCGGAAGACTTAGTTCTGCTGCATATGCGGTTCGTATGATAAGACAGCTAACACATTGTTAAAAAACTTTTAAAATAATGTCCTCGAGTTTCTTGCCCGTTCTTCTCGCAGTGGCTCTATAATTTTTGTTTGCTGAACGTGCCAGTACAATGTACTATAGTTCAATATTAAAATTTGTAATTGACCTTCTTAAGAGCGTTGTAGACGCCTAAATTGAATAAATGATTTTGGTTTTGACTTTGAAAATAGTATGGGGCTCTGTGATGTTGACAGGTTTCCATGTTATAAATATTACGAAAACATGGGCAACATATTTAACTATTACCGTTCAATTTAATTATTAAGATAATTACAAAAACATCGATGTTAAGAAACATCGATGTTTTGGGTTCGATAAACATCGACCATAGTTGTTGAGCTGTCGATGATTTTTTGCAACATCGCTTATCCCTAAATCTCACCATAGGTTATAATTTACTACACAGATTAATAAGCAGTTCTACCAAGTGCCAGCTGTAGATATGCAAAGAGTATGTAATACAGAGTAGTGTATTGTTGTAGTATAGAGAACGCAGGGTAAGGATGTGAGATTAATGGAAAATAATCAATGATATACAAATCAAGTTTTCATTATTCAAAATTAAGCGATTTATCAAAAATCGATTTTAATAGAAATAAATAATCAATTTTGCGAAAAAATCGTTTTTTTTTATTTGTATTTAAAAGTATATGTATCTCATGTTCCAATAATAAAACTAAGAGATTCATACTAACAATTTAACAGATTAAAAATCAAATAAAATTATATGACAAAATACAACCAATACAAAACTAAAAATTGAAGGCAATGAACCTTTAAAATTTCAAGGTAAGGAATTAGGAAACCAAATAGCAATGCAGATTTTAATACTATTTAATATTCAATTTGTATTAATTCTAAACTACCTTCGCCAGCCGCTTTTAGGTATTTTATGGTTAGAAAACCTTTTTGTTGTTCACCAACAACGGTTTCAACTTTATCTCACTCACCATTACGCTGAAACTACTTTACAGGCATACATACAAGCCTACAGATGGCGCCGTTTTTATTTAATCAACGTATACGTATAAACTTAATTCGAGATTTTTCATACAACGCATAGATGGCGCTGTTTATAAAATTGAAACATACTGCAAGATTTTTTTCAGCCATCGCATAGATATGAGCTGTTTTTGAAAATCGATTTAAACACGTTATTTATATACTAGACTATAATAATAGGAAATTAAAAATCGATTATAATAAAAGGATAATAGACACAAATGAAAATCGATTATTTTTTAACATCCCTAACGCAGGTTGACATAATATTACTAGCTCATAACAAAATTATTTATTGACATAATGATATTAGATCGCAAACAATATAAAATATAAAAATTGTTACAGTTTTTGTAGCCAAGTATTTAGTTAATCGGTGTCATGTCATGCATGTTAGCCGCAGGCGGCTAAGATGTGAGGTTACTAAACCCAAAGGGCATAATGAATAATTTTCATTACTACATTATAATAATGATAGGATCTATTTATAGTTGAGCTTTAGCACCCACAGATTATTAGGATGTTAACGCATGTTAGTCAATTATTTAGAAGTACAGTCCGTTAGCCGCAAAAAATGCCTTAACCTTAAATTTTTTGACACAAGCATGAAACTTGGCACATTCGATTCTTGAGTCAAAATAAGCCAATGATCAGTAGCCCTCCGGTACTTCCCCTCTGGCGGCGGAGGAGTGGATTTAAATTTTAAAGCGTCGCGCCGCTCCGCCCGACTTCATTCTAAAAATGATAACTATACAGGTTTAGCTAATAAGCAGAAGTCGGAATTAGGTAGAGTTATTTATGTTCTTGCATCGATATGTTAATATTAATATGGATCCGCCCGGGATTTCCCGGGATTTATAATACAATCCCGTGTGGCCATCATTATTACAAATATATAATAATTGAAACAAATAAAACATATATACTTTTTTTTAATTACGTTGCTGCACACTTGACTTTTTCCTGTAACGTGAAGGCGTTTACAAAGATTTAAACTCAAACATACACAAATACCCATACCCAGAACATTTACTTGTAGTTTCGTGGGGGAATCGAACCTGCGACACGTAGCGCAGCAGCTAATCGCTCAACCCCCCAACCAATCAAACTCTATCTATTGATATAACTTCTACATGGTTTTATGATAGTATCTTTTAGTTCTAGTCATTTAAAAGCGAAATGGTGTGATGTTTGATAAATTTTTTTATCGAAGAAATTATTCAAAAACACGTTTTTGTCTTCATACGTTCCTGGAGAGTATGTTCAACTTTATGTAAATGATTTTATTTATTCTAAATTTTCAGTGTTATTTGAGTTACATATTTTAAAAAATGTTTAAAATAACTACAACAGGGCCTTAATCAAATTATAATAGTCATAAGCAAATTCTCATACTTATACTTCGCCCTTTTTATAAGTACGAAAACCCTTTTGCTTCTAGCCTAGACACATGAGGTTTTGCTTATTCAATACGGCCCATCAGCCTCATTTTTCATATCCGATTCATTCAAAGTAGGTATCACTAATATTTGATGTGTTCGCTTCCGACACTACTTACTGTATGACTTCGAAGTATATAACCATTAACTCTTCAATATTTTCTGGCTTCAATTAATTTTTCCGAACGTCTAAAATCCATTTCTACAGTCAAAAAGATCGCTCTACGTCAATTGAGGTGAGGTCACCAAACAGTGGCGTAGCGTGCCTTGTCGGGGCCCCGTATAAAAATTTTCTTGGAGGCCCTTATATGGAGGTAAAGATTTTTCACAAAAGAAAAAAATATTGTGAAAAGAAATATTTATTTATCACATAATTTGCCCATTTTACAAATAAAAATCGAATTTTAAATATTCACTCTCCTTGCCTTTTTTTCGGCAAACTGATTTATTAAATCATTTATGGCTGATGATGATTTTAGTTTTTCTAAAGTTTCTGCCTCTATGGACAATAGTGAGATGTCTGACAGCCGTTCTTGTCCCATCGAAGTTCTTAAGTAATTTTTTATTAGTTTTAATTTTGAAAAACTTCTTTCTGCTGTTGCGGTTGTAACTGGAAGGGTTTAATTTTTCTTTTCTCAGCGCCGCTGGGATAATCTCTTTTCCTTTCACTCATTTCTTTTACAAATCGCTACTAATACTGCTAAACCAGAAGAACAATACTGTTTGTACTGAATTGCAATGTAATGTACATTTATATAAAGCGCGTAAATAAACAGTGCACTGCACTCCGTGGTTTAACATCCAATGCAAAGTACAACCACGTACACGTGCCTACATCGCGATATCGATGAAGGATTCCCGGGGATTCCCCGCTGACGCTGAGTTGAAGATGAAGTAAGTAAAACGGGGAAGTCCCGCAGCCCGCCATAACGATGTAGAGTGTTGCCAACTTTTGAACGCACGCTTAAGGCGGGAAAAAAAGGAATTGCTTTATAGAATTTTGTCATTTGTAAAATAAAATAACTTAGAAAGTTTTTATTCTTTTTCCTTACACACTTTGGGGGGCCCCCGTGGCCCGGGGGCCCCGTATAATTGATACGGCAAATACGGCGGTAGCTACGCCCCTGTCACCAAATGTATACACTTCCTCCTCCTCGTCATTAATGCGGGAAGGAATTGTTTCTTTCTATATTTCTGATAGTCTCCAAATCAGGATTTCTATCCATTACTTTTTACATTTTATCTTCCAAGCTCTCGCAATTTGCCCATCTCAAAGCTAATCTCACAGCATCTCTCATAAACTGTCAACATTAGGGTTCTATTTTCTAATCTGCAACAAGATTTATAGAGCAAGGGCTAAACACGCAACAAAAGTTGATTTTAACATTCTACCAGCTGATACCATGTACCTATGCCACACCGTCTGTACATAACATTCTAACATTATCTACTTTGCTTTCAAATTAACTTCCCATAACATACTTATTTTTTAAAGAATCTTGAACAAATTGTGATGAAGTTGTTCCATTTACAGTATCTAGCATTTAACATGCCATTAAGTAAGGTCGATAGCACCTTCTAGGTTCTATTGGTCTTACCAACAAATGTACGACAGCTTTTCCTGAGAAATCCATAGTTTCGTCTACTGAAATCCATAGCTTTTTATCTACAATCATACTTTACATCTTTTGTACTTTGATTTTAAAAAACGTATCCAGGTAAACTTTTCTCAATAAGAATTCATTCTCGTACTCGGAAAGTACCGTAAACTGCTGCAACTTTGCCAACTAGCTTCAATTTTGCCTAAATCATAAAACACGAAATAAATTTTTATATTCTGCTTTCAGTGATCGGGTAAATACGGTTATTACTGTGGCAACACAATGTAATATTATTTCAATGGTAGCACTAACGTGTTACTGTCAGACTGCTGTTAAACGTCGTGTAACAGCAGTCTATATTTTCGTGTGGCCCGGAACTTTTTGATTTTGTTGTAGAATACCCACTATTCCAACCTTTTGATTATTTACGATGTAAGAAATGTGTACATTTTACTGTTTCTACTGTTGTCTTTTTAAGAAATTGTTCATTTACGTCTAGGAAGATCATAGGCAATGTTGAAAAGGGTTACCATAACACAAATGATTCATCATTGCCCAGGGTTAGGGTTGTCCTTATTTTTAACCGACTTCCGAAAACGAGAAGTTTCTCTAGCCGACTCTGTGTGCGTTTTTATGCAAGTATGTGCCATATAATTTCAGTCTGCAGATTCAAAGGTCGATTTGAGATATTTGAACTAAATTTATTTTGTTACTGAAATCAATTGATCTAGATTCCAAATTTATTGTGATTGTTATTTTGTTAGTTATAGTAATTCTAGGTTAGCCTATACAACATCTTTGACCACATCATCGCTTTCCAACAGGTGAGATAGTGGTCAAAGGCCAATCAATCAGCAAAAAAAAAATTTTTGATTCTTACCACAGATTTGCCATAATCTATGTTTGTAACTTTTTATATGTCTAGAATTAGTAATAAGGATATTTTTTACCACTGAATAATTAGTTTATGTTTCATTAGGTACATACCTGTTCAAATAAACCGACTGATTTAGGTTTTAGTGATGGATAATGCTTTAAATATAAGATGTTGAATTGTAATTTAAAATTGAGGTTTTAGGAGGTGGTTATTTTGTAATTTAAAAATATATAACGTGTACACACAACGTCGTGTTTCCACGACGTTGTGTGCTTACCAATTTTATTTCTCGCAATGTAATTATCTTAGTAGTTTCCACCATACCAATTAATGTAGGTATATAACTTTTTAGAAACCCTTATTGTTTTAGTAAAATTAAGACTGTTTCTTTTAAATCACAACCCTAACTCTTTTTCACGGTTTGTATGGGAATGATACGTAAAGAAGCCCAACTTTGCCTATGTGCTAGAAATGTGGTATTTACTAGTTGTTTTATATAACCCGTAGATTTCTCGACGTTAAACTATCCAAAGGCTCGTACTATTAAGATGTTTTACGTTTATTTTGGTTTTTAATCTCCTAGGCAAAGTTGAAGATTTTGGCTACAACTTTACCTAGAACTTTGACAGCTTATACAGCAACCCACAATGACGAATTTAGCCATTTTATACCTCATAACATTAGACATTGAGTTCAAAATTGTGCGCTAATTATAAAATAGCACAGATTACAAATATTTTAAGAAACATAAACAAAAAACTTCAAATCCCGTGCAAAGTTGCAGCAGTTTACGGTAGTGTTTTTTTTTATTCGAGTAGCGGATGGAAGATGCTGCACCCCACTTTAAGGCGGGAAAAACTCATAGTACATTGCTTTCTTCTGTAAGGCGGGAATGTATTGGAGGTTGGTTTATAACCAGATACTGGCACAAAATATCTGATACCTAAAGTTAAAAGAAATAGCTTAGGTATAACATAATCAATAAGACTTTATGAAATTGGTGTATGTTTTATTTGTGGAGAAACTTATTTTCAAATCGAAACGTCCATGACTCGAATTGTGCCCATAATATTACTACGGTTCATGACGTTCATGACTCGATAAGGAGTCATAATTATATTACTTATCCATCTAAATAACCAGTTAAATTTTTTCTAGAAAATATGTTATTTATATCCGTATAGAAGGCAGTAAGTTTAGACAGCAACGTAAGAGCGGACAAAATATTTAGACGTAACGGCATCATTATACAAATATGTAATTACTAGCTGTACCCGCGACTTCGTTCGCGATTGCCGTACCTGCAGACTAATTATTCACATTTGTGCACTGTTTATCTCATATTAAGCAACACTGTGGTCTGCGGTGAAGCACTCTTATAGTAAACAATAGCTCAGAATGGAGCTTTCTATTTTGGATTTCAAAACTCCCGGGTTGTATTTTCCAGAAGACAGTAGTTCAGTAACTCAGAGAGTTCTTTCCCGGTTCGCACAATAAATGTTGAAGCAAAGTACCTTATGCGTTTCTTTAGAATTTCGATTTTAAAACGGCGCGGCGCGGCGGTTTGTTTGACGGTAGATCGAAATTTTTATTTTTATTTCTCGTTCTCGGAAAGTAGTGTTTGTTTGATCTGAGAAGCGGGTGGGAGACGCTCCTTCCCACCTAAGGCCGGGAAAAACTCATAGTAAATGCTTCCTTCTCTTGGAATTTTCACAGATGATGTATTTTTATAGCCGCTATAACAACAAATACTAAAAATAAAATAAATATTTAAGGGGGGGCCCCATACAACAACCTTGATTTTTTTACCGTTTCTTGCTCATTACTAATAACGGTGACTGGTAGACGCTTTAACTATTCACAGAATATTTAGTTTTATGTTTTCTTGAAATATAATTAATTAAATTAGAATAAATAATTAAGGCACCCATGCAATAAAATTTCAGATAATGTGGTATGGAACCCTTCGTGCTCGAGTACCATTCGCGTTTGGTCGGTTTTTTGTTTTAACGTGCGCGAGTCCGACTCGCACTTGGCCAAATTTTTGTATTTTTTGTTATAGCGGCAACATAAATACATCATCTGTGAAAATTTCAACTGTCTAGCTATCACCGTTCTTGAGATAAAGCCTGGTGACAGACGGACGGACGGATGGACGGACGGACAGCGAAATCTCAGTAATAGGGTCGCATTTTTACCCTTTGGGTACGGAACGTTAAAAAGAACGTATGAAATCGGACTACGCGTTAATAAATTACAACTAAGTGTATATTTTGACATTCATCCCCACTCCCAAGAGAACCATACTGAATTTCGGGATGAAAAGCATAAATTATCCTACCTCGTAGTATGAACTCAAATCATGCTAAGTTTCATTGAAATCCATTCAGTAGTTTTGGAGCGATGCGCGGCCGGGATACAGACAAACAGACAGACAGACGGACAAAAATAAAAAAAAATACAGTTTCGGCATTAGTATCAGCTACAGAGAACTGTAATTTTTTTTTCAAATATCTGCCATGTGCAGAATTGGACCTGTTGCAGGTATAAATAGATAAATGTAAGCGTCTTACCCCTCGCGCTTTCCTACCCGCCTTCTGCAACCTGTTATAGGTATAGATTAGACTGATAAGAGCATTGCATGTTATGAAAAATATACGTAGGGAAAATGTGCTTATAGTAAAAAAAACTGTGTTTTATCGATTGAAATATCAGTCTTTTGGAGAGGTCCGACTACAGACCTATCTATTATACCTATACGATAAAGTGCAAACGCCAGCTTAAGATGAGCCGTACGTTCAAAGGTTTCTGTACATTTTGGCTGTCAAGTTATTTGAAACGTAATATTTAGGTTGTGATGTCTGTTATTTCTGAACTTCAAACCCGATGACTTTGAAATATTTACGGGATAAATTTTAAAGTACCACTATTCTAACAAAAAAATCAGCCAAGTGCGAGTCGGACTCGCGCACGAAGGGTTCCGTACCATTAGCTATACAACATTAGATTTCATATTTTAACCTTTTTTTGTTTTAACGTGCGCGAGTCCAACTCGCACTTGGCCAACTTTTGTATTTGTTGTTATAGCGGCAACATAAATACATCATCTGTGAAAATTTCAACTGTCTAGCTATCACCGTTCTTGAGATACAGCCTGGTGACAGACGGACGGACGGATGGACGGACAGACGGACGGACGGACAGCCGAACAGACTGTTTTTACCCTTTGGATACGGAACCCTAAAAAGAACGTATGAAATCGGACTACGCGTTAATAAATTACAACTTAGTGTATATTTTGACTTTCATCCCCTCTCCCAAGGGAACCATGCTGAATTTCGGGATAAAAAGCTAAATTATCCTACCTTGTAGTATGAACTCCAATCATGCTAAGTTTCATTGAAATCCATTCAGTGGTTTTGGAGTGATACGCGGCCGGGATACAGACAGACAGACAGACAAAAATAAAAAAAAAAACAGTTTCGGCATCACTATCAGCTACACAGTACTGTACATTTTTTTTTTCAATATATGACTTTGAAATATTTACGGGATAAATTTTAAAGTACCACTATTCTAACAAAAAAATCAGCCAAGTGCGAGTCGGACTCGCGCACGAAGGGTTCCGTACCATTAGCTATACAACATTAGATTTCATATTTTAACCTTTTTTTGTTTTAACGTGCGCGAGTCCAACTCGCACTTGGCCAACTTTTGTATTTGTTGTTATAGCGGCAACATAAATACATCATCTGTGAAAATTTCAACTGTCTAGCTATCACCGTTCTTGAGATACAGCCTGGTGACAGACGGACGGACGGATGGACGGACAGACGGACGGACAGACGGACGGACGGACAGCCGAACAGACCGTTTTTACCCTTTGGATACGGAACCCTAAAAAGAACGTATGAAATCGGACTACGCGTTAATAAATTACAACTTAGTGTATATTTTGACTTTCATCCCCTCTCCCAAGGGAACCATGCTGAATTTCGGGATAAAAAGCTAATTTATCCTACCTTGTAGTATGAACTCCAATCATGCTAAGTTTCATTGAAATCCATTCAGTAGTTTTGGAGTGATACGCGGCCGGGATACAGACAGACAGACAGACAGACAGACAGACAGACAGACAGACAAAAATAAAAAAAAATACAGTTTCGGCATCACTATCAGCTACAGAGTACTGTACATTTTTTTTTTCAAAATATCTGCCATGTACAGAATTGGACCTGTTACAGTTTTATTATAAGTATAGATTTTATATATCTCTACTTTCTCGAGTATGTCGCTACCTATATTTCTATATGTGATTTCGAACTATCGCATGCTAAACCAAAGTAAATATCTATTAAAATAAAACCTCGGTCAAAAATCACCTAGTCCGTAGCAAACACTCATTCCTAGATTAATAGACGCGTCCCAGTAAACACAAAAAGGTAAATATTTGACAATAATTGAGTCGGTCACATGGCCGCGCACGCCATTATACGCTCGCAAACATTTCACGGGCCAGTTAACAGCGTAATGCAAACCCGAAACTTATTGAATAGGAAATCAGGGATCCAATAAAAAGCTGTCAAACCCAAAGTGTAGGGACACGACAGGTGTACGAGGCCCGCGCGCCTCTGTGACGAGATCTTTACTTTTCCATTCTGATACGTGCCGCGGGATTATGCTGAAAAAATTAGCTTTTTGAGGTGGGTAAATGTATTCATATGCCAGATACGCTGAATATTCGATTTAGTATTTGAAGGAGTTCGATAACCTAAAACTTATAAAAGGTCTACCAGACTTTTTTCTCACATCTATTTACTAATATCATATTAACATATAATAATACATACTAGTATATAACTTTATGTCTGTGGTAGTGAAGTGGGTCATTACTCCATACAAACGAAGGGTAATCACTCCCTTATTTGAGGATTAAGGTCCAAAACAAAGCATGATATCGATTGATCTCTTCATCACTAAACTCAACCTAGATAAGGCTATCGTAACATTTTTTTAAAAAGATAACGTAACTTGAGAATCATGAGCTTCGTAACATTTTTATAGACAATTTACGAGGCATGTAGCTTTCAACATAAGTAATTTACTTTTTAAAATTTCTTTACGATGCAAGCCAAGACATTGAAAAGTTCAATCGATATCATGCTTTGTTTTGGAACTAAAATCTCAAACAAGGGAGTTCACACCCTACGACTTTTGTGTAGTGAGCGGCCAGTCCAACCTTCAGTTTTGAGCCTTGAGGAAAACAAAATCAATGTAGTAATATGCTATTTTATGTGATTAGATTTTAATTAGATATAGAATAGAATTATTAGAAAAACATAGTTTATCTCAGGAATTATTATTACACAGCATCTTTATAACAAAACAGAACATGCTTGAAAATGTGAGCAATAATTTGGCAACCTTCTTCGAGATAAATCGAAATTGCTGTAATGGCCAAATACATGCGCGCAGCGGCCGGCAAAATTGTATGAAAATCTATATCTGTCGTGTCTAGCGGCCAAATAAATTGCATAGTAAACTCATATCTGTCGTGTAATTTAAAAATGGAACGATCTTTTAGATAGATAGATAGATAGATAGAAAACACTTTATTTGCACAAGAACTTAAAAAATAGCATTACAAAAAGGCTTATATATAAAATAATCAAGTGCAAAATGGCGGCCTTATCGCTTATAGCGATTTCTTCCAGACAACCAAGAATAGAGGATTTATAATATATTCGATGTGGGAGGCAGTATTACGAAAATTATAAAACTTACTGAAATTATCATAAAGGTACTGCATACAAATAATTTAACCTATATTAAAATTTTACCATGTATATACTTACGTGTAATAATACACATATATGAATACCTATATACATACTACATAATAAATAAACATACATATACCTATATACTATAAATACCTACTAATACAAGTACAGGAAAGCGAATGATAAAAGCTAGCTATTACTAGATAAGTAATGTTCTTTAACTCTATTTTTGAAGATATATAGCGACTGCGACTTACGAATTAATACTGGCAGACTGTTCCAAAGTCGTGCAGCATGTACAGAAAAAGATTTATCATAAAACGATGTTCTGTGCGGGGGTAATTTAAGAAGTAAATTTTCTGATGACCTTAATGACAAAGAATGTGTTGATTCAAGAAACTCAAAGCGGTCTTTGAGATAGCGCGGGGAAAGCGGATTAAACAAAATATTGTAAAGTAGAGAGAGGATATGAGTATTCCGGCGAAGGCGTATGGGAAGCCACTTGAGCTTATGTCTAAATTTGGAAACATGGTCATATTTGCGCAAACCAAATATGAACCTAATAGAGAAGTTTTGGAGACGCTCAAGTCTATTTAGCTGGTCTTCCGTTAGATCTAGGTAGCAAACATCAGCATAGTCCAAAATGGGAAGTAATAAAGATTGGGCAAGCGCAACTTTGGTGGCAGTCGGAAGAAAGTTCCGAAGTCGTTTCAAGGAGCCCGCAGACGCAAACATCTTACGACTAGTTTCTTCTAGCTGAGGAGCCCAAGACAGTGACTCGTCTATAATGAGCCCAAGATTTTTTACTTGCTTTTTGTATGATATCGTAACACCATCAAAAATTATTGGTGGCATTATATTCCAGTCTAGCTTAACCAGCATACGGGAGCTACCTATTATAATAGCTTGGGTTTTTGTTGGATTGACACTTAATCCGAAAGCGTTGCTCCATTCAACAATGTGTTTTAAGTCACTGTTGATGGTTTCCACACAAACAGAAATATTTTCTTGATTAGCTTGTGAATAAATTTGCAGATCATCAGCATAGAGGTGGTAGGAAGAAACTAAATTCTGAGAAATTGAATTGATAAAAGCAGCAAAAAGAAGAGGAGAGAGAACGCCTCCTTGAGGGACGCCGGCTGTTGTGTTACACCATGAAGAAAATGAATCTTCAAGGCGAACCCTCTGTCGGCGTCCAAACAGATAACTGCGGAAAAAGTCAATTTCGGAAGGAGATATGTTAATAGAGCGCAGAAGACTCAAGAGAATATCGAAATCAACGCTATTAAACGCGTTGCTGAAATCAAGAAGGGTAAGCACAGTTAATTTGCCCTTATCCATACCATCGCGGATGTCATCAGTGACCTTAAGTAATGCAGTAACTGTGCTATGGGCAGGACGGAAACCGGACTGAAATTGATTAAGAAGGCTGTTTCTGGTAAGGAAAGTATTGAGTTTGTTGTGAACAAGGCGTTCCAATACTTTGGATAAGAAAGGGAGAATAGATATTGGACGGTACACAGAGTGACATTTGGGGTTCAATTTTTTTGGTAATGGAATGATAAGAGCATCCTTCCATAATGTAGGGAAAACTCCGCATGTGACGGAGTAGTTAAGGATGTGAGATAGAACAGGAAGGATAAGATCAAGGATTGGGACTATCATATTACGACTAATACCGTCGATACCAACAGCATTTGACGTAATAGAGAGTACGCTCTTTCTAACATCACAAGCCGAAAATTGAGTGAAACTGAACGGAGAAAAGGCGGGAGCTGTAGTGGTTGAAAGAAGTTTAAGAGTGTTGGCTTTTGCAGTTACATCCATAACGGAAGTTGTTGAAAAATATGTGTTAAGGGCGTTAATGTCCAAGTTATGAGGAATAGAATCTTGTCTTGGTTTACCCACTCCCAATGACCTTAGAAATTTCCAGACTTTAGCTGGATCTTCATTATCAACAGATTCATGTATATGTCGGCGTTGGGCATCCCTACACACCCTATTGCAATTATTTCGAGATGAATTGTATTTAGATTTATTCACTTCGCTGGGATAGAGTTTATATTTAGACTTAGCAACATCTTTTTTGTGCATCAATAATTTTATGTCAGCTGTTAACCAAGGTGCAGGAGAATGTTTTAACTTTACAGGTTTTAAAGGGGCATGTATGTCATAAATTTGCATAATAATGTTGTTAAAAATATTAATTTTATGGTCGACTGATACAGTGTCTAACAATGATGACCAATCAATATTTTCTACGTCACTGCGAAGTCTTCCAAGATCCATACCACCAAAATTGCGTTGCAATATAGTTTTAGGCTTAACTTTAGGAGAACGAACTTTGTATGATAGATAGATTAAATCGTGATACGAAAAAGAATCAGCCGAACATTGACCATGCTTAGCAACATGCATTGGAGAAGATACAATAAGTAAGTCAATAAGTGAAGGTGAGCAGCTTGGGAAATAATGTGTTGCGCTAAGGGGAAGAATATGCATGTTGCTAGAATGTATAATGGACTCCAGTCTAGATGAACGGTTATCTTTTTTTAGGAGACAAGTGTTGAAGTCACCCATTATTATGGAATGACTGTAAGAAGGAAGTAGATCTTCTAAGATTTTTTCAAAGGAGGGAAAGAAGTTAATAAGAGATGAGGGGCTATAATAGACTCCGAGAAGAATTTTTGTGTGAGAAAGAAGAACTTCAATGAAGAGGTTTTCACCAGAATCGTCAGGCGGAGGTTGAGCAGACATATGAATTATTGAAAATGGAATATGAGCTCGGAGATAGATCGCTACACCACCAGCACGACTGCCAGTACGGTCATTACGGATGAGGTGAAAACCGGGTAAGGGGTAGCAAACTGAAGGTAAGGATGGCTTTAGCCAGGTTTCAGAGACAAGTATAGCATGAATGTTCTTTTGGTGTTCAAAAGCAGCCAGCATGGCAGGAAAATGAGCTTTTACTTCGTAGCATGGCAACCAAGGAGGTAACTTATCAAAGGTTTTATTTAAATTTCGATCTGGCTTGCAAATAGAACGCTATTTATTGAAAATTGTACATTTAACAACTGCATCTTCAAATAAAAAAATCTGCCTAGGTACTACTTTGTTTTAATTTCCGCGCATTATTTGAGAAAAGCATTATACAAGCCTTGGCCACAACTAGGCATTGATGGACTTACGTATGTGTGCCTGGGCTGCGCTTCGGACCACATTTACACGTTCGTTCATCAATGCCTCCTCTGCTGGCCGCTGCAGTAATGTACTAATACTTATCAAAGTTCAAATAACACACCTGCATGCTGCATGTACCCTGCCTTTTGTTTTTATTAATAATGCCTAAAATTTTTAGGTTCAAATTATCTATTAATTATAACTGCATACCTCTTACCTTGTGCGTGCGCGAGTCCGACTCGCACTTGGCCGATTTTATTTGATGTTGAAGTTGATAACCAAAGATGTGAGTGGAACTCGCGCACGAAGGTTTCCGTGCCATTAGCTATACAGCATTAAGACTTCATATTTTCACCTTTTTTTTTGTTTTAACGTGCGCGAGTCTGACTCGCACTTAGCCAACTTTCTGTATTTGTTGTTATAGTGGCAACAGAAATACATCATCTGTGAAAATTTCAACTGTCTAGCTATCACCGTTCTTGAGATACAGCATGGTGACAGACGGACGGACGGACGGACAGCGAAGTCTCAGTAATAGGGTCTCGTTTTTACCCTTTGGGTACGGAACCCTAAAAATTACTATTACTTTTCTGATTATATTTTCTAAATCTGACTGATTAACACAAATAAAGTTGACTGATATATAAAATAAAAATAATGTATTCTTATGTACTATTAAAAAAGTTGGCCAAGTGCGAGTCAGACTCGCACACGAAGAGTTCCGTACTATTAACTATACAACATTAGACTTCATATTTTAACATTTTTTTGTTTAAAAGAGCGCAACTTGCACTTGGCCAACTTTTTGTGTTTGTTGTTATAGCGGCAACAGAAATACATCATCTGTGAAAATTTTAACTCTCTAGCTATCACCGTTCTTGAGATACAGCCTGGTGACAGACGGACGGACGGACAGCGAAGTCTCAGTAATAGGGACCCGCTTTTAGGGTTCCGTAGTCCTGACAAGGATAACCCTTATAGTTTCGTCATGTCCGTCTGTCTGTCCGTCTTTCCGAGGTTTTGCTAAGAGACCGTTAGTCTAGAAAACTGAAATTTTGTACAGGTACGCAAATCAACCACGCCGACAAAGTGGTAAAATAAAATATTGAAAAATATTTTTTTTAGGATAGCTCCCATACATGTTAAGTGGGATGAATTTTTTTTTTGTCATCTAACTCGTCGTGTATAGTATCGTTGCATAGGTATTTTAAAATTATTTAGGGGTTGCTAAGACTGTTATTCGATTAGATTTGTTTTTTTTTGAAGCGCTCGTAGCCAAGTTTGCTTAGCCATTCTGAATCGATCAGCAAAGTTAAGCAACGTCCGCCGCGGTCATGAGTTGGATGGGTGACCGCTGGTTACATTACTACTGAGCGCTTCCGTGCTTCGGAGAGCACGTTAAGCTGTCGGTCCCGGTTGTTGTCTTAGGATAGCAGTCGTTAAAGCATGGTGGTAGGGCACTTTGCGAATGCCCGTCTGGCTAGCTACCACCCTCAAGTTGAAAATCTGTCGCCAAGCACCTGACGGTGTGTTCCGGTAGCTGTCCTTGAGAGCCAGTAACTCTAGGTTAGCCTGAACAACATCCTCGACCACATCATCACTTACCATCAGGTGAGATAGTGGTCAAAGGCTAACCTATCAGGCTTAAAAAAAAAATAGATGCTCCATTTACGAAATATTAAACGTTAAAGTGCAAATTTTTGTTCCAGCAGGGCGTCCCACCCCTCTAAAAGCTAAACTGCTAGCTTGAAAAATCTGAAAAAATTCATGATTATAGTGCAGTTCATGAACTTTAAAGGAAAAGTATAGCGGTTTAGATAACTTTATTGGTTTAGCAGTAATAGTCGTTAAACTTGGGTGTTGGATAATTTTGTACCAAATATAAAATCCTAAGAATAAATCCTTTTTAGTGACTAATATGAAGTAGTTGGTTGTTTTTCAAGGCTAAATACTCGCATTGAAAATGTAATCTTAAATATAAAAATTAATACAATAAGTATTTAGACCTCATACTGGCCGTACCGTACACAAGAAGTATTTTCCGGTCCCACGAACACAAGACTGGAAGCCATATAATATGTTTAACTGCTAACCTACTCTAGTCCTAGTCCGGCCATTAGTTAAAAATAAATGTAAAAATAAGTTATAAGTTACAAATGAAAATGCAATTTTTTAAGAAGTTATGTATTATTACTAAAACTGACATGTACATATTCATTAAAGCCTAAGCAAAAAATAAAAGCAATATTCTATTCGAAACGGCCACCTTTACCTGTCTGGCCATAAGAGACTCAATGTCAGCGTGTCATTTAGAATAAGCCATGTACTCTAAAACTGGCCTGAATTTGTACACTTGTGGGTAGGCTTTGGTGGGTTGAGTATAGGTGCATTAAACATACTTCTTGTCTTCAGAAACTTTACCTAATAGTACTACCTAGTTATTGAAGTCGGTTAATAAATGCGCCGTTAGATTTTTTTCTTCAAGGATTATTGTTATAGATAAAATAAATTCTACTAAAAATTAAATAGGTTTGACCTGGCACACATTTCAAAAACCATATCTATGGCACATAATTAATAATTAGTGCCAACAGTACCTAAACGATTCTTTTATTTTGCACAATACTATATGCAAACCACTTATTTTATTAATATATAATAAACTAATGGAGAAAATAACAATGGACGTACTGAATAATTCAATAAACAACGGAGTCAATAACACCAATGTCGCATGATTGTCAATAGACAGTAAAAAAATTGAGGTTAACCTCGAAGGAGATTCATTGTTAGTTTTTTTGTTATTTTAAGATGAAGGTCACGGCATAACAGTAAATATTTATTCATATATTGGGAATCCTAAATTCTATGACTCATTAGAAAAATCTTAGTTGTATTATAATGTCTGAGTCATTTCTTGCGTCGCCATAGTTTTAAATCATGTTCCTATATATAAAAATACTTTTTCCGGGTTCCGTACCCAAAGGGTAAAAACGGGACCTTATTATATTACTGAGACTTCGCTGTCCGTCCGTCCGTCCGTCAGTCACCAGGCTGTATCTCAAGAATGGTGATAGCTAGACAGTTGAAATTTTCACAGATGATGTATATCTGTTGCCGCTATAACAACAAATAACAAAAGTTGGACAAGTGGGAGTCCGACTCGCGCACGTTAAAACAAAAAAAGGTTAGATATAATATGAAGTCTAATGTTGTATAGCTTACGTACGGAACCCTTCGTGCGCGAGTCCGACTCGCACTTGACCGATTTTTACCCTTTGGGTACGGAACCCTAAAAAGTATGTTTTTGTGTCAGCCAGAAACCGCATGAATTAGATACAATTTCCTGAAATTACAAACCTATTATAATAATAATTAAACAATTCTAAACATCACTTTAGTAGTTTCAAGTACGCCGCCGCCTCCGTGATGGAAGAGATGTGTGAAAAAATAATCTTGCCTTGAGTGCGCGACACTAGCTTTTATGAAGCTTCTACTTTCCTTCGTGTTGACTATGATGATGGACTCGTACTTCAATCCTTGAGCATCATGTTTGTGTAACGTATTGATAAGGTGCCCGAACCTTTGCCTACACAACACCTTGGTTATTAAGGGTATATTTTAGACGAACGCCCCCATACAAAACGCAGCTCCAATCTCATTTTAATAATAGCGAATAAAACTCAATGATTTTTTACCTACGTACTCACTACCCTAATATCTAGGTTTGTGGTGCATCAGATTTACATTAAATTATACAGTTTTGAAATTACACTAGCTCAAAAACTCGTAATTTTAGATAAAAGAAAGACCCAACTTTAAGCATATCTTTCAAGAAAAATAAGCATGTTTTTAATATTTCTATTGCACCACAAACATGGGAAATATAATGAACTTTCTATAATGGGAAGTTATTTATACATGTGTACTATACTTTTTAAATAAATCTGGAGCTACGAATAACTGGCTCAAACTCCTAAAAACGAGTGCTATATACTAAACGCTATTTAATAAAAAAAATAATTATAGTCCATAAGAAAAAGGATTTAAGCCAGAAACGATAGGTCTAATAATACACTATATTTACATGTAAGTTTTTTTTAATAACAAGTTGAGTTTATATGAAAGTTCACACTTTGGATGGCGGGTATATGTCCTTAAGGTGTTCCTCCTTTTCTCCTTGTGAACCAGATTTAACGCACAGGAATAGGTTTTGGAGGGGTGTAGGAATTTGGCGCGCCCGTTTACATTTCAAGGATCCAGGGTTAAACACGAGATCTTTAGGATTACATCAGACGTACCTGCATTTGCTCGAATATAATTAATTAAATTATTATTTCTTACTGTATTGGTACTCCAACGTATTGTTTCACCGAAGTTGTGTTTCCAATATTTTTGAAGTTCCCATTTCCCCCTGTTTAGCCTTCTGCAGTCATTGATTTTACTTTAATGATGGTACCTATAAGTAATAGGCCCACAGCTCATATTTTTAGATGGACCACAAAACCCCAGTTAACCTTATGTAGACCACCACCACCACTAACATTACCCTGCCACCATCACTAGAAGGAAAAATTACACGTGGTACAGACAGGTGTACTTACTATATGATCACGGGCACACTTTTTTTTTATTTTTTTTTTTATTGCTGATAGGTAAGCCTTTGACCACAATCTCACGTGATGGTAAGTGATGATGTGGTCGAAGGTGTTAACAGGCTTAACCTAGAATTACTGGCTCTCAAGGACAACTGCCGGAACACACCGTTAGGTGCTTGGCGACAGATTTTCGACTTGAGGGTGGTCGCTAGCCAGGCGGGCATTCGCAAAAATGCCCTTCCACCATGCGGTGAAGCTCAAGCCCGCGGCGGGATTCGAACCATGGACCTGCTGCGCGGCAGTTCATAGCCAAAGCCACTGAGCCATCACTGCTTCATAATAAAAAAATAAAATACGGGCACAGATTGGTATAGACTACGTTTTTCTATGCTCTCGTATAAATTAACTCTACTTTTCAAAGTAATCAATAACGTACGTAGTTTGACGCGTTCCTCATCAACCCGCGAAAATAATTCAATTACATTGCATTAATCACCCATTCTTGGCCGGTAGTCCGGCAAATCTTTCGAAAGGCGCACAATGGCCACTCTTGCTCATAAAACCTTCCCATTGTAACCCGGCGCCTGGTCCCGACGTGTTCAGATAATTAATTAATAATTAAGCCCGTACCATTATCCTCTAATATCCGAAAGTCATTTCTTTAATGTTTCGGAACGAGGGTGAGGACTGAGGAGTAATCGCGTGGAACGGACGTGTGGAGAGGTGGCAATAATTGGAAAGGTTTGTTATAATGTTTGATTAATTTCACTTCGTTGTGCGGGTCGAGCAAAGGATTGTTTTGGGTTTGAAAAGATGAGACGGCTGGTAGGTACCAGTAATAATACCTATATTCTTGGAAAGGATAAATGATTTAAATAAGGAGTAGAGATCTTTCAGTATAAATGTGCACGCCCAATTAAAAGTGTTAAATGAAATATTCATTACAATGCTTTACATGTATGTGTGCAGCGATTTTACTGCGAAGTCAGAGATTTCATGCAATGTTGTCTTTCTTTTATACAAATTGTCATAGCACAAAATTTTCATCTAGAGCGGGAAGCGAATCCGCTTCCCCCGTTACGGAACGAGTGCTGAGCTAAATTTTGTGCTCTAATTGCGTTCAGTGTAGTCCGGCAGCAGTCTGCGACTCAGTATGTAATCTAATCATATCACTGGGACTTGAAACTACATCCGTATGTCTAGCAGTCAGAGTGCATAGACACACTCAGAGTGATGGGCGCAGTGCAGTTCGTCACTTGTGACGAAATGCATCTATTTTAGGAAGTGGTTAACTGGTACGTATTATAGGTAGATATGTATACATTTCTAATATATAAAGTAAATTGCTACACCATTGACCAAATTAATAGCATTCAAATCCTTTTAATCCAAAGGTCGTATGGAAGAGATAGCTGGTTAGCGATAAGACAACACATTGTAGTAAATGTCCTCTATTATCTGTTCAGTAATTTTGTTAAATTCTCTATTTTGGTGTGCAACAAAGTGTTATTGTATTGTATCATAATCGCTTAACATCACTTGGCTGTCGTGCGAGTTCCGTCTCAATTCCTTAAAAAAAACGTTAATAACTATAAAAGTAACCCATAGGTACTTATGTCAGTATAGAATACGACGTAAATAACGAACAAAACAAAGCATAACATTTTTCCGTGCCACCACGGGACAATAAATCAATTGTAGTTAGGTAACTATACCTAACTATATCGTACAGAGGCGTACACCTCTGAATGAGCATTCTCGTTGAAATTAGTGCACGACTCTCGAGAGAATAGAAACATTTCCATTGGCGATTCTCCGCAGGCTAAACTGGAACAGATACCAGTAGGGAAACTTTCATGAAATGGTTTGTAAGACGACAAAAAATATTAAAATAATAAATACTTTCAACACTAAAGAGTATGAAATAGCTTGTTGAAGTCGGTATCATGCTAATTCGTAACACTGACCTCACATTATCATGGTCCGACTCCAACAAGTTAGGTATTTCATACTTTTTAGTAGTTGTATATTAATATCCATTATTTTTAATAAAAAATTACTCTCTAGTGCTGCACAAGATCATTCACTTGCTTGAAGCACTGTTCAGCATCGACCAGAGTTGCAAATAAGTACTATTAAATCATCCAGGTGTGCAAATACATTTTTTTATGAATTGACTATAACTAAAAAATTACTCAACTGATTTTGATGAAATTAAGTGGGACAATCTTGAAGGTAAGTACTGCCCAACAAAAATCATAAAAATCACTATTGGCGAAAAATCGCGTAACAAACAGAAAAACTGAGACCAATCAAACCTCCTCTTGTTTGGAAATTGCTTTAAAGGCGTTCTTGAAGAAAACCTTAAATAAACGAAATTGTCTTTGGAGACACTATTAAAAAAAATGTCTACTTATTTTTTATATATATATTTAATAATACAGTCTGGTGTACCCTTAACCGACGCTTATGTATGAAAGGATATGTAAGGATCGTGGTATTTTGAAATCTGTAGTCTCTGCCTAGCCCTACAAGAAACAGGCGTGATATTATGTATGTATGTAAATAATATATTTTATAATATATAATTATCACATGCCATTAGAATCAAAATTGTCTGCTAACGCTGACTCTTACAATTTCTCTTCAGATCTGTAGTTTCTACCAAAATCACCATCCTTGCAATCCACAGAAGAATAATTTTATTGCTTATTTTCGGGATAGGTACATTTGCCTGCCTTTACAAACAATTAATTACATACCGATATCGACTGTGTTTCCGGCAAGTCATTTGTATTTTTGGGTTGTTTGATAAGAAGTAATTTACTACCAACGTAATGGAAAAATACTAAATATATTTTTGTATTTATTTATTGCAAATTCATATACACAATCATTACATTATTATCTTAATTTAATTGTGTATGCACCATAATTATGATTAAAGAGAAAAAAAAGATTACAATAATTTAAAATTCTAAATATACCTTCACCAAATAACAAACGAATAGCAATCATTTAAATTACAAACAAAGTCCATTATTAAAAGTTAAAATCCATGTCAATCATAAATATAAAATAAATAAAGAATCATGTTCATTATTACAAATTAAAATTCATGTCAATAATTACAATACAATTAAATGTTATTTTTAATGTTAATATATAATAAAATTTAATAAATAGGTAACAATGTCAATTGCACCATATTATTATGTCATTATATTATAATACATACATAAACATATTATCTAGACAGACTTGTTTCAGAAATCGAAAAAAACATTAATCTGTTGCCTTATAAGAATAACGTAATTCTTCTACATCTTACTCGTTCAGTCAACTGAAGTTAGTGGGGACAGACTGAACGCGGTATGCCTACCTACATATTTATTTAATAAGCATTTTAAATGTTTTGAAATAAAATTCATAAAGGTATTCAGTGGGAACTTACCTTTTCATCATATTATTATATTTTTTCATTATATGTTCTATGTTTTCATGATCTGATTTATTTATATGTGAAGGTAAGTACATGGATACATTTAAAACAACATAATTATAAATGATATTTGATTTCTAGTTTCGCATTTGAATTACCATACTGTTTCTTGAGAACCCTACCCATAATAGTTCCCTGTTCTAGTTTTTTCTTAGAGCCTTTGTCCGGCGGCCGTGCACAAAGCTGAACAGCAGAAAATACGGGAAACCCAATCAAGGATCTGTCGAAACGTTCGTCGGACGGCCGCGCGCGGCGTGCCAGTCGCTGCGTAAGTATCGCCTTTCTTTTTCTCGTTCCCGCGTCAATTGCGATTCCCGACATCTGAACATTGTTCGCGAATGCAAATTCGGACACGTCCAGGGCTGCCACTTGGTGCTGACTTGCTGGATTGCTACTCGCACGCTAGTTTTGTCGACAAAAGATATGTCTGCAGCCTGATTGGGTTCGGAGGTTTTATGCGAATTGAATTTTTATTAGGTGCGAGTGCTCACCGGCAATAGGGCTTAGCTTGAGAGAGACGACTCACTTTAAAAGAAAAAATAAAAGATTGAAGTTATAATTTAATTATAACTTATAATATAATATTATAAATAATATTATATATAATATTGGTGTATAATCTACCTAAGTATTTAATATAACTACACTCAATAAATAAACATTCAATAATGTAAACAGACAAGAAGGTAAAAAAAACAAATGACACTGTTAGGAACTAATAATCCATTTTGAGTTCCTAACACTATCATTTGTTTTTTCTACCTCCACTTCGAACTTCCCGACTGTATCTCAAAAAATATTGACATGTGAATGTTAATTTTGTCTATGTTGGTAGTATTGTTTTGTCTACGGTGTATTGTCGTTGCATACGGCGATGATATACCTAAACTTAAAAGTTAGATCATAATGTGTACGCTTATAAATTTGATCGAACACAAGTTATTTAGAATCTATAGGCTTAGACAGACGTAACACATAACACAGTGGTTACGTGTGAAATGTGATTCAATCCTGCTTTTTGTCTTTAGAAGGTTGTTTATTACACCCTTTCACAATACAAGTTGCCATTTTCTATGGATATTTATATGTAAATTTTATGATTTCTCATAAGGTTTAATTATCGTGCTATAGTTTTACCCGGCCTCACGTCGCTATTCTAAGAGTTCCGTCGGAATATTTTTAATTTATATGAGTCTATAGGTTTAGATATATTATATAAATACTATGTTGATAACCAACATTTTGTTTATATAGATAATTCAACCGAGTTTATGTTACACAAAATTATAAATGCATTTTAGAGATTCTATAGGTACGTTAGCAGCAGCGACAGATTAACAAGCATGGGTGTTAGAGCGTAAACAACTTATCTACTATTAGCCGATATCACGATCGAAAATGTTTCGGCTTCTATCGGAAGTCCTTATCAGGATCTTGAGTATGGTACGTCTGCCTCAGTCGCTCTACAATATATACAATCTATATACATTATACATAGATTTTATAATATGAAGTGACAGCCCTAGTGGATTCATTCATGGCGTCGTCCGTAGATTGATTACAATGGCTTATTGAAATCGCGCCGAATCGATGCTCACTCGACTCGATCTCCTCTCGATTGAGTATTTTCCCCAGTCAGCATCAGGAAACTCGCCCAAGAGTTATCAAATGAATACCTAATGAAATCTACATTATCACTTGTAAGTTTCAGGACTATTTTGTAGGCTTTTTTATGCCTGATAGGTTAGCCTTTGACCACTATCTCACCTGATGGTAAGTGATGATGTGGTCGAAGATGTTCAGACTAACCTAGAATTACTGGCTCTCACTCTGGACAGCTGCCGGAACGCACCGTCAGGTTCTTGGCGACAGATTTTCTACTTGAGGTCGCTAGCCAGGCGGGCATCTGCAAAATGCCCTACCACCATGAAATTTATGATTTCTCATTAAAAGGCTAGGTAAATTCAACGAGATTGGATTATGCTTAATGAAAGTTATTCTTGGAATCCGTTCTGAGAGCACCTGGTAATCTGAACCGCTGTTTCATAGTGGTGAATTACAGGCACACAACCATGTCTCAGAGGGAAGGGCGCAGTGCAATTCGTGACTTATGACGACATGGATCTGTTATAGGTAGAGGTCAGTCCGCTTAACTTCAGATGGGCTTCGTGAATGTTCCGTCACATAAACATAAAAAAATATTACCTACTAATAATATAAAAAAGTATATACTTATTTGAAAATATTTCTACTGAAAATAAGCGGTGTGTTGCATTTGTAGTAAGATATTTTTACCGTCAGTCTTAATTAACGAAATATTACATCTATATACCACGCTACAGTTAGTACAATAAAATAATTAAGGCAAGCAAGGCAAGTCTAAAGGCCAACAGGCAGTCCAAAATTAAATGATCTAACCCACTACCAGAAGTCAGCATGCTCAGCATCCTGGCAGTATTGCTCCGCTGCATTGCAGTGCTTATTCGTTGAATCAATAAGTGCCAGCTGCAAGCTGCTGTTATGGAAACTCGTTGTTCACCATTCGTGCTCACTTGGTCAATAAGCAGAGTGTAATATAGTGTACCAACATATTATTTGTTGAAGATTTAGATTTCACTATGTAAGCGTAATTGTTTTTATCCCAATGATTCCCAATGACCTAGGCCAAGCCTACACTGTACACAATTATACCAGGTAATATAAGATTTGTTTTCATGGTACCTGTATGATGAATTATTCAAAAGCTTGTGGAAATTGGTGCCACAGTGATTCAACCACAGTGAAGTCTCATATTTTCATGATCATTCACATTTGGTGGTCAGCTCACATGCTACAACACAACTTATTTCATACGTTCAGCCCACATCATCCACGTATTAGTCGTATCGGCAAATACCTACTTTTTAGGGTTCGGTACCTCAAAATTAAAAAACGGAACTGTTATAGGATCACTTTGTTGTACGTCTGTCGGTCAAGACCCTTTTTCTTAGGAACGCTTGGAGGTATCGAACTCATCAAATACTCAGGTCTACTGTCCCTTGGAGCAGTGAAAAAATCAAACTTCTAAACCAACCCAATCAAAAGATACAGCCGTTTACACCGCGAATTTTCGACACTCGCAACGGATTCAAATGGTACTTCTCGTGAACTCAGAATTTCGAAATTTAGTACGAAGCAAAGTCTTATAGCACAGACAAAGGAAAAATTGCTAGAGGCATAAATATAGGTACTAAAACATATAGTTACGCGAACCGGAGCGGTAAACCGAATATAAATAAATATATTTATATATTAGGTATATAATATAAACAGTGATATACTAATAATATCACTGTTTAATTTAATGAAATACCACTTTATTACCCTCAAGTAGAAAATCTGTCACCAAGCACTGAACAACGCGTTCCAATAGCAGTCCTCAGGAGCCATAAATTCTAGGCCTAGTACCATCCTTGCTCACTTACCAACAGGTGATATGGCCAAGGGTTAGCCTGTGACCTGTCAAAAGAAGCTATTGCTCGTCTTACGTCCGATACTTATGATATTTTCAGCTTACGTGTAAATAATGACTCACCTGCTTAAAGGTAAATCGATTCACACGTCACAAGGATCCCAAGACAAAACATCATCCAACTGTTCAGGTGGTAACATCCATCGATCATGTTCGTCACATTAAGGCTAAGTGTCGAGGGCGGCGTCTCCCGAGGCGCCCTAAATATCACGTAAACTTCCAAAGAGTCTGTCAGCGTGGATCGGGACTTTAATGTTTTTGTTGCTCATTGTACGTACCTCTGTTCGGACAGAGAGTTGTGTGAGTTATGCCATGGCAGGCAGCATCTTCATACACTTATTCAACTTAGGCGGGATCAATAGTAAGCTGGGATTCATTGTCTAGAACTTTTTGCACCAACTAGCTGCGCCCCACAGTTTTACCCGCGTAGTCAACGATAAGGAGGTATAATCATGCTGATAACTATTGTTTCCCTATTAAGGTTCTGCCAAATGCTGAAATTTTGTCACTACAGTCCGATACATCGGACTACACACTTAGGAGTGAAAAAGGGGCAGCGATGGTGAAATCGCGATCAGTGTGGGTGAAAAACAAAAGAAAGCTTATTAACAAAATCAGTAACATCGAAAATGTAATTTAACTTGTCCCTCATGATAAAGTATTTCAATATTTTTGTTATATTTGTATCCGCAATTAGGGCGTGCGAAGCGAGCCATATCAATATCAACTTGAACATTTTGTGGCACATTTTACTGAAAAACTATCACGCCTATAAATTTTTGCTTTATCACTGTAATTTATTTTCATATCTAGATGTTTTATCTGTAAAATATATAATTTTATGACCGTTAAAAAAATTACAATTTGGTATTCATTGGATAGAATGTATTTTACTACTAACGCCCGTCTGCTACTAATCTGTTAGAAAACCAAAGAGTTAACACCGCTTGAACAGAAATAAACTCAATACTCAAATATATTGTAGTTAATCTACTTCATACTAGATGACACCACTAGAATTAGGTTGCAAAATAAACGTAAGCCCTAGTCGAGCCTTCACAAAGCTTAGCTTTTTGCTAGTTTAGAGTCAACTACGCAATTTTATTTTATGAGATGTTGAGATTTGATGGGAGAAAATTTTATGAAAACGTGTTTCGGAATTAATTGAGTCCTAGAGAATAAAATCAAACTAACAGAAAATTTTCTTACTGGTTCAAACGAAATACATTTAGCAAAATATAATGAAGCTATTTAGTAATTGTCAGCCCCTTAAATGGTTGAACTAGTAATGAATAGATTCAGGCGTTACTTTGCGGAAATCCATATTTAATAATAACAAATACTTTTAAAAGTATCCTAAAAAACATTAAATAATATTTAAATAAAACACTTAAAAAAGCATAAAATTATATATCTAGTGACAATTCCGCCTAATTTTCCTGTTATCTACGTGACGTCATAAACATCACGCAGCCTAACCGGAAGAATACCCGACTAGTTTCGCTTCTAAACGAAGCATCTTCAGGAGGTCTTGACTTACCGAGCGCACGATCGAGACTAATTTTCATTCACGTTGGTGTTCAGATAAGCACTGAGTTGGGCACAATAGGAACGACAGCAAATATGACGGCATTTGAATGATAGTGTTATAGCGGATAGATTCAGGAAGATTATGATTTACTTGTATTCATATAATTATGTCCAATTATTTGTCATTGATCCTTTCATTGCTGAACAAAATAAGAGATTTAAAAAAATATATAGCTGATAGGTTTATCTCTAGTGAGAATGTGGTTGAAGCTGTTGTTCAGGTAACCTAGACTTACTAGCACTCAAGAACAGCAGCCAGAATACACCGTTAGGTGCTTGGCGAAAATGCCCTACCACCAAGCTATAACAATTGTGATATTAAAACAACAACCAGGACTGATGGGATGGCTCAACGTCCCCTGCGAAGCAAGGAAGCGCTTAGTATAAATGTCGTTAGCGGGCACCCATCTAAGTCATGACCGCAGCGGTAGTTTATCGGTAAAGGAGACTAACTTAACACGATACGCACCCCCAAATCCTACAATACCTTGGACCAAAACACATTTTGGTTTTAAAGCGGATAATTTAATAACTCTCAACCATTTTCCATGCTACACTGTGTTACACATGAATACTTATTTTGAAAACAGCTGAACAGATTGTCATCAACCATAGATAATATAAATCGTAAAAAAACAGCAACGAAGCGTTCAGTTGATATGGGTTGATATGAGGGCGACACACAATAAAAGCTTTAAACTCATGATATAATTATAACATCTATAATTTGCCGTCGTGGGTTTGCACAACACAATATGTCGTTACAGTGATGGCTAGTGGATAAAGACTGCAACGCAACAGTTCCATGGTACAAATCCCACCTCGGGCTTGAGCTTTATTATCTGAATGCTAACCTAGCTACCATCCTCAAATATGAAATCTGTTGCTAAGCATCTAACAGTGTGTTCTAGCAGATCTAGTTCCCATTGTAGTTTAAATCTGTTTACCATCCACGACTACATCATCACTTACCAACAGGTTAGATTGTAGGTTAGATAGTATGGTCACAGAATAGCCTAACGTGACTTTGAATGTCCTAATGTAACATAGACCAAATATTTGGACCGAAAATATATTAGCCGTAAAGCAACTGTAGCACATTATTAATTCAATTCAATTCAATTCTTTATTTGCACGAATATGGGTACATTATGATCTTAAAAATATTTGTAGTTCTCCATAACAACCTCATGTAAGGTATGCAAATGTTAATATAAATATAAAATGTCATTTAAAAAATTATATAATGTGAAAAATTATGTCATTAATATTGAAGCTATTGAGTATAAATTATATAATATTGAAGAAAAAAAAAAAAAAACATTATTATTTTGCAACTATTTTGCATGGTAAATGTAGTATCTACAGGATGCTTTCTCCAGGAAATCTTTTACTGAGTAATAACTCTCGCTCAGTAACCACTTCTTCAACTCCGTGTAAAATCTGCGACCTCGTAATTCCAGCAAATCTTTTGGAATGGAATTATAAATGAGAGGTGCCATGTAAGTACAATTTTTCCTAAATAGTTCCAACTTGGGTCCCGGCATTTTGAGATGCAGTTGCGTGACAGATCGTTGACTTATGCTAGTATGGGTCGGAAATAATGAAGAGTTGGTCCTAACAAACTTTACCATTTCATATATGTATATACCAGTAACTGTCAAAAGATTGCGAGATTTAAAAACTGGTTTACACGACTCGGCCCACTTCATGAAAAATACCGCTCGAACACACTTCTTTTGTGCTCTAAAAACTTTGTCTATGTCTTCAGCATTACCCCAAGCAATTATCCCGTAACGAATAACCGAAACAACATAAGCGTGATATACTGATAATACCGTCTTCAAGGGAGCACAACGTCGCAATCTTCTAAGCGCAAAAGCAAAACTATGAAGCTTGCTAGCAACCATGTTTATATGGTTCCTCCATGATAAGTGAGCATCAATATCGATTCCTAGAAATTTTGTATTATTTACTTGTTCAATAATATTGTCTCCATGTTTTATAATAAAATTATGATTTTTACTTTGTAAGGTTTTAAAATGTATTAATTTAGTTTTATTTACATTTATTTTAAGTTTATTTAAGTTTAACCAGTCGATAACTTTGATGATGCAGTTTTCTGTATTATTCATTAAATTGGATATGCTTTTGGATTTTAATAAAATAGTGGTATCGTCAGCAAAAAGTATACTGCTGTGTTCAATAGCACTTGGAAAGTAGTTAACATACAGAAGGAATAATAGCGGACCTAAGATGCTTCCCTGTGGTACACCATTGCAAATAACTCGTTCATTAGAATCATAATCTGTTACACAATTTGAAGCTTTGTCATGCTGATTGATTCTTGTTATCTGCTTTCTGCCTGTAAGGAAAGACTTGACCCAATCCTGGGCTTCCCTCAATTCATATTGTGTAAAAATGCCTGTACTGAAAAATATTTATTTATTATTATTATATCTTAACTCTCCGAAGTCCAAATGTAGTACGGATATATTCGCGATCTGGTTAGCTTGTATACCTACCTATATTAGATGTAGATATCGTACAAAACTGGCAATAAAGTATCGATAAGTATGCGTCGAAGTTTCCATCGAGGGAATCGAAAGAGACGGCAGGTGTCGTAATGTCGTAATGTTCCACAGTTGGACACTTTGCTTACTTCACGTCCCGTTGGGCTGGCTTGGTAAAAGGGTGGAGTATCGTCATTGGGAGTATACGAGAATACCTAGATACTTTGGTATATGTTAACATACCCAAAATGGACTAGGTAGGTTTATATGTTCGCCAGACGGTCACAGCAACATACTGGCCCAGAGGAAGGAGGTAAACTCCTCTTCAGAGGATCATTATTGTTACAGAAAAAATATATATTCTGTACGGATATTTTATCAAAAAATCCACACTGAAGGTTTTAAATAACCAATAGGAAAAAATATTTCAAGTGCAGCTGTTTTCAAATTATTATTTGGAACTCCTGAACTACAAATAATTTTCTTTTCTATAGTTAGAAATGAAAATTTTCCGTCAATCATTCAAAAATTTAGGGTTATTAATATGGATTAATAACCCCCATTGCCTATTTGCCTTGTAGCCAATGGTTACAAGGGGCTAATAGCCGTTCTTTATGGCATTCTATGGGGGAGGCATTTGTTCAACAGTGGACATCATCCGGTTGATGATGATGATTTATAAACCCCAATTCTGAGTATCACCTGTGGTTTCACTTAAATAACACACGAGTCACGTAGACTTAGGCCTAGTTTCATTTACTCTGTTATTTATTTGACGCCTTGTTAATCCTTTTAACGGACTGTTAACTGAAACGAGTGTCCCACCAACTGTTAATGGATGATTAATTCAGTTAACTTCATAGAACGTAGACTGATTTAACAGCTCTGTTATTTTTAAAGACCCATTAGCTAATGCCTGATTTAGCGTAAACAAACATGGTATGGTGAAATTAGGCCTTAGTCTTGTTCTTGCACAAAACCTGCAGGGTCAGTCTTGGTCTGGTACATCGAGATAATACGTTACAATACGTATTAGAAGTCAATGGTCTTGTTATAGTAGGGTGTTTATGGTTTTAGCCTTTTAAAAATGCATCATGGATAATGAGAACAATAGAATTTCATTCATAAATGGACGATATAGTCCACGAGGATGCCAAGGGGAGTTATAAACATCCAATATATATGTGCACGGTAGCATCTCTTTCTAGCAAATAAAAATAAAAATGAACAAACACTGTATGTTCGTTATAACTTTAAATTGGGACAACAATTGCACTATTTGTATATGCTCAAATGTATTAAAATTAATATATATAAACTCTTTATCTTCTAAGTACTGTTTAAATATGAGTTCGACAACCACTAGGTAGGTTACCTTTTTCTCTTCAGTATAAAGAATGTGGCCAAACCCACTTCTAGTGTAACTAGGTAAAAGCTATATTCTCCAGCTATTCTGGACAGGTAAATGTCCTATTTCGTACTCCGTCAATGTCCAAAAGAGCATACCTTAACTGCCAATACATTAACCTGTCGATACATTTAACTGCCGCCTGACGCCCATTCCGCATCGATTCACATCGATCCTCGCCCATAAAAATAACGTCCCCATAAAACCTCGCATATCGTTATCGACAACAGTTAAAATTGAAAATAACGCTTTTAAGTGAATGCGTAGGTAAATAAAAAAAGGCAAGAGAGTGACGTAGCATGGTCTAAGAGTTCCGTACATCATAAAAATTTTTAGTAATCAGTGAAAGAATAAATGGTTTTTATATTTTTGTTGCTGCTTGCAAGATAAATAATCAATCGGCGTATTCAATAATACAGTTCATTTAAAATAATCTATAGAAATTCATATATATATATATATATATATATATCAATTTATTTAAATAATTATAAATAATCATAAACTTGTAGGGGGTAAAATGGAGGGTCCAAAATTTTGTGCGAAAATAGACCTGAACGAAGGGGTTATAATTGATTGAACGCAATTAATTAATTAATTATTTAAGGTTATAATTGATTTATTTTTATAATATAATGCTTATAATTGATTCAGAATCAGAAATCTTTATTGGCCATTACTTATAACATTAATTGTTACACTAGGCAAGTTATTTTACAGTTAGGTTGGTATTAATTTCAAAGCATTCATTCATTTAGTTTACAAGCTAAATGTCTGGGACATCGGATAGAAATTCAATAAAAGTTGATGAACAGAGAGCAACGCCAACATGATAAGCAATCATTTGCCTAGTATCTCACTGGAAAAAACTCAGATGGAAAGTAATGACACGATCGACGGTGGAACATGCTTGCCTAGCTAATTATATATTCTCTCTGTATATAAAGACATCCAGATTATAACATATCGCAAAATAGAGACTCTGTGCTTGTAGGATGTTCCATACTTCGTTCGTACACATGATCGACCATGGATAGTCAACGATGCAGCAATGCTGTGCGTTTTGTTGGCCGATGAATTAAAGAACATGGTGGTTGTGTAGACAATCGTAAATTCTCCGAAATGAAGCCTGTAAAATACCGATAAGCTGGCCACTGTGCGTCTATGATCGAGGCTTCGGAGTCTAGACTCCACTAACGCATCGTCACCAATGAGCTTCTGTTCGATTATCTATGGAGTCCAAGGCTTCAAGCTAGTACCGTCGCGAACCGTCCCAAAGCTGCTTTATTCCATCCAAGATTACTTGAGCTTGGTACACGTTATGAAGCTGTCCTGATGTAAAATACCGTCCCACTATCCAAAGAACACCCATAGCTTTTTCACAGCTAATTTAGCCCTGGTAAGTAAAGTTGGTCGGTTATCAGAACAGTTACACTTCGGAGGGCAGGAGGGAGATTGAACTGGTTTGATTGACACTGCTGAGCACTAAATAGACCCGCCTGGGTCGTCAAAGCATTGAATTTGACCAAATTGGCATCCTGATTCGGAGATAGCCTGTAAATTCATTCGCTTGATCATCGCTTGATTTGTACATCGCTGGCTCGTGCGTCAGATATACTCGTATATTTCTCTACAACTGTGCCACGGTAATATTATAATATTACCGTGACTGTGCTGTCGTCTGCACAATGATGACTAAAGCTAATTTTTTCTCTTTGGTCTCGGAACTCGAATCGGCGCTAGGTAGTCGCGTTCGGTTTGGTACGTAGTAGCCGTTATTGATAACTAATAAATAACTGCGTGTCGGTAATATTATGGGCCATAATAGTTTTTAGTACGCCATAGACAACGTTTGAGTAAGCTGAATTGCAAATAAGTCGATTTATCATCGTACAGTTGAGTACCTACGCAATAAAATATTATCAATATTTTATTGCGTCGTGCGTCAAAAAAATATCACTTTGCTACCTGAGAGATATTTAATTTTTGCTTTTATTCACTGGCTTCCGAGAAAGGAGGTTCTTAATTAGACTGAGAGTTTGTTACGCGATGACTCCGATAATTTTAAACTAATTACACGATTGCTCAAAATAAGGAGTGTTATGTTCTCAGGGTTCATGTATGTATGCATATTTGTGAGTTTCTTTATTACACCATAACATCTAAGCGGGTTAACCGATATTAATATATGAGATATTATTAGATTCGTCTTGATATCGTAAGTGACATAAAGTACATAAAAATAATAACAATAGAAAGAAAGAAAAATGTTCTTCCAATTCCATCGAGTGGGATATCAAAATTAAGGAGCTAAAACGATTACAAAAATATTGAACGATAAAAAAAAACTTGCAGTATTAATTTCAACGGAGCGATAAAACGCTTAACGAAAAGAAATAAATAATAATTTGCAAGCGGTTTTTTTACTTGTTTAATTAATTTATACAAGTTTTTTTGTCGGGTAAGTACAGTATATTGTTGGACAAAATCAGTTGAAATGACGTTTCAGTCAATTAAATATAGAAAGATAATTTTACTTTTTTAATCTTGCCTTATCTCTAAACTAAGTGGTGCTAACAGTACCTATATACTAAATTAAGTAATGTTTGCACCACTAAACTAAAAAATTAAACTAACAATATTGTGGTTTATGTAGGTATATGGTTTTTACATTATTGAGACTTGACTCCGATTGCATTGCTAGTAAAAATAATTGTACAGGTCGATAATAACTACAATTTTATTACGAAACGATTCCAGTTCTTCGTTGTTTCGGCTCAGATATTGGAATAACTGATACCGGACCGGGCCGGGCCGGACCGGGCGGAACTCGCCTTAGCGTTTGTTTGTATCGAGTTACTTGTTAGTCTGCGACATGAGACCCTCACTTTGCCTCTCCGGGATCGTAAAAATATCTCTTGGCAAATGTTACATCTCATCGTTTTTCATTCGGGAATATTGGAATGCACAAAATCTTGTGAAGGCAAGTTTGAAAAACGTGCAATGTCTGTGTACAAAGATAAGCAACGCCCGCCGCAGTCATGACATGACGCAGACATTACTACTGAGCGTGCACGTGCTTCGGAGGGCACGCGTTGGTCCCGGTTGTTGTCTTAGGCTGGCAGTCGACAGCGGGGGATGCAAACGTGACGTCTACAATGGAGCCACCGTTATGGCGCACACATGTGTTTGTTGAGCCTTGATTAAGAACAGAAAGGCCAGCCATCGCCGGCATGGTGGTAGGGCATTTTGCGAATGTCCGCCAGGCTAGCTACCACCCTCAAATAGAAAATCTGCCGCCAAGTACCTAACGGTGTATTTCGGCAGCTGTCCTTGAAAACCTGTAATTCTAGGTTAGCCGGAACAACACCTTCGACCTCATCACTTACCATCAGGTGAGATACTGGTCAAAGGCTAACTTATAAGGCATAAAAAAACCCACAAGTTTTGCGATCTCAGTTAAAAAAGATATATATACCAACAACGCAAAGCAATGGACGTCAAATAAGTATCCGGACTAAGTAAGCCTATAAAAAGGATAGAGGAAGGAGTGTATAGATAATTAAAAGTCCGGTGGAGATGTATTGTCTACATTAGAGAATGCCTCCACGAGACGTTCATGATGCGATATCACATCAGCAATATGATATGATGACACCATGAAAAAAGTGACATATAAGTAAATTGGGATTTAGTGATATATTTATAAACCTTATAAAGAATGACATGATAAAAACGAAGTCCCAATCCACTTATTTGTTACTTTCTGTTACACTCTTTTGAATACTGATAAGATTAGCAATATTCGTACTTGCTTCTCTGTATTTTTTTTATGGCTTTTTTGCCAGCACCATGTCAAAAGATATTTAATACAAATAAATTTCGAATTTTGCATCTGAAACAAAAGGAAAAATATCTTTATCTACATACTATCTACAGAATTAAAAACATACCTACAATAATTACGTATTGAACACAAGGTGAACTGAATGTTACATACCTACCGATTTAATTTAATTTATTCACTCACTTATACTTTTATATTATTTATGGTCATAAAAGATATTAATATTTCAATGGTATTGCTCTGTATTAGTGGAAGATTGAAATGGGTTGCTACGACGACGTACCAATATCCATGTATTAGTCTGTAGTCACACAGCCGCCTATGCGAAATTTACAACACGACAGAGCGTTAGCAAAGAGAACAACTGAAAAAGGACATTAGTAACTAGGTACTTATTAATATTATAAATGCGAAAGTAACTCTGTCTGTCTGTCTGTTACGCTTTCACGCCAAAACTACTGGACCGATTTGAATGAAATTTGGTATGGAAATAGTTTGAGACCCGGGAAAAAACAGGATAGTTTTTATCCAACTGCGCAAAAAGAGGTTAATGTTTTTTGAGCGATAACCGACATACGCGCGGGCGGAGCCGCGCCCGGAAAGCTAGTAAGTATATATAATATGAGTAATAGAATAACCTGTCTCGCCCAGATCTCATGCAGATAGGATTTTAATAAGAGCAATTAAATGAGATCAAGTATTATGTGTTTGAATGTAGGTAAGTAAGTACTTAGTACATTAAGTTATGAATTACTAATTCCGTGTTGTCTTCAGCATCATCTTGGTACCTAGCTCCACACCACCATACAGTGCAGTAAAATACACGAGTAACTTGTCTATACCTAGCTAGCCCCTGATTGCGTCGGGGCGAACTAAAAAACTAAACTTGGCTCAAACTTTTTGCTTACAACAACGAAGCGGAAGGTTCGAGAAACAAAAGATGCATTAAAATTCACTTTGGAGTTGCTTTGGAGTTAGCTCGCTAATGAAACGTTGCTCGGCAGATTAATGGGAAAAGCCTCGATGGACTTTAGAGGGCAGCGTCTACCATACTGCTGCCATTGGTTTTGGATAATTCAGCAAATATTATCTTTATACTAGCAGCTCGCCCCGGCTTCGCACGGGTAATTACGACTACAAATTGAGATGTAAGCTATCCTATCTTTCAGTTTGGATCAAATTGCACAAGGTGTGCAAATCAAATTTAAAGTTGGTTCAGTAGTTTAGGAGTCCATCGCGGACAAACAACGTGACACGTAATTTTTATATATATAGATAGGTTTGTTGCGGGAAGAATGGCATCGAGGTTAGAGTGTTATAATAATAATAATAATAAAACACTTTAATTCAGGTATCATGACCCATGTACAAAAACATATTCGTTAATTAAAAAGAAATCAAATTAAGCATTACACATCCAATCAAGATTACAATCCATAGAATTACATAAAAATTAGAACAATTGCACATATAATAATAATTAGAACAATAACTTATTAATATATATAAAGAAAAATAAAAATAATTAAATTGGTTTTAAAACAAGCTTCGAATAATAAAATAAGCATTACTAATTAATTAAAATAATAATTAAGGCATTCGTAAGAATGGCTGTGGCACTGCATGCAACCGCATCCATTGAGCGAGATACTGACTGTCCCACCGGTACACCAACACAGCCAGGATGCTGTTGGTACTGCCACGCAACCGACTTAGAAAAGATGCGCTTCTTTTGCGAATGATGGCATGGAAGCCATCAATCCTCGCTTCAACGAACATGCCAGAAGCACTACAGAATCGCGGCAACCCCATCAGCACCCTGAATGCGTTGTTATATTGGACGCGCAGATCGCTGTATGCCCGCTGCGTATAGTTAACCCAGAGGCTACACGTGTAGAAAGATTGGCAAAAAGACCTAAAAAGCGTTGTCTTCACTTGTTTCGTACAGCGTGCAAACCTTCGAGCCAACATATTACTACGGACAGCCAGCGAAGTACCTATTCACAACGAGCTATAAGTTGAATCTCCTTGCTCCATCCCGTGACATTACAACAATAAATAAATCCAGAGTTCGGATTTGACTAATTTGATTCCGGCCCCGACGACGACGGAGCATTGTGCCAACGATTTCTTCTGCCACATTGTTTTGAGTTCAAGCTTTGTTGGGCAAAGATGTACTTCGTAGACAGGTATCGCTCTTCCAACTTAAAAGAATACATTTTCTGTTACGTGAATCTTTTTTTTTCATCGCTGATAGATCTCTCACCTAATGCTATAAATGAAGATGAAATTAAAAAAAAGAAAAATGAAAAGTATTTTATTACTGCAAAATACATTATAGAGATATAACAGTACATCAGTTATTTATCAGTTAAGCATACAATTGTAACAGCTGTATAATGTAGAAGAAACATATATCTCGATAAGTAGCTTTATTCTTTGGTTTCCTCACTAGGCAAGCCTGTATCGAGGAAGCCTGATTACTCATTCATAAACGATTGATAAAATTTTAATGTGTAATTTTAATAATAATAAAGATGTGTTTGAATATGCTGTGTGAAAAAGTGGCTCTATACCATTTATTTGCTAAGCGTGGCAGTAAAATATTTTAATATAAAATTTTGTCAATGAAAAAGTTAGCTCCATAAGAGCGTCGTCGATGCCCCAATGACGAAATGATTTTCTGTGTTCATAATATTCGTAAATAAAAAAATTGTAAATTTTAAATATTTTAATCTTTATAATAACGCATGCTCTGCAGATTACATTACAAAATTATAAATTTACAAGAGGAAAAATTATAGTCGTGTGCGGGATCATCGGGATCCCGAATGTAATTGGTAAGATTGCTACAGAAAGGTTGCTAAATTAGAAACTTGTAACTTAAGTTGAAATATATTTCATATCAAATTATTAGAAAAGAGTGGGATTTTTATTGTACTGGATTTTCTATGAAAGGAGGTTTGCAATCTTCTCTGCAGTACGATAAAAAAGCGCGGCAATTCATTTGTTTTTTTACTAAATTGATAATAATTATATCAATACGCTTTTAATTATATGTATTCTAAATAATTTTCCAAAATGTCATATGATAGTAAAAGTGACGATTTTATAGTGGCGGCGCCCACAGAAATAAAAAACCGGCCAAGTGCGAGTGGGACTCGCGCATGAAGGATTCCGCACCATTTAATTTATTTTAATTTACCTAATTGTTTTTTTTTAAACTAAATATACAACTAAATATTCGGTGAATATTTCAAGTTTCTACTTGTTTTCATTATTACTATTTTTAGCAAATAAACAGAGAAAACCTCTTTTATTGTATGGGACCCCCCTTAATTATATATTTTATTTAAATTATTATATTGAAAGAGAACATAAAACTAAATATTCTGTGAATAGTTAAAGCGTCTAGGGGGGCTCCCATACAACAAACTTGATTTTTTTATCGTTTCTTGCTCGATACTAACAACGGTGACAGTTATTAGTATCGAGCAAGAAACGGTAAAAAAATCAAGTTTGTTGTATGGGAGCCCCCCCTTAAATAATTATTTTATTTTATTTTTAGAATTTGTTGTTATAGCGGCAATAGAAATACATCATCTGTGAAAATTTCAGGTATCTAGCTATCACCGTTCTTGAGATACAACCTGGTGACAGGCGGACGAACGGAAAGACGGGTGGACGGACAGCGAAGTTTTAGTAATAGGGTCCCGTTTTTACCCTTTGGGTACGGAAGCCTAAAAAGGGTCACTTTACCAAACCACTGTCCTAATTACCTTCGTGATGCTAATATTTATTTACCAAGCAGTTTGTTTTACACGCCTTCTAGTGTAAATCCTTCCAACCAAGACATTTATCTGTGTGAACAGCGTTCGTAACAAGCTGGACTAGCACTACAAAGTGCAAGGATTTGCTAGGTTAAAGTAATTTTCAGCATGATTAAATTTTCATGAGACTGTGTTAGTACCGTGAAAAGCTTTATATAGAGTCGTAAGCCGTTAAGGAAAGTAATGACCACCAGTTTCCCAGATGAAATTTTCACAGATGATGTATTTCTGTTGCCGCTATACAAATACAAAAAGTTGGCCAAGTGCGAGTCGGACTCCCGCACGTTGAAACAAATAAGTAATTCTAGGTTAGCCTGAACATCTTCGACCACATCATCACTTACCATAAAGGTGAGATTGCGGTCAAAGTCTAACCTATCAGGCAAAAAAAAACTTTCCTAGTTTTTTTTTTTTTTTTTATATAGAACTTACTGTTAATATACTCTGTAATAAAATATATTTTGTGATATAGTTGTTTTTGTTTTACAGAACTAAGCTGTTTATCTAACAGTATTTAACCTTATCGTGCGAATGTCTAAGTATATAAGGTGGATATCAATTCATCAACAATACTGCGGGGGACGGGGAGTTGCCTCCTACTACGACACCCTCAGTAAGAGATAGTGTGGTGCAGGAGTGACAATCTACCCCACAACAGGCACGTAATACATTACTTTTAATACGATGATCTACACCCATGTAATCGATTTTAAGATTACATAGGTATAGGTTTACTAAAAATCCTGCCAGCTGCATTTACTAATTACTAATAAGTTGCACATATTATTATAATACAACGAGGACTGTCTTTTTAGTTCTTACACTATTATATGTTGAAAAACATGTTGTATATTTATTAGGCATTACATCCTGTGTATAAGATAACACAATGTAAAGTAAACCTCGTTACTAACAAACGGGAGAACACCTAAAGTGCTCTCCGGAAATGAGTAGCGTAAACTAGCGCTCTCGAAGTAACAAATAAGGCCTTCACCACCGGAAGCCAGGGTTGTCAATAGTCCCGCGTCCGGTTGCAAGTAGCGCAAACTGTATGTAAGTTTAAATTTATAATCCTTTTAAGGCCGAATGCTCTCGACGCCGCCGTGCCGCCCCGTAACCGCGTTCGGTACGCTTCCTCGCGGTTTCCGGTGCCAAATGGGTGGACTCTCGGAAAATACTTCGAACCGCAGGTTATAGACCATATAATAGCCGTATTGATATTCACACAAGAATAAATATAATCATTTCGATTGTTTTCGTGCAGCTCTAGAATTTGTCTTATAAAAAGATTTGTTATAGGTACGCATGGTGGGTATAATATTTCAAAAGTGGATAAATACTTAATTACACTCTATGAAAGGGTGAAATGGTGCATGGTGAAAGGGCATTTTGCGGATGCTCGCCTGGCTGGCTACTACCCTGAAGTAGAAAATCTATCGCCAAGCATCTAACCTAACCCAACAGTGTGTTCCGGCAGTAGCTGGAGTCCTTGAGAGCCAGTAAAATGGCACATGAGATTTAATAACTGTATGTCTTAGTGTGAGGGGTGCGGTGCAGATTGTCTTGTGATGAAATACATCTGTTAAAGGCAGAAGTTAGTCCACTTAACATCAGATGAGACTAGCGCTTGTTTCGTCACAATTACATAAAAAAATGTATTTTTTAAAATTATTTGGAAAATTCGATTTGTATGGGAATTTTCATTTACACATATAGAGATAAAATAAATAATTAAACGAAAAACTGAGAAACCATAGATATTAGATTCAATGTCAAGCATGCAAAAGTTCACCGAGTTAAAACTCTTGGTAGGTATATAAAATATCACGGAGCTACGTTTATATGGACCAACACTGAAATATCACGGTGCTACGTTTATATGGACAGAGCTACCAACAATGAAATATCACGGAGCTACCTTTATATGGACGGAGCTACCAACACTGAAATATTACGGAGATACGTTTATATGGACAGAGCTACCAACACTGAAATATCACGGAGCTACGTTTATATGGACAGAGCTACCAACACTGAAATATCACGGAGCTACGTTTATATGGACAGAGCTACCAACACTGAAATATTACGGAGCTACGTTTATATGGACAGAGCTACCAACACTGAAATATCACGGAGCTACGTTTATATGGACAGAGCTACCAACACTGAAATATCACGGAGCTACGTTTATATGGACAGAGCTACCAACACTGAAATATCACGGAGCTACGTTTATATGGACAGAGCTACCAACACTGAAATATGACGGAGCTACGTTTATATGGACAGAGCTACCAACACTGACTCGTCTATTCAATTTGCAAAACGGTTATGTAGTTAATGTGTATACGTTAGACATTTTAATGCATTAAAGTAATTTAATCGTATCAGTTTTGGAAAAGAAAAAAGGGAGTACGAAACGTCAACATCGTGAAAGTTCTTCAAATACTTCGTAGGCCTCGTTCCCTTCTAATAGTTCCGTTTTACTCTTAAGGGTACGAAACTTTCAAAGGAGAAACGCGTATAATATATGAACATTTTTATGTTACCACGCATACCTTTTCACTAGATCATACACTGACTCGTCTATTCAATTTGAAAATTGTTAGGAGCAGTATACAAAAGTATCCTAATACCTTCACCATAAACATGTGTGATGCCTGTAGACGTAGTTTAGTAGCCGGTATGGTCATTATTTTTACAACGTGTAACTTCCTTTTAATCAGAGGCGAGCCAATTTATTTTTTGTCTTCTCAACTCGACTATATATTTTTTTTAAATATTTGTTACTTCAGACCTTTCGACTGGGTGGACTGATATTGATCTTTCTTTTATTATTGGAAATTCAAATTCAAAATCATTTATTCAATTTAGGCGTCCACGACGCTCTTATTCATTCATAATTTTTTTTAATATTTAAATATTCTACATTGTACTGCCACGTTCAGCAAAACTATAATGTATAGAGCCACTGCGAAATGAAAGCTAGTGCTTCCCGTGTGGTCCCATTCAAGTTTCATCATAATCGGTCAAGCCATTTTTGAGTAACACTAAAATAACTGAAAAGTGTTTTCCTATCTTGATGATACAGTTATTGATAGTGAATGGCAATTGATCCCCTAAGTGGCAAAGGTCACTAAAAAAGGTGAAAACTAATTATAACCTCAAAGTGAAACAGTCTTCAACACACAAAACTGTGAAATGACTTGTCGAAGCCGGTGATAGCACCGGCATATAGATGCACAATATTGTGATAATAGGTACTTTTTAACCATACTGGTACCGACTTCAACAAGTTATTTTACACTTTCGAGTGTTGAACTTGGTTCCATATTGAGTACAAAAATATTTTCTACTAGGCACAGTTCTATTGGTACTGTCACTAAGAACAACTTAGCATTCAATATCAGTTTATTAGCATAAGAGCAACAAGCGATAATTTCCCAACTAAAACCCACACAGAAAACAAACTGGGCCAAGATCTTAAGGGCCTACACATTAACTTGATCTACTGTGTTCCCATGCACTTTGACATGTTGGCTACAATTCCACCCTGTAGTCCCATAAACACCGCATTCGGAGCCGAGGTGTGAAGAAAAATAGTGATGCCACCCCTCTGGAGTGCTCGTAATGAAATGGGGTAGTGCTAATAAATTCTGTAGACGCGAAAACATCGTTAGCGACGATGGAATGCTCTCTTTGCTCTGTTGACTTTTGTTTTAATGAATTAATTTGAATGGGTAGTTTCTTATAACTATGCCTTACAAAGGTGAAAATGTTATGGAGCATGGTTTTATAGATACATTTTGTTATATAAAAGTTAAAATCGATCAAGTTCGATTTAGACTTCCCACACCTAGAATTCCGTAGCAAATCAGATAAAACGCGTTATTTTTTCATATTATATTTTCTCGAGATTCTTAGAGAGATTTAAAACCGGTGCACAACTGCGGTTTTACGGTGCAATACGGGCAATATTTAGATTTTCTCCAATTTGAAGGTGGACGAATACCCGACTGGGTCGTCTTGTTATTCTACAGGCAGATTATAAAACAGAAAGATCTAGCATTTTAACTAAGTATATATTATTACACATTAAATAGGTAGTATTCATTTGTTCAAGTTGATGCTAAACCTAGACACGTCACGTAGGATACAGGCATAGTTGAAGGCCCGTGGTCCCACTTCTATCTTCCACTCATAAGTAAGAAAATATCCACGTATCTACCACAACATTCAAAGCGTTACATACATAATTACGTCTACCAAATAAAGTTGACTTATATTTTAACGCACAACATATTATCAGATGAAAGACTCAGTAGAGACGGTAGACATAAAACCGAGGGCCCACGTTCGCAAGCATTTCATCAGACTAAAAACATAAATAAAACACGACGTGCACTTTAATTCCAGACAGACAAAACGTTTATTTAAATAAGCATGTCTCCATTCTTATTTATGTCTGCTTTTCACCGAGCACATAAAAATTTAAAATAAAAATGAATAAATGTACGCAAGGTTATAGTGATAAGTATTGTCTAAATAAGTCGATAAGTACATTTTAGAGTCCATCTTGCTGGGTACCACCACCTACTACCAGTAGTGTGCAAACACTTTGTGAAATTCGCCATTGAACGATCCGACCGCGCATGCATTGAAGTCCACAACCGTGCGTAATTTTTTTGCCTCACACTGCTACAATCTGAAGCCAGCTGCCATGTGAAGTAATTGTGATTAATACTATTAACTATTTAACTTAGGAGTCTGTAAAAGGAGAATATATTTCCTCCTCAAAGGCCAACAACGCAACCTTGAGATCTCTGATGTTGCGGATGTCCTTGGGTGACGGTGATCACTTACCACCAGGTGAACAAACAGCTAGTTTGCCTTCCTATCACATACAAAAAAATATGTGGTAAGATTGGAGAATGAAACATAAGAACTAATATCTCGAAATGACGAAAATTACTACTTAACGGCAGACCTATGCAGGCAGTCGAATTTTTTCAGCTTTGCCTTCAGTAACCCAGCAGTGGCAGCATTTCAATACTCATCGGGCTAACTTAGTGTATAATAAATAATATTCCTCCCAGCTGGATATCGCAAAAGTCAACCAACGGGACATAATCCGCCAAGTGAACATCATACCATACATCAACCGCCAAGTGATCGTCATACGATACATCAACGTGGAATACTTTGAAGTGCTTGTTGTGTGTACATATTTCGCCAACTGATTCCCTTAAAATACATCAACGTATTCCGCCAAGTGATCATCATACGATACATCAAAGTATTCCGCCAACTGATTCCCTTAACATACATCAACGTATTCCGCCAAGTGATCAGCTTATCTTACGTCAACTTATTCCGCCAAGTGATCATCATGTCTTACATCAACTTATTCAGCCAAGTGATCAGCATATCTTACATCAACTTATTCCCCCAAGTTATCACCCTATCATACATCAACTCATTGATATTTTGTGTTTTGGGAAGTTACATTTATAAGAGTGTTGTTAATGTGTTGTACACACCCACCTCACATTACGGGTATAATGTGTAGGAAATATACAAGTCAGGAAATACAGCAAACACGTGGAAACTTTCAACACCTTTATTCCAATTATCACACCCTTTCAAGTCCAAGTCTCGAGACCGAATTGACATTTCGCGCTCCGCCCACCTTCCACCGTTTGTTACAAAAATGGCGGCATTGGCGGCGTGCGGAACCGGAAAATGGCAATACTTACATTTTTAGAATTTAAATTAATAGCTAATATACTAACGATAAAATAATCACTTATTTGCTAAATTATTTACATAATTTTTAAGTAACATCGGTCGAAGAAATCCATAAATAAAAACGTGAAACTAATAAACCAAACTTGTCAACATCCTGTAAACTAACTGCTTTTATTTTATAAATCACAACATATGAGCGGCAAATATGGATTATATAATGTTATTTAATACATAAAGCTTACAGATTCGTCCATCCTGATAATCAAGTCACGTCCTCGTGATATCTGCTCATGGCAGTTACAATTTTAAACAAAGCTATCAAGTGTATGTATTTTCTTTAGAAAAATAAAATTAAATAGTTTACAACAACGCAATAACAATTTAACTACTACAAATAAATCAACAAAGCAATAAGGATTTGAGTAAACAGCGTATTTAATCTTAACATACAAGATACCAAAGAATATGAATGCATAAAAGTTTACAACACCTAATCATATTTATCAATTTTACAAAATATATTTAATATTTTATCCATTTATAGATTTTTCTCCCATCCATTAATATATTTTTATAATTGATATCCATCATTATCATCCATCATTATTCATTCTCATCAACAGCGTATTTAATCTTAACATACAAGATACCAAAGAATACATCCATAAAAGTTTACAACACCAAACCATATTTATCAATATTACAAAATAGATTTAATATTATATTCATTTTTATATTTTTCCTCTATCCATTAATATATTTTTATAATTTATATCCATCATTATTCATTCATCAAGAATTAGGTTTGGTACGACCATATCACGTCATTTATACTGCATTACCACTTTGATATATACCACACTACATTGCTGGACCATACTACATTGCCAGACCATACTACATTGCTAGACCATACTACATTACTAGACCATACTACATTACTAGACCATACTACATTATTAATTCATTAATAGGATTGTTACACTACTATTCTAAAAATTAGCTAAGCTACAGAAATCGGGAAGTACATTGACATCTAAGAATACGATAAATAAAAAGAACCACTCATCCTTTCTTTAATTTAGACATGTATCTTGTCTAAACTAATACATTATCTGAAGAAAACTTGTAATTTCTTTGTTTTGTATTTTATTCGTTTTATAACATTTTTTTTTCATTTCATTCATATTTTATCATTACTGTCATAATTTTTATCTTTCTTACTCAAATAACCGCCATCAGAGCTTTTTCGTAAATTATCTTCTTCATCACTATCTTCGAATATTTTAAAAGTTAACCACAGTTGGGTATTTTCGACAGCGTACTTGTCATTGCTTAACACTTCAACAATTTTAAAAAAGTCTTGAGCATTTTGATACTAGATGTTAACTAAATTTTGCAAAACATCTAATTCTTCTCTTTCAATTCATAACGTAAATCTTATTTCACCCTCTGCTATGTTAGTCAAACTAAACCCAAACAATACTTTTGTCAGCGTATGTCCCGTCCCGTTATTTGTCATGTTATTAAATCCCCATTTTACACCACAAACTTTACTATATCAGTTTGATACGTCACGTCCGTGATTCATGGCTGTTAGAGAATAAGTACCGTGATGTTGTACCTCTCCACATGCCCATTAGCTCGTAGAGTGGCAACTGCTTTTATTTTATGTTAAACCTCTATATCTTTCAAAAACCCCCAAACTTCTTACCAGTAAATGTTGAGTACGTATCCGTTATTAATCTAACAGGACAACCAAAAGTACCGAAACATTCCTTAACACTTTTATTGTTGTGAAAGCTTTTGTATTTTTAACCGGTTTTTTTAAATGAATTTACTGTACGAGTCTTTCATTATCAGCAAATATTTATTTTTACTTTTACTCCAGTTATATGGGCTTAAATTATTATCATAGAGTGTATGAAATGGCCTTGATAATTTCGGAATCTAATGCAAATACCAAGACTTTTTGCCTGCTGGAGTCTTAGTGTGAGCGCATTCTAAACAAGATTGTATTTACTTTTTTACAAACTTTTTCATCTTAGGAAAACCATAAGTTTCGTTGATATTGTCAGTGGTTTTTGTTTTTCAAAAAAAAAATATGACCAATTTTAAAATATAGCAGCGTCCTCCTTTTGGAACTAACAATTTCAACCCATTTTCAGTTATCCTATATCCAAAATTATATATTTTTTTTATGTCTATTATATCTGTACTGCTAGCATCTAACAATAAGCGCTTTAACCTTTCGATTTCATAATCGGCATTCAAATGAAATGACAACAGTAAAAATGTAAAGTGTCATTACTAAGCGCTGCGCCTGCAATTGGGTTTCGGCTAAGCGCATCCACATGACACATCCCTTGACCAGATTTGTATTTTACGTCACATTCAAACTCCTGTACCAAACTTTACGATCTAGCAACCCTTGGGATCATATCTCGTTTGACAAACATAGCACGTCTACCTGTACCGTGAACATGCCGAGTAAATAAAATCGAAATTTCACCGCAAAAGATACTACAGTCATAGTTCCGAGTTCACAGGATGAATAGTGCTGCTCAATTGGTGAAGTTTGGTGACTGAAATAGGCTGTAAGTTTAATGTCGCCACTATGCTGTGAAGTATAATCCTTCCTACTTCCCATTTACTCGCATCAGTATTCAGTTCAGTTTCAAGAGATGGATTATAGAGAATCAAAATGGGACGAGAAACTAGCCGATCTTCTAACTCATCAAAAGTATTTTTATGAGTTACAAGAGTTTTAATTACTGCCCCAAGACTAAGGGACAGGTTGTGAAGTAAACTCGTTAAACGTTTAGTTTATCTATAGTAGTTATCTATTTGTATAAAAAGTCGCTAATCCTAGAAATCGGCCAACATTATGAACCTTCACAGGTTTTGGAAAGCATTTTTCATCGCTAATATTTTCAACTTGTAAACTACATGATTGAAGTGATGTGAATTTTATTTACTTCGACTTGTTTAAACTACTCGAGAACTATTTCCGCTGTAGCTACTAATTCATCTTTTATTTTTATCGAAAATATTTTAAGAGCCCATTGTAGTAATTAAAATTTCACTTACACCATCTTTCAGCGAAAAGCGAATAAACTACTGCTCCCCAAAACTTACCATCGGTATATTATTGGAATCATCAATTTTGCTTAAGGTTGTTCTAGCTAAATCATTTAATCAAAGTTAAATCATACAGTATCCTGTTCACTTACTTTTATGCTTTATACATATTTGTTTGCTTCCAACTGCCTATCCCACTCATTGATTACTAACACAGCCTTCTCTCTTCAGTATTATTTCCTTCTCTGTTTTTACGAAAGCATTGAGATTCTAAATGCCAAAACTAAATTACAGTTTGTAATTTTTGATAAACTTCATGCATTTTGATACTGGGTGACCGTCTTGCCTACAATTATAACACTGTATGGTGGTAGGTTTCTTACTTGCTGTAGAAGTGCCTGGCATAGATTCGAATCGCAGACTTTTGCCCCCAGAGCATAGAACATATAATAATACTTAATATTTCTTACTGTTCCCGTTTTGATGTTCAGCAAATATGAAAGCAATCTATCTGAGTCCTTAAATTATGCTGGTTCTGCGTCTAAGCGCACTGATTGATCATCGATGCCATGTATGATATTCTACTGCCCGCTTACCTAACATATCAGTCAGCATTGTACCATAATTATCTTCAGATGAAAATACAGATCTAAGCTTGGTTTGCCACTCAGCCTAGGAAAACAATGTTGGTAATTCCTCATTCCATTTCTGTTCGACTCCTACCAAAGGGATAAGCTAATAGACCATAATTTACTTATTAACTTTAAAAAAAACAAAGATTATGCAGTATCGACCGTACCAAACACAACCATTAAAAATTGATTATGCTTTTAAATACAAATTTAGAATGTGTTGACTCTTTTTCATTACTCGGTATAGATACATGTGACTTGAAAAAAGCACATTCAAAAACTGAAATCAAAACTTGGCAGTTTTTCATTTGCATTAATGGAGTTAAAGAAAACAACGAACATCGCGACGGCAATATGTGCCTATTTTGCATATGGTCACGCTTGGTTACAGTACGGCATCATTTTGTGGGGAAATAGCACCGAAGTCGGAAACTTATTTACACTAAAAATGTATAAGAATTATCGCAAACATAGACTCAACTGAAAGTTATCTCAAGCCAAACTTTATTAAACTCCAAATGTTAACTATTTCATCGTAGCTTCCATCTATATTCTAGAAATTTGCAAGTTATCCTCAATTCTTTGACAAAGTTGAAAATTGCTATACTGGACCAGATAATTGAAATACTAGAGTAGTTATATCCAAACACCACTGCTCTAACGGCTTACTAGAATTTACCTATCTACATACCTACGCCAGGTATATGCAGTTTGTAATGTAAAGGAAAGAACGTTCAAATATTATGCGTCATATCTGTTGTAAGAAAGAGGTAAATAAGCAATTCGTGTAACCACCGAACTGCCACGAGACGTTCCGATCACCATTACAGTGCGATCTCTTTCACTCTCTCACACCAAACGATACACATATCTCGCTCATCCATTTCATTGTGATTAGTTCCTAAGATAAAACAAAATGATGATATTTTCTATTTATAAAAGCAATAATTACGCGTGACATGAAACAGTTTTCTTATCCCTCACAGTGCTTGCATAATTGGTGCAGAGTCTAAAGACACAGGGAAGGCATATTGTCCACAGATTATTCCTAAACAAAAAATGATTTGTGGCGATGTATTCACCGGACACTCGGAAGTGCCTCTGGTAATTACCCTGAATTCATCTAGTAAATATGGAGGGCACACAACTCATCTACAGGTAAAAAAATCTTAGTACTGGACCTTATGATTGAAGGCACAAAAAAAACTAGCCCTTCCAAATTCAAACTTAAAAATGTGCAGTTTAGGGTACCCATATCATGGCTATAAAAATATATAACCATATCCCGAAACATCTAAAAGATATACAAAAGATTCAGCATTTTTCCATAGTCTTAAAGAATATCTTATTAAAAAATGCTACTACTCATTACAAGACTTCTTTACAGATAAGACTCAATAGCTACAAATATTTAATTTCGGTTACTATTGAACAATTTAATTTAGGTTATAGTTATTAAACTTTGGCCCTACCCAGAGTCCAATAAACTCTAGAGTGCCCACCAGGGTTTCATGTTTCTTAGTACTTAATTGATTATTTAAGATCTATTGTACACATGAATATGGAGAAATAAATGATTATGATAACGTATTAATTGACGCCCGGACCCGTATATCCCCGCGCATTCATTCATCTTAGTGAGCCGAAGATATACTCTGGTTTTTCAGAGAAGGATCAAATTCAGGTACGACGTTATTATTCTAAGAAAAATCCCTATCTCTAGGAGGTTCGTGCGCCTTGCACTGCAAATGCTTAACATCCTCGTAAGTTGAGTCATAAATTGACGCGCAGAACCGTCTATAGGATGTGGCCTAGGATCTTCATGCTGTTCATCACGTCGAACTCTGCTGTGGTGGCGAGTGATCTTCCATGATCAGCCTCCCCAGGCCGGTTGGCACGCGCAGGTACGATCGGTGAACGACTCGACTCTTCGAGTAAGCGCCAAAAACTCACATTTAGCAGTAGGGTAGCGCCTCCTGGATTCACGCTGACTGTTGACCGGTGAAGGTAGAACACGCGGGCGAGGAATCTGGGGCCGTGATTTGCTTCGCCTGTGCTCCATGCCATCCACCGCAGATGCCGGCGCCTTTGCAGGTTCAGCCGTGTCCTCGACGTCATAATCCAATTGGTTTTTAGACTGAAAGAGAATAAGTCCAGCGACATCAACTGTTCAAAGTAAAATAGGTTCAAATTTAATTTAAATGTCCAGATTTATGTTAAGTTACAACAAAATGTGACAACCACGTGTTTGAAACCAAGTGTCAACATATCATATGTTTTTTTTTTAGTCCAGGGATAATATACTTTAATAATAATTATAATAACTAATATTGCTAAACAAGTAAATAATCTTCATTAATATTGAATTTAATAGGCCAAACTTAATCTATAATATGTTACGGAGGTTTAGGTTTATGTTAGGTAAATTCAAGATAAGTTAAATGTGAAATCCACGTGTCAGATACCACGTTCACATGTGTTTTTCCAGAGATAGTGATACTAAGTATGTACATAAATACTTGTAACTATAATGGTATTTGTTACTAGTAATTTATTTATAAGAAGAAAACTTATATCGCCAAACAACATCGGATGTTACATTGATCTAACTCGAATATGTAACCTATAATATGAGCTAACTATGATTGATAATAAAACCATAAATAACAACCAAATTTCGCGTGGTAACGAACTACACAATAGTTATCGTGTTTCTCGAAAATAATTCTTTGTAAAAGCTGTCAGCGTTGCTGTATCGCAACGTTTTACCTAAATTATAAACGCAGAAGCGATAAAATAAGTAATGATGCTTGCAAAAAAAAATACTCAACGTGCTCCACAAATAACATATAATAACAAATAGCCACATGCCTCAGCAACTATACTTAAAATAATACAACCGTTAAACACAATGTATACAGTGACTGGCTAGAGCAATAAAAATTTTACTATAAATAATATGGGGCGTGAAATTATGTAACGACACTGATTACATACCCTTTTTATTGGCAGATCCCACTTCTGACTTGTAGGAAATATACAAGTCAGGAAATACAGCAAACACGTGGAAACTTTCAACACCTTTATTCCAATTATCACACCCTTTCAAGTCCAAGTCTCGAGACCGAATTGACATTTCGCGCTCCGCCCACCTTCCACCGTTTGTTACAAAAATGGCGGCATTGGCGGCGTGCGGAACCGGAAAATGGCAATACTTACATTTTTAGAATTTAAATTAATAGCTAATATACTAACGATAAAATAATCACTTATTTGCTAAATTATTTACATAATTTTTAAGTAACATCGGTCGAAGAAATCCATAAATAAAAACGTGAAACTAATAAACCAAACTTGTCAACATCCTGTAAACTAACTGCTTTTATTTTATAAATCACAACATATGAGCGGCAAATATGGATTATATAATGTTATTTAATACATAAAGCTTACAAATGTTAGGAAGATGATGAATTGGCTTTCCATCGGGTCTACTTGTGTTAGATAGTTCTAAACAAGTAAATATATGTTTTATAGTTATATAATTTATATTATCCAGGTGTATGAGAAGATCTTATATTATTATAAGATCTCGTACACCTGTGGCTGAAGTGACTACCTTGCTGAACACTGCTGTTTGGCTAAGTCACCAGGTCAGGCCCATGTTAGGCCAAGGCAATATGTATAAACGGCATCTTGAATCTAACATCTTAGATTTTAGGAGTTTCTACGACACACATGTTATTAGTTATCAGCCGCTCAATAAATATAAAGTACTGATACGCACCGTAGTACCAAGTCTGACAGTATTAACTTCAAAGTTGAAAAAATACATTTAATAATTAAAATACGGAACATGTTTTGTTTCCCGGACGAGGTTACATGCAGCCGTCTCGTGTTGCTGGTGCGTGTATTGTGATAAATATGCGATGCGTATTTAGAAACTACATAAAATATTTCTTTTTCCTATATACCCTTGTGACATGCTGAGTCACTGCCGTTGGGATTATATTATACCAATAATATTATTTATTACTGTAAGTACTTACCTTTTTCGCATTATAATGTCACTGTCCGTGCTGGCGTCTGGTCTGCTTTTCAATGAGGATTTTGCATAGTACTAACTCGTATTAACTGTACTGTACGGTACTGTATCAGCTTGATTGTCCACTACTTTCCACGATTAAGGAGGGGGGGGGGGGGGGGTTGCCATTATCGCCGTGTTTGGTAGGCACCTTGGGGATCTCGAAGTTTTAGATATCATTTCCGCAGATGGCACTTCACTTCCGGTATTCGACCTACAGGTCATAGGGGAGGTGGGTGATATTCTAACCCGGCACCCCACGGGACTTCATCATAATATTTCAATCTATGTCTGTGAAATTAACTCTTCAGTGTTGAAATCGGGTATACTATATAAAGTATAGCAAAGCAGAGTAGACTTGAAAGTCTACCCTAGTGCACCAAAGGGTGTAGATTAGGATTACAGAAATTACCGGGAGGGTGGTTCCCCCTCCGCATATCTTCCTGTAGGAATCGTAAGGGGGGAAACATACCAGAAGGTGGGCTGCAGTCTCTTCTAAAAACTGTCATCTTCCACTGCGATCCTGAGACGCTTGCTAAACGTAGTGATTATGGAAACGGCAATAGTCTGTTCATTAACTATATAGAATACACCTATTCACCTACATACATACATATATACCTACGAGTTCAACATGGAACGTTGCGTAGAGTATACTTTGGTAATACGCGACAATAATGTGGAGCACGCCTTGTTTTTGAAAGAATGCATTAGCATTACTCAAATTGCTAGAGATGTTTGGGGTTAATTAATATAGGTATAGGTACACTAAAAATATTTTTCATTTCCCTTTTAGCACGAGATACTAGGGTAAAAAAAGTATGAAATTGCTGTTTTATAGTGACAAATTTAAGTAGATTTTTTCTTACCCAAACTTGTCTGTCTCAGCAGGGACATCAAGATTAAGTAAATGATATTTTTGAAATTGAATGATGGGGCCTGGACTAAAAGCCATGTAGGGATTTTATACCGCGTCTTGCGAACTTACCTTCCAGGAATTGGTCCAAAACGTGTTTTTTTGATATCCGTGGTTTGTAGTTCCTCCATGTCTAGTGAATATGGAGGAAGACGTATGGTTTCTACTGGGTACTTTTTTTGTATATGGGATAGGATGGCAAACGCGAAGGGGGCTCACCAGATGGTAGGTAAGGTAATCACTGTCGCCCATGAACATTCGCAGCACCAGATGTCTCCGTTCTTGTATTGTTGAAACGGTCTATCGATTAGTGTAAGATCTTGCATTATCATGGAGCAATATCTAATAGCGAAGACTGATTGACTAGTCGGAATTGGTTCTCTTCATTAAATACAATTTAATTAACCCCTGAAATTACCAAAAAGGTTTTTTTTTAGGCTTGATAGGTTAGCCTTTGACCACTATCTCACCTGATGGTAAGTGATGATGTGGTCGAAGATGTTGTTCAGGCTAACCTAGAATTACTGGCTCTCATGGACAGCTGCTGGAACACACCGTTAGGTGCTTGGCGACAGATTTTCAACTTGAGGGTGGTAGCTAGCCAGGCGGGCATTCGCAAAGTGCCCTTCCACCATGCTGTAACGACTGCCATCCTAAGACAACAACCGGGACCGACGGCTTAACGTGCCCTCCGAAGCACGGAAGCGCTCAGTAGTAATGTCACCAGCGGTCACCCATCCAACTCATGACTTTGCTGATCGATTCAGAATACGAGCGCATCAAAGTGTGCCGCGCACGTCAGTTGTAATGAAATGATTTCTCATAATTTTTAGTTTGTTATAAAAACAAAATTGCCCAAATCATCTAACCTCCAAACAGCTAAAGAAATATCAATTTGAAATAAGGCAGGCCTTATTTGTATCATGTACCACAAAACCACGCGCGAGCCGACTGCGCCACGGCCCCGGCCCCGGCGATCGTGCGCTCGGTGAGTCAAGACCTCCTGAAGATGCTTCGTTTAGAAGCGAAACTAGTCGGGTATTCTTCCGGTTAGGCTGCGTGATGTTTGTGACGTCACGTAGTTAACAGTAAAATTAGGCGGAATTGTCACTAGATATATAATTTTATGCTTTTTTAAGCGTTTTATTTAAATATTATTTAATGTTTTTTAAGATACTTTTAAAAGTATTTGTTATTATTAAATACATTTTAGTCATTATTTAGTTAACACGCAACTAAGTAAATTAAAATACATATATTTGTGTACGTATAATACTTGTTAGTCCTTTATAGTAGTAGGTACCTACATTCTATAAAGTAGTATCTCACGCTAACATGTACCTATCGGTTCAATGCTTTTAATATTTAGATAATTTTCGGAATAATTGTGGACTGAGTAATTAGATCAAATATTAGAAAAAAGGTGTTTTTATAATGTTGTCTTAGGTCACCCCGTGACCACGATCACTGCAGTGTTTGAAACGTCGGGACAAAATAATGACAAATATACGCGATTTAAACCGTTTAAAGTTGTTTAATTACTAGGTTTTTTATACTAGCCTTTGACCACTATCTCACCGGATGGTAGGTGATGATGTGGTCGAAGATGTTGTTCATGCTAACCTAGTTTTTTTTGTGTGAATTCTGTGACGTTACGTCTCGTTGCAGAATAAATATGAGACTTACTAGCAGTGGTGTTGAATATAACCCCTCTATTATTGAGTCTACAACAGATACTTAGCAAAGCATATCATATTTCAGTAATAACCGTGTCAGACACATGACATACTTAGGTTTAACATATGTTAACTTTGGCGATAGCTCGCATAGTCGCTTGAACTGTTTTACATATCTGTAGTTACGATAGAATTACTCAGTATATACGTAATAATGATTTTCCATTTTATTCAATCAACTAACAAATTAAATTCATCGGTTGTGTTGTGAATGCAAGCAAATCTCAATTGTATTTGTAACTAGCTCTTAGTTCTTACTTTGATAATTTGATATAGCTAATAAAGATAATATTTTATTAAGTGTGCATGATGGCAAAGCAATGTTTGGATGATGTGTTAGAAAACTTCAGTCTGTGTGGTCGGTACCATTTGAAATTTATGTTCTTCGCGTGGTTCGCGTATACGACTAATTCAATATATTCCGTGAATTATATTTTCGCGGTCGAGGAAAGTGGATACAGGTATGCATTTTCATTTTTCACTTTTATGAAAAACTGTAAATCATTTTACTTTGTCACACAACTGGGTAACAACGATTCCCTTGTAGGTAACATATAACCTTTGGTCAGTATAAATATGTTGTTCCTATTCTCTCATCTCACCCCTCCGAGGTGCCCAGCTATCATGATACCTCTCAATCTCTACTCGTGGGTGTCGTAAGATGCCACTAAGGGTAAAATAGACAAAGTTACTTGCTAAAGCTTTGTAAATTGATGAAGTAACAATACTCAGTAATAATCATGTAATATATGTATATATATATACATATATATATATGAAAGTATATTTTGTATTGCATTAATAACATTTCTACTATACTTTTATACCTACACTAAATTAAATAACTCATCTTCTATTTCACCATCATATCAGTATTTTATAAAAATTGTAAATTAATACTTATTTAGTATTCTTTTGTAACTAAACTTAAGGCATAATTTCTGTGATAGTCCAAAGAAAGAGACCTGGAACCTATGACACGGGTCTTGAGCCTAGATTAGGAACCAGGGGCTCCTTTGTATTTTATGTACAATATGCCTTATTTGCCAAAAAAATGATTTTATTATTTGAAAAAATAAAGGGTAAAATACCGTAATACCGTACCGCCTCCTGATATAGTGTTATCTTACACTGCGATCCTCAAGCCGCCTGCCAAGCGTGCGGATTATGGTCCTCCCTTCATGGGGGCGGCTGTGATCAGCAGTAGACAATCGGGCTTATAGAGCTGTATTGTGTTGTGATAAGGGAATACTGTACTGAGCTCAGTACACTATTCTCCCATCACAACACAATCGTAGAATCGCTTTCAATCCATCATTCATGTCCCTACACATTTACTCGTATATCGCCTACATCTTCTACTTATCAAACCTATGCGGTATCCTTATATGTGTTCTCCAAACACAAAAAACAGATATTATTAAATAGAAAAAGATATTGTATCGTTTTATAAAATCTCACTTGCTTGACCCTCATTCTTTATAATTACTTTACCGTCAGCTTTCAGTCGGCTAAAGGCGCTAAAACTAATCCAGACTAATCGTAATTATTATAAAATGCACATAATATAGTTACGGATACTGGATTTTACTTCTAGAGTTTTTTGCTGTCAAGAAATCGATAAGCCAAACAGGTTTTACTGGCATTATACACTTCGTTTTAAATGAATAGAATTCGTATTTTTGTACATATTTATTGGAAGCAGTATTTCGACTGATCTTAGTGTCTTCGTGAATTTTGGGGTGAATCACATGGTTGAAGTAGAACGGCACTCGAAAAGGAACCAAACGTACCTAATTTTTTTTTAATGTAATTGTGACAGAACAAGCTTGAGGTCCTCCTGATGTTAAGCGGACTAACCTCTGCCTATAACAGATGCATTTCGTCACAACTCACGAATTGCACTGCGCCCGTCACCTTGAGACATAGTTGTTAAGTCTCGTGTGCCTGTAATTTCACTGGCTCTCAAGGACTGCGCCGGAACACACCTTTAGGTGCTTGGTGACAGATTTTCTATTTGAGGGTGGTCGCTAGCCAGGCATTCGCAAAATGCCCTTACACCATGCGGTGAAGCGCTAGCCCGCAGCGGGATTCGAACCATTGACCTGAAAAATCTAATATTATAACATCATTTTTGGACACATTACCTACAAGAAGAATTAGTATATTTGAAGTCAGTAAAGAACATCACACTCGTCTGCGTCGCAGAACATATTTGTTGAAGACATTGCTCTAGGTGGCACGCATATAATAATGGCACTGTAGGGTTTAGTGGCAACAAACGCAAACAGCCCATAGCAAAAGTGCTATGTAAGATTTGCAGCAGCCTATGCTATCCATGTTGAGCCAGATAAATCTGAGGCGCAATCGCTGTCAAAGTGTAATCCAGGTTGGGACTGAAGATATTTCCACTCGAAGTTGGCTGGACATCATTTGAGGAAGTCTCCTGAGGTAAGCGTTGGACTTGGAGGGATCGCTCAGACTCGCTATTCATTGCCGTCAAACTGGTGTCAATGGGACTGAACAGGAGCTGTTACGCTGGTAATCATCAGTAAGAAGATATTTTGCCGGAAGGTGATTAAATAAATACTGTGACGACAAAGAAAAGTTACGTTCGGAATTTATAAAAAAAAACTTATGAACAAATTAATTATCATGGAAGTAGCATACTTGTCGCGGACTGGGTCTAAGATTGTATGACCTTTGAGAGTTTATAAATCTGTGTTTTCTTATTATTATACGTTCTTACTTAGTTTTGATATTGTACCGAATATAACGATGTTTTTATTTCATGCTATTTTAAAATTAAATTGCGAAATTAGCCAATATGTATATATATCATTAAATGTTATACACTATCCGGCCAAACTCACGTTGGATCTGGGGATCGAATACTTCGACCCGGGTTTCGAGCATGTTAGATGCTCATCATCAGGGCGAGTGCGCAGCTGCCTCTGCGGCGGGCACTGCCTGAAAGCCGGATCGACGTATTCAACGTGAGTGGTTGTGCCGGTTGGTGTATAACATTGTTAAATATTGTTGAAAGTTGATTAACTGTTTTGTTCATGTATGGTACGTGGTGTTTGCGTTCCTCAGTAACTGAGTTATATCACTACATTTGTCGAGTTAGTACAGTCATTCAGCGTATTATGATTGTTTTGTAACGATTCAAATTTGCTATAGAAGCATTCTTTATGGAGCTTGTTTATCTTTAAGCAATCGTAATTAATTTTATGATGATGTTTTTAAATGTTTACAAGTTGTGAATGATGTCAAAATTTTGTGTCAAAACTTCTTCAAATAAGAAGAGGGTTGATGTAGATACACATGCAACGTGAGCGCAATTTGCTGTTATTGCAAAAGTCGTCTCTTGCTCAGTTACCTCACCGCGTTTGTACCGATTATCCATACTTCAGCCCACGTCATTAGTGTAACAATTTTTGTATCGAAGTATATAATTCTGACGGCGAATAATTAATGGTGATTACCGCAATGTAGTACTTTAATTTGCCCTTCCCAGTGGACAGATAAGGGCACACTTCGGAAGAAAGAAGGGATATACATATAGCCGTTGGTTGAGATAAACATTCTTTCAACATTACACTTGTTTAATGAAAAGTTCCAGCAGTGGTGATGGGACTGCCTCTTAATTGAGAGGTTTCATCTTATCGACGAAAAAGTACAACAAATCATATGCCTTGGTACGCAAGCATTTTTTGCCATCGTCTCCATTACTAGAATAACGTTTACCGATAATTGAGTCGTCTATTGTGCAAAGACAGTAATTCTAGCAAAGACACGAGCACAAAGACAATAGTATATAAGCTGTGCTTATAACGTCCAATTCCGCACCTAAATTTAATATGTGCGAGAATAGTAATGATGATCCACAATATGTCCATTCCAAAATCTTGTCTTGAAATATCGAAAAAGTGGAGAACAGTGGAGATGTCATAAACCGGCCAAAGAGTGGAAAAATAAGAAACTTTGACCTGATGATGATCACGAATTTAATTTCGTTAATTTGTTGACTTTCAAAGAAATACCCGGACAAGTGGTAAATAATAAAGTGTTGTATGTCTCAATAAATATGGGTGAAAAATTTACTCTTATATTCTCGTATAAGCTTTAATTCCATATCATTGCTGCGATTTATAGACAGTATGAGGTTACTTGCAGATGTTATCAGCCCCCAGGAGTCCTGGCTAACGTGATACTACTTATATCTTTTCTTGGAACTATTGATACCGCGTTCTGTGTACATATGCCTTATTGTATGGAGAACCGGGTCGATTTCACTGTCTTGGTGAAATAAATACGATGATTGAGAGTAAGGAGGCAGAACAGGTGTATGTTCTTGAAGATTTAGGTAGCGCTTATTCTGATAGGTACTTTGGTAAGCAGCTTTTTTGTGGTTAGCGAAACTAAGAACAAACTGGGGAGTTGTGCCTCTGACCGTCATATCGGAGGCACCAGTTTAGGTATCTCCACTTTAAAACCTGTTGTGTGATCTAGAAATGGTGCTCTTTCTAGTGAGAAGGACTCGGTACTACAATTTTGTTTCACTTTTGTCCCCAGATGCAAAGACGAAGGTTTCGAGAACAACACTTGCCGTAACGAGAATGGGACAAAATGCTCCGAGTGGGTCTACGACAACCCACATAGTTTTGTAGCAGAAGTAAGTTGTGAAATACCGAGCAAGTACGAGTTGGAGTCGCATACCACGACACACAATATACAGGTTTATTGGAAAAATGCTAACAACCTCTTAGGGTTGACTTCTGCTAGTCCTAACAAACATTTTGAGAAGATTTTTTTTTTGTTTTGATTTTTTTAGAACTTATTATCTCATTGCTATTTACTGTCAACAACTAAGTATACCATCGAGATAGGAAAATATTTTTTCAGTTATTGGAGTGTAACTCCAAAACGGCTTGACCGATTTCGATGAAATTAAATGGGACCAAACAGTTCAAATAAAAAAATGAATTATCAAAATTGGTTCACCGAGTCATAACTTTTGAGGTAACAACATAAAAAAAGATATACATTTGAATTGAGAACCTCCTCTTTTTTTAGAAGTTGTTTAAAAAGAACAAATACTAACTATAATTTTTCCTTTCGTAATTTAATTTGTAAATGCTAAATAATTAATAATTAATGCAGGACCTAAACTGTACTAAGTACTATTAGTATTACTATATGTTCTTTGCTACTATAGTAAAACCAGACAGACAGAGTTACTTTCGCATTTATAATATATATATTAGTACTGATATATATATTTTGTTGTGACGGAACAAGCTCGAGGCCCACCTGTTGCTAAGCGGACCCCCTGCCGCCTGCCTATAACAGATTTTCGTCACAAGTCACAAATTGCACTGCGCCCGTCACCTTGAGACATATTTGTTAAGTCTCATGTACCTGTAATTTCACTGGTTCTCAAAGTCTTGCTGCCGGAACACACCGTTAGGTGCTTGGTGACAGATTTTCAACTTGTATATATCAATATACATATAACTAGTAGGTATTTAAATCTCCTACGGGCTTTCATTTAGGAGTAAACTTGGTTCACAATGGTATTATGAAAGTACCAGAACGATTTCGTTACGATTTTTGCATTGAACAGCTTTGCCTTCCGCTGCAGTCCACCGCGATGGTTGGACTGATTTAGGGATGATCGACTCAAAACTAATACCTGAATGGGAGATCGAGCTATCAAGGTAAAGGTTCAGGTTGAACTTTTTAGTTATAATTTCACATTATGTATTCACATAAAATAGACTCGAAAGAAACCTCACCGGGTGATGGGTATATCAGCTATCAAAATATCTGTTTCTCCATCGTGCGCTCTTACAGTCAGGATCTCCTGAGGATGCTTCGTGTAGAAGCGAAACGCATCGAAATTTTTTCCGGTTTGGCTGCGTGGCGTTTGTCACGTCGGCTTAACAGGAAAATTAGACGAATTGTCTCTAGATACATTTTTATATTTTGTAAGTGTTTTATTAAAATATTAATTTAATGTTTTCTTAAAATATTTCTTATTATTAAATATTGATTCCCGCAAAGTAACGCCTGAATCTATTCATTGTCTTACTGTTAAAGCTGTCAATATTAAAGGTTATATCTCAAAAATGAACGAATCTAGATGACTTGTTTGAGTACATAAGTTATGGGCACATTGCAATGCTCATTGCGGATGATTGAAATGAAAAGAAATTATTTTTATTTAACTTTTACACACAGTTTTTACGTGGTATTAAAATAGCTTATTGTAAGTATAACAAAGTTAATATTCCTAGGGAGATCATTGGCACCCAAACCAGGACAAACCTGTGATATGGCATGCCAACGCCCTCCTCCCAGAAACAGGGTATTTACTAAAATTACACAGAGTAGTGTGTCATTAATTATCTACTAACTGCCGACAATTCAAAATTACAATAATAGTAATAGAATATAAAACCAGGCATGTTTGTATTGTAGTGTTGATAGTACTTAGGTAACGTTAATAAGTATGTTATTAATTTTGTGGAGGGTAGTTGACGTAATTGGGGTAATTGATGATTGCTATCAAATTTAAATGGGCTCTATCTCAGAAAGTATTGATTCCAGGCTGGTTTATTTTCAGAAGTGATATCTTTGCGATCTTCAATTCAAATGACAGCTGTCAAAATTGAAAGGATCTTGAAATCTATAGATCATAGATGAGTACTTTCTTTCCCAATTTGTAGCTGTCATTAGGTTGTTTTTATTTCAAATAAATATAATTTTTATGTGAAGGTTATCAATAGCGCCAATTCACAAGTGTATTCATAGTATCATTGTGGAATCTTCTTCCCTTACGCCGCGGCCATCGTCCATGTTCCAGGTAGTAGATAGAAAGCAGCCCATGGTTATCGTACGAAGTGTATACCCAAAGTATTAAAAAAAAACACTAATGGGATGTAGATAGTATCAAACTTGACGTATTCTCAAAAAAGGGCGTATTCTACAAAAAATTAAGATAAAATCAAAGAAGTTGGTATTTTAATGAGCTATAACATCATCACTATTTCTAATTCACAGTTCCAGTTGGCCTGCCAGGAATGGAAGAGGACATTAGTGGGCACCGCCCACAGCTTCGGCTACATGGTGGGACTTCTCATCGTGGGCCCACTATCAGATAAGTAAGTCCCTCAAATAGAACATGTACAAATATTATTCTATTTCTTGAAAAGTCATAAAGACCTGGAGAAGTCAGTGCTGCCCCTCCCTCCCTTGGATAGTGAGAGCCCTATCGGGGAAATCCAGGAAATTTTCAGAAGGTCCAATATCGCAGAACAGATGGCTCAACCTCAGCCCCAATATCACATATATTATCACACCTCATCGAAAACTTGAATAATTTCGAGAGGATTTTGAAATTTGGCATAACATTCTTTACCTCTCTACTCTTTATGTCCAACTTATATATTTTTTTATATAAAAACAACAAATAAAATTACGGTGTATAATAAGATATTTCTCCGATCAATTCACGATATATTAGCAAGCTACAGGTTGCTTCCTCGTAGTCTTACCGAGTTAAATTACTCGTCTTGGTACGTCTTTGAATTAATCTAGTAATTTAATTGTCAATATGATTTTTCTACGTAGATGGCCTATAATCTTTATTAATTTGTGATTCAAAGGGATAAGTCACGTGAATAAGGCCCAACTTCATCATTCTAGGGCGTAATTAATACGCGGATAACTTTATATCATAATCATCATTAACATGTTATACTATATATTGATGAACTTTTTTTCATTTCTCATACTCGGAAAGCAATGTTTGATGTGAGTAACTATTGATGATGATATTATTTAAGTAGCAGCGTCTTCCAGCTTTACCTTAGGAAGAGAAAAACTTCATATTACCTAATTTTTACTATAAGGCGGGATTGTATTGGAGTTTAGTTTGTAATCGTATATTATTGTTTCCCTGTTGAGTTTCTTATTTTTAACTTATTTATACCAACTTGGAGATGAAGGTTAACCTGATTCTGACGAATTATATTTTTTCGATGTCCATTACTGGTAATGTAACTTGTTTATATAGGAAGATTTTATTGGAGATATTTAGAGGTAGGAAATACGCCCTAGGTCTAATATTTTTAGTTGTAGGTATATAAACTTATTTGATTTCATTTATATAGAAGGCACTATTCTATTCATACATATATAGAAGGATCTATTCTATTTTTAACATTAGTGAGGTTTTGAGTCAAGGATGTGTACTTGGAGTACCACAGTTTGGAGGTGAGAGGCCTGGTGTCGTCTTTTTAATATTTCCATCGACCAACAAGCCAAAAAGCTGACAAAGTCACTTTTACATTTATATTTATTGCTGATTGATTAGCCTTTGACGACTGTCTCACCTGTTGGTAAGGTATGATGTGGTCGAGGATGGTAAACAGGCTTAACTGGCATATACAGGATCTCAATCGGAACACGCCATCAGGTGGTTGGTGACAGGTTTGCTACGCTTGTAGTTCGCCAGGTCAGTATTTGCAAAATCTCCTCTCGCCAAGCAACTTATTATAAATCTTTCCTGAAATTACAATACATATTCTGTACTTTAAAAAATAGTGTCCACATTTTTATGTGTATTTTTAACAACAGATTTGTTTGTGCAAAGGATAGGAAGAAAGACAGCCCTAGTGCTGACAGGGGTGCTTGGGGGAGTCTTGGGGCTGGCCAAAAGCTTCACGTACTCGTACTGGCTCTACAATGTCTTCGAGTTCATTGAAGCTGCCATCGGTGATGTCTTCTCGCCTGTCTATGTTTTGAGTAAGTTCAAAATTAATATTTAGCCATTTCTTAGCAAAAACTAGCAACGACCTCATTAAATTGTTTCTACGAAAGAAGATGAAATAACCTATGTACTAGAATTTTGATACACCATGCTTGGATACCACGGATTAGAAATGTATTACAGATGTATGTAACGTATAGCTATTTTAAGTCAGAACAGATATTCCAGCTTGATCTAGTCTATATATCTTCACATTTACCAACTTCATTTTTTCAAATCACCTATATCATTATACTTATGAAATAAAATGATCTGGTTCTATATTTGAAATCAACTATCAATTAGAACAAATCAATGGTGGTTCAAAACACTTCCTACTCAAATTTTTGAAATAAATGTTTATCTTCACATTTCAGTTTGAACAATGTCTTGATTTTCTTGACAATACACATACCTACATTATTACTAAAACTTATGTTAGTATCAGACATCGTAACGTTTGGGTTTATCAAACGTTTTCTATTAGTCTAGAAACGCGACTGGTTGCGTAGTGTTCTGCAAAACTTTATTTCTTCGGCGCGGGCGGCGACAGCGTCTGATATTGAACACACAATCCAAGTCATCACATACAGTCAGATCTATTCGATTTTTTATCATTTTTAACAGCCGAGTTAATAGATCCAGCATTTACTTTGCGTAAATCCTTAATCAATCGAAAATAAATATTTACAAAATATTTTGAGAAAACTATAAATTAATATTTAAGATTATATATGAAAAAAGAAAATATAACTTCTGTGTTCTTCAGTGTCTGTTCCGCCTAATTTTCCTGATATGCCGATCTGACGTCAATAATGCCACGTCAGTTTCTCGATCGTGCGCTCGAAGAGTAAAGATTTACCGACGATGCTTTCAAAGAAAATCCGTCTGGTTACGCACCGTAGTTAGACGCAACGTAATCTACGTTGCGTTCTCGTACTACTATTTACGGGATCAAAATTAAACATAGATGATAAATTGCATTAATGTTAATAATTTTAATTTTTAGATTTGGAAATAGTATCAGCAAAGAAGAGGGTTAAATACTACTCCGTCTGCCTTATTGGCTTTGTCATCGGCAGCTTGCTACTTTCCTTCACAGCCTGGGCTGTACCATATTGGAGGAACTTTCTTCGAGTCGTCTACTCACCAGCTTTGTGTTTTGTTACTTTTATAATTTTCCTGGACGAAAGCCCAAGATGGCTCCTCACTAAGGGAAAAAAAGAGAAAGCTGTAGCTATTCTCCGGAAAATGGGTAATACAAATAAAGTCAAGTTTGACAGCGCCGATCTCGATGAGTTACTACCTGAACATGAAGATAAGATTGTTGGATTTATACAATTACTAAAAATGACATTACAATCTCTGGTACTATTTAAAAGGTGTTTAGTGTGCATTGTCTGGTGGATAACCTCGACATTCGTGAACTACGGTATGAGAATCAATGCCGTGTCTCTGCAAGGCAACAAATATATTAACTATGCATTAATTGCATCTGTAGGTTTAATGGGAAACTTCATTCTTATGTACATTCTGACTTATTATAAGAGGAGGAATCCGTTGATTTTCTGTTTCATCGTAAGCGCTGTGTTATGTGTGGTGCAACCATTTTTACCTCAAGGTATGAACATATTATCTAAGTTTTTCAATACAATATTTATATATTAACTCAATTACACAACTAAATACAACTTTTCAACTTTATAATTTTTTCATGCTACGATCAAATCTTTCAAGAGTTTAAAAAGCATATTTTCCTGTACAGGGTACGGCTGGTTCTCCGTGGCTATGTATATGGTCTGCAAGATGTTTACTTACTTCTACTTCCGCATCACATACTTGTACACGACGGAACTGTTCCCGACTTACACTAGGAACTCCATGCAAGCTCTATGCTCCTCCATCGGAAGAATTGGCTCTGTTATTGCTCCTCAAACCCCACTTTTAGTAAGATTCTTTGTTATACCTTAATATAGCGTTGTTTTCAACTGGGTTTAGTATATGTAGATCTTGGGTATATTCTTCACACCGAACCCTACAAAATACCGATAAGCTGGCATAAAGCTGGCGTTTATGTTTTCGTCCGTTTCATCATAATTTAATTAAAAAATAGCGATATTTATGTTTATTTGTTGATATTGGTAAAAATTATGAACGGAGATAATGTAGTAGATATATTTTATTGATGTTAGCTTTTGCCTACAATATCACTTCGTAAGTGGTAATGCGGTCGACAGTGGTAAACAACCGTAGACTAGAATGAGATGCCAGTAAGATGAGAATGTAGTGTTTGTGTGTTTGAGATGTGTGTGAGCATTGAGAGTATGTTAATCATGCGGCTAAGATTCATCTAAATTGATCATAAAATTGTCTCTATCAGCTTCTCAGTATCTTCATTGAATTTGTCTGTTATTTTCGTTTATATTATTGTCTTTCTATCGTATTCTAACATTGCAATTTATTGCATTTACGCCCGTGAAGCGAATACAAAGAGGGACAAAAATTAAATGTGCGTCAGACATACATCTAAACATTCATGCCACACTTAATTTATGTATATACATACCTCACACATAAATTAAGTGGTCAGATAAATTGTTAATAGTTAAGTTAGAAAACTAAATCAGTATGCAGTATAGCTTAGTACATCATAAAAGCATGATTTTATTTCAAGTTTCGAAGTAAAAGGTGAACAATCTCGTAGAAGTTCAATTCTGAAACACATGCACACCCTTCACATCAAAATTGCGTCATTTTCATCAATGCACTTAATATTTTCCAGATGATGTACTGGAGAGGTCTACCGTCCATCATCTTCGGCAGCGTCAGCCTCCTAGCTGGTCTCCTAACATTCTTGGTTCCTGACATGGCAGACAATGCCCTTCCAGACACGGTGCAGCAGGCTGAAGCTCTTAGGGAAAGGAACATCAAGAAAGATATATCGATGAAAGTAGAGGAACGTAGTTGTGACGAAACCTTATGAAACAAAAGCAGCGATTTATAAATCAACTATTTTACTTACCTGTACCTTACCCCTAAAAAGTATTATAGTTACTTGTGATAAAACAGAAATGAACATAATTAACAAAACATATTATTTTAAATATTTTTATGTTTAAAGGCTGGACGTGTTCGAAATCCGCACATAACTAAATTTTTTCCTTTCGTAAATTTGTAATTTTGTAATAATATATGTATAATAGTTTTAGAATTTCGTTTGTAATGTTGACTTTGTTCTTGATAATAAACAATCATTGTGTACCTTCTAATAATATTAATTAGAAGGTACACAAATAATAAATGCAATTTTTTTTGTCGTACTTGAGCTTCACCACATTGTGGAAGGGCAATATTGGAATGCTCCAGTAGAAAATCTATCGTCTTGCACTAAACAGTTGTTCCGTCAGCAGTCCTTGACAGCCAGTAAATAGAATTACTGGCACAACTGTACGTCTCAGTGTGATGGGCGCAGTGCAGTTCGTCACTGGTAACGAAATGCATCTATTATAGGTAGAGGTTATCGCTTAGCATCAATTGGGTCTCGTGCATGGTCCGGTAAAAACAATCAAACACATAAAAAATGATCCAAGTCAATTTTTATGTAATTTTGACGGAATAAGTACGAGGCCCATCTAATGTTAAGTCTCTTGTGCCTGTAATGTATTATTTCATATTTTTTATTACTTTGCTTGACTTAAATATTCAATACTGTATTCAAAGGCAGCTCCCTTTGAATACAGTATTGAATATTCGGCGCGGTCTTGTGTTGCCGCGGTGCACGCTCTGGGCTAAGAGTAGGCATATTTTTTTTTCTTCTACCTAAACTATTTTTTTTATCTCAAAATGTTTGTTAGGATTAGTAGATGTCAACGGTTAGAGGTTGTTAGCATATTACCAATAACCCTGTATATATTTGAATCTACCTTATCACGCCAGTAGGTAGTAGCCTATATCCGTAAAGCAATCATCTCAGTCGATAATTCAATCACAGGTCACTCATTAATTCTATCAACACATCGGATAGCTCGCGGATAAACCCAAATGAGTCCCGAATGTGCAAATTGGAGCAAAATTAAATTTTTGCGCAATACCGGCTGATGGTCGTGATTTTGAACTAAAGTGCACGGTCCCTATCATTGGGGCGAATTTGCATGAATAATTTCAGAGCGTACTCACTGTTTTACCGTACGGCATGGGGCAGGGTGGTGCGCTATCATATATACTATAGATATACGGTAAGTACCTACCGCTACCGGTCCACATAATCGCCACAAATTGTTTCCCGAAATGGACTCATGAAGGTGCATCGATAAGAAATTCTGTAGACGAGCAATTATTTATCTATAACACCGGAACCCATTTCACTATTTATTTAATACTACTATCTTAGGTTACAAGGAATAAGAAAAAAAACATTACCTTGGTTAAAATTTTATTGTTAGCTGGATCTACATAGAAGCGCTCGTAACGACGTTCTTAACCAATCAGCAGCGCAAGTACCGAACTTACCGAGCGCTAAATTTGACATTACAATCGTCTAAATTCAATAAAACGGGTTATATCGATGTTTGCAAACATCGATATAACCCGTTTTATCGAATTTAGCGATCGGTAAGTTCGGTACTTGCGCTGCAGCTAAGTTATAAGCAACGTCGCGTCCGCTGCGGTCATGAGTTGAATGGGTGACCGCTAGTGGCATTACTACTGAGCGTGCACGTGTTTCGGGGGCACCTTAAGCCGACGTTCCCGGTTGTTGTCTAAGGATGGCAATTATTATAGTATGGTGGTAGGGCACTTTGCTAATGCCCGCCAGGCTAGCTACCACTTTCAAGTAGAAAATTTGCCATCAAGTATGTTTATTGTGTGTTCCGGCAGCAATCCTTGAGTACCAGTTATGTAAGGTTAGCGTGAACAACATCTTCGACCACATCATCACTTACCATCAGGTGAAATAGCGGTCAAAGGCTAGCCTATCAGCTATAAATATATGTAAGTATGCTTGCTGGATCTACATCCAAATATTACAGTTTATACATTGTTCCAGTGCATGAATAATATGACGTAAGTTTTTTTAAATTGCTTTTAAGCTTAAAGAAAATGCTAAATTTATGGTCAGGGGTATTTAAATTGATTTTTGAACTTCTGTTGAGAAATTCAACACTCTAGGGTATTTATTTGTAAAGTGTTATAAATTACCTAAGTAAATACTAACACTCGTCGGTCAGAAATAATTTGTGGAAACCGAGTCAGATATACTCGTATTTTCTCTTATCAATTACCATCAGATGAGAAAGTAGTCAAAGGCTAGCTTATCAGTTATAAAAGAATATGGAAAAAATACCAAGTATTGCTACTCCAGTGGCTCCTTTTGTCCATGATAGGGGTGGATTTAATACAAAGAGTTTTTCAGACTACCGCGTTAGGGCTTTTAGCGATTTGGCTAATTGCAGTTTATTCTCGCTTCATTTTCACGTAGAGTTTTGTAAAAGATCAAAAATTCTTGACGGCAATGTTTTCAAATACATAGATGATGGTTTATTGTCCTCTGAGTGGTGACATGATTTTTAAATAGCGGCCAGACCGGCCTCTCTTGAATCTAGGTTGTTATGAAAAAAATAATTACTATAGCCTGATTAAATGGTAATTATTATGTTGGGATTTATATTTTAGGATAAATATAACAATTACATAGGTATTTCTGTTCTATTTTTATTATAGGAACAGATAATCACAAATGCACTTTGTTTATATACGAATCCAAGATCAAAGGATTATTATTTAGTAGGATGCTTTATCCATACGCATCACAGATAATGATAACAATTGAAATTCATTTATAAATTGACGATATCGGTTGTTCGTGATAAAGGCTCTTTTTTGCCTCTGAGAGCCGGATGAAAAAAGTGCTTAAGGTAGTATGAAAGTTAAGGTAACTTAAGGGCGCACCGAGCTTTTTAGGCGCGCCGCGTTAAGTAAGGCACGCCAACAGCATCCGTCCCCGTCCGACGCCCGGCCGAAGAATTACTAAAGCGGATAGGGACAGGGACAAAGCATCGCGGCTCTTACTAAAATGGGCGGAATATGCGTGAATTTGAGTATTTCCTTCGTATAATAAAAACAAACACCTATTCGTAAAATGTAATGTGTATACGTTATAGAAAATGTGTTGTTTTTTTATTATTCAAATACGGATGACTCTTCGTTAAGTATTAACGCCGTACTAAGGGGTTTATTTCGTTTTTTAGATGTAACTTTGGATTTATTTTCTATAGAGAAAATTTTAAGTAATCGTGTTTCCAAAGTGTATGATTTATAGAATGAAACCTTAAATATAATATATATTAATTACATAACTCAAACTTAACAAATAAGGATACAGCAAGGGATCAAACGAACCACAATTAAGTATCTCTGTCGGTGCAGGCTTAAGGATACTAATAAGAATATCAGATGTTATTTGAAACATAATATTTGATAGAAAAGTTGGGAAAGTAATAAATTGGAATGGTGTGGGAATGTTGTAAAGAGTAATGAAAATATTTGTAGGTAAGAAAGTGCTCAAAATGAATGTGGGTACACATATTAATTTATTTACAATACAATACAATACAATACAAATACTCTTTATTGGACACCAATTTTAACAAAATAATAATGTAACAGAGAGATATTAGCAAAAGGATGTACAATGGGCGGCCTTATCGCTAGGTGCAATTTCTTACAGGCAACCGTGAATGGACATGTAAGTGACTGCATATTGAGAACGGTGGTGTACAAGATTACACAGAAAATTATCGAACTTTATTTAAAAAAAACATAATGTTATTCTTATACATATTGAATTTACATACTTCAATAGAATATATATTAATAAATAAATAAATAAATATGTATACATATATACAAATATAAATAGATAGAGATAAATATAAATAATAAATACGATATGCCTAGTACAAATATAAGTATGCTAAATATTAGTATGCCTATAGCTGTACTGAAAGGTAGTGCCTCTTCAACAGATCTTTGAAGGACACAATAGACTTGGTGTGTCTGATGTTAGCCGGTAGCGCATTCCATAGACGGATAGCTTGCTTTGTAAACGATTTGTCATAATACATCGTAGATGCAGCAGGGGGTAGTAGTTTTAGAGTATTTGAAGAACGTAGGGAGAGTGAATGAGAATGATGTACGTATTGAAAACGTTCTTTGAGGTAAAGTGGAGTGGTAGGAATAAATAAGATACTATATAGGAGTGAAAGCACATGAACATCTCGGCGACGTCGGATTGGTAACCATTTGAGCATATTGCGATATTCAGAAATATGGTCATATTTACGCAAGCCAAATATGAACCGGATGCAAAAGTTTTGTAGGCGCTCAAGTTTATTCAGCTGTTCTTCGGTTAAATCCAGATAGCAAGCGTCAGCATAATCCAGTATTGGCAATAGAAGAGATTGGGCTAGAGCAATTTTGGTGGATATTGGAAGAAAGTTCCGCAACCTTCTAAGTGATCCCGCAGTAGCAAACATTTTTCGGCTGATCTCCGTAAGCTGAGGTCCCCAAGATAAGGTCTGATCGAATATTATGCCCAAGTTTTCACCGTCTTGCTAATAGGAATATGTGTTCCATCAAACATCACCTGTGGTAGGCAAAACCAGTCAATCTTTGATATCATTCTGGAGCTACCAATGACAATAATTTGTGTTTTTAAAGGATTAACAGACAGCCCATACGATTTACTCCAGTTAGAAATACATTTTAAGTCAGCATTAGTGCGATTGATAGCTAATTTTAGATCCTCTAAGGAAGCATGTGTGTAAATTTGTAAATCATCTGCGTAGAGGTGATAGGACGAAGATAATTGCCGGGAAATAGAGTTAAGAAATACTGCAAAAAGTAAAGGTGATAATACGCCGCCCTGAGGCACACCAGCTGATGTACTACACCAGGATGAAAAAACATCATCAATGCGAACGCGTTGCCGGCGACCATACAGGTAACTATGAAACCAATCAATAGCTGTTGGAGATACGTTAAGAGAGCGAAGAATAGCAAGGAGGATATCAAAATCAACATTATTAAAGGCGTTACTAAAGTCGAGTAATGATAGCACAGTCAGTTGTCCGTTACTCATTCCATACCGGATGTCATCAGTGATTTTAACTAAAGCGGAGACCGTACTATGACCTGGTCGAAATCCAGACTGAAAGCTATTAAAGAGAGCGTTTTTGTTTAAAAAAGTAGAGAGCTGTTGATGAACGAGACGCTCTAGTACCTTTGAAAGAAAAGGTAAAATTGAAATGGGGCGGAATTCAGCAAATGATGAAGGATTTGATTTTTTGGGAAGCGGGGTTATTTGGGCTTCTTTCCAGGCTGAAGGGAAAGTGCCACTAGATATCGAAAAATCTAGTATATAACGAATAACTGGAGTAACTTCATCCAGTATGGGTAAAATCATCTTACGACTGATACTATCACTACCAACTGCATTTGAAGAAATGGAAAGAATAGCTTTTTTAACGTCACAATCGGCAAATTGATTTAAAATAAAAGGAGTGTGGTCGGGAGGTGGAATCGAAGAAAGAATGTTTAAAGTGGTCGATTTAAGCTGTCCATTGAAATTGGAAGACAATGCAAAGTGTTGATTCAATTGATTAATATCTATTTTATTTGAGAAAGCATCTTGACGAGATTTTCCAACTCCCATTGACCTAAGGAACTTCCATACTTTAGCAGGGTCTTCATCCGAGACTGAATCAAAAAAATGCTGGCGTAATGCAATCCTACACGCTCTATTGCAGCGATTACGGCACTCTACGTATTTTTCTTTATTATTATCAGATGGCAGTTTTTTCGCCCTAGATTTTGCCACCACCTTCTTAAACATGAGTTCCTTAATTTTATTTGTTAGCCAAGGTGCTGGGAGATGTTTAACCTTTATGGGTCGAATTGGGGCGTGCACGTCAAACAAATTAGTGAGAATGTTATTAAAAGCATCGACCTTATCATCTATGGTAACCCCATCCACCACAGCAGCCCAGTTAAGCTCTTGTGCATCTTGACGTAAGCTCTCTATATCCATTCCACCAAAATTGCGCAGCATAAGAACCTTCGGCTTTGCTTTAGGCGGACGGATCTTGTAGGAGAGAAAAAGCAAATCATGAGCTGAAAACGCATCCGCCGCACATTGACCATGCTTACCATCATGATTTCGTGAAGATACAAGTATTATATCAAGAAGAGAGGGTACAGAGTGTGGAAAATGATGTGTGGCGTTAAGGGGTAAGATGGTCAAGTCGCTAGCCTTGGTAACAGATTCAAATGAATCAGCACGAGCATCTCGTTTGAGTAAGCACGTGTTAAAATCGCCCATGATAATGTTGTGCTCATAAGATGGGAGGTAATCTTGTAAAAGCTGTTCAAAAGATGAGAAAAAGTTGATTCTACTAGATGGACAGTAATATATACCAAGAAGAACTTTAGTGTAAGAAAGAACAATTTCAATGAAAAGATGCTCACCAGAATTGGTTGGAGGAGGCTGTGCTGAAATACTCAAAATAGTGTAGGGAATATGTGCGCGTAGGTAAATTGCAACACCGCCTCCGCGACAACCAATGCGGTCGTTGCGTATAAGTATAAAGCCAGGCAAAGAATATGAGGTAGAAGGATGACAAGGTTTAAACCAGGTTTCTGAAATGAGTATGGCATGTACATTTTTATTATCAAATGACGCTAGCATATCTGGGTAATGGGCCGGGATGCTCTGTGCGTTAATGTATATGACATTAAAGTTTTTTGGGACATCACCAACAAAAGACTCGACACTACTTGAAAGAGAGGGCAGGCTACAAAAGCTTCCATTGTCATCCGTTGAAGAGCAAGACAAATAATCGGCACTATCATAATCATCACTATCATTCGGCATAATACATATAAAAATAAATATACTTATAAATATATACAAATTAAATATATTAAAAAAAATAAAAAATTAAATAAACACAAAAAAATACTAAGTACTACAAAATATTGGTTAGTCCTACCTGCCAGTAGAGCTAATTATAGTAAAAAAAAAATGAGAAATAACTGTTAACCCATACATTTCCTAAAGTGTATCTTTCTAAACACACAAACTATACAGTATACAATCAGATATATTGTGAGAACAGTGCAAATGTCCAAACTGTAAGAGTCTAATAATCACAAACAAAAATAATTATATTAGAATGTCACTAATGTCAGTGCTACAACTGACAAATTCACAAAGACAATTCAGACACAAAACAACACAATAAAAATAAAGGTGAAAAAAAGAAGTATTTTTGAGGGTAAAATGCGTTATACGACGCCATGGGCATGGCCAACCGAGAGAGAAAAAAAATAGTTTAGTATCTACCGCTTACAATGATTGATGAAAACGAACTCTGCAAGAATCAAACTATTTCTTGCTGGCAGAAGCTGCTCGACGACTTTTTGGTGCATTCGCCGTGTCTCGGGCTCTAGTGGTTGGGGCTGTAGCTGTAGCTTTACGCGCCGTCAACACGGGAATCTTCTCCAGCTCCTTGACGTTGCGTATCCTATGTCTTACGCCGTCGGCGTCCAATACATACACAAAGCCATCCCTCGTCCAACATTTCTGGACACCGAAGCTCTGACGGGCCGCCATAAAAGTTTCATGACGAGGCTTAGTCAAAAATTCGGACAAAGTCAAACTCGAACCTTTCAGTGACGTTTTGGCATGCCAAATTTTGCTCCTCATATCCAAATCACGAATTTTGAATAAGATAGGCCTGGGTTTGTCAGCAGCAGTGGCTCGGCCCATCCTATGACAGCGGCTGATATGTGCAGTGGTAAAATCATTGATTTTCATTTGAGTGACTACTGCCTTGGCTACTGCATCTGCTGTTACCTCCTCCTTGGCTTCGGGAACTCCATGAAAAAGAAGAATCTTGCGACGTGCTCGCATCTCCATATCATCTTGTAGCTGCATGACAAGCCCTAATTGATCTTGGAGGCTGCGAAGTGCAGTCATGATAAAACTGCGGAATGCAGTAAAGTCTGCTGATAAAGCTGTTATACTAGGTGAGGGGCTGGCAGCCTGGAGCTCACCTTGGTAGACATCCATCTTCTGCACAAACAGATGTTGAAGTTGGGCCATAGTTTGATGCACAGCGTCCATATTGATTGTGAAGTGTCAAAGTGCCAACACAGTATCACTGATTAGTGTTTAATTGATAATTTGATTGTGATATTGAAAGGAAAACACTCCCTGGCAGGTATGAAGTACCTTACTTTAATTGTACATATAAATTTGGGTTCTATATGGTTATTATGTATTAATTTATAATAAATTTACTTGGAGCTAATTTTAAAGATGTTTTATCTTGCCTACCCACCAAATATTTTACTTTTATTTTAATAATTAATATAACTTATATTGGGATTAATACCTAAGCTGTTATGAAGAAATTGGTGAAGTAAACCGAAAAGAGGAAGAATCTCCGTCCACCATCGCAAAAGGACAGCCCTCGCCTACCACCGCATGCGCGTTATCTCCTCCCACACGGGGGGCTCTCCTCGGGATCTCCTCACCACCACGAAGTGGTACACTTCGGCGAGGATCTCCGCATGAAGTTCCCAGGGGGATCACCAGCCAACGAGCAGGCTGCCGTCTACAACACCGTATGGTATCTGCTTATCGCCGTAGTCGCCACAACCTGCTGCGATTCAATCTTATCTCTAGCCCTATTCAACTTTGCACATTTCTTTGTGATTGATATTGATATGTCTGGCTACAAATCAAAATAGTACTGCGATTAGTTTTCTACCTATGAAATGTAATCTACATCGTACCACGCTGGGGTGACACTATTACTGCGGGTTCATTAACCGAGAGTTGGTCATGTGAGTGGGTGCAGTGTAGACTTTGCAATCACTTTTAATTCTGAAATTCGGTTACATAAGCCTTATTAAACAAAGCAGCGCCAAACTAGCTAGTGCATGATTATATCCGATATTACTTCCCTTTTTTTTATTGATAAATCATTTTCGTAATTATTCGGTAGCTACCTCGTGACCACAATCATAGTACAGTTTTTAAAAAGTCCGTATAAAATAATTATAAATACAGGCGATTTAAGCCATTTTGTTTCATTGAATAAATATATTGTTAATTTATGGATCTAATCTTAAAAACCCAATCCGTAACTAATTGAAATAATGTATCACCATAATAAACTTACACTGTAAATGATAAAAAGGTTTATACATCTTCTATAAAAAGGTTTATAAACCTTTTTATAAAGAAGTACATATATGTAATTGTTTAGTATTCGTACAAATAGATACATTGCTATCAAGTGCAATCTGCGCCTGGTATCGTTCAAAACCTTTGATCAAACAGTTGGCAGCGGCACGAAAACGAGTGCCAAAAGTCCTACGTGAAGTCCCCCCTGCTCCCTGCATCCCCCTCTTACATCCCTCACACCCTCCTAAATCACAGAGAAGCGCCAAACGTTTGAGACGATGCCAGCAGCTACTGCTAAACTAAATCGGATTAAAGCCTTTGAACGAAACGAATTTTAAATATGGGTAGTTAGCGTAAAGAGGATTGCCCGATTGATTTATTCAATCTGGATTTGGGGAAAATTTGGACGGATTCTAGGCTCAGTTAAATATTTGAACAAATCCGCTTTAGACCAAAAACTAGGTACCTCTTCCGTACCCAATTATGGGTGACATATTTTCTTTAAATTGCTTAGACATAGCTTTTTTATCTTAGTAGCTATCACTCATTTAAACAAGGACCTAGAATTTATAAAACCATTTTATGCATCACTTGACCAATAGACAAAAAGTACAGTAGCGCGATAACTTGCCTTCCTAGACGCTTGAAGTTAATTAGTAAGCTATGTTGATTGGACTTTCCGAAATATAGGACCATTGCCTATTCTATTAAAGAATAGACCACGATTCTACGATCTACGTCTAATTTCACGATTTTCCATTTTCGTTTTCGTCGTCTAAGTAGCATTTTCTCTCGTCTCTCGCATATCCAACTGCTGCCAACATGGCCGATGTAGTATAGACCTGCAAGTTTATTACAATGCAGTGCATATCATTTTCAATTTATTCTACTAGTTCGGATATTATTTCTCTGATTACATGTATCTTGTAAATTGGTATAAAAAGTTACTACGTCAGTATGTTTTTTTGTAAAATAACCAACATGGATTACTTTTTATACACATTTAATTTTGCATGATGATAGGGCAATTTTGCGAATGCCCACCTGGCTAGCTACCACCCTCAAGTAGAAAATTTGTCACCAAGCACCTAAGGATGTGTTCCGGCAGCTGTCCTTGCGAGCCAGTAATTCTGGGTTAGCCTAAACAACACCTTCAAGCGCATCATCACTTACCTTCATTGAAATAGTAATCAATGGCTTGATATAAAACAGATCAATTTAACTGCTGTAGTTTTAGTCACGGAACTTAAAACGCTCACCGGCATTTTGACACTACTTTCTTATTTATCGTAAACTAAAAACTGTCCGATTTCTTTCGCTAGGTACCTACTATTCTTGTTAAAATGTGAATCGGGCTAGTGATATATTTCGATGTAATATTAGAAAAAAGCGTGCAATTATTTCAGTGGCTATTGTTTATCTGTCCATCAAGTCGCCATTTTATTATTTTTTTCTGTAGGTTGGTAATAACTATAAGTAGGTGTAAGACCATGGAATATAATACTACTTGTCAAATATTTATTTTACCATTATGGGAAAGACGTTCACGCAATTGTGAAAATATAACAAGGCCGACAGTGTTTCTTGTTACAAGCAAACTTGGATCGAAAGCGAAGGGATAACTACGAACGTTACTATCGAAAACAAGGGTCAGCGTTAACAACAAACTATTGTCATAGTATATCCGAAAATATTTTCCTACAATTTTTCCCTCTCCCGAACTTAAGATAAGAATAACTTTGATACACAAAAAAATATATCGAAAGTACACAATGTCAGCTGCACAAACAACACAATAGGAAAATAGGGAACCTTCCAGAAATTGAATATAACATAAAGAGAATAAAATATCGCAAACAAAAAACAAATATCGGTAGGACAATATCGTGGAATATCTTTAGAATAATCGAATTGGAGGCAAACTTCTGGGTCTGGAGGTCGATGCGAATATGTAAATATTGTTTCTGATAACGGACTGAAACGCACCCCTTACCACTTTCAATGCTTACTTACTAATCAAAAGTCTGTCGCACATAACAGAAAAGGTTTTATATGAATTTATATCTTTTCAAATATTACGGGCAACCATTGGATTTATAAAAACGGGAGAAACGGCACCTGTATTTCGAACATCGCAATGTCGAATCAGGCGACGTCTCCTCATTGAGTCTCAGTAGTGTGCGTATATGCGTCTATACACTGTATGCTCGTCTTCCTGTCTTTGTCATTCATTAAAACGGCATAAACAATGAGAATGTAGCTGTGTGCTTGTGTTAAATTTTCTCCACATTATATTGTTGTGGTATTAGAGCGTACCATATCTTCCTTTTTTTATTTAAATCGACGTGAACAACATTAAAAATTACTAGGTAGTTTGCAACGCAACAGGGCAATGCTCCCACCATGCTAGGCACGCTGCCAACTGGTGGGCTGGAGCATTTTGACTGCCTGTGGACCTGTTATGTCTTTTAGGTTGCCTAAATGTTATCGTGGTAGGAGCTGTAGTGTTGTATTTAGTTATCCAGTGTTAATAAAATATAGGTAAAATTTATTGATTTGATGGTCTTTTCAAGGTTTTATTTGGTGGTAGGTCCCCTTAGCAAGCGTCCGGTTTGGTAGGTACAGGTGACAGTTATTCTGCCTCGCAGCAAAAGTGTGCCAACACTAATATTTTAAGGCGTGTAGCAAGGACAATTACTGAGGAAACGAGATATAAGTACTAAAGTATCGGAGTGACGAGCGCAGCTATCCATATACATAATAGTTAGTGATACAAGTTAAGCTACATTTTGGGTACCCAATAATAAATGCATTTCCAAATGATTTTCGTATTTTCTCATTTCAATACAAGCGGGCCGCAATCCCCGATCGTTTTCCGTTTGTTTGAGCGCGCAGGGCGCTTCACTTTTTGAAATATTAGTAAAATACTGGATTTTTAATACACTCAAATTCAGCTTAGGTATACCTACCACACCACCATTCTGAAAATAACAGAGTTAAAACCACATTGCGTAATAGTGTGTAATATCTGTATATTACCTATATCAAAAGTTGCGTTTCTGGCTGCGCACTACTAATCTGCAACGAAAATACACATGGTTAGTACACAAACTTTACACCCGACAGCAAATATCTGTTTCTGGCTTCGAAATTGCAGTAGATTTTTTGGTGAGTTGTGAAACATTATCGCTCGTTTTGACTTTATTTCAGTATGTGTATATTATATATTGAGTAGTTTTGCGTACGGGTATTTAATAGCAAACATTATTACATTCCTATCTCTTGTAACTTTGTCAGTTTGTAGTAGTGAAAATACTTATTTATTTTATTCGTTTAGAATGAGATTGTGGAACAAACAAACAGAAAAGAGAAATAGTATTTTATATCTCCATGGGTACAAATCATATTCAGAACTATGTTTAGGTGCAGCGGCATCATTAGTGTTAGATAAATGGCCTTCTTTCGTTCGATCAGATGAAGTTTATAAGTCTGGTTGACGTTCGCAACAGCACTCAAGAAAATGACGTTATAACTATTTATAAATGCTTACTGCCAATGACAGGTAAACTTTATACAAAAAAATCAATAATCACTTAAAATTAAGAAAGAAAGTACCTACTTACTATTAAAATTACTATTAACAACTACTATTAACAGTATTTGACACGCACCAAGGATAGGACATAGGGAGGTGTGAATTATGTTGAAGAGTTATTATGGACGTATAAGCTAAGTGTGTGAATGGAGTGTAAGGTGAATGGTGTGTAGGGTGAACGGTGTGTAAGGTGAATGGTGTGTAAGGTGAATGTTAGTGTTCTTTTGGAGTAATAATTATGTATATTTGTGAAAAAAGTTATAGTGGAGATATTGTAGTAAATTTTGCAATACTAAAAGTTCCCCTCAGTTCTCATTTCATCTCATTTCAGAAGAAAATCATCATTTGTATGTAACAACGAGCTTATCTCTCATTACATTCTTTACTACTCTAGTAATCTAGGTACTTAGGTATAACACAGACAATTCCTCTGGTGCTTTTTAAAACAAAATGTGAATAAAAAACGCGCGTTTTTAATTAAACCGTTAGGCTACACCTGAGTCCCGACGAACAAGACTGTTAGACTGGGGGTTGCTGCTCCAAACGGTTACTTGTTAGTTTTATGGTTGCATCTTTGTACGCTATGCAAGAAGATTTAAAATAAAACTGAAGTATGACGATGCATGGAAGAGTTATCCTGTAGAATAGTTCCAGTTATAAAGGTAAATGACGAAGTAGCAGCTTTTATTTAACACTAGCTTTCCGGGCGCGGCTCCGCCCGCGCGTATGTCAGCTATCACGCGAAAACATGAACCTCTTTTTGCGCAGTCGGATAAAAACTATCCTATGTTTTTTACCGGGTCTCAAACTATCTCCATACCAAATTTCATTTAAATCAGTCCAGTAGTTTTGGCGTGAAAGCGTAACAGACAGACAGACAGACAGACAGACAGACAGAGTTACTTTCGCATTTATAATATTAGTACTGAGATGTGGGTATACTTTAACATGACTTTATATACTTATAACAGTGCGCTGGTGGAGAGGAAAATGACTTTGTTTTTATTTATGGTATGGTATGGTAGTCTATAAGTCTGTTTTTTCTTACCTGTCTTAAAATGTAAACAAACATACCTCAGTTACAAAATCACAAGTTTTCGTCATAATCACCTATATTTGGCCATTCACAACTAACTAGGACTAACAAAAGAAACATCACGCTTCGATAAACATACAAATATCATTGAAATGTATAGTTTTTTCCAAAATATAAATCAATTATCGTAATGATCACAAAATCTGTATACAGTAATGACAGTGATTTGACATAAAGTACTCTATCTTGTCTATGAATTTTAGTGATGGGAAGATGGGTATCAAAATAATGAATAGTTGAAGTGAACAACTGAATATATTTCGTTCATCTCGTTATACTAACTGGTTGAATAGATTAAAACAAGTAGATATGTATAATTTAGTTTATTTTTTAGGGTTCAGTACTAGAAAGTGAAACCCTATTATAAAGCCGCGAATAACCTTCACTCCGTCCGACTTTTAAAGGACTGTATCTTTGAAACGGTAATAGATAGCCTATTGAAATATTCACAGAATATGGGTTAAAATAGTGAATTTCCTAACAAGTAATAATAATAACAATATAAGTTAAAAATAAAGGGGTTTTCATACAAACACCTGTTTTGTTAACGAATTTTAGTTTTGCTCCATAGTAATAACGGTAATACATACACGATTCAAACTTGGTATGATTTTAGTCCAATATTTATCAATAATAAAAACCTGCCAAGTGCGGTTAATCTTGCACTGTATGAAAAACATAATGATTTTGTGGTACATTCAGTGTTGATACGAAAGCTTCGGTGCGGAAGTCCAACCCGCACTTGGCTGGTTTTATAAATAACCAGAACTAAACTAAATAAATAAACATGTCAAAGGTCCTGTCTTCCATTACTGACTTTTTTTATCAGGTCGAAGATAAAATCGGTACTAATATACTTATACTTAATATTATAAATGTGAAAGTAACTCTGTCTGTCTGTCTGTTACACTTTCACGCCAAAACTACTGGACCGATTTGAATGAAATTTGGTATGAAAATAGTTTGAAACCCGCGAAAAAACAAAGGATAGTTTTTATCCAACTGCGCAAAAAGAGGTTAATGTTATTTCGCGATAACCGACATACGCGCGGGCGGAGCCGCGCCCAGAAAGCTAGTAATTAATACATTAAAGGTGCCACGTTTTGTATTAAAAGGAAAATATAAATAGAAATTACATAAAAATGGCTCCAATATTATTTTGTGCATCAGTACAGTGTCCATTTAGTCAAATTTTCGGACTTAGTGCTTTCTTGTGAACAGTCTGCTAAACTCATTTTTCACCAATGTCTTTTAAGATATTTATTTTTTCTCAAAAATGGTATGTAATGTTGCCATCCATAACATCTCTAAAAAGTATCCAGAAAGTGCACTTTACCTGAGACTTATTCACATCTGTCCAGTACGAAGCAAGATTTTAAATTTGAAATTTCCTACAGTCCAGTAAGTAAGTATGTAATTCACTTACTGGACGTCATCCTCTTTAGATCAGCTTAGGAAAAAAATACATAGTACCAGAAACAGATTAGAGTTTAGCCATTATAACATGGTTTCAGGAGGGTGGCTCCGAATATATATCTATCTCTCTTTTTGGTATGTCATTTTATAGATAGATATAGTTTGAGAGCCTTAAACAGCCATTTTATATGTCTGTCACGAGACTGTGACACTTAACGCGACGCAGAAAATGTAAGCACGTTGTACTTAGTTATGTTGTAGAAGTGTAGTGTGGGGTTTTATGTTTGTATTTAGTAATTTCAGTTAATAAATCATGTTGGATATTATAATCGATCCCAATATCTATCAGTATCTTAATATGAATGTAACCTTCAATATTAATTTAACGAATCTGTTGTTAAACTTTCTTTCATTTTTAAGAAAAGCATTATACAAGCTTCAACCAGTAAGAAAGCCATCCTGGCTTCGTACGGCGTCGCCGTCGTCTGAAAGCCTAACGCTCCTCCTCACTTCGCTCGTCGTCGCGTCAATATCGAATAAAACTATATAAACAAGTCTATGACTAAAATATAAATCGAACATCTAATATAACAGCTATATAAACAATTCTATTACAAAGATCGATCATTTTCAAGAAACGATATTAAAAAGAAAATGTGCATATAGAGCGAACGAAACTATTTATTTTACTTTCAAATCATATCACTCAGTTTAATAGTATTCTAGGCTCGTCGTTCATTCGATGGGTCCCCATCACTAATCTTGTCTTTGGATGATCACCCGCCATGTTTGTTTACATAATAAGACAGGTAAGAAAAAACAGAGTTTAGTCTTTCACCGCTCTCACCTTTAACCTCACATCATCAGGTGTGACAGTAAGTGATGATGTGGACGAAGATGTTGCGCTTAACTTAGCGTATTGATTCAGAATGGCTTAGCAAACACGAGCGCTTCTTGTTTGAGTACAGGTGAAAGATCGTAATAGTTTTTTCGGATTCTTACATTTGGTGTCTATTAGTTGTCTAAATGTGTTACGCGGGAATAAAAACGAGTTTGTTCCGTGATTATAAAAAATCAAAGTGAAATCCTAATGATCTGAATTTCGAGTCCATCTTTCTGAGGAGACCAGAGCTATGCGTGGCTATCCGATAGGAAAAGATACGCCTTGTTGAATATAAATACTATAGGTACTCCGTGCTTTGCGAGCTGAAGTGCACCTTATTGCTTCGTAACTAGAGCTGCTTATTGATTGGATGGCTTTGCGGAGTGACCCTTCGGTCTTTTTCATTTTGTGGTACCGTGAAGTTGTTTTTAATAAATATAATGTTATTGTGAAGAAACAAACTTGAGGCCCACCTGATGTTAGGCGGACTAATCTCTGCCCATAACAGATGCATTTCGTCACAAGTCACGAATTCGACTGCGCCCGTCACCTTGAGACATAGTTGTTAAGTCTCATGTGCCTGTAATTTTACTGGCTCTCAAGGACTGCTGCCGGAATACACCATTAGGTGCTTGACGACCCATTTTCTACTTGAGGGTGGTCGCTAGCCAGATGGGCATTCGCAAAACGCCCTTCCACCATGCGATGAAGCTCAAGCCCGCGGCGGGATTCAAACCATGGACCTGCTGCGCGGCAGTCCATAGCCAATGCCACTGAGCCTTAGTCCTATATTACCTAACAAATGTAACAGGCCACATAAATGTTTTATTATTCTGCTGCACATTCTAAAGGAAATTACAATAACGTAGCATATAGTGTCCCAGCTGTGTGTTTGGTTATTCCATTTACAGCAGACCGCGTGGCTATAAGAGAGCATTTAAGTATATTGCATGATTTCACCAGTATTTTTATAATAAGCTCAATATCTAGATGTGCAGCGCGGAGTTTTGTCTCGGAAACTACTGAATATATCGGAATAAACAGTATCATTTGTGAACACAGTAATGCGAACTGCTTGGCAGTCGAAATGGGTCTACTTTATGGTTTCCATTGTGTGACGCAGCAAACATTATCAGTGATAGCGGAGCGGTAAAAGCAAAGGGATGCCGCGGCGTAGGTCTTTTTCGATCCCCAACGCCAGCTTGATCTTCACCGCATGATGGAAGGGATTTTTTTCAGAACTCGCCTGACCTGCGACCACCCTCAAGTAGAAAATTTGTCACCAAACAGTGGGTTCTGGGTGAAGTCCTTCAGAGTCAGTATTTAAATACGAAATTACACGTAAATTAGCAACGTGCGTGTTCAGTCACAATCCCATTAAAAATAATTGTTGAACCTAGTTAATTGCCTTAGATCGACTAGGCTTGCTACGGGCGCTCCAATTTGAAATAGAATCAACCGTTTTGTAAAATTTGTGTTATTGAGTTTGTGGAGGGTACTATTACATATTATTTAGGTATTAAGAATTTGCAGCACACTCCAGAGTGACTACCAAGTGTTGCTCCCTACCTATGAGGCAAATGAAACCGGGTGTAATTCCCTTGCAACAAACCGCCCAAATTAACGGAACATGTTCATGCGAGCGCACGAGCGTCTGGGGCACCATATACTACTTCATCACTCGATGCGATGAATGCTCATGTTATTTTTTATGAAACATTTTCAGTTCCATCTTCAAAACTGCAAGTTGTTCCATATTTAAACATAAAATCAAATGGTATACCAAATAATCATTTATATATCCATCAACATTAACTACAACGGCAAAATGTTCGAGACTAATTATTGAAGCAATGATGGCCGAGCGGTAATAACTATGGACCGCCGGCTGGACCTTCATTGCATGGTGGAAAGGCTTTTTGCGTATGCATATAGCCACCAACCTCAAGTAGAGAATTGTTGCTCCAAAGCTCCAATAACATTGTGTTCCATCAGCAGTGTTTTGGAGCCAGGTAAATTACAGGTACATGAGACTTAACAACTGTATGTCTCGGGGCGATGGGACCAATGTAGTCAAATGCATCTGTTATAAGCCTTGTGCTTGTTCCGACACAATAACATAAAAAAATAGCAAAAAACCTTTTGAAAAATAGTGAAATTGCTTTTACTATTACAAACATCAATGACACCTTCTCTATATTTGAGGGGTTTCGGGATAATTCGCAAGCTTCGCTGGCGTATTGGGGATCGTCATGTTAGATGGTAGCTCTTCAGAAGGCGCTGCTGCTCACCTGGTACTGCCCTTTTTCGCCTCTTATGAATCCCACAGAGGTGGAGAAGAAGAAGGAAGGTGAAGTGGGTGTTATTATAGAAAAAATCGCGCTAATAAAAACCTTATTACCTGTATTCCCTGAAAAGGTAGGCAGAAGTGTCCATCCAGGTTAAAGGAGAAGTTTTTTGTTACCATGTAATTATGAGCGTGGCTATTGCCAGCACAGTTCTAGACACTACTGCCAAAAAAATCTAGGACGAAATAATATTGCTATAATACAAAACTATTTATACTGTACTAGCCGAAAAAGGCAGAGGATGTAATCATAGCGATAGGTAAAGTTTCTGAAGAAAATGTACACAAAAACAATATACTTTTGCTGTTTTCCTTTTTGTCTATATAGTGTCCCAAATTAAACTCTAGTCAGATCCATAAATGAATCATAATATACTATCAAATGCTATCATTATATCCTTTAGACTTCAAAACTAAAGCTATTTGAATGTACTAAAAAGCTTTTTTGAAGCGCTCGTAGCGAAGTTTGCTTAGCCGTTCTGAACAGATCAGCAAAGTTAAGCAACGCCCGCCTCGGTCATGTCTTGGATGGGTGACCGCTAGTGACATTAATACTGACCGCTTCTGTGCTTCGGAGGGCATGTTAAGCCGTCGGTCCCGGTTGTTGTCTTAGGATGACAGTCGTTATAGCATGGTGGTAGGGCATTTTCCGAATGTCCGCTTGGCTAGCTACCACCCTCAAGTAGAAAATCTGTCGCCAAGCATCTAACGGTGTGTTCCGGCAGCTGTCCTTGAGAGCCAGTAATTCTAGGTTAGCCTGAACAACATCTTCGACCACATCATCACTTACCATCAGGTGAGATAGTGGTCAAAGGCTAATCTATCGGGAATAAAAAAGACAAAAAGAAAAGAGAAATCAGTCTAATTACAGGTCTTCTTGGTCGTTTACACTCTTGGTAGTGTGGTCATGGTCATCAGTTCAGGTGGTAGCTTGCTTTACAATCCGTTGGAACTCCTCTCGAATACCGCTTTCCTCGCGCACCTGTATATAGTAGGCCTATAGTAGGTCTTCTATTTTCTTCTTCTTCTGCCTTAGGTTGGGGACAAGTACCTTCCTGGGTCTTGCCCGCATTGTCTCTTTAATCGTCTCAATGTTTTTTTTTACAATTACTCATACCTACCATTTCCAGATCTACGAGTATATTGTTAATAATTAAGTAATACATATGGCAACTTTGTACTCAATTTTTTTTTGTAATAGTTCGTGATTTTTACACTGTGTTTTGAGATGACCAAGAGTTATAACTTTATATATGGATTCATTAGAAGTTAAAGCTTTTTTTTGTCTTATAAGAAATATCAAGAAGAAAAAGAAAAAAAAAACAAGAAAAAACCCAAAAGCAGAAACCACTAAAATATATTAGTTTATTTTTATTTTATCAGAAAACATTCAGTGTTTACTTAATGGATAAAATATTTATACAACATTTAAAAAAAAATTACTAGCTCGACTGCTTCCTTCCATTTAGGACCCAGTTTGTTGAGATCCTAGCCCACACGTCGACTGGCATGCAACTTACGAGTCTAGACCAGTCCAAATTTAACTGCCCGATTTCATGACTGAAATCAGATTTATCTATTTAGAACGGATAAATCTGGGCCAGCCAATAAAATGCTAATCTAGACCTTGTTTTGAAATGAAAACTGATGATATGTTACATGATTAACGCGAAGTCGTCTATTGTAAACGGAGAAATACGTAGACGGCTATGTCCCGTATCAGAGTACGCTAAGACGATCACCAATCAGTCTACACGCTCAGTGAACACAGGCCTTCATCGCAGATTAAATAATAGTTTCATGTGCCAACCTACTTCAATCTGATACAAGAAATTCCAACTCGGATTCTAGGGAAGTTTTGGTTGATGCAGACGAGCTACGGAAAGTGAGATATAAATCAGGCGACCCGCTGTAAATATGAAACATTTGGGCATAGAACATAAAATAATAATTTGGGTACATTCTCTTACAAATTATTGGAGCACAAAATTTTATGCCCCGGGTGGGAATCGAAATCGTGTCCTTTGTTTTTTCTAAATCGGAGGAATCGTGTAGAAGTCCGGAAATAAATAATTTTGGACAAGATATTGTTTATCTAAATATGATTACAAGCACTATCGAGTGCTAAGCGGAAAACCAGGTTTAGCCATCCGGCGCGAAATCGAAGGACGCGGGTCCGATTTTGACAAGTCGAGAAAACAAGAATAAACTGGAGTTTTGCGTTCTATAGGTATGGTATTTGCCGGAGTGCTAAAGACAGAGTATTTTCAATAGACTGTCAGAGAAGAACATAATATATTGATTATGATGAATTATTCCGCATTTGTGCTGAGCAAACGGTCACTAGACTTATTTAACCATGGCATACTTATGTCTCTTAATTTACTGATTTATACGAGTAGTTTCAATAAAGTGGACACGTGCATGATGAAATGATTGGATATAGGTAGCAAAATAAATATTTAAATCAATATACTATATTAAATACGACAAACTTATCTACTTTATTGCATCTCAAGATAATTTAGTTAACGACTATCGTTATTTATTATGTAAATCGAGGCATATCACGGGTAAGTAAACTACTCTCTTATATAAAATGACATTTTCCCAAAATCATAACAAAAGGATATTAATAACATAGTTTACTATGCTGATACCCTGAACACCTGAAATCAGTTTCTTTTTATTTTTTTAGCTGACCACTGATTTTTACCTGATGGTAAGTGATTATGTGGTTGACGATGCTGTTCAGGCTTACCTAGAATTATTAGCTCTCAAGGACAGCTACCGAAACACCGTTAGGTGCTTGGCTACAGATTTTCTACTGGGCGGTAGTAGCTAGTTTTATTCTGTGCCGACGGCTTAACGTGCCAACATGGAAGCGCTCAGTAGTAATGCCACTAGCGGTCACCCATCATAGGTTAAGAACGGCTAAGTGGCCTAGTTAATGTTATATTTACAAATAATACAAGTACGCAAATAAAAAATCTTGAAGTCCTATTGAGCATTATACAAAATATTTTTTATTGCTAATATATAAATAAGATACAAATTGACAAGTTGAAACCCTGCCTGCTGCTTTAGTGTTACACTGTGTTGCAGCAAGCAGTGTCCTCCCTTAAATTTAGCACAATTACAATAAAATATTGAAAAATATACAAATAAAAGTGAACTTAAGCTATTTAAATAATATAGTAATAATGTAGGTGACTGCTGTGGTGTGTGGTGATGTTTTTGTTAATAGTAATGATAAGAATATAATGTGTATATGTAGTATATAGTATGTATTAGTAATATATAAAAGTATTAAATGCTATTTATTTTTTCTCCAGAAGTGATTCTGTGTCATTATAGTTTTTGTCCTGTAACCATTCAATTATTATAGGTTTAAGTTTGTGGAAGGTAAGTTTTTTTTATCTCTGTCTTAATATTCAACAAGTTGTAGAACTTAGGTGACATATGTTCATAATGTCGCCATGCAACCATGCTGTGATATCTAGGTACCGGACATTTATCACGTCTCTTATTAGTGACAGGTAGTAATGGAACTGTTTCTGCATGATATCGTTTTATGCATTGATAAACAAACATTTTTCGTACTGATAAAACTTTGCATTTATTATACAGTTCTTCTGTAGGATGTCTGAATGGTAGGGCGAGCATCACCTTCAGCAGAGCACGCTGGGCGCGCTCTGCTTCAATTATGTGAGTCTTTGCTGCTCCACCCCATGAGCTGATGCAATAGCCTATAACAGATTCTCCAAGAGCTTTGTAAGTTTGCAATAGCAACTTTTCATCTGCAACTTCACGAAGCGTCTTAAAAACATGAATTAACCTTCGTATACGTTTAGACACAATTTCAATGTGAGGCCTCCATGTAAGTTTATCGTCAATAGTCACTCCAAGATATTTAATACTGTCTACAGGATTAAGAAATTTGCATGTGCATTTTGTTTTGTCCGCATATTTGCGATTGCAGGGGTAACTATGAGCATGAATTTTGAAGTCTATCGGAACTTGATTTGCTTCCGTTTTTTTGAAGCAAATATATTTGGTTTTGCTCGTGTTAAGGGACAAGAGATTATTTTCGAGCCATGCTGTCACATGGGATAAACCATCTTCTGCTAACTTTAGTACATTGGACCATGATGAACCATGAAACAGTAGAACAGTGTCATCCGCAAACATAAGTATATCCGCATTTGTCAGTTTTAGGTTACAAAGCTGATTTATATAAACCAAAAATAGCGTAGGTCCTAAGGTACTACCTTGCGGAACACCGTAATTGCAGACGGCACTGTCACTTTTATAGGTATCAATTTTGACTTGTTGTGTACGCCCATTTAGATAGTCTGTAAACCAGTCATGTACATTCCCTCTGACACCAACAGCCTCCAAATGTGCTAGAAGTATTGGTATAGAGACAGTGTCAAATGCCTTTTGGAGATCCAAAAACACACCGACACATTTCTCATTTTTATTCAAGTATTTGGTGACCAGTGATGTCAGATGGAGTACAGCATCGTCAGTGGATTTTTTAGCACGAAAACCATACTGGTTTTTGGCTAATATGCAATTTTTTTCCATAAATGACACTAACCGCTTGTTTACACATTTTTCCAAGACTTTAGAAAGTGTTGGCAAAAGAGAAATGGGCCTGTAGTTGCTAGGAAGGTCTTTTTCACCTGCTTTGTAAACAGGACAAATTATAGCATTCTTCAATGCAGATGGAAATTTACCAGCAGTAAAACTGAGATTACAGAGATGAGCAATTGGTTCAGCTAAATATGAGCAGCAGTATTTCAGTAGCTTTGTAGTTATTATATCCCAGCCAGGGGCGCAATTTATTTTCAGGCCAGAAATTATACTACTGACCTCTTTAACATCTGTTAAAAATAGAGACAGAGAGCTGTTTGGTACCGTCGAGCTACGCACATTATGCAAATTGGAAGAGGCTGTTTTTGCAAGTTCACAGTCGGTTTTATTCAGCTTGTTGAGTGTGACATTGGCAATTTCTTGTCCAATTGAAGTGAAATATGAGTTAACTTTATTAAGTGATTCTATGGGTGTGTTATTAAGCTTCAATAACGGGTTAGGGTTAATTTTATTTTGGTTCTAATTACAAAGCTCTCTTAAAATATTCCAAGTTTCTTTCATATTTCCGTGACTTTTTTCTAGTAATGATTTGTAGTAGTCTCGTTTTACTGATTTGATTAAATTGTTACAAACGTTTCGATATTTAATAAATTTATCTCGTAGTTCTACGTTACCAAAAGAAGATTTCCATTGTCTCTGTAATTTATTTTTTTAGGCCTAATGCATTTAATAATACCACTATTGATCCAAGGTTTTATTGGTTTATATTTGTTAGATACGTGTTTTAATGTTGTATTTTTCTGTATGGCTACTTGAATAGCGGTTACTAGAGTTTCTGCAGCCAGATCAACATCTTGTATTTCATAGTACTCTTTCCAGGAGTGTTGGGCGAGCGTTTCTCTAACTAGGTTTATGTTTGTAAAAGATTTAACCGTAGAATTTTGCTTACGTGTGTTTAAATCAGGTCCTCTTTCAATACTAATCAATATAGGCGTATGGTCTGTCAGTTCATCAAAAACTACCGTTTGCCATGAGCTAGTTGTTTTAACCATAAAATGGTCAAGGCATGTCGTGTATCAAGTAGGTCGATCTATGCCTTGGGTAAGACCATGCGTTGCCATGAGATTTAGGTAGTCTTGTCTGGAACCTTTAGTGTTTGTGTTAGGCAGTATAATAATATTAATATCCCCAGTAAAAATAATATTATTCTTCAAGTTGAGAGCACTAATAATATTGTCTAATGAGCTAATATAATCTGTTGCATCATATTGTTGTAAACTATATGAACCAATAATTGTATAAATATCATCAACCTCTAGAATTAAACAATTACCTTCTGATATCTTGGGTTCAAACACCTTAACTGAGTAGTTTTTGAGTACGTAAGCAACTACTCCATCATTTTGATTTAGTTTGTTTTTTGTGTAGAACATATTGTAATTATAGATAGGTGGAGGGTCATACTTACCGGTCCAACATTCTGTTAAAACTATAACATCGATTTGAACGTCCAAATTATAAAAGTAGCTTCTATTTATACAAAAAGTGTCTCGTCTGCAGTTTCCATCACACGACGATATAGTATGTAACGTGCGCGGACTGCCGACCGCACCGCAGCCGTAATAGGACGGCTTAGCTACAGTATCAGCACGTCTCTGCTTCGACCAGTACGAACTTGACGACTGCCCTTTCTGTTTACTGCTGAGTCAGCGGTCAGTTGGCAATCTAATATTATGATTTCTTGTATGAATTTTGTCTTTGGTTATCGCGATGATAACACACAGTAATTATACAACTTTAAACGGTTTAAATCGCGTTTATTGATCATTATTTTTGTCCCGAAGTTTCAAACACAGCATCGTGGTCACTGGGTGACTAATTGAATTTACCCCGTGACCACGATTACTGAAAAGTGTTTGAAACGTCGGGACAGAAATACGCGAGTGAAACCGTTTAAAGTTGTTTAATTAATAGCGAAGTATGTAGTTAAAATTTACAGAATTTAATTTATTTTTCAACTTATATTGGTGTAGCGATTGGATGTCCGTTTATACAATTTTATACCAATGTATTATAAATTGTGTAAAATTAGAAAAAAATCTATACTTCTATACAAATCGTCCTTTCCAATGAAACAAACATTATACGCCATCTGGATGGGACTAATTTCACATTGGGATTCCCCATTGGCATATGAATATGTAACTGAATGTCATCTTGGTGTAATGTCGATACTTGTCAAATTTTCGCATGATGGAAGGGCATTTTGCGAATGCCCGCCTGGCTAACGACCATCCGTAGAAAATCTATCATCAAGCACCTAACGGTGTGTTCCGGCAGCAGTTCTTGAGAGCCAGAGAAATTACAGGCACATGAGACTTACAACTACGTCTCAAGGTGACGGGCGCAATGCAATTCGTGACTTGTAACGAAATGCATCTGTTATGTCACTGTCTGTCCGCTTAACATCAGGTGGGCCTCGAGCTTGTTCTGTCATAATAACATAAAAAAAAATATTAAGCATAAACACAATGTAATCAGCATGCACTAAGTATCCGCCCCCGAATGCGCCGCACTCGAAATGTGGCCAGCCGATTCAATATCACCAAAACGGAGCAAACGTGATTGGAATGCGACCTGTTATTGCTTGGGTAGGCTGCGGTCATGAAACACTTATTTCTCTTACCCCGTCCAATCCTTTATTATGTAGGTACTTTATTTTCAGTCGACTGTCAAGTCATTGGTGTTATTACTTATCACACAATATTGTAACAACATATGCTTGCTTCTCGACCAATCAAGACCTCTAGAGGATGCTTCGTGTAGAATCAAAACGCGTCGAAAATTCTTCCGGTTTGACTATGTAGCGTGTTATCTTAATATTTTATATGGATTTTCGCAAGGTAACGTCTTAATTATGCTTGCTTAGATCTACCCCGTATTGTCCACTAAAGTATTCAGTCGACTAGTATACTCTAATATAGTAATAACATAGTATTACAAAATTACAAATTAACGAGAAGAAAAAATATAGTCACGTGTGGGATTCGAGCACGCATCATCCGCCCCTATAGCCGGGATTTGTTCTGACCGATTGAGCTAACATGAGAATAACTCATAGCACTAATTTTTCCTCTCATTCTGTTTAACCATCTTATCTGCAGATATGATGCGAGACGTATAGTTCCTTACGTATAGTTGTAGTTGTACTACAAATAGTATAGAACATTCCCAGTACCTACTCTAGTATAGTACAGTCAACAGATAAAAACAAACGTGCTGCATAAAAATTTAAGAATGCCAGACTATCTGTACCTGTCAATCCTTTGTTACATATAATTTTATATTTTATTTTATTTTTTTGTTACATTTGCAATTCAACGGGGCAATGCTGCCAGCATGCTGGGCACGCTGCCTACTGGTAGTGGGCTGGAGCATTTGGACTGCCTATGAGTCTGCTATGATTTGTAGGTTGTCTAAGTGCTTTTATTGCAGATGATAGATGCAGTGTTGTATATAGTTCGTAGTATTTTGTTTAATAAAGGCATACCACCGGTAAAAAAAAGTTACATACTTTATTTGCTATAATGTGAAAATAAAATATGTTAGTTAATAAACAGGCATATTTTAAAGTCCTCGTCCAGGTACAATAAATAGCAAAAATTCTATGCGTCAGTTCGAGCACAAACACAAGGCAATAAGCGTCATGCAAGATCCTGCATGCTGGCTGCTTCGCGAGAAGTCGATTCAATATCACCGAGACGGATCAAACGTGCTTGGAATGCAGCCCGTTTCATGGTTTATTCTTTACGGGCACATTGCTGTAATGTTCGATATTGAAAATTGTCGGGCGTGTTGAAAAATGTTTGTTTATTCCATCACTGATGTTCAGAAATACTCTGTGTCATACCCTCTTATACCTTTTGGGATTAGCTCGCGCGCAAAAGCGCTAATATTGTAACGATGGCGACGCCTGTGGGGTGCATGGCTATAATGTCAACCCCCATTGCTACCTGGTTGGGTGTTATAAGTGGCGACTCAAGGTAAAATACCAGATAATGGCCAGCAGCGCCATGTGGGTCTTAATGGGGGAGGCTGTGTTTAACAGTGGAAAATCCGGCTGATACAGTATCGTCTGAGATCAACCTAGCTCAAACGCAAATATACTAAGATAGGAACGATGACGGCCCGCGCGTAACTCTTCGTGAACTAATCTCTTGCAGCTAAGTTTCAATGCGAAAGGTATTTATATAATTAGGTGAAAGAAATCAGCTCAATAAGTGAACAAAAACAATGTTACGTTTAAATGTATATTCTTTTATTTTTACACTCCTTTGTAACGAAATAACGAAAATAGCTTTATTATAACAAAACAATATTTTGTATACATCTACTCTATATTCTGTCTAATATTTGTTTTAGAAAATAAAACATTAACGTTTTTGTAGTACTTAGTGTCTCTTGAGGTTCACTGAAAGTTTTGCGTAACTCATAAATAAAATAATTTACAAGTAAATTAGTATATTTACTGCTTTTCGAAATATTCTCCATTATATTTTTAACACTTTTTCATTAGTTCAAAGGGATTTTTAAAACAAGTACACTATTTTCCTTGTGGTGTTTTTTCACGTGCTGGTTAAAGGATAACACGGCCTCTTCAAATGACATGTCAAACCTCCCATCAAATTTTTGATTCTTGAGATAATAAAGAGATCGCATGGTGCCAGATCTATGTGCGGGATGGGTCACGTGTTTTACCTTTTCAGAAGTCAAAAACTACTCTGTCTTGTTTGTCAAAATCTGAGTAAAGCTATTTAGCAGTTTTCAGCGTCTAAACAGCATTTTCGAATTCGAATAGCATGACATCATTGATAGGCGAATATAGCACCGAAGTAATAGACGTCCAAACAAAGCGAACGGCCAATGGTAAGTAAAAACGGAACCAACCTATAACTGACCTTTAGACGTCATTCATGACCGAATAATTGACCGACTTTAAATTGATAAATAACAGACATCGTATGAACGTCACAGCCGCCATTCTGCTACCTGGGATCTCTATTACCTTTACTTTGTTGAGTGTAAATGTTAACGAGTGTTAAATAGCTGTTCAAGACAGGCTTTCAGCAAAATATATTTAGTTTGTAAATACATTTTACCTTAAACATTTGTGTGTGTGAAAATATAAAATGAGAAAGCAAAACCTTATCAAGAGGATATATATATATATATATATATATATATATATATAATTTTCAGAGTTGGGCCATTTCTTTGCAAATATGGATATGTCGAACTACTATATACTAAGAAGAATTAGAATTATGGACTCGGGAGCTAAAATGACACAAGACGTTGGCTGTAACTGATTTTTAATAACATCTTTTTACATAACTATCCTACATGTTAGGCTATCCACATTATATGTATATACTAAATACATTGAAAATAAGTGTTTTTTTTATTATAGTGTCGGAGCAAGATCGAGGTCCACCTGATGTTAAGCGGTAACTTCTGCCTGTAACAGATTCAGTTATTTCAAGTGACGAACTGCGCTGCGCCCGCCAGAAAAATACAGTTGTTGAGTCTCTGAACTCAGAACTGGTCGGCGTGATCTCAAATTGGCTTCCTCAAACTATTTCTTGCCCGTGGGGTGCCGGGCTAGAATGTCACCCCCCATTGCGACCTGTAGGTGTCGTAAGAGGCGACTAAAGGTAAAAACCGGAAGGTGGACAGCAGCGCTTTCTGAGGAACAAATATAAAACCTTAAACTGCGATCCTAAGATACTTGCTAAGCGTGAGGATTATGGCAAATCCCTCCTTAATGGGGGAGGCTGTGTTAAGCAGTGGGCAATCCTGTAACAGTAACCTGTTTCTTATTGTCTGGTCGGATTTTTTTCCACCAATAGCCGTCCTTGGTGTATTTTTAAGATCTCTTGCAGTCGTGGTGCTGTTATGTAAAGCACAGTTGACGATGTAACGTGCTTGAAAACGTGTAGTTTTTCTCTTTGGACCTTGGTCAGTTGGTCATGTCTACGTGATTTTTTTCCCGTCTCACACGATATCACTTCTTAAGTCTAATAGCAGAAGGGGCAACTCTTAAATAATTTCCTACATATCGCATTGTTCGACGCTCTACAAGCAAGGTGGTAGCTTAGGAGACGCAGTCAGATCTGGTATTATGAACAAAACTTTCAACAAATAATAATCAAAATACTCACTTCAATTCAAACATATACTCAAAAGACTTGAAATATAACTACCTATAATGTATTTTCTGCGATAGAAAGTAAAGAAAACCAATAGCGTCACATTGACTAGACTCACTTAGGCCCCGTTTCAGAATGTCCTCATATAGTTTTGGGTTACTAACCAACGCATAAAATAACCGAATGATAACAATGACAGTTGACATGCAGCTCGTTTCAAACTTTAACCAATGGATAGGCTAAATCGATAACTGTGAAACGCAATGATAGTGTTTTGTTTAATAAATATTTTCTGGGTAGTATTGCCCCCTTGCGAAGACGGGGCGGGTCGCTAGTATTAAATAAAAAACATTGAAATAATTTGTACCGTATACTCAGTCTTACAGTTTAACGCATAAGGAGTACACGAATATAATACATGTATCATAAACGAGAACTTCCAAGGTACATTTATCAAAAGAAGTTTTGCTGTAGTTATAACACGGCCTATCGGCTTTTACATGGACTCTAACCGTCTTATTACAAAACACAGACCATATCAAGGTTTAAACCTAGACCAACAAGCCCGAGTTTGTTGCGGTACTAAGCAGTTAGTGCTTGACTTTATTACAAAACGCAGACCTATCGAAGACCAGTTAGTCCATGGTTTATATATTGATCATATATTAAATACGAAAAAAGTTCATTCTCTTTGACTTGTATTACGCAATATAGATTTAGAATTACTGTTCCGGTTTAAAATATAAGTATATAAGCCTTCGAAAGCCTATTGTTTACTTAATTTTTTTATCATTAAATAATCTAATTCACGAAAATCATCTTTGTAACAATATTTCCAAGGTTGTTAGTTTTTTAGTTAGCAGAGACTTGCGACAATCGGAACGTAAATATGACGTTGCGCGACGCGCGAATATTTAAAGTTATTTTCATTGATTGTTGTATTACTTACAATAAACAAATCCAAAGCTTTTTGGATTTGTGTGTTGTCAAGTGCTTCTTAATTCTTATTAACTGGAACAAAGAATCATAATATAAAATCATACCCAAGATCATAATGCACACAGGAGGTAGTGGACGTCCCCGTGGGTCATCAGATAACTCATCTTTAACTAAGTCCACAATTTTGTCGCCGAAATTCTTTGTAAATCTATATTTGTATTTAAAATCCTCGTCACTTAGGTCGAAAGGGTTCACGCGATGTCTAAGCTTATTAGGTTGCCGGATAGCCTCTAACGACTCCAAATCGTCTAAATACATGTAATCTAAGTTGTCCAAATCCATTTTTCTTTAAAAACACGAAAAATTAGAGATACAATTCGTAACAAAGATCAAGATAATTTTAAAATGGCGAACTTGACCGCTATCTTTGAGGTTAGTACCATAGTTAAACTAGGGTCATCGGAAAACTAACTTTAGACCATAGATGATTCTCGAATCAACGATATATAGGTTTTGTAATAAGGATTTTACTTAAACCATGGTGCTAATCCAGTGCTATCGTTAGACCACAGTTGGTCTACGTTTTGTAATAAGACGGTAAGTACTTATATGTTACATTGTTTTTATTGAAATTTTATTTTGATTGAAGTTTGGACTCGTACTAAGTAAATTTACTGCTTTTTTTTATAACGTGGGACAATGCATTTACGCAATCCGCAAGCGGGTTATGTCGGGCTTGATAATGGGTTGTTCCTTCGTCGTGCACTATTAACGGGGGTGTGGAACCTCTCAGGCATTGCTCCGCAGCCCCGTCGATAACTTTACTACTCTGATTAAATCATTAACTAATACTTAGTAATTAAAATATTACTACTTTCTTATACATACTTGTTCAATTATTTAATTTTTACTGTAAAGTTTGAGTTGTAAAATTTAATTTAGCAACTTTCATTTTAATAAGTTAAATATGAATATTAAGTAATAATTAATTATACGTAAGGTAAGTAAACTAGAACAATTGCTAAGGTTACCTAAAAGATGGAAGTTTTTGAATCTTTACAATATTAAACTCTTTCATACTTTTTACCAATAATTAAAATACATTTTTTCAGAACGAAGTCTGACTAGCTTCCTTTGAATGACATGAAATGTGTTGATGGTATTTACAAAACAATCGCAATAATAAACGTGTGTTGTTTCAGAGAAAAACAAGTCATGGAGCCCCTCGATAATATATCTATAGCTTGATCATCATCAGATAACCTCATCACGTCTTCTTTTTTCATCCAAATCTGAATGTGTGGTTTCCTTTGACAAAGCCGGGTTATCTATTCCTATAAGTTTTTTCGGGAGCTTCTTTCCAACATCCTCAGCTTGCCGTACTGTGTCTGGTAGGGAGTTGTTTGCTGTGTCAGGAACCAAGAATGTTAGGAGACCAGCTATGAAAGACACGCTTCCGAAGATTATTGATGGCAGCCCATTCCAATAGATCATCTGAAATATTTATATTGAATATTGTAAGTATAGAAGGAACTGATTGAATATAGGAACACTTTCTACGTCTACGATACACGTGGTAAGCGTGAAAAGAATTACAATGCTGTGATGGGTGTAGGCGGGTCAGGAAATAAGAATGTGCGAACTGATAGGTCTTTGACAGCGGTATTGTATGACTTTTTCGACGCTTTCACTTTTCACGGCCTACTGTATTTCTTGAACATACCAAGGAAAGACACAGTCGTACTAAAATGAGGAAATTTCTATTCTGAGTAGTAGGACACTAAAATTTCATAAACAAGTACTATATTAGATTTTTTATTGAAGCTGAAATGTCTTGGTTTCGATCACCTGTGGCAAAATTCGCCCATTGATTAGTACAAACTGAAACTCTTCAACCGCGAAATAAAAATTTTCGTTGCTGTTTTGAATCGGACTATGAAATAGGGTCGATTAGTAAATTAGATATAATTATAATATCTCTTAAGGTATATAATCAGATTTCGTTAATGTTTATTTGTGTTTGTGCTAAATAGTCTTTAAGACAGAATTATTGCAACGACAGTAAGTGAATAAGGAGTTTGGAATCACCATTAGACTGAACCATAAAGATAGATCAAGACGATGACCAAATTTTTAAATTGCTCGAATTTCGGTAAAGCTAAGAATTTTGTAAAATAAAATTTAATTGAAAAGAAAACTTTTGCGATGGCAGAGTGTTATAAACGCTTACCAGTAACGGCGTTTGAGGAGCAATTATAGATCCGATCCTTCCAATGGAGGAGCATAAAGCATGCATGGAGTTCCTTGTATAAGTCGGGAACAGTTCTGTTGTATACATATATGTGATGCTGAAGTAGATTGAAGACATTAACTTGCTAACCATATACATTGTCACCGAAAACCAAGGGTATCCTGAAACAGAACGTATTGGTTACACGCTTTTAAATGAAGATTAGATAGAAAAAATACTCCAGTCACTGTCGTTGAGATACCTGTAGGTACTAACATATACAGCTAATCTGCTAGCAATTTTGTCCATGTTATAATTTACCGACAGAATAAATAGCGGTCTAAGGCTATATTATTTGATAGCCCAGCATACGGTACATGGATCAAAATACAAGGTATATAATAAATACTGCAATAATTAAAATCAGCGATAGTTAAATATTTCTGTTTTCAATATTACAAATTTACGAGAGGCAAAGTTATAGTCATGTGCGGGGTTCGAACCCGCCCGGCGTATGGGGATGGCGCGACACCTATAGTTCAAAAGTTAAGTTGAAAATGGGGATGTAGCGACACCCATAGTTCTAAAGTGTAAGTTCAACTATAGGTGTCGATCCATCCCCATACGATGGTTAAAGAACGGTAGGAAAAATTAGAGTTGTGACTCATTGTCATGTTAACACAGTCGGTCAAACCCTGCTAAAGGGGTGCATGACGCGGGTTCTAATACCGCAAATGACTATAATTTTTCCTGTCGTATGTAATTTTGTAATGTTATCCGCAGAGCATGCGCTATTGCAAAAATAAATATATTAAAAATACTATTGTATCATTATATCGTAGGTACATACTTTGAGGTAAGAACGGTTGCGCCACACATAGCACAGCGCTTGCGAAGAAAGAACAAATTAACGGGTTTCTTCTCTTGTAATATGTCAAAATGAACATTATAAGAAAATTTCCGGGTAAATCTACCAACGTCACAAGCGCATAGTTCACATATTTATTTCCCTGCAGCGATACGGCATTGATCATCATTCCATAATTCACAAAGGTCGAGGTTGTCCACCAAACGATGCATACTAAACATCTTTTTAACAGCGCTCGAGATTGAAAAGTCATCTTCAGTAGATTTACAAAGTCAACACCTTTGTCTTTGTCTTCAATTAGAAGATTATCTAGGGATCCTTTATCAAGCTTCACTTTGTTTGCATCACCCATTTTCTGTACAATAGCTACAGCCTTTTCTTTCTTTCCTTTGGAGAGTAGCCATCTTGGGCTCTCGTCTAAGAAAATGATATAGGTAACGAATAAAAGGGCTGGTGTATAGATGACCCTGAGGAAGTTTCTCCAGTATGGTACTCCCCAAGCTGACAACGGCAATAGAAGGCCACCGACAATGTATCCAATGCTGCAGAAACCGTAGTATATCACTCGTTTCTTCGCTGATACTATTTCCAAATCTGAAAATGAGATGAAGATTTTTTTAAGAATTATCAAATTAGAAAACCAGTTATAGTACTAGATATGTTTTGGAACCATGAAATAGGGGTCATTTACACCTCAATTACAGACTCAGGACTGAAAATTTTCGTCACAAAAATTCAGTATTCAAAGTCAATATTCAATATTTTTAATTTCAATATTCAAAGTTCGATACGGGGATCGAACGGAAGACCTCAGGATTACAAAACGAGGTTTTGCGTACAAAAACAGGCTTATAACATCCTTTCCAGTGGAGCTATATGAGACAATTGGGTTGTAATAAAAAATACCTTTTTATAAAAATAGTAACTTTCACAGAAGCATAACTTTGAAACAAATATGTGTATGTGTATGTGCATTATATGTACAGTGTACGCGGGACGCATCAGAACTCTGAATTAAGAACTCTGGGCCGGTTGCTGTTGGCCCAGCTCTTCATTTCCCATGGAGTAAAGGTGTGGACTCAATCAGTCGTTTATGGTAAAGTAATAAACTCACAAAACAACATAGACTTTTTATACTGGAACTGGGTAGCACTTGACCACTATCTCACCTGATGTTAAGTGATGATGCGGTCGAATTAAGACTGAAGACTGAACATGCTTATACTTTTTTAAGTCTAGTAATGTTAATGTAAGTGACGTTGTATTATTGAGAATAATTTATTTAAACCCAACTTACTCAACGAACGAGTGGATGAAGTAAAAGTTTTATCAGAATCAAAGGGATTTTCACAAAATCATGTTTCAACAGTATTCCAACAAAGTACAGCTAATAAATCTTCAATAAGAATTCTAAACAAGTGTCGAAAAAATTCACATTCCGCAAGTCTGTTGAAAGTTCCGCTTGATCCCGGGATTATTTAAATCTGCAGATTATCGCTTCCTCCCCATTTATTACTCGATCCCATCTTATCTGGGATCAATGATAGAATCCCGAAAAGGTGAACTCGCAAGGCGCAGCGCAGCGATTTACAGTGGGGTGAATTGAGAACTTTTATATTATTACTTTAATTTTGAATTTGTGAGAACTTGAGTCTAGCCATATTGCAAAGTTTTTTTCCACCATTTTACCGTATCTGGATAAGGAGGACTTGGTATTTTTTTTTCTAAAATTTTTAGACAAGGTGTATATTAGGTATATATAATTATATTGCTTTTTAAGCACAAATCCATGAAATGTCTTACTTTATTTTAAATTGTTTAAATAAGCTCAGTTTTAATGTAAATGTTTGTCAGGGTTTTTAATAATATCCATAGATGAGAATTAGGTATTACTTAAAACTCAGATGTAAAAATACTAATTTCAGTTATTTTACATACAATAATTTCTTCGCAATTGACGTAAAAATCTGAGTGTTTAACTTGTGAATTTAATCTATTTTACCTTCGATTTAATATCAGCCGTTAAAGACTGAAATGACTTATGCACTCTTTGTACAATCTACTATACTGTTCCAGCATAAAAGATGGCACAATAATATATATAGGCTGCCTCAATAACACATATAGGCTGTTTATACATTGGTTTTACACTTGGCCGTATTCCCAACTCTTACCTTTCCTGGCAAATACATTTATTGTTTATTTTATACGTCCAATACCTTTTATTTAATGTGAGCGTTAAGATGATAAAGACCCCTGTGTGCTTTATAGGTAGCATCGCTCTACCAACGTCGAGTAGTAGCATTACTCGTTCAGTAAATGAATAAAAAATATAGTATACAATTATGACATATTTTAAACATCAAAATTACCGACATTAATTTAAAACGCCGACAATCAAACTGTTGATGTTTTGTTACCACAATGGCATTTTAATAAGTCAAACAATATCATGAAATTACTGTTTCCGATTGCACTGTAAACAAAAGCGACACGATAAAAAGCCTTTGAATTGTGGCAATATTTTTTGACTTACAAAATTAACATAAAACTGTTCAGCCGCAGTAAAATAACGACTCGAATCAGCATAATGCGAACATTTACAAGTCGAAAATAATTTGCGAAGTGCTGACTCTTACATATTTTACTTGTGACATTAATATCATCGCTGAATTATACTTGTTTGTCCACTGTGCAAAGAAGATTATTTATTGCTACGATAATGTTTACGCAGTTTACGGACAGAGTTTTGGTGTGTGTGAATGTACTTTGAGTTGTTGAGTTTTGTCACGCTAAACTTTTATAATAGACTAGTAACGCCCCGCGATTTCACCCGCCTGGTGATGGATGATAATGATGATGAAAAGTATTCTATGTGTTAATCCAGTGCTTTATTTAACTCCATATTATTTCATCAAAATATGTCCAAATGTTAGAGTGTTTTTTTTTATATTGGTGACAAACAAGCAGACGGTAACCGCCGCGTATGGACATCTGCAACACTACCTGCGCTGCCGATGCGTTGCTTGCCCAGAGAGGAATTTGTAGATGCCCCTTTTGAAATGGTCCAAGTTCGTAGCTTCGCGGTAAGACCTCCGGAGGAAGGTCGTTCCACATCCCACAAGTGCGCGGAAGAAAGGAGCGACTAAAGCGAACAGTGATGTCCATACTTGCTGGATGTGGGGGTGGGACGTTTGACGGTGTCGAGATGCGGGTGAAGCAGTCACAAACGTACAAACACATTTACAAACTGTCGCCTCTATAATATTAGTGTAAGATATGATGTATTATATAATATATTCTGAGGTTTTGGTCTGGATGGATTGTGTACACACATTATTTTTATGTTTAATGCATTATAATGGTGATAAGTATTACAAAAATACAAATTTAAGAAAAAATTTGTCATGAGCGGGATTCGAACCCGTGTCCATCCACCGCTTTAGCCGGGGTATGCTCTAATCCAATTGAGCTAACATGACAATGAGTCTATAACCAATTTTTTTCCTATAGTTCTTTTTATACATCGTATTGGGATGGAGCGACATCTATAGTTCAAATTACGTTGTACTACAAACAAGACTAATTTTGCAATTAGCTTAAACTTGTGTATGATGACGCAACCCTATAATTTTAATATTTTTATTTTTGCATAAACAGAGACGCATGCTCTGCGGATTACATTACAAAATTACAAATTTACGAGAGGAAAAATTTAGTAGTACAACGTAAGTTGAACTGTACATGTCGCTCCATCTCAATACGATGGTTAAAAAGAACGATAGGAAACATTTGTGTTATGGACTCATTGTCATGTTAGCTCGATTGGATTAGAGCAAACCCCGGCTAAAGAGGTGGATGGACGCGGGTTCGAATCCCGCACATGACTTAAATTTTGATGATTTAAATTTGTAATTTTGTAATGTAATCCGCAGAGCATGCGTTATTGCAAACATAAAAATTATAAAATAAGGTGATAAGTATTGTTGGTTTTGTCTGTTAAAGACTGTGGCTTTAAGTGTTTTTTGGACGTACATCAGTGCCAGACGTGGATTAGGTTTGCCTAAACAATCTTGAATTCGGGAGTGACATGAAAGCTGTGAATACATCAAAGTCTATTTGTCTGACATAGGGCTATGTCAGCTGACGCTCTTTCAGGTGGGTATTAATGGTAGATCTTTATCATACTGCGGTTGAGTCCAGTACTAGTGCTCATATGGTTTCAAGGTAAATGGTTGAAAAACTGTCAACAGTCATAGCACTAAAAAACAAGTATGGGGATCGGCTGAGAATAAATTCACAATAATTCATATAAATATAAATTACTATTGATATAAATTAGATACAGATATGTAAGGGTTAATTTTTAAACAATACCCGTTCTTTGAACCTCAGGATTTCATTATCAGCATATAAAGTATGACTCCTTATTGTATAATATGTAAATAATATTGTAATACTACAGTTATTCTATATATTTTGAAAAGTGTCGGTATATTTTGTAACTTCTCAAACAAAAAGGTTACCGCCATTCCAAGAAACAGAAAAGACAATATTTTTATATCGTAACATAAACAATCAGGCTCTCTGGAGAAAAAAGTTTATTCCTGTGATGTGATAACAATTTTTACGTCCAAGTTTTATAAAGAAGAGCTTGCGAAAACAATTACCTTCTGTATATATGACAGGTGGTCGAAAGTTTAACAGAATGAAAGAGGAAAAAACCCTGTTTTTTTTAAAACAAAAGTTTTGGAAGTTATCTAAAATTCATGTATGTACTAGAAGCTACGCAACTCATTTGCAACAATTATTTGCGAGTCACAAAATTATAATTTATTTTAAATCTGTGGTAATTGTGTGGTTATAGTGCGCGCCGAACTAGTTGGCCGCGCCTTAGGTATGTGAGCGGCGGGGCGCTTGCTCTCGTGTGCGTTGCGAACAGTAGGCAAGCCGCCCCTTCTCGCCCCTGTCGCTAAATAAGGCGCGGCCAACTAGTTACGCGCGCACTATAGTCGGTGCCATGCTAGCTGCTGATGCGGCTCCGCACGCGCGTATGTCGGTTATCGCGCGAAAACATAAACCTCTTTTTGCGCAGTTGGATAAGAACTATCCTATGTTTTTTCCCGGGTCTAAAACTATTTCCATACCAAATTTCATTCAAATCGGTCCAGTAGTTTTGGCGTGAAAGCGTAACAGACAGACAGAGTTACTTTCGCATTTATAATATTAGTACTGATAGACGTCGATAATTGGTATTTTATATTTTGGTACATAATTTGCCTGTAATTAAAGTATTAGAGTAGGTAAAGATTACAAAAGTTACATAACTGGTAAGTTTAAATTCTGTAAATAATAAACATTTTTATATTATGATATGACATACATACAGATTAACGAAGAATTATAGAAATTAAACAACTCTAAACGGTTTAAATCGCGTATATTTATCATTATTTTTGCCTCGACGATGACGTTTCAAACACTTTGCAGTAATCGTGGTTACGGGGACCCCGTTTATTTACTATGCGTAATAATCGCTAACACCTAAGCCGACATTATGAGACATGTTACTTTTGGGCAAAATCTATCTTTTAATCGTCATTATGTCTTGTGAAGATGTGCATTATTGGCAGTTTGTATATGCAGGTACTATATTCACCTATTAATGACGTCAAAGAGCAATATAGAACAAGTTTTCACCGTTATATGCATTTATTTAATTTGCTTGTGGTGCAGTGGAGCTCATGATCAATTTTCAATGGTATATACATCTCACTACGAGGTAAAAGCCAAGCTGGATAAAACTCAATACATGACCTCCTTGCACTCTTAACTAAATTATCTGTGAAAGCCTCAGCAGCGGTTTGCTGGCGTAATATCCCTGAGAACAATATCCACCTTGGTATGTACCTATACATATTCAATAGCGCAGGCACACCCCTCTGAAAAAATATTAATGCACATGTGTACGGGTAGGCCTCGTCTATACACTACTTTTTGCATGGCGGTAGGGCATTTTGCGAATGCCCGACTGACTAACTACCACTTTCAAGTGATAAATCTGTTGCCAAGCACTTGCCGGTGTGCCGCAGAGTCAGTAATTCTAGGTAGGCCCTAATAACATCTACGACGACATCATCACTTACCATCAGGTGCGATAGTGGCAAAAGGCTAGCCTATCAGCTATAAAAAAATCGTCTTAGTATGGGCTACTTTACAGTACACGAGGTAAAACAATAAAATAAAAACGCTTGGGTAGAAAAGTAGCAGTCACAACCATAGCCTTATTGAGCGTAGCGAAAGAATCCTATGTCTATGGTCACAACAATACTTAAAATTAGGGGAGACGCAATTTTGTGGGTGGAAAGGATGACACAGGTGACAGCAGTGGTCAAAAGGACAAACTTTAAGCAATAAAAAACTTGTTTGCATTTTCTTGCTTGATGTTATCTAATCACGTCATTTTAGAGTCTTAATTTTATTGTCAAACTTGTATGTTGGTTTGCAAGGACGTGATTTAAATCTGGGTAAGATAATATAGTTTTTTTTTTTAAATAAAACACGCTTGCTAACCGGTTTTCTAAACTGATCCCAGTGGATAGCAAATAAGTATAATATGAAACTTAAAATATGTCTTTTGAAGAGCTCGTAGCGAAGTTTGTTTAGCTGTTCTTAACCGATCACCTGAGTTAAGCAACGCCCGCCGCGGTCATGACTTGGGACCGGTCCTGGTTTTTGTCTTAGGATAGCAGTCATTATAGCATGTTGGTAGGGCATTTTTCGAATGCTCACCTGGCTAGGTACTACCCTCAAGTAGAAAATCTGTCGCCAAGCACACAACGGTGTGTTCCAGCAATTGTCTTTGGGAGCCAGTAGGTAATTCTAGGTTAGCCTGAACATCTTTGACCACATCATCAGGGGAGATAGTGGTTAAAGGATAGCCTAGAAGCTATATATAAAAAATAAAGTGGTTTCCTGGACATTTCCACATGCCTTTTAATATGGAGATGTTTATTTATCACGTTAAAAAATTACCCACTTGCTGCATCCTATTTAATTATGAGAACTTTAGTCACGCCCATATCAACCTCATATGAACTTTTTGATGAGGTAATTATATTCAAAATGAGGTTTTATAACCTTATGCAGCTTATTATAAACTTTAGTTCTATAACTTTACGTCGGTAAATAGATTATGGTAAAGCAAGGAACTTAAACTTGAGCTACCTGAATGACAAACTCTTCATGAATAGTTTTTCATACGAGGAATCTCAAAATCATTTATTCAATTTAGACGTCTACTACGCTCTTATGAAGGACAATTACAAATTTTGATATTGAAATATTCTACATTGTACTGCCATGTTCAGTAAAAAAAATATAGAGAGCCACTGCGAGAAGAACGGGCAAGAAACTCGAGGCCATTAACAATGTGTTACAAACTGTATTATAAAATTATTACAATATTTGTTTAAATTACGTAGTTGAAGCAAAGCTGTCTAGATATTTCTGTCGTTAAAGTAATCACAAACTGTGTAGTTGTAGGAGTTCTTAGTCATAATATATTTCACGTGCAACTTGAATTTTCCTTCTGTGAGCGTTGTAATATATTTGGGAAATTTATTATAAAACCGCACACAATTACCTTAGAAGGATTCAGTCCATCTGTTCACGCTGTAAAAAATCATGAACTGCTTATACGTAAAACTATAGTAATTATATCAAATATCATTTCACATCTTGTTTTTCCTTCCAAATCTGAATAGATCACTCTTTGACATCGCAAAGTTATCTTGTTCTATTAGTTCAATTGGTAGCTTCTTTCCAAGATCCTCAGCTTGAATGGTGTCTGGAAGGGAGTTCTGCTGTATCAGGGTCCAAGAATGTTAGGAGACCAACTATAAAGGACAGGCTCCCGAAGATAACTGATTGCAGCCCATTCAATTCCAATAGATCATCTGAAAGATTACAAATTAAGTATTCAATGTGTGACATTTTTTTAAAATGTTATTATGACTGAACAAACCATAGGCCTACCTGATGTCAAGCGGACTAACCTCTGCCTATATATACATGCATTATAACAGAGGCTCTCAAGGACTGCTGCCGGAACACACCGTTAGGTGCTTGGCGACAGATTTTCTTCCAGAGGGTGCTCGCTAGCCAGGTGGGCATTCGCAAAATGCCCTTTCATTATGCGACATTTGACATGAACCGATTGAATAAGATATATCATTTCTACGTTCCGTAAGAGGCGTAGAGAACGTGGAGAGGAAATCTTAAATGAATTAGAATTTGCATCGTAAAAGATGACAAACATCGCAACACAGGAGATACTCAATGACCAATGGTGGTGCGTTAAGGCAGTTCTATGAAGCGATGGACAACGATGAACAGCTTTAAAGCTGGTCTGATAATAATGACTTTTTTTTTTTTTTTTATGCCTGATAGGATAGCCTTTGACCACTATCTCACCTGATGGTAAGTGATGATGTGGTCGAGGATGTTGTTCAGACTAACCTAGAGTAACTGGCTCTCAAGGACAGCTGCCGGAACATACCGTTAGGTGCTTGGCGACAGATTTTCAACTTGAGGGTGGTAGCTAGCCAGGCGGGCATTTGCAAAGTGCCCTACCACCATGCTGTAACGACTGCTATCCTAAGACAACAACCGGGACCGACGGCTTAACGTGCCCTCCGAAGCACGGAAGCGCTCAGTAGTAATGCCCAACCAGCGGTCACCCATCCAAGTATTGACCGCGGCGGACGTTGCTTACGAGCGCTTCAAAATGACTATAATTCTCAGACGAGCTACAGAATATTAAATAAATAGCGTTCAATGCTCAGGGGTTTGAAAATGATATAATTTCCGCTAGGATCTATTATTGTTCCTTCTGCGAAGCGGTGATAGTGCAGGAGGAGGCTGCGGAACGGGTCAGGGAGGACGATGTCCAAGCTGCCCCGCTCCAGCGCAGAAGAACAGGAGCAAGGAGTCGGCGGTTCGCCCGCCTCCTCCTGTCTCCGTAGAGAGGTCACTGGTGGAGAGTCGGGGGTCTCTGCACAAGCTTGCACGGCCCTACACGTATGAGTTTTGTTAATTGTGGGTTTTGGTAAGGAAGGTTGCCCCTCCAGAGGTGCAGAGGCCCGATTAAGTTAGGGCCTACCGCCCAGGCAAGACATTGAATGCAAGCGCGACCCCTTCTTGCCACACGTCGCCGGAGGACTGCTCACGGGTGGTTTTCGTGGGTTCAAGTCCCACACATCACATGTTGGAGAGGTATAGTGCGAAGGCCACCGACAAAAAAAGGATCAGTTGTTGACCTTTAAGTTTTTTTGCGCATGTCAACGTTTTCCTTATATGCTGCAAGATATCTGCGTAGTTGTTTTATTCATACACGTAAGAATGCAAACGAATTTAAATAAATAATAACTTATAAAGTATTTCTAAATACCTAAATAAGGTTAGCCTCAACAACATCTTCGACCACATCATCACTTACCATCAGGTGAGATAGTGGTCAAAGGCTAACTTATCAGGCATATAAAAAATGTAAGCATATCTCTGGAGTGTTCAGATAGTTATATTCTGAACAGTATGTACGTCTGTTATGTAGAACAAGATAATTTTGATTCACTTTTGGCCAGGTTTATGAAGATAAGCAGAGATGTTTACGCAGAATTATTTTGAAAAAGATTATGTGTACCCATCAATTTGGCTTGTACTATTATTCAGTTTTTTGTGAAATAAACATTATTATTATTATTAAATTGGTATTAGAAATATGTATCGATAACACACTTTATTTTGTAATATGTACATAAAAATTACAAACTAAAAACTTACTAGTAGCGGCGTCTGGGGGGCAATGATGGTTTCAATCCTTCCAGTAGAGGAGCACAAAGCATGCATGGAGTTCCTTGTGTAAGTTGGGAACAGTGCCGTGGTAGTCGTGGTACACATGTATATGATGCTTGCCAGTCATATACATAGTCACCGACAACCAGTGATATCCTGAAAAATAAAGAATGAGTACATAAAACTGCTTTATATTCTAGTCACATTTTTAAAACAACCATAACATTTAAGAACAGATTAGCTGTTCAAGTTCAAAGCCAAACGTCATAAAAACAAATTACTGTCATAAAAACTAACGTAAGTTGTTGTGAATACTTAAAAAAAAAAACTGAATGTAATTGCTAGGACTCACGGTGTTTAGTCGTTAATATCTAACCAGCGTTCGGGCGGTAAAGAAAGATGCTAATTCTCAGGGAATGCTGGCAGCTTCGAGGGCTTCTATAATGTGCACGTCTCAGACTGACTAAGAACTAAAGCGTAGTAAGGAGCTGGATACATTAGCGGGAAATTCAACATTTTAACAGGTAACTGTTTTGCCCGATTATGTAATTAGCAAGATTCGCTGACATTCCATACATTATCTAATGAAGATTTTGAAATAATTAAACTGATTACATTTTTGTGGGGTAAAAGTTATTTAGAGGTAAATTATATTTTTGACAGTTAAGAGCATATTATATAATTACGTGAATTACTGTGAAAAGATTTTTGAAAATAAAAAGAGCAATATTGATTTGCCCCGTGGTGATCCAGGTTAGAATTGAACCTCCCCATATCATCCCGTGGGTGTCGTAAGAGGCGACTAAGGGAAAATACTGGAAGTATCGCCTTCTAATGAACTGCCAACTTACACTGTGATCCCCAAGACGCCTGGCAAGCATGGGGATTATGGCAAATATCCCCTCAATAGGGGTGGCTGTGTCAGCAGTGGACGATCCGGCTGTTACAGTAATATTAGGTAGGTGACGTAATTTTATGCTTGTGCGCAGTGCGTGTTTTGACTTACGACTTTCAACCTTTCCCTACAAATTATGCAAAGAGTTTGGTGTATTAGAAATTTGAAGCTACTTTTTTGTGTATTACACTTCACTTCAAACATGACCGGCCTGCGTTGGTTTGAGGTGTCGTTTACTATAACGTCAACTATATTACGACTCAACCCCACAAAGACTAGCCGGTATATTTAGTTTAAGCAAATAAACCTATAAAACACTGTTTCAAATGCAAAATAAAAACTATGTATCGATAACAGCAATTAATCAGATAAGCAAGAATAAAATATTAGAAACAAAAAAATTAAAATACATACCTTGAGCTAAAAGCTGTTGTTCGACACAGCACAGCGCTTGCGAAAAAAGCACAAAATCAAGGGTTTCCAATCATCACATCGTTCATTGCATTTGGTATTTTGGCAAACGCTCCACTCGCTCTACCCTAGGGCCGGCCCTAGGGACCGTAATTCTACCGGTCACCCATCCATCTCATAACCGCAGTGGATGTTGTTCATTTCAGTTGATCAGTTAATAAAAAGTAACCTATCAGGGATTGCTTAATTTATTATGATTATGACCCGTCCTGGAGATAACTTCGTGTAAAGCGAATGTAGACAAATAAAAAGGTTTTCAACTTACTTAAAACATAGACAGGCGAGCAAATATCACCAATGGCAGACTCCAAGAACTCGAACACGATGTACAGCCAGTAGGAGTAGGTGAAGCTCCTCGCCAATCCGAAGACTCCACCGAGCACTCCTGTCAGCACCAAGGCTTTTTTTCTTCCAATCCTATGAAGAAATACAGTTGATTATTAAAACAAGGATTGAAGACTTTTCTCAAAAATGCATGGTATGAAATGTTGCCATAACATCTGTAAAAAGTATCCAGAAAGTGAACTCTACCGGGGACTTATTCACAACTGTCCAATTAGAAGAGAGATTTTAAATTTGGAATCTCCTACTTACTTACTTTACTGGACAGTAGGTCATCCTCTTTAGATCTGCTTAGAAAAAAAAATAGTATCAGACCCAGATTAGAGTTTAGCCATTATAACACGGTTAAAGGAGGGTGGCTCCAAATACATCTCTTTTTGGTATGACATTTTATGAGATAGATATTTTTGTGGAGCCTTAAACAGTCATTTTATTAGTCTGTGACACTTAACGCGACGCAGAAAAAGTATGCACGTTGCTTTTTGTACTTAGTAATGTTATAGAGGTATAGTGTGGGATTTTATATTTGTTTTTAGTAATTTGAGTTTATAAATCATGTTGGATTAAAATTTTTCGTTCTAAAATTAATATGGAGTTTCAAAATCATTTTTTTTTCTAAAACATTAATCTATCAATATGATGTAAAAATAGAATAATTTTCAAAACTAATCGCAAACTTTTTAGTTCAAAAAACAACGACTGGCGGGATTTCACATTCAATTGCGACAATTGTATTTTAATTTACAGCGTGAACATAGACAATCCCAAAAAAAAGTTAAGTATTCAAAACACACCATCTTCTACCTCCCGCCATAGAACATATAATAATACTCCCCGCAACCGTATACATCCCGTCAACAGCAGATAAGCCTGACTCCGCAGCCATCTACCTCTCGCCAAGAACCGACCACTATTCCCCTGCCCGTAACATCATCGTAAACATTCACTTTCCCAGACAACCAAATTAATGTTTCACAGACATTTACTGCCAGATAAGAGTCCGTCAATCAAGATGGACAACAAACAAATCAAATCAAATTGTTTATTTGCCAGAATACAAGTAAAGAAGATCATAAAAATATTATTACACACAGTTGTACTCTGTCTGCAAGCAGACATGCAAACATTTCAATGGAGTTACGTCGAAATTTATATAAGTCTTATATTTTACATAATTAGATTTATTAATTACACTTGATTATACATTTATTACTACAATTATTTATACATTTATATTCTCTAAATTCCTTAACATTATAAAAACAATTATTTAGCAGCCATGCAGTCAATTATTTTTTTAAAATTTATTTCCAGATAGTATTTTTATGCTATTGGGTAAGCAGTTATAAATTGATAACGACATATAATAAGCGTTTCGCTTGTATAAATCCTTTCGGGCAGGAGGTTTAAATAAAAGATTTAAAAACTTAGATCTTTTTTGACGGGTAAGTATATACTGCACTGCGTTTCAATAAATAGTCAAATATAAATGCCCCCGGTAAATCGATCACAATATTTATCAGTAATTGCCTTAATATGAAACTTCAATATTAATTAAACGAATTCGTTGTTAAACTTTCTTTAACTTTTGAGAATAGCATTATACAAGCCTCAACCAGTAAGAAAGCCATCCTGGCCTCGTGTATAACCGGACCTCACCTACGCTCGGTCCGGTTAACTCATACTTACCCAGGAAAGCTTACTTACTGTATTCTGCAGTAGTATACTATTTCAAAAGAATAAGACCGATATATGCAAATCTTGCCTTTGTGAGTATGTTCCCTACCTTGTTATAAACATAATAATAGTAACAGTCCTCGTGGTTTCAACAGCATAGACAATTATGAAAAGTACCATACGTAATGATTCTGATATTTAACAATTTTATTTTTTTATCCAAATTGGTTCAGCCGTTTCAGCGTGTAGGAGTAACGAACTTACACCCTTATATCCGCACTCACACATTGTCTATGTCGCAATATAATGTAACGTAATAGCAATAAACATACCACTACATTACTTTACGCTTTCTATATTACGTCCCCATGGAGTGGAGTATAAAACCCCTTAGGGTGCCGGGCTCAAATAGCACTCCCCTAAAATGTCCGTGGGGGTCAAAAGATTCGACAAAACGAACAACATCAGAAGGCGAGCTGCATCGCCATATGAAGATCTTATACTGTGATCCCTTAGACGCCTGCCAAGCGATGAAGGCCAACCCGCTCCTGAGTGTAACCCTATTGCCCGTAATATTTAAGAATCACCTTATTTTTAGTAAACCTTATTCTGCATAGTTATATGTTATTTGTGTGGCAATAAATAGATATTTCATTTCATTTTCATTTCCTCTTAGGCGTTTATTCATAGGTGGACGTGATGGCTTCTGCTGATGATTATATTACGTCAATGAAATTACATACTTAGATAAACATCATTGCCATTAATATCGCAAAAGGCGAGTACCTGTTAAGATAATGTAATGTTTGTATTGTGCTTCTTGATGTTGACTCATCTAAGTCGTTTTAAAGGAAGGAAATAGTGCAGGTGTAGATTTGGGCACGTTTTTGTGATAAAATATATTGTGTACATACTGTCGTGAAGAGATAGAGCACGGATATCACGGCTGGTACTTATATTTGTATTACCATACTTTGTGTTACAATATTTATTTTTGTATAAAAATATATTTCTGATTGATAATGGTAGAATTTATGGATGGACTTCGTGTTTTTAGTTATGACTTGATAAGACGGTCATGTAGCCCGCGTGATGGTAAGCGATGACGCCTGTCCATTACTACTCCGAATTTTAAAGCTTATTGTCGGAACTTTTGAGAGCAGCCTTCGGTTAAGTCATTTTTGGTTTAGTGTGTATATGCTGCGGTCTTTTTACTACTGTAGATATAAATAATATTGTCTTGTGAATTAATGTGTTCATATATTTATTTTGTTGTTTTCTCTAGTCCTACTACATAGAAACGTTTTGAGAGTGCTCTATTTGCATGGACTTACCTATCTGATAGAGGTCCCACAATGAGGAGTCCCACCATGTAGCCGAAGCTGTGGGCAGTGCCCACTAATGTCCTCTTCCATTCCTGGCAGGCCAACTGGAACTGAGCAAGATAAATTTATGATGTATGAAAATATTGAAGTAAGTACGTAAGTACCAATTACATGATGTTGTAAAGAAGGATCTACTTTCAACACTGAAAAGTTAAATTACTTGTTGAAGTCGGCATCATGCTTACTCAATCGCTCGGTGCTCACACTTATGAATTGACTTCCACAAGCTATTTTCATATTTCAGTGTTTTGTTTTTAATCCAATGAAAAAAAATAGCCAAGTGCAATTTAGATATACGCACAAAGGTACCGTATGAACACAGAATGTAGCATTTCTTTTCTTTTTTCTTTTTCATAATTGGTATTTTTGTTTTTTCATTTTTATAGCCACTATTTCTCCTGATGGTAAATGATTATGTGGTTGAAGATGTTGTTCAGGCTAACCTAGAACTACTGGCTCGCCGGAACACAACGTTAGTTGCTTTGGCGACAGATTTTCTACTTGAGGCGGGCATACGTAAAATATACCTATACTATACCATAAATGGTGGTAGGCCACCATGCAGTAATGACTGTCAGCGTAAGTCCACAACCGGGACCAACGGCTTTATGTGACGGAACTCCATACCAAGACATGTCCCAATACACTCCCGTTGTGAGACTGGTACTTGGTCGGTTTTTTTTCTACAGTTCAAGATTTTTAGTGTATGTAAGTCCAACTCGCATTAGGTGTGCTTTTATTATTGTTTGTGTTATATTTTATATGCTAACCTAAGTAGTGGTTACATATTTGAACCGTTTGGTGTAGAGACATCAGTACTAATATTATAAATGCGAAAGTAACTCTGTCTGTCTGTCTGTGTGTTACCCTTTCACGCCAAAACAACTGGACCGATTTGAATGAAATTTGGTATGGAAATAGTTTGAGACCCGGGAAAAAACATACATAGAATAGTTTTTATCCAACTGCGATAACCGACATATGCGCGGGCGGAGCCGCGCCCGGAAAGCTAGTATATATATACATATTGGACAGATCCATTGGGACCGGGAGCTTATCGTATTTTCTTAAGTTTATCAGAACGCTTGACCAGTGCGACACGTGATAAAAATGCTGGCACATATTTAGCTCAACGAATAAGCATTGCAATTCAACGGGGCAATGCTGTCGGCATGCTGGGCAGGCTGTCGACAATTGGGCTGGAGCATTAAATTGTTTAAATGTTTTCATTGTGGTAGCTGTAGTGTTGTATATAATCGTAGTATTTGTTAATAAAGGCCATACAGTTGCAAAAAAAAAAAAACTGTACCATAAATATCCTTAAATGTTTTACAAAAGAGCAATATCTAAAAACGTTCATAAAACACGTTTTATATGGTTTTCCTTATACATTGTATTTAATTTTTTCGTTATTATTTTCATTTGTTAAGCAATTCACGTACATACTCTGTGAATATTTCAACAGGTTACCTATCACGGTATCACGGTTCCCTTGCACGATATATCCGAGATAATCTGTCACTAAGGAGCTAGCGGTTACATCTCCGACCACAGTATCACTTACCTCACTGAAATACTCGTAATGAATAGCTGAACCATTTTGGCTCATCAATGTTTAGATAAAATTTGCTTTAAAAACAACAAAATGCAGACCGAAAAGTGCAGTAGTTCAACTGGTTTGGCTGGAAACCTCAAACCAGTTCATATTATATTCGGAGTTTTTTTATGATAACATAATGCATTAAAAAATAAATGTTTATTGAACTCGTTCAGTTCAATAGCCAATTTTCTCATTAAATAGGCAATTATTAAGTTTAATATATTGTTAAGATTAGAGTTAAATAAAATATATACTTTTTATTCATGCATAAGTAATTTATTAGGTGCTTTTAATGTTGCCTAACTTAAATTTGGCTTGTGATTTTTAAAGTATTAGTAGTAACAAAACATTAAAACTTGTTATATAAAAGTTTTGTTAGCAAAACTTCGTAGCTAATTCGTTGCAGGACAGGGGGTAGTCTCTTGATTCAGACATATTTTGACCTCACATTAACAATTTTATTTCGCACTACCAAATATCATTTAAGTAAACATATTTTAGAACTTCAACGATGAAGCGGGCTGCACGTATCGAACCAAGTAATTTGTGCCTTAGGAATAGCGATATACGAAAGTTAATGTATCGTAACGGCCATGGTACGAATCTCAGTATTCATATTTAAAGTTTGAAATAATGACGTTGGTTTTCCATAAACTATTTTGAATAACCGTCAAGTAGGAAAAAAATGCTAGCTAAAGGCGAGTTAGAACACGTATTTAAATGATCTTTAATCTAGCATCGCAGATCGTGCTCGTATTCTCGCTGTTTCTGTGTGGGAATCTGGTCTTTGGTTACAGGCCATTCCTTCTTACAAAACTGGTAGCCTTATAGATCCATCCGCTTTTCGTCTAGCTTTTAGCTTACGCTTGGGTGCAAGGTGTTGTGTTGCACATCACTGCCAGTGTGGTACTGCAGTTGATCATCTCGGTCACCATGGCTTCTCCTGCTCTCGAAGTGCTGGTCGAATTTCCCGCCACGCCCGCCTTAACGTTTTAAAATTCGCCGGGCTTTTACCAGCGCCAATGTTGCAGCTATTCTCGATGGGATGATGGGCAAAAACGTTCTCGAGTGGTTACCACATTAAACCAGAAGACGTAGAGTCGGTAAGCTCTCCACTAGATGGACTGATGACATCGTAAAAGTCGTGGATAGCCAATGGTTACAAGTTGTTAATAGCCGTGCTTTGTGGCGTTCTATGGTGATTGATGATGTGGTTTGAGATGTTGTTTTTGACATTTATCCAACAGTGGAATTCTTCAGCTGATGATGATGATGATATCGGTATCATATGATAAGCATAATATGTTCTTTATAGTAAAGAAATAGTTTTTACCAATAATTTCAGTATAATATTGATATAATTATTCCAGAATAACGAAACGGCAACGTAGCATTCTGGACAAATTCTACTTGAAAAGTTAAAAAAGTTATGGTTGTTCTAGAAACCTAGATTAAACTGACGTTTTTATTGTGAATAACGTTATTCAAATATGAAAAAATTCCTTATTCCCATCACAAGGGAGTTGAGTTCATATCACAACAAATACATCGTAGGCAGATAGTATGAGTCCGAGAGGTGGCTAACCTTTTCGCCAGGCAGATATGTTTTGGACCACTGTCAAAATTAACTTGGATATTTAACGGATGTGTTTGGATGGACAGAGTTATTGGTAAAATGCTAACAACCTCTTAGGTTGTTAGCATTTTACCAATAAAAGAGGTTGTTAGCATTTTACCAATAACTCTGCTAGTCCGAACAAACATTTTTAGATGTATTTTTTTTGTTCCGATGTTTTTATTATTATTTTTTTTGTTTTTTTTTATGTGTTTTGTAGCACGAGGCCCGTCTGATGTTAAAGTCTCTTGTGCCTGTAGTGTATTATTTCATATTTTTTATGACGTTGCTCGATGTAAATATTCAAAACTATATTCAAAGGGAGGACGGTGCGGTCTAGTGTTGTCTAGCGGTGGACGCTCTAGGCTCGGAGTAGGCATTAAAAAAAATGTTTTAGTCAAAACAAATATAAATATCTTAAAATGTTTGTTAGCACTAGCAGAAGTCCAACCTAAGAGGTTGTTCGCATTTTACCAATAACCTTGTATATGCAAAAGATTTTATCCTACCTGTTATACAATATAATTATATTATGTTATGTATGAATCTGTGGTTAAATTTCAAGTAAATTTAAATGCATCGTTAGTCCGCATTTATGGTACAGGACCACGTTGTTACCTTCAATTGAAGGTTAAATAAAATGATTGAATCATTCATTGCTTTGACACAAAATACTTCTAAAGCAATCACTAGACCGTATCGTTTGTACTCGTAATTATCTATCTACTTCTACTTAGGAAATAGGTTGGACATTACCTACTGCACTGTAAAAACTGAATAATGAACTCCCGGAAACCGTCATACCCCGAATTTTCATTCCAAAAGCATAAAAACAATGACACTTTTGATAGTTTTAAAGCTGGCATTAGCCATCATTTTGGTGTTCATTGTTCTTCATTTGAATTTACAAATTTGAAAACCAGAAGAAAATCGGCGTTGATTCGTTTTTATGTAAAAAAATAATCATATTAAATAAATTACTCCATATCAGTATTTAACATTGATGAATGATAGATACAAAATCAGCACCCCAAACACTAATTAAACACAATAAATACAACTGATCCTTAACGAATCAAACTAAATATTTCTCTATAGAATTATTTATTTTGGTTTGCGTAAAAAGAGTCTTAAATTATTGATGATAATTAGACCTTTTTGTGCGGGTTTTAGCGCTAAAATAGCCTCGAGGTCGTGGGACTTATCAGTCTGGACCTGGTGCCTTATTATTTAATTTCAAAGGAATAAAAATGATCTTCCCTTTGAAATTCAAACTCCAAAATGGTTTAGTTTTCACGAAAATGTTTTTATACATATATTAAGATAAAAGTTTTTCAAACGTAGGTAATTATGTTTTTGGATACATAAAATAAATTAATTATGGAAACACAGGTACAAATACTTCTCAATCAAGAGAGTTATTTAAACAATATTAAAAATGTAATATTATAAAAGATTCTCAAAACTCATATACCTAATATCTAATATTATAAAACATGCAAAAAATAAATCAAAGGTACCCAGGAACGCAATTAGTAAACAAAAGTTTGTCCTTGCGAGGACATTATACAAATAATTATTAATGGGCAAACCGTCACTGAAACATAATAGGCGTTTGACATTATTTTGTTGTCATTGTTAATAATAATGACATACCAGACATACATAATATAATACAATTTAACAAATCTTTATTTTTTATCATCAACTATATCTATTTTGACAATCTTACTAAAAATCTCTATATACATTAACAGTAAGTGCGAGTGGTGTCACAACTAACTTTTTGAAGCAGTTATGGCTCACTGGCATAGGCTATGGACTGCCGCGCAGCAGGTGCATGGTTCGAATCCCGCCGCGGGCTTGATCGTCACCGCATGGTGGGAGGGAATTTTGCGATTGCCCACGTGGCTAGTGACAACACTCAAGTAGAAAATCTGTCGCCAAGCACCTAACGGTGTGTTCCAGTAGCAGTCCTTCAGAGCCTGTGAAATTACAGGCACATGAGACTTAACTATTGTCTCCAGGTGAAGGAATCAGTTCAATTCGTGACCTGTGACGAAATGCAACTGTTATAGGCAGAGGTTAGTCCGTTTAACATCAGGTGGGCCTCGAGCTTGTTCCGTCACAATAACAAAAAAAACTTAAGGCAATTTAAGTGATTAAAGGTGAATAAACACAAGTAAGGTAAAAAAATAAGTAATTAACTTAAAATTAAAATTAAATAAAAATTAAGTTGCTACGGGCATGATGCCCGTAAGGTGCCGGGCTAGAATGTCACCCCCCATCCCATATCCCGTAGCTGTCGTCGACTTTTTCTAATGATATTGTGACGGATCACGCTCGACGCCTGATGTTAAGCGAACTAACCTTTGCCTATAACAGATGCATTTGTTTGATTGAGAACCTCCTCATTTTGTTGAAGTCGGTTAAAAAGCCTTTAAAACCTAGAAAAGATGGATAAGGTGAATGTGGTTTGAAACATACTGACTCATGTAAAGAGCATTTCATACGTTTGAAAATATTGACTTTACCATCATTTTATATAAGTGCATTTGCCAATTTTACTGATCATTACTATGTATGTTAAGTTTTCAAATCTTGAGGTCTTTCAAATAAATCCTATACCTAAGTAGTCATCGAAAGAGTATATTACAACATATTTCTTGCAGCGACAAATGAGTCTACAAACTCTATGGCAACAATAATATTTAAAAAAATACAATCAGCCATCCGTTCTAAAAATGACACCGATATATTTAAAAACTTACATTATGACTTTTGGCTAACAACGCTTAGTATAATATTAATGAATTCTCAGATCGTAAAAATATGAATAATAATGCAATCAAGATTACATTTAAAATTTATTTGATATTTCATGTATTCATGCATTTAACTGTTATTACGAGTTTATTAGATGTGCAATATTAATGTCATGTGGACTGGTTTGACTTTATTTTAATTAAGTTATTAATGAACGTCTGCATGCCAAATTGGTGGAGCTGGCATACTATAAAAATAATATGTTGTAATATCTTTTGTACCTATATTTGCAGACAAATAAATCATTGCATCACTTAAATAGTAGGTGACTCGACTTAAAACCTCATAAGCCAACCAGGTACCAACTTGAAGGAACGATGGCCGAGTGGTAATAGGAATGGACTGCCGTGGCGCAGGTTCTTGGTTCGATTCCAACATGCGGTAAGCTCAAGCCGGCTCGTGGGGACTGCCGGTTTCTCCGCATGGTGAAATGGTATTTTGCGAATGCCCGCCTGCCTAGCTACCACCCTCAAGTAATAAATCTGTCGCCAAGCACCTAGCAGTGTGTTCGGGCAGCAGTTCTTGAGAGCTAGAAAAATTAGCAGGCACATATGAGACTTAACAACTGTATGTCTCAGTGTGACGGGCGCAGAACTATTCGTCACATGACGAAATACATTTATTTTTACAAAGATTAATCCGCTTAACATCAGGTGCATGTTCTGTCACAATCACATAAAAAAAAGGTAGTGCGTCTACTGTCTCCTCTCCTGCGCACCAACATACATATATTCAATATCTACGGAGCTAGGTTCTCAGGTAGAATTTAGATTATCTATGTTGTACGGCAATCATGGACAAAGGAACGTCTACTAAAGATAGGGACATCGTTTTACGCAATGTGGTATTGAAGAAAAGTTAGTTATGGCGGTGGCTAATGGACATACTGGGGTGGGATTTCTACTGAAGGAAAAACAATTACAACAAGTTTGGTAAAAGATTACAGATACCATTTGAAGCAGTGACGGCTCGGTGACAGTCCATGGTTCGAATCCCGTCGTGGGATTGAGTTCACCGCATGGTGCAAGGATATTTTGTGAATGCCCGCCTGGCTAACGACCACCCTCAAGTAGAAAATCTGTCGCCAAGCACCTTACAGTGTGTTCCGGCAGCGGTCCTTGAGAGCCACATCATCACTTACCATCAGGTGAGATTGTGGTCATAGACCTCTAGCTTACGTATAATAAATAAATAAAATAAAAAAAAACGAAACAAGAGTTTGGTTAACATAAAGACATTACATGACGGTTTAGTTTAATTTTTCATAGTATTTTTATTTTTGAAGGCAATTAACGGAATGTAAATTGGTATATATCGCAATATATAGGATAGGTACCTACTTATTGCCTAAACTTCTACTGTATATTTTTGACCACATTATTTTATGTACCTAATTAATTCTTTGGACCTCCTCAAGTTTTAAGGTATTACCTCAACAACACTTTTGATTTTTATTTTTCCGTACCTTTCTCTATAACAAATACTCGTAATTTGTTTCTAAACTGTCAGAACATAAACAAACATAATTTCGCACATTTTAAAGAAAAACGGATCCGTAAATTTTTTATTGTTCAGGAATAGTTCCAATAAATAATTTTGAAACAGCTTCTCTTTACACATATACGCACCTATTAAACATTTTTTATGAAAACAATTCAGCACGTGTTTATTGCCAAACCGTCCGTTTATCTACATCAACACTAATATTATAAACAGGAAGAATTTGTATTTTGTATGTAACGAATAAACTTAAAACTAATGGACCGATTTTAAAAATGATTCACCATTAGAATTGTACATTGTACCCGTGCAAAGCCGGGGTAGGAATATATATATTTTTAACTAATCCAAATAATTATACCCTGAAGAAGGGTTCACCTTGAAAGTGACCTTAATCCTGGGAATCGCCACCTTAAAATCTGGTACTTCTATTCTTTACGTACCGAATCTAGTCAGTAGGTACTCAATTATTAGTATTTAATGATTATATGGTCGATAGAAGTTCTAAGATTTAAGACTCTTAAATGGTATTTTTTTTGTAGAATGATACCTACTTACTTCTGCTACAAAACTACGCGGGTTGTCGTAGACCCACTCCAAGCATCGTGTCCCATTGGCGTTAATGCAAGTGTTGTTCTGGAAACCTTCGTCTACGCATCTGGGGAAAAATGAAGCAAATTGTTAACAAAATTTGAATTAGTTTTAGTCGCTTGAAGGGTGAAATGCAAAATAGATGTACCGTAACGAAATAGTACTTAAGTAAACTGATATATAAAAATTAGTAATGAAATTGTAACGAAACTGATAACTTACTTATCAGTTTCGTTACAATTTCGTAGGTCACATGTCCTAAAAAAACTGTAAGTACAAATATATATACATACTTATACAAATTTTGATCTTTAATAAATAAAATCAATTGTGATGCATTAGTCTCGCTAAAACTCGAAAAAGGCTGGACTAATATGAATTATTGTTTTGTTGTCTTGTTCCTTGGTTATAACTTATAAATCTTATAATACAGGGGTAGTAGATAGGTAGAGCTAGTAGGTATTGGGTAGGTGTAGAGTTGAATACAACACGCGAACGAAGTCACACCGACGCGCCGCCGCTCCAACTAGTAGCGATAAAAAAGAATAAAAGTTATTATTTTTTATAAAATGAAATATTAGTACGTATCATTAAAAAATACAATAGATTGGATAGCGATAAGACCGCCGTTTATAAATGTTATAAAATAATATTATATTGTATTATTGTTGTTTTCAGTGTGCAATAAAGAATATTGTATTGTATATTTTTAATTGTGACAGAGCATAGGTATTCCACAAAAGTACATCGCGAGGCCTTAGTTTGTGGCAAACTTCTAGTATAGAAGGAGAAAAAATCGATTGTTTGTCGGTTTGTATGTTTTTAAACACAAAAACTATCTTATCTGAATTATAAAATCCAAATTAAATAAAATTCATTTCCATAAAAAAAAAACAAAAAAGCTGTAAAAAGCAAAGGAAATTAACTTTACGCACGATTAATTGCAACTTTATTATGATGACGGTTTTATAACATTGAATAATTTAATTGACAGGTTTTTAAGTTTAAAAAACGACGACTGTAGTTCTGGTCAGTATGTACTTGGCCTTAGCTTCTCAGTTTAGTAACGTAACAGAAGAATAACAAAACTGAGTAACACTCGTTACTAAACTGAATAACGAAATGCAACGAAACTGATAAATAAAATCTGAGAAAATCCAATCTCAAAATAACCTCGTGCCGATACTCCTCACGAAATCGAGAATTGTTCTTGTTCGAACGCATATTTAACAATATTACGATATAAATTTATAAAGAACAATTAAATAAACTTATCGATATGAAGCAAATGTGCGTTAGTAAGTCTGATAATTTTTTTGCACAAATATCTGCACTCAGCAAAATTCGTGTACATTACAAAACAAAACTGCTGTACTATGACCTCTGTTAGACACTGTCGTTCGGTGATCAGTGTTGCCAATTTAAAACAACAATTTTACCAAAATAATGTTTATTTTCATCAAAAACGTCGTTACTAAACCTGATGTTACGAAACAACAAATATACAGCGATGTAGATTAATCTGTCATATTTCAATAAATAGTGTATTATATTATAAAATGAACCTATTACAATGAAATACAAGTATATTTCTTCTCAAAGTTTAATAGAATACGAAGAAATACATTTAATTAATATATTTTTTTTACGATTTCATGTTTCAAGTAATGGTGGGACATAGACAAGGTACATTCATTCTGCATTTCACCCTGAAATTATTTATGTGTAAAGCTGCGTATACACTAGAGGCTCGTGTCTCGAACTGAGGCGCCTTTGAGCACGGCACACCGACACGGCATGGCTCGTGGCGCGGCTGCCTCGCTTGATTCGCGCCGCGGCAAGCCTCGACTCGCGGCGCGGTCTCTACTAGAGCAGCCTCGGGTCAAGCCAGCCGCTCAGTGAAGACGGTTGTGTGTGTGCTCGATACGTGGCAAAATGGATAAAGATAAATGTGTTAAATTATACGAAGATGACCGATACTTGTGGGACCCAGCCTCGTTTTTACGGTTTTCGTTTCTGCCCTTTGTTTTTTTCTTGTAATGATTAATAAAATAAAAATAAAAAAATAAAATAAAAAAGCCTTTTATTTCTTGCATTTTATACATGATATCTTACTTAAATAAAATGTTTTCTATTATTATTACTTAAATTTTATTTTGCTTAAAAGTATTTTTGAAATTCTGCTAATTGCAAGAACCCCTCTTCAGGTGAAAACCTCCTCCAAAGAATTCCATTCCGTTCTGTCTTGTGCTTTCTGCATCCAATGTGGGCCAGCTGCTTCTCTTATATCGTCATCCCATCTTGTGTGCGGTCGACCTTTTAGGCGTTTCCCTTCTGGGCCATTCCATGATGTGACTCTTATGGCCCATCTGTGTCCCGCCCATTTCCATTTGAGCTTTTTTGTATAATTTAGAGCATCGTCACTTTTGTTATGCTTCTGATTTTTGTCGATTTTTTTAAATTTTTCTAATTTTTAGCATGCTGAGCTCTAGTCCACGTTGGCATGTGTTAATTTTATTTTTTGTTTTGGAAATATATCTCCAGGTTTGACACGCATACGTAAGGCACGGCAGCAGACAGGAATTCATGACTCTACTTTTAATTTTTGTTGACATATTGCTTTTAAAGATCTCCTTGAGGCTCCAATATTTGTTCCAGGTGAGTTGTATTCGCCTTCCAATTTCCATTTCATTACTTTTTCTATCCAAGCTAATCTGTTTACCTAGATAAATGTAATTTTCTGTATACTTAAGTTTTTCGTTATCAACTGTTATAGTTTGTTTTGTGTTGTTTGTCATTAACATTGTTTTCGCCAGGTTCATCTCTAAACCTACTTCTCTACTAGCCATATTCAGTGATTGAATCATTAGTTGGAGTTCTGTGCTCGATTCCGAAAGGAGTACCAACTCGTCAGCAAAACGGAGATGGCTCAGGTGTTTTCCATCGATGTTCAGGCCCACACCCTTCCAATTTAGCTTTCTTATTGTTGACTCCAGTATAGCGATGAATAGTGTAGGTGAAGTTGGATCACCTTGCCTGACTCCCCTTTTGATGGGAAAACTAGGGCCAGTTTTTTCTAGCTTAACTCTTCCTGTGTTATTTGTATATATACTTTTGATTACTTCTATGTATTCGCTTTTCACTCCTTGTTCTTTTAGTGTATACCATATACTGAGAGTATATGCGATATTGTATCGAAGGCTTTTTTGTAGTCTATGTATGCAATATACAGAGGTCTGTCTTTTTCTGAGTATTTTTCAATAACAAGTTCTAGTGTGTGATTATGGTCTATCGTGGAAAAGCTCTTTCTAAATCCCGCCTGTTCTATGGGCTGTTTAGCCTCCAGTGTAATGCTTATTCTTCGGTTTATAATAGAAGAAAATAACTTGTACAACCAGGGTAGTATGCTTATTGGTCTGTAGTTTGCAATGTCACACGGGTCTCCTTTTTCGTAAATAAGTATTATTTTTGATTCTGACCATTGTGTCGGTGTCTTATATGACTCTAATATATGGTTGAATAATTGTGTCAGTGGACTGGCCAGTAAGGTATGAGCTGTTTTTATGGCTTCATTAGTAATACAGTCTGAAACTGGGCTTTTGTCATCTTTCAATCTCATTATTGCATCAATAACCTCTTTGACTTCTAATGGTTCTCTACAGTCCTTTGTGTTCGCATCCGTGGCAGTTGTGCTCTTGTGGTTCTGTATGCTAAAGAGGGTTTTATAGAAGTCTGTGGCTACATTTATAATGTCTGTTCGATTGTACAATCTTTTCCCATCATTCTTTAGTGAGTCTATCCATATCTTATTAGTTCGTAATTCCTTGAATGCTTTTTGGTGCTACCCGTTTGCAGTAGATGTTTTTCAATAGTATTCTCTCTGTATCTTAAGTAGTCGTGCTTTATCCGCTTACTAATTATTAATTTATATAATGCTGAAGTTTCGTTTTTCATTGACCTAGATTTGGGCTTGGTTTTTGTAGTTCTTGTCTTCTCTTAATAAGTTTAAGAGTATTATCAGATAAGATCTTATGGCTTCCCTTTGTGTTCTTATTTAATAATTGAGCATATTGAATACTTTAGAGTGATAGCTTTTATTATTTTATCATGACATATTTGTGTTGTCTTAGGTTTTCGCGATTGTTACACATAGTAATTAAACAACTTTAAACGGTTTAAATCGCGTATATTTGTCATTATTTTTGTCCCGACGTTTCAAACACTTTGCAGTGATCGTGGTCACGGGGTGACTAATTGGTTTTATTTGTCACATGAGTTATTAAGAAAAATTTTCTTAATAACTCATGTCACATGAGTTATTAAGAAAAATTTTCTTGCAAAGTGTTTGAAACGTCGGGACAAAAATAATGACAAATATACGCGATTTAAACCGTTTAAAGTTGTTTAATTACTATATGACATATTTGTACTGAACTCACCTCTTTTAAGTCTATATCTAATAAATGGGATAGGATGCCCTCTTTGTATAGTGTTTTTTCTTTTTCACTCTTCAGCAAGGAGTTTTGGTAGGTTTTGTATTTAATTCGGCAATTTTTTTGTTTAGTTAGTGTTAATGTTGCCCTGATTGGTCTGTGATCCGAAGAGAAGTTGAGGTTCAGTACCTCTATGTTTTGTACCATGTTAGGTCTGTTTGACAAAATGTAATCTATCTCATTTTTGTAGTTTCTGCCAGGCGAGCGCCATGTCCATCTTCTTTTTGGCTTCTTTTTAAAGTAGGTGTTCAGAATTGCAATTTTATTTTCGAGGGCGAAGTCAATCAGTCTTTGACCTCTTTGGTTTCTTTCACCGTACCCGTTTGTTTTCATTATGAGATATTCGTTTGTTCTTGGTTGGCCTATTTTGGCATTTAGGTCGCCCATGATAAAATATATTTTGTGCGCCAAGTCCATAGCTTTATAAAATTCTGCATAGAAGTTGTTAATCTCTTCATCGTTTGCTACTTCTGTGGGTCCATATACTTGTATGAAGGATATTTGGTTTCCCTGTATGTTCATGTTTAATATTGCGATTCTATCACAGATGCCCGTGAAGCTTTCAATGTTTCCTTTATGAGCCATATTTATTAGAAAACCCACTCCGTACTTTCCTTTTGTGAGACCTATATGACAGACTATAATCTTCGTATTCTTCAATTTTTCTTCCCATTCGTCTTGTTTCCGACAGTCCAATAATGTCATATTTTATGTTATTTAATGCTTCAGTCAGCTCTAACAAACGACTGTATGTTGATAATGTTCTTACATTGTAGGTTGTAACATAGAGCTTAATGTCTGTTTTGTAATCCAGTTTTGATATTTTTATGTTATCATTTTTCTTTGGAGGGTTTTGGTCATAATCTTCCACGGTGACTAGACGGGTTGGAAGATGGGTGGTTATATTTAGTGCATTGGTTAAATTGTTTGAGGGAGGCCTTGGTATTCGTTGCTAAATGTTCCCTTCATTAGTACCTTTAGCATTCAGTGTGGTGTTGGTGTTCATGTTTATCAGAAAATTCCGTATTCCGGGTTTTACTCCTTCTCAGAGACTAGATGATCTTTGGGTTTTATTCTTCTTCTCTGCTTGATGTTGTGCGGAGTTCAAGTTAGATACTTATTTCTGATTTGGGGGGGTTATTTCTAGTTCCCGTTTTTTCCTTGTGTTGTCTGTTTCGACTTTATTTGTTCTTTCCCTTTCTGTTTCACTGCTATATTCCTTGGATGGTTCTCGGACTATTAGTTTGTCATATCGTAGGTAGGCTATTTTTCCAGCTCTTTTCTCATCTTTCAATTGTTCTTGTAATCTTCTACGCGTTTCTAGAATTTCAGGTGGGTAATCCTCTTTTAAGTAAATAGTTTTAGTTTGCATACTTGTTTTGTTTTTCAAAATTGTGATCTTCCTTATAAACGTTGTGAAAGTTACGACAATAGGTCTCATTTTGTCTTTGAGGTACTTTCCTTTTCTGCGAACCATCGCTAGTTCTTTTCTGTCACATTCTAGTTTCAGCTCGTCTTTAATTATGAGTAATATGGTATCTTCCAACTCCTGGTAAGTTTTTTTGCCTTCTTCTACACCAAAAAATATGATATTTCTTTCCCTTATGTGTTTTTCTATGGCGCTAATTCTCTTGTCGTGCTTGGAGTTAGTCTCCCTAACTTGTTCGAGCTCCCCTTGTAATAAGTTAAAATTTTGGTCTATCTTATCATTTATTGTGGTTGTGAGGCTTGTTTCTAAACTCAGCAATGAGTTTTCTGTATCTCGTTTGATATCTAATCGTAGTTCTTTCAAAAGCTTTTCTATTTCCGACATGATAGAGCCTTCTGTAGATCTGACACCGTACTATATAGTTACTACTTTTGGTGCCCTCTGTATTTGTGTCCCTGTACTATTTTAACGTGTTTTATGATCAACTAAATGTCTATTTGGCTCTCGATGTCTTCACCTGCTAAGTTATTTATCGATCTTGTCTATGAATAATGACTTTGAACGACCTTGAATAATTTGTTTTGCAGGTTAATTATGTTTTTTTTCACTGTGATTTTGAACGGAAAGACTATTTCGTTGGTAATAGTACTCAAATAGTAATGTCCACACTTTTAGCAAAGTTTTTCCGGTACATGTTTCTTCACAGATATAACTATGTCATTCAACACTTCACCTCACTTTGAGTTGCTTATTATTCAGTTTTTAGAGTATTGTTTTAGTTGATAACACTTTTAGTTAGAGTTTTCACTGTTAGTCACTGTTTTAACACAAAATAAGTCCACTTTCTGTCGTGTTTACACTTTAAACAATTTAAAATCGACGAGCGTATACATAAACAATGTTCACACCACAGCGCTGGGTTGCCATCCTTGTAATGATTAATCACTAGTAAATCTGCAGCGACTTTACATGCGTCAGTCATGTCATAACTAGTTAGTAAAAAATGAGCAAACGGTGGCTCGGGTAGAGGTAAGCTGCCTCTTTGCTCTATTTTGTGGCTCGACAAGTGGAGACAAGCAAACTTTCCGCAGCTCGCGGCACTCTCTGGACGAGGCAGCCCGACTTGCAGCTGCGCAAGTGGATACGCGGCTTAAGAGTCTATGGATGGTCGATTAAGTATTTTCTGCCTAAAGATGGCCAATACACTGTTAATCTGCAGTTGAGAGAAAAAATTAAACAAGAAAACAACAACCAAAACTTTGCATATATGATAATTGTAGATGTAGGATGTAGTAGATGATGTAGGGATAAACAAATGCACATTATCTGTTCCAAGTGCTTGTGCGTTGCATTCGATCAAACAAAGCGTGTTTACATTCATTATTATTCAATCAAATCGTGGGAAAAAATCTGGCATACTTTCACTACCACAAACAATGCTTGACGCACTTCTAGAACAGATTTCAAGCCATATCAGAAGGGTGTAACGTATCACCATATTATGACATTATTATGTGGAGACTTCCATTGTACTATATAGACTTCAGCATTGGTAATAAACGTAAACATTTGGTATTCTAATTGTTTTTTTTTATTATGAAACAACCAGTTATAAAAGAGAAAATTAATAGTTTTACAAAAACATTTTAAAAATATTTCTAGTGACAATTACGCCTAATTTTCCTGTTAAGCAGACGTGACGTCACAAGCGCCATGCAGCCAAACCAGAAGAATTTTCGACGTGTTTCGCTACCACAAGAAGCATTCCTCAAGAGTTCTTGACTTTTTGTGCGCTAGATCGAGAAGTTATGAACTTTGCGAACCCCACAGAAACCGGGAGGATTGCAACAGAAGATGAAGTCTGGTCTCCGGCCATACACTGGTATATGGCCACACAATCCCCTATCGTGGTAAAAGTAATAAAATGGACCACAAAATTTAGCTCAATAGAGCCAGTCTCGATAGCCCAGTGGATATCACATAAAACCGGTGGACGCAGGTTCGATTCCTGCTAGAAATGAAAATTTTGTGCTCTGAAAATTTGATAATGTGATTATCGTTTAGCACGCGGTAGTGATTATTAGAAATACAGTTATGATATTTCGAAATACAGAAGGGTAACGACACAATTGCGATAGATAACTAGAGCAATGATGGTCGAGCGGTAATAACTATTTATTTATTTTATTTATTTATTCAATTACTTATTGCACTTACAGTATTCTTACCAAGACACACAACAAGACATTTACACATTCATTACACATTACAAGTACACTACACACTTAAAAAACGAATAGAATAATCTAAAAATGCATTTAGATTTGAGTGGAATATATCTACATCTGGTTGCTGAGCAATCAAAGCGTTGAGTAATGTTACTGCTTGGGCCGTGGGCGCATATTGAGCAGTCTGCGTGCGCACCAACCACACAGGTGGGGTCGTTAGCAATGCTCGCGCGCTTACCGCACGCAGAGGACGTACTCGATCTGGGGCAAATAGGGAACAGTGTGACAAAGTAGATGGATTATCTATCCTGTTATTGAATAGCAGGTAGTAGTGGGTCATTATAGCACACTTACGCCTCAGCTCTAATGAGTTGATTCCTACCATACCTGCTATAAAAAGGGAAGGATACATATACGGATAATATCCATACATCTTCTTATATAGGTACCGACCAAATTTTTTCTGGACTTTCTCTATCATAAGCTTATATTTCTTTTCGTGAGGATCCCAAACTATCGATTTATATTCTAATATGTTTCTGACATACGCATAATATAAAGCTATAATTGTATGTCTGTTGCGGAATCCGGCGGATCTCATGACAAAACCCAAGGTTTTGTAAGCTCGGGCACATACATCAGTGATATGAGTATTAAACGTTAACTCTCTATCCAGCGTTAACCCCAAATCCCGAATATACTCCACACGTTTCAGAGGGACATTATTAATGTTATATTGATACATAGTTGGCGTAGTAGAACGAGTAAATATGATCATTTACACTTAGAAATATTAAATTCCAGTTGATTACGTTCACTCCACGCTACAACTCTTTCTATATCTCTCTGCAACTCCTCACAGTCTACAGTAGTTTTTACACCCAAAAATAGCTTCAGATCATCTGCAAACATGAGGCATCTAGCAGACCTGACGACAGTCGGCAAATCATTTATCATGATCAAGAACTGGGTGGGTCCGAGCGTGCTGCCCTGACTCACGCCAGAACTAGTCTCATAAGGATCTGAGCGGTATCCTAACAACTGTACATATTGAATACGGTTGGAAAAGTAATTAGCAACAATTATTAACAAGTTTGGGGTGAATCCGAACGCAGAAAATTTTCTAAGCATTAGGTCATTATGGACACGATCAAAAGCTTTTCTAAAATCGAAGTACGCGACGTCTACTTGCTTATTATAGTCCATTTCTGTGACGGCGTAATCTAAAAAAATTATATGGTTTGTTGTTGTAGATAAACCCGTGCTGAGCATCAATGAATTGGGTTTTGATTTGCGTGGTGATATGAAAATTAAGAATTGATTCAAAAACTTTGCTGAATGCCGACAGTACAGCTATAGGTCTATAGTTTACCACTTGTGATCTGCAACTATTTTTGGAATAGGAATTACCGTAGAGATTTTCCACCTGGATGGATAAATAGCGCTAAGTAAAGCCAGATTAAATATGTGCAACAAGGGATCTTTAAAACACATGTAGCAATCCTTTAAAATAAAGGATGGTATTCCATCGGGCCCAACAGAAGTATGTGTCTTTAGTCGCTTAATGGCAGAGAACAAGTCACGTGAGTTAATATTTTCTATAGCAATGCGAGAAGAGCACAGTGGATTAGCCGTGTCTCGTTCAGCGTCACTGGTTGATAAAATAGGGTTACTTGACAAGAACATGGTTTTAAAATAATTAGCAAATGCATTGGAAGCATCGACACCTGACACAGTACTTCCACAATATTCAAATTCCTTATAAGATTTTCTAAAAGATTTCTGATCCTTTATGAACGTCCAAAATTGTTTTGGATCACGTTTCATATTTTTTTCCGTCCATTCTACGTACAAACTAAATGCAGAATCCTCATTTCCTTAGTTCGCAGTCTATAAAACTTAAACATTTCTCTATTAAAAACCTTTTTTTCTTGCTTATACCTCTTTAAATGAAAATACTTGTTAATAAAAGATAATATTACAAATTATTTCTTGTGTAAACCAAATCGGATAATTATAACGTGAGTTACATGTGTAAGGTCTTTTGACAGGAACGCACCCATCAAAACAAGAATCTAACTGCTCATAAAGAATCTTTACCGCATCATTTACATCACAACATTGATATAACTCATTCCAATCTGCAGAGGCAAGCCTAGTGTACAGCGAATAGTAATCGGCTTTGCGGAAATTCCATTCTCTGTGAGAATGGTCGCATGCAGGACTTGAAGGTGGACGCTGCGCGCGGGCTGCACAACCCCTCTGTTCACGCTGGTATGGAGGACAATTACGTATACACACAGATAGGGGGGGATGGCACTTATCCAAGGGTACAACGGGCTCGGTATCACCGCTAACATCTATCCACTCATCGCTCAGATTACTCAGTACCAGATCTAAAATACCCCCATACCATTTGTAACCGTGTTGTGTTGTATCAATTTGCAACAACTTATCATACAGTTATACAACATTAAAGAATTTTCACTACATGAATTTAATTTTTTTTGTGGTGATTAGTTTTTTTTTTTTACGGCGGTATGCCTTTATTAAAATTAAAATTTAAATTAAAATCACCAAGAACTAATACATCTAATTTAGTAAATTTGCTCACTAAGTTCTCTAACACACTAAAAGTATCTAAATATTTGTCATCGTTTGATTTAGGTGGAATGTATACAACACAACATATTATATTCTTCAGAGTGACTAAGCCAATAACGATGAAAGACGAACTATGGACTGCCGGGCCGCAGGACCACGGTTCGATTCCCACCGCCGACTTGAGCTTAACCGCATGGTGGAAGGGCATTTTGCGAGCCTAGCTTTTGCCTAGCTAGCTACCACAAAATAACCTCTATCAAAACTAAACATCGGAGGTATAAGGCGCTTTTCGCCTTCTACGCCCGTCTCGGGAGAAGTGCCTTCGGCACTTCTCCCTCCCGGGCTATTGTAGGGTCAGGCCCTCGCCCAAAATCCAGTGAAGCTGGACGATCGCACAGGCGGTAGGCAGCATCTATGTCCTCCCTAAAGAAAAAAAAAGCCTCGTTTTCATTCCGTGCGTGGCGTTTAGGCTTGACGGTTCTTTCGTTAAATTCATATCATTTGTAATAATTTGTTTGTGAATATATTAAAGTGATTATTGATTTTACTTTTTAAAAACTTAAATTTCCTTCTGATCGATAAGATCAGAAGTGTGATTCAACCACGTGTCTATAAAGTTTGGCTATCTGATATATATTTGTCTGGCTTTATTCTTTTCTTTAGTAGATTTTTTATGGTTAAAAATTATTGAGGGCAAATTATAAAAGTAACGTTAGCTCTCTGCTTATCGATTTTGTTTTTGTATGTCAATATTGTACGATGACGGGACGTCGATCGTGAATCAGGAATCGTGATTGTTCTCACCAACGTCGTCGTTACCAATTTAATTCGCGAGAACGTTCCAGGAGTCGTTTAGATACGCGGCGGCGACACTCGTGACGGTTCTGTGAGTAATGAAAGGACACCTAGGCGATGTTGAGAATGTCGTCGTGAATCACGCGACCGTACCTTAGGTGTCATTCTCGCGAGATTAACCGCTATAGAAAGTACTTTACCGGGACCAATATCGAATAGCACACCGTCACACCCGAGAACCAAACGCCACGCGCAGATACCTTTGTTTACAGCCAGTCAGCCAGCCAGCCACACCAGCTACACCTGCTACTGTCGAGGCAAGTAACGCAAATGTCATGCGTTTCATTTAGCGAGGATGGTGTCACTGGTCAGCGAGAGGACGCGAAGTAAGGATTGTTGGAGCATTAATGGCGTTATCTAAAGTAAGGTCTCAAAATTACTATTTCATAATTTGGTCCAAGTGTGCACAATTTTGACGCATGGATGGCGGAAGTTGATCGTGCTAAAGAAATAAATAGCTGGGACGTTCCGGTTGCTTGGGATGAATAGGCGGTAGTTTACAAGTCGTGGTTAAATGAATGGGTAACGAATGATAGATAAAGGACTTCTTTGCCTACTTAAAACGTAACGAAAAACATATGGTGTTTTTGAAGGAACAAGAAAGCCATTATTTTGAAATTTGCTTTTCTTTTCAATTGCGTGACGATAACTAAATAATTTCTTTGTTATTTGCTTTGGTTTTGTGAGTTACAATGGTGCGTACGTCACGAAGCCGTGAAAGGCAAACTCGAGGTTACGAAGCCAAAAGCGGCGTTACTCGAGTAATGAAAACCGTAATTCACGAAATAGCTCACGTGTCCGAAACTAGCGAGATTCTCGCAGAACTGAAGTGCGTCAATCGTCTGATAGGGTCAGACGTCAAGCGAGTGATAGGATTAAACATCATTCGCGTATTCGCGTATTTTCTCGTTACCGAGATTGAGTATTTGGGGAAATTAATAAAATAGGGTCAGTTTAGGCCAAGTCAACGGATAATAGAAACCTCGGTGAACACTTCGTCACCAGAAGATGTGAAGCAGACAGGACGAGCAAGTGAACTGATGACAACATCGACCTCGCCAGTTCAACCATATAATGACTGTGTATTTGGTATAAAGTTTGCTTAGCCAACAGGATAGCTTGATTCCGGCATACGCGGTCCATACGAGGTGGCGGCGTGGCTCTCGCAATCACCCTGGTTGGTGAAGGTTGCGCGGCCAGGCTGGTCAACAGCTGCCGCGCAGCCGTATCAACCAGTGCAGGCTATGCTACTGGTCCAGCCAGCGCACCGGTCCCTCAGTTGGGACGATCGGCGTGGCTCTCGCAGTCACCCTGGTTGGTGAGGGTTGCGCGGCCAGGCTGGTCAACAGCCGCCGCCGTGTGAAACGGTTCGCGCTATGCAGCCGGTCCCTCAGTCGGGCCGGTCAGCGAGGCTCTCGCAGCCGCCCCTGTCATCGAGGGTTGCGCAGCCGGGTTGATCTACAGCGATCGCGCAGTCGCATCGGCCAGTGCAGGCCGTGCGGCCGGTCCAGCCGGCGCCGGTCCAGCAGTGGGGCCAGTGAGCGTGGCTCCCTCGGTGGGCCCAGACAGTGATGGTCATGTAGCCCAGTACATGGAGCCGTGGCGTGGAGAATGGTGCCCAGAAACATGTGCAGCTTTCTTTGAGGGTGAGTCTGAATTCTTGTTTTGTGTAAACCAACAGCAGTGTTTTGTGTTGCCATAATATCCCACTTTCATCCAAACTAATATAAAAAGGGGCCCCAAACTAATTTATCACTCTAAAAAATTATAAATACACACATAGACTGACATGGATTTCTGATTTAATAACTTATCCCCATGGCAAAGCTAAGTACTGCATACTGGTGAAACACTGAAAAGATTTTTTGACTTATTGGTGTGTTACTAGAGACAGGGACGCCTCTGTCTTCACTTCCAACTGTACACAAAGGACAAGGGTAATCTCTGTCCTATCGGAAGACGTATGTGTCATCGTTTGACATATACGTAAAGGTACTCGAAGCTTGGGCTCACAAATATGTGATTCTTAAGCGATGGCCAATAGACAAGCGATTCAAGGATGCCTCTGTCTGTACTGTTGGAAGACATAAGTGTCATCATTTGACACATATGTAAGCGTACGCAACGCTTGGGCTCATAAATATGTGATGCTTAAGCGATGGCCAATAGACAAGCGATTCAGGGATGCCTCTGTCTGTACTCGAGACGTCTCGCTAGGTGGTAATGAATGTATATCGGAGTGGATGCATTTTTGGTCATCTTATATTTGATGTATTTGAAGACGATGGTGAGACTGCTTCAACAGATCCTACTCCTCTGATGTGGAACCTTCATCATCAGGCGTCACTGGAAGCAGTGGCACCGCTCGAAGAATTGGTGTCGAGGACGACACATGGTCAGGAGAGGCCGTGTTAGGAAAATGTCCACTGAGTCAACGACCAACCTACACACATCTATAAAACCGAACGCCGACCGAGCCTCGTTTTCATTCTGTGCGTGGCGTTTGGGTTTGACGGTTCTTTCGTTAAATTCATATCATTTGTAATAATTTGTTTGTGAATATATTAAAGTTATTATTGATTTTACTTTTTAAAAACTTAAATTCCCTTCTGATCGATAAGAATATATATATTGGCTGGCCATAAAATAAACGTGTGTCTGATTTAAAAACGAAATACTGTGTGAACCATACATTTTCAAATTATTGGCGTACACAATATTTGTCCCGGGCGGGATAAACCGTGATGGGACTGGTAGCGGGGTGGGCGGTCCGGAACAGGCTCGATTTCGCCCCGACCAAGTCCCTCACAATCACCCTAAAAGGGAAACTTCAGCGCCCCCCGTGATCCGTTACGGAGGTCATTCGATAAAATGCGTACATCAGGCGGAGGTACTGGGCGTCATAATTGAAGGACGTCCAGTCCTTTGGGCCTCACGTAGCGACAATAGGCGAGAGAGCAAGCAATTGTTTCGGCAAGATGTCCAAGGTGTCGGCTCCAAGATGGGGGGTGCGGCATACGGCGCGGCGCTGCGAATTCTGTACAGAAGCACCTATGTCGCAGTCTTGACCTACGCGGCAGCCGTATGGCACGCACGCACCGCTTTCCACGTGGTCCGCAGCGTCTTGCAGAGGACTCAGAAGCCGTCGCTGATCCAGCTAACTAAGGCGTACCGCTCGTGTAGCACGGCGGCACTACCGGTGTTAGCAGGAGTTTTGCCGGCGGACCTCGAGGTAACCCGTGCTGGATGACGTGCTGTGGAATGCGAGGGGCTCACACGGGAGGGAGTGCTGGATCGGCGGAAGGCTATCGACGCGGAGGTTGTGGCACTTTGGCAGGAAAGGTGGACAAACGAGGAGAAGGGACGCGAATTACACGATTTCTTTCCCGACGTCGGTGAGCGCCTCAAGGCGCATTGGGCAGAGCCGGATTATGCAGTTTCACAACTTTTGACGGGGCATGGTTGTTTCAGTAAACGGCTCGCTAGCATGAATCTGCGAGAAGGAGGGATGTGTGATTGCGGTGTGGCAGAGGAGGACAGGCACCACGTTTTGTGGGACTGTCCTCTGTATGAGGAGATGCGTGGCAGACTGATGGACGGGGTCTCCCGTCTCGCGGAAGGACCGGTATACTGCGCGGAGCTGGTACAGGATTCGAACAGCTTCGGGCACCTGCGTGAATTCGCGCACTGCTGGCACGCCGCGCGAATCTGAGGAACTGCCCGACGACGAAGGTCGTTTGTGCCATCTCTTGACAGCCCCAGAAGGGGGAGAGTGTACAGGATAGATAGTAGGTGGGATAATTTGTAGGACACGTTGGAGCAAGCCAATTGTATTTCTTAAACCATCATATGGGACGGTGTACTCAAATAATTTGTAAATTTATGATTTTCGCTTAGTACTTACGCGGTAGTGCTTGTAATCATAATGTTTAGATACATAGTGAACATTAAACTTAGTGTAACATAGTACGAACGAACACTATAGGAAAAAGAAAATAATAAAATCCAGCCACAAGCAAGATGGATTCAAGGTTAAGAACACGAGCACAATCTCGAAATATAAATACCTACTTAATAAACACTAATATGCTGTACAATCAGCCAAAAAAGTATCGGGACTTTTTTTATATTTTTATTTTTATGCCTGATAGGTTATCCTTTGACCACTATCTCACCTGATGGTAAGTGATGATGTGGTCGAAGATGTTGTTCAGGCTAACCTAGAATTACTAGCGCTCAAGGACAGCTGCAGATATTCTACTTAAGGGTGGTAGCTGCCTAGGTGGGTATTCGCAAAATGCCCTACCACCATGCTATAAGGACTGCCATCCTAAGACAACAACCGGGACCGATACAGAAGCGCTCAGTAGTAATATCATCAGCGGTCACCCATCCAACTCATGATCACGGCGGACGTTGCTTAACTTTGCTGATCGGTTCAGAACGGCTAAGCAAACTGCGCTATGACCGCTTACAATCGGGTGAGTTGTTTATGTTTCCAAATATATTTTTTAATTATACTTATTGGTACAACTGTTTTCTATTTTGGCGCGGGATTTGAGTTGCAATTGTTATGTAGATTAAATACAGTGCTGTTTTAGTTATATCGTACCTAGCGTGTATTTCATAATGGACAAAAACCTCGACTAAAGTGTTTGTAAGTCCTAAATTTTGCTATGAATTGTCTGTCGTGTGAATGTCGGTAGAGAACCTCGCTGCGCAAGTAAGACTAATATTTGACGGTTTATTTTATTTATTTCTATCAGTCAGATTTAACAGTTGTTTGTGTATAAACTTTTTCCTTATTTTATTTTCATCTCTTTATCCTTTAAGATAAGATAACGGATTCGTTGGCCAAGCCGAGCCTGTATAAGGTGTCATTGGCTTTGTGTTGTTGTTTTGTTCATAAGTAATCATATGATTGTTTTGAAGCGAAAAAGTAATAAATAGATAAAAAACTCACTTTCACGCTTACTACTTTGATAATCACTATTATTATTTTAAAGTACCTGGGTGGCCGTGCGCTGTTCGGTACGGATTTCAAATGATGTAGGTCAAATACAATTTTCACACCATAAAACAAACAAAAAACCTTTTTTATTATGTCCAAATAGTTAAAACAGTTTTTTTAGAGCGTAATTAAAAATAATTTTCTTCCTACCCGTATTTCAATGTACGGTTGGTATAATTAACACATTTCTAAATGTTATGATTATATTATTAGATATTTACAAGAACTATCGCGTGCTAAGCGAAAATCATATTTTTACAAATTATTGGAGTACAAAATTGTATGCCCAAGGCGGGAATCGAACCCACGTCCTCCGATTTCGCGCCGGATGCCTATACCAAGTCCAATATGTCCAAACGACCGAGTGGTTTAGGCATCCGGCGCGAAATCGGAGAATAGAATATGATAAATATGTATTCGCTAACAAAGGACAGGAAAACATGAACTCATAAAAAGTGTTGGCGTTAGTTTATGGCTTGTAGCTTATTTGTTACAGCACTTTAATAGCTCCTGCTCTCCAAGGCTTACTTAGAATGTTTCACTATCCAATCGCAATCGATTCTTGTTTCATAACTTTTGAAGCAATGAGACCGAGCAGTTATAGCTATAGACTGCCGTGTCGCAGGTCCCTGGTTCGATCCCACCGCCGGCTTGAGCTTCACCGCATGGCGAAAGAGCATTTTGCGAATGCCCGCCTGGCTAGCTACCACCCTCAAGTAGAAAATCTGTCGCCAAGCACTTAACAGTGAGTTCCGGCAACAGTCCTTGAGAGCCAGAAAAATTACAGACACTTGGATGGGTGACCGCTGGTGACATTACGAGCGCTTCCGTGCTTCGGAGGGCACGTTAAGATGTCGGTCCCGCGGTTGTTGTCTTAGGATGGCAGTCGTTATAGCATGGTGGTAGAGCATTTTGCAAATGCCCGCCTGGCTAGCTAAGTACAAAATCTGTCGCCAAGCTCCTAACGGTGTGTTCCGGCAGCTGTCCTTGAAAGCCAGTAATTCTAGGTTAGCCTGAACAACATCTTCGACCACACTTACCATCAAGTGAGATAGTGGTCAAAGACAAACCTAAAAGGAAAAAAAAAACAAAAAATTGGCCCTTGTTTACGCCATTTGAAGTAATAACTTGTCTCAGATGTGGAAACACCTCAAGAGGCGGAAAATCATTTACTTACGCTATTTTACTTCACATGTTTCCTTCCATGGCCAATTTATTTTAGCTCCATAGAAAACAATACTGATTATGAAAAATCTAGTGAACAAAAAGCAGTAGAACATAGGTTTTCATTAGGTAAATATGTATTGCAAAATTACAAATTTACGAGAAGAAAAATTTTATGTGCGGGATTAGTATCCGTAGTTATATTAATTTTTACTCTTAAAATTGTAATTATGTAATGTAATCCGCAGAGCATACGTTATTGTAAAGATAAAAGCATTAAAAAAAAAGTACTTTAGAAAAATCAACACCAACATCCACAACTGAAAAATAGGAAACACAATGTATTACTTAATTTTGTTATTCAATTTTAGTCACTTACTTATTTTTATTTAAAAACCAAACTACAAACCATTTTTGATGAGAGTATATGTGAAACAAATCTGAATGAATTTTTTTTATAAATAATCTACCTCTTCACCTACACATATATCGTAAAAATATATAAAGAGGAAGGATTTGTATCTATGTATGTAACGAATAAATTTAAAAACAACAGGACCGATTTGAAATTTTTTTCACTATTAGAATCCTACATTATCCCGGATGTACAAAGGCTATAGAATAATTTTATAAATTTCGAATGTTTGTTAAAAACTGTGGAACAGACATCCGGCGCGACATCGGAGGACGCGGGTTTGATACCCATCCGGAACAAAAAACTTTGTTCTCCAATAAATGTAACACTAATGATTTCTTGTTTGAGCGTTCTCATTTATTTGAGTAGGTTAATAATACATTAAGTCTAATTTTACACTAATCTGCTTAAGTACCGACACCTTAGCGACCCTTATCTTGCTGAATTTATAGACCTTAAGTAGGTCAAGTCTTCCTAATTTGACGAAATAATTTGCTAGAATTTTCTCGAAGCATTTTGTTAACGAGTTAAATTTAATCATTGATAGTAACTGGAATACTTTTAATGCGTGAACAGTAGTAAGTAAAAATTAACATAACCAGTTAAGGTACCTTGTGTTGGGAGTATAAGTTGAATATGAATTAAGTATTTAGAAAGTTACTTGAATAGAGACAAGTTAAGGGCATCAAAGATATAGGTCACGTTTATTTCTTTAAAATGAATAGTTTCAGCCGTAACTTTGTAGAAATCTATATTTAATAATAACAAATATATTGTAAATATTTGAAGATGACATTAGATTAATTTAGAAAAACATAAAAGTATTTTAATTTAATATTTTCATATATTTAAAATATTTAATATATTTATATAATATTTTAGAAAAACATATACAGGGTTAATGGTAAATGCTAACAACCTCTTAGGGTTGAGTTCTCCTAGTCCTAACAAACATTTTGAGAAGTTTTTTTTGTTTTGCAAAAAAACATATTTTATAGATATATTTTTATATATTTTTTTCTGTTTTAAAGCCTACTCCGAGTCAAGTGCGCCCGCTATGGCCACACTGAACCGCGCCGTGTTCCCTTTGAACAGATTTCCAAAACTCTGTTCAAAGGGTTGGCGCGGTTGGTGTTTACATCGAGCTAGGTAATAAAAATATGAAATAATGCATTACAAGCACAAGAGACTTTTAACATCAGGTGATTTACCGTGCTTATTCCGCCAAAAACATTATATATAAAACATAATTTAAAAAATATAAAAAAACAAAATATTTATTGAAAATAAAAATAAATAAAAAAACACCTCAAAATGTTTGTTAGGACTAGCAGAAGTCAACCCTAAGAGGTTGTTAGTATTTTTCCAATAACCCTGTATAAGAAAGGAACATTTACGCGGAATTTTTTTGAAGCAGTGATAGCTCAGTGGCTTTGGCTATGGACTGCCGTGCAGCAGGTCCATGGTTCGAATCCCGCCGCGGGCTTGAGCTTCACCGCATGGTGGAAGGGCATTTTTGCGAATGCCCGCCTGGCTAGCGACCACCCTCAAGTTGAAAATCTGTCGCCAAGCACCTAACGGTGTATTCCGGCAGCTGTCCTTGAGAGCCAGTCATTCTAGGTTAAGCCTGTTAACACCTTCGACCACATCATCACTTACCATCACGTGAGATTGTGGTCAAAGGCTTACCTATCACGAATAAAAAAAAAAAAAGAATTGTCACTGGATATACATATATATTTGAAAACATTCATTTAATGTTTTTAACATTTGTCATTAGTGCTGATGATATTTAGATAACCTTTGGATGGCTAACTAAAATATTATACAAATTTATTTAAATCATTTTCATCACAGAAGGTATCCATACCTTTTGTGAGTAGATCGCTTCTACAATCAGGGCTGATGTGACTTTGGCTCTAGGGTCCTAATAAGTAATTCGTCACTAACAAAAACTAATAAATAGATCATTCTATATTGTTATACTGCTAAAATTTAATTCCTACAAAAACTTAGTCTATCGCTAATAGCGCCCTCTTCCAGGCAACCTTTGGATGAAGATGAAATATAGGAAACATATCTGGGGTGTACATAATTTATATATTTATTGCAAATTCATATACACAATCATTACAGGATTATCCTAATTCAATTGTGTATGCCACATAATTATGATTAAAGAGAAAAAAAAAGATTACAATAATTTGAAATTCTAAATATACCTTCACCAAATAACAAACGAATAGCAATCATTTAAATTACCAACAACGTCAAAATCAAAATTAAAAGTTAAAAGTTAATTAAGATATACCATCAGCAAGTTAAGGAAAATTAAGCTACATTATAATCTTAAACACATAAATTCAAATAAACTGATAGACAATATATATTATTAAACTAGTACAAATAAATATTAATATCCTGATATTCGCCTTGTTTTATATTTATTGAAGCACGAGCCCCGCCTGATGTAAAGTGGTCAAAAAAAAAAAAACCTTTAACTTAACCTTAAACCTCTGCCTATAACAGATGCATTTCGTCCAAACGAATTTTACTGCGCCCGTCACACTGAGACATTCAGTTGTTAAGTATCATGTGCCTTATATTTTCTGGCTCTCAAGAACTGCTGCCAGAATACACTGTTAGGTGCTTGGCGACAGATTTTCTACTTAAGGGTGATAGCTAGCCAGGCGATTCGCAAAAAGACCTTCCGCCAAGAGGTGGAGATCGAACCTGCTCGATGGGCCTGCAGCACGGCATGGCAGTCCTTAGCTATAACCGCTCGGCCATCATCACCATCTTCAAATCTAAGCCTTAAGACTTTCTAAATGTATATCACAACCTTTGCTATCGAGATACAAAATAAGCCAAGCAAATAGTATCAACTACTTTTTTTTTTCTATGCCTGATAGGTTATGCTTTGACCACTATCCCACCTGATGGTAAGTGATAATGTGGTCGAAGATGTTGTTCAGGCTAATCTAGAATTACTGGCTTTCAAGAACAGCTGCCGGAACACACCGTTAGGAGCTTGGCGACAGATTTTCTACTTGAGGGTGGTAGCTAGCCAGCTGGGCATACTGTCCTACCACCATGCGAAACTAAAAATAACATATGAAAAGACTTGTTGCGACACGGTATATTGCTTAGATCGTAAGATTGAAGATCCTCAATTGACGGAAGTAGTTATTTTCGATGACCAATAGGCACGGTCTAGCGCTATAGTATAATATATTATGCCCTATTACTATGCATAGTCGCAGAAAAATCTATCATCTAGTACCAGATTGAGTGTGATGCTATTAAATCGATTTAGATAGATAAGATAGTTGCCCGTGGAACACCTCGTAGAACACCTGGGTGTTCCACGGGTGAAAAAAATCTCCCGTGGAACACCAACGGTTTTCGGGTGTTCTACGGGCGATAGTTCAGATTTTTGAAATATGTGGGTGGTGGAACACCCAACGCGATCGTCTTGGTGTTCTACAGGCAAACGATCAAGCATTAAATTACAGAACACCTGCGACACAGATTAGGTAATAGTTAGTATATTATAGATAAAGCATTTATTTGTCTCTCCAATACACAAGTACATTCAAATAAAGCCACAGTCACTGACAACGGTACTCTTAACTTATCCCTAATATAAATAAATATTGGAACTAACAATCTTTGAAAACATTATTTACAAAGTGTTATTGTACTTAAGGGTCGCCTACTTAAAAACAAAACGATCTTGCTAGGGATCACTACCAAAAACATAAAAGTACGTGTGTGTTGCAGCACAACAAATAGGTCATAGCTCAGCGAATAATATAGCTCTTAGAGCAAACACTGATTTTCAGCTATCACCCTCGAGATGACGAGGCGAAACGAGCGCAATACAGCAGTCTGTGTACCATATAAAATGTAGGTAATGTATATATATATATATTTGTGTAGGTAAATGAGTTTAAAAATTAATTCTGACACTAGATGCGAATCAGGTGAATGATAAATTGAGGTTCACTTTCCTGTTCTTTTTCAGGAGTCTATACCCAAAGGGTAAAAACGGGACCCTATTATAAAAAAAAATACTAAGACTTCACTTCTGCATGAACTGTTACACTTATAATATTGCTGACCTAGGCGCGAATCCCTCACAAACCTATTTACGCGTTGTCAGCAGTATTTTTCTCTATATAAACGGTGGCTTCCAAAATTAAGTGCTCAGATTTATTGCGATAACTCCAGGAGTCACCAGACTCAGTACCAGTATACCCTTCAGATGGAACCTCTGCCCAAATTACTAGCAAAAGTGAGTTGTGGGAACTTGTAAATATAATAATTATATTTTTCAAATAAAATAAATGTGTGTGTGTGTGTCCATAACTTTTTTTTTAAGACAACTGAATAGGTCCACACAACAGTTCGTCAAGCTGAGACGATAGTTCTTATGTCTCGTCTGCCCACTTGTTACAGTGCCCTTCACGTCTTTACACAGTAGTGTTTGCTCAGTACTGCTTCGAGGCAGGCTATCTGATACTGCGGTGGTACCGACCAAGATGAACTCTTGTTGAAGAGACCTACCACCTGGTGAAATCTTCTTATGAGAGGCTGTAGTTTTTGTACCGTAATTGATTGTTGAAAGAAATTTCTACAGAACGTGTGTTACTATGGTGAACATCTTAGAATAAAAAATAGGAGGGAGTCCAATATTTTTTTTTAGGTTTATCACCCTATAACATACGACAATACCACCATATACGATGTACTTTAAGAAATAACGCACGAACCGGAAATAACGAATGAGTTTGTACGCGTTCTAATCAGTATTTTGCTCGTAAAGTTTTAATGTATTGTTTTTTGGCAAGGCCTACTTTGTACACACAATGTCATGTGAAAAACATATTTGATGAAAATCTTTTTCGATTGCTAAAGTATCCCAGTAGCCCAAGCACGAATAACTTGCGAGAACGTAAACGTTACGTTAACGTATCGAAATGTCACCATTTTGTATAGGATTTGATCAGCGCCCCTACAGTGCGTAAAAAGAAATAAGTTTTGGCAGATTGAAAGGTTTTGACATTTAACGCGTCGAGATATTAACGTGAACGTTTCGTCACGTAAAAAGTTTTGTATGAAATCGTGAGCACGAACCTAATTTTAACGTAAACTCGAAGGCTGGCTATCGAGAGTCTGTCAAAAATCTACGAATGTTGGTCATTGAAAAGTTTCATTGAGATGGTTGACGTAACGTTTTGAATTTGTAATATAAACATTGAAATTTCATGTTTTTAATGTGTTTTTACATTCATATTTCAACTATGAAAAGAGTTACAAACGTGGCAGCATGATTACAAGTTGAAATGTATCATTTCATTTATCAGAAACAAAGTAAGTATTAATTTATTTATGGCACTGGCGGGGAGTGATGCTAATGTACGATGGACCCAAATCAGGACATTTTCTAAAACTCTGCATCAAACAGCCTCTAAATTCCACCGTTCCAGCCCACATTTACAACAACTTCGCTCTTTGGATATGTCTCGCGGCGCTGCAATGTTGTTATGAAAGTCTTCATTGTGCATGGTCAAATCGAAAACAATTAAGCTCTCAGCAGATCGCCCATCATTTAGATCAACTAAGGCTGTCAACAAATGCACCAGAAGAAGGCAGCGATACTAAAGGAATACCAACGGCTCGTCAGACTAACTACCTATACGAACTCTAAGGTGATGACCATGCTCAAGCCAACAGTCTAACCACTACGAAGAGAAGATTTTAATATGAAATGTAGAAGCTGTGATATTGGACTTTAGGTTCTTAATAAAAGTAAACGAAGTGCATTTGTGCGTTTTATTTATTGGTATATCGAAAAGTTCTTGGCTTATGAATTTAAGGATTATTCAATATCCTCTTGTTTGATGACGTGAAAGACGACTAAGATAAGAATACTTGACGGCTCGCTACTACTCAGGTCGCGCAGGTCGCGCTCCTAATGGTTGGCGCACACTGTTCCATCCGACGCCATTCGCTTTAACCGTCAGTACTTTTCGTATGGTGGGTACTCCAAACTGCAACGCGCATATAACTATTCAATGCCTCGACTAGGAAGACGGTCGCTATATACAGCTATCTTAACACTAGCATCCGTGAGTAGGTCAATATAGGTACCACAACCTCGTCTACAAATTGCAACCATGCAATGTTTACCTACAGTGCTGTGTGATTTAAGATTAGACAGTGAAATTACCTACAGACACATGTATAAAAGACTATTGGGTGGCGAACTCATAGTAGAAGCATTTTTCTTCCCCCTCTGATCGTGCTATGGGCCTGGGTTTACTTGATATCACACTCTTTTTGCCAAACTATTACTTTAAAATACAGAAAAGGAGATGGATAAAAAACAAAGCTACACCAACAGTAGTAATTACTTTATTTTTGGCAAAGTAATAACACACACAAAATTATAATCCAACCATAAGCTGACTCATACAAAATAAACACGTATAGGTCCTAAAATTATTATAATTTCTAAACAACACTATCAATCCTGTTGCAAGTCACAGCACTCCCGATTTTTTGTAACGGTGCATTCATGGAATGCCAAGTGGTTTGTATTTGCGAAACTATTAGGTATATTACTATATTCTGCTAAAACAACATCAAATTTAGCGCAAGCTACTCTTCACGACGCGTCGTGAAGAGTCGTCAGCCGTCGCGACGGCTGACGACCCTTTAGGGTTTCACGAGACTCCTCCCTCTGATTAAAGGTGTAGATTCTGATAGTAGTTGTTTGTAATTAATATATAGTAGGTAAATTATCAGTGGCACAGATTCTAGGCTTGAGAATTCCTGGCTCATAACTATTTATATATCAAATTTTATATTAAATACCTATAAAGATGTTTTATTACAGTTTAGTTATCACCAAATAAAACGCCAAAATTGACAAATAGCAATCATAGAGGACTTTGTATTGGCTGAAAAATAATTCAAACCTCTTTTGGAATGAATCATTAGCTCTTAGAAAGAAGGTACAATTAATTTGATTTACGCCGGATGACGTCACTTTCGTAATCCTATCGAGTTCACGTTAGCCAAGAAACGGTGCGTTGTGCTGTCAACCATCGCCTCCTGCGTAAACGTACTGTAAACTCGATACGTTTACGTTACGGACTATCGAAATGTTCGTGCTTGGGCTACAGGAGTTTAAAAAACTAACAAGTCTTATCGCCATTTTCCGTCCATAATTTATCTATACTAATAATAATAAATCATTTATTTGCGAATATATTACCTACACACTAATATAATTGGAAAGGTGGATACGTATTTTTGAAGCAGTGATAGTCGAACGTAGCTATGGACTGCCGTGCTGCAGGTCTATGGTTCTATCCCTACCGCCAGCTTGTGCCTCACCGCATGTTAGAAGGGAATTTTGCAAATGCCCCACTTCCCTATCTACCACCCTCAAGTAGAAAATCTGTCGCAAAGCACCTAGCGATGTCAAATTTAAATTCAAATTCAAAATCATTTATTCAATTTAGGCGTCTAAGACGCTTTTATGAAGGTCAATTACAAATTTTAATATTGAAATATTCTACATTGTACTGCCACGTTCAGCAAAAAAAAAATATAGAGCCACTGCGAGAAGAACGGGCAAGAAACTCGGGGCCATTCTCTTAAACGTCTTTTTACAATGTGTTATATACAATACAATACAATTATTACAATATTTGTTTAAATTACATAGGAGACATGTGATGGCTTGGCAGATGCGGAATTTTCCAAGTATTTTTGTCGTATAATTAATCACAAACTGTGTAGTAGGATTTCTTAATCAAAATGTTTTTCACGTGCAATTTGAATTTTCCTTCTGTGAGCATTGTAATATGTTCGGGAATTTTATTATAAAACCCCACACAATTACCTAAAAAGCCTGAACAACATCGACCACATCATCCCTTACCGTCAGGTGAGAAAGTGATAAAGAAAGTGGTCAGTGTTGCTGTGTTCTGGCAGCAGCCCTTGACCGCCAGTCAGTAATTAAAGGCACATGAAACTTAACTATGCCTCAGGTTGATGGGCGAAATAAAGTTGCTCACTTATGGAGAGTTTACCACTTAACATCAGATGGACCTCGTGCTTATTCTTTTTTTAATATCACAACCCCATAAAAATTAACAGTCGCGAGTTTTGTCTATAATTATTATTTAGCAACAGGCTAGGACTCATGTAATATTTAGGTACCGGTAAATATTACGCGAGTCCTAGCCGGTTACTAAATAATAATTTTAATACATTCCAAATAAATAAAAATGATAATATCCTTCTTCTTCCTTTGACTAAGGATATGGTAGTATGATACTTCAGATCTTATCTATACGTAAAAATAAAATACCCACATCACAAAAAAGAGAATATTATACTAGTTATTAAATTTGTCAAAATAAAATAAATAAATACCTGTATCCACTTTCTTCAACCGCGAAAATATAATTCGTGGAATAGATCGAATTAGTCGCATACGCCAACCACGCGAAGAAAAGAAACTTCATATGGTACCGACCATATATACTAAACTTTTCTAGCACATCGTCCAAACACGCTTTTTGCTTTTCCATATTATATTGACACTTTTAACTTTTAACTTTATACTAATAAAAATAGAGTCGAGGTTGCCTTGCAATTAAACAATTCCGATATATTTGGTATTTTTGATTAAAAGTATAGTATGAAATAGTGGCAAGTGGTAAGCCGTGATGGTGACTGGTACAGTCAAGGCAGTGCAAACGACTGTCGCAAACAGCTGATGTTGCGATCAGTGTCGCTTGTTGATTGTTACTAATCACCGGCATTCACGGCACGACTTTTTGCTGCGCGACGATGGGAGCCGACTGAGGATGTTTTGTAGGGGGAACCCGGAAATGGGTATTCTTTGAATTGTTCCAATAGTTAAGATTGCTAGTTTGTACTTGTGACTTGTTATAAAAGCAAAAGATTCTGATGTAAGGAGTATACAGGCAGAATCAACTACAGGACTTTAATAGCTAGTACCTACTGAATCAGTTTTTGGTAAGGTCTGGTCTGGTGGTCTAAGGACTGGCCGCATTTATGTCGTTCACTAACTATATTAATTTAAATATCTTATTTTAGTTTTGGATTCCTAAAAGTTATTCAGCTGTTAAATTGAACTAAATTTTATATTGCAAATTATCTACTGAATTAAATTCACTTTGTCTCTACTCGACGCTAGATGGCGCATGATTAAAAGTTTGTTTATGAGACTTTTTAGCCTGTGGTACGTGTTTCTTACTCTATTGGGCTTTGTTTAATCACGTCATTACTACAACCTTATATGTTCCTTATATTGGTGTGTTACTATCGAAGGTTACTGTATCTGCCTAATAATTTAATCTTGGTTAGATAGAGTTTTAGGTAATAAAATATAGATCGTAGGTAGAATAAACCCACACCCGGTTAAAGGCATACCGAAGTTTGGCACTGTGCCGGTAGACGATGGATCGATGGATGCTGGGGCTTGCATAGACTCTGCCTACACTACTTATTCATTAGTGGGGGTAAGTGCCCCTTCCTAAGTTCGACTCTAACTTGATTCAGTTATGGTCACTGCACGCGTCAAAACTATACCACGAGAATCTTAACGTGTACGCACAATAAACTGTACGTTTGCTTCTGTGTTGAATGAAAATTGAAAACTTCTATGTATTCATAAATAAATTCACAGTTTTGTCTTTTTAAGCATCATCAGCGTCCTAGTACCACTATCACATTTATGGAGGGCCAAAACAAATTAGGTTAGTGTCTATTTTTACGCAAACAACACAATTATTATAAAATATTCTTATATAAGTAATTAAAATCTTACTTACGGATTTTTTTGAGTTTAATGAATAATACGTACTATTATTCGCAAGCATTCAGTAATGTTGGATATTATGCTTTTCAAAATCTTAAGTTGCATGAATGGGACGCATAAACGTTTAGATAGTACCTACCTACAATACAATGCAGCTCGTTTTTGTCGTGGGACCGGAAGGTCACCCACTCATAGGAACGTTCACCTTGCTATGTTATCATTTTGGCGTAGGCCTAACAGTGATTTTCTAGGACGTACACAAATATGTAGGCCACACTAAAAGTTTTGCGTAACTTAAAGAAACAACATGCTATAAATAAAATAATATGTTTATTGCTTTTCCAAATACTCTCCTTTATATTTTAAATTTTCTATGTGCTGATTGAACGCTTTCACGGCCTCTTCGGAGTTGGTAAAAGTGAAACCTCTCATTAAATCTTCGATTTTGGGGAAAATACAGAAATCACAGGGTGCTAGGTCGGAGCTTTGTGCAGGATAGGTGACGAGTTATACTTTTTCGGAAGCTAAAAATGACTTTGTCTCATGTAGGAGAACGCGGCTTTTTGGTCGTCTTTCGCGAACTGTTTCTAACACCCTGGGAAAACAAATGGTAGTAAGTAATGGTATACTACTGGGCATTAACACTCTTTCGATTTTCAAGTGGAATTGTGCAGATGGGACTCGTAGCTGAGAAAAAAACGCGATAATTTTATTTACCATCGTTTCTCGCCTGCCTCAATTTTGTTGGCCTGTTCTCATTTTCAAACACCGATTCAAAAGATTGCTGTTATTTCCACGTTTCGTCTCCTGTGACAATGCTATAAACAGCATTAGAATGTCCGTGGTTGTACTTCAGTAGCACCTGTGAGCACCATTCCACGAGCCCGCTTCTGCTCCGCTGTAAGTTCATGAGGGATCCAACGACAACAAAGTTTCCGAACTTTTAATTCTTCGTGTTAAAATTTCTGGACTTGGCTCATGCCAATCCCCAATAGTCTTCGAATTGTCTCATAGGCAATCCGCGGGTTTTCTTCAATTAGGAACAGATGAGAAGGTCTTTTTGGAACTTACTTGCGGAGCTCGGCGTCTATGAAAGCGATGCTGCCATCGAATGGTTGACGTTAAGAAGAGCGTTAAGAAATCATAAAAGAGCCAGCATACCAAGTCGGCTACAAATCACTTACTTACTAAATCCACATCCAGGCACATGAGACTTGACAACAATGCCTCAAGGTGACGGGCGCAGTTCAACTCGTGACTTGTGACGAAATGCATCTGTTATAGGCAGAGCTAAGTCAGCTTAACATCAGGTGGGCCTCGAGCTTGTTCCGTCACAATAACATTAAAAAAATCCTTGATAATTAGATCGAAGATACCACACGTGGGGACCAACAGATAGAAAATTTCTAATTCTTTAAAGGGAATGTGAAAGTAATGATTGTAAACGTGTTTATTTGTTTCGGAATTGACGTACCATTAGCTATAAAACATTAAGACTTCATATTTTAGCCTTTTTTTGTTTTAACGTGCGCTAGTCCGACTCGCACTTGCCCAATTTTTTGTATTTGTTTTTATAGCGACAACAGAAATACCTACATCATCTGTGAAAATTTTAACTGTCTAGCTATCACCGTTCTTGAGATACAGCCTGGTGACAGACGGACGGACAGCGAAGTCTCAGTAATAGGGCCCCGTTTTTACCCTTTGGGTACGGAACCCTAAAACACCAGTGTGTACCATGTCTTTGCAGTTGGCGTTACTTTGACAGCCGGATCGTCCACTGCTGAACTCAGCTATTTAGGGGATATTTGGCGCGTTTGGGGGATCACAGTGTAAGATGGCACTTCTTTAGCAGGCTCTGCTGCCTACCAATCTACTAGTTTAGTTTAAAAAAATACAAGTGATGGATAAATACTTAAAACACACGTATACTTCGAAGTAGTGATGGCTCAGTGTCGCCAAGCACCTAACGGTGTGTTCCGGCAGCGTTCCTTGAGAGCCAGTAAAATTACAGGCACATTAGACTCAACAACTATGTCTCAATGTGACGGGCGCAGTGCAATTCGTGACTAGTGACGAAATGCATCTGTAATAGGCAGAGGTTAAACCGCTTTTCATCCAGGTGGGCCTCGAGCTTGTTCCGTCACAATAACATTAAAAAAAAAACATTATAATATCTTTTATAATCTACTGCCTCTTCACCTGAAGAACTGAAAGTACCTTATCCTTGGCGACTATTATACCAATACAAATAAACACGTAAGCAGTAAATGTTATTTGTGTGTAAATAATGTTTTTCTGTTCATAAAAAAGTAGCAAACCAAACAATGTAGGTATATAGACATAATATTATAAGCACACGATCAAGAACACAAAATAATCTTAAACAAGGCAAACAAACTATCAGAGTATATATCATATAGATATAAATTGCTTTCTCTTTTTTGTGGTATATATATATTACTTCAGAGATATTATATCCAAGACTGCCTTGTCTGTGCTTTTCCCGCTTTGGAATTTCAATGTCTTTGCTTTAATCCCCGAGTCGGAAAGCTCTTGCTTAGTCATTCTTAACCGGATAGCTAGGTTTAGCAACGTCCGCTGCGATCATGACATGGATGGGTGACCGCTAGTGACATTACTACTGAGTATGCACTTTTGGACGGCACGTTAAATCGTCATATGTCCCTGTTGCTGTCTTAGGATGGTAGGGCGTTGGGTGAATGCCGGCTTGGCTAGCTATACCACTAAAAACCTGTCACCAAGCAACGAACGCTATGTTTCGGCAGCTGTTCATGGGTACCAGTAATTCTAGGTTAGCATGAACAACATCTTCAACCAAATCATCTCTTATTGTTATGTGAGATAGTAGCCAAAGGCAAACCAATCAGGGAAAAAAATAAGCAAGAACCATGTTTTCAACGTATTTAGTTTTGCTTTATTAAAACGGTGTTACCAAGCGTCAAACTTTGACCCAACAACTGTATGTCTCAGAGTGACGGGCGCAGTGCAATTCGTCACTTGTGACGAAACGCATCTGTTATAGGCAAAGGTTACCGCTTAACATCAGGTGGGCCTCGTGATTGTTTCTATTAAAAAAAACTAATAATTATTATAGTCTAATGTTTCAGCGTTAAACGTTTCATCGCATTCCACTAAGACCATCAAATACATGCATTACTAAAGATACACATAAGTCTAGCTTACACTAAACGTCTACAACTTCTATTAGATTGACTCACCTCACAAAGATAATATTCATTAACAATGTGATCACGTCCGCCGCCAGGGCCGCCGCGCCCGCGCCCGCGTGCCCGCGGCAAGGTAAGGGACTCGGAACTCAGTTAATACAATTAACGAACTTGCGCTGTCAGTACGAGTATAGTTAACTTTAACTACATTAGAATCCTCTACGTGCCAGGTCCTATGTGCTGCCCCTGTCACATATCAGACAATAATGGGTAACTTTGACACGAATTAGTCTATTAAGCATCAACTCAACTCTAAACTGTTCACTTTGTAAATACGTTTTTTCACTTAGTAAGTAAGTAAGTTTTTTGTTAGATAAATGCAAAAGTGCTTGAAATCATACCCTTAAAGGGTATATTTTAGACGAACGCCCCCATACAAAACGCAGCTCCAATCTCATTTTGATAATAGCGAATAAAACTGAATGATTTTTTACCTACGTAATCACTAGCCTTATATCTAGGTTTGTGGTGCATCAGATTTTCATTAAATTATATAGTTTTGAAATTACACTAGCTCAAAAACTCGTAATTTTAGACAAAAGAAAGACCCAACTTTAAGCACCTCTTTCAAGAAAAATAAGCATGTTTTTAGTATTTCTATTGCACCACAAACATGAGGAATATAATGAACTTTCTGTAATAAGGAGTTATTTATACATGTGAACTATATTTAGTAATTAAACAACTTTAAACGGTTTAAATCGCGTATATTTTTCATTATTTTATCCCGACGTTTCAAACACTTTGCAGTGATCGTGGTCACGGGGTGACTGATCGGGATAAAATAATGAAAAATATACGCGATTTAAACCGTTTAAAGTTGTTTAATTACTATGTGTAACAATCGCGAAAACCTAAGACAACATTGTGAACTATATTTTTTTAATAAATCTGGAGCTACGAATAACGCGCTCTAACTCCTAAAAACGAGTGCTATATACTAAACGCTATATACTAAAATTTGTAATTATTAGTCAAAAATAAAGGATTTAAGCCGGAAATGATAGGTCTAATAATACACTGTATTTACATGCGATATTGATAGATAGATAGAAAACTCTTTATTGTTACACCACTTTAGAAATATAAAAGATTACACATTAAATTATAATAACATAGTGTTACAATGGGCGGCCTTATCACTAAAAGTGATCCCTACCAGGCAACCTTAGGATGGAGTTGAACGAATAAAACAATAGAGGCGGGTGTAGTCCAAATACATAATCAAATTTCATAAAAACATTTTAAAATAAAACGTATTTTAGTGTAATTTCTAAAATATACCATTTTTTTTTAAATAACAAGTTGAATTTATAAATAGGTTTACGCTTTGGCTGGCGGGTATATGTCCTTAAGTAAATAGACGGGTAGTGACATAATTATGAGAGTTAAGTGTTTGAATAAGCACTTCTTTCGGTCAGATGAAGCGCTCGTATAGTGTAGTTTGCTTAACCATTCTTAACGGGTCAGCTAAGTTAAGCAACTTCCGCCGCGGTCATGGCTTGGATGGGTGACCGCTAGTGACATTACTACTGAGAGTGCACGTGCCTCGGAGGGCACGTTAAACCGTCGTCGGTACAGTTGTTGTCTTAGGACGGCATTCGTTATATCATGGCATTTTGCGAATGCCCGCCTGGCTAGCTGCCACCTTCATGTAGAAAATCTGTCGCCTAGCACCTAACGGTGTATTCCGACAGCTGTCCTTAAAAGCCAGTAATTCTAGGTAAGCCTGAACCACATTTTGGACCACATCATCACTTACCATCAGGTGAGTTAGCAGTCAAAGGCTAGCTATAAATAAGATGCATAGTAGTCCGGTTGACAGCCGCACAGTTCCCTATGATAGTTAATTAGAGCACAAAATTTGTACTCATCCAGTCAGTATTTTTGATGGCCGAGTGCATAATGTAGTTGGTGCTTAAAAACCACGAGTCTCGGGTTTGATTCCCGCTCATGATGTTTTTTCATATGCATGTTTTAATAAAGGTTTCTTGTTTTATTTAAAGCGCTCGTAGCGAAGTTTGTTCAGCCGTTCTTCACCTACCAGCTTAGTTATGCGGACGTTGCATAGTGACATTACTACTGAGTGTGCACGTACTTCAGAAGGCACGTTAAGCCGTCGGTCTAGTTGTTGTCTTAGAAGGCAGTACGAAGGTGGTAAGGCATTTCACGAATGTCCGCTTGGCTAGCTACCACACTCAATTAGAAAATCTGTCGCCAAGTACCTAACGAGGTTGCAGGTGTGGCGTACATACACTATTCTACATGTAGGGGTATAACGACATTGGTGGGACTTGCATTTGACTGAAAGATCTCAGATATTTATCTGTAGATAGAAGAATGTAATGCAATATTTCATGCAAAAATAGCGGTATTTTATGTGGTTTTGTTGCTGTTGGTCAAATAAACATGTTGTCTAATTCGCAGTTAGTCTATACCTACTCAGTTATTTTTACACGCGTCTAAAATATTATATTACATTATATATATTATTTTGACACAAAAAGATGTATGAAGTCATTAATAAAAGAACAAAAGGGAAGAAACAATATTGTTTTTAAAGCCTGCAACCACAATTATATTATTCATCATGTTAAGGCTTTATAACAAAGTATTTGAATAATAAGAATGTCATTTACAAGACGTCAACAATACCATAACGTATCAATAAAGCAACACATTAAAGTGTTTTATATTATCACTATAAGTATTATCAGCCAGGTGAAACAATGTTGACTGTGAAACTGTTGGAATATTTTAATTGAGAATTTTACGGTTGTTACACGGCCGAATATGGGCATATTAACATATTTTGACAAAGTGAACTCAAAAGAGATAGCTTATGTTTGTTATTGTGTATGTTACATACATAATACACGTTTGTTCAATATCCTAAAACCAACTTTTCCGCGGAGTCGTTCACGTGGTTTTAGGAAAAAAATACCGAAACTTTTGTCCCGAGGGTCAAGCCCAATAGAAAAGTTTTATTTTCTATTTATAGCTGATAGGTAAGCCTTTGACCACTATCTCACCTGATGGTAAGTGATGATGATTAGTTCGAAGATGTTGTTCCTAGAATTACTGGGTCTCAAGAACAGCTGCCGGAACACACCGTTAGGTGTTAGGTGACAGATTTACTACGTGCATGTGGTAGCTAGCCAGGCGGGCATACGCAAAATTCCCTACCACCATCCTACAACCGGGTCCGCCGGGACCGCGCCGGACGTTGTTTGACTTTGCTGATCGGTTAAGAACGGCTAAACAAAGTTTGCAACGAGCACCAAATTATGCCTCGAATTTCGCTCTAAGATAGTTTTATTTCTTTCACCAGTGTATAAGCAGTGGAATACGCTGACAAACTTTGTCGCTCGGAAGCTCGCTACCGCAGTTTTACATTCCATATACCTACCTATTTGTAATAATGTGCTTGCAACTAAGTGTGCATCTGAACTAAAGGATCAGTCAGATGCACACATGAGAAAGGAATCCACGTGCCACCAGAAAACGACACAAATATACCTATATAGGTAGTATTACAGAGAGAGAACAATATAAAACATTCATACATGACGTCACGCGTGTATTCCCCCGGTTGAGCAACGCTCGCTGCTGTCATGACCTGGATGGGTGACCGCCATCAGCATTTGCTATTGAGCGTGCACGTGCTTCTGAGGTCAATGTAAGCCGTCGGATGGCAGTCGTTATAGCTCAGTGACTGGGCGTTTTGCGACTGCCCGCCTACCTAGCAACCCCACCCTTTACTAGAAAATCTGTCGCCAAGCATCTAACAATGTGTTCCGATAGCTGTCCTTGAGAGCATGTTATTCTTTGATGAACAAAATCTTCGACAACATCAGGTGAGATGGTAGTCTAAAGCTACAAGCTATGTCTACACAGGGTGTCCCAAGAAGTAGTGATATACTGAAGCTGAAATAGGTGAAAAATTTAAAAAAGTCATAACTCCGATAATACTAAAAACCGCGGAACATACATGGGGTGATTTAGATAGCCCTTTAGGTCCTTTCCCTCCCAGCTTCGGTATATCACTTCTTCTTGGGACACCCTGTATATAAAAAAGAGTGTCAAAACAGAAAGTCGTTGCCAGATATTTCTTATTGCCATATTAAAAGAGGTTACCATTTATATACCATAGGTTGTATTCCACCGCCATTCTTCCGGTGCAGCTCTCACACTCGGACCACTACTGTGTGTTTCTTCGTGAGCAGAACACAATAACTGTCCGATGTCAAGATCGAACTTTGAACCTCCAGAATCAAAGCCGAGGACGCCTTTGCCGCTCTACCAATATAAAGGTATGCTTAGTTTGTAATAATGTGTCCAAAACGGTTCAAAATATTCTGATAAAATAAATTAATTACCAAGTGTAATTTGAGCCTCACTCTATATGATTTCGCATTGCAACAGTACCCACAAAGTATATTTTTTTTAAATCGTCGATACACATTCTATAAACTACATTATACAATACTAACCCTCCGTTCGCGGTACCGCCCGCGCGTATTATTAACCTAATTTTTTCGCACAATAATTAACCTAATTTTTTCCAGTTAGATAAAAACTATATTCTATGTCCTTCCCCGGGTCTCAAACAATTTCCATACCAAATTTCATCCAAATAGGTCAAGTAGTTTTTAAGTTTAATTGTTGCATACAAAAATACAAATCTTTCCTCTTTATAATATTAATGTACATGTAAATTACAGCTACTTCAATAAAATAATTATGACAACCTATATGTCATTGCTGACTCACAGGCAGTGTAAATGCTCCAACCCACTACCAATTGGCAGTGTCGGGTTTATTTCATATGGCTTGATTTTGAAAACGAACCGTTTCCCGCCAAATGAGCAATATCTTCAACCTATCTATGGTTGAGAGAAGTTTACTGCACGCCGCCGTTATACCGTAGTGGCGCTACTGTCTTCGACATCTTGAGAAGCCTGTGTGTGCGCGGTCTATGCAAAATTAAGAAAATACTGTTAAATACTTGTTTGGAGACGTGAAAACTATACTAATTCGCTAAACAAGAATTTTTTTAGCTAAGAGGAAATTTAGAAATTTGAAGCCCTTGTAGCGAAGTTTGCTTAGCCATTCTGAATCGATTAGCAAAGTTAAGCAACGTCCGCCTCGGTCAGGAGTTGGATGGGTGACCGCTGGTGACATTATTACTGAACGCTTCCGTGCTTCGGAGGGCACGTTAAGCCGTCGGTCCCGGTTGTTGTCTTAGGATGGCAGTCGTTATAGCATGGTGGTAGGGCACTTTGCGAATGCCCGCCTGGCTAGCTACCACCCTCGAGTTGAAAGTCTGTCGCCAAGCACCTAACGGTGTGTTCAAGGCAGCAATCCTTGAGAGCCAGTAATTCTAGGTTAGTCTGAACAACATCTTCGACCGCATCATCACTTACCATCAGGTGAGATAGTGGTCAAAGGTTTAACTATCAGGCATAAAAAAAAAAACAAGGTGCTAGTGATCCTCAGGAACTTTTATTTCGTCCCGGGACATGCTCCAAATGAAGCTGTAGATTTTCGGTGAGTTTCGTCCATTATCAAAGCCATTTTTGTTTTACAATTTTTATTAAGTTCTTTTAGCTATCGAATCAAATAGGCAGTATGATGGCAGCATGAGGATGGCAATGCTTATTCGTTTAGCCAAAAGGTGCCAGCATTTTGATCATGCGTCGGTTCGACCAAGCGCTTTTATCAGTTAAAGTTATTTTTAAAGAAAAACTGTATGTTAATATTGTTCACAGTTTTAAAACTGCAGTTAACAAGCGCTTTCAGTATGTGCTGGTTAAAAAGAGAATATGGACCGTAAGGTTATGTAAATAAAATACCAAAATTTTGGATTTCACTAAACTTTTTCATAGAAAAAAAAATCTGCACGAAGGGTTCCGTACCATTAGCTATATAGACTTCATATTTTAACCATTTTTTGTTTTAATATGCGCGAGTCCGACTCGCACTTGGCCAACTTTTTGTATTTGTTGTTATAGCGGCAACAGAAATACATCATCTGTGAAAATTTCAACTGTCTAGCTATCACCATTCTTGAGATACAGCCTGGTGACAGACGGAAGGACGGACAGCGAAGTCTTAGTAATAGGGTCCCGTTTTTACCCTTAGCGTACGGAACCCTAAAAATGATCAATAAGTAGCTGAAAACTTTGATGGTGCCCTATTTTAGGTAGGGGAAAGTCCTACAGTACCGGCCGGCATCCAGTACCGGCCAGATGCAGTTTCCAAAAATATATAACAGATGGATATGATATGGATATTGCCATTAGAGTAATACGTTCATGCAAGTATAAGCCCCACGCGGCAGCAACCTGTCACGAAATAGTCACTGTTAGTGTGCAGATTTGTATTGCGCGTGGTGAACGCAAGGTACACAAGTAAAGTTCTGTGGGTGATTTCAGAAGTTTATAGAAAGAAGTCGAGAGAAGTTAAACCTGGTGTTAAAATGTTTTGATCATTTATTCAGCTATTATAAAATATATCTTAATTCAACATTTATGCGTTAATTATTTTGTAGCATCAAACCTTATATTTTTTCCGTTCCCTACAGTACCGGCCACAAAAATGTCCTTCAGTGCCAGTCACTATTAAAGTTTATTTTTGAGTAATTTTATCTTCTTTTAGGTTACTCAAAGATGCCAGGCAATGAAAATGATGGTGAGGTGAAGAAAAAGAAGGGCTCTTGGGATCTCGCCAATATGCATAGACCCGTGTAAAAGGTGCTGAGCAGGTCCCCAACAATCCGCGTCTCAAACTACCAATGAAAACAACAAATCAGTTGACAACTTTAATGCCGAAGTTGCGCAGAATAATTGTCTCCAATTTCTGATGCATCGGAAAGATGAAACACTGCACGGCGACGTAGTAAAACTGTAAAATCGTAAAATTGTGAAATAAAAAATAGTAAAGAAGTGAAATCTACACAAGTTCTCCATACAAAAAGATGCTATAAAAAAAAAGCAGATAAAAGTGTTGAGTTAGCTAACTGAGCCAAAGGTTTGCTTTCAGGACGAGATGCCAGCAAGATTGGCAAGTTTGCTTTCAGGGAAAGATGTTAGTAAGAAAGGAAAAATAATATCAGAATCCACCCCACAAACCGATCCAGGATGAGACAATTTGTCCTTTGCGTCTTGAATCTCATGAAGAGGATTGGATTCAATGTGGAAACTGCAAGACTTGGGTCCATGAGGCTTGTGCAAACATATCGGAGCTGCCTATTATATTTGTGATTATTGCTTGGTATATGGGCTAATATTTTTGATGGCCGGAACTGGAGGCCAATTTTTTGAAATTAAATTCTCATAGTTTGCAAATTTTATTAATAAAGTTGATTATATCTAAATATATTAATAATTTATTGTTTGTGTTTACAACACATGAGTTTGGTAACGCATTTTAGCCTATATTTAACGTCAAACCCAAGATATTTTTATTTTATCCTACATAAACCTTAAGGTGACGGTAGTTACTGCCGGACTCTCCCCTACATCATATGATAAAATTATTTTTAATAATATTAAAATGTCACGAATTGTATTTAGCAATAAAAATATCATAACGTTATGTTATATTATAATGTAACTAGTATGTATGTTATAATATTTTTCAGTTTGCAACAACGCCTGCTAGGCGAATTACATTACAAAATTACAAATTTACGAGAGAAAAAGTTATAGTCATGTGCGTTTATTATTCGAACCCGCGTCCAACCACCTTTTGATTGCGGGTTTGAATCCCGCACATGACTATAATTTTTTCTCTCGTAAATTTGTAATATTGTAATAGTATGTATGTTAAAATAAATATGTTCTAAGTTACTATGTATATTAATGTTACATGTCTTTGATGCATAATAAACATTATTATTATTCTTGGGAAACTCGTTTTACACCGTACCGAGCGTTGTTCGGCTGCCCAGATACTCATTTGTTTCGTAACGAGGAAATCGCTACTTATCTCATACAGGTATAATTGGTATGAAAACAGTTTTCAGTTCCTATTCTACTATTAGTTAATCTGTGATATGACGTAGATAACTGCATATTGTACCAATTTACATGATTCACAGAGGACATTGAAATGATACCTAGAAGATATAATCAACTTTATTTTTTTTTATGTTTATTTGACGGAACAAGCTCGAGGCCCACCTGATGTTAAACGGACTAATCTCTGCCTCTAACAGCAACATTTCGTTACAAGTCACGAATTGCACTGCGCCCGTCACCTTAAGACATAGTTGTTAAGTCTCACGTGCCTGTAATTTCACTGGCTCTCAAGACTGCTGCCGGAACACACCGTTAGGTGCTTGGCGACAGATTTTCTACTTTAGGGTGGTTGCTAGCCAGGCGGGCATTCACAAAATGCCCTCCACCATGCGGTGAAGCTCAAGTCCGCGGCGAGATTCGAACCATGGACATGCTGGGCAGCAGTCCTTAGCCAAAGCTACTGAGCCATCACTGCTTCAAAATTAACCTAAAAATATAATTATACGGAAGCGCTCAATAATAATGCCACTAGCGGTCACCCATCTAACTTCCAAATGCAGCCGACATTGCTTAACTTAGGTACCTTTGGCAAACCGACCGATAGGGTCACGTTAGCAGTCTTACTATCTTGCCCCAACTCGGCGGAGGACTGCTCACGGGAGTTTTTAGTGGGTTCATATCCCACACCGCCCCCATGGTGGAAGGGTAGTACGAAGGCATTTCTCCCCCTCAAAACTCTGGCTACCTTAACTAATGGTAAGTGATGAGGTGGTCAAAGATGTTGTTCAGGCTAATCTAGAACTGCTGGCAAGGACTGCTGCCGGAGCAAACCGTTATGTGCTTGGGGAAAGGAAGTAGATTAGGGTGGTATTAAGCTTGGCAGGCACTTGTAAATTGCCCGAACACTATACTGTAGTTACCACCATCATAAGAATAATTGAGACCGATGGCTTAACATGCCCTTCACAGCAGCAGAAGCGCTCAGTAAGCAAAGTGTAAAAACGGGACACTATTACTGAGACTTCGCTGTCCGTCCGTCTGTCACCAGGCTGTATCTCAAGAACGGTGATAGGAAGACAGTTGAAATTTTCACAAATGATGTATTTCTATTGCCGCTATAAGAACCAATACTAAAAACGAAATAAAATAAATATTTAAGGAGGCTCTCATACAATAAACTTGATTTTTTACCGTTTCTTGCTCGATACTGATAACGGTGACAGGTAGACGCTTTAACTATTCACAGAATATTTAGTTTTATGTTCTCTTTAAATTAATTAAATTAAAATAAAATTAATAGTTGAGAGGGCTCCCATACAATAAAAAGTGTATGTGTCTTGCAAGATTAGGTTACAGATAATGGTACGGAACCCTTAGTGCGCGAGTCCCACTCGCACATGGCCGGTTTTATTAGTCTGTGACGATAGTAAGTGTATATTATGGTTTAAAATTGTAGGCAGGCTTAGCAGTGGTTGTTATATATTATGGTCGAAGACGCCTCGCAGTTCGTCACAACAGCTCGTTTGACGAACTGCACTTCGCCCGTCACCTTGAGAAATACTGTCGTTAAGTCTCATCATATGCCTGTAGTTTTACTGACTCTTAAAGACTGCTGACGGAACACACTGTTAGGTGCTTGGCGAGAGATTTTCTACTTTAAGGTGATAGTTACATGGTGGTGCTCACCGTGCAAGCTCAAGCCGGCGGTGGGGATCGAACCTTGGACCTGCGGCACCGCAATCCATAGCTATTACCGCTCGGCCATCATTGCTTCATACTTTATTACGTATTTTGTTTATTGTATGTACTTTTAGCCACACCCACACTGAGACATGTACAAACGAGGCCTACCCATACATATGCGCATCAATCGTTTATATGGAGGGGAGTGTCTTCGTAAGTTAAAAGGTCTGTCTGTACAGGTAGGTTTTGAAGCAGTGATGGCTCAGTGGCATTGGCTATTGGACTGCCACGCAGCAGGTCCATGGTTCGAATACCGCCGCGGGCTTGAGCTTCACCACATAGTGGAAGGGCACTTTGCAAATGCCCGCCTGGCTAGTGACCACCCTCAAGTAGAAAATCTGTCGCCAAGCACCTAACGGTGTGTTCCGGCGGCAGTCCTTGAGAGCCAGTGTAATTACAGGCACAGGAGACTCAATACTTTATGTCTCAAGGTGACGGGCGCAGTCCAATTCGTGACTTGTGATGAAATACCGTGCAAGCTCAAGCCGGCGGTGGGGATCGAACCTTGGACCTGCGGCACCGCAATCGATAGCTATTACCGCTCGGCCATCATTGCTTCATACTTTATTACGTATTTTGTTTATTGTATGTACTTTTAGCCACACCCACACTGAGACATGTACAAACGAGGCCTACCCATACATATGCGCATCAATCGTTTATATGGAGGGAAGTGTCTTCGTAAGTTAAAAGGTCTGTCTGTACAGGTAGGTTTTGAAGCAGCGATGGCTCAGTGGCATTGGCTATTGGACTGCCACGCAGCAGGTCCATGGTTCGAATACCGCCGCGGGCTTGAGCTTCACCACATAGTGGAAGGGCACTTTGCGAATGCCCGCCTGGCTAGTGACCACCCTCAAGTAGAAAATCTGTCGCCAAGCACCTAACGGTGTGTTCCGGCGGCAGTCCTTGAGAGCCAGTGTAATTACAGGCACAGGAGACTCAATACTTTATGTCTCAAGGTGACGGGCGCAGTCCAATTCGTGACTTGTGATGAAATACCGTGCAAGCTCAAGCCGGCGGTGGGGATCGAACCTTGGACCTGCGGCACCGCAATCGATAGCTATTACCGCTCGGCCATCATTGCTTCATACTTTATTACGTATTTTGTTTATTGTATGTACTTTTAGCCACACCCACACTGAGACATGTACAAACGAGCCCTACCCATACATATGCGCATCAATCGTTTATATGGAGGGGAGTGTCTTCGTAAGTTAAAAGGTCTGTCGGTACAGGTAGGTTTTGAAGCAGTGATGGCTCAGTGGCATTGGCTATTGGACTGCCGCACAGCAGGTCCATGGTTCAAATAACGCCGCGGGCTTGAGTTTCAACGCATGGTGGAAGGGCATTTTGCGAATGCCCGCCTGGCTAGTGACCACCCTCAAGTAGAAAATCTGTCGCCAAGCACCTAACGGTGTGTTCCGGCGGCAGTCCTTGAGAGCCAGTGAAATTACAGGCACATGAGACTCAATACTTATGTCTCAAGGTGACGGGCGCAGTCCAATTAGTGACTTGTGATCAAATGCATCTGTAGCAGAGGTTAGTCCGCTTAACATCAGGTGGGCCTCGGGCTTATTCCGTCACAATAACATACAAAAATGTCAAGAGGTCTGTCTGTACAGGCAAGTATTATACCCAGCTATGGTAATTTTGTAAGTATTCATTAATTTTAGTAGTTCTATAAATGAATCATTATATGTCGTGTTGATAATAATTATATATTATTGCGAGACGAGGTCGCGTGATGAGGGAGGTACTTTGATGAATTTAATTTTATGGCGGAGAAGAGCCTTGTCGTGGTACGATAATACCAACTCCTAAGTTATCAATTACATTTGCTTTATCATGACTAGCTGCGTCCGCGGTTTTAATTGTGTAGACAGTGATGAAAAGTGATGATGATGATGGAAATATTTCATCCCGTAATAAAGCGTCAGTACAGTACTGAAATGTCAGTCATTATTTTAATATACTGTAACAGCTGGATCGTCCCCTGCTGAACACAGCCTCCCCTATTAAGGATGTATTTGCCATAATCCCCACGCTTGGCAGGCGTCTTGGGGATCGCAGTGTAAGTTGGCAGTTCTTTAGAAGGCGCTGCTGCCCACCTTCCAGTACTTTTCCCTTAGTCGCCTCTTACGACAACCGGCACCCCCCGGGTTAAAATACATACCAGTTAGCCTTAATAATAACTGGGACACAACAAAGCTGAGGTTTTATTTACAAGCACTATTCTAACTCAGTAAAAAGACACTAACTTATTTGCAATCCTCGCTTCACTCGAAGTCACATAAATAATATAACACTGCCCTAGACTTTATGCTGTCAAATTAAATGCTTCAACACTCTTTTTCCGGCATTGCAAGCCACAACACGCTCGCTTTTCCGCTCGGCTTACGCGTTGTAGTCACAAGTAACCTAACACTCCTTGCTTTATCCGTAGTCGTACTTTTATAGACTTGTCATGACGAATACCTACTAAATATATTAAGTGCCTGTTTCAGAATGTTCAAGTAACTACCCAAAACTTATTTTCATCCCACCATCTCGGAAAGAGTATTTTTAATCTTCAATATCTGAGTGGAAAAGCCGTTTTTATTATCTAGAGGATAAAGTAAATTGAATTTAGAACATCGTGTGCACTAAGTTTGTGAATTAAAAAAAAAACATTAAACCTATTTACTGCTACCTCTATGGTGCCGAATATATCATGCAACTTTTTTTTAATTTGTTAAAAACTCAGACTCGGAACCTTCTTGGTGTTCTTTTTTCAATTTGCTTTATATCATTTCCTCGCTGAGGTGGAATGAAAAGTTACGTGTTGCACTCGAGTGCAAAGATTTTTCACCTCGTGCTTCCCTCGGTAACGCTCAGGATTCTAATTTTGAATCACTCGCTGCGCTCGTGATTCAATTTTAGAATCCTTCGCTTGCTCGGTCATCAAAATTGAACACGTGGTTAAAAAGCAACTTTGCACTCTTGTATAACAAATAACTATTATTGGATTAACACTATCTTTGCGTTTCACAGTCATCGATTTAGCCTATCCATCGGTTAAAGCTTGAAACGCGCTGCATGTTAAGTTAACTGTCATATCTATCATTCAGTTATTTTATGTGTTGGTTAGCAACCCGGAACTTTATAAGGACATTCTGAAATGGGCCCTAAACAAAACGTTTTTTGATAACGGAATTAATACCAAAGTATAATTAGTAAGTATGTTATATAATCAATATATCGAAAAAAATATGATACTAGAACAGTAGTATTAGGTATATAAAATTATAAGCATTAGGTAACGTAGATCAAATGCTGGTATAATTATATAATCATAAAACATTGTTTAGAAAATTTTGAATGTTCATTTTTTTATATATTAGTTCGTACAATTATATATTTTTACAGATAACTAGATGTGTTATCTGTAAAAAAATATAATATGTAATAGTATGTATTATTACTATGTTCAAGATAAAATCTATAGGCGTGATAGTTTTTAAGAAAAGTTTAGTACAAAATGCTCAAGTTGTGGGATAGTACTAGGGCTCGCTTTGCTTGCCCTATATCAGTTAAAATCAAACTATCTTACATACTTGTTATATAAATGAGACGTTATATTACACATATCCTGTTTAAGATACACATTCACTAAAACTTTCGTGAAAATTCAATAACAACTAATTTTATTATTTTAATCACCACACCTTAAGAGATTGTACGTTTATAAATGAGGCTACTGGACTTCATTTGACTGAAAGAAGTAATTTTTAAAACAATTAACACGTAAAGTCGGTTCGAATCTCTCTCAAAACGACAATTTTTGCTTTAAAGATTTGTAAATGTAATTATTATAATTTTGTTTTTCCTTTCATGTAGGTATATTTTCAATTATACATACTCTTAATACTACGATCATAACTTATATTTTCATATATAAAACTTATCAAATATTGGTTTTCCTTAAATATCGGAAATAGGGTCTGTTGACATAGCCAGGTTTTCTATCACGCTGAGTTTCTTTGGACGCGTCTTCCCAATAGCCTCGGCCTCTTGCACTGTGTCTCGAAGGGAGTCGTCTGCTGTGTCGGGAACCGAGAATGTTAGGAGACCAGCTATAAAAGAAGCAATCCCGTAGATGACTGCTGGTAGGCCATTCCAATAGAGCATCTGAAATATTTTCAATTTTATATTCTGACTGTGAAATTAATAGATCATATATGAAGTTTCGTGTTTAATTATTTTCAAAAATGAAAACTTAGCTTAAATAGTTGCAGGCATGCGTCGACAAACGGTGTTGTGGCGATAAAAAGTTTTGAGTATGCTTCAAAAACAAAATATCTGATATATATACCTATTTTCATGTTTTTTTTTTATTTATGCCTTATGGGTTAGCCTTTGACCACTATCTCACCTGATGGTAAGTGATGATGTGGTTGAAGATGTTGTTCAGGCTAACCTAGAATTACTGGCTCTCAAGGACAGCTGCCGGAAAACACCGTTAGGTGCTTGGCGACAGATTTTCAACTTGAGGGTGGTAGCTGGCCAGGCGGGCATTCGCAAAATGCCCTACCACCATGCAAATCATCGTGATCGTTGCTATAACAAGAATTTTCTTTACCGCTTTTCATAGCAGTATTTTTAATCGTAATCGTAAATTTCGTATTATGCAATAGCTGTTTAAATTTGCTTTAGATGATGTTAAGGATTGGATTTGCAAATGCTTTGCTAAGAATGGTTTTAAACCGTCTTACATAAATGTCCAGTGACAAGTCTGAGCGTAAAATTATGCTTTATCTATCAAGCTCGACAACTCGTTATATGTTAGCTCTTATTTGTATTCAGAGATAAATTGGAACATCGCTTAGACTTAGCTCGTACTATGTTAAGGCAAGTAGGTGGAAATAGATTGTTTAGCCAAGGTCTAAAATTCAGAGACGATTTCGAGTTTAGACGCATACTGTCATAAGATGAGTCTAGGCTCAACATCGATATAGGTATATATTCACAGTCGGAGAATGATACGGTCTGAGTCGCCAAATTGCCTATTCCAGCCGTGCTCGATCGCGTCAAAGTATGTATATAGGATGTAAATTTGAAAAATAAATCGATAATTTTATTCGATTTAATATTTTTTTAATATTATTAAGTTTGCAATAACGCCTGCTAAGCGAATTACATTACAAAATTACAAATTTATGTGAGAAAAAACTATAGAAATTATTTACAAGTTTAAAACCAATTGCAAAATTGGTCTTGTTTGTAGTACAACGCAAGTTGGACTATAGGTGTCGCTCCATCCCGATACGATGGTTGAAGAATGAGAGCAAGAATTACAGTTATGAGTCATTGTGTCATGTTAGCTCAATTGGTTAGAGCATACCCCGGCTAAAGGGGTGGATGGACGCGGGTTCGAATCCCGCACATGACTATAACTTTTTCTCTCATAAATTTGTAATTTTGTAACGATTTTATATTTACTTATAAATATATAGATTTTCGGACTTGTTATTTTAACACGTTTTCTACACGTCGAACAATCTAAGGCCTTTTTTTGAAACTCCTACTCAACGTAATAATGTAATCCGCAGAGCATGCGTTATTGCAAACATAAAAATATTAAATTATAGGGTTGCGTCATCATTAACAAGTTCAAAGCTAATTGCAAAATTAGTTTTGTTTTTAGTACAACGTAAGTTGAAATACAGATGTCGCTTCATCCCAATACGATGGTTAAAGAACGATAGGAAATATTTGAGTTATGACTCACTGTCATATTAGCTCAATTGGATTAGAGCATAGCCTGGCTATATAAAGGGGTGGATGGACGCGAGTTCAAATCCCGCACACGATAAAATTTTTCTTATCGTAAATTTATTATTTTGTACTATAAACAATTTACACCGCGTATATTTATCATTATGTTTTCAAATTTAAGTTCATATAGTAAAATAATTAAATGTCATGCAATGTGACATTAAAAGACACATACAAATACCTACTATAACAACTTACCAGTAAAGGCGTTTGAGGAGCAATAACAGATCCAATCCTTCCAATGGAGGAACATAAAACCTGCATGGAGTTTCTTGTATATGTTGGGAACAATTCCATGGTATACAAGTATGTGATTCTTAAGCACATAGCAGACATAAGCTTGCTGACAACATAGACGGTCACTGAAAACCACGGGTATTCTGTAAGAATAAAAATAAATAATGATTTTTGTGGATCTAAACATAATAAACTGCCATTATTTTTTAATTTCTGGCCACTTGTTTAGAGCAGTTGTGAAGTTGTAAATCTAAATTGAGCACATTTTCGCGCATAAATAGTTACTCTAATTTAAAGCGTTATTAAATAGCACTTTTTCTTGTCATCATTCATTTTTCACTCACAAAGGCCTAGGAAATGAATGATGGGTCATGAGAGTAATATATATATATATACCTTTTATGATTAGTGTCGCATATATACCACAACAACTTTCAGATCATTATAATAAAAAATATTGTGATCAATATTAAATTTATTTCATTTTATGCTTAATAACCTTCCCAATTAGATAGAATATAATATATATTAGGAGGAATTAAATCTAAAGCAAAGTAAAGGATTATCTGAACTGTAGTAATTAAAATCGTATTTCACGTTTAATAAGGTCTTGAGATACATTTATAATTCATTTTGATAAATAAATTACGATAGTTTATAGAGTTTATAATAGCTAGGACAATATACATTAATATTTTGAGTTTTGATTATTTAGTACCTATAGTAGGATTTCCGTGAGTATAAAGTATTATTTCACTATCTTAGTATAAATATACTAAATATATAATAGCATAATAAATATATAATACAACTATAGTTCGGTAACTGGTTACGCCGTTTTTCATAGCTGTGTCACGCAAGTTGAGGTGTACGCCATCTAGGGGTGGGCGCACCAGGTTTAGCCGACCACGCTAACCCAACGGTGAGGTAACAGCCAACTACCGCGCCGCGACCCCTACCTTGACATTGAATGTCACTCCGTCGAAAGATCGCAACGCTTACGCACCCCCGCATCAACTGTTTTACCTGCTCCCGCGCAATCTAACGGACATTTTATTTCTAAAGTGCTACCTCTGAACTTTACCGCTTTTTATGGAGCTTACATCATTTCACGCGCTGTGTTACTGTAGCCTAGCAACTGTGGACATTTGTGATAGTGATAAGTTGCTTGGATTTCACTCCGCCGCCTCGCCATTGCCTGGATGCTGATACAGAACCCGCCATACGGAAAGCAGTTTAGCAACGCCAGGTTAGTGCTCATTCCCTATTTTGGTGTATTTCCTTCTCTTGTGTGACACAGCATTTATTTCTCGTATATACCACCCGCATCCGCATTTAATTTTGTGATCTTTCCATCCGCGTCAACATAATTTCTGGTCCATTTCGAACCGGATATAACCAGCTAACGCTCACCTACTATCGTTTGGGCATAACTTTCAACAATTATCTTACATATACATACCCTTCTAAATCATAATAGAAGCTAAATTCATATAAATTCCTTTAAAATATTAGTACGCTTATTACTGTAACTTCTCGTAACACCGTAACTTCGCAGTACGCAAAAATTACGGTACGCATATCTCGCTTATTTTTCGCATTATATCTATGAGTTATATATAAATTCCAATAGTTATACGTCTTTAACGCATATGTTTGTTCAATTACATCGAAAACATCGCATTATTACAAATACACTTTCAAACAATTCGTCGTAACATCGAAGCCGATTCTACCCACATTCCGAAGTCGTGTCGAAATCATATCATTGTTTATTCATGTAATAGAACTGTATTTAGAATCTTTTTGAAATGTCTTCGGAGGCTAAAATAAAAATAGTACATGCTAAAAAAGAAGCAATATTCGCACATATTAATACTTTATATAATTCCGCTAAGAAAATAGTGCCATCAGCTGATGTTGACACTAGATGTAAGCAGGACTTTTTAGCCGCTTCGTCGAATATTGACAAATTATATAGCAATTTTAATGATGTATGTGATCAACACAATACATTATTATTAGAAGTGAACCCTAAACATGAACTTAACTTTAATAATTGGAATGCCTTTGAAACTTTATTTTCTTTCGTTCAACATACTCGCTCGAGTTTAATAGATACTCGTCGCGCTATCTCCGCAGCTGATAAGCCTACCTCGAACAACTGTCGTTTGGCACCACTGGAGTTAGTAGAATTTTCTGGTAATCCCGAATCTTGGCCGCTATTCTATCATAGTTTTAAGGCCAATGTTCATGATAACACATTATTGACTGACGCACAAAGAGTACAATATTTGGTGGGAAAATTGAGTGGAAACGCCCTCAATGTCTTTGCTGGAATTATACCTAATGAATCTAATTATACCACGATATGGAATTCTTTAGTGGCTAAATACCAAGATAAGAGGTTATTAGGATCAATGTACCTTAATAACATACTCGATATTAAACCTACTTCTGGTTCACCTACGCAATTAAATAACTTTATCGAACGAGTTAATTCATCTATGTCCGCTTTAAAACAATTAGAAATTATTGATTTAACTGATTTCATTCTTACGCACCTCGCACTTAAAAAGATAGACACTCAATTAGTTCAAAGTTTTGAGCTATCTGTCCGCGATAAAGATATACCAACAAGTAGTGACTTAGTGAATTTTATTCGTCATCATATAAAGGTGATGGAACGCACCGCTGCTGTTCGGCAGAATATATCCCAGCCGCAGGGGAATTCTGCAACTCGTTCACGTCAACAAACATCATCATCAAAATTTACGCATACTTTTGCTATTACGGAAACTAACAATGACAAACCTGCTTGTATGTTTTGTAAAACTTCGCATCATATTTATATCAATGCACCGCATTTCACAAATTACCCGTAAAGGAACGTTTTAATTACATTAAAAACAACAAACTGTGTATCAATTGTTTCAGTACAAAACATACAACAATTAATTGTGGTTCGCATAACACTTGCAAACAGTGTCATAAAAAACATCACTCATTGTTGCATTTTGAGAATCCGCTTACATCGAACCGTAGTGACGGGGTTCAGAATAGATCGCCTGCCGTGCTCGCAAACGCAATGGCTCGCGGCTCCGGTACGGATCGCAAGTTATCTTCGTGCGCGCAGCCTGCCACTATGCCAGCGGCGCACACTAACATTTCAGATACGAGCACTTCACGCGTTTCTGACGCTACGAATAATAAACGCTCGGACACACTTACCTTGCATTCATGCAGTAATGATATTCCTAATAAACAAACCCTAGATAAGACATTTGTTTTACCTACAGCGCAAGTACTTGTGCCTTCTAACGGGAAACGAATTATTATACGATGTTTGACAGATAGTGCATCTGAAAATAATATTATTACGCTCGCATGTTGCCATAAATTAAACTTAGATATTTACCCACTTGTAAATACCTCTTTAAAAACAGTTGGGTCGATAGCGGCACCAATTAAAGGTTACGTATCACTCACTATTCAATCGCGCGTTTCTGACTCTCAATATAATTTGACGCTGCTAGTCGTTGATCATATTACTGATCAACTACCTACGCGCGTGGTCCACGCTTCTATGGTGGATTACTTTAAGGACTTACCACTCGCTGATGAATGTTGGAACTCGCCCGGGGATATAGACGTTATTCTCGGTGCTCAGATGTTTGCATTTATTTTACTCGGTGGTAAAATTATACCACCCCCGCTTACTCGATCATCTGATTCTTCGGATACCTCTCGCTCTGTGCCTTATGCTCTTGAAACAACGCTTGGCTATATTGTCATGGGAGAGATACCTGCTATCAACCCTGACAATATAGTCTGGTCCTTCGGTCCTTTGGTGAATGAACTAAATAAAAACATCGTAAAATTCTGGGACCTTGAAGAGGTGCCCTCCGTTAATATTATAAGTCCGGAAAATCAAGATTGTGAACAAATGTATCGGTTAACGAAATCAAGAAGTTCTTGTGGTCGTTATATTGTTTCGCTCCCTTTTAAAGGTGACCCTATATCTTTGGGTGATTCTTTCACTCACGCGCAACGACGATTCACTGCCTTAGAACGCAAATTTAATGCACTTCCCGCACTTCGTCAGGCATATAATGATGTCATCTCTGACTATATGCACAAGGGTTATTTGACTGAAATACCCTACTCTTCAGCTGCTTTAGCTGAAGGCTATTTTATACCGCATCACGCCGTTGTTCGTCCTGACAAGGCAACAACAAAAACGCGCATTGTTTTAGACGCTAGTGCTAAAACCAACACTGGCATATCGCTCAACGATTTGTTACACGTAGGTCAGAATCTACAGACTGATTTATTTGCACTATTATTAAAATTTCGCTGCTTCAAAGTTGCCATAACTGCTGATGTGCAACAAATGTATTTGAGAATATATTTAAAGGAAAATGACCGCAAATATCAGAAAATACTGTACCGGTTTAATGAAACTGAACCTTTACGCATTCTGCAATTCAATTCAGTCGCTTTCGGTCTTCGATCTAGTCCGTTTCTGGCAATGCGAACTATTCGCCAGTTAGCTGAGGATGAACGCGAACGCTTTCCTCTTGCTGCAGAGGTCGCCACTCAAGAACTGTACATGGATGATTTGACTACATCAGTACAGTCTGTTGAGGACGGCATTCATTTAGCAGATGAGTTAGGCGCATTATTCAAAGCCGGTGGATTCAACCTTACCAAATGGGCTAGCAACTCGCCTGAACTGCTTGCTCACCTACCTGAATCACATCGCGCGTCTATTGAGTTCACTAACGACAGTGATACATTGAAGGTTTTAGGTTTAAAATGGACACCTACTAGTGATACGTTTTCGTTCACAACATCTAACGCTTCAGTAGGTAACACGAAACGTGCAATACTGTCGACTATCGCTCGTTTATTTGACGTGCTAGGATTCGCTGCGCCTGTCATACTCTATGCCAAACTCTTATTGCAAGAGCTTTGGCTCGCAAAGGTAGGGTGGGATCAAGAACCACCTGAAAGTATTGTGCAAAGTTTCATTCAATTTAAAAATGAATTACCATTGCTTTCAAACCTGCAAATACCTCGTCATTTAGGTATTTCAGCAGGTTGTGTCCTTAACATTGTGGCGTTTGGAGACGCCAGCCTTAAAGCCCTCGGATGCGTGCTCTATTTACATGTGACACATCCAAACCGCGACATATCAGTCCATTTGATATGCTCCAAGTCCAAAGTGGCTCCGCTTAAGACAGTTACGCTAGCAAGGCTCGAATTATGTGCTGCGCTACTTCTCGCTAAACTTGTTAAACAAGTATATACATCATTCAATGATCGCTATCCTATTCATGATATTTTTGCATTCTCTGACTCTACGATTGCTCTGACTTGGATTCAGTCATCACCGCATCGATGGCAGACATTTGTTGCCAACCGCGTTAGTAAAATACAGGAGCTTCTACCTCCTGACCGCTTTTTCTACATAGAAGGATTAAATAACCCTAGTGATGTCATATCACGAGGTTCTCTACCCTCGCAATTGAATGACCACCCGCTTTGGTGGCATGGTCCATCATGGACACGTCTTCCGACCGCTGAATGGCCTATCGTGCCATTTGATACCTCTCGCGCTGAAGGTTCTATACCTGAAATCAAAAACACTGTTACTCTTACCACCATATCCAATGTGGATAACTCACCGCTTCAAGAGCTTACGCTCCGGGTATCTTCCTGGAAAAAATTGTTACGCATTACGGTTTACGTTCTCCGCTTCATACATAAACTGCCTAGCTCACCTTCAATTGAAGTATCTGACATTGAGGCTGCAGAAGTAGTAATTCTTCGCAATTTACAAAGCAAATACTTTGCTGATGAAATCAAAAATATTAAAAAAGGCAACTTACCTTCGCCTGCTTTAAGAAAACTTCACCCATTTGTAGATGACCTTGAACTGGTCCGCGTTGGTGGCCGGTTGACTAATGCTAATATACCGTATGAAAGTCGCCATCCAATCCTTCTTCCCCGCCGTCATCATATAGTTAATCTCATAATTGACGATAGTCACCGCTCCAATTGTCACACTGGATCACATTTGCTCATGTCTTTATTAAGACAACGTTACTGGATCATCTCCGCTCGTAATATTATTCGGCAACGAATACGCCAGTGCAATTTTTGCTTCAAAGTTGCGCCGATGCATCCATCACCTATTATGGCTAGCCTTCCTCCCGCGCGCTTGCAAGAAGCTAAAGCCTTTACTAATACGGGTATTGATTTTAGTGGCCCAATAAATATTACTCTCGCGCGCAAACGTGGTGTTAAAAGCCAAAAGGCTTACATCTGCATTTTTGTATGTTTAAGTACAAAAGCACTACACATTGAAATCGCGTCAGATCTCAGTACAGAAACGTTTTTAGATGCTCTCAAACGTTTTCTGTCTCGAAGAGGACCAGTAGCGTGCATATATTCCGATAATGGAACTAATTTTATCGGTGCTAAACGACAATTGGATGAGTTGTACACTTTCTTGTCTTCTAAAGATACTTCCACCGCATTCCAAGCTGAATTAAATAATCGCAGGATCCGTTGGGTCACGATACCACCTAGAGCACCCCACTGGGGAGGTATTTGGGAAGCTAACATTAAGTCTGTCAAATCTCACCTATTTCGCTGTATTGGCAAACAATTATTGTGCTATGAAGAACTTTTAACAGTTTTAGTTCAAATTGAATGTCTGTTGAATTCGCGTCCATTGTGTATGCTGTCCGATGAACCTCACACAATTTTGACTCCCGCGCATTTCTTAAATACAACACCTTTACAATCGTTACCCGCATATGAAGTTAATGAATCAGTCAGCCTTCACAATAAGAAGAAGCTTTTGGACAGCTTAGTCCAGAGTTATTGGAAAAGGTGGCACGTAGATTACTTACACACGCTTCAATTGAGACAGAAATGGAATACGCCTGATGTTCCCATTCGACCAGGTACACTTGTTCTCATTCATCAAGACGATACACCGCCACTTAGGTGGCCAACTGGTATCATTGAACAAACATATCCCGGTAAAGACGGAATAACTCGTGTCGCGTTAGTGCGTATTGCAACGGCCATATTCAAGCGTCCAGTTGTAAAGTTGTGTCCCCTTCCATCTCAATAATTTACACTCTTCATCCACATTTGTATAAATTTAAATATGACAATTATAATATAGTATTACCTTTTACATCCGCATAAAATAATATATAAAAATTATATCTACATATTCGCCATACTCACCGCTCGTCCATTTTTTATCTCTTTAATATATTGTCGCATTGTTTTTTTTTTCGTTGAAAATCTTATAGACTTTCAAGCCGGGGAGTATGGTTACGCCGTTTTTCATAGCTGTGTCACGCAAGTTGAGGTGTACGCCATCTAGGGGTGGGCGCACCAGGTTTAGCCGACCACGCTAACCCAACGGTGAGGTAACAGCCAACTACCGCGCCGCGACCCCTACCTTGACATTGAATGTCACTCCGTCGAAAGATCGCAACGCTTACGCACCCCCGCATCAACTGTTTTACCTGCTCCCGCGCAATCTAACGGACATTTTATTTCTAAAGTGCTACCTCTGAACTTTACCGCTTTTTATGGAGCTTACATCATTTCTCGCGCTGTGTTACTGTAGCCTAGCAACTGTGGACATTTGTGATAGTGATAAGTTGCTTGGATTTCACTCCGCCGCCTCGCCATTGCCTGGATGCTGATACAGAACCCGCCATACGGAAAGCAGTTTAGCAACGCCAGGTTAGTGCTCATTCCCTATTTTGGTGTATTTCCTTCTCTTGTGTGACACAGCATTTATTTCTCGTATATACCACCCGCATCCGCATTTAATTTTGTGATCTTTCCATCCGCGTCAACAGTAACATTTCATAAAATTTATAAATAAATAAGTACCGAATAAAGTATCAGCTAGACTGTACTATTGATTCCCCTTTTTATAACTGCTAAGTTAAGTACATGTTTATAAAAATAGGCATAGTTTGTTATAAAATATTTTGTTAGGACTATAACATAGAATCCATTTGGATAGATAGGTCATATCATTTCCAACATTAGACCCAGAGAGCAGCCGGGAGAAAAGGATTCATTTCAGCTCCTGATCTGATATAAAACCAATAACAAGGAGTATGTTACGAGTAAATAAGTAAGGTATTACAGGTAAATTTACTCAAGGCATCTGTATTATAGCTTTAGGACTATGATAGGGAGTAACTGCAAATCGATATCTTAGGAGAGCGTGCTTTACACTGTCTTATAGGCTTATAACAAAAATATGGGACCTAGATTTTACAAGTCTTTACATGGTTGTGCCTAGTTGCGGCAGTACAAAACGTCCCAAAACACGCCCGTATATATATAGCGCTAATCGCTATCAGAATCAGATCGGCTTCACAGTCTGAATCAGGGTAATTTAGGTATTTCAAGCCCTGAAATCACTTCGGTGGACGCTATGTCGCGTTTTAGATTCCCTAGACGTTTGTTGGGTATTGGGGAGATGCTTTTCCTACCACATAAAATACAGCATTCTTGTATTGAATCCTGTCACTTGCTAAGAATGTTCTAAATATAAACAACTCTTACATATATATCTTATGAATCAAACAATATATAATAGATATAAAGTATAAATTAATTATTTTAATTAATTTACTTATTGACCTCTCCTAATTAAAGCAAGCCAGGAGGAACATAAAGTGATTATTTATTGTCATTCAGCCTAATGTACTGACATAAAACTTGCGTAATATCATGACAGTAAGAAACTCGTATTGTAATATGGCACGGGAGCAAGCAAGCGGGATAATGGTACTAGCCGAAAATGATACACAGTTGTAAAGGGAATAATTGACGATTTTAAATCAGGGTTCCTGTGAACCCAAACACGAGTTCAGACACTGGTGGTAGGTGTATCCATTGACAAGATTGCGGCACCGCCGCCGCACGGCTTTTCAGTGGGGTCGCATGAAGAAGTTGAAGTTAGGTTGTTAATGCAGAGGCCTGCGAGCTGCCTCCCTTAAACTGGAATTCCAGGGGCGTTTCTGCCCTATATTTTGTTACCTCAAGTATTCATTTTGGTAAAAATATAAAATATGGATGTTCCGTGACTTGACTCCTTCACTCCATCTCTGCATGGAGCTGATGGTCTGACTCCTTCAGACCATCAGCTCCATTGCATCGTGGGTAACAAGAATGACTTATGTCGAGTACCCGACCATGTCTTTCTAACCTATGTGAAACCTACGTCTATGATTTGAGACAAAAACTAAAAATAAAACGAAGCTAGCTTCCTTTGTTTTTTTAAAGGTTATATAAAAATACTTACTTAAATATTTATCTTAATTTAATTAACAGCTTACAACCATTGATGCTATAAGGCTAATTAGAAATACAATAAAAATATCTCCTATGGGAGCTTGTTGTTTCCAGAGATAATATGGTTACAAGGTCGGGCTACATTGTTTTTGAGAAAACTATAATTACGGGTTTTTCGAACAAACAATCGTATAATATGGACAGTTTAAGTATAGGCGAATTTATTAAAGCAAAAACCTGATATGGTGTAGGGCAAATAACGCCGTTAGGAATGCAAGTTGTTTACATTATTGACAAAATATTCTTGTGTGTTGTTCGTCCAGAAATGTACCGACTTCAACACGAATCGATACATGCTGGGAAACGTTATAAAATGTAGTATTAGTGTTATTATTATTATCGTTTCAAAAGTTGCGATACGGTATAAAATGGTAAAATTAACGAAAATACTTTCCCTTCATAGATCCGCGTGACTCCTGCGCATATTATAATAGCAAACGTTTTTTGTATAATATGTCGATCTGAATTTTGTAAGGTGAGGATATTTAGCCACAGTAGTGTGATTTTGATAAATAACACTACAACCTTGACTCGAACCTCTTCCTCTGCAACGCTGTGGAACCGGCACCCGCACAGTGAATCCATGGAATATCGAGTGATTAAGGTTAGTGATATTACCGAACATTTTATTAATTTGATCTGATTGTGATGTGAAATGCTAAATCGATGCTATTTGACTACCTGTTTCGATTTATTGATTCCTTTAACACATATTATGTTTAAGTAATTCCAATTACCTATACTTTACTTCTTTATTATACTCGTACTTTACTATCATGTACTGTAATTTACGTAAGTATTGCTATACATACGTACTGTGCTATAACTACGTAGGTTCTGTATGATACGTCCGTCTTGTAATCTAAGTACGTATTTACCAGTTTTATGAATTTTCCTTATTTTAAGGGACTCACCTGTCTGATAGTGGGCCCACAATAAGAAGTCCCACCATGTAGCCGAAGCTGTGGGCGGTGCCCACTAATGTCCTCTTCCATTCCTGACCGCCAACTGGAACTGTACACGACATATGTGTTAACAAAATTGTAGGATATTTCAATAAACTTTTTTTTATACCTATTTGTAAATATGATTATAAGTTCTACATGACTGTAATATTGCGATCAGCGGGACTAACGGGAGTGGAGAGGTAGTGAAGAACGCCGACTATTATGTAACTTTTAGCTACTATGATATATGCGTCTACACATATATTTTAGTAAAATATATGTGCAGGCGCATTTCACAAAGCAGATTAAAATCTCTTCAATTCTGTACCAATATAGAAAGTATAAACGTCAAACCGTGTTGTTAATTCTTTGATAATTTAACAACGATTGGTTTCCAGTATTACCTTCAATTGTATTTTGATAGCTCTATTTATAAAAAAACATAACCCGTCTAATTCAAAAATATTTAAATTCTATATATACTCGTAACTATATAAATTAAATCCTGACACTCTGACTGACTGAACCGGTGGTCGCAAAGACTTGCGATTCTGAGGGTGTATTTGTATTGATGCGCAAGAGTGTAAGGATTTATTGAAATTCAATCCCTAAGGGGGTGAAAATATGTGAAAACATTTGTATGATAGTTGATTGATTTTTAAATACAGTTCTGAAAATTAGTGCTTAGATAGTTCATCCCAAATAAAAAATGACGTATCAAACATTTTTTTGACAGGATGATTGAAATGGGTGAACTTGAGTGACATTTTGTATGGAAAGTCATTATTTTTGAAGTAATAGTTATAAAAATTGATATCTGGATAGCCATTTAAAACAAAAACGTGCCCCAATAAAATTTTTGCTAGGGTTGATTAGAAGGGGCGAAATGGAGGAGGCAAGTTTGTCATCTGAACCTAAACCGCTGCGCGCTGGCGCTCGGCCTGTCCATCTTTCATGTTGACGTATCTTTTGAACCGTAATAGGCAGACACTTGTAATTAAAACAAATAATGTTTAATTAAAAAAGAAAAAAAAACAAGCTTACTTACAAACCTTACTTTAAAACTCAATATTATTATTGCATTACAAATTTACGAGAGGAAAAATTATAGTCAAGTGTGGCATTCAAAGTCACGCCATGTTATAATATTATTATAACCGGGGCATGCTCTGACCATTTATTAAGCTACTCGTAACATAACATATTTTTTATCGTTACCTTTAACTATCGTATGGGGATGGAGCGACACCTATAGTTCAACTTGCGTTGTACTACAAATAATACTAATTTTGCAATTAGCTTTCGTGTTAATAATGACGCAGCCCTATAATTTTAATATTTTTATTTTTATAATAACGCATGCTCTGCGGATTACCCTTATTTTACCCGATTATTGCCATAGGGGTGGGTGGCGCATAACTATATTTTTTCCGCTCGTAAAATTGTAATTTTGTAATGTAATCCGCAGATCATTTTAAACAAAATTATTATTTAGATGTAGGATTCTGGATTTAGTAGCAGATACCTAAAGTTGATCAACTATTTAAGTTACACTGTGACGTTAATAGCGTGCGGCTGGGGACAGCGAGCTAGCGACCTGAGTCCTGACGCGCGCTGTGCGACGAGCGCAGCGCTGCGAAGTGTCAATAGCCCGCAACTCTCGCTCGCTAAATTTGCCTACTGATTGACTAAAACCGGGCCTTAATCTGAGGGCAGGAACAGGGGAAGATGAGTTTGATCGCAAGCTCTTCACATCACGCCATATATCGCTGGTAGGATTGTCGACTCTTTTCAACTTGCAGTGCCATATGTAGTCATTGTACTTTTGCAACACTGTCATGATTTTGAACTGAAGATGACGAACCTATTGATTAATTTTCTTACGTATATAAGAGTTGGGTTCCACAGCAGCATACTTACGGAGACGATTTTTTAATTGTATGGCCCTAATATGACGAGGTAAAGTGGTGTTCCAGGGCTTGAGAATAGATTATGTCGGAATACAGCTATCACGAGCATTGATTATTACATTTAGAAGGTCAGCGATTGTTACATCTAGCGTCTCTCTCGTCTTTTGTTTGAAATGTTAGTGCTTTTTATATTGTCTCTATTAATTAATTGACAAAAGTTAGGCCAATCGGCTTTAGAGTAATTCAACCTTGTGATTGGGGATTTATTAACTTGAACATTGAAGGTAGCATAAACTGGTAAGTGATTAGAGGACAGGGCTGCGGTATTGTCAGTATTTCATTGAGAGAATGTAAGTTTTTAGTTAGGAGTAGGTCAGGAGTTGATGGTTCAAATTCGCCACCACAATTTACCAGAGTGGGGTCTAGGGGACTATGGATAACAAACTCACTTACATGCATATGCTCATAAAACTTGCTGCCATTTATTTATTTTATTTATTTAAACCATGGCGATTAAGTGAACCTTGGAACCAGTATGCATGTTTGGCATTAATGTCACCTATGATGATGACTTGTTTACCCATAGCCAAAACTAAATCAAGATCGTTCGTAATTAACGGTAAATTAGGTGATTGATAGACCGAAAATAATATTATTATGCTGCCACTGTAAAGTCTTAGCTATATGCCTATAACTTCAAGGTTCATAGTCACTGGCAATGAAATTAGACTATGATCTACCTCAGTTCGAAGTTCGAACAAGTATAGCTACACCTTGGCCAGTCCCATTACAGTGTTTGTCCCTGTGATGGCAAGTAAATCCGGGGATAGTAAAGTTAAAACGATCAGTCGAGTCTCACAAACTGCAATAATATCAGCTCATTTACCACAAGATACGTAAATTCAAATAGCTTGCGATAAACGCCATCAGCGTTCCAATAAACTACGAGCAGCTTTTTGTTACTGCACATAATGACCTAGGTGAGTTAGTATTAATATGCATAAAATTTTTTTTTAGCTTATCTTAATTTTGAGTTGTGTAATTAATATATACCTATTATATTTAAGGGTTCATTCTATAAATTATACACTTTGAAAACACGATTACTTAAAATTTTCTCGATGGATAAAAAAAACCAAAGTTACTTCTAAAAAACGGAATAAACCCTTAGTACGGCGTAAGTACTTAATGGAGTGTCATCCGTATTTGAATGATAAAAAAAAAACAACATGTTTTCTATAACGTATACACATTACATTTTTCAAATAGGTATTTGTTTTGAAATACTCAAATTCATGTTCCGCCCAATTTAGTCAGAGCCGCGACGCTTTGTCCCTATTCGCTTTAGTAATTCTTAGGCCGTCGGACGGGGACGGATGCTGTGGGCGTGCTTTACTTACGCCCACATACGCGGCGCGCCTAATAAGCTCGGTGCGCCCTTAAGGGCAAGACCGTAGTCAAAATAATTTCTAATTCGGGCGGAGCTAATAGAAATGGGTGTTTACTTTTAACTCATAAAAATAGTCAGTCGCACGGCGGCACTAGACGCCGTACCACGGATAGCGTCGCTAAAATTGTAGAGTTTCGTGCGCTATTAGAAGCGGCAGAACAGAAGTGTAGATAACAACATTTTTATCTGCAGTTACTGTGAACCTCTAAGGTAAAAAAATATTATCACTTGTAGTAGGTAATGATATTTTTTTAATAGACTAAGCGAAGCGAGGTCTCGGTGGAGGTCTGAGCAGTGTATATATCCCCGTCAATAAATCTCGATTGCCTGAATCGATCTTCATGAAATTTGGTAGAAAGGTGTCTATCTTGCATATCAACATAATTTGCAAGTAAGAACCTGTAAGAGCTTAATTGGTTTGTGGTTTGCTGAGATTATAGGGTCCATAAAACGAAGTTGTAATTTAAAATTCAAAAGTATTATCTCAATATTGTGCTCAAAAAAGTATTATGACTTCATGAAGCGGTACGAAACCACAGTAATATTATCTATACAGTATTTTAACTCGGCCCTGCCCTCGAAATAACTACCTACAGCCGCGCGGTACGTAAACATGCGATAGGGCTGCCCGCATTTGAATAACATTTGCCTACTTTGTGTTTCCATTTTGTTTTGTGATTGTAAATATACTTTTTTTATATAAGCAAACTAGTGATTCGCCCCGGTTTCACACGGCTATTTAACAAAAAAATCATAACTTATAAATTAAACATATAAAAAAACAGTTATTGTGACATAGCTGTAATAGTTAGACTTATAGTATTGCGGACTTTTTATTGATGTCTTCTATAAAATTGTAGTATATCACTTGGCTCTATTTTCAATAATTTACGCAGCGTATGCGATATACCTAACGATTTATTTTGGTATTTTTTTCGCACTTTATGTTACGTTATCGAAGTTTACATACGACCTAACTTTTTGAAAATCTTCTATAGCCTATGTTCATCAAGGATAATGTTGGATCCTCATGGTGAAAGAATTTTTCAAATCGGTCCATTAGTTTCAGCCTATTCAATGCAAACAAACAAATGCCTAATCAAATCTTTCCGCTTTATTACCTATATTAGTTTAGATAAAATACTTTGTAAATTGAATAAAAAGTGTGTAAAAATGTGTGTTGTTTTGGATTGGTAGTAAAAAATATTTGCACCTCGACTGAAACGTACGAAATGCTTTATTATTGAATTTTAAAGTATAAAGCTTAATCAAAAATTGTTTTTGCAAACATGGACAAGGTGGAGGACAGGGAATATGTTTTACTTAGTTATAGATACCTGCAGCTATTTTACAATTAATATGTTTGGTTTGGACGAATTCATGCAACCAAAAACAGCACAATATACCTACTCGTCATATTAAATATGTACTTGAACTTATAGGACGTTATCCGCACCAACCACTGGGTTACTGTCAAATACTTACCAACTCTAAAACAGAAACTTGCAATTTTACTCTTGATCATATTTCTATATATCTATAGATAAATAAATATTATGCATAGGTATAATTTCAGTTATAGAAAGTCATTTTGCAATTTTAGAGTTTATTTATGAGATAACATAATAAATACAAATAATAATAAAATAAAAGTTAAAAATTTTAATAGAAGTATAATCCCAATACAAAAGATAACTGTAATGAAACCGCCATATAAAATTCACCCTACCGCTACTAAAAGTGGTACAGGCAGAATCGTACCAAGTTTCTGAGTCACAATGGTTAAAGAACCCCACTCGTAGGTGCTTCGGTTATCGCGGCCATTCATCATGGAGACCAGTTCAAAATATGGAAAATAACTCCCAAGTCAGACCTCAGCCTTCAGCCTCGCAAGTCACTCACACGAATCGGACTGCAGCCTCGCCTTGCACTCGCCCTTTGAACTCACGCACTATCCGTGCTCTAAATGTAGTATGATGAATAAGAAGAGCTCGTAGGGCAAATCCAGAATGTTGGAATTCAAGATAGCCCCCATACAAAGTACTCCGATCACACTGAACCCAGCTTTACTTCAGATTTCCCATTATTATCATATCACGAAAAGCACTTTATTTTCAATTTAGATTACTTTCTTTCCCCATGACTCCTTCCCATAGAACAATTTAAGTCAATGGTTTCAAAACATCTATGTATGGCGGCCATCTTAAAAAATGATATCATGGAAAAATAAATTCTAAATTCGGAATAACGACGCCTAAAACCACCCAGATATTGATTTTCAGACGGATCGGAGCAACTTGAATTTTACCTGCCATCTTGAATATGTTATTTTGGTTTTTGTCAAGTCTCATTCGACTGCTGCCATTAAAAGTTGTATGAGAAGAATTGTACCGGGTCACTTGCCTAAGGAACCCCACTTATTAAAATATATAAAATAAAATTATTAGAGGTAGTACGAAAGAACAGCGGAGTCATACAGATGTAACACACATTTAAATCCGACTAACTACATTTTAAGTATTAAAGTCAAAGGGATAAAAGAGATATAGGTAAGTTCCCTTTATTTGAATGATTGGATATATAAATACCTAGAAAGTAGTTGGTCGTCGCGGAAAGTGTGTTAAGGGCATTGGGAATAGGTTCTCATTTAATTGTACAGTAACCTAATAATAACAAAATGAAATATTTTACCAAGGGTTAAAAATCTAGATACCTACTAAAATAGGAATTAACAATGCCGTGTCTGAACTTTAATCAACTCGCTCAAAAAAGTTATTATAAAGATTTTATAAATCAATATAAACAAAAGTACTTCCCCAATAAATGTTTTACTTGCGTTTCAATAATTTATGAGTTCCAAATTAACGTATGGTAAAAAAATATTGTAATATTTCGTAAAATAAATGCACGAAAATGATGGCGTAACGAACGGCACAGATCCCACGTCCAAACGGCCCGAGCGCTGCGGGCAGACTGATTTTCGTTGCGATTTCTTCTCGCGATCAAAGAATTTTGTGGCAAAAATTCATAAAAATGTTTTCAACACAAGTTAGTAAGTAGTTCATTAGAGTATATTATTAGCTATTTAAAAAAAAAAGAAACATTGCATTTAATTCAACTATGCCTCTTAAATTAACAAAAAAACAATCTAAAAAGGGTCGTCGATTACAATTTATTACAGAAGAACTAATTGGTTTCAATAAAAATTAATCAACTAATTCACTCAATAAAGAAATAAAGAATATGATATATTTTTTTCGCACATTTTGAACTCATGGTTTCAGTACAAGAAGATTCCAAAAGTGCGCATTTCACTACGGTGATCCCCTTAAGCCGTCGGTCCCGGTTGTTGCCTAAGGATGGCAGTCGTTACAGCATGGTGGTAGAACATTTTGCGAATGCCAGCCTGGCTAGCTTCCACCCTCAAGTGGAAAATCTGTACCACTCTCACGTGCCAAGCACCTAATACTGTGTACCGGCAGGTGTCCTAGAGAGCCAGTCGGTAATTCTAGATTAGCCTGAACAATATCTTCATCCAGATCATCGCTTACCATCAGGTGAGATAGTGGTCAAAGGTTAGCTTATTAGCTATAAATATAAAAAAAAAATGTTATTAAAAGATAAAATCTTTATATATAAAAATTACGTGTCACGTTGTTTGTCCGCGAAGGACTCCTAATGAACTACTGAACCAATTTTAAATTTGATTTGCACACCGTATGCACGGTAATATTACCTACATAGGATAAATAATATTACCATGTTGTGTGCATTTTGATCCAAATTGAAAGATAGGATAGCTTACATCTCAATTTATGGTCGTAATTACCCGTGTGAAGCCAGGGCGCGCCGCTAGTATTATATAAAAAGAATGACTGCAAGTTTTTTGCGCGTTCATTTCGAAGTAGTGGCCTTTTATTTTATACTGATCGTGGCTATCTATTAGTAAAAAGTTATAATTGATCTTCAGAAAAGAGGTATATCATCGATGCGATCTATCAGGCACAAAGCGGTCGCGCGTTCAGCGTTCGCTGCATTGTTTTGCGAATCGTACACATTTTGATCCTAAAAGCATTCTGAGCTATGAATTAATCCGAAAATTTATTGCGAACAGCGAACTGTTGTGTGGACCTATTCAGTTGTCTTAAAAAAAAACAACTTATGGACACACACACATTTATTTTATTAAAAAAAAAAAATATTAATATACACTTGACTTTTGAAGTTCCCGCAACTCACTTTTAACTACTAATTTGGGCAGAGGTTCCACCTGAAGGGTATACTGGTACTGAGTCTGGTGACTCCTGGAGTTATCACAATAAATCTGAGCACTTAATTTTGGAAGCCACCGTTTATATAGAGAAAAATACTGCTGACACCGCGTAAATAGGTTTGTGAGGGATTCGGGCCTAGGTCAGCAATATATTAGGTGTAACACCTTCCTCCTTTAGAACGGAACATCCGAAATTAAGGATAGGATGTGAGTAGAAAATAAGTTATAGAAATAGTAATAAAGAAATCATTAAGACGTTATAGTAAGGGACTTGTGAGATGCAAGGACTTTACAATAGAATTTATATTTAAAGGAATTAGATTTAGGAAATAGGAATAGCATTAAAAACAATTGAGTCATTAACATAGTAATTATCATTAGGTATTTATACTTCACTACAACAATAATCAAAACACACATTAGCAGAAATGAAACAATAATATCAAATTACACGTTATCATTTTAAACACAAGTGACTGTATAAAGTTAGAACTTATACATTTAAAACTAAGAAAGTTGCATAGAATAGGAACTTGGAAAATATTTCAAGTTTGCAAAGATTTAGAATTTTTACTTAAGAAAATGGTAAGTTATTGTATAAAGAATTAGCATTATCATAATTAACAATTATCAAGCATTAGGTATAGTATATTAGTGTATAAAGTAGCACATTATAGTAATACGACATAGCATTAGGATTTAGAAACTTTATTAGATATAGAAAATAAGGTAAAGACAGGGATATAAAACATTAATTAAAATCAAGGTTTCTCCTCAGAGTTCTTGGTGAAGATGATGATTCAGAAGTTAGTTCGAGATCTGACATCTCAATGCTCGTTTTGCTTTTGACACGAGTGTTAGATTTAGTATTACAGTGGTTGTATATTTGAACACAACAGCCACTTTTGGCACTAGTATTACAGAAACAGCGATACATCTTATAAATTAAAAAAGAAAATACTGAGACGGAAAGAAGAGTTGTTAAAATGCTAAAATAGTAGCCATAAGTAATATGGTATGGTTGGTTCTCTATTTTATTTAATTCATCGACACTTTGCTCAAGATTATGAGAGGCATATTGTAATGAATCAAGGTTGATCTGGGATAGCTTAATAGGAGTTAGTAGATGGATGCTCTTATTGAGTTTTTCTTTTGAGCAGCAGTCATCTTCTATTATGTTAAAATTAGGTGTCGGTAAATGAATTTGGACTTCGTATTCGCGTGATGGAATAAACTGTAATAGTTTATGATAAACTTTACAGTTTTTAGGAATTGAAAGGATTCCAGAACCAACGATATCATAATCATTAATGGAATCTGTACATTTAGAAGTTATTTTGGTGATATCTGACTGAACATAGAGCCATCTGTTATTACTTATCTCCTGCCAGATATCAATGTTACCTATTACTATCTTAAAATTACACGAACTAGGAATAGTATTTATGTGTTCCGTTAAAATTGTCACTTCGCACATTTCATTAGACACACTTGAATATATATTTTTCATTATGCACAAATAATATTCGTTTGGTATCACTTTGCACTCACTTAGGTTGTCCAGCGGAGAATACAATAGCTTATCATTAGTTATTGCTAAATATTTAGTACTTGGTGTTATCATTGCAAATGAGTTCGGCTTATTTATGTCATGAGGAGTTGGTAGAGCATAAATGTGAAGAAGATTGTATTCAGTTAATGAAACTAAAGGAATTTTAATTACAAATACTAATTTATCATCGTTCACAAAAGATGCGACGTCTGCGATGTCTAAAAGCGTGTGAATATTATTAATGGAAATTGGGATTGGAAAGTTAGGATGAACATAGACGTTAGAAGATAGTTCATGAAAAAGTTGAATGGGACTTAGAATAGAAGGATGAGCGATATTAATTTTACCAAATAAGATAGAGTCAATTAGATCTTTAATATTAGAGTTAAGAATCATCAGAGAACTTTCAAGAGCGCTGAAAGTTATAGCCATGTGAGTATTTACCTCTAGACGGTTAGTACTATCAGATATAGTTTCTAGGATTTTATTAAGTTTTTCCATGTTTTCGTTAAGATGCATTTCATTATCATTAAGACGCTTTATGGTTTGGTTAAATGTAGTAATGGTAGATGATATGACATGGATATTATTTTTCATAAGACCAGCTAAATGTCGTTGGTCATCTTGGACATTATTTATTGCGTCTGTGAATGCCTTGGCGTCGTCTTCGTCCAAGGATCCAAACAGTTGCTTTAAAATAGGACCACCGAAGCCGAACCACGCGGCTCTTTTAAATCTAGAAGTGTTAGTTGATGTTAAATGAGATAGTGAATGGAAGTTGTTATTGACATTGGTAAGCATGATTTCTAGAGGAGCTAGGACATTGTTACAGTCTATGCGCATTTGGTAAGAAGGATAGTTAGAGCAGATAGTTTTAGAATGATCTAGGATTAGTTTAAGATTGTTGATGTGCGGATTGAAATATGAGATATCAGAAAATGTTAAGATATTGTAGAAATCATTGTAGAACTTGACTGTGCCAATAGGATCATAGTAGATACCGGGACTATTGATGATTGGTGTGGTAAGATTTGGTATGGAGAGGGCCATGACTGTTATTCCTGGCACGATGGCCCTGGAACAGAATGATGAGCAAGTTTGACTTCGTCGAAATGGTAGCGAACATGTTTTCTATTAATGAGGACTGTGACATTATGATTGCTGTGAACTTTGATTATTTGATATGGACCTTTCCAGATGGGTGACAAAGCCTATCGCAATCTGTGATGGCATTTCACGTAAACCATTTCTCCAACATCGTAAGATACGGTTTGAGACCGTTTGTCATAATATACTTTTGACCTTTCTTTACTACGAAGAAGATTTTCACGAGCTAGTTTATGCGTCATGGTAAGCTTATGTTTGAGATTTCTTATGTAGTCAGGGTATGTAACGTCAGGGGAGATGTCATAGATAGAACTTGGAATGTGGGGCTTACAGCCGAAGAGTAACTCATGAGGAGTGAAGTTAGTTGATGAATGGACACATGAATTATATGAGACTAATGCTGTGGGAAGATATTTGTGCCAATCGTTTTGACTCTCGTTGACATAGGATTTGAGATACTCTTTGAGAGTAGAGTGGCTTCTTTCAAGAGCACCATTCGTTTGGGGATGGTATGGAGTAGAAAAGAGATGTTTGATCTTAAATAGAGTAGTAATATGTTTGTAAACTTCGGCTATGAAATGAACACCTTGGTCGGAAAGTAACGTTTTGGGAATACCGAAGTGAGAAATGAATTTGATGAGACAGTTAGATGTCTGTTCGGCTGTCGATTGTGTGATGGGGTAGGCCATTGAATATTTTGTCAGGTCGTCTTGGAAAGTAACGATATATCTGTAATTTTCCGGACCAGATTCAGGTAGAGGACCTACGATGTCTGTGGCTATCCGCTGTAGAGGCTCATAGGATGTAGAAGTTATTTCCATTGGAGCTCGATTTGCTAATCTGAGAGCTTTGTTCTGTTGACAGTAGGAGCAATGCTTAAGATAAGATTCTATTTCAGATCTCATGTTTTTCCAGAAATAGAGTTCTTTTAATTTGTTGTACATTCGAGCAGTACCAACGTGACCACCTACTGGAGTGTCATGATTGTCTTTAAGTATGATTGGGACTTCAGTTGGTGTAGGATATAGTATCTGGTTATGGTAAATATTTATTTTGATCTGTGTCTTATTAAAGAGGTAGGCTATCATTTCATATATTAGAGGAAATTTCAGTTTGTCAAATGGGTTTTCGAAGTCAGATATTGCAAATTCTTTAACGTCAGGGTAGTAGATAATGAGTTGATTGCGTAATTCCTTCAGAACTGCAAACACATCTTTGTAAGAGGCAGATTCAAAGTGGTGAACCTTTGTAAAGAGATGGAAAAATGTTTTGTTTTTGGCCGTTGAAACTTTAATATGATGTAATTCTTTTTCCGACTGCATAAAACTTTCTTTGTCATCTATGAAGGATAGAATGTCTTCACAATAAAAGTTGGATTCGTCAAGATCAATAGAGCTTGGGTAAGCAATAGTGGGACATGTAGTCTTTAAGAGACTTTGGTTATGTTCCACGATTTGAGTATCAAAATTGATTAAAAATACCGGACTAGAACGGGACTTGAGGAAAGAGTCATAGGTTAAGTTTACGGTGAGGTCAATGTCAAGATCGTCAATAGCGTTAATAGGAGGGCGAGATAGTCCATCGGCATTGGAGTTTATTTTGCCTGGTTTGTAGATTATTTCATAATCAAATTCTTCTAGTTTCAATCGCCAGCGGACAAGTTTACTACTGGGATCTTTGCAATTAAATAACCAGACGAGAGGACGATGGTCAGTAACAATTTTAAACTTTCTGCCATAGAGATAAGGTCTGAAAGTCTTGACACCGAAGATAATACCTAATAGTTCTTTTTCTGTGGTGCTGTAGTTTCCTGCAGCACTATTTAGAGTGCGAGATGCGTATGCGATAGGAAGGTCTTTTCCTATTTCGCCTTGCGAGAGGACGCAGCCTAAAGCGTAATTTGATGCATCGGTAATAAGGATGAATTCCTTGGCAAAGTCAGGGTATTGTAGGATAGGAGCATTAGTTAATAAGGATTTGAGTGTCTCAAACGCTTGCGTTTGAGCGTCAGACCAAATGAATTCAGCGTCTTTCTTTAGAAGAGAAGTTAAAGGTTTTGTAATTTTCGAAAAGTCTTTAATGAATTTTCGATAATAGCCGACTAGGCCGAGGAAAGCTTTAATATTTTTTGGATTCTTGGGAGTAGGATAAGAGACAACAGCTTTGACTTTGTCTGGATTGGGAGAGACACCTTTATCAGTGATGATATGACCAAGATAAGCAACTTCGCGACGTAAAAACTCGCACTTATCAGGTTGCAATTTGAGATTATGCTCTTTGAGAGCTTTGAAGACTAGTCTGAGTTTTTCTATGTGAGAGGACAGATCGTGGCTATAAATTATGACGTCATCAAGATAAATAAAGCAATGCAGGCCTTATAGACCTGATAAGACTGTATTCATCAGTCTTTGGAAGGTTGCAGGGGCATTTTTTAATCCAAAAGGCATCCGGGTATATTGAAAATGTCCGTTTGGTACAGAAAAAGCAGTTTTAGCAGAGTCAGCGTCACTCATTTTAATTTGGTGGAAGCCAGAAGCTAAATCGAGGGTTGAGAAGTACTTGCTGTGTCCCAGTTGGTCAAGGATTTCAGTTATATTCGGGATAGGATATGCATCACCTATTGTAATGTCATTGAGCTTCCTATAGTCAATGACAATACGCCATTTCTTTTGGCCAGAAGCATCTTGCTTCTTTGGAACTACCCAAATGGGAGAAGACCAGGGAGAATTAGAAGGCTGGATAATTTTCTGTTCAAGCATTTTAGATATTTGCTTGTTAACTTCGTCTTTATGAACTTCAGGGTATCTATAAGTCTTAGTCTGGATTGGTTGTGAATTAGTAGTTTTGATTGAATGTTCCAAAGTGTTAGTATGAGTCAAGAGGTCACCGTCAAGATGGAAGAGATCAGAATATTCGGTGCAGAGGTTATGTAATTCTCGTGTTTCTTCGTCATTAAGGTGAGAAGATCTGATCTGTTCTTTAACTCTTCTGAGTCTGTCAGGAGTCTGAGATGGCGGTGAAATATGATTGATCTGAGTTTCGTCAGGGAAATCACATGGATTAAGTTCAACACACAATGATTTAATATTTACGTCAGAGTCAGTAGTGTTGAGAATAGAGACATTAACATGATTATTGGGTTTAACAGAGACAAGGCAACTAGATACAAAAACGCCTGTTTGTATTTCAAATTTATCTATAAAACCTATTGAGACTTTAGGGTTAGCAACGTTGCATTCAATAATCGTTTCAGAACGTGCAGGTATGTTATATTCTGGTTTAGTAAAATGAATGGGTAGACTATATTCTCCTATTTTGAGAAGACTTGATTCATAGTCGATGGTAGCATTTTTCGATTTTAGAAAGTCATTGCCAATGATTCCATCGAAGTTTATTTCAACAGAGTCTGGTATAAGATTTAAATCAGCAAGCATAGTGTGATCTGAGAAGGCAATATCAAATTTAAATTGACCAAAGCTTTCGGTATATTCGGAGTTCTTATCGATGCCTTTGAACTTGATCTTCTTTGATTCTAGTTCAGGCATAGTTTGTAGAGAAGATTCTTTTAGCAGTGATATAGCAGCACCAGAGTCAACAAGGAGCACTAGTTGCTTATCTGCATAGCAAGATTTGACATAAACATGAGGCAAATGAATTTTATTATTATAGTTAATTTCATAAACAGTTTGGTAGTGATTTTCACATTCGGGCTTAGGAGTTGCGTCTGATTTTTTAGAATGTTGACGCTTTGAACGTGATTTCGAATACTTTGCCTTTGATTTATTTGAAGATTTTCGTAGTGATTGAGTTGTTTGAGTTCTGTGAGACGATTGAAGTGGTTGAGTTAGGGATTGAGACAATTGAACTGGAGATTGAGTTGGTTGAGACGATGGAGTCTGAGATTGAGTCAATAGAGGCGATTGAGTCGATGGACACGATTGAGTCGATAGAGACGATTGAGTCGATAGAGACAACTGGTTTAAGGATTGAGGTGATTGAGTCGATTGAGTCGATTGAGTCGATAGAGACGATTGAGGCAGGGATTGAGACGATAGAGACAGAGATTGAGACGATAGAGACTTGGGGGACTTGGGGGACTATACTGCTCGCGTCCGTAGGATTTAGCCCTCGATGTCCTACACGTGTCCCCTGGGTGGCGCCAAAAGAGCAGTACTTTTCAGGTGGTAGGCTTAGGCCGCGGCGTGTTACCACCCACCAGACAAAGGCATGCCGCCAAGCGGTCGCGTTACGGCATGATGTCTGGTGAAGCCATTATGGGGAACGGGTCGGAAACAGTTGCGCTTATTACTATAGCTAGTCGTGACACATTGAAGGTCAATATACCTGGCAGCCAATGTTGGAGAGCAGCGGGATCCGAGGCACGGTTCTCCGCTGGCCGACCGCAGATAGTTGGGGGCCCAAGTAGTGAGCCAGCCACTCATGAAAGGCTGCCCCGCCATCTCGCGAAAAATCCCGGAGGTGCGCCATCGTGCTGGTTGGCGACCAGATGAGAGGACCCGATGGACACCTCTGGGGGGGCTCGGGCGTCCCCGCGGTCTCCAGGATTGGTTCCTTTTGGGTGGAAAGGCCTAATTTGTGTCACGGGTTGGTAATTTGCGCCTCGTTTCCACTTCCGTTTCCCTTTACCTATCTTCACTCCCCATAAAATGAAAGGTAACAGAAACAGAATTAAGGTCTTACAGCGGAAGCACGTCCTCTCTCTCCAAGTGCACCTCTCAAACATTCGAGGCTTGCACTCCAATATCGACCCGGTCCACCACCATCTTGAGGCCGCAAGACCGCATATTCTGTTCCTCACGGAGACGCAGATCAAATGTCCTGCTGACGCGACATACCTTGCCTACCCTGGCTATGTTCTTGAACATAGTTTCAAGGCTAAGGCGGGAGTTTGTATGTATGCTCGCGATGACATTTGCTATCGGCGTCTCCGCAACCTTGAAGACCCCAAATTCTCTATCATGTGGGTTCTGGTGGACAATGGCATGGAGAAAATTCTTTATGCTAGTGTCTACCGTTCGCACAGCGGAGATGAGGAGACAACCAGGCTCGCAAACTACCTCAGTGAGGCGGCCGATGTGGCCCAACAGAGGTATCCTTCTGCTCAATTAGTGCTTCTGGGGGATTTCAACGCCCACCATCAAGACTGGCTATACCCATACCAGAGCACAGACCACGCTGGTCGAGAGATGCGCAAACTTGCTTTGACGCTAAACCTCACTCAGCTGGTCCAAGGAGCCACAAGGATACCGGATGTTGATGGCCACACAGCCAATTGCTTGGACCTTCTGCTGACAACAGATCCAGACCGCTACTCGGTGTCGGTTTCATCACCTTTAAGTAGCTCCGACCACTGTCTGGTGAAGTCTGTATCAGTGTACTCCCCGCCCGATCCCAGTCCAAGAGGCACTCGGCGGATGTGGCGATACAGGTCAGCAGATTGGGATGAGATGCGTTATTTTTTCGCGTCTTACCCTTGGCGTCAGGTTTGTTTTTCTTCGAGCGATCCCTCAACATGCGCGGATGCTGTGACTGAGGTGTTACGTCAGGGTATGGAATACTTCATACCATTTTCTGACGTCCCGATGTCCAGCAAAGCTCGCCCATGGTTTCATGCTACATGTGGAGATGCAGAAGCGTCAAAACATGAGGCCTATTTAGCCTGGGCTGATGCTCGAACCCGCAAATCCAGAGATGTACGTGAAAAGAAGAAAGCATTTAACCTAGCCGCCAAGTCCTGCAAAAAGGCTCTCAAGAAGGCTCGCTTCGACCACATGCGCCGAACAGGGAACAAACTTGCTTCTTACCCCTCGGGTAGCAAAGCGTTCTGGTCCCTGGCAAAGTCGATCGAAGAGAACTTCTGCCGTCCCTCACTGCCTCCACTGCTGAAACCTAACGGCTCACTAGCGCACACTGCGGAAGAGAAAGCAAATTTATTTGCCTCTCTGTTTGCAGAGTCTTCACGTTTAGATGCTGGCAATGCTGTACCTTCTAGCCTGCCAAACTGCGGGACGTTAATGTCAGAAATCCGCATTCGACAGTCTGAAGTACGCAAAGCGTTGCGCGATCTGGACGTGAACAAAGCTAGTGGTCCAGACGGTATACCAGCTGTAGTCTTGAGGATGTGTGCGCCTGAGTTGACTCCAATATTGACTCGCCTCTTTCGCTTGTCTATGACGACTGGTCAAGTGCCTAAGTCTTGGAAGCTTGCAAACGTGCAGCCCGTGCCCAAAAAGGGTAGTCGTGCAGACCCTGCCAATTACAGGCCTATTTCAGTCACTTCCATACTCTGTAAGACGATGGAACGTGTACTGAACCACAGGCTCCTGGCATACCTAGAAGCGAATGATCTCCTCAGTGACCGACAATACGGGTTTCGCCGAAACCGGTCTACTGGGGATCTTCTAGTGTATGCCACTCACATCTGGAGCGAAGCCATCGAGAACCACGGAGAGGGGCTTGCTGTCTCTCTCGATATCTCGAAGGCTTTTGACAGGGTTTGGCACGATAGCCTTATTAGCAAGCTTCCTTCATACGGCCTTCCCACTGGTTTATGTGTTTGGATTTCAGATTTCTTGAGGGATCGGTCGATTCGAGTGGTCATTGATGGCTGTTCTTCCGACCGATTGGCTATAAACGCCGGAGTCCCTCAAGGATCAGTACTCTCTGCAACGCTTTTTCTGCTGCATATTAATGATCTGCTTAAGCCCGGTATTTTTGGGTACGCAGACGACAGCACCGTTGTGGAGAGTTATACATCTAACGCACGAACCAGTGCATTACAAATCCAGTCTCATAGGGAAGCGATGGTTCAGCGCTTGAACTTTTCTCTGAAGGCTGTCTCCGAATGGGGCGATGCCAATCTGGTTAAGTTCAATGCTGCTAAAACCCAGGCTTGTCTTTTCTCCGCCAAACGGAGCCCTTTTCAGCTGGCTCCTACTTTCAGGGATGTGTTCGTGCCGATAAGTAACCATCTCGAGCTTCTTGGTATCTCATTAACACCGACTCTCAATTTCGGCTCCTATATAGAGTCTAAAGCCCAGCTGGCCTCAAAAAAGCTCGGTGTTTTGGCTAAGGTGAGACAATACTTCACACCGGGACAGCTGCTTAATCTTTATCAAGCGCAAGTCCTGTCGTGTATGGAGTACTGTTCTCACCTTTGGGATGGTTCTGCCAAATACCAGCTGGAGACACTGGAAGCTATTGAGAGGAGAGCCAAGAGACTCATTAACGACGACGAACTTGTAAGCAAGAGACTCAAAAGTCTCGAGCATCGCCGCAAAGTCGCTTGCTTATCGGTTTTTTATCGGATACATTTCGGGGAGTGTGCCACAGAACTACATGATTTGATTCCGCCATCCCCATTCTTTAACCGGACATCCAGGGATACTCCGAAGCGCCACCGCTATATGGTAGATATTCCATTCACCCGAACAAAGCGATTTGCTTCTTCGTTTATTATACGAACTGCCCGGGAATGGAATACCCTGCCTGAGTCTGTGTTTCCGGTTAAGTACAATATGGGGGTCTTCAAAACCCGAGTGAACAGGTATCTTCTGGGTAAGCGCGCTCCATCATCGACCGCATCATCACTTAACATCAGGTGAGATAGTGGTCAAGTGCTACCCAGTTCAGGATAAAAAAAAAAAAAAAAAAAAAAAAGAGACAATTGGTTTAAGGATTGAGGCGATTGAGTCGATTGAGTCGATTGAGTCGATTGAGTCGATTGAGTCGGTTGAGTCGATAGAGGCGATTGAGACAGGGATTGAGTCGATAGAGACAGAGATTGAGACGATAGAGACGATTTAGTAGATGGAGTCAACTTAGTAGTGGTCGAACCATAAGATAGAGTCGGTTTAGTATAGGATTGAGACAGTCTAGCATAAGATTGAGCCGGCTTAGTATTGGATTGAGTTACATTAGTATAGGATTGAGTCGGTTTGGTCAAGGATTGAGTCAGGCTAGAATAAGATTGAGTCGGCTTAGCAAAAGATTGAGTCGGCTTAGCAAAGGATTGAGTCGGCTTAGCAAAGGATTGAGTCGGCTTAGCAAAGGATTGAGTCGGTTCAGTATACGATTGAGTCGATTTAGCAAAAGATTGATTAAAATAATCATCTCTGAAAGAAACATGTTTATTAGTTTTAGCAGACACAGAGGACATAGAAATAAAACCATGTAACTTATCGAAAATAACGTCGGTTTGTGTAGAAGATTCCGTACGACGTTGAACCGGAATCATATTAAGTTTAAATTATGATCAGATTCGGAGTCAGACATTTCATCATAAAAATGAACCCTATTATTAGACTTAGGAATGTTTGGTTCGCCTTGTAGGCGTGCATTATTGTTATATTGGCGCTTACGACATCGAGATATATCGTGGCCAATATTTTTACAATATCTACAAATAATAATATTAGAATGCGGAGCTTGTGGTATAGTAGAAGTCGACGGCCTTTGCTGCGGTTCAGGTATCAAAAACAGTTTCAATTCTGACCAATTTTCAAAGACTTTAAGCGAACATGCCAACTCGGCTTTGCCTTCTAATTGAGATATAATAAATTTAAAAAGCAAATCCGTTTGCGAAGATGATGCTAAATTGATCGCATTATCGCAGTTTTTAATGAACGGTGATAGCTTATGTCGGTCTCCGTTAAATGGTTTAATAAATTTCATTAAAATATTAAACTGAATTTCTTCCGACATCTCTGCTTTGTAAAGTTTGTTAGAGTTGTTAGGAAGAGCCATATTTGCAATGATAATACACTATAAGTACACGAAATAGCAATAAAATAATAATAAGATATTGTATTAGAATTTAGCACTTACAGGAAAGTCAGCGGCAGTATGTAGGTCGACATTCAACACGTTCCTGCGCGTCAGCGTTTTGTGGCGCGTGCGGCCGGCGCTAGCGGGTATTCACCTTGGCTCGGCTGCGACTCCTGGGTCTTCAACTAGGCTATCGGCTTGGTACTCGGTAGTGAACCAAGTGTTTCAGCTCGACAGCAGGCAGCTTGGCTCAGCGGCTGGTTGAGAACCAGACTATGTAGAACCTGGCAGCAGGAAATGTTGGTTCAATATGGTACTCGGGTAGTAAACCCCGGGTATGGTGGAACTCCGGCAGTAGTGGTGGTGCAGGTAGAGGTGCAGTGCCAGGCAGAGAGCCTCAGCACGGGCAGTACTTCGTCTTCTTTAAGTCAATATGGCCAGCGCAGCAGGGTGCAACCGGTCCTCGTGAAGGGCAGGGCGGCAGTATGCAGGCGATGACCAGTGCGGCGAAACCAAAGAAATTGGTCTCAGCCACTCTCGTGCAGTAGGACGGCCTCGTCAGGTAGGGCGGCCAAGGGACTAGATCCCACTTCTGACACCAAAATGTTGTGTGGACCTAATCAGTTGTCTTAAAAAAAAACAACTTATGGACACACACACATTTATTTTATTAAAAAAAATAAAATTATTAATATACACTTGACTTTTGAAGTTCCCGCAACTCACTTTTAACTACTAATTTGGGCAGAGGTTCCACCTGAAGGGTATACTGGTACTGAGTCTGGTGACTCCTGGAGTTATCACAATAAATCTGAGCACTTAATTTTGGAAGCCACCGTTTATATAGAGAAAAATACTGCTGACACCGCGTAAATAGGTTTGTGAGGGATTCGGGCCTAGGTCAGCAATATATTAGGTGTAACAGAACGCTTGAACTCGTAACCTCCTTCTGTCTCATAGAATCCTATGTGGTCGAATGCCGCGTACCAAAAGTAGAATTTCAGTATAAATAACCAAGGTATTACATACATGAAATAAATAAATATGATGTTATAAGAAATCCACGTGCATACTAGCTGTTCAGAATATACATTCCCTAAAACTTTTGTGAAAATTTAATGAACTGTTATTTTCGACTATTGCACATGCGGAAATAAAAATGTTTCTTTCATGAATATCGTTTATGTTATGTTTATTACAACCTGAAAAACGATTATTTCATGAAGACGATATAACTTACTAACGCCACATTTTGCATAGAATGTTAGGCAGACACACTGGATTGTAGCATTTTGGAACTTGCTAAGGTAGCAGCAGTGATAACCAAGTGGTAATAGCTACGGACGTGCCACAGGTCCAAGGTTCGCTCCCCACAGCTGACTTGAGTTTCATCGCATGGTGGTAGTACATTTCGCTAATTCTCGCCTGGCAAGCTAACATCCTCAAGTAGTTAAACTGTCGCTAATACCTTACAGTATATTATATATATATATAATTTCCAAGACCATAATTTCTTAAAGTCAGTGATTTTTTATTAGTAGGAATTTTCAGTCTATAACTAAATAGTTTATAACGTAATATTTTAAATAATAATTGTTAGGATATATGTTCATATATATGTTTATAAGATTGAAATTGTAATAATGTATATGGAATTTATTTATTTTATATGAAATAATGAGCTTATTTTTATTCAATTTTATTATTATAATTTGTATTGTATACTATATCTCAATCGAATTTAAATAATAACCTTGTAAGATTTGCAAGTAATTATTAATTTATAATATTGTATTTGTAATTTAATTAGATCCAAGATGTGAAATAGAACAGGGGAGTACTAAATACTAAATACTATAATACAGGCCAATCAGCCTAGTTTAGTAATTAGAGAATTATGTGACTGTATCTTAAAATGAATAAATAAATATTATACAAAAAAAAAATAAAAAAATAACAGTGTGTTACAGCAGCAGTCCTTGAGATCCAGTAAATAATAACTAGTACTTACTTCGCCCCGAACTGGACTCACGATATCTCGACAAGTAACATGTGCATGTAACTAAAATAGGACAGACAATATCCATATCTAATTATAAATATCTCTCTGTAACTGATTGTCTTGAACAGATTGCTCTCAGCGATAGGACCGCCCATTGAATTGACTTGTGACGAAAGACTTAAGGCGGGGTTGTAGTTATTTTAAACATTTTATATCAATAACACTGAAAATATCAAATATTTAAATATTAAATATATTTTATCAGTACTAATATATAATCAGTACTTATATTATAAATGCGAAAGTAACTCTGTCTGTCTGTCTGTTACGCTTTCACGCCAAAACTACTGGACTGGACTGAATTTATAAGACTGATTTGTTCAAAAATAAAGATGGTTTTTCAATTAAATCTACCAATTAAAAAACAACACGCATTTTTATTGAACACTACCTATTTAATTCACAGTCTTGTATTTGTTTATACAAAAAAAGAATATTTACAATCACAAAACTAAATGGAAACACAAAGTAGGCAAATGTAATTAAAATGCTGGAGGCGAGCAGCCCTATCTCATGTTTACGTACCGCGCGGTGGTAGGTAGTTATTTCGAGGACAGAGCCGAGTTAAGATACTGTATAGATAATATTACCGTGGTATGGGTAACAAATATAAACGCTAGTACAGTTTCCTTAACGATTACCCATATGATAACGGTAACTGATGCAACTACCGATACGTTCGGCTATTTTAGTAATTTGATATATAAAACTTGGCGAGTGCAAGTGCCGCGCGCCGCCTGCGCCTCTGCCGCCACCCACGTTCGCGCTGCTTGCCGATGCCGCTAACAACGTGATGGACTCATAATATTATTTCGATGTTTGTACTGTAGCCGCCTCAAATTAGCCGACATTATTATTAAATAGGTGGGCATACCTACTCTTGCAACATGTTTAAGGATTTATCAACCATTTCACCTTTTTTTATTATAAAAACTAACGTGGTTTTCATTCATTTTAGTAAATAATACGGGATATAATACTGTGTTAATTGCTAAGCGAGACGTCAACCACTGAATGTGGTTGAAACTATAGTCGGGAGCTATCTGACTGATTCACGTGAGTTGTCTGCCGGAACATACTGCTTGGCGACAGTTTTTCTATTTGAGGGTGGTAGTTTGATGGCAGAAGTAATAGCATGGTGGTAGGGCATTATGCAAAAGCCCGCTTGGCCACCACCCTCAAGTAGAAAATCTGTCGCCAAGCACTTAGCGGTGTGTGCCGCTGTACCCTTGAAAACAATAAATTTTGCATGGTGGCAGAACATTTTGCGACTGGCCGCCTGGCTAGCTACCACCCTCAAGTAGAAAATCTGTCGCCAAGCACTTAGCGGTGTGTGCCGTTGTACCCTTGAAAACAATAAATTTTGCATGGTGGCAGAACATTTTGCGACTGGCCGCCTGACTAGCTACCACCCTCAAGTAGAAAATCTGTCGCCAAATACTTAACGGTGTGCCGCTATGTTTGTGTCCTTGAGGACCAGTAATTTTGCATCGTCGTAGAGCATTATGTGAATGCCTGCCTGGATAGCTACCACCCTCAAGAAGAATATCTGTCACCAAGCACTTAACGGTGTGTTCCGCTGTGTCCTTGAGAAACAGAAATGTTTCATGATGGTAGGGCGTTTTGCGAATGGCTACCTGACTAGCTACCACTCTCAAGTACAATATCTGTTGCCAAGCACTTAGCGGCGTGTGCTGCTATGTGTCCTTGAGAACCAGTAATTTTGCATGGCGGTAGGGCATTATGTGAATGTCCACCTGGCTAGCTACCACGCACAAGTAGAAAATCTGTCACCAAGCACCTAAATTACACGCACATAAGACTTAACAACTGTATATCTCAGGGTGGTGCGCGCACTGTAGTTTGCCCTTGTGATGAAATGCAGCTGTTATAGACAGAGGTTATCGTTGAATATCGGGGCTTCGTGTTTGTTCCTTCACAATACATTTAATGGATGAATTTTGTCAGTAGTCACGACTGCCTTGCGCCCATCGCCCTGAGACACATATTTGCCTGTAATGTTATAATTACTTTCTGACTCTCAAGGTTGGCTGCCCGAACACACCGTTTAGTGCTAGGCAACAGATAATCTCCTTGAGGGTGGATAGCTGGCCAGAAGACCATTCGCAAAATTCCCTTCCACTAAAAAATAAGGCAACAAAATTTTCCTTTATTTAATAAATAAATGAATGTATGGGGCACATGAAACCATTAAGTTGATGGTATTATTAAAATAAGAACATTTTTGAACTATACTTCTAATCATGTTTTATCAGTTATATTATAACTTTTTTTTTTGCTGCAAATAATTTGTTACTTTAAATCTACGCATACGGCGCTTTAACCTCCACACCGTCGAGACTGGAGAGATGCGGATTTCGTTCTCTAATTGTATTATTTCAACTATATTATGGGATTGTGCGGTCATAAATCAGGCTACTGGACTTCATTTGATTGAAAGAAGTCATTTTTAAAACACTTATCTCATGTAACACCGGTCAAGAAAATTTTTTGCTGTAAAGATTTGTAAATATTGTGATTTTACTAAATTTTTTTGTCTGTTAAGTAGATTTATTTTCTTTTATTCATACTCTTAATACTACGATCACTACTTATATTTTCATAAAATAAACTTTTCCTTTTTATAACCGGCGGTATGCCTTTATTAAACAAAATACTATGAACTATATACAACACTACAGCTACTACAATAAAAGCATTTAGACACCTATAAGTCATAGCAGACTCATAGGCAGTCCAAATGCTCCAGCCCACTCCCAGTTGGCAGCGTGCCCAGCATGCTGGCAGCATTGCCCCGTTGAATTGCAATGCTTATTCGTTGAGCCAAATATGTGCCAGCATTTTGATCACGCGTCGCATCGACCAAGCGCTCAGATAGGTTTTGGAAAATACGATGAGCTCCCGGTCCCCACGGACCCAACGTCTCCACACCAAACGGCTCAAATATGTAACCCATACCGAGGTTAGCATATTTGCGCCGCTTGAGTTGCTCCGCCGAAGTAGCCGCAGCGCCAGCCCTCACGTTGGTTTCAGAAAGATGTGACGGCGCTAAAGTGTCCACGCACGTAGCGTCCCACACTAAGGACCGTCCTAACTTCCACGGAACCAGAGTCATGCCGTCAGGTCTTTTACCATCGTCACGCATCAGACCATTCGGTTCGAGAATAGCTGGAACATTGGCGCTGGTAAAAGCCCGGCGAATGATATCGTTAAGGCTGGCGTGGCGGGAAATTCGACCAGCACTTCGAGAGCAGGAGAGGCCATGGTGACCGAGTTGATCAACTGCAGTACCACACTGGCAGTGATGTGCAACACAACACCTTGCACCCAAGCGTAAGCTAATAGCTAGACGAAAAGCGGATGGATCTATAAGGCTACCAGTTTTGTAAGAAGGAATGGCCTGTAACCAAAGACCGGATTCCCACACAGAAACAGCGAGAATACGAGCACGATCTGCGATGCTAGAACACGTATTTAAAAGATCTTTCCGAGTTAACTCGCATAGGGGCCGATCCCACTGTTTCTGAGATGACAACATTTTTGGGAATTCAGTATTTGGACAAGCCAGTCTCCATGTGTTTTTGGCCTCAGCCAGATATGCTACATCGAAAGAGCCTAAAGATCGTGCAAGAATTTTTTCTACTAATTTGTGTGTACTGTGTACAGAAGACAAAAAAGCTGGTAATGCCACACTAGAAATTTTGCGTATCCCTATGCCCCCCAACCTCACAGGGAGGGAAGCTTGCACCCAAGCCCTATCATCCATCTCAACATTCAAAACCGACACTAACGTATCTTTTACTAAGTTGTCTAAGCTTAACAAAAGCTCACTGTGCTGCCACAGCTGACAACATCTTAAATAGTATGTAAATTTAGGAACGAAAAGGCAAAATCTTATAATTGTAAAAGCCATATGGGCGTTAATTTTGGATAATCTGCTAGAAGCATTTCTAAACTTTTGAATTTGTTCTTCGACAAATGGTGATAAAGATTCGTTAAGAATCGGTGAACCCAAAAGACGAAGCGAACTTTTTTCTACTAATTTTATATTAGGCGCAAGTAAGTTGAATTTTTCAATAATCGAAACTTTATCCGGACAAGTATCACAAACAAAAAGTTCACATTTAGAAAAATTTAGTTAAACTTTTCCTTAATTATCTGAATTAATAGCTTCTTTAGACATAGCCAAGTTTTCTATCCCCGTGAGTTTCTTTGGAAGCTTCTTCCCAACAGCCTCGGCCTCTTGCACTGTGTCTGGAAGGGAGTTGTCTGCTGTGTCAGGAACCAAGAATGTTAGGAGACCAGCTATGAAAGACACGCTTCCGAAGATTATTGATGGCAGCCCATTCCAATAGATCATCTGAAAATTTTATATTCCAGGTGTAAAATTAGTAGATTAAGGGCCCGTTTCAGAATGTCCTAATAAAATTTCCGGTTGCTATGCAACACATAAATAACCGAATGATAAAAATGACAGTTGACATTCAGCGAGTTTCAAGCTTTAACCGATGGATAGGCTAAATCGATGACTGTGAAACGCAAAGATAGTGTTTTGTTTAATAAATATGTTCTGGGTAGTAGAACCGGAACTTACTCGAACATTCTGAAACAGGCCCTAAATATGAAATATTTTCATTTTTGTAATAACGCATGCTCTGCGGATTACATTACAAATTACATTACAATTCTCGTAAATGTGTAATTATGTAATTAAATGTGATATTTCGTGGTACATTGTTTTAATAGAAATAAGCTAAACTCAAATAGGTTTAGGCGAATCACGAGTTGTTCGGATCAATAAATGCTGAGGATGTTTTGGTTTTAACCTAGATCACATACATCCTAGTACGAAGATAAATTTATAGAGATCAGTAGGTTCCCATTTATTACAAATTCTAACAAACCGAACTGATTGTTACTAACCAGTCAGATCACATAACTATTTATTTGCAAGTTTTTGAATAGTTCTAAAAATCAATTATCTCCTTATCTACACCAAAATCAACTATTTCAGTCCAATAGGGGCGAATTTCACCAAGCTAGGTTTTATTTGATACGCGTATAATTTTATACTAATAACCATGAATACTTGACAGTCTTTTTCAAGTCAATATTAAAAATGTATATCGTAACTTGGCGGTATAGCTCCAAAACTAAAAACAAATATGGCCACTTGGCTACAGCAGCTGATAATATTTACTATTTTATGTCCTCAGTTGTCATACTTATGTCATAAAAAAGTCAATCGTGTCATAAAGTAACTTTGTATATACTATTCGTGTTTCCACAACATGAATTCAACAATAATGCTACTATTTTTGCTTTTCTATGATTACAAGTTCTATTATTTTTATTAGTTTATATATCACAGTTATTCGCCGATGAATTTAACCTATCATTGCTAAATTATATTCTGAGCTCTAAATCGTTGTAAAAAATGGTACGCTATATAAAGTGTTCGAACTGCTTCCGCGGGGGCGTGAAAATATGCGTTCACCGTGCGTTCAAAAGGCGTACCCAGCACGCAACGTGCAAGTAGCGTCCCCCGTGTTGCCAATGTCAAGTGAAAAACAATTTTGTGAGCAGAATGTATACAACTAAAAGACACGATACTGTCACCAGCAATTCTGAATTAAATTATTATTATTATTTATTATAGGTTTCAGTTCATCTATGATTCCTGGTCCTGTTATGACTCCGTGTTAGGCTGATGGGGATGCTGTAAAAGGTGCAGTATTTTAATGCACAGTTACGATGCAAAGGTATAAAGCCCGAGTGCAGAGACAGCAGTAATAATACGTAGGACTCCAAAACAGTACAATACTTGGCCATTTCACTTAGTTTGTTTGTTTGTTTAGGGAGGACATAGATGCTGGCTACCGCCTGTGCGGTCGTCCAGCTCCACCGGGTTTTGGGCGAGGGCCTGGCCCTACAATAGCCCGGGAGGGAGAAGTGCCGAAGGCACTTCTCCCGAGACGGGCGTAGAAGGCGAAAAGCGCTTTCTACCTCCGTCTCCTGCGGACGCCGAAAACGTGCCGCTACTATAGGAGGGGTTGACAGCGAGCTCAAGGGCACCACTGTGGTTCGGACCTCGGCTTGTCTCGCTGTCGAGAGACATGGGGGGGATCGGAGCAAAATGCCTCTGTGCAACTGCAGTGTTGCACAATTGGGCCCTACTGAATAATACTCTTTGACTATTTGGAGAGCAATTTATCGTGACCTTGTTTTTGCCTCGAGCTCGCCGGCGGGCTCGGTGTTTGATTGTGTGACCTCTAATTACCTCACACCTGGGGATTTTACCTCGACGACTTGCGGATAACGCTAAGGCTGCCAATGTAATGGCTGCGATGGGGTCATCCGGGTCGTCTAATACCTGCCGTGGTCGGCGACGGGGGGGTTTGAAAAATGGGATAGAAGAGGCAGTCGAGTAGTTCGATGCCTGGACAACCAATGGGTTCGGGTGGTGGGGCGCTCGATCAAAGTATCGGCGGGCGCAGTCCTTATTGAACTGCGCTAAAGAGGGAAGGTTTAAGTCGCAATGCAACTCGGTGTTCCGGATATACCACGGGGCGCCGGTTGCATTACGAAGAAAACGGTTTTGGATGACTTGAAGTTTATGAAGGTGGGCCTCACTAGCATGACTAAACACTACTGATGCGTAAGTCATGATGGGGCGGATGCAGGCAGTGTAAAGTGTCTTCTTATTACTAAGAGACATTTTACTCTCTTTGCGAAGTAGGGGACCAAGGCGACCCATTACGAAGGCCGCTCTGTTACGGACGGTGAGATGACGATCAAGGGTGACTCCGAGGTATTTTGTTCTAGGAACCCAGGGAATGGGTTCGTCGAACAAAATAAGCGGTTTCGGGTAAGGGGAGCGTGTCTTCTCAGTAAAGCACATAGCTGTGCTTTTAGCTGGGTTGACCGCGATGCGCCATTTTCGGAACCAGTCACCAATCTCGGTGACGGCCCGTTGAATGACGAAATAGGACTGTCTGTTGATATGCCACCCAGTGGTGTAAATGGCGGTATCGTCCGCATATTGGGCTAGGAATACTTTGGGCTGAGAGCGTGGGATGTCACTGGTATACAGTGCAAAGAGAATAGGTGATAGCACGGAGCCCTGAGGGACCCCGGCTCTGACTGGGTGGGGGGAGGAGAGGGTGCCTTCCACGCGATAGCGAAAGCTTCTGGCTTTAAGGAAGTCTTGTAGGATGAGCACAAGACGTTCTGGCACGCCAAATTGGTATAGCTTGTAGATCAAGCCATTGTGCCAGACTTTGTCAAAAGCTTTCGCTACGTCGAGGAAGACTGCTAGCGTAGTCTGGGGTTTGGGGTACTTATTGAAGCCCTCAATGATGTGCTCCGTGAGGCGGTGCACCTGCTGGACGCATGAGTGTCCGGGTCTGAAGCCAAACTGCTCATCTGGGATAAGGTTGTGTTCCTTAGCATGGGACTGGAGACGGTTTGCAAGTAACCGCTCGTAAAGTTTGCCTAAGGCACTGAGGAGGCTGATGGGGCGGTAGCTGGTGGGGTCAGATGAGCTTTTGCCTGGTTTGTGAATGCCAATGACATTTGCACATTTCCAGGTGTCTGGGAATAAGCAGTGGCTCATAGCAGCATTGAAGATGCTGACTAAGAGATGGATGAGAGGAGGAGAGAGGGTTTTAAGAACCCTGTTGGAGATGCCATCGGCACCGGGGGATTTGCGCGGTCGGAGGGCCTTGATCAGTCTCTCCACCTCAGCGTAAGTCGCTAAGGTGATTGGTGGGAGTTCAGAGGTGACCACAGAGCTTTTACGTTCGACTTCAGCATCCACCGAATCGAGGTGAGCTTGGTCAACGTGATCTACGTTAGGGGAATACTGAGCCTCTAGGCTATCAGCTAGGCACTCAGCTTTGTCTTCGTCAAAGAACGCTGGGACTAGTGGGACTGGTCTGTATAAGGGAGGCATGTCGTTATGGTTACTTCCTTTCAAACCTCGCGCCAAGTCCCAGTAAGCATGGTGGCTTGGCACGAGGTTTGAAAGTTTATCGCCCCATTGTTGATCACGCAACTCAGACATGCGACTTTGAACCATGCGTTCAAAGTGGCGTTTCTTAGTTTTGTTCTCTTTACTGGGGTAAGAGTCGTAATGTCAGGTCATTGCTTTACTCTCCGTCACCAATCGTCTCACATCCGCTGGAATGACAAGGCGCCGGTCGTCCGGCACTATGACCTCCTTTGCAGATGCACCTACTACGGTGGAGAGGTGATTGGTGAACGAATCGATCGCAAGGGTTACGTCATCTTTTGTCAGGATGTCGTCAGGGATCTTGTCAAGGTCCGGTGAACTGATAGCATTTAGGGCATCGCCTACTTGCTTCCAGTTCACTATCGTCTTAGTGGGGCGGGGGAGGTCAGTCGTTGGGTCGGGACCTAGTCGCAGTATAATGGGTCGGTGGTCAGAGTGAAGCTCGTGAACCACTTCTATGGAGCGTAACCGGAGTGTTACGCCTCTGAGTAGTGCCATGTCAAGCAAGTCAGATCGGTGGTCTTCCATATAAGGGTAGTGAGTTGGCTCAGTGGGCGCAATTATGTCAAAGTTAAGTTCTGCGATTAGGTTTTCAAGTGCAATACCTTTGGGATTGTTGACGTTACAATTCCATAGGATGTGCTTACTGTTGAAGTCGCCAATCAGAATGACGGCGCTTCCTAATGAGAATAAGGCTTCTAAGTCAGCTCGGACGATCGGCTTGGAGCAAGCTTGGTAACAGGACGCTATGACTATAGGTTGATGACCAGTCATAGCTAGGAGGCAACAAGATGCTTCCATATTAACAAGAGTCGGGGTAGGTAGGGGAATGCAGTGCAGGGACCTTTTGTAATAGATAAGAGTGCCTCCCCCACGGGAGTTCACTCTATCATCACGTACCGTTCTGTAATTGGCAAACCTAGGGTTCGCCTTCCCCGGTTTTAGAAAGGTTTCCTGCACGCATATGATATCGATAAGGTGGGTACAACAAAAGTCGTGGACGAGGTCACGTTGTCTGAAGAGGCCGTCAGCGTTAAATGACGCTAACGAAACTGAGTACGGCATTTCACTTAGAAAACTATCGCGAGTTTTGTCCATTATAACCATACACGAATTAGTTACGTGCTGAGGCCGCTTCGCACAACCGTGACTCCCAGACGAAGGGCTACAATATAGCACGAAACTAGTCGGAATCTATCCGGTAAATTTAAAGTGAATCCCAGCCGGGTGCCTATTATTTATTTGGATACTTGTTTGTTTACAAATTTCGTTTCGAGTAAAGTTCAAGCACGCTATGCAAGGTGAAATGACACGGGCAGGGTAAATGGTATGGTTGAAAGTCAAGCAACGGCACATTAAAAACACAAATAATATAACAGCTTACCAGTAAAGGCATTTGGGGCGCAATAACGGATCCAATCCTTCCAATGGAGGAACATAAAGCCAGCATGGAGTTTCTTGTATAAGTTGGAAACAGTTCCATGGTGTACAAGTACGTGATGTTGAAGTACATAGAAGATACTACCTTGCTGACCATATACATGGTCACTGAAAGCCATGGTAATTCTGTAAAAAAAATAAGTAATGGATTTTGAGTTCCTTACAAATAATAATCTGCCAAAATATGTTTATTTCAAGCTACTAATTTTGAGACAGTTGTGTAATTGTAAATCTCACATGCGCACATTCTCGACGGTAAATAGTTATCGGCCATAACGGTATATATATAGGCTGGAATAAACGGTCAAACGCTAGGTGGCAATGCTCTATTTAAAACTACTAATATTACAAAATAGCATTTAAAGTTAAAAAAAACATGGGGTACCCAAATAACAAAAGTGCAAATAAAACACTTCAAATTGAATATCATAAACATACCTTTAGGTAAAAACGGTTGTGACAAACATAGCACAGCGGTTGCGAAGAAAGAGCACATTAACGGGTTTCTCCTCTTGTAATATGTTAAAACGTACATATTAAGAAAATGTCCAGGCAGTTCTACGATCATCACAAGTGCATAGTTAATATATTTATTTCCCTGTAGGGTTACGGAGTTAATCATCAATCCGAAGTTCACAAACGTTGAGGTTGTCCACCAGACAACGCATATTAAGCATCTTTTCAACAGTGTTTGAGACTGAAATGTCAGTTTCAATAAATTTAAAAGACCAACGCCTTTGTCTTCATCTTCATTTATTAGCTTATTTAGGGCGTCATCATCAAGTTTTACTTTATTTGTGTCACCGATTTTCCGAACAATAGCTACAGCCTCTTCTCTTTTTCCTTTAGAGAGTAACCATCTTGGGCTCTCGTCTAATAAAACAATATAGGTAACGAAAAATAGGGCTGGCGAATAGACAACCCGTAGAACATTTCTCCAGTATGGTACACCCCAAGCTGTTAACGGAAAGAGAAGGCCACCGATGACGAAGCCCATGTCACAGAGACAGAAGTATATCACTCGTTTCCTTGCTGTTACTATTTCCATAACTGTAAATGACAGAAATAATTTGAAAGATTTGTGAATATTTAAAAATTAGTTGTAAATGCTGCGAGTACAGCTTAACCTCTTATGAGAAGTACCTCTTAAACACAGCAGTCTAATAGCACTCTTGGATGCTCGACAGATTTTCTACTTGTAAACATGATAAAAAATTATTAGGTACTTACTTAAAACATACAAAGGCGAGTAAATATCACCAATGGCAGCATCCAAGAACTCGAACACGATGTAGAGCCAGTAGGAGTAGGTGATGCTCCTTGCCAACCCGAATACTCCCCCCAGCACCCCTGTCAGCACCAAGACTTTCTTTCTTCCAATTCTATACATATATACAGTTGATGATTAAAACATAACAGACAATGATGATACGTGACGATGATGACAATAAAAGTATTTTTTGTGTTAATTTAGGACCTAAAGTATTTATAAGTTTCTTCAAAATCAGTTCCGCTGATATAGAAGGAGAAACTGTAATAAAACTCAACATACAGATAAAAAAATACACTTAGGTACTAAAAGTTTTGAATGTTCCATGCCATGAAATTCTGTAAATAATTTAATCGTGGTGTCTCCTCAAAGAGCTGTTTCTGAAACATTCATGTTGTATGTTGTCTTTACTAATATTATATAATTCAAATACTCGTATGTATGCTAGAAAACCATCCGTAATGTTAGACATCATGGGACAAAACGTCCGCATTTTAATAAAGAAAGCGGGATATTGATGCTAAACGATATGATACCCAATGGTAAAAGGAATAAATCACGATAAAAAAACCGTGGTGTGCCAAGTTACAGAGTCACCTCCCCATTTCTTCCTATGGGTGTCGTAAGAAGTGACTTAGGGATAAACATCGAAAGGTGGGAAACAGCGCGTTCTAAAGAACTGACAACTTTTACTGCAATCCCGTAGACGGCTGCCAAGCGTGGAGATTATGAAAAATTCCCCCTTATAAGAGATTCAACTGTGGACACGACGATTGACGTGGTGGTGGTGGTTAATTTTTTAAATGTTTGTTTTTAAATTAATTTATTGTGAAATATTTTTTTGTAGGTAGTTCATATTAACAGTTGCATTGAAAAATAATTTTGATTAGCAGTTTTATTTGAGTAGCAGTAATATAAATAAATAGATATTTTTATAATAGAGGTAATTCATTTACTCCATAAACTTACCTACCATAACTCATTGGGTGTGTTTTTCTATTTTGATATAAATAACTTTATAAAATGAGTTACAAATACCTTCATAATATTATACAAATTCGTAGACGTATTTTTATAAAATGATATATCATGCGTTAGCAAATTGTTTTTATTTTAATTTAATTTTTCATTGATCAGGGTGTTTTTATTTGCTCCCTGGTCGTACCCCTCTGGCCTCAATTCTTTTAAGTAATTTATTTTTTAATAGCTCCAAAGGTGTTCACCTTTTGTATATTATTAACGATACATAAAGATATACTCCATGTAATTTTTTTATTTAGATTAGTTATTGATTATTGCCTATTAGGATTTTTTTTGTCTAAGAACCATCTCGCCCTTATTTGAAAGTATTTTAAATAGGTAATAAGAAACATCTATTAGTTATTTTCAATTGTCTACCCTGCTCTTGCATGCCAGCATGATAGTTTGACAAATTACCGTGGAAATAAGGTTTATATTACCTTGGCAACATGGCCCTTACTCCGTTATGTTGAGCAACAGTTAAAGGATAAAATAATAATGTATCAAATGATAAATACATTTTGTAGGATTTGACCATTCCTAAAATATTATGTAAAATATAATACATGCACATACCTGTATATACATTTAAGGGACTCACCTGTCCGATAGAGGTCCCACAATGAGGAGTCCCACCATGTAGCCGACACTGTGGATGGTGCCCACTAACGTCCTCTTCCACTCCTGACAAGCCAGCTGGAACTGTACACGACATGTGTAATTATAAAATTGTAGGATGTCTAACAAACTTTTTTTTTCTCTTATATACACCACAATCTATAGTTCTTGCTTAGTCGTGTCCCAATGACGGTTAAAATAATAAAACTAATTTTTTGCTAATATGACAACGATTGGCTTCCCCCTTCACCTTCAATTCTATTTAAATAGTTTGACTCTTATAAAAAATATTCCAATCAAATTCATTGATATTTACAAATAATAACACAGTTGTAACTTATTTTTATGATTTTGTCATTGGCAATAAAAATTACCGTAAAAATGTTCCTAAAATCCACCGTAGCTGTAACTTATCAATTAACACACTTAAGAATGTTATGTTTCAGTCTACGAATAAATAATATAGCATCAGTATATAATATATGCCGCTGACAAGCAGTTTATGCAAATAAGACTTTTTTGGTTCTTTTTTGTTCCAGTTTTGAAGAAATTTCACGGAAATTTACACTACCGAATGCATGCACTAAGTCTCATTCAACAAACTTAGAATTGCTTGGCATAGTAATTATTTACTTTTTCAATGCCAATATGTCTCTACGGTAACCTTCGGCAACTGCCGAAAATTGAAATTATTGTAGGCAAGTGATATATCATTGATGCTATAAAAAAGCACGATATAACTTTGGAAATCGTACCATACAATATGAACTCAAGATTGTTTTTAGAAGAATGGTGCTGTCTTCAACGAGTAATTATATATTTTTTGTGTAAGAGTGCACTAAGGAAAAGTACCTCATTGGTCGAGTGGCGTTAAGCATCACTTGGGAATCTAGGGAACGTGGATTCCTTTCCCGAGTTGACCAATTGAATCTTTCTGAGAGAAAATTTTAATTGCAATGGACAGCCTGTTTGCCTGTTAGGTAACAATAAGTTTGCCTCCTATAATATAGGAATAAAACATATCTAAATAAACATGCGCGTATAGAAACCACTCTCTGTATTTGTACGTATGTCAATTCTTGATCACGTGATCACATATTTTGGCTAATTTAATATGGTTTGTATTGCTACGTTTATCATCTAGCAAGTCTATGAATAGGTGCGTCAGTGTCAAATATTTATGGAACAATATGCCAGTTCTAAAGTACATAATCTGTGCAAGGTAAACTTTTCATGCCTACTGATATCGAGATAATAACGTTTTCCGTAGAATGATGCCTACTTACTTCAGCTACAAAACTACGTGGGTTGTCGTAGATCCACTGCGAGCATCGTGTCCCATTCGCGGCACTGCAAGTATGGTTCTCAAAACCTTCGTCTGAACATCTGCGGAAGAATAAAACCAATTAAAATTAACATATCGTTCAGAAGTTGAAATAATTTTAATGCCAATTTTGTATAACACGAGCGATGATTGTTTCATGATGGTGGATGACGGGAGCCTCCCGAAATATAAGTGGTCATAATTAAACACACTTTTATATAAGAAGGTATCTTAAGGGATGCTTATAGTTTTTTTTTAAATGCGACCAAGTAAACAGCAACAGGTCGTTTCGGTGTAGAAAAGGACTTCTGCATATTATATTCTTTAAACATACAGGAACGGAGAAAGAATACAATTCCCTGCGGCCGGGCGGCCTATCGTAGGAGCCGAACAGGAAATCCTTAGCTTGGTGGTAGGTCTCCTGCCCGTCTGGATAGCTACCACCCTCGGTTTAGAGTATGTTGCCATAACTAACTCAAGTTGTGGTGCGGCATTGGTGGCCAGGCCACTCTCCGATTTATTTTCCTTCCGCTTGATCTGTCGCACTTCCAAACTTCCTATTTAAACTTTAAAATCAATGAGCAGAAATCAAAACGAGAAGCGGACCCCTCTTCTTCATTCATAGATATTCGTGGGACTTTGCACTTGGCTTTGCTGCTTTCTTGGAGGACGCAGCATTACAGTCATCGTCGACGGTTGCTGCTCAAAGAAGCCTATTAACGCTAGTGTGCCGCAAGGCTGCGTGCTGTCGCCGACATTGTTTTTCTTATTGTCTATTTAAAATGTTTATTGTTATGCAGATGACAGCACCGGTGAAGACAATATACCTTCGCCTTGTTAGTAGAAAAAAAACGGGTAAGACTGAAGTAGAAAACTCCCTGGAGCGAGTATCTGATTCGGGATGGCAAAATCTTGTCCACTTTAACCCGAAAAACACACAGGCCTGCGCATTCTTTGCGAAAAGAACCCCATTCATCTCTGCGCCACTGTTCCAGGTAACACTCCTGACCGTCACTCCAACCAACGGCTCGATAAATAATGAGTTGAGGGCAGTAATGGCCTGCGGTATCAAGAATGTCATTCGTGCAACTGTTCTACAGTTCGGGACAGCAACAGTTCGTGTTTTCTGCCCCGAATTTACCTATCAGAAACAAACAAACGGAACGTATTGCTACAAAGATCGGGCGCATCGGTTCATATTTCTTTGAGAAATATGAACCGATGCGCCGATGTTGGCCAGGCCATTACCGTCAACGGCGAGCACTCGATGATTGCTAACTTCTTTTGGCCTGAATGGAATTTTAAGGATACCAACGAGATGTGGTTCCAACCTGACGGCGTTACTTGCCATACAGCTCATGCCACATTAGACATACTGCACGAGCGATTTGAGGACATGGTTATCTCACGATCTGTCCTCAAATCGTGCGATTTGATTTGATATGTGCGATTTGACCCCGTTGGATGTTTTTGTGGGGTTTAGGTTTTTTTGTCGTGGCAACATCTATGAAAATAAGCTACAAACTATAGTGACCTTCAAAACCAATAAAACTCTTACCATCGGTCAAATTCAACCTGAAATTTTATGTGCCAGAGAGATGGAAAATTTTACAGTTCAGATGCTCTAGCGCTCACCGAAAGGCCATGTAGGTAAATCATTCAAATTAAATATATCTTTTCTCGTGGAGACTGCACTTTTTGTCTTCAGAATCTCTGCAGTAAATAAAGCAATCGGCTCATATCACTGTTTTTCGTCGGCAATTTTCTTATCATAATAATAAATACCTGTATCCACTTTCTTCAACCACGAAAATATAATTCGAGTAGTAAATTGAATTAGTCGCATACGCCAACAACGTGAAAATTAAAAGCTTCAGATGGTACCGTCCATTTAAACTAAACTTTTCTAGCACATCATCCAAACCCGATTTTCGTTTTTCCATATTTACACTATAACTTTTAACTTTAATGAATTAAAAATAGAGACCAGATTGGCCTGCAGATAAAACAATACAGATATATTATTTTCGTTTGGATGTATTGCACGATAATTAGCATGTAGCAATTCGTGATGGTGACTGGTGCTGTGAACACAGCCCGAACGACTGTCGGAAACAGCTAATAACTGTGTCACTAGCTGTTTGGAACTGATGACCGAAGAACTTAACATTTAAGGGAAGAACGGGTAAGAAAACCACGCTACGAGCGCTTCAAAAGGTTCGCTTTTTAGGGAAAACAAGGATGTTGCCGGCCGTTGTCGGAGATACAAATCCACGGAATTAGTACTGAATCAAAGAGCTCACCTTATGAGCTTCTATATAAGACTAGCATTTAGCTACAAAATAGTGCCATCTTTTCATACGATTACTTGTAGTTAACAGACTAACTAACTAGTTAACACATAGACGATAGATGTTGTCGTACTAATTTATAATATTTAGAGTGAACGAAGTCAAAGTATATTTTATAAAACATTGTATTAGCTCCTCAAATGACGGCAACCTGTTTTGGTGATGACTACATTTTACTATAATATTATACAGCTTCAATAAGATATGATACCGTTAAATTGAGTTAGAATTTGGTCAAGCACTCTTGACAATGTTATTCTGGTATACTAGTAGACAAATCTTGATCAGGGCCATAGAACATAATATTATAATAATACTACGTACAGGGCTACCTTCTGATGATGTTTCTAACTAATACCATATACTGTTTACATTTACATTGCAACAATAATATGAGAGAGTTAAACTGGGTTAACATTTGATCACGCACTCTTGACAATGTTATCCTGCTATGTAAGTAGGAAAGTCTTAGTCAGAGCTGCTCCCTGATGATTTTTCTACGATATATTATACAGCTACGTGAGAATTGAAACCCATGTAAGATGTTGGACTATCATTTGGTAACTAAAAGCTATCACTTTGACAATGTTATTCTGATATTCTGATCAAAACGACACTGATAATGCCGTTCTGCAAAACTTTTGTATACAGTTGGATTACTAGCTGGAAATATATCATGTTAGAAAAAAAAACTGCGGCTAAGTGCGAGTCGGACTCGCGCGCGAAGGGTTCCGTACCATTAGTACAACATTGTACTTGCACTTGGCCAACTTGGCTAATACGAGCCTAAGACAGGTTTCAATAAGCTATGATAGCCCTGTTGACAGTTAATAGACTACTTCAAAAGAATAAGGGCTAAGATGCTTTAATATTATGTAGGTATTTTAGATTCGAATATATTCCTTTTTATGAGTTACGGTACATTTAATGGTACAATATCATACTATTAAGGACCTGTTTCAGAATGTTCGAGTAAGTTCCGGTTTTACTACCCAGAACATAATTAATAAATAAAACACTATCTTTGCGTTTCACAGTCATCGATTTAGCCTATCCATTGGTTAAAGCTTGAAACGCGCTGCATGTCAACTGTCATTTTTAGCATTCAGTTTTTTTATGTGATGCATAGCAACCCGAAACTTTATTAGGACATTCTGAAACGGGCCCTAAATGTAATAATTATTAGTATATTTATTCACATAAGTTTTTCTTTACAATTTATTATTCTTTATTAGTACTTTAGCTTACGCAGTATCAGTACTTAATATCATAAATGCGAGAGTAACTCTGTCTGCCTGTCTGTCTGTAACGCTTTCACGCCAAAACTACTGGACCAATTTAAATGAAATTTGGTATGAAAATAGTTTGAGACCCGGGAAAAAACATAAGATAGTTTTTATCCAACTGCGCAAAACCGACATACGCGCGGGCGGAGCCGCGCCCGGAAAGCTAGTAAATTATACATGAACAAATATAATGATTATAGTCTTACCGTTTTCTAAGAAATAGAATAGGTCGAGGAAGCTGTCACCGGTGGCTGTGCGCGAAAGAAGTCAGAAGTCAGGCAGAGATCTCACCTGCATTGCCTGATCAGCCAACCACATCAATGGACACTTCACTGATGCAACGTTGGGCCCCAATACTCAAGGAATCAACGTCGGCTCCCACATCCATTGCGACATTAATTCAGCTTCGTGCTCGAAGCTAAAATGTGATAATAAGGCAAATCGTTTTCACTACCAGCAGTTGCAGGTTTTACAGCGGACGAGATACACAACTTTCATCAACTTTTATCTTCATTACTTAATGATGACAGAGGTAGTTTCTTCTTTGAATTGAAATCACTTTTACAGCGTTCAACCAACTTTTGATTTCACTAGCAAGGTCAAAATAGTAACTTTAAGATTTTCGACTTGAACACATAGTTATAAGTATTTATCGGGACTAAATCGCGATAAAACATATATATTTATGTACCTCAACGTTTCGACCAAGTTGCATTGGTCGTGGACACGAGTGGACTGAAGAGGCGGGTGTCTTCTCCAACTACCCGCATTTAATTTAGAAATATATCGTCTCGACACACAACACTAACAACATCCACAGGTCTTAATGAAGGTAAAACGCGTTTGGTGCATTTCCTTAGCACTGGATTCCAGGATGCATATAACCATCCTTTCTATTGAAATTATGATATTTCCTTATTTCGATAGCTTCTTGCTAGCCTAGAATGGTAGTGACGTTCCGTTGAGAGGTCTTTCGGGTCGTGGAGCTCAATCCAGTGGTCAGGTCCAGACCCCCTATGTATATATAAATGTTGAATATACCTAGTTCCATTAATAAAATTAAGTTTTTTGAGATCTTATTAAGTCATATTTTTTTTATGCTCGATAGGTTAGCCTTTGACCAATATCTTACCTGATGGTAAGTGATGATGTGGTCGAAGATCTTTTTCAGGCTAACCTAGAATTACTGGCTATATACTACGAATAAATATGTAAAACAGCGTAACTCTCATACTACAAACGATATACTTGCCTAATTACCTACCTAATCGATATTGGCCATTAAGTCGTATGAATGAACTTATGATGTTCTGGTTATCTATGATTCACACGGATTACCTAAATAAGTACCTACTTCCCAAGTATAAAAGCTATGTGATTTTTTCCATAGATATCCTTGAATTTAATAATATATAATAAATAATAAGTAATAATTATCTAAATACTTTTGGTGTAACTTTTTTGGAGTGCCAGATATCTGGATCATTATTTATTAATCTCTAAATGTTTTATATGGTTTCATATAAATAAGTAGCTTCTTCAAATACTGAAGATAATCAATCAAATCAAATCAAATCAAATAGTTTACTCCAAAGAAACGTGCTTTCTACTTTTCTACTGTTATATTAAGGGACATTCCGGATCCATGTGGCGTAAGCATAAACACAAAATAAATTAAATTAAGCATAATGTAAAAAGGGGGCGCACGAGTCAAAGATTTAAAATTAAGTTGCAGCTGAGTATAGATTTTTTTTGTTTGAAGAAATTTTGATTTTTTAGTAGTTACCTACAAGGGTTGTACACAATATTGCCATACCACGTTTATCAAAAGTAACGTAAAGCATGTAAAGTTTCAACAATTTTAAAAACAGCCAAGCGACATCAGAAACTATCGATTAAATGGCTAAGAAGAGGGTCCACAAGTAACGCAAAATAACAGCAAAGTCACGTGTTGGCAACACTGCTATTTACCAAAAGTATTTTATAAGGTATATATTAAGACTATGTATACTTTGAGGTCTTGTCCCCATATTAAACACTGCAAACAAAAAAATACATCTGTATTTTTATATACTTGTGTATATATAAATATACACAATTAATATTAATTATAATTACACTCGCACGGTGGTCAATGATTACTATTTAGTTTCATCTGCCCCCTTCGTTATAGTACTGGGGTTTATTCGTATTTCGTATTGGACATTATCAATCGAAATTGAAATAAAACATCAAGATATATGAACAATGACAATGTATAATGGATAATACATGCAACTTTATTTTAATAAATATCTCTAATTCATAAAAAGAATGAACATTTTAAATACTAGCAATTATTATTGTCTGTCTCACTTATACACAGTTGGTAAAACATAATACCAATATGGTAAGAAAAAACAAATAAGTTTAAAAAGCTATGTATAACATTAGCAATCACACATGTTGCATATTTCTTATTAATCAAGAAATTACCTTAACAATAGATTTGTTTGTAAACCTAACTTTGAATAAACCTTCAGTTATGGTTTGCTGTTATAGTATCCGCAAATCATAACATGACTTTGTACATTGAAAAATAAAGAACTGATTATGACAATCCAATCTATATTAATTCTAGTTATATTCAGTTATGTTTAACTGCTAAAATTGAAATTAAATATTAAACTTATGTGAATATTTTAACGTTTAAATAAGCCTCGAGTCTAATATATAATAGGTACGTTTTTTTTTGTTTGCAGTACAAAGGTTTTTGTTGTTTAGAATTTCGAAAGATAACATTTAGTTTTTGTTTTATCAGTAGCTCGATAAACTTGCCCTTGGTCTACTAGGAATAGGTATACATGCTCTGAAGAACGCAAAAAAATACTGCTGATTGTGAGTAAGTAAATCTTTTATTTCAATGGAGGAATCCTTAAGCGAGGAGCTAAATATATAAATACAAGTTGACATTGCATTTGTCTTTAAACTTTTTTGTACATTTTTGTACTGTGTGTACTGTTTGTTGATCCATGAGAAAAAAATTAAATATTTTTTCGTGCCGATTGCGATAAGTATGCTATCTTTATTGTGGTTGAATATGTTTTCTTCATATGGCAACACATTGACGGATGGCCATGACATTGATAAAGGTCAGCTGACCATAAACTTGCAATATCAGCATCGATTTACCTAAAAAAGGAGAAAGGGTATCTATGCTTTAATATCAAAATGCTCACTACTACACCTGTACCTACATTGTACCTATATGGTACGTTTTATTGAATGATAAAGAATACAATGAGGCAGTAAACGCAAATACGCACACTACTGAGGCTCAATCAGGAGACGTCGTATGATTTGACATTGCCATGTTCGAGGTATGGGTGCCCTTTTCCCCGTTTTTTATAAGAGTTCAATGGTTATCAAACACATTTTTGTCATTGAAATTGTACATATTTTTTTTTGGATCGGCTTTGATAATTTTGTAGGAGAATTTATCATAATTTTGCAAAGCAAACACTTGCATCAATATGTGACACCCAGTTTTTTGATAATTGATGAATGAGTGGCAACCTGGTGAACCATGCCAACGATTGCCAAGTTATCTTACTTTTTTTTATGTTATTGTGACGGAACAAGCTCGAGGCCCACCTGATGTTAAGCGGACTAACCTCTACCTAAAATAGATGCATTTAAGATACGAATTGCACTGTGCCCGTCACATTGTGACGTAATTGTTAGTCTCATGTGCCTGTAACTTCACTGGCTCTCAAGGACTGATGCCGGAACACATCTATCGGTGCTTGGCGACAGATTTTCTACTTGAGAGTGGTCGCTAGCCAGGCGGGCATTCGCAAAATGCCCTTCCACCATGCGGTGAAGCTCAAGCCCGCGGCGGGATTCGAACCAAAGACCTGCTGCGCGACAGTCCATAGCCTTCGCTTAGCATAGCGCATAGCTTCCGGAAGACATATTATAGGAAACATGATAGCATGTTTTGTTTTATATAATTAAAATTCTTGTATATTGAAAGTTTGTTTTTCTCTGTCGAGTAAGTTTCCCACATTCATATTCCAAATTTGATGGCTACTTTTGACGTTATAGTTTTCTATTTCCATGTGGGAGATTCTTCTTCCTAAGAGTTTCATCCTCTTGCACTGTATCTGGAGGGATGTTGTCTGCTGTGTCAGGAACCAAGAATGTAAGGAGACCAGCTATAAGAGACACGCTCCCGTAGATGATTGATGGCAGCCCATTCCAATAGATCATCTGAAATATTTAATATTTATTATGTGGGTAATGTAATACACTTATTGAATACAATGTTTCTTGTTTATAGGATAATTACTAAGATAATGTCAAATAAAATCTATGCAGGTATTTAAAGTGTTTAAGTTAAGTTCAATTTTGTTAGATGTATATTTTATAAGTTTATTATTGTGAAACCACCAAGTCGCCTTTTTTATGTAATCTATCTTACAAATGGGTTGTCTGGAAGAGATCGCTTTGAGCGATAAGACTGCCCATTGTAACACTTAGTCATATTATTTGTTTGTTTTAATTGTCTTAATTATGGTGTTTCAATAAAGTGTTCTTTCTATCTCTCTATCTATCTATATCAAGATCATCAAAATTCTTTATTTGTTAAGAGTTATTTAAAGTTCGCTTGCCAAATATGGAACCCGTACTGTATTGAATATTATAGACTGTATAGAAAGTATCCAAAATGGTTCCTGATATACCTATGTTTTACACTTAAGGCTGGTATATTCAAAATCAACCTAGTTTCGATTCACCCGTAAACAATCAATTATGTTTAGAAGATTATTTTGTGGTTACTTTTCCTCAAAATGGTTTATTTTTTTTAAAACAATATTATATAACAGAGCGGCCCGTCCGACACTGCAGTTGCACAGAGGCATTTTGCTCCAATCCCCCCCATGTCTCTCGACAGCGAGACAAGCCGAGGTCCGAACCACAGTGGTGCCTTTGAGCTCGCTGTCAACCCCTCCTATAGTAGCGGCACGTTTTCGGCGTCCGCAGGAGACGGAGGTATAAGGCGCTTTTCGCCTTCTACGCCCGTCTCGGGAGAAGTGCCTTCGGCACTTCTCCGAGTGAGGGAATGCAGCGAGTCGCTTTTGCCGACTCGCTGCATTCCCTCACTAATCGATCGCTTTCCTGTTAGACTTATTCGTTGTTCTTATATAGTTTTAAAAATGTAGCTCATTTTTAGGGTTCCGTAGTCCTGACAAGGAACCCTTATAGTTTCGTCATGTCCGTCTGTCTGTCCGTCCGTCCGAGGTTTTTCTAAGAGACCGTTGGTACTAGGAAGTTGTAATTTCGTATGGATATGTAAATCAATTACGCCGACAAAGTGGTAAAATAAAATTTAGAAAAAAATTTTTTTTTAGGGTACCGCGCATACGTGTGATGTGGGGATGAAATTTTTTTTCGTCGTCTATCCCTTTGTGTGAGGTTTGGTCGAATAGGTCTTTTAAAATTACTAAGGGTTTCATTATACTGTTTTTCGATTTAATGCTCCATTTACGAAATATTTAACTTTAAGGTGCAAATTTTTGTTCCAGCAGGGCGTCCCCCCCCCCCTCTAAAAGCTAAACTTCACCAAAAAGGCTTGAAAAATCTGAAAAAATTCAAGCTAATAGTGCATTTTATGAACTTTAAAGGAAAAGTATAGCGGTTGACATAACTTTATTAGTTTAGCAGTAATAGTCGTTGAACTTGGGTGTTAGATAATTTTGTACCAAATATAAAATCTATAGAATAAATCCTTTAAAGTGACTGAGATGCAATAGTTGGTTGTTTATAAGGGGTAAAGATTGGCATTGAAAACTTAATCTAAAATAAAAAATCTTAAAACTATAACTATGCCCTATGTCAAACCACTAGGTGGACTGACGATATCGTGAAAGTCGCGGGTAGCCAATGGCTACAAGTGGCTAATAGCCGTTCTTTGTGGCGATCTATGGGGGAGGCCTTTGTTCAGCAGTGGACATCTTCCGGCTGATGATGATGATGTCATACGTAATAGACTAGCTTTCCAGTACACCCGCGTGTATTGCGGTTATCGTGCAAAACTATTAACCTCATTTTGCGCAGTGGGATAAAAACTATCCTATGTCCTTTCCCGGGTCTCAAACTATTTTCATTGGTTGATATAGATATGACATTACAAAGATTCGACTTATATAGGTATAAAATACTTTTTCGACCTCATCTTCGCCGTACACTAGAAGTGTTTGTTGTCTGTACCTGTCGTACCAAGGTCATCGATCACTTCATTTCACACATCATCAATTGGCTGATTGTACTTCAATAGTGTAATTTTTTTCATCGATAAAGATAATATTTCTCTGTGCCCTTCACTTGCGTATCGCAACGGAAGGCGTTCTTTTTAATTTTAAAGATTGATTTAGGGCATGTACTGTATATCGACGATAAGCACCGAGCTTCAGGTCTTGTTTTATAATACGCGACATTTTCCTAGCGGGAATCTTCATTTCTCGCAATAAGATTATTGTTGAGTTATCATAATATTTTTACTTCCTAATTTGATAATCGACCAATTCTGGCGTTAACAGCATTAATTTGTCGTTCTAAGACACGCGGCTGCCCTGATCTTTTATGGTCTTCGACAGAGGAAGTGTGGTTGTATCTGTTGATATTACGATATACGAACATATACCTACGGCTGATACCACGCTTTTGAAGTGTCTGGAATATGACCCACACGACGGCTCAATACCTTCTTTGCACAAGGCGAATACTACTATAATATTTTCTTTAACACCTCATTTCATATTGTTATTTGATAATGAACACGAAATAATATATGAAATGGCGCGAAATCGAAAGAAAATTTTAAAGTAATAAACGCATTCCAAATTCTAAATAATTCTAAAGCTGAAAAGTTTTTATGTTACTGTATTTATGGCCAGACTAGTTATATAGTATAATAGCCCATTTATAAGCTTACTTGCATATATCGGTGTATACTTTTTATTTTTATTTCAAACATATATTATGCTACAGCAAATAAGTTAAATGACATTTAAATTCTTACAATGTACCTACCAACGGATTCTGAATAGCGCTATCGTTACGTTTTCATTCGAGTATCTACCTATAGAATTCACAAATAAACGAATTTTGTTTAATTTTCGAATTACAATTAATATAATAACTTGGCGGCAGTCGTACTCTTATTTCTTAGATTTAGCAGGAAGAAAGTAGTGGAGAATAAAGAACTACAGAATCGTTCTATATTATGACAACGGGCTTCTACGGAACCCTACATTGTGCGTGGCTCGACATGCATTTGACTGTTTTTTACGTTTTTAATATCACAGTATACACGTAACAGAAATGTAACTACTAAACATAGGTAGATTTTTTTGCAATTCTTTAAAGATAACATAGATCTAAAGGAGTAATTACAAAAAAAAATACACTTGAAGAATAAGTGTGTAATAATAACATACCTAACTTTAAACTCGGTATTTTTGACCGAGCGAGAACTTAGTTCGAGCGAGTTGCTTCAATTTAGAAAAAAATGCTTGCGTATGTCCGGTTTTTGGATTTTTTTCAAAATGACGGAGATATACATTATAAGGTGTTGTAAGTATGGACGCCTGCGCTAACGTATCTAATCACGTATCTCGAAAATAGTAAGAGATAGGTAAGGGAGATTTGAACAATTATTATAGGGAATCGGGAGAGCAGTCAAATGATACTTGTCATAAATTTAACGTGGCGGATTCAAGATTCTAATAATCAAAACTAGTCCGATTTGGCTGAAAATCGATATCTAGATTCTTCTCGACGCCTTTTTCCAAATTTGGAGCTGTCACGGATCAGTACGAAAATTCATACCTACCTAGGTCTTTCTGGACGTCTTTATTCCGAATTTGAATTTATTTTTCAATATCATCTGCCAACTGCAGGAAATTACTCCGATTGGGCTGAAAATCGATGTCTAGGTTTTTCTGGACGTTCTTATTACAATTTTGGTGTTTATTTTTCAATGACGACTGCCAAGTGCAAATGTTACTCAGATTTGGCTGAACATTGCGTTTTGAGTTCGGAACCCTAAAAACAATGTACCCGAACCAAATCGAATTAAAACAGGTACTTATTGTGAAACGCATATTTTTATTCCGAATAAAACTGTTCACAAGAAGAAAACAATTATTTAGATTCAGTTCTGGATTTAGTAGCAGATACCTAAATTTGATCAACTAATACACTGTGACGCTAATAGCGTGCGGCTGGGGACATCGAGCGAGCGCCCTGACGCGCGCTGCGCGACTAGAGCGCAGCGCTGCGTAGTGTTAATAGCCCGCAACTCTCGAACGCTAAATTAGCCTACTGATTGACTATAAAGGGGCCTTGAGGTACCTACCTTATATTTCTCATATTTACACTCACGTCGGCAAAAAAACACTTCTTGTCATTTAGAAACAGAGATGCTACTGCCGATGTTTTAAACATTATAAAAATCATATCTAATGCCATCGATTGCCCTTACTTAATTAGAAAATTATCCTTCATTACTCCATGTTTTAATGAAACACTTCAGAATCCTGATGCCACCACCAACTATAAACAAAATTCATATATTCTGGGAGCAAGTCGTTCTTCAATCGATACACTCAATAGTTCAACATCGTCCATTCTATACTAGTGTTCCCTATGTAAGGTGGTGCATAGCACTTACATACCTACTTTAATACTTAGGTCGGTATTACACTTATATATCTTTTACTATAGTGTTTACTTTTTTATATTATTATTGTGCAGGTTTTGTGTTATCACGGATTTGACTTTTACAGTGTTCGCATAAATTACTACCATTAAGTCTTCATGAGTGAAAACCTGTACTGGGTTTTATGTTATTTTTCACTCATTATTATAGATAGTTGTTGGTTTTCCAAATATTAAGGTATATATCAAGCTTATATATAGAATATTGTATGTAATTAAATATATCAAGCTTTTATGATTATTTATTTTATTTATGTAAAACTAGAGTAAATACATAAACATGTCCAGTATTGGATTCAAAGACAGAAATTTCTGTATCACAGAGAGCAATAATTATTACTAAATAATTATTTAGTATAAAATATAAATATATAGGGTGCATTGGGGCTATTCCGAAAATGGGTATATTCCGAAAGTGCAAGAAATCTACCAAACGCTGCAATATGAGCGCTGCTGGCAACATTAGGCAAAGCGCCATCTTATATTTACTTGTCGCTATAGACGTCGCGAGTCGCTCGCGCTAACATCACGCGAGTGTCGTCAAATTATTCAAGAGAAGTGATTTCGCGCCGAATTTCGGTGATTCGTAATAACCCCGAGTTAGTTTTCTCGACATCCTGGTAAGTTATTTTAATGTTTGTTTGTTTTTTTTGATTGTTTTTTGTTTTGTGCTTAATAATAATAGGAATATAAGGTTACAACTGTGTTTTTTATTTTTTTTCTTATTTACCCCTCCGGGTTTATTGCGATATGATTGTTTCGCAATAGCCCCACTTACGTTTTCCTACTGTAATTGTCAGTAGTTCTCAAAGTTTATCGTTTTTTTGACCCTCGAGGCAAAAATGACGAAATGTTATGTGGACGGATGGTGTGTGTGTGTGGTGTGTGTCTGTGGCATCGTAGCTGCCCAACGGATGTACCGATTTTGATTTTTTTCTTTGAAAGGTAAATTAGTTGGGAGTGTTCTTAGATATATTTGATGAAAGTTCGGTTGGGGTTAGTTAAAATTTTTCACTTTGTTTTGTACCATAATGTCGACTATGCTTGTTATTTTTTTTGGGTTCAGTTTTAAAAAAATAAATCCCAATAACAGTTTTTAACAGCAATAACAACTGCAAATTGCATTTATTTCTATAAATTATTTATTTTTTTACGAGTTTTCAAGCGCTAGAATTCGCAGAGCCTAACTTCAGACTCGCCAAGATCCGACGGCTGTACCTAGTTACTTATTTTTGTTCATATTACGTTCATTTTGTTGTTATGAACATTTGTGTTTTTTATTATTTTAGTACGATTTAAGTTTTTACTTTAGTACTTTGATTCTGAACAGTAGCCAAAAATTATCAAAAAACCTGTGATTCTTATGTGATTTAATAATTATGTTTAATGATTGTTAATATAATATGTTGATTCTTAAATAATTCTAATTGTTACCCAAAGTGAAGTACCCTACATAATTACGTACTTAATTATAAAAATAATAGTTGATCTCACTGAATTATTGTTTTATTTTATTATTGACATTCTATAGAAGACATTAAGAAAATAAGTAAGTACCTTAAAAATAACTTTGTTTATCCATCGTGCAGTTTTGAACTTCCTAAAATCTCAAATGGTATGTTGAGAACCACTGTCACTTATGTCTGATCATCAAGGTTTTTCTGGGGTAATTCCATAATACTAAGTTATAGGAATTCAAATTAACGGTTATTATTTAAAAAACTTACAATATCAAAATCTATGGGGTAATAAGGATGGAAAATGAAATGTAAACTCTGGCTGAAATGCAATAAAGGCGACTTTTGAGTTGTTCCGGAATTACCCCGCCATAGGTCGCAATTATCCCTATGACCCAAAAATATAGTCCTTTATTTAAAACACTTTCTTTAGCAAATCCAACGATATATTTAAAAATATAGTTTATGCTTTTCAAAGGCTTTTCCAATATCTATGCTGATCTAAAACAGTAAGACTCGTGAAACAGAACATTCCCGAATAAAATGAAATGTTCACCTCTAGTCATCTCGCAGAAATTTCTATCGGAATTGCCCCAATGCACTTACTTAAATAATTGAAGGCTGAAGTATAGAAACATTAAAAATACATATGAATTGTAAATGCTTACCAGTAGGGGTGTTTGAGGAGCAATAATAGATCCAATCCTTCCAATAGAGGAGCACAACGCGTGCATGGTGTTCCTAGTGCAAGTTGGGAACAATTCCGTGGTATACAAGTATGTGATGTAGAAGTAGATCATAGACAATAACTTGCTGATCATATACATAGTTACCGAAAACCAGGGGTATTCTGAAAAATAAAGATGGATTTGAGGCTTTGCAAATTGAAAATTCTGTCGTTATATAATTATTTCGAGCCACTGTCCTTGTAACAGTTGTACTATTACATATGTAACCTGCAGATATTCTGAACTACATAAGATACTAAATACCAACAAGCGAGAAAGCGGTCCACGGCTTTTTAAATAAATAAACGGTCAAATGCGTGTCGAGCCACGCACAATGTAGGGTTCCGTAAAAGCCCGTTATCATAATATATAACGATTCTGTAGTTCTTTATTCACCTCCACTTTCTTCCTGCTAAGTAGAGTACGATTGCCTCCAAGTTATTAATTCAATTGTAATTCAAAAATTAAACAAAATTCGTTTCTGAATTCTATAGGTAGATACTTGAATGAAAACGTAACGATAGCGTGATTTAGAATCTGTTGGTACATTGTAAGAATTTGAATGTCATTTTATTTAATTACTGTAGCATAAATAATTATTCTATTATAAAGTGGTTGATATATATATATATATATATATATATATATATATATATATAATACAAGTAAAATAATAAGTATACACCGATATATGCAAGTAAGCTTATAAATGGGCTATTATACTATATAACTAGTCTGGCTATAAATACGTAACATAAAAACTTTTCAGCTTTAGAATTATTTAGAATTTGGAACGCGTTAATTACTTTGAAATTTTCTTTTGATTTCGCGCCATTTTAGATTTTATTTCGTGTTCATTATCAAATAACAATATGAAATGAGGTGTTAAAGAAAATATTATAGTAGTATTCGCCTTGTGTAAAGTAGGTATTGAGCCGTCGCATCGGTCATATTCCAGACACTTCAAAAGCTTTGTATCAGCCGTAGGTATGGTCGTATATCGTAATATCAACAGATACAACAACACTTCCTCTGTCGAAGACCATAAAAGATCAGGACAGCCGCGTGTCTTAGAACTACAAATTAATGCTGTTAAAGCCAGAATTGGTCGAAATCCCATTAGGAAGTAAAAATATTATGATAACTCAACAATAATCTTATTGCGAGAAATGAAGATTCCCGCTAGGAAAATGTCGCGTATTATAAAACAAGACCTGAAGCTCGGTGCTTGTCGTCGATATACGAGTACAGTTTATGCCCTAAATCAATCTTTAAAATGAAATGGAGTGCCTTCCGCAAGTTAAGGGCACAGAAATATTCTCTTTACCGATAAAAACATTTACACTATTGGAGAGCACTACAATCAGCAAATTGATGTGTGAAATGAAGTGATCGATGACCTTGGTATGACAGGTACAGACAGCAAACACTTCTCGTTTACGGCGAAGATGAGGTCCAAAAAGTACTTTATACCTATATAAGTCGAATCTTTGTACTGTCATATCTATATCTATACTAATTAGATGGAGTATACTGCTCTTAGCAAGGGTCCGGGGGAGAATTCCTTCTCCCCCGGACCCCTGCTAAGAGCAGACGTGCTTAAACAGTACCTATTACAATATTTTTTTTTCCATAAATATAACATAAAACGAATATTAAATAAGAGTGATAAAATAGGAGTGCATAAATTTTGAGGAGCTTGTAAATATAATAGCGGATATTTTCTGAACGCAGCCGCTTGCCTGGTGAGTGTTATCTTATTCACGCACACAACGCAAGCGCAATATTGCATTACTGCATATCGCACACAGCGCAAGTGCTAGTTAAAAACCACCGCACACACACGCACAGTGACCGTACGTGTGCGTCAACTACCGCTACCTCTGCCATTGCGCACACATATAAAGCGCTTCTGTGTGCATCTACGGCCGGCTGCCTACGTGCATCGCTTGCTGCATTCTGATCGCCTGGTACTTGACCCACGCGAATTCTTAGCTACGATGCCGCTTAAGCGCACCCCACCGTCCACACCCTCTGCACTGACAGTAACACAGTCGATTACTCACTGTAAATCAGACTCAAATATAAGTACACCCCCGACCGGTAGTACGCTTGCGGTTTCTACAATGTCACGAGAACATGCTAGTAGCGAACCTAATATTGCACGTAAACGTAAAAGGAAAGATGATGTGAGCAGGGAAGAAATCCTGGAAATGTTCGCTAAATTACAGAAAGACCAAGATGCCAAATTTTCAGCCATCCTATGCCCAATGCAAGAAGACAAACAAACCAAAATGCGGTCTGACGTTACTAAAACGGAAATAATGGCTATGCTTGCCTCGTTAAAGACTGAGCAGGAAGAAAAATTTAATAATTTAACTAGCAAAATACAGGGTGGAATTGAGAGGCACACAGAACAAAATACACATATTTTAACTTCTATTGACTTTCTTGGTCAGAAATATGATGAGATGGCCACAAGAATTGCCATATTAGAAAAAGAAAAAAATGTAGACCGCCAATACATCAAGAGTCTAGAATCCCGACTAGAGCAGATGGAGCGTAACCAACGGAGTTCGACTATTGAAGTAAGAAACGTACCCAAAAAAAACGGTGAAACAAAACAGGACCTAATTATTAAAAAAGTGGGAAGCGCACTCAGTGTAACAATACAGCCCGCAGAGGTGCGCAATGTCTACCGCTTGAATACAAAAAGCGAAAATAGTCAACCTATAGTAGCAGAGCTCTCCACAGTGATGACCAGGGATAAGATCATCGAGTCTGCTAAGGCATATAACAAGAAAAACCATTCCAATAAATTGAATACCACTAATTTAAAAATTGAGGGATCACCAAAGCCAATCTTCATTTCTGAAGGTCTAACAGTGCAAGCGAAGAAATTGTTCTTTATGGCCAGAGAGTTTGCAAAAGGTAATAATTACAGGTACTGCTGGGCATCTAGAGGCAAAATATACTTGAGGCGTTCAGAAGGGTCACCACTCATCAAAGTCAACAACTTGAATGACTTAGACAATTTAAAACCTACGAATATGTGACTATATATTGAAGTTGTGACTATATTGTGCTTTTCTATTGTCTTGTTTTATTATTTTGGTAAATTAGGTCTAGACACCTGTATAAACTCTACTTTACATATATATACTATACACACGTACATGCAAAATCAACTTTTACATACTAACATAAACACACAAAATACTCATACACTCAACTTTCATACTTTAACCTCAAAATCAATGTTATATATACTTATGCATAATCAATCTATAGTTAAAATCGAATACCTCCACATATTTCTTTCTAATAATATAATATTTATTTGGATATCTTTTAACTGCATAATCAAAATTATAAAATGGAATAATAATATCAACTTGCACCCTATTACTTCCTTCATCAATAATGGATGATGTCTCTTTTATTGCCGCAGAAGTCGATGTATCAGAAAATGTTGAATGTGTTATAATAAGTAAAAATAGTGATTGTAAGTAAATGTTAAACTCGGGCATGGCTACTAAGGATTCGTTTATAATATTTACAATGAACATACGTAGTATCAACTGTAACTTTGACAAGTTTCTTGCATTTGCAACTAGCCTTGATATCACAGTTGATGTTTTTGTGTTAACGGAATGTTGGACAAATGCTCATAGCGTGCTTCCTAGCATTAATAATTATAATACGTTCTGGACCACCATCAGCCTTAACCAGAACGATGGTGTAGTTGTGTACGTTCGCGATGAAATAAGCGTATCGTGCCATGAACCCGAAAATTTTCTCAATGGAAATTGCCTTGTACTTAATATTGCACCGGATTATACGATCATAGGTACATATCGATCACCAAGTTTCAAAAACCCAAGCAATTATGTAGCATCTTTAGGCACTATTTTGCAAAATGTATCTACAACTAATGTTATTTTAACCGGAGATATTAATCTCAATATTCTTCCGGGCACTAATCTAGAATCATCTGTTCATGACTATTTAAATCTAATGGCTGAGCATGACCTTAAACAAGGAATAAATCGCCCTACTAGATTCGCTACGTGTTTAGACCACTTTATGGTTAAAACTCGAAACACCTGGAAAACTATTGTTTTTGAACAAAAAGTTACAGACCACTTTCCCATTCTCTTACAAATAAGTAAAAGCAAAGTAATTAAAGAAGTAGTGAAATTTAATAAAACAATAATTAATTTTGATAGAATCCAAGAATTTCTAAAACAAGCAGCATGGGAAGATTTGTATAAACTTAACAATGTTAACATGGCAACAGAATTATTCACAACAAAACTTCTTGCAGTAATCAATAGTAATACTCAAATAAGATCTATTTCAAGGAAAAACCAACCGCTTAAGCCTTGGATTACTAAAGAAGTGGTGAAATGTATACGAAAAAGAGACAAACTACACATGAGAGTAAAAAAACAACCAGAAAATAATAATTTAAAAGAAAAATATACTAGGTACAGAAATGTATGCAACAAAATTATTAAGAACCTAAAAATAGAACATTATAAATTTAAGTTATTAAAAAATCATGGTAACATGAAGGAAACGTGGAAGGTAGTTAAAGAGGTATGTAATTTGAAACAAACGAAAGTGCATTCGCGTGAATTGTTAAAAATTAATAACAGCCCTACACATTCACTTAACTCTGTAAATACATATTTTACTAGCATTGGCGGCAAGTTAGCTGAGAAATCGTTAGGCGAGATGAATACAACTCAGTTTAAACTAGCTTTGAGTGCAAAATCATATGATAAACCCGTGAATTCTATGTCACTTGCTCCCACAGACCCTGCCGAAATTAAAAATATTATTTTTGGGCTTAGGTCGAACAGTGCGCCTGGTTGGGATAAGATCACGGCTGATATACTAAAACGATATGTTTTATATTTGGCAGGACCCATTGCATTTTTATGTAATATAAGCTTTGAATCTGGGACATTTCCGTCAGCTTTTAAAAAGGGTATTGTCTGCCCAATTTATAAGACTGGTGATAAAACAGATCCAGGAAACTATCGCCATATTTCTCTCTTATCCACTCTTTCGAAAATTTTGGAAAAATTAGTTAAAAAAAGATTGATGCGATATTGTGAGAAAAATAACCTATTACATCAAAATCAGTTCGGTTTTAGAGAGAAAAAGTCAACTGAAGATGCAGTGCTGACGTTAACTACGTTAATTACTTCGTTCCTTGATGATAATTACAAATGTATAGGGGTGTTTCTGGATCTGCAGAAAGCTTTTGATACCGTTTCGATTCCTATATTACTAATGAGACTGGAAAACATTGGAATAAGAGGATTAGCTCTTGACTGGTTTTCAGACTATCTTGTGGATAAATCACAGCAGGTACAAGTCGATGGGTATGTCAGTGAGAGCGCAGTGTGTACATTTGGCGTTCCGCAAGGAAGTACCCTTGGTCCTGCCCTTTTTCTCATTTATATAAATGAATTATGTGGCACTACCTTGCCAGGTATGGACCCACTAATGTTCGCAGATGATACTGTGTTACTTCTTCATGATAAATCTTGGCAGAAAGTAAAAGAGCTAACTGAAACAGCTCTTGCATATATAACACAATGGCTAGAGAACAGTCTCCTTTCACTTAACATAGTTAAAATCAAATTCTTGTGCTTTAGTATGACTGCTGCGGGTGAACCTACTGTCGATCTAAAAATAAAAATACATAAACTTCCATGTAATCGGAATAGCGTTTGTAATTCCCCATGTAGCTGTCCATTTTTGGCTCGCGCTAACAATATCAAATACCTTGGGGTATAGATTGATAATAAATTGAACTCGATTACACATGTAAATAACCTAGCTTCCCGATTAAGGAAATTTATATATATTTTTAAAAATCTAAGATCTGTTGCTAATATAAAATTGGCTATTGATACATACAAAGCTCTGTGTGAGTGCATCATAAGGTATTGCGTCTGTGCATGGGGAAGTGCAGCTAAAAGTCATCTGATTATTGCTGAACGAGGGCAACGTGCTGCCCTTAAAGTTCTTATGTACCTACCACGCCGACACCCTACTACTGACGTATATAAGCAAGCAGGAGTGCTGTCGGTCCGAAAACTGTTTATATATGAAAGCATACGACGTTATCATAAAGAAACCGTACCCTCACTACCTCCAGGTTCAAAGAGACTAGATAATTGCCCTATCCCCAGGGTATATAGTAGGTTCGCACATAATCAGTTTAAAATAATGGTTCCACATTTATATAACACATTAAATAAAATTACCAATATAAAACGAAAATCCAACTACGAAATTAAAAAGATCATAATAACATGGCTCGAAACGTTTGATTATGATGGTATTGAAAACATGCTTTCGAATTTTTGATCTGATGAAAATTATGGAAAACTATTTAACACTACACAATTCATTCACTACACACACACACCCCATCACACACATTCACGACACTTCAATAGACACAAAACACAACAATTACAATACTCACTTTTATCAAAATTTATAATCATAAACTTAATTAAATAAATATAATGCATTTATGAACAGGCACTTAAATGACATAATGTTCTTTTTACTATTACTAAAGGAGAAGCCACTGGTTCCTGAAATACAGTTCAACACTAGTTCGGGAACCTATGGGTTAATTGTATTTGCTGTATTATAATATTATGTCAATAAAAATAATATGTTTGTTTTGTTTGAATGGAAATAGTTTGAGACCAGGGAAAGGACATAGGATAGTTTTTATCCAACTGCGCAAAAAGAGGTTAATAGTTTTGCGCGATAACCGCAATACGCGCAGGTGGAGCCGCGGCTGGAAAGTTAGTCTATTATGTATGACATCATCATCATTATCATCAGCCGGAAGACGTCCACTGCTAAACAAACGTCGCCCCATAGATTGCCAGAGATTGGCTATTAGCCACTTGTAGCCATTGGCTACCCGCGACTTTCATGATATCGTTAGTTCACCTAGTCATATGATATAGGGTATAGTTATAGTTGTAAGATTTATTATTTTAGATTAAGTTTTCAATGGCAGTCTTTACCCCTTATAAACAACCAACTACTTCATCATAGTCACTTAGGATTTATTCTATAGATTTTATATTTGGTAAAAATATAAAATCTATTCAAGCATACCTTCCATATAAAAAGGGAATCACGGATAAAATTGGAAACTTGTTACGCCGAAGGTACAGCATCAAGACAATATTCCGCCCTCTAAGACTTAGACAGCTGCTTCGCTCTCCCAAAGATAGGGACCCATTGGGAGTCCCCGGTGTCTACTTAATTCCCTGCGACTGTTACCACAATGTTACGTTGGCGAAACATGCCGGAACGTTTCCACTAGACTTACGGAACACATACGCTCCATGAAGAATCAGGACATCAACAGCTCAGCCGTGACAGAACATTCTCTGTTATCTGGTGCAGGACACTACATCCGCTTTGGCAAAACTCGGGTCTTGTCGAGAGAAAAGTTCTTCGTGCCTCGCAAGATCCGAGAATCTATTGAAATTAGTTGATGTCCAACCTTCAATAGAGACGGAGGATGGTTCTTGTAACCTACTTGGAAGCCGTGTCTTCATGGAACTGTTTTGGATGATAAGGACGGGCTAGTGGAGATGTGGTGAGTTCTTTTTGCTGGGACGTTCCCCATGCCAGCCGGGATTTCACCATCAGCGCCGAAGAGGATTCGCATCAGTCGACGACACGACCAACTGCAACCCACCCCTCGCACCAACCGATGACGTCACGCGGACTACGAGCTGCCGCCCGCAGTGCTAAGCGAGACGCCAACGCGGGCGTCCCGAGCTCTCCTTGAAAAAGACCACCGAATGTGGTTGAAACTATAGTCGGAGCTATCTGACTGATTCACGTGAGTTATCCCGTATTATTTACTAAAATGAGTGAAAACCACGTTAGTTTTTATAATAAAATTTTGGAAGACCTATTCAACCATACCACACACGAAGAGATAGACGACGAAAAAAAATGTACTCCCACATTACATGTATGGGAGGTACCCTAAAAAAAAATATTTTCCAAAATATTATTTTACCACTTTGTCGGCGTAATTGATTTACATATCCATACTAAATTACAGCTTCCTAGTACTAACGGTCTCTTAGCAAAACCTCGGACAGACGGACAGACAGACGGACATGACGAAACTATAAGGGTTCCTTGTCAGGACTACGGAAACCTAAAAATAGATTAACAAAACAATGTTTTCAGTCAAAAAATGGCAGTGAACAGCATGAATTAGAACATTTAAAGAGCCAGTGAAAAAATCTCATACATACCTTGAGGTAGAAACGGCCGTGACACACATAGCACAGCGGTTGCAAAGAAAGAACAAATTAACGGGTTTTTCATTTTGTAATAAGTCAAAATATACGTAACTAGTAAATTTCCGGGCAGATCTACCATCGCAACAAGCGCAAAGTTAATATATTTATTTCCCTGTAGAGTTACGGTGTTGATCATCATTCCGTCGTTCACAAAGGTTGAGGTTGTCCACCAGACAATGCATACTAAAAATCTTTTTAACAGGACTTGAGACTGAAACGACATCTTCAATAGATTTATAAATCCAATACCCTTGTCTTCATCTTCCATTAGTAAATTATCAAGGGCGTCACTATCAAACTTGATCTTGCTTACATTACCCATTTTCTGAACAATAGCTATAGCCTTTTCTGTCTTTCCATTGGTGAGTAGCCATCTTGGACTTTCGTCTATGAAAAATATATAAGTTACGAAAAATAAGGCTGGTGTATAAATAACCTGGAGGAGGTTCCTCCAGTATGGTACACACCATGATGCAAACGGATAGAGAAGGCCGCCGACTATGACGCCAATGTTACCGAAACCGTAGTAAATCACTCGTTTCTTTGCTGATACTATTTCCATATCTGTAAATGAGAGACTTTTCTTTAAAACATTAGTTAAAAATAGTTAAAACCAGGAGAAAAATGCTCCGTGGAATGTTAGTCAGCAGTGTCTTAGCAGTAAATTTGGACGGACAGCCAATGAAATTTGAAAGACATAATCTGAATTGGATTCATACACGCGTTCATTTACTAAAACGTGCGTTTTGGTTACTTTGAGGTGTTTGTAGAGCTCGGATGGCTTCTTTAATTTCATTCAATAATATATTTGATCCTTTAATTAAGTATATAGGTCTGCCTAAATATGTGCGAGCCTCAACCATGACTTGAATGACCACATAACGTTAACATTAAAAGGGATTAATTAAAAATGTTTTAGTAACGTCGTATATTAGAAAAGGCCATGCAAGTCGGATTATGACGTTAATTAATTGTTGTATATCCTAGCTTGTGTAATGTTACTTATTAGTTGTGTAATGTTACTTGGGTTCATAGTCTTTGGTTTCGGGTTATGTGTTAGTATTTCAAGGTCGTCTGCAAGACCTAAGATGGTCTCTGTGTATTCGTTATTGATCTTAAACTGATAGCCTCATTTTTCCATGACTGATTATCTTGTCCATCAAAATATTAATTACTTTATAAAATACAATTGGTGAAAAGCAGTAACCTTTGAACAAAGCCACATTGTATTGCAATGTTATATAATAAATTTTAAATTTTCGATGGTAGTACGGCAATTCGCAAATGCTCACCTGGCTAGCTACCAGGTGGTAGCTAGCCAGGTGAGCATTCGCAAATTCAAGTAGAAAATCTGTCACCAAGCACCTAACGGTGTGTTCCGGCAGGTGTCCTTGAGAGCCAGTACTTCTAGGTTAGCTGATTAACATATTCGACCAAATCAACAATTGCCATGAGGCGAGATAGTGGTCAAAAGCTAACCTATCCGAACTAAAAAAAATGTGACAGGAGTAACGTTGACACGATGACATCGCTGACCGCAGGTAGAAAGTTATACCATTTCATTGCGAACATGAGCACTTCGTGCTGCTTTGAACCAAATGCGTTGTCTGAGTCTATCCAACACACCGCTATCTGCTTAAGTTATACTTGACGGTGTATGGCTACTTGACATGCACACCCATAGCCATACACGCCGCATCAAGTCCGCTGCAAACTTGACGGTGAACTTGATAATGAATGTTACTTTTCAATGTGAGACATTCTCACTGAGTGAACTATTGGGAATTGTAAAAAATATTAAAAGGAAGGATTCTAAGGACATAAATGACATGTCAACGCAAGTGTTGGACTTCTCGCCTAATTTTATATTTGATATTTTTTGTGAATATTTTAATAGATGCCTCGAATCTGGACAGTTTCCAAAAGCATTGAAATATGTTAAAATTCAACCTATCTATAAGGGAAAGGGAGAAATGGATGCACCAAAAAACTATCGGCCTATTTCTCTTATTCCCATCATGGCAAAAATTTTAGAAAAACTGGTAAGCAATAGGCTAATGACTTTTTTTAAAAATAATAACTTATTGAACAGACAGCAGTTTGCATATCAATCAGGTAGATCTACAGTATATGCGACAAGAGAGGTGATCATAAAAGTGATGCACCACCTCGACTGCCACCGGCAGACAGCAGCTATCTTCTGTGACCTGTCACGTACATTCGAGATGGTAAATCACTCACTTCTTCTTCAAAAACTTTCTCACTACGGTGTACACGGACCTTATTATGACATGATAGCATCTTTTCTTAACGAAAGAATGCAGCTGACCATGGTGCACGGAGTGAAGTCTGACTTAGAGCTTATAGGTAATAACGCCGTATTATATATATAGGTTGTTATATAGGTTTACACCCGTAAACCTATATAACAAACTTCCCAATAACATTAAATATGCACGTACCGCAAGCGCATTTACCACAAAACTTAAATCGCTGCTGCTCGCCAAAGCTTACTATTCAGTAAAAGAATTTCTAACAGACCAATCGATCATTGATTCATAAAAAGTATACAATTTGACATATTAACATTATATTATTATTACTTTCATAGTATTGTATAAAATGACCTGTAAGAAATCTTATTAATAAATCATTCTAATTCTAATGGCCCGCATTAGAATACCATAAATATTTGCATGACGTGTTTTGATTTAATTTTTGTTTTTCCCAATTAATAATCGTTGTTAGTAACGTTATTATCTACGTTTTCAATATCTGACGGGCGTTGTGAAGCTGGAGATATCTTTTGAAAGCAAGAACAATGAATTTCACCATCTGATTTGATCAGCTTCGACATTTTATTTTACTTATTCTTGAATGATGAGATACTTCATTGTGACCTGTTGTAGAGGAACTAATCCAAATGTTTTGATTTGCTTTTATCAGATTATTAAAAAATTACGGCCTCATGCAATCATGTACACCTGTACATGATTGCATGAGGCTGGTGAATAACGATTGTACATCAAAGATGACCATAACTTCATCATTAGTCAATTGTAGATTTTTCATTTGACTGACAAAGTGGTAAGAATCCTTGGCATGCGCACTAGTTTCACCGCGAAGAAGAAACAGACATGTTTTAGCAAGGTGTTGAGATAGTTTGTATGTTGGCGAGTCAATTTGGCTTACAATTGGGTGCAAAGGAACGTCTGTCTTGTGTATTTTTGGTAATCTATACAGTTTTGGCGGTTTCACACACGAAGGTACCAGTGCCGTGACGTCTAACCCAAGAGAATCGGTAAAAATATTATTTTAAATATAGAGATTTTAGGACCGGCTACCCAGCTGCTAAGAGTCAAGTGCACGGAGCTCTTTCCATATAAACAAACGTAGTTTCGTCATTTTTCTTTTTATAGCAAGACAGACAGACAGACAGACAGAGTTACTTTCGCATTTATAATATTATATATATATATATATATATATATATATATATAAGCGCCTATGTTACAGCCAAAACAAAATAATTCGAAATATTGTTTTGTATGTGAATTGTTATTTTGACTATATATATATATATATATATATATATAGTACTTACGGCCTTAATATATATATATATATATATATATATATATATGATACTGATTTTGTCCCTAAATGTCAAAATAACAATTCACATACAAAACAATATTTCGAATTATTTTTGAAAATACTGAATTTTACGGAAATCTGGCAAACCAGATAGATATTATGCGCGCGGAAGTAGTTGGCCGCGCCTTAGGTATGTGAGCGGTGGGACGTAGAGGCGGGGTCGCTTCTCAGTGTACGTATATTACTTCAGTGTGTGTGTGTACTCAGAGTTGCGAGCAGTAGGCAACCCGCCCCCTCGCCCCTGTCGCCACCTAAGGCGTGGCCAACTAGTTCCGCGCGCACTATAGTCTCAAGGACATGCAAAGTTTTACCGAGTTTGAACACTTAGTATATAACAGTCCACACTATCTTAAAGAACGGTTTAAATTCTTTGAACATTCTGGGACGCTTACACTCAGGTCATCAGAAAATCTCTGCCTGCAGATGCCTCAGCATAGCAGCTCTTTTTATGATAAATCGTTTACAGTCCAAGCAGTTCGCTTATGGAATGCATTGCCAGTTTCCATAAGGCAAGCACAGTCTCTCACTATTTTTAAAAATCAAGTAAGAGAATGGTACTTCTCGCTTAATAATCCGTCTCTAAAGTTGATTAGTTGATACTTATTTTGTTTGTCTCATTCATTATTAGTTTATATATATATATATATATTGTTATTATTTATATATGAATATTTATGTATATATTATTGTATTATGTAGATATTATTAAGTATATTGTATGTGTGATTAATGTTTATGTAATGTTATTACCATAAAATGTAGGTTACATAAAGTACCTATTTAAGTTAATTATTTTTAATCTTGTATTATACACCACCGTCATTTATCATGGCTAAATTTCTCTCCATCCAAAGGTTGTCTGGAAGAGATCGCTTTTTAGCGATAAGACCGCCAATTGTACAACATTACTTAAGTTTATGTTATTGTTTATAATGATTTTGTTATTTTGGTGTACAATAAAGAGTTATCTATCTATCTATCTATCTATCTATATATAATATTACCGTGACTTAGTATTTAAAAAATGACGAAACTACCTTTGCATGGGAAGCGCCACGAGCAGTGAGCACTCTGAGAGTGCGTTTGTTGGTAGTTTACGTCCACTACGTATAAGTTCATTCGATTTTATATCGATAGCCTATCTTTTGCCTACTTTTTAACAGATTTTAAATGTTGATGTTGTGAAAGATTTTACATAGGCTTGACTTATAATCGGAACTGCATATCAAGCACAGCAAATTGAAAACTCCGTTAGGTGCTAGACAAATTTTCAAATAAGTAGTTCAACTTAGTTGAATTTTATGAAGATTCTCAACTTACTTAAAACATATATAGGGGAGCCAATATCACCAACGGCAGCCTCCATGAATTCAAACACGATGTAGATCCAATAGGAGTAGGTGAAGCTCCTTGCCAATCCGAAGACTCCCCCCAGCACCCCCGTCAGTACCGAGACTTTCTTTCTTCCAATCCTATGCACAAATTAAGTTGACAATCATAACACGAGGATTATATATAGCAGATATTGATATGATGCTCTTTTAGTTGTTCTTTAACGTGTATTAGCTGCGCTCCGCGGTTTTTCCCGCGTAGATAATAATTAAACTGATGGTGATGACAATGAAAAGTATCCTACGTTTAATCCAGGACCGACAGGAAAATTACAATGTAATAGAGGTTTTCAGTCCAAAATTACTCCTTGGAAAAACACCCAAAATGTTTAAAAGCATCATGTGAGAAACATTTAACCCACATTTAAAAAACATTTTTGAAAATAAAAAAAAAATTGATGTAATTCGACAAATCAGTCATTTGAATGAAGAAAGACCAGAATAAAAGCAGTGACTTAAATTCTTTCACAAATACATTTCTACTCAATTGCTTACGTCTTAATAAATGTTTCAACTCATTCCTTTATTTTTAATCAAAACCATACTATGAAACTTTGGTCTGAGTACCATCTCCTCCAAATTGATAAGTTGTATGACTAAAATCCTATTAAAAAAATATTTGGTTCTGACCAGCTGGTCTAACGAATAGAAAATTTACGCACGACTATTATAAATGCAACAAAAATTTTTATCAATTTATTAAAGAACCTCGTCGTTTTTCGGAAGTCTGTTAAAAAGTAGAAAAAAGACAATTATTAAAAGCTGAGTTAAAATAGCAATGTGAAGTTGCCACCATTAAAGTTTATCGAGTTACTTTAAAAAGAAGGTCCGTATCATATTATGACTGGCTGCAACGTGGCCTAATTTGAATATTAACTCGAGATGTTTTGTTGTTGCGTACGGACTAAACATGCACTATTTATTGTAGGATTTGAAAGTTATTATAGTTTATTTGAACATATTAGATTTTTTTAATGTTAATTCAAGTTACCTATGAAAGTGTTATATAAGTACCCATATACGTGTTATACTATGTCTGAAATTTGTTCTGTTTTAGGGGACTCACCTGTCAGATAAAGGTCCCACAATTAGGAGTCCTACCATGAAGCCGACACTGTGGATGGTGCCTACTAACGTCCTTTTCCACTCCTGACAAGCCAGCTGGAACTGTACATGAGATGTGTTGTTATAAAATTGTAGGGTGTCTCAACAAAGTTTTAAGTTATTGCCAAAATAATTATTAACACCTGCTAAGAGAATAAACTATCAAAATTACACTGTAAGGCAAAGTTTGAACCACGAGCGGGATTCGAAGCCATTTGTGTAAGCAAGCTGAAATAAGCTACGTAGCATTTTTTCCCTTGGGAATACATGACTATATAGGGCAAGTAACGGGACACCCTACTGCTGCAGGCCATCGCTTCTAACGTTTGATTCCTGTAAGACAATACCTATAGTCACCAGCTGGTGGTAATGAGCTGATGAGATCTATGTATTTACATATGCATATAATAATATGTATTTACATATTATTATATTATATGCATATTTTAATCTCCGTGAAGGTATATCGTGCGTACCTATAAGTGACATGTCAAACAAGCCTTAGATTAGATCATTCACGGCAGTTATTTTGCATCGGTGCTCAGACACAAAACGTTGTGCTTCGAGTTTGGCTGTAACATAGGCGCTTAGATGACTGAGTGGACAAAGCGCCTTCGACCATCGAACGACATGGACCTGATTTGAATAACAGTACATAGAAATTTGTACTAGTTCTAACATTAATGGATATGCCGCTTAGTTTGTGCCACAGAATGTCATTACAAATAATACTGCACACACAGGAGTACTTTGGTGTGTGTAGTACCTGACAATCTGGTTCAAACACAAGACTGCCGATTCCATCGACTGACCTGATTTAAAACCGAATTGGTCATGTATGTTTAGGTATTTATCGAGCTGAGTGCAAACTTCAAACAGTCAAGCACTTTTGCCAAGTCAAGTAGTAGTCAACTAGTGCCAGTGGCTAGAGAAATAGGTCTGTATCCAGTATGGTCGCTTGAATCGTCTGTTTTATTCTTCACAATTGGCACCACCACAGTCTTCATCATCTCCTATGATAAGTATGAATGTATCGAACATTGCAAGGACTCGGTGCAAGAGAACACCAGCACTCTTTAGATGTTCAATGCTTAGTTTGTCATGGCTTGCCTCGCGACATCGATGTTATGGCTTTCTCAATGTCTTTCGCTTTAAAATATGTATTAATTTCCTGTCCGCAAGATTCATTTACACTGAACGACTGTGATGGCCCCAAAGGCGATGTCACGGTAAAACATTCTAAACATGTTTGGAATATGAATCGGATCACTGAGTCCAATGACACAGACAGGCAGGCCAGGCTTATGATTTAGTTTATTTGTGTTCTTCGCGCTTAGTATGCTGTGATGCGAGAATATCCATTTTGATTTACGCCGTATTATTGAGGCACTACCTCAAGTGAGCCTTAAATACCTTTCGAGTTTCACGCATTTCGTGCCACGCACAACCCTGCCTCGGTTTACCGCTCGAAACCCATCATTGAAACATGCACGTGGCCTGCGTGTGAGCCTAAAGGACGTGCTTGTTCCAACCTTCAACAGGTCTCTTTTTTCTTTTCTTAGTTACCAACACTGGCAGCGCTAGACAAATCTTCAATAATATTTTGGGGCATATTATGTCGGTGATGAGACTCAGTTTATTAATAGCTACAACAGAAACTTAATTGAGAGGAAAAATCTAAAAGCCCTTACTTTTCATGGCAAAGCTTACTATAAAGTTTAATTCGAGCCGATAGGATAGCTAGTTCGATAGGAACCCCTATCACCTCATTTAACTTTGCAATAAATGCGGCTTATCAGTGTACAATATTTTCGGAATTATGAAATCTAGTTCACATTGTATTACTGAAGGCCAATGGTCAGAACACACGACATTATAATCAATATAAACATTCTTCACTGTCAAAGATAGCTGGCTCAGTAACCACACAGTGATCTAACCGACTTAAGCAACCGTTAATGTCACTCAAATAACTGTACGTATCAGAAGACACTACATCCGCACACGACCATTTCATGTCACTACATAAGCTAAATACTTATAATAAAATGGCTCACCGGGGGTAAACTTTACATGAAATAAAAAAGGACTTCGGAACATTGTAAGTCTTACTTTGAATGAAAGTAATTTCAAGTATTTTTGTCCTATTCTTAATTTTTATGTCAAATATTATGTGCTAGAAATGTCATAAAAATTATGTTGTCTTAGGTTTTCGCGATTGTTGCACATAGTAATTAAACTTGAGCGACAACCTGCCATCTTACCTTACATCAAGGGTGTCACGGACAAAATTGGTAATATCTTAAGACGAGCTTCAATAAAAACTTACTTCAAGCCGCACAAGAAGATCAACCAATTTTTAAGACCTGTTAAGTGCAATATTCCCCTACAAGATGCAGGTGTTTACAAACTTGATTGTGAATGTGGGCTGTCATACATTGGGCAAACAAAGAGGAGCGTTGGTATCCGGGTAAAAGAACACATTGCTGACATGAAGAACAGACGCTTGACCAAGTCCGCGGTTTGTGAACATGCCCAGGACAAACCCAACCACTACATTCGGTTCGACAAGCCACAAATCCTCGCTAGAGAGAACCGGTTTATGCCAAGAATGTTACGCGAGGCTATTGAGATCAAAAAGTACCCAAATTTCAATAGAGATGATGGTTGGCAAGTACCACCTGCTTGGGATCCTGTGATCAAATTAATTAAATCCCAAGGCCGACACAAATCTGCAAGACCTCTGGACACTGTGAGCGAATACTGCGTGAATAGGGAACGTTATGATTAATATAAAAAAAAAAAAATCTGACGGTAGACCAAATAATTTCTTAATAACTTATGTGACAAATAAAATCAATTAGTCACCCCGTGACCACGATCACTGCAAAGTGTTTGAAACGTCGGGATAAAATAATGAAAAATATACGCGATTTAAACCGTTTAAAGTTGTTTAATTACTATGTGCAACAATCGCGAAAACCTAAGACAACATTATGTTACGGTATACGGACCGAAAACAGCAAATGAAATAAGACAGTGGGAGTACTTTAAGATCAAGCGCGTGAGACTCCTAACATCGCTAAATTTCCTCAAGCGGTGCAGGGATAATAATATCATACCAGTGTGCGTGAGAATTTCCCCAAAAAAGGACATTACTGGAAGCGCCGACATACTCCGTCAAACAAGTAAGAAATTATTATGTCGAAGCATACGCCAACATCGTTTTGATATTTACAAAATCAACCAAACCATTGAGATTCAATCCATTGAGTTAGAAAAAGCACTATCAGCATCGGATTTCCAAAAATGCATGCAAACAACTAATAATCGCGCCGCTGCTAAATATGACGAGTTCAAAAACCGTAAGATCAGAAAATATGAAAAACTTGCGACAAAGCAATTGCCAAATTTGGAACGAAGCGTAACCTCGCGACCGTCAAAAACAGCTGATAGTGTCATAAACTTATCAAAACAAACCATAAATCCGGTTGCCCTTCAGGCCCTCGAAAATGGATTGAACTACGCGGTTTCCCCAAGATCAGTGCCTTTTGAAGAGATAATCTGCTCTGTGGAACATTGTCTTGCCAAAAATTGTGTTAAAAAAGAAGATTTGGAGGCGTTACGCCAAGATGTTTCTGCTGTTTTGCGTCGAAGTAAAGCGCCCACACCGAATCTACCTCGTGAACAATACATTGAACTTACCAACCTACGCAAGAACCCAGACTTAACCATTATTCGAGCAGATAAAGGTAATTCTACTGTGATCATGGATACGTCGGATTATAACCTAAAAATAAAAGAACTTTTGTCGGACGAGAACACATACAAACCAGTAAAAAGCGATCCAACAGCTAAAATGGTAACAAAAACTAAGGAAATAATTTGTAAACACTCCGATACTCTTGGGTTAGACGTCACGGCACTGGTACCTTCGTGTGTGAAACCACCAAAACTGTATGGATTACCAAAAATACACAAGACAGACGTTCCTTTGCGCCCAATTGTAAGCCAAATTGACTCCCCAACATACAAACTAGCTCAACACCTTGCTAAAATACTATCTCCACTTCGCGGTCAAACTAGTGCGCATGTCAAGGATTCTTACCATTTTGTCAGTCAAATGGAAAATCTACAATTGACTGATGATGAAGTTATGGTTAGCTTTGATGTACAGTCGTTATTCACCAACCTACCTGTACATGATTGCATTGAAATTGTCAAGAAAAGACTAAGTGAGCATGACCTTCCCATGGAATATGCAGAACTACTGGAACATTGCCTAACATCTGGCTATCTATTCTGGGAAAATAACTTCTACATGCAGATTGATGGTGTAGCTATGGGCTCTCCAGTCTCCCCCGTTGTTGCCGATATTTTCATGGAAGACTTCGAGGAGAGAGCTCTCTCCACAGCTGTGGCTATGCCGAAGATCTACAAACGGTACGTAGATGATACTTTTACCATCCTCCCCAGTAATAAAGTTTCTGCATTTCTAGACCATCTAAACTCCTTACATAATAAAATTCAATTTACAATGGAGCCTGAGGTCAATAAATGCTTAGCTTTTCTTGATGTTTTAGTCATCAGGAATCCTGACAACTCCCTTAGTCATACAGTGTATAGGAAACCCACCCATACAGATAAATATCTCAATGGTAACTCCCATCACCATCCATGTCAGTTGGCTACCGTAGGCAAATCTTTGTTACAGAGAGCACATGGCATCTGCGACACTGACCATCTCAAGGAGGAGCTTCAGTATGTAAAACAAGTACTGCGAAGCAATAATCACAAGCTCCCACGAATGCGTCACAGAAGCCGGCCCAAGCCCTCCACAGTTGAGCGACAACCTGCCATCTTACCTTACATCAAGGGTGTCACGGACAAAATTGGTAATATCTTAAGACGAGCTTCAATAAAAAATTACTTCAAGCCGCACAAGAAGATCAACCAATTTTTAAGACCTGTTAAGTGCAATATTCCCCTACAAGATGCAGGTGTTTACAAACTTGATTGTGAATGTGGGCTGTCATACATTGGGCAAACAAAGAGGAGCGTTGGTATCCGGGTAAAAGAACACATTGCTGACATGAAGAACAGACGCTTGACCAAGTCCGCGGTTTGTGAACATGCCCAGGACAAACCCAACCACTACATTCGGTTCGACAAGCCACAAATCCTCGCTAGAGAGAACCGGTTTATGCCAAGAATGTTACGCGAGGCTATTGAGATCAAAAAGTACCCAAATTTCAATAGAGATGATGGTTGGCAAGTACCACCTGCTTGGGATCCTGTGATCAAATTAATTAAATCCCAAGGCCGACACAAATCTGCAAGACCTCTGGACACTGTGAGCGAATACTGCGTGAATAGGGAACGTTATGATTAATATAAAAAAAAAAAAAAAATCTGACGGTAGACCAAATAATTTCTTAATAACTTATGTGACAAATAAAATCAATTAGTCACCCCGTGACCACGATCACTGCAAAGTGTTTGAAACGTCGGGATAAAATAATGAAAAATATACGCGATTTAAACCGTTTAAAGTTGTTTAATTACTATGTCATAAAAATTACTTTGAAAAAGGTCTTCAATTCTAATTTTGTATTTGTACTACAAGATTCTGAAATTCATCCGAATTTCAATAATATTTTGCTATTTAGACATTGTTCGTATAAACGTTGGGTGTATTTACGAGTTTATCTAAGTACCTACCATATCTGTTACTTATCAATTAACACGCTCATGAATAATATACTTCAATGTGCTATATATGCCGCTGGCAAGCAATTCTTGTAAATACGACAAATTTAAGTTAAAATTGTTTATTTTTGAATTTTGAATTAATTTCATGTTCATTATCCAGTTCGTGATTCGGGTATTAGTCCTATTTATATTAATCTACCGTGGATTTCATGTAATTGTAGTGACATGGAATTAATTTAAAACAGTATTTGACAATGGTCCATGGGGACACTCATGATTCAAGTATTGAATTGAGTAGAGAAGTCAAAACAAAGTCTGTCAGTTCCCAAATCCAACAAGGTCATTATATGCGTAAGGGACATAAGCATACTTAAGACATTGCATTCTATTTTTAACCTTAAATAATACTTACTATTAAAATAAATGATATATAATAAAATGCCTACAATATACAAAAAGGTGACAAAAAACGTGGCTAAAACATTGAGCCACCATTTCGATTGTGGCTAACAAGTTCGAAAATTTTGCAAAATCTAGCCAAGAAGTGGCTGAAGTGGCGACACTGACTGCCGATAATTTACTACTGTGTGTAATTGTTACGTTTCTTACTAACCCGCATGTATATAAATAGATGTTTCAGTGCAAAATATTTATGGAAGAAGTTACTTATTCATTACGTATTGAGATCTTTTACGCATGATTAACCCGGCTAAAGAACATCACATCTAGATTACTTACTTCAGCTACAAAACTGTGTGGGTTGTCGTAGACCCACTGTGAGCATCGTGTCCCATTCACGTTACTGCATGTGTTATATTCGAAACCTTCATCGAGGCATCTGGGGAGGAATAAAACATTTTAATAAAATCTCCGAACGAAGGTTTACAATTATTAGCACAATTTCGATGTAAGAGTATCCAAATTAACTTCATGATAGTGAGTGTTGAGATAGCTCAAATACTCTGGTTTCACTCTTAACGTAAATTTGACCTACACGATATGCAGTAAACTGTGCGAAACTAGGCAAAATAGCATGCAAACAAACGAGCTAGGTCATGTCTTCTTTTATCTTTGAATAGATACAAATAAATGATCATAATCATTTAATTGTATCCTCACTTGCTGACCCTACTTATTGTATCAGCCAGATTATCCACTGATGAAACCAGCTTTCCCCATTGGGGGGGAGATTTGCCATAATCCCCACGCTTGGCAGGCGTCTTGAGGATCACCCCACGGGGTACCGGGTATATAACCACAGTATAAGTAGGGTTATACTGTTAAAATTGATCATAAAACACCTTCGGTCGAGTTGCTGAAAAGAATTATGTTTTGCTATTTAGTAACCTATTATACCTATTCGGCACGTACGAAATTGGGCGAGTTTCTGAACTGAGTTTCTGCCTGTATTGTTGATAGACTTACTATCAGAAATAAACAGATAATGCCAGTTGTTGATCCTTCCGGTGTAAGACAATAACAAGTACCTACCGACAAAGTACCGCTCAAAATACTCAATGAACGCAATAGGTACGCTATCCATGTTATTAGTAGGTAGTCATAATTTAACACATATTTGTCTATAATATGTAACTAAGGAAAGCTTAAAGTCCGTATCATCTGTCCTTTTTTTTCGGTGTTGTAGGGAATTTTGCATATAAAGCACACAACATGTTACAATCTTTAAATAACTTTGTAAGTCGATGATAGCAGCAAACCATTAAACTCTATAGTTCCTGAGTATGGGTAACATCAGGGCGAGTGCAACAGAAGATGCTAGTCTGGGATGTATAATGTATATGCTGGCTTACATACGAACCAACGATGCAACCGTTGCTTTTGCAGGCCTGTAGCAGCCCGCAACGTCCTTCGTAATATTTACGTTAAGAGCCCTGAAGTCTTTATTTCGTTCGCTCCAAATAAACACAGCAAATCACTCGCATTGCTATATTACACAATTTCCTTATACTCAAATTTCCATTCAAGAATAAATTACAAAAATAAATACCTGTATCCACTTTCTTCAGCCACAAAAATGTAATTCGATATATACATAAAATTAGACGCATACGCAAACCATGTGAAGAACAGAAAATTCAGATGGTACCGTCCAAATATACTAAACTTTTCTAGCAAATCATCCAAGCCCAGTTCTTGCCTTTCCATTTCCACACTATTTACTTTTATCAATAAGAAATAAAGTAAAGTTTGTTCTGTAGGTAAAATTGCGATAAATTCTTTTGGTCTATACGTACGAAATATGAAATGAGCATGTAGCAAGCCGTGGTAGTGACTGTTGCCGTTAAGACAGTGCGAACAATTACTCTGGCAAGTATCTAATGTTGCGATCAGCGTCGCTAATTGATCGGAACTAATGACTGGTATTCATGATAGGACATTTTGCTGCCTGTTCATGGGAGCCGGCTGCGGAAGTAATGTACCTAGGTAAAACCGAAAATATAAGCCTTGAATTGTATCATAAGTTTTAATTTTGTATGTACATGGCCTACAATATTGGTAATCCGTGATTCTCTATCCTAGGCTTGAAAACTACAATATTAAGGCCATGAATCTATTTGCCTGAAATACTTTGCTTATTTTAATATACTTCCTGTTCAATATCAAGTCAGGAACTGATATAAACTCCTCTCTCTCCCGGCAGCTCCCTGGGCTAAATGTAGGAAGTGATATGGCTATCCTAGGTATCCTAGGTAGATCTAATATTACAGTCCTAACATAATATTTAATAACTCCCTTATACCTACACTCATAGGAGTGTACAAAATTTAGTAGTTATTAATGAGAAATCAACAGTTCTGTCTAGCTGATAGTTTCTTAAGTATTTATCTCTAACATTTCATGAAAGATACATACATACCTAATAAACTATGTGATAGACAGTGCTGTTGATATCTCTTTAATAAATGCTAAATTTAGAACACTCCTATAAGTGTAGGTATAAGAAGTTATAAAATATTTTGTTAGGACTGTAATGTTGAATCTACTTAGGTAAATAGGGCATATCACCTCCTACATTTAGCCCAGAGAGCTGCCGCGAGAGAGAGGAGTTTATATCAGTTCCTGACTTGATATTGAACGAACTATTGAACATGAAGTATATTAAAATAAGCAAAGTATTTCAGGCACATAGATTCATGGCATTTATATTGTTGCTTTCAAGGCTAGGATAGATAATCATGAATTACCAATATTTTAAGAGAGCGTGCTATAAACTGCAAACGAATATAAGAATATTCGGAAGGCCTATAAATTAAACATGGGGCCTAAATTGAATAAGTCTATACATGGTTGTGCCTAGATGTGGCAGTTCTTTACGTCCCTAAAACACGTCCTCTCAAACGAAACGACCCATAGATTTTTGAAAGCCTGGCCAGGCAAACACAATTTTTGTGTTGAATCGAGTGATGATTGAAATATAATTAAATCCACCTGAATCAGTTTAGCTTTTCAGCTATTTAAGGTAATTCTGGTCGTTTCAAGCCCTTGATAATTGCTTCGTGCAAGCGTTACGTGACACCTTAGGTAATTCCCCTGACGTTAGTTGAACTGGCATCTATAGGGAATAGGCCTTTGTCGACCCACATAAAATAATACATTCTTATGCTGAACCCTGTCATTTGCTAAGAATGGTCTAAATAAAGGCAAATCTCGTCTGTATACTATTCAAATTTTTATTTCAAAATTCAAATTAAAAATTATTTATTTGTTTGTTACAAAAAATGTTGGCCTTAATTATCTTAAAAACTACTCTAGAACTAAAACAATGTTTGCAATTTAAAACTTTCAGCAAGATAACGATTTTAAAACTAGCTCTCACGGTAGTATTCCCTGTGTTTGTGACTTTGTGAGAGCTAGTTCATTCCATTAGGGTATTTTTTTTTATTAAATTTGTAAGTATATTTGTGAGTTCGTGCGCGCGCGCTCGCATTTGAGGGTGTGTGTGTGTGTGTGTGAGGGTGTGTGTGTAAATGTTATAAGTGAATATTTACAAATGAGACACACACATTAGTATAATTGTGATACAAAAATTCATCACCGTCCTATTAGCTACACCCAGCTATATACAGTGACACTAAAAAATCTCAATCAGGTTGTCAGAAAAACGGCACAGTGAGTTTCATACTCAACTGTCAATTCAGTTTAGTGAGTTAAGGAAAAAACATAATTAACAAAATAAGTCCAAACCGCCTATCTCAGAGATGTTCCAATAGTGGACTCCAGAGTCCACCAGCAGCTTAGTTCAGTCAAACTTACCGATATATTACATCATATATATAACGAAACGGGCACTAACTCCATATTTCTAGCTTAATCTGTCTAAAAAATCCAGTAAACTCCAAAATCTACCACCAGGCCAGTTCAGTAAATCTAGCTAAAGATATCATATCTAATTGAAAGAAAATTTCTTTTATTTTCAACTTTCTATGTTGAAAAAAAACGTATTTTTTACTTCTTTCAATTTTGCGCGATACGAGTATAACATATTTTTTCGCGTTCATTATGAAATTACAATACGGAATGAGGTGTAAAGATAGTAGGAATGCAGTGATTGCCTTGCACAATGTGGGTATGGGGCCGTCGTTCATATTCCAGGCACATAAAAGGTTGGTATCAGCCTTATATTCGTATATAGTACTATCAACAAATACAACAACACTTCCTCAGTCGAATACTTTTTGAAGCGCTCGTAGCGAAGTTTGCTTAACCATTCTGAATCGGTCAGCAAAGTTAAGCAACGTCCGCCGCGGTCATGAGTTGGATGGGTGACCGCTGGTGACATTGCTACTGAGCGCTTCCGTGCTTCGGAGGGCACGTTAAGCCGTCGGTCCCGGTTGTTGTCTTAGGATAGCAGTCGTTATAGCATGGTGGTAGGGCATTTTGCGAATGCCCGCCTGGCTAGCTACCACCCTCAAGTAGAAAATCTGCCGCCAAGCACCTAACGGTGTGTTCCGGCAGCTGTCCTTGAGAGCCAGTAATTCTAGGTTAGCCTGAACAACATCTCCGACCACATCATCACTTACCATCAGGTGAGATAGTGGTCAAAGGCTAACCTATCCAGCATAAAAAAAAAAAAAAAAAAAAAAAAAACAATAAAACATCGTGGCGGCCGCGTGCTGTGAGAAATACAGAGGCTGTTAAAACTGCCAATCACGGAAACAGTGCGTAAATCCATAGTTTCGTGGCCAGACAGATTAAAGGCCTGTACTGCCAAAGGTGGCCATTTCAAACAGAATATTGTTTTTTTATTTTGCTGAGACTTTAATCAATATGTACATATAGGTTTAAGTAACATTACATTGTTTCATGAAAAAAAAATGCATTCTCATTTGTTACAAAACTTATGGCCGGATTAGGTTATTTCGTTTATTTTTGTTTGGAACTACAAAGTTTTTGTTGGTTAGAATTTGCAAAAACTAAATGTTATCACATTTTGTTTTTATCAGTTTTTCGATAGACTTATATATATCTCTGGTCTGCTAGGAATAGGTATTACACGGAATGTATGCAAAATACTTGGTACATGCTATGAAGATTGCTAAATAAATAAGACTTAATTATAAGAAAATCTTTAATTTAAATCTAGAAATCCTTTGAAGTGAGTAGCTTTAAATAAATACAAGCTGACAATGTTTCGTGCCAAGTGCAATAGAAATGCTATTCTCAATGAAGCTTAATATATTTTCTTCTTATTATGGCAACACGGATAGCCGTGACATTGAAAATGATGAGCTGTCCATATACTTGCGTTATTATACTTATAAAAAAAGGAGATAGGATATGCTTTAATATCACGGTGATAAAACGTGGAGAATGTTTAACACAAGCACATAACCTCCACACAGCTACATTTTCTTTGTATACGATACTTTATACTTGACAGCAAGACAAGCGGGCATAAAAGGCACATACTGAGGCTCAATCAGGAGACATCGCATGATGTTCGATGTGTGGGTACCCTTTCTCCCGTTTTTTAATAAGAGTATAATGATTATCAGTCATATTTTTGTTTGAGCTAAAAAAAAAACATATTTTTGTTATTGAAATTGTATATATAGGTATTTATTTTGGATCTGCTTTGATAATTTTGTAAGGGAATAAATTATAATTTTGCAAAGAAAACACTTGGAAAAAATGTAACAATCAAGAATAATGTATTTTTTTAAAATTTATTTATTAATCAAAATAAACAATTGTTTTACAAAAGATTTGTTAACAATAGAATAGAAAAAAACACTAAGGTTTAAAGAGACAATGCTATATGGTTCAGTCCACATCAATTAGTATAAAATAGTCATAATAACAAATTAGGTATTAATCGTAGAATGACAATGGTTTCTTAAGGTATAGTTTGAATAAGTCAGTATAACTAGGTAAGTGTATATTTATAGATCATGATACTTTTCTAAATTTGCAAAAAAAATAGATTTAGTTTAAACTAGGGCAATACAAAATGGGGTTTTAACCATGGATCTTCAGCGCGACTCATTATAAATGCCATTAAGCCATCGTACGTGGTATCGGCGTCAGTTCCGACGTCAGACATGTCAAAATTGACCGTAAAAGACGTTGATACGACGTCACATTGCTACCTACAATAAGTCTTTCTTAGGTAAAGCTTCTAGAATACATATAGGAAATATGATAGCATGATTTTTTATACAATTAAAATTCTCGTATATTCAAAGTTTGTTTTTCTCTGTCGAGTAAGTTTTCCATCTTCATATTCCGAATTTGATGGCTACTTTTGACACGGCCAGGTTGTCTTTTTCCATGTAGGAGATTCTTTTTCCTAAGCGTTTCAGCCTCTTGCACTGTATCTGGAGGGATGTTGTCTGCTGAGTCAGGAACCAAGAATGTAAGGAGACCAGCTATAAGAGACACGCTCCCGTAGATGATTGATGGTAGACCATTCCAATAGATCATCTGAAATATTTCATATATCATATTATATTGGATTGGTAATAAATTAATTGAATAAGATGTTTCTTATTCATTACTTTAAAAGAAATTGATTAAGCTAAAACATAGGCGAGTTGGAAGTAATGTTGAAAAATAAATATTGTGACAATTCGGTTTCATTTCAATTATCGTTTAGCTGACTTAAGATGTCTTAATTTGTTACAAAGAAGATGTTTAGATCACCAAGTCAAACTACTGCTATGACGCAGATAAACGAAAACAGTAGTACTAAGTGTGCGTAAAATTACAAGAAATAGCTGTCTTCGAGGACAGGTTCGCTTCTGTATTTGCTTAGATATTTATAAATACGCCGGGATATCCCCAGGGATATGCCACAGTGGGAAAGCACCTTTAATATTGTAGAGGGAACATTTTACTGAAAGAAGACACTATTTGAATTTAAAAAATAATTTAAACTAAAATGTCTTTTATCTAGTAGCTGAAGTGTCTTTTATCCTAGCGGACTCATAGAACAGAAATTTCAAGTTAAATGACTATAAGATTAGTCTTATATTTGGAATTTAATAAATATCTATTTTAAAATTACTACGTACGAATATGGTATTTCTGCATTTAGAAATTTTCTGTAGTAAACTTTCCAGAGTGGCTAAAAATTCTGTAAAATTTTGAGCTCGTGCTCCTTCATCTGTTGGTGGTCGACATACACACAACAAGAACAAGATGCCTGTCCAACTCCACACAAGCAACCTCAAACTTGACAGACTCAAGTTCGACAAAACTACTATGGCAAGGCGTTCTTTAAATTTTAAATTATTTTATTTACAAGAATAATACACCCTCCTCCTTCTGCAGATGATCTGTTAAACGCACTGCCTACATTAAATTTTTTACATTAAATATATTTAATTCTTTACATTGTATCAGCTCGAAGTCATGTTTCAGTGAAACATAATATATCAAAAGAATATTTATCTAAGAACATTTCAATTTCAAGTATTTTGCCAGGGAAGCGATTAATATTTTGGTTGTACAGTGCCATGTCAGAAAACGTCCCTGTTGTCTGCCTTAAAAGTTTAAACAATTTAAGGCTCGGAAATTACGAAATAGTGCCAACATGATATGGAAAATCTCATAAACCAGGTACCGGATGGTACTGCAATTTAAATACACGATACTCAAGGATATAAGTAATACTATCATCGATTTCAAAACATGTTTCCTAATAATTGGCTCGATAGAAAAAAATCTCAAAAACACCTCTGAAAATAGAGGATTCCTACTTTTTCCGCCAGATTTTAGTGTATTAAAATTTGTTTTTTTTTTCTAAAATATTGATTTTTTAAGTACAATAAATTTCATTGATTATTTTAATCCAAAAAAAGCACAGTTAATGCGTACTGAGCCTGTTTACAAAATGTCACATACGCCCTTTCATTCCGAGAAGCGTTAACATCATGTCGCACTATTTACTCCAGCGATCTACGTATATTGCTATCATCCTCGCTCATATCGCGGTCAGCCGCGTCATGCGTCGGACCTGTGTCACTTTTCTCGGCAATCTCAATTAAAATAAAACATGGGTAAAATTATAAATAAACGCTTTGGGAATGCAAAAAATCGTCAAAAACGCATGATGGACATAATAAGGTAAGCATCTATGGCTTCCTTTCTCCACATTTTACAAGACATGGGTACAACTTTAGCTACCTAAAATAATTATTATAAGCAATATTCAGAATTTTTCGTAATGAATGTGTTGTAATTATTTTAGATGGATCATGATTAATTTATACAGTTTCTGACAATAAGACACAAAGGTTATGTACATAATTTTCGACTAATCAATCGTCGTTCAAATAGCGCATAGTAAGTGACATCGCTTCGCAATTGAGAGGCACGTGGATCGAATCCAGCGTAAAGAGATTCTTTTTGGTCAAATTTTAATTTTACGACATAATTCTTAATAATACAATAATAATATTACGTATGTACGTGGACCAATATAATGTGTCTGACAGTAAGGCATAAACGATATGTGTGTAATTTTCGACACCTTGGTCAATGATTGTATAGTGTGTAACTACTGAAGTCGAATCAGAAGATCGAGTACCGTGGATCGAATCTCACATACCTAGATTCTTTTTGGTGACTTTTTTATTTGTATTACTTTTTATTTGATACGTATTATATTTACGTATAATTAAGTTTTCTGACGCGTATTCAATTTACGATTACAATGCTTGCAAATTTATTAGGTATCTCGAGTTTCCATGTTTTCATATAATTAGAGAGTTTAGTATATCTAATGAACGTGAACATTAAATAGGTACTACCTAATCTAGCTACCTGAACACGTTTTTTCATAGATCTCGAAAAAGTATGTCTTTGATGGACACGAGTTGCCACAGCGTAATAGTTACAGTAGAACAACATTATCAATTTACTACAAACTACCTATACAAGTACATACATCAAGTGACGGCACGGGTGTCGTTTACAAACATAAACGTATCTTTCGTAATCTTTGACAAATACAGTTAATAACAGTAATACCACGGTTTTATAATCGATATGTAATAATGTGGTATTACGTATGAATAGTAATACAAAGTAATAAATTTTCAAACAAAATACTTATCTTTCTCCTTGGGTGATTTCAATAATGGTATTATTTTGTTAGAAGTTTTGTTGTTCCACCCATCTACACAATAGCATCCACGAGATGTATTTATTATTATTAACAAATTGAAACAATAACTGTACCTACCTACTACATTCTCCATGTGATTTTTTGTTTGTGAAATCTTAATATGACTTGTAGTAATGACACGAGCAGGTACCCTTGATTGTTAGCGGAAACAAAGCCAGGATCTGAATGAACTACGCTACTTGATAAAAAAAAAAAATAATTGGAACCGACTCCAACACCCAAAAGTGTGAAATAACTTGTTCAAGTCGGTACCAGTATAGTTCAAAAGTACCTATTATCACAATATTGTGCACGTGGTACTAGTGTTGGACTTCGACAAGTTAATTCACACTTTTTGGTGATGAAGTCATTTCCATTTTTATTTAAAAAAAAAAACACTTCTTTATATGACCCTTGCTACTTACGGGATCGATTTTCATTCATTGTCAACGACTATATCATCAAGATAAGTAAATATTTTTCAGTTATTGGAGTGTATGTCAAAAACGGCTTGACCGATTTTGATGAAATTTAACTGGAACCAAACAACAAGTATCAGCTTTCAAACAATAAAAGATTTTTTTTAAATCGATTCACCCAGTCAAATGTTCTGAGGTAACAAACATATAAGAAAAAACAGACGAATTAAGAACCTCCTCCTTTTTTTGAAGTCAGTTAAAAATATCCAATAGTATAACCCGCAATTTGTATTTTGATCAGGGGTAAAAAAGTTTTTTTATGATTTTCTGTGTAAATTTTACACAATATACTTGTTTTTGTAATAAATAAACCATCTTTTGTGTAACAGCTTACGCCTTGCATCAAAGTAGATACATAGTTCATGTTCATCAAAACCATAGTTCATGTTCATTAAAAATGAACATACACAAAAACTGCAAAAATTAAACAAGTTGGTAATAATCAAGACTAAAGTTGTTCTACTGTAGGTATGGTAAATTTATTAACTGGGTCACACTATGATATTTACAGCATACAATTAACTAATGGTTGGTATCATGTATGCGTACTAGATGGCGCTTCAGCACACATCACATTCGTGTGTGACAAGATAGTTTCTACTAGTTCTACTAGAGAGCGCTCTAAATTTTTAATCAAATAAAATATTACCGTTGACTTGCGGACGTGGCGCCATGTACACCGCGAAGTAAACACGCGAGGAGAAGTGGGGACAAAATCTAACATCTGGTTTTAGAATTCTGTCCCTTAAGGCGATCACCGTAGTGAAAGGCGCACTTTTGGAATCTTCTTGTACTAAAACTATGAGTTCAAAATGTGCGAAAACAAAATTTATTTTCTTTAATTCTTTATTGAGTGAATTAGTTGATTAGTTTTTATTAAAACTAATTAGTTCTTATGTAATAAATTGTAATCGCCGACCCTTTTTAGATTGTTTTTTATTAATTCAAGAGGCTTAGTTGAAGTAAATGCAATGATTCTTTTTTTAAAAATAGCTAATACATATTCTGCTCACATGCTCTAATGAACTACTTACTAACTTGTGTTGAAAACATTTTTTATAAATTTTTGGCACAAAATTCTGTGATTGCGAGAAGAAATCGCAACAAAAATCAGTCTGCCCGCAGAGCTCGGGTCTTATGGACGTGGGATCTGTGCCATTCCGTGCGCCATCATTTTTGTGCATTTATTTTACGAAATATTACAATATTTTTTTTTACCATACGTTAATTTGGAAGTCATAAATTATCGAAACTCAAGTTAAACATTTATTAGGGAAGTACTTTTGTTTATATTGATTTATGAAATCTTTATAATAACTTTTTTGAGCGAGTTGATTAAAGTTCAGGCACGGCATTGTTAATTCCTATTTTAGTAGGTATCTAGATTTTAACCCTTGGGAAAATATTTCATTTTGTTATATTTAGGTTACTGTACAATTAAATGAGAACCTATTCCCAAAGCCCTTAACAGACTTTCCGAGACGACCAACTTCTTTCTAGGTATTTAGATATCCAATCATTCAAATAAAGGGAACTTACCTGTATCTCTTTTATCTCTTTGACTATAAAAGTTAAATACTTAGTATGTAGAGTTAGTCGGATTCAAATGTGTGTTACATCTGTATGAATCCGCAGTTCTTTCGTACTACCTCTAAAAGCATGTACCCGTAACTTTTGAACCGTTACTTCTGTAGATAGTTTCAATTTTCATAGCAAAAGTGATAATGTTGTAGTGGTACATGTAGGCAACTAATTTTTTTTTATTATTGTTAAAGATAACTTAAGCAAGAAATCCGGTAGTTCAAAGAACTAGCATCTGGTCAGTTATAAAATGCAATAAACTCTCTAAAAAGAATAGAGAAACCCTTAAGTGAATAGAACAATGGTGGTTTGTTGGAAAGTTTCAAAAGAAGAGATATTTGAGAAGTGTTTATGATGCAAGCCGTGCGACTTAACTAATGTATACCATTTGTTTGCATGTTATTTTCTAAGGAATGATACGGGACTATAATAATTTATAATTGTGTGTGTATGAACTTTATTGAGCATAGATCAATGATAGCGTAGTTAAGCTGAAACATAGCTAACGCTTTATCTGCGAGTTAGCTTATAAATAAACTGTTCTCACGTAGAAGAGATGCGGTTTGTCACAATAGCAATATATGGAAAGATTGTCACTTTAAATACCTGGATCTGAGTTTATGGTAAAGGCCAAGCTAAGGGCGTATGTAATTGTACGCTTTACTATCTACTTTCCTATAGGGGTAAGTAGGTGTGCGCACGGTGGTGGTGCCCAGGTAAAACACAATATAAATGTTCACACGTTTATTAGGCTATAGACAACCTAACTACAAGCGGGGCGGACGACGACTGACTTAACAAATAGTATGTAATCTGTGTCCCTACAGTAGCCCCCCCTTTAAAACGAAAAAAAAAATGAATATAAACCAAATTAAAATCTTATATCTATATAAAATCATTCCAACTGCAAGTACATGTTAAAGTGGCTTAAAAAGTAACCAAGGCTACGTGCATCGCTACATGTTTACCCTGTCAGCACTTTAGCCGTGCCGGTGCAGTAAACTGATACCTGCTGGTATGCATTCCATAGTGGGATGCACTCGAACGTAATAATTATTTTATTAGCACGTGGCCGAAATACATTAATTAATTTTCAAACTATTTTCAGAAATTCTTTGAAAAATATTAAGCACAGTGTATACTTATATAGTATGACTACGTTGATACAGAACTAGACAATAATAAATTTTACTAACATTTAATATATTTGAAAATTCATATTATTTTTAATATCATGTACTTAAAGTATAACCTTGATAATAATAATGTAACTAAGTAACTTCAAAATAAAAAATAAAATGTTATATAATTATTTGTTAAATACACTGGTATGCTATCTAAACTTAACACGTTTATGTAAAAACAATAAAATAAAATAAGTAGGATTCACACACATATTTATGAAAACAAAACAAAAATTTCTAAAAATCATTATTAAGTGGTAAATACAACCTGCTGCGGATTGCGGGACACAGTCGCTATTTCCATGTCCCCATGAGCAGCATTTGTCATTTGCTTTTGTACCCAATTTTTTGCTCCGTTGTGACACTTTCTGTACGCCAAGTACAAAAAGAATACTGCCAAAACAGCTAGTATAGCTACGGTAAAACCTCCAAATATTTTAACTTTACTTTCAATGTCTTGTATATCTTGATTGCCTGTTGAGGCATTTTGGGCTATAATGACCTCTTTGCTCTGTGGCTTGCCCATGATAATCATATACGTACTTGAAAATTTTTGATAATAATGAATAAAAATATGACAAACACTACCTTTTATGAAAAAAATAAAAGCTGTATAAGCTAAATTTTTGACATACATATACTTACATTAATGCATACCAGCGAAATTACAGCTAAGTACCTTATTGACCAACAATTACGGTCTACGGAAAAATAACACTTTAAATACCAAATCATGCATAGGTACATATATTATATACTATAAGTAGCTAACTAATATACTTATAACCTAAAGCGAACAGGCATTTTGCTTATGCGGCCAGAACGGGTGGTCCGCGTTGCATTCTTGCTGTCGTCATTATCAACTACTGTGTCATCATGGCACTCTGGTACTTTCGGGTGCACAATAACTTCATTGTTTCTAATATTTGAGTAACTTACACTTCTAGATATATCCTCGTCATTTAGTATATGTGCAGGTTTTAACCGATCGATAGAAATGTTTGTCTGTCTGTCTGTCAGTTGAATTTTAAAAACTTTAGGTGTTCTATTTAATACCTTGAAAGGTCCTGAGTACGAAGGATCTAATGATGTTTTACCGGCTATATTTCGAAAAAAAACATAATTACATTTTTCCAAATCAGGATGTACGAATATGGCTTTTTGATGTCTGTTGGTGATAGACATCGGCTTCAGCTTACCTATGGTCTCCTTCAGCTTCACCATGAATTCCGTGTCACTTGACTGCTGAGACGTTTTAGAGCCACAAAACTCACCTGGAAGTCGGATGTTTTCACCGTATACCATCTCCGCTGCACTTAACCCGTTGTCGCTGCGTGGCATGGTGCGTAATCCTAACATGACAGTTGGTAGCTGTTCAACCCATGTGCTTCCTGAACAATCTAGCCTTGCACGTAATGCCATCTTGAGTGATTTATGCCAACGTTCTATCATTCCGTTACTTTGCGGGTGATAAGGTGAGCTTCTAAGCTTCGTAACACCTAAGTACTTCAATAAAGAACTAAATAATCGACTTTCAAATTGTGTGCCCTGGTCAGTCGTAACTTTAATAGGACACCCAAAACGTACGATCCATCCTTCATAAAAAGTTTTTGCTACTAAATTAGCCGAAATGTCCTTTAAAGGAAAAGCTTCAGGCCACTTAGTAGTTCGATCAATAACCGTTAAAAGATACCTATGCCCGTCCGGTGACGTCGTCATAGGACCGACTAAGTCCATATGTATGTGTGAAAATCTATCAGCATTAGGATATTCACCAAATCGCGAAACTGTGTGTCGAATTACTTTAGTTTTTTGACAATGAATACAGGTTTTGGCCCATAGACCGACATCTTTATTCATACTCGGCCAAAAAAATCGTTCTCTAACTATATGTCGCGATGACCTAATTCCTGGGTGACTTAAATTATGCAAAACATTAAAAACGGTTCTCCTAAACTTCTCAGGTACATATGGTCTAATTCTATCTAATGAAGTTTCGCAATATATTATATCGTCACAATCGGGTATAAATACTTTTTTAAATTTAATGTTCTCTGATGGTGACTGTACGTATTGCAATAACTCGTCATCACTTTGTTGAGCTTTGGCGATTTCCGTGTAATCTATACTGATGGGACACGTGATAGTTTCTATACGTGATAGGCCATCTGCAAAATTATTTTCGCTTCCGCTAACGAATCGTATATCTGTGGTAAACTCACTCACGAACATAAGTTGTCGAATACGCCTTGGCGTGTCTTTTTCACTTGGTCTCTTATGGAAGGCGTGTGTTAACGGTTTATGATCCGTTAACACCGTAAATTCACGTCCTTCTAATAAATATCTAAAATGCTGTATAGCCTGATATATCGCCAATAATTCACGATCATATGTGCTGTATTTCCGTTCAGTTTCAGACATACGTTTTGAAAAATAACCTAACGGTTTCCAAGTCCCTTCAACTTTAGTCTGTAGAACCGCTCCTACGCAATCATTCGACGCATCCGTCATTAACGATAGAGGGGCGTATTCACTCGGATAAGTTAACAACGCCGCCTCTTTTAAGTCCTCTTTACATTGCAAAAACGCTTCTTTCGACTGCTCGTCCCAGGGCACAGGTGACTTATCCTTTTTTTTGGAACCACACAAAAAATTGTTGAGTTTGGCTTGATGTTCAGCCGCCATGGCAAATGGGCCCTATAAAAATTTATCATACCTAGAAATTTTCGTAATTTATCAATAGTGTCTGGCCTGGGATAGTTCACAATGGCCTTTACTTTCTCTTGTAGGGGTAAAATACCTTCGCTTGTGACTTCAAAGCCTAAAAATTCTATTTTTTTCTGACCAAAAATACATTTAGATGTGTTAATAGTAATACCAAAGTCATTAAATCTTTTTAAAACAGCTTCCAAGTGCTCTTTATGTTCAATATTTGACCTACTGGCTATGATTACGTCATCTATGAAACAAAAGACGAAGTCAGTACCTGGAGTAACTTGTCCTTCAGAGTTACGTACCTGCAAGTCCTGTAGCACTGAGTTGGTCATAAATCGTTGGAAGGTTTGTGCAGCATTCCTGAGTCCAAAACCTAGGCGGAGAAATTCCCATAGGCCTACTGGAGTTGCGATTGCGGTCTTCTCCACGTCCTCGGGATTAATCGGGATATTATGATATGCTCTACAAATGTCAAGTCGTGTAAATATTGTTTTACCAGCTAATATATATGTAAAGTCCTGTACTCTAGGTATCGGGTACCGATCCGGTTTAGTTATAGCATTAAGAGCTCTATAGTCACCACAAGGTCTTATTTGTCCATCCTTTTTAGGGACAACATGTAAAGGGCTAGACCAAGGACTTTTAGATGGGCGACAAATACCCATTTCTTGCATTAAACTAAATTCTTCCTTAACTTTTTTATACCGATCCGGTGGCAGCGGCCTAGCTCGTGCTGAAACCGGTGGGCCGTTTGTTTTAATATAATGCACAACTGAATGACGAGGATTTTCTTTAAAATTAATAGGTTTACTAATATCAGGATATCTCAACAACAAGTCCACATATGGGTGATTTATATCGATGGTTTTCAAAGAAGAGTCATTACAATCTACAATTGAACCTATAATACATAATTCCGTAACCTGATCTATTAATCTATGACCTGCTAAATCAACTAATAATTTATGATGTCTAATAAAATCAGCACCAATAATTGGTTGCTTTACGTCTGCAACAATAAATGTCCATCGGTACGGTCGTCTTAATTTTAAATTTAACACTAATGTCTTTGTACCATACGTTTTAATTTCCGAACCATTTGCTGCAAACAATCTATAGTCAGACAGTTTCAAATCACTTTTTTTCACTAATTTGCACTGATAAGGAATAACGCTTACCGCAGATCCTGTGTCAATCAAGTACCTATATCCTGTCTCCTGCTCCGTCACGCTGAGGCGGTTGTTACCCAAAACTGTACAGGTTCCCGCCGTCGACTGTACTTCTACTGGTTTTCCGATTGCTGCTGCTGCTGTCCACGCGGCTTCCAATTACATGGTGCTGTGCACTTGTGTGCCTTTGTCCTATATCTATAATGGTAGAAACAGAGCCAATCTGGGCTATTTGGGTTACGTCTGCTAAATCTATTCCGAGAATTAGATCGACTCCTATAGCTCGGTCCATTCCTTCTATATAACTGTGGTCTGCCACGCGATGTAGAGGCTTCCAGGTTGGCCAGCTTAGTATTAATCCTTGCTATCTCAGCCAATAAAATTGCAGTATCTGGGTTAGAACTTGATCCGCGAGTGACTTCCAATATCTGTGTAGGCCTCACATTTTCTAATACCTTATCAGCAATATCCGATAATTTGCTCAACTCCTTGGTGTCAGCAACCGCTAGCACTGCACGCACTGACGCTGGTAAATGTCCCTGCCATAAAAGTCGCAAGGTTTCATCAGAAACTTTTCCTCTCGCTAAATCAGTCATTCTTGCTAGAAGTTGTGAAGGTCGTTGGTCGCCGAGCTCCATTTCGGAAATTAATTTTTGCAGTTTGCGTGCCTCTGACTCCTCAAAAATTGCCAAAAGTCTGTCCTTAAGTTGTTCAAACTTTTTTGTTTCCGGAGGCTTCATCAAAAAATCTGTCAATTGGGCGATGACATCTTTGCCCAGCTTCGTAATAAGTAAGTTATACTTAGCTTCATCTGCTAGTTTTTGTGGCGCGAGAATGGCCTCTGTTTGGAGAAACCAAAGGCGAGGTTGGTCTGTCCAGAAGTCCGGAATCCTCGACGCTACCGAAATTTGAGCCATATCCACATATTGATAAGAAGGTGAACTCGATGAGCCTTGTCCTTGCATGCTGTAGTCGTCAGATTTCATTTATCGTAAGATCACAAACATCTATGTTTTACTTCCCGCCGGAAGGAGCCGTCGTGCCAATGAATTAATTTAGCGTCCTGAGTCCGTCCACCACTATCACAATTCACAAAAAAAAAAAAAAAATCTTAAAATCACTGCGAGTTCTTAATTCCCGGGGTCACCAATGTACGCTTTACTATCTACTTTCCTATAGGGGTAAGTAGGTGTGCGCGCGGTGGTGGTGCCCAGGTAAAACACAATATAAATGTTCACACGTTTATTAGGCTATAGACAACCTAACTACAAGCGGGGCGGACGACGACTGACTTAACAAATAGTATGTAATCTGTGTCCCTACAGTAATCTTCTCAGAATTCTCAGTTTTATAATATTTACAAGGTTTAGAAGTCTTTAGGTATAATTTATCACTGTTATTGAGCATGTGCTCGTAGAGGATCTGAATTTATTATATATATTTGAATATAGGTGATGATTTTCTTTGAGTAAGAGTAGATTATGGTCACACGTTTGCATTTCTTATCTAACAGACAATAAGCTCATCATTAATTATAACTAAGATTATAAACTTACTGTGATTTAATTATAAATTCATACGACTTCAGTTAGAACCAAGAGGTTAAAGTGCTTTTAGTCAAACGATTAAAAGCTCATGGACTACTGAGATGAAATCTATTTACTTTAATTAAATTATGAGATTTGTAACTGTCAGATCTAACCGTATTAAAAAGTCGATTTCCGTCACTAGATGACGAAGGTGCGATCTCTGATTTTGTAGGTAAGCATTGTTAACTACCAAGGCCTAACAATATATGAAAGTCAGTTGGTGTACCCCTGACTATACAAATATGATATTAAAGGTCAGTAGATGATATTCCTGACAATATAATTATAATTGAATTGGTAGTATTAAAGATCAGTAAACGGAGTCCTGACATTTTGCATGAAGACTGGCTAACTAAGTCTCGGCTCAGAGAGGACACATACGCTTTAGAATACTGACAGATAGGTCTTGACTTGCAAGCAGAGTTGGTTACGTCATCTCTAGTCGATATCCGGAGTCAACTTCTGGCAGACATCGAATAATCGTACTTAACTGAAAGGTCGATATCTACAAATCCATAAGTAACTGTAATATGTTAAACTCTTACCTTCAACCTATTGGCCTGTAACTTATCTCTCGGTCAATCTAATCAATTAAAATCACTAGCAAATGAGCAACAATACGCAAGGTATCTTTGGTAAATGGTAAGCAAAGGATAGAACACGATTACTTTCAGCGGACGAGCCCTTGGCAGCAGAGACTTCAGGAGCTTCGTCAAAGGAAGTATTTGTAATATAATTAAATAGGTCACTTAGCACGGGCGGGTCCATTACAATGTGACTATTATTATAATTTTATTTTATATATTGTAATAAGTGGGGTTCCTTAGGAAAAGTGACCCGGTACAATTCTTCTCGTACAACTTTTAATGGCAGCAGTCGAATGAGACTTGACAAAAACCAAAATGACATATTCAAGATGGCAGGTAAAATTCAAGTTGCTCCGATCCGTCTGAAAATCAATATCTGGGTGGTTTTAGGCGTCGTTATTCCGAATTTAGAAATTATTTTTCGATGATATAATTTTTTAAGATGGCCGCCATACATAGATATTTTGATACCATTGACTTAAATTGTTCTATGGGAAGAAGTCATGGGGGAAAGAAAGTATTCTAAACTGAAAATGACATTCCGTCATTCTGGATTTGCCCTACGAGCTCTTCTTATTCATCATACTACATTTAGAGCACGGATAGTGCGTGAGTTCGAAAGGCGAGAGCAAGGCGAGGCTGCAGTCCGATTCGAGTGAGTAACTTGCGAGGCCGAAGGCTGAGGTCCGACTTGGGCATATTTTCCATATCTTCAAATGGTCTCCATGATTAATGGCCGCGATAACCGAAGCACCTACGAGTAGGGTTTTTTAACCAATGTGACTCATAAACTTAGTACGATTCTGCCTGTACCACTTTAAGTAGCGGTAGGGTGAATCTTATATGGCGGTTTCATTACAGTTATCTTTTGTATTGAGCATTACATTGGGATTACGTTTTTTTTTCCGTTTCCGGTCGTTGAAGTGTAAACATCATTGTGATTCTATCCGTAACAAATCGTTTTAAAAAAATAGTTATAAGTTGCTTTAGTCGCCAACACTATTATAAACAACTTAATTAGTACTTCGGTGGACGCAGTAGAAATAAAGCTCTAGGATATTTAACAGGATATATCCATTAAAGTGCAGAAGAAAATTCACAACATTTGAGGTTAGTGCATACAAATACAAAATCTGCCAAAGAGAATACCTACTTAATGTCAGTTTGTTAAGTTGGCATTTACTCCAGTGTTGCTAGTACAAGAAAAATAATATCTACGATCTACACTACGTTCCATTCCACGTTACTTTACACAGAAATATGGAGGAACAATTCCAACTATTATTTGACAATATGAAGATAGAAATGCAGAAGCAAACAGCTGAACTAACTGAATCACTTACTAAAAACCTAATGGATAGGATGGATGAAAAACTTACCCCTATTATTGAAGAAAATGAACTATTAAAACAAAAAGTTAGCATTCTAGAGAAAGAGATGGAATATTTGAAAAGGGAAAAGAAAAGTAGCAACATAATTATTTTCGGGCTGGAAGAGGGTGAAAACTCGACATCGGAGTTATTTAAAAGTGTCAAAATGACCTTCAAAGAAGACCTGAACATAAATATAGAACAATCCGAAATTAACAAATTATACCGCTTAGGAAAAAATAGAGTTCATAACAAATCAAGGCCGGTGCTATGTTCTTTTATAAATGCATGGAGAAAAGATGAAATTATGAAGAATAAAAAGAGCTTTAGGGACATCTATATATCGGAAGACTACTCGAAGGAAGTTTTGGAGAAAAGGAAAGCACTACTACCACAGTTGAAGGAAGAGAGAGAAAAAGGAAATACAGCTTTTCTGATTTACGACAAACTAGTAGTCCAAGAATCCAACACTGAAAAAAGGAAAAGGGAACCAACTAACTCACCGTCACCTTCCAAAACACAACCCAGAAAACAGCAAACTCTATGCTCTGCCAAAGTTAACAGGATAAATGCCTTCGATGCAATGAGACCCAGATCGAACTCTTTTACCCACAAACCTACATTCAATAAACAATAGCAATTAACCGGTAAACGGAAAATCCAAACAAACTACGAAAACAAACAAACAAAAGAAATAAGTCTTCCCCCAAGCCGACTGGTCCTCGTGGGGGATAAAGACCACAACCCTTCAACAACACAGAGAAACAACTACAAAGAAAGAAAAATATACGTCGCAGCCCTTAACGTACTCACGCTGAAAAATGAAGAAAATCTTATAGAACTAACAAATGCGTTAAAACAAATTAATTGGGATATCGTCGGCCTCAGTGAGGTGAGACGAATGGGAGAAAGAATTATTTCTCAACCAGACTTCTTACTGTACCATATTGGAACGACGCCAGGCCTCCATGGCGTTGGTTTCATCGTCAAAAAATATCTTAAAAAATATATAGAAGAATTTATTGGAATATCGGAGCGCGTTGCAATGTTAAATTTAAAATTACCAGGATATAAAGATTCATGGTCTATTTTACAAATATATTCACCAACAGAACAATCAGACCTGGAAACAATTGAGAAATTCTACCTTGACTTAAATAACACTATCCAAGCTCATGCCCACAAAAAACTCATCGTCATGGGAGACTTCAATGGCCAAATTGGAGCTAAGCGCCCAGGAGAAGAGACAGTACTAGGACCATTCACCTACAGTAATAAAATTAGAAGCAGAAATGGAGAAAAACTTATAAATTTCACACTAGAGAATAACTTAACCATTTTAAACTCAATATACAAAAAAAACACAGAGAAAATGTGGACATGGATTTCACCAGATGGGAAAACAAAAAATGAAATCGATTTTATAATGACCAATACAAACAACTGCTTTACAAATTTTGACGTCATTCATAAATTCAACTTCAATACCAACCATAAACTGATCAGAGCTGAAATAAAATCAGTACAACCAAAAAAACCTAGGCCAAGACAAGAACTAGCAATCGGTAGGCTCAGCAAGCATCAAATGGAGGACCTAGTGGTTAACCTAAGAGATAAATTCACAAACTTCAAAGAGAACACAAAGACCGTGGGAACTCAGGAAAAATAAAACTGGATAGAGAATACTATTAAAAATCAATTACAACACATTGCTAAGATCAGATCTGAACCGAGAAAATGGCTAACAACTAATACCATGAAATTACTAGAGCAAAGAAAACAGCTAATCAACGCAAAAGAGGTAAAAGACAGAAGAAGGAATTTAGCGAAAATTAGTAAAGTCATCAAAGAAAGTATAAGAACGGACAGGAAAAAGAGTCGAATGGAAATTATCGAAAAACATGTAGCCAAAACGGGAGGTGTTAGAAAAGCTCATAAGGAATTAACATATACAAAAGACTGGATCACAAAAATTAAAAACGACAGCGGAAAATGGAACCACCACAGAACAAACATATTAGGAATCGCCACATCATATTATAAAAAAATATATGAATACAACTCCGCTAATGACAAAAATGACCTGGTGGAAACCTCAAATATCCCTAACATCCTTGAGATTGAAGTAATTAAAGCTATAGATAGTCAAAAGAGAGACAAAGCACCTGGGCCCGACGGTATAAACAACGAAATCCTAAAAGAAAGCAAAGAAGTTATAACACCAGTCCTCACTGAGATGTTTAACGAGATATTAAATAATGAAATTATCCCATGGCAATGGACAGAATCAAATATTATTCTTTTATATAAAAAAGGAGACAAATACGAAATTGGGAACTATCGCCCTATCAGCCTTATGTCCAACATATACAAGGTATTTGCCAAGATCATACTAAATAGGATTGAAAATATATTAGACGCACACCAACCCATCGAGCAGGCTGGTTTTCGTAAAGACTATTCAACGATCGACCACATTCATGTAGTACGTCAAGTTATGGAGAAGTACAAAGAATACCAATGTACCTACTACATCGCATTTATCGATTATAGCAAAGCATTCGATTCTTTGTTTCATGAAAAGATATGGGAGTCATTAAAAGAGCAAGGAATTGAACACAAATACATCCGCTTAATAAAGAATGTTTACAGCCAGAGTACTGCGAGAATCCAATTAGAAAAGAAAGGTGAACCTTTCAGAGTAGGTAAAGGCGTACGGCAAGGAGATCCCCTGTCACCTAAAATATTCTCAGCCGTATTAGAATCAATATTCAGAGGTCTAAATTGGGAAAATCACGGTATCAATGTAGACGGTGTCCCATTGACTCACTTGAGATTCGCAGATGATATTGTGTTGTTTGCAAAATCCCCGGAAGACATAACAAAAATGATAAAAGAACTAGCAACGGAAAGCGAGAAGGTAGGGTTAAAACTGAATCCAGAAAAAACAAGAGTAATGACAAACGGAGAGAGAATTACCATAAACTTAAGAAACAACCAAATTGATTATACAGATGAATATATTTACCTGGGACAGCTAATAACAGATGATAATCCGATGCGCAAAGAAGTTGAAAGAAGAATAACCAATGGTTGGAGAAGGTACTGGGGTCTGAAAGAGATTATGAAAGATAAAAACCTTCATATGAACATCAAAAGCAAACTATTTAACACTTGCATACTACCAGTTCTCATGTATGGCAGCCAAACATGGGCTCTATCACAAAACATGACTAGCAAACTTGCATCATGCCAATACGCAATGGAAAGGAGCATGATGAATGTGAAAAAGTCAGACCGACTGAGAAACCGTATAATAAGAAGCAAAACAAAGGTTATAGACATAACGTGCAAAATTAGAAGGCTTAAATGGCGATGGGCAGGACATATGGTAAGAGGAAAAGATAAATGGAGCAAAATTGTGACACAATGGTATCCTAGAGAAGGTAAAAGAAAAAGAGGTAGACCGCAAAAAAGATGGGATGACGACATAAGGCAAGTGGCAGGCGTCACATGGAACAGAGTTACTCAACAAAGACATGAGTGGAAAAGGTTGGAGGAGGCCTTTGTCGACTGGCAAACAGATCTACAGAAAATAAGCAAAATTCAAATAAGAGACTAAAATTAAAGTTTACATTAAATTTAAGTTTTCTATGCTATTTAATCATGTGGATCTGAATAAAAGGCTATATTATTATTATTATTATTATATATTACATTGGGGTTATACTTCTATTAAAATTTTGAACTTTTATTATATTATTATTTGTATGTTATCTCATAAATACACTCTAAAATTGCAAAATGTCTAAATTATACCTATGCATGGTATTTCTTTACCTATAGATATATAGACATATGGTCAAGAGTTAAATTGCAAGTTTCTGTTTTAGAGTTGGTAAATAGTAAGTATATGACAGTAAGCCAAAACACAAATTATTTGACAGTTTTTTTAAACAAGGTTCATTTTAAAATTAAATACATATTCTCACCATTTTTCTTTCTGCTTGCCAAAATACTGACACACTTTTTCTACATAAGCATTATCATAGATAATAATAAAAATTTAATTTCAAAAAACGTTTCACATGTTGTTGCAGTAAGAAATGCATAATGTACACATAGAACTATGAATAAGAACTACAAAAAACATGTGAAGGTACAATGTACGCAGGGCAAAAATATGTTATAAGTTCAAGTACATATTTAATATGACGAGTAGGATATATTGTGCTGTTTTTGGTTGCATGAATTCGTCCAAACCAAATTAATTAATTGTAAAGCTGCAGGTATCTATAACCAAGTAAAAGGTATTCCCTGTTTTACACCTTGTCCATGTTTGCCAAAACAATTTTTGATTAAGGGCAAGACAGTAGTCAAAATAATTTCTAATTCGGGCGGAGCTAAAAGAAATAGGCGTTAACTTTTAACTCATAAAAATATTCAGTCGCACGGCGGCACTAGTCGCCGTACCACGGATAGCATCGCTAAAATTGTAGAGTTTCGTGTGCTATTAGAAGCGGCAGAACAGAAGTGTACTCGTACATAACAACATTTTATCTGCAGTTACTGCGAACCTATACGGTAAAAAATATCATCGCTTGTAAGTATAGAAATATTTAATGACTAAGCGAAGCGTGGTCTCGGTGGAGGTCTGAGCAGTGTATATTTCCCAGTTATTATCTCGATTGCCTGATCCGATCTTCTTGAAATTTTGTTAGAAAGGTGCCTATCTTCCATATCAACATAATTTGCAAGTAAAAGTCTTAATTGTTTGGTGGTTAGCAGAGATTATAAGATCCATAAAACGAGCTTATAATTTAAAATTGTAGATAATATTTTAAAAACAAAAATGGAACAGGAACCTGATAAGTGTGAAATTACTTGTCAAAGTTGGTACCGTGTTAGTTCAAAAGTCAGTATTGTGCTCAAAAAAGTAGTTCGATTTCATGAAGCGGTACGAAACGTAGCTTGTATGTGTAGAAACTACACATAAAACAGTACTGCTACAGTAAAGACATTCAACCAACCACCGGGTTGGTGCGGATAACGTCCTGAAGCATATTTGTGCCTGTAGGACTTACATTGTACCTACACTGTGTTTTGTTGTTCTTATTCATAGTTCTATGTATACATTATGTGTTCCATACTGCTCCAACATGTTAAACGTTTTTTGAAATAAAATTATTATTATTCATTATGATTTTTATTATTTATGATAACGCTCATGTAGAAAAAGCGAAAAAAGTGTGTCAGTGTTTTGGTAAGCAGAAAGAAATGTGTAGACTGAAGGGAAAATGGTGAGAATGTGTATTTAATTTTAAATAACCTTGTTTACAAAAAACTGTCAAATAATTTGTGTTTGGGCTTACTGTAATATACTTACCAACTCTAAAACAGAAACTTACCTTATCATATTTCTATAAATCTATAGGTGAGTAAATGTAATGTATAGGTATAATTTCAGTTATAGAAAGTCATTATGCAATTTTAAAGTTTATTTACGAGATTTATAACTCACTGAACTAAAGAACTCGTTCACAGTTTGTGTTACTACAAGACGTTAATGGAGCACTTTATACTTTCGTTTATTTCCCTTTGTATTACAAATCTAAAAAAAAAATTACTATTACGTTTCTTATGTAACCATAACTTTTTAATTATTTGTTATGTAATGAACAGATTCAGGCGTTACTTTGCGGAAATCCATATTTAATAATAAATACTTTTAAAAGTATCCTAAAAAACATTAAATAATATTTAAATAAAACGCTTAAAAAAGCATAAAATTATATATCTAGTGACAATTCCGCCTAATTTTCCTGTCATCTACGTGACGTCACAAACATCACGCAGCCTAACCGTACTCTGACCACACTGAAGCTCAACCTTACTTCAGCGGGATCGCACTTCAGCACTTTGTATGAATTTTGCTATTTTGGATTTTTGTTGCGTGTCATTTGAGTGCTCTCTCGATTCCCTATGACATTTGTTCAAAACTTCTTTACTTATCTGTAACTGTTTACGAGATACGTCATCTATCTTCACTTGGCAGACGTCATTTTATGATTTCCCGTTATTTCTATATCATGAAAATCACTTTGTTATTTTCGGTTTAGAATACTTTCTTTCCCCATGACTCCTTCCCATTGAACAATTTAAGCCAATGGTTTCAAAACATCTATGTATGGCGGCCATCTTGAAAAATTACATCATAAGAAATAATTTCTTAATTCGGAATAACGACGCTCTAAGCAACCCTATCTGGGTTGCTTAGGGCGTTTATTTTCAGCCAGATCAGGGCATCTTGAATTTTGCCTGACATCTTGAATCGGTCGTTTCGGTTTTGACTTTTCAATTGACTTGTTCATTAAAAGTTATACGGGAAGAATCGTACCCGGGTTCATAGTCACTTTTCCTAAGGAACCCTACTTATTATAATAATAATTATAATAAAAAAAAAATTAAGCAAAAAAATGGAACCGACTTCAACACCCAAAAGTGTGAAATAACTTGTTGAAATCGGTACCATGATAGTTCAAAAGTACCTATTATCACAAAACTTTGCGTATGGTACCGACTTCGACAAGTTATTTCACAGTTTTGGGTGTTGAAGTCGGTTCCATTTTTTTGCTTAAAATTTTCTTTCACACTTTTTAGTGACCCTTGCCACTTACGGGATCGATTATCATTCATTTTTAACAACTATATCATCAAGATAGGTAAATATTTTTCAGGTATTTTAGTGTAACTCAAAAACGGCTTGACCGATTTTGATGAAATTTAAAATGGGACCAAACGACAAGCATCACCTTTGAAACAAAAAAATAATTTTCAAATTCGGTTTACTCAGTCCAGAGTTCTGAGGTAACAAATATACAGACGAATTGAGAACCTCCTCCTTTTTTGGAAGTCGGTTAGTAAAATTATAATAATAGTTCACATAATCACTTTTGCTATGAAACTATCTACAGAAGTTACGGTTCAAAAGTTACGGGCACATGTCTTTATAGGTAGGACGAAAGAACAGAGTAGTCATACAGATGTAACACAAATTTCAATCCAACTAACTACCTACTAAGTAACTATCAAAGTCAAATTTATAATAAATATATAACTTCCCTTTATTTGAATGATTGAATATCTAAATTCCTAGAAAGTAGTTGGTCGTCTCGGAAAGCGTGTTAAGTGCATTAGAAATTAGTTCTCGTTTAATTGTACAGTAGCTTATAAATAACAAAATGAAATATTTTACTGAGGGTAAAAAATCTAGATACCTACTAAAATAGAAATTAACAATGCCGTGTCTGAACTTTAATCAACTCATTGTTATAAAGATTTTATAAATCAATATAAAGAAAAGTACTTACCCAATATTTTTTTTACTTGAGTTTCAATAATTTATGACTTGCAAATTAACGTATGGTAAAAAAATATTGTACATTTCGTAAAATAAATGCACAAAAATGATGGCGTAACGAACGGCACAGATCCCACGTCCAAACGGCCCGAGCGCTGCGGGCAGACTGATTTTCGTTGAGATTTCTTCTCGCGATCACGCAATTTTGTGCCAAAAATTCATAAAAATGTTTTCAACACAAGTTGGTAAGTAGTTCATTAGAGTATAGTATTAGCTATTTTTTAAAAAAAGAAACGTTGCAATTACTTCAATTATGCCTCTTAAATTAATAAAAAACAGTTTAAAAAGGGTCGCCGATTACAATTTATTACAGAAGAAGTAATAAGTTTTAGTAAAAACTAATCAACTAATTCACTCAATAAAGAATTAAATAATATGATATATTTTTTTCGCACTTTTTGAACGAATAGTTTCGGTAAAAGAAGATTCTAAAAGTGCGCGTTTCACTACGGTGATCACCTTAAGCTTTATACTTTAAAATTCAATAATAAAGCATTTCGTACGTTTCAGTCGCTGTGCAAATATTTTTAACCACCAATCAAAAACAACACGCATTTGTACACACTTCCTATTCAATTTACAAAGTATTTTATCTAAACTAATATAAGTAATAAAGATTTGATTATGCATTTGTTTGTTTGCATTGAATAGGCTCTGAAACTAATGGACCGATTTGAAAAATTCTTTCACCATGAGAATCCAACATTATCCCTGACGAACATAGGCTATAGAAGATTTTCAAAAAAGTTAGGTCGTATGTAAACTTTGATAACGTAACATAAAGTGCGAAAAAAATTACCAAAAAAAAATCGTTAGGTATATTGCATACGCTGCGGAAATTATTCAAAATAGAGCCAAGTGATATACTACAATTTTAAAGAAGACATCTATAAAAAGTCCGCAATACTATAAGTCTAACTATTACAGTTATGTCACAATTACTGCTTTTTTTATGTTTAATTTATAAGTTATGATTTTTTTGTTAAATACCCGTGTGAAGCCGGGGCGAATCACTAGTTTGCTTATACAAAAAAAGTATATTTACAATCAGAAAACAAAATGGAAACACAAAGTAGGCAAATGTAATTCAAATACTTATTAATTTTTGAGCACAATATTGAGATAATACTTTTGAATTTTAAATAATTACCTCGTTTTATGGACCCTATAATCCCAGCAAACGACAAATCAATTAAGCTCCTACAGGTTCTTCCTACTTGCAAATTGTGTTGATATGCAAGATAGGCCTTACCTTTCTACCAAATTTCAAGATCGATTCAGGAAATCGAGATTTATTGACGGGAAAATATACACTGCTCAGACCTCCACCAAGACCTCGCTTCGCTTAGTCTATTAAAAAAATATCATTACCTACAAGTGATAATATTTTTTTTACCTTAGAGGTTCACAGTAACTGCAGATAAAAATGTTGTTATCTACACTTCTGTTCTGCCGCTTCTAATAGCGCACGAAACTCTACACTTTTAGCGACGCTATCCGTGGTACGGTGACTAGTGCCGCCGTGTGACTGAATATTTTTATGAGTTAAAAGTTAACGCCCATTTCTATTAGCTCCACCCGAATTAGAAATTATTTTGATTACGGTCTTGGCCTTAACTGAACATTTGTAGTACATGTACTAAAATCTGTATCGTCAATAGAAGACTTGGTTATATTTCCTATAACCGACTCAATATGATAAGCTACCAAAGTAGCAATCAGATTCTTATATTTCTTAGGTAGATCCTCTATCATCCTATCCCGAGTCAACATAAATTTAGTAATAAATTTATTACAGTCAAAAAATAAAAGTTAGTCACTATGACGACATGTTATATTTAATAATATACTATTTAATGAATGAATATGCTCATTCTGATTTTTTGTCAGTGCATCTATAAATAGCGAAATGCACATAACATTATTTTATAGGCACTAAGGCTTAACAATGAGGTAACTTGCTATTATCTGTTTCCTGTCAATACCTAAACTCTGTCCTAAGTACACAATAACTATGGTATTCCTATCAATTTCAGAAGCCATAATTTTCTTCTCAATCTGTGCATAAGAAGCACCAGGCAGTAATTTTCTATAGAGCAGTGAAGTGAATTGAGGAACCAAAATTTTTGCCTATTCCATCTAAAAAAACCAAAACCTTAGTAACCATATCCTGGTTAGTGGTGATACTCTAATTCTCCCTCTGCACTGCTTCTGTACACATTTGTTAAATGGCAGAGCTATGGCTAATTGTTGGTATTGCATGGGGTTCTCTGGTTGGTTGAGGCCGACTAAGAGACCTTAAGCATGCACATATAACTCAATAGTTTTCACACTCTCCATATTGCTGGTCACAAGATCCATTATCATTATACTTCTCTTTATCTAGCAGCGAAGATCATCATCATATAATTGTTTTGTGATTCCTACTTCATCCAGACAATTCAGAATTTTTTCCTGTAATAGCTTTTCTTTCAGCAAATTCACATTTTTCTATATAAATAGTTTCGGTTTTTAAGTAGTTTTTTGAACATCAGTTTCTTAAGCTTAAAATATTTTTTGATTTTCTATGGCTCTGAAAGACTGAAAATTGACTGCATATAGCGTTCTTATCAGTCAAGCCAATAATTTCAAATGGCTGCAGGGAGCTCGCTGATGCCATGCCACTACCGACCAGCTCATTATATAAATTTAAGGTGTCAGCGACCTGTTCACTTGTTCAGTTTAACAGCAAGATTTCATCTTGAGCCTTGCTTAATTCAAACTCTAGTTCTGATATACGGCTCAAGGCCTGTTCATGTGTCTCCCTACATTCTTTAAATGACAATACAATGTTCTGTAGCTGTTCATTTTGTTGGAGCGCTTCTGAGTAATTAGTGTATAAACCAGCAAGTTCATTCTTGAGCTCAGTGTTTTTGACATAATTTTGTTCACCTCAACCTCACTGTCTTCTCTTTCTTGTAGAAGCTGATCAGAGAGTTCTTTGTACTTTTGAAGATCTTGCAGAGAAACTCTAAGTTTCTCTTCCAGTTCTCATGCCAAGGTTTTCCTAGTAGTTACAGGCATACTGAAGCACTAAAAACTCCGACCAATGTCTGCGAAACAGATAATAATAGCTAAGTTACTGTTTCAAAAAGTATTTTAAGTGTAAGGTAAGTATTATGGTGTGTATTTCTCACAATTCAATCTCAAAGTTTCAATTAATTTCTAAATAAATTACAAAAATGGTGCATACCTAATACTGTAAACATAATCAATATTCAAGTTTGAAAACAGTAATTAATACCTACACAACATAATTATCTATTATTTGTTTACATTTATATATGCGACAGACAAAAGGGAAAAAGAAACAGAAAATTTGTTAAGCAGTAAAAACACAAAGAAATTAGTTGAACAGACAATGGTTATAAAGAGATTGGAGAGAAAGAGTATGAAACTTTTTTCTGACTAATGATTGATGCTAATAGGCAATACTTAGATACCTATCGTATGGTAATTAAAAACTTTGAGATTGAGTTGCAGCTAGGATTGGGAGTCTAATAGAAGTGATATGTCTGAGGCAAAAGAAAAACATCAACTTTGCTTCCACTATTTTGTCAAGCAAAGAGAGTCAGTACACTGCCAATGTGTGATTATCAACGTAGCTCACCAAGTGTGTGTTAGTGGAAATGTGTTAAGTGTGTAACTTAGAGATAGATTGTAGACATATTACTCTCCAGTAAAATCCAAGATGTTTGAAATTCCAACCGCTGCTGTAGGATGACTCACTATGATTTTTATTCACTGTTTAGTGCATAAGTCATGAACTGCTACGTTACGAACTGCTGAATATGTCGCAAAAATTTTCAACCATGAAAGAATACATTATGTCCATTTCAATATGGGTCCTTAAAAGGTTAATCTACTGTTTCTATATTATATAACTGTAGCTATGGAATATGGGCAACATATACATGTGGTCTATATTAATAACATTAAAACCTTTGATGAAATAGACCATTCCATGGTCTTATAAAAGCTTTCTCAGTCAGGAGTGCGTGGTTATTTGAAACAGTGGTTACATTATACAGGATAAGAATCCTATACTGAGAAAAGATCTCAGGCTGTAGTTATCAATAATTATATTCCTAGCTGGTTTCTGCTCCCTCCATTCCCAGTAGGGTTCCTCAGGGATCACTACTTTTTATAATTTATATCGTTGGTATTGATTCGTGTTTCAAATCTTCTAATCTATTGTGTCTTGCAGATAATACAATATTATTTTATCAAAACATGATATGAATGCGCTTGAAGCTGATCTAATTCGTAAGGAATATTAAACTTAATTTAACTAAGGGCTCTGTTATTACCGTTAGCCAAAAATATGGTGTAATTTCCACAAGCAATACTCTAAAAGGACAAAATATATTAAAAAGTGATAGTATGCGGGATTTTAGCGTGTACCATAACTCCAAATTCGACAAAAGTGCGACATCGATGATGATAAAATGGTTAGTAGGGCTTCGAAATTACTTACAAAGAACTTTACGGATATCAAAACCATCAAAATTCTCTATATTGTGCGTTTCTTACAAGTTATCTAGAGTACGCTACCCAAATATGGAACCCGTACTATATCAAATATATAGACCGCATTTCAAGTATCAAAAATGGTTCTTGAGATAACTATGCCTTTCACAAAACATACTATATTTCATATATCTACACTAACCTTGGCAAAAAATCACTTCTTGTCACTTGAAAACAGACTTGCTATTACCGATTATTAAAGTTCTTCTTCCTTCCAACTTAGCAAATTACCCTTTATTATTAATTCACTTGTTAAGTTTAATCAACAACTTCAGGTTTCTTATGCCACCACCAATTATAGTCATAAGACCATAACCAGTGGCGCGGCAATATGGGAAGCCAAGACTTACCTGGGGTCGCTGAGCACTGGCTCAGCGACCCCAATACTAAATGAATATATACTAAAATAATTATAGGTCAAACAATAACACGTTAAAAACACAAACATATTATAAATGCTTACCAGTAGTGGCATTTGAGGAGCAATAATAGATCCAATTCTTCCAATAGAGGAGCATAAAGCATACATGCTGTTCCTTGTGCAAGTTGGGAACAGTTCCGTGGTATACAAGTATGTGATGTAGAAGTAGCTAATAGATAATAACTTGCTGACCATGTACGTAGTTACCGAAAACCAGGGGTATCCTGAAAAAAAAATGTTTTTGGGAATTGGAAAACAGACGTAAGACTGTCGATATATAATTTTCTCAAGCCGCTGCTCTTGAGACAGTTGTACGATTAAGGATATAACCAGCACAAATTCTGGACTACTTTACAGAGTATTTGTCAATAAGTCAAATAGCGGCCAACGCCGTTATGAATTACAAATAGATTTATAAAACAATGATTTCAGTCAAAAATACTAGGTGTGTACATTTGCAATTGGCAAGCGCCCAAGGGGTCGTAGTCCATTGAGATGGTCGGACCAAATCCGCACAGCTTTGGACTCTAATCTACACGACGCACTCCATGACGCCAAGGATAGGCATAAGTGGCGGGACACCGTAAAGACAAAAGTACTCCAGAAGCGGGGTAATCGCGACCCTCAGTAATGAGGAGAACGAAGCAAGGAAGAAGGACATTTGCAATAGTATTCCACATAATAAAATCATAAAATATAAACAACTAGTCGAAAAATGTCATACATACTTTGAGGCAAAAACGGCTGTGACACACATAGCACAGTAGTTGCGAAGAAAGTACAAATTAACATGCTTCTCATTTTGTAATGTGTCAAAATATACACAGTTAGTAAATTTCCAGGTAGATCTACCATCGCAACAAGCGCATAGTTAATATATTTATTTCCCTGTAGGGTTACGGCATTGATCATCATTCCGTAATTCACAAAAGTTGAGGTTGTCCACCAGACAATGCATACTAAGCAACTTTTTAACATCGCTTGAGACTGAAACGTCATCTTCAGTAGATTTATAAATCCAATACCCTTGTCTTCATCTTCCATTAGTAAATTATCCAGGGCGTCACTATCAAACTTTACTTTGCTTATATTACCCATTTTCTGAACAATAGCTACAGCTTTTTTTGTCTTTCCATTGGAGAGTAGCCATCTTGGACTTTCGTCTAAGTAATACATATAAGATACGAAAAACAAGGCTGGTGTATAGATAACCTGGAGGAGATTTCTCCAGTATGGTATACACCATGCTGTAAGCGGAAAGAGAAGGCCACCGACTATGACGCCAACGTTACAAAAACCGTAGTATATCACTCGTTTCTTTGCTGAAACTATTTCCATATCTGTAAATGGGAGAGACGTATTTAAAAGATTTGTCAAAAAAGTAAAACGCAGATGCACAACGCAAAACAGATGTGACTCAACACTCAACGTGAACAGCTAATAAGATTCGTCAAAATTTTAAGCAAGTTTTGGAAAAAAGACACATTATGAACCATTCCAACCGGAATTGTTAATATAATCTAGTTTTAAGTAATCTGTTTTAACCAATACAGCATGCTTTTGGGGTTTGGGGTTGATTTGTTGGTACTGTACATTAACTGCAAATTTTACCAGGTCAAAATTATGAAGAATTGTGTTTAGAGGTGGATGATAAAATGTCTTTAACTGACTAGATAGAGACTCTTTGTTGACTTATATTAAAGAGGAAATTCCGGATTTATACCCTATACTAACATTGCAATATTTTTGTTAACGCTTGCTAAGCGAATAAGCTTACATAATTACAACGAAAGGAAAAAATTAAACCCCGATCAGGTTTTAAACACGTGACCATCCGTCCCTCGGGCCAGGAAATAAATGCTCTACCAGTTAATCTATTGCGGTGAGTCATAGCTCAAAATTATTCTTTTAAGACCGCATATAAATAGCCGTTTATAGTTAATAATTACCATTAATATGTCTTTAAACTTGCAATAGTATTAAAATTAAAGCTTTAAGTATTATCCTATATTATATATATTATGACTTAAATTGTAGCATTAACTGGCATTTATATCACCAATATTGTACTATATATATATATATATATATATATATTTTAAGTTCTCTTGTTGGTAATTTACGTTCGCTACGGATAAGTAAGTTCTTAATTTGTTTATGCTGAAAGGCTATCCTTTGAATTTATTGTTACCTGATTGTGAGGAATGATGATTTTCAAAATAGTACATACATAGGTTTAACTTATCATCGTAACTGCATATCGAGCACATCTGCCTGAAAAAAAATGTTCTACTTGTAAGCTTTGTTAAAATATATGAAGATTCTCAACTTACTTAAAACATAGAAAGGTGAGTAAATATCTCCAATGGCGGCCTCCATGAATTCGAACATGATATAAAGCCAGTAGGAGTAGGTGAAACTCCTTGCCAACCCGAAGACTCCCCCCAGCACCCCTGTCAGCACAGAAACTTTCTTTCTTCCAATCCTATGCACAAACAGTTGACGATCATAATACAAAGATTACATTATATCAGATTTTGACATGATGCTCATTAATTCTTTTTTTTATCTCTTATTGGCTGGGCCCCGGTTTTAGTGTGATTATGTGCTCGATAGGCACTCGTCTATTTATATCACGTCAATGATATTCATAGATGCACTACACTACAAATTTCACCTCATTCCGACCTGTGCCGCCACGCCGTGCACACCTGTCTACAGCTCCGCCAGTATCTCCCAGTGAGACCGCAATAGTCCCCGCACTATTGCCGTCTCACTCGGGTCATCGTTCCGACGCTAGTTGCAGACCAGTGCCTTGGAATACGCAGTCCTGACGAAGTTTTGTTTTGTGTGCAGAAGCTGAGCAGCCGCCGAACGCCGTGCAACGTGAGCTACGAGCTCGCCGTGCCGTCGCGCAGAGGCGCTCTAAGACGTCAGGCATTACCACCTACCCAAGTCCCTTGTTTCGGAACCACAACATCATATCGGGCTGGTGGTCTTGTTTTGACCGCACTTTTCGGTGCGCATTTCACAACTTTACTACTCGACACAACATTGTAACAGTGCGCGTAACAACACACTTTGTGCTGTTAAGCGACGTCGTTCAGGCGTGGGGTAGCGTCAGCCAAACCCGTCTGAACGATCAAATCCGCCATTTGCTGCGGTCGCAGTGTGACACCCTACGGTGACAACGGCCACTGTCGAACTTTTGGTTTAACCTTGCACCGTGGCCTTTCCCGCTTCACGGGTCAGCCGAAGCAAGCTGGGCTCCGGGATAACTGGCCTTGGGGTCGCCCCTAGTCAACCCCGGAGTAGCGCTTAGGAGCACCCCTCTCCGCCGAGAAAAAAGCTCGGAGAGGGTACACAACTAGGGCACACCCTAGGTACACACTCCCTCTCACACAGTGAGCTCACAAGGTGTGTGAGGGAATTCAAACCCTTGATAGGGCGTCCTGAGTATTCCCCTCAGGATGCAGTCCCGTCCCTCTAACGGTGAGGTGCAGGTCCTTCAGACCTTCGCCCTCCGCCACCCCGATCTGTATGTTGCTCATATGCAACTCCTCGAAGAGGAAGCGAGTGCCCGCCTCACGGACACTCTTATTGCTCCCTCCGGGACTTCAATCCCGGAGGCCAACGTCCCTCCTCTGACCCGGTCCTTCTCAGTGGACAGTCCGCTTTCGCCCGCTCCGGGCCCAGACAACAGACGCACGGTGGCAGCCCCTCCCCGTGAGAGGTCTCGCTCGCGCTCACCGATCGGGAGGCCAGCGAGCACCCGTCCCTCTATCGCCGTTGTCGAGCCCACTTCGGACTCCGAAGCGGAGATGGAGGTAGATCCGAGTCGCGCCTTACGCACCGACTCGGACTCAGATAACGACGGCTATACCGTCGTAGATAGAAAACGCAAGCGTGCTCCTAAAGCCGCTAGTTGCGCAACTTCCGCCCCTCCCGCCAAGGCACCCGCTAAGGCCCCAGCCTCCGGCAAGAAGCCGACCCCCGCCCCGCGCCCCGCGTCTCCTCCCTCCGCTCCGGCCACCACTGCCGCGTCCCCTCAGGACGCGAGCGCGCGCCGCGAAAAACCGCCTCCGCCCCTGTTCATTCAGGACAAAACCAAATGGGACATGCTGTCCCGTTTAGTTTCAGATCGTGGGATCCATTATACTAATGCCCGCTCCACGCAGCAGGGCATTAAAGTCCAAGTGTCCACCATTAGCGACCACAGAGCGCTAACAAAGCTCCTCCGTAAAGAGAGCATAAGTTTTCACACTTATGCGCTCGAAGAGGAGAAAGTCCTCCGAGTTGTCATCCGCGGTGTGCCCAAGGAGGTACATACCGACTCGGTATGTGCCGACCTGAAAGCACAAGACTTCCCCGTACATGCAGTTCACCGCATGTACAGCGGGAAGGACCGCAGTCCCTACGATCTAGTACTCGTAGTACTAGATCGTACACCTGAAGGCAAGGCCATTTTTAATTTAAAAAAGGTCTGTGGCCTCTCAGGACTCGATGTCCAAGCCCCATACAAGAATGGGAGTCCCTCGCAGTGCCATAACTGCCAACTATACGGGCACGCCTCCCGTTTCTGCTTCGCTCGCGCTAGGTGCGTTAAGTGCCTAGGCGATCACGCGACAGCAGCGTGCACTCGCACCCGGGATTCGCCGGACCCACCCAGTTGTGTTCTATGCGGTGCTCAAGGGCATACCGCGAATTACCGTGGTTGCCCTAAAGCACCACGAGTGAACCACAGGGTGGCAAGGCATAGGCCGACCCGTCCCTCTTATGACCGTTACCAACGGGTAAGCCCTAAACTAACGGTAGTACCTGCCTCACAGGTAATACCCGCGCCGCTCCCAGCCCGTAACGCATGGTCTAAACCACCCAGTATGGTTAAGCCCGCGCCCCGGCCCGCGCGCCCGCACCCGCGCCCGCACCCGCACCCGCCCGCGCCGCGGCCCCTGCCCGGGCACCGGCCCCGGCTCGCCCCGCGCTCCCGGCACCCGCTGCCAACACCGTTCGCGCCCCTCCCCGCGCCGCTTCCCGGCCACAAGCTCCCCCTATGCCATTGATGGCTGCCCCTCTTCAAGAGGCAATCAACCTAGTCAGCGATCTGGCTATGTCGGTTGACATCAATGAGGTACAAGAGCTATTCCACAAGATGCAATACGCTCAATCCCCAGCGGACGTGATCCAATACACATTGGAACACGCAAACTTACTAAGCGCCCTTAAGCGCTTCGTCCCCCAGGCCCCTCCCCAGTACAACCACTATGGGTAGTACAACCGAACGCACGAAACCGTACTCAGTTTCGTTAGCGTCATTTAACGCTGACGGCCTCTTCAGACAACGTGACCTCGTCCACGACTTTTGTTGTACCCACCTTATCGATATCATATGCGTGCAGGAAACCTTTCTAAAACCGGGGAAGGCGAACCCTAGGTTTGCCAATTACAGAACGGTACGTGATGATAGAGTGAACTCCCGTGGGGGAGGCACTCTTATCTATTACAAAAGGTCCCTGCACTGCATTCCCCTACCTACCCCGACTCTTGTTAATATGGAAGCATCTTGTTGCCTCCTAGCTATGACTGGTCATCAACCTATAGTCATAGCGTCCTGTTACCAAGCTTGCTCCAAGCCGATCGTCCGAGCTGACTTAGAAGCCTTATTCTCATTAGGAAGCGCCGTCATTCTGATTGGCGACTTCAACAGTAAGCACATCCTATGGAATTGTAACGTCAACAATCCCAAAGGTATTGCACTTGAAAACCTAATCGCAGAACTTAACTTTGACATAATTGCGCCCACTGAGCCCACTCACTACCCTTATATGGAAGACCACCGATCTGACTTGCTTGACATGGCACTACTCAGAGGCGTAACACTCCGGTTACGCTCCATAGAAGTGGTTCACGAGCTTCACTCTGACCACCGACCCATTATACTGCGACTAGGTCCCGACCCAACGACTGACCTCCCCCGCCCCACTAAGACGATAGTGAACTGGAAGCAAGTAGGCGATGCCCTAAAGGCTATCAGTTCACCGGACCTTGACAAGATCCCTGACGACATCCTGACAAAAGATGACGTAACCCTTGCGATCGATTCGTTCACCAATCACCTCTCCACCGTAGTAGGTGCATCTGCAAAGGAAGTCATAGTGCCGGACGACCGGCGCCTTGTCATTCCAGCGGATGTGAGACGATTGGTGACGGAGAGTAAAGCAGTGACCCGACATTACGACTCTTACCCCAGTAAAGAGAACAAAACTAAGAAACGCCACTTTGAACGCATGGTTCAAAGTCGCATGTCTGAGTTGCGTGATCAACAATGGGGCGATAAACTTTCAAACCTCGTGCCAAGCCACCATGCTTACTGGGACTTGGCGCGAGGTTTGAAAGGAAGTAACCACAACGACATGCCTCCCTTATACAGACCAGTCCCACTAGTCCCAGCGTTCTTTGACGAAGACAAAGCTGAGTGCCTAGCTGATAGCCTAGAGGCTCAGTGTTCCCCTAACGTAGATCACGTTGACCAAGCTCACCTCGATTCGGTGGATGCTGAAGTCGAACGTAAAAGCTCTGTGGTCACCTCTGAACTACCACCAATCACTTTAGCGACTTACGCTGAGGTGGAGAGACTGATCAAGGCCCTCCGACCGCGCAAGTCCCCCGGTGCCGATGGCATCTCCAACAGGGTTCTTAAAACCCTCTCTCCTCCTCTCATCCATCTCTTAGTCAGCATCTTCAATGCTGCTATGAGCCACTGCTTATTCCCAGACACCTGGAAATGTGCAAATGTCATTGGCATTCACAAACCAGGCAAAAGCTCATCTGACCCCACCAGCTACCGCCCCATCAGCCTCCTCAGTGCCTTAGGCAAACTTTACGAGCGGTTACTTGCAAACCGTCTCCAGTCCCATGCTAAGGAACACCACCTTATCCCAGATGAGCAGTTTGGCTTCAGACCCGGACACTCATGCGTCCAACAGGTGCACCGCCTCACGGAGCACATCATTGAGGGCTTCAATAAGTACCCCAAACCCCAGACTACGCTAGCAGTCTTCCTCGACGTAGCGAAAGCTTTTGACAAAGTCTGGCACAATGGCTTGATCTACAAGCTATACCAATTTGGCGTGCCAGAACGTCTTGTGCTCATCCTACAAGACTTCCTTAAAGCCAGAAGCTTTCGCTATCGCGTGGAAGGCACCCTCTCCTCCCCCCACCCAGTCAGAGCCGGAGTCCCTCAGGGCTCCGTGCTATCACCTATTCTCTTTGCACTGTATACCAGTGACATCCCACGCTCTCAGCCCAAAGTATTCCTAGCCCAATATGCGGACGATACCGCCATTTACACCACTGGGTGGCATATTAACAGACAGTCCTATTTCGTCATTCAACGGGCCGTCACCGAGATCGGTGACTGGTTCCGAAAATGGCGCATCGCGGTCAACCCAGCTAAAAGCACAGCTATGTGCTTTACTGAGAAGACACGCTCCCCTTACCCGAAACCGCTTATTTTGTTCGACGAACCCATTCCCTGGGTTCCTAGAACAAAATACCTCGGAGTCACCCTTGATCGTCATCTCACCTTTAACGATCACATAACAACCGTCCGTAACAGAGCGGCCTTCGTAATGGGTCGCCTTGGTCCCCTACTTCGCAAAGAGAGTAAAATGTCTCTTAGTAATAAGAAGACACTTTACACTGCCTGCATCCGCCCCATCATGACTTACGCATCAGTAGTGTTTAGTCATGCTAGTGAGGCCCACCTTCATAAACTTCAAGTCATCCAAAACCGTTTTCTTCGTAATGCAACCGGCGCCCCGTGGTATATCCGGAACACCGAGTTGCATTGCGACTTAAACCTTCCCTCTTTAGCGCAGTTCAATAAGGACTGCGCCCGCCGATACTTTGATCGAGCGCCCCACCACCCGAACCCATTGGTTGTCCAGGCATCGAACTACTCGACTGCCTCTTCTATCCCATTTTTCAAACCCCCCCGTCGCCGACCACGGCAGGTATTAGACGACCCGGATGACCCCATCGCAGCCATTACATTGGCAGCCTTAGCGTTATCCGCAAGTCGTCGAGGTAAAATCCCCAGGTGTGAGGTAATTAGAGGTCACACAATCAAACACCGAGCCCGCCGGCGAGCTCGAGGCAAAAACAAGGTCACGATAAATTGCTCTCCAAATAGTCAAAGAGTATTATTCAGTAGGGCCCAATTGTGCAACACTGCAGTTGCACAGAGGCATTTTGCTCCGATCCCCCCCATGTCTCTCGACAGCGAGACAAGCCGAGGTCTGAACCACAGTGGTGCCCTTGAGCTCGCTGTCAACCCCTCCTATAGTAGCGGCACGTTTTCGGCGTCCGCAGGAGACGGAGGTAGAAAGCGCTTTTCGCCTTCTACGCCCGTCTCGGGAGAAGTGCCTTCGGCACTTCTCCCTCCCGGGCTATTGTAGGGCCAGGCCCTCGCCCAAAACCCGGTGGAGCTGGACGACCGCACAGGCGGTAGCCAGCATCTATGTCCTCCCATTTCATTCATTTCATTCATAGATGAACACTACCAATGCCATATCCATTCTCAGTAAATAAGATTATTGTACCATATTCTTCGAAAATCATTAGAATGTCTAAGTATAGAGCTAATTGACAGATACTTTTTTGTTAATTCAATATGACTGAAAAACTGCACGCTTGACTTTAATAATTTCATGTTGTTAAATGTTTGCTGGCTTTAGGTATTTAAATTTTGTGAGTTTTTAATAATGTCTGAATAAATTTGATTTTAGAATATTATTGTAATTGAAACAGCTGTTTTGTAAATTGCAAATAAATTTCTTTGACGTTAAACCTTTTGAATATAATGAAATTGTAATGTCTCAAGTTAGAAACACAAGAAAAATTGTTTATTTCAGAAAATAAATAACAATGCAATAGAGGTTTTCAGAACAAAATATCCTCATTGGGAAAACACCCAAAATGTTTGAAAGCATTATACAAGTAAAACGACCGTCATTTAAAAAGAGGAGAAAGTAGTTCTAAAGCGTAACACACACAGAGTCGGAAGCCGCGGAAAAGCGGTTGCGATCCGGGACGGAATTTTTTGTAATGTTAGAATTTTTATGGAACCCCACACATAAAAGGATCGCTACCACAAACAGAAGATCACGACGCGGCGGGAGGCGGAACGGATAGCAGGCGCGGACGCTGTACCTACTCTACAAGCTGTACAGTACAAGCTGTCGCACAGAGTGAAGCGGTCGCGGAGCGATTTGAGAGCGGGTGAACGAGTTGTATTTTTTTACAACTTTAGCGCGATTTAAATCATGAATCCAACTGAAAACTAATTGAATTAATTCGACCACACCAATGTCTATATTACATCAAAAAAAGAGATTCTTTGGGCAAATATCAAAGGTGCTAAATCAAAGTCTAACAATTTGACTGCTTTCCGTGTCACACCGGCCGGCCGCCGGCCGCCTCCCGCCGCCGCGGGCTGCGGACCGGTAGCTCTGTGTGACATGGTCAGGACCGCGACCGCTTCGCGCCGGACCACTTTTCCGCGGCTTCCGCCTCTGTAGGTGTCAAGCTTAATTATTGAAGTGACACTCTGTTGTCACGGGATTTTACAGACATATACACAGTAGCACAAATATTACAAATTCATTTTATTTAAGTTGTTATTAGGTCAAACTACTTATATCATTTAGGTACTTCTTGAACTAAACATAATATTCTGTTGGGTATGTTTTTAAACTTCTTTATCACAAGTGAAGATAACTGATATAAAAATCGTGGTATAATGTCACATTAAAATTGTTATTATAGTTTCTAGACTCATATTATTTAACTATTTTTATTTTTTTTGTAAGCCTTTATTAAAGAAAATACTATGAACTATATACAACACTACAGCTACTACAACAAAAACATTTAGACAACCTATAAGTCATAGCAGACTCATAGGCAGTCCAAATGCTCCAGTCCACTCCCAGTTGGCAGCGTGCCCAGCATGCTGGCAGTATTGCCACGTTGAATTGCAATGCTTATTCGTTGAGCCAAATATGTGCCAGCATTTTGATCACGCGTCGCAACGACCAAGCGCTCAGATAAGTTTTGGAAAATACGATGTAAATTACGGAAATAATACTATTTTATTATTTTGAAATATAACACTAATGTAAATCAAATTAAAAATGTTCATTATGATCTTGCATATTTAGTTGTGGATTTCCTCTGGCCATTTTGGTTCAACAGAGAATATAGTAAAGGTGATAAGAACAATTAGTTATTTGAAAAACAAAAAAAAAGCCATGACTGAAATTATTTCATAAATATTTCTTTAGTTAATTGTTTATATTCTCATCTTCAAAAATATTTTTTTCATAACCCATTCCCTTATCTTTCACTAAAAGCCTATTTATGAAATTTTGTTCTGAGAGCTATCTGCTCCAAATCGAAAAGGAAAATGACTAAAAGCCTATTAGAAAATGTTTATCTGATAACCAGCTGATCTTCCGAATAGAAAAATTACACGCGTCTAGAAAACAAAGTTAAAAATTAAATCATTTATTTAAGAACATTGTATATTTTTGGAAGTTTGTAAAAAAATAGTAAACAGTCAATTATTTAAAGCCTTTCCAAAATTAAATGCCCACTGTTTAGTGACCACCCTCAATTAGAAAAACTGTAACCGTTTGTTTGGCAGCTGTCTTTGAGACCCAGTAATACTTCACATATCATACACCAGCATCACATATAAGCAATAAAAAAAAAAGTTTAAGAGATTACTGCAAAACGAAGGTTTATTTAAGAATTTGTTGCAACGCGGCATGACATGAATATCAACGCGAGATTTTTTTTCTTGCGTACGGACTAAATGTTGACTGTATAATTATGTAGCGTTTGAAAATTATTATAGTTTTTTAAACGTATCAGATATATGTTTATGTTAAGTCCAATTACTTATAGGTACTTGATTTCTCCCTGGTGTACGCACACATATACGGACGTGATATACTATGTCTGTAATCTGATCTACTGCGGGGACTCACCTGTCTGATAAAGGTCCCACAATGAGAAGTCCCACCATGTAGCCGACACTGTGGACGGTGCCCACTAACGTCCTCTTCCACTCGTGACAAGCCAACTGGAACTGTACATGAGATGTGTTGTTATAAATTATATAGTTGACGTACAGCCCAAGTAACACATAAACAAGATAACAGTACACTTTTAGAACATTTCACAGCATACAGCTCGAAAACGAATATCTCGAGCTCTTGATAACCTGATCAAACGTAAACCTAATCAAATTATCTTTAAGAAAAAAAATCGGTAGTCATGTCAAAATTTAATTCAAAATAAGAATGAACATGAAAAATAAGGTACATGAGGCAGTAGGTTTTAAAAGGAAATTTAAAATATCGGGCAGTGTGATTAGAGTTATAAGTAATTAACGGGACTTAATCGCAATAGAACATTTATTTATTTTTTTACCTCGACTTTTCGACCAAGTTGCATTATATGATTGACCATGATTAGAGGTCAAAAAATTACAATTATTGAAAGCCAGATTATATATGAAATAGATAGGTTTGTACTGTACCACCCGGTTTGTTCACTGCTGAACATAGCCTAGCTCATTATGGGGGGTTTGCCATAATCCCCACACTTGGCAGGCGTCTTGGGTATTGCAGTGTGAGGTAACGGTTGAAAACTCCGGTGTTTTACAGGAAAAAATATGTTTTAACAGAGTTTCTCGTACGTCGGGACAAGGATCGAATGACTTAGTGAGTTCTAGGATATATGATTAATTTATTATTATTATAATCTACGAGGTCTAAATGACGGGAGTCCTGACTCATTTAATATTATTATATTTAAATTAACATAACAACAAGCAATGTTTAAAACAAAATATACTCATTATGCATTATGCACTTCTTATGTAAATTATTTTACCACTATAGCCCGCAGCTTCTACTATAATTCATCGGATTTATATTAATATTTTTATTATTTTGACATTGTTATTAACATTGGGCATCTTTACATCCACCGACCGTATCTGTAAATAATCAATTAACACGCTCAACATATTTCAATCTATACATATAAGAATCAAATACCTTACTTACTGACTGATAGACAACGCACAACCTAAACCGCTGGTCGCAAAGACTTGAAATTTGAAAGGTGTATTCGTCTTGATGCGTAGGGGTGTACTAAGAAAGGTTTTTTTAAATTCAACCCCTAACGGGATAAAAATAGGTAAAACGTTTAAACGCTTGTACGAAAGTACTTTGCTTTTAAACTTAGTTCTGATAATTAGTATTCGGATAAATGATTCAAAATAAAACATGACGTGTTGAATATTTTTATGACAGGGATGACTTAGTGAAATTGGGGATGAAACTATAAAGAATAAAATTTTATAAGAAGTAAAGAAAGGTTATTGTTTTTGCAGTGAAGGTGATGAAAATTGATATCTGGGTAGGCTCTTTAAAACAAAAATATGCCACAATAATATTTTTTGCTAGAATTTTTTTTTTTATTTATTACCAATTAAACAACACATTATTTTTTTAAATTTAATATACTAAATATAAAAAAAATATATAAATTAAACCTGTTCGTGAGTTAGGTGTTAGTCCTATTTATATTTCATTTCCTTGGATTTCAATATCGCTGTGATATTGAATTTATCAAAATAAGTATTTGCCAATGTGTTACTTAGATGATTTATTTGTTGTAGAGACGTTATTATTGTTATTATTTAATTTAAAACGGTATACCAAATACATTGATTATATATGATGAATATGATTAATTAAACATACAATTTAAAATATTCATCCTAAACTAAGTTTTACAAATACTATTGATTAAGAAATTGATGGCAACACTCAAAATTTTGACTTGAAATAAGACTTTGTAATACTAAAGACGTTGCATTTGACCTGATTCTAGATGCTATTTTAGACTTTAATTACTTACTTACTATAAAAAAAAATGATATATAATAAGAGGTCTGCAATATACGAAAACTAGCCAGAAAATGTGGAAAAAATATGTAGCCACCAAATATTTCAATTGCGGCTAACACGTTCGAAAATGTTGCTAAATCAAGCACAGAAGTGGCTAAGGTAGCTATACCTACTGACGGCCGGTAATTTATGTGTAATTGATACGTTCCTTAATATATAGGTACACCGAATAGGTGTGCCTGTGTAAAATGTAGAATAGTTCATAACATAACTTATTACTTATGATTTTAGATTTTACGTGTGACTTACCCGACAAAAAATACATAACATCTGGAAATATTAAACTTAGAGTAACTCTTTCTACTTACTTCAGCTACAAAACTATGTGGGTCGTCGTAAACCCACTGTAAGCATGGAGTCCCATTCACGCTACTGCAAGTGTTATTCTCGAAACCTTCGTAGAGGCATCTGGGGAAGAATGTAATAATTTAATTAAATCTGCTTCCGAAAGTAAAAAATGATTATTGTCACAGTTTTGATGAAAGAGTAGCCATAATAGCTTCATGACAGTGACTGTCGGGATTAATCAGTTACTCTGGTTTTTCTCCTAACGTGAACTTGAGCTTCGTGATATGCTGTAACTTACATAAAAACCAACAGAGCAGCCGCTGCACTTGCACTTGCCCGCAGTAGCTGTCAACACTGACCTTCGGAATAAATACCTTTAGAGCCCTCAAATCCCATTTATTAAGTGAACAAAGCAAACCACTCGCATTGCTATTTTACAATCACAATTTCCCGATACACAGATTTCTATTTAAGAATAAATTACAAAAATAAATACCTGTATCCACTTTCTTCAACGGCGAAAATATAGTTCGACGAATAAATAAAATTAGTCCCATACGCAAACCACGTGAGGAACATAAACTTTAAATGGTACCGTCCACATATACTAAACTTTACTAACAAATCATCCAAACCCGCTTCTTGCCTCTCCATTTCCACACTATTAAGTTTTGCCAATCAGAAATAAAGTTAAATTTGCACTAACAATCACAAAATATTCTTTTGTTTTGCAGGTATCGAACGGAGATTTAAATTATCATGCAGCAAGCCGTGATGGTCACTGGCGCCGTTTAGACAGTGCGAACAAATGTTGCATGCACCTGATGTTACGATCAGGGTCGCTAGTTTATTGGAACTAATGACCAGCAACAGATACTATATTTTGCTGCTTAATAGTGGAGAGCAAGCAGGCTGAGGAAGTTTTTAGTTAGAACTGAAAATTGTATGCTTTGAATTATTCCAATGGTTCTAGTTTTGTATGTATACATAATATGTATGTATACAATACAATACAATACAGGTATATGACCTAACATCAGAAAAAAATTAGGACTACAAAGAGAGTTATGCGGCAGAGTTACTATATTACAAACTGTGCAGGAGGCCTTTTAAATCATCAGAAATTCTGCCAAATTCCATGAAATTGCTATGCGAATGAGATATAAGCGCTAACAGTCCGTGAGTAGTGCTATACCGTGGTCAGAGTGATTAGCGCAGTGCAATGTAAAGCATAATAAGAACGGTAAGACGCAATTGTAATGGACAGGCGTCATCATACCATCAGGGGGGCGAATTTCCTATCAAATCACTTCATCAAATCACAGCGGCTGGAACTGCTTGGTAACAGTTTTTTACTTGAGGGTGGTAGCTAACCAGGTGGGCATTTCAAAATGCCCCACCACCGTGCTATATCGACTGCCATCCTAAGACAACAACCGGGAGCACGGAAACGCTCAGTAGTAATGTCAGTTGCGGTCCCATCCAAGCCACGACCGCTATGAACTGTTGTGTGGACCTATTCCGCTTGCATTACCATATATGGTAATGGATTTTAGCATCCGAACTTCCGAATTGAGTGGCTAGGCGCCAAATAAAAAAAATGCGCGTCACTTTTCACCCAGCAGGAAGAAGAACAACAACTGAATTTGACCATAGTTACAAATTGTTGAGCTCAGACTTTGATATAACAGTTTTACAGTATTTAAAGATAATTGGAATACTAATTCAATAATCAACAAACCCCATTTAACGGGGTTCCAGTACCAGGTTCCAGTACCAGCTTCCAGTACTAGGCTCCCAGTACCTGACGAGGCTGACCTTCTGACGAGGCTGACCTCCTGACTCCGGCCGTCCCCTGAACTCCTGCACCGACCGCTGCCAAACTCATCGTCTCTACAGCGCCTAGCTGGGACAGCCTACCGGCGCGGCAGTGTTGGAGCTGAGCCACTGCACGGCAGACCTGCTGCTGAGCATCAACTCAATTGCTAGTGGACCGGAGATAAGTTCTCGAACAAGGAAGCTCGCTATTGCCACACCTGTCTGAAATCCACGACCCTTTTCTCTATCCGATATAACTCTAAAATCTTAGGTAGGCAGGTGACAGCAGTGGTGTTCGGATATAACTAGTCTAAGTATTTCAAATCTCTGATCTGAGCCCTTAATTTTGGAAGCCACCGTTTATATAGAGAAAACTAGCTTTCCGGGCGCGGCTCCGCCCGCGCGTATGTCGGTTATCACGTGAAAACATTAACCTCTTTTTGCGCAGTCGGATAAAAACTATCCTATGTTTTTTCCCGGGTCTCAAACTATCTCCATACCAAATTTCATTCAAATCGGTCCAGTAGTTTTGGCGTGAAAGCGTAACAGACAGACAGACAGACAGAGTTACTTTCGCATTTATAATATATATATATATAATATATATATAATATATATATATATTATATATATATATATATATAGACTGAAAGTACTGAATAGTACTGATACTGCTGACAACGCGTAAATAGGTCAGCAATATATTAGGTGTAACAGAACGTTGCTTAACTTAGCTGACCGGTTAAGAACGGTTAAAGAAAACTTCGATACGAACGCCTAACAAATAAGCTTCAATTTAAATTGCACAGAAACTAGTTGTAAAAATCTCAAAACCAATTAACTAAATTTTAAATACGAATACACACCCCGCGCCTTCACTACTTGCAATGAATATCACTCGCACACATAGATCCAGGTACCGCTTATCTATGCTACACAACAACTACCAGCCTTCCACCATGGTTGCTAACTATAGATTACAACAGTATAGATGATTATGTTTGACCTTCCAACGCCCTTGGAGAGCGAGCATGCGTTGTCAACCGTGGTGAGCAACCACTATTTCCGAGTATGTGGACGCCGGTTGCACACCACGCGAGGGCAGTGTGTCGCTGCAGCCGGCGAAAGCGCACGCATGGCGGGAGCGCACGCATAACGCGTTTCGCTCTTTAAGATACGTAGTTATGAGAGCCACGACTAAATAAAATGTATAATTTATGACATATTTTTTATCCAAATTTCATACAAAGATAGTAATTCTAAAACGGAAGGAGCGATATCGTGTGTAGTTTGGCTTTCGTACGATGCGTGGTGGTGAGCAACAAGCCACTTGCCAATTCCAATGGGCGGAGCCCATGGTTGCAAACTGTGTGGCACAGCATTCACGTTTTGGACTGCACAACAAATTAGAAATTTTACCCTAACTTCCCACATGATACTATTTTTATTTTAATCGTTGTAATTTTACCGTGAATTTGTAATGCTTAAATATTATTAAGTAAACGGGTAAAAACACTCACGTTGAGGATCGATGACGTCATCCTGGATTTCGAGCACATCAGAGGCTTTATCAAAACGAATATAATGATTGGAGTCCAAGAGATGAGCGTGTTTTGCGAGTGCTGATTTAGTAATGTTCATATTTTAACCTGGTGAGCGAGCTGCACCTACTACACCGATGACAGCTCAGACGCCATCGGTGGTTTTGTGCGGCGGGCGGTAAAAGTGACGAAGGAAGAAATAATAGAAAAAACCCTAAAAATGGCACTAAAAGATCGTAATGAAGAGTTCGTGTAGGAAATGCTTCAAAAAAAGAGGACCCCAAAGTCAGTGGCAGGTCCATCCGCGACAAAATTAATGTAAACATTATAGAGATTAATTTAGTTTTATAAATTTAATGGAAAAATTGCACGTGTAATTCATATAATTAAATAATATTAGCGTAACACTAACAAAACTGAAAAAAAACTTAAATAGAAAAAATAAAAAAATATACAAATACACATCTAAAGTTATACAAAAGTAAATGATAACGGGAAAAAAAGAAAAAAATATATGTACTCACTAAGTTTAGATACAACACCTTGAACACTAATTTACATCTAAGTGTTAAAAGTCAATGGTGTATGGAGTATGACTCTATATGACTTGTAAAACTGTTATGTGTTATTAAATAAAACTATGTAGATCAAAAAAGAGTACGGACCCAGCGTCTGTAGTGCGTGGTTTAATAATCAAAAAAACCTGGTGAGCGTAAGGTTGGTGGTGGTACACCCAGAGCTACAAATATTAATTGATATTTTAATAGCAAATTGTTATTACACTTCGTGTGCCTGAGTAGCTGCGCAGGGGGAGGTACGGAAGCGTCAACTGCCATTGTTTTGGTTAACGAGATTTAAACCCCGAGAGGGGAATATATGGTTCGCCCGATCATGCAACGTGTGTGATTTCTAACATATTTAAGTCATAGCATGAGCGCACATCAGCAGTACACGACCAGAAGCTTGATCCGTACGTACGTGTCTAAAAATATTTTTATTTTTGACGATTGTAGGCATTCAGTGCAATAAAATGACTAGCTGCTACATTAAAATGGTGCGGGAAACGTAGCAAAACATCTAATTATAAAACAGTTGGAATTACCTTCCACAAGCAAGTAAAATTATTCAATTTACGCAATTTATCTACTTCATTTTAATAGGGCAAGTTAAACTGGACAATCTAATAGACCCGTATGAATGCATTTCACTCCCACTTACTACATTCATCTATTGTCATCCTTGTCTTTCTGTAAACCACGCCCTCTCCTAGTGTTGTTCTTATACAGTACGGTAATTTATCGTTATAGGGGAACTAAAATCGATATCGTCATACTCTGGCCCATAAATATATGAAGCTTTGGATGTAAAGAGGGTTTTATATATTTCTAAATATGATTACAAGCACTATCGCGTGCTAAGCGAAAATATTATCAAACAAATTATTGGAGTACAAAATTTTATGCCCAAGGCGGGAATCGAACCCGCGTCCTCCGATATCGCGTCGGATGCTTAACACCATCTCAGCCACCTGGACATTGGCGTTTCTGCCGAAACTTTGTGCTCCTAGGAGAATTGTGGAATCACACAACCAAATCATTTTTTTTTTTAGGGAGGACAGAGATGCTGGCTACCGCCTGTGCGGTCGTCCAGCTCCACCGGGTTTTGGGCGAGGGCCTGGCCCTACAATAGCTCGAGACGGCCGTAGAAGGCGAAAAGCGCCTTATACCTGCATCTCCTGCGGACGCCGAAAACGTGCCGCTACTATAGGAGGGGTTGACAGCGAGCTCAAGGGCACCACTGTGGTTCGGACCTCGGCTTGTCTCGCTGTCGAGAGACATGGGGGGACCAAATCATTATTCTATATTTTATTATAACATAACAGCGATACTCATACAAAATGCCGCGTGAGGTATCTGCTGGGTATTATTGCCAACGCAAGTGGGAGCAAATATCACTATTATCTAAATAGGCCGCCATGGAGGAATCAATTATACGATCAACTTGTATATGTTGTACGATGTATTGATATCGATTATATTTGCATAAGAATCACGTCCCATCACTATGGGACTCGGGTGTTTACCGCATGGAGGTGGCTTAGCCAATTAGAGCGCGTTTAGGTTTAACAGAGTTTAGCAGAATTCATCTCGAACAAACCAAATCCTAATGCACCTCTTGAGAGTTATTTTCTCGATGGTTTTGGTCAACCACCGCTCGGCTAATGTTGTAGACGTGGTTGAAACTCTCAGCGGGTGCATGAAATCCACCTTACGCTACTTGTAATATTTTTTTTATACTTGATAGGTTAGCCTTTGACCACTATCTCACCTGATGGTAAGTGATGATGTGGTCGAAGATATTGTTCAGGCTTACCTAGAATTACTGTTTTGGAAACTTTTTCATTTTCATTTTATTTTGTTTTTATTACTTTATGCATTGTTTTGATTTATTTTCTGTCTATAAAGAGATGAGAAATATATCCTATAGAGAAAAACCGCAAGATTAAATACGTTTGTAACCAGTGCAGCCATTATCTATGTATGGAACATCCCACTTTTGTTTGTGAAAACTGCAGAAGATCTCAAGATCGATAGAAAAAAATAATGAGTTTTATGATGCTGAATAATTATTATTTTGATTTCATGTTTTGTCTATTAGAAGAAAAAATACTTTTTTTGTTTGTATTTTCTTTTATATTTTTGACAAAAAGTGGTATAAGTTTCATTTCTATGAAATGGAAGTTGGGATTGATAATTCTGTTTATTTTATCAATAAACAACTGTAATAATTATTTGTTTTAATTTACCCTTTAATTAGAAAAATATAGAAGTAAATATCAGTTTAGTATTCAAGAAAATAAGTACAATAAATATTAGTGTATTAAAACAGCACAATAACTATCCGGGTGTACCACACTCCCCTAGCACTTTGTGTTTCATATTCTAACCTTACGCTCGCCACTTAATGCTCCTAATGTGCTCGGTCAATCTATTGGCGATGTTGCGTAAAGTCTCTCCTACGTAACTCTTGCGACAGTCGCATTATATATACGCCTGGTACGTTAAGTCGGTCGTTGTTCTTCTGGGTGGACTTGTAATGAATTGATTTGTTTTATTTAAAAAGTTGAAACAACAATTGGTTTGAGGACACAGGTGAAGTGGAAGTTCTCAAATACAACGTATTTTTCAAAGCATCATAACTGCAACGAATAACGTTGCGTTCATGATACTTAGAAAAATTCGTTGTATGCTAAAATTGCCATATCTTTGGAAAAATGAATCAATATAAATAAAATAACCTCTTTATTACCATCTGCCACCTTCGATCATACTACTGGGGTATGGTGGTTGGCACTAATAAATGGTGTTTACCATCCCGGTGTTTAATGATTCCTGTTTAGTCTAATCTGCCCCTACGTTATAGTACAGGGTTTTATTCGCATTTCGTATTGGACATTATCAATAGGAATTGAAATAAAACATCAAGATATATGAGCAATGACAATATATATTTACGGATAAAATATGCATCTTTAATTTCAATTACTAATTCTAGGTAAGCCTCAACAACATCTTTGACCACATCATCACTTACCAGCAGGTGAGATAGTGGTCAAAGACTTACCTATCAGGAATAAAAAAAAATAATTCTAATTCATAAATAGAATGTACATTCTTATAATTACTAGCAATTATTGTCTTTTATACGCTCAATTATTTTATACACAGTAGTAAAACATAACATCAATATTGTAAGAATATAAAACATAGCAAATTTTTTTATGTAACGCTTACAACTGATATAATATGATAGTGTTAGTTAGTTTATTTTCCCATTATAGATTATTATCCCAATTATCAATTTGTTTTTAAGGTAGGCATTCGAAAAATACCCTACCAACATTATTAAGCTCAGATCAACGGTGGATTTTTTACCATGGACCTCTAGCTAGACAATTCATAATCAATTCCGCTAAGCCATCGTACGTGGTATCAACGTCAGTCACGACGTCAGAAACGTCGAAATTGACCATAAAAAGATATCAATACGGCACATTGCTACCTACATAGGTTTTTCTTAGGTAAACCGGAAGACATTTAGGAATCATGCTATCGTGATTTTTTATATCATTAAAATTCTTGCATTTTCAAAGTCTGTTCTTCACTGTCGAGTAAATTTCCCACCTTCATATTCCAAATTTGATGGCTACTTTTGACATGATCAGGTATTCTATTTCCTTGTAGGAGATTATTCTTCCTAAGAGTTTCAGCCTCTTGCACTGTATCTGGAACGGAGTTGTCTGCTGTGTCAGGAACCAAGAATGTAAGGAGACCAGCTGTAAGAGACACGCTCCCGTAGATAATTGATGGCAGACCATTCCAATAGATCATCTGAAATATTTTATATATCATATTATAGGTGAGTAATAAATTGAATAAGATGTTTTTTAGTTATTACTTGAAGAAATTGGTTAAGCTATAACGGGTGCAGGCAAGTGACGATTAATCTTGAAAAGTAAGTATTGGGAAAATGTTTCGGTTTCATTTTAACTATCGTTAAGCTGGCTTTAGATGGCCAAATTTCTCACAGAGAATACGTTTAGATCACTAAGTCAAAGTGCTGCTAAAGCGCAGATAAAAGTAGTAATTACTATACGGTTTTGAAGCAGTGATGGCTCAGTGGCATTGGCTATGGAATGCCGTGCAGGAGTTCCATGGTTCGAATCCCGCCGCGGGCTTGAGCTTCACCGCACGGTGGAAGGGCATTTTGCGAATGCCCGCCTGGCTAGCGACCACCTTCAAGTAGAAAATGTGTCGCCAAGCACCTAACGGTGCGTTTCGGCAGCAATCCTTGAAAGCCAGTGAAATTACTGGCGCATAAGTCTTAACAACTATGTCTCAAGGTGACGGGCGCTGTGCATTTCGTGACTTGTGATGAAATGCATTTGTTATAGGCAGAGGTTAGTCCGCTTAACATCAGGTGGGCCTCGAGCTTGTTCCTTCACAATAACATTAAAAAAATTACAAGAAATAACTGTCTTCTCAGGGCAGGTCCGCTTCTGCATTTGCTTAGATATTAGATAGAATAGATAGAAAAATCTTTATTGTTACACCACATTTAATATATTAAAGTTTACATCATAAGATTTAATTAAATAATAATAACATAGTGTGACAATGAGCGGCCTTATCACGAAGAATAAAAGTGATCTCTACCAGGCAACCTTAGGATGGAGTTGAATAAACAAAACTATTGGGGCGGGTGTAGTCTAACAATTAACAATGAAAAAGTACAAATTCATAAAAATATTTTAAAAATAAAATTAAATTTATTAGTGTTTCTAAACAAATGTATAAAAATAGCATGTAAGTTTTTAAAATAAATAAATACACACATAAATATATATATATATATTATATATATATATATACATATAAGTTAGAAACACTAATAAATTTAATTTTATTTTTAAAATATTTTTATGAATTTGTACTTTTTCATTGTTAATTGTTAGACTACACCCGCCCCAATAGTTTTGTTTATTCAACTCCATCCTAAGGTTGCCTGGTAGAGATCACTTTTATTCTTCGTATACATATAAACATATCAACATACATAAATAGATAATGATATACGTATATAAATAAATCATATAAAAATACATATCATAATATTATCATATAAAGCCTAGAAATGTTCAAAAATGTAGTGCAAAATTAATTGGACAAATAAAACTTTTTTACTTGATCCTTGAACATTCTGAGAGTTGGTGCTTGTCTTATAGATACAGGAAGAGAATTCCATAAGCGAGCAGCCTGAATAGTGAAAGATTTGCTATAAAACGAACTCGTATGAGGATGGATTTCAAGTGTAAGATTTTCTGATGACCTTAAAGTGTATGAAGACCAGTGAAGGAAATCAAAACGTTCCTTCAGATAGCGCGGGGATATAGGATTAAACAATATATTGTAAAGGAGACTGAGAATATGAGCATTCCGGCGAAAACGTATTGTCAGCCAATTGAGCTTAGAACGAAACTGAGAGACGTGATCATATTTGCGTAAACCAAATATGAATCTAATACAAACATTTCGAAGACGCTCTAGTTTATCTAGCTGTTCCTCCGTGAGATCGAGATAGCAGGCATCAGCGTAGTCAAGAATTGGAAGTAATAGAGATTGAGCTAATGCAATTTTAGTGGCTGTTGGAAGAAAGTTGCGCAACCTTTTTAAGGATCCTGCTGCGGCAAATAGCTTGCGACTGGTAATTTGTAACTGTTGATCCCACCTCATATAGCGATCCATTGTTATTCCAATATTCTTTACAGAGCTACTAAAGGGAATAGCAATACCACCAAAGAAAACTTGAGGAAGTAATACCCAGTCAATTGTTGACACTAATCTTGAGCTACCAATAATTATTGTTTGTGTCTTTATGGGATTTACTTTTAACCCAAAAGAATTGCTCCATTTAGCTATGCGATCAAGATCAGCATTAACAATCTGAATGGCTTCAGATAGTTTATTCACTGGAACCTTAGAATAAATCTGTAGATCGTCTGCATATAGGTGGTAGGAAGAAGTGAGGTTGTGAGAGATGGAATTAATAAACAAAGCAAACAATAAAGGAGATAAGACGCCACCTTGCGGGACGCCTGCAGTCGTGCTACACCACGAAGAGTATTCATCTTCAAGGCGAACACGCTGCCTGCGCCCGTACAGATAACTGTGAAACCAATCAACTACCGTTGGAGAAATGTTAATTGAGCGAAGGAGAGCAAGAAGAATGTCAAAATTCACAGTGTTGAAGGCGTTGCTAAAATCTAAAAGAGTTAATACAGTAACTTCACCGTTGTCCATTGCTAGACGGATATCATCAGTAATTTTGATGAGAGTAGTTACAGTGCTATGCCCAGGTCGAAAGCCAGATTGAAAAGGGTTTAAAAGTTTGTTACTAGTGGAGAATTGGCTAATTTGGTTGTAGATAAGACGCTCGAGCACTTTTGACAGGAATGGAAGGATTGAAATGGGTCGATAATCGGAATAAGATTTAGGGTTTGATTTTTTAGCCAAGGGAATAATTTGAGCGTCTTTCCAGATTGAGGGAAATACTCCATCAGAGACAGAGTTATTAAAAATGTGACAGAGAACAGGAAGTATAACATCTAGGATGGGCATTACCATGTTACGACTTATGCCGTCAACACCAACAGCATTGGAAGTGATTGAAATTACGTTCTTCTTAACATCGCTATATATAGTTGATTAAAAATAAATGGCGAATGGTCGGGAGTCGGTAAAGTTGAAAGGTAACGTAGGGTATTGTTTGTATCTGAGAGTTTAATATCAGACAGCGAAGAGAAATGTTGGTTTAGAGAATTGATATTTAAATCATTTGGAATTGATTCTTGTCGTGATTTACCTATTCCCAATGACCTGAGAAATTTCCATACTTTGGCAGGGTCCTCATTAGCGACAGATTTGTGAACATGGTGGCGTAAAGCATCCCTACACACCATATTGCAGCGATTGCGAGATTTCACATACGCAGCTTTATTTTCATCACAAGGTCTACGCTTGTATTTACTTTTAGTGACTACTTTTTTATGCATTAACACTTTTATATCATTGGTTTACCATGGAGCTGGAAGGTGCTTTAATTTTATAGCTCGAAGAGGGGCATGCTTATCATACAACTGTGTTAATAAGGAGTTGAATATAGCAACTTAGTCATTCACAGTCACTGCATCATATACCGGAGACCAGTCGACTAAATGGGCATCATTAAGAAATGCTACCTGGTCCATGCCACTAAAATTGCGCTGAAGTATGATTTTAGGTTTAGCTTTCGGAGGACGAATTTTGTAAGATAGAAATATCAGATCATGATACGAAAAGGCATCGGCGGAACATTGACCGTGCTTTGCAACATGCTGGGTGGATGATACTATAATCAAGTCGAGAAGTGAAGGAGTGTAGTTAGGGGAGTGATGAGTAGCATTTAGAGGTAGAATATGCATGTTGCAGGAATTAATGACAGCTTCCAGTGAGATAGTACGACAATCACGTTTGAGAAGACAGGTGTTGAAATCACCCATGATAATGGTATGAATATATGAAGGGGTAAGATCTTCAAGGATCTGTTCAAATGATGAGAAGTAATTATTACAAGAAGAGTTGCTATAATAGGCTCCGAGTAAGATTTTATTATGTGAAAGAAGAAGCTCCACAAAAAGATGCTCACCAGCATTTGATATAGGCGGTTGGGATGAGGTGCTGACTACTGAGAAAGGAATATGTGATCTAAGATAAATAGCCACCCCACCACCACGGCTGTCACTACGATCATTTCGGATTAGGTTAAAGCCGGGCAAGGAATACGATAAAGACGGTAAGCACGGCTTGAACCATGTCTCGGAGACTATTATGGCGTAAATATTTTTGTGATCTAGAGATGCCTGCATATCGGGATAATGTGCCGGAATACTTTGCGCGTTAATATGAATATGAATATGAAGTTAAAATTCTTCAACAGAAAACTGCGAGTCGAGAGTATCGTTAAGCGTTGGAATGCTTTCGAAACTCTGGTCACTAAGAGAACTGTTAGAAGACAATGACAAATACTCTTCACTATCACTATTATACGCATTTTTAAATAATTTTAACATATTTCTTAATATGAGATATATATATTACAATATTATATACTAATAAATATATTTATATATACTAAATATATACTTACAAATAATAATATATTAATATATAAAAGAGGTTTTTTTTATAACTTTCCACCTGCCAGTTGGGTATCAGTAGGTCAAACAATACATTTAAAAAAACACGCACAATACACACGGATACAAATATTTGTTTTTACCCAGAGAAGAAAAAATGAATAAAAACACCAAAACATAGACACAAACTAACCACATCAAATATATGCATATAATAAATTTTAAGACAATATGAGTTATATAATATGGTCATTTTGTCACCAGGTTTGAACAGAATAAGCTGATGTGATAAACTCTATGGTTTGATGTGAAGTAAAGAAAACTTCAACGTCAAAACAAATGTCAAAACTGTCTTGATTGATACGAGAGGTAGTAAAGTAAAATTATTTATGATGTAAAAAAGACAAAAGCTTTAAATTAATTACCTACTTACAGTGCGTAAAATTAGAAGACATACATATTATAGAGGTTAACCAAATACGAACAAACCATGTTGTAAACAAAATTATGTAGTAATAATTATACCCTCAAGAAGAGATTGAAGCAGTCATGTCAACGCTTTTTGGAAGCGGTTCGTCTCGGCTTGGCTGTAGCTATCGACTCCTTGGGAGCATCATGCACTGGAATCGGCGCTTCCGTTCAACCAATCTTATCGAGCTCTGCAAGAGAGCTGATACGATGTCGTATTCCGTCAGCACCCGATATGAACACGAATCCGTCTTTGTCCAACATTTGCCAATGCCATATCTTTGGCGAGCCACCATAAATGTTTGATGCCGTGTTTTAGTTAAAAACTCAGATAGAGTTAAACCGGATCCTTTTAAACCCGTCTTTGCGAACCATAACTTGTTTCTAATCTCCAACGTACGCAATTTGAACAGGATCGGTCTGGGCTTATCAGGAGTGGATGCACGACCCATTCGGTGACAACGGCTGATAACCTCGACAGTAACACTTAACTTCATGTGAGTTGCCACGGCCCTCGCTACCACTAATGCAGTATCTTCATCCTTGGATTCCACAAGGCCATGTAGCAGCAGGATCTTACGACGACTACGCATTTCCATAGAATCCTGCTGTTGAACAAGCATGGACAACAAGATTGAACGGACGCCGCTAGTAGAAACATCGGCTCCGCACATTAAATTCGTAAAAAAATCCAAATAACCATATTACAGTTTTTAAGAAGTTGAAATGTGTTTACGATGTGCCAATAACTATGTGTGAGTGATATAGTGCCTAAAAATAACAAATTGACAAAGATAATACAGCATTAATATTTTGACTGTGTGAACCATTCGAGTGTTATACAAAAACATCATTATTTCATCAACCAGTTAATATATGTGTCTAGAAGTGTTTAACAATGAAGTTTTTCCAACAAATAAATCATTATTTCAAGTCTTAATCACTTTAACACGAAAAAACGTTACCGTTAAATATCAAATCGCTTGTTTACAAGCAAATTGACCTTTGGACCCAGTGAACATAGAAATTGAAAAAGTGCAATTTAAAACTACCCACAATAGTGAGTGACGCAGGAAGTGCAACAGCTGTCAATGACTCATTTATTTCCCTCAAGTGGTAATGCTCAATAGATCATAGCTCAGATACCGCGTATATGGATGCTTATTTTCGCCATAACATTTAAGTAAGCGTGGCGCAGTGGCAGGTAAAGAGATTGGGAAGCGAAAGCCTGTGGTTCGAATCTATTGATCACTGATTATTCTTTTTGCTATTCATTTTTTTTTCTGACTAATTTTACTTTATTGTTTTGCTCAATAACTTTATAATAAAACAAATATGAATAAATTAGCTAGCCCAAAATCTTGTTTTAAATGCAAAAAGACTATAAAAAGCAGAGAAATGTTGTGCTGCTCAATATGTAAAAAACTATTTGATATTTCCTGCGCAGAGGTGTCAAGTACAAGGTTTTATTTAATGGAAAAAGTTAAAAGGGAAACCTGGAAATGTAGGGCATGTATTGAGTGTAAAAAAGTCAAAGAGTTAAATATGAACACCCCAAATGCAAATATTACCCAGAGAAAAGCCAACTATAGACCATTACCAGTCACGCCACTACATAAGTCGGAGGAAGATGAACTAACTAGCGAAGAAGACTCAGATCTCCATAGCTTGCCTGATTTATCCACGCATCAATGTGAAGAAGACGAAATGCTTAGAAATGAAATTTTGCATATGAAGTTAGAATTAGAGAAGGCACATAAAGAAATAGAGAATTTAAACTTGGAAAATTCAGACTTAAAAAAACAAATCATAGAAAAAGATAATTTAACAGTAAAATGGAAAAAAATATTCACAGAAGCGATGAGCACACCAACAAGAAGAAGTTCTCTGGCGAATAAAATTGCATCTGGTAAGAAAAGTACCAGAAAACCTACACAAGTACACTCGTTAGAAATGGACCGTAGTAATGAAACAGAGAAAGATCAAAACACTTCAGAAAGACATATTTTTAGCGATGAATCAAAGGAAAAAAATTACAAGCTTGTGAATGAGGCTACTGATATACAAAATATAGAAACTACACACCATACGGTCTTAAAAAAGCAAGGGTCAAATGATTCTCAAAACGAATACATAACCAAAAGCCCTTCAAAAAAGCAGAAAATAGTTCAATCTTATAGCAAAACGAGCGCAAGTCAAATAATGAAAGAATCAAAGGACCAATATACCAAAAAAACTAAACATATAAACAATATTTATATATTTGGAGGAGAGCAGTGTGTAGGATTGTCAAGTAATTTAATAATGTCAAGGCAAAACAGCCCCTATGAAAAATATAACATTACATCGTTTGTTAAACCGCAGGCAACTACAGAAGAAATATGTGGGAGTATGAAAATGTATAAAATAAGTGCAGATGATAAAATTATCCTCTCTGTTGGCGAGCATGATGAAAATCTAGGAGATGTCTGTAAGGAAGTAGAGAAGACGCTACAAAACACAAACTGTAATAATGTTTTAGTTTTAAGCGTACTTAGAAACAAATATCTAAAAGAGGCAAATTTAAATGAAACTTTAAAGTCATTTAACACAAAATTTCCCAAATGTAAGTTTCTGAATATAAACAATGAATTGTCTGTGTTGAATCCTAGAATCAAAATGCTTAAAATTTGTAAAAAAATTAATGGAGTCGTCGATCAAATAGACAACGACACAAAATTTTTGGATTTTAAAAATGTTAAAAAAATGTGTTCTAAAGCTCAGACTAAAAAGACCGCATTAAAAGGTACCATAGAATACTATTTTAAAAAATCGGAAAAGGCTATAATTAAGAAAAATAATGTTAAACATACAGAGAGTGAAGGCAGATCGATCAAACGGACCCTAAAAGATTATTTTCCTATTATTAAAACTAGTAAAACAAACGATAACAATGGACAAGATGCGTTTTTTCGTGCCTACAAAAACAATTAGAATCAACTTTACTAGATCTTAGGAGTAAAAATAGTGAACCAGATGTCATTTGTCTAACTGAAACTTTCTTAAAGTCAGGATCTGAGCATACTTTAAAAATTACCAACTATGATCTGGTAGCATCGTACTGTAGGACAAAAAAAAGAGGTGGTACATGTATACTGTTGAAGAGGGGTATTTTATATAATGAATTAATTAATATTAGAAAGTTAGCTGTAAAGGACATAATTGAGTGTTGTGGTATTGAACTCAAAAACGAAAAAATTATTATTGTATGTATTTATAGAACTCCAGATGTTTCTTTTTCCTCTTTCCAAAAATTCTTTGATAAACTAGAAATATTGCTACATACCATTCAAAAAAATCCTAAAAAAAAGTTGATATTGGCTGGAGATTTCAACATTAACATATTGAAAACAAACCCACACATAAAACGTTATAACGAAATTTTAAAGAATAGCAATCTTAAATTGCATATTACGGTGCCCACAAGACGTAAAGCATGTTTAGATCACATAATTAGTAATATAGAAGATACTGTAGGAATTGTTTTACCTCTTGGTCTCTCTGATCATGAAACAGGACAGATTTTAAGTATTTGTGTGAATAATATCAAAGCTCCTATCACAAATTGGTACGTTCAAAAAAATGATTACTCAAATGAGAATCTTGAAAAATTCCGACAATGTATTGGCAGCTTGTCCTTCAGGGACGTATATGAGATACACGATCCAAATTTGGCTTTTGGCGTTTTTCAGAATACTATCAAAATGCTGATATCATTATGTTTTCCCACACATAAGATAAAGATCCAGTCTACGCAAAAAATTAAATGGATAACAAAAGGCTTAAAAATAAGTTGTAGGCGAAAAAGATATTTACGACTAAAATACTATAAGGATAAGACAACAAGCTCTAAATTTATTTTTAAAAATTACTCTAGTGTACTAAAAAAGTGCATTACTAGGGCACAGAAAGTGAAAAATAGCAAAATAATACAAAATTCTAAAAATACTTGCAAAGCATCGTGGAACATAATCAAAAATAAAGGCCCATCGCTTCCTCAATTCATAGATGAAATAAAAATAAAAAAACGTGTCATTACGAAACCGTATGAAATAGCAAATTATATAAATAAACACTTAATAGATCTAACTAATGAAAATTCGAATAATACAGTAAATAAATTAAAAAATATGAATACCAAATACGTATCAGATTCTATATTTTTAAGCCCGGTATTACCAACAGAAATCAAAACTATCATAGCTAACCTGAAAAACACTAATACCGAAGGTGAAGATGGCGTAGCAACTAAAGTTGTCAAACATTGTAAGGAAGAACTATGTGAAATATTAGCATACTTAAGAAATATATCTTTTGAACACGGCTCTTTTCCTGAAGCCTTAAAAATATCTCTCATCAAGCCTCTCTTTAAAAGAGGTTCAAAAGACGACGTTAACAACTACAGGCCAATAGTGCTTTTGCCTGTATTATCAAAAATATATGAAAGAGCAATGCATCGAAGAATCTATGATTTTTTCTCTAAACACCAAGTTATCCAGAACGAACAAAATGGCTTCCAAAAGAATAAATCGACGACACTAGCAGCTTTTAACTTAGTTAACACTATAATGGAAAATATAGATGGGAAGTATCTGACGACAGCTTTATTTTTTGACATGACAAAGGCATTTGACTTTGTATCTCATGATTTTCTACTTCATAAACTGCAACATTATGGTATTAGAGGAACTGGATTAGACTGGATTAAATCTTATATTACCAATAGAAGACAATTTGTAGAAATAACGACAATTGATGAAAATAATGTAATCCAGGGTTCAAGGTCAGAATGGAAAACTAACAGATCCGGAGTCCCTCAAGGCAGTGTACTTGGGCCGTTATTATTTTTAGTATATATAAATGACATAGTATGTGTAACTCCATACAGCTCGACATTATTTGCCGAAGATTTTTCCATTGTAGTCACAACAAAAAAAAACAAAGCTGACGATTGTATAGAAAAACATAAGTTGGACATTAAGAAAACTATTGATTCCGTAGTAAATTGGCTTGACATTAATAATTTAATTATAAATATATCTAAGACATATTGTATGAATTTTAATAATATTGAAATTGAAATTGACTATAATGGACAAAATATTGAACGACCTCATGAAGTGTTGTTTTTGGGCTTAATAATAGATAAGGCATTAAACTGGAAAAAACAAATAGAGAAAATATGCAAGAAAATAAATAGCTACGTATACGTTTTAAAACGGCTAAGAAAAACTACAAGCTTAGATACAGCGCTAGTTGCATATCACGGTTATGTTGGATCCCTCCTCAGATATGGTCTTATTCTGTGGGGGCGAAGTACAAATTTCGACCGAGCCTTTATTGTACAAAAAAAATGCATACGAGCACTTGTTGGAGTTGGCCCTATGGAGTCATGTAAACCACTTTTTGGTCAATTAAAAGTGTTTCCCCTTCCATGTCAGTATATTTTTGATATATCGTGCTTTGTTAAACAACACCGCTATCTTTATAATACAGCGAGTGAAATATGTCCTCGAAATACCAGAAATAGTGATAGATTGGTAAATAAGTATGCTCATAAGTCGGTACGCTATCAGAAAAGTAGTTATTCTATGTCAATCAAAATATATAATAAATTACCACAATATATTAAACAATTACCTTTGCACAAATTTAAGAATGAGCTAAAAGTCTGGTTGCTGCATCATGCCTTCTACTCTCTTGATGAATATTTTATTTTTAAGACGCATGGTTAGTTATATTCGATTACATTTAAGAAACATGTTTACCATAAGAATAGGTACCTACTTCTAGAAATTACATTTACATTATAAGTTTTTGCATGCCAATAATTTGGTAAAATGTGTTAGATCTCAAATTGATTTATTCTTAACAACATTATTGTACTCACATTTAAAGCAAATAAATGATATTATTATATTATTATTATGGCCACCTGGTCTTGAAGACATTAAATAGCTGTCATAATAAAGGAGCGGAATGCAGTAAAGTCTGATGCCAAGTTGTTTATATTGGTTGAAGGAGTTGCAACTTGAAGCTCACCTTCATAAGCATCCATCCGCTGCATAAATAACTGCTGGAGTTGGGCCATTGAATGCTGCCTCCATATTGAAATAAAAACGTTATTAGGAGTATATCCATAAATGTTTAAGGTATTCTGAACTGCATTCACAGATTTTGGAAACCATTTACAGTCATTAAGAAAATTGTCATTTTACATAAAAACTTTTTTGATGCCAATCGATCCTGTCTCTCATAGGGAACAAAAATCTTTACTGCACCGACTGAGGTTTGAGTACTAGAAATGTCAGAAATCACGAAAATCTTATTGGAAAAAATAATTCTTATGATGAAGCATTTCGACCGGTATGATAAAGCGATTATTTTTCTTAGATCACGGGTTCGGTTCCCGGTTCAAACATTATTTAAATATCGATGAATGCAGATTAAATTGTTTTTTAAATTCAAATAATGTCTTCTTTCAGTAAAATGCTCCATCTACAATATTCAAGGTACTTTATCTCCATGTGGTGGTTATTTGTTTTTTATCCTATACTGAGTGGTTCTTATCCTATACTGAGAAAAGATCTCAGGCTGTAGTTATCAATAAATATATTCCTAGCTGGGTTTCTGTTCCCTGCAGGGTTCCTCAGGGATCATTTGGTCCACTGCTTTTTATCATTTATATATTTGATATTGATTCGTGTTTAGAATTTTCTAATATATTGTGTTTTGCAGATAATACAAAATAACTTTCTATTATTTTATCATAACATGATATGAATGCGCTTCAAGCTGATATAATTCGTAAGGAAAATTAAACTTAATTTTTTTTTTTTTTTTTTTTTTTTATTGCTGATAGGTAAGCCTTTGACCACAATCTCACCTGATGGTAAGTGACGATGTGGTCGAAGGTGTTAACAGGCTTTACCTAAAATTACTGGCTCTCAAGGACAGCTGCCGGAACACACCGTTAGGTGCTTGGCGACAGATTTTCCACTTGAGGGTGGTCGCTAGCCAGGCGGGCATCCGCAAAAATGCCCTTCCACCATGCGGTGAAGCTCAAGCCAGCGGCGGGATTCGAACCATGGACCTGCTGCGCGGCAGTCCATAGCCAAAGCCACTGAGCTATCACTGCTTCAAAAATTTAACTAAGGGCTCTGTTATTACCGTCAGTCGAAAATATAGTATGTTTTCGACAAGCAATACTCTAAAAGGACAAAATATATTAAAAAGTGTTAGTATTCGGGATTTTGGCGTGTATCATAACTCCAAATTCCTATGCGACATCGATGTTGATAAATTGGTTAGTAGGGCTTCGTAATTACTTACAAAGAGCTTTACGGATATCAAAACCATCAAAATTCTTTATTGTGCGTTTGTTACAAGTTACCTAGAGTACGCCTCCCAAATATGGAACCCGTGCTATATGAAATATATAAACCGCATTTCAAGTTTCAAAATGGTTCTTGAGATTACCTATGCCATAGAACATATAATAATACTACGTCCTATGCCTTACATTAAAAATACTATATTATGTTCCCATATCTACACTAACCTTGGCAAAAAAATCACTTCTTGTCACTTCAAAACATACTTGCTATTACCGATTATTTAAGTACTTCTTCCTTCGTACTTAGCAAGTTACCTTTTATTATTAAAAAGTAAAATGTAAACTTGTTAAGTTTAATCCAACACTACAGGTTTCTGATGCCACCACCACAACTATAGTTATAAGACCAGAACCAGTGGCGCGGCAATATCGGAAGCCAAGACTTACCTGGGGTCGCTGAGCCAGTAGAGTATGTAGTAAGTAATTTTGAATAATAAATGAAGTTATACTAAAATAATTATAGGTCAAACAATGACACGTTATAAACACAATTATATTGTAAGTGCTTACCAGTAGTGGCGTTTGAGGAGCAATAATAGATCCAATTCTCCCAATAGAGGAGCATAACGCATACATGCTGTTCCTTGTGCAAGTTGGGAACAATTCCGTGGTATACAAGTATGTGATGTAGAAGTAGATCATAGATAATAACTTGCTGACCATGTACATAGTTACTGAAAACCAGGGGTAACCTGAAAAAAATAAATGTTTTTGGTTTTAGGGCCAATAAGCCAAATAGCGGTCAACGCCGTTCTATATAACAGATAGATTTATAAAACAATGATTTCAGTCAAAAATACTAGGGGTGGACATTTGCAATAGTATTTCACATAATAAAATCAAAAAATATAAACAACTAGTCGAAAAATCTCATACATACTTTGAGGTAAAAATGGCTGTGACACACATAGCACAGTGGTTGCGAAGAAAGTACTAATTAACATGCTTCTCATTTTGTAATTTGTCAAAATATACATGGTTAGTAAATTTCCAGGTAGATCTACCATCGCAACAAGCGCATAGTTAATATATTTATTTCCCTGTAGGGTTACAGCATTGATCAGCATTCCGTAATTCACAAATGTTGAGGTTGTCCACCAGACAATGCATACTAAGCACCTTTTTAACAGCGCTTGAGACTGAAATGTCATCTTCAGTAGATTTATAAATCCAATACTCTTGTCTTCATCTTCCATTAGTAAATTATCCAGGGCGTCACTATCAAACTTTACTTTGCTTATATTACCCATTTTCTGAACAATAGCTACAGCTTTTTTTGTCTTTCCATTGGAGAGAAGCCATCTTGGACTTTCGTCTAAGAAAAAAATATAAGTCACTGAAAACAGGGTTGGTGTATAGATAACCTGGAGGAGGTTTCTCCAGTATGGTACACACCATGCTGCAAACGGTAAAAGAAGGCCACCGATTATGCCACCAATGCTACAGAAACAGTAGTATATCACTCGTTTCTTTGCCGACACTATTTCCATATCTGTAAATGAGAGATACGTATTTAAAATATTTATCAAAACAGTAAAAACGAGATGCCAAATTCTCAGGGGACGTGTCTCAACTTTGGAGGATAGAGAGAGAGGAGTAGTTATATGTAAGTCGGCCTTGTCGCCATCAAGTCAGCCGTGACGTCATTGGGGGGCATGGTTTAACTTAGTCTTTTTGAGGCGCTTGCATGTGAACCACGTTAAAAAATATTGCAACCATAAATACATTTTCGTCGAATTTACGTTGCAAAGATGAAGTGTTGCATTTTATCTTGCAAAACTAGTTCTGATCAACTGACAAAGGCAGCCGATGGCATAACATTTCACATGTTAATGTTTTTAAAATATATTTTTCAATTATTAACGTTATATATATTGGTTATAGTAACAGTGTATTACTTTTCTCTATGGTATAGTGGCAAAATTACACAAATTATACTACTAGGTGTCGTCAGCTGTTGGAACTCATTTTACCGCCGTGTATGCAGATTAAATAACAAATAATCACATACATCTACTAACTTTACGTATCGATAGTTATTTTAAGAGTGTAGTTATATCAAAATTTTTAAAGTGCGCCATCTCTCACCGATTGACTTTTTTATTTGCACAAAAGCAGGGCCGTATTCATCGGCTGAGGGTAGATAAACTATTATTGAGCTATTAATAAACTATTATCGAGTGTATTACGTAATCAATAGGTAAAGCTTGTTTTTGGTTCGCGGGGTGAATGTGAGGCTGCTTTACATTCACTTCGCACGTTTTTCGGTCAAAATTATGAATAAGAGTTGTTTTGTTAAAGTCCATGTTTCATAGTTTTAACTCACGTGATAGAGACACCGTCTGGACTAAAATAAAACATAAAATTCCGGATTTATACCAATTTCTAACATTGTATTTTCAGCGAATAAGCTTACAGTTTCAACGAAAGAAAAAATTGAACCCCGAGCGGGATTCGTACATGCTACCATCCATTCATCGGGCCAGAACATCGGTAGGCAGTCCCCGGGGTTTTTCTTTGTCGGACTTTTAGCTTGTAAATTCCCGGGCTTGGCCTGCTTGGCATGCTAACCCTCAGCTGTCTTTCAAGCAGTCAGTTGTCTTTCCAACAGTCAACTGTCTTTCTGGCTGTCATCTCTCTTTCCAGCGTCATTAATTGACATCCTGGATAGACAGTAGTCTACACAGGATGTCAATTAATAATAATAAGATGAATTACTTAGCATTCTATGGATTCACCATACGGGTGCCGGGTCTGTAGCGTTGCAAAGGAAGATACCCAAGTCACAGGTGCTTGGACTTGCAATCCAGGGAGTAGGTTTAAAGGGCCCCTTTACGATGTCATCAATGTTATCCTCCACCGCGAGCCTCCTCTCTTGGCAATGAAAATTTGGTAAGATCCTGCTAATGCCGCCTTTGATACACGTTTTAAGATAAAAGTTACGGTTTGTATTACAGGCCAAGGTCTTTTAGTAGGTTATATAGGGATTCGCTCGTAAGTAAATCCACTTGCTCCGACTTCTGAATATAAATTAACTACATAACCGTTTTTGGTTAATTCTTGTAATCAAATACCTTAGTCAAATCATTCCACCGAATAATTCTACTAAGGTATTTTAGAAAGCTATCGACAACTGCATTTAATCTGTGTTCTTTGTAATGTATCTTTCTACGAAGAAATTTAAATGGTACAATAATGTATACAATTTTCTTAATTATAGTTTAATGCAGTGTTTTTCAATCTTATAGATGTCACGACCCCCTTACTGGTTGAAAAATTCTAGCAACCCCCTTGTCAGACGGACAAAGAATTTTTAATTTGAAAGACTAAGTACGATAGTGATTTTCTATATTTTGATACCTTTTCATAGAGAATAAAATATTTTAACAGATAAAGTCAAAGCATTTCATTTAAAACTTCATTTTTGGCAACCTCGCACCAAAACCATACATTTGATTATTTTCCATCTGTTCAGAAGATTGTTGAAGATAATGCATCAGACCAGACGCTTGTGGTAAGTGCTAACATTCCTTGCATGATACAGAGTTTGCATAATTGTCAAGATAAACTTTTAGTTTTCTTTACCGTCTTACACTCTGAAATGGGCATAGATGGATTCTAAATATTTTCTTGGATAAGTCAAAAGAACTGGCTGATCTCTCCGCAAATTAAAAAGAATGTCTCATAGATTTAGCTGCTGACGATGCTTAAAATAGAATTTTATTCAATAAGTGTCGTCGTATTTTTGATGAAAAGAAAACAAGAATATCCAGAGCTAGCAAGTGAAGCTCTAAATAAATCAATACCAATAATTATTTCATACCTGTGTGAACTGACATTCTCCTAAATTTTGGACATTAAAACTAAAAAGAGAATTAGACTTCAGTTAGTAAATGGTTTGATTGTTAATGTTTCGCAAATAGCACCACAATTTGACACATTTTGAAAATAACCAAGGCCATCCTTCTCACTAAAATTGTGTTTCTATTGTAACCACCTTGCCTTTTCCTTATGGCATGCCGGTGACCCCCCGACTTAGGTTGCACGACCCCCGTAGGGGTCACGACCCACAGATTGAAAGACACTGGTTTAATGCATTCTTTGTTTATAATTGTTGTAGCAGTTATATAGCCTGTTAATAGTTCATATTACTTTGTTAAAATCAGAATACCACTTACCATCTGATAACGATGAAGGAAAATATGTTGTTTGAGATTGATATATTATACATAAACTTATTATCGGAACATACCAAGCACAGCTGCCTGAAATCACCGTCAGGTGCTAGACGAATGGTCCATTTATTAAGCTTAATTATAATTATTCGCCGAAAATATATAAAGATTCTCAACTTACTTAAAACATAGAAAGGCGAGTAAATATCACCAATGGCAGCCCCCATGAACTCGAACATGATGTAAAGCCAGTAGGAGTAGGTGAAGCTCCTTGCCAACCCGAAGACTCCCCCGAACACTCCTGTCAGCACTAAAACTTTCTTTCTTCCAATCCTAAGCACAAATACGATTTAAGATCATAACACAAGAATAAAATGAAAGCAGATTTTGACATGATGCTCATTAACTAGTTTTTATATTTTATATTAGTTGCACCCCGCGGTTTCACCTGCGTAGATATTGATGAAACCGATGATGATGATATCGCTGTTTGGTCTACTAAACTAAATGGATGAAAATGTTATTTTATTTGTTATATTTTGAAGAAAACAAGTATCTGCCAATTTAGAGTTAATTACTACTATACCTAGACGATCTAATGATGTTCGACAAATGGTACAATAATCATATTGGCATTGGCAGTAATTATATGAATAATATTACTGACGTGATTATAGTAAGGGTGCTTATCGCGAACATATTCACAATAATATTATAAATGTGAAAGTTTAAGAGTGAGAGAGGATGTGAGGGTGTGAGTGTGTATGGTATTTTTTTCAAATGATCTCTTTTTCCTTGACCTTTACTATAATGTCTGTGACACCAAAATACCCAGTGGCAATCCACAACTAAAAATGCAAAAGCAATATATTGTTATGAATTGTTTTATAGTTGAGTACGGACAAAATATTAACTATAGTATATTGTAGGGTGTCAAGATTATTATACTTAGTTTTTTTCAAAACATAATAAATATATTTTTATGAAAAGTCAAATTCTTATACTTGATTTCTCCCTGATGTTCTATACGTACACATATACGTATGCTATGTCTTAAATCTGAACTGTTTTGGGGACTCACCTGTCTGATAAAGGTCCCACAATGAGGAGTCCCACCATGTAGCCGACACAGTAAGCGGTGCCCACTAACGTCCTCTTCCACTCGTGACAAGCCAACTGGAACTGTACATGTTGAATGTCTCAACAAATTTTTCAAATATTTTACCATTAACGCCTGCTAAGCGAATAAGCTTACAAAATTACATCGAAAGAAAAAGTTTAACCACGAGCGGGATTCGAACCCACGACCATGTGTACCTAGCGTTTACTCTCCTGGGAATAATTGTGGCGTGAGCCTTTAATAAATTAAAAGTGGCAGATAGTGCAAAAAACGCGTTTTAATAACGAATAAAGGCAAAGCAAGATGTGATCAAAATTTTAAATTTATGGCTGCTGATATAAAGACACCATTTTTTATCGCCAATGTAAATAGAGATTTAACTGGAAGGGATATTGCAGAGTACATTCTAGTAAGTACAAAAGAGGAAGTCTCGCCCATCAAGATCAAAACAATGCGACAACGAAACTATAGTTGTTTTAAACATTTTGTGAGCAAAACCAAGTTAGAAACATTTCTGGATGATAGTTTCTAGCCAGGGTTCAGAATTTGTCAACTATGTGGATAAAAATCAGGTTGAATATACTCCAGGTGAAACTACTAACAAATAATTGGATAACAATTCAAATACAAAACCGGTCTCCTTCAATTGTAAGTCATGAATGACATATAATTTGCAGGCAGGCTAGTACAGTCGCCCAGCAGGAACATTGTTTGTTATCACACAACTTGCCACTGTTGAACACGGTAGACAATGACTTCGTCTGTGTCGGTACAGCTGTGGATACGTCAGCAGCCGTGTAGCCCTGCTGTGGGGAAAAAATGTCTTATGTGCAGTGTCAGTCATTGAATGTCAGTCATGATGTGCGTTTAACGGCCATGAAAGTTAGACTATTTAATAAGTGTATGATAACATTGATAACAGTGAGTGTAGACAGGGTTATTGGTAATATGTTAACAACCTCATAGGGTTGACATCTGCTAGTCCTAACAAACATTTTGAGATATTTTTTGTTTTGAAAAAAATAAAATATAAATTTGTGTTTTAATGCCTACTCCGAGACAAGAGCGTTCACCGCGGCAACACTGAACCGTGCCTTGAATAGAGTTTTGAATATTTACGTCGAGCAAAGTAATAAAAAATGTAAAATAATACATTACAGGCACAAGAGACTGTTGACATCAGATGAGCCTCGTATTATTCCGTCAAATGAAATAAATAATACGAATAAAAACAATAGGTTTTTTTTTAAAACAAAAAACAAATATTATTAATGTTTGTTAGGACTAGCAGATGTCAACCCTAAGAGGTTGTTAGCATATTACCAATAACCCTGTATATACCAACTGATACGAAAGATAATTTGTTTGAGTTTACGCAGTACTTATGTAAACTAAGTTCAATAGTTGAAAAAACTCTGAATCTTTCTACATATGATATGTTAGGAGATTAAAACGCACACCCTAAAGTTTGGAGAAAATCTATTTAATTTTTGTTACGACCAAAAGTAGATTTGCAGTTATATTAATATGTTGGGCTCTGAGACGGGCACATATCATAGTGTGAAAGTTTACCAATCAGTGTCAAATTGAAATCGAGTGCGGTGCTCTACATGGTCGAATGCTTTACAAATTATGCCAATAGCATCATGTGAAATATTCCACTTTCTTTGTGAAACCAAAACAATTCTTATTCAAATTTATGCTCATTAAAATGGGATAAAAGTTGTTTCAGCATAATTTTTCGATTACTTTTCTCAGTACACTACACATATAGTACACTATTCGTTCGTATTCGTTCGTAATAGGCGAGCAAACTGTGCTTGCACAAGTTTAACACTACCCTTATGCATAAGAACGTCTTCTGTATGGCTCCTTTATAACCAAATACCAAATTCTATTAAATCTTAAAATACAGATTGTATAAGAAGATGAAATATATATTAGTAGACAAATGTTATTATAATATAGGTGAATTCGTGACTGACAATTTGTAAATATTGTAAATCTAATTATTTTATGAATAACGACATTTTTTCTTTTTTTAATTGACATTGTTTTTTTATCTTATATAATTTACCGAACGTCTTCTATTTAAGTAAAATTGACCTCAATATGAGTAACTTCAAATTTGAATAAGGATTTTAAATTTTAGATTTGTATGCCTCCAAGGGCATGAAATGGGAACATGTATGACTACTTTATAATAAGACCTTGCATGCCCGTTTAGTATGTATACACTTGTTTACAAATAAAAGATTTGATTTGAAAAGGTAAGATGGTCTATAATTGGAAGGTTCAGATTTAGCCCTAGACTTCAATTTTGGAGTGATTTTACTTTGTTCCATTGAACCGGTCGATAGAAGTTTCCTCTTTCGACACAAATATTGAATATTGTTACTAAATATGGTGCCAAAATGCAAAATTAACTAAATTTTTTAATTTGACGCTGCCAATTTAAGTCACGTACCCCAAAACTACATTTCAATTTACATAAAAACTTTAGTGTATAAAATATATGTATAAATTACTCATTATGTACTTCCCTCAGACCAAGACTTTTTATTCGGTCTGAGGTACTTCCTATGTAAATTATTTTATCAGCACAGTCCGCAGTTGAATGATTCTAAAAATTCATCTGATTTCATTATTTTTTTTTTATTTTGACATTGTGCTTATATACATTCGGCATCTTTATACTCACCGTATCTGTAACTAAGCATTTAACAAGCTACAAGCTAATTAATAACATATTTCAGTCTATTGTATTACTTAGTGTATAATATGCCGATGGCAAGCAATTCATGCAAATATGATAATTTTGAGTTGAAATTCAAGAAGGCATAAATAACTTACTACCTGAGAAGTACGAAATAACTTATAATGATTTTATTTTGTGTTAGAGCACAATCGGTTTCAGAAAACGTCTTACTATCAGATTTTAGCGAAAAAATGCTCTTTGTCACTGAAAAACAATGTAAATATTAAAGAATATGCCAAACAAACGGGGTTTTTGAAGCGAAAATCAGAAGGATTTTGCAGTAAAAAATCCAAAGTAGTAACTACCTCCTCAAACGTCCGTCGTGCGTACAGGGTAGGCGTCAGCAGTCCACGCATCTGTACAGCATTTTTCAAGCTCTTTTCCCCTCGACGCGTCTTCACATTTTCGTTAAGTACTAAGACATTTTCCAATACCTAAACTTGAAACCCTCATATCCATATAACACAATATATCACTCTTATCATACAAAAATAAAAAATTTCATCCATTTATTTTGAGTAGACAAAAATAGCGAAATATATATATTTTTACAGATTTTGAGGTTTTATGTTTTTAATTCGGTGTTAATAACATATACAATAACTTCTTGGTACCAATGAAATCTTCATCATATAGGCTTTAGGAAAAATAAGATTTGTTACGCATGATTAACGCGGCAAAATAAAAAGATTTACTAAACTTAGCGTCCCCACCTCTGACATAGAGATAGAAACCTACTTACTTCAGCTACAAAACTATGTTGGTTGTCGTAGAACCACTGTGAGCATCGTGTCCCATTGATGTTACTGCATGAGTTATTCTCGAAACCTTCGTCGAGGCATCTGGGGATGAAAAAAATTATAATTTATAAACAAAATTATAAAATATTCTGGACGTGGGATGCCGGGCTTGAATGTCCCCCCATCTTTACCCGTGGGTGTCGTAAAAGGTGACTTAGGGTAACACACCAGAAAGTGGGCAGCAGCGCTTTCTGAGGAACTGATAACTCATACTGCGATCGCCATACGCCTGCCAAGCGTGGGCATTATGGCAAACCCCCCATATCGAGGATGGCTGTGCTCAGTATTGGACAATCTGGCTGACATAGTACAGTATTATATCTTCTCCTGAAGGTTAGCAATTATTTTTGTCACATTTTCGATGTAAACGTATCCATAATAGCTTCATGATTGTTTTTGTTCATAGTGTTTAGATCAATCAGATATTTAGATTAGTAGTGGGATGAATCAGATACTCTGGTTTCACTACTAACGTGAACTTGACTTTCACTACATACTGTAAACAGTACGAAACTAAACAAAATAGCTTGCTACCATACTAGCTAGGCCTTACCTTCTTTCATCTTCAAATAGATTTATACTCAACAGGTGATATTTAAGTCAAAGTTATCATCTATTCGTATACCCACTTTTAAAAAAAAATTTAGGGTCAGCAGACCTTACTTATACTTTTAAAATTGATCATAAAAAATCTTCGGCTGGGTTACTGAATAGAATAAGATTTTATTATGCTATTTAGTAACCACCCATTTGGTACGTTAAAAATTGGGCGAGTTGCTGAACCTGCTGATAGCGATGATAATCTTATTATCAGATAAACAGATGATACCAATTGCTGACCCTTCTGGTGTTAGGAAATAACAAGTACATAATACCGCTCAAAACATTCTGTGATTGCATTGGGTTCACCACCCGAGTTATTAGACGGTAGTCATAATTTAACACAAATGTAACCAAGGGAAGCTAAAAGTCTAGTTATTAGAAGGTAGTCTTTAACACAAATGTAACCAAGGGAAGCTAAAAGCCTAGTTATTATAAGGTAGTCATAATTTAACACAAATGTAACAATGGAAGCTAAAAGTCTAGTTATTAGAAGGTAGTCATAATTTAACACATATGTAACGAAGGGAAGCTAAAAGCCTAGTTATTAGAATGTAGTCATAATTTAACACAAATGTAACCAAGGAAAGCTAAAAGTCTAGTTATTAGAAGGTAGTCTTTAACACAAATGTAACCAAGGGAAGCTAAAAGCCTAGTTATTATAAGGTAGTCATAATTTAACACAAATGTAACAATGGAAGCTAAAAGTCTAGTTATTAGAAGGTAGTCATAATTTAACACATATGTAACGAAGGGAAGCTAAAAGCCTAGTTATTAGAATGTAGTCATAATTTAACACAAATGTAACCAAGGAAAGCTAAAAGTCTAGTTATTAGAAGGTAGTCTTTAACACAAATGTAACCAAGGGAAGCTAAAAGCCTAGTTATTATAAGGTAGTCATAATTTAACACAAATGTAACCAAGGGAAGCTAAAAGTCTAGTTATTAGAATGTAGTCATATATTAATACAAATGTAACGAAGGGAAGCTAAAGTCTAAATATTGGAAAAATGTGCTACATTGAACCGAAAAATACACATCGTTTCGGTGTAGTACTTTGCATATAAAGCACACAACATATAACAATATTTCCTCCCTATAATCTTTAAGACCAACTCCAGTTCCTGAGTAAGGGATCAGGGATGATTTAAACGAAAATGCTAATCTGGAATGTATAAGCTGGATTACAAACATAGAAACTAACGGTACCGCCGCTGCTTTTGCAGCCTGCAGTCGACAACGATCTTCGCAATATTATAATATTACCTTTGAAGTCCTCAGGGCCCGTTCGCTCAAAGTAAACTACTTTCATTGCTATTCTCCTCAATTTCCCAATACACAAAATTCAGCTGAAGAATAAATTTCAAAAATAAATACCTGTATCCACTTTCTCCAGCCGCAAAAATATAATTGGATGTATACATTGAATTAGTCCCATACGCAAACCATGTGAAGAACAGAAACTTCAAATGATACCGTCCAAATATACTAAACTTTTCTAACAAATCATCCAAGCCCGGTTCTTGCCTCTCCATTTTCACTATATTTACTTTTACCAATTAGAAATAATATCGAATTCATTTAGGTAAAACACTCAGCCCTGATAATAAAACAATTCCTAAATATTCTTTTGGTTTGAAATTTAAAATTATCATGCAGTAAGCCGTGATGATCACTGGTGCCGTTAAGGCGTATGGAGTCGCCAATGGCCTTGAGCATCTGGGCCTAATCGAGCTTACTTTACTCGCGCATCGCTGCATACGTTCCGCGCTCGCTACACAAATATAACGGTCAAAGAATATGAAGATGTGCGATGCGCTCCGGTGACATGGCACTTTATATGCCTACCGTACGATTCTAGTCCAAGTAGCAATTGCAACTGCGACTAAGATCAACATAAAAATGTATAGTGTACCTACCTAGGTTGTTCTGGACGTCTTTATTCCTTTTATTTAATTTTCAAGATATCGATTTTGGCTGAAAATCGATATCTAGGTTGTGATGAGGGTTATTATTCCGAATTTGGATTTATTTTTTCAATGTCATCTGCCAAGTGAAGAAAAATGCTACGATTTGGCTGAACATTGATATCTAGGTTGTTGTAGACGTTATTATTCCAAGTTAAGAATTTGTTTTACGTTAACGTCTGTCAAGTGAAAAGTTTACTTCGATTTGGCTGAAAATCGATATCTAAGTTGTGCTGGGTGTCATTATTCCGAATTTAGATTTTTGACTGAACTGAGCACCAGTTCGCACACAGACCCTTTAAAAAATCTGCTGATTTTGATATTTGCTACATAAACGAGTTTTCCAATTAAAATTACCTGTTATTCGTACAACATTTGCAAGAAGATTTAGCCCTTTTATTGAAACATATTTTTATAATCAAGCCCTGAATCAGTGCGATATAAAACATAGTTCAGTGTTTGAAGCCAAAAGCATCATTGTTAATCGGTTGTTCACGTTTAACTATGATGAGACTGAAAAAGTTTTATCGATTACTTCTTAAATTTATTGATAATTTTAATAAGTAACCTTTTAATGTGTTTCAGTGTGTTATGTATTCATAATTTATATATTAATAATATACGTATTTATTTATGATTTCTATATATGATCATATTAACTTACATTTTACATACATTCAGTATATACTTATATATGTTTATATTTAATATTTTCATAAAAAAAATCACTTTAGATAATATAGTAATATACATAAAGCATCATACATACAAACACGTAAATAACACAAATTTAGTTAAAATATTAATACCACCCGTGTGGATAATTTATAAAAAAAGTGTATGAAACTGATGTTATTTTATGGATAATTTGTAAGTTAAAGTTATGTTTATAAATATTTTGCGTGAAAAATTGTACTGAAGTCAACTGTGCACTAACCCTATTACTGTACAGCTATCAATTAAGGTCTTAACGATACAGAAGTGTTATTGGCTTAAATAATGATTTTTATCATTATATTCTTGTTTATATTATTATTACTACCCTGGACGTTTTTATTCCAAATTTGGAATTTATTTTTCGATGACGTCTGCCTAGTGAAAAAAGTTACTAAGATATGGCTAAAAATCGATATCTAGGTTTTTCTGGGCGTCCTTATTCCACATTTGGAAAGTATTTTTCGATGACGTCTGCCAAGTGAAAAACGTTACTTCGATTTGGCTGAAAATCGATATCTAGGTTGTGCTGGGTGTCAATTATTCCGAATTTAGATTTTTTTTCAATGTCGGCTGTCAAGTGAAGAAAGTGACTCCGATATCTAGGTTGTGCTGGGCGTCATTATTCAATATTCAACTTCAATACATTACATGCACAACAAAAATAGCAACAAGGCTACCTTAAAAATAGCTACTTCCTTTTAAAGACATTAAAAAAAAACACATACAGTTATGTGTCGCCTACAGAGATGATCCTCAAAAATAGTAGAGTGTTATACAAGGGTTGAAAGGAATCAATCCCTTTACGAGGTATTTAGTCATATCGGCCCTTCAGAAGGAAGCATTTACTATTAGATTTACCCACCCTTAGGTGGAAAGCAGTCTTCTAGCCGCTACTCGCATCAAACAAACACTACTTTCCGAGTACGAGATATGATAATGATGATTTCTTGTAGGTCTAGGCAATAATATGTAAAATTTATCTACACCTATATTGTAAAGATTGGTTCCATAGTAAAAAGGTAACCGAGATACTTTCTCATTTATTAGGAGATTTGAATAATTGATTGATAAGTAATCATAATTTTCCTACTCTTATCCTACTGCGGCGTTTGGGAGCTGCTAATAATAATAATATTTGTTTATTTCAGGCATAAACCCATAGTTAAATTAAAGTTTTAAAAGGTAAAAACTAACACTGTATAGAGGTGTCCAAAAAATATAAATATAAAAAATATACAATAGATATAAGTCAAATTAAAATACCTACGTGACGCACTTATCATGCTGAATCACTTTTTGTTCTTGTCCATGAGAACGGAAATCCAGCGCGTAAACACAGGATTCCTGAATATGTCGTCAGAGATAGCCACAAGTATTCTGTTGGAGGAACGGCGCAGGCGAAACCAGAACGAGGCCACTCGAGATCGAATGACTGCAAAGAAGTCAGGTATACTCGCCTCAGCGAACATGCTTGATGCACTGCAGTATCGCGGTAGCTTCATAAGAGCCCGGAATACGTCATTATACTGGACTCTTATCCTACTCATTGCTTTCTGCGTGAAACTTGTCCACAACTGACACGTATACATGCCTAAGCAATACGATTTGAACAGTGTGGTCTTTACGTCATTACTGCACTTAGCAAACCGGCGAGCAAGCATGTTCCCTCTGACTGCAAGTGCCCTCCGCTCTCGCTCGATATCCTCATCGTCCTGAAGCCGTTCCGTCAACATATGTCCTAAGTATTTAAACTGCTTCGCAACTTTAATTTTCGTGCCATTCAAATGCACCGCAGGCACCCTATCCGGACCGTTACCCGCTGCAAACACCATCATTTCGGTTTTCAGAACATTATATTTCAGTCCATGAGCATTAGCATAATGCTCACAGACAGAAAGCAGTTTCCTCATCCCTTTGATCGAGGGACTCAGGAGCACCATGGCGTCTGCGTAGCTCAGGTTATTTACACACACGTTGCCTATGTGGCAGCCGACCCTGGTGCTCCCCAGCTCCTCGATGAGGCCGTTCATATAGCAATTAAAAAGGTCCGGAGAGGTTACCCCCCCTTGGCGGACACCACATTCTAGCCTGTAACTGCTAGAGGTTGCGTCGCCCCATTTAACAATGTTGCTTTGGTTTCCGTACCAGTATCTCAGCAGATTAACCACTCCTCTAGGCACTTGTGATGCTAATACTTTGGTCCACAGAATGTCATAATTGACCAGGTCAAATGCGCGGCTGAGATCTAGAAAGCACGCATATATAGATGTATTACGCGTCGTGTAGTGGGTAATAGTGCTTTTTAGGCTGAAAATAGCGGCATCCGTCGAGAGACCTGGACGGAAACCAAACTGTGCGTCATCTATCTTAATTTTCTTAAGCAGTTCGGGATGTATAAGACGCTCTAGTATTTTACCAAATATCGTACCTAAAGATATAGGACGATAGTTGGAGGAGGAACTGATATCTCCCGTTTTGTTTTTTACAATAGGAACAACTATCGTGCGCATTAAGGCTTCAGGTAAATAGCTAAACTTTATACACAGATTAAAAAGACAACACAAATGTTCAATAATTTTGCTACTGGCCCAAAGTATGTGCTCGATACTGAGCCCGTCATGTCCAGGTGATTTTCCACGTTTCATATTCATTATGACCTTAGAGATATCTCTACGTGTAAATTCTATGACGTCATTATTTTGACGTGCTTCAGTATCATGCACAAACTCCGCGACCAGAGGGTTCACTTTAAATCGCTGTGCAAACAATTCCGCTATTCCGGACGGTTCCTGGCAGCCCTCCACAGACACAGGTAGGTTTTGTTTGTAGGTTATCTTTTTTGTTGCCTTCCAAAATTTTACAAAGTTCTTATTTCTCTTATGTAAGGCCAATATATTCATTTTAACACTTTCTTCATTTTTTTGACACCATTTGAGTTTATTTTTAAAATCCGAGCGACTGTTACGCATGTTTTCATATTCTGTACCACACGAAGGCCTGCCAGCAACCGCCCAGCATCTGAAATAAAGCCTAGCTCTCTCGTGACTATCTTTGACATGGTAGTTCCAACCTACCACTTTTTTATGCCGTGTACGCTCACATGTACCTGAACTTACTATAGCTGCACTTTGCAGCACGTCGGTTATATGCCCATAATACTTATCAATATGATTATAATAATTTTTAAGATGAACACAATTTAAATTATTAGCACAGTCACAAATAATTAAGTCCGGAAATAAATCTAAATTATTATAACAAAATTCTCCATATGTATTAATTTGACTATTTGATCTCTCGCCCCACTTTATAAATTTAAGTGCGTCTTGTACACAAGATTCTGCGGTGCCTACTGCAACTCCCGACACATTACACTCAATGCTCAACGGGTGATGGTCAGACCAAGTGACGTCATGCGTGACGCTGGCGCCGACCACAGTATTCCATGCGGCTCTGGTGGTAATACAGTGGTCCAACCATCTTCTACTACCACTCGCTTCACACTGAAATGTATATGTATCGGAATGACTATCAAGTAAATTGCAGTCCGCCCACTCCCACAACATATCATCACAAAACTTTGATAATTGCTTGCCAAACCTCGCACTAGGGTGAGCATTAAAGTCCCCCATCACATAAGCCACCTGGACTTCCGACTCATCGATAATGGCACTGACCTCTGCTAAGCATTCCGTAAACTCTTCGACATTCTCACTTTTGTCCACAGGCATGTAGACGTTCACTAATAAAAATGAACCGGAGTTCAACAACACTCGCACGGCCTGAATCCTTTTATTCGAACAGTTCACTGGTATTACGTTAGGAAATGTCGCCTTATTCCACATGATAGCGAGACCACCATAAGGCCTCCCACGAAGTATGCCCACAGAAGAATCAACCGAAGACTTAGCCACACATCCAAACGACTTATTAATCTCGTGAATGAAGTTCAGGTCATGCTCCAGCAGCCAAGTTTCTTGTAGAACTATTAAATGCGAAGTTGCGGTCAGGTCACGTACAGCTTTAACAGCTTTTTTAACATTTTTAAAAGAAGATATAATTATTTTTGAGGTCGTACTATCTATATTAATTTTGTGTAAGTTTATTTCCTCTCGCCGCGTGCTCACGGAAAAGTCTGAATTTTACACCTTCAGGCCAAAAGTCATTGCTCAAAAAAATATCCAATTTGCGCCTAGGTATCGATAGCTTATAGGAACAAAAGTCGGTTTCATGCCTCTGTGTGAGTAAATCTATTTTAAGGCATTCTTCGCCCTTTTCTTTTATATAATCTTTCACATCCTCTATAGTGGTTGATTTTTTTAATCGAGAAATGTAAACAAAAGATGTCAAATCCGCTATTTGTAGTTTACTCGAGCACTGTGCTGTGCCTGTCAAATTATTTATTTTCTTACGTTTCTTACGTTCTACGACTATAAAACTATCATCTTTTCTGTCATTCTTCCGCATACTATGGCGTTCTTGTTTTTGCAACGAGCTTGCACTAATAATCATATCGCGATATAACGGCACATGCGATTGTATAGGATCAGCTGATAGCTGCCGGCCGGGCGAGCTATTGTGCGTTAGTTGCGATGACTGCAGCGCGCATTGTTTACTCGATGCGGTGGACTCGTTTGACAGCTTTTTGCCAGCATTACCTCGCGCCCGTGCTACGCATGCAAATGTTTGCGATAAGTTATTATTTTCAACTTGTTTATGTTGCATTGTTTCTATGGAAGTGCTTTCATTGTGCTGCGTATTTTTGACGTGTTGTTCCAGTACCTTCAAAATAGATTTCACTTTCTTGAGCTCTGACTTTAAACCCTCTATCTCAGTCACTGCATTAGAACTGTAATTTTTCGTTGGTTTCTCGGCTTTAATAATAGCCACGTCGGTTCTTAATATAGCTATTTCCTTCAGAAATGTTGTAGTATCAATGTAATTAAACGAGACGGGGGGCATTTTATTGATATCTTTAACCACGAATATTGGTAAACATTCTGGGTTTGATTCCTTAATTAATTTTACCATATCCTGGATGCTTTTCTGTTCATTACCCTCTTTTCTCCTCATAAATTTCTTGGTCGGCGCTAGCAACTTGTATGCTATATTTTGAGCCGCTTCAATTTCCTCCCCGGAATACGCTGTAAGGCATATTTCTGAGATCGCCGTCTCGGGTAACACGTCAACTTTATTACTGATGAAAGCAAGAAGCTCACTAATTACTATCTTGCAACTGGAACACTGCAAATCCGTCACTACGGGTGCAATAGTATGCGCGCGATTTATTACGTCACTTGGAGTTGACCGTAGCATAGCCATCGTGCGGCGCACACGGCTGCCGGCGAGAGACTAATCACCCCACGGCCAGCAGGTAGGTAGGTAAACTCAGGGAATAGGTTTGAAAAGTTTATTAGGCCTTAACAAGTTGCACAGCCGCATAGTTCTACCTGAAGTTATAAAGACCGGAGGGCGACACTGGCCTGATAGTACACGTGATCCAGGTCCCAGATGTGGCGGTCTTGGCGTCGGCTGATAGTTCTGGATCGAGGTAGCGAGCGCTCGAAACAAGCGTCCTCAGGCTAAGTCAGTGAAGCGGAATCCTGGAAGGAAGACACCGGCTTAGTGGCTGATATTTCTCAGCCAACTGTTGCCAAGCCGCGCCGACACGATTGTGGTACTATTACCAGCGACTCACATTTTAAAACTCACAGTCTAGCGCGGTAGAGCAGCACAGGTGCTTACGTTACATAGGTTTTAATGACATAACAATAATAAATAAGGAACTCACCCTAGAGGGATTCACGCACTTCACAACCAGTAAATAACAATTAAAATCGATAGTACATACATATTTTATTTTTATTTAGCGCAAGACGAGTGTTCCTTGCCAATTGCATAGACAAATGACTGCACGCCACAGATTAACTCATAGCAGTTGGAGCTAAATGCGTTCAAGAGATAAGAAATTATTAGCGTTCCTTCACTGGTTTTCAGACGTCATCGAAAAATAAAATTCCAAATTTGGAATAAAGACGTCTAGAACTACCTAGACTTGAATTACATCCAAATCGGAGTAACTTTCTACACTTGGCAGACGTCATAGAAAAATACATTCAAAATTCGGAATAAAGACGTCCAGAACTACCTAGAGTTTGAATTTCGGCCCAATCGGAGTAACTTTCTTTACTTGGCAGACGTTATCGAAAAATAAATTCCAAATTCGGAATAAAGACGTTTAGAACTACCTAGATTTTGAATTTCAGCCAAATCGGAGTAACTTTTTTCACTAGGTAGACGTCATTGATAAATACATTCCAAATTCGAAATAATGACGCACAGCACAACCTAGATATCGATTTTCAGCCAAATAGGAGTAACTTTTTTCACTTGGCAGACGTCATCGATAAATAAATTTAAATTCAGAATAAAGACGTCCAGAACAACGTAGATTTTAAATTTCAGCCAAATCGGAGTTACTTTCTTCACTTGGCAGATGTCGTCGAAAAATTTATTTCAAATTTGGAATAAAGAAGTCCAGAAAAACCTAGATATCGATTAGTAGCCAAATCGGAGCAACTTTTTAACTTGGCAGACGTCATCGAAAAGTATATTCCGAATTCGGAATAAAGACGTCCAGAACTACCTAGATTTTGAATAACATCCAAATCGGAGTAAGTTTCTATACTTGGCAGACGTCATAGAAAAATACATTCAAAATTCGGAATAAAGACGTCCAGAACTACCTATAGTTTGAATTTCAACCAAGTCGGAGTAACTTTCTTCACTTGGCAGACGTCATCGAAAAATAAATTCCAAATTCGGAATAAAGACGTTTAGAACTACCTATATTTTGAATTTCAGCCAAATTAGAGTAACTTTCTTCACTTGGCAGACGTCATCGAAAAATAAATTCTGAATTCGGAATTAAGACGTCTAGAACTACCTAGATTTTGAATTTCAGCCAAATCGGAATAACTTTTTCACTTGGCAGACGTGATCGAAAAATACATTCCAAATTAGGAATAAGGACGTCCAGAAAAACCTAGATATCGATTTTCAGCCAAATCGGGCTGGGTTTGATTTTTGAATCCGCCATTTTGGATATATGACAAGTGTCATTTGACTGCTCTCCCGATTCCCTTTGATAATTGCTGAAATCTCACTTACTGTTACTGTAACAGCCAGATCGTCGTTCACTGCTGAACACAGCCTCCCCTTTTAAGGGAGTATTTGCCATAATCCCCACGCTTGGCAGGCGTCTTGGGGATCGCAGTGTAAGTTGGCAGTTCTTTAGAAGGCGCTGCTTCCCTTCACTACCTTCCAGTAGTTTTCCCTTAGTCACCTCTTACGACACCCACGGGATGATATGGGGAGGTGCAATTCTAACCCGGCACCCCACGGGGCTGCCCACCTTCCAGTAGTTTTCCCTTAATCGCCTCTTACGATACCCACGGGATTATATGGGGAGGTGCAATTCCAACTCCGCACCCCACGGGGCAAATCTCCCTTACCTATCTCTTACTATTTTCGAGATACGTTATCCACCTTCACTTGGCAGACGTTATCTTTATGCAGTATTAATTAACCTATATCAAAAGACCTAATACAATTATCAAGAAAAACTCAGAACTCCAAAAGATGTATGAAGCTCCATACAAATTCTACAAACTTCTAAAGCCGGAAACTATTTACCATAATATAAAAAAAAATATTTTCTTTAGTTTACCAGTTATAATTAATTTTGTACATATATTATGCACCTAAACCTTTCATTGATCTTATTGATAAGGCCGCCCATTGTAAAGTACCTACAACATTGTCAATTTCAAGTTTTGATTCTTTTCATATGTGATACAATTCAAATAAAATTTGTCTACAAAGTACCAATAATAAAGCGACAACGCGCATACTTTACGTCGCAATCAAGTTGGCCCTCTGCAGCGAGCGAATCATTGCACGCACACAGCTGCGAATCTCGCGTGTCAATGCACTAATGCAAAGACAAAATCGTTGTCAGTTGAAAGCGCGAGCGGAGCTACGAGCGACACAACCTCCCCGTGCCAACGCTTGCGAAACACTGCCGCCCGCGTCCGCGCAGAGCACCTCGGAACCGCTAGCGTTCTGAATCTGAATAATTCAACATTTTCTTAGGAAAATATCAATGGATTTACAAATGCTATGTTGTAATTGTAGTATATCTATCTAGAAATTTTATGGTACAATTTATTTATCAAAAATCGTAACCGTTTAGAAGGAGTTCGCAATATAAGTCAAGAAATAGTATGCAGTTTGAATTTTTTTTAAGACAAAAGTAATAGTAGTACCGTAAAATCATATGTTGCAAATGTTGTACTTGAATTCATCTATAATATATATGTTTTTCAAATCTTCTACTTCAGCGGTTACGGAGGAGTTCGCTTTAGAAAGTACGAATTTGACGTACCCAAGGGCCTTAAGACAGTGTGAACAGCTGTGGCATGGTCGTAATGTTACGATTAGTGTCGCTATGTGATTGGAACTAATAACCTGCATTCATGACACCACATTTTGCTGCTTCATCATTGGAGCCGGCTAAGGAAGTTTTGTAGTTAGAACCTAAAATATGTATATCTTGAATTGTTTCATTAGTTCCAATTTTGTATGCATGTACATGAACGAACATCAAAATAAAATAAGGACTACAAAGAGAGGTATGCTGCGGGTAGAGTTAACTGTTTTACAAACTGTGCAGTAGGCTTTTTATATCATCAGAAATTATTTGGTAAATTAAGAGCTAACACGTTAGAGTCCGTGAGTTGAAATATCCTGTGGTCAGAGTGATGAGCGCAAATCAATTTCAAGCATAATGAGAACGGTACTAATGCAACTGTAATGGACAGGCATCATCATACCATTAAGGGGACGTGTCATTTTTTTAAATCTAATCACTTCATTGATGTCAAAAAAATAGTCAACGTTACTAAATACATTTTATAAAAATATGTTATTGTCTGTAACATGTCATAAAAAGACATTTACCTAAAGGTATTACTTTAAAAGTAACTGGGAAGAGATATTTCTCTTGTCCGTTATTGCCGTTATTGGGTAGCAGATAAATAACAATTCAAATTATTATCCTAAAACTTTATTTAGCTATTCAATATATAATATTTGAGATTTGATCACGTGCCTACGCGATACAAAGAACTTGGTATAGGAAAAGCCATCAAAATGTTGGAGTAAACATAGTCTCTCTACTGCTGCTTTCTGCAGTTGTACTTTATTCATTTCTATTATCTTCCCAGTTTTAACATGTAATTTATTTAAATCTGCTGTTTTGTTCTTTATTATATACACAAATATTTATAGTAAAACTGTTCGTTTTGAGAGAATTTTGCGTGTTAAGATGTGATGCTGTTAGATTTTTTACTCGGAGGAGTACCTATTCTTTATGAATTTGTTGCCCAATTTCTCCGTGGTCTATTTTCCCGCTGCATTTATCCTTGAGTATGTGTATGTATAATTGAGTAAGAAATAAGTTGGGTAGTAATTTATTAATTTTATTTGAGATTTGATTATTATTTTGTCAAAGTTCGATTTTGATATAACCACATTTAATCGGATGAGCTCAAACACTTGTTCATTGAAAAAAATATGTTTATAAATCGGAACCGACTTCTTATACTTAATAGTATGAAATAATAGGTACTTTATTTTAGACGTTGGTTCCATGCTGATTCAAAACTCTCCGATCTCACATTGCATGGCCATTTATGCTTATAAAACTTATAAAACCCTTACTTTTAAATGCGTTTTAACCAACCATAGCCAACCTTCCCATAAATCAGATTGAACCTGAGTTTTACTATTTGCTCCCCAAAATTAAATACAATTCTTCTCGTATAATCAATAATCAAAGGAAACCCTTTAGACTGCATTTCTTTTACGTGTGGACATAGTTTGTGCCAAAATGTCTGTGCCAAATGTAGAAGATGAACCCATTGCCCCCTTTGTGTCATTATTTAGTTTCAGTCTATTCCATATTTTTTTTGGTATAACATATAATTGACGCTCTATACATTGTTGTATTTTTTTGGTTATTTTTAGCACTTCAGCTTCATTTGTCATTCATTTGTCAGGTCATTTTTAGCCCAGGTACCTAGTAGCTACCGCCTTCTTCACGTAGATGTTTGGCATCTGTTGATTACATCTTAAATAAAAGGTATTCTAGAAATGCACTAAGAGTTTTGTGGCCATTTCCACCGGAAAAATTATGGCCATCTATACCAACCGTCCGGAAGAGATGACCATGTAAATTTAGAAAAGAATTACGACTTCATCGTTGAACATTTATAGGTTAGAATACGAGAAAATTTAATTACTTCATAATAAAAGTAGAAGAACAAACAAATATTTAAAAATCTTATTGTGACGTTATAATATGTCAACCCCATAACTTATATTGTCATTTGTTCAAAAAACAAAGTAGATTTTACTTACGTTATGATTTTTTCTCGCAGAAAAATCACGTTAACACTTGTTGCTGGTCACGAGGTGCGGCGAACTAGATTGTTATTTACGCAATCTGGCTATTGTAAGCCAGTTTTTTATTAACTGGCCATCTCTCCAGTATGGCCGTCTCCCCCGGACTTACCATATTGTTAGCAGCTACTGGCAACACTGGAGGGGCGAGCAGCGAACCGGCTATATAAGCAAGGCAGAAGAGTGCGCGGGTCTTTTTGCTTCATAAGACACCGTGCTATGCGGACGTATTTTGTTAGGCTGTGTGCATTTCTGAATAATTTGTAAATTCATTTAAATTGTTTAAAATTTGTTAGTTCAATAATTTATTTCACTTTTGTATTAAATTTATGTTTTTAAAAAAAGCCGTTTCACTTCTGATTCCCAAAATCAGAAGTGGGATAGTTCTTCATTCCCACATAAGAGTGGCTGATTTTAGTCATCGTTTTTTTTTATGCGTCCGCAAAGCACGTGAAGAATCATAACCTCTGTGCTGTATTGTGCGTTTTAATTTATATTTGTGTTCCAGTTAAGGAAAAATGAATAGACCGCCTCGCTCTCATTCACGTGGGCGGCGCACAAGGAGCCCGCGAGGGCGACGCTCACGCAGCAGAGGCTCACGAGGTCGTCGGTCACGGAGCTGGTCACGCCACACTCCGCACAGCTATCCTGATCGCAGTCACAGCCGTGGCCGCCGCGATCATAACCGTGATCGTGTTCATCACTGCCAGCGAAGTCACAGTCGCGATCGCGACCGCTGCCATCAGTCTAACGGCCGAAACCGCGGTCGGGACGACGAACGCCACAGCAGAGGGTCGTGGCGCACGATAGTGTCACGGCTCGATGCGTTGGAAACGCGTCAACCGGTAGGTTCAGCTGGCCCTGCTGCTAGCAACAGCACGCAACAAGTTGTGGAAGCCATTCAGGCTTTAAGGTCAGTCGGTAGTCAAAAATATTATGTGTCTAATTTTGACCCCAATGTCCACGATGTGGATATGTGGTTTCATGAAGTAGACAGGGCTAAACTTGCTAATTCTTGGAATGATGAGGAATGTTTATCTCGTGTTGCTAATTGTCTGAGAGGTGACGCTAGATCATGGCTAGACGAATGGGTCACTACTGACCGTTCGTGGAGTAATTTTAAATCTGATTTTAAACCTCTTTGCGTAAAGAAAGTTGACATGGCCAACATTTTATTCGATGTAATGTCAAGTGACTCGGACAAATTCAATACTTACGCCGATTATGCCCGCAAGTCTATACTGCGTTTACGAATTGTGAAAGGTATTAGTGATGATCTCATTACGTCTATAATAATACGTGGCATTAAGGACCCTCATGTTAAAGCTACTGTGACTAATGCTAATATCGCTCCAAATGATTTGGTGAATTTTCTTTCTACATTTGTGAAACCTCAAAAGCAGGGGGTAGATGCTCGCAGCACTCATCGCACATTGCATACACATAGTAATAAACCATCAGGCTACAAGCGACCATTTCGCAACAGTCAGAATAAATGTTTTTCATGTGGTGAGACAGGGCATAAATCGGCCAACTGTTCAAAAAGAACAAAACTCAACGTTGCTAGTGGATCGGTACAAACTAAACCAATAAGTCAACAAAATTCGGTGGTTTTGTGCACGTATTGTAAAAAGACTGGCCATGATATTAGTGTTTGCTATGCGAAGCAACGGACTGAACAGCGAAATACGAAAAATATTAACTTTTGCACTACTCGCGTTCAAAAACGCAACGATGTGGTAGTAGGCGTGATTGAAGGCATACCAGTTGACATATTGATAGACAGTGGCGCCATTGGTGTGTCTTTAATATCATCTTCCATAGTAAATCATTTTTCATGTCAACAAAAACCTATAAGTCGACAGCTTAAGGGGGTAGGCGAGTCAGTCACTTATGTAAATTCTTTTGTTACCCTTGTAATCGAACTTGAGGACATATCGCTAGAGGTAGATTTGTTAGTAGTACCTAGTGAATGCATGAACGCTCCCATCATAATAGGCACTGATGTTCTTAATCGTGAGGGTGTGACTTACGTAAGAACCAAACATTCGCAGCGTATTATACATGAGCCTAAACACCTGGCTATCTCTGCCATCAGCTCGGATGAGCGAGATACCATTAAGACATCTGTCCGTGGGGACGATTATAATGAGCTGATCTCAATTTTAGACTTATATTCTGACTTCATGATCTCCGGTACGGCAATTACTACAGTCACAACCGGTTCCATGCACATTCGAGTTAGCAGCGATACGCCGATACATTATCGCCCTTATAAAATGTCACATGACGAAAAATTGAAAGTACGTGAAATTGTTCAGGATCTTTTATCTAAGGGCATTATCCGCGAGTCAGAGTCCCCCTATGCTAGCCCCGTTCTTCTAGTCAAGAAGAAGGATGGTTCTGACCGTATGTGCGTTGATTTTCGTGCCGTCACTGTAAGAGACCGATACCCACTACCTCTCATAGATGACCATATCGATCGTTTAGGTAAAAGTAGGTACTTTACAACGTTAGACATGGCCACTGGCTTTCATCAAATCTGCTTGGATGAAGCCTCCATTCCACTTACTGGATTCGTGACGTCAGAGTCCCATTTCGAATATGTAAAAATGCCATATGGTTTGGCCAACGCCCCTATTGTCTACCAACGCATAATTAATAAAACCTTACAGAAACTCATTAACGAAGGCAAGGTCTTGGTTTACATTGATGACTGTTTGATCCTGAGTTCCTCAATCAAAGAAGGCTTACAAATTTTGCGAGATGTGCTTTCTACTCTCACAAAAGCAGGTTTCTCTATAAACCTTAAGAAGTGCTCATTTTTATGCACCGAGATTGAGTACTTAGGTCGTGTTATAACGAACGGTGAAGTACGACCATCTATAGGAAAAGTTAAAGCCCTTGTCAACTCCCCTAAGCCACAAAACACTAAACAAGTGCGACAATTTTTAGGTTTAGCCGGGTATTTCAGGAAATATATTCCAAATTACTCTAGGAGGACTGCTTGTATTGCGCAGTTAATTCGTAAAGATGTTGATTTTTGCTGGGAAGCTGAACAAGAACGTGTTCGGCAGGAAATAATAACAATTTTAACAAACGAACCCGTTCTTACGATATATGATCCGGCTTTACAGACTGAGGTACATACAGATGCTAGCAGTTTAGGGTATGGTGCAGTTTTGCAACAGGTTCATAAGGATGGTAGTCGACGAGTGGTAGCCTATTACAGCCAGGTCACTAAAGGGGCGGAGCCGAAGTACCATTCTTATGAACTTGAAACTTTGGCGGTAGTTAAAACCCTAAAGCACTTCAGGCATTATTTGATTGGTGTGCACTTCACGGTAATCACAGATTGTAACGCGTTAAAGGCTACTCAAAGTAAAAGAAACTTGTTACCGCGTGTGGCACGATGGTGGACATTTCTTCAAGATTACAATTTCAGCATTAATTATCGAAAGGGTGCCATGATGCCACATGCGGACTATTTTAGTCGGAATCCGTGTAACAATGTGAATAATATCGATCGACCTCGGAACTGGGCGCAAATTGCTCAAGCTGCTGACGAGGAGACTCAAACGATGATGCAATCTCTGGAACAAGGTCAACTGGACCCAACACGGTATGTGAAGCATAATGAACTTCTTTGCTATCGATATACGCAAACTGGGGAAGACCCAAAATTACTTTGTTACATACCAAAGGGTCATCGTTTGAGTCTACTCCGAATCTTTCACGATGAGCATGCGCATATAAATGCAGATAAAGTAATAGACTTAATATTAAGGCATTTTTGGTTTCCGGGTGTTAGATCCTTTGTCAATAAGTATATAGCTCATTGTCTAACATGCATTGCACACAAGAGAGTGCCGCGTGCGCCTTTGCAACCCATAAACTCTTGGGACAAAGGAAACGTTCCTTTTGACACGCTACATGTCGACGTTTTGGGACCACTTCCCGTATCTGCAGGCTACAAGTATATCATGATTGTTGTCGACGCATTTACGAAATATTGTCTATTGTTCCCAATAAGTCGGCAAGACGTTGACGAGCTTAAACAAGTTTTCAAACGTGTAATTTCTTTATTTGGAACACCGAGATTAATTGTATCGGATAGGGGACGTATGTTTGAATCGGCAGGTTTCACGTCGTGGATGCAAGTCTTAGGCGTGCAACTTCACCATATAACACCAGAAATGCACCACGCCAACGGTCAAGTAGAGCGTTACGTCCGCACGGTACTGAACATGCTCAGAGTAATCACTAATCATCGTGACCAAGAGTGGGCTACGGAGCTGTGGCAGTTGCAGCTCATTCTTAATTTAACAAAGCAGAAAACAACACATACCTCTGCTTTAAATTTGTTAGTTGGTCATGAAAGTGCTACCCCTGCCATACGAGCCTTGGTGCGAGATGTCGCGATGAATCCGGCTGCATGTAACCGGGAGTCTAAGCGAGAAATGTTAAGGCAGAGGACGGCCGAACGGTTGGTAAGGAATCAGGAACGGCAAGATTCTGCCGTTAACGTAGATAGAGATTCCCCTCGTGTGTTTCAGAAGGATGACATGGTCTTCGTGATTAAGTACACCCAATCGCAGGGAAAGCTGGACCCTGGTATGCGAGGGCCTTATCGGGTCACCAAGGTGCTCCCTAATGGTCGCTACGAGCTGCGCCTGCTTGCCGGGGCATATGGAAAAACAACATATGCGGCCGCTCAGTTCATGGTGCCTTGGAGGGGCGAGTGGACCCCTGAGACCTGCGCTGCCTTTTTCGAGGGTGAGCCTGAAATCTTTTTGGTATGCGAACCAGTGACGCTACTGACGAGTCACTGTGATACACTGGAGAGGTGCCAGTGTCACAGTGTGAAAGCTTTTCAGTATACGATCCAGTGTCGTTACTGACGAGTCACTGTGGTGCCTGTCTCGCAGTGTGAAAGCTTTTCAGTATACGATCCAGTGTCGTTACTGACGAGTCACTGTGGTGCCTGTCTCGCAGTGTGAAAGCTTTTCGGTTAGCGACCTAACTTTGCTACCGACGAGTCACTGAGTGGCATGCAAACTGGATAAGCGCCTCTGCCGTGTGAGTACTCAGTGTTGACTATTTTATACTTGGGTCGACCCTGTTCTTGATAACTTTTAGACTATGGGTTTGTGGTTATTGAAAAAAATCACAAATTGATAGCCAATAAATTGTGTTGTCGGGTTACTAATTAATAAACTCAAACTAACCAAATTAACACACTATTGAACCATATTTTGTAGTGTCTGTGTAACTAACGGTTTTAACATATTCACAGATACTGACGATGAGCATTGTCTTGACGGTATCCACCAGCCTGGAACTTCGTCAGGACCTGAGGCAGTCATACCAAGGCCCATACCATCCAGGTCTCTTCCTGTCCTGGATCCTGGCAGCTGTCAACCTGCCGAGGACGTCAGGGTGTCAGGAGAGGCCGTGTTAGCAGCTACTGGCAACACTGGAGGGGCGAGCAGCGAACCGGCTATATAAGCAAGGCAGAAGAGTGCGCGGGTCTTTTTGCTTCATAAGACACCGTGCTATGCGGACGTATTTTGTTAGGCTGTGTGCATTTCTGAATAATTTGTAAATTCATTTAAATTGTTTAAAATTTGTTAGTTCAATAATTTATTTCACTTTTGTATTAAATTTATGTTTTTAAAAAAAGCCGTTTCACTTCTGATTCCCAAAAATATATAAATTCGTTTTAAGATTGTAAAACGATTTGCTTGCTGATTATATGATTAATATTATTATTTATCGTCAAGTTTGAATGATCCTGTTAAAATATAAGTAATCAAATCATACATCAAAAAACTATTATTATTATATCACATGCCAACTACAAAACCTTCCAATAGTTAAAAATGGAAAAGTAAATATTTAATATAGAACCCAAGAGAGGCTCCTTATGCAAATGCATTAGTATCAATAATATTCACGTATTGAATACTTAAAAACTTCTATCTAAAGTTGGAATATAAAATCTGAGTATTGCAATAAAATAGTGAACTCATTGCCGCAAGATCGGTTTGATTTCAATTTTCATGTGAAAACTTGTTCTACCTTCAAACTGCAGTAGGTAACACGGAAAGTAAAGCAGTTCCTACTGTATATTCGTCACTTTTTTTCTAACTGAATTCTACTATCTCACTCATGAAGGCTCGTACATTATATTTTATCTATCATAAAAATAGACAACACATTTTTGTTTGGTTGATCATAATTTAAAAGTGATTTCATATAAATTTTATCAAAATCAAATCAATAGTGTGGTTTTTAATAGAAGTAATTTGAAAAAAAATCCTGTCATCCAAGTAAACAAATTGCGTTGTTGTGGAAGTCGGTATATATATTTTTTAAGTAATATGGCGAGCTACGTAAGTGTAAATTTCTGAATCACGAGGTCAGTCCTAGATGCAATTATTGTCCCTAGATTGTTAATGGTTTTTTCTGTTAAAAAATACATTTAGTTCAGATTGCAATATACAGTTTTGCAAAGCTTCCAGAGCCTTACGTAATTATTGGCCGATTTACAAAAAATAGGGAATGGAAGATAAATAAACACACGCGTTGGCTGCAGCGGATGGGTCTCAACCCATTCACCGCAACCAAAGCGAATATTTATTAATATATATTTGATTATGTAGAACACGCATATATTTTACTATTTTTTACGAACACGCATATTTTTATTTAAACGCATCGCTCTTGACTAAATATTCCAATTTTGATGATTTTGTTTTGGTGGGTAAACCAACAACCATCAAGTTGTCTATCTAAAATTCACGAACTGGCAATGAACAGTTCCTAATTTACACTACATTCACTTAAAATTGGAGTTTACCAATATTCCCTAATATTACCTAGATCAATGAGTTATTACATCTCTTGCAAATGGTGACCAGTATTGTGATCGAGTGATTCAATCATTCATATAACCAATAACCATCACTAAGAAACGTAGAGTTTATTATCTATTATATAACGAAACTTCCGTGATATGTTAGAAGATAATTATCAAAGAGTGATATATCAGGTTACTTGCAAGGCTTTCCAGTAAACGAAGGTAGTTTTTAGGGTTCCGTACCCAAAGCGTAAAAACGGGATCCTATTACTGAGACTTCGCTGTCCGTCCGTCCGTCTGTCACCAGGCTGTATCTCAAGAACGGTGATAGCTAGACAGTTGAAATTTTAACTATTTTAACTATTCACAGAATGTTTAGTTTTATGTTCTCTTTAAATATAATCTATACTTATAATAAAACTGTAACAGGTCCAATTCTGTACATGGCAGATATTTTGAAAAAAAAAAATGTACAGTACTCTGTAGCTGATACTGATGCCGAAACTATATTTTATTTTATTTTTGTCTGTCTGTCTGTCTGTCTGTCTGTCTGTCTGTCTGTATCCCGGCCGGGTATCACTCCAAAACTACTGAATGGATTTCAATGAAACTTAGCATGATTGGAGTTCATACTACAAGGTAGGATAATTTAGCTTTTTATCCCGAAATTCAGCATGGTTCCCTTGGGAGAGGGGATGAAAGTCAAAATATACACTTAGTTGTAATTAACGCGTAGTCCGATTTCAGACGTTCTTTTTACGGTTCCGTACCCAAAGGGTAAAAACGCGACCCTATTACTGAGATTTCGCTGTCCGTCCGTCCATCCGTCCGTCCGTCTATCACCAGGCTGTATCTCTAGAACGGTGATAGCTAGACAGTTGAAATTTTCACAGATGATGTATTTATGTTGCCGCTATAACAAAAAATACAAAAATTTGGCCAAGTGCGAGTCGGACTCGCGCACGTTAAAACAAAAAAACCGACCAAATGCGAATGGGACTCGCGCACGAAGGGTTCCGTACCATTATTTGAAATTTTATTGCATGGGTGCCCCCTTAATTATTTATTCTAATTTAATTAATAATATTTAAAGAAAACATAAAACTAAATATTCTGCGAATAGTTAAAGCGTTTACCAGTCACCGTTATTAGTATCGAGCAAGAAACGGTAAAAAAATCAAGGTTGTTGTATGGGGGTACCTCAAATATTTATTTTATTTTTAGTATTTGTTGTTATAATTATAACAGCTATAAAAATACATCATCTGTGAAAATTTCAACTGTCTAGCTATCACCGTTCTTGCGATACAGCCTGGTGACAGGTGGATTAACGGACGAACGGACGGACAGCCTGGTGACAGGTGGATTAACGGACGAACGGACGGACAGCGAAGTCTTAGTAATAGGGTCCCGTTATTACCCTTTGGGTACGGAACCCTAAAAAGGTTAAAATATGAAGTCTAATGCTGTATAGCTAATGGTACGGAACCCTTCGTGCGCGAGTCCGACTCGCACTTGGCCAATTTTTTTAATTAGAATAGTGGTGCTTTAAAAATTATCACGTAAATATTTCAAAGTCATCGGATTTGCAGTTCAGAAATTACAGACATCACAACCTAAATATTACGTTCCAAATAACTTGACACCCCGAATGTACAGGAACCTTTCAACGTACGGCTCATCTTAAGCTGGCGTTTGAACTTTATCGTATAGGTATAATAGATAGGTCTGTAGTCGGACCTCTCCAAAAGACTGATTTTTCAAACGATAAAATACAGTTTTTTCTATTACGATAAGCACAACTTCCCTACGTATATTTTTCATAACATGCAATGCTCTAATCAGTCTAATCTATACCTATAACAGGTTGCAGAAGGCGGGTAGGGAAGCGCGAGGGGTACGACGCTTACATTTATCTATTTATACTTATAATAAAACTGTAACAGGTCCAATTCTGTACATTGCAGATATTTTGAAAATATGTTTTGAGAGCAATCTGTAGCTGATACTGATGCAAAAACTGTTTTTTTTTTTCTGGCTGTCTGTCTGTATCCCGGCCTCACATCACTCCAAAACTACTGAATGGATTTGAATGAAACTTAGCACGATTTGAGTTCATACTACGAAGAAGGACATACGATACTTTTATCCCGAAATTCAGTACGGTTCTCTTGGGAAAGGGGATGAAAGTCAAAATGTACATTTAGTTGTAATTTATTAACGCGTAGTCCGATTTCAATCATTCTTTTTGGGTTACAATAGTGGTTATTTAATTATTTTCCCGTAAATACTTCAGTCCTAAGTTTTGCAGTTCAGAAATTACAGATATCACAAACTAAATATTTCGTTTTAAATAACTTGGACCGCGGAATGTTGAGAAACCCTTGAACGTACGGCTCATCTTAAGCCCACAGGCAGCCCGGAACCCACGGGAAGCCCGACACCCCACGGACAGACCGGCATCCCACGGGCAGCCCGGCGCCCCACGGGCAGCACGGCACCCTTATTTAGTTTTGCAAGCTTGCTACGATAAAACTCTAAAATGTGATACATTTAAAGCAGTGATAGCTCAGTGGCTTTGGCTATGGACTGCCGCGCAGCAGGTCCATGGTTCGAATCCCACCGCTGGCTTGAGCTTCACCGCATGGTGGAAGGGCATTTTTGCTAATGCCCGCCTGGCTAGCGACCACCCTCCAGTGGAAAATCTGTCGCCAAGCACCTAACGGTGTGTTCCGGCAGCTGTCCTTGAGAGCCAGTAATTCTAGGTTAAGCCTGTTAACACCTACGACCACATCGTCACTTACCATCAGGTGAGATTGTGGTCAAAGGCTTACCTATCAGCAATAAAAAAAAAAAAAAAAAAAACATTCATCACAATCAGTTTTTTAAACTACATAATTATCTTTCTTTTGACGGATACATTTCGGAGACTGCGCAATGAAAGTACACAATGTAGTCTTCGGTTTTCTCGATTGTTACACTTTGTAATTAAACAACTTTAAACGGTTTAAATCGCGTATATTTATCATTATTTTTGTCCCGACGTTTCAAACACTTTGTAGTGATCGTGGTCACGGGGTGACTGTCGGGACAAAAATAATGATAAATATACGTGATTTAATCCGTTTAAAATTGGAAGTGCACAACTTTAGTAGATTGTTATACAAGGGTCGAAAGAAATTGATAACTTTCACCCGCGGTCAGCTCTCTACTTTTCATATCGAAATGAAAAAAAGTAAATAAAGTAGCTTTTCTAAAAATTATTCATTGATAAAATAACATACTTACTAAAAATTTATTGAGAGGTTTGAACTATTTGTGAAATTTTACGTAAAATTTTGTTTGGAATATTTACGGGCGGCTATAGCCCGAATAGGAATCTCTCTGCTTTTCACTACTAATATAAGGAATAAAGATATAAATATAGTATGTTTTTTTATATTATTTATTTTGATTTTAATAACATGAGCAGTATATTTTTAAAATTAATGCGGCTATAGTCCAAGTAGGAATCGATGACTTACATCCGTGTTGAACACTCTACTTTTCATTTCAAATATGAGGAAAGTAAAAAAAATAGTAGTTTTTCTAAATATTTACTAAAAATAATAAATATGAGTAGAAGATACAAAGATACACTAGGAGTTAGAACAATGAAATTTAGGGAAAGTTTTAATTTTTTTTTTACCTTCACTTTCTACCTTATATTTAGTTACTACCCTGCCAAACATAGTTGTTATTAATTGTTTTACAACAACAGAATATTTAACAACGAAAAATCTTAGACATATAACTTTGTTTACACCAATGTTTTTCCCGGCCTTAGGTGGGAAGGAGCGTCTCCCACCCGCTACTCAGATCAACCAAATACTACCTTCCGAGAATGAGAAATAAAAAAAAAATCGATCTACCGTCAAACAAACCGCCGTTTTAAAATCGAAATTCTAAAGAAACGCACAAGGTACTTTGCTTCATAATTCATTGTGCGAACCGGAAAAGAACCCTCTGAGTTACTTAACTACTGTCTTCTGGAAAATACAACCCGGGAGTTTTGAAATCCAAAGTAGAAAGCTCCATTCTGAGCTATGGTTTACTATAAGAGTGCTTCACCGCAGACCACAGTGTTGCTTAATATGAGATAAACAGTGCACAAATGTGAATAATTAGTGTGCAGGTACGGCAATCGCGAACGAAGTCGCGGGTACAGCTAGTTAATAAAAATAAAATAATATAATAAATAACACAAAATATTATTGGTACGGAACCATTCGTGCGCGAGTCCCACACGCACTTGGCCGTTTTTTTTTTAAATTCTGTTTTTGGTTTGATGTTTTGTCAATTATTGATCATGTTACTCCCGTAAATCTCACATCCTGCTAATAGCTAATTACTTTAACTAGGACTTGTTACTGCGTAGAAAAGCAAGTTTAATCTTAGTAGTACTCTGGCTTCTTCTGAAGAAGACGAAGCCAGAAGACTAATGCAAGGACCAACTTTGGCATTAGAAGTGGAGTTGTTGTGTACCGAGCGAAGCCGTAGGTAACAGCAAGTGTTTGAAGATGAACCTTTAATTATACAAAGCACGGAATACTTTCAAACCTCAAGAATTTGTCGGAGGCTCGAATATTTAATATTTTCGATCTCCCTTCAGAATTATTTCAATAAGTTTCAGTGAAAGGCGAAAATATGCTGAACCCTCTCGAAATCAAAAAGTTTCTGTAAATCTTAAAAATCGTTTGAATACTTCATCTTTGGGAATATTCAAAGGATAAGAACTCTGTTTAATTAAAATTTTTAGATATTTATACCTTTTCAAAAGGAATGTGACTTTTTGACTGAAAGAGATGGAATTTAATAAATTCGACGACCTTTTTGAGAACTTGAACTGCGGGTACTTACAATCTTATATAAAAATGTTGTTATTTAAAATATTAGAACAATCCATACCAGCTTTTAGATCGGGGACACTCTGTGTGTAAAAAAAATCAACAAACAGCAAATTGCAAGTCAGGCCTCGCGATTTTATGGTCCCGCATTCTAACAGCCCTGTACTGTACTGTATCAGCCGGATTTTCGTGACATTGGACGATGATTAAAGAACGATCGGAAAAAAATTAGTTATGACTCATTGTCATGTTAGCTCAATTGTATAGAGCATACCCCGGCTAAAGGGGTGGATGGACGCGGGCTCGAATTGTAACCGTCTAGACCCTACCTACCATAAAAAAAAGGTTAACGCGACTAATATCTAAAAAAAATTCTTAACACACATGCAAGTAATAAATTTCTCTAAGTGGTCACGTTACATTTTTTTTTTCAAATAAATTAATACCAAAGACGTGTATTTTTTTTGTGCCATTGAAATTTTGGGAACGTTCGAAGAATTTGAGTTAAGTGCTTGGGACATTTGGTAAGATAAAGAAACTGTTGGGACGTTATTGTTTCAAGATCGTAAAATTTTGAATCGTTAGAGATAAGGGGCTGAAATTCTTAGGAGTCAAGGGTACTTTTGTCCTCATAAACAAGTGGTCCTTTCAACACGTGAACATACATTGGGTTTAATTTTTTTGTCGCGTTGAAGTGAGAAACGAATGCTTAGTAAGAGTGAGGGAGACAAATATGTTAGGAAAGAGAGGGAATACAGCGGTACCTGCTCAAAGGAACTAGACTATGTTTAAAGGTTTGTTCAGTGGTTCGCGAACGTTTGACTGGCCAAGTAGTGTGTAGAATTATTGTTTTCTTGACAAAAAGTCACCCGCGCGTGTGTTCATCTCAAGCTGGTTCCTGTCGCCGAATAAAAGCTAAGTACTTAGGACTTAACTAACGTTACATAAGAAGTTAATTTACATAAATTCATTATTTGATTTAAAAAGGAACAATAACTATTAAATTTTTCATTAAACTAGTAGAGATGTCTCAAATAATTAAATCTACAAGTTACATCTTTAATTCTTTAATATATCTGGTAGTTTAAACGCTTTTGATTATTTATATTAAATACACAATTTTAATTAAATATTCTAACTATAATTTTATTGATAATTTATGTACATTCTGAGAATATTAAATTCAACTTGAACGATAACAATATGTTTAGTTATTATTTCTTGAACTACATTTTATTTCAGTAAATATTCAAATATTTTATTATTAATTAAATAATTGATAATAATTTATGAAGTATAAATTTTAGAACGCTAACTGAATTGTAATTGACATTTATTTACTAATTCTTTTGAAAGGGATTTAATTGATTTAAAATATTAAATGATTAATTGATGATGAGCGGTTAGATATTCAGCAAGATTGAAAAATACAGGTTGGATTTCCGTCAGGGATAGAATATATTGCAGAGATTAACTGTTATCTAATTGTTTCATGTTTTATATGAATGTGTTATTTTTTTGTGTGACTTTTAGGTTGATTTTACATTGGCTTCATCTGTATGATTGAAATTTAAATTAAATAAATAAAGATCTTTATTTAAGCGTGAATAGCATTGCAGAGGTATAGGAAAATTAGACAATAAATTTTGTCTAAGCATACTTTATTTGACTGATCAAGATGAAAATGACATTACGAACATGAGAGTATAATTATTTGTTCTTTTAAAACACAAAATTATGGTTTTGTTTCATAAGAACTTTTGTTGCAAATATTTGGCGAGCAAATGCGTAAATTTAATATTTTGCACGGACTTTAACTTTCAATAACACACTTGCCACTAGGCATACAAAGATATTCAATTGATCGAGTTGGCTCTAATTGCGCTATACGTAACACACCTATATATTATATGTATGCTTCCCTTTTCGAGTCAGGCACTTTGAGATCACCAAAAGGTTAGGGTGACTATAAATTTCTTAATTTTATGTCAAAATGGTGCGTTCATTGTTGTCACTCACTCAAAAAGGAGAATTTATCTGTATCTAAGTATAAAATATCGATTGGTAATCTAGACAGGGAACAAAGAGAGTGTTCTTATGTTTCATTATCAATTGATATATCTTTTTAATTAAAGATCATATTACTAAATTTGATCTAGCTCTAATGAAGATAAATTAAATACGGAGCTTAAAACTAAAAGGCCCGACTCGATCTCATGGAACAAAGCCGCACGTGTAAAAGTGACGGCTTGAGCTCAAAGTAACAATGACAATAAACGAGCTCGTACCCTAAAGGTATTCTATAAATAATTCTGAAGGGTAAACTTTATATTGTAATTTTATCACTTGACTTTATTTATCAGGGAACATTTGGGCAGATCAGTATCGGCCGATCGGAGACCTGGTCAAAATATACCCTAACACTTTTATATTATATGAAAAGAATATAAGTCTTTTATGGCCATTTTTTAGCGATATTCGCTCATCAAGGAGTTTTCAGCGTGATAGCCAAGTAACGCTGCTTCGTGGGATCTACACTCAGGGTATACACTTTGTCCAGATAGAGAAAGCCATGCATACTGGCAGTTCCAAACATTAGAAACAAATTTGACACATATAAACACATACACAGCAAATAATATGTCATGAATGCTTTCAAGCTTCTCTGCACGAAGTTGTAGCAAATTTATATGCTTAATAGAACTTAGTTAATTAAGGCACTGCGTACATAAGAAATTACAAAAGCGTAATATAGTATTAGCGAAGCGTAATACAAAGGGTTTTATGAAACAAAACACATATGATGAGTTCACATTTACTTTTGTTATGGTGGAACCATTTTCATAACTTCTAAGTATGACATATTGACCATACATGACGAGACATTATTCTTTTTTACAAAACTAACGTATTTACTTAATTATGTGAAACTATAATTTAATCTTAACGTAATTGAAGGACAGTATATTTGTACAATTTTATTACAAAAGTTTTAGGTAGTTAGGAACTTCATTTGAACACGTTAGAATTTATTTTTCTCTCTACAGGACTCTTCAATCCAGTCCGACCATAGGGAAAGCAGGGATTCCTGAATTACCTGAAATACAGAAAGGTTTGATGCATGTTCAGCCAGCCGTATGAGTGATGCCTAAACTAGTTCTAGGTTCTTTACTTTGAATATTTTATGGATTCTATTTCATGTATGTATTTGTTTGTTGTTTTCTTGCAGCATTGTGTAAAAGTTTACATTACGTAAAATAATTTTTACATTCGCTATTACATCAGGAAAAGTAAATTTAGGTATTACGTTTTAACGATCCGCGGATTTATGTCTTATAATAGTGATTAAATAAAATAGGTATAATTTTAAAATATTAAATTCAAATAATAGTACAATAACGCTAGACGATCACAAGAAAAAAAAAACAGTAGCATTAAATTGTAGGATTCATTTATTTTGAACTAAAACTTTATACAAAATAAATTGAGTCTGATAATTTTAATTTATCAATTCAATTTCTCACATCTAATAATAGGTTATTATCAGGAGGTAAAGGGGGGTTACTCACAGAATCCCGCACATGACTTAAAAAAATTTAGGCGCAAATTGTGATTTTGTAATAGATTTTGTAATAGACCTAATAAAAAGATAAAGAAAATACACCACACCCCTACCAATTTTTATTTATATATAGTGCGATAAAATTGTTATTTAATTTTAACGATTTTCTTAAAGAAGGAAGGTTCTTAAAACGATGTGTATTTTTAAGATTTTATCCGTTTTCAAAAACGGAGGAGGTTCATAAATCGTCTGTATTTTTTTAATGTTTGTTACCTCCTTACTTTTTACTGGGTGAACTGATTTTGATAACTATTTTTTTTATTTAAAAGCTGATGCTTGTCGTATTTCAGTAAAATTGGTTAAGCCGTTATTGAGTTACACTCCAATAACTGAAAAATATTTTCCCATCTTGATGATATAGTCGTTGACAGGGAATGAAAATCGATCCCGTAAGTAGCAATTTTTGTATCGCTGATGTGCTAGTCCTTTATCACTGTCTCACCTGATGGTTTTTGATTATGTGGTGTTAATAGATATAACCTAAGATTACTCACTCCCAATATTATCTGCTGGGACATCGTTAAGTGCCTGTCGAGCCGATCTTTTAGTTCAATGTGTAGGTAGCACTCGCTACATAGACTCCCAGAGAACCAAGTTCAAAAAAATATAACATCAAATTGATGGAAACAAATTTCAATGGTCTTCAGAGTAATTTGATTTTGACCTGACTTCCCCATGACTGTAGTAATGTTGCGTCAGACAAACGTCCAGAAACAATCACTAGACCTACGGAGCACATATAATATGCTGTATAAAAAAAAAGGCATCATACTGTTCAACCATAACACGCTTCAACAAAGCTAGGGGCCTGTTTCAGAATGTTCGAATGAGTTAAGGTCATACTACCCAGAACATATTAATAAACAAAACACTACCTTTGCGTTTCACAGTCTTCGATTTAGCCTATCCATCGGTTAAAGCTTCAAACGCGCTGCATGTTAACTGTCATTTTTATCATTCAGTTATTTTATGTGTTTATTCCGAAACTTTATTAGGACATACTGAAACGGGCCCTAGGTTTATGAATATTTTGTCTCTTCGTTGTTATTAAATGAACGTCTATCTTCTTTTGTTTGGCTCTCCGATATATTTACATCTATTTAAATATACGAAACAAACAGTAGGTATTGCCAATCTGTATTCGTGACATTGAAATTCAAATTTGTATTTTTGCATACGAAGGTTTATTTCAAAAAACATTGCGTGCATGCTCCCAATTAACATATTATGTGTCATTGTAAAAGTGGTGTAACTCCGTATTTTTAAAAATTATAATTTTTTTGTATGATGGTATTACATTAAATCATATCTATCAATGTATAAGGGAAGTATTTCCAACAAATACACCATTAAGTCATAAATATTGTTACTACTTTACATAAGAACAAAAATTTACAAAAACTTCATCGGTATGTTCCAGCAGCTGTCTTTGAGAGTCAGTAATTCTTGGTTTGCATGAACAACATCTTCTCACTATTTACCATAATGTGAAATAGTTCACTACTTTTTTAAAAATATTTTTATGTTTGCAATAAAGCATGATTACATTACAAAATTACAAATTTGCGAGAGGAAACATTTAAGTCATGTGCGGGATTCGAACCCGCGTCCATCCACCCCTTTAGCCGGAGTATGCTCTAATCCAGTTGAGCTAACATGACAATGAGTCATAACTCAATTTTTTCCTATCGTTCTTTTACCATCGTATTGGGATGGAGCGACATCTATTGTTCAAATTAAGTTGTACTAAAAACAAGATTACTTTTGCAATTATCTTTAAACTTGTAAATGATGAGGCAACCCTATAATTTTAATATTTTTATTTTTCCAATAACGCATACTCTGCGGCATTACATTTAAAATTTACGAGGGAACATTATTTTTTTTTAGTTCACTACTGCTCTGTGCGGTAGTGCAAAACGATAGTCCAATGAAAAAAGTTTCTGATAACGTATATTTTTAATCTAATTTTATTGGTGACTTTTAAGTAAACATTTAGTTTATGCCAGTCCCACCACAACCTTATAACAATAAACTATTACTACAATACAATACTACAATTAGTGATGATATAGTGACTTTGCAAGGACCCAAAATTTCATAAATTATACAGGCTTAAAGTTTTTTTTTAATTCTCATATAAATGATATTTTTTTATTTTATTTTATTTATTTAAAAACAGTCAATGTGGCTAACAGACTGAATCCAAAACACCATCAAGTCAATTAATAATACAGAGATAATATATAACGTAGGTAATTAATATATAATATTATGAAGAATAAATGCAAGTACAGATAAGTTAGACCAAATTATATTACATTATAATAATAGAAATAAAAAAATAAAATTCAAATAACATAAATGCAAAAGAAATCACATTGAAACAAAATTATTAGAAATCAAATTACATTAATATATTGCCGATGAAAACACAATTCTACTAATTAACAAGTGTGTAATGGTAGTGATTACCGCTGATGCGCCATTGAAACCCGAACCTTTAGGCACGGTAATATTATCTATAAATATTACCGTGCTTTAGGTCTTAAAGGAGCCGAGGACGGTAATCATCAATACACACGTGTATCATATGACGTTTTTCAATGAAGAAAATAGTACTAAAAATCTTTTTATTTTGTATATAAAATTAATTTAACTAACCTTATTAGCCTGATATTGGTTACCTGGAGCGTCTCTTATACATTTTTCAATACCGTCAGACGATAAAACCTTTCATTTCTTGCTTCTAAAGCCATCGGATTTCTTTTGATAAGCTGACATATTAGAGTATGTTTTTAAGTCCACTTCATGCTTTGTTCGGACCATAGAGATATAAAATACTAATTAGAGTGGCAGCCATGTCAGTTTTCTTAGAAAACGAGCGTAGCCAGTTCAACACATAAATGATACTTGACATTACATCTTTATTGTTCACTACAAATAATCCGATTCCCTGATTAGTCCCATTTTTACCCAATTGAAACGTTTAATAAGCCAATTAATAACAGTTGAATATACACCTTATCTAAAGAGCGGTAAGATTGTGAACCTTGTCAAGCTATCTCTTTCAGTCAGCGAGACAGATATATGGTGATTCCCCTAATATCTGGTGAAAGTTGCCAGTCGACAATATCTGTAGAGTAATTGTGCAGTCTCTCAGTCAAGTATGATTCAATTTTAAAATCGTTCCTTGGTAAAATCTGAGCATAGATAATTGAAAAATAGTTTACAAATAACAGCACGAAAAATGATTACGGGAAAAGATTTATTGTGATAGCTAGTAAAATTTTAGCCTTTTTTATTTATTTATTCGGAACAAAAAGTGGTATCCTAGCTAGTGATGCAGTACACTTTTATCGATAAATTTTTCCATCGACTAAAAACGATTTATAGACACAACCTTCAGCAGTGAAGATGCTGAATAAGAAAATAACGATAAAAATAAAATAAAGCTATTACTGCGAAGCACAGCTTAATTTCGATATAATATGTTATAGGCTTGCTTATTTCTAGTAAAATTATTACAAACACATGAAATTCGTAATGAAATAAGAGATAAGCACAGATAGGGATTCACAAAAATAAAAGACGAGGTTAAGGTCGAAATCATGGTACATATAACAAGAGGTAAATTGCAGATGAGTTCAAGTAAATGTTGTCAGTCAATGTAAATTGTCAAGACAAATTTTACCACGTAGAATCTAACTATACTTTTAATATTTGTTTTGATATTATTATAGCGGTCGACGCCGCAGGTTAGCGCAAAATTAAGGTGATATAAAAAAGTGCCTTATTATAGTGGGTGGGTGCGGAAGTACAGCCTACTGGTGATATATTCGTGTCAAATAAAGGGCTTTGTGCCAATTCACTCTGCTAACCTTGACATAAGTGAGATCATTTGCATAGCACATTGAGGGCTTTTACTTGCGAAAACTTTACATTTCTCAACATAATAATACAATCAAGCCATTTTTATGTGAGATTTAAATCTTTTTATGAAATCTGAAACCAAGTGAAATAACAATTTCATGTGTATAGGAAAAAAGTGTTAAAATAAATTTAACCGATAAGATATTTAAAGTATCTAAAATAAATTTTTTGCTTATAAATAATTTCCGTTATAGTAGAGAAATACATTTTTATTCTAGTTAGCCAATGATAGTTGAAATGGCAAATTTCTAGAATATTAAAAGGTAAATTCTATGGTAACATTCAACCTGTGATGCCCAATAAACTCTGGTTCTCAATATTCCAAAACGCTGATAAAGTGACAACCTCTACAATATGCCGTCCGAGTCAAAACTATTCCTGTAACCCAGTCTTCCTGGCCAAACTTATAACTCCCTCTGTGAATGTGGTTTGGACGAAGGAAATGTGAAACACATATTTTTGTGTTATCCCAAAATAAACTCTTCTCTCTACAATATTATCCCTATAGATATCCCTCGTCCTTTCTCCCTCAAATGTATCCTGTCCTTAGTATTTAGTCCATATTCAAAGAAAGCTGTAAATTAACTGTTCTTATACTAAATGACTTAACCAAAAGTTGTTCCCAGGTGTTCTATATTTCCCCTATGTATAATGAATTTGTGTGTGTGTGTGTGTGTGTGTGTGTGTGTGTGTGTGTGTGTGTGAGGGTGCGTGTGTGTGTGTGCAAATTTGGCTTAGACATAACTCGTTAAAACTAAAAAATCTACTCCGTTTGATGATCCATATAACTAAGTGACATTGGTGAAATTGTGGTGGTGCCCACAGAAGCCACAAAACAAGAGTTGAATTCTTAACCTTGAAAAATTGCGTATTCTTGAAAATATTTGCATAATTTGTTAATTTAATTGATGTTAACCATCTGACCTATACGTGCATTTTTACGTCCAGTAAAAAGTTCTATATGCGATAAAAGCAGTGGGACAGATGGTGCTTGCTTTCGTAGGTCTAACGGGAAAGCTCCAAATCAGAGATTGGAATGAGGTGACATTTAGTGACTAACACTTTATCGATAAAATTTGACGATAAAAAAAATCATGAATCACTATATGTCATATTGCACCGACTTTGATCATCAGCGAAATATAAAACATTTAGGAACAATTTATTAAGTTTTCCGGTGATAGGATATTCCTACTTTCTTTACATTCGTGACATCGCTATTAAATCTGCAACTTATAACAGCACAACGCGGCATTTCAATATAAAATGACGGAGATGCATGCGGCGCATTAGCTGCGGGTCGACTGTCAGTAGCATTATAGTCCGTTGACGTAAATACTCCTGTTTAGGAGTATGCTAGGCTCGCCTGCCACGCCCCCTTCACCTTTCTATTGCTTTCTCTTTTCTGTGGTTCGGACTATACATTTTAACATTGACAATGGCGGGAAAAAATAAATCAGTTTTCCTGCATCTTCGCGCATGGCGATATGCCATAGACTAAAGAACGAGGTTTCTTTTTTTTTTCTCTTCGCGCATAGCGTTTTAGCCACGTACAAAATGGGGACTTCAAAGTTTTCTTTATTACAGTGAAAATGAAGGTTATATTTAAGAAAATGTTTTATTTATTAAACGCGTACAAGTTGAAATTATCTATTTAAAAATGAATTTGAATGAAATGAGCAAACCATGGGCACTTTAATTTATTTGTTCAATTGAACACGATCTATTTTGTATCGAAACTTTTTAAGAACGAAGGAACACAACCAATAATATAAAAAAAACTCTTTAAATCACATGTGAATAATAGCAATGAAAAGCCACAGTTTGATTACAGGTGTGATTATGTGCCTGATTGCGATGAATAGAGCTATTTCATGAACAAGCAAGTTAAAAAAAATTAAACCTATATTTTCCCTTCGCACTTTTAATATTTTTTGATTTATTTGATGAAAAGCGATTACAATAAGATAAGAATAAATTAGTTTTCTTTTTAACGGCATTATGCCTTTATTGACAAAATACTACGAACTATAAACAACACTACAGCAACTACAATTTAGACATACTAAAAACTTGGGTAAAATACTTTCGTTTGTCTATCCGGTAGATGTAGGCCTTTTTTCCTCTACAGTAGAATTTCTCAACGATTCACATAAAAAATGTTGAGCAGGTTTACAGAGCCAGTAGTGATAAAAGTACCTGCTCTAAAACCTACGTAAGCACAACGTAGTGATTTATTTGTTCTGTATTGAGAAGCGCTCATAGCGAAGATTGCTGTGCCGCGCTTCCATGCGACGGAGGGCACGTTAAAGTGACAACGCCAGTCCTGGGTGTTGTCTTACGATGACTGTCGTTACAGCATGGTGGTATGGTGTTTTGAGAACGCCCGCCTGGCCAACAGCCTCCAGGTTCTAGGTTAGCCTGAACAACATATTCGACTACATCATCACTTACCATCAGATGAGATAGTGGCTAGCCTATCAGCTACTTAAAAAAACGAATATAGGTCAGTATTATTATGAAATTCCAACGAAAGCAAAAATTCAAGAGATTAAACAATAAGTAGGTAATAAATAAATGTAATAACACCCGGTGGAGTGCTGGGCTAAAATTTGGGCTAAAATGTCACCCCCCCCCCCTGCTACCTGGGTGTGTCGTAAGAGGCGACTAAGGAAATAATACTGGAAGTTAGGGTGATCCCCTCCTTGATCTTGATTGACTGACTTGAAATTATCTTGATATCTGTTCCTGAAAGCCGCTGATGCGCCTTTTTAGAAACAGATATCTTAAACTGCGTTCCCCGAGACGATTTCCAACCGTGAGGATATTGGCAAAGAAGCTGTGTTCAGCAGTGGACCATCCGGATGATACAACAAAGTAAACAATAGGAACGTAAGGATAACTGAGCTTTGACTAACTTACTCCGATAGATTAAGGCGAACATGTCTCGGATTTAGAGATGAATGGTCGCAAGTTCGAATCACGTCCGTGGTAAAAAAAATCCTGTCGTTATAATTTTGTAAGCTATTCGCTTCGCAGGCGTTAATGTAAAAAAAAAATATGTTAGAATCTCTTATAAACCCTCTTATAACACAGTGACCATTTAGTAGGTAATAATAACATATTATTTTGAACCTAATTTCTGTACTAAACATATATAAATGCGAAAGTGTATAGCCACCCGGAAGCAAGTGGCGGGAGTGAGAGGCACACTCGCGTCGCCACCGTACCGGCACGAACGCTACGCCGGGCATGACCGAGACCACCCGCTGAGAAATTATATAGAACTTTAAATAGTAGAGGAGACGTGGGAGGTCGACCTTCACCCATCTGATAACTTTATGAGACATATTTTTTATCAAATATAATTTATTAACCAACATGCCTATGGCCGTATTCCACTTGACGTCAATAAGATTATTTTCGATTATTTCGATCACATTTTGCGTCTATGGTACATATAATTAGATACATTTAATATCACCATAGATACAAAATGTTGTTAAAATTATCGAAAATAACGTTATTGGCGTCAAGTGGAACAGGGTCCATGATAACATCAAAAATAGGTATAAAAACGTTTCGATAGGTGATCGAAACGTTTTCATAGCTATTTTTGATGGAATTAATTTTAATCAAGTTTCTTTCATCACTTTCACTCTTTTCATAACCGAATGAATTTCATATCAACTGATAGTTTTTAACACACAGTGTATGCCTAGGTAGGCTTGCCTACTTATTTATGTGCATGGATACCTTGTAATTGAATATACGTAACTACACCGATCTATTAACCAATCGATATTGATATCAAAACAAAGATATTTAAATTACATAACCATCGTATTAGCTTGCCCGCAAAAAATTGTACATGAAATAAAAATATATAAAAAATATTCAATTAAAAATGGTTATGAAATCTTTCGAAATTTGATAAAAATATGTCTCAAGTTATCTGATGGGTGAAGGTCAATCTTCACCGGCTCCTAGACTAAAATTATATTTCAACTTCAAAATACGAACGGAATCACTGCACGGTCGAACTGCCAATTTGGAGCTGTTAATTGGATGTAGTTGTTTGTAGAGTTGTTGAATGGTTTGTATATATTGTATATACTGTATATTGATAAGAGTAATATGAAACTATTAATAATTGCATAGTAACTTATTAATTATATTTTTTATTTTTTAATTCACATTTATTTCAGATAATCAATCCATGTAAGTAAACAGAAAAAAAATAAATAAAATAAAATAAACAGAATAATGTTAGTTTTATACCTAATATATATATACAATTTAGATTCTAAATTAATATTTCATTACAAAAAAAAGAAAACATCAAAATTATTTTATATGAAATATATTATTTATATTTATATAAGCTTATGATTATACTATCGTAGCCTATTAAGTACATGAGAGAAGTTTGAATAAATGATATTTTATGTTCCAAAACTCGTAATTTCCATGATCTACTAAAAACAACTCACCTAGCTACAAAATTATGAAAATTTTCTAGTCAAGTATGAATCTAAACAAAATATTACTGCGCGTAAAAAGCTGCGTAAAGCGCTCGTAGCAAAGTTTGCTTAGCCGTTCTTAACCGATCAGCAAAGTTAAACAGCATCCGCCGCGGTCATGACTTGGATGGGTGACCGCTAGTGACATTACTACTGAGCGCTTCCGTGCTTCGGACGCACGTTAAGCTGACGGTCCCGGTTGTAGTCTTAGGATAGCAGTCGTTATAGCATGGTGGTAGGGCATTTTGCGAATGCCGTGGTGTGTAATGGTGTGTTCCGGCAGCTGTCCTTGAGAGCCAGTAATTCTTGGTTAGCCTGAACAACATTTTTTTATCACATCATCACTTACCATCAGGTGAGATAGTGGTCAAAGGCTAGTCTATCAGGCATAGATATCTGTCTTCTCTTCTCAACCTATTTTCAGTCAACTTATCTTAGCTCAACCATTAATCAAGACGTTCAGCAGGTACCACGTGAATCATGCTCAAATTATATTAATACCTTAAGTGATATTGATATAATTCCAGAAGATTTATACAAATTACTCAAATCTTTAGATTTAACAAAAGGGGCCGGACCAGATAAGATAACACCACTTTTTATCCTAAAATGTTCTAATTCACTGACGAAACCTCTTACAATATTGTTTAACCGATCTTTACAAGACGGTATATTTCCCAAAATTTGGAAGTCTGTCTTTATAACTCCTATATATAAAAGTGGTAATAGAAATGACATACATAATTATAGACCAATCTCGAAGATATGCATCTTTGCTAAAGTATTCGAGCGAATAGTCTATACTCAAGTATATAATGCTTTTTCCGCTACCTTTATTTCTGAGCAACATGGATTTCTGAGAAATCGTTCTACAACTTCTAACTTGTTATTGTTCAACGATTATACAACCGAATGTATGGATTCGGGTGGGCAAGTCGATTGTATTTTTACTGATTACAGCAAATGTTTTGATCGCATAGACCATACTATACTATTACAAAAACTTTATTATGCTGGTATCCATGGCAATTTATATAGGTGGTTTTCCTCTTACATTGTAAACAGATCTCAAGCAGTTGTTCTTAATGGATACTCCTCTACGTGGAATGACGTACCCTCCGGGGTACCTCAAGGCTCTCTATTAGGCCCACTATTATTCAACATATTCATTAATGACATAAGTTCGTGTTTTGTACATAGTAAATTTCTTCTATATGCAGATGACATGAAGATTTTTAAACAAATCCATTACATGAATGATTGCCATCTCTTACAGGAGGACTTAAATAGGTTCGAAGAATATTGTCACCTAAACAAGTTGGATCTGAATGTTTCAAAATGTCACTCTGTAATCTTTACACGTAAAACAGTAATAACAGAATTTAAATATAAGGTAAAAGGACAAGAGCTAGAAATATTGGCCGAAACACGTGACTTAGGCATAACTCAAGACTCAAAGTTAACTTATGAGAAACATATCGATAAAATCGTTACTAAAGCCAACATGTCTATGGGTGTGCACGACTATGCAAACTTTTGATAATCTTGTATTTCTTTTTATTCATAATATTGTCATTTGTTTTTGGTTGCTTAGTTACGAAATAATATACGAAAATTTTCTATTGAACCAAAAGCACGTTTTATTTTTTAGCTTTACGAATGGTCAAATAGTGGTCCTTCTACCATAGAATTTAAACCAGTTATATGGATAACAGTGTATATAGTGTATATGTGTTATTTAGTTTTCAGTTATTTTATTTTTGATATACCTACGTAATGGTTGTAACACGTAGCCAATCTCGTTTAATACCACCCTCAGCTACCAACACTGATTTCCAATCAGCAGACCCAGGTCAGCCCGAAAGTTCTGGTTTATTAGTAAGCGAAGTGCCAATGGCAAGTGATGTACCCACGGTGGACGCTGGCGCTGTGCTCAACCCCACGCGGACGCACTCAATTACATCACGCACGAGCCGCTCTTCAGCGACGGTCGCTGCAAGGAGACTTGCAGCAGAGGCACAGCACGCCCGTAACCTCGCACGAATGGAGTTGGCTGCTCATGAAGTACAGTTAAAAGCGGAGTTGGCTGCTAAAAGGTTGCAGCTCGAAAAAAACACTGCTGAATTGGAACACCAGGCTGAACTGGCTGCTATTGAAATCGAAATCAGTGAACACGGCACCCGAAGCGGTCGAAGTAGGGATAGTATTAGAGACTGGTTGTACACAGGTAACAAAAGTATCGTTCTGCCCAACAATTATAACCACGACATTTTACAAAATGAAAAACAGAACAAACAATGTAACCGAGTAGCTGTTACACAACAAACTAATATAACTAATATTCCACGGACAGTACTTGACCCTAATATTAAAAATATCAACTTTTCACAGGCTTGTTCTAACGATGTCCGTAATGATGCCCCGGGAACAGAACAGCCGTTGACGTCACAGAACAGCCTTCAGCGAGACGACTACGATTTGGTGCCATCTTCAATCCCTCAGCGGCGAGAAGACGTGGACCCAGTGCACCAGCTTGTCTCTGCCTTTGATCGTTTAGTAACCAAAATTCACCCTACTAATAGCAACCGGCAGAGACTTAACATCAACCTTCCAACGTTTGACGGTAAATCGCCACTGGACTGGTTAGTTTTCAAAAGAACTTATATTGATTCAGCAGATACGTTCACGACCTCTGAAAATCTGGCTCGTCTTAGCATGACTTTAAAAGGAGCTGCACGTGAAGCGGTTAACGTACTATTAGCCACGACTCTGCAATCCAATGATATAATAGATGAATTGGATCGGCGTTTTGGCCGTCCAGAACAAATTGTTTTGCGAGAGGTCGCGGCAATTCGCGCTCTACCAAGAGTCAATAATGAAATGAAGGAATTGTCAGTTTTTTCCTCTCGTGTACGTAATTGTGTAGAAGTAGTAAAATTGTTGAAAGAAACCGACTACCTACATTCCCCAGAATTGTTTTCGGTGCTAATTAACAAGTTGCCCCTATTGTTACGCACAAGGTGGATCGACTATGCAGCAGCGCATACCACCTACGGTCATACGTCCAGTAGCGCGAGGGTTGAGATGCTGTCCGAGTTCCTAGCACGTGAGGTTGATTTACACGTAAGGTTCGGCGATATGACTGAGAATATTAGTAGCATGCCGCGGGAACGTGCTCATGCTGTATCAGAATCACATTCAGTTCCGATTGAGCAGTGCAACCCGGCACCTAAAACTAAAAAAAATGAACAAAACATTCCAAAAAATATTTCATGTCTTTGTTGTAAACAAACACATGACATATCAGGTTGTGACACTTTTAAGTCTATGACAGTAAGCGACAGATGGCAATTCATAAAAAAATATAAAGTCTGTTATCGTTGCCTAAAAAAAGGTCCACATGTTTTTAGGTTGTGTAACAAAAATAAAGAAAAGTGCGAAGTTGACGATTGTAATCGAAAACATCATAGCCTATTACATGATCCTAATTTTATTCCTACAACTATAGCTCACGTAGACGAAAATATACATTCCACTTCTAATACTCGTTCCCTTCAGGCTTCTGCTGCAACTGGTTCGAGCGCTTCGGGACATGATATGGCGAGAGAAGTAGCCGCGCACGCCAACACCACCACGACGTCAGATCCACTGAGCGTGTTGGATGTTAGCCCTACTCTTCGCCCCCTTTTGAAGATAGCTGCAGTGACAGTTTCAGGCCCTCTAGGAAGTGTAGACACTTTCGCGTTGTTGGATGACGGTTCTACATCCACCTTTATCGATTCTGAAATATCTACTCGTATCGGCGCTGACGGACCGGAAAGTCAAATATATTTAGATTGTGTTCGAGGCTTAAGTCGAGGGACAACCGTGAAGTACGTCAATTTTGAGATAAAAGGACGACACGCTAATGAAGTTTTCTCAGTACGTAGAGCGCGTTCAATCAGTAATTTGGGTATAGCATGCAAACAATCAGTTAGCCGCGATGTCATACGTACATATCCATATCTATTTGATATAGGTAGTCATTTGTGCTACGAAAATGTTACGCCTATGTTAATTATTGGGATTGATAATTGGCATCTGTCCATTGCGACTGCCACGAGGAAAGGGACTAAGTCGCAACCTGTGGCGATACAAACGGCATTAGGTTGGGTGCTTTTTGGCTTCGCGAGTAGCAAAACCAGACCGGTTGAAACAATATGCCATGTACAATTAACCGAATCTAACAAAATCGAACTTGACGAACTGATAAAGGCGCAATATAAGTTGGACGCGATAGGGATATCCAAGCACGAAGTGCGTAGTACTGATGATCAACGTGCGCTTGAAATCCTTGAACGTACGGCTCACCGACTTCGCGATGGTCATTTCGAAGTAGGTCTTCTATGGAAAGCAGATAATCCAGTGGTGCCAAATAGCTATCCGTTGGCGCTATCTAGGTTTAGGAGCCTCGAGGCTAAGATGTTGAGAGAACCTAATTATGCGGAACGATATCGAAACAATATCCGCGATAATTTGAACAAAGGTTATGCCGAGGAATGTACCGGTTTAATTCCGAAGGGTGTTTGTTGGTATCTGCCACACTTTGGAGTGACAAATCCCAACAAGCCAGGTAAGTTGCGTGTTGTGCATGACGCTGCGGCACGATCGCAAGGGGTCTCGTTGAACTCGATGCTATTGCCTGGGCCTGATTACTTGCAATCTTTGCTTGGAATTCTAATGCGTTTCAGGGAAGGAAGGATTGCCCTCACAGCTGATATTAAGGAAATGTTTCCACAAGTAAAAATTATACAGCAAGACAGAGATGCGCAACGATTCCTTTGGCGCGACGATCCTTCCGGCCCTATTAAGGTATACCGCATGTCCTCGATGATATTTGGCGCATGTTCAAGCCCATCGACAGCGATCTACATTATGAATCTCAACGCATCAGAGTTCCGGGAAGAATTCCCCGAGGCCGTAGAACTTATCAAAAGCAATATGTACATGGACGATTTCATCTGTAGCGTTGACGGTCTCAATGATGCAGCTCGTCTAGCTGCTGAAGTTGCGACGATACATACGCGCGGGGGATTCAAAATGCATGGCTGGATATCGAATAATCCACCAGCTTTGGCGCAGTTGCCTGCTGAATTACTATCTGGTGTGGTGACTGGCAAGGGAGTGGAGTTGTGTAAGGACGCTGTGAATCGTACACTAGGGCTTATTTGGCAACCTGCTCTTGACGAGCTAAAATTTAACTTTGGAGTATCATCTGATTCTTTAGCTCCAGTCACTAAGCGTCAAGCATTAACACAAGTTATGCGGATATACGATCCTTTGGGCATTTTAATGCCAGTCGTAATCAAGGGCCGCATCCTTTTCCAAAACTTGTGGCGTAAAGGTTTGGACTGGGATGAGAAGTTTAGTGAAGTTGATTGCAAGGTATGGCATGAATGGTTTGAGAGTTTGAAGTCAATTGCAGGAATACGCGTACCGCGACGGTATAATTTGCGAGATACAGATATTTCACATCGTGAGTTGCACTTGTTTTGCGATTCTAGTGAATCAGCGTACATCGCCGTTGCGTATTGGCGGATCATTGATATTCATGGTCAAGTAAATTTAGCTCTTGTTTGTAGTAGGGCTCGGGTCACTCCTCTAAAACCAATTTCCATACCACGTTTGGAACTGCAAGGAGCTTTAATAGCAACTCGTCTCGCAACGTTCATATCTGATTCTCATCGCCACAAACCACATCGACGCTACTTCTGGTGCGACTCCATGACTGTTCTAGGCTGGTTGCGTAGTGATGCTCGAAAATATAAGCCTTACGTTGCTAATCGTGTCGGAGAAATTCTAGAAAACTCTGCGTTGTCTGAATGGCATTGGATCCCCACTAACCTCAATGTCGCTGATGATGCGACACGTGTGAATCGTAGCATATTAACTATGGAGTCGCGCTGGATGTGTGGGCCCTCATTTCTGTTGTCTCCTTCGTCAGAATGGCCGAAGGAGATAGCAGGGCATGAGAAAATAGAAATACCAAAAGATGAAGAATTAAAGCCATCCGCACGTGTTATCAAATCATCACCATTGTCAAACCCATCGAATAATGACGCTAGTTGCAATTGTAATAATGTAGTAGAGTTGCCGCTACCAATTGCTGCTGATCCAACTCATTTCAGTTCATGGCTTAGGTTGGTAAGGGCAACTGCTAGAGCTCATCATTTTATTGCCGCATGCATCACCAGGGTGAAGAGTGTTTCTAATAACTTTATCCTTCCTCCACAAGGCTTTATGACATGCAATTCTTCCCCTTCCCTTCGACCACTTACGGCACAAATACTTGAATACGCGGAGGTCCACATATTACGAAAGAGCCAAGACACCACTTTTCGACAAGAAGTAGTGTGCCTACATCGTGGACGACCCATTCCACCGAAAAGCAGACTCATACGCCTTACTCCAGCCTTAAAATCAGATGGCCTATTATATGCACGAGGACGAGCCACCACCGTCGTGGACGTCACCACCAATACCCAGCCTATATTATTAGATGGAAAAGACCCAGCTGTACGTCTCCTCATCTCACATTTCCACAAGAAGTTCGCACATGCTAACACGGAAACGGTCATCAACGAACTACGGCAGCAATATTGGATTTTGGGCCTGAGAAATACGGTCAGGATGATTGTACGCAATTGCCAGTTCTGCAAGCTAGTACGCAGAAACCCTGAACAACCTGCTATGGGAGACTTACCAGAAGCTCGACTTGCACACAACAAACGACCCTTCACATTCGTGGGATTGGATTATTTTGGACCTTTGATGACTGCAGTCGGACGTAGACATGAGAAACGATGGATCGCTCTCTATACCTGCATGGCATCGAGAGCCATACATCTAGAGGTAGTGCACAGCCTCTCCACCGATAGTGCTTTAATGTGTCTCCGACGCTTCATTGCCCGAAGAGGAACACCAAGTCAAATCCTCTCAGACAATGGCACAGCCTTTGTGGGTGCTAATCGAATTTTACGAGAACTGTATGGCGAAGCAGTTACTGAATATGCAGCCAACAATAAAATCGACTGGAAATTTATACCTCCATCTGCTCCGTTTATGGGCGGCGCGTGGGAGCGCTTGATAAAAACCGTAAAAACAGCCCTCAAAGTACCTCTCAGAGACCGAACACCAACGGATGAAGTACTGGCAACCCTCTTACTGGAAGCTGAAGCCTTGGTGAACTCGCGACCGCTAACCCACATCTCACCGGACCCAGCTGACACAGAGGCCCTTACACCCTTTCATTTTTTGCTTGGAAGCTCATCTGGCCGTTCCATTCCAGCCCAAGTGAGCGAAGCAGATTTGTGTAGCAGAAGTGGCTGGCGCAGAGCTGTTAGACTGGCCGACCATTTCTGGAGACGTTGGGTACGCGAATACCTACCAAATCTTGCCCCAAGGCGCATACGAGGTAACACAACAGCGGTTGCTCGGATTGGGGACCTTGTCTTGATCGCGGACGGAGATCTGCCACGAGGTACATGGCCACGAGGTGTGATTACAGCTACTTTCCCTGGGCGAGATGGCACTGTTCGGGTGGTAGACGTACGGACCTCCGCTGGGATTTTACGCCGGCCCATGAAGAAAATCGTCCTTCTATGAAAAAGGGGGAGAATGTGCACGACTATGCAAACTTTTGATAATCTTGTATTTCTTTTTATTCATAATATTGTCATTTGTTTTTGGTTGCTTAGTTACGAAATAATATACGAAAATTTTCTATTGAACCAAAAGCACGTTTTATTTTTTAGCTTTACGAATGGTCAAAATGGGGTTCATTAAAAGGTCATGCTCACAGTTTAATAGTGTAAAATTATTAAAAATTCTTTATTGCTCTTACGTGCGAAGCAACCTCGAGTATTGTTCACAAATTTGGAACCCTCAATATGAAGTTTACATCGATAGGATAGAAACTGACCGATGTGAAGTTAGCGGCCTAAAGTTAGCGGCCTATTATAACCCGACCAATTAAGAGAGTCCCTATTATTGAACCGCGGTTTTTTATATCGTAAACATAAAATACCTATACAGCATCCTACGAATCATAATATATGGGGGTGAGGGTAAAAAGGGAAAAACTATAGTGATTTGTAAAACGTTAAACTCAAACTATAAAATTTATATCTATACCAAAAATGGCGTTTGTATAGACCTTTCTGAATAAATAACTCTAAATTTCTTCCACCACCTAGAAATGGCCGAAAATAAAAAAAAATCTTAGGCCGCTGAACAACTATTGCATATTTTGCTATGTTATCGATGAAGTATCAAAATGTGTTTTATACAGGAAGATAGCATTAAAATAGACCTTTCTAAAGTAGTAACTCAAAATTTCTTCGACCTCTTAGAAGTGACCGAAAATTAAAAAAATCTTAGGCCGCTGAACAACTATTGCATATTTTGCTATGTTATCGATGAAGTATCAAAATGTGTTTTATACAGGAAGATAGCATTAAAATAGACCTTTCTAAAGTAGTAACTCAAAATTTCTTCGACCTCTTAGAAATGACCGAAAATTAAAAAAATCTTAGGCCGCTGAACAACTATTGCATATTTTGCTATGTTATCGATGAAGTATCAAAATGTGTTTTATACAGGAAGATAGCATTAAAATAGACCTTTCTAAAGTAGTAACTCAAAATTTCTTCGACCTCTTAGAAGTGACCGAAAATTTAAAAAATCTTAGGCCGCTGAACAACTATTGCATATTTTGCTATGTTATCGATGAAGTATCAAAATGTGTTTTATACAGGAAGATAGCATTAAAATAGACCTTTCTAAAGTAGTAACTCAAAATTTCTTCGACCTCTTAGAAGTGACCGAAAATTAAAAAAATCTTAGGCCGCTGAACAACTATTGCATATTTTGCTATGTTATCGATGAAGTATCAAAATGTATTTTATACAGGAAGATAGCATTAAAATATACCTTTCTAAAGTTGTAACTCAAAATTTCTTCGACCTCTTAGATGTGACCGAAAATTTAAAAAATCTTAGGCCGCTGAACAACTATTGCATATTTTGCTATGTTATCGATGAAGTATCAAAATGTGTTTTATACAGGAAGATAGCATTAAAATAGACCTTTCTAAAGTAGTAACTCAAAATTTCTTCGACCTCTTAGAAGTGACCGAAAATTAAAAAATAGCTTAGGCCGCTGAACAACTATAGCAAATTTTGCTATGTTATCGATGAAGTATCAAAATTTGTTTTATACAGGAAGATAGCATTATAATAGACCTTTCTAACGTAGTAACTCAAAATTTCTTCGACCTCTTAGAAATGACCGAAAATCTAAAAAATCTTAGGCCGGTGAACAACTATTGCATATTTTGCTATGTTATCGATGAAGTATCAAAATGTGTTTTATACAGGAAGATAGCATTAAAATAGACCTTTCTAAAGTAGTAACTCAAAATTTTTTCGACCTCTTAGAAGTGACCGAAAATTAAAAAAATCTTAGGCCGCTGAACAACTAATGCATATTTCACTATGTTGCTGCCAAAGACAACAACCGGGACCGACGGCTCAACTTGCCCTCCGAAGCACGGAAGTGCTCAGTAGTAATGTCACCAGCGGTCACCCATCCAACTCCTGACCGTGGCGGACGTTACTTAACTTTGCTGATCGTTTCAGATTGGCCTTAGCAAACTTCGCTACGAGCGTATTCACTGTACCTACCTAGCAGTATATTATAATTTTTAGATAGTCGGTGCAACGTAGCGGGGCGCGGCAGCAATGACAGCGAGACCGCATGTTTTTGTTCAAATACCTATTATGCTGCGGCCGAATTTATCTCGTTTCTTTTATTGTAAATATAACAATGGGCACTGGCCAGGTGGTGGCTAGCAAATCTGGAGGTCTCTGTGCCTTACCTGCGATTTCTGGGCAGATTATAACATCAAAGGTTACTTAAGTGCTGGTGGAATCTGTTTAAGTTTTTGCCTTGCCACGTGCTCTTAACCCATCCATTTCTTAGTCGCCTCTTACGACACCCACGGGATGATATGGAGGGGAGGTGCAATTCTAACCCGGCACCCCACGGGGCTCGAAGACTTTGATAATATTAAATACTGTGACTATTGTAACGTAGTGTTGACAATAATTTTATTATTAACGTATGTTTGTACAGGCAACTGTGACAAATATCATCAAAAGCCTTTCTGCCTTGCCTTTTTTTAGTGGTATATAATTTACTTACAACCTCCACCCCCTCCACACCCCTACGTTATTAAATGTTGTCCTATTAACAATATGTTAAAATATAATATTTGTTTACACATAAATAGTATATTTTTTCATATTACCTACCTACACACATTTATTTAGTTAAAGTTTTACTCGGTAATACTAGTTTATTGTATTTACAAACTTATTTGATTTTATTTAATCTAAATAATTACTGATGGTATGAAATAAATACCTACGATATGTTGATAGATGGTTGAATACCTTATCAAAACTATCTTTTCCAAACCATTTGAATTAAATCAAGAATATTTTATTAACATAACACGGCAATAAACGTAGAAATGAAAATGTATAGTGCCTCTTAACTAAATATTTTTAGTGGCGAATAAATTCAGGCGTTACTCTACGAACGCAGATCGATCGTGTGCTCGGAGAGTCAAGATCTCCTGAGGATGCTTCGTGTAGAATCGAATCCGTCGGAAATTCTTCCGGTTTGGCGTGTCGCATTAATAGGAAAATTAGGCGGAATTTTCACTAGATATATTTTTATAATTTTGAAGTGTTTAATTGAAATATTAATTTATTTACAATTTTTACGAGTGGAAAAATTTGAGTCATGTGCGGGATTCGAACCCGCGTCCATCCACACCTTTAGCTGGGGTATGCTCTAATCCGATTGAGCTAACATGAAGATGAGTCCATGGGTTCGAATCCCGCACACGACTTAAAATTTTTCTTCTCGTAATTTTTTTTTATTGTGTAATGTAATCCGCAGAACACGTGTTATTGCAAACAAATATATAAAAAATATTAATTTAATGTTTTTTTGAAATAATTGTTATTATTTTTAGTGGCTATTTATCACCATGCTTTTTTTTATTAAAAATTACTGAAAGTAAGTAATCGTTGGATGAAGAAGCTTATATCGATTTAATATATCTAACAATTATAATTATGCACCAACAAACTAATTGAATATCTTGATAAGACTAGTATAGAAATATACCTAATAGAAGAGCTAATAATTAAATTAAAAAGTTGTATTCATGGTAGGTAATTATGGATAAAGCCCTTTATTATTACCGTTTCTAAAAGACTCCATTACAATGCATTTGTTTTTTGCATAGCGGTCCCTTATCATCACAGAGTTAATCCTGGTGGCCCTTTGTTGTGTTCTACCGATAATGATTTAAGGTAGTCAAAATATGCAATAAACGATACTTTACTTCAAAATAGTTCAACCCCCATTTGCGTTAATAATAATAACAGTTTTTGGATATTTCGTCAGTTTTACGAGAGATGCCATCAGATGATGAGCTACGAGCTTTAACGTGAATTAATTGTAGGCTTTAATTACCTTCCTTAACTATGTTCAGTAAGTAGATTACGTGAGTTTTAATAGGATAGTGAAACTTATAGGAGGTGCATAGTGACGGCAGTTTAATGTAGTTACTAACATTTAAGTTTTACCTATAAAAATGTGATACCAAAATTAGTTTGGACATCATGTAAGTTTATTTTATATTCCATAACCTACCTAGAAATATTATTGTTACAACCTATGTTATTTATTTTAAATTAGCTTTGCTTTCTAATCGTGCCGAAATGTATTATGTAAATATATAACAAGGTTATATTAAGAAATATCATACTTTTGTCTTCCTATTACGTACTCGGTAGGTACACTAGATTTTGATTTACCTATTTACATTGGAACAGAAAATGATTTCAGAAACAAAGGCATTTGCTATTATAGCTAAGGAAATAAAACTTCTAGAAAGGTCTATTTTAATGCTATCTTCCTGTATAAAACACTTTTTGATACTTCATCGATAACATAGCAAAATATGCAATAGTTGTTCAGCGGCCTAAAATTTTTTAAATTTTCGGTCACTTCTAAGAGGTCGAAGAAATTTTGAGTTACTTCTTTAGAAAGATCTATTTTAATGCTTTCTTCCTGTATAAAACACATTTTGATACTTCATCGATAGCATAGCAAAATAGGCAATAGTTGTTCAGCGGCCTAAGATTTTTTTGATTTTCGGTCATTTCTAAGAGGTCGAAGAAATTTTGAGTTACTACTTTAGAAAGGTCTATTTTAATGCTATCTTCCTGTGTAAAACAATTTTTGATACTTCATCGATAACATAGCAAAATATGCAATAGTTGTTTAGCGGCCTAAGATTTTTTTGATTTTCGGTCATTTCTAAGAGGTCGAAGAAATTTTGAGTTACTACGTTAGAAAGGTCTATTTTAATGCTATCTTCCTGTATAAAACACATTTTGATACTTCATCGATAACAAAACAAAATATGCAATAGTTGTTTAGCGGCCTAAGATTTTTTTGATTTTCGGTCATTTCTAAGAGGTGGAAGAAATTTTGAGTTACTACGTTAGAAAGGTCTATTATAATGCTATCTTCCTGTATAAAACACATTTTGATACTTCATCGATAACATAGCAAAATATGCAATAGTTGTTCAGCGGCCTAAGATTTTTTTAATTTTCGGTCACTTCTAAGAGGTCGAAGAAATTTTGAGTTACTTTTTTAGAAAGGTCTATTTTAATGCTATCTTCCTGTATAAAACACATTTTGATACTTCATCGATAACATAGCAAAATATGCAATAGTTGTTCAGCGGCCTAAGATTTTTTAAATTTTCGGTCACTTCTAAGAGGTCGAAGAAATTTTGAGTTACTTCTTTAGAAAGATCTATTTTAATGCTATCTTCCTGTATAAAACACATTTTGATACTTCATCGATAACATAGCAAAATTTGCAATAGTTGTTCAGCGGCCTAAGATATTTTTAATTTTCGGTCACTTCTAAGAGGTCGAAGAAATTTTGAGTTACTACTTTAGAAAGGTCTATTTTAATGCTATCTTCCTGTATAAAACACATTTTGATACTTCATCGATAACATAGCAAAATATGCAATAGTTGTTCAGCGGCCTAAGATTTTTTAAATTTACGTTCACTTCTAAGAGGTCGAAGAAATTTTGAGTTACTACTTTAGAAAGGTCTATTTTAATGCTATCTTCCTGTATAAAACACATTTTGATACTTCATCGATAACATAGCAACATATGCAATAGTTGTTCAGCGGCCTAATATTTTTTAAATTTTCGGTCACTTCGAAGAGGTCGAAGAAATTTTGAGTTACTACTTTAGAAAGGTCTATTTTAATGCTATCTTCCTGTATAAAACACATTTTGATACTTCATCGATAACATAGCAAAATATGCAATAGTTGTTTAGCGGCCTAAGATTTTTTTGATTTTCGGTCATTTCTAAGAGGTCGAAGAAATTTTGAGTTACTACGTTAGAAAGGTCTATTATAATGCTATCTTCCTGTATAAAACACATTTTGATACTTCATCGATAACATAGCAAAATATGCAATAGTTGTTCAGCGGCCTAAGATTTTTTAAATTTACGGTCACTTCTAAGAGGTCGAAGAAATTTGTAGTTACTACTTTAGAAAGGTCTATTTTAATGCTATCTTCCTGTATAAAACACATTTTGATACTTCATCGATAACATAGCAAAATATGCAATAGTTGTTCAGCGGCCTAAGATTTTTTTGATTTTCGGTCATTTCTAAGAGGTCGAAGAAATTTTGAGTTACTACGTTAGAAAGTTCTATTATAATGCTATCTTCCTGTAAAAAACACATTTTGATACTTCATCGATAACATAGCAAAATATGCAATAGTTGTTCAGCGGCCTAATATTTTTTAAATTTACGGTCACTTCTAAGAGGTCGAAGAAATTTTGAGTTACTACTTAAGAAAGGTCTATTTTAATGCTATCTTCCTGTATAAAACACATTTTGATACTTCATCGATAACATAGCAAAATATGCAATAGTTGTTTAGCGGCCTAAGATTTTTTTGATTTTCGGTCATTTCTAAGAGGTCGAAGAAATTTTGAGTTACTACGTTAGAAAGGTCTATTATAATGTTATCTTCCTGTATAAAACACATTTTGATACTTCATCGATAACATAGCAAAATATGCAATAGTTGTTCAGCGGCCTAAGATTTTTTTGATTTTCGGTCATTTCTAAGAGGTCGAAGAAATTTTGAGTTACTACGTTAGAAAGGTCTATTATAATGCTATCTTCATGTAAAAACAAATTTTGATACTTCATCGATAACATAGCAAAATTTGCAATAGTTGTTCAGCGGCCTAAGATATTTTTAATTTTCGGTCACTTCTAAGAGGTCGAAGAAATTTTGAGTTACTACTTTAGAAAGGTCTATTTTAATGCTATCTTCCTGTATAAAACACATTTTGATACTTCATCGATAACATAGCAAAATATGCAATAGTTGTTCAGCGGCCTAAGATTTTTTAAATTTACGGTCACTTCTAAGAGGTCGAAGAAATTTTGAGTTACAGCTTTAGAAAGGACTATTTTAATGCTATCTTTCTGTATAAAACACATTTTGATACTTCATCGATAACATAGCAAAATATGCAATAGTTGTTCAGCGGCCTAAGATTTTTTAAATTTTCGGTCACTTCTAAGAGGTCGAAGAAATTTTGAGTTACTACTTTAGAAAGGTCTATTTTAATGCTATCTTCCTGTATAAAACACATTTTGATACTTCATCGATAACATAGCAAAATATGCAATAGTTGTTCAGCGGCCTAAGATTTTTTTGATTTTCGGTCATTTCTAAGAGGTCGAAGAAATTTTGAGTAACTACGTTAGAAAGGTCTATTTTAATGCTATCTTCCTGTATAAAACACATTTTGATACTTCATCGATAACATAGCAAAATATGCAATAGTTGTTCAGCGGCCTTATATTTTTTAAATTTACGGTCACTTCTAAGAGGTCGAAGAAATTTTGAGTTACTACTTAAGAAAGGTCTATTTTAATGCTATCTTCCTGTATAAAACACATTTTGATACTTCATCGATAACATAGCAAAATATGCAATAGTTGTTTAGCGGCCTAAGATTTTTTTGATTTTCGGTCATTTCTAAGAGGTCGAAGAAATTTTGAGTTACTACGTTAGAAAGGTCTATTATAATGTTATCTTCCTGTATAAAACACATTTTGATACTTCATCGATAACATAGCAAAATATGCAATAGTTGTTCAGCGGCCTAAGATTTTTTTGATTTTCGGTCATTTCTAAGAGGTCGAAGAAATTTTGAGTTACTACGTTAGAAAGGTCTATTATAATGCTATCTTCATGTAAAAACAAATTTTGATACTTCATCGATAACATAGCAAAATTTGCAATAGTTGTTCAGCGGCCTAAGATATTTTTAATTTTCGGTCACTTCTAAGAGGTCGAAGAAATTTTGAGTTACTACTTTAGAAAGGTCTATTTTAATGCTATCTTCCTGTATAAAACACATTTTGATACTTCATCGATAACATAGCAAAATATGCAATAGTTGTTCAGCGGCCTAAGATTTTTTAAATTTACGGTCACTTCTAAGAGGTCGAAGAAATTTTGAGTTACAGCTTTAGAAAGGACTATTTTAATGCTATCTTTCTGTATAAAACACATTTTGATACTTCATCGATAACATAGCAAAATATGCAATAGTTGTTCAGCGGCCTAAGATTTTTTAAATTTTCGGTCACTTCTAAGAGGTCGAAGAAATTTTGAGTTACTACTTTAGAAAGGTCTATTTTAATGCTATCTTCCTGTATAAAACACATTTTGATACTTCATCGATAACATAGCAAAATATGCAATAGTTGTTCAGCGGCCTAAGATTTTTTTGATTTTCGGTCATTTCTAAGAGGTCGAAGAAATTTTGAGTAACTACGTTAGAAAGGTCTATTTTAATGCTATCTTCCTGTATAAAACACATTTTGATACTTCATCGATAACATAGCAAAATATGCAATAGTTGTTCAGCGGCCTAAGATTTTTTTAATTTTCGGTCACTTCTAAGAGGTCGAAGAAATTTTGAGTAACTACGTTAGAAAGGTCTATTTTAATGCTATCTTCCTGTATAAAACACATTTTGATACTTCATCGATAACATAGCAAAATATGCAATAGTTGTTCAGCGGCCTAAGATTTTTTAAATTTTCGGTCACTTTTAAGAGGTCGAAGAAATTTTGAGTTACTTCTTTAGAAAGATCTATTTTAATGCTATCTTCCTGTACAAAACACATTTTGATACTTCATCGATAACATAGCAAAATTTGCAATAGTTGTTCAGCGGCCTAAGCTATTTTTTAATTTTCGGTCACTTCTAAGAGGTCGAAGAAATTTTGAGTTACTACTTTAGAAAGGTCTATTTTAATGCTATCTTCCTGTATAAAACACATTTTGATACTTCATCGATAACATAGCAAAATTTGCAATAGTTGTTCAGCGGCCTAAGATATTTTTAATTTTCGGTCACTTCTAAGAGGTCGAAGAAATTTTGAGTTACTACTTTAGAAAGGTCTATTTTAATGCTATCTTCCTGTATAAAACACATTTTGATACTTCATCGATAACATAGCAAAATTTGCAATAGTTGTTCAGCGGCCTAAGATATTTTTAATTTTCGGTCACTTCTAAGAGGTCGAAGAAATTTTGAGTTACTACTTTAGAAAGGTCTATTTTAATGCTATCTTCCTGTATAAAACACATTTTGATACTTCATCGATAACATAGCAAAATATGCAATAGTTGTTCAGCGGCCTAAGATTTTTTAAATTTACGTTCATTTCTAAGAGGTCGAAGAAATTTTGAGTTACTACTTTAGAAAGGTCTATTTTAATGCTATCTTCCTGTATAAAACACATTTTGATACTTCATCGATAACATAGCAACATATGCAATAGTTGTTCAGCGGCCTAATATTTTTTAAATTTTCGGTCACTTCGAAGAGGTCGAAGAAATTTTGAGTTACTACTTTAGAAAGGTCTATTTTAATGCTATCTTCCTGTATAAAACACATTTTGATACTTCATCGATAACATAGCAAAATATGCAATAGTTGTTTAGCGGCCTTAGATTTTTTTGATTTTCGGTCATTTCTAAGAGGTCGAAGAAATTTTGAGTTACTATGTTAGAAAGGTCTATTATAATGCTATCTTCCTGTATAAAACACATTTTGATACTTCATCGATAACATAGCAAAATATGCAATAGTTGTTCAGCGGCCTAAGATTTTTTAAATTTACGGTCACTTCTAAGAGGTCGAAGAAATTTGTAGTTACTACTTTAGAAAGGTCTATTTTAATGCTATCTTCCTGTATAAAACACATTTTGATACTTCATCGATAACATAGCAAAATATGCAATAGTTGTTCAGCGGCCTAAGATTTTTTTGATTTTCGGTCATTTCTAAGAGGTCGAAGAAATTTTGAGTTACTACGTTAGAAAGTTCTATTATAATGCTAGCTTCCTGTAAAAAACACATTTTGATACTTCATCGATAACATAGCAAAATATGCAATAGTTGTTCAGCGGCCTAATATTTTTTAAATTTACGGTCACTTCTAAGTGGTCGAAGAAATTTTGAGTTACAACTTTAGAAAGGTCTATTTTAATGCTATCTTCCTGTATAAAACACATTTTGATACTTCATCGATAACATAGCAAAATATGCAATAGTTGTTTAGCGGCCTAAGATTTTTTTGATTTTCGGTCATTTCTAAGAGGTCGAAGAAATTTTGAGTTACTACGTTAGAAAGGTCTATTATAATGCTATCTTCCTGTATAAAACACATTTTGATACTTCATCGATAACATAGCAAAATATGCAATAGTTGTTCAGCGGCCTAAGATTTTTTAAATTTACGGTCACTTCTAAGAGGTCGAAGAAATTTTGAGTTACTACTTTAGAAAGGTCTATTTTAATGCTATCTTCCTGTATAAAACACATTTTGATACTTCATCGATAACATAGCAAAATATGCAATAGTTGTTCAGCGGCCTAAGATTTTTTTAATTTTCGGTCACTTCGAAGAGGTCGAAGAAATTTTGAGTTACTACTTTAGAAAGGTCTATTTTAATGCTATCTTCCTGTATAAAACACATTTTGATACTTCATCGATAACATAGCAAAATATGCAATAGTTGTTCAGCGGCCTAAGATTTTTTTAATTTTCGGTCACTTCGAAGAGGTCGAAGAAATTTTGAGTTACTACTTTAGAAAGGTCTATTTTAATGCTATCTTCCTGTATAAAACACATTTTGATACTTCATCGATAACATAGCAAAATTTGCAATAGTTGTTCAGCGGCCTAAGATTTTTTTTTATTTTCGGCCATTTCTAGGTGGTGGAAGAAATTTAGAGTTATTTATTCAGAAAGGTCTATACAAACGCCATTTTTGGTATAGATATAAATTTTATAGTTTGAGTTTAACGTTTTACAAATCACTATAGTTTTTCCCTTTTTACCCTCACCCCCATATATTATGATTCGTAGGATGCTGTATAGGTATTTTATGTTTACGATATAAAAAACCGCGGTTCAATAATAGGGACTCTCTTAATTGGTCGGGTTATAATAGGCCGCTAACTTTAGGCCGCTAACTTCACATCGGTTAGAAACTGTTCAACGTAAATTTATGAGATACCTACAATTTAAATGCAAAAGTTACGATGATAATTAGGAAGCGAGATGCAGGAGACACCATATACTGCCTCTCCATGTTAGACGAAATATTGCAGACATAACACTATTATCAAAAATAGCCCAATCAAAAGTGGACTCTCCATACCTTCTCTCTAAGATAGGTCTAAGAGTTCCTACAAGAACACAGAGACAACCAATCCCACTTCAAGTTCCTCACACCTATACTAAATATAGATCAAACTCTTTTCTCATTAGATCACTTAATAGTTTTAATAAACTGCATGATTTTCCCAATCTAGACTTATTCAACACTTCTACACATTCCTTTAACAAAACTATTACGAAGAATTGGTTTGATGCGGTTCCCTAACTGACTGGTTTATTGTTTATTATGTTTATTTTTTGTTTACTTCTAATTATAACAAATTAGTGTTGATTGTTTACTGTTTTGACACTATTGAATGTTTTGACTAATTCTATTATTATAAACTATGCTATATATAAACATGTAAAAAGATTTATGGTACCTAAATTTTGTAATGTAACAGATAAGTAACCATTGAGTTTCTATATGTGAAAACTTTTAAATGGTGCTAAGCTATATACATTTATAAGTAACTCTGTAACATATCACTGTTTGTTTTCCAAATAAATAAAAAAAAAAAAAAAAAAACAAAATAAAAAAAAAATAGAAAAAGCTACATTCCCATAAAAAACTTACAACGAGAGGAAAATTATAGTAATGTGCGGGATTCCAACCCGCGCCATCCACCCCTATAGCCGGGGCATGCTCTAACCGTTAAAAATTTAGTCATAATTCATATGTCATGTTGGCCTAAGCCAACATGACATATGAATTATGACTAAATTTTTTCTCTTGCTCAGAACCATCTTATGGACGATTTATTCGACGGTTAGGAACCTTATATATTGCCTTTCACGTCTATTTCATAATAATTACTGCATGCTGTAACTTTGAAGTAGAATAAATCACACTTTGGTGGTAGTGACCAAGACGGAATCGGCCTAAAGAAGCACCTGTTATTGCTTTGTGGTTGCATACCCGAAAAGCATTTTTTACTAACAGTTTTGTAGGACATAAATGATGTAAAATAATTTGTCACTATAATTTTCAAAATAAAACAATTGAGATGAGTTGCGATTGTACCTATATATCTTGCTGTTCGAAATATTGCCATCGAGGGGAAAAACACCAGCATGGTGGGCAGCTACAACACCTTCTGAAGAATTGTCATTTACACTGCGATCCTGTCTGCCAATCGTGCGGATCATGGCAAACATTATGTCATAGGCATTTGTTCAAAGATAGACGTCAGGGCTGTTTATAAAGATTATAATGAACTAATTCAAAGAAAATTTATGTTTCATCAACTAAAACAAAGAGAAAATTTCTCTTCTAATAAAATCAAAACTAAAAGCAAGCGCTGAGGTGAGGACTTGCCCTACTTTATTCTACTGAAACTGGACTAGTTCTACTGGAATTTTAAGCCCTTTGATGAAATTTTGTAACTAAAGATACGTTCATACTAACTAAACTTTGTGTTCTCTTATTATCACAAAAATGCACCTAATTATACCCACTGTTAAACACATAATTTTGTATTAACACTAAGAAAACTATAATTAAAAACTTACAAAATGAAAATAGCAAAAGTAACTAGGACCAAAATAGAAATAGTATCATTTAGTTTTCAATATTTTAGTATCATTTCAAGTTTGTTTGTATTTTGAGTGCATAACATAGGTCAAATCAACGTCAAATAAAGAGATTGGAAGATGATTTACCAAAGGAATGGAGAAGATTAGCTCACGTTAGGAAAGTGTGGGAGGAACTAGGAGTGGCAGTTATCACAACCTGACAAACCAACTGATTACTAAAAATATAACTTAGATAATATTCTTCTATCAGAAGTACACTACACTATAACAGTAAAGTATGATGCTCATGATCAGCAAATAAGGTCTATATCTATCTAAATATATTTAATAGGTGAGTGGAGTCGCGAGTGACGCTTCTTCCATTTTCAGTAATCCAAGCGCGAGACAAAGGTTTATTCATACCGCGTGGAAGACGTGAGGTGAAGCACGACCTTGTAAAGATATATAAGGGAAGTCTTTATTCAAAACGCTGAGGAAAAGCTGCTATATACATTATGAGACCCTATTATGTAGTCATCTCTCTATCCTTATTCTACTTACGCGGAGTCGTACCATTAACATATTTTCTTCCCTAACAACTATACTTACGAGTATATGTATTTCTCTAGTCGGTTTCTCATCTGACTCAATCGTATCCGATCCTTAGGCGCCATCATCGCCAGATAAAAAGAGATGTTCTTTTTTGTGTTGTGTTCTACTGCGACGAGGAAGTTTGTTTGACGCCAACAGAATTGACTGAAACTGTTTTAGTCATTTCCTCGCTGAGGTGGAATGAAAAGTTACGTGTTGCACTCGAGTGCAAAGATTTTTCACCTCGTGCTTTTTTGATTCCCTCGCTAACGCTCAGGATACTAATTTTAGTATCCTTCGCTTGCTCGGTCATCAAAATTGAACACGCGGTTAAAAAGCAACTTTGCACTCTTGTATAACATATAACTATTTTTTCTCAAAAAAATCCCTATAATCTTGTGCAACAGTTGAGAGACATGAAAGTTTCATAAAGTAACGAGCCAGTTCTACAACAACTTCTCAAAACACTTGAGAAAAAACAAAACAATGATCAAATAAAAACCTTATACATTTTCCTCTGTTTTATTCGTCGGGGGCCCTTAAACAGCGCTTATACCTGCCCCCATAACAGTTTTATGAGAGAATGCGTAAAATAAGACCTCGAATAGAGAAGTTATATCACTTTATATCGTTTCTTTTGTATATTTAACGCCTCTATTCCACGGAGGTGGGATATATTACATCTTTATAGACTAACGAACATACTGGGTAATATTTCAACATTTTATTCGAGGTGCAAGTCTATCAAGTTTGGGAATATTGTCGGGAATTTGTTCGCTTTCAGAGTTAAGGATCGAGTTGATGCTGGTAAAGATGTGTTAAGACATAAAAATTAATTATTACAATGTTATTTTTCATAAACGGCTACTGAGGATGAATTATTTGAACCCCCAGCTGGACTTGAAACCACATTTTATGACTGAAGTTAAAAAATACCTTTATAGTGACATATAAACCCAGACTGGATCTAATTTCAGGAATGGTGGGACTTATACGATAAAGATTATCGAAAAAGGGAGGATGTTGAAGGAGGTTTTTTCTCTCATCTTTGTTTTTTTTATGATACTTTGTTTTACCCTGTCATTCCTACTTTGTCAATATGAATGTTTCAAACATGTAAAACGTTTTATAATTTCGATCCATAAAATTCCTCTTATAGGATATTGTACACCGCCATCCCTTGTCAAAACTTGCTCCTCTCCAAAGGTTGTCTGGAAGAGATCACTTTGAGCGATAAGGCCGCCTATTGTTTACTATTATAAGCTAAATATTTTTAATTTTGGTATAGTTTAAGGTGTTCAATAAAGAGTTTATCTATCTATCTACATCGGACGCATAGTTGGAATTCCCATTGGCAGTGTCCCAGCGGCATTACCCACTACCAGTCTAGTCGGCACTGAGAGATAAAAGACTAAAGCAATGTTGTATGTCAACAATACAAAAACAGTGTTTTGAAACCATTTTGAAGCAGTGATAGCTCAGCGGGTATGGACTGCCGCGAAACAGATCCATGGTTCGACTCCCGCCGCGGGATTGAGCTTCACCGCATGGTGGGCAATTTGCAAATACCCGCCTGCCTAGCGACCACTCTCAAGTAGACATTCAGTCGCCAAGCACCTAACGGTACGTTCTGGCAGCTGTACTGCAGAGCTAGTAATTCTAGATAGAGCCTGTTTAACACCTTCGACAACATCATCACTTACCATCAGGTGAGATTGTGATCCAAGGCCTACCTATCAGATATTAAAAATTAAAACACGACTGGATGGATGTTGAAGATGTATGTGAAGAAGTGTTCTTGATTCTTATACAGGTAATATTTCAGCTTTGAGTTTTGTTGTTCTAGACTAAAATGTTTACATATTATAATTAGGTATAATAAATAATGAATAAAAGTATAATCAATAAAATTATTTAAACTGTAAGTGGATTTTAATTATAATCGACTTTAAAAGAGGAGTGTAACTGTCCCTACGCATATTCAATTAATATATATGTGCGACGCCATCTTACGACACCTACGCAGATTCGAACCATAATGTTCAGTGCCCTCTATAGTTTATTTCACGCAGACGCCAATAGATGGCGATGTGCATGCTTAACACACGCAAGCGTTTGTATCACGTCCAACATATGAGACATCTCGAGGTAAACTTAACTACAACTGCAGATCGTATAGAATCTCACGTCCAGTGCTCACTTCACTCTAATGTGGTCCGTCGTTGTTCGATCAACTCTGATATCGTGTGTATCACTACGCTAGCTGTAAATGTATTATTGGGAAAATATACAATACATACTATAATTAGTGAACCGTGTTTTTTTTATTATTTAAAGGCCGATTGGTACTGTGTGCCTCGTCTGCTCACCACACCCCCCTGGAGGAGGTTGTACCAATTTTGAAGATTTTTTACATATAAAAGCTGGTGCTTTTCATGTAGTCCCATTTAAATTTGAGAGGGATCTGACGAGTAGTACTAAAGGTATCCCTAATATTGCGTATTTTATTTATGAAGTCATTTTTTTTTACCTTTATTTCGTTGAAAATATTTAGACGATAGTTTGTATCATTTGTAAATCATATCGTGTATTCCATGTTAGTTTTTGAGTGAGCGTACCTATATTGTTTAAGCTATTAAAAACTTGGTAGTTACAATCGTAAAAAATAGTATTATTGTCTAATAAATTGCGTAATTGCTTGTCAGTCTTAGGTGTGAATCATATTTTATAAAAAAAAAAATTCAATATAATGTATGATCTAGTTTTGAATATGTTTAAAGATTCAAGTGTAGCTCATATAGTAGGTAATAAATTGATTATGAAATAGGTAGGTATCCTATAATCTAAAATCAACGCATTTCATTCAACAGCCAAAGCCCGAACAACCATAATAATATTCCACAGTCGTAGACACAGAACCTATTTTAACGGACAATTGTACGGTATCTTAGTATTCGATAAAATTTCATGGAAAAAGGAGCAATTCGATCCCCGATACAAAACGTTTTATTTTGGGGCAGGGCGTTGTTAGCCGCCGGATCAGAGATGACGCCGCGCTGGTTACCGAAACGAAGACGTTTGTGGTTTAGCAAACCCTACTATTTGCTTTTCGAATTTCTGAATTAATCTATTGCCAATATAATTGTACCCGATTGTTCTACGATACCAATTCTGAATAGACGGAACATTGTTTATCAAACGTCAATAACGAGTACAATATTAGTCAGAAATCAAGTTTATAGAAAAGAGTACATGACACTGCCCCATACGTGTGCGATCGCAGGACTTTGAGCCGGCGCGCGGCGCGTTTATGCAGTAGGGTTGGTACGAGGCCAAAGTTCTGATGCAAAATAAGTGTATTATGACTATTTCCAATTTATATTAATAATCACCTCTTATGTGTGTGGGTGTGCCTTTTCTAAATTATTATTGCATCATGTTCTTAAAAAAATTAAACTTAAGAATAAATTTCACCTAATTTTGATTATATAGTTTATGAGGACATAAGAAGGTATGTACATAAAAGAAAAAAACTAACGAAATGCATAAAAGATCCGTTATTTTAACACTGAAGTTATATATAGAAACGCTTTTTATATATTTACAGATCCATACCACACTATAAAAATAAAAACACTAGTAATCTCGTGTAACAACAGCATTTTTATCTATATTTACATATGAGCGAGAATGAGCGAGAGAGAGGTGCCAGTAGGGGCGCCCGCACACCACCCGCTCTCGCTCGCACTCCCACATAGCCGCGAGATGTTTTACGAGCACAAATACGTGAGTGTCGCTTCTTTACTTGAATATTATTATATGTTCTGTGGTACAGATGAGTTTGAAGTGAGTCGTGTTCTTATAGTTAAGGTAAGGGCACAGGAAATAAGGGTCGCTGAGGGGCCGATACGGACGCGCAACACATTTCCCCTGATTGGCTCCCTGGGCCTGCTGCGACGAAATACTTACCACATACACGCTTATACTCGTACGTATCAACAAAAACAGTGCAAAGTATTTTACATAAATAGATAGTTTACAGCTTAGGAATGTAAGGACTTCCTAATCGACTTCAAAATTACGAGAATTTTCTCAAGTCGACTGTATTATTTTTTTGTGTCTTACCTCTTAAATAACTCTTTACAGTGTGTACCGATTTTGATTGTTTTTATATTCGAAAGCTGTTGCTTGTCATGTTGTCCCATTTAAATTTGAGTGAGATCTGATGAGAAGTATTTGAGCTATCCCTAGTAATGCGTTGTTTGTTTGAAGTTTTTAGAAGCGCTCGTAGCGAAGTTTGCTAAGCCGTTCTGAACCGATCAGCAAAGTTATGCAATGTCCGCCTCGGTCATGACTTGGATTGGTAACCGCTGGTGACATTACTGCTGAGCGCTTCCGTGCTTTGGAGGGCACGTTAAGCCGTCGGTACCGATTGTTGTCTAAGGATGGCTTTCGTTGGTAGGTCATAGTGGTAGGGCATTTTGCGAATCCCTACCTGGCTAGCTACCACCCTCAAGTAGAAAATCTGTCACCAAGCACCTAACGGTGTGTTTCGGCAGCTGTTATTGAGAGCCAGTAATTCTAGGTTAGCCTGAACAACGTCTTCGATCACATCACCACTTACCATCAGGAGAGATAGTGGTCAAAGGCTTACCTATAAGGCATAAAAAAAACGGTTTTGTTGTCATTTTTTTTCCATATTCTCGTGTAGAATGTTGAAAAAGGCCTAAACAAAAACGATCAACTGCACCCATGGTAGCGCACCAGTTGCAATCAGCTGGTTTTTTTTTGTAACTGATAAGTTTTGTTTTGAAACCATTCCCAAGGCAGGTTGACGTCAAACACGTGTGCAAACTTATTCACTTCTCCCACAAAATATTAATGGATGCGATTATAGTTTTTTGTTCGCGGTTTAGGTAAAGTTTTGAGGTCAAAACTACACATATAAACAATTAAGTAGAAACTACAGCAAAAGAATCGAAAACTGGTCTTAATTATTTCTTTAATAAGTGGCAATTGTCTAATAAAATTCTATAAAGAAAACTATTTCCTGGGATAGTTACCCCAAACGAACTGAGATACCTAATTACCGGCCGATCTGAATTAGTTTTCGAATCAGTATCCTTAAAGTTTCAGCTCTTTCGCTCAATTAGATTAAGGAGCTTGGTCGTCGGAAAAGATCAATCGATTTAATGGGCTGTAAATTATTCCAATTCAGTATTCATCCGTTCACAGTAAAATTTTATTAAATTCTACCGTTAGGTGCTTGGCGGCAGATTTTCTACTTGAGAGTGGTCGCTAGCCTTTGATAAAAAAACTTTTTTTATAAATATTATAATTTATAAAAAAATTGATTAGCCCTTTGATGCTAAAATATCGAAAGGCCAAATAAAATAACACATCCACATTCGAAGGTTTCAGCCATACTCAGCCATCTAAAAGACACATTTAAATGAAATCTCATCAAAAAAATGTATTATTATTTATTCACTTAATGAAAAATAACCAAAATTTTATACTTTTAAATTAATTCCATGTGAAAACATTAAGATTTATCTGGAAACATTCATTAGATTTTAGTTTTGGCGGCGTTTTTGAAGGATTTTAATTTCAAGTGTCCCTATCTGAACACACACAGCAATAATTTTTCAGCCATTTTGCGCTTGTGTTTCCATTAGGCGTTAATGTTCGCTTTTCTACTAGTAATTAAAGCAAGTTCTAGAGCACTTGAAGTTGAGACAAACCGACACCAGACACCGGTAGTATTTGTGTTAGGTGTCAAGAGCCATTCAGTGCTGAAACTTTTCTCATAACTAACTTGGCTTAGCCACTCCAACTGTCGGTAGAGTTCTAATTGTAGAATGTTGGGGTCTACCTGAGCTTCTCGCTCCTTTGCAATAGCGTTTGTCTAGTATTGAATACCTAATGGTAGAACTTTCGGGTATTTAACAAGTGTTAGGTATTGTTCTATTATAGGTTTATATCGCCACACACCATGAAAGAAAAAATCCAAATACGAATCGAGCCTCACTCTATTAGTTTTCGCAAAGCAATAATCACATCTTTTCAGCTTCAAAACTACATAAATTATTTGGATATTCAGTACTTGTTGTTAATAAGGAAATGATAAATATTATATTACTGTGCGGAATTTTAAACTCGTTTCATTTTTCAGGTCAATCGCTCCAAACCAGTGTCCATCCCCAAAGCAAAAGTGACTAAGATTGTCTTATTTAAAGCCTCCATTAATTTATTTAAAATAGTGGCGGTCAGTGAGCCACCACCGACGACCACGCGATAGAAGTATGTTTATTTTCACGTTTTTAACCCCAATATTTTCGGTGCTATGAAAATTTACAAAAAAGTAATCGATAAAAATATTCATATAATTATGCATCGATTGAGAAATACAGGTTGCATTTCTCTGTAGAAGAGAAAAGCTGGACATAATCCGGAGAAATATACGAAAGCATTTTTGTCTAGGCTGAAAAGCAGAGCTTTTATTTGCGCTTGGCGCTTTAAAATGACGTTATCATTAGCGTTTTTTATAATATAGTACATAACATAAATTCCACATTCTTACTATAATTAGATATTGAACACGAAACAAAAATTGTCATAAATTTACTTGTCACTATGGGGCGTCCCAATCCCGATTCTTAAATTTTATGTGTTTATAGAAATAAAAGGAAACGTAAAAGGCAACGAAGGATTTGCCATAAACCCCACGCTTCTTGCATTACATCTTGGGTTGGGGATCGCAATATAATACAGCAGTTCCTCAGAAGGCAAACTTTCGATATTTTTCTTCCTGTAGTTTGGGTGGAGGCCCCACGAGGTGCAGCAGAGTCCATGAGCTAATGCTCGATTCCTCCACCAGCCCAGCCATAGGCTGACGATACTAATCGTGTGTCTCTAATTTTCGCGCATTTTGGACAAGGTAATTGACGTTTCTACCAAGATGCACATATTATATCGAGCTTAGACTACAAGTCGTTTGTGTGAATTTTGAACTCACCGGCAACATCTGCAAATTTTGACATTGCCCTTTAAAAAACGAACAGTAAAATTATTTGGAATATGTAATAGCAATTATCCAGCATTATGGCATTAATTATTACCATACGGCGGTGGCTCGGAACATTGCATTTGAAATGAAGAGGCTTAATCGTCGAGGCAATTAGACGCTCATTGCTCGCAGATCACAGCTATTGGCATTCGTTGAAGCGCAAAATGCTAATTTATTTGATAATTATGTCGACAATCGCGTGAGTGAGACATGCACTTTCAAAAAGGATTTTTAGGTTTTTAGCTCTTCTGTATAATTTAAAGGTCCGTTGCGTTATCCTTCACACTTATCCTATTTATATGGGGTAGGAACGTCTCTATGGGATCAAATTTTTTTTTTTGGCATTGTGACGGTAGAAGCATTAGGTCCGCCTAGCGTTAAGCGGTAACCTCTGCCCATAACAAAATGTATTCTATCGTCGAGTGACGAACTGCATTGTGTCCGTCACCCTTAAACAGTTGTAAAGACTCATGTGCCTATTATTTACTGGCTGTCAACGACTGCTGCCGGAACACACTGTTAAGTGCTTGGCGATAGATTTTCTTCTTTAGTAGGTGAGCATTTGCAAAATGCCCTCCCACATTGCGGTGAAGCTCAAGCCGGTGTGGTGGGAATTGAAACATAGACCAGCGGTACGGCAGTCCAAAGCTATTTTCGCTCGGAATCTCTATCCTCTTTAGGAATATTTTAGAAGGTAGTAATATATAGAGATTTGTTGGACGCCCATATTGCAGCCCCACTACTTAAATTCGAGTGACATGCTTTTCATTGGGTACAAGTTTTCCCTTAGTTGTCTATGACGCCATCTATTAGAGTGATATGGAACAGTCTATACTTATGTTCCTACCGTAACGTTGTTTTAAAATGCGTTCATTTACGAAGGTGAGTATTCGTGTCTTATTTTTAATCGACCTCAAAAAAGGAGGTTATCAACTCGACTGTATTTATTTTTTATGTTTGTTACCTCAGAACTTTCGAATGGGTGAACCGATTAAGATGTTTTTATTTAATAGTGTTTTCCATGTGGTCCCATTTAAATTTCGTCAAAATCTGTCAAGCCGTTTTCGAGTAATACTACAATTACTGAAAATTGATTTCCTTTCTTGATGCTATACTCTTTGACAGTGAATAACCATGAAAATAATATAAGACCATGAAGTTTTACATTTGATGTGAAATTGAATTAATTTTTTATAATCAGCCAGCCGCATTGCGATGGACAAAATAATTTACGCGTCTTTCGGCTCAGGATACGACTCGATTTTTTGCATACCACAAGGTACCTACTAAATACGTATCTCCTTAATATTCTATCATGCACTTAAATTATAATAGTGAAATGATTTTCAAGTGGGTAAATTTATTAGTAATAGGTACTTATGATAATGTCAGTTGTATGTCCTTACGGCAATGTCGGCTTTTCATTTTGGTGAACAAATTTTCTCTTGGTCAAATGGTCCAAGAATGGTCTTCCTTTTATTTCTGACACTATGTTATTTAGCAAAAAATAATCCTCATGATGAAATGTTCAACTATGTAATAATTTAAAAACTGAAAGCAGTTTAAATTATTTTTTTTAATTCAATTAAATTTAAATGTCTTCTTTCAGTAAAATGTTCCATGTACAATATTGAAGGTATTTTCCCTCCATGTGGAATCGCCGTGGGACGCCCTGTATAACGGCTATCTTCTTTGTTAGATATGTTTGTATATATAAACTTGTCACGTAGGTATGTAGGTTACAAATGATGCCTGATGAAAATTTTATTTCAACTTTCTAAAACGTGATTAGTTGTTTAGCGTCATAAACATGCGTATGTATAAATTAGATTACATCAATATCTAGTTTAAACTGGTTTTGTATAGAAAGCAACGTTAGTTATAAATACTGGTTCTTGGGTAGATGTTGTTTGTAAACCGTCTGATTTGCTTTGAAGCAGTGATGGCACTCACGGAAGGATTCAAACCATGGACTTTAGAGTACCTATATACGAATAGTATTTAGGCCATTATGCGTATTTTGGGCTATCAAGTAGAAGCGCTTAGGGCACTGACAAATGCTGAAATTTTGTCACTATTGGACTGTGTAGGAGTGAATGAGAGGCAGCGATAGTGAAATGTGGAATGGAATTTGTTAAGAAAAGAGATGTAGGGGCTCTCTGGGACGGGGCCCTGCGCGATCGAAGACCTCAGTCAATAACCCCTTCGATTTTGGCAACAATGTCATGCAGGAAAATTTTCGAATGCAACATCTTTAAAGAACAATAAATCAAAATGATACGAAACAATCGTTCGTTACAACTAAACTCATGTTTATAAAAAAATAATCGCGATCAGTTTAGTTAAAATATGAAAGTAAGCAATAACAATCTAATAACACAAAACTAGTAACGTGTCGAAAATTTTACTTTTCTTGTCCCTTAGTAATTAAACAACTTTAAACGGTTTAAATCGCGTATATTTTTCATTATTTTATCCCGACGTTTCAAACACTTTGCAGTGATCGTGGTCACGGGGTGACTAATTGATTTTATTTGTCACATGAGTTATTAAGAAATTATTTGGTCTACCGTCAGAAATTTTTATATTAATCATAACGTTCCCTATTCACGCAGTATTCGCTCACAGTGTCCAGAGGTCTTGCAGATTTATGTCGGCCTTGGGATTTAATTAATTTGATAACAGGATCCCAAGCAGGTGGTACTTGCCAACCATCATCCCTATTGAAATTTGGGTACTTTTTGATTTGAATAGCCTCGCGTAACATTCTTGGCATAAACCGGGTCTCTCTAGCGAGGATTTGTGGTTTGTCGAACCGAATGTAGTGGTTGGGTTTGTCCTGGGCATGTTCACAAACCGCAGACTTTTCTTGTCCCTCTTGATAAGGTTTTGCTATTTTATTAATATATTTTCATACACATTAATACGTAAATTATTAAGATATCTATTTACAAGCGTAATTTAGAGCCAACTTTGCAATTTTATTCCATGGAGAACATTTTAAGGAAACGTGTTTCGAAGTTTTCTTAACATACCTATAATTTTTTCACTGCCATAAACTTAATAAATTTTGCTAAAAATATGTTCAAGTAAACCTGTTTAGCACTTGTCAGCGACTTAATTGTGTATTCCAGCAGCTGTGTTGCCATTCTGTCTCTGTTACATAATCAGCTGTTTTAGTTGAGATTTTCGATAAATTGGGGGAATTTCGACTGATTCGGTATAATAAATTATAATTCATAAAAAACAAGATGCAGTGTTAGAGCCACATTCTTTAAATCTTATAATATAAGCTACAAGTCTACAAATATATAATAGGAACTACTAAATAAGTATTTTAAGATATCCCTAATAGGATGAGAGTTATTCTTACTTACCTACATGTATGCACTATCGATGCACACATAGACAAGATACAGATGACCTTCCGTTACGCGAGTACGATACCTTATGAATGAAAAGTGACGTCGGGGATAATTCTTGTGTGACATGGCTCGCGCAGCCCATTCACGGATCGTTTTGGACGCTACGTTGTATTTGAGCGTTTTTTTATGGAATCAATTTCTTATGCACTACATATTTTCCACGAAATGGTTCAATACATTTTGTTTTTTTTTGGCCATTAAATCTCGTATCCTATTTTGGTTAAAATACATTAACAGTATGTGTAAAGACAATAAAATGCAAATGTCAGTCCGTTCTTTTTTTTATCATATCACTGTCAGAAATATAAATAAACATTAAATGCAATTTAAAGAAATTAAAAACAAAATTACATATTAAGGTAAAATAATTTAATGAGATATTATTTAAAGTTTATTTTCACATGTGTTAGCTCACACATAGTATAAAAGCTTCTATAAAAAATCAGTTAAATAAATTAATGTATTGTAGTTCTGGAATCCACAAAAACTAACTACAATTTTATTCTGTCAAAAATGTTAACTGATTCTTCATTTTTTTCATGGTTTTCGTTAAAAAATTGATATTATGTATTTTTTTTTTGCGATTAATGTATTTAACTTTTAATGTCTAATATTGATGAAGAATAATTGCAAAAGAATAGGACCTACTTATCCTTATTTCTTTAATTTATTCTTTAACAAATAATTATGTATACTATGTATTGCAATCTATATCATAGTTCTAGATTCTTATTTATATATGCTATGTCTGCGCAAATTATTTGCTCGATGAATTATTTCTCGGACGAATAGTCCGAGTCATCAGTTGGTAATAACATCAAGCAGGTGACTCGTCACTTACTCGTATCGCCACAAAAAACGTCGCGTGAATGGCAACCCATTATTGCACTTACGATCACAATCTACTACGTTAAGCTACTACTGTTGATTCAGTATGCCGCGTCGGTTTGATCAACAACACGTATTTAAAATGCTTATTTAATTTAATAAAAATGGATAAACAAACAGTGACACTGGATGAAGTGTTGGAGAAATTTGGATTGTTCAGAAGTTATCACTTGAAATCATTGATTTGTGTACTAATCGCTTTTGCTTCGAACTCTGTGTATTGGACCACATATGTATTTATTGCTGACGAAAGCGGCTACAGGTGAGATGTACCCAATTCTTATTTCATCAGTAACCCGTTCTAGAGAGTATTAATAATTTTCAATTTTATATCACGGTTGTTCCAAAAAGTAGTGTTATGCTTTCAGAGTTCATGTTATGTATGAAGGTTAGTTAGTTTTTTTTATTCTACCATAAATTCTAAACGGCGAAATTGATTTTAATGTGTGAGATATCATTATAGATTCATCCTGACAAAGAACTAGGTACATAAAAAATGGCGGATTTCAGACGACAGATGTGAGCAATTTTTTTTTTCTTCTCAACCCATCCACAGTGTCGTATAGAAATGATGGGCTTTAAAAAACGATTCCATATATATATATAATTTGCAGTTTTAATTTCAATAAAACGCTTAACGAAAATACATAACTGCATTGTCAAGTTTTGTTACTTTTTGAATTAATTTAAACTTGTAAAATGTTCTGTTGACTATTTAGTTTAACCGATAAGAAATGATGTTATGGCAGGGCATTAAAACGTTGAGCTATGTTTACTAAACACCAACGGTAGCTGGCTCATTTTAAAAACTAGAATTTTACGTAACTTTGCACTTAATATGTGACAGTATGGCAGATTGCTCATAAAAACGGTAATTTGTACAAGCGCCAAACTTGGTATGATAATAGGCCAACCAAATATAACGTATAATATTAATATAATACAAAACTTGCCAAGTACGGCTCGGAATAAAGCAAACAATTACGAACAAAGAATTTACGGCACTTGTGTTGGTAAAATTTTAAACTAAATCTGTCGCCAAGCACCTATCGGTGTGTACCGGCAGATGTCCTTGAGAGCCAGTAATTCTAGGTTAACCTTTGACCACGTCATCACTTAGAATCGGGTGAGATAGCGGTTAAAGGCTAACCTGTCAGGCATAAAAAAAGACGTTTAATCAACGTGAGGGTGGTAGCTAGCCAGGCAGGTATTCGCAAAATGCCACGTTACAATGGGATTTTTTCCTCATGTAATGTATGAATTATAATCTGCATGTATCTTTTAAAATCTACTATGGAAAACTAACAATACAATACAATACAAAAAATCTTTATTGTTTACCAAAGTAGAAGTAAATAACACTTATTAAGACTAATTTTCTATGGTAGTACAATAGGCGGTCTTATCGCTATGTAGCGATTTCTTCGAGACAACCTTTGGATGGACAGAAACTAAGGAAGAGGAGGACTAACGTCATATTTCAAGCTTAAAATATTGATACTGAGATTCGTACTGTGGCTGTCACGAAACAACAATGTTTATAGAGCGCTATCTCTATCGCACTTATGACTTGATTCAATGCTACATCCCGCGCTCACGTTGAGGTTCTAATGTAAGTTTACTATGGTGATATCTGGTAGTGCGAATTAATTTAAAAAATGTAAGGTAAAAACAAGTACTAATTAATTCAAAAAGTAAAAAATCCGTCTGATAATTATTCAATTTCGTTAAAAAAATATCGTTTCATCGCAATTTAAACCAAGCTATATTTATACATATACATCGTTTTTAAAGGCCTTCGTTTTGATATCGCACTCAATGGGTTTGGAAGAAAAAATAAATGTATACCTCAATATTTTTTTTTTTGTATGCATGATAGGTTAGCCTTTGACCACTATCTCACCTGATGTTAAGTGATGATGTGGTCGAAGATGTTGTACAGGCTAACCTAGAATTGCTGGCTCTCAAGGTCAGCTGATGGAACACACCGTTAGGTGCTTGGCGACAGATTTTCAACTTGAGCGTGGAAGCTAGCCAGGCGGGCATTCGCAAAGTGCCCTACCACCATGCTGTAGCGACTGCCATCCTAAGACAACAACCGGGACCGACGGCTTAACGTGCCCTCCGAAGCACGGAAGCGCTCAGTAGTAAAGTCACCAGCGGTCACCCATCCAACTCCTGACCGCGGCGGACATGGCTAAGCAAACTTCGCTACGAGCGCTTCAATATAGTCTAAAATCCGCTAGGTTTATACACGACTGCCCAAAAAAAGAGAGTTATGTTTTCAGGGTTTATGTATGTATGTTTGTGAGTTTCTTTATTCCACTATAACTTCTAAACGGCTAAACTGATGTTGATGTATGATAAATCATTATAGGTTATAATGATTTATCATATATTTTTTTTTAGTATTATCTTATAGGTTGTCTAAATGTTTTTATTGTAGTAGCTGTAGTGTTGTATATACACACATCAAAAGTGCCATGGGATCAAGTACGTTTTCGAGTAAATCAAGTAAGTTTTAAACCGATCTCATTTGGATCAGGGGCAACCACAATGCTCAGATTTATGCAGAGAGTATTGTTTCATAAGTGATCATCCCTTTGCGAAGCCGTTTGGGTAATTCGTTTCATCTAATGCACGATAATACACGTCCACATACGGCTATAGTCTTAACTCGTACTCTTGCCTCGCATCAACGTTCTGCCGTGGGCTGCTCAGTAGCCAGACCTCAACTCCATTGAACATGCATGGGATATGCTACGAAGAAGAGCTCTGCCAAGTATGGATGCCGTGCATACCCCACAACAACTTTTTGACTTGTTACAAAGAACGTGGGTGGCCATTCCTCAAAGTGATTTTGTTGAACTGATTTTAAGCATGCCAAATCTCTGTGCTTGTGTGATTAGTGTTAATGGTAGAAACACAGATTAGTAATTAATATAATTTTACAACAAACATGGCAACAAACCTATTCTTTTTCGTTTTTCTGCCAAACAAGTCAGTTATAGTTCAAAATATATATGATCCCTATGCACTTTTGATGTGTGTAGTTCGTAGTATTTTTTTAATAAAGGCATACCGCCGGAAAAAAAATATATATCATTAGATTCGTCTTGATAACCCAAGTGACACTGGCGGTTTTAAAACGCCATATTGAGAAAAATCGTTTTTTTTCTTTTGCCTAAAAAGCTATTTTATAAATATAAAAAACTTGCTGTTTCAATTTCAATGGAACGATACATAGCATAACGAAAATAAACACATTGCAGTCGTGTTTACTTTTTTAATTTATTTATACTTGTTTGTGCCTAGCGTCACCTGCGCTATCAAGACATATTTAACAATATTTCATACAATAAAATCGGTTTATCCCCGTTGAAGTTGTGGTGAAAAAAAAACTCACAAACGTACTTACACACACACACACATGTACCCAAAAAAGGAGTGGTATGAAAACATAACACTCCTTTTTTCAGCATTCGTGCTATAAGACTGAAATAAGAGATGGTTTTTGGTCCCCCGAAAAACAGTGTTCACGTCACATGATTGAATATACGGTTAATATACGGTTCTTTATAATATACGGTTCTTTATTTATAATATACGGTTAATATACGGTTCTTTATTCATGTGGTTTACGGTGAACGCAGAACTCTGAACTCAGAACTCTAGAACGCTCTGTGAGGGCCCGGCGCCTAAACTTATGAAATAGTTTCACGTTTCAGAAATCTTATCCCAACATGTGTGAATATCTAAGTGGATATTCACCCTTACTAACCTTTAAGTATGTTAGGGTGTGAAGGGCAGAGAAGCCATTGAATAACAGTTTATACAGAATGAGACTTCCTGTCTGTGTTACGCAGTTATATGATGATAAACAATGATACGAGCTAATTTCGAACATAATACAGTATCAATCTCGTGCCGCAGCATATTTAAGACTGTAGTGTGAACCTGTTTGTTAGAAAGGTAGTAGGGTATTTTGCGATTGTGAATGCCCGCCTGGCTAGCTACCACCCTCAAGTAAAAAATCTGTCTGTCAAGCACCTAACGGTGTGCTCCAGCAGCTGTCCTTGAGAGCCAGTAATTCTAGGCTAGTCTGAACAACATCTTCGACCACATCATCACTTACCATCAGGTGAGATAGTGGTCAAAGGCTAACCAATCAGGCATAAAAAAAGAGTGTAAGCCTTATGTATATAGTTCTTATTATACTATATACATAAGGCTATATATTATACTATATTATAGGCATTATGCAAATGTTCGCCTAGCTAGCCACATTCAAGAGGAAAATCTGTCAGCAAGCACCTAACGGTGTGTTCCGGCAGCAGTCCTTGAGAGCCAGTTAAATTACAGGCACATGAGACTTAACAACGGTAAATGTCTCAGGTTGACGGTTGCAGTGCAATTCGTCACTTGTGACAAAATGCTTCTATATAATAAACCGTGTGGATATAAAAGAGGGTGGTAGCAGAGATTAGTCCGCTTAACACGAGGAGAGCCTCGTGCTTGTTCCGATATAATCAGACAAAAATAACTCTCACTATATATAAAAAGTTGTCTATTAAAAAACAGGTCTTACATAGGCGGAAGGCTCTGTATTAAAAACAAGATTAATTAAGTACTGTTAAATCTAAAATTTCAATGCTGTATTGAAAATATGTATAATGAATAGTTTTTTCTTTTTCAGATGCATAGATGAAGATTTTGGAAATGAAACTTGTGTGGCGAACTCGACGCAGTGTACAGAATGGGTCTACGATGACCCGAGCAGTTTTGTCGCAGAAGTAAGTATATACATTAAATAAACAAGTAAAAGAGGGCAATCACGCTCTTACGTGGACAATTTGAAGCGCTCGTAGCGAAGTTTGCTTAGCCGTCCTGAACCGATCAGCAAAGTTAAACAACGTCCGCCTCGGTCATGACTTGGATGGGTGACCGCTGGTGACATTACTACTGAGCGTGCAATTGCTTCGGAGGGTACGTTAAGCCGTCGGTTCCGATTATTGTCTTACGATGACAGTCGTTATAGCATGGTGGTAGGGAATTTTGCGAATGCCCGCCTGGCTCGCTTCCACCCTCAAGTAGAAAATCTGTCACCAAGCACAGAATTTCTATTGTGTTCCGGCAGCTGTCCTTGAGAGCCAGTAATTCTAGGTGAGTCTGAACAACATCTTCGACCACATCATCACTTACTATCAGGTGAGATAGTGATCAAAGGCTAACCTATCTATATAATAAGCATAAAAAATAGTAAGATTTCTGGTGCATTATATCCCTGAATATTGCTATTGGTTCACTTGCAAATTGTTATGCTTTGGAATATACACAATAAGACTCATTGTTTGTCGCAGAATTATGACGATTATGTGTAAAAATAAACCAAGACGACAAAAATTCCAAATGACAAAAATATATTTTAGACTAAATAGCTTTACTTGAACCGGTTGTTAGCATAATATAATTATTTGCAGATAGCAAATCATAAGTTAATTTTAATTATATACACCAAGTCTTTCTGAAACACGTTTCTCTCGAATATTCGAGATTGACTAAAATAGAAAATTGTCTAAATTACGCTTCGAATTTATATAATAATGCTTTGTGAATTTTGTGCTCCAATTTTATTATTTTAACCGTTATTAAGGACGGAGCGTTTGCATAGCATACTATAGTGTCATACACAAGGTTATTGGAAAAATGCTAACAACGTCTTAGAGTTGACTTTTATTAGTCCTAACAAACATTTTTATATTATGTTTTTTTATGTTTTGGTGACGGAATAAGCACAAGGCCCACTTTATGTTAAAAGTCTTTTGTGCTACGAATAAATGATGCTTTTGTGCCAATTTTTTATTATTTCATATTATTTATTTCTTTGCTCGCTGTAAATATCCAAACTGTATTCAAAGGGAGCGGGGCGCAGTTCTGTGTAGTTGCGGCAGGCCCCTCAATAAAAAAAAATCATCACAATATGTTAGTTTGTAAGTTAGGGCTAACAGAAGTCAACTCTAAGAGGTTGTTAACATTTTTCCAATAACTCTGTATAAATACATCTTATCGAAACGAAAAAGTTGATACAATTTTTTTATTTAATGCGAAAATTACGCAAAAGAAGTATTTACAAACACATTTTGTAATGGTAAAGAACGTAAATATTACAATTTAAAATTTAGGAGGCAGGGGATAATCTTGTAGTACAGTAATCGAATAGAAGTTTAAAAAAACCTCATATTGTCAAAAAAATTAACAGAAACTGCGCTGAGAAACTGTTTTAATTCGAATGCTCAGAATTATCAGCGACAACCCTTCTTTTTTTTTATTAAAATAATAGCTAGACTCATGTTTTACTCGAATAATCGGTTAATTATTTTATTGCATGTATATATATTTGGAACAATTACATAAAACATCACTTAAAACTGTACCCTAAACTTCAATCATCAACTAAAACGTGCAATTTTCGACTTTCGTGCGATGGAACAAGCGGGAGTGAAAAATGTTTTTTCCTGGCATTGGGCGCACTCTTAACTTCGCAGTTTAGTGTGTAACAAGTCTTCTTTCATGATCACTCATACGCGATTTCAACATCACTGCCTCTCTTTTACACTTACGTCCTTTTTATTCTGTGACTTACGTTTCTTTTCGATAATGCAGTTTAATATTGATGTAATTTTAACTCTTTTAAGCTTTGTAATGGGAACGCTACCGGCGAAATTCAAAACGTAAAGATTTTTTTGGTTTTGTTGATAGGTCGTGTAACTACTGTACTTGATCACTTAATACGGGAGACTGTAAGATGAATTTTTACGAAATTCAATGTTTACTTATTATACTTATCGCATTGGTATCACCTGTTACGGTATAAGTACGTAACTTTTAACACTTTTATTGGGTTCACGGGGGCAGAGGGGTAAGAGCGGCTTACATTCTAACCCGGCACCTCACGTTAATAATACTGACTCGGTTATAATAAGACTGAGCGTTTCTTTTTAAGAAAAAATCCCCAGACCCGCTGTTTTATGTAAATATCATACTAATATTATTAAAGTTTATTTTTATATTACAACTCTCAAATAACTATAACATAAATGTTACACTTTAATCTACCGCTCTACGCTTAAATACAATATTAACCTCATAAATAATAAAATTGTTTATAGTAATTTGTAAGCAAAAGTTTTATTACGTTTGATTGCAATACTGTTACATGTCTGAAAATTCAAATACATTGTTAATCTGCAGTTTTTTATACGACTAGCATTCCAACCGCGTCTCCGCCCGCGCGTATTACGGTTATGGCGCAAAATCTTTTTGCGCAGTTGGATAAAAAGTATTGTATGTCCTACCCTGGGTCTCAAACTATTTTCATCCAAATCGGTCGAATAGTTTTTATTCGTTGCATACAAAAAAATCTTTCTTCTTTATAATATTTGTACAGAGTTGCGTTTTTTTGTGTTAACCCTGAGCAGAAGTACAAACAGTGCTAGGTTTTAATTGTAATATGTTGAAATGTTAACTAAATATTTGCTGTTAAGGTCAGATACCCAAATGAAAATCATAATCACACTCTCATTGTCACTCACACTCACACTCACACTCCCACTCACACTCCCACTCACACTCATACTCACACTCACACATTCATTTCATTTCATTTCTAAGCAGTATGCATAAATAAAAAGAACAACACGTAGAAGTCGGATATGAAAATGTAAACATCAGCTTAGTACCTAGCCTTCAACACGCTACACATTATATCAGAATTTTTAATTTCGGAAGTCGCGTTTTTTTTAAAATTTAATATTTATCAAGTACTGGTAGTCACATCTATCTCAACGTCCAAGTCTACCCCTTACTGTGATGATTTTATTAATGCTGATTGTTTTTAGTGTTTAGTTTCAGTTGGCCTGTCAGGATTGGAAGAGGTCACTCATAGGCACCGCTCACAGCTTGGGATATATGGTGGGCCTGCTTTTTGTTGGACTACTCTCGGACAAGTAAGATTAAAGCATATACCTACACTAATACGTATTAAAACAAAATATTTTTTTCACATTTGCTTTGTTTTTTTTATAGCTGATAGGCTAGCCTATGACCACTATCTCACCTGCTGGTAAGTGATAATGTAGTCGAAGATGTTGTTCAGGCTAACCTAAAATTATTGGCTCTCAAGGACAGCTGCCGAAACACACCGTTAGGTGCTTGGCGACAGATATTCTACATCAGGGTAGTAGCTAGCCAATCGGGCATTTGCAAAATGCCCTACCACCATGCTGTTACGACTGCATCGATATCAACAGAACAAAAAATCCCTACTTTAAGAGTGTAGTTATATATATTGTTATAGGTATAGTTTTTCTGTGTATTATTGATGAGACGAATTACTTAGCATTCCATGGATTCACTTTGCGGGTGCCGGGTTCATAGCGTTGCAGAGGAAGAGGCTAGAGGGGCCTTGGACTTGCAACCCAGGAGTAAGGTTAAGGTGCTCCTTTACAATTATATTAGCATTATCACTTTTTATTTTTTTTTATTTAGGGAGGACAGAGATGCTGGCTACCGCCTGTGCGGTCGTCCAGCTCCACCGGGTTTTGGGCGAGGGCCTGGCCCTACAATAGCCCGAGACGGGCGTAGAAGGCGAAAAGCGCCTTCTACCTCCGTCTCCTGCGGACGCCGAAAACGTACCGCTACTATAGGAGGGGTTGACAGCGAGCTCAAGGGCACCACTGTGGTTCGGACCTCGGCTTGTCTCGCTGTCGAGAGACATGGGGGGGATCGGAGCAAAATGCCTCTGTGCAACTGCAGTGTTGCACAATTGGGCCCTACTGAATAATACTCTTTGACTATTTGGAGAGCAATTTATCGTGACCTTGTTTTTGCCTCGAGCTCGCCGGTGAGCTCGGTGTTTGATTGTGTGATCTCTAATTACCTCACACCTGGGAATTTAACCTCGACGACTTGCGGATAGCGCTAAAGCTGCCAATGTAATGGCTGCGATGGGGTCATCCGGGTCGTCTAATACCTGCCGTGCTCGGCGACGGGGGGGTTTGAAAAATGGGATAGAAGAGGCGGTCGAGTAGTTCGATGCCTGGACAACCAATGGGTTCGGGTGGTGGGGCGCTCGATCAAAGTATCGGCGGGTGCAGTCCTTATTGAACTGCGCTAAAGAGGGAAGGTTTAGGTCGCAATGCAACTCGGTGTTCCGGACATACCACGGGGCGCCGGTTGCATTACGAAGAAAACGGTTTTGAATGACTTGAAGCTTATGAAGATGGGCCTCACTAGCATGACTAAACACTACTGATGCGTAAGTCATGATGGGGCGGATGCAGGCAGTGTAAAGGGTCTTCTTATTACTAAGAGACATTTTACTCTCTTTGCGAATCAGGGGACCAAGGCGACCCATTACAAAGGCCGCTTTGTTACGGACGGTTGTTATATGATCGTTAAAGGTGAGATTCCTATCAAGGGTGACTCCGAAATATTTTGTTTTACTAACCCAGGGGATGGGTTGGTCGAACAAAGTAGCATTATCACCGTGGTGTACTAGTATATATTTGCATCATTATTGTACTTTGGAGGGAAGCGCCTACGTGAGTGAACAGTGTACTATAGCCCAATCACGAATAACTTGCGAAAACGTAACCATTTCGTTAACGCATCGAAATGTCACCATTTTGTATAGGATTTTACCAGCGCCCCTACAGTGCGTGAAAGGAACTAAATTTTGGCAGATTGAAAGGTTTTGACATCTAACGAGGATTTGATATCTAAGATTTTAACGCGACCGTTTCGTCACGTAAAAAGTTTAGTACGAAATCGCGAGCACTAACCTAATTATAACGTAAGCTCGAAGAAATAAAACGCTAAAATTGACAAATATCAATCATAGAGGACTTTGTATAGGCTGAAAAAGAATTAAAACCTCTTTTGGAACGAATCATTAGCTCTTAGAAAGCAGGTACAATTAATTTGATTTACGCCGGATGACTTTTGTAATCCTATCGAGTTCACGTTAGCCAGCAAACGATGCGTTGTGCTGTCAACCATCGCCTCCTGCGTAAACGTACTGTAAACTCGATACGTTTACGTTACGGACTATCGAAAAGTTCCTGCTTGGGCTACTATTCTCTACTTTTACTATTATCTTTATAAATGTTAAGTAACTCGAATCTACTTTTCGTCGTTGTCACGGAGAGATAACAACCATTTGTTTGCCAAGTCTAGACGTATATAGGATAGGAGCATTATATTGGATTAGGAAAGAATTTTTTTAGGCTGTTTGTGCAAATAATTAGTTATATATAATGATGAAGCAGAAAGTAGGCTAATACTGAAATCTGATAAAAAATTTGCACTGAAGATAAAACAAGTTACCGGCAGCCTTTCTACCCATTGTACTTATCGACGTCTTACGATCGTGAAATTGTGGACCATATGTCGATTATTACGAAATGGCAACTTCGAAATTAGACTGTTTTTGCACAGATTATTAAAACTGTTCATTCATTACGGAAATGAGTTTTTTCTGTAAATAATTACAATTAGAGCATTTTTTAGATAAAACAGATAAGTACAGTATGTTTTTGTTGAATACAACTAAATTATAACATTTCTCAGTATCGGGTTGAAGTTAAATCAAAGAGAAAAGTATGGTTCAGCTGATTGAAGCTATCTTCCAAATACCCATAGTTTTTTAGTAATCGTTATTATTTTTGTGTAGCGTACCTATTCGTACACAAATAAAAGATCTCAAATTTAAATTGCCCGCTGCAAAAGAAATAAACAAACACGATGAAAGTGCCACTGAAAATATATTTATTATTGTTATTTTCCTAAATAACAAAATTAAAAGAAGTAACAAGGAAAAAAACCAATTTAGTTAAAGCAGCCAAACCGGTGCCTACACCATTCCTTTAAATAAATTTAAAATAGACCATAACAATAATTGTATTTAATAAGTAATGTACCTACTTCTACTTAGGTATTCAGTTCGTGTAATGTGTACGGATATGACCGTGAGATCGCATCCTTCTAATATCGTTCTAAAAGCCTTGCACGAAGAGCGAGTACAATATCTTTCGATATTCGAAATAGATTCTTGAAGCACTCTTCCGAAAATCCGATAGGTAGGGTTGTTAGCATTTGTCAACTTCTTCCCTGCAGCATTAGCACAACACCGCCCTTTTTACCAATAATCTAACACCCCAATAACTAAAGGAGCCCGAAAGTTTATTTTAAAATTTGTCACGTTTATATGGAGCTTCTTTTTAAACCTGACCAAACAATCGTTAAAATCTACAAAATAGACGATCTCAGACGTCATCTTAAAGTTCCAAGCTAGGGTTATCGTCAAAATTCGTTAAATTTTAACGATGTTTACCGAATTTCATTACCGATCGTTTAAGTAGGTTTCATATTTGCAAACATCGATATAACCCGTTTTATCTAATTTAATTATATTAGTTTTATTAAATTTAGCGATCGGTAAGTTTGGTACTTGCACTGCTGAACCGATCGGCAAAGTTAAGCAACGTCCGCCTCGGTCATGACTTGGATGGGTGATCGCTGGTGACAATACTACTGAGCGCTTCCATGCTTCTGAGGGCACGTTAAGCCGTCGGTCCCGGTTGTTGTCTTAGGATGGAAGTCGTTATAGCATGGAGGTAGGGCATTTTGTGAATGCCCGCCTGGCTAGCTACCACCTTCAAGTAGAAAATCTGTCACCAAGCACTTCACGGTGTTTTCTGGCAGCTGTCTTTGAGGGCCAGTAATTCTAGGTTAGCCTGAACAGCATATTCGACCACATCATTACTTACCATCAGGTGAGATAGTGCAGCCTACGAGGAAATAGTATAAAAAATATAAATTAATTTATTTGTGAAGGATAGGAAGAAAAAAGACAACTGTCCTGACGGGAGTCCTGGGAGGAGTGTTTGGACTTGCCAGGAGCTTCACAACTTCCTACTGGGTCTACATCGCCCTGGAGTTTATAGAGGCTGCCGTCGGCGATAGCTGCTCGCCAATGTATGTTTTGAGTAAGTTATTGCATTCAAGAAATCATAAATAGCTTTTATTTTATTTTATTTTATTTTATTTTTAGAATTTTCAGAAAACTTACAGCTAGGTAAATAACATTTATAGTTAATTTATGTATATACTACATGAAAAACACATGTAATGCTGATGGCCAATTACAAGTTTCCACTTATAGGTTAATTAATATATAAAACAAAATTAGAGTGGACGACTAACTTATGAAAAGAATGAAATAATATACTTAAGGTTTAAATTAACTAGTACAAAAGAATTTGTCATTAAGCAAACGTTTTAGTTTGGTAGTCGAGGTATTATATAAATCAATGTCTATATCTTTCAAGTTGTTAAACGAAGCGCTTGCACGCACAATAAATACATTCTGCCTATATTTTGTCTTAGCTAACGGAACAGATAAAATTTTCGGTTTTCTCAGTACAGCTGCGTTAACGCGTAACCCTATCAGCTCGAGGAGCTCAGAACAGTCCACCGTGCCATTTGCAATGCTCAACAGATATGATAGGTCGGATATATTCCTTCGTTCATAGAGAGGCAAGAAATGAAACTTACGACACCTAGCTAAATAATCCGGAAGGTACAATTTTGCGCGAAACTGAAGATACCGCAGAAACCTCATCTGGATACGTTCTAAGCGCGTTGAATATACTTCGTAACAAGGGTTCCAGACTTGTGATGCGTATTCCAAGTGACTGCGAACGTATGCACAATAAAGGATTTTGAAGGTTTTCATACTGGAGAACTCATTAGACATTCTTAAAATAAAACCAAGTGCACGAGATGCTTTGCTTACAATGTTGCTTACGTGTGTGTCAAATAAAAGTTTACTATCAAAAAAAACTCCAAGATCCTTAATTGTATCAACCCTTGTGACTGGTGAATTTTTTATTACATATTCAAAATTGATAATGACTGGCTTACGAGTAAAAGAACAAATGTAGCACTTGGAAACGTTTAAATCTAGTTTATTCTGAATACAATAATTTTGAAATCTGTGCAAGTCGTTCTGCAGACGGTGTGCATCCTCAATGGTTTTAATTTGATGTAAAATTTTCACATCATCTGCATACAAAAGAATTTTAGAATAAAGAAAACATGAGGAGATGTCGTTCAAAAATATTGTACAAAGTAACGGTCCCAATAATGATCCCTGCGGGACTCCTGAAGGAATATACATGGACATGGACGAATATCCTCCGAGAACTACCGTTTGACACCTGTGTTGGATATAGGACGTGAACCACCTAAAAAGGTTTCCCCTTATACCTATCTGCTGCAGTTTTTTTAGTAGAAGCAAATGATCAATTCTGTCAAAACACTTACTGTAGTCCGTGTAAATAACATCTATTTGCGAGGGTTCAGACATAAAACGAGACAGGAACTCAGTGCACAATAAGAGATTTGATGTAGTTGACCTGCCTCTTAAAAAACCATGCTGCTGAGGTGCAAGATCATGCTTTAGTGCGCTGTACAATTGGGTATAGACAATTTTTTCCAGTATCTTAGCAAACAGGCATAATTTAGATATAGGCCTATAATTTTCTATATTATTTATTGGTCCTTTTTTGTGAACAGGAGTGACTAAAGCCGACTTCCATTTGCTAGGTACAACGCCTTCCGTTAAAGAGCGGCTATATAATAGACAGAGGGGTAAAACTAAGCTCTTCGCACACTTAACTATTAAAATAGCGGGGATGTGATCAGGTCCTGCTGATTTATTTAAATCTAAGGACATGAAAAGTTTAAGAACCTCCGCTGGAAGCACCTCAATCATGCCAATATCAGCAGAAGACGCAGTAAAGTATTGAGGTTGATTAATCTGTATACAATCTACCGGTGTATTATTTTGAAGAAAATTTGATTGAAAATATTCACCAAACATATTACATATAACATCCCCTTGATCAGAAGAACGAGTACCAAATTTCATCACTGCGGGGTAAGTATTGGAGAGATTTTTACTCTTTACATAAGACCAAAATGTACGGGGATTCCTTCTTATAGAACATTCAATATTTCTTATGTAGTTTTTATACATATCACTTTCCATTATACGCGCTCTTTCCCGCAATATTACAAACGAATCCCGATCACTTAAGTTGCCGTATATTTTGAATTTATTGTGATATTTTGATTTTTCTTTAAGGAGTTTTATTAGAGGTCGCCCGTACCATAAAGGATACTTATGCGATGGTGCTACAATTTTTGAGGTTACATAAGTGTCGCGGAGGCTATAAATCGTAGTATAAAGAAGAGATACAGCATCATCTACAGTCCCACATTTTAGCACAGAGATCCAATCAATAGCGTCAAGCTTAGTACAGATCGAGTGATAGTCTCCGTTAATGTAATCAAACTTGGTATAAGGAAGTGGCTTTATTGTGTGCAATTGAACAAACTCAGCAGAAATACACAGAGATGGATGGTGGGGGTCTTCAGGTACCAAAGGGCAGTCACAAGCATGCACAGTGACATAATTGTTTGAGAAAATTAAATCTAAAAGGCGGCCATAACTCTTATTTAGGATAGAGTTATACTGTAGTAAATTGCATGTGTTAAGGCTATCTATAAGATCGATTTGATGTGTCCCTTGTAAATTACCAGGAACCAAAGAGCATCCATCATCACTGGGTAACCATGAAACATACGGCATGTTAAAATCACCTAACACAACGAACTTGTCGAGTGGATTATCTAAAACTATTTTTGACAGATTGTCAGAGAAATTAGAAAGTTGTGTATGCATTGAATTACCTAAATTCTCATCACAAATATATACAACACAAATATGCATTTTATAAGTTGAGTATCGATTACGATTGCGGATTGTCAAAGTAACCCACAGGTCCTCGGCAGACGAAGACCACTCAGGCCGGTTCTCAGCTGCAAGTTCACGACGAATTGCTATTAAAATTCCGCCTCCCCTCTCCTGCCCTGTTGCCGAAAAATCCCGGTCTCTTCTCCTAATAACGTACCTATCATCAAATAATTCACTATCAAAGAAACTATCATTAAGCCACGTTTCCGTAAAGCAAATAATATCATACGAGTTAAGGCATACATTTCTATATAATATGCTTACTTTAGTACGGAGACCACGTACATTTTGGTAGTATATACTAACCGGGAGCATTATTGACAGAAAAGTTTATTAGGTATTGCATAGCCATAAAGACATACATGATGTTTATTAGGTTAAATAGTGCTAAGACGTTATTATAACTGTGAAAGGCAGAAAGCAGCATAAAACACGATGAAAAGGCTAAAAAGTTAGCGAAGATAATAAGATAAAAAAGATAAGGTGAACAATAGCAAATGGCCGGCCGACTAATCCGCACTATAATTGCGGGTAACAATAAGCGGACAAGAATGCAACGCATAACATAAACAGTGAATAGTGAAGCAGTACTAGTCAACTTTGGGTCGCTGATAATATTGCAAAACATTATACATACGGTGTAGCATAACATTAGAGTTTTTTTAAATCTAATTCTGATCGAATGGCTGTGACAGGGGATGTTGGGCCTTTTCGGATGAAGATCTTGCAACCTTTCACCCACGTGAATGCAAACCCCCGGTCTTTTGCCAATGCTTTGGTCTTATTGAGCAGTACTTTGTTTTCAAGTGTCAAGTGGTCGTTGATAAATATTCTAGTACTGCCCTTGAGTCCTAAGTCCATCGGGGTCATAGAAAATTTTTTCGCTGCACCTACAAAATCATCTTTTAAGTACCTACTATGAACATTAACAACAATTGTTTTATTCTCCTTGCTATTGCGCATAGGTATTCTCGCAATGTAATTAATTTGATCTTTAGGTATTGGGCACTTCACGTGTAATCCGATCTTGGAGAAGACTTCGAAGAGATTCTCATTATTTGACATCGGAACACCCTTTATTTCTATGTTATTAAGACGTGATCTCTGCTCATTATCTCGTAGCTGGCTTTCCAGATTTTGTATACGCAGTTGCAGATTCTCAACATCATTTTTCGTCTTATTTAATGATTGAATGTCCTTCTCCATTTCCAAAATCTTCTCAGATAAAGCACCTATTTTGCTGTCTACGAATTCAATAGACTTTTTTATTTCACTGAGTTCTGGTTTTATACTCTTAAGTGATGTAAGTTCAGCTTTTATGCTTTGGATGTCCTCGTTTAGTCCTGGAAGTACGGCGACTTGAAGAGACAGTCGTTTCAACTCAGCAAGAACGGCGCTCATGTCTCCTGGTACTGGAGACTTAACAGTGGACTCCTTGACCTGAGGTGTTGGAAGTGGTAAAGGGCTTACTGTTCTGCCACTCTTGCAAGAAGAGCACCTCCAGGATAATTTCCGGTTTTCTCCCAGTCGGCGATACCCCGCCTCAGTGACACCAGCGCAAGCAAAGTCGTACTGACCCATGCAAACACTGCACTGAGCACCATCCCTAAATTCTTCTTCACAACCCTTGCACTTAAACATTATTAATAGAAAAAGATTTGCGACCCGTGAAATAAATAGCGTTGACAGTCCCTGATCTAGGCGATAAGCACAAAACCGGTCGGAGTAACGTGTGCACGGTCCGTCGTCTACGAACTGACTGGAGGACTGGACTTTTGACTTGCAACAAAAATCTGATAATACAGAGAAGTCTAAGATTCACATGATTAGCGTCTTTTTGTTCTATATTAACCGCAAGCATTTTATTTTGAAGCAGTGATAGCTCAGTGGCTCTGGCAATGGTCTTCCGCGCAGCAGTTCCATGGTTCGAATCCCGCCGCTGGCTTGAGCTTCACCGCATGGTGGAAGGACATTTTTGCGAATACCCGCCTGGCTAGCGACCACCCTCAAGTAGAAAATCTGTCGCCAAGCACCTAACAGTGTGTTCCGGCAGTTGTCCTTGAGAGCCAGTAAATCTAGGTAAGCCTGAACAACATCTTCGACCACATCATCACTTACCATCAGGTGAGATAGTGGTCAAAGGCTAACCTATCAGGCATAAAAAAAAACGCGAATTTGGTTATATGTATACTTTTACATATGAGGACCAAATTTTAAAAAGTATTGCCTTCGGTTTTTGGCCAGCCGCCTACCTAGCCCCTTTTAGGGAACCTCTTATTAGTAGTATACCCGTTACCTTTTGGGCAATCGGAAAGTTAAGATAATAAAGGGCCCAATGTGCAGCTGTACCCCACTAACATTGACGTGGGCAGTGGTACGTGGCAACAACATCAATGTCTAAATGCATGAAAATAGTACTTTAACAATACACAATATCAGATTTTTTGTAATGTTCTAAGTTACGAATAAATAATGTATTATTTGTAGGTTCAAGTGTTTTGTTCAACAATTTAATGTCAATTTTAAATGATGTAAAAAACGATCTAAATGCGAGACAGACTCCCACGCTCTGGCTTCCCACCGGCACACAATATTATTATATAATTATTTGTATAGTATAATTTGCGAATATAAATCACTATATTTATATTCACTATTTTTTTTACTTTGTTTCATAATTACACCAAGCTTGACACTTATAATTAATATAAAACGCTGTTTTACCACAGAATAAAATAAAAGATGGATTGACAGCGCAAGCTTAGTCCTAGGTTTTCTTGTATGTAATACTGAAAATTACATTTACTCTTAGATATTTCTTCAAAATAATGATTATCCAAAAATACTAATTATTTCAATTTGATAACGACAAATAAAGAGGTAATTTTTACATTCCCAAGGAAACCAGAGGATTTGTCAATTGAATCACCGTAAAAAAGGAGGCCGTTGTTCATAATTTCAAAAATATGTTGCAATATCAACTATCTCTTTCTATTTTATCTAAACCGTCTCTTTAACCCTTTGTATTTTTCAGATATTGAAATTGTAAGTGCAAAAAAACGAGCTATGTACTATGGACTCTCAACCATTGGATTCATCATTGGCAATGTATTAATGCCTCTTGTCGCCTGGGGAGTCCCCTACTGGAGGACCCTACTCAGAGTTGTCTACATTCCAGCGTTCCTTTTCTTCACGTACATATACATACTGGATGAAAGTCCAAGATGGTTACTCATCAGAGGGAAGAAACAAAAAGCTATTGTTATCCTTAAAAAAATAGCGCAAGAGAACGATGTTAAATTAGATAATGACGTGCTCGACAACCTCCCTTGTGGAGAAGCTGATGTAAAAATGAAGTTCACAAACCTACTGAAGTTGACGTTTACATCAAAATCGATGTTAAAAAGATGCGTGGTATGCATTGCGTGGTGGACAGCATCGACCTTAGTGAACTTCGGTACATTGATCAACTCTGTTTCTCTACAAGGAAACAAGTACGTGAACTATGTTCTGATATCTGTGATAGAACTGCCCGGAAGCTTCATATTGATTTATATTTTGGCAAAGTTCAATAGGCGGAACCCGTTGATTCTGTCATTCTTAGCTGGCGCTGTTTGTTGTTTTGTGCAACCGTTTTTACCTTTAGGTAAGTAAATTGTTTTCATTTATAAACTACTATTTCAGTTCAAATGTTGAATTTGTTTATAAATCGTAAAATAGGATCTGGCTCAAGGACATTTTCTGCTGCTAGAATATACTGGTTGGTGCTTAGAGCTTCTACTTGAGGGTGCTAGCTAGCTGATCAAGCATTTGCAAAGTGCCCTTCTGCCATGCGCAAAGCTTTATCTCGTGAGGCAATTCAAGACGAGGTCTCTCTACGCGGCAGTTCATAGGTTTTGCTACTGCAATATCGCTGCTTCATAAAAATACAAATGGTGAACAATATTTTTATCTCATATCTTATATTTTCTGGCTAAATAGATGACAATCAATCAGCTGTTCTCAATGGTGTAATTCCATCCTTCCGAAGTAATACACAATTATATGGTAATGTGTTCATTATCTCAAACCAGATCTTCCATGGCTATCGGTGTTAGCCTACATGGCAAGCAAGTTGTTCTCCATGCTGTACTTTAACATCACGTACATCTATACCTCTGAGCTGTTCCCGACCTACACTAGAAATTCTATGCATGCCCTCTGCTCGTCCATAGGAAGAATTGGAAGTATCATTGCACCGCAGACGCCACTATTGGTATGTTTACTTTTCTAATCTTCTTAGCGTAATAGAGCTATAAAAATGCCATGGCCTCTGACAAACAGATAAACGTATGTCAGGGGCCTCAAATTAATAAAAAAGTTAAAAACCTGAACCTTTGTGTAATAATTTTGTGTAGAATGTAGAACCACAAACAAATATTGAAGTGGAAATTTAACATGTTTGCTTTGGTTTGACTCTGAAAATATAATTAATATATTTTGAGAGGCAAACACTTTCCCCCTGACTTTTAAATAAGTGAAAATATTATTTGTGAGTTGTCAATCACAGATTTTGTTATGGGCTATAAAAAAAAAACTGTTTTTTTGTACGATTTATGTACTTGATTTGAACATCAAATACTTAAACCAGATTTATTATTCAGTTGTGAAACTAGTTATCACTAAAGTCAAGAACATCCTTTCATATAAAAGATGTTGCGTTGCAAAACCATATTTTTTCATAACTATGGTTTTGCAACGCAAAATAGGCTAGCCCTTGATCATTATCTCACTTGTTGTTAAGTGATGAAAACGAGGATGATGATCACATTCTAATTTTTAAACTACCTACTTATTCTTCTTTTATTTCAGAACGTGTACTGGCTTGGTCTACCCTCCATAGTGTTCGGCGGATCCGCCATCATAGCGGGTCTACTAACTTTCCTAGTTCCCGATACAGCAGGAAATGACCTCCCTGACACTATAGACCAGGCAGAAGCTTTTGAGGCTAAATCGTCGCCTAAACGAGGCATAGACAACATTGCCATGTCTAAAGAATCTATAGATACATTTTAGATAAAGAAGAAAATACGAAAGCCAAAACGATTGATGATTGTTTGCCAAAAGCTATTAAGAGTATCCGCCTCTATTCAGATTTACTTGTGAAACTTCCGATAATTATAAATGATTTGCTATATTTTACCTAAGACGATCATTGTTTAACATGGGATGGCCATCTCTTAACTGTAATAATTTGTTTTCTTTTTTTCTATTTTGTTAACTTGAGATTTTTAACTTATTGAGGTCATAATATATGCTATGCCTCAGGGCACTATGGCGGACTTCACAGAGTGGTGATTTATGCGACGCGCAACGCGATCATCGGACCACAGAGCATTTTATACGAAGAACTTTGTAGCGATCATTATATTTTCCGGTCTACATTTATTCATTATATTTTGCTATGTAGGATAAAAAGACGCTTTCGTGAATTAGTAGATATCAAGGCCAGTTTTAGAAACATTCGTAAGTACTGGACCAAACAGTACCCCATGTTTCTGTCATTGTCAAACTTTTCTTTTGACAGACCAGCAATAATTTTCAGCAATATCTTTAATACTTTTGTTAACTTTTGTAATATGTGTAGTTATAAGCTATTTAGGTAGTTTAAATTATAAGTGCCCACTGTAAATAATTAAATATAAATTTAATTATCTGCTCATTTCTGTGTTTTTCCATGGTTTTACCACTACGTAAAATATAAGATAATCCACAGCATAGGCTGCTACATGACGTGGGTTTTGCCATAATCCCTACGCTTGGCAGGCGGCTTGGGGATACACAGTGTAAGAGCTCAGTTATTCAGAAGGCCTGCTGCCCACCTACTGTTATTTTCTCTTCAATCACCTCTTATGACTTCCACTTGAAGATATGGGATGTGCAACTCTAGCCTGGCACCCCATGGAGCACACATCTACTTATATAAATATAACTATAACTATCAGAATATATTTTTCGCATGCTTTTTTCATAAATTTTCATAAAGTTATAATTCTCAAACTTCACTTCTACGCTCTGAAATTTTACTGGAAGATTTTCTAGGCTTAGACCTTCTACTGTACTGTATTAGCTAGATTGTCCACTGCTGAACACAGCCTTCCCCATTAAGGGGGGATTTGCCATAATCCCCACGCTTCGCAGGCGTCTTGGGGATCGCATTTTAAAATATCAGTTCCTCAGAGGGCGCTGCTGCCCACCTTCCGTTATTTAACCTTTAGTCACCTCTTACGACACCCACAGGAAGCAATGAGGAGGTGCCAGTCTAGCCTGGCACCCCACGGCATAGACTTTGCCTTGATAAAATTCCAAAATTCGATTTCACTTAAGCTAAGGATTACAGATATTATACCTAGTAGTAGCAAATAAAACGTGTCCGTTTAATTGCGCATGTCTCTGCTTACTTTGAGAAGAAACCGAAACCACATAAATAACCGTTATTAATTCATGTGCCGAAACTGTGCCAGCTGCGGTGCCCTCAGCAATTTTAACACGATCAAGAGTTTCAATGGACCCAGCGCTTGGGCTCAATATACCCAGGACTTTAGGAAAAGGTGGTTGTCACCTGCCTACCTAAGGTTGGTAGAAGGGAGCATAAGAAGAACAAGAAGAAAGATTTAGAGTTATATTGGATAGAGAAAAGGGTCGTGGATTACAGACAGGTGTGGCAATAGCGAGCTTCCTTGTTTGAGAACTTATCTCCGGTCCGCTAGCAATTGAGTTAATGCTCAGCAGCAGGTCTGCCGTGCAGTGGCTCAGCTCCAACACTGCCGCGCCGGTAGGCTGTCCCAGCTAGGCGCTGTAGAGACGATGAGTTTGGCAGCGGTCGGTGCAGGAGTTCAGGGGACGGCCGGAGTCAGGAGGTCAGCCTCGTCAGGAGATCAGCCTCGTCAGGTACTGGGCCTGGTAGTGGAAGCCTGGTACAGGAATTGGAACCTGGTGCTGGAAGCCTGGTACAGGAACCCCGTGTTAAATGGGGTTTCTTTATATTTAATTTATAATTCCAATTATGAATAAATACTGTAAAACTCTATATCAAAGTCTGAGCTCAACAATTTCTAACAATGCTCAGTTGTGGTTCTTCTTCCTGCTGGGTGAAAATAGACGCTAATTTGCCGTTTTGGCGCCTAGCCCCTCAACCCCGGAAGTCTTCAGTGACCAAACTATTACCATATTTGGTAATGCAAGCGGTCACTAGACCGTTGAGATTAAACAGCCCAATGGCTCACTTATATTTTGTAATTTAAAACTACAACGTGCTTTTAATCGGAAGTAAGAACTATCACCGTGGCCATATTGACATGGTTGACAATTGACGTTTGTGGCAAGACAATCCTGTCAGATACTATGTTTGGACCTATAGTTATTTTATTGTAATATAGTCCTATTCAAATTCGTTATTTATTTTAAAATTTTATTATTATTTATTTAGCAAGATATATTATGAAAATATTATATGGCAATATTTACATACCAGATTTGGTTTAAGAATAGGTGACCTCTCTCGGATCATTGATGTACTACTTCAGCTAGCAATGCATGCACAATTGTAGTGAGATCTCTTTTAGAACGGATAGGTATTCTATTCTGCTCCTAATGGTAGATAAATGGGTAGATGGCGCTAGTAGTAAAATAAGTAGTTAAGTTAAATAATATTTGTTCACCGTTCATGAAGGTGACATGGTATTGTTATGAACGGGAGTCAAACTTGTATCAAATAAAACGCCTTTCCCCTCTCAAGTCCAGCACCAAACGATTGTAAATTTAATTACATATTCCTTAGTCCCTTTTTTTTAATAAGGTAATGATGCAAGTGCACACCGTCGCTGAAATTATCTATTTGTACGCAGCACCACCTGGCTATTACTGCAATATTAATCCTATTGTTTGCCAATATAGCCGAGGAGCTGCATATGAATAAACTAAAGACAGCTTGTATTAACTATTGTTCATATAAAATTATCGCATTTATTTTCCAAATCTAGTTCATTCATCATCTAAAATACGACAAGTTTCATTTTCAAATTAATACGCAGATATTTAAACTATTCACGCCTGACATCAAAGAGCCAAATATATTTAAAAAAATAGTTTTAAGCATATATTTCAAATTAACCTACAAGTCTGCAATAACTTGTAGATTTTATAAAAGCTTGAATTGTAGTAACTGTAGTTTTTTGTATATATAGATCGTAATATTTTGTTGATAAAAGCATAGCGCTAGTAAAAAATATAATTTATTGTTGCAAGAATAGTTGTGCAACTAAAGATCAGAATTCATTTTTGCTTCGAGTACTGAATTTGCAGCATATAGCAGCAAAGGATTTTACCCTATAATCACGCTCTTGATTCAAGAGCGCGATTCTAGGGTAAAATCTCGCGATTCTAACCTAGATGTTAACGCTGCAAACGTTGGTCTCGTGTTTCTTATGCAACATCTCGCTGCAATAATCCACAGAAGAACATGGGTACAAATAGGTAACTGAAGACATTTAGATACCTTTGTCTTACGTAACTTTTAAGCAATAAATTTTCAATCTGCATTCTTGACTAGGTACTCGTATTTATTGCATTTTTGAATTTCTCTAGTGTTAAATTGATGTCTTCCTGACAAGATGACCCGCACTGGTGCAGACGAACGGGAGCGAGGAGATGGCAGTTCACCCTCCTTCTCCCTTTTTGGTAATGGGGTCACTTGTGGATAGTCGACGGATTCTCCACCGGCTTGCACGGCCCCACACGTCTGGGGGGCGGTTTTGGTGAGCAAGGTCTCCCATCCATTGGCGCAGAGTCTCAATTAAGTTCAGGTCTACCGGCAGGGCAAGGTGGTGCATGCTAACGCAACCCTATCTTGCACAACCTTGGCGGAGAACTGCTTATAGGAGGGGTTTAGCGGGTGGCTGAGTGTTGGTTTGTGACTGCAAGTATATTATAACAACTCACGTTAGTTTTTATGACAAACCTATCCGTTCAGGTTGTTTAATTTATAGGCCATAGTGCTTAAAATAATAATTTTATAAAATGCCCTATAAAGGTCAAATAAAATATGATGTTAACTAAATACATCCGCCAGCTCTTAGGGTAGATATTATTGCTGGATGCGTTAACGGAATTCCTATGTTGCAAGTATAATTCTAAAAACTACGCCAATGCTTACAGGTACATTTCTCGAGCGAGTGACATATTTTGAATACGAACCTTGTACAACTGGCGCACGTGCCTTATTTTTCGTAACTTTATGTTCATGCAGCTAAAATAAATGTTGACAAATCAAACGTATACTATTTTTTTTGTATATGATTGTTTTGTGAGTTTCTGTATTTCAAATCACTTGCCACCGAAACAGCTGAAAGAATTAAAATAAAATTGTGTAAGTATAAAGGATACTTCTCCGATTTACAAAGAAGTTGATTACGAAGTAGCGCTGTATTTTTTTTTTTATAAAACTGGTAGGTTGTTTTGACCACTGTCTCACCTGATCGTAAGTGATGATGTGGTCGAAGATGTTGTTCAGGCTAAAATTACTGGCTCTCAAGGATGTTATAAATCGTAGAAAGAGTATAGTAATAGAAGCGCTATGAGCGTATATCTAAGGGATAGCAATAGTTTATGACGTTGTTTATGGAAATGCCAGGTGAAAGATTTAACCATATTGATGGGGTAACAAGCAGCACCAGATTTAATTATATTATGATAAACATGAATACCGGCCCGACCTATCATCACAATCATACTCAAGTTGTTGCCAATCTACAAACCTTAGTTATTGGTTTTAGATTTTTATGATTTTTTATATAATTTTACTTTTGCAACATTTTGCTGGAAGAGTTTATTTTAATAATGCGCCATCTATGAATACGTAGTGGAACTGCTCACTGAGTCACCCTGTAACCAGACACGAGATATGGAGCGTTAGCGGGGATCGGATAACTACGATACAGACCCTGCATTTTAGTAATGTTTTGCAAGTTTACCAAGGAGGGCGCTACCTGTCATCACAGCGTTTCCTATTCTTAGGTTGCTATTTACAAATTCTTATGTACCTACTTATCCAATCAGGCAGAGAAATAATTGGTTTTGAATGTTATGACTATGAATTTATGAATATGTTTTATGTTGTTAATTAATTGTTATTCTATTTATTTATTGACAGGACATTTTATTAGGTATTTAGGTTGCTAATTAGATCTCATTTGATAATTATATCATGGTTACCTACGTTATAGTATAGTAGTTGTTGTAGGTGCCTACGTGTTATTGACATATTATATGAATTGTTAGGATTTTTCAATTTACTTTCGAATTAGGTATTTAGTTTTGAAATGTAATTTCAATAATTTATTTATTTATTTATTTTAAGACGCACTTATTCACTAAACATTCAAGACAATATAGGGACACAGGTTATTATTTAGTAGGTGAATCAATCAGTTATAGGTACGTACAACGCTTTCTGAGAACTATTACATAGCAGAATATAATATTATATAATCATTAGAGTTAAAAATCATACATAGTATTATACCTATAGATCCTATTGGTAGGTATACCAAAAGTACTTCTTCTGCCTTATCTACTATTTTACCAGGCTACTTTGGTACTATAATTATCATGACTAGTCCCGCGCGTGCCCCTTGTCCGCACTGCCCAGATTCAGTGAAACTTTTCTCTATACCTCATGGTCTGCGAGTCCACATCGGCCGCAAGCACAAAAATGTTGCCCCGGCTGCGATACCGGGTTCCACAACTGCAGCGCTTGCGCCACCAATACCACTCACACCGCGGACAACTCTTTCAAGGGATTCGCCTTCATACTGTTTGGAGGACTTGCCCGCTTTACGGGCAAGGGTACGAGTACTGAGGCACATTCCTAAGGGTGCGAGATGCTTGGCAGCTAACGCGTTGGCTACCTTAATCCATAAGGCCTTAGAGTCTAACAGCGCCGGTGACTGGTGGGAGGTTCTGACTTTCGCGTTTACAGCGCTGAAAGTGCCAGAACAAGGGGACAAAAAGAATCTGACCACAAAAGTAAAGGAAAATGTTGGGAAGGGTCATCTTGAACTGCCGGTTGAATTTCTTTCCAGTAGGTCAAGCTCTCTTTATAAATCGGTTCAGGGCAAGGTCTTTGAGGGGGACCTGAGGGGTGCGGCGCGCTTGCTCACGTCGGATTGCACTTTTGCTCCTTATGGAGAAGAGACGTTATCTTCCCTCAAAGAAAAGCACTCCGCCCCCTTGGATGCCCCGCGTATTCCTCCACTCCCCAATAGCACGGTATCGTGTCTCTTCGTTGAGGCGGAAAACGTGTCAGCTGCACTTCAAACATTCCATCGTGGCTCTGCCGCGGGGATGGATGGGTTGCGCCCCGACCATCTAAAGGAGCTGACTTCGCCTTCAGCCGGTGATGGTGGACAAAGGTTGCTCGAGGCGACTACGAGACTTTGTAACTTTTTGCTGGAGGGAAATCTCTGCTCAGAAGTTTGCCCCTACCTCTACGGTGGTTCTCTGTGCGCACTCCAGAAGAAGGACGGTGGCATAAGACCGATTGCTGTAGGCAATGCATTCCGGCGGTTGGTAGCTAAACTGTGTTGTCAGGCCGTGAGGAGCGAAATGACTCCATACCTCCAGCCCCATCAGGTGGGATTCGGTACACCGCTGGGATGCGAGGCAGCCATACACGCTGCTCGGTCTTTTGTGCTGCGGGAGGGAAGTGACGACGTGCTTATTAAGCTTGACATCCGAAATGCTTTTAACAGCTTGGACCGAGGGCCGATGCTGGAGGAAGTCAGGGAATTGACGCCATCCATCTTTCGCTTCCTTCGGCAATGTTACTCAGAGCCAAGTTACCTGTTCTATGAAGGATATCGTATATTGTCTCAGGTCGGGGCGCAGCAGGGGGACCCCCTGGGGCCCCTCATCTTCAGCATGGCAATCCACAAGGCCATAAAAGCTATGGAAGCCCCTCTTAATATTTGGTACCTTGACGATGGAACCATAGGTGGAGACCCGGATGTGGTAGCAAGGGATATTAGTGTACTCTTCCCAGCGCTGCGGAAATTGGGTCTGGAGGTCAACACCGAAAAGTGTGAATTCTTCGCCTGCAGCCCAGTAGCCGCGGAGTCAAGCACCACGTTAAAGTCCCTCATCCCCGGCCTCAAAATAATGGATAGAGGATCCCTCTGTTTGCTGGGTGCTCCTATCTTCCCCGATGGCGTGCCTGACAGCCTTAAGTCGAAGATGGCTACCTTGACATCATTGTCGACTCATTTCCAGCACCTCCCGGCACATGTTGCGTTGACGCTTCTGGGGACCTGCTTCGCGATGCCTAAGATGACCTATGTTATTCGGACGGCCCCGAGTTGGAGGTTCCCAGAAGAGGTGTCATGCTTTGACAGCGCTCTGAAGCAAATTGTTGAAGAGACGCTGAATGTGTGCCTCAGTGAGTCACAGTGGTGTCAGGCTAGCCTGCCGATACGGTTCGGTGGTTTGGGCGTGCGACGGCTACATGAAACTGGACCTATTGCCTTCCTCGCCTCATCACATGGAGTCGTGAGCCTTGTCACTCGTATACTAAGTAAAGGTGACACGGTTCGCATCCCATTCGCTGAGGAGGCTTTTACGAGGTGGTCAGTAATGTGCCCAGGCATCGACCCACCAGCAAAACCTGAATGGCAAAGAAGCTGGGACGACCTACTGGGTAAACGGCTCGTTGCGCAGTGGCGTGCGGAAAACACGGGTGTTGAACTCGCCCGAATAAACGCCGTGACCACACCGGAGTCTGGCGCGTGGCTCTACGCTCTTCCTTCTCCGCACATGGGCACGCTTTTGGATGATGACTCGTTGAGGGTGGCTGCCGCTCTTTGGCTTGGATGTCCTGTCTGCGAGCCTCACACCTGTATCTGCGGGGCGAGGGTTGAGGCGGACGGGCATCATGGCCTTAGCTGCACCCGGTGTGCGGGCAGAAGACCGCGGCACCACGTTATCAATGACATCCTTAAGCGGGCCTTTGTGTCGGCTGAGGTTCCTTGTGTCCTTGAACCCCCGGGACTCTTGCGTTCCGACGGTAAGCGGCCGGACGGCCTGACATTGGTTCCATGGCAGAAAGGGCGCAGCCTCGTGTGGGACGCAACATGCGTGAGCACGTTTGCATCCTGTCACATCTCCGTTACTCAGCAGTCGGCTGGTGCGGGAGCAGAAGCAGCCGCCCGACGCAAACGCCTAAAATATGCCAGTTTGGAACCACTGTATGAGTTCGTTCCTTTTGCCGTGGAGACGTCGGGCCCCTGGGGCTCTGAAGCCAAAAAATTAGTCCGAAACCTCGGCCGCCGTTTAAGAGAGAGAGGGCGGGACCCCCGATCTGGTTGGTTCTTGACCCAACAGATCTCCTTGGCGATACAACGGGGTAATGCGGCGAGTGTGCTGGGTACATTGGGACCAGGTGCCAAGTGCGGGACTTATTTAGAAGTAGAATAGAAGTAGAAATTTGACTCACGGTGTTATATCCGAATGTATATCAATTTGTTGTAATATTATATTTAAACTAAAGTTGAAAATATAATTTTACAACCGAAGATATGTTTTCCTTTTTGCCTTTCCTATTATAGTCTAAATATGGGAAATTATTACAATTACGTCACCTAAACAACACCCAGTAAACTGGAAGTTTATAGAACTTATAGGAATAAATAGTGTTGGAATTGAGTCCGTTCTAACATAAGTTACATTATGTGTTATCTTGCGAAAGTAATGAGATTCAAAATGTTCGGAGCATATTCGAGCGTTCAGTACTTTGTACGTTATGTTTACGTTTTTTTTGCGTCCGGTAAGCAAAATTCATATAATTATCTGATATTTTTTTTTAACTGGCAACAAAGAATAATATAATTCTTATGTACATAATATATTAAGGTAAGTACGAAAGTTTTGACAGAAATTTTTGTGACGCACCATTGTATTATTACTAAAATTTGCGTATTCTCGAATAACCATAAATTTTTAGACAACGTGCGAGTGAGAAATGCAGTTAATCCTTACTTACCTTGTTGCCTAAGCTTCTAGTAAATGATTTTGACCTGACTGTAACAGATTTTGACTGTTTCAGCACAATCATGACTTAATTTACTATAATAAATAATATACTTCAACACTTTTTATACTTCATCTAAATACACAAAATGTATCGAGTCAAAACATTAAAAATGTAAACCATTGTTAGTAATCTAAACAATGGTTCAAATCTATTTTTAATGCTACAATAACCTTGGACTGGAACAATAAAAATGGTATAAAAATTTATTTAAATCCGGTTTCGAATTTTCCGTAGGGTAAGCTAAGTATACCTAAACTTGTCGAATATATTATGGGCTGTGGTTTTCGTGAGATAAATAAATAAACTAGTATTTTTATGGGAAAACTACTTTCTGGGTAAAAGTATCCCTAACTCGATGAAAACCCTAATAATTAATGAAGATGCATGAAAATATTGGGGTCACGTGTAAGCCAAAACTATCTTCTCTAGTCGGTTAATACGAGAAAAGAATGGCAAAATTCACATAGATTTTGCATAGATTAAGTAGTCATCTTGCATCGGTTGGGAGCCAGTGACCACTGGATCCCAACAGATACAGGGGTATACGCGAAAAGGATAAAAAATATTGATATCTGTCTCGCTCATTATTATTGCGGTTATGGTATGTGCATTCTTCTCTAATAATTAGTACAATTCACTACGCCGATTCTATTACTATACTCTTTCTACGTTATAAATATAAAGCCTATGACGTTCCCAGTGTGAGTATTTTGTAATTGCCTGAATACGATTTACTGAATTCATCTGTTGCAAAAAAATGAAGTAAGTCCTGAAGTCGACGCGTATAGTTATTATACTCGTTATGTAATTGCACGTACAATTTTTGATTAGATCTCCTCCAATGTTGTCTCCAACAAAAAATAATCATAACATTTTTTCTTAGAATAAAAGTATTGTTAATATTATACCTACGAATTGGTTGTATGACCTACATATTGAACCTACTCGTTTGAGCAGCCTGTCACATATAAATCGATCTTTGCGTTGGAGACTGTAAACTTGCAACATTTGTATGATCTACTTATTCAGCTGATGCAGGTCCATTAAAATTCATTGAGCGTGACCAGACATAAAACGGACCTTTCAAACCATCTGTGAACGATCTTTAAGAAGAATTGTTTATTCATGAAGTAGGTAATTGAACCTTCATGGTATAAACATACCCTAATGACGAAATGACGATAAGAAAAGTTGTTTGTATCAAATAAACGAATATATACTTGCTGCATTTTTTTCAGTGATAAAATGTACGTGATGGTCTTATAGCATACCCGATGGCAAGCGTCATAAGTAGACATACAAATAAAGCTATGGAAATGTCTACATAACTTTATTTGTGAAAAAAAATCTGACAAAATAAAAATGACAATATTTCAACATTTTATGTAGCTACAATATATATATGTATATATAATAGTTTTTTTGCCACAAACTTACCCCAACTCAGCATGATGCTAGCTGCGAACAGCCAGCGCTGGTCTGGTTGGGAACGGCAGGTGACGTTACGCACGAAAATGCACAGACAAACAGAATAACATATTTAAAACATTTTTTTAAAGCACACTATGAAAATTCATACACAACTTTAGGCACAAAGTTTTTCCTTTTTGTGTAGCCAAAATAAATATGAATAAGTTTTACTTCTAAAGCACATATTGGGAAATAGAGTAAGTATATTATATGAATTGTATTAAATAGCGCTGATGTCATATCTCAAAAATTCTTCGGTCTTTTGATGCGTGTAAATATATTTTTTTTCAGTCTAAATCTAAATCCGTGTATGATTTGCGGGTTTCTCAAAGGTGGTGGGATGTAAGTGTACAGTTGCAGTGTCGCCATCCTCTTCCTGCTTGACACTGCACTGCGCGTGTTACTCTGAGACGTTAGGTTGGTTATAGTAGTGTTTGCCTAGTAATTTCAGTACACCGTAGTGGTACATCTAGTAGAAAAGCTTGCGCATGGGTTTTTCTTATTCGAGCCCTGGCCCATGAGAGGCCACTCCATAACAAGGATTTCATGATGACGTTAGTAATATGACGTAAAGAATGCAGCATCTTTCTCGTCTTACTACATACTTATACTTTGCTTTCTTATATCAGTATTTCTCGCTCTGTCTTTTAAACACCACAGTAAAATACTTCCCAAACATAGTTTTATGAAACCGAAATCATGGTGAATTAGCTTTTATTAAAAAAGAAAGCTGGAAAGTAAAATAAAATTGATGAAGTAACAGTTCTTTATTTGTGACTTTATTTTGAAGCGCTCATAACGAGGTTTGCTTAGCCATTCTGAACCGATCAGCAAAGCATCGTCCGCCGCGGTCATGACTTGGATGGGTGACCGCTGGTGACATTACTACTGAGCGCGTACGTGCTTTGGAGGGCACGTTAAGCCATCGGTCCCGGTTGTTGTCTTAGGATTGCAGTCGTTATAGCATGGTGGTTGGGCATTTTGCTAATAACCGCCTGGCTAGCTATCAACCTCAAGCTGTCCTTGAGAGCCAGTTTTTCTAAGTTAGCCTGAACAACGTCCTCGACCAAATCATCACTTGCCATGAGGTGAGATAGTGGTCAAAGGCTAACCTATAAGGCATAAAAAAATTAATATCAGATTTCATCTACCAAAATAAAATTCCGCATTTTTACTGACGAAGTAGGAAAACCACCGCTGCCCAGTAAAACTGAGGGTTGGACCGGATGCGGCGCCACATCTGGCCGGCTACGTCACATACCGGAAATACCCGCACTCGGCGCCCCCGGTAGTAGGGGTGTCACCCACCGGTGTAACTTTGACAGGGCTGCCACGTACTATTCCCAAATACTATTTTAAGCCTACTACTATGAAATACGGACAGCATAGGGTGTGTTTTGCTAGATCTTTATCTGTTTGTATGTTGGGTATGTTTATTTTTAGTATGTAGATAAAAAAAATAATTAAAATAGACAAATTTATAAAAATATGATAGTAAAGTTCAATCGACATTTTTAATTACCTTAATGACATAACTTTAGTACAGGTGATACTATTTTAGTTTTCGTATATTTATTTATTTATATATTTTTTTTATATTCGTTCGTAATATCATGTAATATTTTAGTTGTAATTTTTTTTTGAACTTAAGTAATTTTATTAAATTGTATTATGATAAATCTATTAGTAATAGACCAAGCCTCTGTTTGTTACAAGCAATACATTTACAGAAGTAAAATAAAGACTAACCTTTAAATTACGTAATGCTGTATCAGCCAGATCGTCCACTGCTGAACATGGCCTCCCCTATGTAGGGGGTATTTGCCATAATCCCCACGCTTGGCAGGCGGTTTGGGAGTCGCAGACCGCAGTGCAAGATAGCATAGTTTTTAAGAAGGCGCTGTTGCCCACCTTCTCATATTTTTCCCCTTGTCGACTTTTACGACACCCACACGGAAAGAAATGGGGAGGTGCAAGTCTAACCCGGCAACCCACGGGAGAAAAATTAGGTAATGAGATTATTTAAAAAAAATATTGTGTAATTTTCAAACGATTGATATAACTTTATATATTTCAAAATATGTACGCCGTAAGGCAGACAATTCTGAAAACTTTAAAACCACTATATAACATCCTACTAATATTATAAATGCGAAAGTTTGTGAGTGTGTTTGTTTGTTACTCTTTCACGCAAAAACAACTGAACGGATTTGAATGAAACTTTACAATAATATAGCTTATACATCAGAAAAACACATAGGCTATAATTTATAAAGATATACTGTGTAAATTGACGAAAATATCAAAAAAACTGTTAATAAGCCACACTAGAAATTTTTGCGACGTCTCAACCCAGATGAAGGCTCGCGTCAACAACGTCGTCCGAAGTGCGCGCGCCGGTGTCGCGGACAGCGTTGCCATGGAAACAAAAAACAACTGATTAGAAATTAGCTCGACAAGAAATGTTAAAAAGCAATTGTATAAATAAGCTAGATCATGGTCTAAGAAAACAAGGTCTTCTACTCCCGAAGAATCACAGGCATGCGTCACTAACAAATTGGCTCTTTATTAAAACGTGATTGCAGCAGAATACAAGTTCATGGTTCTTTTTCATGCGAATATTTTGTTATAAAATATCAATACAATATTTCAAACATCTAATAGAAAGTCACACATGAATCAATGTTCATCTCAGTAAATGGTATGAAAAATGTTGTCTCCCTATGGTTCCACCATTTTGACAAATATCACCGTCTCTGTCTCACGTATATGATTTGAATCTGTTTCGCTCTCGCTCATGCACATATGCGCAGTGATTCGCAAACTTTGTGGTCGGCCCATTTCTGGAAGCTACGAGTATAATAAAAAACATGTAATTTTTTTTCTATTGTGACGGAACAAGCTAACAAGCTCGAGGCCCACCTGATGTTAAGCAGACTAACCTCTGCCTATAACAGATGCATTTCGTCACAAGTCACGAATTGCACTGCGCCTGTCCCCAGGAGACATCGATGTTAAATCTCTGTACCTGTAATTTCACTTGCTCTCAAGGACTGCTGCCGGAACACACCGTTAGGTGCTTGGCGACACATTTTCTACTTGAGGGGGTCGCTAGCCAGGCGGGCATTCGCAAAATGCCATTCCACCATGCAAAAACTAACTGTAAGAGTAAAAGTAGAAAAAGCAGTGATTTGAAGTTTTTTCATTTCCTGCAAAATTGTTTCATTCTTACGGCGACTACTAAATATGGTATGTAATGTAAAATTTCTTTGGTTATATAACGTATCTACCTTATTGGTTATTACTTCCGATATGTTTGAGCTTTCTTTGAAACTAAATTGTACACCAAAATACAGATAACTGACTTTTTCTTCGGCATAGAAAATAATTACTTGATTTCAATCTACGAAAAATTTAGGCCTATTAGCATCGACGGTACCCATTATAAGAAAACTACGAACATACACTGTACGAACTTGATAAACATAATTTATTCAAGAATCATTAATCTGTTTAACTTAAATCAATTTCACGTGATTTTCTTTATTAAAAAAAAGGTGAAATCTATTAACTGTTATTTTACGGCCCCCCAATTTCCTCAAATTAGGTATACCTAAAGTTTGAGAGCCGTTGATGAGGGTATGCTTGACAAGCTTGTGTCCCGGTCACGTGACATCCGGTCTCGGAGTGTAATACCTGCCGCAGTATATTATTGTACCATGAGCAAGATTAACACATTTTATCATCATCCATCAACCCGCGGGTGAAACCGCGGGGCGCAGCTAGTAAATTATAATTTCATAATTTCATTTCATTTCAAAAAAGTAATGAACAAAATATTCATGTTATTTTCACTAAGCACGCAAAAGTACTTGTAATTATTGTCAAAAAATAAACTATTAGTTGAATAAGGAGGAAACAACCATAATGTTTTCATAAATTATAACAAAGTAGATAGACAGACCAACATACCGACATATTTTTTTATTAATTGCAATAAACCTCTTTTGCCTCATAGTAGGCGTACGAAATAGAGGAATAACGGTTGCACGCCAGCGCGCCATTCCGTCCGGTATGACGGTGTTTGATCTGCTCGAACGTGCACTGAATGCGGCCCTGTATTGTAATTGATGCCCTATAGTGCACAATCCCTTGACTAAGGCATTGAAAAGTTTGTTATAGAATTAGAAAAGATAAATAAAACTATATATTTTAAGTTATGTCTGAGTCGATGACTCGTTCCTCGCTGGTACACCGTATGTTACACTTGAGTAACTACGAAAAAGCTATTCCTAGTCGTAACACCACGGTTGAGATCAATTGTCCCATATCGATAAAAAAATGCACGTGGGTATATTTGCAGGAGCCACATGCATCGCACTCATTGAACTAATATAAGTAATATAAGTATAAATCTTTATATGAAATTTTACACAATGTCGCACACCTATCTGCACCAAACGACCCACATTTTAGTAAAATGGTATTGGTACTTATATGGATTAAATGTAATACGTTTCTTTTGTTTTCATTAATCACCGTCGTCAATAGTTGAAGTGCGTAGTCCACTGCGGTCATGTAGCAATAGTAATGAAATAGTGGCACTTTTTTTTATTTTTTTATTAATTTACACTCTACAGACTCCAGGGTCCGTGACTTTTTAAATTATGACCATTTTTTTTTTAAAGCTAGATATAAGAAATATGGAAAAAACGTGGAATGCTTCACGATTTTACGTGTCATCCTTGCGCAGGGCCCATGCTTATCTTCTCTGTATCGTTCCAATTTTAGTTTATGTACTGCCGAAGGAAGTACCAATAGTGGCACTTAGCGCTTCTGAGCGTTTTCATACTTTGCGGGGCACGTTAAACAAAACGCGTTGAAAATTCTTCCGGTTTAGCTGCGTGGCGTTTGTGACGTCACGTCAGCTTTGCAGGAAAATTAAGCGGATTCGTTGATTGATATATTTTTGATATATTACAAGTGTTTTTCTAAAATATCAATTTAATGTTTTCTCGAAATATTTTTAAAATATTTGTTATTATTAAATATGGGTTTCCGCAAAGTAATGCCTGAATCTATTCATTATTTTAAATGTAACTCTATCTTTATATAGAACCTATGACCCAAAAATATAACTTAAGAAATTCCATCCAACATTTTAAATATAAAAGACGATTCAGTACAAAAAGCAACAGAAACATATATTAAGTACGTATCAACACTGAAAACTCTCGACGCGTCAGTCCGTTCAGAATCACGGCGTTTGATCTCCGCAGACGTGCCCTGAATACGGCCCTGGTTTGTACAGTGACGGAATAATGCGCTACCTCTTAACTAGAGCGTCGGAAATGAACAATTGTCGGGCAAATGCGTATAAAGCGAAAAAAGCGTCCCAGATTTGCGCTATAATTATCGAATGATACGAGACACGACTGAGAACGTACTCTCGATGAATTAGTTTTAGGACCTCCTGAAGATGTTTCGTATAGAATCGATACGTATTGAATAATCATTCGGTTACTTGGCTTTTCTGACGTCACGTTTATCTACCTTTTTTTTATTGCTGATAGTTACACCATTGACTACAATCTCACCTAATGGTAAGTGATGATGTGGTCGAAGGTGTTAACAGGCTTAACCTAGAATTACTGGCTCTCAAGGACAGCTGCCGGAACACACCGCATGCCAGGCGGGCGTTCGCAAAAATGCCCCTCCACCATGCGGTGAAGCTCAAGCCAGCGGCGGGATTCGAACCATGTACCTGCTGCGCGGCAGTCCATAGCCAAAGCCACTGAGCTATCATTGCTTCAAAAGAAGACCTAAGGTATACACTTCGATAGAATAACGATAGTTTTGTATTTATGTGTAGTAAATATGGATTACGATAAAGTATCGCCCGAAATCTGAAGATGACATGATTTTAACAGCGAATTACGTCACAACCGGTAATTTTACACTAGTTTATGTGAGTGGAATTCGATTAAGTATAACACGTTCTGTTCAAAACTACGTAAGAGGCGCGCCAATGCCGGATTTCTTTTCAATAGATTTATATAAGTAGCACTTTTAGTGAGAGTCCTACCTACAATTAGCCAGTGTATACTATTTGTTGTTTTACTATACTTTCAGCAATCCTGACAACAACCACGCCCTTTAGGCAGCTTGACTAGAGCATTTCAATCAATATTATGAAAGAGAGGTATTAAACTTGCCAGTAGAAAGCATCAGTAATAACTGTAGGGCTGTCGCAATATCTGCAATCTCCGATACCGATACGATGAAACGAAGCGTTAGCAAACCGTTAAACACACCCCTGGCGGCGTACAGCTTGACCAAACTTATACGTAACTATTTTTTAAATATTTATTTATAATTTATGTCTATTTATATATATTAAATACTAGGAACGCTACTTTTTGTTACCCTTGTCAAGGAGCAATGCATGGGGTGCACCCATCACCCTCAGACATAGTTGTTAAGTTCATGTGCCTGTAATTAACTGGCTTTCAAGAACTGCTACCGGAACACACTGTTAAGTGCTTGGCGACAGATTTTCTACTTGAGGGTGGTAGCTAGCCAGACGGGCATTCGCAAAATGCTCTTCCACCATGCGGTAAAGCTCAAGCCGACGATATGGATCGAACCATGGACCTGCGGCGTGGCAGTCCATAGCTATTACCACTTGGCTATGACTGCTCCAAATAAAAAAAATAAACAGCAAAGAATGAATACCAATTATGAATAATTTTATGCGTTTTTTTTATACTACTTAGTTGGTATACAAGTGTACGGCCTGCCTCATGGTAAGCAATTACCGTAGCCTTAGAAGCTTGCAACACTACTAATATTATAAAAGACTGTCTGTCTGTCTGTTACGCTTTCACGCCAAAACTACTGGACCGATTTGAATGAAATTTGGTATGAAAATAGTTTGAGACCCGGGAAAAAACATAGGATAGCTTTTTATCCAACTGCGCAAAAAGAAGTTAGTGTTTTTGCGCGATAACCGACATAAGTGCGGGCGGATCCGCGCCCAGAAAGCTTGTAATATTATAAATGCGAAAGTAGCTTTGTCTGTCTGTCTGTTACGCTATCACGCCAAAACTACTGGACCGATTTGAATGAAATTTGGTATGGAAATATATTGAGACCTGGGAAAAAACATAGAATAGTTTTTATCCAACTGCGCAAAAAGAAGTTAGTGTTTTTGCGCGATAACCGACATACGTGCGGGCGGAGCCGTACCCTGAAAGCTACGAGTAGTACATAAATAAATAAATGCATCCAGTTAAACAAGTCCTACTGTATTTCGTGGAAAAGAAATCAGTAGTGTATTTGTTGAAAGCTAGACAATAAGTAGAGTCGCAGATAGATGGTAGATAAACGGTGATCTCACCCCTTTGTTGCAACTTTTATATTGGATTTTTTCGTTTTACGATTTACCGGTGGAGATGAAACAATTGGGATTGGCGATTGTCTGCAAAGTTTTTATTTATGTGGTAGACGAAAGCATTTTTAAATAAATCGTTAACTGATAAAAAGTGAGACAGAAAAATTATTAACAAAATTGTGATTCCTATCCATACAGTCATGTGTATTTATAAATAATTATTCACCTACGTACTTTTCTAAAGGAAAGCAAAGTAACTTTCACTATTAACGAATTATACACTATATTTCATATTCAAATCGATTGTTTAGTTGAATTGGTGCTTAGAAATTATCGCATCTGATTCGCGGTCAATCAGATGCGTGGTTGTTGTTACGCCACACGGTAAAATTATTAACCACGCCCGCCGCGGTAAAGTTTAAGTTATGCTGTTTTTGAGTTTGACTTACATTTCATTATATATATATTTTTAACAGGGTGTGTTCCTTATTCATTATTTTACAATTGACCCACTTCATTCGATATAATGTACCTAAACAGTTTTATTTTAAAACCCGAATGAAATGACTTTAGAAATGTTCTTAGCCTATTGAACCGTAGCCCATTTCTCTAATTACCCCGCACTAATTACCTACTCATATTAATCAGTGATCATTAGAGGAGCCAATTAGCACAAATTCAGTAATATGGGCGATGAAACACATGCTCTCTTGACGATTTTGGTATAATTCTGATTGATTGGCGTTAATTCCATTTCATACATTAGTTTATTGCTATAATATGGTTTGTTGAGAACATTACTTGAATTATTATATAAGCTTAGGTATACGTAAAATGGACGTATTAAGTCATAATCTTAGTTTGACGACATTATGTTATGGTGATTATAAAAAATAACAATTTGGACAAGACAAAACGTTAGCTGCTTTAGCAACCAAATTTCATATTATCCTTAAAAAATCCTAGTTATAAAATAATTTTAGAGAAATATGTAGATATTCCAAGATAGTTCCTATTAAATGAATAGGAAAATAACCTGTAGCAAAAGTCTAAATGAAAAAATAAAGTTCAAAAATTCCTGATGTTTGTGTGATTATTACTTCGTATATATACACAAGTAATTATTTATATATATCTGCAATATTAAACCAAACTAAGCCAAAGTTGAATGACGCAAGGAATATTTCGGTGGATGGAATCATCTAACTTTGTGCCCAAACTACTATCAGAGATATCGGAAAGTTCTAAAGGCTCCAAGGACCCGAAAGCACAGATCGTGTCGAAGTCCTTCAAATGGCCTTTCTAGAACGGCCTCTTCAGAAGTTTGCGCCAAACGGCCGAGGATTATTCTAATAAATCATGGATTACGTACGCATGCGTCGATCTCAAAGTTATAATGCAACTCGGGACCTTTCATAGATTCGAAAATGTCATAGATTATGATTATAGACAGCTTAGATGAGTCCAGTGTACAGATAAGTAAAATATTTTGTTTATCCGGTGGTATGCCTTTATTTATAAATGCTACAAACTATATACAACACTACATCTACTACAACGAAAGCAGCTGGCACCGCTGCCTGCTCTGTTGGATTGCAATTCTTTATTCGTCACGAGTCCTATCGACCGATTACTCCTATGTCCTATAAGTTTAGGAAAATAAAATGAGCTCCCGAGTCCACGGTCCTAATGTATCTACAGGTAACTGCTCAAATATAATATATAATCAACACATGCAGAGAAGCTCAAACCGGCAGCGGTGGCGATCGAACCAAGGACCTGAGGCACGGCAGTTTATCTGGTAAGCATCTGGTAATTAACCAAAGTATGCATGAATTAGTGCCTATATTAAAGTAAAATCATTGAATTGATTTCACATCCAGATAAGATAAACCAATATTGTGCGGTACTTGTAGTTTTATGTGATGGTTTTGTGTGATTTGTGTATTTCTTAGCTGATACAACATGACACAACATCTATAGGGATATTATGTAACGTTTTCCCGTGGGGTGCTGGACTAGAATTGCATCCTCACTTATCTTGCTGTGGGAATCGTAAGAAGTGATGAAGCAAAAAATTCGAGAATATAGGTAGCGGAGTCAACTGAAGAACTGCTAACTTACACTGTGATCCCTAAGACGCCTGCTATTATCACATTATCCATATCCCTACAGGCTTTTATTAAACTGTAGACGAAAACAGCTGTTGATAATAATGATGATATGTGATGCGACCCAGTTAATAACTAATATGATATACATTACAAATTACCACAATATATTAACCAAATACCATTGCACAAATTTAAGAATGAACCAAAAGTCTGGTTGCTGCATTATGCCTTCTACTCTCTTGTTGAATATTATATTTTTAAGACGCATTGTTAGTTATATTCGATAAGATTTAAGGAACCTGTTCACCATAAGACTAGGTACTTACCTACTTCTAGAAATTACATATTCATTATAAGTTTTTTCATGCCAGTAATTTGGTAAAATGTGTTAAATCTAAAATTGATTTACTTTTAACAACCTTATTGTACTCACATTTGAAGCAAATAAATGATATTCTATTCTATGATTGAAAATTAATAGAACTGACGTTACTTTTAGATTAGGTAGCATTTGAAATTGCACAAAGAACATTGCATTGCTTAAAATAACCAACAAAAACTTGCTGATCGATTATCTTCATCGATTGTATCCAGTATCAGCATATTGAACATTCACAAAGAAGCGAAGGAGTGCTGTAAGCAAAAAACGTACACTCTATAATGAAATATCCGCAAATACATAATAAAATCCCCACATAATAGACCCGACTCCATACAATCAAAAGCGGATGTTACGTGTGCAAAATATCGTGGGGTGAAAATTCAGCACGCTAAATCCACTTCCTGTAGGCACTGTAGACGCTCAATCTTCGTCGAGTCGCTTCTGATTCTAAATAATCTCATCTTTGTGTCACCACGTGCCGTATTGGCTGAATGGGTGTCACGTCGGCTGACGTCGTCGTCTCCGGCCAACTTTCTTGATTATCAACACGTGGCGAGAATGTAGACAAACTTCGGTCTGCTAATCACGAGTTGCTTTGCAGGAAGGTCGCTTCATTGACTCTCTTTTATATTCTTCGAGTGTTTTTGTTTAGTTTTATATATTGAGTCCTTGGATGTTCTTTTGGCACGTGTGAAATATTTATTATTTATGTAAGAAATGGTTATAAATTTATATGTTTCTTATATTCTGTACTAGGGGAAAATAATTACAGTTGGTTGGGGCAAATAATATCGTCCCCGGGTCTACTATAGCTCATCCTTTTTTGCCTGATAGTTTGTTAGCCTTTGACCACTATCTCATCTGATGGTTAGTGATGATGTGGCTGGCTCTCAAGGACAGCTGTCAGAACACACCGTTAGGTGCTTGGTGACAGATTTTCTACTTGAGGGTGGTAGCTAGCCAGGCGGGCATTCGCAAAACGCCCTACCACCATGCTATAACGACTGCCATTCTAAGACAATAACCGGGACCGATGACTTAACGTGCCCTCCGAAGCACGGAAGCGCTCAGTAATAATGTCGCTAGCGGTCACCTATCCAACTCATGACCGCGGTTGCTTAAATTTGCTGATCGGTTAAGAACAGCTAAGCAAACTTCGCTACGAGGGCTTCAAAAGCTCACCATAGACAAATTGGTTGGATAAGTCATACCTTATGTAATCATTTTATAATTTAAGTAATAGGCGAGCATAAATATCTAAGCAGTGAACATTTTATTTCACAAACCTATTTCAATTTCACGACTACTACACAATAAGAGTATTGAAAGCGTTGTTTTTGAATTCTAATGTCATTTGTTCGATCCCCGTAAGTATCCAATATCAGTAGCAGTCCGTAGTCGGGGACGGGGTCCGGTAGATAACAATATGCTCTCCGCCTGTCCCATGAAAGCAAAACATACCATTAACTAAAACTCGGCTGCCGGGATTTCTGCCAGCGTCGTTAATATGACCAGGTCACTTATCTTCAGTACTGTAAAACTTTTTTCAATATAAATACGTGATATTTTTGAAGGGATTCTAAGACTTATATTTACCTACCTACTTGTGCCCCATGGGGTGCCGGGCTAGAATGTCACCCTCCCATTGCTACCTGTCAGTGTCGTAAGAGGCGACTAAAGGTGAAATACTGGAAGGTGGGTAGCAGCGCCTCCTGAGGAATTGGGATCAAACTGCAATCCCTAAGACGCCTGCCAAGCATGGGCAAATCCCCTTAAGGGGGGAGGCTGTGTTTAGAAGAGGACAATTCGGCTGATACAGTATTTATTTGTTCACACCCAAAGTCTCCAAGCACAACTGTCAGTTAACCACAAACACACTCTCGCCTCTACATAAATCTGAAAGTATTTATCTGTAATCTGAATCGCTAATTTGTGTTAATAGGCCGTTCTAAGCACGCCCGGAGGCGCTCGGAGGCTCTTAATTACCGCGAAGAGTTTGCTGCTTTTGTCGCTGGATGCAAGAAACCTTGACTAAAAAGGTAGAGGGCACATCAAGGGACATTGTACGTTCAAAAAACTTTAAAAGGATTTATATTGACTTGTATTCCTGTGTTCGTAGTCGAATATAGATACTATTTATTATCGACTATCATTAAGTACCTAAAAATATGTCGTCGAGCATCATAAGATATCTTTTTATATAATGTTTAACACAAATTAATTAGAATTGAGTAATTATCCATGATAATTTAAGCTATGTATTGGTCCCAAGTAGGAAAAGGGCGCGGCTACTGCTATGTATAGAGAAATTAAAGAAACATCACATTTTGTGCCCTACAACATTGAAATGTGATGTTTGCTGAGCATGCGAAGGTGATTGAAACAATGTTTAGAAATATAGCAGAAGGGCAGCGACATTACTTTTGATATCGCACTTTTTTTATTCAGATGAAGTCTAGATTCTGACAGATAACTTCAAAAAGTCCTCTATGAAAGTATTTTAACTTTAACGACTTTGTATATATTTAAAAATAATATGTATGTTCGTAAAATAAAAAAAATAAATAAAAAAAAGGTCCTTCTTAGGTCATATAGCGTTTGTTTTTATAATAAAGTTTCCAGAAATATTATAACGCTGACAGAAGGAGGAAAATTCAAGTTGCACCTGAAAAAAAATTGGATTAAGAAATCCTAATACACAATTTGTAATAACTTTAACGACAAAAATGCTAGGAAAATTCCACCGCTGCCAATCAATCACCTGTCGCCTTAGTAACATAAACAAATAATTTTATTATTCTATAATACAGTATGTCGTTAAAAGACGTTCAAAAATAATGATCCCAAGTTTCTTGCCCGTTCTTCTCGCAGTGGCTCTATACATATATTATGCTGAACCTGGTACAATATTAAATTCAGATTCAGATTTTTTATTCTCCTTATTGTAACAATGATCCGTTATATTAGGTATGTCATTTTACAAATTTATGAATAATTACCATCGTACCACTAATATAAGTAACATATTCCATACTATAATAATAATTATAAGGTCTAGATACAAACGATATTTATAAAAATGTGAGTCATAATAGTAGAATTACAAATAATTAATGTCAAAATATACAATTTAAAAATTATTCCAGAATTTGTATAAATTTTCATCATGCAAAAATTATATAAATTTTGATCATTCATCATAAAAAATTACAATATTAAAATTTGTAATTTAACTTCATGTGAGCGTTTTTAATTCACGTTTGTCTATCCAGTCTCAATGGCCCAGCGGTTGAGGCATCCGATGCGTGAAACCTATAGACACGGATTGGATTCCCAAAAATGATATGCTCTAAAAATTTGTTAATTTAATATTTTCTTTTACATGTGTATTTTTGGAAACTTAAAATAGCATTTTAATTAATATAATTCTCCACTTAATATGTCCATGGCTCAACAGGAGTTGTGAAAAACATCTCGGATTCGTTCATTAGCCATGCAAATGTCCTCGCTGCCTGATACAATTATTGCAGCCGCCTGTAATATGCAAAGTGCCCTCTGTAATATGCTAACTGCCCTCTGCTCGTTATGGCCCTCTGTGCTTTACACTCCATCCTTTAAGCGGAATGACGGAATGCGACAATTCAAAACTTCTGTGGTTACATTACTGGGTATTGTCACTTTTTGTAAAAGAGAAAAACAAATACACAACATGTGTCTGGTTTTACTTATGTAAACAAACAAATCGCGTCGAATGAAGCCGTTCACATAATTGTGATCGAACTTCACTTTGTAAGTTCGTTTGATCATTGATTTTTGCAATGACGCCTGCTCCGCGGATTACATTACAAAATTTTAATGGGAAGAAAATAATAAAGTCATGTACGGGATTCATCCCCATATGATGGTTAAGAACGAGAGTACAAATTAAAGTGATGCGTCATATGTCATGTTAGCTTAGCGGTCAGGTCACCGGTTAAACGAATGGATTGCGGCATCGCACATTACGATATTTTTTCCTCTCGTTGTAATTTTGTATTGTGTTTTGGTTTTATGGCAAGCCGAATTATTTTTCAACCTACCTAGAAATTTAATAACCGATGGATCCAAACTAACAGCCATTTATAACAAAGCTTACAAAACTTACGAGTATAACAGAAATACGAGTATAACAGAAATACGAGTTTACCAAACAGTTTCCAAATAGTGAGGTAAAGAAGAAATGTCAGAAGACAACATGTCTATTCACGTCCTGCACTGTATCAGCCGGATTATCCACTGCTGCACACAGGCTCCCCCATTATGGGGGGTTTCCCATAATCCCCACGCTTGGCTTGGGGATCGCAGTGTGAGATATCAGTTACTCAGAAAGCGCTGCTGCCCACCTGGCGTGTTATTCTGGCAGAGATGGGGGGTGACATTCTATCCCGGCACCCCTCGGGCATTATTCACGTACTTTAGTATTATTTTGAGTAAAGTTTAAAACGCGCGTCGTTATGCATAAGCAATATTTCGAGCTCTTTAAGTTCTATGAACAAGTTTTCTGTATTTGATTATTTCTTTATATTATGAATTGACGCATTCACTGCAAATAACAGTATAAAATCACAACGAGGAGAAACCTTACAGTTAAGTGCGAGACTCAAAATCGCACCATCCACCTATATACCCGCTCAACCAGCACGATATTATGACATATGTCTCCTTTCGTTCTTAGCAATCGTATGGGGATGGAGCGACATCTATACTTCAACTAACGAAAATGAGAAGACAAGACAAATTTTGAAATTGGCTTTATATTAGGCAGTCTACTCTACTATTATTTTTTCCTCTCTATGTAAGTTTGTAAAGTTTTTTTGTACCTACTTTCGTGTTTTAACGGCTCCTACTCGAAATAACGAGTATTTCAAATTAAAACTGCATTAATAAAACACTTATTTTATTTTATAAGTAAAAAAGTGAGATGAAATTATACACATAAGTAATGTTAGTATTTTTATTTATTCATCAGACCCGATCGAGCGTCCTCGACGATGTTACGCAGGCTGCACCTTGAATTTGTAGCGCAGCGTTTTTCAAGCGCTTGTAGAATAACTTACTTAGTTCTTCTTGACCTATCAACTAACAACGTCCGCTGCGGTCATGAGGATGAGGATGGGGGCATAGTGCTAGTTCGGAAGGCATGTTGTGTCATTGGCTGTTTCTCACATTACTACAGCAACCTGGTAAGGCTGTTCCGTGGCTCACTACCACGTCCAAGTAGAAATTTTCATTTTCATTTTCAATTTTAGGTGATCATAAACAACGTATTCAATCACATATTTTCATACCATCAGATGAGGCAATGGTCAAAGATTAGCCTATTAGTTAGAAATAAATACATCACTACGTTGCTGTCTATGTGGATAGTTATGTTTGCTGAGCTTTTTTTAAATTTAGAGGATATGGAATATTCGATTTCTAAACCCATAAATTAAATACATAATAATTTAATACATAAATTCCAATCTCAAGATTTTATATTCAGAAATTTAAATATTGAAAAATTGTCTCAGTCCAAAGGCGCCCCGAGTCATTAGCGCCGGATTTCCAATTAAATTAGGATGCGAACAATCTTAGCAATTAGTACAATGACGTTTATTGAAATTCTTCCGAACTTACTCCCCAACAAACTTCCAGCTTTTGAATAACATGAATGAAATTAAGCAATCAAAATTTAAATCATTCCATCAATTTCATTATTGGACAACATTTTTCACTGAAACGTTTACGACACGCAATTGAAAATACTGCAAAGGATATTCCAATTTTTAATCGACGCTCGACTCAACATCATCGCGTCAAACTATGAAATATTGCACGCACAGTTTGTAGCAACGAAATTTTAATTAAAAGTCCATATCGTCACTTAGCAAACAACACCGCTCAAGTCGAATTTTGGCGGTATCGACATTTTAATGCCATTGGATAGAGCTACTGTTTGCACATAGAACAAACCAATCAGATACAAAACTTTCGACCAATCACAGGGCAATATTTAAATTATAGTAACAGCGCCTAAGTCCGTTAACGCGCCAACACCGCTCAAATCGTCATTCCCGGCCATACTGTGAACGAAAGTTGCCGCCACCCTCAAAGGATAATCTATTTTTTTTGTGTTATTGTTGTCGAATAATTTTTAAATAAGTGTAATTAATTAATAATAATAGCTCAGTTTTTGATTACAATATATATTTATCGGTTTCAGTGTATTATTTAACTTAAAAGCGAATAAGTATTTTGATATGACTTGCGCGGTGTTACTTTTATCTCGTTATGACGAAGATTATGACTTATGCGGTGTTGCAAATGTTATTTTTCCAGGGTACTTAAGAAACAGATATGGGTGGAGAAGATCTAGGATCATGGAGTGATCTTAGTACAGACGATGAATTAATATGTCAACAAGTGCTAGATGCTGGCCTAAAAATAAATCGTAAACGCCGTAAAGTGACATGTAAAAATGAACTGAAGATGAAGAAATGTGTGAATGATAAGATATATATTTTTTAAATAATTATTTGATCTGTCTTTGTAGGTTTTTAAGAACAGATTTGTGTCGAATATTTTTTATAATAGATTACGTTATATTTATTTTTAGATGTCAATCAAAATTTGTACCTGGACAACGAAAACATTAACAACGCTTCATTTTTTGAAAAGGATGGTGAAAACTTCATAGATCTCCAACATGTACCAATTGATATCTCTATAGCAGGCAGAATATTCTACATCATCTATGTCGGGTGTAAGTACAGCTATTTTGAATATAGACACCGCTGTATGTACGTCAAGCGGAAGTATTGCTGAAGTACAACAAATGGACTGGGATTCAGACGTCACAAATAATAAAAACATCACCGAACATACGCATAATAATACAGGAATAAACCAAAACAACATTGGAGAGTCAAGTACCGCTGTAGTTCAAAACTATTTGACCAAATATTTATGAAGCTAAATTTGAGTCTGTTTCAACCTAAAAAAGATCAGTGCGACGTTTGCTGCAGTCATAAAACTGGAAACATAAAAGATTAACAATATTCTGAACATATAATGAAGAAAGATCGAGCTAGGAAGGAAAAAGAGATTAACAAACGTAATGGACAATCAGGTACATGTCATGTATTCACACAAGATCTTCAGTCTGTGAAATTAGCTCCCTACTTGCAAGCTAGTGCTATCTATTATAAAACTAAGCTGTGTGTTCACAATTTTACTTTGTATAATCTAGCGACTAAGGATCTTATGTGCTATTGGTTTGATGAATCAAATAGCACGCTTGAGGCCTCAGCATTTGCTTCATGTTTAATCGATCATCTGGACAGGGTCTTGAGTATGAAATTGCTGCCAGTAATTTTATATTCGGACGGATGCTGTGCCCAAAATCGTAATGCAACATTAAGCAATGCCCTATTACGTTTAGCAATGGAGAAAAATATAGTTATTATTCAAAAGTATCTGGAGAAAGGCCACACTCACATGGAGTGCGATTCAGTGCACAGTGCTATTGAGTGTAAGCTAAAGAATAAAGAAATTTACCTTCCAAACCAATATGTATCGATTACACAAGCAGCTAGAAGAGATCCTAAACCATATGAAGCTCGTCTGTTAGACTACACCTTTTTCACAGATTTTTCTAAAGATTTGATTTACAAATCTATACGCCCAGGGAAAAAGGCAGGTGACCCAGTTGTAACAGATTTACGTGTTCTAGAACATAGGCCTGATGGAACACTGTGGTACAAAACTGATTTTAGTCATGATCTTTAGCCTCTGTTACATCGTCCTACACCAATTCACCGCATCAAACCAATTAACCAACTGGGTAAACTCTTTACAGCTAAGATACCAATTACAAATCGTAAGTATCAAGACTTGCAAGATTTGAAAGGCGTCTTGCCATCAAGTTGTCATTCTTTCTATGATACATTACCATATTATACCGAATAACGATATTATTCTGAAGTGGCTCTTTATATAAATTACTCGTTATTTTTAAAGTTAGAAGATATTTTTGTTATGTTTTTTATATATTTATTTTTACGTTATTCTATAGGGCCAACAATATTTAAAAAACCATGATATTAATGATCTCAATAATGTGATTTAAATATAATAAAAATAGTGAATAAAAAGAATTTCTATAGTGTCAAGTGTAAAAATGAAATACAGGGTTAAAATAATAAAAAGAAACGACTTTTATTTTGAAATTGTTCCCCTTGCAACACCGCATAAGTCTCGTAGAAATATACACAACACCGCTTATGTCAAATTATTACGTAAATATCAATAAAAATACATTATTAAAACACATAAAATCATATATTGTTAGCAAATTAAGGATCACGCATCATTTATTAGAACTGAACCATCATCAATTCCGTATGATACAGTTTTTTTACTCTCCTCGAAAACAAGTCAAAATGACTTGAGCGGTGTTGTTAGCTAAACGACGATATTTCATTTGAATCGAAAATTGCTGGTCGCTCTTGAAACGTCCAATCGAGAAATAAGTACAATGGAAACGCAAATGGAGCTATACGAAATATAAATAAGGGATACGTCCGATTCCATCGTGTAATAATGAACGTATCGCATGGATCTGCCGCGTATCTGTTTTTAATCAGGAAGTGTAAATAAGCTGGCATCGAATCACTCCCTTGGGGAGCCGATAGCGGCGCACTATGGACCGAACTTGCTTTATTTACGGTGATACCTACTTTAATTTAAATAGTCTGCCGTCGTCGCGGGATGCGCTGACTTTGCGGCTTTAGCCGCTTGTGTTTACTATACGCATTTTATAATTTAATAATAAATTTTAGAGGGATTGGCATCTTACATTTCTTTCCAAAACTTTGTCGATGCGATACGTGATCGATGCTTAAACTTATTTAAACGAATAAGCATTATAATCCAACGGGGCAAAGCTGCCAACTGGTAGTGGGCTTGATCATTTATACTACCTTTTTTATGCATGATAGGTTAGCCTTTGACCACTATCTCACCTGATGGTAAGTGATGATGTGGTCGAAGGTGTTGTTCAGGCTTACCTAGAGAATTACTGGCTCTCAAAAATAGGCCGTTAATGGTATTTGGGTTGTCTTAATGTTTTTTTTATGAATAGATTCAGGCATTACGTCGCGGAAATTAATATTCAATAATTACAAATATTCTGAAAATATTTAACCCTTAAACCCTACCCGGGGGTCCAACAAACCCCAGAGGTTCAATATTTGTAGATATTATTGCAATAAATAAACGCAATACTGTGCCACTTGAGCTTATCTTTAATTACGTCGGTAGCCATCTTTTCACAAGTCTAGTGTCAAATTTAACATGGTGTAGACGGAATTATAGCTATTTATGGGTCTGTCAGACCCCAGGGTAGTAATAACATATTATTTTGTCATTTCTTTTTGTTGATATATTGGTGAATGCTGTAACTTCAGATGTAATATTTTAAAGGGTAAGTTTAATATTTTGATGTATTTCATACAATAATAGTGGTGTGTCTTTTATTAGGTACGTAAATGGACAAATCTAGCAAATTTTTTGTCAACAGTTTATTAAATATTGGGTGTTATATCATTGTTTTAGAATATCTTATCTTGAAAAATCTTGTCATAGATCTGATCACCCTTCAAATTGTAAAACGATTGACATGGCCCTCTTTGCCCATGCATCTTTAAGTTCTCCTAGGTGGATTCTTGCAAAAGAAGCGGCCATTGCATGAACCAAGTTGTACTCTCTCTGCTACGAAAAGATATGCTATGTGCCCAAGGGATGAGGACCGAAAAATGTATGTTCATTAGTTTTTCACCCTCAAACGACTAGACCGATTTTGATGAAATTGGGTAAGATAGATAGCGAGATATATAACTCTTTATTGAAAACACCATGAAAACAACAATGAACTTATTACTAAAACATAAATTAAAACCGAGTGTATCAATGCGTGGTCTAATCGCTCATAGCGATCTCTTCCAGACAATCCATCAACAATAGATATGGTCAAAATATTGGGCGGGGTTTCTGATGGTCTCAATAGTTGTATACATAAATAACCGCTGTATAACGTTAAGTTTTCTAATGACAGTAACGACATAGAATGGGTAGAATGAACAAATTCAAATTGTTCCTTGAGGTATCGCGGGGATAAAGGGTTGAACAGAATACTGTAAAGGAGAGATAATATATGAGCAATCCGGCGACGACGAATAGGGAGCCACTTGAGCTTATTACAAAAATCGGAGACTTGATCATATCTGCGTAAGCCATATATAAATCTTATAAAAAAAAGTATGATATGGAGGTAGATGAGGCGCTGGAATAACACATTATCATTCATTTTATCATCATCATCTATCACCACGCGGGTGTAACCGCGAGGCGCAGATAGTATATTATATTATCATCTCATATTTTGGGCTGTAAACCATTTAATATATTGTAGCTTTTTATTTATTTGTTAGCTGATGGGGTAGCCTTTAAAAACTATGTCACCTGTTGGTAAGTGCTGATGCGGTTGAATTATGATGTTTAGCCTAATCAAGAATTATAGGTACTGGTTCTCAAGTACAACTCCTGGATTTCACTGTTCGGAGGTAGCTTGCTAGGTGGGCCTTCGCAAAAAGACTAAGACAACAACTGCGGCTCATTCTAAGACCAGGTTTAAGGCGCCCTCTGAAACACCCATCAAGAGCATTAAGACCCATGAAGAGCATTTGAATATTCAATTTCAAAATTAAAAATGTGTAAACGTGAGTTGTAGAATTTATTACACTCTTAGTTACCTATTTTAAAAACAAATATAGTATAATTCATATTAGTAAATATTTTTGTAAAAAACTGACTTCCAATACTGAAAACTATAAATTTACTAGTTGAAGTCAGTACCGCGCCGATTCAAAAGACTGACCTCACATTATCATGGTCTAACTTTCACAAGTTATTTTATACATTTCAGTTTACAAGATCATTTACTCACCTAAAATACAGTTCAACATCGACAAGAGTTGCAATTAAAATTAATTCATGCAAGTACGCAGATATATTTTTCAGTTTATTGCCTATAACTTAAAAACTACTTATACATTACTCAACAAAAAAAATCCATGGAAATCATTGACCTATATGTACTAGACGTGACATCACAAACAAGTATAGTCGACCGGTGCGAATATGCTGGCCGGCATACTCTCCCCCACACTTAGCTGGGCACTCGTAAAAATTACACGCGCTTTACGTTCGAATATTGTGTATCATCAATTGTGTATTTTGAATACACAATTTTCGAACGTAAAGCGCGTGTAATCTCTACGAGTGCCCAACTGCGTGTGGGGGAGAGTATGCCGGCCAGCATACTTGCACTGGTCGAGTATCCTCGTTTGAGATGTCGCGTCTAGTATATATAGGTCAATGATCGAAATCAGTTCCTAAGTAGCGGAATTCTGTTGAATTAAACAGACTACAAAAACATACAGTTGAACTGATAACCTCCACGTTTTTAGGGAGTTGGTTAAAAATAAAATCTCCCTTTTCGTGACATTTAAGGCTCACACATCCTGAACCGAGAATGTAATTTATCGGGCAACCGGATTTTAAAAATATCCGTGTGTTCAGGATATCAACTGACATTTCAACGACCTTTTCTTGTATCTAGACTAGACCCTTGTCAATCAAGTACGTCGGGGGTACGACTAAAATTGCGGTTTGTTCCATTTCTTTTACCTTCGAAAACGTACCTACTCAGCAAGTTACCATCATGACCGTGCTTATTTGGCAATTTTCTAATAAATGTTAGCGAAACAATATTTTCTTTGGATAGTTTTTGTAAAAGGTTCAATTGGCAGGCTGTTGGGCTTATGTCAAGATGTTTTTCGTGGTCCTAACAAGAAGAAAAAATGCTTACGCTTAATGATGGTAACGGTTTTGGTACTCGTTAGTATCTTAGTCGTCTTTATAACCTTATCACCCTTCGTGGTGTCTATACATTTTGTATGACGGGAACAAACTAGTTATTAATAATAACAAATATTTTTTAAATATTTTAAGAAAACATCAAATTAATATTTTAATAAAATACTTAAAAAATACAAAAATATATCTAGTGACAATTCCGCCTAATTTTCCTGCTAAGCCGAAGTGACGTTACAAACGCCGCGCAGCCAAACCGGAAGAATTTTTTCGACGCGTTTCGATTCTACACGAAGCATCCTCAAAAGATCTTGACTCTGCGAGCGCATCGTGCGCTCGCAGAGTCAAGATTTTTATATTTTTTAAGTGTTTTATTAAAATATTAATTTGATGTTTTCTTAAAATATACTGAATCTATTCATTAAACTAGTTATTCATAATAATACTACTTTTTAACTCAAAATATCGAAATATTAAAGCAATAATGGCCGAGCGGTTATAGCTAGGGACTGCCGCGCCGCTGGTTCATGGTTCAATACCCACCACCGGCTTGAGCTTGGTGGAAGGGTATTTTGCGAATGCCCGCCTGGCCACTGACCACCCCCAAATAGAAAACCTGTCGCCAAGCACCTAACAGTGTGTTCCGGTCTCATGTGCCTGTAATTTTTCACAACTACAACTGTATGTCTAAGTGTGACGGGCACAGTGCAATTCGTCACAATATGACGAAATGCATCTGTTATAGACCGAGTTTAATCCTCTTAACATCAGGTGGGCCTTGTGCTGGTGTCGTCACAATCACATAAAAAAAAAACTTTAAAAAAATATGAAATACACAAAAACAGGCAACATACATTTTTGCTGTCGGTACAATTTTATTACATATAGTATAGTATAATATATTGCTTTTGATAACGCGCTAAATGGACAAGATATCTCCGAATGGTATTCTATATCCCACAAGCTAAGTTGTCTATGATTCATTGTTTTATATTAAGATTTAACGATTTACGTTTGAAAACCACTGTCTTCATCTCTCTCGCTCTCAAAAATATTCCTATCAGAGTAATACGGAGTATTTTTTATCCTGTTAGAATCCCACGCACCCGAGTTTGGACATTTATGAACGAAATTGTATTGTTCTCACTTTGTGTGATGCGCAAGGATTAAGGAAAAGTATAGTAGCATTTTTTGTGCCAAATTATCGTTTAATCTACTCGTGTCATCGTGAAAGAATTACTTAATGTTTTGATACAAGTATTTGAAGTTATGTTAACATTCACTTTACCATAGATAATTTTTGTATCTTATCTCATACATTGACTCTACAGCGGCCAAAGAAATTTACCAAAGAAGTTTAGCTATTTGACTGGTTTTATTTTGACAGTTCAAAACACGCTAACGTGCTCGTAACGTGCCGTCAAAGTTATGTGACATGCAGAATACAATTTTACGATTTACTATGAAACGATACGATCGTTTATGAATGGACATTAAAATAAGAGCCCAGATTGACTAATGGAATCCAAAACAAAATTTTAAATATTGACTAACCTTTAAGTTTCATTTTTGTTTTGACAGACTTTTGCGGTCGTAACATTGTTAAAACTGACACAATATGCAGAGGTAATGAACTCTACCTCTTTATGATTATAAAAGACTTGAAAATCGAACACTGTGTTCACCGAGTTATAGAATTTACCCGAATCATCCAATACTCTTTGTTCAGCCCTCTTTGAAGGTTTGATCAAAGGCTTGAGGCCACACAGATCGCGGCGGATTTTTGCAAGTTTACCAGAGTAGAAAATTACCTGTCGCACGCATTAGCGCTAACATCTCATACTGCGATGTAAATGCGGGCGCGTATTTACTTTTGAATTTGCAGAATATACTGGAAAGTTTTATGAAAATAATGTTCTTAATATATAACCCAGTTATAAAAAAAAAACAAAGAAAGGATTTGCTTAATGTAACTACAAAATTTAGAGAACCGAAGAAGAAAGATTTTATGTTAAATGACGCGTAACAAGACGAATAAATTGCCAACCTGAAGCTAAGCATCACGTCTGTAAATTAAACATGCATTGTCGCCGCCCTTGTTCTGCATAATGTACTGCGTTCGTCACTCCGAGCCGATGATAGAACACCTGATTCTTTAAAGTTAATTTTCTACGACACATCATAAAAGGATAAATAGAAGGAAAAAGAGAGATAGGTAACTACCTATCTCTCTTTTTCCTTCTATTTATCCTTTCCAGATTTACCAGGTCGTACCTTTTGTTTATTTATAACTAATAGTTAGCCCTTAACCACTATCTCACCTGATGGTAAGCAATGATGTGGTCGAAGATGTTGTGCAGGCTAACCTAGAATTAATGGCTCTCAAGCACAGCTTTTTTTTTTTTTTTTTTTTTTTTTTGTACGTGTGGAAAATGCCTTTACGCATTCCCGTCCACCCCGGGGGAGGTGGCCGGGATATGTCGGGCTCGGCACCAACTACTCCCACAGCAGCAAGTGCCCCTACCGACTAAAAACCACACGATGTTCCTACAGGACGCCTTAATATCAGGACAAAGGGAACGCCTATGCACTCTATACCTTGGTCCAGACAGCGTTGGCCCCTGGCAGGGTCCCGTCCCGTTAAGGAGTGGAGGAGGAGTTACTCCACCCCTTTCTCATTTAGTGGCGCGCGGGAACACCGCACGTGCCAACCCGGGGTCATTACTGTGGCGATGGACACCCCCATGTCCATCGCCAAGACCTCTGTTATGGGGGTTGGAGGAGGGCATGGTATATCCTCCTCCTACGCCCAGGTCTCCGTTTGCGGATTGCAAGTGTGGAGGTTATTTCCCTCTCCCGCTCCGCGATCTCCTTCTGTGACATGACCACTTCACAGAATTTTAGCCCCGCGTTCCATGACCTGTCACTATCCACCATGGCCTTTACCAATGATGGAACCGAGAGGTCATCCCCTATTACTGCGGTGAGCTCACGGCGCTCACTCTGCCACGCTGGGCACTCCTCGAGCGTATGCTGCGCCGTGTCCTCAACGCAGCTGCAATGGTGGCAATCTGGTGTCGGTTCCCTTCCGGCAATGCGGTGCAAATACCTTCCGAAGCAACCATGCCCCGTCAGAATCTGCACAAGCCGGAAGGTAAGAGGTCCATGCTCTCGGTCCAGCCAGTCATGCAGGATTGGACGAATAGCCTCAATAGTCCAATGACCGGCCATCGGTTGGGTCAGCCGCTCCTTCCACCTCCCAATGAGAGACTGTCGAGCACGGAATTTCCACGCAAGCACTTCCCTTTGCGGAGGAATCTCCCCCCGTATCCGCAGCTGCGAGCGCCACTCGTACATTGATGCGTAGACCTCGGCCTCCAGATCCCAAGGGGGGGACCCCGCCAATACGCACGCCGCCTCACAGGAGGTGGTGCGATACCCACGAATGACCCCGACGGCCATCACTCTCTGTGATCGCCTTAGCAGGGCGACGTTGGATGCCGTCAGGGCATTCACCCAGATAGGTGACCCGTAGAGGGCCATGGATCGCACCACCCCCAGGTACAGGTAGCGGCTACTCGCTCTCGGTCCCCCAATGTTGGGCATTAGCCGCTTCAGAGCAGTGGCTGCACCGATGAGTCGAGGGGACATGCGAGTGAAGTGCTCGCGGAAATTCCACCTGCTGTCAAGGATTAGTCCAAGATATTTTATCGAGGACTCAACCCTGATTTGTACCTCTCCGACAGAAATGTGGGAGTCCCCCGCTGGCGATCGTCGGGGGCCATGAAAACACACCGCCTCCGACTTGTTGAGTGCGACTCGAAGCCCCAGTAACCCTATCCTAGCGACAACCATTTCCACAGTTTCCGTAGCAAGACGGGCAGCTTTCTCGTAGGTCTCGCCCCGGGCAGTCACCAAAGTGTCATCTGCGTAACAAACGACGTGGGCGCCCGGATTGAAATTTCCGCGCAATATCCAATCGTAGCCGATGTTCCACAGGAGCGGTCCAAGGACCGAGCCCTGTGGAACACCGCACGACATTGCTCTCCTCTGGTATGTACCCCCATGATCGGTGTACGTAACGTACCTCTCGGAGAGATAGGCCCCTATAATCCGACATAGGTAAGGAGGTACATCATGATACTTCAGTGCCTCCTCAATACACGCCCACGGCATGGAGTTAAAGGCATTGGCGATATCCAGTGAAACCGCCAACATGAACCCGCCGCGGGCGGTCGCTTCATCTGAGAGGGCCTTGACGCGTTCGATAGCATCGATGGTCGAGCGACCCACCCGGAATCCAAACTGTTGTTCGGACAGATTGGGGCCCACCTCTCCCAGGTGCTTGGTGAGCCGACGGGCGATGACCCGCTCAAAGAGCTTGCCAGCCTCGTCAAGCATTACGATAGGACGGTAGGCAGAAGGAGACTCCGCGGGGTGCCCGGACTTCTTCAGGAGTACGAGTCTGCCCATCTTCCACTGAGACGGGTATCGTCCCGTCTCCAAACAGGCGTCGAGTAACCGCCGGAACCGGTCCTCCAGGGTTCCGAGAGCTACTTTCAAGGCTCGCCCGGGTATGCCGTCCGGTCCTGGAGCCTTATTGGGCCTCAGCCTCAGCACAGCTGCGCCTAGCTCTCCTTGTGTTACAGGGGGTATTTCAGCTTCTGGTACGCTCTGCTCTTCTCCTCCATCCAGCGGAGGGGCCATTTCCGGAGGTTGATGTTCCGCTCTGTTTGGGAACAGGGCCGTCACCACCTCCTCTAGTAATTGGGGCTCTAGTGTCTCAGTTAGTGGAGGGGCCCAAGCACGTAACTTTCCCCTGATCGTCTTGTAGGGCCGCCCCCATGGGTCATGACTGAGAGTCTCTAGGAGTTCCGCCCGTGCCTGTGATTTTGAGTTGCTGATGGAGAGCTGCAGGGCGATTACCTTGGATCGGTAAGCTGCATACAGCTCTCCCTCAGTCTCTTCATCCCTGTGTCGCCGTCTGCGATGTCTAGTGTACTGGCGTCTGGCCGTTATGCACTCAGTCCTAAGATCGGCAATCGCGTTTGACCACCAGTACACTTGCCGCTTTGGAGGTCGACGTTTTGCTCGGGGCATACCAGCGTCACAAATTTGCGACAGGATGTTCCGAAACTGCTCCGCTTCTAACTCAACCTCTACCGGTTCTTCCGGATGGGACTGCCAGGCGTAGACAATAGCAGCCTCTACCATCATCTCTCTGTCCATGTTTTTTTGAACCCATCTAGGGTAATTCCGGGCGCTATTTCCTGGGCGATGAGAGCTATGGGTGTTCAAAGATGCGGAGATATCAAACCTAACATATAAATGATCAGACACCGTCTCAACCTCCTCTAAAACCCTCCAGCCCTGAACACGACGTGCAATAGCGGGGGATGCAAATGTGACGTCCACAATGGAGCCTCCATTATGTCGTACACACGTGTTCTTTGTCCCCTGGTTGAGGACTGAAAGGCCAGTCATCGTCGCCCACTCCTGCAGAGTCTCACCTCGTGCATCTGTCGCAGGGGACCCCCAAGCATGAGATTTGGCATTGAGGTCTCCCGCAACTAGCACCGGACACGGTAGAGTCTGCCCAATAAGGGCTACACCTACACTGTCCAGAAACTGCTCAAACTCGGCGAGACTCTTGTTGGGAGAGAAGTATACCCCGATGAGGACCATTCCCTTCCACTTGACCGCAGTGTAACCCCGTCCTCGTGCAATCACTGAAAGGGGCCCAGCAGCCGGTGGAGTGATAATTGTCACCGAATCAACAACGTCGCTAACCCAATTATCCCAGGGAGGTACATAGTACGGATCAGCGACCACAGCCACATCAATCAACCACTGTGCCATACTTTGCAAGAGGAGATCTTGCGCACCAGCACAGTGGTTGTGATTCGCCTGAAGAAAGCGATGAGTCATAATTAAAACTATTGAATTATCATCGACTCCTCGCCCCCCACATGAGTCGAGAGGCAGCTTCCTGCTACCGGAGCCTTTGCTCCCTTTTTGGGTTTGGGTGGGGAGCAGGCCCTGCTTCCCACCCTGTGATCTGCTGGTTTGTTTGCGGCGGCACAAAGCGAACACTTCGGTGTAGATGCATTACACTCTGAGGATTTGTGGCCTATCTGGCCACAACGGTAGCATTCCCCGCTGCGATCGACTTCTGAAGTGCATTGGGCTTGTACGTGCCCAGTGTGCAGGCATCGGAAGCATTGCAACGATCTTGGTTTAAGCAGCCGTACCTGAGCTGCAACCCAGCCGATCAATAGGCGCCCTCCTTCTCCCAGTTTCTTAGCTGCAGCCACCGGGCAGCGTACCCAAACGGAGTAGTTGTCCCGGGCATCTCGTTTAATCTCCCCTACTTTCACGGATGCCACAGAACAACCTCCTCGTTCAGCGACAGCAACAGAAATTTCTTCTACCGTAGCAGAGTCGTCAAGCCCTAAAATACGCAATTCAGCGCATTTCACAGGTCTCGATACCTCGGCCACACGTGGATCGAGAATGCTCCGGAGCTTGTTTGCCAGAGAGTCTGCCTTGTCTCCACTTGTCGCGCCTGGCACTTCTAAAATGCGTGCACCCGTTGCGGCCTTTCGGAATCGAAGGCCAGTAATTCCACAGCTAGAGAGCTGTACCTTCGCTCTAGCGTCAGTTATCACATCGGCGTAAGTGACTCCGCTCTCCAAGGCCTCGGGTCGCAGTTTGATAATAACAGCTGCAGACCTCGGAGTTCGCAGCTTCACCGGCGCCTGCTGACTCGTCGCTTTTGATGTCACCGTGATTTTAGGCGTTGGTGTTGCAATGGCTTGTGGGACCACAGCACGCTTTCCCTTACGCCTCGTTACTGTCGACCATCCTTCGTTTAAGGCCTCTGATGCTAGCGGTAGAGGGCGTGAGGCTGCGTTTTCCGTAACCACTCTAGCAAGCACTCCTTTTTTACCTTTTTTGGGGGTAGAACCAACAGCCTTTCCCTTTGGCGGGACCACCTCTGATATATTTTTTACCGCCATTTGGTTTGGTCTCAGTATAGAAGCCTGTGCTTCATTTTTGCGGTCCGTCGCAAGAGGGGGCCGCAACCGCTTCTCTGGAAGAAGGCGCTCCTCAATGGCCTCTAAACGCGCACTCATCATGCTGCCGACTTGCAGCATAATGGAGCGCGTCAGCTCCTCTACAAGGTTTGAACCGTGCTTAGGCCCTGCGTCAGGAACCTCCATAGTATCAGGAGATTCCTGCCGAGATTCCTGGTTACATGGACCTTCTCGAGACCTCCCAAATTCCTTGCGAAGTTCAGCCAACTCCTCGCGAAGACTTTTCACCTCATCATGCAAGCGAGCATTGTCCGCTTGGAGTTTGGCCGTTTCTTCAGTTACCGTCCGGTTTTGAAGCACAACTACGGCATTTTTTATGGACGCCGCCGCTTCTTTCAGAGCCCGCTGGAAGGTGCCCTTTAGACGCCCTGACTTTGCCGATACATTGGCAATGATATCGACGTCGTCGTACACTTGCTTGGCAATGGCCTCCGCCAACTGGCCGTCGCGAAGATCTGGCTTTTCCAACCCAAGCGCCGCCCTATTAGCTCGAGCACAACGTGCCTGATCCTCCACGGCTGTCTCTGCTAGAGCGCGGGTAGTTTCTCGTTTTTGAGCTCGGAACTCTCTCTGCCTACCTAACGAAGTGTCCAAAGTTGGTGCTTTGAAAACCTCAGGAGCATCATTGTCCACATCACTCGAGTCCAGGACTTCGTCCCGGCGTCTTTTGGACCCTGGTCCCTTCCATAGCCCTGTTCCATCAGAAGACCGAGCTGATGCTATCGTCCCTACACTTACATCTGAATCAGATGCAATCGAGTCAGTAGCGTCCTCCATCTCCATGTCGCTCTTACGCTTTTCCTCCTTCTTTTTCAGTTTTTTTGGGGCTGGAAGCCCTTGGCGGATGGTGCCCCCCTCAGATACGATGGGGCTGAGTGCCTTAGCACTGTGGGATTGTATAGCATCGCTAGTACCCACCTGAGGAATATTTACATTCGCCGTGTTTTCCATAGTTGTTGAATCCTTTTTTAAGGGGTGAGGTCCCCTGTGGTGCTCTCGCGGCCGGGCTCCCCCCGACCATACATCCCCTGTGCGAGCACCCAACAGCGGGATTTGGAGACGCATAAATCGCATTCTAAATATACAAACACAAACATGTAGGACAAGCACAAACAAATAAATTGTTCGCAGCCTCGGGAACCTTCCGAAAAAATAGAAAGAAATTGCCCATAGAGCCGTCGCTACGAACCTTCCTACCACAAAGATCCTATTCGGATCACCTTCCCGAAATGTCGATTTTATTCCCCGACAGGGTGGCCGAATTGACCCTCCCTGCCGCGCCGCCAGCCTTGCAGGCCGGCCATACTTCGACCCTACGGGTCCGCTGTCCCTTCTCGGAACCCCGACTCCGCGGATTAACCGCCTGCCCGTCTACTGTGCCCTATGCTACCTTCATAGGGACACGCGGAGAGCACCTACGCATCAGGATTTTAGCCAGCAGCCAACAAGATCCCATAAGGAGAAGTTATTGGCTGCTGCCCAGGGTGCACCGGCCCAAAACACTGCTGTACTCCTCGCACAGAACGTATCCGTAGGAGACCAGCAGCATTCGGGCACACGGGGAGGTATCCTGACCAAGCACCCCGCCCAGGGTGCACCGGCCCAAAACACTGCTGTACTCCTCGCACAGAACGCAACGCTGTACTCTCAAGCACAGCTGCCGTAACACACCACGGCGACGTCGTGCGTCGGGTCGCCCTCTTCTCTCAGAAATAGTTGAGGTGGACGAAGGCTGGCACGCGAGTCAACTCGTGGACGACTGGACTGACTTGAGCCTGGATTTCTGTCGATCCCACCGCAAATTATAATGAAAATACATCACTATTACAGCTGATTCAGTGTGTGGTAAAAGTTACACATGCATTTTAAATATTACGAGAGCATGCTCCGATTTTTATGTATCAGCTCACTCGAGAGCATCTCGATTTTGAAGCGCTCGTAGCGAAGTTTGCTTAAACATTCTGAATCGATCAGCAAAGTTAAGCAACGTCCGCCGCGGTCATGAGTTGGATGGGTGACCGCTGGTGACATTACTACTGAGCGCTTCCGTGCTTCGGAGGGCACGTTAAGCCGTCGGTCCCGGTTGATGTCTTAGGATGGCAGTCGTTACAGCATGGTGGTAGGGCACTTTGCGAATGCCCGCCTGGCTAGCTACCACCCTCAAGTTGAAAATCTGTCGCCAAGCACCTAACGGTGTGTTCCGGCAGCTGTCCTTGAGAGCCAGTAATTCTAGGTTAGCCTGAACAACATCTTCGACCACATCATCACTTACCAGGTGAGATAGTGGTCAAAGGCTAACCTATCAAGCATAAAAAAAAAGTCTCAATAACACGTAATGAAGACTATTTTTCTAAGAAATATTTAGAATTTCATCAAAATTCGATTTGCGGCTTCACAGCTGAGTATCATAAACATGCAACTCACAAAAAACGGTACAAATAAACTTAATAAAGAATCCCTACAGTACGAATCTTTGTTATTTTGACTCGACTAAGCGAATAATCCAACCATTTTGTGTGCACTTGATTCGGAGCCAAGCGTCTACAACACGGTCACGTTGTCTTTGATCTTACTTCCAGGAATTTTCCTCCAAGTTTAATTTGTTTGTTCCTCAAACATGTCGGATGGTGGCCCATTAAGTTGTTCGTCGGGGTGGAAGTGAGTTTTAACAAATGAAGTGTGTTGGCGCCGGGCGTGGGAGACGTCGCATCTAATGTTCCACTCGAATACATCCTATTTGACGGCTTAAGTGCGCCAGAGATTGGAATTCGCGCCAGCGCGGCGTCGGAGCAAAATGTGCCGAAGTTAAGTGATGGCTTTGTTTCAATCTTGTTTATTTTATATGCCATTTTGTGTGTTTAGGGTAAGCACGTAACATTTCTCTAACAGGATATTCTAGAAAGTGTAGCTTGACTAATGGCGCCTTAGTTTTAAAACTTATGATCAGTGAGGTTGGCACAGCTTGAGATTTTTTTCTACTGTGCTATTTCTTACCTTTCTCAGTACTAGCAACTTTGAAACACATGCTTCATGCAATCCATCCATATCATAGTCGAACTTTTTCAGCCACAATGTTCAATTTTCAATTCATATCCGCTTAAGAACGGCTGCAGGCGTTCGCACATCTGTTGCACACGCATCTTCCTCGCAAGTGATGTCTAGAGAATATTTGACACAATTTTAATAAGACCAAATAAAAGCTAACATTGTGGCAATGTGATCGGAGGTCTTATTGCTAAAACAATTTCTTACAGACAACCTTTGGATGGATACTACAACGAAAACTAGCGAACGGCAGTGTGCAACAAAGAAATTAGAAAATAAAAATAACATAAAAAAAAACACGTATTATACATATCAAAAATATGTAATAAGCATTAAATACTCGTAAATTTACCTACTGAAATACAATATATACATATGATTAAACATAAAATTATGTATAATTACACATACATAATATACATTTACTTAAATAATAACTATAACGTGAATAATTCAAACATAACTGATAATATAATAACGGTTTTAGCAGTTGGTGAATAAGCTTAACAGATAACGTTGCTTAACCATTTTTTAAACAACTTGAAGGATTTTTGCCTGCCGAACTGGCAATATATATGCCCGGAATGCTAGTTTAACTACACACATCAAAAGTGCCTAGGGATCAAGTACGTTTTCGTGTAAATCAAGTAAGTTTTAAACCGATCTCATTTGGATCAGGGGCAACCACAATGCTCAGATTTATGCGGAGAGTATTGTTTCATAAGTGATCATCCCTTTGCGAAGCCGTTTAGGTAATTCGTTTCATCTAATGCACGATAATACACGTCCACATACGGCTATAGTCTTAACTCGTACTCTTGCCTCGCATCAACGTTCTGCCGTGGCCTGCTCAGTAGCCAGACCTCAACTCCATTGAACATGCATGGGATATGCTACGAAGAAGAGCTCTGCCAAGTATGGATGCCGTGCATACCCCACAACAACTTTTTGACTTGTTACAAAGAACGTGGGTAGCCATTCCTCAAAGTGATTTTGTTGAACTGATTTTAAGCATGCCAAATCTCTGTGCTTGTGTGATTAGTGTTAATGGTAGAAACACAGATTAGTAATTAATATAATTTTACAACAAACATGGCAACAAACCTATTCTTTTTCGTTTTTCTGCCAAACAAGTCAGTTATAGTTCAAAATATATATGATCCCTATGCACTTTTGATGTGTGTATATGCTGGATCATCCAATCTTAATCAGTTATATTTTTATAGGGTATTTATTAACCCTCTAAATTGTTCATATTTAAATTTCATCAACATGGGTCGAGGCATATAGCAACATTCAATTAATTGAATATTGTATCGCAGTATTAAAGGCAGTTCTTCAGAAGACGCTGCTGCCCACATTCTGATGGTTTTTCCTTTCGTTGCCCTTTACGACTTCCACAGGAAGTCTTGAAGGGGTGCAATACTACGACATCTCAAGGGGGTAAAAGCCTATACCTGGATGATACGGTATTGCAACACCTGTCGATGGTAAGCAGTGTAATGTGGGCAAGTCTATTCTAGGCTAGCCTGAACAACATCATCGACCATATCATCACTTACCATCAGGTGAGATAGTGGTCAAAGGTTAGCCTATAAGCTATAAAAAATAAAGAAAAAAATAAAAAAAAAGTGATAATTTTGTAAGCAGTATATACCACTCAAAACTGGTGAAAATAGATAATACTCGTATAACTTCTTCTTCTTCTTGTGCCATATCCTAACGGATGTCGGCGACCATCTTTCTAAATATGACTCTTTCCTGAGCTGTTCTGCTAAGAACAGCGGCGTCAGCAGTACCGGTCCAAGATTTTAAGTTGTCACACCAGGCTATTCTCCTTCTGCCTCTACCCCTTCTTTCTTTTACAGTGACGAGCAGTTCAAGTTTTTTGTTAAACATTCTTTTGAGAACTTCTTAACCGTTAAGATAATATAACAGTATAAATTATTTAAATACGTAAAAAACACGTCTACAATTTATTTATTTCTGTAAAGCGTTTTATCGTTTCATTGGAATTGAAACTGCAAGTTATATAAACTCGTATTTATTAAACCGCTTTTTAAACACCATTTTGATACCATAGTCAAGGGTTTACAAGAAAATAAAAAAAATCTATAGCAATAGAGCGTCTAAAATTCGTCAGTTTGTTTATTTGCCTGGTGTCACTTGGGTTATCAAGACGAATCTAATCATATAACATACATAAAAAACGGTTAAGCCGTTTAGAAGTTATGGTGGAATAAAGTAACTCACAATCATACATACATACATGAACCCTGAAAACATAACACTCCTTTTTTGGGCAGTAGTGTTAAAACGGAACTCACTGAAAAGTATGAAACAACTCGTAGAACTCTACTTTCATCTTTCCCGTTTATTGACCAACATGCGAATCCGTGCATTACGACTGCTTTTATGATGGTCCCACAAATTTATGCCTTAATAAATAATTCTCTTATAATTCCATAAAAATATAATAATGATAAGTTACCGTCGTAAATTACCAGCAAATAAAGTTAATAAATATGGGACCGAGCTGCGATAGTTTATAAGGTTTTCTTTAATATTTTAAACAAAATATCATCAATTACATTATGTTTCTTAATTTATATCTCTTGTAATTTGTATCAAGCGAAACAAATCTCGCCCAAAATTTTTGATTTAGCTTGCTATACTAACGCGATAAGTCATTTTTGTAGTTTGATATCATTAAGGTTTGAATAACAATATAAGCAGTCAATATCAGTGGCTACGTTTATAGACTGCCCCTACATAATGGTTTCACTGAAGTTTTAGTGCATTTTGGCAAGCTATAACTCTTATGTGGAAAATATGTCGCCAAGAATCTTACGGCACATTTCAGCAAATACCCGTGACGGCCAGTTCTCATTCTTCTTACGCTAGTTTTCTATTTTATTTAACTTTTTATTGATTATAAGTACAAAATTCATTTTATATTCATGCCCCTCTTTTTTCTGTTTAAAATACTTATCTCTAGATTTTAAGGTATTATCAGCAAAATTAGAAAAATCTCACTAATTTTTCTCATATATTTTACAACAAGTAAAAGTTTACATATATTTTGTAATATTGAACAATTACCCAACTTCCAAAAGTTGTAGTTGAATGCTCCAATATACATCTCAGAGTATTAGATATTGAATTTAAGGACAAAACACAGCACAATTATTGAGTTCCCAAGATGTAAGTTTCCGGGCACTTAAAAGTTTCGTATTGTGTATCACAGTCCTTGTAACATCAACAAGGCAACAAAGTAGTCCAATTAAGGAACTAGCGCTTCCTTCACTAGAACTACACTTTGAATACGCAACAAAACATTTTCAAACACTCTATCCGCTTAATTGAATTAAAGTTTAAGCTTAAGAGTAGTGTCTTCTTAGCAAGTTCCATTCAAACGTTGTTTCGTTATATTTTAAAGACTATATGTTCATACTCGCTCTTATTTTGCTTGCATGTCCTTGAGCCATCTATGCTTCTGGTTTGTCAGACTTTCATTACATTTTGTAAAATTAAGAGTTCCCATACAAAAGGATTTTTCAAGGTATATTTAATAAAATTTGCCGTGGAGACGTAGCTTTGGCGTGAAAACGTAACAGACAGAGTTACTTTCGCATTCATAATATTAGTACTGATTATGGTTTGCCAGCTTTTCGTTTTAATATTATTGGAGAAATGGTAGCCGAAAGTAATAGCGACGCACTGCGGTGCCTCAGGTTCATAGTTCGATCCTCACCGGCGCGCGTTGGCTTGAGCTACACTACGTGGTGAAAGGGCCGATTTTCCGAATGCTCGCTTGGCTAGCTACAACCCTCAAGTAGAAAATCTGTCGCCAAGCACCTAACGGTGTGTTCCGGCAGCAGTCCTTGAGAGCCAGTGAAATTAAGAGCACATGAGACTTAACAACTGTGTCTCAATTAGAGGTCCGCGCCGCGGTCATGAAAGTCGGCAGCGGCGCGCTGGTAAACGTACCCGGCGCGGCGCGGCGTAGCCGGCGTGTTATTGATTTTTTTACCTATATGGTGGAATAGAAAAATTAAATCTGCTGTATATGTACTAAAAGGGTAAATGTTTATTTTCTTGCATACAAGTAAGTTCCTACTCAAATTAATTAGTCAAAATATTGAAGAAACAGGATCTTGCCACCAACCGATACACAAACTTCCACAAAAGCCCAAAATCGACTGGCCTAAGTTTATGAAAACCGCATGAGCAAGGTGTCGGTATTAAAATTGACGACAGCATCGGCGTCGGTGTCCGAATAGGTGTCAGTTTCGGCGTCGCATCGGCGTTGGCGTCGGCGTCGGTGTCATTGTTGGAATAGGTGTCGGCGTCGGTGTCATATTTGGAATAGGCGTCGGTGTCGGAATAGGTGTCAGTTTCGGCGTCGCATCGGCGTCGGTGTCATTGTTGGAATAGGTGTCGGCATCTGCGTCGGTGTCATTGTTGGAATAGACGTCGGTGTCAGAATAGGTGTCAGTTTCGGCGTCGCATCGGCGTCGGCGTCGGCGTCGGTGTCATTGTTGGAATAGGCGTCGGCGTCGGCGTCGGTGTCATTGTTGGAATAGGCGTCGGTGTCGGAATAGGTGTCAGTTTCGGCGCCGCATCCGCGTCGGCGTCGGCGTCGGTGTCATTGTTGGAATAGGTGTCTGCGTCGGCGTCGGTGTCATTGTTGGAATAGGCGTCGGTGTCGGAATAGGTGTCAGTTTCGGCGTCGCATCGGCGTCGGCGTCGGCGTCGGTGTCATTGTTGGAATAGGTGTCAGCGTAGGCGTCGGTGTCATTGTTGGAATAGGTGTCAGCGTAGGCGTCGGTGTCATTGTTGGCATAGGTATCGGCGTCGGCGTCGGTGTCATTGTTGGAATAGGTGTCGGCGTCGGCGTCAGTGTCATTGTTAGAATAGGCGTCGGTGTCGGAATAGGTGTCTGCGTCGGCGTCGGTGTCATTGTTGGAATAGGCGTCGGTGTCGGAATAGGTGTCAGTTTCGGCGTCGCATCGGCGTCGGCGCGTTAAGCGGCAGGGGGCGCCCCTTTTCGATACAATTAATATTATTCAAATTATAACTAACGAACAATCGTCGCTCGTGGCGTGTCTCATCGTACTCCCGCTGCGGATTGGGATAAAAACAAAACTCACTTTTTGTGTTCTTTTACAATAATGTAAATGTTTTAACTTTTTACTACATGTTAAAGTCAGGTGTTCGTAAGTAGGTAAGTACGTACGTAATGTGTGTAAGTGTATTTTCCAGAGTACCTATCTAGGTACAGTTTTCTCTCGGATTCGGAAGCTTTTCGAATGGTATTGTACCTTGTACTTGTATGAATGTTATTTAGAATACGAATGAAAACGTTTCCTTGCAAATATGAATTAAGTACCTACTAGGTATGCAGATCATCTTATTATGTGCACCTTCAAAGGTCGACACCCTTTGTTTACCGACCTCCAAAAGAGGTGGTAGTTTTCAATAGAACGCGTACCTAACTATCTAAGATTTTTTTACCTATAGATGATTTGTATGCCTTCCATATTTACTAGACGAATTCAGGGTAATTACCTGAGTACCAGTAGTACTTACCAGTCTTGCACTTCCAAGCATCCGGTGAATACATCAATCGCCGCTAATCGTGTTTTTTAGGAATAATCTGTGGACAATATGCCTTCCTTGTGTCTTAGACTCGGCACCAATTATACAGGCACTGTGAGAGATAAGAAAACTGTTTAATTTCACGCGTAATTATAGCTTTTATTGTTAAAACAGAAAATATCGTCATTTTGTTTTATCTTAGAACGAATCTCAATGAAATGGATGAGCGACATATGTGTAACGTTTGGTGTGAGAGAGTGAAAGAGATCGCAGCATGATCGGAACGTCTCGTGGAGGTTCAGTGGTAGAGGTCCGCGCCGCGGTCATGAAAGTCGGCAGCGGCGCGCTGGTAAACGTACCCGGCGCGGCGCGGCGTAGCCGGCGTGCTATTGATTTTTTTACCTAATGGTGGAATAGAAAAATTAAATCTGCTGTATATGTACTAAAAGGGTAAATGATTATTTTATTGCATACAAGTAAGTTCCTACTCAAATTAATTAGTCAAAATATTGAAGAAACAGAAGCCCAAAATCGACTGGCCTAAGTTTATGAAAACCGCATGAGCAAGGTGTCGGTATTAAAATTGGTGACAGCATCGGCGTCGGTGTCCAAATAGGTGTCAGTTTCGGCGTCGCATCGGCGACGGCGTCGGTGTCATTTTTGGAATAGGCGTCGGTGTCGGAATAGGTGTCAGTTTCGGCGTCGCATCGGCGTCGGCGTCGGCGTCGGGTCGGCGTCATTGTTGGAATAGGTGTCGGCGTCGGCGTCGGTGTCATTGTTGGAATAGGCGTCGGTGTCGGAATTGATGTCAGTTTCGGCGTCGCATCGGCGTCGGCGTCGGCGTCGGTGTCATTGTTGGAATAGGTGTCGGCGTCGGCGTCGGCGTCGGTGTCATTGTTGGAATAGGTGTCGGCGTCGGCGTCGGAGTCATTGTTGGAATAGGCGTCGGTGTCGGAATAGGTGTCAATTTCGGCGTCGCATCGGCGTCGGCGTCGGCGTCGGCGTAAGCGTCGGTGTCATTGTTGGAATAGGTGTCGGCGTCTGCGTCGGTGTCATTGTTGGAATAGGCGTAGGTGTCGGAATAGGTGTCAGTTTCAGCGTCGCATCGGCGTCGGCGTCGGCGTCGGTGTCATTGTTGGAATAGGTGTCGGTGTCGGAATAGGTGTCAGTTTCGGCGTCGCATCGGCGTCGGCGTCGGCGTCAGCGTAAGCGTCGGAGTCATTGTTGGAATAGGCGTCGGTGTCGGAATAGGTGTCAGTTTCGGCGTCGCATCGGCGTCGGCGTCGGCGTCGGTGTCATTGTTGGAATAGGCGTCGGTGTCGGAATTGGTGTCAGTTTCGGCGTCGCATCGGCGTCGGCGTCGGCGTCGGTGTCATTGTTGGAATAGGCGTCGGTGTCGGAATAGGTGTCAGTTTCGGCGTCGCATCGGCGTCGGCGTCGGCGTCATTGTTGGAATAGGTGTCGGCGTCGGCGTCGGTGTCATTGTTGGAATAGGTGTCGGTGTCGGAATAGGTGTCAGTTTCGGCGTCGCATCGGCGTCGGCGTCGGCGTCGGCGTAAGCGTCGGAGTCATTGTTGGAATAGGCGTCGGTGTCGGAATAGGTGTCAGTTTCGGCGTCGCATCGGCGTCGGCGTCGGCGTCGGTGTCATTTTGGAATAGGCGTCGGTGTCGGAATTGGTGTCAGTTTCGGCGTCGCATCAGCGTTGGCGTCGGCGTCGGTGTCATTGTTGGAATAGGCGTCGGTGTCGGAATAGGTGTCAGTTTCGGCGTCGGCGTCGGCGTCATTGTTGGAATAGGTGTCGGCGTCGGCGTCGGTGTCATTGTTGGAATAGGCGTCGGTGTCGGAATTGATGTCAGTTTCGGCGTAGCATCGGCGTCGGCGTCGGCGTCGGTGTCATTGTTGGAATAGGTGTCGGCGTCGGCGTCGGCGTCGATGTCATTGTTGGAATAGGTGTCGGCGTCGGCGTCGGCGTCGGTGTCATTGTTGGAATAGGTGTCGGCGTCGGCGTCGGAGTCATTGTTGGAATAGGCGTCGGCGTCGGAATAGGTGTCAGTTACGGCGTCACGTCGGCGTCGGCGTCGGCGTCGGCGTAAGCGTCGGTGTCATTGTTGGAATAGGTGTCGGCGTCTGCGTCGGTGTCATTGTTGGAATAGGCGTAGGTGTCGGAATAGGTGTCAGTTTCAGCGTCGCATCGGCGTCGGCGGCGGCGTCGGTGTCATTGTTGGAATAGGTGTCTGCGTCGGCGTCGGTGTCATTGTTGGAATAGGCGTCGGTGTCGGAATAGGTGTCAGTTTCGGCGTCGCATCGGCGTCGGCGTGTTAAGCGGCAGGGGGCGCCCCTTTTTGATACAATTAATATTATTCAAATTATAACTAACGAACAATCGTCGCTCGTGGCGCGTCTCATCGTACTCCCGCTGCGGATTGGGATAAAAACAAAACACACTTTTTGTGTTCTTTTACAATAATGTAAATGTTTTAACTTTTTACTACATGTTAAAGTCAGGTGTTCGTAAGTAGGTAAGTACGTACGTAATGTGTGTAAGTGTATTTTCCAGAGTACCAATCTAGGTACAGTTTTCTCTCGGATTCGGAAGCTTTTCGAATGGTATTGTACCTTGTACTTGTATGAATGTTATTTAGAATACGAATGAAAACGTTTCCTTGCAAATATGAATTAAGTAACTACTAGGTATGCAGATCATCACATTATGTGCACCTTCAAAGGTCGACACCCTTTGTTTACCGACCTCCAAAAGAGGTGGTAGTTTTCAATAGAACGCGTACCTAACTATCTAAGATTTTTTTACCTGTAGATGATTTGTATGCCTTCCATATTTACTAGACGAATTCAGGGTAATTACCTGAGTACCAGTAGTACTTACCAGTCTTGCACTTCCGAGCATCCGGTGAATACATCAATCGCCGCTAATCGTGTTTTTTAGGAATAATCTGTGGACAATATGCCTTCCTTGTGTCTTAGACTCGGCACCAATTATACAGGCACTGTGAGAGATAAGAAAACTGTTTAATTTCACGCGTAATTATAGCTTTTATTGTTAAAACAGAAAATATCGTCATTTTGTTTTATCTTAGAACGAATCTCAATGAAATGGATGAGCGAGATATGTGTATCGTTTGGTGTGAGAGAGTGAAAGAGATCGCAGCATGATCGGAACGTCTCGTGGCGGTTCGGTGCAGTCTCAATATGACGCAGTGCAATTCGTGACGAAATGCATCTGTTATAGGCAGAGGATTGTCCGCTTAACATGAGGTGGACCTCGAGCTTGTCACGTCACAATAACATAAAAAAAACATTCCTTCGTTAGTTAATAACTAACAGGTAACTGGTTACCCTAAGTTACCTTCAAGGTCACGTTCAGGTCTCATTAAACACAGTTAACAGACCCGCTTTGACGTTTTATTGAATATTTATAAGCCACCCTTAGCACAAGGGTATAAAACGGGAACGTTTCTCACCTGATTTCATATCAAGCCAAGGTGATCTAAGAAAAGGTTCTAAATATCTAAAAGGTGAGTTTGTACACAGTTATGTTATTGCTTTTAATACGGAAATAACTAAGATTCTTGGTACAGTCTTGGGTGCAATTGTGTATCTTTGTGGCTTAAGGAACTTTACTTTTTTTATGTTGTTCTTTTCAAAGCAGTTTTTGTCGTTACACTAGTAAAAATCTCATCGTTTTCCTTCGAATCCTTAACAGTTGAATTCCCTATATGCCTTTGATAAACATAAACTTTTAATTTTAAATATTAGTTGTTTTTTTTTTTTTTTTTTGTAGGTGATAGGTAAGCCTTTGACCACAATCTCACGTGATGGTAAGTGATGATGTGGTCTAAGGTGTTAACAGGCTTAACCTAGAATGACTGGTTCTCAAGGACAGCTGCCGGAACATACCGTTAGGTGCTTGGCGACAGATTTTCAACTTGAGGGTGGTCGCTAACCAGGCGGGCATTCGCAAAAATGCCCTTCCACCATGCGGTGAAGCTCAAGCCCGCGGCGGGATTCGAACCATGGACCTGCTGCGCGGCAGTCCATAGCCAAAGCCACTGAGCTATCACTGCTTCATAAGGATGTACATTTTAAGCCTTAAATAGGCCTTGTGATGCCGGTCTAGAACCCCCTCCCTTTTTTATGCCTGATAGGTTAGCCTTTGTTATTATTGGCCTATCTATGGATGGTAAGTAATAATGTGGTCGAAGTTGTTGTTCAGGCTAAACTAGAATTTCTGGATCTCAAGACTGCTGACGGAATACACCGTTAGGTGCTTAGCGACTGACTACCTCCCCATATCTTACTGTGGGTGTCTTAAAAGGCAAGAAAGGGAATATACCAGAAAGTGAAAAGCACCATGCAAAGTACTGCCATCGTACTACTGTGATCCCATGGCGACTGCCAAGCATCGGCATTATAACAAACCTTTCTTGAATGGTGCACGCATTTGGCTGATGATGTGCTACCTTTTATATGTGATGATTATCTTCGTAGAACCCCATTAATCAAACAGTTATTATGTGCAGGCCATAGTTCTGCTTTTAACTACAAACTAAATAAGATATATTAGATAAGTTCCTAATCTGCTTACGCTTAAATCAAAACTAATATTAGGGGCTAAAGTAATAAGCATGTTTATGCATTTATGCTTAATTTTTTTTGTGCACTAGAGCAAAAGAATCTGTTTTGGTCCGTTTACACCGGGCATAAACTAAAATTTTATGAGCATGTGAAATGAAAATGTTATTTTTCGTACTTAATACGAAAGATTATGATGATATATTGATCATAAATATGATGATTAAAAATATATATTTAAGATCAATCGCAGGTATTTTTTTGACCTGATATTTGGCAATATTATATCTATTCTGCTAAAAAATTCCGTCATTACACAGATTTTAATTCAGGATTCTTATTTTTAATATAATTTAAACTTTAGCTTGTAGAGAATAAGAGCTTTTATATATTTTTTAGTTTGTTTGCGGTGACACGTCTAGTGACTTTCAATAATATTGAACAAACTGTTTGCCCCCAGATGACTCCCCAGCAATTTATCTTTGCAATGTTCCTTCTCGCGCCCCTGTGTTCAGGTCACATTGGGGGCCAGCAATCATCAGACCAGGACGTGGTCCCACGTGTATATTGCGGACGGGCTCTAGCAAGGATGATAGCCTCTCTTTGCTACGAAGACCCCACATTGAATTATGAAAAGAGGGCCGAAGTTGGAACCATGTATGGTGAGTTATAGTTTACTAGACTTGAGATCAATTTATCCCGTGCAAAGCAAGTTGTTGTACACGAGTGTATTTTTACCCGGAAAAATCCAGAAGCAGTCTGGTAAGCCCTCTGTAACATAGAATCTAAAATGCGACAGGAAAAATGTGGGTGTTGACTTTTCAACCCTTAGAGGTATAAATTGCTTTCTGTTTTCTGCGTTTCAACCGGTATAAAAAAAAGCAATTCAAACTTGATCAGAATATGCTTTTGCAAGTTGAAGAGAGAAGATATTGTCAGTCTAGGAATTTAGGAATTACGTCATGGATTATGGTACTACATGCCCGGGTTGCTTTCACCAGTAACAGAGAGCAAAGTTGAGAATGATATCAATCCATCGATCCTTGGTTGTCTCAATGTCTTTACGTTGGATCATATATTTTCATCACTATGGTATACTGTATCAAAAATTTCGTACTTTCACAATCATCATTACAGTCAAAAGACTATGAATAATTTTATGTGCCTGCTCTTCAGCTTTGAAACCAGATCCTTGATCCACCGAAATAATATATAAGTTACCGTTTTTATTGGTTCCTTCAGTTACACCCTTAAATTTTTTGCACAACAGCATTACTTTCCCATCAGCATTCAATTATGTAAGGAATATGTACAATGCCACTTCAAAGTGTAACCAACTTTGGAAGTTTATTTTGACAACCTCAATGGTAGAATTCGTAAAGCGTCGCGTCAATTTGGAATTCTGGAACAGTTATAAAGTTTTTTGACAAATAAATGCAGTAGTAGTCAGGAGTCAGCACAGTGTACGGTAGATGACAATTTGCTCACGTCGTTTAACAAGAGACCAAACATTCCTGTTTAAGAGCTGTAATTAATGAAGTATTAATAAAGTTCAATAATTATTGTAATTTTGATATAAATAATCCAGAATTATATACAAAAAGCTAAGAAAATTGTGAATGCAGTTTATACTACCAGTTCAAAAAACATTAATTCTGATTTTATTTTTATTTATTGCAAATTTGTCTTTTTCCATCATCACAACAGTGGGTCACCGCTAGTAGCATTTAAGCTACTCCGTGCTTTGGAGGGTACGATCAAAGTTGAATGGCAGTCATTATATCATGATAGTAGGGCATTTTGCGAATACCCACCTGCACCAGAAAGACTGTCGCGAAGCACCCAACAGTGTGTTTCGGCAGCTGTTCTTGAGAGCCAGTAATTCTAGGTAAGCCTGAATAACATCATCGACTCCATCATCACTTACGATCAGGTGAGATAGTGGTCAAAACCTAGACTATCAGCACGAAAAAAATTATTACGATACGTATGGCTGGATATTCATCTGATACAGATAAATATTTTTAAAGATTATTTAACTACTTTATGTTCTTAACAGGATCTCTCATCCCACCATACTACAAGGAACTAGATACCCACGTTGGTTGGCCCTGGATGCCTTCCTCCAAAGCTCGGGCCATGGGTTCCCAACACGTCAAGCGCTACACCAGTCGTGGCGTCGCTGATGAGTGCTGCGACAAGCCTTGCAGCATCAACGAACTTCTCGAATACTGCTAGGTTAAAGTTTTATAAATGTATCCTTTTAGTCCGTAATTATTATGCCAAATGTAAAAATAATTAGGTCATACCTAATTGAAAACCTGATGAAAAAATATGTGTGAACTGCATTATCCACCAAGTGAATTAATTGTAAATAAAATAAACTGAAAAATTCAATCCATTTTATATTTTTATTGTCTACCCAATGTGAATGAATGTTCACTGGAAGGGTTAGCAATTTTTTTTATAGCTTATAGGCTAACCTATTGACCACAATCTCACGTAATGGTAGGTGATGATGTGGTGGAAGATGTTGTTCCATGCTAGCCTAGAATTATTGGCTCTCGAGGACAGCTGCCGGAACACACCGTTAGGTGCTTGGCGACAGGTTTTCTACTTGAGGGTGGTAGCTAGCTAGGCGGGTATTCGCAAAATGCCCTATCAACATGCTGCAACGACTCCCATCGTAAGACAACAACCGGGACCGACGGCTTAACGAGCCCTCCGAAGCACGGAAGCGCTCAGTGGCAATGTCAATAGCGGTCACCCATCCAACTCCTGACCGCTGCGGACGTTACTTAACTTAGCTGATCGATTAATAAGGGTTAAGCGAACTTTGCTACGAGTGCTTCGGAGGTAACTACCTCGCGGTGATGTGCAATCGGATGAGCGGAGCCGGAGCGGCAGCGGTTAGTCGGAAGTTACACGTCTGGCATCACGTGAGACTATAGAGGAATCAGGTGAGATGGTTATGACACCGACAAATGCTGAAATTCTTACAATATCAGTCTGCGTAGGAGTGAAAGAGAGGCAGCGATGGTCAGTTTGGGTAAAAAACGAACATAAATCAAAAATATAACTAACTTATCCCCTTTTGATAAGGATTTGCTACTATATTGTTATATTTTATACACATACATACATCAATAATTAAGGTATCTACGTTATAACCGTAATTTAAAGTCAACTTTGTAATTTTATTCTATCAAGAATGGTGTATGGTGTTACAGAATTAACTTTGCTTTAGAGAATATGATCAATATTATCGTAAAAATTTTTAACTACTACAAATTTAATATATTTTTGACCACTATGACCACCATCTCCTTTTTGTGAGGGGGCTCTTTTGCAAGATGAGTTTTCAAATCATTTTCCGAGGGAAACGTTTTGCCACACTCACAGGTAATATACTTTAAGCTGAAGGAACTGCTATGTGTGCCGGTGATCACAGATGCTAAGTGATGATGACACTTACCATCAGGTGAGATGGTAGACAAGTGCTAGCTTATTAGCTATAAATCTAAATAAGCTGTTAATATTGTATTTAATGTTAACAATTACATAGTTTGTAATATTCATTTCTTTGCTCCGTTTTCATTCTAAAATGATAATGTGGAGTAAAGTGTCAGAGTATTCTAAAGTAGGGAGGAGGGAGGTCAGCAATGCGGTCACTTGTATTCATTTGTCGGATGTTATTCTGGTCACGCTGCACTCTAGGCGTTTGCCGCCGAGTGCATTTGGTTTAGCATAAAGTTTCTTTACTACATCTGGCTTTTGTAGACGAGCGGAAGAAAAATGCTAGATTACAGAATAGAAAATACATTAATTTATAAGGGTTTGATTAAGGATAGAGCTATCCTTCAGATGCAAGAATTTGCAGTTATCTTCAAAGTAACGATAGCCAAGCGGTTGAAGCTTTGTACTGCCCTGCCGAAGGTCTAAGGTTCGATTCCAACGTCGTTGGAAGAGCATTTTGCGAATGTTCGTCTGGCTAGCTACCGCCTTCAAGTATAAAATCTGTTGTTAAACACCTAAAAGTGTATTCCAGCAGCATTCCTTGTGAGCCAGTAAAAAAAGAGACACATGAGACTTAACTACTGTATGTGTCAGGGTGACGGGCGCAGTGCGGTTCGTTATGAACCAAAATGTATCCGTTATAGATAGAGGCTACCGCTTATCATCAAGTGATGCTCATGCTTGTTCTGTCACTATGAAATTAAAAATAAATAAGTAGGTAAAGGTATATATACTCGACAATGAAACGAAATAATTACAACGACAGATTTATATATAGGTTTATATAACATCTTTATTATATATTTTAATCAAAATCTGATGAATTGTCACTTGATGAGATAAATATATGCGATCGATATCAGACTTATTTGGTCACAACACTATTCAAATATTCAAAATCATTTATTCAATTTAGGCGTCTACGGCGCTCTCATGAAGTTCAATTATAAATTTTAATATTGAAATATTGTACATTGTACTGCCACGTTCAGCAAAAAAATATAGAACCACTGCGAGAAGCATGGGCAAGAAACTCGGGGCCATTCTTTTAAACGTCTTTTAACAATGTGTTATATACAATATAATACAATTGTTACAATATTTGTTTAAATTCCGTAGGTGACAGGTGATAGCTTGGCAGAGGCGGAATTTTCCAAGCATTTTTGTCGTTTAAGTAATCAGAAACTGTGTAGTAGGATTTCTTAATGAAAATGTTTTTCACGTGCAACTTGAATTTCCTACTGTGAGCATTGTAAAATGTTTGGGAATTTTATTATAAAACCGCACACAATTAACCTACAACTATCAAATTAGAACTGTCATCGAGAAAATAAAGAAATGGAAATAGATAAGTATATAAAATAATACCCGCTCGTTCACAAAACCTTAACAATAACAAGACAGCTTTCCAAGTTTTCCTTTCTAGAATAGTCTACAGCTCTCCAGTGGTATCACAGCACCGTCGACATACAAATTAGAGCTCGTAGTCGCTTTTTTTCACTGCCTTTAATACCCTGTGTAAAAATAGACACAGTAGGTACGTCAACGGAGAAGAAAAACTGTTGTATTTTTCAAATAAGCTCCTCGAGTTGATATTTATATTGAGTTTATTCAAACGCTCTTTTCATGTCAAATACTTGAAAGATGAAACGTTCAAGTAACCAGTCAGTTGTACATAACAGATATAAATAATGAATAGATTCAGGCGTTACTTTGCGGAAATCCATATTTAATAATAACAAATATTTTTAAAATATTTTGAGAAAACATATATATTTTATATATGTTTTTTGAAATGTTTTTGTGACGGAACAAGCTCGAGGCTCACCTGATGTTAAGCGGACTACCCTCTGCCTATAACAGATACATTTCGTAACAAGTCACGAATTGCACTGCGCCCGTCACCTTAAGACATAGTTATTAAGTCTCACGTGCCTGTAATTACACTGGCTCTCGAGAACTGCTGCCGGAACACACCGTTAGGTGCTTGGCGACAGATTTTCTACTTGAGGGTGGTCGCTAGCCAGGCGGGCATTCGCAAAATGCCCTTCCACCATGCTGTGAAGCTCAAGCCCACGGCGGGATTCGAACCATGGACCTGCTGCGTGGCAGTCAATGCCACTGAGCCATCACTGCTTCATATAAAACACTTAATAAAATACTTAAAAACATGTAAAAATATATCTAGTGACAATTCCGCCTTATTTCACAAACACCACGCAGCCAAATCGGAAGACTTTTCGACGCGTTTCGCTCCTACACGCAGCATCCTAAGGAGATCTTGACTCTACGGGCGCACGATCGAGAAGGAATTGTCACTAGATTTATTTTTATATATTTTTTTAGTGTTTATTAAAACATTAATATAATGATTTCTTAAAATATTTTGAAAATTTTTGTTATTATTAAACAGATATAAACGTTATTTTGCGAATAATTTACTTAATACAGCTTAAGGTGACGACTCACGTTTGTGACGGGACATCGTTGTAGCTAATAATTAGGTTTGGCATTTACTCAAAATTCCATGGGCATTCAAGAATTTAAAATTGTATTGCTCAATGAGCTACGAATTAATCGAGCAAAGCTAGCGTAAGTATGTGAAGCTACTGGACACCATTGAGCATAATTTCATACGTTACGGCTAAAATGATGAAACTTACTACAAAACAAATTAGGTGCGTAGATAATGATTAAAAGTGATGGTAATAATGATAATTAAAGTATCCTATGTATTATCCGGGATCTGAAAAATTTATAAACCAAGTAACATACATATCTATTCAGCCATTTCAACGTAAAATAGAACTCAATCTAAATCTTCAGATTTTACACTGGTGGGACTGACACAAACCCCCAAAAATATGCAAATATAGTTTTTAATTAAAATATAATTAAGGTCATATTTTTATTAATTTAATTAATATTTTATTTATTTTAATTAATATGTTAGTTATATTCAACGGGGCAATGCTGCCAGCATGCTGGGCACGCTAACAACTGGTAGAGGGCTGGAGCATTTGGACTGCATACGAGTCTGCAATTACTTATGGGTTGTCTAAAGGCTTTTATTGTAATAGCTGTAGTATATAATTCGTAGCATTTTTTTTAAACAAAGATTAATATAATATCATATATCATTTTGTATAAATAGTTAACTTTTTGCCGAAGCCGATAAGTTAAATATAACTGAGCAGTCCAGTCCTATCCAGTGACATTATTTTTGTTTCCAACCAGTAGGAAAACTCTAAACTCGCTTTCCTCAACTCCTGTTCTCGTAGTTTTTTTCTAACGTAAACGATAAACAATTTCGGTTTCATTGCAACTCAATTGGTGGCCTACTAATAAAAATCGAATGAAATTAAACAGCCCATGACAAAATCTCGACGAAAAATATCTTGTTTACTTATTCTCAAAGTTAAGCAACTTTTATGAAATTGTTTGTTTTGTCAGAAGCCCTTGTGAAACGCTTCGAGGAATTTTATGTAAGGGCGACATTTCGACTTATTAATGTTCAATTATGTACTTTGAAGTTTGTATATATTTTTTTTTATTGCTGATAGGTAAGCCTTTAACTACAATCTCACCTGATGGTAAGTGATGATGTGGTCGAAGGTGATAACAGGCTTAACCTAAAATTACTGGCTCTCAAGGACAGCTGCCGGAACACACCGTTAGGTGCGTGGCGACAGATTTTCTGCTTGAGGGTGATCGCTAGCCAGGCGGGCATTCACAAAAATGCCCTTCCACCATGCGTTGAAGCTCAAGCCCGCGGCGGGATTCGAACCATGGACCTGCTGCGCGGCAATCCATAGCCAATGCCTCTGAGCCGTCACTGCTTCAATAAGTCTTTATTTTCATACTTTAAGGAGGAATCCCAGGTACGCGGTTGAAAATTCAATATTGTTATAGTTATTTCGCGCTTAAACCTTGGCTTGGAAACCATTCTACATTATCATCGTATTCTTTTTTGTATTTATATTCATGATTTTTGTCGAGAAAAATATATGGAATCGTGTTTTCGAATCTGGTATACCTAATAAGTATTTGTCATATAGTCTAGTTTCTTATACCTATATTTTAATATATTTGTTAAGGCGTACACTCTTTCTAAAAAATATGATCGAACTTTAACTTAATGTAGATCACTTTACCCATTTTACGCAAAAGAGAAGAAGGCAAACAAATGGCCTTCGTCTACACATATTCGTATCGTAACTACTAGAAGTGAAGCTTCGTCATCATTTCGATGGGTCGGAAGTCACGATAAGGGGTCGTTTCCGGTTGTTTCATCCTAAGATGAAAGCTGTTATAGCACGGTGTGAGGGCATTTTGCGAATGCCGGCTAGCTATCACCCTCAAGAAGCACTCAATGGTGTGCAGTCCAGTAGCTGTTTCTGAGAGCCAGTAATGTTAGGTAAGCTTGTGCAACAACTTTGACTGTTTTATAACTTACCATCAAGTGAGATTTATAATTAGAATATTTTGTATGTCTATCCATCTGTCCACTACATTTGTCTTTACATCCCCCGAAGTATCGTAGAGGTGTCTCTTATTTTCATATTAGATTACCCAAGTTTTGCGATATATATCTACTTCGTATAAAAGAGTGAGGGCGACTGCCATACCGGGAGCACTACTAAAATATGACATCAAACTTTACTTTGCCTACAACATCCAATAACCCTAGCCTTCCTTTATTGCGTGATAGACATAGGCAGCTTAAAATTCCTTATACATAAAAATACAGTTCAATTTATACACGAGACAAGCAAATTTAAAGTGACAGCGACCCTTGTCACGTATCAATCCTAAAAACAGATCCTCGAAGAAAGTTCAAAGTTGAATCCCGCTATTATTCCAGCGAAGAAGAAAATCTTATAAACCTTTTCTACGACAGCTCAAAGACATGTTTTATATCACGTGTAAACGAGAGAGAGGTGTCGATATCTATCGGAAAATAATAAAACTGAATAGTCTCCTTTAAAAAGGTTGTTATGACGTGCACCCGAAAAACTGTCGTGAATATGTTTGACTTGTAGCTATTGTTCTATGGCATTGTGTAATTTGAAAAGCCAATGACAAGTCTTATAGAACAAATCCCATAACATGTAACTAATTACTCAATTCGATTCATTTTATGTTAATCATCCACTTCATTGTACATAGCTTTGTAACGGTTATGTTAGCTATGGTTATCAGTATTAACAATAGTTAACCGATCAGCATAAGAGATAATATCCTAAATCTTTTCAAATTGAAATTTTGAAACTTATATATGTATAAATATGACATCGTTGGAAAATATCTGAGTGATGCTAATTTGTGTTTATTCTTTTCATCGTTGCAGAAATTGTGGATAGTTAATTTTTGGCATGTTAATGACGAAACTACATTTGTACGGAAAAAATCTATGCAGACTAACTTAAACAAACGGATGCGTCCATATATATTCTCTCTGACCGGTCCATAAAAAGTATCTATATATTTTCATTCATTCTAACTGGTCGTTACAAGAATTGAATATTTCAAAGCACCTGATGTAATCTCTCTATTGAATAAAAGAAGAGAGAAGATTGATCGCTTCAACCGCAGAATTCTATGTTCAAAGGAACATTAATCACAACTTCTTAACTGCTATTAGAATAACATCCCTTTCCCATGATGGTAAACGGTCAGCTTTTATACTTAACTACCTCGTGGGAGTTACTTTTGAAACTCTCTCAAGTTGTCATTTTGCAGTAGCAAAAAAGAGGCTTACCTGGAAGTTAATGATATCCTCATTGCTATGTAGAAGACTCATTCTAGACAGTATTATTGTGCTAGTAATCAAGGGTCTAATATATATATTTATGCCCGATAGGTTAGCCTTTGACCACTATCACACCAAATGGTAAGTGACGATGTGGTCGAAGATGTAGTTCAGGCTAACCTATAATTACTGGCTCTCAAGGACAGCTGCCGGAACACACCGTTAAGTGCTTGACGACAGTTTATCAAATTGTACTTATACATTAGTTTAGTGTTTTATTAGTAGAGGTAGGGGCGGCCGTTAGTGTGGGACGCTACATGTATGACCACTTCAGCGCCGTCATATCACTCTGAAACTAACGAGAGGCTAAAAGTTAGCGAATATCCTTTTACCTGGTGGTAGGTCTCTTCAGTGGAATTCCGTCTTAGTGGGTATATATGTCAGATATTCTACCTCAAAGCAGTTGCATGCAAACTCTATTCTGTGCTCAAATGTAAAGGTCATTGCAGCAAATGAAATTATTAATGATTCTGAAGAACTAGCGCGTTGGAGCGCAGTGGAATGCAGGAATATGCTATTAGGTGCTTGGTGACAAATTTTCTGACTTGAGTTTGGTAAGAAGTCAGGTGGGGATTCGCAAAAAGCCCTACTAAATGTGCTTTAAAACTCAGAAGAAATTAGTGAACAGTATTTTAGGCTGATGAATAATCTTTTAAGCAGTATGGATCTCTAAAACGAGTACAAAAACTATTTAAAATAACGGAACTGACGTCCCAAAACTGAAAATAGTGAAATAACGTGTGAAAGTCGGGAAAAAAATGTTTTTATACTCCGTCATGGCTGTATACTTACGTAAGTATTTACCCTTAACGTTCCTGAACGAATCATTTCTATAATCTGAATAAAAAGCCCACCACCCACTTAAAAAAAAGCCCACCACCCACTTAAAAAAAAGCCCACCACCCACTTAAAGAAAAGTTCACGTATTCGTAATAACAGTTGTGCTGAATTGTGTATTAAAGCTATAATTCATAATTATTTACTCGCAAATGAAATGAAAAACATTTTGTTTCACTGGCGGTAGGTATGGGAATTACTAACCTTGACTCAGAAAGCCCTCAGTCTTCGACCTCAGGCTTCTAATAGAGCCTCAATTGTAATCCTCAATTCTTAAATGTGAAAACAGTCTTGCTCTCGCTGTTTACTAACTCTATAACTTTACTGTGAGAAAAGCCTTCATTGTCTCTCAAAATTTTTAAATAAATCTACCATAGCACAATATATATATTTATCTAGATACAAGATAATCTCAGAGCCGAAGAGCTTTCGAGTTCTGAGAGGTAAGTGGTACATTTTTCCCCAGTTTGTACACTACATATAATAAATCATTGTCAGCGGGGCTCAGTTGCACCCACTGTCCGTCTCCTTAATGTCGACCCCTTTTTCCTCTCCTTAACGATGAAAGTCGGGACCCAATTAATTTGAGGAAATTACCTCAGTGCTTCAACAAAAAAGCGGAAGAAATTGTTTGCTACCGTTCATACTCCATTGAAACTAATGCAAATTCAGATAAAACTCAGAACAAGTAAAAGTATAGTAAGGTGTAATAAGTATAATAAAAGCAAATAGTTATACCTAAATTCCAACGAGATGAAAAATTGAACTATGACCGGAATTCGAACCCTTGACGATTCGTCCTTTTTCCTTTCAAGACGATAATATGAAAACTCTTCATTAACATCACACATAAACAATGGGAACAATCATTGACTAATAACGTAAACAGATCCAAAGAGCTGTCTTATCGCCTACAGCGATCTCACCCAGACAACTTAAGGATGAAAATAAATAAATCTCAAAAATATGATCGGCGGCATTTCAACGATAATATCTCATAAATAATACTATTTTACTTTCAAAGTTTCATTTCTTTCTGTTAGGTTCACGGAAAAGAAAAACAGAGGGATAGTCAATAGAAAGAGTACAACAGAGATAAACAATTGTATCCGCAGGTAAAATAATAATTAGTTTCAAATGTTAATTCCAGGGAACGTGCGATTTTTGCATATCATCGACGACATTGAAAATTGAATAACTGGCAAGTAAAAAATCGACTATGACTTTGATATCGTGGCTAGTCAACCGTGTTGTTTATCAGTACCAGAACAGAAAACACAGAGTGGTTTCATAAATACGTTCGTATTTATAATAACAGCTGTGTTTTTTTTCTATATGTGCGTTCTATTTTGCGTGTGTTTTTTTGTTATTCGAATACCTCGCTCAGATTTACCATTTAACATTAAATTGCATTAAATACTTATTCTAACATTGTAATCTTTCCTTTAAAGTCTGCTAACGCAGGTAAGCTTACAAAATTACAACGAAAGGCAAAACAAGTATGCTTAAAAAAGTAAAATACTCGACAGCAAATTATTTTTTGTTTAGGTTAAGCGTTTCTTTAAAATTGAAACCGCAAGTTATAAATATATATGGAATTTTTATTTAAAGCCCTTCATTTAGATATACCACTCGATGGAGTTGAAAAAACAATTTTTCCCTCACAATATAGCGTCTAAAATTCCGCCAGTTTTTTATTTTTATTTTTTCATATACCTAGTGTCAGTTGCTATTAAGAAAAATCTAATAATATCTCATAACTTTCAATTCGGTTAAGCTGATTAAAAGTTATCGTGGAATAAAGGAACACACAAATATACTCGTACAAACATTAACCCTGAATACATAACCTAAAAGTATTTTAAGAAAACATCGAAATAGTACTTTCGTAAAACACTTAAAAAAAATAAAAAATATATCTAGTGACAATTACGCCAAATTTTCCTGCTAAGGCGACGTGACATCAAACGCCAAACCGGAAGAATTTTGGCCTTAATCGATTCATTATCTACTCGTAGAGTGTTTATTAAAGTATTAATTTGATGTTATCTTAGTATACTTAAATATTTGTTTTGTCTTTTAACATATTTGTTATTCTTAAATATAGATTTCTACAAAGTAACGCCTGAATCTATTCATTTAGTAGGTACTACGAGTATGTAAAATAAACTAACGGGCACACATCAAGACTCTTTACACCTACAAAAGAATTCCACGTCAGAAAAACATATGACTCTCAGACCCAGGAATCAAACCTAGAACATTATGCTCCAAAGCGTTTCATTAAGGTTGACGCACACAAATCCACCACCAGGCCGTAATGATGCAATGCAAACTCATAAGACATTCAATGTTCTTCGTGACAACGCTCTAACAGTAACGCTTTGATTCCGGACAAGAGAACTAGATGTCTTGAGAGTGAGGCGAGGCGACGGATTAAAGTCTGTCACCGAGGTTGATATATCTGCGGTGCTTTTATGCCACTTGAAGCAATGATGGCTCAGTGGCATTGGCTGTGGACTGCCGCGCAGCAGGTCCATGGTTCGAATCACACCGCGGGCTTGAACTTCACCGCATGGTGGAAGGGCATTTTGCGAGTGCCTGCCTGGCTAGCGACCACCCTCAAGTAGAAAATCTGTCCAGGCGACATACGCTAAATGCCCTAACACCATTATTTAACGAATGATATCCTAAGACACCAACGGGACTGACGACTAAACGAGACCTCCAAAGCACGTGCACGCTCAATAGTAGTGTCACTAGAATGGTCACCCATCAAGTCACGAGCGCAGCGGACGTTGCTTAACTTTAAAAGCTTTGTTGATCGGTTAAAACCGACTAAGCTCCAATACAACTTATTAATTATGAAAAGATTTTCGTAATTTAAATCAGTTCCGTAGGTAATCGAACTGCAGGAACTACTTGTAAGTCAACACCACCACATTATTCAAATGTGCGGACGGTCTAATTCAACATGTAAAATAAGTTAGGAAAATTCAATATTCTTTAAACAGTAGCAACACCGCCAACACCTGTGCGCGTATTTCCATTCTAACCTGCAAATCTAACAGTAGAATGCAGTTGTTAAGGTATGGAGTTTGACGGCATTGATTAGGTGGTCTATGAATATATTATAATAAATGTACACAAGCACAAATTTTCCATGAAATTATGTATTTAAAATTTTAACCTTCGCGATTGTACAAATTATTCATAATTATTACTTATGGGATAAAATCGCGAAGATTTTAGTCCATTACTTAAAAAAAAACAATTACGAAACAGAACAGAACAGAACAATACCAGGATTCAAGCCAAAGTAAAAATCATTTATTAAATTTTGGCGTCTACGATGCTAATCTGAAAGTCAACTACATAATTTACCTACTATTAAAATATTCTACTGCCGCGTCCAGCAAAAATGGTATAGAACCACTTCGAGAAGAACGGACAAGAAACTCGAGGCCATTCATTTTATATGTCATTACCCTTTTACAATTTGTAAGTGTATTATAAAGCTATTAAAGTATATTTTATTACTATGGAATATTCAAAGCATTTTTGTCTTCTAAATAATCACTAACCCATTAATATGCTTTTGCAATTAAAATATTTTTCATGCAAGTTGAATTTTCCTTGTGTGAAACTGTAATATTTTAATTATATTACAAAATCGCACGCAGTTACCTAAAAAAGAATTCCTTGAAGGCATGTTTTATTCAAGGCCTTGCCTGGTAATATTATCAACTGCAACATTATTACCATATCGATCATTACCAATAGCTGACATGCTGCTATAAATTAACACCAAGTCAGAAGATAAGGCAATCAGCAGTAAACATGCTTCTAAGTTTTAGGTAGCTTAGAACTGGGATTTGAAAAAGAGCAGAATCTTCACTACTGCTACCGTACTGCCATTGGGACCGTATTGAGCTGTTCCGGTATAAATATTCAATTTGAGCATCTCGCCACACGGCTCCGGCCGGTTCGACACACTGCCACGGATGCTGTGTTAGCATCCATTTTAGTAATCTTTTTTCAATTATATTTTAACTAGAGGCTTTCCGCGGCGTCGCCTTTCTGAAATTTGGTTGCACATTCTTTTCACCACAACTCCAAACTAAACTAAATAGGGATAAAAACTGTCGTATTTCGTAATACTCTAGGATTAGAGGAATGTGTGTACTATATCAGCTGGATTGTCAGCTGCTGAACATAGCCTCCACCATTAAGGGTTAGATATAACCCCCACACATAGCAAGCGTTTTGAAGATCGCCATGTAAGATAGAAGTTCCTTAGAAGGCACTGCTATCCGTATTTTAATCTTATTCGCCTCTTACGACACCAACGTGAAGTTATGGGGGGTTAATTTCTAGCCTGGCACTCCACGAGCAACTTATTTATAACTTTGAAAATGTGTCACCATTTTCAGATATAAATATTTTTTACATCTATACACTTAGAATTTTATTTTTATTATTAGGAAGATAAAGGTACGTCCAATATTCAGCTATGTTTGCGGTGGACAAGGTCTCAGTTCTTTTAATTTACTCTTTAAGTTGGTTTAAGACTGACTGTTCCCAGCCTAACTGTTCATAGACTGTTTCAAATCCAATTGTTGGATATCGTAAAACATCTTGCAACATCAATGTAAGTTAACTGAAGTATAGTATTGATGCACATAAGGAGCATGATAGAACTCATTGCTATATAAAAGCTCTTACCAAAGGCAGCAGGAACTACATATATGAAAATCCCAAGAAGGTTAATCATCAGAGAAGTAATAAAACCAATTCTGAATGCTTTAGACAGTAGTATAACCGCTATTTTAGGTCCGTTCAACGTGCAAAACCCTTTTTGGCCTAGTTTCATTGTTTTTCCCATTTATAATTGAGCAGATTTTTTAGGTACTAAGATGAAAAGAGAGAAAAAAAACTAGAAAAAATGAAATCATTATTTTGTAAAACACAACAAGCTGATTGTTAACTGCTAAACACTGTCCCTATTATAGGGGGTCTGCCATAATCCCCACGCTTGGCATGGTCGCTTGGGGATCGTAGTGTGAGACTTCAGGTCCTCAGAAAGCGCTGCTGCCTACCTTCTGGTATTTTACCCTTAGTCGCCTCATACCACGGGTATAGATGGAAGTGACATTCTAGTCCAGCACCCCACTGGAAAATAGTAATAAAATAATAGTCCGACCTAGGTTTTGAACCCAGAATCTCGAAATACTAAACAGGCACTTATCAACCAGACCAAAGAGACCTATTTATTTGACTCAATAATTAAATAGTTACAAACATTCTAATCCACATACCTATTAATACAAAGGCGAACTTCAGCTCTGTATTTATTGTTAAAACTAAGCACTTTGTCGTGGTCACAGCGCAGGTAAACTGTAATGTAATTCCAAACATTCTGCACTTCTCTTTTGACACTGTGGCTTTAGCTGTGGTCAGTTATTGTTTCCAGTTTTAAAGTTGTGCGGTTCTGTTCAACTTCGATTCGAGGTTAGCTGTGAACTTTTGAAACAACGGTTATACGTGTTTAGAAGTTGTGTGGTTCTTTTTTACTACTGTGGTATTGGTTATAATAACTGATTCATAATAAACCTTCAGCTGCCAATCTTCCCGTCACGGGCACAAAAAATAGCTATCGATTGCCACACACCCATGACGGGCAGAAACACGACAGAATGGAAGGGCAACATCTTAAATCTATAATTACTACCTGTTTGTATACTTTTATTTGTCTTCTCAATGCCAATGTCATAGGATAAAAGAGCTAGTGATATTCATGCCTAGCAACAGTGGTACTATACTTAGTCTATTAGTTCAGACTAGACGTCAGAAACATCGGAGATGGGAGTGTTTCATGGTGCACTTTGAGGAGAGCACAATATTGAATATGTATGTAAAATTTGTGGGTTTTTGTTGTTTATACAGAGAAAAATTATGTGCTTCACATATTATATTCTTAGTGATAATCAAATACATTGTTGAAAATTAAATAATTACGTCTGTTGAATAGATAGTTTTAAATATTTAGGTTCAGTAGCTGAAATCATGGACATATTTAATTATATTATAATAAAAATAATACATTAAAATAAAAATAAAATGATACAGACAAGTAAATTATTTTATAAGATTTACGTAAATATATAAGTGTTTATATGTGTATGAACAAATAACAGCTCTAATTGCATTTAAAACGCCCGCCGCGAAAAAGGTCAGGCAGACTTTTTTGCCTGGGCCACCGTACAATATTTTGAACTTAAGGTTAAAAAAAAGGCTGGTAGCTGAAAGGATCATAAAAAACATTAAAAAAAAACAAAATGTACTCAAATTTCAATAGAGATGACGGTTGGCAAGTACCACCTGCTTGGGATCCTGTTATCCAATTAATGAAATCCCATGGTCGACACGAATCTGCAAGACCTCTGGACACTGTGAGTGAATACTGCGTGAATAGGGAACGTTATGATTAATATAAACATTTCTGACGGTATTCCAAATAATTTCATAATAACTCATGTGACAAATAAAACCAATTAGTCACCCCGTAACCAAGATCACTGCAAAGTGTTTGAAACGTCGTCGGGACAAAATATTAACAAATATACGCCATTTAAACTGTTTAATGTTGTTTAATTACTATGTGTAACAATCGCGAAAACATTAACAAATCAAAATTTAAGGAAAACTATAACAAATATATCCATTGTAAATTCCACCTTATTTCCCTACTAAGATGAGGTGGCATCATATACAACACATAGAAAGAATTTTCGTCTTGATTATCTCTAGTCAGACGAGACCTCCAGAAGATGCTTTGTATAGAATGCATTACTAAAATGTGTCGAAAATTCATCCGGGTAAAATTGTTCTGGTATTGGGCTACGAGGCGCTTATGATGTAATGTCAGCTTAGCAGGAATATTAAAAATTAAGGGAAATGTGCCTGGATATATTTTATAATGATTTCTAAAATATTGTAATGTTTTCTTACATTATTTTTTAATATTTATATTACTAAATATGGATTTCCGAGAAGAAAGTCTTTACTTTTGAATTAAAATATCTTAGTTAAAAGATAAATCAATTCAAAATTCACAAAAAAACAACAATTTAAAGTCAATTAGGCATGTGATCGTGTATTGACCATACACAATTTTGAAGGCGCTCGCAGCGGAGCTTGCCTTATCATTCTTAAATAATCAGTTAGGTGAAATGTTTGCTACTGTCATTATTTTAATAAGCGCGGTAACTGTAAGTGTAGGTATAAGTCTAAGTGAAAATGTAAGTGTATGTAAAGCCTAAACTAGTGCTTAGAATTTAGATACCAAGCACAACTTGTAATAATGTCCAACAATACATAATTCTTAGAGCAGAAATTACACACAGAATCAAAACAAGCATTTTTCTACTTTTAGACATCAAGCTACTTTATGAAGAAAGTGTGTAAACATTTCAAAAAGTACCTTTCTTACTGGTAAAAAAGTAAATAAATTCAGTTTCTATGAAATCACAAACACAATACAGGAGACACTAGGCTAATATGATCTATAATAGGCATTTTATTATACAAGTGGCCCGCCCCAGCTTTGCACGGGTAATTACGACTATAAATTGATATGTAAGCTATCCTATCTTTCAATTTAGATTTAATTGTACACGGTGTGCAAATTAAATTTAAAATCAGTTCTGTAATTTAGGAGTCCATCGCGGACAAACAACGTGACACGCAATTTTTTTTATATATATGGATTAGGCTTAAGGACATAAATACAAAGTTTCAACGAGTTTGAACTATAAGTATTAAAATATGACAAAACTACGTTTATATAGAAAGCACCACAAGCAGACTTGCCTTAAAAAAATAACAACTACCAGATCCAACGGCTTCACAGCATGTCAAAGTCAAAGTCAAAGTCAAAATCATTTATTCAATTTAGGCGTCTAAGACGCTCTTATGAAGGTCATTTACAAATATTAATATTGAAATATACTACATTGTACTGCCACGTTCAGCAAACAAAAATTATAGAGCTACTGCGAGAAGAAACTCGGGGCCATTCTTTTAAACGTCTTTTTACAATGTGTTGTTATATACAATATAATACAATTATAACAATATTTAATTACATTACGTAGGTGACAGGCGCTAGCTTGGCAGAGGCGAACCAGTCCAAGCATTTTTGTCGTTTAAGTAATCACAAACTGTGTAGTATGATTTCTTTATCAAAATGTTCTTCACGTGCAACTTGAATTTTCTTTCTGTGAGCGTTGTAATATGTTTGGGCAATTTATTATAAAACCGCACACAATTGCCTAAGAAGGACCTTTTATTTGTCTGTGCTAATCTAAAACCTTGCACCGCTATTTTATCTTCATTCCTAGTGTTATAATCGTGATTGTCACCCATCCAAGCCATGACCACAGCGGAGGTTGATTGGTTAAGAACGAAGTGTCAAGTTTCCTGTAAGCGTTTCAATTAAATATTCGTGTCGTACATTTTCAGCCCTAAAACGAATATTTATCGTAGTATAGGTTACAGTAAATTAATTAATTAAAGACGATGTCAGGGGCTGAAGTGGGGAGAGTGGGGAGAGATCAAATGTCCACCGATGTCTTGTTAACGACTTGAAATGATAAATCAAGTTTGCCGAAACAATAAGTCCTCTTAGTTGTAGGTTTTGGACAGGGCGGTTGCACAGTGATGTAAGATATTATTCTTAGAACATTATTTTTATTAAGTAACGCTTTATATATGTATATTTTAGGAATATTGAGTAAATTTTTGTATTTACTTGTACTATATGATACCAGATAGATACACAATAATGATTCAAATATTAGGTTAGATAGTGGTCAAAGACTAGCTTATCAGCTATAAAAAAAGGGTATAGGGAAGTAGTTTCCCCATAGGTTTTACCAGTTGGTAGCGAGAGTCCATATTAGAAGATTTCATCGCAGTGTCAGATATTTTTCCTTGAAGCAGTATAGTGAGCAAACAACACTGTGTTTAGGCTTGAAGGGCACTGGCACAAATGAAATTACGAAAAATATTAAATAACCTCTCGGAGTGACGAGGGTAGTACACTTTCAAGCAGAACGAGAAAGATGACACTGCAACTGTAATGGCCAAGCTTGCCACTTGACATCAGGTGGACGACGTGAGATCAAACAAGATAGACCACCAAACAAAGGTAATTCTCAAATCTGTTCTCAAACTGTCACGTTGTGCTATTTCCAATATAATCTCAAAAGGACTGCTTGCCTAAGCAAAAAATATAAAGTCGCTTTACTTTGGCTCAACAGCCTGGCCACGGGGATCGGCGGTGCGCACGTCGAAGCGGAGGGTGAGGTGACCATTCGCGCGGCACCGTTTGCAGGCCACGGACAGTCACGTTCGCCGCCGCGACCAGTAGGAAGTTCGACAGCGAAATGTCTTTATTGAAGTTATCTTGATATTACAAAATTACAAATTTACCCACCAGAATTGGAGAAAAAAGTTAATGCAAATAGAATTTTAAGTGCTGCTAAAAAAGAAAATAAAAAGTCTACATCTCTAAATTAATGCTTTGAATGGCCAGACTTCCAAATAGCTGGTCAAGCTAGTATTTCTGCAATAAAAGTCTCGGTATTCATTTTTCGCGACGAAAACAACTAAACTGGTTTAATTACTGCACTATTCGCGGCGACTTGCCGCGCGGCGGGCGTGCAAAACAAAGGCATGTAACAGTACGGCACGAGCCACGGAGTCGAGCGGCAGTCGCCGCGAATAGTGAGGTTCGCTCGGTACATTTCGCCGGTCGCATCGCCCCGGTCGCCGTTGCGCGTGGCTTGATAAGTACTACATTGCTATGAGTTTATTTCAGCCGCTAGACGCTTCACCATTCGCACCGCGCGAATATTCGCATCGGCGAATGTCCCGTGGCCAGGCTGTTATAGGTAAAACTTACCGACAAAAATCACAACAATAATTGATGAAATTTAAGAGTTCACAAAAAGATACCAATTTATACATATAGTAGAAAAAGATGGCGTTCCCTTTTTCTGTATCTCTTCTCTATGTGGAACACTAGGCTATAGCTAGTTTTGGTCTAAAATTAATCAAATAGAGGCAGCTATGACAAGCTGGACTTCCTACTGATTGATGAGCTCTGGGGACTCGGATCTTTGTTTGCAATATAATTGAATTATTCCCGAAATATGTAGTCTGCAAATGAAACTGTAATTGAGGAAGCGTCTTGTTGTGAGGCTATTCTGAGATTGCGAGGGAGAGTATTTTAATTGTTATCTCAATGAAAAGTGCGGAAGTCTGATATTGTAAGTTATGTGTTTTAATATATAGGCTCTTTTAGAATATGTCGTTTAATATCGCATGATACGGTCATGAGACAATGATGATTAGAACAACAAAATAATAAAGACATTTAAGGGCCTGTTGTAGTTATTTTAAACATTTTTTAAAATCTGTAACTCAAAAAGCACTGAAAATTTAGATTAAATACAATCATTTACATAAAGTTGAACATACTCTCCAGGAACGTATGAAGCCGAAAACGTAATTTTGAACAATTTCTTCGATAAAAAAAATTATCAAACATGACACCATTTCGGTTTTTAAATGACTAGAACTAAAAGATACTATCATCAAACCATGTGGAAATTATACCAATAGATAGAGCTTGTTATTTATTAGTAACGTATGAAGCCACATTTTCTAATTCAGCTATAGTTTTTTAACAAGAAAAAAAAACTACAAATCTAACGATTCAAGCTCTCACGCACTCCGTTTAGTGCCCGCCTAGGCGTCATCGAGGTAGGACGCGTGTCGTTTTCTCCAACAAAACTCTGCCGGTCAATTACGTGCTAGAAATAAGTTAAAAAATTAATTAAAAATGCCAAGTACGATGGAGTTGAACAGCCAACAGCGGCAGTCAACATGTATGTTCTCCCTAAATAAAAAAAAACTTTCTCGATGGCATTGTTTTCACGCGCCATAGTAAAAAAGTATAGTATGGTTTTGGAAACAGATTATAGCTGTCTGAATCGGGAGATCACGAGAGCATTAGAAGGCCGCTTGATAAAGGTTACCGCTTGGCTACCCACATAATAAAATTAACCGATGCACCTACCGATAAGTTTGGGTATTTTCGTAATATGAAATATTATTTCAATCAAAATATCGTACTGTAATATATATTACAAAACTTGGCCTGGTAAGATATCTCCCTCGAGAAGAAAATCTGTCGCCAAGCACTTATCGGTGTGTACCGCTATGTGTCCTTGAGGACCATTAATTTTGCATGGTGGTAGGGCATTTAGCGAATGCGCGCCTGGCTAGCTACCACCCTCGAGAAGAAAATCTGTCGCCAAGCACTTTTCAGTGTGTACCGCTATGTGTCCTTAAGAACCATTAATTTTGCATTGTGGCAGGGCATCTTGCGAATGAGTGCCTGGCTATCTACCACGCTCAAGTTGAAAATCTGTCGCCAAGCACTTATCAGTGTGTACCGCTATGTGTCCTTGTCCTTGAGAACCAGAAATTTTGTGAATAACGTAACTCTGATTTGGCTGGAAATTGATATCAAGGTTGTGCTGGGCGTCATGATTCCCAAAATGGACTTATTTTTACACGACTGCCTAAAAAAGGAGAGTTATATTTTCAGGGTTCATGTATGTATGTTTGTGAGTTTCTTTATTCCACCATATTTTCTAAACGGCTTGACCGATTTTTATGTAAGAGATATCGTTAGATTCCTCTTGATAACTCAAGTGACACTAGGTAAATAAAAAAAAATGAAAAACAAACTGGCGAATTTTAGACCCAATATTGTGAGGTAAAAAAAAATTTTTTCTTCCAAACCCATCGAGTGGGGTATCAAAATGAAGACCTTAATAAAACAATTTCATAAATATATATTACATTGCAATACTTATCAATACTTTGATTGATTGATTGATTGATTGCAGTTTTAATTTCAATGTAACGATAAATCGTTTAGCGAAAATAAATAACTTGCAGTCAATACTTGTTTCGAAATCATCTGCCCACTGAATAAAGTAACTCCGATTTGGCTGAAAAATTATACCTAGGTTTTTCTGGAAGTCCTTATGCCAAATTTGGAATTCATTTTTCGATGACGTCTGTCAAGTGAATAAAGTTACTCCGATTTGGCTGAAAATCGATATCTAGGTTTTTCTGGACGTCTGTATTCTAAATTTGGAATTAATATTTCGATGACGCCTGCCAAGTGAAGAAAGTTACTCTGATTTGGCTGAAAATTGATACTTAGGTTTTTCTGGAAGTCCTTATGCCAAATTTGGAATTCATTTTTCGATGACGTCTGCCAAGTGAATAAAGTTACTCCGATTTGGCTGAAAATCGATATCTAGGTTTTTCTGGACGTCTGTATTCTAAATTTGGAATAAATATTTAGATGACGCCTGCCAAGTAAAGAATGTTGCTCCGATTTGGCTGAAAATTGGTATCAAGGTTGTGCTAGGCATCATTATTCCCAATGATTATATTATTTTTATTATTATTATTATATTATATTAATTATCAAAATTTACTTGTTTTTTCAATATCATCTGCCAAGTGAAAAAATTTACTCAGATTTGGCTGAAAATTGATATTTAGGTTTTTCTGGACGTCCTTACTCCAAACTTGGAATTTATTCGTCGATGACGTCTGCAAAGTGAAGAAAGATACATCGATTTAGCTACCAATCGGTATCTGGGTTGTTCTAGTCGTTCTTATTCTGAATTTGTTATTTATTATTAGATTTCATCTGCCAAGTAAAAAGGGTCCTCCGATTTGACTGAAATTCAAAATCTAGGTTGTTCTGGACGCCATTATTCTAAATTTGGAATTTATTTTTTAATGACGTCTGCCGAGTAAAAAAGTTACTATAATATGGCTGAATATCGATACCTAGGTTACTTTGGGCGTTTTTATTCTGAATTCGAAATTCGTTTTACGAAGACGTCTGCCAAGTGAAAGAAGGTCTTCCAATTTGGCTGAAAAATGATTTGGCTGAAAAATTAAAATTCTAAATTTGAATCAGTCAAGTTGGATTTTTTTGTTTACTTTGCAGACGACGTTGAAAAATAAATGCAAATTCGGAATAATGACGCCCAGGTTAACCAAGATATCGATATTCAGCCAAATCAGACTAACTCTCTTCATTTGGTAGACGACTTCGAAAAATAAATTTCAAATTTGAAATACCGACGTCCAGAAAAACCGAGATTTCCATTTTCAGCCAAATCAGAGTAACTTTATTCACTTGGCAGACGTCATCGACAAATAAATTCCTAATTCGGAATAAAGACGTCAAGAACAAACTAGATTATGAATTTCAGCCAAATCGGAGTAACTTTCTTCACTTGGCAGGCGTCATCGAAAAATGAATTCCAAATTTGGAATAAAGACGTCCAGAAAAACCTAGACGTCGATTTGCAGCCAAATCGAAGTAACTTTCTTCACTTGGCAGATGACATCGAAAAATAAATTTCAAATTTGAAATACAGTCGTCCAGAAAAACCGAGATTTCCATTTTCTGCCAAAAATCGATATCTGGGTTTTTCTGGACGTTCTTATTTCAAATTTGGAATTTATTTTTCGATGACGTCTGCAAAATGATTAAAGTAACTCCAATTTGGCTGAAAATTTGGGTTTTAGTTAACATTTGATTTTCCGGAATAATGACGCCCAGCACAACCTAGATATCAATTTTCAGCCAAAGCGGACTAACTTTCTTCACTTGGCAGACGACATCGAAAAATAAATTCCAAATTCAGAATAAGAACGCCCAGAACAACCTAGATTTTGAATTTCTAGAATAAAAGTAATTTTTTTTCACTTGGCAGAAGTCGTCGTTATACAAATTCCAAATTTGGAATAATAACGTCTATGACAACCTAGATATAAATTTTCAGCCAAATCGGATGTATTTTTCTTCACTTGGCAGACGACATTGAAAAAATAAAATTGGGAATAATGACACCCAGCACAACCTAGATGTCGACTTTCAGCCAAATCAGAGTAACTTTCTTCACTTGGCATACGACTACGAAAAATCAATTCCAAATTCAGAATAAGAACATCCAGAACAACCTAGATTTTCATTTTCAGCTAAATAGAAGTAACTTTTGTCACTTGGCAGACGTTATCGTTATACAAATTCCGAATTTGGAATAATAACGTATACAACAACCTAGATATTAATTTTTAGCCAAATCGGAGTACTTTTATTCACTTGGCAGACGACATTGAAAAAATAAATTCATATTGGGAATAATGACGCTCAGCACAACCTAGATATCGATTTTCAGCCAAATCGGAGTAAGTTTCTTCACTTGGCAGATGACATCAAAAAATAAATTCCAAATTCGGAATAAAGACGTCCAGAACAACCTAGATTTTGAATTTCAGCCAAATCGGAGTACTTTTCCTCACTTGGATTACGTTGAAAAATTAATTCCAGGAATAAACCCATCCAGAAAAACATAGGTAGGTACACTAATCATTAAAAATTATGCAATAACTTGTTAAAGTCGGTACCATGCTTATCTAAAATACTCTATTTTCAACTTTGGCAAGTTATTTTATACCAACTATACATATACTCTACAGGCGACCACATACCAGTATGCATTTTTTCAGCTACCTTACTCATATTGGTAACAAAAATAATATAATAAATAAAGTCTAGTGTATTATTCATCTTTTGTTTCGGTAAACGTACTACACAACATATCAAAATTTCAGGTTTGTTACTCATTCCATTTACGAGCTAAAGACCAATGACTTACGGACGGACATACAGACAGAACTCGGGCACTCAGAAATACGGCTCCGTTTTGCGTTTTGGGCTCGGAACCCTAAAAACAATGTATCCGAACAAAATCTAATAAAAATAGGTACTTAGTGTGAAACGAATATTTTTATTCTATAAGCGACTAAAAATTTTCACCAGAACAAAATAATTATTTAGATGCAGTTCTGGATTTAGTAGCTACGATACCTACAGTTGATCAACTTTTTAAGTTACACTGTGACGCTAGTAGCGTGCGGCTGGGGACATCGAGCGAGCGACCTGCCGCGCGCTGTGCGGCTAGAGCGCAGCGCTGCGTAGTGTCAATAGCCCGCAACTCTCGGACGCTAAATTTACCTACTGATTGACTAAAAAAGGGCCTTAATGAGATTTGCGGAGAAAATACGATATAAAAAATCAGTTACCTATGGGTAAGTTGGACCTCGCTCAGATAGGTTTAGTAGATAGGTAGTTCGTATTGCAACGACCCGCAAAAAAAGTTATTTGGTTTTGATCGCACTTTAAGTCCAGGCAGTCAAAAATAATTCCCACGCTAGCTCCGCCCATGCGGCGCAACGATCCCCGCTGCACCGAACGACGCGATGTGCAGCGGCGCACGCGTCTCGCTTATAAAAATATTTGTGTACTTGAAATTAGATTCGCGAACACAGATACCATTGAGACGATTTCAACTTTTTTTATAATCTTATTCACGTGACGCATTTCGATACATAAAGTAACTTTGTATATACTGAAATTGATGTCACGTTTGTATTTTTATCAACATTACTAATATTTCTTAGTAAGAAATTGATTATTTGATTTACTTTCCAAAATTATTCTTACGGTCGACAGTAGTTTATAAAACTAAAGCCAAAAGTTTTACTTTTTACAATATGATCATGTCTGCTCGACTTTATTGGTATATATTATTATGTATGAATGTAATGGTATATATATTATTCATATTTAACTGACTTCCCAAAAGAAAGAGGGTTCTTCAATTTACTTGTCTATTTTTTATTTTATGTTTGACCACACATAATTTTTTTACTGAACCTTACAATCTTGAAGATTATTTATTTGCTAGTACAGTTTAACTTTTAATTGGTTTCATTTTAATTTCATCAACATCGGTCGAACGGTTTGCCAGTTACAGTCAAACTTACTAAAAAGTAATTTGCCAAAATGCCTTGACGATCGCAGTGCTTCTAGCAACGAATGTAAGTGGCAACTATGAATATAGATGAAAGTTATTGTTAAATAGTGATAAAATCTATAAATAATATGTGAATAATAATCTCTCTAGTAAAGTCTGTAGTCATCAGTATATCAAATAACCTGTCTAAGTCAGTTACATGAGCACAAAATTGAGATCATATTGCACCGATATCAACCAGTTAGTTACCAGACTTTTGAATTAAAAAAATTGTTTTCAAGTCTTTTTTTTTCTTTGCTATGTTGTTGTGTCGCAGTCTCTGTGTTTATAGAGAAAACATATTGCACCAAACCAAAATAAAGTGAGACAAGGGTCGGAATATGATGATGGTACATATCAGCCCAAACGGCACGATATATATTGATAAATGGGGGGTGTTTTTAAATTCTCCGTAGTAACGAAAGTGATTTCTACTGATTAAACTTACTACAAAAATTTCATTACCCCTTGGCGTGGACGATAATTTATGAATGAATCAACATTGTTCTCAGTATCTTGGAATGCGATTAATCAGATTACACATCATTAGAATAAAGTAAAATACCATCAAATTGAATGAGCATAACAATATATTATATTCGGTGAATATGGGTACAATTGACCTGAAATAAATGGATTTGATTTGATTAAATGTTAGTCGTGGCCAATATATTTTACCATGACTCGTCATACAAATATGAATTATAGTTTTTCATCACTGTGCTATGGTACACGTTCCCATAATAATATAAAGTAGGTTGTTTTTTTATTGCTATCATATAATTTTTAACTATTAATTACTAATGTTGAAAATATGTTCGTATACATCCTATTACGTTTTATTTTTCAGTTACACTGGTGTTCGCGCCATCTATTGGCACTTTCTTTCTTTCTACCTCTTACCTTTTCCTACCCTCATTTTCCTACCCTCACGAAAACGACGACTATCTACGGTTGACATTTCGTGGCCGATGAGTGAACTGCTTGTCATTGCAAGTAGTCTGCGGTCGACCCTTGTTGACGGCGGATGCGTCTGTTCCTGTGAGCTCCCTCGAAGCCAAGGAAACCGCCATTTTGTTACTAACCGCGCTCGCGCTGTTTTCTTGTGTGCCCCATCGCACTGGGATATCCGCGATCGTTTCTTTGGAGCTGTGTACTAACAGCTTCCTGCGCTCGCGCCGCGAGTCTACAACAGCGTGAAATAATTTGAAGAGCCACTACATCTGGACAGCAGCAGGACGCCTTGGAGTGCCGCAGCTGTGCTCGTCAGCCCGAGGATATCCAGGTTAGTCGCTCGTTTTTCGCTCCTTTTCCTATACAGTCCACTTTTCATCACCTTGTTCCGCATTCCTTCGATTTACCAGTGTCCTTTCAACCCGCGCCCGCAGTTCGGCGTGCTCTGCCATATAGCTTGGTGGCCGCGCTAACATTCTTTTGGTTCCTTCGAGCCGTATTATTCTAAAAAGGCCTAATATTTCACGATATTTGTACTAAAATATTGTGTTCCCGCGTAATTTCCCGTTTTTGTCCCTACATTAATTACATTCTATAACCTGTTAGTATCATTTGCATATCAGATTGTGTATTCCGTTTTCCAAAACCGCATTTAATTTCGCTATTTCTAAAAATTATATTTTTTACAATTAAATTCATTCTGTGTAAGGGTAATATGCGAGTATTCGTTAAAATTTTTTTGACCCATTGTTCGCTTCGCATCTAATCTGTTACCGTGCGCGGTGACGTTGTTCACTCAGTTTTAACACTTCACCGGCTTGTCTCACTTTGACGTTTCTCTTTAAAAATGGCGAGCACTAATACTAAAAGCGTTCGTTCTAAGGGGAAAGAAGTAGGCGAGTTTGAAGATGCGACGGCTCTTGATGCTTTGGCGGTCAAACGTTTAACTTTAATCGGCAAACGTGATGCCATATTTGCTCGTTTACAGCAAATTTATAACCGCTCGTTGAACGCTTTCACTGATGATACTGAGAAAGATTTATTTCTGTGTGGAATCATTTCACTGGATCGTTTACAATCTGAGTTTAATGACATTGTAAACGATTTAAATGTCACCGAGTTGACAATCGATCCCACGTATTCCGTAAGTTATCAATCAATTAATGTTTTTGAAGACATGTACTGCCGCTGTAAGTTTGTTTACAATAAACTCAACCCTCCCGCTATGAACGTCAAAGGTACGGAATCGCATGTTACACCGCAACATAACTCTGTCAAACTACCTAAGTTGGAGTTGATGACCTTTGATGGTAATCCAATGACATGGAAAATATTCCATGAATCGTTCCGTCGCACAATTCATGAAAATGCTGATTTAACTGACCACGAACGTATACAGTATTTAGTAAATAAATTGTCAGGTCGTGCATTATCCGTTATTTCAGGTATTGTTCCAAACGCAGATAATTACCATCTAATCTGGTCGACTTTAGTCAACAAGTACGACGACCAGCGTAGCTTAGGTTCCGCTTATCTCGATCAGCTGCTCGATTTCAAACCAACTAGCATTACCGCTTCCGCTAAAAACCTGGAGCTATTTTTAGATAAGTTTTGCACAGCAGTGTCAAGCTTACATTCGCTCAAGCTCGATAATTTATCGGATTTTATGTTGTTGCAATTAGCTTTGAAAAAGATAGATTCAAGTACCGCCCGCTCGTTTGAAATGCATATGCGAGGTAAAAGTATGCCTACGTACGACGATCTAATTAAGTTTGTTCGCGAGCAGAGTAAGATATTAGAACGTACGGCGCCCGCTAGCCGCACTTCTGATGTCAACAATAACAAACAGATTGTTCCTAAGTCTACGCATTCTTTCGCTGCATCGTGCGCATCACAGTGCCCGCTTTGTAATCAATCTGATCACGCTAATTTATATAGATGCCCTGCATTTAATAAGCTTTCCACAGAGGACAGGTTGTCTTGTATAAAACAACATAAAGGTTGTACTAATTGTCTAAGTGTTTCGCATAACTATACCGCTTGCAACTCGCAATATAGTTGCCGTCATTGTGGATGTAAACATCATTCAATGTTATGTCGTAAAATGTTACCTTCCCGGGAAGGAACCCGCACTCTCAACAGAGCTGCCGTCGCGTCATCCACGCGCAATCCTGCGCCAGCGCAGTCTTGCCGAGCTGACAACGCCGCCGGCGCCGCCGCCCGCGCGCCCCTGCCTTCCGCCTCGAGCGCTGTTACCGCTCACTGCCCGCTTGCAGATGTTCCGAAGCCTCCCGCTTATCAGTCGCAACAACAAAACATTTCGCTATGCAATAACGTGCGCCCTGTTACGCAACCGACCGCAGATACTACGTGTTTACTGGGAACCGTGCAAGTTTACGCTACTGATTCAAACGGTCGTAAGCATGTAGTGCGCGCTTTAATAGATTCTGCCTCTCAGAGTAATTTTATATCAGCGAATTGTTGCGCAAAGCTTAATTTAAAATGCAACAAGGTTACAAATACCGTTGTTAAGGGCATAGGTTCCGCGTCAAACCCAATTAAGGGTGTAATTTCAACCACATTACATTCGCGACTTGATAATAATTTTATTTCGGTCGACGCTTTCGTAATTGACCGCATCACCGACAACCTGCCGTCTGTGAGAGTTGATACCTCTTGTCTTGCATATCTACACGGCTTGCCGCTTGCTGATAAGGATTTCTCGGAACCGTCCGAGATAGAAATACTTATTGGGGCTCCGCTGTTTGCGGATATCTTGCTATCGGGTCGTGCCGCTGGTCCGCCTGGTGCACCTACCGCTTTCGAGTCGATATTCGGTTTTATCGTAATCGGAACCGCTCCCGTTGCGACCGCTCAAACATGTACCGCTTTTAATGATGATAGTCACCGTTCCCGAATTTCTCTCTGTGCCTTCGCAGAACAACCGCGCTTGGATAACATTCTTCAGAAATTCTGGCAACTTGAGGAAGTGCAATGCACACCGACCTTAAGTCCTACCGCTCTCGAAAATGAACGTATTTTTACAAATAATTTTTCCCGCGATTCTACGGGCCGCTACTCTGTAGCGTTGCCTTTCTCCCGCGACCCCGCTGCCGCTTTGGGTAATTCTTTTCTTACCGCTAAGAAGCGCTTTATGCATTTAGAACGCAAGCTCTTCGCTTCACCTCCCCTTCGCGTGGAGTATGATGCAATTATCCAGGAATACTTGCAGAAAGGTTATGTCTCGCTGATAAATAACGACGATAGTTTAGCCGGTTACTACATTCCGCACCATGCGATTGCCAGGTTGGATAAAACCACTACTAAATGGCGCATGGTCATGGATGCAAGTGCGAAAACTGATTCGAGCTTATCATTGAATGACGTCTTGCATACTGGGGATAATTTGCAAAATGACCTTTTCGTTATACTCTTAGAATTTCGTTTTTATGCAATCGTTTTCACATCCGACATAAAACAGATGTATCTACAGGTACTTGTCAACGAAGAGAGCCGCAAATTTCAGAAGTTTTTATATCGGTTTGATCCCGCTTCGCCGCTAAGCACTTACGTGTTCAACCGTGTTTGCTTTGGCCTGCGCAGCAGTCCTTTTCTCGCGATGCGCGTGCTACGCCAGCTGTGCGCTGACGAGCGCGCTCGCTTCCCGCACGCCGCGTCTGTCATCGAAAACAATACTTACATGGATGATGTGTGCTATTCCATGCCGTCCATGCCTGGTAGCGTACAGCTTCGCGATGATCTCCGCGAGTTGCTCAAGGCCGGGGGCTTCGAGCTAGTGAAATGGGCTAGTAACGTACCCGAGCTCACTGAATCGCTTCCGGTCTCCGATCGGCACTCCGCAGTTATCAATTTCGATGAGCCAGACTCGAACTTGAAGGTTTTAGGGCTACAGTGGTTGCCAACCTCGGACGCATTTATGTTCACCGTGAACGTCGAAAGTCGGCCTGCGACTAAACGCAATATGTTGTCCGTGATAGCGCGTCAGTATGACGTTCTCGGACTCATAGCTCCTGTCATCTTGTACGCTAAATTAATTTTACAAAAGCTTCATGTTTTGAAGCTTGACTGGGATGAGCAACCGCCGCAAGCAGTGGTAGATATTTGGCATAATTATCTTCGCGACCTTCCCGCCATTCAGCAACTGCGATTCCCTCGCCACCTAGGAGTGGAAGAAAATTCGAAAATCACCGTCGTTGCGTTTTCTGATGCTAGCGAGCATGGATATGGATCTGTAGTGTATATTCGAACTCAGTCTGACCATGACTCTACTCCGCTCACCCGTCTAGTATGCGCCAAGTCAAAAGTGTCTCCGCTGAAAACAATTTCAATTGCAAAGCTAGAGCTTTGCGGCTGCTTGCTCATGTCAAAACTGGTTCGCCGCGTTCTCGATACCTACGTAAAGCGTCATACCATAGACAAAGTATATTGCTTCACCGACTCTATGGTAGCGTTGCAGTGGATTACCGCTTCACCCCACAGATTCAAAACTTTTGTTGCTACTCGTATTACAAAAATTACTTCCGCTATACCCGTTGACAGCTTCCGTCATATACCTGGAACGGAAAACCCTTGTGCTGATGCACTTTCGCGAGGGCTGTCACCCGCTCAGCTAGTTAACCACCCGCTGTGGTTGACCGGCCCCGCTTGGTTAAGCCAAGAGCCTGCTGCTTGGCCTGCTAAGACAGTAGCTTCCGCTAAGGTTGACTTAAACCTACCTGAGTCGAAGAAAATCGTTTCACTTCCTGTGACACAACCCGCCGCGGAGAATTCCAATCCGCTGTTGAAACTCTCCACCCGTGTTTCTTCATGGCTGATGCTCCTACGCATAGCCGTCCGCATCTATCGCTTCATCAAGAAGCTGCCGCGTTCTAAATACTTCACAGCCGATGAAATGAATTTCGCAGAAATTCAAGTCCTGAAAGCTGTACAAAGGCATTACTTTGCGGACATTATTCAGAACCTTAAAACCAACACCCGGTGTTCAAACGCTATACAGCGACTCGTGCCCTTTCTAGACGCCGACGGACTCATACGAGTCGGAGGACGTCTCCGAAATGCGGATCTATCGTACAATCAGCAGCATCCCATTTTGTTACCGCGTAAAGACCGCATAATCGAAATGATAATTGAGCACTACCATCGTCATAACTGTCATACAGGTCCGCACGCTTTGATGTCGATTCTCAGACAACGATATTGGATACTCGCATCCCGTAATATCGTCCGCTCGGTTATACATAAGTGTAACTATTGTTTTAAGGCAAAACCTAAACCTACATTCCCGCTTATGGGAGACCTACCCGCTTGCCGCGTGAACGAATTTAAAGCGTTCACTCACACCGCTGTGGATTACGCTGGCCCAATTTCTATTATTCCAATTAGAAAACGAGGTGTGCGCTCTATTAAGGCTTATTTATGTATTTTCGTCTGTATGTCAGTGCGTTCGGTAAACGTAGAGCTGACGACAGATTTAAGCAGCTGCAGTTTCCTTTCTGCTTTTAAACGCTTTCTCGCTCGTCGCGGTACCGTTTCTGTCTTGTATTCGGACAATGCCCGCACTTTTATTGGAGCAAGAAATGCCCTATCTGACGTCTATAAACTTGTAAGCTCAGATGAGTATAATAAGTCGCTCTCAGACGAGTTATCCGCCAACCGCATAACTTGGAAATTTAACCCACCAAGAAGCCCACACTTTGGCGGAAACTACGAAATCTTCGTGAAAGCTTTCAAGGGTCACTTAGCTAAAACAATAGGTTCACAGTTACTAACCTATGAGGAAATGTTAACCGTGCTTACGCAAATAGAGAGCGTCATAAACTCGCGACCGCTAACGCTATTGAGTGAGGATCCCTCTGAGCCCACTGCACTAACGCCCGCGCATTTCTTGATGGCTGCACCGCTTAACCACTTACCCGCGTGCGCGATCTCCGACGAGCCCGCGCATCTTCTTAAACGCTACACTTTGCTGGATAGGATGATCCAATCGTTCTCTAAACGATGGAAGTTAGAGTACCTTCACCTGCTTCAATCTAGAGGAAAATGGAATACACTTTCTAATCCAATCAAAGTAGGTTCCGTCGTGCTTATTATCACAGACAATCTTCCCCCGCTATCTTGGCCGCTAGGTGTTGTCGAAGAGACAATTCTAGGCGCCGACGGAATATGTAGAGTCTGTCTAGTGCGAACGGCGACTTCCGTTTACAAACGGCCGGTCGTTCGTTTGTGCATTTTACCCACTCAATAACTTACCTACTTGCCCCCTGGTCAACCCGCTATTCATATTATACCCGCTCTATTATTAACTTATCCAATCTTTCTCTACCTTTAAAAACCAATGGTTTTTAGGCCGGGGGCAATGTTCGCGCCATCTATTGGCACTTTCTTTCTTTCTACCTCTTACCTTTTCCTACCCTCATTTTCCTACCCTCACGAAAACGACGACTATCTACGGTTGACATTTCGTGGCCGATGAGTGAACTGCTTGTCATTGCAAGTAGTCTGCGGTCGACCCTTGTTGACGGCGGATGCGTCTGTTCCTGTGAGCTCCCTCGAAGCCAAGGAAACCGCCATTTTGTTACTAACCGCGCTCGCGCTGTTTTCTTGTGTGCCCCATCGCACTGGGATATCCGCGATCGTTTCTTTGGAGCTGTGTACTAACAGCTTCCTGCGCTCGCGCCGCGAGTCTACAACAGCGTGAAATAATTTGAAGAGCCACTACATCTGGACAGCAGCAGGACGCCTTGGAGTGCCGCAGCTGTGCTCGTCAGCCCGAGGATATCCAGGTTAGTCGCTCGTTTTTCGCTCCTTTTCCTATACAGTCCACTTTTCATCACCTTGTTCCGCATTCCTTCGATTTACCAGTGTCCTTTCAACCCGCGCCCGCAGTTCGGCGTGCTCTGCCATATAGCTTGGTGGCCGCGCTAACAACTGGTGAACAGAAAGGTGTTATTTTACTACCACTCTGCTTTTAGATACCAACTATGGTAAAAATTAGATAGACCAACCAGATATAGATCTAGCCACTTCTAAACAGCAGGATAAGATTTTTTACCAAACTTGCAGAAGAGTCTATATACGCAATTGTAATGGCCTTAAACTTAGGGTTTTTTAAAAATAACACAACTGCAGAAACATTGTAGACAACATGTTATACAAGCTTCTTTTAATGCAACATGGCAGATAAGTGAGAGAGTGAGTGGCACTGCAACAGGTGACTAAATTAGACATTTAAATAAAAACAGTGGATTCTTAGATTGTTAGTAAGTGGTTATAGACAAATTAAGTTAAGATGTATATAAATTAACAAAAAATCATTTATGAAATAAAAAATATATTATTTTCAATTTATACAGTATTAATGATTATACAGAATTAATGATATGCAAAAGTGTACGTGAGAAATAACGAGTATCGGAACGGAAAGTCAAGTTTTTTTTCAAGTTTGCAGACCCCCCGATCGTCACCCTGTGACCACGATCACTGCAAAGTGTTTGAAACGTCAGGACAAAAATAATGATAAATATACGCGATTTAAACCGTTAAATGTTGTTTAATTACTATGTGTAACAATCACGAAAACCTAAGACAACATTAAGTCAAGTCTTCTTTTTATGGCGGGAGGAAGTACTGAAGCATTTGCACTTTGATGTTGCAAGTCACCCTCGACAGCCTCCTCTTGATTTTATCGTTTTCTAGAAGTATCCGCATATTCTTGATCCCGGATCAGTCTTTTCTTAGGGTGGTGGGGATCGACCAGCTCGGGCAGAAGGGAGTTCATATAGAATGTGACTAGTTTTGTCTCCATTTTTTTCGTCCAAAATTCTTCATCTTTTTGTAGAATTTCTATTTTTAATTTGTTGTCTCCATACTACACGGCAAATTAGCATTTAGTTATATTACAAATGTTTTTTTTTTTATGCCTGATAGGTTACCCTTTGACCACTATCTCACCTGTTGGTAAGTGATGATGTGGTCGAAGATGTTGTTCAGGTTAACCTAGAATTACTGGCTCTCAAGGACAGCTGCCGGAACACACCGTTAGGTGCTTGGCGACAGATTTTCTACTTGAGGGTGGTAGCTAGCCAGGCGGGCATTCGCAAAGTGCCCTACCACCATGCAAAATGTGCATTTAGCCTTCAGTTTGATAATATCAATCAGATTTTTGATTGATATATATACCTGCAAAATACATTTTACAGACAATCAGTTACCTGAAGCCTTCAGAAAAGCAACTGTACATTTCTGTTTGTCCGACAATCAATTTCGCACAATTTGTAATATAATTTGTAAGGATAAATGTCGGGAGAGCAGTCGAATGACACCTGTCAAAAATCCAAAATGGCGATTTCAACACGGCCACCATACAAATTGCTCCGCCCCTGCTGAAGCTCGGCCTTCAGAAAGGGGGTGTTGGGAATATGAATAAATGAATTTAAATACATAAATTCAGATAATTTGCACGTCAGATTTTTTGCACGTCAAGAGTACAACATCGCTCTTTACCATCTATCTAATACCCTAATAACCGAAAAGGGGGTGAAGGCAAGTATAATACGTATCAACGATGGCATTCGCAAAGGAGTATTGCTTCAGATAGGAGGCCGGCCATAAAGTTTAAGTCTTACTCCGCACAATTATGTCAATGCGTTGTCTTTTGTGTAGGTACTCAGAAAAATATATTGTTTATACCGATCCTACAGAGGTGTGACAAGTGCAGGGCGATAATAATGTAAAGTTTTTTTTTCAGTGTAAAAAAGAAAATTTCATTGTATTTATACATTTATACGTTATTTTATTTAATTTTACCTGCTGCTCTGCTATGGATAGGTCAAAATAATTTTTAGCCTAATATAGGTAGTATATAAAATATTTCCTTTACGAAATTTCCTGTGAATAAAATTTGCAAATTTAGCAATACTAAAGTATTATGTTCAAAGAATTACTCACTTATTTTCGTGTAGTGGAAGAACAGTCTAAACTTATAATATGAGATGGCGACTCCGACAGTTCTCCCTGTTCCGAGTGATCTCGGACTTCGACTGATTTATTATTTTTTTTCCTGAGAAAGAAGGTGCATTTTTGAGCACAGTCTTTTTTTATTATACGAGTATATACACAATCTATTTATTCCACTCTATTATTTTTGTATAAATCGATACTTATATGTACATGTCTAAGTGATAAAATGTATATTTAAAAGTACCTATGCAGGTGACTTTGTAGATAATCTCTTGGATATATACCTACTTGCCTGATTCTGAATATTCTTTCATTGATATAAATCTACATCTAGTCTTGAGGGACATAAAGAATGTTCGATGTTTTATTGCGATATACCTACCCACTAAACCAAATGCTTTGATTTGCTATGCTTGTGTTATTATTATTTAGCAACACTCAACTCCATTTACGGTTGAACGGCAGGTGTACTTTAGAGCCAGATAATTTTAGTTTACACCTGTTTGGCACCTTCAACCACATCACTTACCATCAGGTGAGACCATAATTATACATATACCAGATATTATTATAGTACCCTACTAATCATACTTAGATTAGTACGACACATATCTAGTTATTTTATAGCTCCATTACAGTACTATAGGAACCTAGTTGGTATAGAATCTCTTAGTTCGGTCGAGATAGTATGTTTCATGAATAGAATAAACACAAACGAATATTAAATTTGCATAGGTGCAATAGGTAAAAAAAAACTGAAATATTATACGCTTTTGCCTCTCTCATAATTCTTGCAAAGTCTTTGTATCGACTCTTCTGCTTCCTTTTTTTATTTTTTAGTTATCTTTATTTCCCATATTGATTGATATACCTACCAAGATACGTATTTATACTGCTCAGGTGATAGCGCGCGAGCGACAGGTCCACGTCCAACGGCGCACAGCGCGGCACTGAAGGACAGCTCTTACGCATTGATTTTATTTCGTAAGCGTAAGCTAATAAGGTTGAATATCGAATCTTCCGATTGACCGTAATCCTGCACAGAACTAAAGGTCGTAAGTCTAAAACACAATTTAATTTATTATGAGAATACTAATAACTCTAGGTAAAATTTACTTTTACAGTGGATAATAAACTACATTTCCTTTCTATGTATATTTATTATTGATATGTAACTGACGTAGTTTCCAAGAAAAATCCAATAATTTAAAGAAAAGGCTTCATTTAAAAAAATTAAAACTATCGAGTAAATTTCTTTCAAATGTGTTTCTGTCTTAACAACGGATAGAAAAAGGTTTGAAAATCAAATATTTAAGGTAACGTGTCGATTGCATATTTAAGTTGGTTAAAAAAACTAGTCGAATGAGAGTATTTTTTCCGCAGCCTCGTCTTAAATACTATATTATAAATAGTCGACTTTTTATCTTTTGCTTATATGAAAATATGGCACGCATATACCCCAGTACATAAAATATACCACCTCTAAAGTCACATATTTTTACATTTTAGATAAAAAAAAAACATTATCTGTATTCTGCTAAATACATTCTAGATGATGACATCCCATATGCCAGGATGCACTTTTTTTTATTTAGGAACTATCTGGAAACAACATTTATTGATTTGTAGTCAGAGATCCGTCTTTGGGTCAACATTCTACACAAAATATGAATATTTTAAGACGGACCGACAGACAGCTTAGTCTCATTAATAGTGCTCTGTTTTGCTCTTTAGGCACGGAATTCTAAAAAAGATGATTAGTAACAGAACACATTTAAAAGTTTAGAGGGTAATTAAGTGAGTTTTGTGTTGTTAATAAGCTCTCTCACACAATGCGAGGTTTTAAATTTTAAATAACGATATTCACAATTTTTAAGAATAAATAATTGCATTATTTTCTGTATACATATATACATCTGGAAAATTATATTTCAGTACACCAAGGAAAATATTAAAATATAATAGAATTTATGACCAAAATATTTCCCAAAACTATATTTAAAAACTTATACAAAAAAATATACACAAATTTGTTATAGAATGCAAACAACAAAATATTTTACTTTACGGATGTTCTAGTATGTATAAATGTATGCATAGCCAAACATAGTGAATCACGTCAACAACCTCATTTTAGTTGATTTTAAAATATCTGATCTTGCTGCCAAATAAAATTATATAAAGCCTTTCCAACAAAGCGTTTGACTCGTGTAACATTGGAGGTGCCATCAATGATCTTTAGATGTTAAATTCATATGCCAATAATTTCCAGGAATTTAACTGTTACTATTATACGGTAGCCATCGAGTTTTGGGCCATTGTCACCGTAAGCCTCAAGGTACGAGTACACTAGACCGTGGTAGAGGTACACCGAAAGGGCGGGCAGCAGGTGATGTACAAAGAGCCGTTTGCCGCCACAATTACCACTCTGACAAGCAAGGTTGGATAGGTGTGTAAAGGACGTCGCTCAATTGACCCATTTCATATCAACTCAATAACAAGCTTTTCATTAAAACCTAGTATTTAGTGGAAGTTATTTAATTATTTGATGAGATCAAAGTCTAGCCACCAAACTTTAGGTTAGTTTATGTTAGGAAAAGAAAACAAGCAATTATTTTGTACCCAAGCCTCATTCTGAAATGTCAAAAAAATCACTCAATAAGAATTTTTGAAAAACTATTGCATCTCGATAGGCTTATAATTTAAATGGGAGTATCATGAAATCATTTCAATAATCCTGCAATTGGCTTGTATTATGTAAAAAAAGACTATGATACACCAATTTTTCATTATGATGTGATTCTGAGAGCCAATAATTCTAGGTTCGCTCTGAGCAATATCTTCAACCAAGTTATCTGTACCACCAGGTGAGAATGAGGACAAATAAACTAATAAAACCTGATGAAGTAGATGATGGCACAGAATATGATGGAATCAAGTAAGAAGGGCGCCTGTGACACGTGGAAATTTATAACTATTTATATCTCAGACTCTAGACTGCTCCTGAAACTGTATTCACGAGAAAACTGGAAGCAAAATATTTCTTAATATGATTACAAGAACTACCGCGTGCTAAGCGAAAATCATATCTTACAAATGATTGGAGTACAAAATGTTTTGCCCCGGGCGGGAATTAAGACCGCGTCCTCCGATTTTGCCCCGGATGCCGAAATCGCAATGCCTAAGCCGGATGCCATCCGGCGCGAAATTGGAGGACGCGGGTTCAAGTCCCGCCCGGGACAAAACATTTTGTACTGCAATAATTAGTAAAATATGGAGGCAAAATGTTTTGGCTACAGTAAACCTCTGTCAACTTCATACTGCAATCCCTCAAGTAATGTGCCAATTCATCACGTAAGTCCTGTTTTGTTTGTTTTGATATTACGCTGAGACTACCGTATGACCTCGTTCTTACGTTCCTCCTTACCTACCACCCATAGGTTTCAATAAGGGTTCCAACAGTAGTTCTGTGCTTGGCACTTTTTGAGTTGGAACTTGGTTGATTGATGTTTGACAACCCGCAACATCTTGTTATTTATATTAACTAAATTAATAGGATTGGTCTCTATTCTGTATCTATTATTGTGATATGTCATCAATATCATGTATTTTCCTTCATTCCTTACTCATTTGGTGGATGGTTATATAGTCGAAAAAGTTAAATGGGCTAAATTTATATGGGAAAAGGGCCTTAGTTCCAGAAATTCAGCAGTTTATCATCCAATTAAGTTTTAAATCAAATTGGGGTTCTAGTTGTCGACAGCCTTAAGGATGAGGAAGAGAGACTAAACTCCGTTTGTGAAGTTCTGAACCGACGGAGTCAAATAGGAAATTTATGTGTTAGCCATTTCCAAATAACCATTTTTGATTTCTTGAGACACTTGCCAAACATTGTCCTTCAAAACACACAAGTATAGTAGTAATAGGTACAGTAGTTTTTCCGAGTTTATACTGTATCATACACCTTGTTCCTACATAAAACTAGTATAAAACACTATCTTGAAACTCCAATTTGTCGGAAAACGATGGAAGCTAACAATCGGTAGTACATTGTTCCCCCACGGTGAGATATCGCCGCGTCAAATATGTGATCAAACGGTGGCGTATTACTGCCGAGCCACGCGAAAAATGGAGCGTAAGGTGCGAACGGGATACTCCAAGTTAGGTTCCGTGCACAGTTATTAGTATAACAATTTATAATTTTATTTAGTTATAGTGAATTAACATATTTATTAAAATAGAGAAGACTCGGTGTCGTTTATCGGCAGTTTAAACAGAAACCTGTCTCTTCTTTTCTCAGTAGTCAGGTTCTGTTATTCAGATCGCACTCTGGACAGATTCCTTTGAATAAGTTAAATGATCTGATGCGAAAAATGAGTACAACTTTATTTACGGCCTATAATAAAGAAGCGTACCACATTTTAATGGAATGTGTCTGAAACGAAGTAAATAAAAGGGCATTAATCGATGATAATTATGTATCACATCCCTTTTCCGTAGCGGTAGGCAGAGACCACAGATTTCCACTTGCTACGATCCTTACATATCGTTTTCGCTTCATCTACATTCATCATTCCTTTCATACATAAGCGTCAGTATAGGGTACTCCTGTCCTTTTCTCAGAACATCTTCAATCTGATTTCAGAACGTACGCCTAGGTCTTCCCCTTCCAACACTTCCGTTCAGTTGTTTCTTGTTAATAAATAAATAAAAAGTTAATAATAATAAGTTACACTAGACTACAAGATTCTCACCGTCACTCTCATTCTACCGCCTATAGGCCTGGAGGCTACCCAGGGGTAAAACCAGAAGACGTGGGTTTAAGATATATTCGCTTAGGACTCATATTTACAATATCAACTGTCCTCTGCATTTCCTTTACCTCTATTGTCAACTCAACCTCAATCTATAAATTTACTGCTTTGCCAACAACATCCTACCTGTATGTGTTTGCTTTAGTTTTAGGTCTTAGTCCGGTAATCTGATACAAGGTGCTATCAAAGCTTTGTGCTTAGGTGCGGGAAAAGCGAGAATCTTAACAACGTTACTTTAACACTCGTCTTTTGAGAAACCTGACTAAAATCGTTACAGGGTCTTTCATAAAGCGTAGGAAATGGAATTTTGTAAGGAAAAAAGCTAGTCGATTAAGTCATATGTCTCATTATAAATAAAAGTCGACGGTAAGCAGTCTAAACATATGAATATTCTGTTTTTAGATCGCAATCATCTTTCCTGTACATATGCGATGGAATTATGTATAAGAAGTTGCAAATAACTTCAGTATCTTCAGATATTGGAATTTGCGGAGTAATCTTATACGCCCTAACACTCTGCCTGTACTTTTCAAATTTGAAGCTCTAGTTGCTTATCACTCATTGCTTGTTATGGAAGAAGTGCACTACCTAAAAACTTTCTGTCGACACTTAAATCTTTCTTCAGTTTTTCTTCTTTATTGTGTCTTGAGATTGAGCTACTCGACTGATTGAACGTAAGTGAAATGGGTTTCTAAATTATTTAAATGTGTACGTATACATACTATGCATACTTACAGATCATTTTTTATAGAGTGTCTTTTTTATATTTCAATTTTCCTAAAGGAGCGTATTGGTCAAAAGTTCTGCTTGTATTCGATTTCCAGCTATTGAACTGAATAAATTTCGTCACAATGGCGTCTATGTTGGCTTAAGCTGTTTCGATACGGAACTCTGAACCCCTATACGGCTTTGACAAAACGGCACATTCCGAACCGCGGCATCTCCAATACGTACTCAATAACGCGCTGTGTGATATAGGACACTATTTCGTTATTCGATCGAGTCATCACTCAGTGCTGGGGTACCAGGGTACGGTACATTGCGCGCTACCTTACGTCGAACGGTGATCGATAGGTGGCAAGTAGAAACATGCTTATCGATGTATACCGTGATCATCATTAAGGTTTCAGTTTATAATATAACATAATCTAGGTCAGATTGATTTTTATTTATCATTCATAAATGTTAGATATGTAAACGACCTTCTTTCCCCAAGATTTCTTCTGATTTCATTATCTTTTTAGTACCAGTAAAACTATTTGTGAAAGTTCGTCTGGAGAATTACTACCACCTTACTTATTTCCACCGCCAAGCAATAATGTTCACGTTACTGTGTTCTGGTTTGAAGAGTATGTGTGCTGGTGAAATTACAAGTACGAGAGACCTAACAAATTTATATTTCAAACTTTCAACATCTATGACTGTACCTTTTTTATGTTATTGTGGCGTATCAAGTTCGAGGCCCACCTGATTTTAAGCGGACTAATCTCAACCTATAACAGATGCATTTCGTCACAAGTCACGTGTTGCACTGCGCCCGTCACCTTGAGACACTGTAATTTCACTGGCTCTCAAGGACTGCTGCCGGAACACACATTTTCTACTTGAAAGTGGTCGCTAGCCAGGCGAGCATTCGCAAAATGCCCTTCCACCATGCGGTGAAGCTCAAGCCCGCGCCGGGATTCAAACCATGGACCTGCTGCGCGGCAGTCCATAGCCAACGCCCCTCAGCCACTGTCTCACTTCAAATGAGCCATGACTCAAATTCACTACTTAATTTCAATAAGGGAGAATATACTTACCTTACAAAAAGTAAATATTTTATTAGTCAGCTTAATGTGTTCTAAAAGAAAATAACCTTTGTTTTTAAGCTAAAAAAATTGTTTACTCTTTGTCTTTCTCACCTCTAAAATAAATTGATGGTTTTTATTACACAAAAAATATTTTTAAGTTCCATAATCCATACAAAACATTAATATTTCAGGTTTGTGACTTATTAACTCAATATGTTAACGAGCTACCTATGAAACATGGACGGATAGACAGAGTTAATTCTTATTAATAAGGTTCTGATTTGCCCTTTGAGTACGTAACCCGAAACAAAAAAATGTTTACTTTAAATTCCAGCTGTTGCATCAGATACGTCACATTGATAAGCACGCTGTGCGGGCAATGCTTATCCATCAATGTACAGTGCGCAATGTGCCGTGCCTAAACGATGTACGATCGTATAGTAGAATTCGTATATCTGTGAGTAACACTGTATGTTCTGTGCCATGATACTTTAAGAGTTAGAGCTCACGGAGCGCATTCCATACAAAAGCAGTTTTATCATATTTTAAATACTTAGGGCCGTTTCAGAATGTCATAATAAAGTTTCGGGTTACTATGCAACACATAAAATAACTGAATGATAGATATGACAGTAACATGTAGCGTGCTTCAAGCTTTAACCGATGGATAGGCTAAACCGATGACTGTGAAACGCAAAGATAGTATTTTGTTTAATAAATATGTTTTGGGTAGTAAAACCGGAACTTACTCGAACATTCTGCAACAGGCCCTAAGTGTTCCAACTCGGTGAAACTTTGCATGTCAATCTTTGAGCCTAATATGTATGCTTTTGGTTTGCCAAGTTTTATTTTCAAAAATAATTCGAAAAATCGTTTTGTATTGGAATTGTTATTTTGACATATAGTGATATAATAAGTAATAAATCGAAAAACTAGCAAACCAGAAGCACAGATAATAGACTCGGCAATATGCATACAAAATTACACTGACTTTGAACACTTGGTATTCAAAGTATGACGAAACTATAATGAATAGATTCAGGCGTTACTTTGCGGAAATCAATATTAAATAATAACAAATATTTTCGCGTCGAAAAATTCTTCCCGTTTGGCTGCATGGCGTTTGTGACGTCACGTCGGCTTAGCAGGAAAATTAGGCGGAATTGTCACTAGATATATTTTTGTAGTTTTTTAGTGTTTTATTAAAATATTAATTTTATGTTTTCTTAAAATATTTTAAAAATATTTGTTATTATGACGAAACTATGTTTGCACATAGATATAGAAACAAACAGATTGAATGTAACGAAATTTTTTTCTGCGTACTGAGCTGGTTCAATATTCAAAATTTAAAAAAAAATTAATTGTTTTATTTTTTTTTCAAAGATTAACGTTGCAACAAGTGTCAGGAGTCTCCTTTTAAGCATAAAATGCCTGTAGTAGGAGCCTCCACTCTTCCATATCTAAACTTCACACTCTTCCGTACATACTATACATACTATGTAGAAACTAGAAACCAATGTGTTAACTGAATTGCTTGTTTTTTTTTTTTAATGTGGTTCTGCACTCGCGACCTCGCCGCGCTGTGGCCACTCCTACCCCCGCACGTCTTGTCAGTGATTAGTTACAACCGTTACAACAGATAGCTGTTCGTGTAATAGTGGAACTTTCGTTGTATAGCGTTCTTTATTCATTTGTTTTTATTATTATACTTCAATATGTTATATATTGCATAACGAAATAAGGCTAAAGTTAAATAGATAACTTGGCCAGAATACCATGCTGGCGCATTGAATGGAATCGGCATCATACTGAAGCGAGTGCTAGACAGTCGAATCTGCTGGACGACTTTTGTCTCTCTTTCACCTGGTACGCTTATTAAGCGAAAAATTTAAATTCCTGTAGAGTAATAAAACGGCTTCGTCGTTAATAACTAAGTTCCATTACCCGTAATGTGCAAGGCAAAAAATTGTTAGTGCAGAAGCATAACAAAGAAACATTATTCGTATTTACTAAAAATAGACAAAACTCAGGTAAAACTGAAATTGTAATAAAAGTAAACAAATCCCTTATGATGATATAACTGTTTTTTATAGTATTGTCAAAGTCTAAGTCATAATAATTTATTAAATTCAGGCGTTTACGACGCTCTTATGAACGTCAATCACAAATTTTCATATTGAAATATATGTTAAGCGGCCTCTAACAGATGGATTTTTAACAGATAACACCCTCCAGTAGAAAATCTATCGCCAAGCACCTAACAATGTGTTCCGGCAGCAGTCCGTGAGATCCAGTAAAATCACAGGCAGATGATACTTAACAAATGTATGTCTCAGGGTGAGTGGCGCAGTGCAATTCACCACTTGTCACGAAAAGCATCTTTTATAGGTAGAGGTTACCGCTTTACACCAGTAGTGGTGGACTTTGAGCGTAATCCGTCACAATCTATTTAAAAAATGGTAATTATAATGTCAAATGGATCTAATATTTCTAAATATTATGATTACAAGCACTACCGCGTACTAAGCGAAAATCATAAATTTTTACAAATTATTGGAGCACAAAATGTTTTGCCCCGGGCGGGAATTGAACCCGCGTCCTTCCGATTTCGCGCCGGATGCTTTATCTTTAAGCTACCGGGGGGTCGGCTGTGTCGCCGAAATAGATCTAATGTCAAAATTTAAAATCTCCAGTTTCCAGTCTTTTAAGTCTCCAGTTCAAGTTATTTATTATAGAGGAGCATTTATTAGTCAGCTAATTTCTCAATGTCGATATAAATTAATTATTAATTTTCTTTTATGATTTTTACTAGAACTTATAATAATATTTATCACATTTAACAGTTACAAACGACAACAACATCGACATCATTACCAACAAATTGCGAACAATCTAACGACGACGTTCCCATGTGCATTAGTGCGTAAGTGAACTAAGTGCAGAGGCAATCTATTCAACAAAGTAAGTTCTACTAGTGTGCTTACTCCTAGAATTGTGAAAGTTTCTGAGAAAGTAAGCACTGAAGGTAAATAATTGGTTAGAGATTTTTTACGTAAACATGTGTTATGGCTGCATCGCGCCTTGGAGTTACGAGTTCTTGATTACGAATACCGGTGTTAACAGCATTTAGATTTTTCTGCCTAGGAATTTTCAGTAGCACAGTCTGGATTTTACCTGAAAGCTAATATGCTCGCCCCCAAGTTTGCATTGTGAAATATCTAAAGTTTCGGTCTACATGTAGACTAATATTATAAAAAGGAAAGATTTGTATTTTTGTATATAACGAAAAACTTAAAAACTAATGGGCTGATTTGAAAAATTGTTACACCATTAGAATCTATAAGTCTATAGAATATTAAAAAAAAAATTTTTTTTTTAGTTTTTAGTACTTAAATAACTGTTCGACGGCAGGCGGAGCGGCCCGCTTTTTTTTTATGCCTGATATGTTAACCTTTGACCACTATCTCACCTGATGGTAAGTGATGATGTGGTCGAGGCTGTTGTTCAGACTAACCTAGAGTTACTGGCTCTCAAACAAACAAACTTTCCCTCTGAACAGTTTTAAAGAAAATATATACATATATATCGATTGCCCTTCGAACTTCCTCCCTCGCGTATAGGATAGCGACTAAACTATTAGTAAATTATTACTTTCTACCTCTTCTCACATATTACTCATCGCCAGCCGTAGGATAAGTAATTACTGTTGCAAATATACCAGACAGAATACCCTTAATTTTAATAGTACAATAGTAAAGAGAGAAAAGTAATTTGATCCTTTGTATCGCAAAACACTTTTTTCCAACTTGAATGGTGAAATAAAATTAAAATATGAGAACAGCATGTTGTTATATTGCTTCAAATGTTCAATAGCGCTTTAATAATTCGTCCATTAATTTTTCTGAGTCTAGACGTAAAATACTTTGCAATTTACAATATTTTCAATATCGAGACGCATCTGTGTGATTACGAGCCTTTTTCAAAAGGTTTATTGTGCCCTTTTAAAGGTTATTTTATTATAAAAAGTTCAACGAGATTGAAATTGAAATATTTTACGTATACTAGTGCAATAAATGCATCTTACGGGATTTAATAAGTCGTAGGGTTCCTGGCTTTTGATATAAATGTAACTAACTGCTGTTTCAATTATCTCTCCTTTGGATGATAGTTAAAATTGTTTATCCGAGAGATAGCAGGCACACTATTAAAACATTCTAAAGATGGGTTTCAAATCCAGAGATTCGATAAGTTTATTATAAAATCTTGAAGCAATGATAGCCGAGTGGTTACAGCTACTGACTGCGGTGCCGGGGGCCATGGTTCGGTCCCCACTATTTATGGGAACATCTCTAATGCATGCTTATCTCTAGCTTGGTCATTGGGTTATATAATCTATGGTTAGAACTATCTGGTTTTTCCCGCTCATGTGAGACGCCCAAAATAGTAATTTGTAATATGCTGAATAAAACAATTATCATTACAAGAGTGTTTTCAGTTATCATTATAATATGAAACACGACGACACGAAGATAAACGCTCAACGTCGGCTTGAGCTTCACCGCATGGTGACAGTGCATTTTTCGAACGCTCGCTACTACCATCCTCTTGTAGAAAATCTGTCACCAAGCACCTAACGATATGTTCCAGGAGCAGTCCTGGAAGTCCGGTAAAATTATAGGCATATGAGACTCAATAACTATGTCTCTCAGGGTGACGGGCGAAGTGCTGTTCGTGATATGTGACTAAATACTTCTGTTATACGCAGAGGTTACCGCTTAGCATCGAGTGGGCCTGGTGTGTGGACTAGTATTGTGACAGAATATTGACACCGTCACAACCACATAAAAAAATGTGTAGAATTCTATCCTTGGATAAAACATTTTACCAAGTCCAAGGTGAGATAACGGTAGAAAAAAAATACTTAGATCTTAGACATACTAAATTTTCGACCATTCAATTCCAAGCTGAGGATTTATATTATCACCATCAGCGTCAATTTTTTGTTCTTTATACAGTCTATAGCTTATACTGGTGCACTGCTGGCGCTTGGCGGCAGAACATCAGACACTGTGTTAGAATATACTCATATCTATCTGAGGATCATTATTTGGATTCAAAGAAAAATATTCGTAATGTACGGATGTTTGGGACCCAAATCTATGCTAAAGGTGTTTTATAACTGCTTCATTAATAGCTTAAAAATATGAAGTACAGTTGTTTTAAAATAAGGTATCTTTTGGAATCTGTCAACGATTTTTTAAAGTCTAACTTTCGCTAAAATAAGCTATATCGTGTTATAGCGTTCTCCATCTCGAGGTAGTTTCATCATAAAATATATTAGATAACAAAGACTTGCTCAAATTTTGCATTAAGTATTGACGATTGATTCAAAACTACTAAGCCATCCATGTCTTTTTATATCAACACAAAAAGTCTCAAAGATTATTTTGAGAAACTTGCGAAGTACCCGTGACTATTGTATACACAGTTTTCCAACAACTGTAACTTCCAAGATATAGGCAGATGTTAAATTGTTTACTATGGAGTAAACAGTACTAAAATACCAGCTCTGTTATTGGATTGTTCTGCGAAAATTGTTCGATCTTCTTGTTTGAGAGAGAATAAGAATTATTTAGAGTGTTACTGTTTTAGCATGTTACTGTGCAAAAGTTGTAAGCTTAAAAGGTTCACACAACTTATGGCTTGGAACTAACATTCGCTGGCTTCCTGGGGCCTCAGTAAAAGAAGCACCTAAAAATAAAAAAGGACTAACATCTAATTTAGGGCAATGGAAGAGACCGACACAGCTCATGTGGCTTAGAATTCACTCTAGTGGGCCGCTTCTAGCTGAACGAACCATTCGGTTTGCTCAGCTCAACCTGTTATCCGCCTAATGAGCAACAACACTCTAGTCACGTAAGAAGTGATTTGCTGCTGATTCGACACACTCGTTTCTTTAATCTGGGAGTCTTCAAGTACAGAGTGAATAGGTATATTCTAGGCAAGATTATCCAACCACGACCGCTGCATTGCTTTCAGGTAAGACTGCGATCATGTTTGCTTATAAAGTTTAAAAAAAACGCAAGTAGACATCCAAATTCAAATCAATAGGACACGACGATTGTATAGATACAGGCAGATTTAACGCTTTGTATCAATGTTTTTAGCACACAAATTTAGTAGGGAACTTTACGACTTGTCGTTCAAAATAAAGTTATATGTAACAAATAAAGAAATAAGTTACCCACTGTTCATCATTAAATTTAGAGGAATTGAAAACATTATCAAATTTACGATAACACGGTTGACAAAACTTTTGTGGTTTGAAATCAATTCTCGGCCAAGCCACTTGTGCAAAAGGGTTCCTGCCTTGACGTGGCGGGGAAGGAGGCTCTAAAAACAGGAGGCTTTGCTTTTCAAGCCTATTTTAGGGAAGTCATAGGTTGGGTGGCATCACGGCTGAGGGGAAGGAATGCACGTATCAACGTGCGCAGATTTTACTACTTTTCGCGGATGCAGATCAGTTAGGAGCTTGGAACGGGAATGAAAACGACAAAGTTTTGAAGCGCTCGTAGCCAAGTTTGCTTAGCCATTCTGAATCGATCAGCAAAGTTAAGCAACGAGGGCACGTTCAGCCGTCGGTCCCGGTTGTTGTTTTAGGATAGCAGTCGTTACAGCATGGTGGTAGGGCACTTTGCAAATGCCCGCCTGGCTAGCTACCACCCTCAAGTTGAAAATCTGTCGCCAAGCACCTAACGGTGTGTTCAAGCAGCTGTCCTTGAGAGCCAGCAACTGTAGGTTAGTTTGAACAACATCTACGCCTACATTATCACTAACAATCACGCGAGATAGTGACAAACGCATACACAAAAAAGCAAAATCTAAATAAAGACGAGTAACTGTTGACACAGTTGTTGTGTTCACAACATGTTTACGTTTTGTAAACAAGTTTGAAACACACTTTTTTATATTTGCTAAGTAAGCCTTTAAGTAATCACAACCTCACCTGATGGTAAGTGATGATGTGGTCGAAGGTGTTAACAGGCTTAACCTAGAGTTACACTTTCATAAAACTTTAAAACTATCTATCAAATATAAAAAATCTGATACGTTTCATAAGTTTGAATTAAATGAGATTAATGATATATATAAATTAAAATTACTTTCTTCAAACTTCTACAGTGGGTAACTACTTTTTTTATTTGTTACACATGACTTTATTTTAAAGCACAAATTGTAAAGTTCCGGACTAAATTTTTATGCTAGGAACATAAATATTAAGCGTTAAATCTGCCTGTATCTACAAAATCCTTGTGTCTTATTGATTTGCATTTAACGCCCTTCATGAGCTTTATTTAACCTCATAAGCAAACTTTTGACCGCATCTCATCATCTCATCTGATGGAAAGTGACGACGCGGCCGAGGTTGTATAATTTCATTATTCACTCTGTACTTGAAGACTCCCAGACTAAAGAAAAGTGTGTATCGAATCAGCAGCAAATCTGTTCTTACGTGTTAGTGTTGCATATTAGGTGGACAACAGGCCTTCGTGCACTGAAAGGTATCATACATTTACAAATTATTGGAGTACAAAATGTTTTGCCCCGGGCGGGATTGAACCCGCGTCCTTCCGATTTTCGTGCTCCAATTGTATTTCTTAAACCGTCATAGGGCACGGTGTGTACAATTGGAGCACGAAATTTCGGCGACATAGCCAACCTCCCGGTAGCCGAGCGGTTTAGGCATCCGGCGCGAAATGGAAGGACGCGGGTATAAGTCCCGCCCGGGGCAAAACATTTTGTATTACAATAATTTGTAAATTTATGATTTTCGCTTAGTACGCGGTAGTGCTTGTAATCATAATATTTAGAAATACTGAAAGGTATCGCATATACTCATAATATAAACATTCCCGAGGACGGATGACATCAGGCAGCGGCCGGACATAAGCCTGAACCTAAAACTTTTTACAAAATGTTCTGTAATCCACGTTTGCTTTGTCAAAAAGAGCATGTTTTACCTGCCCTACGCACGTTAATAATAACATTATTTTGAACTACCCTTATCTAACAGGCATAATCAAACAACCTTCATTGACTCATATCCGGAATGCGTTGAACTATTTATACCGGCTTTATCACTTTATTAACAAGTAGGTACTACGAACCATATACAACAGCTACTAAAATGAAAGCATTAAGACAACTTACAAGCCATTCTAGATTCACAGATAGTCCAGCCCACTAACAGTTGGCAGCATGTCCAGCATGTTGGCAGCATTGCCCCGTTGGATTGCAATGCTCTGAGCCAAACAGGTGCCAGCATGTTGACCAAGCATCGCATCGACCAAGCTCCTAGCCATGTATGTACCGTGTATGTATATAACGATGTACTTAAATTTTGCATAATTAATAGATTCATGCATTACTTCGCGGAAATCCAGGAAAATTTGGTGAAATACATAGTCGTTATATAAATTTTCATATATCAAAGTGTGTTTTAAAATATTAATATAATGTTTTGTTTTATAATCATTTTGATAATTTAAAAAAAATATTTTTCTGTATTTACTTCATGAAGCGCTTGTAGCGTAGTTTCCTTACTTTTTAACTGATCAAATTAGTTAAGCAACGTCAACTACTGAGCTTGCACGTGCTTTAGATGGTCCCGGTTGTTGTCCTAATATGGCAATGCAGCTATCACCTTCAAGTAGAAGTTTTTGTGGTAGGTGTCTTTGAGAGCCAGGAAATCCCTGAATTAAATCTTCAATTACATCAATTACTATAAAGAGAGATAATAGAAGTCAAATGCTAGCCTATTAGCTATACGTCAAAAATCGGCCAAGTGCAAGTCGGAATCTTGCACCAAGGGTTCCGTATTAGCTATACAACAATAGACTTCATATTTTAACCATTTTTTGTTTTAACGTGTGCGAGTCCGACTCGTACTTGGCCAACTTTTTGTATTTGTTGTTATAGCGGCAACAGAAATACGTCATCGATGAAAATTTCAACTTTCTAGCTATTACTGTTCTTGAGATACTTACAGCCTGGTGACAGACGGACGGACAGACAGCGGAGTCTCAGTAATAGGGTCCAGTTTTTACCCTTTGGGTAAGGAACCCTGAAAAGAACTTAAAAAATATTGAATGTAGTTTATGAATACTACTTATTAAAATTTGATTACGCTCAAAAGCTATTTCAACACAGTCCTAAGAGCATTACTGACATGTATATAGCCCTCAGAGCTCCTCGGTATCGAGTTAATCAACCACGATGTATGGGCATATCCCAAACATATCCCAACGGACCCAGACTGCGTCTAACGGCGAGTGTTCGTCACATGCCTGTAAGCCTCTTGAGAAATTAAACGGTTTGTCAGTTCCGGTTCTAAACTGGTTATTGGATTTCACACGTTGGTTGACGGAGTCAGTTTGTGAGAGTTTTTTTATACTTGCAGTCCTGAAGCAACATCAAATGGTTGTAGAGCTGTCTCCAAACCTGGAACATCATATCTACAGTGCAAGAGGTTATGGAGAAATCACGAGGATTCAATTTTACATGGGAGTAAGACATTTTTGAAATGCTCGCTTGGCTGGCCTTCTAGTAGTAAATCTGTCACCAAGCATGATCTTTGAGCTAGTAATTTTAGATTAGCCTGAACTATTTCTTTCGCCTCATTTTATCTCACCGTCAGTTGGTTTAGAGGTCAAAGATAGCTTATCAGCACACATAAAATTTGTATCAAATTCTTATTCTGACAACGAAACCGTATATTTATTTCTTATTGGCAATAAACTAATATAAAAAAATTATGTTTTCTTATTGGCAATGATGATGAGACACAGTTAAAAAATATATATGCAAAAATATACTAGCTGCACCCGCGGCTTCGCGGTGACTAGAAAAGTATGGTATGTGCCAAACTAGATTCTATATTAACCATATTCCTTAAGTTTCATCCAAATCCGTTCACCAGTTTTAGCCTAAAGTCACAAACTTATTTTACCACAACCTCACTCAAAAACTTTCGCATTCATAATATAAAAGTGGTACTTGGAAAACATACGTTTTTCTAGATTTTTCAACCTTTTAGATCAATTTATCGATCGAGAAAAATCTCTACTAAAAATAAAACTCAGAGCCGTTTTCGTGGACCGTGATACCAAAAAAATCATGTGTCCACTGTGTCGCACTGTGTGAACAGACTTCACCGCATTTGGGTATTTTTAGATGTTTATTCATCAAGCCATTAATTAAGCGTTGTTTCTAAAGCTTCAACTTATATTGTTACGTTCAGGAAAGTCAAATTGATTAAGCTTGTTCGAGAGCTCTATCAACACGGTACCGTAGTTTAAGAAATATTCGTTTTAGGGTTCCGTACGCAAAGGGTAAAAACGGCCTATTTACCTACCTATTTAACGACCCTATTACTTAGACTTCGCTGTCCGTCCGTGCGTCCGTCCATCTGTCACCAGGCTGTATCTCAAGAACGGTGATAGCTAGACAGTTGAAATTTTCACAGATCATGTATTTCTGTTGCCGCTATAACAACATTAACAACAAATACAAAAATTGGCCAGGTATTGGCAACAAATACAAAAGTCGGACTCGCGCACGTTAAAACAAAAAAAGGTTAAAATCTGAAGTCGAATGTTGTATAGCTAATGGTACGGAACCCTTCGTGCGCGAGTCCGACTCGCACTTGGCCGATTTTTTTCAATTTTAGTCACATTGCGAACCATACAAATACAAATATATTTACTTTCCTTCGAGTGTGACTGTATGCAAGGACTAAAAACTAATCGGATAACATCAGCGCCATCGTGTGTCCATACTGTGCTTTTAGGATAAATATGGTACACACTTATATAAGCGTGTACCATATTGGTGAAGTGATTTCGTTCCGCGGATTCTATTAAAAATACGATACTATACCACGATGAAAAAATACACCAAACAGTGAAATCGTCTTGAAAGTATGCGAACGACTTATTCATTTGTCTTCGTCATTTGTTATGGCGGTCAATATGCCAATGATAACTTTGGACTCCAAACCGGTGGATCGAAAATTAACCATGTATTAAAAAAGCTTTATGTCAATCATATAAAGACTATTTAGCTGAAAAACTTCTACTTTTGGCGTCACGACGAAGGCTCACAAGTCAAAAATTAAATAGGAGCTAATTGTAGTGTTGAAATAAATAACTTATCTTTTTTAATTTCCAAAGTTTAAAAATATATCTCAAAATTATAGTACCTATAGTGAAATAATTAACACAAAATATCTGTATTAGTAAAAGTTCAATACTTCGAGCAATAAAACCTTTACCCGTAACAGTATAAAAGAAACTTCGCGAACAACTTGAAATATTTTTTTTTCAGATTGTTTATTGGTTGGTCATAGATTTGGAACAATACTACATCAAAAACGAACGACTGATGCATACGTCGTATATGAAGCTTCTTGTATCATTGCTTTGATTCTCTACTCCAATACTTTTTAAATGAATTAAATCTTAAATGCAAACGAGATGCAAGTTCGATTCTGCGTTCGATGGCCCTTTTAGCACTAACAAGAAAACTTGCAGATGTTTAATATCTAGAAAGAAAACTGCAAGCAAATAACAAAGTAACTTATAAATGTTAAAATGAGAACATGATAACCTTTTTGGATCCCATATTGACTTACCTTGACACCAGGTATGATACTTTTTAATAACATTTGTGATAAAATCAGACACCTCAAATACAAACCTTGATACAATTTATTCTGCTTTGATACATTTTACTTATGATTCACACAGTAATTGGTCAATACGTATATAAACAGAATCACACTGTAAATTACTAACTTCAAGAATACAGTTGTAATGGATGTTACTCCATCGAGTTCTACCGACAGACTGACTTAGACGATCGTTCTCCCCACCCAGCTAAACATGTCATCGGAAGATATCAAGAAAGGTGGGCCGACCAATCAGAAGGCAGCATAGTACTTAATCAATAGACTTACTGGTAATAAATCTTAAAATAATACAAATAATTATAAAAATACCATAAAAATACTAAACATAATTTACAATATCATCACATTCGGCCATCCGACGTCGTGCGAACTCCCGACGCACGACTATATTCTTATATACACAAACACAACTAATAAAAATTTGTCACAAAATCATCACATTCGGCTCATCAGATAATATAAATAATACAACATTATTTAATATCTCAAATAGTTATACATTAGCCTAAATCTTAAATAACTATGCATTAGTTTATTTAGTATTAAATTGATTTCCTTCATGGTTTAAATTATTGTAATGTAATACACTATTATTGTCATCACTTTCAGAAAAACTACTGTTAGAAAACTCCTACGTTTCATATTTATCGACGGCCTCGTTGTATCTGCTTCAGCATCAGACTCCCGCATCAAACTGCACTCTCAATGAAAGCCACAAAATTTTGATTATTAACCTCAATCTATAGAAAAAAAATGTGTTATTTCATTGCAAGTAGACATTGTTTCAAAAGTTTTTCATGTTCTATGTTGTCTTCTGACTTGATGAACTTGTTGTCAATAATATTATTGAACTATAAAACATTGATAACAATACAGCTCACAGCTATCAGAGCTCCAGGTTCCAGTGAAAAATTTCAGATCATATAAAAAATATATATATTTCTGCATGTTATACATTTACCAACAATATTCTGGCTCACATGACCTAGTGAGGTATACAAAGACTTTCTGTACTAAGCATACTTGGACTGGGAAGGCATACATAGCTTTTATCTATCCTGAGAACACTTAGCCTATATTTCTGCATGTTATATATTTACCAACAATATTCTGGCTCACATGACCTAGTGAGGTATACAAAGACTTTCTGTACTAAGCATACTTGGACTAGGAAGGCATACATAGCTTTTATCTATCCTGAGAACACTTAGCCTGTATGGCCTTCCTTAGCGCACATAGTAATCATCTTTTCTAGGGACACATGGCCTGCAGTAGCGCACATAGCCAGCATCTTTTCTAGGTACATATGGCCTGCAGTAGCGCACATAGCCATCATCTTTTCCAGGCACACATGGTCTGCAGTAGCGTACATAGCCACCATCTTTTCTAGGCACACATGGCCTGCAGTAGCGTACACAGCCACCATCTATTCTAAGCACACATGGCTTTCAGTAGCGTACATAGCCACTATCTATTCTAGGTACACATGGCCTGCAGTGGCGTACATAGCCACTATCTATTCTAAGCACACATGGCTTGCAGTAGCGTATATAGCCACCATCTATTCTAGGCACACATGGCCTGCAGTAGCGTACATAGCCACCATCTATTCTAAGCACACATGGCTTGCAGTAGCGTACATAGCCACCAACTATTCTAGGCACACATGGCCTGCAGTGGCGCACATAGCCACTATCTATTCTAAGCACACATGGCTTGCAGTAGCGTACATAGCCACCATCTATTCTAAGCAAACATGGCTTGCAGTAGCGTACATAGCCATCATCTATTCTAAGCACACATGGCCTAGAGAGAAATTGTTTTTTTTTAATTTTTGAAGATGTTCTGAACTGTTCAACTATTTGACTAAAATAACAATAATAATTTCTAGATATCAGAATCACATACCTTTATTTGGGCGTTATCCCACTTCTGAGATGTGATAAAATCAGACACCTCAAATACAAACCTTGATACAATTTATTCTGCTTTGATACATTTCGCTTACGGTTCACACAGTAATTGGTCAATCAGTACTAATATTATAAATGCGAAAGTAACTCTGTCTGTCTGTCTGTTACGCTTTCACACCAAAACTACGGTACTGTTTTTTTTTGAAGATTGTAAGCACAGTACGGAATACACCCTCAGCAACTTCCGCTATGAACTCTAGAATTTACTGATACTGGCACCCTTTACATATCTCTTCCAGTTGATTTCCCTAGCAAAAATCTACATTTTACTTCAGAGAACTAATCTCTTAATGCATGTGCAATGTCCAGGCGGTTTGTATGTTAAAAGTCCATTTCGAAGACGGCTATCACAAACACAGAGAATGGTTTTAATCCTTCTCCCAGAGATTGACAGGAGTAAGGATCAAACCAAACACATTACAAAGATGTAAAGCTTTGAAGATGGTTTTGGCACATATTGGCTGAATGCAAACGCTTCGAAAATAGTCAGTAACTACTTTCTTTATATCCACCTATGTATTCTCCTCTTGTTGATTCTGTTCCTCGATAGAAATAACAGTACATACCATTCAATGGTACAAGTTTAGGTAGCCCCATTATTTATTTAATGTCCAAGACATTTCATGGTTGTATGTGCTCTATTAAGAACTACACTTAGGAATTACCTTGAAATGAAAAAAGTATTAGTGTTCGGATGCTCAGTTATTAATATTAGCTACAGGGCGTCCCACGGATATGCCACATGGATAGAAAGAACCTTGAATATTGTAGATGGAACATTTTACTGACAGAAGACATTATTTGAATTAAAAAAAAACAATTGAAACTGCATTCATATACTTATATTTAAATAAGTACATGGTTGAACTGGAAATCAAACCCGTTACGCGAGAAAAATAAATATCTTGTAGCTATAAAGCTACAAGATAATTATTTTATATTTTTGCTAAATAACAGTGTCAGAAATAAAAAAAAAAGTGCGAGTCGGACTCGCGCACGAAGGATTCCGTATCATTAGCTATACAACATAAGACTTCATATTGTAACCTATTTTTGTTTTAACGTGCGCGAGTCCGACTCGCACTTGTCCAACTTTTTAGGGTTCCGTAGTCCTGACAAGGAACCCTTATAGTTTCGTCATGTCAGTCTGTCTGCCCGTCTGTCCAAGGTTTTACTCAGAGACCGTTAGTACTAGGAAGCTATAATTTCGTATGGATATGTAAATCAATTACGTCGATAAAGTGGTAAAATAAAATTTTGTTTTTTTTTTTTTTTATGTTACCTCCCATACATGTGATGTGGGGATGAAATTTTTTTTCGTCGTCTATCTCTTCGTGTGTGGTATGGTTGAATTGGTCTTTATTTAAATGACTTAGGGGTTGTTTTTCGATTTAATGCTCCATTTACGAAATATTAAACTTTAAAGTGCAAATTTTTGTTCCAGCAGGGCGTCCCCCCTCCTCTAAAAGCTAAACTGCTGGCTTGAAAAATCTGAAAAAATTCAAGCTGATAGTGCGTTTTATGAACTTTAAAGACAAAGTATAGGGGTTGAGATAACTTTATTAGTTTAGCAGTAATAGTCGTTGAACTTGGGTGTTGGATAATTTTGTATCAGATATAAAATAGAACAAACCCCATATAAATGACTAAGCTGAAGTAGTTGGTTTTTTATTAGGGGTAAAGACTGGCATTGAAAACTAAATCTAAAATAAAAACTATGCCCTATGTTATACATAATCGACTAGCTTTCCAGCCGCGGCTCCATCCGCGCGTATTGCGGTTATCGCGCAAAACCATTACCCTCTTTTTGCGCAGTTGGATAAAAACTATCGTTTGTGATTTCCCGGATTGCAAACTTGCTATAGTTTTTCCATGCTAAATTAAATCCAAAACGGTCCTGTAGATTTTAAGTAAATCTTTCCTCTTTATAATAATAGAATAGATATAGAAGTACAAAGATCTGACTTATATTAGAAGTGTTTGCTGTCTGTACCTGTCGTACCAAGGTCATCGCTTTATATTATTTATAGGTTGCTACCTTCATTTCACAAATCATCAATTTGCTGATTATAGTGCTTTTCAATCGTGTAATTTTTTTCATCGGCAAAGATAATATTTCTGTTCCGTTCACTTGCGTATCGCAAAGGAAGGCAATCTATTTAATTTTAAAGATTGATTTAGGACATGTACTATATATCGACGATAAGCACCGAGCTTCAAGTCTTGTTTTATAATACGCGACATTTTCTTAGCGGGAATCTTCATTTCTCGCAATAAGATTATTGTTGAGTGATCATAATATTTTTACTTCCTAATGGGATTTCGACCAATTCTGGCTTTAACAGCATTAATTTGTAGTTATAAGACACGCGGCTGCCGTGATCTTTTATGGTCTTCGACAGAGGAAGTGTCGTTGTATCTGTTGATATTACGATATATGAACATACGGCTAATACGAAGCTTTTGAAGTGTTTGGAATATGACCGACGCTACTGCTATAAACCTACTTTGTACAAGGCGAATACTGCTATCCTATTTTCTTTAACACCTCGAAGTCATTTCATATTATTATTTGATAATGAACACGAAATAATATATGAAATGGCGCGAAATCCAAAGAAAATTTTATAGTAATAAACGCGTTCCAAATTCTAAATCATTCTTAAGCTGAAAAGTTTTTATGTTACAGTATTTATGGCCAAACTAGTTATTATCTAAATAAATATAACTCGAAGTTGACATAGTGATATATCAGCGCACAGCCCAAACCATTGGACGGATCGGGGTAGATGTTATGAAGTAGGCATCCGCTAAGAAAGGATTTTGATTATTTCTACCTTCAACGACATAAAATAGGGGTTGAAACTTTGTCAATTTTAAACCGATCGGTACGTTTTCAGTCTAGGCGGCGGGTATGTTATGTACAATCTGTACATTATTATCTTTGTGATTAGAGGTGGTCTTTAGTCCTCACTTTAGGACAGCCTTCGTTTGTGAGGTCTAGTTAACTTCCAGAGTGCTGGTTGCATAGCGTTAGTTCGTGAGCAGTGTTCTATGCAAGATTCGTGAAGTGTATCGTAATTGTGTGGAATAAAAAGCAGTGATCAAAGCTAAGTGAATCGCAGTGAATTTATGATTTTTTTGGGAAATTGATTGTACAATAAAAGAAAATGGAAACGTTCTATTTTGTTCATAATTGTGAAATATTTTAATTTAATTTATGAAGTTAGTTCTATGTTTAATTATTTTGTTATGTTATACAAATTAAAGATTATTATGATCGTAGTGATATTGTTGTAATTAAAATACACAAATATTATTGTAAGTTATTAAATATTAATTATAAGGAACCTCTCTGTAATAGCATAATTCAACAAAATATGGTGGTTTGTTATTTTGTTTCTACACAATCGTTTCGTATATATAGGGCTCTTTTTACCTTTGTCTACAGAACCCGAAAAAAACTATCAGAATTATTCCAAGGAGCTCACATCTACGGAACCCTTTCCCAAGAATTAAAATGTGTGAGACGATGCATGCATAAAGCTACTATGATGTAGGCATCCCCTAAGAAAGGATTTTGAGATGCAGGCCATATAAGATTAGTAACTTTACAGTTTAAAATATACAAATTTCTGTATGCTAGCGCCATCTACATTGAGTTATTTTGGAGAGAATTTTTAAACATATAATTAACCATTTTGTGCATACTGCATAGATAATATATCTAGCGGATTATATTTGACGACTAGCTTATCAGTACTAATATTATAAATGCGAAAGTAACTCTGTCTGTCTGTCTGTTACGCTTTCACGCCAAAACTACTGGACCGATTTGAATGAAATTTGGTATGGAAATAGTTTGAGACCCGGGAAAAAACATAGGATAGTTTTTATCCAACTGTGCAAAAAGAGGTTAATGTTTTTGCGCGATAACCGACATACGCGCGGGCGGAGCCGTGCCCGGGAAGCTAGTTAATAATAATACTTCTTAACGCGAGCGAAGCCGCGGGCAAAAGCTCGTATAGTATAAAAGTCCATCTATAAGCTTATTTGCGATAGATAGATAGAGAGATAATACTTTATTGTTACACCACACAAGACAATTAATAAGAAGTAAAATTAAAATTTACAGAGATAGTGTTACAATGGGCGGCCTTATTACTAAAAGTAATCTCTTCCAGGCAACCTTTGGATGGAGAGGATTTGTAAAACCGATAGTGACGGGGTGTAGTTAAGCTAGTAAAATAAATACTAATATATACAATCAATTTCAAATATAAATCACACATATCTACTATAATATCATATACATATTCTTAAACAAATACTCTTACATATATATATATTATTTACAGAAATATATATAATATATAAATATTATAAATAAATACTTACAACACAGAAATAAGCAATATCACAGTTTATAATGAAAACCGTTATATGGACAGATATAACTTTTTTATTTGGTCCTTAAATACATTTAACGATGATGCACGTCTTATCGAGATGGGTAGGAAATTCCATAGGCAGGCTGCTTGAACAGTGAAAGACTTGTCATAGAAATCGGTGTATTCTTTTTATTTTTCTTTTATACTTATATATATCAACTATTTTATAATACAATAATAATTATATGCTACAGCAAATAAATTAAATGACATTCAAATTCTTACATGTACCAACGGATTCTGAATCGCGCTATGATTACGTTTTCATTCGATTATCTACCTATAGAATTCACAAACAAATTTTTGAATTACAATTGAAATAATTTATTTATTTATTTATTTATTTAGTTATCATAACTTGGCTATAATAACTTGGCGGCAATCGTACTCTTATTTTATTTTATAGCTTTAGCAGGAAGAAAGTGGTGGAGAATAAAGAAATACAGAATCGTTCTATATTATGATAACGGGCTTCTACGGAACCCTACATTGTGCGTGGCTCGACACGCATTTGACCGTTTATTGTATTAGTTGTTATAGCGGCAACAGAAATACATCATCTGTGAAGTGAATCTGTCTAGCTATCACCATTCTTGAAATACAGTCTGGTGACAGACGGACGGACGGACGGACGGACAGCGAAGTCTTTGGAATTGGTATTGACTCAAGATTTACAAAGTTAGAATTAAAATTAGCTTCCTCAGTTTCCTCTGAAAACTAATTTGTAAAATAATATAAAAGTAGCCTGTCTTTGAAGCGAAACAGAAAAAAATACTTACCATACTTTAACAAATTTCATCAGCTCTTGAAAATTTCAATTGATATACATCCCCATATGATGGTTAAAAACAAGAGGACAAATCAGTCATTAGTCATATGTCATGTTGGTCTACCGGTCGGAACATACTGCGGATATTGGGGTGGATAGCAAGGGTTCGAATTCCGCACATGACTATAATTATCCCTTTCTTTTTAATTTTGTAAAGTGAAAACTTTTTATAGCTAGGAGACAAATTTTTCGCCATCAAAAATAATGATAGCATATTTATGGAAACCAGATAAAATTGATAATAAACAGTCTAATATAACATAAATATCTACTTGATGCAAATGAAACGAAAGTTATTAAAGAGTAAAGACTTTGTACGATAATTTTCTCATTTACTATTCGTGAAGTTACAAAAGTAAAAGGTTCAACCAAGAAACTTAAGATAAGGAAAATAACACAATATCAGACATGTCACCTTTCTTATATCCCGTCAAAATTCGGCTAATACCAACTTTTAAAGCAAACCTAGATCTAATATACACGACACTACTTTCATAAATTCCAAACCAATGTAGATAATACTTCCCAATACAATTTATTACAAACTTGTACAATTTATAAAATATAATGTATAAAATATTGAATAAAATATTGATTCATATAAAATAATCTAGAAATCCATTGAAAATCATGACACTACTAATGAATTTAAAATACACAACTCTAAAATCTGGTTAATATAACACGAAGTGAGCCTTGCTCTAACAATAATAAAGACGATAATTAATAGATGTTTCATGATGATCTGGCAGAAAACTAGTTCATCACGGCCACTTCAATAAGTAGATATCTCTTCCAGTTGATTTCCCGCGTAAAGGGTGCATCTATTTTTGCGGAAACTAATCTGCTAATGTGTCTGTCTATACGGCGCGCGGCGGTTCCGGAGTGTGCGATCTATTTACGTTCTTCTCTAAACCCAACCCTGACTTGCAGAGTTGCTTCCATACATTGACAAGTTTAGTGCTGTTACTATTTTAACCGACTTCCAAAAAAGGAGGAGGTTCTCAATTCATCTGTATTTTTTTATGTTTGTTATCAGAACTCTGGACTGGGTGAACCGATTTTGAAAATTCTTTTTTTGAAAGGTGATGCTTGTCGTTTGGTTATATTTTAAATTTCATCAAAATCGGTCAAGCCGTTTTTGAGTTACACTAAAATAATCTTGATGATATAGTCGTTAACAATAAATCATAATTTAAAATCATCGTTTCCGTAAGTAGCTTGCTACTATTTTAAATATATGTGGGGTCTTGGGTCACTAAAACGTGTGAAAACATTTTTTTTGCAAAAAATGGAAACTACTTCAACACCTAAAAGTGTGAAATAACTTGTCGAAGGCGGTACCATGCGCAGAGTATTGTGATAATAGGTACTTTTGAACGGTCAAGTCGGTTCCATTTTTTGCTAAAAATTTTTTTTTACTTTCAGGTTGTTATAAAATAACAACGAGAGCAAAAAATTTAATCAAGTGCAGGGTACAAGCCCACGCCATCTACCCTACATCTAACATCCATATATATACCTATATATAACTCCTGGTATATAAATATTCAATTTAAGCCCTAAATAAACTAGCACATTTGGTGGAATCATGTGTATAGGAAAGCCAATGAAGGTATGGAGAGTTGGACGAAGTTAAATGTATGCGAAAAGTGTGAGTTGTGAGATGATGTGCAAAAAATTTAAAAGAGGGGAAAATAAATATTTAGCCAACCACTAAGATTGGAATTAGCAAAGGAAGATGAAGAGGTTAATTTATTTTAATATGTTTATGTTTGCAATAATGCTTGCTCTGCAGATTACATTACAAAATTACAAATTTACGAGAGGAGACAATTTTTAAGTTATGTGTGGGATTCGAACCTGCTCCATCCCAATACGACGGCTAAAGAACGATAGGAAAAATGTGAGTATGCCTCATTGTCATTTTAGCTCAATTGGATTGGAGCATACCCCGGCTAAAGGGATGGCCGCGGGTTCGAATCTCGCATGATGACTTAAATTTGTTATCTCGTAAATTTGTAATTTTGTAAGATTAGTTAATGATGGCCAAAAAGCCGTTTTATTAAAGAATTTCAGAACAGCACAGCTTTGTACCTATATTAAATTGCATACATTTAATATACAAAGCTGTTTTCGTTAACTGAAATGAAAAATGAAGATATTTTACTACTGCAAATTACATAGATATAACAGTACATCAGTACTAATATTATAATTGCGAAAGTAACTCTGTCTGTCTGTCTGTTACGCTTTCACGCCAAAACTACTGGACCGATTTGAATGAAATTTGGTATGGAGATAGTTTGAGACCCGTGAAAAAACATAGGATAGTTTTTATCTGACTGCGCAAAAAGAGGTTAATGTTTTCGCGCGATAACCGACATACGCGCGGGCGGAGTCGCGCCCCGAAAGCTAGTGAGTTATAAAGCATACGATTGTAACAGTTGTATAATGTAGAAGAAACATTCGTTCAACATCTCGATAAGTAGCTTTATTCTTTGGTTTCCTCACTAGGCAAGCCTGTATAAATATTAATATAATATAACTATCTAATATGTGACCATAGTAACATAATTTATTTATTTTTCGAGACAACGAATCGTCAAAATTATTAAAATATTATTATCATGATTCAGGTATTTTATTAGTGCCAAACAGAGATCATTTCTTGCGTAAAAATAATTATAAAAGTAACTTTGGTCACATAATTAATAAAACAGCTAATGTATGGAAGTGACTATACCTATGTAGCTATGATTTTTCATTATAATTGTTATACACCTCAGACTTGATTTTAGTTTTTGTGTAACATGCACCAGATGACCAGTGTCTGGTCAACTACCGACAAGCAATCAAATTATACTTGACTAGACTTACTCTTGCTAATCACTTATTTCGAATTATTATATGCAATATTAGATATACTGCTACTGTAGATTCGACGGTGTCACTTGCACACTCGAAGCACGTGTTTGAAGCAGACCGGTCGGACTCACCCGCGTCAGCTATATTTAGTTGTATACTATAACCTAAGTTGTAATATTATACACCATACATTATACTATACATACTTACATACCACACCATAGTTAAAATAATAAATAAATTTATAAAATATATGGAAATTTGTACTAATGGATCACTTCAAAACATGCCGATTCTGAATGAGCTTTCACAATTTATCGTTATAAAATTTGCTCAGCCTACGGTGCATTTGTTCGATCTTCAAGACAACACTAACCTTCAAAGATAGTCTATGCCCCATAAATCACTATATTAAATAGAGAAAAAATATAAAAAACTTATTTTGAATTATTTTGTCGGCTTATTACGTAAGGGAAATGAGGACGTTGTGCTTTTCATACGAACGTAGTTTCGTCGTATAGTTAGGAAAATAAGCAGTTCCATATTTTTGCACCGATTTACTTACATCTTAATGGTTTTATTTTGTATATGCAAAGCATGTCATGCCTAATAATCATATTTTCTTTATACGTTACCCTCTTTTTTCTGGATAGTTGGTAATTAACTAGTTTTTATGCCTTTTCATATGACTGTACACGTGCGCGCGAGTTGACGACAAAAAAATAGGTAAACTCGGAAGGTGCCAACTCGCGCGCACTCGCGAGTTTCACGCTCGCCAGTTGACGAATAAGCCTATTTGCCAAGTGTTCAAACTCGGCGAAAGCAAGCATGTCCTTGAGCCTTATTTATATGCTATTGTTTTAGCACTTTTATTTTATTTGGAAAACATGTTTTGTATAGAAATTGGTATTTTCATATTAAAGGATAAATGAATTTAAAAAAAAAGACAAACGGCCAATAATCTGCCAACCTTTTTAAATATTGTTTTTCTTGTTATTATACATATTTTTTATTGTGTATGCTCGCTCCTTACGTTTAGAATTGGAGGTGGTGAATGGTTTTACCCACTGCCCGAGATGTTTTTGCGCGTACTACCCTCGACTTGAAAGAATCTTGATGAAAAAAGAAAAGAAGTCACGATTGAGACACGTCTGTCAGTTTACGTCGAGCAGCCCCGTGGTTCGCATTTTTCGTACACTTTTCACAAGAACGTTTCTTTTTATTTTCTCCGTGAGCTCAGATTTGAATTACTGCCCTGCAGAATTAAAACTTATGTATGTGTGTGTGTGAGTTTTTCAAAGCCGATATCACCCAGTAGAAATCTCATCCAGCCAGCCTTTCTTGAGGTACGGTTCATGGAAGCAATGAAGGTACGTGGTGGATTTGTTTGCCTTATCTTGTCTATTTTTTTTAATCAATATATCAGCATTGATGCAGTACTAATCCAAACAAATTGTCACATACATACAATCAACAAAGCTCCATATTTGGAGTGTTCGTTTATCAAACAGTAAATAAAGAAGAAACATATTACATACCAACTTTAAAATAGAGCAGATTTAGGGCCTGTTTCAGAATGTTCGAGTAAGTTCCGATTTTAGTACCCAGAACATATTTACTAAACAAAACACTATCTTTTCGTTTCACAGTCATCGATTTAGCCTATCCATCGATTAAAGAATGAAACGCGCTGAATATTTGCTGTCATTTTTATCATTCAGTTATTTTATGTGTTGCATAGCAACCCGAAACTTAATTAGGACATTCTGAAACGGGCCCTAAAGATAATAATTTATCTAACAAAATTTTGTTTCCGTTTCATTCGTTAAAGTTCAATTGTTTGAACGTAACTGAAACATTAACGACTTACTCAATAAAATTTGTCAGTAATGTTGACCTTAGTTTTGGACATAACCGATACCCTTCATCTGCTAAATTCACGCAGTAAGATCACGGCTCATAGTAACTTGAACATATTTGAAACCTGGGTCGAAAATATCTTCAAATTTTCAGAAGTAACTTTGTTTTAGTTACATTATAATTTTCTTGTAACTGTCGATAATAATAAATAATAATGCCCAAGCATTTAAACCTATAACACTGAAGTCTCTAATGTACAAAGGTAAATGTCGTATTAGAAGATTACCACATAAACGTTCAAGAACGAATCACCCACTCAGCGATATTGAATTGTCTCAGTTTTATCGCCTGCATTCACTAATGGTCCCCTGATCCCTCAGGCAGTGATGCCTCTTTCAAACGACCTCACGTATTTCTTTGATTAAAATTAATTGAGAACTTTCAAAAGATAGGCGCAATCTTCTCAGGTCTTTTAACGATCCATTTAGTGTAAATGGAAAACCAAGTGTTGTTTTATATGGTGAAACTTGAATGCCTATAGTGAACTGCTTGATCCCTTTAAAAATAATTGTGATAAAGTAGATCGATTCGTAAGATATTCTCGGTAATGGCAGTTTTATAAATATTAAATGCAGTTAAGCTTTTCATGTGTATGCTAGTGATCTTACGAGCCGGATATGAACTAGCACCCTTAGGATAATTGTTAGAATATATAATTATAGTAAGAAAATATTATGGCATAAGATGAAACCATAAATAAATTAAAAATACAGAGTTTGACTTCACTGAGAAAACTATCGCGAGTTTTGTCCATTATAACTAAATAGGCACCCGACTGGGACTCACGTTATATGTATTTACCTGATAGATTCCGAACAATTTCGGGCTATATTGTAGCCCTTTGTCTGGAAGTCACGGTAAGTTGTGAAAAACATAACATAGCTTTGCGTACCTATTCTTCTTGCTTCAATTTCTAACGTTTATGGTAATTAAATGAAAGTGTTGACAGTATCTACGCTTCACTTATTCCCGTGTATTGTTTTGTGAACGCACACAAATTAGTTTAAGTATTGTTTGATTCGATAGCTACGAAACTCACCAAAAATCCACAGCCTCACTTGGAGCATGTCCCGGGACGAAATAAATGTTCCTGAGGATCACTAGCACCTTGTTTAGCGAATTAGTATAGTTTTCACGTCTGCAAACAAGTATTTAACAGTATTTCTTAATTTTGCATAGACCGCGCACACACAGGCTCAAGATGTCGAAGACAGTAGCGCCACCACGGTATAACGGCGGCGTGCGGTAAACTTTTCTCAACCATAGATAGGTTGAAGATATGGCTCATTTGGCGGGAAACGATTCGTTTTCAAAATCAAGCCATGTGAAATAAACCTGACAAGTATTTTCGTGGGTATTTGAGCTTTCGGGTCAAGTGGTACTTTTTTTTTTGCGCTCAAGATTCTGTACACGGTAAGCCATTTTGGGATTGCCCAGAGAAGTGCTTCCAAAGGTACACCCCGTAGACTTTTTCGAAGGGGTATACACTTTTAGACTAAGTATATTAAAATATCTTGCTTAAGTTGTTTCATCAAACCATCTTGATTTCAGAGCAGAGAGCACCGTGTTCTCATATCAGTGTACCTATGTAGTATCAGCCAGGCTGGCTAATAGGCCGGGGTCAGCTATTTAGCAATTCCCGTGCACCTTTGTGCGTAGACACACTGTTTGCTTTCAATTAAACCCTGCATTCGGAAAGTGGCCTCTCTCAAATGATAATAAGTGCTGTATGGTAGGTAGATATGTATGTATACCTACATTCTTATATTTTATGATATGTTTACAACAAATAATGAGTTGAGATTGCTTATATGGATAAGTTACTTATGCATTTGAGCAGTGATGGCCAAATAGCATATACCGCTCAAAAGGTCCATGGTGTGAATCCTTCTAAGTATAGGAGTTTGAACCATTAGTACCTAATGGGACTTTTCATCTAGATTTATTTCGTTTTCAAACCAAATGTAGAAAAGCTGCGTTCTGGCCTTGCGCACAGAAATGGAAAGACTGCGACAGGTATTACAAATAATTCACTACAGATGTTATCAAATATGATTTATGTTTGTTCCATTCTAAAGGTGTGGTAGTGCAGTACCTATATAACAATCATAATTATAACTTAAACTTGCTCGTGTGGGTAATGTTCCCCATTCTGAATATAAGTAATTTGAACCATTTCATATATTTGTCAAAATATCTTCAGTTGTGTTTGGTGACTTAGGTAGGTAGGTATAGTTTGATACGAAAAGACTTGCGTTATAGGTAATACGCCTACTAGTACTTGCTTACTGGTTGTTCACATCCTCTGAATCGAATAACACTTGTATGTTTGAATAATCCAAAATAATAAGGTTCATCAGGGTAAGTTCGGACAGATTTCAGGCTATTCGTAGTGTTTAGTAATTTTTTTTTCTCGTTTCTTAAAGTATATCTCATTTTGCAATGCTTTGTATAGTGTTTGTTAATAAAAATACTAGAAGTTCATTATTTTTTTTAACATTTAACTTAAACGATAGCTCAATTACGACTTTGAGAAAAACGAATATGAAGTTTAAGATACGACGCAAAGATCGGACGTCCGCATGGTAAGTTCGGACTACTTTATAAAATCGCTTCTGTAGCCAATATCATAAGGTTGACGTGAAGAAAATATCCGTACTTAAACCATGAAATTGTTTGAAATTTATGTTTTTGTTTTGTGTCACACTACACACAACCGGCGCAACGCGGCAATAGTCGCGGACCGAAGCGAGGGAAGAAACAAAATGGCGTTTCGCGCCATGCTGCCGGCAAAAAGATATGCCTGCAGGTTAAGAAGTTATTTAATTTATCCGGACTTCCCCTGTATCCGAACTTACCCTGATGCACCTTAACATCATGAACTCACTCGTACCAACCGATAAGCTGCCAACCCCTCGAAAGCGAAAATAAAAATAAACTTGTTACAAAGAAAATTAGGTCATCCAAATAAGTTTATTATTAGACCGAAAATCCGATATATCCCGTCATTCCCAACAATATAAAAACAGTCTCTGACATGTCGTAACAAGTTGTAACATGTTTTGTGAGAGTAACTTTTAATTGCGTCTTGGAGTCGTCAAAGCGGGCTCCCTGGAGAATGGAGTTTTGATTGGGTTTTGGATTCAGCTATATAATTTGTTCCATCATGCAACGCACACTGAAAAAGTAGATATTAAAATGTGCATAATTTGAATGCTGCCATTAGAAGTATATATCTTAAAATTATTCTGACACAGGTGCAGAATGTATTAATTATTGACAAACTAATATCATCGTAATCGCGACGTAGTTGCGAATAATTGCCTAGGTAGGTACCTACTAATCTACCTAGGCAATTATTTAGCAGAATAGGTATATTAAGTACTTAAGTACTATAAAGCGAGGACTGGCGCTGCAGCTACTTCGGCGAAGCAACTAAAGCGGCGCAAGTTTGATAACCTCGATAGAGGTAACATATTTGAGCTGTTTGGTGTAGAGGCATTAGTCCAGTAGATGTCGGGAGCTTTTTGTATATTCCAAAACCTACGGGGCGCTTGGTCGATGCGATACGTGGTAAAAATGCTGGCACTTATTTGCTTTAATGAATAAGCATAGTAATTCAATGGGGCAATGCTGCCAGCATGCTGGGCACGCTGCCAATTGGTAGTGGGCTAGTGCATTTCGACTGCCTTAGAGTCTGCAATGGGTTGTAAGTTGTCTAAATGCTTCCATTGTACCTAGTAGCTGTAGCGTTGTATAAGTTCGTAGTAAGTATTTTGTTAATAAAGGCATACCGCAGGTTAAAAAGTAATTACTTATCTGCCGATGCTTCGACGATAATAGTTCGTAAATATTGCTATTTTTACTGTGATTAGAGCATTCAGCATATGTATATAAGTTGCATTATTCCACTAACAACATTTTCCAAAAGCAGCTGCTAAAAGAAATTTAAGTATTTTTTGTAGTAATAATTGTTATGTCTCTGTTGAAAGTAATAGAAGAAATTCCTTGCAATAATAATATTGTGAAGAATTAGGATTCCTAAATTTACAATGAATAGATTCAGGCGTTACTTTGCGGAAATCCATATTTAATAATAACAAATATTTTAAGAAAACTTTAAATTAATATTTTAATTAAACACTATATAAAATATAATATATAAAAATATACGAGAATACCTCGTTCAACGGAACTCCCTTGCAATACAGCAGCGGGGGAATGCGGCTAGCCTAATGCGCACGTTTGGTTTGCGAGGGAATATTATAATGACGTAAATCTTTTTAGATTTGATGTTATTTTATTGACATCATGACATGAATTTTGTAATCAATTGTATGTATTGTATAATATATTATAAAATTATTTTATTAAATATATTTAGTGATTAATAAAATACATTTCGCCTATTTTACCTGTTAAGACGACGTGACGTCACAAACACCACGCAGCCAAACTGGAAGAATTTTCGACGCGTTTTACTTCTACACGAAGCATCCACCTTCGTAACTGTACGTGCGCACGATCGAGAAACGATTCTCGACTCTTAACAGGAAAATTAGGCGGAAATGTCACTAGATATAAGTAATTATATATTTCATAAGTGTTTTATTAAAATTTTTTAAGAAAACTTTAAATTTATTAAAGTTTTCTTAAAAAAATTTTTTATTATTATTCAATTACATTGGCGTTTGTATAGGTTTAAGCCACTCAATACAAAGTTGTAGTCACCGAAATCAAAGATTAAGTATCCGTGGAAGCATTGGGAGTACACTACAGCACAACAAATTATAGCAAAAATTATGATATAAACGCATTGTTTAGTGCTCTGAAGCAAAACCGCTGTGGTTATAATTGGTACTTACCTACAAAGACAAATTGCATAACTGCGTGTCTCAAGCCACCTTGTGCCTTTACAACTCTGCACGAGACACAAAAGAACTCGTCCTAAATTCTTACTGTACTCAGATCAACAGAGCATTGTTTGTTAAACGTTTCTTTACTGAGAGCGCACATAAAACTGAAGAACTACGAACAAGGTAGAAAGGCTTAATGTTTGAAGACTTGTTAAAGTCTTTTATTCTGCTTTCCCAGATCTGAAGCAAGAGGGTCGGTGCGATGGGTTTATGTTTTCTTCTTTCAATTCATTAATAATCAGTATAACACTACTCCTTTGTTTACAATATAATAATATCTTCTTATTTAACCAACTTTTAAAAAAGGAGTAGGTTCTCAATTCAACTACATGAGTGTTACACTTCTTTACATATATATTCGTAGCTCCGGAGGTAGTGGAGAGGAAATTGTTAAAATTGGATATATTGGATTAAAAAGATGTATTGGTTCCATTGAAAACGCACATATAATCTTTTTAGTAGTTTCTGAAGGATCACGTAATTTCATGTAGTCAGAGTAGCTAGTTGTTAACGCGGCAGCTAAGTATATAATATACAGCCGAGCACATCTCCAAAAATCCTGGGGGAAGGATAGCTGGTAAGATGGTGACGACTAACCTAGTCTCCCGACTGGCACTGCACTTAGCGCAACGAACCCCAGTCCTGTTTATCCGTTAATTCGTCGTGTCGTCTTGTCCAGAAAGGAGGACCAGCCTTGCAGCGCTTTTCCACGGCTTCTTCAGGTAGTTTCACCACCGCGGTTGTGGACTGTAATTTCTATTCGCGGGCAGTTGGAGGCTACCAGTACGAAGGCAGCTTCCAGTGTCCCCAGTATTTCGGATAATCCCAAAGGACAGCAATCGAGAACATTCGGTTCGAGCGCAGTGCGGTAGGTAACTACGTTGGGCAAGGGCCGTTTGCAGCGTCTACTTGCGGCGGCGGTGGCAAGCGGATTGCTTGCAGGCGCGGTGGGGTGACAGATAGTCGTCGAAATATAAAATAGGAATAGAGGGTAGAAATATATAAAATAAATGTGCCAACGTAAGTGGCGTGAACACTAGTTAATCAAGTTATAGAACCAACGTGTTAGGAGCTGTAAGCTTCTTTGACGATAACTTTAAACTTAATGACTAGATTAGAACTTGAAAGCCGTTCCATATTATTCTAATATTCTCTGAGCAAGCTGGTAAGAACACTTTACTGTCGTGGAGACAATGTGTCTTTTCATCCCTTTGCTGAACTCTGATATTTTATTCACAACTTTTTTCTAGTGCCCTCGCTGTTTTGATGGCATTCTCTTGTACTGAGACATTTAGCTTTTCGTTTTGTTTGCTGAGTCTAATGGTGTTGTGATTTGTAAGGAGGATACGATTGAAAAAATTTTTTGCGGATAGCTGTATGCCTCGTGAATTCTTGAAAACCCCTGTAAAAACAAATTACGTAAATTTAACTATCAGCCGGATTGTCCACTGCTTAAGACAGCCTCCTCCATTATGGGGTGTATGCCATAAGCCCCACGCTTGGCAGGCGTCTTGGGGACCGCAGTATAAGATATTAGTTCCTCAGAAATCGCTGCTGCCCACCTTCCGGTATTTTCCTTTAGTCGCATCTTACGACACCCACAGGTAGCAATGGGTGGGAGTGACATTCTAGCCAGCACCTCACTGTGCAAGTTTAACAATACCTAATGCTTCATGAAGAGCTTCGTTGCTTCTTGGTCCCCTCCTCATCTGCGTATTTTTTATGACAATGCATAAATTTGTTTTACAATGCATAAAGTTTTTTTGGGTAGACAATGATGATGATTGCCGCTGTCGACAATACAATTTGTGTCGGATCTGTTTAATATTTTTACATATAATTTTTTTCAGCATACTTTACCTTCGATTGGGTTTAAATTTGATGAGCTGTGTTTAAGCACACCATTATTTTAAGCAGTTCTGTTAAGATTACACTGAAAAAAAAACTTTATAACTTTGCCTGATGTGATTGATAAATTTCAATTTTTCTGATGAAAAACATTATTGAGGCCAGCAAATAAAGAATCGACTTCATATATAATACTGAAAAATAAGATAAAGTTAGAAGTCGGCAACATGAACTCACTCTGAGCACGAAGTATTTTATTCAGCATGGCACTGTCTTTTATTAATTAATTACATACTTTTTAGTGTTGCTTTCCAACACTGAAAGTTATGTAATAGTGACTGAAACTCTTCTCAATTAACAACAGTATTTAAGAAGAGTGACGTTATTGTTGAATGATTGAAAAAAATGGAAAAAATGTTTATTCATATATAAGGCATTGTACAGTTTCAATGGCATGGTTGAGCACCTGTTTCCCACACTACTGATTCTGTAGGCAGTGTTCATTACTATACTGAGTAAAAGATTGACTAATTACTTAGCATTCCATGGGTTCACAATTCCATGGAAAAACAAAGCTTTTGTAAAACATTGTTTTACAAAAACGTAACGTTCTAACATAAAAAGTAGGAAATAATTTGTTCAGTCGGTACAACGCTGATTCAAAACACTATCTTCACATTATCATTTATTCACTTTCAATTTATTCATTATAGTATTTAAACACAATTTTCACAAATACAGTTTTATTTTCTTCTTCTGTAACTATACTAGCCACCTTGTCTGAAAATGTGCCTCATGCTACGTGACTTGTCCGTCTTATTCATTCATAACATGGAAAAAGAAAATCCATATACAAAACAGGTAGGATAATGAGATCACATTGCAAGGCATACAAACTTTTCCACAAAAACTTTTTTTTTTCCGGACAGGTTAGCCTTTGACCACTGTCTCACCTGATGGTAAATGATGATATGATCGAAGATATTGTTCAGGCTAACCTAGAAATACTGGCTCTCAAGGACAGCTGGCGGATCACGCCGATAGGTGCTTGGCGTCAGATTTTCTACTTGAGCAAAATTTAAAGTAAACAAACTAAATTTAAAGTAACTATTTCAGTTAAAATTGTTTATAGAATTATTTAAGTCAACCACTTTTCGCGGTAATAAAAATAATGTATTTATCAGAGAGTATTCAACAGAGATGTGCGTAGTAAAAGAAATTAAATAAGAAAGCATTTGACTCAGTGGAAAACAACGTGTTATTACAGAAACTATATGAAATTGTAATTTGGATTGAAACTGCCCCTTACTGCTTCTGCGGTTCCCCTTACTGTTTTTTGCTGATTATATGCATGACTGTAAGTAGTTTGTTAAGCACGAAACACATGACTCCGAATCATAACCCATCAGGAGTAAGTCAAGGCTCTGTGTTTGGACCGTTGCTGTTTTTGATAATATTTGACTGAATGTATGACTTGGCTGGTAAAATAAATTTTGCTAGATAAATATCTAGTTTATGTTGACGACCTTAAGATAACTCTTGAAGTTAGAACAGTAAATGACTGTGTTGACTTACAAAATTATATTAACTGTATTTGTAATGGACGGTGACAATCAAACACAGTGTTTTTTGATCAAGAAAAAAGGTTACGTATGACTTTTGACCACTAACATAACCCTTTATATTATCACTGTCAAATCTGTGACAGTATCATTAAATGGGTTACTACATTGGTCCCGGTTGTTGTCTTAGGATAGCAGTCGTTACAGCATGGTGGTAGGGCACTTTGCGAATGCTCGCCTGGCTAGCTACCACCCTCAAGTTGAAAATCTGTCGCCAAGCACCTAACGGTGTGTTCCGGCAGCTGTCCTTGAGAGCCAGTAACTCTAGGTTAGCCTGAACAACATCCTCGACCACATCATCACTTACCATCAGGTGAGATGTGGTCAAAGGCTAACCTATCAGGCACTAAAAAGAAAAAAATTATAATAAAAAAAAACTATTAATGAACTCGGCGTTACTTTTGACCGTGGCTTAACTTTCCATGACCGCATAATAAATACCGAAAAGGAATCTCTCCAGTGTCTTGGTATTCTGTTGCGGAATGCGCGCGACTTTCATGACCCCCGCGTCATCGGGCTCCTGTTTACCTACTACTCTTGTGCGAAGTAAACTGGAGGCGGCGCGGTTGTCTGAAACCCGCATCAAGTTACATACATCATGATGCTAGAAAAGGTTTGAAGCTTTTTGCGCTATATGTTCAAGCAAATGTATGTTTTGTGTTTTATGTAAAACAATTTCTTAAAATAATAATAACAAGTGTGAGTGGTAACCTCCGTGCTTAATATAAATGAGTAAATAAATTATCACAGTGCCTAAAAGTTATCACTCTTGCACACTACCGCTTTGAACCGAATATTCGGCCTCAAAGCAGTACTTACTACTTACTCTACATACAGCAGTATTAGTAATACTGCTGTTTTCAGACGGGACAACTCTTGTTAAGATTTACTTGATATCTATTTCCTTATAGAAGTCCAAATAAAACAAGAATTAGACAAACCATAAACGGCGATCACGTGTCGGCGTATTTCATTCATCTATTTGCGCATGCAGCAAAATCATATGCATAATATATAAAAATCTATTAAAGGAGAGATAAATCCGCATCAGAAAACGCTCACAAAGTAACGGGAAACCACACAACCGAAGACAGTAAAAAAGGACTAGAAAAACACAGTGTGATTTTATTTCGAAAAGAAATGTTATTCCAAAGATACGACGATAGTCCGGCTTTGCGCGTCCTTCCGTTTGGAAACTATTGAGAAATAAAAACAAAACGGTTTATGTACCAACCTTAAACAGTGGTGGATAGACGGTTTGGTGAGTTAGATTTCCACGCTAGCGTTGAAAAAGAAATTGTAAATCTTGTTTGGGAATCTCGTGAACAACTTAAACTTCTCCTCGTGGAAGATAAATGAACCAATTTTAAATACGTAGGTATTTTATATTGAATGATTGTAATTTATTATGTACTATTATTTTGCTGACCTAATTAATGTTTAAGAAGACCACGTAATTAATAGTGATACTTAGGGGTGAAGTGGCTGATCATATCGTAATACAAACGTTAAAGGCTGAGAATTCCCTCATTTTAGGTATTTGCCCCAGAAATAACTGTAATTTACATTTGTCCTTTCATTCTCTATGTTTGCATCGCAACAAACTTGTAAAGAGATTTTTGAAGCAGTTATGGCTCAATGGCATTGGCTATAGACTGCCACGCAGCAGGTGCATTTTACGAGTACCCGCCTGTCTAGCGACCACCCTCAAGTGGAAAATCTGTCGCCAAGCATGTAACAGTGTGTACCGGCAGCAGTCCTTGAGAGTCAGTGAAATTACAGGCACACGAGGCTTAACAAAAATGTCTCAAGGTGACGGGTGCAGTGCAATTCGTTACTTGTGACGAAATGCATCTGTTATAGGCGGAGATTAGTCCACTTTAACATTACGTGGCCGTCGAGCATGTTCCGTCACAATAACATAAAAAAAGATAAACCCATCTAGACGACTGACGGCTTGCTAAGTTCAGATGGCATTGTCAGACGATCGACAAAACTAATAACTAATTTGTAGCACGTAGTTGCGAATAATCGATTTTGTCGTCGAAACAATGCAACTACTGCGAAACGTTACGCACATTGTCCCCAAGTCACCTTTTACGACATTCAACGGATAATATGGCGTGTGCATAATCCCCATCCTTAAATTCTAACTCTAACGGCAAAGTTCGTGGTTTTAAAGATGTATCTACATATCTACTTATATAATAGCAAGCTGTACGACTAGGAACATTATCTGTCTCCACATTCACTGTACCATAACAGTAGGTAATGTGTCATGGATCGAACGGCGATGAATCAACTCGCCGGAATCGGTAAATCATTTGTACAATATCGGAGTGTGTTTGTGCCCTGATGAATAGCAACTAAGTGGATGTAACCTACTGAGTGTACTGGGTATTCAATGACAATCGATTTAAGAATTTTCGAAACAATTTTATTAATAGTAACTTTAAGACTTTCGCGACTTGAATACATAGTTATAAGTTTTTAACGGGACTGAATCGCGGAAAAAAATTATTTACCTCGACTTTTCGACCAAGTTGCATTGGTCGTGGTCACGAGCGGACTGAAGGGGTGGGTGTGAACGTCTTGTAGGGAGGGTATTTTCTCCAACTACCCGCATTTGACTTAGATATGTATCGTCTCGACAAAACACAACATCCACAGGTTTTAATGAAAGTAAAACGCGTTTGGTGCATTTCCTTAGCACTGGACCCCATGATGCAGCTAAGTTAAAACCATCCTTTTATTAAAATTTTATAGATAAAATAAACTTAGCTATAATACGTGCCGGTGATTTTTTAATTACGAATAAAAGCATTAAATAAAAATTATAAAATATATATATATATATATATAAAGCATAAAAAATATATGATCATATACAAATAAAAAAACCACGTTTGTTTAGTGTGAATGTTTTTTTAATAGATCTCAATTATACAAGCATACACATTTTTTAGAGTTATATTTTATATTATTTATCTTCCACCTAGATAGAATCACTTACTGGATAACTCAAATTAACAGTTTTGATTCGTCAGTGCAGGATATCTTGAATGATTTTAATTATGCGTATTTGCTGGCTGGAAAACTTTATTTCGTTATACATAAATCTAATCGGATCAAAAAATACTTTTTGACTTGACTCAGAACCTCAGCAGATCTGCCTCGAATTATTGAATTGGTTAAGATGCTATATTGTTATATTTACACCTAAAACTATATTGATGATATATGATATTAATTAGGATTGCAATTTTTTTAGGAATACTTAAAAGTTTGAATTCATAAAACATTTTCTAAGGTAGCGGATAAAAAACTCTTTTGCGCGCAGATTTTTAATGACAAACAAATCTTTTCCAATGTCAATATTAAAATTTAGACTTTTTTTCATGTTCAACCATCCTTACGAAACCAGTCAAATACATTTCCAAATGTTGCTCATACACAGCAACAACTTGCATAGAGCCCTTCCAATTAAAACTACAGCCAGCGCCCGTCATCAATCGACGTGGGTACGCCTGGAGCGACGCAATTTGTCATCGCGCGATGACAGACCGACGGACAATTTTCATGATTTATTAAATGCACGACGCTGACGGATTGCACTCTGCATTCCCAGACTGGGTGAACACACTGTGAATGTTTAAATTATACAAGCAAATAGCTGCTGCTTTAGAAAGTTGTAGAGAAAAAACATGACGAATATTCTCTGAAAAATCATACTTACCTCCTTCATTCGCCCTTTACATTTTTTTTTTACAGGTCGTATGCCTTTATTGGAAAACACTACAAATTATATACAACACTATAGTTACTACCTGAAAATTTAGACAATCCAAAGGCCATTGCAGGCCTACAGGTAGTTCAAATGCTTCAGTCCACTACCAGTTGGCAGCGTGCCTAGCATTTAAATTCGATTTTTGAATTTTGTATGATATTGGTTAATTATAGGATAAGTACTACGTAGAAAACGTACGGAGAAACTTTGAATGTAAAAAGATTATTTTGTCGAACGATCTGTCGACAATGAGTGTTTTCGGCAAACCTTTGAATGTAGAAAGATTTTTTCTTTAAAGAAACCGTCGTCAAGGAATGGTTGACGTTTTTCAATAAGTTTTTGAGATATATAGGTAACTTATACGATATAAAGTAAAAATAGTACAACACAATATTTTATATTCCCTTCTCATTGTTTAAGAGGCCTTATTCCAGCAAAGCCATTTTACAGCCGTTTTCTCAAGGCTGTTGCAGCTAAAGTATATAAGTTTTTGTTTTTTAAATGATGCAGGAAGAAAGTTTATTGTTTTTGTAATGGAGTGCATTAAACAAAACAATAAAAAAAACAACTGAAATCCGACAAAAACAATTTTACCAACCCATGTTTTCATAAATCTCTTCATCAGTGTGACTTCAACAGTCTTTTTATCGAGCAAAAATTATTCGTTTTACAGATTGAAAAATATCAGTAAACCAATCATATTACCACCAATGGAGTGCATTAATAACATTTTGATAAATATATGTTACAACTGAGTAAATAAGGGATTGAAAGGGCACTTTTGGCACAAAAATACCATTCAAATATCTTGTTATTTCTACAAAATCTGGTATTTTATCAAATAAATAAATATGCAATTCATTAGTTAAAGTTTTTATTTAATAGATAATAATATTTTGTCGTTCATTTTGTGAAAAATGTATTTTATACAATTTTTTCAATATGACCTATAAATTACGGAACACAACGCCTTGCATCTACCGGGCTATTGTAGGGCCAGGCCCTCGCCCAAAACCCGGTGGAGCTGGACGACCGCACAGGCGGTAGCCAGCATCTATGTCCTCCCTAAACAAAAACAAAAACCTTGCATCTCAGTTTGCGCCTAGCGCTCGCGGAGGGAGGATGTATCGCTGCTCGTCCCGCGCCCTACACGTGCCGCAACTACGGTGCGTAATGAAAATATAGCGTGACCGAGTTGTTTTGATCTATGCGTATGCTTCTATTATTATAGAGGTATTTTTGTTGAGACCATGCCTTTTTCATTATTAACTAGGATTTATTATTTCCTGATCGGAATTGAATTTTTAACCGACTTCCAAAAAAGAAGGAGGTTCTCAATTCGTCTGTATTTTTTATGTTTTTACCTCAGAACTTTTGAAAGGGTGAACCGATTTTGAGTATTATTCTTTTGTTTTAAAGCTGATGCTTGTCGTTTGGTCCTATTTAAATTGCATCAAAATCAGTCAAGTCGTTTTTGCGTTACACTCCAATAACTGAAAAGTATTTACCTATCTTGATGATATAATCATTGACAATCGATATCGTAAGTAGCAAGGGTTACTAAAACTAGTGATCAATTTTTTAACCAAAAAATGGATTCGACTTTTTGGTTTTTGCCATAGTAAAAAAAATGTAACCATAAAATGGAACCGACTTCAACACCCAAAAGTGTGAAATAACTTGTCAAAGTCGGTACCATGCGCACAATATTGTGATCATAGGTACTTTTGAACTATCATGGTACCGACTTCAACATGTTATTTCACACTTTGGGTGTTGAAGTCGGTTACATTTTTTTTTACAATGGCAAAAACCAAAAAGTCGCGTAGTTGCTTATATATAAGAAAAAAGTTTTTAAAAAAACTTGAAACTAGCTAGAGGCTAAAATGTATTTTTTTTCTTATTTGTTCTTTATTTTTTTTATTTTATATTAGGTATTAACTTGGCCAAACAGATGGAAACGAAGTAATACATTATTTACAACAAGTGTCTTTTACACGAAATAATTGGCCATCAAAAAGCACGATCTATGCCTCTAAGAAATAATTTTATTTAAGGCAAGACTATCTAACGGTCTGTACCGTGTACTGATTTGGTTAAAAATAAAAGATTTTTATAATAATATAGACGCTATATATTTTATTAAACAATTAGTACCGACCCTGAGTTAGGATTTAAGACCTCTATATTAAACGCACCTTATTTTCTTTCCGTAGCGACCACTATAGCCGCTCCGCCAACGGGGCAGTTATACAAATATAATGAACCAAGATATGCATGCACAAAGCAGGTATACAAACCACAAAACTAAGTTGTTTGCCTATATACAATGATGGTTAGAAGTACATAATCAAATACAGATACCTACACAGTAGTCCATTGAAATGTTACAATTTAAGACCGAATATTGCATTTTTTAGAGGGTGCAATTTTACTTTTGAGACATATTATGTGGGTGGTCCATAGAAGCTTAACCTCAATTTTGTAGGGTCGCCACCCTTGTCCTCCGGCCGCCATCTTGGAAAAAGGGGTGAAAACACTTATTTCGCGATATCTTGGAAACTATGCGTCTTACATAAAATTCTACAGCATATAATTTGCAAATTATTTGCCTACAAATATGATTGTATAACTTTTTGCCCTAAATTAAAAATTTAAGAAGTTATAACCAAAAAGAGTGAGAAAATTTTCATATATTTTTTTTGCTCTATAACTTTCTTTTTCTCATTTTACAAAAATGATACCTCAGACCAATCTTGTTGATTATCATTTGAGGAATTTTTTTTATGATTTTTTAATTTATTTCATTTAAAACACTTACAGCGCTACAAAGTTGACCAGGTTCATCAATGCTCATGGGAATCCGGTCAAAATGAAATGTTTAACTTATATTTTTCATATCCTTAAAAAAAAAAAATTCGTACAACTTCACTTATTCATACCTTACTGTTTTCCTTACCATAGAACTTACCAAATATAACTTACCGAAGGATAAGCAGGTAGAAAAGGTCTGAGTTACCGTTTGGGGATAAAGGAACATCTGCCTGCTACGACTATTATTATTATACGCAGGCTTAGCTGTTTCTTCTACCTCAGTTTATTCTCTTAGTTGTGATACATTTTTTGTTACGTGTAAACGTGTTGAAAATTGTTGATATTATTTTCAGTTTAATCAATTAAACTGCGGGTTTCGGAAAAAAATCCTCAAAACATCATCAACAATATTGTTCTGGGGTAATTTTTTTGTAAAATGTATAAAGAAAGTTATACAGTAAAAAAATATATTTTTGCTTCTTAAATATTTAATTTAGGGCACAAAGTTATATTAGTTATATTATACGTACCATATTTATAGGCAAAACAATTTGCTACAAATTATGTCCTAACGAATATTTTGTAAAACGCATAGTTTCTGAGATATCGCAAAATACGTGTTTTCACCCCTTTTTCCAAGATGGCGGCCGGGGTACAAGGGTGGTGACCCCACAAACTTGAGGTTAAGCTTCTTCTATAGACCCCCATACATGTCTCAAAAATAAAATTGCGTGCTCTAAAAAATGCAAAGCTCATGTAACTTTTCAATGGTCTATAGTTATAGATAGGTGTGCTAATGTTAGTCAATGAGAGGTTTATTATTAGGTTCATTTAAGTCTACTTTGTATGTAAACTGTGAAGATGCGAAATGAATTTACAAAGTTACATAACATTCCACATTATTTATCAAAAATAAATAACACTTCAAAAAGGATCAAAATGTTTTATTCCATGCGACATCGTCTTTGAGCGCTCGATCCTTGCTAACGGTGTGCTCGTGTGCGCCGCGCTACGATAAATGCCTAAATTTGAACGATAGCGCAAGGCGTAAAGACTCTTAAGAGCCTCCTATAAAAAGTATTTAATAGAGTTTCTACTTCCATATGTCTTTGGGCCAATGTTCTGCATAAATATATATATATACTCTTTCGGGGGTAGTTGTTAGTTAAACATCAAAAATTTCTGCAATATTTTAATTTCAATTTAAAAATAGTAATTTATAGTTGATTAATATAATTTATATGTATAATTAAAGTTTATACTACAGTACCTGCTGGGCTGTGTTATCTAAACAAATAAACATCAAGTTACTTAAATAAATCACTTATTTGTTTTGCACTACAACACTGAACAAAATGGAGGCCATCAAAGAAACAATTTCACAAATGAACAAAACTTTTCACTTGAAGCTGGCTGAATTTGAGGAAAGGCAGGTTAAACTCTCTTCGCCTTCATCTGCTGATGCTGCTAGTCTTTCAGCAGACTTCTCAAACTTTAAGACTTTTGTGATCAGTGCTCTCCGTACACTCCAGACTCAAGTTGAGATGAATTCAAAGATGATTGACACCTTAGAAATGCATAGCCGTAGAAAGGTGCTTCTTTTGCATGGTGTATCTGAAGAAAAGGCTGACATTTCAGCTGTCATCATTGAGACAGTAGTAAATAAGTTAAAGCTGGTTGGTTTTAAGGCAGAAGATGTGTCCCGTTGCCACAGAATGGGTCGGATGTCAGATACTGGCAGGCCTAGGCCTATATTATTCCAACTGACAAACTATTCAATGCGCATGAAGGTCTGGGCTGCCAAGAAGAATCTCAAGAGTTCGGGCATTACGTTGTCCGAATTTCTCACGAAGCCACGACACGACACATTCATGCTGGCACGGCAGAAGTTTGGTGTTTCCAAGTGCTGGACGCATGAAGGCTCTATCTTTGTGCTGGATGGCGACGGTGTGCGGCATCGAGTATCATGTACAACGGATCTTGAGCAAATCAGCGTGCAGGCCGCCACGAGCTCCGTCGCAGGCTCGAAGGAACCGCCTGTGGCAGTACTTAAGGAACCTTCGGCATCCGCAAGAACAAGACGTGTAGCCAAAAAGTAACGGTACATCATAACATTTCATTGACGAATTGAATCTTGTTATCAACAAAGATTATTCTGCTGTGCACCTACTGTGGGTACTTATGATAGTGGTTTTTTTGTGTAAAACTCCAAACGAAGTACCTATATGAAGGTATCCTTCGTTAATTCTCAAAAAGTTAGCACATACATTTTATTTTGAAACTTTTTTGTCACTGACTGACATTCGCTATTATGTCAATATTATCGTCAACTGTCATTGTCAACTTGTGACCATAAATTTTGTTTAGACTCGAACAGTTTGTACATTTACAGTTCGTCAAGTATTTGGAAGCACTTTGTTATTTTTACGTAAGATGTTATATGTTGTTGTACACTTTTCATATAAAAACCGGCAGGTACGTTGTATGAGTAAGTAGGTACCGCCTACTTGCATATCTTTATATATATTTTATATATAATTTTATTTATTTTATATATATTTGTAATAAATATATTTTATTTAAATTGTTAAATGTTGAACATATTGAGTGACAATGTTGATAATGACAATTATTCATCTTTATCATCGTCCTGCAGTAATGACAGTTTTTTAAGTATCCCTTCTCTTTCTGAAACTTTAGAATCACACTTTTCTGATGTACCTAAAAACCTTAACGTTATTCATATTAATGCGCAGAGCATTCCGGCTCATTTCCCTGATTTGCTGACGTCATTTCAAAATAAGAATGTTCACGCTATTCTAGTCTCCGAATCTTGGCTGAAGCCATCTCTTCCTTCAGTATCATACACCTTACCAGGGTTCAATCTCATTCGCAATGATCGGTCATTTGGCCGCGGTGGTGGTGTAGCTATTTATATCCGTGCCCATATTCCCTTCACTGTAATAAGCACATCAGCTCAACCACCTGCCCCAAATGCTGGCGAACACCTTTTTATTGAAGTTCTTCTCTCCCATTCTAAAGTACTTCTTGGAGTCTACTATAGCAATTCAGATAGCAACAATTACTTCTCGTCCTTTGAAAAGCTCATAACAGACATTATTCCGTCCTATAGTCATACAATAGTTATGGGTGATTTCAACACTTGCCTTTTAAAACATAACAGTCACACTACTTCATTAGAGACCCTAATCAAAGCTAGCAACATGCATATCCTCCCTCTCGGTGCGACTCATCACTTTCCAAATTCAGTCCCTTCACTTTTGGACCTTATTATGGTGTCGTCATTAGAGCTTGTTGCTAAGTATGGTCAGTGTTCGACTCATGATTTTTCCTACCATGATCTGATTTTCTTATCCTACAAGATCCGTCCTCCTAAATCTAGACCTACAATTATTCTGCAACGTAATTTTAGTGGTATGAATCAAGATGCATTTTTGGATGACGCTAAAAAGGTTGATTGGTCTCCAGTTATAGAGTCTGATTCAATTGACGACAAAATTGAAATATTCAATTCTATTATCACCCAACTCTATGACGTTCATGCCCCATTAAGATCTATTAAAATAAAACATACACCTGCGCCCTGGCTTACTGAGGATATACAAATATTAAGACATAAAAAAACAGTTGCGAAATCAAAATATAAGTGTAATCCAACAGATGTGAACAAAACCCGATACACCAAGGTACGGAATCACTGCAATTTGGTGTGTAGAGATGCACAAAGACGCCATATTCATGAGTCTGTTCAAGAAAAGGATCCAGCGAAAGTATGGAAGTTTCTTAGGTCTTTAGGGGTTGGTAAATCTCACCAAGAATCCATTCCCAAAAATCGAGATATAAATTCATTGAACCAATACTTTGTCTCATCGTCTTATATAGACGATTCGTCAAAATATGATACTCTACAATTTCTTTCTAACGTTACAACCCCTGACCTTTCTTCATTCGTCTTTAGTCAATTCACCGCTTGTGATGTTAAGAAAAGCATACTTTCTATATCTTCAAATGCTGTTGGAATTGATGGAATAAGCCGAAATATGCTGGTTCCTATTTTAGACGTTCTTCTTCCAACACTGTGTCATATTTTTAACTTTTCCATATTAAATAGTAAGTTTCCTTCATTATGGAAGAATGCACAAATAATCCCTTTGCCGAAAAAATCTAACCCCAAATCTCATTCAGAATATCGCCCAATTTCAATACTTCCTTTCCTATCGAAAGTACTTGAACGATTAGTTTAATACCAAATTAACAGTTTTCTCACTCACAACGATCTTTTAAACCCCCTGCAGTCTGGCTTTCGTCCAGGACATAGCACACTTACTGCACTCCTCAAAATTACTGACGATATCCGTCTAGGGATGGATAACGGCCAGTTAACTGTTTTGACACTTTTAGATTTTAGTAGTGCGTTTAACACTGTTGACTTTGACATCCTTCTTGCAATTCTTCGCTCAATCAACATATCTCCAACGGTGATTGACTGGTTTCATTCTTACCTGTACGGTCGCCGGCAACGAGTTTGCATTGAAGATCGTTTCTCTTCATGGTGTGACACTTCTGCCGGTGTACTTCAGGGTGGCGTATTATCTCCTCTTCTTTTTTCTATGTTTATAAATTCAATATCTCGAAATATTTCAGCATCCTACCACCTCTATGCAGATGATCTTCAATTATACCGACAAGCAACATTGCTTGACCTATATGAAGCAGTGAAAGCAACTAATGAAGATCTGTCTCTAATAATGGAATGGAGCAAAGCTTACGGCCTGAAAGTTAATCCACTTAAAACTCAAGCCATTTTAGTAGGAAGTTCCCGCTTAGTCTCGAAGGTAGGCTGGGACTCACTACCGCGACTGGTGTTTGATGGAGTGACCGTCCCTTTTAGTAAAACTGTCAAAAACCTGGCTATTACTATTGACCAAAGCTTAACATGGGATCCTCAAATAGCTACCACCAGCCGTAAGTTGTTTGCAGCCGCAGGATCCTTACGGGGACTCCGAAACTTTCTACCAACTACCACTAAAATTGCGCTTGCACAATCTCTTTTACTCCCTATTCTCTATTATGCTGACGTCTGCTACCTTGACCTAACCGAAGAGCAACTGAATAAACTTGAGCGTCTCCAAAATTTTTGTATAAGATTCATATATGGCTTACGCAAATATGATCACGTCTCCGATTTTCGTAATAAGCTCAAGTGGCTCCCTATTCACCGTCGCCGGAATGCTCATATACTATCTCTCCTTTACAGTATTTTGTTCCATCCTTTATCCCCGCGCTACCTCAAGGAACAATTTAAATTTATTCATTCTACTCATTCTCTGTCTTTACGGTCATTAGAAAACTTAACGCTACAACAACCTGCAACTAAAACTACTTTCTACCACTATTCCTTTGCCGCTGAAGCTGTCAGACTGTGGAATCCATTACCGCTAGAAATTAAACGTTCTCCTTCATTGAAATGTTTTAAGGATCAGGTTAGAAACTATTATCTCTTGCTCTAACTTTCTATAATAATGCACACAATGATACAAACATATTTTTTAATTTAATTATGTGTTTAACATATAGCAAATTATATGTATATATATTTTCGATTATATATTTTTAAATTATATATATGTATGTTTATGTCGTATTTATGTATTTATTATAATAATAAAGTATTTAGGCTTAATGTATATTTATATATATGAGTATTGATTTAGTTTTGTTTAGTTAATAATTTGGAAACATCAACTATTTATGCATAGAATTTATTTAGAATATGAGACACCCCAACCAATATTTGGACCATATCCTTTATTGATGGGTTGTCTGGAAGAGATCGCTCTGAGCGATAAGACCGCCCATTGATACACTTGGTTTTATGTTTTAGTGATAAGTTTATTTTTGTTATTATGGTGTTGTTAATAAAGTGTTATCTATCTATCTATCTATATATCCGGCTTAGAACTTAATTAGTTAAGGCGTTAGTGACCCGTAACATAAGGACTGATGGGCAGACAAACAACAGCGTCTTTTGATATGGCTCCGTTAAGCCATTTGGGTACGGAATCGTAAAATCGATGTATTATATTTATTTTATTATAGCTGATAGGCAAGCCTTTGACCACTATCTCACCTGATGGTAAGTGATGATGTGGTCGAAAATGTTGTTCAGGCTAACCTAGAATTACTGGCTCTCAAGGACAGCTGCAGGAACACACCGTTAGGTGCTTGGCGACATATTTTCTACTTGAGGGTGGTAGATAGCCAACTTAGAACTTACTACCACCATGCTTATAACGACTGCCATCCTAAGACAACAACCGGGAGCGACGGCTTAACGTGCCCTCCGAAGCACGGAAGCGTTCAGTAGTAATGTCGCCCATCCAAGTCATGACCGAGGCGGACGTTGCTCTTAACTTTGCTGATCGGTTCAGAACGGCTAAGCAAACTTCACTACGAGGGCTTCATTCACGATTACTAACTGTTAACGATTTTTCGGCACTTTCTGAGTTGGTATGGAATCCTTGGAATGTAAGTCCAACTCACACTCGACTGGTTTTTATATAACGTTAACATAAACTGATATCAAAAGTTATTTTAATTTCCAAAGACAATTGCTGTTCAATTGTTATACTTCCTGAAAGGTTATACGGGAATGTAGGTTTTCATTGAACAAACAGGTCCTGTGAGCATCTGAGGCCTCCCAGTAACTATCTGTTCGATATTTTAATCAAAGCCTTGTATTCACTACGCTCAGATAAATTGAACATTCAGAACATTTATCTGTGTGGTAACATGACAAGGATGCCTTTGAATGTATCACAAACGTTGGCTCCTCAGGTCAAACGTAAACTAGTTTTATATATTTGTTTGTTTGTTTGAACAGTTTCGGCATAATTTTAATCAGCGAGGGATTCTTTCGTACTACAAACCATCGACAAAGAGTGTTTTGGGCGAAACTTTAAATGTAATTTTTTTTTAACAAAAAATGGAACCAGTCAGTACCATGACAGTTCAAAAGTACCTATTATCACAATATTGTGCGCATGGTACTGACTTCGACAAGTTATTTCACACTTTTGGGTGTTAAAGTCGGTTCCATTTTTTGTAAAATTTTTTTTTTCAATCTTTTTAGTGTAACTCAAAAACTGCTTGACCGATTTTGATGAAATTTAAAGTGAGACCAAACGACAAGCATCAGCTTTCAAACAAAAAAAAATATTTCAAAATCGGTTCACCCAGTCAAGAGATCTGAGGAAAGAAATATAAAAAAAAAAAATATAGACGAATTGAGTACCTCCTCCTTTTTTGGAAGACGGTTAAAAAGATTGTTTCGTCGAACGATCTGTCGGCAATGAGTATTTTCGGCGAACTTTTGAATGAAGAAGGGCTTTTTCGTTACACAAACCGTCGTCAAGGAGTACATTCAGCGAATCGTTTGCTAGATGAATGTTTTTTTGTAAAGGTGACAATCGTTTAAGCATGCCTTAGTTAGATGAAGCATATCATTCGGTGAAGGGTAATTCGAAGAACCATATCATGCTCCCGGATTATGATCGTTTTAACCGATAAGCATCAAGTAGATTTATTTTGTTCAATGAACAGTACTTTTGAGTTTTGATAAGAATAAAATATTGTTCATATATTAAGTTAACAAAATACAACGAACTATATACTTACAACACTTCAGCTAGATAAGCCCATTAGGGGTTAAAGTATGAAATTGCCGATTTGTGCTGAAAAAATAGGAATTCGTTTTTTTTTAATTCGAACAATATATTTTAACAGGATACAAGTTAAGTACAACGCGTAAAAACTATTTGACTAAATAACTACACTGCTTTTGCGGTTACAAGATTTTGGCGTTTTGCCATTCTACGAGTAATAAATTAGGTTGAAGCCTCAGTGGTTTCGTAAGGCAAATAGAAAAAATTAGAAATACGGCTGAATTCTCACAATTGGCAACGATTACCAGGAGAAAATAAATTGTTGATTTTACGTATTATGTTTTTATTCTGTTTGAAATATATCCAGCACTAGAAGTGTTGTGCTACTTCTACTACGTTTATTATTTTATTTTATGGTCATCTCATCATAATGTCTCTATTCTATTTTCGATATAGCATGGATTGACTCCCCATTCAGGGTGCTTTGTGCACTTCCCCACGATTTTCCTTTTTCTTTTTATGGTCGACCATAAGATTTTACCTCGCCTGATGGATAGCAAAGATGGAATTAAGAAGCGATGACAATTAATTCAGCAGTCACCTATCCTCCCCCCCTAAGCAATATAAGGTTTAATTTTTTTTTTCCGGCGGTATGCCTTTATTAAATAAATACTACGAACTATATACAACACAACGGCTACTACAATAAAAGCATTTAGACAACCTATGAGTCATAGCAGACTCATAGGCAGTCTAAATGCTCCAGTCCAGTACCAATTGGCAGCGTGCAGGTTCATTTAATTTTGTGTGAACGCTTTTACGTAACGGTTAATTCTTTTTTTCACCATTTTGAAAATATAATGTTATATTTTTTTTGGATTTAATAACATCGGTTTTTATCAATTTTACCTGTAATTCCAGGATTAAGTACGTGACCGTGGTTTATAACCACAAAAACTAAATTTGTCCCATATGTACAATAACTACTAAACAGTAGTAACCGTGGGGTACGAAATAAATTTAATTATCATCTGTTACTGGAACACTTAAGAGGCGACGAAGGTAAAAATACCAGATAGTGGGCATTAGAAGAACTCCCATCTAATACTGCGATCCCCAATTAACCTGCCAAGTGTGTGGATATAATGACAAACCTCCTGATGGGAGAGGAGAATTAATTATGAAGTCTGAATCGAGGGTGTTAGAAAAGGTGTGTTACTGATTTCGTGCGTTTTCCCCTTCGACTACAATCTAATATGAGGATCATAAAATATAATATGTACTAGAATACGGTCCACTCCTCGTTCTGAAGCTATGATCCCAAGACGCCTGCCAAGCGTGGGGATTATTGCGAACCCTCTATTATGAGAGAGGCTGTGTTCAGCAGTGGACAATCCAGCTGATACAGTAATTAAACAACTTTAAACGGTTTAAATTTGTTTAATTAGGTACTGAGTAATTCTATATTAGCGTGAACAACATCTTCGATCACATCATCACTTACCATCAGGTGAAATAGTGGTCAAAGGCTAACCTTTCAGCAATAAAAAAAAAAGATCTAGACCAACAGCTTAACGTGGGCAAGTTTCCGAAGCACGGAAGCGCTCAGTAGTAGTGCCACTATCGGTCACCCATCCAGCTCATGACCGCAGCGGACGTTGCTTAACTTAGTTGATCGGTTAAGCAATTAATAGTTTCAGGCGTTACTTTGCGGAAATCCATATTTAATAATTACAGATATACTTTTAAAAGTATCTTAAGAAACCATTAAAGTACATCTTAATGAAACACTTAAAAAGTATATATATATATATTATGTATATAGTGACAATTCCGCATAATTTTCATGTTATGCCTACGTGACGTCACAAACGCCACACAACCGGAAGAATTTTGTTTTTTTTTTCTGTCGAGAAAATTTAAGTAATCGTGTTTCCAAAGTGTATGACTTTTTTTTTTTTTCTTTTTTTATTGGTGATAGGTAAGCCTTTGACGACAATCTCACGTGATGGTAAGTGATGATGTGGTCGAAGGTGTTAACAGGCTTAACCTAGAATGACTGGCTCTCGAGGGCAGCTGGCGGAACACACCGTTAGGTGCTTGGCGACATATTTTCTACTTGAGGGTGGTAGATAGCCAACTTAGAACTTACTACCACCATGCTTATAACGACTGCCATCCTAAGAGAACAACCGGGACCGACGGCTTAACGGCTTAACGAAGCACGGAAGCGTTCAGTAGTAATGTCGCCCATCCAAGTCATGACCGAGGCGGACGTTGCTTAACTTTGCTGATCGGTTCAGAACGGCTAAGCAAACTTCGCTACGAGGGCTTCATTCACGATTACTAACTGTTAACGACTTTTCGGCACTTTCTGAGTTGGTATGGAATCCTTGGAGTGTAAGTCCAACTCACACTCGACTGGTTTTTATATAACGTTACCATAAACTGATATCAAAAGTTATTTTAATTTCCAAAGACGGTCATTCGCAAAAATGCCCTTCCACCATGCGGTGAAGCTCAAGCCCGCGGCGGGATTCGAAGCATGGACCTGCTGCGCGGCAGTCCGTAGCCAAAGCCACTGAGCTATCACTGCTTCAAAAGGTTTAGGTATAGAATAAATCCTTAAATATAATATATATTAATTACATAACTCAAAATTAAGAAATAAAGATACAGCAAGGGATCAAACGAACCATAATTACGTATCGCTGCCTCGGTGCAGGCTGTAAGCCTGTAAGTAAGCTACGCTACGAGCGCTTCAAAAATCCAATATTACGATTGAAAGATGTGACTGCTAGCAAATATGTTAAGTTTAATTACGAGAATGCACATTATAAACATAAGAGTGAAGTGTTGTCGTTTACAAATTGCTACACAAGCCTTTCATAGACATGTTCGTAACCATTTATATTACGTTTTGTATTATTTAAACGTTTTATTATCTTCAGCGGAGAAGGCAGTGTCTTTTACAATTATCAAAGTTATTTTTCTGCTATCATGATAAATCTTGAACGAGGCCCTCTTGGTGTTAAGCGGTAACCTCTGCGTAACAGATGCAGTTTGGCAAAAATGGTGCACTGTACTGCCCCTATAACTCTTAGAAATAAATTCATAAAGTATCATATGGCTGTAATTTCTCCAACACCAATACCCTTTAAACCGGAACACAGTAATGTGAACATTGGCAACAACCTTGGGGGTCGATATAAATATGGAAGCAGTACTTCCCCGGACCAACTTGCACAAAGAGTAGAGGTGCACAGAATTATATCAGATGAATGATATCAGAGCGGTTGTAGCTATAGACTGCGGTGCCGCAGGGCCATGGCGATCCCCACCCCCGGCTGAGCTAACATCCTCAAGTAGAAAATCTGTCACTAAACACCTATCATTATGTTCCGGCAGCACACTTAATAACTGCATGTTTCAGGGTGACAAGCGCAGTGCAGTTCACTTGTGACGAAATGCATCTGTTATAAGCAGAGGTTACCGCTCGATACCACGAGGGCCTCGTCCTTGTTCCGTCACAAACTAGATATAAGATGTAGTACCATAAGTATTACCAAAATTATGCAGAAAAAGTTTACGTTGTTTGAAATGGATACAGAAATGGAGATAGTAAAACAGATTTTCAATGAACTCCAAACTAAGCACAAGGCCTGTGTCTTGGAGCTCTGGGGGATTTTATCAATACAGCAAAATTAAGTATAAAATATGCCCTTTTTCATTACACTTGCTAATATCTTATAAGAGGTAATATATTACTAAAAGACTTAAAAAGTAGACTAATAGAGTGAGATGTTGTACAAAAAGAAACGTAGGTATGTAATTCAAAAAAAGAAAATTGTATTGTTTCCAATATCGTCATATTATGCAGACTTTTAACATTGTCTGTTGTATCATAGGCCAGAGATTGATTACAAGCTCATAGGAACTGAACGAGAAGCTTTTCAGAGGCCCATATGGAAATGAACGAACGGCCATGGAATAAAATAGATCGTTCAATAGAACGGTCAGTCATCAATCAATCAAAGCAATATTGGTCTGTGAAATTCATATGGGCTTCGAACAAAGGGGAAAATTGTGCGCTAACTGTGGTATATAGAGTCAGTGGAGGTCTATGCTTTTCCTTTGTCATGAGTGATGGTAGGTTTATTGCCCTTTATTGTCAGTTTTCCTTAAGGTTTGTGTCTTCATATCTTTTTTTCCATACAAATGTAGTTTAGTCGTATTTTAATACAAAGTTTTCAAACTCAAAGAAATTTTGCATGCCTCTTCTAAAGCTTCTGTCTAAAATGTTTTACAATATGTCAGTTTTCTAAAAAATCACGAATTCTCATAGTTACTTGGAAAAAAAGTAGTGTGGGAATTTTTTTTTCAGATTTAAAGATAAAATAAATAATAAAATGAAAAACTGGGTAACCAAAAGCATAAATATGAGACCTAAAGACACGCATGCAACAAATCTGAATACTGGGTATGTAAAATGAGATAAAACTACGTTTGAGTGGAAGGAGCTACTATACAGGGTTATTGGTTAAATGCTAACAACCTCTTAGGGTTGACTTTTGCTAGTCCTAACAAACATATTGAGATGAATTTATTTTTGTTCTGATTTTTTTTGATTGAAAATTTTTAGGTTTTTTTTATATTTTAAAGCCTACTCCGGACTCCGAGTCAAGACCGCCAGCCGCAGCAACACTGGACCGCGCCGTGCTCACAGGCACAAGAAACTTTTAACATCAGGTGGTTCTCGTGCTTATTCCTTCAAAAATATATAAAAAAAAATCAAAAAAGAAATACTTAAGAAAAAACTGGCTTTTTTTCAAAACAAAAAAAACATCTCAAAATGTTTGTTAGGACTAGCAGATGTCAACCCAGAAAAAAAGAGATTGTTAGCATTTTTCCAATAACCCTGTAAACACACCGCATATACTTAACTATATACAGCTTCTACAAAAATCCTGTAGGAAACTTAACGGCCACTGCAGGCCTAATACAGGCTATCCGAATTTTCCTGCCCACTACTAAAACGTTCCTATCAAAACTGGTGCTAATATTAAAAATCTCTTGCCCGTAAATCTAATTTCCTACCCAGTTAAACAATATCACCGTCACACCTGGTAGAGGTGTTCAAATAACTGTGTTTTTGATACATGTTTTACGACCACGTAAAATACAACGATTTTACTGCCATCTACCGGAAAAGCCGCGCAATATTATTGATTATTTTGTGTTGGAATTATTTATACTTACTAGCATTCCTGTAAAATAAAAAACACATCTGCACCATCGGGTTTTGACCGTATCAGTGTCTGTCGGGAGCTCATAGACGCAGCAACCCACTCGCCCAGATGATGAGCATCTGATATGCTCGAAACTCGGGTTGACGTATTCGATCCCCAACGTGATTGTTTTTGCCGGTTTAATAGAATCATGGTTTCTCTCTAACATCGAAGTCACTTTACGTCGAGTTTCAAAACGGTGAGTCTGGTATACAATTTAGGCTCTAAATGCAAAGCTCCTTTCCATACATTTCAGTCTGTACAAAAAATTGTGTTCATTAAATACATTACACATATAATATGTGTGAACTCATGAGAATTTCATTTCAAAATTTGCGCTATTGGTCCTGTATAGTTCCAACACTAAACACCTATAATCTCTGCCCAACTTCAGCACCTGTAAACAAACACCGTGTGCAATAAAAACATCGTATAAAGCCGTATCTGCATTATTCAGCACCCCCTACGCCGTAAAACCATGTAACTGATCTGAATAAAACACTGCAACACAATTGGTGTTCAATTATGCACAGGGTAAAGGACGATGGCCGTAATCGAATGTCAACGGAGGTTGAAATCCACTAGGCTGTTTACAGTTTACACTCACATCCGCAGCATTAGATTGAAAACGGACGAAAAAAAACCCATTTTATTAATAACGATTTTGTTGTGATTGGGCATTTTGCGAATGCCCGCATGGCTAGCTACCACCCTCAAGTAGAAAAACTGTCGCACAGCACCTATCGGTGTGTTTCGGCAGCTGTCAACAATTTTCAGTCAGTCAGTAACAATTGTAGGTTAGCTTGTACAACATCTTTAGCCACATCATCACTTACCATCAGGTGAGATAGTAATCAAAGGCTAGCCTATCAACTATAAATAAAAATGTTATAAAACACTCTTGGGTTTAATATGTATGTCTATATATCACATACGAAATTTACTTACATATTAAACCCAAGAGTGTTTTATTACGTTTTTATATATATACTAGCGGCCCGCACCGACTTCGCACGGGTAAATATGACTATAAATTGAGATGTAAGCTATCCTATCTTAATTTGTATCAAATTGCACACGGTGTGCAAATCAAATTTAAAATTGGTTCAGTGGTTTAGGAGTCTATCGCGGATAAACAACGTGAAATTTAATGTATAAAGTTATATATATATTAATTTTGTCAGTCTCAATCCTACAGAGAAAAAAAATGGCCAAGTGCGAGACGGACTCGCGCACGAAGGGTTCTGTACCATTAGCTATACAACATTAGACTTCATATTTTAACCTTTTTAACGTGCGCGAGTCTGACTCGCACTTGGCCAAATTTTTGTATTTGTTGATATAGCAGCAACAGAAATGAATCTTCTTTAAATAAATAAATAAATTCTGTGAAAATTTCAACTGTCTAGCTATCACCGTTCTTGAGATACAGCCTGGTGACAGACGGGCGGACGTACGTACAGCAGTCTCAGTAATAGGGTCCCATTTCTCCTTTTGGGTACGGAACCCTAAAAAGCAAATATTTAACTATCAGCTAGTATTCTGTTATCGATGCCATAAGGTATCAGTTTTCTCGATATTACATATCTGTACTGTATCAGGCGGATTGTCCACTGCTAATCACAGCCTACGACATTAAGGGGATTTCGCCATAATCCCCACGCTTGGCAGGCGTCTTAGGGATCGCAGTTTAAGATATAGTTACACAAAAGGTACTGCAGCCTACCTTCCGGTGTTTTACCTTTGGTCGCCTTTTACGACACCCACAGGACGCAATGAGGGGGCGTCGTTATAGCCCTGCACCCCACGGGCTGAACACAGTATTTCATATAACAGTAAATAAAACAATAGCATCAAATTTTTTATTTAGGTACCTACTCTTTCTCGCAGTGTGGTTTTTAATTTATTTATCAGTGACATTCTCTTTACTACAGACATTTTTACTCATGAAGACACTCGCTTCCATATGTTTTGAGCACAGTTGCAACTTATACTGCCTACCCTAGCAATCATATATTAGTTTATTGTATGTTTATTGTATGTGTGTATCATTACCATTTACACCCACATTAAGACGTATTGTATTTATAAATTATATATTATGTAGGTGTCCAGTACCTACTTATTTATTATTTATAAACTTCTAATTAATGAGTGTAAATGTATGTACGACTTAGATATATAATTTAGGGAGACCTGTATTGCCTATTTGTAATATATTCGTGCCATATAAATATTGTAGTCCTGTTGGTATTCTTTAAAAAAAAAAAAAAAAATATATTGTACAAGCGAATTGCTGCGCTTTTGTACGGCTTGCTCGTACGAAAATCATTTACTGAGGAGGAGTAGGTACACCTTTTTAATTGAAAAGGTGTGAACGGTGATATTACCAATAATGAATGTTTTCAATAAGGCTAAATAGTTTTGGCATGATTTTGACCCCACAATAAATATTACTACTCATAAATACACTACTGTAGGCAACGCGATTAATCTATTAATAGTTTTGTGTTACTATGTACTAAGCAACGTGCGTGACTCGCGATGGGCCATAGCGGGGCAGGACACGAGCGCGGAGGGGATGCGCTCGCGATGACGCGGAGCCGGCCGATGCAAATATCCAAGGCCAGTGGTCCATTACGCAATATAGAGCAAGGTCGTGTCGTTTCGTCCTGCCCTATGCGTTCCCGCGCGACTCGCGGATGGTGCTAATAACTTTGTACTGTGTTTTGTGTACCTAACTAGGTATCTAATGTGATGTGAATATCCATAATCTGTGTTTGAGTGTCTGAGGTAGGTACTAGCTGGAGCAACGCCGAGATCTGCCGCGGTGTGTTTGGACGATGAAAACCACCACCGCCGCCGACCAGGGAGCGTCACGTCTGGAACTCGATCACGATCGAGCCGTGTTAGTAGGGAAACACTGCGTTGTAGAGCTGAATACGTAGCCGAGGTACAACTAGATCAGATTAAAGCGAGCCTATTACCTGCAAAAGTTGGCACTCGAAATAGCGGAGATAGAAGAAGAAAGCGACGAATTATTATGCGAGATGCCAGTTGAACGAACGGGAATAGTTGAAGAGTGGGTTAGATCGAACCCTCAACAGAAAGTTCTTGAAACATCCACCGAAATACCGACGAACAAGCTCCCGATAAAAACGCCTATACCCCGCGCACCCCCTCGGTCCTCACCGACCGAGAATGTAGCCGCGGCTAGAGTGAACGCACCCCCGCCGCCGCCGCCGCCTCCGCCCGCGCGTCCTACAACGGTCACGCACTTCCTAACTACCCCGAAGAACTATGATCTTCCAGCATTTGGCAGAAACCATTTTTGGTTGTTATTTAAAAGTAGTACGAGATAGTAGGTACGAGATGACTTCGTCTACCTACCGATTTAGTGAGTTTGAACATTGCTCGCATACAGGCAGCATTGTATGGTGAAGCGAAATGTGCTGTGGAAGATTTGTTACGGTCAGGATCAGATACCGACAGTATCATTAACGCACTGGAGCTGGAGTTTGGTCACCCGAACTTATTATTGAAGTGCGCAATAAATAAAATAAAAAGTCTTCCCCGTGTATCAAGTAAAAGTCGAAAGTGGCCGGGAATTAGCGAAGTTTTTGAAGCGTTCTTAGCGAAGTTTGCTTAACCATTCTGAATCGATCAGCAAAGTTAAGCAACGTCCGCCGCGGTCATGAGTTGGATGGGTGACCGCTGGTGACATTATTACTGAGCGCTTCCGTGCTTCGGAGGGCACGTTAAGCCGTCGGTCCCGGTTGTTGTCTTAGGATGGCAGTCGTTACAGCATGGTGGTAGGGCACTTTGCGAATGGCCGCCTGGCTAGCTACCACCCTCAAGTTGAAAATCTGTCGCCAAGCACCTAACGGTGTGTTCCGGCAGCTGTCCTTGAGAGCCAGTAATTCTAGGTTAGCCTGAACAACATCTTCGACCACATCATCACTTACCATCAGGTGAGATAGTGGTCAAAGGCTAACCTATCAAGCATAAAAAAAAAAAAAAAAAAAGTTCACGTCAGTAGTCAGGAATAGTTTATCACTTTTGAAAAATATTAAAGCGGACGGCTATATTAATAACCCGCAGATTGTTAACGAACTGTTAAATAAATTAACACCGTTTCAGAGGTCACAGTACGGTGGTTATGTTATGAAGCAGGAAGGTAAACACAGTACCAACTTAAGAGTAGCACCAAACCTCGTCGTACTCGTCGATTTCCTCAGCTACTTATCAAAAGCATCTTCGTATTACGTGCCCATAAATACCGCACTATCGTCGTCGTCGCCTGCAACTTCGCATAACGTTAACACTTCGAACGCCAACATTCGCCGAGTTAACCCTGAAAGTGCTGCGGGGCCCCCAAAGTGGCGCCAATATCCGCCTATGAAGCAGCGTGATCGAGTGCATACGAGTGTTGAAGTGCAATCGTCGACGCAAATATAGTACAATACAATACAATACAAAACTCTTTATTGCAGACCATTATTTTATAGTAGAACAATCTTAAAAATAGAATACTCCTAAACTATGGCAGCAATGGGCGGTCTTATCGCACATATACATATACACTTACATCCAATAATACAGATACATATATATATATATAGCAGCATTCAAAACAATGGTAAAAAATTACTACTTATCAAGTATGTAACACTGCTTACAATATTATGTTTATGATCTGCTAATTATTACTACTGCTTAATATATATATATATATATATATATACTAGTATAATGCAGATCATAAACATGATATTGTAAGCAGTGTTACATACTTGATAAGTAATGATTTTTTACCATTGTTTTGAATGCTGCTAGTGACTTAGCACGCTTAATGTTAAGTGGCAATGCATTCCATAACCGTACAGCCTGCAGTGTAAATGACTTGCTATAATATAGTGTATTATGTGCGCGGTAAGTCATGAGTTACCGGACTGTATTGTGTGTCAATAAAAGTTATAACGAAAAGTGGAACTATATTAAATATAATAAGTTATGTTTCAAGTGTTTGGTACAAGGACATTCGCGTTATAAGTGTGGTGCAAAACGTTGCGATAAATGTCGGGCACCGCATCACTCCTTGCTGCACGATCCGCGCGACTCGCGTGCCCCTGGCAGCGCGGTGGCGACCTCAGGAGCGCCGATGAACGCGCGGGAACATGCATCTTCGTCTTCAGTAATGGACGCTGAGTCAGTGACGAATATTGGTGAGCAATTTTCAAAATCATTATTAAAAATATGGCCTGTGACCGTAATAATTGACAATGTTGAATTAATTAAATAATAATATATAAAATTAACTGTTATGCACTTTTGAACGACGATGCCACAGTGTAATTAGTACATAGTAGTATAAGTTCTTAGTGAAGTGGTATCGCATCCCCATTGAAAATTGTTAGTGCCCGCGGTCATATTACTGACAAGAGTTCGTGTAGGGTAAATACTAAAAAATACACTTCTACGTGGTCCAAATGGCGTATGTCACGCAATTAAGTAACGCACTATAGAAAATCTTAATTTGCCGCCCCAGACTGTATATGCTAGCGTCTTAGCTCAAAATAGGCATCTAAGAGATTTGAACTGCTCCAAGATTTTATGTGTCAAACCCATATTATTGATAGGTCAAGATAACTGGGATCTCATAGTGAAACAAGAAATACGACGGGGTAAATCCGGACAACCAGTCGCATCACATACGAAGTTAGGGTGGGTTGTTCATGGCCCGGTAGGATCTGTTGACAACAGATGGATCTGGACCCAGATGAAATATCTGGGCCTAGTGCTGGACAGCAGGTGGCGCTTCGGCCCGCATTTCAGTGAGCTGTCGACGCGCCTGCTGAAGGTTGCAGGTGCCCTTTCGTGGCTCCTCCCTAATATAGGGGGACCACGAGGACGATGCCGGCACTAGTATGCCGGCATCCTTAAGAGTATGGCCCTTTATGGGGCGCCTATCTGGGCTGACTCTCTCCGAAGGAGGGAGAACGCCACTGCACTCCGCAGGCCTCAAAGGGCCATTGCACTGCGGGTGGCGAGAACCTACCGCTCGGTAGGATTTGGGGCAGCGTGCGCTCTGGCTGGCACCCCTCCTTGGGAGCTCGAGGCGGGAGTGCTCGCCAAAGTGTACGAGTGGACGGCGGGGCGAAAGGTGCTCGGGGAGTGCATCTCCCTGGAAGAGCGGAAGGCCGTCCGGCGTGAGGCGAGGGAAGCTGTCGTCCAGCATTGGACGGAGGACCTCGCCACCGCCGCATTTGGTCGCCGTACGTTGGATGCGCTTGGGCCAGTCCTGCAAGATTGGATAGGGCGGCCCCATGGCTTTCTCTCGTTCCGTCTGGTGCAGGTGTTAACCGGGCATGGGTGCTTCGGCTCATACCTGCACCGGATTGGAAGGGAGGAAGCAGCAGCGTGCCACCATTGTCCCGCGGCGGAAGACACGGCGCAGCACACCCTAGAGGTGTGCCCATCATGATCCGACCTGCGCCTCGGCTTGGTCGCAGTAGTCGGGCCGGATCTCTCGCTTCCCAGTGTGGTCAATGCCATGTTGGGGAGCGAGGGGGCCTGGGCAGCGGTCGCCTCCTTTTGCGAAGAGGTTATTTCTCGAAAGGAGGCGGCAGAGCGCGCAAGGAAGGACGACCCCCCTTGCTGCGCCTCTGCGTAAGCGAAGAAGGGGTGGGAGAAGGCGATTGAATAATCGCCTTCCCCATCCCGGTGGTGAGTAGCGAGAGAAAGGCGCGGGGGTGTCTTCTCTCGCATTGCACATACTCACTACCTCCGTCGGGCGGGAATGGCCACGCATTCCTGGTCATTCCCGAGCCCCTCCCGTAGGGTGGGGCGTGTAGGCCCCGCTGTTAAGCGGGCGGTCGTCGGCGGAGAACTGGACGTAAAGGCTCTGCCAGTCTCCCAGTCCTCCTTCATACAGACGATGCTGGAATGCCACTGGGTCGTTTAGTGGGTATACCGGTCTGATACCGGGGAGTCCCACATAACCCCCCATCCCCCAATGGGTGGGGTATGCGTAAAGAATTTTTCCCAGCGAAAAAAAAAAAAAAAAATATCTGTTTGCAAGTTAGATAGTAAAGTTGTACATCTTATTTCAGAGCTAGATGATTTACATGAATATTAGTACAACTTGTTAGCAATCACCTTTCATTTTTGACACAAGTATGAAACTTGGCACATTCGATCCTTGAGTCATAATTAGCCAATTAAGATCGGTAGCCCTCCGGTACCCCCCCCCCTTTGTCGGCGGAGGGGGGGATGTAAAGTGCCGCTCCGCCCGGCTTCATTCTAAAAATGATAACTGTCCAGGTTTAGCTAATATGTCAAGTTTGGTATCGTTTTCGTATTTATAAATCGATAACGTAGAATTCATTTTTAATATAATAAAAAGCCATTTCATATGTAGTTTCATAATAATTTAACAATATTTAAAGATGAAAAGTACATATTTTTATTTCAGGTTACTGTAAATATTAAACTGGTGATTTTTTATACAAATAAAAAATACGATAACAAAGCTGATTTTATGCAGATTTCAAAAAATATTTTTTTATGTACCTAAACTAACAATACATAGTTTTCAAAAATCTTTCTTTTATTCTAGACAGAATGAATGCCGAAATTTATTTTTATTAATATTTTATGTCAAGTTTGATTGGTACATATGGTTGCCAGACATAAAAATAAAGCTACGTTCAGTGGGAACGAGAGCAAAAATACATAGATATGAGATTTAGCATGAGTAAGAAGAAAACAGGTAGTTTTTAACAGCATGGCGCCGAACAATTTGCGCGGTTAAATTTGTAACCAAACTGCTGCTAGGGATTTGGTAAAAAAATTAACCAAACTGCACTTAGCGGATATGACGAAACTTCATTTGTACGGAAAGCTGCGTGAACTCTACTCTTAAGAAAAACATAGATGACATATGTCGTTTGAAAAACCTTACAGTTTTTACCAGCCCAACTCCTTTTTACTACAGACAATAGACATTCATAAACCATCTAGGAGTTGAATTTTTAAAAGACATTTTTTAAGTTCATTGTGAAACTATACCCCATTAAACAAAGAATAGGTAATTTCAATGGTTTCTAATGTTATGGAGATATCAAGTTTACTAGCAAAAATAGCAAAAATTACCGCCGTATATAGCGTATCCTACTTCTTCGCGAATCGAAGTGCGAGTTAGAAGTTAAAAAAAGTCTTTTAAATATTTAATATATTTGTTTTTCGTCTAGCTCAGGAAATAAGTAATCGTAAAGAATCGACTATTCTTCCAATTTTACTTCCAGTTCAAGCCCTCCTACATTGAACTGACAGCATGGCATGAGCTTATTACTACACGGGTTTCTGAAGTAAACAAGCCCGTATTGCAGATCGCCTGGCGGGCTAAATTACGGCTCCGACAATATAGTCTGAAGTGTTAGCCTTCAGACGACAGATATTCTGTTTATGTTTCCTTTAAAGTCAAAATGAACGGCTACGATACGCCTCCTGAACGGGTTTCTGAGTAAAGCCTGCGGAAAGATACCTGTACCATTGCCAAAGGTTTCTCTTCTCCGGCTTAGCCTGGCTCTCCTCGTAGCACAAAGATGCAAAGACATCTGTTTGTCGCAGTTTGCTTTGGTTACCACATGTAGGGATTAGTAACAGAACGGGAAACGTGTCAAAAGGGATAGCGTCGCAACCGGTATATGTCTGGAATTTGCAATACAAAAGAGCTTTCTATAAACTTTGTGCCCATTATTGAAATTGTACAGGCACGGTACAGGCCAGGTATGTAAATATATTTTACAATCGGTCCGCCCTACATTCACACGCGTTGAATACGCGTGTATAAAAATTAAAATCTTTTTGAAAATATTCTATAGCCTCAAGGGTAATGTAGAGTTCTAGTGGTGAAAGAATTTTTCGACTCGGTCTAGTAGATTTTATATTGATTCGTTATATATAAAAAGAAAAATCTTTCCTCTAAAAATATAACTGTAGATGTATGTGTAGATGTAGATATCATAGAGATATAAATACTATTCTTTTCTGTGGTAGATATAGATATTAAAAAGGGCGATGCCCCGTCCACCCACTGGACTTTCGTGAAAAAGCTTTTCGGCTGTATTAGGAATATATTGAACACGTAATAAAAACATGTATCTGCGCCCATCACATGCCATTGAAGCAGTGATGGCTCAGTGGCATTGGCTATGGACTGCCGCGCAGCAGGTCCATGGTTTGAGTCACACGGGCTTGAGTGGAATGTCATTTTGCGAGTGCCCGCCTAGCTAGCGACCACCTTCAAGTACAAAATCTCAAGCACCTAACGGTGTGTTCCGGCAACTGTCCTTGAGAGCCAGTAATTCTAGGTTAAGCCTGTTAACACCTTTGACGACATCATCACTTACCATCAGGTGAGATTGTGGCCGAAGGCTTAAAAAAACGTATAAGCAATAAAAAAATACACTGGGGCATTGTTAAGTTTCATGTGCCTCGAGTACTACTTTTATACAAAACTATAACGTTTTTTATCATAATCGAAATAAGCGATATAGGAAACGTAAACTACGTAGTATATACTATGCATATAGTGCTTATACGTTTATTATTAATCAGTAGGTACTAATATTATAAATGCGAAAGTAACTCTGTCTGTCTGTTACGCTTTCACGCCAAAACTACAAAACCGATTTGAATGAAATTTGGTATGGAAATAGTTTGAGACTCGGGAAAAAACATAGGATAGTTTTTATCCAACTGCGCAAAAAGAGGTTAATGTTTTTTGCGCGATAACCGACATACGCGCGGAAAGCTAGTGTGCTTATAAAAACGTGCGAGTGCCGCTGAACTTTTTCGTCTCGCCAAGGAAAGAGACTAATACAGAAAGTTGATTGCAAACCTTCATTGACTGAAGAGACACCGAAAAAAGATAAAAACGTGATCCTTTGATAAATTTTTTTTAATCTCCCTACATTAATTCTTGTTTCTTATTAAGTTCAACAAGTTTCTGTCATTCTCAGAAGGTGTAGAGCAATGCATGTATATCCTAATCGGGATTCCGTCTACGACAAAAGCACGTACAGTTGTTACCATAGAGTAGACTGTAGAGATACTACTACTACACTACTACAGTCTGGAAAGACTAAAGGCTGTTCTAGGTGTTTGTACACCACAATATCAATACAAAATATGTGTTTCTTATGTAGCAAGTAGCAACCATGTGATTGAGATCTTCAACTTTTTTCCGATCAAATTCAAATTAATTTATTCAATTTAGGCGTCTACGACGCTCTTATGAAGGTCTATTACAAAATTTAATATTGGAATATTCTACATTGTACTGCCACGTTCAGCAAAAAAATATAGAACCAGTGCGAGAAGAACGGGCAAGAAACTCGGGACCATTATTTTAAACGTCTTCTAACAATGTGTTATATACAATATAATACAATTATTACAATATTTGTTTAAATTACGTAGGTGACAGGCGATAGCTTGGCAGAGTCGGAATTTTCCAAGCGTTTTTATCTTTTAAGTAATCACAAATGGTGTAGTAGGTCGTTTTTAAAGCTCACTTTTTTATATGAATTTATTTGAAACTCACTCACTCTATATATTTGTATATATCGTAATTCTATTTCGCTCATTCTCATGCGAAACAAAGTTGTCCTACGCCTTTTGCCTGACATTTTTGTAACTTTTCGTCCTATCAGAGAAATAAAACAACAGTATATCTCAATATGTCTTACAAATAATAATATCACGTGGTAAGTGAAAATCACATATATAAATAGTAAAGTGAAACAACTGACGCACAAAATCTCAGCTCAAATGACCATGTTCCGGTGGCCGAGTGGTTTAGACACCCGGTGCGAAATCGAGAAATGCGAGTTCGATTCTCACCAAGTACAATAATTTTGTGCTCTAATTAAAACAGCGCTGAAACACAATATGAGAACAATAACAAAAATGTAGGTCCATGAAAAACTTTCCTATTTTACTCAATTTACAAATAATTTATTAGAAATAACACAAAGGCGTTCTGAGCTTGCCAACATGCATTATTTGTCATGCTCTGTGTTGAGCAAAGCATGTGCACACTTCGAGCTACGTCTCCGACACTCCTTCTCTATCAAGAGAACGTGCTGTTGTTACCTGTAATATATCGCTGTGGTATGGAAGCCGGGAGCACACCTCGAGAGCGACTCCTTTGCTTGTTTGTGAAACATGATTCAAGCTCATTAATTACTCATGTCGTGTAAACATTACAACTGTGTAATCTACATTCTTCCAAATATGAACACAATATTAATTTACGTTGTTGTTATTCCTATATGTATTGTAACGCATGTAAATTTTGAAGGGGTTGGTTTAAAATCAGTTTGCCAGTCTTGTTTTACTGCATCAGTTGGATTGTCTGCTGAACACAGCCTCCTGCATTAAATCTGTTTTGTCATTATCCCCACGCTTGACAGACGTCAAGGGGATCGTAGTATAATAAAACAGTACCTCCGAAGGCACTGCTGCCGTTCTGTCCACCTTCCGGAATTTAGGTTTTAGTAGCAAAGAGATGAGGAGACGGGGTGAAAATCTAATCATATCCTACGGACGCTTCTTCTTGTTTAGTCACAAATTATAAAAGGCAAGGTGACTGCAATTTACAAGACTCATTTTCAGACTGAAAAGAAGCTGAAAATTTGTTAAAAAAAAAAATACTGTTGCTGGTACCAGTACCTCACACATGATACACCTTGAGTTTTTAAAGAAATTATTTCTTTTACTCGTCCAAAGCGGCAGACAACAGGATGTAATATTTTTTTTTTAATAATAAAAGTACTCACTTATATCGACAAAGTCTACGGCAACACAAAGTGGAAAACGTAACTGTAAAGAAAATAAAAATTATAACTGCAGAGTACTAACATTTTATCACGGTGTAAAAAGCTAAAGGTATTTCAATAAAATTAAACTTATTTTCCACCTTTTCGCTTTTACGAGTGTTGAAACAGTCCTCATGGTCCGTATTACCGATTCATGGCCCTGGACAATAAAAAGGCTTTATGTGCACAGTCCCTAAAACACTATACATTTTTCAACGAAGCCGGGCTCACACCACACCGAGCATTTGTTACGCGTTAGCGGTAGGTAAAAGAATTGTATTAGTATAGAAGGGCTTAAAGGCTTTAATTCTAGGTAACCCTGAACACCATCTTCGACCAAATCATTACCTACCATCAGGTGAGATAGTGGTCTCAGGCTATCCTATCAGGCATAAAAAAAATAACTCATCGATCAAACATGTTCAAAAGGCTATTATAATATATAGTGTTAGAGACTTATATAAGAAGGTTTTCGCGGAGTTTAGAATAGTTAGTCTTGATGAGTAAGAACCTTCAATATTGCCATAATTTTTTGTACATTATGTATTTAAAACTTAAAATATGAAACAGTAAGAACTAAAAATAACCAAAAACATTTTGTTTAAATCTTACAATTAGTAGAAACAATTTCAGATGTGTTTGATTTTTTAACTGTCTATCAAGTCCGCAACATCAAAAGCGTAACTTATAAACACAGCTATTCAATGAGCTGATAAAAAAAATCATATTTCATTCAAAACTTTTATTTGTGAGGAAGAACAAATGTGTGAAAACGTTTATATTTGCATTTACATAGATTTTATTGGTATGATTTTTTTCCGTTTACGGCAACGCAAAAGTTCACCCCTTCCAAAGACCGTGAGGCACGTTGTTGACGTTGCGTGAGCACAGAAAAAGTATGGATATTTTTTTCGATATATCGGAGAAACATATCGTATTTCGATATATCGTAAAAAATATTTTTCTTGTATTTAGCTAGTCTATAATATTAAATATTTGACAGGTTGATATAAGTAAAAACCGCTAGGGTAAAGAAACAAATCAACTTTATTTTTTAATTCCCAATTTTTTTTTCTCTAGACCTATCATAAAAAAATAGGCTTGCATAAAAAAATCCAATTACTAAAAGAACACATATGATATAGGTTAACATTTACGAGCTATATTCCTAAGTATGTGTACACATTATGATCAGCATAATTAGCAGTATGCACTTATATTATACTGTTAAAAATTAATTGAAAATGATAAAATTAAGTGGTTAAAAATTAATTGAAAATGATAAAATTAAGTGGTTTTAGCAACGTTTACGATCAATTTGCCATAAAAAACAACTTTGCCAACATCCCTATTGAAAATGTAAAGGTTTTGGTCAAATATGTCAAGTGAGCTGTGGTGTTGTATTGGTTGAATAATATCGATGTACATATCGATACTAGGTTATTCGATAATATGGGTGGAATCGATACATTCATATATAGATATTTTTTGTAATATCGATAGGTATATATCGTGCACTCCTACTAACAATTTTACCTAACAGATGAGAAGTCTATACATTACCAATTTTACTGTAGTAAGTAAATTGATTTCACTCGTACTACGAGTAAGTAAAATTAAATTGTCTATGAGACGCCTAAGACCGATGGATTAGGTCTTTCATTTTTTATACATAACACATTACACGTTATAAATTAAATTAATAATAAAATAATATCCCTCAGATTTATCAGAACGTTCTTGCATTTTCTGTTTTGATCATGATAGCATCTAGATTCCCAGCGTACAGTTGTATGTACTTAACACATTTTTAAAAAAACGTTTAAAAGAATGGCCCCGAGTTTCTTGCCCGTTCTTCTCGCAGTGGCTCTATAATTTTTGTTTGCTGAACGTGGCAGTACAATGTAGTATATTTCAATATTAAAATTTGTAATTGACCTTCATAAGAGCGTCGTAGACGCCTAAATTGAATAAATGATTTTGACTTTGACTTTGACTTTGAGTGATAAATTTAATAAGTGGCTATTCTACCCTTTATTGTTTACATGGTTGGTGCACGAGGTGTATTCCGTTCAAAGTGGCTGTTACCCTCACGCTTACTCCTGTTTGTGTATGCTTCTAGTTAATCTTAGAACTGTTGCAACACCTACAGACAGAGACAAAACGACAACTGGGAGTTTAAAAAAACAAATTGTATATAGCGCCACCTAGTATCAAACTTGTTTACTAATATTGGAACAACATTTGTTGTATTTTGGCACTTACTTGTATTACATATTCTTGTAATAATTGTGACATATTGTACAATCATCATTATCATCTCCCGAAGACCTCAAGTGTTGATCATAAGGCTCCTCAGTAGAACACTATAATTAACGGCTATTTTCCCCGTAGACGACGCACGACACCGTTTTATAGAATAATCTTAAGTTTGCATTTCCAGAATTTTCTTGTAATTTATGGCTAAGTATATTTATTACAATTTTAAAACATTACATTTTTACTTGCCCCACTTTTGTAACCTATGATGCCATCTGTCGACAATACTTTGAAGTAATAAATAAAATTGGAGGGTGCTTTTAGGTTCAAGTCTTACGTAGGTTTTTTTTTTTTTTTATTGCTGATAGGTAAGCCTTTGACTACAATCTCACCTGATGGTAAGTGATGATGTGGTCGAAGGTGTTAACAGGCTTAACCTAGAATTAGGTAGCTTAAAATAAGCAGCAGTATCGATCTCCGATAGCCCGCACGCGCAGTGCTAGACTAAATTAAATACGAGTAGATTTCTTTAAACATATCATCGTTTTCGAAGCAGTGTCTCCAAATTTGAGAAATATTTGCACTCTCTAACTCAGTGTAACGAAAAGATTAAAATAAAAAAGTTTAAGTTTAATGTCCTTCATGCCCCTTGTATCGATCGACCGATCGGCTCCCCACGACTATATGGTCAATAGGTCAGTCCCCCTATAACTTCAATACATATTGAAGTTATTAGGGGGTATAAACTCTTCTTTCCTATACCGTACTAAGTGGTACTAAAAATAATAAAGAAAGGTACTTTGATCCAGCTCAAATTGATTATGAAAATTTAAATGAAATTATCGCTGAGGGTACGTATGTATTCTTTGCAAAGTTTTCCTTTAATATTATCAGTTTGAAAAGTACTCGATAGAATATAGGTACTACAAGTTCTTCTTTCTATGCCAATGTTTAAACAAAGAATCAGCGCTAAACAGACTCAAACAAGACGTCTAAACAAGCGCCTCAACCAACCGCACGCTCCGACGAACTCTTAAACTCAAATAACTTTCATCCCAACAAAGTGCCGTGAAGTTCCACGGGGACGGGGCCCAGTCCACCTACGAAATCTCCACTTTACGTTGCTTAAAACAATTTCCTGCTATCAAAGTTCAACGAGTAGTTTTTATTTGTTCGCGTCACGTCGCTCCCAAGAGTTGTTTGCTGTTAGTGACGATATAAGCGAATTTACTAGAGTTTTTCTTGTGCTAAAATGACGCTTACAAATTGCGTGGATATTTTTTTTTTAATGCCTGATAGGTTAGCCTGTGACCACTATCTCATCTGGTAAGTGATTATGTGGTCGAAGATGTTGTTCAGGCTAACCTAGAATTACTGGCTCTCAGGGTCAGCTGCCGGAACAGACCGTTAGGTACTTGGCGGCAGATTTTCTACTTGAGGGTGGTAGCTAGCCAGGCGAACATTCGCAAAATGCCCTACCACCATGCTATAACGACTGCTGTTCTAAGACAACAACCAGGACCGACGGCTTAACGTGCCCTCCGAAGCACGGAAGCGTTCAGTAGTAGTGTTTCAGTTCAGCGGTCACCCATCCCAGTCATGACTGCGGCGGACGTTGCTTTACTTTGCTGATGGGCTAAGCATTCGTTACGAGCGCTTCAAAATGTTGATAGATAAACTGAATTTAGTAATGATTGCTTTTAAAAGTGTCTTGTAATGGTTTTAGTTATCAAAACGGGATTTTTAACGGGATAAGTCAGGCTTCTAGAACTTCACCAACGGGATACCGCGACTTATTACTTACGGATTATTTAATTATGTTTGGTATTCTAGCTGTCTACAACTTTTAAAAGTGACTTGTGTTGAATGTAGATTGGTGTGTCGGGTATTATAAATTTCTAGTTTGAATATTAAGTATTTAAAATATTCAACTCATTCAAACTTTGAGTTGATAGCAAAATGGCGTAATGAACGCCGAGATGTAAAAAATTATCCAAGTCACACATCGGCAAAACAGATATGCGAAATAAATTCATAGTAGTTATTTACCTTTAATGAATTCTTCCCATCTCGTAGAATCTGACTGTCCGAATGACTGAATTTGTTAAAGCCAAAAATGGTTTCGATACTAAACTCACGAATAGTTTATTTTGAAGTCTGAGGGTCCACCATTGAATACAAACACCATGGATGACAAGGTGTTCGTACGTTAGAAATGTTTTTTTTGTAAATTTCAAGGAAAAATCATAAGTAAGCGTTCACATTTTTTAAACTGATAGTTTTTGACCATAATACTTGCATATGGAATATCTTTTACAACTCATTAGACACTACTATGTTTTGAATCTTTATGACAATAGACGTAATTCAGTTATGTACCTAAACTAAACATAAATGTGGTACCTACCTAATATTATACAACAACTTACTTTGTCAGTACTTTTTTTTTGCCGGCGGTATTCCTTTATTAGACAAAATACTACGAGCTCTATACAACACTACGATAAAAGCATTTAGACAACCTATAAGTCATAGCAGACTCATGGGCAGTCCAAATGCTCCAGCCCAGTACCAGTTGGCAGCGTGCCCAATATGCTGGCAGCGTGCCCAATATCCTGGCAGCATTACCCCGTTAGTACTTAAATCCACATTGTTTCATAACAAAATTATGATCCTAAACTGAATTTATTCTGAGCAATCGCGAGTAGTTTTTAACAGATTGCGTCGTCATTGAAATTGGTGCCATCTATCATGACCTATGATTAAACAGAAATATTTTATTTAGGGATTTTGTTCTTATGAATTATAAAAATTAAGATTTTAGCGTGAATATAATATAAATATCAAAAATAAATATCATGAACAAAATAGCAGAATATATTACATTGAAACTTAATTTTAGTTAGTTTGTTGCGAATATTGGAATAACGATCAATCTTTTTGTAAAAGTAGACCTATAATAAAAAATAAATCACAAGATTAGCCACCTCATTAGTAGGCAACATTTTATTTCCAACTAAAAGAAGTTGAAGAGCAAAGCAAGCATGAAAAATGCCCTAATACCAAAAAGCTATACTTGACTACATAACATATAATCAGCCCTTTTAAATTTTTCCTCAATACTGTAAATCAATGCAGCGCAATTTTAGGAGTACTGGTAAAGCGGACGTGCCCTTCCCTCGGGAGTCTGTCTTCGGATCACGTCCTCTCGCGCACACCCCGTGTTTATTGTCGCCGATAGTTAGGTACAGACTCGTGTACTACCTATAGTTAAGTAGATATTGAAAAAATTTAACGGCGTGAAGCCTATGTATACAAATTATAGTAAGTAGATATTTACTGTTTCGTTAAAAATTGGGGTATATGTGCAACAAAGAACATCTTCCGGCTAATGAAAAGATATTGTTTACGGAGAATAGACCCGTCCTTATCATCCAAAACGGGCTACGAGCTGCCGCCCGTAGTGCTAAGCGAGACGTCAACGCGGGCGTCCCGAGCTTTCCTTGAAAAAGAGCACCGAATATGGTTGAAACTATAGTCGGAGCTATCTGACTGATTCACGTCAGTTATCCCGTATTATTTAATAAAACTATGTTATTTATCAAAAAATAATCCTTATGATGACGCCTTTCGATCAGTATTATAAAACTACAGGGTGATTATTTTTCTCGTGTAACGGGTTCGATTGCTGGTTCATCCATGTAATTATTTAAATATCTATGAATGCAGTTTAAATTGTTTTTAAAATTCAAATAATGTCTTCTTTCACTAGAATGTTCCATCTACAATATTCAGGGTACTTTCCCACCATGTGGCATTGACGTGGTACGCCCTGTATATCCTATATAGATTTTGTGACGGTATTAGGATGCTTACTAGCTTGTGATCGCTCTTGAGAGCATGACAAGGATTGGTCCTAAATCCTTTGTGATATAATTTAAAACAACTGTGCTAATAGTGCTTTCAATAGAATCGTAGTTACATCATCATTGAAATACCATATATTCAAACTATGCTTCTGGTTTGCCAGTTCTCCATTAATTTATGTTTAAACATAACATTGAATTAAAATGGGATTTTTATCAACCATAAGCAATATAAGGCTTAGGGCATGTGTTTACAATTTCAGCGAGTTCAAACACGTGGCATTCTAAATGTAACGATACTACATTTTTATGGATAGCTTTAACATGCCCACTTGACTTAAAAGTCCTTATAAGCCGACTGGTACCTAATTAACAAAGGTTCAGAACCGGGCATATGCCGTAACTTATAATTTTATATGTGCACGCTTTTGTACTAACAAAAACTTATTTTTATTGCTGATGGGTAAGCCTTTGACCACAATCACACCTGATGTTAAGTGAAGATGTGGTCAAAGGTGTTACAGGCTGACCCTAGAATTGCTGGCTCTCAAGTACAGCTGCCGGAACACACCGTTAGGTGCTTCGTGACATTTTTTCTACTTGAGGGTCGCTCGCCAGGCAGGCATTCGCAAAATGCCCTTCCACCATGCGATGAAGCTCATGCCCGCGGTGGGATTCGAACTATGGTCCTGCTGCACAGCAGTCCATAGACAATTCCACTGAGCTATCACTGCTTCAAAATATACCCTACTTTATGAATCTTGTAACATACGATAACGTAAACGAAAACATATAACGAAGAAGGGTGAGGTTAGATAATCTTCATGGCGACCAGGCAACTTTGGGATCATAAAGTATTATGGCAATTCTCGGAAGGTACTGCTGTCCTACTTTTGGTATTTGTACCTCTTCCGAATCCCACAAGAAGACATGGGGGCAACATTTTTCCTCTCGTATATTTGTAATTTTGTAATGCAGTCGTGTACGCATAGCATGCGTTTTTGCAAACATAAAAATATTAAAATTTAGGATTGCGTCATCATTAACAAGTTTAAAGCTAATTGAAATATGTAGTACAACGTAAGTTGAACTATAGATGTCGCTCCATCCCAATACGATGGTTAGAGAACGATAGGAAAAAATTGAGTTATGACTCATTGTCATGTTAGCTTAATTGGATAGAGCATACCCCAGCTAAAGGGGTGGATGTACGCGGGTTCGAATCCAGGACATGACTTAAATTTTGCCTGTCGTATATTTGTAATGTAATCGGCAGAGCATGCGTTATTGCAAACATAAAAATATTGAAAAAACAGACATGGAGGGTCACAATTCTATCCTCACAACCCAAGCGGGTGAGATAAGCTTTACATTTGTACCGGATCATAAATACCTAAACAATTTTACCAGATAAATACGAAGGCTAAGAAAACAGTCTGCGCGTAATATAATTTATCCTGGTAAATTCGCAGCTTTCCGTGTTTTCTAAGAAAAAAAATATACATTCCTCTTTCGTAAAAATACAAATATTTCTATTCGTGTAAACGCGAGGATAACCAACTAGCACGTCACATTCGAAAATCCAATTTCCTTGAGATCGTGAGCATTTTCCGATAGACTGTAGAATCAATATTGTTACAACGTGTTGACGCCATGTTATGTATCATGTGGGTGTTTGATAGTGTTGTCCTAGGTAGTTATGTGCGCACCACACGGATTTGGCCGGATATTATAATAGAACTTTTCATAAAGATTGTTTAGGAAAGTACTGCCAACATAAGTATTTCTACCGCCAATTTGGAAGCACTCGTAGGGAAGTTTGCATAGCTGTTCTTAACCGATCTGTAAAGTTAAGCAAACGTCCGCCGCGGTCATGAGTTGGATGGGTGACCACTAGTGACAAGCCGTCGGACCCGGTTGTTTTCTTAGGATGTCGTTAAAGCTTGGTGGTAAGGCATTTTGCGAATGCCCGCCGGCTAGCTACTACCCTTAAGTAGAAAATCTGTCGCCAAGGACCTAACGGTGTGTACGGGAGCTGTCCTAGGGAGCCAGTAATTCTAGTTTAGCCTGAACAACATCTTATATCACACTTCTGTTCTCAAAATTTTACGAGAATTGTTTGAGAAATGCGACTTGTAGAGGACAAAAACCGTACAAATCAAAGCATTTTTGTTTAAGCTAAAGAAGAGTCGCTTCGCTCGCACTTCGTGCTTGCTCGGTCAGTAAAGTTATTGCAGCATTCCTTGCGCATACATGTACTTTTAAATAAACATCTAGCTGATTTTCTCAAATAAAATAGCGTAGGCTCTATTTTGTCCGGCAAGAAAAATATTTGCATGGCAAGTTATCGCTAGCAGGGGCCATCGTTAGCATTCTAGCGTGACTGACGCCAACAAATGAATATGTCTAAATCTATCTTAAAAGATAATAAAGTACATTTCAATTTCGTTCATAGTTGAATTGTGCGTTTTCTTATATTTAACGTCGTATTATGTTACTTAAGTTAATTTTTCATATAAGTAGTCGCAGTTAATGTAATAAGTACCTCACTCCAATTGCAACATCTTGCCAAATATATAACCGGCCAAAATACTAATCAACACATCACAAGCCTTTTTTCACAAGCTGAAGTACGTACCTATATGACTATTTTTTGCGATGATCTCCCGCACTAGTTTTTTATCGGGCATAAAGATAGTACGACATAAAAAGTCATGTTTATTTTATGTAATGTAGTGAAAAAACTTCCAAGTATTCTACGGTTGGCCATGCTTGTGCTTATGGTAAGTATCATATCATGATTTTTTCAAATAGTACACTCCTACAGCCTTCAACATAAACGACCAAACTCCTTTATCGTCTTTAACTCGTATACAAGTTATGAGGATTCATTTATTTACTGATAAACTAACCCTGGACCTCTTTTTTTTTATGCCTGATCCGTTGGCCTTTGACCACTATCTCACTTGATGGTAAGTGATGATGTGGTCGAATATGTTGTTCAGGCTAACCTAGAATTACTGGCCAGTAATCTGCTGGAACGCACCGTTAAGTGCTTGGTGACAGATTTTCAACTTGATGGTGGTAGCTGATAGAGGTAGGTGGTAGGCAGGCATTAGCAAAATGTCCTACCACCGTGCTATAAAGACTATCCTAAGACAACAACAGGGACCGACGCGACGTCTTAACGTGACCTCCGAATCACGGAAGCGCTCAGTAGTAATATCACTAGCGGTCACTCATCCAACTCCTGACCGCGGTGGACGTTGCTTAACTTTGCTGATTGGTTAAGAACAGCTAAGCATACTTCGCTACAAGTGCTTCAAAAAATTCCTCTATCTTACCCGTCGAAGATGTTGTTGAACCTAGAACTAGGCTCTCAAGGACATCTCCAGAAACACAGTAATAGGCGCTTGGCGACAGATTTTGTACTTAGCTGGACAGGCGGGTATTCGCTTATATACCTACCCTACCTCTATGCTATAACAACTGCATCCTAATACAACTACTGGAACTTCCAAACCTTAGAAGGGCTTAGTAGTAACTACCACTTAACGGTCACCCATCCAAGTATTGACAGCATCGGACGTTGTTTATGATTAGTCGAAGTAACGAGTAGTAGAGCACTTTAATTGGTTAAGAAATATTGTGTTACAAATTGAAGCTATAATCAAAAAGAACAAAAAGTTTTTTTCGTTTCCGAACTTTTGCAATGCAGAATTGTAAAAGAGCAAAGCCGGACTCGCTCTTTACCAATATTTTCTTGCAATGATTATTCATTGTAAGAAAATATTGTCTTTAATATGGTAAGCAGCTTTAGTGTGCGCTTAATATGCAACCTCAGTCTGTCTTATATCGACGTGAGCTTTTTGTTTTCATATTTTAGTGTTTAGTTTTGCATACAATTATTAAGATTTTTAGAAATAATTTCTATTATTATCTCGTCAAAAACTTACGTAAGTATATAAAGAAAAACATTTCCTTCAAAAGGTAATATATTAAAATTCAATTCGTTTTTGACATTAATGCTTCAAAACTTTTTGGTGGTCCTCTGATCATGGCGGTAGACACGGGGCAATTTTATTGATTTTAGGTATATTTTCTGTAGTAGTAGTTAGTTGCTGAAAAAAAATGCTAAGGCTAAGATTTGAACATCTGTATGGAATATCGCAGGACGCGTTACCTTATAAAGTGGATATCACGTCTGTAACAATGATGGAAATGTTGGCTTAGTGGCATTGACTATGGACTGCCGCGCAGCAGGACCATTGTTCGTAACATGTCGCGGGCTTGAGCTTCACCGCATGGTGGAAGGGCATTTTGAGAATGCCCGCCTGGCTAGCAACCACCCTCAAGTATAAAATCTGTCGCCAAGCACCTAACGGTGTGTTCCGGCAGCTGTCCTTGAGAACCAGTAATTCTAGGCTTAGCCTGTTAACACCTTCGACCACATCACCACTTACCATCAATAAACGGGAAATTTGAACAGTTTTTTACGCTTGTATGATAAGCTCACAGCTGTACCTAAGGTAAGCTTCTAGGTAGTATATATATATACCTTTAAAACTGTCAAAATATCAAAAATAACATTTCCTCGTTACATAAAAAAAAAAAAAAAAAAAATATTTTGTATTACAAAAACTCTGCTCCAAATCTCAAATTTTACGTGATTAAGTAGAGAGGCAATCTAGCTACATAACTTTCGCAATCGCCATAAAATTTAATATTTAAAAAAACGTTAAAAGAATAATATTCATTATTCACTTTAAACTAGAAAAAAAATTAGATAAAACTAAAATGGATTGTTACGTTTTGGCATTACCCTCAAAGGATAGAAATATAATTTATTACTGACAACAACAGACCCTAAACTAATAAATTAATGTTTGTTTTATTTTCCAAACAATAAAGTGAATTAATTTCAGCTCTATTTTTTAGAATTATAACTCTCAGACGACCTACCTCAATAGGGGTCACCTGGACAAACAGCGGTCTCTGCTTACTTAATAACTTTACGCAAAGCACAAAACAATTAAATTTGAAAAGCTTATTTGTATTTCTTTGACGTACCTTCAGATTCAAGCTTACAAAGTTAGCTTTAAAGCTATTACTGTAGAATGTTGTTCATATGTAAAATTACTTTTGAAGCAGTGATGGCTCAGTGGTAATGGCTATGGAATGCCGCGCAGCAGGTCTATGGTTCGAAGCCGACCGCGGGCTTGAGCTTCACCGCATAGTGGAAGGGCATTTTGCGAATGCCCACCTGGCTAGAGACACCCGTTCCGGCAGCTGTCCTTGAGAGCCAGTAATAGTAGGTTCAGTCTGCTAACACCTTCGACCACATCATCACTTTCCATCAGGTTAGATTGTGGTCAAAGGCTTACCTATCAGCAATTAAAAAAAAACTCTTTTTAACTAGAATTGAAATAAAACATTTCAAAATCAATATGATATTTGAAACAATGAATGCTACGGACTGCCGCACTGTAGGTCCATGAATCGATGCTGACTACTGGCTTGAGCTTCACAGCATGGTAGAAGGACATTTTGCGAAAGCCCGCCTGGCTAGCTACCACCATTTATCAGAGAATCTGTCGCCAAGCACCTATAGTGTGTTCCGACAGCAGTTCTTTATAACCAGTAAGTATTTATGAAATTACAACTAACAACTGTAAGTATGTCTCAAAGTGATGGACGCATTGCGATTCGTCATTTGTGATGACAAACTTTTGTCATGATCAACTTATGTTCATATAATAGATTTAACTTATATGTTTAATGTATGTTTCAGGATCTGGATATGTAAGTTTCAGCATAGGTGACGTCAAAAAGTTATTACTTACAAAAACTTATTTAAAGAATAATTCAATTAATTAAAAAACTAAATCTATAACTGTATATCTAAGGCTTACTCTTAGTTGGCGTGTTGCCAATTGGATATACAGTGTATTTTATCGCTGATAGGCTAGCCTATGATCACAATCTCAGCCCTGATGGAAAGCTATGATATGGTCAAAGATGGCTGAGACTGTAATAGGTACTGGCTCTTAACTAGAGCTGCCAGAACACGTCATTTGGTGCTTGGCTACAGATTTTCTATTAAAGGGTGGTGCTTGCCAGTCAGGCAATAGCATAAATTTTGATCAGTCAAATATACGCACATTTGCAATCTGGTAGGATATCAGCCTCGTAAAACAATACAAGTCCAAACCTCTTTAAAATTATAAGTGAAACCCCCAATAATAGGAACCCATTAACGAGAAAACGATAGCGGCCGCAACTACGACGAAATTACACGTTACTCGATCAACCCTGTTTTACAACCCTAATGGGTAGATGATATTTTTATTTCGCCATTTACTGCAGTGGTTTACTTAATATGTTTCTTATTACTGACCTCAGCTTAAAATAACGTGGACAAAGATCTTTTTAACTAAAGATGGCCCGGCAACTTTAGCGGCGCAAGTATGCTAATCTCAGTGTGGCTCAAATATGTATTTGAGTTATTTAGTAACCTATTTGAGTCGTTTGATGTGTAGCATGAGGCGGAAACTTCATGGTGTCACATTGGATCCGTGGGGACCGGGAATTTATTTTATTTACAGAACTTATCAGAACGTTTGGTCGATGCGATGCGTGATTAATAAGCAATGAAATCTAACAGGGCAATAAGTACTGTCAGCATGCTTGAAATGCTGCCAACTAGAGGAGTAATTCGGACTGACTGTAGGCATGTAATGGCCTTTAGTTTGCCTAAATCTCTTTGTTGTACCATCTGTATTTTCATATATAGTTTTAGTGCTTGGTTTATACCAGTGATAAACATTTATTTAAAATTATTAACAAAATACTACAAACTTTGTACAATACTACAGCTATTACAGTAAAAGCATTAAGACAACCTATAAATCATTGCAGACGCACAGGCAGTCCAATTTTTTTTTTAATAATGGAAGGTACGCTTTTTTTCATTACATTAATTATTTAAATCTCTATTTTATTACCGGTCAAGCCGTTTTTGATTTACACTCCAATTTGAAAAATATTTACATATCTTGATGATATAGTCGTTGACAATGAATGAAAATCTATCCCGTAAGTAGCAAGGGTCACTTGACACAGTGAAATTTTTTTTTCCCAAAAAATAGAACAAACCCAAAAGTGTGAAATAACTTGTCAAAGTCGGTACCATGCTCACAATATTGTGATAATAGGTACTTTTGAACCGATGGTGCCGAGTCATCCGGTCATGGTACCGAGTTAAACTCGTTATTTCACACTTTTGGGTGTGAAATCGGTTCCATTTTTTGGTAATTTTTTTCAAGATAATATGTGCAATATATTTATATAGTATTCTCAAACCAGCAAAATTTTTAAATTTTGAATATTCCGCCACAGTGGTAGATTGCCTGCTTAAAAAAAAAGGTTTGATAAAAAATGAAAATCATCACATTACACTTCCCCACTATGGAGAGTCTATTGAGTATAAGCGAGTTGTATTGATTGGCAGCGCCATCTTCAATTCGTTTCCTTAATATACCAGCTTAACCTACCCATAGAGTAACTTTGTATATACTGAAAATACTACCCATGAGTGACCCTGACAAAAAGTAGTTGGTGGGTGAACGAGGAAAACTAAACAAAACAATATTATTATATTATGTTCTATGACAAAACTAAAGTCGTAGAACATATACTTAATATCTAGATACAGATAGTGACAAACTACGTGCAATGTCATGCGTAATTAGATATTTGACACTGCAACTATGGTCAGGCTTGACTTTTTTTTTATGCCTGATAGGTTAGCCTTTGACCACTATCTCGCCTGATGGTAATTGATGGTGTGGTCGAAGATGTTGTTCAGGCTAACCTAGAATTACTGGCTCTCAAGGACAGCTGCCGGAACTCATCGTTAGGTGCTTGGTGACAGATTTTTAACTGGAGGGTGGTAGCTAGCCAGGCGGGCATTCGCAAAGTGCCCTACCACCATGCTGTAACGACTGCCATCCTAAGACAACAACCGGGACCGACGGCTTAACGTGCCCTCCGAAGCACGGAAGCAGTCATCTCGTGGGCGACATCAACGTCTCGTCATTTCATAAATAAAATATAAACATCATTAACCAATACGTAAATTGGCACTCAGTAATCCTCGATGAATGTTTTCCTTTCATAGCATTGATCGGTATTCAGGTATTCCTCGAAAAATATATGTCTCGAATAAAGTTGGATTTTCAGTTTTGGCAGTTTGTTATTTGCACGCGGTTGACCTCGCTCGACGGTGGATTATCGACTTGTCACACGGATGAGCATATAAAAACGCTGCGGTTCTGCATTTTTTTGGCTATTGTAAAATTTTATCTATTTCAAACTTGATGGCGCAGTTTTTGTACGCTAGAACTTTGAGTGGTGTAATCATTGTTTTGCCTGATAGCATACAAAAACTTTTTGATATTTTCAGCAAACCTCTGTTTTTATTTTGGATATACAACAAAAGAGAGACTTTTTATTCTGGTCTAAAATAGGTTTAGAAATTAAGAAATTGGTTTCTTCGAGTACTATATATGATAAATTAGTGCAAGGATTTACTATCAGTGTTGGCAAATAGCACAATGACAAAAATGTTACTAATAATGTTCTCAATCATTACGATTTATAAGTTTATCACCACTTTTTAACAAGATATATTTTGAATCGCTTGTAGTGAAGTTTACTTAGATGTTCTTAACCGATCAGCCAAGTTAAGCAATATATCTGCCATTAAAAATGTATCTCCCGCTGTCATAAGTTGGATTGAAGACCGCTAGTGACATTACTTACTACTGAGCGCCGTCGGTCCCGGTTGTTCTCCTGGATTGACGGAGGATGGCAATCGTTACAACAAGGTGGTAGGGCAATTTGCGAATGTCCGCCAGGCTAGCTACCACCTTCTAGTAGGATATCTATCTAAGCACCTAACGGTGTTTTCCTGTCCTTCCTATTGCATCTGTCCTTGAGAGCCAGTAATTCTACGTTAGCCTGAACTTCATTTTCGATTGCATCATCACTTACCATCAGGTGAGATAGTGGTCAAAGGCTAACATATCAGGTATAAAAATAGATGTCAATTTGAACTGGTTCTGACTGACAATTCTGTAGCATCAAGAAGATTATAGCCATCTGCACCCCAAATTTATTCAAACATTTTTAAGCTGATTTTTATAAAAAATTTTGAAGCAGATGTCGTGAAGAGAATATTCACTCACACACAAAAACTTTTAAAAGTATAATTGGCTGTTATACGTTCAAAATAAGACAGGATATTTTTGAACTTCTTTCTTACAGGGCGATTTAACAAATTGTATATTATATGTTCTTTAAGTAAGACAGTGGGAGAACAACAAAATCAAGTGCGTGAGACTCCTAACATCATCGTATTATTCCCTTAAGCGATGTACGGATAATAATATCATTACTTGTGTGCGTGAGGATTTCCCCCAAAAAAGGACATTAGTGGAAGCGCTGAGGTGCCTCGTTAAACAAGTATCTACCTTAGAAATTATTCTTTTGTTGATGCAAACGCCTACATTATCTTGACGTTTAAAAAAAATCGTTTAGCTTCACTCCATCAAGTAAGAATAAGCATTATCAGCATCGGGTTTCCAATAAACATTCAAAACAAATACAATTGAATTCCACCACTGAGAAGTGCCAAATATGCAATTTTGTTTACGTTTTTTTTATGAAAGTGTAAACTGCGAAATGGCGGAACCCTTCCGCAGTCTTGGTTTTCCACTATAGTAGGTGAAAGGGGAAACCCTTTCATTATACACTGTCTAGAGTGCGAACAAAATAAACTGCTTTATCGATAATCACAAATGACCCAACAGTCCAAGCACAACATTCATCATTAAAATTACCTCTCCTTACTTACGAAATGACAGATGCATGGATAGTTGCTTATACATTTAAGATTGCTTTAAAACGCTTTCAATAGCTGAAATTCGGTAACTATTGGACTGCTTAGGCGTGAAAGAGAGTGCATTGGTGAAATCTCGATTAGTTTGGCTAAAAGCGGAAAGAAATTTTATTTATACACAAAACTAATACTTTCAACGAACATTTTTCGTTTCTTGACCCTTTTGATAAGATTTTCTATTTTATTGTTATATATTCACACAAATTTATACATAAATATTTAAGACATTTATGTAACGAGTGTAATTAAGAGTCAACTATGCAATTTTATTACATCGAGAAAATTTTAAGTATACGTGTTTCAGACTTTTTTTGGCTTTAGACAATATGATCAAGAATAACATATAATTTCCTTACTGCTACAAACTAAATATATTATGCTAAAATTCTGCAGTTGTCAGCGTCATAAGCAATCCGTTAGGAATAATAATATTTTTTTTGCTGCAACTCCAGCCTCTGAACCGAAGCCATAATTACAATCAATAAAATGATAATATACAAATTACATAAACATCCTGCTGATCTTCCAAGCTTCAATAGCGTTTCTTATTCATTCGCATTCAGACGGTATGGCAAATGTTAAAATAAAAACTTCATAAAATAATATTGGTTGGTAGTAAAACTGCCATTCAAACAGTTTTCGCGACGAATGTGCTGGTATTCTGTACATTTTTCATGCAATAACGTCTGTGGATCGTGAACCGCGCGTCGTTCATTTTTATTGGCCTATGGATCAAATAGAAGCATTTGAAACGTGTTATTATGTTTGGAGAATGTATGGTGAATTTTACCTTTTTTTGTAGTCTTTTGGATACACCTGTATCTTATAAGGTAATTTAGAGACAGTTGAACCGATATTATGTTCCTATTCTCGGCCTTTAAAACATAACTTTTTTTTGTATTCCTTATAGCCTTTGGCTACCTGATGGTAAGTGATGATGTGGTTTAAAATGTTGTTCAGACTAACCTAGAATTACTGACCTAAAAATTTGCACGTGTGCTTGCAGACTAAATACATTGTATCTTAACCATTAATATAAGATCTTATATGACATGTATTATAGCAAATAAATTATTTGATTTGATTTCATCTTTTTTTTATGCTTGATAGGTTAGCCTTTGACCACTAGCTCACCTGATGGTAAGTGATGATGTGGTCGAAGACTTTGTTCAGGCTAACCTAGAATTACCGGCTCTCAAGGACATCTGCCGGAACACACCGGCAGGTGTTTGGAGACAGATTTTCTACTTGAAGGTGGTAGCTACCCAGGCGGGCATTCGCAAAATACCCTACAACCATGCTGTAATAATTGCCATCCTAAGACAACAACCGGGACCGACGGCTTATCGTGCCCTCCGAAGCACGGAAGCGCTCAGTAGTAATGCCACTAGCGGTCGCCCATCCAAGTTATGACCGCGGCGGACTTTGATTAACTTTGCGAACGGCTAACCAAACTTCGCTACGAATTCTTCTTATTATGTTGTGTTGCAACAATAACAACAGTGTGTTGGATGTCGTGAGGGAAACGGGAACAAACAACAAAGGGAAATGCTTTAAGCTTGTAAAACACTAGAACTAAAACTTGAACAACTTAATATGACTCGATGTGACGGTCGCCATTGTAATTGAAGCCTTCATCAGGATCTTGAAGGTTTCCCATGCGATGGGCCATAATAACTTACAACTTTTCACAAAAAAACGTGTGTTGTTCTGTGTGTTATTTGGCAGTTTTTGTGTTTCTAGAAAAGTTGTATATATTAGTATACCGACAACGAGAGACGATAGTAGGAAGACTATGAAAATTTGTGGAAGTTGTGACTGGAGGACATGAATTCTTGATGTAAATATGTGGCTGTCTTGTGAAACCTGATAACAGTGCAGATTAGTGATTGCGATGTAACAGTGATTATGATTACGTGACTGTATATTATTATAATAGAATGTATATTTTAATTACTACTTTGAACTAGACAATCAGAAAACAGCCAGATATACTCTTACTTATGAATTGTGACGTTTGCTTAAATAATTCTTAAGTAGGTACGGAATGTGCGTGTGTCTTGACTAAAGATTATTACTTATATACCAAATGGGTATGGAAGGCAGTCTTGATTACGCCAGGGGTAAGACCTCCTTGCAACGTATACTATCCTGGTATACTCTTGCTGACCAAGTACAAATTACCATTAATTGTCCTAGAAACGGTGTCAAATGTATACCGTCCAGCTTTTCTCGAATGCCTATAAAATAACGTAGCAGTAGATGACAGATGTGACAGATTTCAATATCCTTTTGAACAGAGTTTTGAATATTCACTTCGAGCAAAGTAATAAAAAATATGAAATAATTAATTACAAGCACAAGAGTCTTTTAAGATCAGGTGGTCCTCCTACTTAATCAGTCAAAAAAAAACATCTTAAAATGTTTCTTAGAACTCAACCCTAAGAGGTTGTTAGCATTTTACCAACAACCCTGATATACAGCTGAATAAATAGACGACTCATTTAAGTCTACCCTCTTCATTAAATATTGTTGGGAAAAATATGTAGGTATACAAGTTAGAAAGTTATTAGTTCGCATACTGTCATTTATGTATATGTATGCTAATGCCATTAAACGTACAAATAAGATCTTTGCAATATATAAACATATACAAATCTGTTGGACCAGTGACACCAACAAAGGAATTTCCGATGTGATTTCCTGAAAAAGACTTCTAGACCGTCCTCATGCGGATAAGTTAAATTGAAAAAGCGATCATCTTCCTGTCTCAGAGGTAGAAAATAAGAAATTCTTGGAATAGAGATTTTATTTATTGAAAAATTACAAAGAATGACCGTTTTACTTCGTAAATAGCAATTTACTTACAATATTAAAAAGAAATGGTTAAATTACGCCTGGAATTCGAAACGTTGGAACTCGCGAGTTCAAATTTTGAGTTGTAATTATTTAGTTATCTTAATTGTTGAAAGAATAACAATGTTGGAAGATTTTTTTAGAACGTAAAACGTTTGTTTTGATATACAGTCGCCTGTATCTTTGACAAAAAAGTTGATTGTATTGTTGGTAAGATGTATTTATTTGTCATCCAAAACGGAACAATAGATTATAAATTGATTATTTATTTATTATATATATTATTATGTTTACCGCCAAGCAGTGATGCGAGCATTACTGTGTTCTGGCTTGAAGGTTATTGGTGCCGCTAATATTATGGATACATGAGAATTAAAAACCTTGTGCCTTAGAGTGAGTATTGCAGTTCATCACTTTTTATTTTATTTTATTGCCGATGGTCTAGTATTTGACCACTATCTCATGTGATGGTAAGTGACGATGTGGTCGAAGATGTTGTTCAGGCTAGCCTATAATTACTGGCTTTCAAGGATAGCTGCCGGAACATACCGTTAGGTGCTTGGCGACAGATTTGAGGGTTCTACTTGAAGGTGGTAGCTAGCCAGGTGGGCATTCGCAAAATGCCCTACCACCATGCACTTGTAACGAATTGCATCTATTGTAGGCAGAGACTATCATTAAACACCTGGTGGGCCTCTTAGTTGTTCTGTTAATATCCAACTTAACATTTGAGTTCAAAAAAACTAACCGGATGTAATCAATCCATCTCTATTCTCCTCACTATCCCCTAAACACAAACTGATGCTTGTAATCACAATTGTGCGTCACCATCACAAGTTTATTTGATTGAAGGTCATCAAACGAAGCCGCCAGAGGCTCGTTTGTCAATAGACAGTCCTAAACAAAGGGCGGATCTTAAACTAACAAGGATTGTACACTCGTGTAGTGCTCTTATACAAATATAGATTATTGGACTTATGAGAACTGATAACGTATCGCAGGTGTTCTAATATCTATAAATATGAAAGCACGCGAGCACTTATTAAATGTTCGACCGTCATGCTATGAAGCTTAAAGAGTAATTTTGAAGAGCTCGTAGCGAAGTTTGCTTAGCCATTCTGAACCGATCAGCAAAGTTAAGCAACGTCCGCCTCGGTCATGAGTTGGATGGGGGACCGCTGGGGACATTACTACTGAGCGCTTCCGTGTTTCGGAGGGCACGTTAAGCCGTGGGTTCCGGTTGTTGTCTTAGGATGCAGTCGTTAGGGGGACCCCCCACAGTGCTTACGTCCTCGTCGTGTCCCCTGGAAACGACCCAGTTCTGACCACCGTAACGGAGTGGCAGACTGGGCTCGGCTAAAGTGCACTGTGCATCGTAGAACTCATAGCGGTTTCTCTACGATACTGGCGGAGGCAAAGATGCCTAAACCAGCGCGAGACGCCTCCGGGCGTTTCCTAAAAGGCCCTTCTCAGGGCCAACCAAAAGGCCCTTCTCAGGGCCATGCCGATGAGTCTGCATCGGCGTCGGATGCGAGCCACGCACCATCCGCGGCTAGCGTGTTTGTTCGGCCGGACGAGTTTTCGGACTCCGACGTAGAGTCCGTCACGTTTGAGTCGGATGCTTCAGCGGCGACAGCGGAAGGTCGCCAGCAAGCTAAGAAGCGGGCCTTCTTGAAAGGCGGGTCTTGCTCCTCAGACTCCGCAACGAGTAAGCCCAAGAAAGCTAAGGGCAGAAAGCCTTCCAAAGTTGTAGCGGACACCCACGATGTGGGTCTAGCAGACGCTCAACGCCAGCTGAGCCTGACTCGGCGGGTGCAACTCCAGCAGGACCTCGAAGAAAAGGTTGCCGCAAAGGAGCAGCAGGCGCGCACGGCGCGGGCCAAGACCGGGTACGGTGCGTCCATCGTACTCTACACAGACCACTCCCTAGTCGAGTTAGAGCGCATAGCGCAGGAGGACGAGGAGGAGATTATTGAGGTCGCCTCTAAATCCTCCAACCTAAAAGGGACTTTTCAAAAGTCCCTTAAGTGTAGGGCCGCTAGTATGCGCGGCATAATTCGCGAGCTGGTGCAACGCACCACCAATGAAGAAACGTGGCAACTGCAGGCGAAGGTCGACCGCCTGCAGTCGGAGGTCAACGAGCTGCACAAAAAGCTGGCTGAAGCCACGGCCCGGCCTATTCAGACCGACCCGATACCAGCGGCTGAGGGCCCCACTTCCTCCAACCTTGAGGATATCATCCGCAAGGTTGTCATGGAGGAAAGGGCCTTCACGAGAGCCTGCTTCGCTGGGATCGAAGACAGGCTCCTTCCAGAGACTAGGAGTCGACCGCCACTCGCGGCGGACAAGAGGTCAAACAAGCCGGGGCCGTCCTCCCAAAAAGAGGACACGAGGCCAAACATGCCGGGGCCATCCTCCCGAACTGAGGACGCATTTCTACCCTCCTCCACCCCGTCCAACCAACCTTGGAAGGGGAAAGGGAAAAGTCGGCCCCGAAGCCCCCTTCCGCTGCTCCTGTAGCGAAAGGGGCCCCCGCCGGTGTGGGGAAACCTAAGTCCCTGGTTCCCCCTAAATCCGCGGCCGTTGTGGTGACGCTCACCGTGGAAGCTGCGGAGCGGGGCGAGACCTATGAGTCCGTCCTAAAGCGGGCCCGTGCCAGCGCCAACCCAACCCAACTGGGGATCGGAGCAGTCACGTGCCGTCGGACCCAAGCCGGGGCTCGAATTTTCGAGTTTCCGGGCGCTCAGGGCGGTGCAAACGCGGACCTCTTTGCCTCCAAACTGAAGGAGGTCATCGCGGACGCTGCTAAGGTGGTCAGGCCCGTTAAGTCAGTGACCTTGGAGGTGACCAATCTGGACGATTCGGTCACCAAAGAGGAGGTGGTGGCGATGGTTGCAGCAATAGGGGGCTGCGACGTCGCAGCGGTCCAGGGCAGGGGCATCCGACCTGGCCGGGGCGGTATGGGCACCATACGCCTCGAGTGCCCAGTCACAGCGGCCAAAGCCATCCTCGCCAAAGGACGGCTTACAGTAGGCTTTAGCTCCTGCGGAGTCCGAGCACTTGAAGATCAGCCTCTGCGCTGCTTCAAGTGCTTCGGAATCGGGCATACCCGGGCCCTCTGCCCATCCGAGGTAGACAGGGCGGACAGCTGTTACCGCTGCGGCAAAGCAGGGCATAAATCCGCCTCCTGCACAGCCACCACGCCGCGCTGCGCAGTGTGTGCCGCAAGCGGCCGCCCAGCGGACCATGTCATGAAGGGGAGGAATTGCAATCCTCCCCCCAAGAAGGGCAAAGTGCAGGTGCCGACCCAGCCTGCCTTGGCTACCGCCGTCCCTGAAACGGGAACTCCGGCGACTGTTGAGGGGGGTGCGATGTCCGATTGATGGATAGGGCCGAGCATCGCATCCTCCAGGCGAACATCAACCACTGCAAAGCAGCCCAGGACCTGCTGATGCAGTCCATGGCTGAGTGGTTGGTGGACGTGGCGGTGGTTGCCAAGCCATACTCGATCCCTAGCCGTTCGCTGGGTGATCGGGATGGCTTGGTAGCAGTGGTTTCGCGGTCTTCCACAGACTCCCCTGCCCTCTCGCTCTTAGAGAGGGGACCAGGATATGTGGCCGCCGCGTGGGGAGATATAGCTTTGGTAGGCGTATATTTCTCCCCAAACCGAATTATCTCGAAATCCTCACCGCTGTTGTCGGTAGGGCGGCGCCGCGTCAGGTCACCGTTTTAGGTGACCTTAACGCCAAGTCGGTGGTTTGGGGTAACCCGGCCACCCGTTGTAACGTCCGGGGTCGTGCTGTGGAGTACTGGGCGGCTTCGACCGGTGTATCCCTTCTCAACAGAGGGACGGTCCAAACGTGTGTGCGGCAACGGGGAGGGTCAGTGGTCAACGTTTCGTTTGCCACTCCCGTGCTAGCCGCCCGCGTTATGAACTGGCGGGTGGAGATGGTGGAGACCTTATCGGACCACCGATATGTGCGGTTCGAAATCTCCACCCAGAGCCCCCGGAGAACGGTCCCCTCGGGCCGTTCTCCCTTTCCACGGTGGGCTCTCACCCGCCTGGACCGTGAGTCGGCAATGGAGGCAGCGTTTATGCGGGACTGGCTCGCGCCCCCTTTTGAATGCCTGGACGTGGACTCCGCAGCGGTCGAGCTCAGGAGGTCCCTGACCGAGGTTTGCAACGCCAGCATGCCTCGGTCTCGCCGCCCGCCTCCCCGTCGCGCCGTTTATTGGTGGTCGGAGGAGTTAGCGGGACTACGGGCTGCCTGCGTGGCAGCAAGGAGGGCTTTCACGCGGAGTCGGTGGCGCAGCCATCGAGACGAGGCCAACGAGGACCTGCTATACGCTTCTTACGTAGAGGCGAGGAGGGTCCTCAAGTCGGCGATGGGCGCTGCCGATGACTCGGCCAGAGCCGAAATGCTGGAGGGTCTCAACAGGGACCCGTATGGGAGACCGTATAAGGCGGCGCGGAACAAACTGCGCCCCTTTGGTCCCCCGCTAACTGAGACCCTCGAGCCGTCGCTACTGGATGGGGTGGTTCGGACCCTGTTTCCAAACGGGTCCAACTTCACCCCACCAGTAATGGACCCCCCGCGGGGGGCGGCACCATTGGAAGGGGAGGAGGAGGAGGAGGCTCTTTCAGTGTCAGTGGCGGAATTTGAAGGAGAGGTTTTCCGTCTCCGCGCGAAGAGGACTGCCCCTGGACCGGACGGCGTCCCCGCGAGGGTGGTCGCTATCGCCACCCTCCAAATGGAAGAGAGGTTTCGGGACCTATTCAGCGCGTGTTTCACGGCTGGTAGGTTCCCAAAACCGTGGAAGGAAGGGCAGTTGTGCCTACTCCGAAAGGAGGGACGCCCGGTGGACTCCCCCTCGGCATACCGGCCCATCGTTCTGCTCGATGAGGTCGGTAAAATGTTCGAGGGGATCATCGCCAATAGGCTGAAAGGCCACCTGCGGAGGGTCGGGCCGGACTTGTCGGACGCCCAATTCGGATTTCGAAGGGGGCGTTCGACTGTGGACGCGTTGGACCGACTCAAGGGCCAGATGCGGGAGGCTACGGAGGCAGGGGACGGAGTTTTGGCTGTGTCATTCGATATAGCCAACGCTTTCAACTCCGTCCCCCACTCGACAATCTTGGAGGCGCTCCGCTACCACGGAGTGCCTCGGTATCTGCAGTGTCTCCTGGCCGACTACCTGGGGGACCGTGCTGTCCTCCTCGTAGATCGCGCAGGCCAGCTCCGCCGATACAGTGCGGGATCCGGTGTTCCACAGGGGTCTGTCCTGGGACCACTCCTGTGGAACATCGGATTCGACTGGCTCCTGCGGGGAAGTCTCCTCTGTGGCATGAGTGTCATCTGCTATGCAGATGACACTCTTCTCACCGCCCGGGGAGGAGACTTCAGAGAGGTGGCGAGTCTGGCTTCGGCTGGCGGATCCCTAGTCGCGGGAAGGATCCGCCGACTAGGTCTGAAGGTGGCGCTTCAAAAGACCGAGGCCGTATTCTTCCACGGACCTCGGCGGCGCATTCCGCCTGACGCCCACATTGTCGTGGAGGGTGTCAGGATCGAGGTGAAGGCCCAAATGAAATATCTGGGCCTAGTCCTCGACAGCAGGTGGCGCTTCGGCCCGCACTTCAGCGGGCTGTCGGCGCGCCTGCTTAAGGTCGCGGGCGCCCTCTCGTGGCTCCTTCCAAATGTGGGGGGGCCAAGGGAACGATGCCGGCACTTGTATGCCGGCATTTTGAAGAGCATGGCCCTATACGGGGCCCCGATCTGGGCGGACTCCCTCCAAAGGAGGGAGAACGCTACTTCACTTCGCAGGCCCCAAAGGGCCATTGCACTGCGGGTGGCGCGGGCCTACCGATCGGTGGGATTTGCGGCGGCGTGCGCTCTGGCTGGCACCCCTCCTTGGGAGCTCGAGGCGGGAGTGCTCGCCAGAGTGTACGAGTGGACGGCGGGGCGCAAAGCCCGCGGGGAAAACCCCACCCTGGAGGAGCGAGAGGCCGTCCGGCGTGAGGCGAGGGAAGCCGTCGTCCATCATTGGACGGAGGACCTCGCCGCCGCCACTTTTGGCCGCCGTACGCTGGATGCGCTTGGGCCAGTCCTGCAAGATTGGTTAGGGCGGCCCCATGGCTTCCTCTCGTTCCGTCTGGTGCAGGTGTTAACCGGGCACGGGTGCTTCGGCTCATACCTGCACCGGATCGGAAGGGAGGAAGCAGCAGCGTGCCACCATTGTCCCGCGGCGGAGGACACGGCGCAGCACACCCTAGAGGTGTGCCCATCATGGTCCAATCTGCGCCTCAGCTTGGTCGCAGTAGTCGGGCCGGACCTCTCGCTTCCCAGTGTGGTCGATGCCATGTTGGGGAGCGAGGGGGCCTGGGCAGCGGTCGCCTCCTTTTGCGAAGAGGTTATTTCTCAAAAGGAGGCGGCAGAGCGCACAAGGGAGGAGGACCCCCTTGCTGCGCCACTGCGTAGGCGAAGAAGGGGTGGGAGAAGGCGATTGAATAATCACCTTCCCCCTCCCGGTGGTGAGTAGCGAGAGAAAGGCGCGGGGGCGTCTCCTCTCGCATTGCACATACTCACCACCTCCGTCGGGCGGGAATGGCCACGCATTCCTGGTCATTCCCGAGCCCCTCCCACAGGGAGGGGCGTGTAGGCCCCGCTGTAAAGCGGGCGGTCGTCGGCGGAGGACTGGACGTAAAGGCTCCGCCAGTCTCCCAGTCCTCCTCCATACAGACGATGCTGGAATGCCGCTGGGTCGTTTAGTGGGTATACCTGTCTTCTACAGGGGAGTCCCACATAACCCCCCCATCCCCCAATGGGGGGGTATGCGTAACGCATTTTTCCCAGCGAAAAATAAAAAAAAAAAAAAAAAAAGGATGCAGTCGTTATAGCATGGTGGTAGGGCATTTTGCGAATGCCCGCCTGGCTAGCTACCACCCTCAAGTTGAAAATCTGTCGCCAAGCACCTAACGGTGTGTTCCGGCAGCAGTCTTTGAGAGCCAGTACATCTAGGTTAGCCTGAATAATATCTTCGACCACATCATTGCTTACTAACAGGTGAGATAGTGGTCATAGGCTAACCTATCAAACCAAATCAAATCCAATAATTTATTTGCTAAAATACATGTCACATAAGATCTTTTATTTATGGTTCAAATACAATGTATTTAGTCTGCAAGCAGACGTGCACATTTTTATGTAGGTATGAATTCATACAATACTACATTTTACAAAAGTCTTTAAATTCTTTACACTTTATAAACAGTTTATAAGAAGCCAGTGAGTCAAATATCTTTTAAATTTGTTACCATCCAATATTTTGATGTCGTTAGGTATAAAAGATAATCACATAATGTAATTTTTTTTATATAATTCCTTCTTAGCACATGGTTCATACAACAGATTGGTGAACTTTGGCCTTATTGACAAAAGTGCAAACACCTCACCACGTTTCTTGAAAAAATCGGGGTGTTGTTTAGTGAAGACACAACTGTATTTTATGTACATGCACGGTAGAGGAGGTATGTTACATGTTTTAAAAAGAGAAATGCAGCTGTCTCAAAAACACGCTTTATTTATAACCCTAACACATCGTTTTTGGATCATGAACTCTCTGTTAGGATATAGATCTGTTAGGAGCTGTAACGGAAAGTTATACAAAACATGAATTATTTTGTATAATGTTCCGTATAGAGGTTCAATCTCAATTCGCGCTGCACGTGCCGGATACTTTCATTTGTTTGTCCAAAATACGTAAAAATAATAGAAGCTTACTTTTCACATTGCATCCATGTACATGGACAAACATATATTAGGTATATAATCCAATTTAAAAATTTTCAAATAATATATAATTGGTTACATATTTCTAAATATTATGATTACAAGCACTAAGTACCGCGTACTAAGCGAATATCATAAATTTAAAAATTATTGGAGTACAAAATGTTTTGCCCCGGGCGGGCATTGAACCCGCGTCCTTCCGATTTCGCGCCGGATGCTTACCGCTCAGCTGAGTGGTCTAAGCATCGGGGCAAAACATTTTGTACTCCAATAATTTGTAAATTTATAATTGGTTACATGTTTGCGAAAGTAACATTGGAATATTCTGTTTCGTTGAGGCGTTCTTTCGTAAAATAATTTTAAAACAGCCGCAGTTTAGACTTTTATTTTACCCATAAATCCAGCAGTTTTGATATAACTTTCACCATGGATCTGTTGCCAAAACGGGTGTTCATATAATTTTTCTTAATCCACATAATGATCATTTAACGAGAAGTTAACCTTCAAATTGAACTGAAATGAGGGAACTCCTGAGCGATCTTCAAAAAAAAGAGGTCGATGTATGATTGACACATTGAACTTGTAGAATCGGCCCCCTTACCGCAAACATGGCAATGTCTAATCAGGCGGGTACTGATTGCGTCGCAGTAGTGTGAATATGCGTCTACTGCATGCTGGTCGTCATGTCTTTGTCATTCAATAAAACGTATCAAATACAGTAGAAGTGTAGCTGTGTGCGTTATATACCTCGTATTAAATTTTCTACACATATTGTCGTAATATTAGAGCGTACTTTATCTTCCTTCTATTTAAATCGAAGGTTTGATAAAAATCCTGTATTATCCGATATTAATTATTATTTTTAGTGTGAACTGCAAAAGTTTCAGCTTGGTATACCAATTTTAATAAATTATTTAATAATTTTAAACTTATAATCGATTTTGTTATTAACCGACTTCAAAAAAGAGGGATGTTCTCAATTTGTCTTTTACCACAGAATTTTTGATTGGGTGAGCCGATTTCGATGATTTTTATTTATTTGAAAGCTGATAGTAGTCGTTTGGTCCCATTTAAATTTAATCAAAATCGGTCAAGCCGTTATTGAGTTACACTCAAATAACTGATAAATATTTTCCTGTCTTGATGATATAGTCGTTGACAGTGAATGACAATCGACCCCATAAGTAGCAAGGGTCACTAAAAAGAGTGATTTTTTTTAACCAAAACCTGGAACCTACTTCAACTCTCAAAAGTGTGAAATCACTTGTCGAAGTAGGTACCATGCGCACAATATTGCTATAATAGGCACTTTTGAATTAACATTCACTACGTTTTTATTAAGTCACATTCTTGTTTGTTTGTACGTCTTTCCGGATGGATTCTCAAAACTCAAATTTCGAGCACTTTCCGATAAGTTTTATTATTTTCAAGGTACTTATATATACATATATATGGTTATTAGAGATCTTTAATCTGCAATAATCTAAAAATGTATTCCTCGTTTACTTTTTTGATCAAAATACGTTTTATCCATCCACTAGTTAGTGTGCGATCATCATAAGGCTCAGTCCACAAGTGCCAGCGAAATAATGAGAGGGCGCGCGGCTGGCAGTCGCGTCACGCGCCTAATCAAGCAACTCCGGCTAAGTTAGATGAAGTTACCATGCGAGCGGTGTAAATTACTTTGATAACGCCACGTGACCCGACTATGTGAACTCGCCCTGAGAAGCGTCACGTCAGATTAAGATGTTGCTATTATATCTATTGGAATACATTGTATGTTATTGGTAATATGAAGATGTATCTCAATTGATTAGTATACCTTATTTTGAGGTAATGTATTTTTTTTTGCCGACTTTTGAAAAGTAGAAAGATTTTTAAGGCGATGAGTATATTTTATACAAGATTACTGGAAACATGTCACGATTCCGATAGGAGTGGTAGAAGAGATCAATACATATCGAATCACCCGTAACTACTTATATGGGGCAAAAATTTACCATTTAAGAAATATTTAATGTTTATAATCATGTTTAAAAACATTGCACAGGTGCTTTACAATTAATAATAAAAAAAATCGGCCAAGTGCGAGTCAGACACGCGCACGAAGGTCCGTACCATTAGCGATACATCATTAAACTTCATATTTTAACCTTTTTTGTTTTAACGTGCGCGAGTCCGACTCGCACTTGGCCAACTTTACGTATTTTTTGTTATAGCGGCAACAGAAATACATCATCTGTGAAAATTTCAACTGTCTAGCTATCACCATTCTTGAGATACAGCCTGGTGACAGACGGACGGACAGCTAAGTCTCAGTAATAGGGTCCCGTTTTTACCCTTTGGGTACGGAACCCTAAAACACTAATAGTCGTTATTTTTATGATATACGTGTGCATTAATGTAATCTGTGTGTAAAGCGGTTCTAATTAGAAATATATAAATAATATTTTTCTGCGTTACACCACGACGCCTAAAAACTAGAAGCGAGTAAGCGACCAGGGAGAACCGAGTCTGTAGTTTCGAAAGTTATGTAAGTGAATAATATGTATATCTTTTATTGCCTTCTGGATCTAAAAACAGTTTATAGCAAGTCGCTTTCTCGCTAGCAGTGAGACAAGTGTCTTAGGCCTTACTATCCAGGCCAAGTTTTGCAGGAATTATGTATATGATGTAAATACTCGTTTTCTGAACCAACTAGTCAAAAACATTATCAGAAAATTAATTAACCGAACCTGAGATCGTACAGAAGATAAAATCAAAGCCTTTATCCCTGTCAGGATCAGTCCATACGAGTTCGCGTAAACGTTTTATGTACGCTCGCTTAATAATTAACTCGAGCTAATTAACTGGTTTCAAACAAAGCCCTTTTAACTTGTTGTCTATAAAGTAAGTATACTCAAAGGGCTATCTACCACAAAAGAGAGAAAACGGACCTATAAAGGTTCACTACATTATGACCTCTCTATTTACTCTACCTCTATAATATCTACCTCTTTTAACAGGAACTCGTAATCATCTATTCAGTTAAGATAACTTGAATTACGTTCTTGTCAGCGAAGTATAAAAGCGCTCGTAGCGTAGCCCGATCACCTTATCATCAAGTTAAGCAACGTCCACTACGATTATGACTTCAAAGCATCTGCGCCATTGGTTCTACTAGCTCAATGATACAAGATTTTACCAAAGATTTTTGTTTCAAAGTAGTAGGTACGACCTACTAGAAAACTGAACCCTATTACTAAGTCAACTATAACTGGTTGAGTCCAAATTGCAGAGTCTCGGTCATCGTCGTAGGGTCGCTAGCCTATCGGTTTTCTATCGTTTACATTTCGGAGAGTGTGCGCAGGAATTACACGCGTTGATTCCACCATGCCCCTTTTACCAGCGGACTACAAGGCGCTCTGATGGCCGTCATCCTTTCATGGTTGAAATTCCTCCAGTTTGTTCGAAGCGTTTCGCTTCTACATTTATATTCCGTACAGCGAAGGAGTGGAACTCATTGCCTGCGTCTTTGTTTCCTGAACAGTATAATTTGGGAGCCTTCAAGTCTAGAGTGAATAGGTATCTTCTAGGCAAGCATGCTACATCTTCGGCCACATCATCACTTTCCATCAGGTAAGACAGCGGCCAAATGCTTGCCTATAGCGAATAAAAAAAAAAACTATTCGAGTGACCGACCGACTTCTAAGGATAGTGTATTAAATCGCTTTCCATAGAAACATTGTTTCGTTTTATTTTAAATACCTGTGAAACTATACTTGCATATCCTTGAGTTATGATTTCTTTTTATTATAATATATTCTTGAATATCTTCCTGAAGCTTCTTGTCTGCCAGTTTTCCGTCAGTTTAATGTATCAGCCGGTTTGTACACTGTTGAACACAGCCTCTCCTATCATGGTGGGGGTTTGCCATAATATCCACGCTTGGCAGGTGTCTTGAAGATCGCAGTGTGAGATCAGTTCCTAAATGAAGTTTTTTCAGTTGCTGAAAATCCTCAGAAAACCAAAAAAACTACAGGCACATGAGACTTTACAACTGTATGTGTCAGTGTGAAGGACGCAGTGCAATTCGTCCCATTACGAAATACATCTGTCATAGGTTAATCCGCTTAACATCAGGTGGGCCTCGTGCTTGTATCGTCACAATCACATTTTATTTTATCATTGTATAATATCAATCAATGTGTCACCTGATTATATCATAAAATAAATACGATAAGTACTGACTACTACTAACCGAGGAAACTTACGAGTGTCCGCGACTTTGTAAGGATTGTACCGATTCTCTCTCTCTCTTAAGAAAACTCTTCTATTAAAAAAACTTCTAAAATCATTCTTAACTATATAACTACCTCAATAGATAACTATAAATACTTTATGACCTCACCATCTCTTTATATTTTTTACATTCATTTGCCTTATGTTACGACTTTAAATGAAGTAAGTTTTGAAATTAATCTCTATGAGTATTTTTACGGAAGTTCAGATTGCATTTTTAATGACTTCTGCCTGTAGTTGTAAAGAACTCGGATACAACTCTGTTCTGAGCTCGAAATGAAATGATTAAAAACTTTCCTTAGACAGGTTTTGTTTCAAAAAATAATACTTATTTAAAAAAGTTACTGTAAGTTACAGATAGATGTCAGTATGTATAGTTTTGTGGGATGGCCAGCTTAATCTGAGGTTTTGGCCGGTTTCCAGATTATCAAGCGCCTAACAAACAAAATTGTGTCTAGCTTTTACTTTTATATTTCCAATTAACGGTGGCCCATGAATTGGAACTAAAATGAAGGATTTGTTCCATGGCCGGTAATTAACAAAATTTCGGCAGAAATGCGAAGTCCCAGATGGCCGAGATCATCCGACGCGATATCGGAGGACGCCGGTTCGATTCCCGCCTTGGGCATAAAATGTTGTACTCCAATAATTTGTTTGGTATTATTTTCGCTTAGCGATTATGATTACAAGCGATAGCGCTTGTAATCATATTTAAAAACAAAATTGTGCCTAGCTTTTACTTTGATATTTCCAATTAACGGTTGGCCATGAATTGGAACTAAAATGAAGAATTTGATCCATTCACCGGTTTCTAGATTATCAAGCGCCTTACAAACAAAATTATGCCTAGCTTTTTTTATACCTATTTCCAATTAACGGTGGCCCATGAATTGGAACTAAAATGAAGGATTCAATCCCAGTTGTGATGTAATATGTTGTGCTCTCTTTGATGTAATGTAAGTCGATAATAATTACATAATAAACAAGGAATTTTATTATTGAAGGTTGGTTAACTATTATTATTTGTCGTATTAGATATTTCTCATTTTGTATTGAAATTCTTATATTCACATACAAAGATAAATGCAATAATGAAAAGAAAACTACCAAACCAAAAGCATACATATTACGCTCACGGATAATCTTGCACAATTTCGTCGAAGTTTAACACTTGGTATTTAATATAATTATGATTAAATTATGTTTGTACACAAAGAGCAATGAACACACTTAGTTAAAAATTTTCTCAGAGTGTTGATATCTGTACTTTCATTTTGTAAACTGAAACTACATACGTATATACATCTCACCGAATTCCACCCGTTATTTTATTAGTAAAATTTGCGGGTGACAACTATGCATTGCCACATTGTAAAGAAGGAATAATATTATAATCTATGTTGTTGTCTATGTCTGTGTTCAGCAGTGGACGATCCGGCTGATACAGCCAGATGTCGTAGCAATGTCATATCACAAAGAGTTTACATGCAGACTTTCGAACAAACTAAGTTTCACATATTTGAATTTCAGTCACTATATATTATTGCTTGTAAACTTTCCTCAAACAAATACGTCTAAACAATACCTTTCCGGTAAATAAAATAATTATTCGGCCGGAAAAACTAAGAACTCATTTCGAAGTAATCTCTCAAAAGAATGACTAACTCAGGTGCAGCAAAAAAGCAACATATTACGCAATAGCGAAATTTATGGACGAGTTCGTGATCCAGGTCTGAATAAACGACAAATAGGTATATTACAGGTAAGAAACCAACGAAATACGTAGGTAACTTTTTTTTAATCAAAGCTTCTTATAAAGTTAATGAATACACACATTAGAGTTCGCAATTATTACTCCTCACTTGCTCACTCAACTTATACTCTTTAATTGATCATATGAACCTTCGGTCGAATGTCTGAACTGAAAAAGATATTGTTTTGATATTCAGTAACCAATTGGTAAGTAAATTATCCCTGAATTCTTGCGTTTTTGTAGCTGTAGTGTTGATAACTTTTTTGTAGCTGTAGTGTTGATAATAATATTAATATTGTTTGTAGCAATTTGAGGTTGTGACTGTTTAAAAGAATACCACTGGAAAAAATAATAACGTGAAATATATTTGGTATTTTTGTGATACCAAATCACATAGTCCCGTTAAGAGTCATAACCACCATATCTTACTAATTCAATAATATTGGTGTCGAAAGTCACATTTCAAAGAAGAAACTGATTGAAACTTCAAAGATACTTATTGCACAAAGGCGGAAAAATATTTATGAACCCTGACGCCTTCGAAGAATAGCAGTTACGGGAGCAAATCCTGGGGATTTTCTACGCCTTACGACGTAAGTTGAGATATTGACATGGCTTTTCTCACACCAAGCCAACAATGGATGTAATAGCTAAGAAAAATATCACCGACTTCAACAACAGACTCTACAATAGTATAGACTGAAATGTACGAGTTGAACTTGTGCATAGAGGTTTTCTATAATGAGGTTTTTGTAAGTTGTTCCCAAAAACTGATATATAACGTTTGAAAATTCGGCATGAAATCTTTACTAAGGTTTTTTAATTTAAGAGCTAATTTTATAAATTTTTACGATTTGTACTATATTTATTTTTATTTTATTGTGACTGAGCAAGCTCGAGGCCCACCTGATGATAAGCGGACTAACCTCTGCCTATAATAGATGCATTTCATCACAAGTGACGAATTGTAATGCGCCCGTCACACTGATACATACAGTTGTTCAGTATCATCTGCCTGTAATATTACTGGCTCTCAAAAACTGTTGCCAGAACACACTGTTAGGTGCTTGGCGACAGATTTTCTACTTCAGGGTGGTAGCTAGGCTAGGATCCGCAAAATGCCCTTCCACCATGCGGTGAAGTTCAAGCCCGCGGCGGGATTCGAACCATGGAGCTGCTGCGCGGCAGTCCATAGCCAATGCCACTGAGCCGTCACTGCTTCGAATTCTCACAACTATTCATAGATCATACAATAATGCAAAAACAATAAACTTTGAGTCCCCTTAATTGATTGTTTATTTATTATTGGCTACATATTAACCCCTGAGGATCAGCTGTGAACCTATTTATAAGGTTACAATAGATTTCAATTCATGTATTTAATAAGCATTCTAGGGTGCTAACATTTAAAAGATAAAGCAACCGGTCCTTCAGGTTCTAATGAACTGACAGGGTAACAGCATAGAGTCCCGTTTTAGAGTACAAATAGTTTGCAAAGCAATTATAGTATTCCTCAAAAGTCGATGACGATGCATTACTATTATAACACTTGTTACAATCTTGTTTGCTTGTCTCTCAGTGTGTCGTTTCTGATAAAATCTAGCATTTCAAATTTCGAGCACTTCTTGATAAGTTTTATTTTATTTAAGGCGCGCGCATAAAAAGTTTTTCCAGCAGCAGTGCTTGAGAGCCAGTATGATATTAGTGATACATGAGACTTAAAAACTGTATGACCTAGGGTGATAAGCGCAGTGAAATTCGTCACTTGTGACTGTGGGTCACGTACTCGTGGGTACCGCAAGAATTCCACAAAAAAAAACTCAGATTATTTTTACAAGTAGGTATACTGAATGGCCTCTGATGTTTCTTTTACATTATACATACATCAAGTCACCCTTAAATTTCTGAAGGCGTATATTTGGCGTCATCAAGTAGCCGTGGCGCATTTATCGATATCCCTTTTGACATTCCAATATATTGGAAGAGGACCCGTTAAGCCAAATCAAACACTTCCTCTTAGTTATAGACTTTATTTCGTACTTCATATCCTAGGTTCTTAACCACTGGCTTCTTATTTCTAATAAAACCTATTTAATAATTCGTTTATTGCCACTCATTATAATACACAAAATAAATAAAAAGAGACAACAATAACCACCAATACACAAGAAAAAAAACAATTAAAAAAATATTTTGTGACTAACATATAGGCAAAAGAAAAACATGATTTTGATGATTCTAGTGTTCTTATTTCTAGTTCTACATTTATTATAATAACTTTTAACAATTTCGCCTAATTTTCTTGCTAACGTGACGTGACGTCACAAACGTCACGCTGCGCAACCGGTATTGTCACTAGATATATTTGTTACTATATCTAGTGACAATTACGTTATTACCCCCCGTGGGGTGCCGGGTTAGAATTGCACCTCCCCATATCAGCCCGTGGGTGTCGTAAGAGGCGACTGAGGGGAAAATACTGGAAGGTAGGCAGCAGCGCCTTCTAAAGAACCGCCAACTTACACTGCGATCCCCATGACGCCTGCCGGGATTATGGCAAATGCCCCCTTGATGGGTGAGGCTGTGCTCAGCAGTGGACGATCCGGCTCTTACAGTAGAGTATATTTGTTACTAGCAACCCGCCCCGACTTCGAACGGGTATTTAACAAAAATTCAAATTATTTGTAAATATTCTATAGCCTATGTTCATAACTATTGTCGGATGATAATGATAATATGATAATAATATCGATGCGACGCGTAATCAAAATGCTGGCACATATTTGGCTAAACGAATAAGCATTGCAATTCAACGGGGCAATGCTGCCAGCATCCTGGGCACGCTGCCAACTGGTACTGGGCTGGAGCATTTAGACTGCTTATGAGTCTGCTAAGACTTATAGGTTGTCTAAATGCTTTTATTGTAGTAGCTGAAGTGTTGTATATAGTTCGTAGAATTTTGTTTAATAAAGGCATAAATAAAAAAAATGGAATCAAATGGTGAGAGATTTTTTCAAATCGGTCCAGTAGTTTTTAAGTTTATTCTTTACATACAAAACTACAAAAAAAAAACAAATATATCCTCAGTATAATATTAGTGTATATGATTTAGTATGGATTTCTACAAAGAAATGCCTGCATCTTTTAATTAGACATCTTATATTTCTTTATAATTTAACTTAAACTAGTATGTTAAAACCGATTTGAATTTATCAAGTCTTTAGTAAATGAAGGAAATATCTAAGTGTTTCGCCTCTCTCTGTACCAAGCTTAGTTTCATTGCATAGAAGCATCTAGAACTTTTCTCATTAAGATAAGACAAATTGTTCCTTTCATATCACAAATGGTTTTTTAATGTTCCAATAGATATGTTTACTATCCCTAACCGAGCATTTTCCGCCTTATTAAATCTCCCCGGTTGTGATTAATTGCTCTACTTTTAAATGGATTTTTAAGTACTTTTGAACTTGTTCCGGGTTACCTTGTTGTTTTTCCTTTCCTTTTGTTTTCGTGTAGTTTAAGCAAGTCAAATAAAGAATTTAATAATGAATTGATCACGTTAGATTTCACATCACCTATTCTAAGTTATACGGTACTGTATCAGCCAAAATGTCCCCTGCTGAACACGGCCTCCCTAATTAAGAAGGGATTTGCCATAATATCTACACTTGGCAGGCGTCTTGCGGAACTCAGTATAAGATTGCAGTTCCTCAGAAGGCTCTGGTGCCCACCTTCTGGTATTTTTCTCTGAGTCACCTCATACGACACCCACGGGAAGAGAGGGGTGACATTCTAGCCCGGAGAACACTCTTGGGTGAGCGTTGTTCTAAGCTATATACTAATTAATTTAATCTTTTCATACCTCTACAAACATGTTATTAATTATAAAAGCGCTCGATACAAAGCTCGTCTAAAATGCGAGCTCCGAAATGGTGCACCTTACGGGCGTCCATTATAGAATGGACTATTTGCAACTTTATTTTTGTGCAATATGAACCAAATTAGAATGAAGTGCCAGATCATATGTGGTTTGGGCCTCATACTCCTATTTGAGTTGATACCATCATCATTCACAATCTCGAAACAGTTAAATTTATACGTTACAGTAAGTACAAGTGTAATGTATGCCTGAAACTGCATTCTGTTTTATGATTATCATGCTACAAGCTAATTCCAACCTGGCAAATCAACCGGTTGAATGTCAGGTTTTGAAGCAATGATAATCGAGTGGTTATATCTATGAACTGCGGTGCCGCAGGACCATGGTTCGATACCCACTTCCGGCTTGAGCCTCAGCGCATGGTGGGAGGGCATTATAGGTATGCTCGCCTGGCTAGCTTGGTAGCTAACCACCCTTGAATAGAAAATCTGGCGCCAAGCACCTAACATTGTGTACCGGCGGAAGTCCTTGAAAGCCTTACTGGCTCTCAAGGACTACCGCCGGAACAAATTACAGGCACATGAGACTTGACAACTATATATCTCAGGACGACGGATGCAATGTAGTTCGTCACTTGTAACTGCATCTTTTATAGGCAGAGGTTACTGCTTAACATCTGGTGGGCCTCAAGCTTATTCCATCACAATCACATAAAAAAGGGCCATGATTATATCAAGGTATAGCACATAGCAAATATTTCTGGTAATCACCAAGTTCTTTCAACCTCATTGTCACAGATTAACAGGTAAGGCCTGTTTATTAGCATCAGAAAAATAGTATATCTCAAGTGATTATGTCTACAAACATAATAAAGGCTTCTAGGATGTTTTAAATAATGAAATAAACAGAAAACAAGTGCCCACAAATGGACCATCTATCCTAAGATAGAGAGATAAAGACCACGGACACAAATAAACTATACAAGACTTCAATAAACTTGAAATAAAAGAAGATTCAAGTCGAGATCGCTCGACCGTGAATAGAGAAAAAGAAATAGATAAGGAAGGAAATGTATCAAAAATCAGTGATTCGACACAAAGGGCGGTGCACGGAGCAAATCGGTTCTACTCTGAACTATTCGTATATTTTTGAATCAAGTAACTATACGGTTTGAAACTTACTTGTGATGTTAAAAAATAAAACTTATAAGTTATTTTTTATGTTAACTAAGCAAATAAGGTAACAAATTAGAAGGAAATGTTTTTGATATTCGTTGTTCGTAGTCAAAAAAAAACCGTTAGTTATAATTTTGCAAGGAAATATGATAATATTACATAATACAAATAGATCTTTGTATTAGAAAGGGCCAATGTATAATATTATGTTCCTCGAGGGCATTGTTTTCAACATAGACACTTATGCTAAGTAGAAAAAGCACTCAAAAACTCGTATGTTTAGATAGACAATAATTATTAATTAGTATTAGCTATTACATATATTGTTTATAATTTAAATATGTTAGTTAGGTGAAACAAAGCACGAACGCGGACCAATCAAAACAGAGGAAGCGCAAACTTCCCTTAGTACAAATTTGTTTTTCTTCACATCCTCTAAAACATTTATTGGAATAGGTGCGATGAAAAAATAAATTATATTGACCACGCTTTAACATGCGCTTTAATGTATTTTTTATACTGAAAACGTAAAGTGCTTATAATATATTAGATAGTTAATAAGTAGGTATCTGCAACCTTACAGCGTTACTAATTAAATGTCGTCTTAGGTTTTTACGATTATAACACATAGTTATTAAACAAGTTTAAACGGTTTAAGTCGCGTATATCTTAATTACTGGGTAACAGTCGTGACTGATGTGTTTGAAACGTCGGGACAAAAATAATTATAAATATTGATTTAAACCATTTAAAGTTGTTTAATTACTTAGTCAAATGGCGTTATAGTGATGGATTAAATCTTTAACTAAGGATCGTGTGCTCGGTGAGTCAAGACCTCCTGAAGATGCTTCGTTTGGAAGCGAAACTAGTCGAATATTCTTCCGGTTAGGCTGCGTGGCGTTTGTGACATCACGTGGGCATAACTGGAAAATTAGGCGGAATTATCCCTAAATATTTATCCTTTTTTAAGTTTTTTATTAAAATATTATTTTATGTTTTCTTAAGATACTTATAAAAATATTTGTTATTATTTAGTAATATGTTCTTATTTAACTATACTTACTTACACATTAATTATAAATGTAGATGGTCAGTGGGAACCTGGAGCTCATTGTATTTTCCAAAACTTATCCGAGCGCTTAGTCGATGCGACGCGTGACCAAAAAGCTGGCATCTATTTAGCTCAATCAATCAACGCATTGCAATTCAACGGGGCAAGCATGTGCTAGACACGCTGCGCTGTCAATTGATAGTGGGCAAAAGCATTTGGACTGCCTGCGAGTCTGCAATGGCATGTAGGTTATCTTAATGATTTCTTTGTTGTAGCTGTAGTGTTGTTTAAAGTTCGTAGCATATTGCTAATATTAAAGCAAACCACCTGTTTTAAAAAAATACACATAATATGTTAAAACTTAAATCATTCAACTGAAGTGCGACGAACCCACAAGATATATTTGTGGTAACAAAATGTTATCCCAAAGAACAAATAGCTTCACATAAAAACCCGTGACTTTTTATTAGTTGCTAAACCAATAGCAGTAAAATAAATGTAAGCACATGTTAATGGTTAATCATGACCGCGGAAACACCCACAAAAAGTTGGGTTAATGAGGGCGTTAAAGTTCAAACGGCTATAAAGTAGCCTCCACAGGATTGGAAGGAAATTATAACGATGTATATAATTCGCAACGATTAGACAAAATTTATTTGTGCAACGTAGGAGAGCAGATTTATTTTTTGCTGCATGTGCTGAATTCGATTATATTATAATAGAATGATGAGCGTAGTGAGTGATTAAGATATAAACGTCAGCAGTGAGAACATATAATGTTATCATAGGAGTTTACATACGTACTTATATGTCTCGTGATATTTCAACAAGTTCAAATCCAGCATTCTTAGCTTGTTGCTTCAATTCCTCTTTTGTTATATTGCTGTTTTCTTCACCAACAAAAATCGTTTTAATCTTTTTCACTTGGTGTAAATCCCAGGTCTTAGTTTAAAGTTTTTAATGGTAGATTAGAGTAAAGTAAAAAATCGCCCAAGTGCGAGTCGGACTCGCTCACGAAGGGTTCCATACCATTAGCTATACAACATTAGACTTCATATTTTAACCTTTTTTTGTTTTACCGTGCGCGAGTCCGACTCGCACTTGGCCATTTTTTTTTGTATTTGTTGTTATAGCAGCAACAGAAATACATCATCTGTGAATCATTTTAACTGTCTAGCTATCACCGTTCTTGAGATACAGCCTGATGACAGACGGACGGGCGGACAGCGAAGACTCAGTTGGGTACGGAACCCTAAAAAAGAACGTCAATATGGCGATTTTTCGCAATTTCCCAATCAAAGGGGGGTTCTATTCCTACCTTCTTCTCTTTCCCTCCTATAGCCTATTTATATATGATGAAAGAGTATGACTTCGTCACCCGACGGCATGTGATATCCATCAGATGCGTCAGAGCCAACTTATAAAATGTACCGCCATGGTGATGTTATATTATAATGATGACGACACTTTTCAAAATTACCAACAGCACAACGCACATTGTTTTGTAAAAAAAGGCTATTTGTAAAAGAAATATATGTAGCTGTTACCTCAGAGTTTCGTAGTAGCCCCCATGTGGTAGTAAATTCAGACATTTGGAAGGTTGCCCGCGGCTTCCGTTTTGTGTAATTCTTGGTACGCTAGAGTACGTACTGTTGTATTTATACTGTGTAACTGTATTATTTAAGATTTATTGGAGGCAGATTGAAAATAATGTGAAACGGATTAGAGATGTTGGTTCGGAAGCAATTTTTCATGCCCATAGTCAAAGATTTTTTTACCTGTAGATGAGTTGTGTGCCCTCCATACTTACTAGATGAATTCAGGGTAATTACCAGAGTCACTACCAGTCTTTCACTTCCGAGCGTCCGGTGAATACGTCGCCGCTAATTGTGTTTTTTAGGAATAATCTGTGGACAATATGCCTTCCTTGTGTCTTTAGACTCAGCACCAATTATACAAGCACTGTAAGAGATAAGAAAACTGGATCATTTCACGCGTAATTATTGCTTTTATTGATTAAATAGAAAATATCGTCATTTTGATTTATCTTAGGAACTAATCTCAATGAAATAGACGAGCGAGATATGTGTATCGTTTGGTGTGAGAGAGTGAAAGAGATCGCAGTGTAATGATGATCGGAACGTCTCGTGGCGCTGACGGTTCGGTGGTTACACGAATTGCTTATTTATCTCTTTCTTACAACAGATATGACGCATAATATTTGAGCGTTCTTTCCTTATCATTTCAAACTGCATATACATGTGCGTAGATATGTAGATAGGTAAGTTCTAGTAAGCTTTTAGAGCAGTGGTGTTCGGATATAACTACTCTAGTATTTCAACTCTCTGCCATAGTGGATAATACTTAGAATATGTCGATTTACAAATATCGACATATAAGTATAAGTAATTTAACAACATTTCTGAAAGTGCGTAAAAGTAAAGGCGGATTGTCAGTAAATATTTTGAAATGTTTTTCTAAAATAATAATTTAATGTTTCATTTCTCAAAATATTTGTTTTTATTCACAATTGAGTTTTCGGGTAAGGCATTAAGTTGGTTATAAAACAAATGAAAAACTTGCTCAATATCTTTATTTAATATTTAATATTATTTAATTTATTATTATTATAATTCCTCTAATTGTATTTTTTTAAATATGTTTTTCAAGCTATACAAGCTGAAAATGTTATTTTTGTACAAAACTGTATTATTGACGTGTATTGATATATGAATAAATGACTATGAACTATGAACTTGTTGTCTTAGTGTTTCGCGATTGTTACACATAGTAATTAAACAACTTTAAACAGTTTAAATCAGTATAATTATCATTATTTTGTCCCGACGTTACAAACACTGCAGTGATAATGCTCACGGGGTGACTCAAAGCAAGTGCAAAATAATGAAAAATATACGCGATTTAAACCGTTTAAAGTTGTTTAATTACTATGTGTAACAATCGCGAAACACTAAGACAACAAGTTCATAGTTCATAGTCATTTATTCATATATAACACGTCAATAATATATTTTTGTACAAAAATAACATTTTCAGCTTGTATAGTTTGAAAAACATATTTAAAAAAATACAATTAGAGGAATTATAATAATAATAAATTAAATAATATTAATATCTGTTTACCCGTCCAGTTTCCGGAATAAATAAACTAAAGATTATTAAATGGATATGTTTATTAAATGAATTTAAGTAAGACTTAAGGCAAAATGTTGTTTTCTGAGCAACATCGCACTACTCACGTCAATGTCAGGTATTGTTGTGTACATTTGCACAATAGATAGCGGGTATTCTAGCAACGAGAGCATACCCAAAGGTTGTTTGAATCAGACAAGTGACACAAAATTGAAGCCATAACTTTTATGTCATAGTGACATTATCATTCGTGTTGTTTAAAAGGATATTAGACACTGGCAGAAAAACGCCAAGCTGCGTTTAAAAGCCATCTAAAGAAGAAGAAGAAGAAGAAAAGGATATTGACAGACAGACGAAGAAACAAAGCGAACTTGTTTTAATTTTCAACCACAAAACGTTTTAAAATTCTTGTACGATACAAGAATTTTACCAATCCTTACAGAATTTACGAAAATTAGCCTAAAAAACTTTGAAGGACATTTGTAATATGTTTATACCATTTAAAAAGCTCATTAAAATATCTTTGAAACCAAACGAACGCCTAATTAACCCGGCTTAGCATTCCAAGCACTTTGTCTAAAAAGTATGTTTCAAATGTAACTTGAATAAACTAATGGTAAATTCAGGTTTCAAACTTTGCATTACAGAAATACTTATGTTTAGAATGTTTGCTTGAATCTCCAAAATGTTCAATAATGTATTAATCAAATCTACATCAATATGTTTCTATGTACCTACTAACATTTTTTGACCTTTGAACTCACGTAGATGCCTCCTCTATTTTTTATTTAAAGCTCTGCTGGTCAAAGTCTAGGCTTGGATTGTTATATCTAAACTGATGGTAAGTGATGATGTGGTCGAAGATATTGTTCAGGCTAACCTAAAATTTGCTTGCCCTCAAGTACAGCTGCCGGATCACACCGTTAGGCGCTTGGTGATAGACTTTCTACACAAGGGTGATAGCTAGCCAGACGGGTATTCACCATATGCCCTACCACCATGCTATAACGACTGCCATCCTAAGACAACAACCAGGGCCGACGGCTTAACGTACTACGGAAGCCCTCAGTAGTAATGTCACTAGCGGTCCCCCATCCAAGTCATTACCGAGGCGGACGTTGCTTGACTTAGTAAATCGGTTAAGAACGGTTAAGCAAACTTCGCTATGCTCTTCTAAATATATATTTTCTGAGTGTAACTCCAATACTTCTGCTTAACCAAAGTATTATATAATATGTTCTATGCCCAAAAGATCATATTCTTTGCTATTTATTGTTAATGCAGTATCTGTCCATAAATAATTTACTGTGGAGCGGTGGGTATTCGTGGGTGAACAGGTCCGTCAGTCTTTATTTGCTTCTATAACAAGTCTTCAGTAGATTGACATGCTGAAAATGTGGTAAGTACTGATGGATGAGGTTGGTAAGAGATTCTGACAACAATTTCTTTCCATGCGACAAAGCTTTAGAATAGTCGCCAACGGCAGTTAGCGCTTTCTGCGCCAGCTCAGGCCTTTTTTATCACTTTGAGCATTAATCTCCCATTCACAAACATACCTACATACATGAACACTGAAAACATAACAGTCCTTTTTTGGGCAGTCGTGTAAAAACAGCAGTTTTTGTATGGTATCTGAATAATTCTTTAAATGAATTCTTTCAGTTCTGTCATAATTAATGACACTCTCCATCTCTAGAAGCGGGATAGTTCCCGAAAGAACATGATACAACTTTTACTGTAGTGTGCGCGGAACTAGTTGGCCGCCCCTTAGGTATGTGAGCGGTGGGACGGAGAGGCGCGGCGCTTGGTCACATGTGCGTTGCGAGTAGGAGTGTGTAATATAACTTATAACTTATAAAAATAACCTATAAATAAATATAACCTTCGTTATAGATGAAATAATTTATTCTTTCAAGTTATGTATACATCTTCAATATTTATTATGGATGGTTTTGTTTCGAATGTTTGAATTCAGAGCCATCTACTAGTAAATCAAAGATCTACTAGTAAACAGTCATTCATTATCAATTTATGAATGGTAATCGAATCAAAGTTGTTAGAACTAATGGTATTGATTTGCTCTAGATGGCATTAATTTTAATTATTAGAACTTATGAAAAGAAAAGATCGTGTAGGTAGTTCACTTGCTAAAATTGGACAGTATTTTTCTGTCGCTAGTTGGCTACACAAATTAATAATCTATATTCTGAGTAGTTGTCTTATGAGTAGATATTGTCTTTATTTTGGAAGCGGTTAAGTTTTATTTTTTTAATTTCCTTGTATATTGTAAAAGTTATTTTTGAGTTTTATTCGATTTAGTCTTTATAACAATAGCAAAAGGATCCCATTCGAGTATATATTTAAAACAGGTTATTTTTAAAATATATTCATTTTCATCTTTATAATAAGAGTGATTAGTTTCATATTTGAGTATCTTTACTTAAAAGTTATTTCCTGAAGTTTTTATTCTATAGAATCTATCGAGCGATTGATACGTTAATTTTTGGAGGTTAGGATTTATAACCTTTGTTCACCAGATAGTAAGCGCGTTATTTATGCACAAGTTCTATTGAAGTTTTAGTACCCGTAATTTTTTAAACTGAATGTTGATAATTTGTTTATATATGCCTACTTATTAAAATGCCTAAAAGCATGGCGAAAAATTGAATTATTTTACGGTCGTACTATACATATTTGCATAATTGTTTTGGCTAGTTATTTTTTGAAAGAACCAACATTTTATTCAGACAGTCCTAAGCCTGTAAAAGTACGAAGGAAAGTTATGATTCTGCTAAACAAATTTACCAATAGTTTATGTGGGTTACATGTAGGTAAAAGTGTAAAATAAAACGCGGAAAGAACTGCTGGAAAGAGTGGCAAGTTGATTAAAAATACAACTTGTTCTGCGCGCTCTATAAGCTGAAGTTACAAACAGAAGCCAGTATTCCATAATGATGATATTAAAACACAAACTAACACAGGCATCTGCATACGTTTATAAAGGTATCAGTGCCATGAAATTATTTAAGTTAGGGCTTGTTCCAGAATATTTGAGTAAGTTCAGGTTATATTACCCAGAACATATTTATGAAACAAAACAATATCTTTGCGTTTTACAGTCATCGATTTAGCCTATCCATCGGTTGAAGATTGAAACGCGCTGCATGTTAACTGTCATTTATATCATTCAGTTATTTTATGTGTTGGCTAGCAACCCGAAACTTTATTAGGACATTCTGAAACGGACCCTTAGGGCCTGTTTCAGAATGTTCGAGTAAGTTCCGCTTATACTACCCACAACATATTTATTAAACAAAACACTATCTTTGCGTTTCACAGTCATCGATTTGGCCTATCCATCGGTTAAAGCTTGAAACGCGCTAGATGTCAACTGTCATTGATATCATTCAGTTATTTTATGTGTTGGTTAGCAACCCGAAACATTAAGACATTTTGAACCGGGGCCTTAGTGAAATAAAAATATTTGTAAACTTAAAACTTGTCTTGTTTGTTAAATACAAAGTAATGGCGTCGCTTTGTTTTTCAACACAATAGCTGAACTTACTTTTTCAAATAAATTCAGTTGTTTAATAAAATCTAAGTAAGTTGTTGAGCCAGTAAGCAGCTTAAAAAACTTAGAACAACTTACTTCAAATTTATTTTCTTTATTGACTAACTCAATTTGTTTGTTGAATATTTTATGCCGGAGCCGATTCTATACAATTTTCTTAGAACCAAACTTAGTATGCTGTATATTTTTTCTTCATTTGAACACTCACATTTTCTGCTTATTTTTATTATTTATAAGAGATTGGTATGCGTTTTGAATTTTTTGCAAAGCTGTGTTGAGCATTTGGCTGACTCTAACCCATGTGTAGTAAATCTGTTCAAGCATAGTCTTTTAGAGCCTCTTCGCAAATTAAAAGATCTGGCCAAGTGCGAGTCAGGCCTTCTTCTCTACGAGCTTACATTGAAAAAGCCCATAAAAAGTGTTCGTTTGGTTTAATCACAGTTTAAAAACTATATTTTTGATCGGCGTTTTTGGTATTTTTTGATGGAAATACGATATTGTTTATTAAATACGGAAACGTCAGGTTCTTAACTAGGTAGTTTAGTTTAAAAAAAAAAACATTAAAATCAGTACACGCTATAAAAATAAATGAAGTTAAACACACACAAAACTACAATTGAATTGAGAACCTCATCCAGTTTTTTGATGTCGGTTAAAAATATAAAAATTGTAAGTTATATTATTGGTATTGTCTCTAGACGATGACACCCCAAATGACAGGGTGCGAAGTCATTGTTTAAGGATATTGTCTCAGGCCCGTGAATTTGTAGTTTAATATTCATTTTTGATTTAACGTTTTCCACCAAATACCAAATTTCAGGTTTATAGCTCATAACTTTTACGAGGTAGACCCGTGATATACAGACAGATGGTTGCATGGACAGACAGGCAGGTGAGTCGTTAATATGTTATGATATTGCCCTTTGGCTATGAAAATTTAAAATAGTGTATTTATAAGGATTTCAATCTTCCCTTCCCCGTGGGGTGCCGGCCTATAATGTCAACCCATATTGCTACCTGTGGCTGTCGCAAGAGGCAATTAAATGTAAATACCGGAAGGTGGACAGCAGCGCATCCTGAGGAGCTGATATTATTATCTTAAAGTGCGACCCCCAAGACGCCTGCCAAGCGTGGGGATTATAGCAAACCCCTGTATGAATCCAGCTGATACCAATGTAAACTCCTCCTTGCTTTCGAAATATACACAATTTTTTTTCGATGATATTGAAATGTGATGAGACTTTCAATACTAAAAAATCTATCGAAGTTGGTTTTGCGGTGAAAATTTTCCAAGAACATCAATGCTATACCGGGAAACGTGCTCTCGAAGCAGCTGCAAGAACACAACATTGAAATGTTTCATGAATTTGTTCATATGCGGGTAGCAGTTAGCCAGTTAACCATGCAAAATGCCTTATAAGAGAAATTACCTTAGCTTAGGAAATGCGTTGGACTCATAGCTCAACGTCGTTGACACTATTTACATACTTTGCAAACAATCGCGAGTTTTATCCATATTTACTTATTAGGAACTATTATCGACCAAGGTAATTTAAAATAAAAACTCCAGCAATATCACTAGAACACTTGGTTTATTCCCCTATGCACAGTTTATGGGGGGAAAACCCCCGAAATGGCCTTCGTCCACCCCCTATAGCCATTCCAGTTTTCGCCTAGCAGAATACTCTCTGTATAATTGATCATCACTTCGGCGTGATTGCAATAACGTCGTCTTCAGATTATCAAAGTCAAAGTCAAAGTCAAAATCATTTATTCAATTTAGGCGTCTACGACGCTCTTATGAAGGTCAATTACAAATTTTAATATTGAAATATACTACATTGTACTGCCACGTTCAGCAAACAAAAATTATAGAGCCACTGCGAGAAGAACGGGCAAGAAACTCGGGGCCATTCTTTTAAACGTTTTTTAAAAATGTGTTAAGTACATACTATATAGTAAAATTATTACAATACTTAATTTACATTACGTAGGTGTTAGGCGCTAGCTTGGCAGAGGCGAACCAGTCCAAGCATTTTTGTCGTTTAAGTAATCACAAACTGTGTAGTAAGATTTCTTTATCAAAATATTCTTCACATGCAACTTGAATTTTCTTTCTGTGAGCGTTGTAATATGTTTGGGCAATTTATAATAAAACCGCACACAATTTCCTAAGAAGGACCTTTTATTTGTCTTTGCTAATCTAAAACCTGGCACCGCTATTTTATCTTTATTCCTAGTGTTGTAAACGTGAGTGTCACTGTTTGATTTAAATTTGCTCAGATTTTTACGAACATACATAATATTTTCAAATATATACAGACTTGGTAAAGTTAAAATATCAATTTCTTTAAAAATATCTCTCAGGGATTCCCTAGGATCCATTTCATATATGGCTCGAATTGCACGCTTTTGTAAGATAAAGATTGTCTCTATCTCAGCAGCAGCTCCCCACAGCAATATACCATAAGACATAATACTGTGGAAGTACGCGAAATAAACGATTATAATCCTCCAGGAACTGCTGTCATCTTGCGCCGTCACAACCATCATGTTTGGTAATACGTGGCGGGTTGCCACAACTATAGTAGGATCCATGACATGAGACAACCTACCACACTTACAGGCATCTCTTCCAATCGAAAAATCTCAGTTTAGTAATATTGCGCAGATTTAGACCGATTACTTCACAGTCCTCACTTTCAATGTTAACTGCCATAGATTTCACTACGCAGGTATTGCGGCAGTTTTTGTACTAGCCTCTTTCGTGGCTAGTACAAAAACTGCTCTTTTACAATCTTCATATGGCGGCCATCTTGGCGTTACATGAGACGCCACGATGGCGCCACTAAGTCCTTCCGTAGTCAACTTCGCTTCTATATTATGAGATACTTTCGAAATAAATGAATACATGTTATATTTTATTAATATAATAAAATATAACAAATAATAAAATATAATAAAATATAATCGAATAAGCATTGCAATTCAACGGGGCAATGCTGCCAGCATGCTGGGCACGCTGCCAACTGGGAGTGGGCTGGAGCATTTGGACTGCCCATGAGTCTGCTATGACTTATAGGTGTCTAAATGCTTTTATTGTAGTAGCTGTAGTGTTGTATTTAGTTCATAGTATTTTGTTTAATAAAGGCATACCGCCGGTAAAAAAAAACAAATTTTATTAATGAAATTAAATGAGTAACCTAACAGAACCGACTAGGACTCGGGTTATTAACCGCTGAGGCCCGTGCTCGTCGTTTCGCGCAATCGTTAAAATATATATAAAACTCGACGAAAGACTTCAAAACAGTCCGAAACTGGTCGGTATCTTTTCGGTAAATATAACATCACATTAGTTTGAACTAGATATCATAGATTGTTTAATGGGAGAACAAGCCCTTATGACACAGGGAATCCTAGTATGAGGGTTAGTGCACATTATGATTACAACAATAGACTAACCAATATTATGTATTCTTCTTATATATATAATCTTTATTATAAACATATATCTTTTAAGATTATTTTGTACCCATCAACTTGGTTTGTACTATTATTCATGTTTTTTGTGCAATAAACATTATTATTATAACAGAAATTAAGAACTGATAAATTCAAATCACTACACAGGGCTTTTAGCAATAAAAATATGCATTATTTTTAACGATTATTATTTTGTATATTTGTACCTGTTTATAGGTTGTTACTACATAACAAGGTATTTCCTTAGTCCTTACCTCCAGAAAGGTTTTCCCAGCAGAGCAACGATTTTATATGAGTCGCTGGTACCCTATCATTAGGGTCAAAGCCTACAAATATTTTAGGCAAATTGCAAATGCTACTTTTATAAGGTTTTGTTTCGAACGATTCTGTCGCTAGTACTGACGAAGGGTAAGGACAAAACACAAAAACGAGTTGTTTTTAGGCATGTGGGATCTCTTCACTCCCCGTGGGATGCCGGGTTAGAATTGCACCTCCCCATATCATCCCGTGGGTGTCGTAAGAGGCGACTAAGGGAAAAAAACTGGAAGGTGGGCAGCGCCTTCTAAAGAACTGCCAACTTACACTGCGATCCCCAAGCCGCCTGCCAAGCGTGGGGGTTATGGCAAATAAAATTAATAGGAGAGGCTATGCTCAGCAGTGGAAGATCCGCCTGATACAGTATCAAGGTATCAAAGGTACTTTGTTAGTTAGAGCACCGGAACTATATCTATGAAAATTTTGAAGTACCGTTATTTCAGACTAATTTTTTAGAAGTACGTATCAAATTCGTGTGGTACCAGACTTGGGTCAAGTTTTTCATAAGTTTGTACGAATGTTTTCATAGTCCATTTCTTACAACAGAATAAAAAATAAGGATTATAGGAGAAAAACCTCTTGGCCTCAACTTGAACATAACTACTAGCCTTTGACCACTGTCTCACCTGATAGTAAGTGATGATTTGGTCGAAGATGTTGTTCAGGCTAACCTAGAATTAGTTTCTTATACCATCAGCACAAGATGAAAAATGTTGTTAGTTTAATTTCTATGCCGTATTTTATTACGATAGGTGCAATCGTTTATAACAAACTTATAACCACCGAAATTACTAATGTTTACGTAAGTTTTACTTGGTCAAACATTTGTTTTGCTACGTGTGGTATTTACACCGATACAACAAACAAATAATTTGACTTCATAGAGCGATACCGCAAACGCAGCTTGTATGTGTGCGCGCATGTACACGCGTGCTACAGCATGCACACTATGACAAATTTCTAGCGTGTCCAGAGTGCGTTGATTAATTAATATGTATTTTACAAAATAAAAAATTTACGAGAGAAAATATTATAGTCATGTGTGTTTAGGTATGCTCTGACCGACTGGTCTAAATGACATTATGACTCATAACTCTAGTTTTTGCTCTCGTTCTTCAACCATCGTATGGGGATAGAGCGACACCTACAGTTCAACTTACGTTGTAGATAATATATTTATTAAATAAAACAAAAGTGTCTGTAAGTAGCTACGAATTGATTTGTTATAGTATAAAATTGAGAGATATAGACAAACCTGAGTATCCAGAATAAAGTAGGCATTTTAATCTCCTACGGGCCTGTCAGACTACTTTTTTGGTATTTATAAGTCGTATTTACTACAGTTATCATAACACCTGTTCAAATATGCGCTAGTATAGCAGTACCCAGTGTATTTTGACCTTTGCATGGACGCGAATACCAGCAAAGCGCATAAAATTAAATGGTATTGCGAATAATACTCTGATCTTTTTAACTTTTCAAATGCAATAGAAACACGCCATTTTAGATGGTCGGCATTGCAGTAAGAAATTCCAAGAGGATATTTGTAAAATATTTACAATATGCGAAGGATTCGCTACTACTAAGTGTTTTCTGTACTTGAAGCAAATAAAGAAGGTAAATTAATAAATGTGACTAAGTTTAGTGCAACGATATAACCTGGCCAAGAGCTTTTGAAGTCTAAATCGTACACCTTTCCGATTGGTTTATGAATATTTTGTGTCAATAACTATGAATATATTTTTTTATTTCGATATAAAACACATAATCTATGAAAATTTTAACATGATTCTTGTGGGTCATAGGCAGTATTGCGAAGTTGCAAGTTTTAACAGTGACTACTGTTACGAAAAGTGCACGCTTTCCATACAAATGTAGTTTTTTTTTTTTTTTTTTTTTTATGCTCGATAGGTTAGCCTTTGACCACTATCTCACCTGATGGTAAGTGATGATGTGGTCGAAGATGTTGTTCAGGCTAACCTAGTTCCGCCATATTTAGAAAACCAAGTGATACAATTTTATGAAATTGCGGGTCCATGTCCTAATATCTATGCTTCTGGATAGCTAGTTTTCCCTAAAAGTACTTAGTTTTAAAATTGTTCAGATAAGTTAATAAAAGTATTTAGTATGGGAAAGCTCTTTTTTTACTTTCAGAGATAAAGTAAATAACACAACAGGAAACTGGCATAGATGTTAGGCACATAGTGTGAACAGAACATTATTTTTCTTCGTGGTCATATAAACAAGCGAGTTAGAAAGAAAAACGCTCACGTAATAGAGCTTAATCTACATCCATGTTAATGTGTAATTCATTTTTAATTGACCTTCATAAGAGCGCCTATATTGAATAAATGATTTTGAATTTGAATAAGTAAATAAAAACACTACCATTACATTAAGGTAGATAAAAATATATAAGAGTGTAAATTCATCTCAATTTTTTTATTCTTATAATGTAAGTGTTTAATTTCGAGTATTTCAAGTAGGACCAGACAAAAACACGAGAGTGCAGAAAACTTGTTTACAGAACTTGAAGAGCTGGAAATACAATTGTTTATTCATGACGACGCCCATTTTAAACTTTACTCAAAATAATACTAATTCTGTAGAAGGTATCTGAATAAAGATGTTGTAGTCTTACATTTCTTTTGTACGTAACAGTTCTATTTGGAAATTGTTCGCTAAACTTAGCTTTTGCTATGCTCGTAAGTCTCTTAAGCATTATTTTAAATGGCTGTAAGTTACTTAGGTATTTTTTGGCACTCTGTATCTACTGAAGCCGCATGAAGTAGCGTATCATGGTCATGTTTCGTCTCTGCTTAGGTACGGCTTGATATTGTGGGGAAACTCAGTAGACATTGAACGAGTGTTTAAAATACAAAAACGGTGTGTTAGGATGATAAATAGTCTCGGTTTCTTAACAGTTGTAAACCTCTTTTTAAAACATGCAACATATTTCCTTTACCTTGCATGAACATTAAAGAAATTTGTATATTTACCAAACAACACCCTGATTTTTTTGTAATACATTCCCAAGTATTTACACGCCAACATAGGTCAAGTTCAGTAAATTATTATATGAACCTCTAGCCCTAAAAGATTTATATAAAAGAAACATGTATAAAAATGTATAATTGCATAGGGACATTAAATGAAAGGAAATTTAATGTTTAACTGACTGGCTTCTTAGCAATTGTTTTTATAGTGTTAAGGAATTTTTAGATTATTGTAAATTAATATATTTTTTAAGGTAATATACATAAGCTCCATACAAACATTTGCACGTCTGCTTGCAGACTGAATCCATTGAATCTGTATGATTAATATTAAGATCTTTTTGACATGTATTCTAGCAAATAAATAAATGATTTAATTAGTTTTTTTTTTATAAATGGCTGATAGACTAGGCTTTGACCATTATCTCACCCGATGGTTGGTAAGTAATGATGTAGTCGAAGATGTTGTTTATACTAATCTAGAATACTGGCTCTCAAGGACGGCTGCCGAAACACACTGTTCACACATGGCGACAGATTTTCTACTTATCAAAGACAACAACCGGGACAGATCGGTTTAACGTGACCTCCAAAGCACAGAACCGCTCAGTAGTAATGCCACTAGCGGTCACCCATCCAACTCATAACTGCAGCGGACTTTGCGATTGGTTAAGAACGGCTTATCAAACTACGCTACGAGTTCAAAAAAAGTCAATAATAACATATATTTTAAAAATATTTTAAGAAAACATCAAAAGAATATTTAAATAAAACATTTAAATATCTAAAAATATATCTAGTGACAATTCCGCCTAATTTTCCTGCTAAGCCGATGTGACGTCACAAACGCCGCGCAGCCAAGCACGATCGAGAAAGTAATTCTCGATCGTGCGCTCGTAGAGTCAAGACCTCCTGAAGATGCTTAGTGTAGAATCGAAACGCCTGAATCTATTTATTATCAAAAAAATGTTTTTAAAGTAAAGCAATGTAGATAGAAATATGTAAATAATGACAATCAAATTCATACACATCTGTTCAAAACAATATTTCTCGTCAGCGTACCTTCTACCTCAAATAAAGGTTTAAAATAGCATCTAGATTCCAAATTACCCCAAGCACAGGCGCATTAGGGAATCGCATAATCATACAAATTGAGATGTTGCAGGCATATCCAATTTCAGGAAGAACCAATTTTGTCCACAAATACATAGTTATAGCTAAGGACTGCGGTGCTGCAAGTCCAGGTTCGCTCCCCACCACTAGCATGAGCTTTACCGATAGTATATAGCATTTTGCTAAAGCTCGCCATGCTAGCTACCACCCTCATGTAGAAAATTTATCGCCAAGCACCAAACAGTGTGTTCCAGCAGCAGTCCTCGAGAGCCAGTAAAATTACAAGCACATGAGACTCAACAACTGTATGTCTCAGGGTGAGACGCGCAGCGCAGTTCGTCACTTGTGGCGAACTGTTATAGACCGAAAAGGCCGATAACAACCGATGCCGTGAAGGCTATTTCGGCAGGGCAACTCAAGCGCCGCAAGTATGCTAACCTCGGTATAGGTTACATATTTGAGCCGTTTGGTGTAGACACGTTGGATATGTGTGGACCGGAGCTCATTGTATTTGCCAAAACTTATCTGAGTGACCGAAGTGTGAATAAGCATTGCAAATTAACAGGCTATAATGCCAGCATGCTGGGAACGTTGCCATCTGGTAGCGGGCTGGAGCATTTGGATTGTATGTGAATCTGCTATGACTTATAGGTTGTCTAAATGCTTTTATTGTAGTAGCTGTAGTGCTGTATATAGTTCGTATATAGTATTTCGTTTAATACAGGTAATAATAACTTGCAAGTTCAACATAGATATTTTTTATTTGTACAGTGTGTCAGTAGAACACGATAGTGTGCACTTTGAACCGCAAACTTGGTTTATTTTACTTTTTATTTGTGAATGTAACATTTTCATTTTACCCGATTTTAAAAAAAGGAGGAGGTTCTCAATTAGTCTGTATTTGTTTAGGTTTGTTGCACAGAACTTTTGTATTGGTGAACCGATGCTGAAACTTCTTTTTTTTATTTGAAAGCCGATGGTTGTCGCTTTGTCTCATTTAAATTTAATCAAAATCGGTCAAGCCAATTTTAAGTAACACTCCAATAACTGAAAAATATTTACCTATCCTGATGATGTAGTCGTTGACAGTGAATGACCATCGATCCCGTAAGTAGCAAGGGTCACTAAAAATAATGAAAATATTTTTTTTTACCAAAACATGCAACCGACTTCAACACTCAAACGTATGAAGTAACTTGTCGAAATTGGTACCATGTGCACAATATTGTGATAATAGGTACTTTTGAACTGACATGGTACCGATTTCAACAAGTTATTTCACACTTTTGAGTGTTGAAGTCGGTTCCATTTTTTTTCTACAATTTGTCAGTAGAACACGATAGAGTATACATATTATATACTGCAAACTTGGTTTATTATACTGTTTTATTTTTTATTTATATATTACTTGATATAATGTAACGCTTTCGTTTTCTTTAGCTGTAATTTTGCACATCTTTAATTATTAATTAAACAAACAAACTGCAAGACTATACATCTATTATCTAGATGAAATCAATTCGTCGAAATTACCATCTGTTCCGTAACATACAGCTCCACACTCGACATTCCCGTCGCTTCCCTCATTTGCTTTAAATGGAAATTCCTTAAATGATTTTCCAAGGTTTGACTACTAATGATGTTTTCAATGCTTTGAATCGTTCTTGTAATGAGAATTTAAAAGCAGGTATAAAGGAACTTATGTGAAAATACTGATAATATTACAATTGCGATGATTCATGAGGTATGACTGCAAATTTATTATTACTATCAAGCATATTATAATAGTTAAATATTGAAGCGATCATAACCGAGCGGTTAAAGCTATGGACTGCGGTGCCGCAGGTCCAATGGTCGATCCCACCGCGTCGGCTTGCGCTTCAACGCATGGTGGAAGGGCATTTTGCGAAGGCCCACCTTAATAGCTACAAGTAGAAACTCAAGTAGAAAATCTGACGCCTAGCACCCAACAGTGTATTCCGGCAGCAGTCCTTGAGAGCCAGTAAAATTACAGGTACATGATGATGTGACTTTAAAAACTGTATATCTTGTAAATGCATCTGTTATAGTCAGAAGATACCGCTTTGTTTGTTGGTTTGCATCGTTCTTGTTCCGACACAATAATATTAAAAACACTCACGATTATAACACTAGGAATAAAGATAAAATAGCGGTGCCAGGTTTTAGATTAGCAAAGACAAATAAGAGGTCCTTCTTAGGAAATTGTGTGCGGTTTTATAATAAATTGCCCAAACATATTACAACGCTCACAGAAAGAAAATTCAAGTTTCATGTGAAGAATATTTTGATAAAGAAATCTTACTACACAGTTTGTGATTACTTAAACGACAAAAATGCTTGGACTGGTTCGCCTCTGCCAAGCTAGCACCTAACACCTACGTAATGTAAATTAAGTATTGTAATAATTTTACTATATAGTATGTACTTAACACATTTTTAAAAAACGTTTAAAAGAATGGCCCCGAGTTTCTTGCCCGTTCTTCTCGCAGTGGCTCTATAATTTTTGTTTGCTGAACGTGGCAGTACAATGTAGTATATTTCAATATTAAAATTTGTAATTGACCTTCATAAGAGCGTCGTAGACGCCTAAATTGAATAAATGATTTTGACTTTGACTTTGAAAAAAAAACTGTACATTATCTCCACGTGGGGCACAGGGTTGGAATTGCTGTCCTCTGGATCTTCCTGTGGAAGAAGAGGCGACGAAGTAAAAAATATACCAGAAGGCAGGCAGTTGCACCTTCTGAAGAGCTGTCATCTAGCAATGCAATCCCCAAGACGCCTGCCAAGCGTAGATATTATGGCAAACCCCCGCTTGGATGGAGGAGGTCTTTGTTATGGTAAGCAGTACTGTTCGAACACTACTGCTTCGAAACGGAATTTCTGACACTCCGGTGATAAGTTTTTTTTTAAATACTACCGTTACGGAACAAGCACTAGGCCCACAGGGTGCTAAGCGGTCACCTCTTCCAAAAAAAATGCAGTGTGGCGAACTGCACTGCTTTCATCACCCTGAGACGTAAAGTTGTAAGTCTCATGTGCCTGTCATTTCACCGGCACCCACACCTTTTAAAGTGGAAAACAGTAATGTGAAGATTACTGCTTGGCGGTGGAAATAAGTATAGAAATATATATATATAAATATATATAATATATACCTAGCCAGTACTTCCTCAGACAAACTTGCAGAAAGAATTCTTCCACTACTCGCTTACTGGGCCTAGCTTTAAAGTAAAGACTCACATTTACAAATTATTGGAGCGCAAATTTTTTGTCTATGGAATTGCACCCGCGTCCTCCAATTTCGTGCCGGATGCCTATTCCACTTGGCCACCGGAACATACACAGCTGAAACTTTGTGCTCCAATTGTATAACTTTACTTTAGATTTTCGCTTAACATGCAATAGTGCCTGTAATTATATACAGAAATATAGAAGGGTAGCGTAGTAACATCCCTAAGAGAGTTAAGTGTTTAAAAAACGAAGTCATTCGATCAGATGAAGTCTAGTCGTCTGGTTGATGACCGCGCACCATCCCCTATGACGGTTGAAGTAATACAATTGGAGCACAACGTTTCGGTTTGAATGAGTATGTTCCAGTGGCTGAGTGGAATAGGCATCCAGCTTGAAATCGGAAGTCGCGGGTTTGATTCTCGGCTGCGGCAATAATTTTGTGCTCCGAATTTGCAAATATTATTTTTGCTTAGCACGAGATAATGCTTAGATTCATACTTAGAAGCATAAAAACTGTTTAATATTTGATTCCCACCACATACGTGGGTTATGTTAATTTGGTAATTGACGGATATACTAACCTTAATTGAACCTTTCAGAAGCTCACAATAATCCGTGTCCTAGTTTCCTTCCTATTTAAGGGCATTAACATCAATCATAAAGTTAATACAGTTAAAATAATTATTGATACAAATTACTCCCAAGAAACACTTAACGCTGAAGTTCTTCGATTAGTTTACGAGTGGCAAGATTCCTCATCAATTTGCGATCGATGTAACATCTTCGAGAATGTTCTGGATTCTTCAGCTTTGATTTGTAATTAAGTTCCGGTGGAAAAGCTGCTTGCGGAATTTAATTAAACAAGCAAAAAGCGCCTTGGATTAATTATTAGCTGATGTAAAATAGATTCCTTGTGACATAGAGACGCGATTGAAATTATGTTAGAAAATAATATTCCTTTGTATAGAGATAATATTGGTTTTGAAGATTCCATACTTAGAGGACGGAGAAGGACTAGAGAAACGAATGTGATTCCGGTGGTTTGGACCATAGAGATTATAAAATACTATTTTCTCTTTTCTGTGGTTTGGACGGTGAATTTGTTACGGGAGTAATGCGAAATTGATAGTTTTAGTTCATTAAAAACTTTTTTATACATAGATATTCTTAGTTAATGACAAATTAATCTGAAAGTGTAATAGATATTTTTAATATTTTTAATCAACAAGTTTAAAGCTAATTGTAAAATTAGTCTTGTTTGTAGTACAATGTAAGTTGAACTGTAGATGTCGCTCCATCCCAATACGAATGTTGAAGAACGATAGAAAAAAAATAGTTATGACTAATTGTCATGTTAGCTCAGTGGGTCAGAGCATACCCCAGCTAAAGAGGTGGATTAAAGCGGGCTCGAATCCCTAACATGACTTATTTTGTAATGTAATAGATATATCTAGACAGTATTGATGTATATATATAATTATAATAATAATACTACAGTTCTATGTAGCTAATTAGCTACATAGAACTGTAGTATTACTGTGATAATGTTAAAAATTCTAGTACTACTTTTGATATAAATAGGGTGTGTGTGTGTGTGTGTGTGAGTGTGTGTGTGTCTTGGATCTTTGCGACAGGAAGATATTTCATGATAATTAATAAAACATGAGATAATTTTTAAATCGATTTCACATTATTAGCACACAAAGGGGGGGGGAGGGATATTTTTTTTTGACATATCACCTTAGATTTTATAGGAAAATTTTTGGATGGCAGTTGTTGCGAAGGCGCTGCTGTCCACTTTCAGATATTTTTTTCTTTAGTCGCCTCTTTCACCGGAAAATATGAGGGGTGCAATTCTAGCCCAGCACCTCACGGGTCACACATACAGATTTTCTACGATAAAAGTATATATTTATACGATAGTTACTGGGCATAAGCACTTGTCCAGGGGTGACAAGCACAGTGCAGAGCCAAGCAGTACTTTGTCAAGGGCCAGCGTGACAATCGTCATCACGACATCGACAATCTTAAATATTAACCAACCTATACATCTCATCACCTGATATTATTTTTGAACTACTCAAGATATATATATATATATATTTTATAGTAACATATTTTTTGTGTCATTAAATAACAGTCCATTTTTTATACCGAGAATATATTAAATTCATAATTTTGGAAAGAATATTTAGAAATTACCTACATTTCCTCTTTGAGTGTACGATCAAATCGTGTGCTTGGATATTCAAGACATCCCCATGATGACACGATTCGCACCTCCTGATGATGCATCGTGTAGAAACGACAAGCCTCAAAAACTATTCCGGCTAGCCTGCCTTGCGTTTCTGGTAGTTACGCTAAAGCAGAATTGTACAGGCATTTTCGTCTTTTAAATAAACACAATCAGTATTATGAGCTTTATTTATCAAGGTTTTTCACATGCTACTTTCATGTCTTCGGTCAGCACTGAAATTTTACAATAAAAAAACTTAACAATTCACAAAATCATTAAAATCCTTAGGAAATTGATTAACTGCACATAACCTAAGAAGGACTTTAATATCCCAATAAAGACTTTTTATTTATTACTAGCTTTCCGGGCGCGGCTCCGCCCGCGCGTATGTCGGTTATCGCGCGAAAACATTAACCTCTTTTTGCGCAGTCGGATAAAAACTATCCTATGTTTTTTCCCGGGTCTCAAACTATCTCCATACCAAATTTCATTCAAATCGGTCCAGTAGTTTTGGCGTGAAAGCGTAACAGACAGACAGACAGACAGACAGACAGACAGACAGACAGAGTTACTTTCACATTTATAATATTAGTACTGATTTCAAGTTTGTCCATTTCAAGAAACACTACACATGCATCACTTAAATTTCTATCTTTACCTAGCATTAGCCTCTACTATTATTCGGTCATTTTATTCCCAACTTTCAGAGCCTAAACTAGAGAAGCTATATATTATGTATATGTACAACAACATTTAATAAAACACGTATTTTCTTCAATGCTTATAATGTGAAAACTACTTAAGTTTTATTTTTAATTGTAGCTGATTGACTAGTTTTTAACCTCACCTCATGTGTAATAATAACAATAATGTTTTGGATTATGATTAATATCGTAAAAAAATATTACAAAATTACTTCCTAGTAGAAGCGAAACGCATCGAAAAATTCTTCCGGTTTGGCTGCGTGGCGTTTGTGACGTCACGTCGGCTTAGCAGGAAAATTAGGCGCAATTGACACTAGATATATTTTTGTATTTTTAAGTGTTTTATTAAAATATTAATTTGAGGTATTATTAAAATATTTAAAAAATATTTGTTATTATAAAATATGGATTTCCGCAAAGTAACACCTGAATCTATTCATCACCTCATGTGATTTGAAGTAATAATTTGGTCGCAGATGTTGTTCAGGCTAACCTAGAATAACTAGCTTAGGTAACACACCGTTACAGATTTCTATTTGAGGGTGGTAGCTGGCAAGGCGGCACTTGCCAAATGTTCTACCACCTCGCCATAACCGGGACCGACGGCTTAACGTGCCCTCCGAAGCACGGAAGCGCTCAGTAGTAATGCAACTACAAGTAATGTCACCCATCCAAGCAAAAACCGCACCTAAAGTTGCTTAACTTAATTAATGGGTTAAAAATACTGAGTAACCTACGCTACGAGTACTTCAGAAATATGACACTGAATAAAAATACAGATAAATATACTGTAAAAGAGATTTCTAAATAGCACGCAACGGAACTATTTGCAGTAAGAAAAATAAATCACGTCCTTCGGAGACCCACTTGGCTCTTTAAGTACCAACAAATTATTATTACGTGACATCTGTACACAAAAACTCATATGTTATTATTTTACTGCGCCATATAACAGAAAAGATATAAAGGATCGAAGTGTGCAGTAAATTGTGACTAGGGCCAAAGTTATGGGCGTTACAAACGCTCAAAATCGTAAAATGTAAACCTCTGATCTAAGTATCATAACAATACAAATTATACTGCTCCGGGAAACTGGGAAGCTTGCTGTCTAGAACGCAGAGTTCAGAGTTCTGCGTTCCGCGGTCACTGTGCTACACACTTCCAGCGGTCGAGTTTTTCAGTTCAATCAGTTTCTTCTACATTTACATAACAGAAAAGACCTATAACATATCGTAGCTAGGTAACAACATTTTTTTTTCTTCTTCTATAATAGCAGATATGCTAGCCTTTGACCACTATCTCACCTGATGGTAAGTGATGATGTGGTCGAAGATGTTGTTCAGCCTAACCTAGAGTTACTGGCTCTCAAGGACAGCTGCCAATTTTCAACTTGAGGGTGGTAGCTAGGCGGGCGGGCATTCGCAAAATGACCTTGTCGATGATAAAGGCTAACCTTTGTTTAAAGTGAAAAGATCTAAATCCTTTCATTAAAACGGTTCAACACAACAGACTCAAATAGAACACTGATAGAATGTGCGTTTTCTTTGAACGCCACTGTTGTGTGTGCATTCATTTGCTGTTGCGTGAACTTTAGAACGATCTATGCGGGCCTTAGAATGAATAAATGAATGAATGTATGTATGAATAAATGAATGATCATCGCTGTTGTATGAACTCTAAAACGCTCCTTACGGACTTAAGAGATACAAAATCTCGGTAAATACAATATTTATTTTAAAAAAATATTTATCTACTCATATAATTATACTATAACTACATATATAAGTTTTTAGGAGACTTCTTAACCAGAACGGTATTGCATTTTTACAAATTAAGTGTATGGTTTCCGGGCTCAAGACTCATATGGACAGTTCTATATCTGCCTGTTGAATGTCATAAAAGGCAACTTAATAAAAAAATGCATCAAATTAGCAGCATTCCACTTCTAACGTTGACCTGAGTAGACTGTTTGGCTTATCAGGTGGTAGGTCTCGTTACCAAGAGTCCGCCCTGTGGGTACCAAGGGAAAGAATTTTGAATAAGCACTACTGTATATAAGCGTGGCATTGCAGTGAGTGAAATCATTGCGATTGCTCGTCTGGTTAGCTGCCAAGTAGTCTAAAAATCTGTCGCCAAGAGCCAGTAATTTTGCAGCTACATGAGACTTAGCAAATATATGTATCAGGGTAAAGGGTGCAGTGCAATTCTTGACTTGTGACAAAATACATCTGTTATAGGCAGAAGTTACTCCGCTTAACATCAGGTGGGTGTTGTGCTAGTTCCGTCACAACAACTTAAAAAAAAACTTACTTTAACTGAACTACCTGCTACTCTATTGTATTTACAATAATGTTCTGCAGAGCTTCTTCAAGTAAACTATTTCGAACAACTTATTTATATATACAATTAACCAACACAAACCATCTTCTAAAATATTTATTTAAAAATATTTTTTTACAATTTCTCTATAAATTATCAGAATATGTGACATACGAGTATATACCGTAACTTTTAATTGCATTGGCTTAAAAGCTTCAAATTGTTACACTTCCTAGAAAAACTGTAGACCTTTATATTCTGTGTCAGCTCGAACATGGTGATATTCAAATTGGCCCGATAAGTTTTTTTTAACGGATAATGGCACCTTTTATCCACCGCTAATACTTTTTACCCGTTCCTGAGAAAAAAGGGCTTTTTGGACACACATAAATTGTACACACTGTACTTGGAATTGTAATTTTAAGTCTATAACTTTATTTAGTTTTTGATGTCCACTTTTACTTTATTGCAAAAAGGTACCGCAGTACTTTTTTCCCTTGTTATGTGCGAAACTATTAAGGTAATCATTATCTTTCTCTTATCTCACTCATAATTTGTATTTAAAACAAAAACCTATTGTAAACATGTTATCACTACCAACACAATGGACATAATGTTAATAGCGTTGGTAGTCGCGGGGAAAAATTGTCTCTTTTAGCTCTGAAATAGCCTTAAAAAACATTACGATTTATGAAGTGTATCAAGTTTGCTTAGCCATTCTGAATCGATCAGCAAAGTTAAGCAACATCCGCCGCGGTGATGACTTGGATGGGTGACCGCTGGTGACATTACTACTGAGCGCTTCCGTGCTTCGGAGGGCACGTTAAGCTGTCGGTCCCGATTGTTGTCTTAGGATAGCAGCCGTTACAGCACGGTGGTAGGGCACTTTGCGAATGCCCGACTGGCTAGCTACCACCCTCAAGTTGAAAATCTGTCGCCAAGCACCTAACGGTGTGTTCCGGCAGCTGTCCTTGAGAGCCAGTAACTCTAGGTTAGCCTGAACAACATCCTCGACCACATCATCACTTACCATCAGGTGAGATAGTGGTCAAAGGCTAACTAAAAAAAAAAAAAAAAAAAAGTGTCATTATTTATCATTCAAATATCAACATCATAAATATGTTATTATAACATAATCGATTAATTTACTCGTATAATTAGAATTGTTTCCGGACACGACCAACGAATCTCGATCATATTAATATCGTTAACACTGCCCACAATCACTAATTACTAAAAATTTTTATTCTTTGGAACAATGTAACCGCATAAAAAATGCAAACCATCATTTCATAGAAAGCTGTTCATTAAGCTTGCGCCGATTAAACGGCCGATCCCATGAAAAGTTTAATATCTTTAAAAGACCGACCGCGTTATTAACTTAAATATTTTATGAGTACAGGTTTGAATCGATATCAGGAATTGTAGATGGATGGTATTTAGAATTTGTCATGATAGGACAATGTTATGACAGTCAAATCTCGACACCACATAGTCTAAGGGAAAGTACGTACAATTTTTCATATTTTTATTTTTGCAATATCGCATGCTCTGCGGGTTCCATTACGAAATTAAAAATTTACAGGAGGAAAAATTAGTCAATAGATTTGAACCCGCTTCCATCCACCCCTATAGCCGGGGTATGTTCTGACCGACTGAGATAACATGACAACGTGTCATAACTCTAATTTTTCCTATCGTTAATTAATAATATAATTAATTAACCATGGTACTGGGATCGAATCCCGCACATGACAATATTTTTTCCTCTCGTAAATTTGTTATTTTGTAAAGTACGTACAATTTGCTTGGTGGAGACCCGTGCTGTATCTGGTTAGAAGGCCCCCTTCACACCTCTGCCCGTGGTTGTAGTAAGAAGTGACTAGGACTAAAATACCGGAAGTTGGGTAGCTGTCCTTGAGAGCCAGTAATTTTAGGTTAAGCCTGTTCGACCACATCATCACTTACCATCAATTGAGATTGTGGTCAAGGGCTTACCGATCAGCAATAAAAAAAGCGCTTTCTTAGGAACTCTTATATTACACTATCCTTAGGACACCTGCTAAACGAGGGGATATTGGCCAACCTCTCTTAAGGCTGTACTCTGGCTGATACAGCAAGATAATTTGCAACCACCTGAATAGCTAACCCCTTCAAGGAAAAAATCTATCGATATGCAACTGTGAACTTCAGAACTTGTCCTTGAGAGTCAAGATAAACATTTATAAACTGAGCCTTTATCTTACTTTCATCGGCCGCATTTTCACCAAGTGGGCGCCCGGTCCGCTCTCGTCACTTTATATCATCAAAACGTATGCAAATATTGCTCATTTCAGAAGGTACCCTAACATTATTGATTAAAACAGAGCTTATTAATAAGACTACAGTACGTATGTCTGCTTGTCTGTCTGTGAATCTGTATGTCTCTAGCTCTTAAATGGAAGTAGGGAGAAACCAGAAATAAAAAAAACAACGGGAAGAATTTTCGAAGCGTTTTGCTTCTACAAAAAGCATCCTCAAGATGTCTTGACTATTCGAGCGCGCGATCGAAAAACTTTATTTATTATTAAAATTAAATTAATTATCTCAAGAGGTTTATCAAACTAAAAGCATTTCCAGAACGTAAGTTAATACTACTAACTAAAAGTCGCCGTTTCCACGTAACAATTTATGCAAAAACGTCGCGAATCCGACTGATTTTACTGTGAACTTCGTCGGGTCGTCGCCGGATGAAACTTGCCATCTTAAATTTGATTAGTTGTTTTAAAACTTGCCGTGGGTAGAGCCGTGTGCACATTGATAATAAAATCGGATATAAAATACAAGCAAGGACCAGAATAACGATCGCGTTGTCTACCAGAGGCCAGCGTCAATGCACATACACTGAAGTGGTAGCATCTACAGCAGCGGCCGCAAGTTTTACCGTCAAGCCATTTTTGACATTGTATCTATCAAGACAATGTATAGCATAGGACGAAAGAATTTACGGTGATTAGGTACTACACATGACGCCGCGAACGGCCGCGCAACTTTTGCATGTTTTTAGCGATAATATGCGTAGTAGTAATAGATAGATAGATAGATAGATAAACTCTTTATTGAACACCTTAAACTATACCAAAATTAAAAATATTTAGCTTACAATACTGAACAATAGGCGGCCTTATCGCTCAAAGCGATCTCTTCCAGACAACCTTTGGAGAGGAGCAAGTTTTGACAAGAGATGGCGGTGTACAATATCCTTAATAATATTGATATTTATAAATACCTACAGTATAATATACAATATAGATAATTAATGTATTCTTACATAATATATACATATACATACAAAAATAAATACATATATATATATACAAATATACAAATACAGTACGTAAATATGATGTTTACATATGGAGCTTATGCTAGCACGACAGGTAAAAAGCTTTAACTTTGTCTTTGAAAACATTTAAGGACGGAGCTCGTTTGGTATCAAGTGGCAATGCATTCTAGTCTGACGGCTTCGACCGACAACGAACGGTCATAAAACGAGGTAGTGTGTGGAGGAAATTTTAAGCATAAGATTCTCGAATTAGAGAAAGAGTCGGAAATGGTTCGCCGCTGCTACTTCGTTGGGAATCAAGCCTTGTCTTACTAGGTATGATAATGGTGATAAACAATTCTAAAATAAAATCCTTAGCGCCAATTGGGAAAAAACTCACTCCCATCTACGCGATAGATGACATGTTGCTCATTGGACGGTATTTTCCGTTATGGTTAGTGTCTTCATAGCGTTTTTTTTTTATATTATTGTGACGGAACAAGCTTGAGACCCACCTGATGTTAGGTGCACTAACCTCTGCCTATAATAGATGCATTTCATCACAATTAACGAATTGCACTGCGCCCGCCACCTTGAGCCATATATAGTTGTTAAGTCCCATGTGCCTGTAATTTAAGTGTTTCAACACTTGGTAATTAAAATGTGATAAACGTACGGTTAGGTATATGAAAAGCGATAAGAAGATTGTTTCCGCCAGATATTTGTGCTTGAATGGTTCCTTACCGTGGTTGCTTACGTGCTGAGTGGCTCAATTAAACTTCGCGCGCTTTCAAACCGGATCGATGACAATTAACCGCAGTGTACTGCATATATACAGTGCATGAATGAACTACAGACAATTGTTACTGCAACAAGGTCATGATTGTGCTAACAGCCATTGGTCATCTTCGAAAACATTATTAATACAGTGCTCTTTAGGTTACCTCTTACTGTTTTATTACGAACGTGAGTAAGCTGTATCGACCGCAGCAACGTCCGGACTATTTAGTGCACGGGAAAGACGTTTGTGTGTGTATGTGGGACTCTTCAATCTCATGTTTGTATGGATTGCCCATCGCTGGTTTAACAAGGGAGCTGCGCAGCTCAGAAAATACTCCACTTTAAACGGTGAGTATGCTTAATGTCTGCATTCCTTGCCTTGTTGAAAGCTCTGGCAACCACATCTGCTTGGAACCTCTGGGGTCTGTCTACGGTGCCATCCTTGTATCAGCATTTTTGCTTATCGGCCTTTGGTCCCCTTAAAGATACTAGTACTTCACCGTTGGATCCGTCGATCAGAATAATTACCCAACAGTTTGTACCCAGCTCACGAACATAAACTGAAGAGGAGAACTATAAAATTAAGTGTAAACTCTGCTTAACACCTTCTCCCTGGTGTGTGCCAAGTCGAGGCTAAACAGGTTAGTCGCGGAACTTAAAATTAGACTACTGCGACTTCACAATGAGGTAATATTTACTGAAGCGGCATGGTTCTTAGCTCGCTTTTTTAATATAAATTCTAGATATTATATATTAATCTATTTGTTTGTAATATATTAATTATTTCTTTAAATAACTTTTAAATATAAAAAAAATAATGGAGACTACGAAAATGTAAATAGCAAGTCCTTCCGCTATCAAATTGAAAAATAATGTTTTATCTCATTTTTAATCAATTTAAAAAATCAAAGTCAGTGCATTTATTTTCAAAATGTTATGGTCTGTAATTTGTATAGGTGTATCATAATCTTGATTATTAATTAAATATACCGGGCAGCCTCGAGGGCTGCTTGAGTGCGCGTCAAGCAGCCCTCGAGGCTGCCCGCATTCCTTGAGAATGAACATCTTTACTGTTCGAACACCGGTCGGAGATTTCGACTAAACACCGTGAGTGCTTGCCGGTATATTTAATTAATAATCATGACAACTCACGTAAGTTTTTATCATAATCTTGATAATTATTGGTTTTGTTTGTACAGTGACATTGGAGTCAGTCCCATTTAACCAGCGTCCTATACGATATCTCTTTATTGACACCAGATTAACAGAGGAAACAATACATGGAATAGTTAACTTAAGTAGGTCCAATAGGCGGTATTATCGCTTACAGCGATCTGTACATCAGTAACGATTTTAAGCCCGTAGTGCCCTACTGACTGTGTTGTGTTCAACAGATTAAAATCGTTCAAAATTCCTATTTTACTTTGATTGGATGAGAAAAATGTTGAACAGGATGACAGTCATTCGTTGGCCAGTAATTAAATGTAACTGACCAGTATTCAAATAAAAATATATGTATAAATATTTTCCACGGTGGAAAATTTTTCAAACTCCGTTAATGTTATTTCTTTATTTATTTTATTGTACTATTTAATATGTTCACATGTCACATCAATTAGATAACCCTGTTGGGTGTAAGGCAGTATAGTAATTATATATTTTACACAATATTTAGAGAAACAAACACAATTAATAAAATACTAATTTTGCAACAAAAAAAACCACAATTTCACATGGTAGTAGGGCATATTGTGAATGCCCTCCTAGCTATCTACCACCCTCAAGTAGAAAATCTGTCGCTAAGCACCTAACGGTGTATTCCGGTAGCCGTCCTTGAAAGCCAGTAATTTTAGGTTAGCCTGACACTTTCGACTACCATCACCATCAGGTGAGATAGTAGCTTACATTTCATGCATAAAGCGCTTTTGTCATCAATAAATTGTTTAACTGTTTAATGTACCTAATATACCATCCTTGAATTTTTTTTTATTACAAGCCTAAGATTCATTGTTTTCTTCTCTTAATTCAGCTGGATTTTTATTAAATATCTTAATAAGCATGTTGTGTGGCCCTGTTTTAAATATTTCTAGTTAAGAGTCTGGTGCTATTAGTTGGTTTTGTCATCGAGCATTGGTGTTGAATATAAATAGACTCGGGTGTTTTTTTAATGAAGATTGCAGCTTCGATAATATATATGCAAGGTAATGTTAGCATTTTATTTTCATGTAAAAGGGCTTGCAACTCTCACGTTGTCGGATGTTGGATGTTTGTTAAAACAATGTTATCGTGTATATTTAAAACGATTAGTACGAAAAAAATATTTGTGTAAATGCGATCAGAATTATACATGAATTTTATGGAATTTCAATAGAATAGAATAGAATAGAAATATTTATTTACCATATAACTTTGGATGTTATACAAGGCAAGTCAAATCACATTATAAATACAATTTAAACAACTACTTAATAACAATCCTGATAGGAATATGCAAGTACATTTACACCCTTAAAGTATAAAATACAAGTAAAAAGTAGAGTGAAGGTATATAATATAAGGTCGTATTTAGTTCCAATCTTCTTTCGTCACCAATTTAAATATTATTCATAATCGTCATTACAAAACATGGATTCAGTTAGGCACATCGTCATAAATTCGTTCAAACAGTAAAATTGATGAGACAGAAAAAAATATTTTATCTCAATGTTTATGCTTCATGAATTTTTTGATGTAATTTTTACAACGCTCAGGTTTAAAACGTGTGTAACGATTTTACAAAATGGCGGTGTCGGTAATTGTTTTCAGTTCCGGTAAGAAAAAGTTATTGTGAAGTTATTAAAGACTGTAGAAAACCTTTTTTTATGTTATCGTAGCAGTAATGGCTCAGTGGCATTGGGTATGCGAAGCAGGTCTCTTTCTGATCCCGCCGCAGGCTTGAGCTTTCACCGCATAGTGGAAGGGCTTTTTGCGAATGCCTGCCTGGCTAGCGACCACCCCCAAGTAGAAAACCTGTCCCCAAGCACCTAACGGTGTGTTCCGGCAGCAATCCTTGAGAGCCAGTGAAATTACAGGCAACTGAGACTTAGAACTATGTCTTAAGGGTATATTTTAAACGAACGCCCCCATACAAAACGCAGCTCTAATCTGATTTTAATAATAGCGAATAAAACTCAATTTTTTACCTACGTAATCACTATCCTAATATCTAGGTTTGTGGTGCATCAGATTTTCATTAAATTATACAGTTTTGAAATTACACTGGCTCAAAAACTCGTAATTTTAGATAAAAGAAAGACCCAACTTTAAGCATCTCTTTCAAGAAAAATAAGCATGTTTTTAATATTTCTATTGCACCACAAATATGGGGAATATAATGAACTTTCTATAATGGGAAGTTATTTATACATGTGTACTATATTTTTTAAATAAATCTGAAGCTACGAATAACTGGCTCAAACTCCTAAAAACGAGTGCTATATACTAAACGCTATATAATAAAATTATAGTCCAAAAGAAAAAGGATTTAAGCCAGAAACGATAGGTCTAATAATACAATATATTTACATGTAAGTTTTTTTTAATAACAAGTTGAGTTTATATGAAAGTTCACACTTTGGCTGGCGGGTATATGTCCTTAAGGTGACGGGTGGCAGTGATTAGTCCGCTCAACATCAGGTGGGCCTCAAACTTGTTCCTTCACAATAACAATAAAAGAAAACGACACATAAAACTTTAATGTTTAATAAGTCATTAAATTATGAAAACAACGTAAAGTTTCAGTTAGTGACAAAATGCCCGCCTGACGAATGAATGTTTTCAAATGTGCAAAAAAGCATTCATAGAAACAACATGAATATGTGTGTAAATTAGCAACAAGTAAGAGAATTCGCTTACATTTATCATAAGCAGGTAGTACGTTATTTTAACTTTAACAATGCACAGTTAACCAGCATAAAATAAAGATTTTGAAGAAAGAAAATTCACACGATTTCATTAATCTTAATACAAATTATGATTAAAAATCCTTCGACCCTAACGGCACATAAAGGTCTTAAACAGCTAACGCCAGATGGGATTAGGTTAGGTCAAATGGTATTTCATGTACTGAACTAACTGGAGAAGAGAGTCAGCGTGTTTCACCTCCTCTTTTATAATGCGAACTACAAATCCATGGAACAACTTGGCAATACAGGTACTTACAACTTAAAAACAGCAAACTTACTCCGTGATAGTTATATCTTGGGAGTCTATAGTAAACAGTTACGTCGTAGACAAGCTTGTTTCAACTGCGACTAAATATAGCTTTCATACCTGTGAAATCGTAGTCACATTGTTGTAATTTTAGAAAAATTGTCATAAAAAAATATATGCCAGTAGACCGTGGGGTGCCGGGGTGCCTGTGGGGTACCGGCTAGAATGTTAACCTCCGATGTCCACCTGTGGGTGTCGTTAAAGGCGACTAAGGGTAATACAACAGCGCTGGTACCACCAGTTGGGCACCAGCGCTTTCTGAGGAACTGCTATCTCACACTACGATCCCCAAGACGCCTAATGGGTGAGATTGTGCAGCAGTGGATAACCCGCCTAATACAGTTTAGTAATACCTATATATACCTTGATGGTATGATTATTTATTGATGAATAGTACCAAAAGTGACCATTGATAAGTCCGAAAGTGGCCGAGTGACACAACGGGAAATCAATATTCAACGCCAATTGGCCATCGCTTCTTCAAATTAAAACTGGCAAAAACTAGATTATATTTACTTTCTTCCCCTTGAATCGAAACAAGTAAACAGTGCACGCAATAACAGTTAACCAATGATATACAAGTGGTCGTTTTATAGAGCTGCTGTAGCGCTAACAAGCGGCCACTGGTCAGGTATAGGCAAATATTTGTTCGGGAACAGGCGCGTCATCAATGCTACCAACTGTTCTCGAACGATAAAATAATTTACCGTTCGGATGGTTTTTCTCATATACAAACATACTGTAAACCTACTGAAATTAAAAACCTATTAGGATAATGTTTACGCTAACTTCCAACTTCCTATCGATTTAAAAATAGTTTTAGTACTCTAAACTCCGCTACCGACTGAAATAAAACGTGCTTGTTCATTGGAATCATTTAAAAATCAGGTTAAAACTTATTATCTTTCGCTTACTGTAATATTTACAATCATTAGCGTCCTAACTTAATCTATAATTTGCTTAACATGTTTTATGTCTGTTTTGTATGTTTTGTCTTTATTTATATATATTTAAAAATATGTATGTATATATTTTAATTATTGTATGTTATGTATGTTTATGTTTATTTATATATGTATATGTAGTTATTATACGTGACGAATATTTTTCTGTATGTCTATTATGTTATTTCGTTTTTGCTTTTGTTAAATTAAGTTCAATAGTTATTTTTATATTTCTAGTATTTAGTAACATTAGCTTAAAAACCCTGTCCATATACTTACATACTATCCAATATTGTTGGGTTGTCTGGAAGAGATCGCTTTAAGCGATAAGACCGCCCATTGTATCACTTACTTAAGTTATATCTTTAGTTGTTTTTTTTTATGTTAATTAAGCTTGGTGTTACAATAAAGAGTTTATCTATCTATCTATCTATCTAAACGTGAAAAGCAACAAGTCAATAAGCTGATAGATTTGCCTACATTTTATGGTCATGTCATGGTCATGTAAAAATTTATTAGTCCGATTATTCTTATTTACTTTATAAGCAACACAGCTTAAATTAAGGCGTAACGCGATTATTGCACAAAGGCACTAAAAACCTGGTCGGAGAAATATCCGAGTAAATATTGCGTGAGTCCAAGCCGGTTGCTAAATAAAATACTCTGGTTTATTAAAAAAAATATACAGAATCTTCCAAGAAGTAGTGATATACTAAGCTACAGTATATCACTGCTTCTTGGGACAACCTGTATATTTGATAGCACTAATCACTAACATAATTATTATTAGCCACAAAGAGCCAATTTTTGAGCAAATGATATTAATATAAAAAATAAAGTGCAAAAGCCTAGGAGTGATTAAATGTACATTATGTTTGTTACTCTTTTACGCAGAAATAGCGGACGCGATATGAATGAAACTTAATATATAGAAAATTTACTTAATATAATAAGTATAGACTTGATATAACAAAAAGAAAACTTATCATCATTATCATCACTTTTCATCATCATCTACGTGGATAAAAATGAGGGAAGCAGATAGTATTTATATATTTTGTGTGAAAAATTTAATTAGTTATTTATTTTATTCGTATATATACAGAGTTACGGCATAACTACCTTAAAGTAAAGCAAGTTATTGCTATTATTTTTATTATTATTATCAATTATTTAATTATTTGCGTGAGTAATTGGTGCATTTTATGCACTTCTTTTGTTTTCAAAAATGTACTTATGATTTCGTATTTTCGAACTCTCTTCGAAAACCTGTAGTACCATATAGAAAACAATAGACAGTCATAATATTGTTCATTACGTCCTACCGAGCAAGCTGGTCGTGTTTGTGTTGTTAGTCAGTTGAGTGCTTAGCTGTGGAAAATATAAATCGAGACTTTAAAGCTAAATATTTATCGATAGTATGCATGTTATTACAGTCCATAAATCGGCGAGTATTAGAAAGTGATCGATAATAATACCCATAATAATATAGAATAAAGTGGTGCTGATACTCAGTACTACTAGCTCCTCACCCTAGAAAATCTGTCGCCAAGCGCCTAACGGTGTGTTCCGGCAGCTGTCCTTGAGAGCCAGTAATTCTAGGTTAGCCTGAACAACATCATCACTTATCATCAGGTGAGATAGTGGTCACAGGCCCTATCAAGCATAAAAAAAATTATGATAAAACACATAATCAAAGTTACAAATTTACGAGAGGAATAATTTGAGTCATGTGCGGGATTCGAAACCACGTCCATCTACCCCTTTAGCGGGGTTATCTTCTGACCTATTGAGCTAACATAACAATGAGTCATAACTCATTTTTCCCCATCGTTCTTTAACCATCGTAATGTGATGGATTTGTAATGTAATCCGCAGAGTAAAAAGATAGCATGCGTTATTGCAAACATAACATTCTTAACATCATTGCGTCTAATGAATTCTTCTTTCATAATAATTCAAAGTGCACGTACAAAATAAATATAAAATATTCACATTTATTGTGTCTAGATGTCAGATGTCATGTTAGCGTCACTTTAAAGCATGCAATACCTCCTTAAGTTTACATTATTGCTGAGATGGTTACAGCAATGCAGTTATTTTCTTCAAATTGTTTCAGCTGTACCTACTACGTAATCTGTGGTCTTAGATTATTGCTGTAAGGATTATTTAGTATATATTTTTACCAATGCAGTTATTTAAGCAACGATTATGATTTATTGAATTAAAAAGGCTTTCGGAGAGAAAACCTAATATTTAACTTGTTCTTTTATATTAATGCCATTTTTTTTTGTAATATACTATTATATTATATTGATATTATATATTATATTATATTTAATAAAAACGTAAAACCAAAATCAAAATATAGCTTTCAGACTATGCAAGTTGAGGTGGCAATCGCAAGCTATATCGTTTGATAGATCGATAACCAATGGTGAAAATAAAGTTTTTGGAGTGTTTACCAGCATAATGAAAGAAGTAGAGTTGGAAGACCCTCCACAAGATGAGCGGACGACATCGTCGAAATCGTGTGGAGCCGATGAATACAAGTGGCCACCAGGATGTATCTCATGAACCGTGATAGCTAGACAGTTGAAATTTTCACAGATGATGTATTTCTTTTGCTGCTATACCAACTGTATCAGTCAAATTATCCACTGCTGAACAGCATCATCCTTCATGGGAGGGGGTTTGCCATAATCTCCACGCTTGGCAGGCGTCTTGGGGATCACATTCTGAGATATCAGTTCCTCAGAAGAAATGCTGCCCCCCTTCTAGTGTGTTACCCTTAGTCGCTTCTTACGACACCCACGGGTGGGGATGGGGGATAGGGTCTAATGTTGTATAGCTGATAATGGTACGGAACTTCGTGCCCGAGGCCCATTCGCACTAAGTCGATTTGTTATTATTTAAAATGTTTAAGGTTGTGACTTATCTAATGGAATTACGATTAAGTATTTATTACAGTATTTTTATACGATTTGACTTATTACTATATTTGCCAGACCTACCCGCAACACACGTGTATTTTCATATTTATAAACTATAAAACGGCGTAAGTGGTCGGAAAAAGTGACGTCTATTTGGAATGATAATATGGAAAGCCTTAATTGTTCGGCCTTGAACCGGAAAATGCACGTTTTTCTACTGTCATATTTCAAAAAAAACTTTAAAATAATAATATCAAGTCCAATTATTTGTGCCGATCAAAAAAGTGTGCATTCAAATCACTTCGGTGTTCAGTCACATTACACGGAAGCGCTTTATCGCTTTTCGTCGCAAAAGCATCCATTAACTAATCACTGCCATTAAAACTGATCACTGTTATCTCATCGAAATCGTCTCAAATTACTTGTAATGTCGATATCTGTCGCGTCTCGTTAACATCCAATTGGATCTCATGGCTCGAGGATCACAGATGTAGGTTTGTTAAAAGCTCATATTAGAAATGAGTACTGAAATAGTTCTATTTTTAGAGATCAGTATCTCTAAATAAAAAACGGAATCCTCATAGGATCATTTTGTAGTCTGTCTGTCAAGACACTTTTTCTCAGGAAAGTGTGGAGGCTCAATCAAGCTGAAATTCATATCAAATACTCAGGTCTACTGCGCCCTTTGCAGCAGTGAAAAAATCAAACTTCTAAACCAATGCAATCAAATGATACAGCCGTTTATGCCGCAAATTACGACACTCGCAAAGGAATCAAAACCTACAGGGTACTTTCCGTGAACTCAGAATCTTAAAATTTGCTGCAAAGCAACGCCTTATAGCATAAATCAAAAAAATATTGCTATATATGCATACATTTTTTTGTTACATCATATACCTAATTAAAATACCTTTGATAATTTTGAAAATGTTATGGATGTCATTCAAAAATTAAAATTAAAATACAATAACTTTTACTAATCAACCAACAGGTTTGTACGGAATCCTGGATGCGCGAGACTGACTCGTATTCGGGCGGTATTTTTTTGTCTCAGTTGAGATATGGGCTGCCCTTTGACTACTGCCTCACCTATTAATAAGTATTGGTAAGGTCAAGACTAGGTCTCAAGTATGAGAAGAGGCTGTCAAAGATGCCACTGGATAACATCTCTAGGTATTTGGCGACGAATTTTCTAAAAGAATAGAGAGTGGTTGGTAACCAGGAGATCATTGTCGTAATGTGCTTATACAATGTGTTTATTTTTCAATTGCCGATAGGCTATCTCTTGATCTCAATATCAACTGATGGTATGTGATAATGTAGTCAAAACTGATAAACCAGCTTAATCTATATTAGAAACAGGCTCTCAAGGACAGCTACCTGAACACTCCGTTATGTGCTAGGTGACGCTATTTTCTGTTTGAGAGTGAAACTTAACAAGATACGTTTTATAGATAAGTACCCAAAAGAGCACGATTTAAAATAAGCCTTACCACCTTACCAAGGTATGTTTAAATAAGTATACATTATTTTTGTGTATTAAACATTGCCACTATCATAAAATCCGCAAACTTATGTTCAGTAAACAACAGATGAGAACCACTAGATTCTCAATGATGGCGGTTTATTTCCTAGCATTTCCTTTGGTCATAAATTCCTTTATTTCTCAGATTCAAGACGTTAGAAGGGAGTTCAATTTATTCATAGCTCGGCGGCGCTGAGTGAACATTGATTCCCTTTTATTAAAGCGCCATCTGGGCGCTGCTTGTCGAGTTTACGCGTTCAATTATACTTATGATGATTTGTGACTCATTAGTTATGAAAGATCGTATGTATTAAGTTTAAAAATCTTCAAAGAGATATATGTAAATAAAAATTCTTTGTTAAATGTTGGTGTCTACGACGCTCTTATATTTTATAAATCAATTACTTGAAAGTAATGCTACCGCATTGTTGAGCAAAAATTTGTATAGCCACTGCGAGAAAATCGAGCAAGGCGCTAGGGGCCAACTTTTTAAAAATTCTTTACTCCTACATATTTTAAGAGTAAATGTATTTATTATACAATTATTATAATATTTGGAGTACTTATTCTCTTTCAAGCAAAAACGATTGAATGGATTTTAATGAAACTTTTCAGCTAATACATCAGAATAACACATAGGCTATAATTTATTAAGATTTTGTTTATCTTGTGAATTGTCGAAAATATAACGATATGTGTAAGTAAGAAAAATATAAGGATAAGTAAGAAAAAAATCAGCCTTATGCGACCTATTCTGGCGTACGCTGCAAAAACCTTAGTGTCACACGCACATAATGTAAAACGGAAATGTTTAACTTAAATTTACCTACATTAAAGCTCGCGACAGCATATAGGTATCTATCTTTTATGTGTAAGTCATTATCGCCAAAATAGTGAACTATAAATACTTTAAAAATATAATTTATTTCTAATGTATATCAGGTAGTAAGAAATTGATCCTTTTCAAACTAATATTATAAAGGCAAACGTTTATGAGTGTGTTTGTATGTTCATTACTTCTTCACCCTCAAACGACTGGACAGATGTTTATGAAATTGGGTATGATAGATAACGCTTTATTGAAAACACCATAATAACAACAGTAAACTTATTACTAAAACCATACTAGTACTTTTCTCTATGCTAAAACGTACAATAAAACCGGGTCAATGGGTGGTCTAATCGCTCAGAGCGATCTCTGCAGACAATCCATCAACAATAGATAATTATGGTCAAAATATTGGGCGAGGTTTCTTATGGTCTTAATAATTGTATACATAAATAACTGCTGTATAACGTTAAGTTTTATAATGACAGTAACGAAAGAGAATGGGTAGAATTAAGAAGAAATTTAAATTGTTCCTTGAGGTAGCGCGGGGATAAAGGATTGAACAGAATACTGTAAAGGAGAGATAATATATGAGCATTCCGGGTGAGGACGAGTAGGGAGCCACTTGAACTTATTACGAAAATCAGAGACATGATCATATTTGCGTAAGCCATATATAAATCTTATAAAAAAAATTTATGGTATGGAGGTAGATAAGGCACTGAAACACATAACATACATTTTATCATCTTCATCCATCACCAAGCGGGTGTAACCGCGGGGCGCAGCTAGTTCCTAATAAGACCTCTTGTATGAGAAGAATTGCATAATGATATAAAAATAAATTACACCCTTTGAATATTTTCAGCAAAACAAACAACTGAGTTAAAAATAGCTACGGTGGAATACATTGTAGCTTATAATAATTTCGGGGACTTTGATTGTGTTTGTTTCTCTTGGCAGATTGGGTGGGCATACCCGTCAAGTTTCCACTCCATAAAGATGGCGCGTGGTATCGGTTGCCAAAGCAAATGCGAATTTGCATTTTATAATTAAAGAATCAGATCCGGCCCATGAGAAAAGCGTGACAGGTGTACAGTTCAGCGGTAAAAGTAGGCTACCTATGCTATCCGAAGCAAGATGGTGAATGATATTAGGAGCCCATCTTGCCCCAACTCGCCATGGGACTACTCACGGGGGAGGTTTTAGTAGGTTTAAGTCCCACACACCACGGATATGGTGGAATTATGCGAAGGCATTTTTCCCTTACCTAATCACTTCATTTAATCTTATCTTCGGAGAATGTTGGAAATACAAGTTGATGAAAAAATATTTCAGGCTTCAAATCACCTTGCAGTGTCAATCATAGCAATCACGCAAAGATATTACAATAAAACACAGTTAAAAATATTTGCGCCCAAATTGGGGCACAATGATTATTTTATGGCCATCACTTCTCTCTATATATATAAATCAATTGCAGTTGTTTGTATCGCTAAAACTCGAGAACTGCTGAGCTGATTAAGCTGATTTTAGTTTTGAAATGTTTGTCGTAGTCCAGGGAAGGTTTAAACGTTGAGAGAATATGGGAAAATGGCGAGAAAGATAGTAAAAGCAACAATGTCACTGTCCCATATAAACTGTTCTACCTATACTTTCCTGTCAAACATTTGACGTTCGTCCGTTAGGATAGGTGATACAAAGTACACCGGGTCATCTAGTCCTATAACTAAATATACACGACACTAAATATGTAAATTGATAAACACTTGCAATACGGTTTCTAAGATAAAACTTAATTATTACGGCGCATTAAGGTCAGAGAAAATTAAAAAATAACTTCTTGATACAAAAACAAAGAGGAAATGAAAACTACTAGAAAAATAATTTTGTCTATCCTTACGTTAATGAAGCCTAAACACAGTCATGGACTCTTGCGCTGCAGTTAATAGCCCATCAATCCTTTAAAAATCTTAAGGTTAACAACAAGCCTTTGCAAATGTTCTTTCAAGTTAGTTCACCTCCTGTTTGGAGAGATTCTGCGTGTCTAGGAACGGAGTCACTTTATTTAGACTGCCGCGCCAACTTTTACATTTTAATGACGCTTTTAAAGTTACTTTTTCTTTGATAGTGTTTGTGATGATTTGAGAGACAGACTTTTTGCTTTTGGTTCTGTTTTAGATACTTAAGTTTGTACAGCGTAAAATTCTTGGAGTTATTGGTTGTGTGAATATTTAAGGTTTCCAGTACTCGGCTAATAATCGTCTTGAGTAGCAATGAATTGTAAAGAGATTCTTTGGCCAAAACATTTTGTTCTAATCTAATTTCTATCTTAGTATATTTTATCACTACAGCAATACGTTTATATTTGTAATTATTTTATATTTTAATCTTCTTCTCAATAACGTAACGTCGGCAAGATGTCACTTCACAAAGGACAACACATGAACTTATTTAGAAATATGTTTTCAGTAACATAAGACCAAGTTTAAGGTTCGGTTTACTGTTTCTATAGTCCTAATGGATAGATACAATACCATTCACAATAACGGAGTAGAAGTTGTGCAAATAACTAAAGTAAGAGTTACTGGGCTGTATGGTTGAAACATTTACTAAGTCATATTTTAAATACTAAGTATTCAAACTCATTAAAACTATTTTTTGCGCGTCCTTGAGCCTAATAGCTTTGCTTCTGGTATGCCAGGTACCCTTAAAATTATTTTCCTTACAAATTATTCGGATAGTTGTTTTGTATAAGAATTCCTATCTTCACTATTAGAAATTAAATAAATTATAAAGCGCACAGGTTTTAGACACAAGGACATGAACGCAAAATTTTATTGACTTTGTTTAAAATTTTATTTTTCCAGGTACTTTAATATCATCAAAACTTGGTACTTTAATAAATTAAGCAATGATAGCCGAGCTGTTATAACTATCGACTACCGCACCGCAGGTCCATCGTATGATCCCCACCGCCAGCTGGAGCTTCACCACATGGTGGATGGGCATTTTGCGATTGTTCGCCTGGCCAGCTACCAACTTCAAGTAGAAAGTCTGTCGCGAAGCACCGAACTGTGTTGCAGCAACAGACCTTGAGATTCAGTAAACTTACAGGCACTTGAAACTTATCAACTGTAAGTATGTCTCAGGGAACTGGCCTGGACTGGACAGGACTACCTGCGCCCGTAGGGGCATAGTTCGTTAGTCGACAAAATGGATCTGTTATAGGCTGAGATGGTGCTTAACTTCAGGTGGATCTCGTTCTTGTTCCTTCACAAAAACATGAACAAAAAAGGTTTTCAAATCATTAATGACAAAAAATCTAAATCCCTAGATCAATAAACGGTCAAAATATAATGTTCTATGTATGTTTTGTATTTTTAAATACAAGTATTAAGGTGTGTATATTGTTCCTTACTTCACATTAAAGTGAATTGTTCTCACTCCAACAGTCTGCATTATTCAGTTTAAAAGATATATCACGACACTTGAAACGGCATATAAAATATTAAAGCCGACCATAGGCGGTAAATCTTCACTTTACAACCGTCGACTTTTATTTTAATAGTATTTGTTCAACCTTATTGTAATACACACAGAGTAGTAAATAGAATACAGTTAGTTATAAAACTATCACGGGAAATACCCCAAGCCTCTGAAGAACTATTCATTCCTATTTCGTTTAAATATTACGAAGATGAAAGTGATGGTATTATGATTAAATGTTCGTTTCGTGTTATGGTTATAAGAATATTAGCATTGGTATGGCAAAAATAATTTAAATTTGTGAGTTTTTTACGTATATGCAGTATATACAAAATAATTCATATAAGAAAACATTTGTAAAAAAAATAACAATGACTGAATTTAAATTCTGTTGTGCAAGGTAACTAAATGCAGGTCAATCATTAATATAATAAATATATTATTTTAAAGGCATACCGCGGATTGAAAAAAAAAGTAGATAATAATAAAAAAATATATATTTATAATTGTATTATTACTTAAATAGTATTCTGTTTTAAAAGAGAAAACATACCAACCCCTTGCTAAAAGGTATGAAAATAATGACATATATTAAACTGATATATGTATGTGCGTTTTTATATATTTTAACTTAAATTCATTACATATAGCTTAACCCAACCAACCGCGTTGATGAATGTTGGCAAAGAAATAACTTACACTCCGGCGCAAAGTTACAAGACACGGGCTTACACTGACGACGTCGCGTCGTCGTGGGCGAAAGATATTATTTTAAAAATAGATAATAGCCAGATAAAAATGCAAAAGGTAATTTGAAAATACGAGAGAGAGTAATTACTAAGAAATTTGTCTTTATTATTATAAAACCTTAAGAGACGGAGCAACATGATTTAGTCTACGTGGATTAACTCATTTGACAAAACTCATTTTGCGATATGATTTGAAACTAATGATAACAACGTAACAATACTAACTGCGTATGTATCTGTTATAATACGTCTGTTAACACTGCTGCTCAGAGAGTAAACTTCATTATATCGTTACTATTTTAAACAATTGACTCACTCCCCACTTTAGGTACATCGGCGTATCCGTCCAAACCGAATTATTGTACGGTGCGTGCCGCGTCAGTAGAGGTCAGAGCTATGCTTGGCTGTGCGATAGAAAGAGAGACGGCTTGTAGGTGAATATATAAGATATTCCGTGCTTTGCTAACCGAAGTGCACTTTATTGTTTCGTAGCTAGAGTCACTTATTTATTGAATGGCTTCGCGGAGTGATCTTTCTGTACCTTTCTAATCTGTGGTTTATAGGAAGGAACACAAATACAGACTTTCTACATAGAAAAGTATGAAAGAACTTGTGGAAATCTTCAACATACCAATTCAAAATACACTGAACTGAGATTTATATGGTCGTACTTCTACAAGTTATTGAATAATTGTCAGTGTTGGAAGTCGGTTTGATTATTATTTTCACTCTTTTACTTAAGGCTTGTTATGTACGAATGTCGCTATTTGACATAACTGTCGATGGTGACTACCATCGACAAGAGTCGCAATTACAATCAAACACCTAACGGTGTGTTCCGGCAGCTGTCCTTGAGAGACAGTAATTCTAAGTTAGCCTGAACAACATCTTCGACCACATCATCACTTACCAACAGATGAGATAGTGGTCAAAGGATAAGCTATTGCGCATAAAAAAAAATTTCAATCATTGTAGCAGTAAATTCAGTGTAACTTAAAAACAACTGTGTTTTCATGTGGATGAAAATATGTAAATGAGAACAACTTGGAGGGCCATTAAACCCAATAAAAAAGAAACATCATTGTTGGTTAAAAATATAATGTAACACATCTAAGAATAGCTGAGAGTAAAGAGCTACTGAATTTGCTAAATCAAACTGAGTGAGTGACTTACCTTAATACGCCAATATCTATCAGATCCAGTGCAGCTTCAAAGCGACCGGAAGCCGACCGACTGGATTCAATCAATCACATGCCCGCTCTCATTAATACTGCTATCCTGAAATTCAAACGAAAATTGGTTTTAGAATAACGCAGGGTAAAAGTATACTGACCATTTTATGTATATTGAAGTGTATTGAACCCGACCTATATTATAACCATACGCATAAAAATCAAGTTAAAGTAAAGAAAAAAATGTCTTATAATTTTCTGATTGATTCATAAGTGTGTTATAAAGTTGCATATAAAATATTAAAATAAAAAGAAAACCTTTTCTAAATTTTTGCCTTTATTTTATTTCATTAATATTGTAGGTTATAACACATAATTATATTTTTGTAAATATATATAATGAGCCCCGTGGGGTGGGGATAGAATGTTTGTCCCCGTCCCCCCCGTTTCTTCCGTGAACTGACTTTCTTCTGCAATGCCCAAGACACTAGCCAAGCGTGGAGATTATTGCAAATCCCCCAATGGTGGAGACCTTGTTCAACGGTAGACGTTCCGGTTGATTTGATTTGCACGTTTGAAGATGATATTATGTTCTGTCAGTCATCCATTGTGTAACAGATAAACAAATTTTGATAAAAATGCATCAGAAATGATTTATCACAACTACAAAGAAGTAAAGGCTCAGCTCAAACTGCAGTGATGAAGTTAAGATGATATATTTATAAACCTTGCTCTCTGCTGATATTACGAATCAATCTCATCTCTTTATTAATTAGCGATGGTACGAAGATGTTGAAAAGCACATTGAGCGATTACCAGCTAAGATCATTCTTGAGAGCACGAATAAAATCTAAGAATAGGTTCTTTTTAACTGTTATGAAGTGACCTAGACGGATTCTTCACAAGCCTGGTAAGCGTCACGCTTGTCCATTACAGTGACAATGCTACCACCCTCGTTCTACTTGATGCTGCACTGTACTGGTTAATCTGAGACATTAGTTCCTATGTCTCATTTGTCAAGTATTTTCACTAGCTACAGTGCTCTTCTCGCCCAAACACAGTACTGTTTGTACTCTTATGCTTCGAATCAGCATATCAGACACTGCTGTGGTTCCCACCAGGATGGTCTTTTATTGAAGAGACCTTCCTGGTGAACCTTGACAGTACCTAACTATAATAAGGTAGTATATATGGTAGTATGTATGGTAGTATAATATTATGGTAGTATATATGGTAGTATGTATGGTAGTATATATGGTAGTATGTATGGTAGTATATATTTCTGTTAGAATTTATTTTTGACATATATTAGTTATTATTTTTGACGTATTATTAGGATTAAATTATTGACATTTATCATAATGATATTTCAAATTATTTAATTAATTTGATAACGTTTAAGACGTAGATTATAGTATTTTAAAGCTTTTAAGTAAGTGTGTAATATTCTTTTGTACACATACTGAAATGTACTTTTGACGTGTACTCGTATGTTATAATATGAATATGAATATGAATATAAATTTTATGTAAAGGGTTGCTTTGATTTCGATATATTGGGTTTGATCCCCGTGTGTTTCCCAGACAAAGGATTTTTATGTTGCACTCGGGTGCCTGGAACTGGTAGGTAGAGATTTCAATAGACGCGCACCATATAACATAGGACTACAGCATACCTAGCTAATTGTGGATTTATACTAGCTCTGTCCCCTGTTTAGGTAAATGAACCCAAACGCAATATAACTAAATTTCATGACGAAGAATTCACGAAACAAAACAATGATATCCCATATAAAAAAAAATGCAAATCATCTCGTAATCAAAAAGCATGGTGTTAAAAAATTTATAGAAAATGCACCCTAAATTCACACCCCCGCTTAGGGACAATCATCCCTTATCTAAAGCACCCTAACACATCGTCACCAGCTAGTTCCCCCAACTACCTTTTACTCGTTTATTGCCACCTCATCATGCTTTAGTAGGGGTTTAAATGTAATGAAAAATCCACCCCTTTATATGGAAAATGCAAAGAATGTATTCAAAAATCCAATTAAATTTGATTAAATTTTACTCGTGAGCTAATATTGAAAGATCAAACTGTACATTTTATTCTTACTAAGCCTTGTTTGTTTTTCTTAAGTCGTACGTTTACATCGTTCAAACACTTTTACATGGCATTTTTTTTCAGTTTCGATAGATATAGGATATAGGAAGTCTTAATGGCACGTCTGTAGATATGGAATACTACAAGCAGTGCTCGACACGTATGCATCGCTAGTGGCTTCTACATATGATCAAGATGTGACATCAAATCATCGTAAAGTGAATTATTTTCGACGCTTTTTAAATCGTTAAGTAGGAAGTTATCTGTTTAATGTAGGTAGTTTATAATTTTACTGAACTGAAAACAAACTGTAGTTGTCGTTGATACAAAAAAAAGTTTGCATGGTGGTAGGGCATTTTGCGAATACCCACCTAGCTAGCTACCACCCTCAAGTAGAAAATCTGTCGCCGAGCATCTAACGGTGTATTCCGACAGCTGTCCTTGAGAGCCAGAAATTCTAGGCTAGCCTGAACATTATCTTCGACCACATCATCACTTACCATCAGGTGAGATAGTGGTTAAAAGCTTACTTATCAGGCATAAAAATACATTTCATTTTGTCTACATAATACTATATTCTAGGTTAAGTAAAAATCTGCTGATTCAAAAATGATCCCCACGTTTCAGTTCTAAAAATATAACGGATATATACGATACCTACTCCAATACCCACGCGGATTCAGTCGCGAGCTTCAATGGTATATATATAATCTACTTATAATAATGTTTAATTATATCAAAGCTCGCACGAATGAGAGTCATAAAGGGTACACGTGAAATATTAAATAATATATTTTACCGGCAGTATGACTTTATTAACAAAATACCACGAACTATATACAAATAGCTGCATCCCGCGACTATATCCGCGTGGTGATGGATGATGGTGATAAAAAGTATCATATGTATTACTCCATCGCCTCATCTACCTCCATACCAAATTTCATCAAAATTTGTCCAGCCGTTTGAGCGTGAAAAAGTAAGACACGTACAAATACGCTCACGAACAATTTTTCGCCTTTACTACGAGTATATCAATTTGTTAATTTTATGATTATTTTGTTTACTTATGTATTAAAATATACTATCAATTTTCATAGTATTTTTGCTTTCACGTGTTTTGGCGATAATGGCTTAAACGTAAAAGATATATCTATGATGTGACGGGTTTTTTTTGTAGGACAATTTAAGGTAAACATTTCTGTTATACATTATGTAAGTGTAATACTAAAGGATTCTGCATCACACGCCAGAATAGGTCGCATAAGGCAGATTTGTTTCCTACTTACTAGACACTTAACGTTATATTTTGAAAATTACAAACAATAATTTATTAAATCATAGCTTACGTGTTATTCTGATTTGTAAACTATATTAATATAAAATTCATTCAACTCCATTCAAGATTTTTTGCCTGAAACAGTAACAAACATCCATACATACATCAATACTCATTTCGCGTTTATAATATAGGTACCTTAGGATACTACAGCTACTACAATAAAAGCATTTGGACAACCTATAAGTTGTTACAGACTTACAGGCAGTCCAAAAATGGTTAAAGTCTTAAAGAGTTTTTTGTAGCAGCGTCTTAATAAATGTGCTTATGGCAAGGCTGTTTTAATACTTCGGTAGAGTTTCAGACTAAAATATATATATTAATTAGAAATATCAAATCATATAGTTGGTATAAATACCTATCTTAAATAAAAATAAAGTTTGGTTTATTTTCAAAATCTTATGTGTAGCTTGTATTATGTGTAATTAAGATACACAAAACCTATCTACACACATTTATTTCCACTTCAGTAAATATTATTTAGTCTGAAACTCTTCTGAAGTCCTAACCACAGTTCCATAAAAACTGTCTCGCCATAAGCACATTTAATAAGGCGCTGCTACCAAAACTCTTTAAGACTTTTTCCATAAGCAAGAACGCGTAAACACAAATCCGCGTAAAAGCAAGAGCGTGACATCATTCACTTCACACCGTTTCATTCATTAAACCACCGACTCCACTCAAAGTGAGTTCGTTTGAGCCGACATGTGGTCCTGAACTTTCTTTAAACGATTCACAACAACTATTTTCTGATAATTTCTTTCACCAGCTACTCTATTTCTAGACCTATAAGGTTTAAGTTTGCTTCAGAAGATATTCAAAGAAGTTTGTAAGTTTAAAAGCTCTAAGAGAAGATGTTCCACAACGCATGCGCGGATATCATTGCAGCTTCGAAGGTCTACGTTGCTGCTAGTAGCTGACGACCGGCGAAGAGGTATGACAGTCGATACTCGACTGCCGAGCGGGTAGGACGTACCTTCCGCTCCCGGAAATACAGTTTGACATCTCCGCGGACCTTAGCTCGCGAAGTGTTAATATTTTTGTCGAAAGAATTACTGTGTATTTTGAACTGTAAATGAGAACGTGCCGTGCTTCGTGATAAGAGGATTTTGGTAGGTGAGTTGAATTTTGTTTTTGACGAAAGAGGAAAATTTTTCAGAATAATTGGTATAATTAGTTACGGGATCTTGAGAGATTTTTGGCGTAATCGTGTAATTTTGCTCCCTACAGTTGTTTGATTTGGGTGGCTGATGTCAGATTATGTAAAGTTATTATAACGGTAATATTTTCCGGGTGAAATGAACCTTCGTCGATGTCGTGCACCAAGCTCGTAGGTATAATATTTACGTGGTGCCATAAAACAACATAAACGTTTTTTTGGTTGAAAAAACAACTGCCACTTGCTTAAGGTTGAACTTCGGTTCCACCTTCAGGTTACTAAATATAAAAACCAAGGATATTTTAATAACTTAGGCTTCGCTTTATCGTTGTGTCCCGTTTAAGCTTTAGATCATGTAAGAAACATTATTGATTGAATACACTGAATTGTCTGTTATAAAAACAGTAATTGTAAATATACATTTTCTGAAATGCAATAGGTTTCTGGTAACAGTTACTAAAACCGTGTACGGTACTGTATCAGCTGGATCGTCCACTGCTGATCACAGCCTCCCCTATATAGGGGGTATTTGGCCATAATATCTACGCTTGGCAGGCAACTTGGGGATCGCAGTGCAATATGGCATAGTTCTTAAGAAGGCGCTGCTGCCCACCTTCTGGTATTTTTCCCTTAGTCGACTTTTACGACACCCACACGGGAAGAAATGGGGAGATGCAATTCTAACCCGGCACCCCAAGGCCAAACCGTGTAGTAAGATATATTTAAAAGTTGTTCTAGTAAACGTTTAGTTATAGATATTTTCAACCTATTTATTTGAATTTGGGTCAGATTATATATGTACAACTATTCCCATAGTAACTGATAAATTAATCCAAAACCGAACCACCCGACCCGCTTAATTGATAGGTGACACACATATGGTAGTAATAGTTTAAAAATACTTTGATATCGAGACTCCACTCAACTCTCTGAAAATGTAATTTTATTGTGTATATCCATATTTTGTTTATATATCATTTTAATAACTCATTTTTCTAACTAAATTCAGTGCCTTAAAAACAAAGAACAGAAATTGTACTTATCTACTTATTCAAATTTATAATGGTGTTATCGTAAGGAGTGATAGGTATGATAAAAAAATAAAAATTGTGTGTGAAAGAAATCATTATCTTCATTAAGCTCAAGAGTTGATACTTTCTAGACTTCCTATTATGATCCTATCATATATCTCCATTCCGATGAAGTGATGCGGCTTAAGAAACGTTTCATATAAATTTAAATAAAATATAGATGCAACATTGTTTTGAATTGTACCTACTGACGAAAGGGATAACTCGTTTACATGATGGTCAGTATCGCACAACCGCCCATGAGTTACGTTGCCATGCGGAGTTAGTTCTACATAATACTTTGCACTGTGTCATCACCTTAGAATGAGACTTAAAAACGTTTTTGATTGATGACTTGTCTTCAAATGCTACAGTTCCTTTCAGTTTTTTTTCATAGTAGCGCTTGGTAGCATCATCTTATACTATCGGTATTACTTACCAACATATACTTGCTTAGAAGGCACACTACTAAGTATAATAATTTTATAATTATGACATAAACTTTAATGTAGTGTAGATTGGTAGGTGTAACGCCCTTGGAGGTATTCTTGCCCGCGGTCAATTTCTTCACGTGTTTTCCTTGAGCGCTACCTTGGCCATGTCACTACGTTTAGTTTACTACCCATAATTATAACGTTTTGTTAATTTACTCTTTTATTCCATTTTATTTGGAAAACACAAAACTGTCTTGAGCACGTACAAAATATTTTGATTATACTCGTGTTTTATTAGATTTGGTAAAAATATATTTAACAAAATGAATTTAAATATAATTCTATAACTACATACAATAAAAGGATAATATAATACAAAAATATATGTATATCAAATGAATGATTGAAAATACAATTTTAAATGTCAGGTTGGGTTTTTATATGTCTGTTATACATGGATCTTGAAATGATTAGTTAGTATATAAAGTTATCAGCATGTTATGCCCTGTGGCAAACAAATTTTAGTTTCGAACGCAACTTAGTTCTGCGCTGAACATTTACGGTTAAATAATATGTTATTTGAAAATCAATTATATATTTTTTTATTGAAGAACTAAATATTTTAAAAACTAATTTAATGTGTCTATGTATTTACTGAATAATAACGACCAGTGTAGTAAAAGACCCAGTGTTGTCAAACGTGAAAAGCCCATAAATCTGTTTATACGTATATTTTAATTACAAAAATTTTAGACCGCCTTTAGTTTTTATAATACCTTATTAAAACTTAGCACTTCTTGCGTAGAGTTTGTATTCCCAAGAGATAAACAGAGCTTTATTTTTCTTGTAAAGTCCCTAAAATAAGTAAAATAACATTTCCGACAAAGTCTGTTTTTATGGTCATTTTCCATCGAAGTTGATATTTTTTGCCTTTGACTTGGTTAAATAATTTCAATCACCTTGTCGCTTCCTTTTGTATGTTAATTTTAATGATAAACGCACTGATTCGGCGGCTAAGTTGCCATAAAAGTACATTTTTATAATTTAATTTAATATCTTACAAAAATTGATGGCCAACAATAAGGAACACTACTACATATTACCGTGCTATTTTGTCTCTTCCCCACGCTGTGTTTTTTATATGCATAGAAACCTTTTTGTTCCACTACCTATATATAAGAAATAAAACTCGACAATAATAGATTTTCGAAGGATATTGCTGATGATTAATACTCACTAGGAATTAAATGAGGATCATTCACTTAACAAGTTATTTGATTTTTTATTTTGCATATATGTACTATGACTTTTTGTTTTTTAAATAATTTAGGTTCATCAAAAATTACAAAGTTATTAAAGTTTCGTATGTGGCTATTTTGAAACGCCCGCTTGGACGTCGTGCAGAGCACGAGACGCGATGCGTGATGACGTCACGCATCGCGTCTCGTGCTCTACAACCGTACGAAATTAATATGCTTTGATCTGAATGTATTCCATGTTTTTTTTAAAGCACCTAATTCATACTTTTGAAAACAAAAACCTCTTCTAAATCGTCATTTAAATGGGAGTGAAGAAAACTACAAATTTCGTGGAGCTGGAATATATTTGTCTTAGTCAAATAGCTTAGCAATTAGTGTTAATAAATAGTATCACGTGGAGCTGATATCGTTCATTAATGAATGAAATTCAATTGTTAACTTTATCTATGATGCGCATGGGCATGCATATGTATTATTTTATAAATCGGTGTGGCAACGGATAATTAACAAACACACTTCGAATAACTTTTTAGAAAGACAGGTTTCTAAAAAGTTATTCAAAGTGTGGGATCAATTTAAAAATCTGTATATACATTTAGATAAAGTTGCTTCACCTCAGGTTAGTCACCAGCGCATTTTACTAGTCTGTTATATTTTATTATGCTAGACTTTATCCACTTTATCACCTGACAGTAAGTGAAGATGCGGTGAAAAATATTATTCAGGCTTATGAAGATTTACTGGTTCTCAAATACAACTGCTGTAACAGTTAGATGCTTGAGGACAGATTTTCTAGGATAGTAGCTAACGGACATGAGAACAATGCTCTATTACTGTGTTATAATTATGCTACTCTAAGATAACAATCGTGACTGACGTTTGAAAGTGCCCTCCAAAGCCCGGAAGTGCTCACTTGTAAATGGTATATGCGGTCACCCATCCTAGGATTGGAATAACTGCAAAAATGATTAACCTATTTGATCGCATAAGACAGACAGCAAAGAGCAAAACAAGTAGTGTTGCAACAATTTCTTTATATAAAAACTTCGTCAAATACCATAAATTTCGTACCTAAATGTTCATGTAGTTTAAACTAACCCAATATATTTTAAAACCACGAGCCCCAAACATGTCAGTGCTTTAAATTTCAAAGCTGACCTAATCCAGTGTATACATTAGGCTATCCACAGTTTACCCCAGTTACGCCGGCCTATCTGCGGTCTCGGATCTGGGCGTATCTGTCTGGGAATCTTAAGCGCCGCTATATTTCGGCCGACCGCCTAATCTGAGTCCTGACATGATGTAGAGCATACATTATTATTGTATGAGGGTAACTTTACGTTTCAAGGGTCGATATGCGTCAGTGAAAAGTTTAGTCAATATTTTGCTTTGTAGTTTCAAATCTTTAGTTCTTCAGCAATGATAGTCAATATCTAATAGCTATGGACTGACGTGCTTCTACGATATTATCCAATTTCACAATAGTATGTCGTGTACAAAGGCTAATTGATTATAAATTATCTGGTTTTTTATGCTATCGAATTAAGTGTGAGGCCAACTTGATATTAAGCAGTTACCTCTGCCTATAACACATGCAGTTCATCGCAAGTGGCGATTACTGCGCCCATAACCTTGATACTAAAAGTTGTTAAGTCTTTTGAAGCACTCGTAGCGAAGTTTGCTTAGCCGTTCTGAACCGATCAGCAAAGTTAAGCAACGTCCACCGCGGTCATGAGTTGGATGGGTCACCCATCCGTTAATTAACTTTGCTGATCGGTTCAGAACGGCTAAGCAAACTTGCTTCGGAGGGCACGTTAAGCCGTCGGTCTTGGGTATTGGCTTAGGATGGCAGTCGTTATAGCATGGTGATTGGGCATTTTGCAAATGCCCGCCTGGCTAGCTACCATACCCTCAAGTAGAAAATCTGTCGCCAAGCACTTAACGGTGTGTTCTTAGAAGCTGAAGAAGATTTGGAAAACACAAAACTGTCTTGCTTTATTTTTCTTGTAAAGTCCCTAAAATAAGTAAAATAACATTTCCGACAAAGTATGTTTTTATGGTCATTTTCCATCTAAGTTGATATTTTTTGCCTTTGACTTGGTTAAATATTTTCAATCACATTGTCGCTTCCTTTTGTATGTTAATTTTAATGATAAACGCACTGATTCGGCGGATAAGTTGCCATAAAATTACAATTTAATAATTTCATTTTATATCTCATAAAAATTTATGGCAAACAATAAGGAACACTACAACATATTACCGTGCAATTTTGTCTCTTCCCCGCGCTGTGTTTTTTATATGCATCGAAACCTTTTTGTTCCACAATATATTTGAAATAAAACTCAACAATAATATATTTTCGAAGGATATTGCCGATGACTAACACTCACTAGGAATGAAATGAGGATAATTCACATAACACGATTATTTGTATCTTAATATTGCCTATTACATATATATGTATTATGACATTTTGTTTTTAAATAATTTAAGTTCATCAAAAAATTACAAAGTTATTAAAGTTTTGTATTATTTACTATTTATAAACGCCCGCTTGGAGCAGCTCTTGTATGATGACGTCACGCATCGCATGGGAATGAACAAAACTACAAATTTCGTGGAACTGTAACATTTTATTCTTTGTTGTATTGAAATCTTACTCAAACAACATATATCACAATACGTATCACGTGGCGCGGATATCGTTCATTAATGAATGAAATTCAATTGTTCTCTGTATCCATGTGCGCATGGGCAAACATTTATAGTATCGGCGACCTACACCTGCCCTGGGCATCAAATTAATTGTTAGCTGATAAGTGTAGATGTGTATAGTTTACCTGCTATTTATTTATTAAATTCTATACGCATCTTATATCATTGTCATTTTCAGAGGCTTTTAAGTGGCTTCTCCTTATGTATATATATATGTTATTTTGTAACTATAGCTGTAAGCCCCCGAAAAAAAATAATTATAAATCGGTGTGACCAACAGATAATCAACTGTCTTTCTAAAAAGTATTTAAGTAGTGGGATCAGTTTCAAAACTCCGTATATACATTTGAGGTGCAGATAAAGTGTAGCAGTGGCTTCACCTCAGGTTAGTCACCAGCGCATTTTACTAGTCTGTTCATTTTTTTATGCTAGACTTTATCCACCTGACAGTAAGTGAAGATGCGGTGAAAAATATTATTCAGGTTTATGAAGATTTAATGGCGCTCAAATACAACTGCTGGAACACACCGTTAGATGCTTGAGGACAGATTTTCTAGGATGTAGCGAGTGTTATAATTATGCTAGTCTAAGATAACAATCGTGACTGACATTTGAACGTGCCCTCCAAAGCCCGGAAGCGCTCACTTGTAAATGGTACATGCGGTCACCCATCCTAGGATTGGATTAACTGCAAAAATGATTTCTGATCGCATAAGACCGACAGCAAAGAGCAAAACAAGTAGTGTTGCAACAATTTCTTTATATAAAAACTTCGTCAAATTCCATAAATTTCGTAAATGTTCATGTAGTTTAAACTAACCCAATATATTTAAAAACCACGAGCCCCAAACATGTCAGTGCTTTAAATTTCAAAGCTGACCTAATCCAGTGTATACATTAGGCTATCCACAGTTTACCCCAGTTACGCCGGCCTATCTGCGGTCTCGGATCTGGGCGTATCTGTCTGGGAATCTTAAGCGCCGCTATATTTCGGCCGACCGCCTAATCTGAGTCCTGACATGATGTAGAGCATACATTATTATTGTATGAGGGTAACTTTACGTTTCAAGGGTCGATATGCGTCAGTGAAAAGTTTAGTGAATATTTTGCTTTGTAGTTTCAAATCTTTAGTTCTTCAGCAATGATAGTCAATATCTAATAGCTATGGACTGACGTGCTGCTACGATATTATCCAATTTCACAATAGTATGTCGTGTACAAAGGCTAATTGATTATAAATTATCTGGTTTTTTATGCTATCGAATTAAGTGTGAGGCCAACTTGATATTAAGCAGTTACCTCTGCCTATAACACATGCAGTTCATCGCAAGTGGCGATTACTGCGCCCATAACCTTGATACTAAAAGTTGTTAAGTCTTTTGAAGCACTCGTAGCGAAGTTTGCTTAGCCGTTCTGAACCGATCAGCAAAGTTAAGCAACGTCCACCGCGGCCATGAGTTGGATGGGTGACCGCTGGTGACATTACTACTTAGCGCTTCCGTGCTTCGGAGGGCACATTAAGCCGTCGGTCTTGGGTATTGGCTTAGGATGGCAGTCGTTATAGCATGGTGATAGGGCATTTTGCGAATGCCCGCCTGGCTAGCTACCATACCCTCAAGTAGAAAATCTGTCGCCAAGCACTTAACGGTGTGTTCCGGCAGCTGTCCTTGAGAGCCAGTAATTCTAGGTTAGCCTGAACAATATCTTCGACCACATCATCACTTACCGTCAGGTAAGATTGAGGTCACAGATTAAACTTATCAGCAAAATAAACAAGTATAAATTAATGAAAAAAGTAAAAAATTCCCCTGCAAAATATTTTTTTTTGTTAAACGTTTCATCGATCCAATGAAATTAAAACTGCAAGATATATATTATTGAATTGTTTTTAAAGCCCTTCATTTTGATATCCAAATCCGAGTTTGAAAGAAAAAACAATCTCAGCATATAGCGTCTGAAAACGACCAATTTGTTTTTGTCTAGTGTCATTTGCTCTATAAAGATAAATCTCACATATTGAAGTCGGTAAACCCGTTTGGAAGTTATGGTGGAATAAAGAAACTCACAGACATACAATCATAAACCCTGAAAACATACCACTCCTTTTTTGGGCAGTCGCTTCAAAATGGTACAATCTATGAAAAATTTCACAAACTGCCCTATGTTTATTTATTTCCAAAACAATTTTATTAAAACACATCAACTACTATTGACTGATATTTTATTTCAAACAAAGTACTAACAGATTGCAATTTAGCAAATGCGTTCGTTAAACCGTTTTACAGAGCAATAAAAATACTTTGAATATTTTCTGTAATGCGTTTCACTAGAAATGTGTAAACTTTCCGTTGTTCATGTAAAAGCTACGATGACATGACCATATTCAGTTTCCTTCTTTTATCCCTCTTTTTTGGGTCTTTACAATATGTTCTCTCTTTCATCGTTCAAATGTTTTCTCTAACAACGCAAAGGACAACACACTGCCAACATAGTAAAAAAATATTGATTTGGTTTTGTCCCCGACTGCTTTCCAGACATCAACTTTCCTTAGAAATGCTCTCGTTGGTAGTACGTCCACACATCCCAGATTTTCGCCCAATGTTTTACAACTACCCATTCACACACAATGAAGCGGTGGTATCCGCTGATTTTATTTTACTTACTCGCTATTAACAAATACGCCCGAAATTAAACCGAAGTCCTTATACTTTAAGCCGAAAAGTGTACGGCAAAATTTTAGTTATTCTTCTAAAATACCGTTCCTTCCTAATAGTTTATTACGTAGTATTATATATTCTATGCTTATATGTATATCTCACTTCTATTTCTCATCAATATGTTCATCCGAAAATTCTCAACAATCCTAATAAATAGTTCCCAGCCGCAAAATCAGTTTTGTTTCACGTAATCCAGATGGGATGTTGTTAAAGCCAATTATATTGAGCTGCATTCCATATTAATTACGGCAGCATAATAAGTTACCATTCTCTTGTTTGAAAATATACCACCACTACATGTACAGAGAAGTATCTTTTACTGTTAATTTAAAAAACAATAGCATGAAACTCATGACGGACCCACTCACACCCAAGTGCTATATTATAGTATCTATTTTTATAATTTTTACGTTCTAAAGTACCAGGAGACCAGAAATACTGATGAAGTAAGGATTTTACGGTATGCGCAAAACTATTAATACAAAGTCTTTATGTTTTATTTCTTTGTTGTTTCAGATATCCTGGTGTATTGTACAAATTTTTGATACTCTGGTATTAACGAGTAGAACACGAGATAATCCTTAAAACTAATAAAATTATATCATAATGTACACAAGATTAAATCGCAATGACGTTAAACAAGGAAAGCTACTTTCGACCTTAGTATGAATGTTAGAGAATACATTTTCTTAACTTCATACTGCTTATATATATGAACAGTAGGTGAGGTGTTGTATGTCCTAACTGTACTAACAAAGGTAGGTATGTCAGCCGCACGACAACAACAGGCCGCTTGAAGAGCTGAAGAAGATTTTAAACTCATTATTTACTTGAATAGGTTTTTTTTCAAGATGCCAGATGCTATGGCAATACAAATCTCAACTCCTACTGGAATCCACTGACCCTGAATTATGAATAGAATTACATGGCGTGACTGTTTCATAAGACTACAACTTCAAACTACTGTTTATATATGTCGCTATAGAAGTCTGCATTTACCTTCAGAAATATGAACTTCTGTATATATATAAGCTGATAAGCAGTTGCTGAGATGCACTATAAGGTGCTTGGCTGGTGAGGTCAATATCCTGTCAATGTCCGCCTGACTAGTTAGTAGATATTCGCAAAATATCCTACTACAATGCGATGAAGTTGAGCCCGTGATGGAATTCGAACCATGAACCATCTGCATGGCAGTCCATTTTCATACAGTGAACATATTTAATTGCATTATTTTACATTGTTTAACAGCATTGCGCAAAATAAGCCGCATGCCACTACTCATATTGATGATTTAGTCATTCTTCTTTGCGTGTATGTAGTAACTACTGAATTTAGAAAATCACACTGATATTATAAATGCAAATATTTTTGAGTGAGTCAGGGTGTGAGTGTGTATGTTTTTTACTTCTTCATGATGAAATGGCTGAACCAAATTCGATGAAATAGATCGATATAAAAAAATAGATCCAAAATTTATTAAGTTTATATCCTTTATTAACACAATATATTTAATCATCATCTTTATCATTATTTATCATTATTTTATACGCAGGTGAAACCTCAGGCCGCAGCTAGTCTAATTTAAATCAGCTGGTTCAGTCAAGCTTTAAGACAATATTATAATATGTGTGTACTTATATTTAATCCCGCATATCCACTGTTAAAAATGTACTGTGAAAATATCTGATTCAGCACCAATTCAACATACTTAAAACAAAAATATATTTAATAATCTCAAAAAAACTGAACTGACAAAAATCAGAACTGACTAGTAACACTGAAAAGTATTAATAACTTGTTGAAGCCCTGCTGATTCAAAACACTACAATAACACTACAAATAAAAACCATTCAAAATCACGAAGCTTATCGCAGTCATTATGGAATGGATTAGGCCTAGTATTCTCTAATGTATTTTTAAAATAACAGACCATTTAAATGTCCAATCCACACATAATGAAGCCCTGCTGAAACTGAGCTTGACTGAACCAGCTGATTTAAATTTCACTAGCTGACCGTGAGGTCAGTGTTTTGAATCAGCAGGGCTTAGTTCAACAAGGTCTGACTTCCACAACTTATTTCATAATTATAAGAACAGTGGATGTTATCATTGTCGTGTCGTGACAATACATATCTAAATCAAATGCGGGTAGTTGGAGAAAATACCCGCCCTTCAAGACGTTGACACCCGCCTCTTCAGTCCACTCGTGACCACGACCAATGCAACTTGGTCGGAACGTCGAGGTAAATAAATAGCATACATGATGTATCGCGATTAAGTCCCGTTAAATACTTATAACTATGTGTTCAAGTCGCGAGTGAATGTTAAGAAGTTGTGAAAATTGATTATGTTTTTTGCTGTCCTTTTTAGTGATGAACACAAGATCATTCACTCGTCTAAAGTACTGTACACAAACGACAAAAGTTGTAATTATCATTACATCATCCAGGTACGCATTTACTATTTTCAGTTAATTAGATGTAACTTAAAACTATTTGACCAACGTTGATGATTTTTAAAAAGGACGATAGGAAGATGTTTTCTATCCAACATTTACAAAATCATCAAATTCAACAAATAATTAGTGGATTCATCGCTTAACTATAAATGCCTACAGTTTAAATGAGAACTTCCTTTTTTGGGAGTCTGTTTGAACAATACTTAATCGTAACAAAATGAACGAAATACTACAAACTATATACGGCACTCGCGGCTCGCTCCGGCTTCGCACGGGTATATAACACAAAAAAACTTATTTGAAAATAATCTATATCCATGTTCATCAGGGATAATGTAGGATTCTAATGGTGAAAGAATTTTTTTTTTATATACAAAAATACAATTATTTCTTCTTTATAATATTAGTGTAGACTACAGCTACTAAGCACAATGAATGCATTTAGATAACCTATAAGCTATTGCATACCCACAGGCAATCTAAATGCTCCTGCCCACTACCAGTTGGCAGCGTGCCCAACATAAAAAAAAAATCACTTATACTTAGATCATTATGTACAGTATTCAAAACATATATTGATACAACACTCAGTAAAGCATTAGAATAAATGACTGCAGCCCCTTATCTGATTTAGATAAAGGTTCATTCAAATACAATGAGGAATAAAAACCATTCAAAATCACGAAGCTTATCGCAGTCATTATGGAATGGATTAGGCGTAGTATTCTCTAATGTATTTTTAAAATAACAGACCATTTAAATATCCAATCCACACATATTGAACCACTGACTATTGTTCAGGCCGCTTCTTCAACGATGCCTTTAAATACAAAAGTTAGGCATCATTGAACGGCTATATGCAAGCTAGTTGGCTGCGACGTAAGTCATTTAAGTATAAACGAGTATCACAGTGTAAGATGACAGATCTTCACGAGCTTCTGTTGCCTACCTTCTGGTATTTTTCAACACAAGCAGGCCCAAGTGACGAACTGCATTTCGCCCGTCGTCCTGACACACAGTTGTTAAGTCTCACATGTCTATAATTATACTGATTCTCAAGGACTGTTGCCACAACACATTGTCATGCTTTGCGATATTTTTTTTACTTAAGGGACCACCCTAGCTAGTTCAGCGAGCATTAACAATATAGCCTATGTAGAACATTTTCAAAATGCTCGCTTTGCCAATACCATGTGGTGAAGGCCAAGCCGGCGGTGGAGATCGAACCATGAACTTGCAGCACGGCAGTTTGCGCTATTACCGCCCGGACACGAGTATCATTTAGTAATTAAACAACTTTAAAACAAAACGACAAATAATACCCAATGCCCCTTCATATCGTTACGTGGGCATCATTTTTGAAGCAATGATACTCGTAATGTAGTAATTAAACAACTTTAAACGGTTTAAATCGCGTATATTTTTCATCATTTTATCCCGACGTTTAGAGTTGTTTAATTACTATGTGTAACAATCGCGAAAACCTAAGACTACATTGTGCACTTTCATTGCGCAGTCTCCGAAATGTATCCGTCAAAAGAAAGATAATTATGTAGTTTAAAAAACTGATTGTGATGAATGTTTTTTTTTTTTTTTTTTTTTTTATTTTTTTTTTTTTCTTTTTACAACATTACGAGTATCATTGCTTCAAAAATGATGCCCACGTAACGATATGAAGGGGCAGGGGGTATTATTTGTAGTTTTGTATTAAGGGTATATTTTAGACGAACGCCCCCATACAAAACGCAGCTCTAATCTCATTTTAATAATAGCGAATAAAACTCAATGATTTTTTACCTACGTAATCACTATCCTAATATCTAGGTTTGTGGTGCATCAGATTTTCATTAAATTATACAGTTTTGAAATTACACTAGCTCAAAAACTCGTAATCAGTACTTTAATATTATAAATGCGAAAGTAACTCTGTCTGTCTGTCTGTCTGTCTGTTACGCTTTCACGCCAAAACTACTGGACCGATTTGAATGAAATTTGGTATGGAGATAGTTTGAGACCCAGGAAAAAACATAGGATAGTTTTTATCCGACTGCGCAAAAAGAGTAATGTTTTCGCGCGATAACCGACATACGCGCGGGCGGACCCGCGCACGGAAAGCTAGTTTTAGATAAAAGAAAGACCCAACTTTAAGCATCTCTTTCAAGAAAAATAAGCATGTTTTTAATATTTCTATTGCACCACAAACATGGGGAATATAATGAACTTTCTGTAATGGGAAGTTATTTATACATGTGTACTATACTTTTTGAATAAATCTGAAGCTACGAATAACTGGCTCAAACTCCTAAAATCGAGTGCTATATACTAAACGCTATATAATAAAAAAAATAATTATAGTCCAAAAGAAAAAGGATTTATGCCAGAAACGATAGGTCTAATAATACAATATATTTACATGTAAGTTTTTTTTAATAACAAGTTGAGTTTATATGAAAGTTCACACTTTGGCTGGCGGGTATATGTCCTTAAAGTTTTTTTTAATGTAATGGAGTGGCAAACAAGCATAGACGGCCCACCTGATGGTAGCGGTACCGTCGACTATGGACATTTGCAACACCAGCAGCGCAAGTACCGAACTTACCGATCGCTAAATTTGACGTTACAATCGTCTAAATTCGATAAAACGCAACCATTTTATCGAATTTAGACGATTGTAACGTCAAATTTAGCGATCGGTAAGTTCGGTACTTGCGCTGCAGGGGCGTTACCAATGCGTTATCGACCCCGTAAGACTCTTTTAACACCCTTTTTGAAGGAATAAATACTCTGCGGAAAAACACTAGATGAAATTATTTTATGCTTAAATTCGATTGAAAACGTTGTTTGGAACTTATTTAGTTGTTGGGTTTAAGATTTTATTATTTTTTACTATACAGTCAGTTCACCATAAAAATCACAATTGAAAAGATACAGCTTCAGGTGTCAAGAAGGACGGACAGTAAGCAATTTAATCAAATCGCTTCATAGGAAAAATTAAGGGATACGATATAGGCACTTTGCATTTGTTGAAAGCCGTGCCGGTATTATAATTTTCTAAATACGACAAAATTTAACAAGTCATTACCATTAACCTCCTCACAAAAACGTTAACAGAAGATCAAATTAAAAAATCTGTGGAATTTTCCACGTCGTCCAAAATGGAAGTGTTCCATTAACCATGGCTTGGACAAAGGGCTGATAATGGCCACCTGTACTCTCTGTATAGACCGCTCGCGGCATTCTGACAATAACTTGCATTAGCCTAACAAAAGCTCGCGGCCTTGCGCACCCGTAATGGTGTATTCTTCTAAATATTATTTAGAAGCGCTTTATTGGAAAAATAAGCATTGAAATAACATTTTCTGAGAATATATTGGATGGAAACTGCCACGTAAATGTGTATAGAGTTTTATCGCCTTGGTGTCGATGAAGTATAAGCTTTATTTCCTGGCGTGATTTTATTCTACTACGAGTACAATTGTATTTTTGGTGTCTTAGGTTTTCGCGATTGTTATACATAGTGATTAAACAACCTTAAACGGTTTAAATCGCGTATATCTATCATTATTTTGTCCCGACGTTTCAAACACTTTGCAGTGATCGTGGTAACTCATGTGACCACGAGCACTGCAAAGTGTTTGAAACGTCGCGAAAAAATAATGATACGTGATTTAAACCGTTAAAAGTTGTGTAATTACTATGTATTTTTGGTGTTTATAGCTGTTATGGAAGTACGTTCAAATTGCTTCATTGTTCAAGTGCCCTAAATTGACATTTTTGAATCTCAAGATTCGATTTCAGGTCGGTAAGTTTTTTTTTAATGTGATTGTGACGGAACACGAGGCCCACCTGATGTTAAGCGGTATCCTCTGCCTATAACACTGCGCCCGTCACCTACTTATTGTTTTATTTGACACAGACAATTTCTGTAGCAATACGCAGTTTGGAACTATATCTGATAGATAGTGATAGACTGCCTACCCATTATAGGACTAAAAAATAGGTTAAGCATTGGTGTTTCAATATTTTCTGCCTATCCCTATGCATGTTAATATGTAATTTTTGTGTAAATGCGATTAAAATTTTAAATAAATAAAAATCCCTTCGGGGCTAATAGGGCGTTGTGTTAGGCATAGTAGCAAAACGAACAAGGACTTTTAGATGTGAAGGCCTTACCACTTATACCTTCATAATTTAAGTATAGGCTAATCAGAATTCTCCCTGCAATGGTGAGTCGTGTTACACCCTTGCATTTGCCATTAAATTTCTAGATATAAATTAGAAGTCCACTTACTCAACAAACGTACTGCCATTTGAAAACAACTACTGAGACCGATGGCTTAACCAGCTCTTCGAAAGATTTATAACAGAAGAGAGAGAAAAATAGAATTTCATTCATAAATGGACTATGTTGTCCAGGCGGATGCCATTGGGTATGCTGCTAGCGGTCACCCATCCAGACCCCAGAGAAAGTTACTTAATCTGGTTGATCGGTTAATAATGCCAAAGCAATGGCCACTACAAGTCCTACAAGCGCTTTATTTTATGTAGGATGTATGCTTTTACAGAATTAAATAACACCATATTATCGTAGGAAGTTTTCAGATCGTCCAAAAAAAAAAACAACGGTTTACTTTCCATAATGGGATGCGAAGGTGCTGCCTGTGCTGGGACTTAATTTTGTTTTTAATTCGTCCGATCCTCTTTGTGCTGTTAAGTGCTTCCTCTTCGCATTTTTAGGGGAAATTAGGGGAAAATTGACCTTTTACTGGCGACGTATTACGATGAATGTGTTTAAAGTACTTCCGCTGAGAGACGCCTATTATACAGTGTTGTAATTGACGTGGATTAAATATGCTTGTTAAACATTTTCCTCGTCTCAATATTTCTAAACGAAACGAGTCATGGATTATTTTACTCAAAAAAAATTAACCAAAAAATGGAACCGACTTCAACACCCAAAATGTGAAATAACTTCTTGAAGTCGGCACCATAATAGTTTAAAAGTGATGACAATAATGTCCGCATGGTCCGACTTCAACAAGTTATTTCACACTTTTGGGTGTTGAAGTTGGTTCCATTTTTTGTTTAAAATTAGTTTTTCACTCTTTTTAGTGACCCTTGCTACTTACGGGATCGATTGTCATTCATTATCAACGACTATATAATCAAGATAGGTAAATATTTTTCAGTCATTGGAGTGTAACTCAAAAACGGCTTGACTGATTTTGATGAAATTTAAATGGGACCAAACGCCAAGCATCAGCTTTCAAACAAAAAAAAAGGTTCTGAGGTAACAAACAAAAAAAAACAGATCAAATGAGAACCTCCTCCTTTATTGAAAGTTAAAAATTAAATTAAACATGTATATTTTGTTTTATCTGCTAGTATGCCCTTATTATCAAAATACTACGAACTATATACAACACTACAGCTACTAGAATGAAAACATGTAGACAATCTACAAGTCATTGCAGACCCACAGGCAGTCCAATGCTCCAGCCTACTACCGGTTGGCAGCGTGCCCAGCATGGTGGCAGCATTTGCCCTGTTGAATTGCAATGGTTATTTGTTGACCCAAATAGGTGCCAGCATTTTGATCACACGAGTATAAACAAAAAAAGACATATATAATCATGTCGTAAGAGATGACTAAAGATAAGAATGCGCCTAATTTGCTACACATCAGTCCACTGAAATCAATTGTCGTGAGTAGGGTGTTGCCACACATTAGATGCACACCAAACATTCTTCTCAAGACTCTCGCCTGAGTGTATTCATTCGATTGAGATCGTGCTTCCGACATGTCCAACTTTAACTGTCATACATTAATGTCGACGCTAACACCACTATGCAATGCAATGCATGCCTATTTCAACTCTCAGTTTTTTAACTTTTGTTCCCCCGTGGGGTGCCGGGTTAGAATTGCACCTCTCCATGTCATCCCGTGGGTGTCGTAAGAGGTGACTAAGGGAAAAATACTGGAAGGTGGGCAGCAGCGCCTTCTAGGAACTGCCAACTTACACTGCGATTCCCCAGACGCCTGCCAAGCTTGGGGATTATGGCAAATACCCCCTTAATAGGGGAGGCTGTGTTCAGCAGTGGACGTTCCGGCTTTTACAGTACAGTACATAGGTATACTGTTGACCAATCGCCTCCCTTATAAGAAGGGATGGGTTGCCGTAAAAGGCAGGCGTCTTGAGAATTCTAGTATAAGTTGGCAGTTCTTCAGAAGGTACTGCTGCCCAGTTTCTGGTGTTTTTCTTTCAGTTGTCTCTTACGAATCCCACAGGAAGATGCAATTCTAGCCTGGCACCCCTAGAGCAATAATTTGTTATACACCTGATAAAAATTTTGTATTTTTTATCATACACGAATCTCACTGCATTAAGTTTTCTGGTATCTACGTTATTAAGTCAACAACAAAATGTTTCTACTTTGCACTACGTCAAAAATTCGTAACCTATTACTTTTCTATACCTTAACGGATTCAATTCTGTGAACATACCATGTACTTCGGATAACATTAAGTTTTGTTCCGAAATACCAATCAATTAATTCAAAACTGTCGAGCAAAGCCACCCCACCGCTAATATCTGCTGCGGCACATCCGTGTCCGGTAAACCGGATGGTCCCTTACTAAGGGTCTAAGTACCCCTGACCACATAGTCTATATACAGTTACCAAGATACTAAAAGCGGTAGTTTGATATTTGCCTTTGTTGTACTGTTTCTATAATATAAAGTGAGGACTTCCACGGTCCACCTGATGGTTAGAGCTATGATTGCCCATTATAACTGTGCAATGTCACTAATTTGCGTGACACTAATGCGCTCGTCGCCCCAAGATATGATTAGTTATTTTGTCTCGCTTACCAAGCAATTTTATGAAGGGCATCTTGCGAATGCCGGCCTGGCAAGCGAGCAAATCTGTAGAAATCAAGTAGAAAATCTGTCACCAAGCACCTTATGGCGTGTTTGGCAGTTGCCCTTGAAAGTAATTCTAGGTTAAGCCTACGTTCGACCACATCATCACTTACCATCAGGTGAGATTTTGGTCAAAGGCTTCTAGTTATTAATTTTGTATTTAATGATAGATCGTTCAAGTAATTATCCTTCTAGAAGCTCTTCCGTAAGTACTTTGATGGTACTGCATCATCATCATCATCATCCAGTAGACGTCCACTGTTGAACAAAGGCCTCCCCCATAGAGCGCCCAAAGAACGGCTATTAACCGCTTGTAACCCAGTCGGCTACCCGCGACTTTTACCAAGTCGTCAGTCCACTTAGTGGTAGTGCAGGCAAAATCTAACTTAAAGTTCTACCAGCAGGACGTTAAGTCCTTCTAGCAGGACTCTGGAAGATTTATCATTATTGTGTTGATGCAATTACGCCAACATAACAACCTAAAAACGCGATTCAAAGAAATTTATTTTAATATGTAACATTTAGCTAAGAGTAATATGTATTAAAGCATTAACTGACTATTTACTAACAATCATTATCTATAATGCTCTAACCCAGAGTCTATCCTAGATTTATTTTACAAAGTTGGTTCACTGTTTCTATTTTATTATATGTTGTAAGATCAGGCCATAAATTTTGTTTAGCCACAAGTTTGCCCTATGAATAAATGTGCCGCGGTCGGTTTGTAAGTGAGTTTGTGTAGAATTGCCTCGTCGACTCGACCTTTGCACCGTTTTGATATTGTAATCTAAGCTTTATTATTTAGCAGTTAAGTACTATTAATCTTAAAAAATAACGGCCAGAAAAATTTTAACAGAGAAAGTTTTTTTCCTTTGGTTATAATTTTATCAGCTTACTCACTTCTGTATCAGCCGGATTGTCCAACGCCGAACACAGCCCCTCCTATAAAGGGGGTATTTGCCATAATCCCTACGCATGGCAGGTGGCTTGGGGATTGCAGTGTAAGATCTTTTAGAAGGTGTTTCTGCCCACCTTCCAGTATTTTTCCCTTGATCGCCCCTTAAGTCACCCAAGGAAAGATATAAGGGGTGCAATTCCTACCGGCCCCCCCAGGGGTTAATTGCCCACTAAACAGGCGTTAATGCAAAAGTTAAAATGTTAGAGCATCTACTAATTTTCACTAATATTATATAATTGAAGAGCACGGATTTCAGGCCTATAATACCATGTAACTGATAAACACGGGCTCGATTTCCGCATAAGGTAAAAATATTTTGCCCTAAAAGATATTAATGTTATGCGATATAGCTTGAAATCATATTTAAAAAATCTGAAGTTGATACGTTTTTATTTAAACCAGTGGATACCTATGGTATTATTACACCTTTTTATATCCTAAACTAAGCTAAGCTACTATGAAATATATACAACACTACAGCTACTGCAATCATAGCTTTTAGACAACCTACATGTCATTGCAGATTCACTTGCAGGCCTATAGCTATGGTAATTGTAATGGTACGTTTTGTCTGTAATTCCGTCAAGCTGTAAAGACTGATCTTTATTACTGATTTTAATATAAATTTGCCAGAGAGATGAATTATGTATTCAGAGACGGATATTATATGTATTTTATCTTACAAGCTCGGAAAATTGTTGTTTATAGTTCTAAAGCTGCATGGAAGAAGGCTTAAAATACGTTAGCGTGTTAATGGTTTTAAAATTCGATCCTATATAAAAGTTCTAGAAAGATCGATTTATCTTCAATATAACCAATTGTTGTTATTTCACTTAATTTTTTATATACTGATATAATTGTATATTCGAATAAGCATTGCAATTCAACGGGCAATGCTGCCAACTGGTAGTGGGTTGGAGCCTTTGGACTGCCTGTGAGTCTGCCATGACTTATGGGTGGTCTTAATGCTTTTATTGTAGTAGCTGTAGTATCGTATTAATATATTTTTTTAATAAAGGCATACCAACGGTATAAAAAAAAAAAATATCGGCCATTCTTTTTGAGCTTAAAGTTTTCCTCGCTGGAGTGAGATGAAAAATTGTAATTCGGTAATGAAGTTATTTTGCGTCTCGTACCTTCTCTTAGCTCATCAGGATTCTAAATTTAAACCATGAGGAACCTACTTTCGCTTTCACAAGTTACAATAAAAGTACTCGCGGCAATTAATAGCTTTGCAGTGATGCATAACTAACTATTATAGCCCGTTTCAACATAAATAAGGATTAAAGAAGTGCCATAACAAACGAATATCAAGCAGATGAAGTCACATAGAACCTTAAAGCAAGTGATACAACCAGTTATATTGTTTGAGGGTTGGGTATTAAAAAAAAACTGCTTCATTATATTAACACCTCATAAGAGAAAAAAGAAGTATTATTAACATAAAAAAAAAACATTCAGTTTTATAACATTAAGCATCGAGCTTATCAGATTGAAGAAACATTCTTGCTCTAGTTCAAAATAGTAATTCTCAGCTTCAATTTGAGCTAAAATATAACGTAATTATTTTAATCCATGTGACCACAAATGAAGCATAATTATCAAATATTAAACGCCCTTCTTGTTATTAATTAAAATAAGTTCTGAATAATTAAAAACAGATTAATTACCCACGTAATCAATTGCCCTGCTTTGTTTGTTACTTCCGCAATTTGTTGGTATTACTTTAATTAATTTACTGAAACGCAAACAGTACTAATGAATATCGCGAACATCGACAGCCGCAGCCATTGACCGCATGACCGTTAAAATTACAGAAATATTTAAACTTAAAACAATATACTGTATGAAAGTTAAAACCACAACATAGTTGCCAAAGTTGGTAACGAATGTGGTATGGTCGAAATACGAAAATTGTTTTATAAAAATAGGTCAAGTAAGAAGAGTTTTTGTTGTGTGTGGGTAATTTACTTAATTATGTTAAGATGTGACAATATTTTAACTCGGAGGTTCTTTTAGAGTAAAAATATGCTATATATACATAAGTAAAAGTATACAGGTAAAAAGTTTTTAATTAAAATTACAGTGAAGTTTATATTTGTCACCTACATTAATATTTTTTATAATAAAAAGATTTCACTGAAAATTTGTGCCTTTAATTGAAATAGCATATCAGTGTATGATAAATTGTATAACATATGAAACAACATAAAGTCACTAATTGTTGAAGAGTATTTGTAAGTTATCAGCAACAATAGTCCATATTGTGTGAAAATATCAGACGGCTACCTGCAACGGTATTGTTTGTAACATTTATTACTCGTAGATAAGACAGATTGACAGCGAACATTAAGTAGCAAGGCCTCATTTTATCAAACGGCATCTTAAAAATTGTGTTTGTATAAAAAAATCAGCTGAATCGGCCATCACGATAAAGATGTGATTTTTTTCTGGAAATAATATCATTACCACCCACTGACATCAATTATTAAATCAGAATATAAAATATGTATTTATAATAAAATGTATTAATAATGTATTAATAATGCCACATTTATTTAAATCTTTTTATTACTGAGTATACTCTATTTTGTTTATTGTCACAATTTTTTTAAAAGTCTGTCCAAAACCTGCGTTTTGTATCACCAATATATTTTTGGGTTATAATTTATAACCTAGAAATATATTGGTTCGTTGCTAGTACAATTAAGATATGATAAATATATATCTTCATAAGGATAAACTCAAGACTGATTTATATTTGGATCTTATATATGCCTTATCATTATAAGGCGTAAATAAGATCCAAATATGAATTGAAATGATTAAAAGCTATCTTCTTTATCAGAAAAATATGTGAAGAAAATCACTTAGGATCGTAAGAATCTTAAATACATTTTCAAACTATAACTTTGTTGCGTCAAAATATCTGAAGTTAAAATTATGTTTGTGGAATGAACTTTTGTTAAGTTACGGAACACAATTCGTATTTCCTCCGAAACAACAGTGACGATTACGTTCCAAACCATGGCTGTCCATAAATAATCTTAATATCAAATTCTGTAAAAACGATTTTGAAATCAAATAACGGTCTCCGTGTGCAAATAATTGTCTCAAGTCGTCTTCCATTTCGGACGGAGTGACTACCGTTACGGTATATCACATTACAATTTGCACTGATATGATCTTTGTTTAACCGATGCTAGGTACGATTTTCGCACGATCTTGTAAGGGCCTAAACTGCCTTTAGCAGCTAACAATGTAATATTTTACCACCTATCGTTAACAACAAAATTTATTTATAGTACCTCTTATAAGAGCTAATTAAAATTGGCTGTCCATAACCGCGACGAATAAAATCACTACCTACCGATTTATTATAATACTATATTGTATTATTAAATTTGCTATCGTTTCCCTTACAAAACCTAAGATTCAGCTAAAAAGTCACAACCATTAAAATTACATATAAATGTTTTGTATCACAACACAACCCTAAGCAAAGCAAATAGCTTTTATTGGTTCGCAGGGCCTTAACAAATTTCACTCATCATTTGCCTCGGTAGGGTTGTCAAAGCGCAGAATTACAAGCTTACAAGAGCACACATCGGGGCCTTTATCTTGTTTACTCAGACGGTGGGAACCCTCGACATATTTGATTACAATTGAAATTCGTCGCGAGGGGCTAGGGTTGCCGACGATTGTATAAATATAAACAGGGAGTTAGCTTTGTACAAACCAACTAATGTTGACAAACTTCAAAGGCCACATGAATAATTCGAAAAATTGCTGCCTGAAATTTTAGATCATTGCTTTATTATTATACGCAGCACTTACTTTTTTATTAGACTATGAAGTCTCGTACCTTTGAAGCGCTCGTAGCGAGTTTCATTAGCTGTTCTTAACCGATCAGCAAAGTTTTGCAACGTCCGCCGCGGTCATTACTTGGATGTGTGACCGCTAGTGATATTACTCACTACTGAGAACTGAACACTTCCGTGCTTCGGAGGGCACGTTAAATCGTCGGTCCCAGTTGTTGTCTTACGATGGCAGTCGTTTGTAGCATGGTGGTAGAGCTTTTGCTAATGCTTACCTGGCTAGCTACCTAAAGTATAAAATCTGGTGCCAAGCACCTAACGGTGTGTTTCGGCAGCTGTCCTTGAGAGCCAGTAATTGTAAGTTAGCCTGAACAACATCTTCGGCCACATCATCACTTACCATCAAGTGAGATAGTGAGAGTTATGATTACAAATAAGGCATAAAAATATAAGTCTAAATAAAATAAAATATCTCCTAATAAACAAAATATCCCATTTCGCTGTCAACTGCTAGTTATAGTTGGTTAAAGTTTGGTCACAAAACAGACAGAGAATAGCGTTGTTTTGCATAATTTGACGTTTCACACGAGACGAGTAATATTGAACGTTGAAATTTTTATAGAATAAACAATAAAAAACTTACAAGAACTTTCCTTCAAATGTCGAAGCCAAAATAGATTTGGAGACCATCAATTTTACAACCATCGATAAGCTTACGTACTGTTTGACATAGCAGACGGCGATAAACCGCGTGTAACCTTGCTTGTATGTAGTGTTATGTGCCCGTTCACGGCTGGATTTCGCGGTCGATGTACTTCGCCTCATTTTCATAAGAATGTTCTTGTTTTAGAGTCGTAAAGTCCTGGAGCAGGCATTCGAGTCTGGCATTTATACCTTCGTCGTAAAACATACCAGAATATACGTGGATGATTTCATAAACTTCTTGACAGCGTTTTGAAAATGGTGCTTAATAGATAGATATATACAAAAATCTTAATTCTATTTGTGCCATAATGGAATAAAAAATTTGTTGATGAACATCTTTCAACTATAAGTTTGACTACGAGTCTGTGTAATGCTTGTGATTAGAGTAAATTAACCTGAAGCGCTCGTAGCGAAGTGTGCTTATCCATTCTGAATTGATCAGCAAAGCTCAGTAACTTCCGCCTCGGCCATGAGTTGGATGGGTGACAGCAGGTGACATTACTACTGAGCACTTCCGTGCTTCGGAGGGCACGTTAAGCCGTCGGTCCCGGTTGTTGTCTTAGGATGGCAGTCGTTATAGCATGGTGGTAGGGCATTTTGCAAATGCCCTCCTGGCTAGCTACCAACTTAAAGTAGAAGATCTGTCACCAAGCACCTAACGGTGTGTTCCGGCTGCTGTCCTTGAGAGCCAGTAATTCTAGGTTAGTCTGAACAACATCTTCGACCACATGATCACTTACCATCAGGTGAGATAGTGTTCAAAAACAAAAATAAAAATATTTTGTACAGTTTTAAACCAAATTTAAATTACTCGCAATAAAATTAAATACCAACTGAACATAGTTCAATGGCAACATTTATGGAAAAAAATTAACAATTTCAACTTTAACGTTTAAACTTTCTGAAATTTAATTTTTCAATTTCTATTATCATGATTAAAATATTATATTGCTTTTTACAATATTTTAATAAATTACTGAGAGAACTTGAATTTTAGAATTTTGTTTTTAATAATAGAGAACTTGGGTAAATTTTAACGAAGCAGTGACAGTTATGATTTTACTCATATTTCTAGGTATAGCCACAGATATCATAGCAGTAACAGATATAAGATGTGCGATGTTATAGTAAAGTTATAGATAATGCTACCAAAAAAGTAAGTGTCACACGTGGAAAAAAAATAAGAAAACCTGCTAGGTATATAGTTTGAGATTATTATGACAATGAAAAAAATCTGCGAAAAAAATTGAAACATATACACGTTGTTAAAAGACGTTTAAAAAAATGCCTCCAAGTTTTTTGCTATGACACTTTTTTCTGATCGGGACGGTAAAATATTTTACTGTTATTTATAATTAACCTTCAAGAGCCTCGTATCCGCATACATTAAATAAATGATTTTTACTTTGACTTTGATTATGGGCGCACCGAGCTTTTTAGGCGCGCCGCGTATGTGTGCGTAAGTAAGGCACGCCAACAGCATCCGTCCCCGTCCGACGGCCGAAGAATTACTAAAGCGGATAGGGACAAAGCATCGCGGCTCTGACTAAAATGGGCGGAACATGCGTGAATTTGAGTATTTCCTTCGTATAGTAAAAACAAATACCTATTTGAAAAATATAATGTGTATACGTTATAGAAAACAGGTTGTTTTTATTATTATTATTCTAATATATTATTGAAATACGGATGACTCTCCGTTAAGTATTAACGCCGTACTAAGGGTTTTTTAGATGTAACTTTGAGTTTTTTTTATCTAGAAAATTTTGAGTAATTGTGTTTCCAAAGTGTATAATTTATAGAATGAATCCTTAATTAAATATAATATATATTAATTTCATAACTCAAAATTAAGAAATAAAAATACAGCAAGGGATCAACCGAACCACAATTACGTATCGCTGCCTCGGTCCAGGCTTAAATCTTGTTAAGTACATATTTCAGACGATATTGTTGTAGTTACTAATCATGAGCACACATAAGTTATTGTTGAATGTTATAAAATCCATAAAAATTGCATAAAAGTATCGCTTAAGCAAATCAAACTTACCTACTTTTACATCAGTGTTTCAAAAAGATAATAAAACGTCTACGCTTCGTCATGATATAACTTAAATCTATCAGAAATTCTTGTTCTTAGTCATATCCTCATCAACTGCGGGAGGTAATTATGGCGTGCATCCTGCTCCATCACTGCTCTTCTAGCTGACCTGTCTTGGGCCATCTTAATGTCACACTCTGTTTTATTGGTCATGGAGATCAATAAGAGTTAGGTACCTCCGCCATAACCCACCACGATAGAGTGAAGAAACGATGGATAATTTTAAGACAATTTCACTGTTTCGTAATCAAGTCCGTTGCCCCAAGCTGCCTCCATTTTTCATCACAACCATCTCGGCTGAGCTTATAAACATTGTGTTATATTCATAGTAGGATCTAAGTCATAAACTCCCTGGCTGTACGTGTCAGCTTATGAAAATGTCTGTTTCATAAATTTGTAATATACCTACTTGCACGACGGTGTTGATGTAGCCAGATTATGTTATGGTCCTCACTTCCTATTTTTAACTATAAATACCAAACTAGTCGGAGTATTGCGTGTCATTTGAGATGCCACTGCAAACATTGATAAACTAGAGTTGAAAGCCCTGCAGCGAACTCATCAAGCCATCCGCTTCACATTCCGGAACTTAGCTGTTATGCACTTGACGTATTTAAATGAAAATTGATTGATGGCTTGATGAATCAACATTGGGGAAGATTTAAATGTAGTGCAGTCTTTTTCAATTCACCGACATATATATGTAACGTACTTATTCGCATTAAACTTTATATAACCTATATCCATGTGTACATCAGCAAAATATCGTTTAACATGCACGAAAACCATTTATATTAAATAAATACAAGAACACTCCAACACGGAAAGCTAACAATAAAATGATGAAAAATTACCAAACCGTGCTTGTTTCCAAAGAATGAAAAGTAAATTTTCGCTAGAAATGGTATCAACAGTTTGAAATGTTCCGAGCGTGCAAAAGCTAAGAATTATTAATTCTCGATCTGTTTGTTTCCTACAAACGAGCGTTCGATTGGACTCGAACAAATGTCGCTATACTGCATTATATCAAATACAAGATTATACTGTGATACTTAGCGCACTATACACTACAAGCTGTTGCCGATAATGTAGGCAAAGTATTTTTTTTATTCATACATTAACTGAATGCGTCGTTTTGTAATCTTGATGTTTTGGGTTCGATGTACTGTTCGAACGTTTTATTAAAATTTTGTTACAAATATATTCCCAGTTGTTTAGTATTTGAAGTGCTCGCAGCATAGCTTCCTAACTCATTTTAAAACAATCAACTCAATTAAACAATGTTGTCAAAGCCGTTGCGTTCATGATGTGAGTGGATTACCGCTTGTGGCATTACTACTGAGCGCTTTGGAGGGCACGATATGCCTTCACTCACGTTGTTTTCTTTGGATGTCAGTCATTATAGTATGGCAGTTGGGCATTTTGCGTTACGTAATCTTGGATCACTACATCAATTACAGGTTTTTATTTATAGTGGATAAGCTAGCCTAAAAAATGTAGTGTTCCAAATTTTGAAACTGTGCTTGCTGAGAATAGACTTTTTCTCACAGCAAGAGGGGAGAGATGCCCAAAACATCAAACAAAGTCAAAGTATGTGTTGAGCCACCTCTACCGAACGTATGTTTATTAGGTATGGTTTATAGATATGATTATAATTTCGTATAAACAAACCACAAACCAGCAGATAGAAGATTGATTTTGACTAAAATAACCAGCATATAAAAAACTCTCGCGGTTTGGAAGCTATGATACTATGATATAGAAACACACACGGTGAGCGCTTCCAACTAATATAGAACACCCCGTCTGTGGCATTGAGTGCTAAAAACATGATTTGAGATTTTCTATACACAAAAGAAGGATTATTTGTCGTGTTTTTTATTTATAAGTTAGAATATACTCTCGCTTTTATTCCGAGTTTGAATAGTATTACTCGGTAATTGGAGTTAATTTACTTTTCACTTTGAATAGACTGTAAACCTAAAATAATTTAAAGATCTATTCAGACTTCTATTCATTAACTTGAATAAATAAGCACGCTGAGTTTGAAGTAGAGTGCTCTATTAATAATCAAGATGTTCTGGTTATCAAATTATAACAATATTTTTAACAAGGTGTTGTAGACTATGATAAAATGCAAATAAATGTAATATTCGTAGCACGTAGTGCGCTACGCTCGTGCTGGCGTAGAGGTGCTACGAAAACACGTAGAGTTTAGAGAGTTATTATAACGACTTAAAATAACAACCTAATACAATTTCAACTGAACGAGCATATTTTACTCTGCACTTTCTTCGTGTGTCATTGGAATAAGTAATTTTCTGTGCTGTGACAAAAAAATTGTTCATAAACTAAACTTATTAACTGTTTCTTCATATTTCTATGTCCACACCGGTGACGATTTGTATATCTGACCACTATTAACATTACTACTGAGCGTTTCTGTGCTTTGGACTTCCGGCACTTTAAGCCATCGATACTGGTTGCCGCCTTAGGATGGCAATCGTAAAACCATGGTGTTAGAACATTTTGCGAATGCTCGTCTCGCCAAGCACCTAACAGTTAAGCTGTTTTTGAGAGTCATTAATTCTAGATTTGCTTCAACAACATCTCTTTGACAGTAATATGATTCACAATCGGATGAGATAGAGGTCAAGGGCTAGAAAATCAGTAATCAAAAAATAATGAAGTCATATCAATATGACATGACTATATTTTTTTACAGTCTCCTTAACAAACCACCCCAAGGTCCTTAATCCTTGAAAAGTAAGTTTTCATCAAAATTATTCAATTTAAGTATCGCAAAAACTTTTGTATCTGGATAAGCAATATTTAAATTAAAACATACTTTATACTTTATATACCTAGGTCTCGTAAAAAGAAAACATAGTAACATAAAAAATATTGTAAAATATCTTTTTAGATAGAATTCTACTGTGTATTATCAAAAAAGTTCGAGTGTTATTACTATGTATGTTAGATAATTATCATTTCTAAAGTCTCATAAAACAGAATTTTCGGGTAGTTTTATTTTTTACTAACACAATGTAAGTATAGTTATAAATATAAATATAGTTGTGAAATATTTTAAACGGATTAAAATGTGTCGGTTTACAAAATCTATCACTTTCATGTATTGGACAACATGACTCACAGATACTTTATATGTTAACAAACGGGTATGATGGGTACGGTATGATATTTAGGTGCAAATGAAGAGATTATAAAGATCTTTTGAACGAAAATATTGAAAATTTTACAAAACAACATAACGATCGACTAATTTGACATGTTGTACAGTCAAGATATAAAAATATAAGGATTGTTCCTGTTTCCAGCCAGTCGCCAACAGTACATGATCAATATTCCAAAACTTTGCACGAAGCACTTGCAAAAGGAGAAATTCATAATCTGTATGGCTGATAAATATAACACATTACCTATCTCTATTTCCCTATAGATAAGATCTAGGAGTCTAGTTAGGACTGCATGAAATCACGGGGCGACTCCCCCCGGGGTAAGTCACCCCGTGACCACGATCACTGCAAAGTGTTAGAAACGTTGGGACAAAATAATGAAAAATATACGCGACTTAAACAATTTAAAGTTGTTTAATTAATATGACTGTGTAACAATCGCGAAAACCTAAGACAACATTATTGTAATTATTTTTTATGACCTGTTCATGAAGATTAATTAAAAGTTATCGCCATGCTGAGAGCAATACAATGGCGGACCAACATTTACCTGTAAAAAAATCATATTTTTTTTAAGACATTCTTATTTCTGTAATACTTATATTCAGTTTACAAAACGTGCGAGGCCAATTTGAAGACTGATAAAATATTCAAAATAAAAGCATTTTCGTTTTACATCTAACAGGTGAGCTTATAGTTCCAACTGCTAAAATTAGGGGTGATTTTATGCTGCTAGTGAGAAGTGGTCGAGGGTGGTACCGTGCCATTTTTTTAGCTTTGAATAAACGTGACGTTGAAACAACTTTATGTTGATAATTGTTGAATAATTCCTATAAAAATAATTTTACATTTCAAAATATGACGACTTTTTTTTTTACTTTTATTGATCATATATAAACAAATAAAAAACATAAAATCACCCCTAATTTTAGCAGTGAGTACTATACAAACATATTGATTTTTGACAAAGTGCAAGAAAATGCGTTATGACTTTGACAAAGCTTAGAGAATTTTGATTTATCCGCTTTTTTTATTTAAAATAAATTATTAATTATTCTTCAGATCTGATCTAAGGCATACGTACTGGATACATTTCTACTAGCCAGGCAAACATCCTCAAAATGCTTAACAACTATGTCTAAAGCTTAAACCCACGGGATGCGGCCCCCCTTCGTAGCAGTCCGTAGCAATTACTAATGCACGATAACTGATTTACTATTAAGGTTATTAATTTAGTAATGATAAGTGTGGTCTGATTATGATATACAATGATGGCGATGGCGTCATAATGATACCATTTCCATCCGACTCAAATATGAGAATGTTCTTCATGTCCACTCCACACTGTGTACATAATTAAATAAATTGCATTTCATAATGACAGCGGCTCATAAATATTCGTGGTATAAATAACAACCGCAATGCGCTTGTTGCAGAAACATGACTGTTTTTATTTCGAGTGAGTGGCGGTGCAGTATTACAATATGTAGTATGTCAGTAAGTACAGCCATATCACTATGATACTGTGGAAATTAAATTTTATGTGAAGTTCTAGAATGAATTGATGTCTTAACTTTCTCCAAGTTGGGCACATTTAAATTTCATCAACATAAGTAATTATTTATTCACACTCAAATAACTGAAAAACGTATTTGCCAATATTCCTATACCTCTATTAGAAGGTAATTACATGTCTTGTCGGTGACCAGTATTGTGTGTTGTAGGCGAAATAAAATCGATTTTGTAAGCAGTATGTAATCACTGATTCCCCGTGGGGTGCCGAGCTAGAATTGCACCTCCTCATAACATCCCGTGGGTGTCATAAGAGGCGACTAAGGGAAAAATACTAGAAGGTTGGCAACAGCGCCTTCTAGAGAACTGCCAACTTACACTGCGATCCCCAAGACGCCTGCCAAGCGTGCGAATTATGGTAAATAATAGGGGAGGCTGTGTTTAGCAGTGGACGATCTGGCTGTTACAGTACAGTATGTAATCACTAATGAAAGGGCGATAATAATTTTAAATGAAAACGGAAACGGTCATTATCTCTTAAATGTATGAAATAACTTGTGGAAGTCGGACTACGACAACGGCAGCTCAGGTTGATTTGAATTAGCATGGTGCCGAATGGAACACGTTATTTTATACCTTAAGTTAGTTTCCCTTCAAAATTGGGTTATTGCTAAAAGAACTAGCCTATGGCCACAATCTCATCTAGGTAACTATACGGTCAAACGTGTTGTAACAAAAAACCCTCAAATGTAACTGCCAGTAGGTGCTTGTTGACAGGTTTTCTACATTAAGGAAGAAGTTTAACATGCGAGCATTCGTATCTAGTGGAGAAGCTCGAACCGGTGCAAGGATACAAACAATAGAAACCTAAGCGGTGGCAGCCCATAGCCATTTCTACTATTCCATCAGTACCAGAAGTGTGCCACTTGGCCACAGTTTTTTTTTCAATAGCTGATAGGCTAGCCTTTGACCACTATCTCACCTGATGGTAAGTGATGATGTTGTTCAGGCTAGCCTAGAATTACCGGCTCTCAAGGACAACTGTCGGAACACACCGTTAGGTGCTTGGCGACATAATTTCTGCTTGAGGGTGGTAGTTAGCCATGCGGGCATTCGCAAAATGCCCTACCACCATGCTATAACGACTGCCATCGTAAGACAACAACTATGACTGACGGCTTAACGTGTCCTCCGAAGCACGGAAGCGCTAAGGAATAGTGTCACCAGCGGTCACCCATCCAACTCCTGACCGCGGCGGACGTTGCTTAACTTAGCTGATCGATTAGGAACGGCTAAGCAAACTTCAACGAGCGCTTCAAAGCGCTTCTAGTCGTCCGTAATGTAATGAGGAATTATGGCTTTGATATTACACAAAATCTTACTATATAACATAACAAATCACTACACTTACGTAATGAACTCATGTGGAAAAAAACAGGCAATATATATTAATACAGATCGAAACAAAAATATAACACGGAAAATGTTTTATTATTGGCATTTAATTGAAGAGTTTTGATGTATTTCAAACTAAGCTCGCTTTTCCAAAAATATCTCTGTTTAAGTTGTACAAACAGATATATATTTGAAATGGTTGGGAATAACAAATGTATATATAATTTTGTGGTATTGTCAATGACTCTTATATACGATAATAACATAAATAAGAAGTCAACGAAAAGGGAATACTCGCTTAAAACCTAATATCTATTTCTAAGAATTTAAAAGCAAAATTGTTGATACTGATATCATAATTCATACTAAACGATTTAAATGCTACCAATTTATATTGAAACGTTAAAGTAATTGAACATTTTGGCATTAATATAACTTGTTACTAAAAAGCATTAGAAGCTTTTATAAAATATTAAAATTAAAATGTTATATTCAGTTATGAATATTAATGTGTTGACAAAAACGTTTTAACCAAGTTCAAAAGGTATAAACAAAATAGCTGTGCGTAAAGCATACAGCCCTTTTTAAATATAATATATTCACCTTTTTTACATGACTCCCAAATGGAGTAACGACTTAAGGATTCAGCTATGTAAGTTTCTATATAGCACCATAGCTTTAACATCAGTCGTGTTTCTTATTTATATATAAATTTGTTTGTGTGAGTAGGTTTTTTTTAATTTATAACTGCGTATTTCTATTTATTGATGATTCCTTTATTGTTGAGTAGATTATACCTACTTACGTTTATTTAAATTGTATTAACAAAAAAGGGTTTTTTTATGTTATTGTGACGGAACAAGCTCAAGGCCCACTTAATGCTAAGCGTACTAATCTCTGCCTATAACAGATACATTTCGTCACAAGTCACGAATTGCACTGCACCCGTCACCTTGAGACATAGATGTTAAAGTCTCATGTGCCTGTAATTTCTGGTTGAGAAGATTTTAAATTTTACTTAATTAACTGACTAATGTAATAGCTCATCGTATTTTCCAAAACCTATCTGAGCGCTTGGTCGATGCGACGCGTGATCAAAATGCTGGCACATATTTGGCTCAACGAATAAGTATTGCAATTCAACGGGGCAATGCTGTCAGTATGCTGGGCACGCTGCCAACTGGGAGTGGGCTGGAGCATTTGGACTGCCTATGAGTCTGCTATGACTTATAGGTGTCTAAATGCTTTTATTGTAGTAGCTGTAGTGTTGTATATGGTTCATAGTATTTTGTTTAATAAAGGCATACCGCCGGTAAAAAAAAAATAGCCAATTAGAACATAACTGGATGTCGTAATAATTGCAAACCGTGTCGATAGTAACCAGCAGTGTCAGTTAGCAAGTTATGATTTTGAAACAAAAAAGAAAACAGATTTTAAAAACGGAGTTGAATTCTAGACTGAAAAGTTTGAACGTGTGAATGTTGGACAGTGATTTGAATTAGCACAGTACCACCCCTTACAAGTTATTCCACACGATTCAGATTAAGAGGTCAGTTCCGCTTAAAAATATTATTTGGTATATATGTACCACACTGTACTAATAGGGTGACGGTTGCATTAAAAGCTTTTTCCAAGCTGAATATATAAGATATGAATGATTAATTTTATTAAAATTAAGTATTTCTTTGACAACTAACTGAAACAAAAACGTAATAATCTATGCGTACGTACCTAAATACATAGATTTCTTAGGACAAAATTACAATGTAACCCTGATAATTATGTAGATAATTATGTATCTTGAAAATATTACAATGTAATTTTTTGTAAAAATGTTTGATTACAAAATCATATTATCTACTCATTGCACAGTAAAATGTATAAATAATTGAAATGGAACTTACAGAGCTTTTCGCCTTGAAATATGTACATCACAAATACATGTTATGTCAAAATAATTGCTACTGAGTCTTCTTCAAAAATCAAGTTTTAAAACTTTCAAAATTACAAACCTTGTCACGCCAATATATAAAACTAATATACATAATTCATTAATAAAATAATACTTTTCGAGCAATAAATTAAACATTTATTTTTCGAAAAGTATTCTTAGTAGGTCTGAGTACAAACCTAATGTAAAAGTAAGCTACGCGCTATCTAAAAGCATGTGATATTACAAAATAAAGCGATCTAGCGTGAATTATTTTGAACATTTTTTATTTATACTGAACTACATCGGTCTCACTAAAAAGAGGTACCCGTAAAGAGTTTGATACGGCGATACTTCCTTGGCGACGACTTATTATGCATAAAAAATTACAGACAATGCGTAGCTTATTATAATGTGTCATAATACTAGTTGCTAGTCCATTTCGGCGCGCATACTGTATATATATATATATATATATATATAGTGAGTGGTTTTGCATTGATATGTGTATATATATATATATATATGCATATCAATGCAAAACCACTCACTCACTAAGCGTGTTCATGTCATTGTAAAATTATCTTATGGTAATAATATTTACACCAAAGTTTAATCGAAGCGTGATTCGTTATTATCAATATAAAGGGCAAGCCTTATGTTATTTACTGGGCCCTGTGTGAGACTCCGGCTTTGCAATGAAATTGTATTTAAAATTCAGTGAAGACCCATTAAAATTCATTGATTCATATGATAGATACATATATTTTGCATGGTGGAAGGGCATTTTTGCGAATGCCCGCCTGGCTAGCGACCACCCGTAAGTGGAAAATCTGTCGCCAAGCACCTAACGGTGTGTTCCGGCAGCTGTCCTTGAGAGCCAGTAATTCTAGGTTAAGCCTGCTAACACCTTCGACCAAATCGTCACTTACCATCAGGTGAGATTGTGGTCAAAGGCTTAGGTACCTATCAGCAATAAAAAAAAAAAAAAAAAATAGTCGACCTAATCATTAAACCAAGGACCACGAGAATGGAACAAATCGTTTTGCATATTCATAAATATATATTTTTTATCATGTTATTTGGAACTTATTATGTCTTTAATAATAAACGATGCGAGAAAATATGATATTAAGATTCCGTATTCTTGACGGCTACCGAAAAAAATAACCACAAAATATTACAAACGCAATAGTGAAGATAATAAAGTAGACAAACTTAACACAAAGACAATAAGTATGAAATAATAATCATGCACGATAACATAAGCATGCTCAGATAACCTATTTGCTTAACTTTTTTTATGAGTCAAAAATATAATTACCAATAGTCATATTGTTGTTATTATTTATTATTTTATGATGTTGTCATAGGTTTTCGCGATTATCACACAGTAATTAAACGGTTTAAATCGCGTATATTTATCATTATTTTGTCCCCACGTTTCAAACACAGTGATCGTGGTCACGGGGTGACTTTGGTTATGATATTAATATAATTATATTTATAATGTAATTCTAACAACAATGACGTTTTCATCAGGAATATTTTTTTCAATCAGTACTAATCAGTACTATTCAGTACTTCAGTACTAATATTATAAATGCGAAAGTAACTCTGTCTGTCTGTCTGTCTGTTACGCTTTCACGCCAAAACTACTGGACCGATTTGAATGAAATTTTTTTTGCCCGGAATGCTAGTATACAATAAAGGGTTCCTAAAGATATATAAAAACGAACAGATAAAGTTTTTGTGTGTATTATGAGCATCCTCAAGAAAATCTAGCATTAAATATATGATAATGAAACGTTATTTTACAATAATGTTTGATATAACTTTTGAGATTCATTTTTATGTATAAGACATGCCTTCTTATGTTATTGTGACGTAACAAGCACGAATCCCACCTTATGTTAAGTGGACTAACATCTGCATATAACAATTAGGAATTTCATCACAAGTTGAATTGCACGAATTGTACGTCATCCTGAGACAAACAGTTGTTTAAGTATCATGTACCTGTAATCCAGGCTCTCAAGGACTGCCGGAACACACTGTAAGGTGCTTGGCGACAGATTTTCTACATGAGGGTGGTTGTTACCAGTCGGGGAATCGCAAAATGCTTCCACCGTGCGGTGAAGTTCGAACCATGGACTTGTGCCACGACTGTCCATAGCTATTATCGCTCAGCCAACAAACAAAAAAAAATATTAGCCTTTGACCACTATCTCCAGGTAATGAATAGGAACGTCACTTTGCGGAAATCCATATTTAATAATAACAAATATTTTAAAGTATGCCAAGAAAACATCATATAAAACACTTAAACAATAAATAAAAAATATCTAGTGACAATTCCGCCTAATTTTCCTGTAAATATAAAGGCCATTTAGTCAAACCGGAAGAACAGTTAATCTAAAATAAATTTATTTCTAAAATAAAAAAAATAATTTTCGACACATTTTGATGCATCCTCAGGAGGTCTTGACTCTACGAGTGCACAATTTAGTCTCGATCGTGCGCTTAGATCAAAGTATTTAATGATGTTTTCCTAGAATACTTTTAAAATATTTGTTATTACCACTATCTTACCTGATAGTGAGTGGTGATACAGTCTAAACCATTGTTCAAACTAGCCTAGAATTATTTGACTTTCGATGACAGCTACCGTGACACACCGTCAGGTGCTTGATGAACGATCTACTTGAGAGTGGTAGCTAGATAGGCGGTTTCTCGCTAAATCGAATAGCCATCCCCATTCTATAACCGGACATCTAGGGATACTCAGATGCGCCACCGCTATATGGTAGATATTCCATTTAGCCGAACAAAGCGATTTGCTTCTTCGTTCATTATACGAACCGCCAGGGAATGGAATACCCTGCCTGAGTCTGTGTTGTAAGTCTCTTCTGGGTAAGCGCGCTCCATCATCGACCGCATCATCACTTAACATCAGGTGAGTGGTAAAGTGCTACCAAGTTCAGTATAAAAAAAAAACCCTAACACTATGCTATAATCACTGCTATCATAGAAAAGCAACAGGGAGCGGCGGCTTAACGTGCTTTCTGAAGCACGGAAGCTTTCTGTAGTAAATTCTACTAGCGATCACCCATCCAAGTCACGACCACAGTTAATAACACGTTTCACGTCTGCTACGTTGTTAAGCTTAGTTGCTGCCACAAGTGCTTTAAACCAGACTTATTGATAACCTTATATTTTCTTACACGACTGTCCAATAGAAGAAGTTTTATTATTTCAGGATTTATGCATTTATGTATGTATATGTTTGTGAGTTGCTATATTCCACCATAATTTCTAAACGGCTTAACCGATTTTAATGTATGAGATATTCATTAGATTTTTCTTGATAACCGAAGTGATATTAGGTACTAAAAAAACTGATTTTATACTTAACTAGCTTTCCGGGTGCGGCTCCGCCCGCGCGTATGTCGGTTATCGCGCGAAAACATTAACCTCTTTTTGCGCAGTCGGATAAAAACTATCCTATGTTTTTTCCCGGGTCTCAAACTATCTCCATACCAAATTTCATTCAAATCGGTCCAGTAGTTTTGGTGTGAAAGCGTAACAGACAGACAGACAGACAGACAGACAGAGTTACTTTCGCATTTATAATATTATATATAATATATATATATATATATAGTACTGATAGTACTGATAATATAGTAAGAAAAATGTATTCTTTGTCTCCCAAACCAACCGTATAAGGTATCAGAATGAAAGCTTAAAAAACGATTTCATAAATAATTATATAACCTGCAGTTTTAGTTTCAGGGAAACGATAAAACGCTTAACATTTAAAAGTAATTTGCAGTCGGGTTTTTACTTTTATAATTAATTCCAAAATTGTTAAACTGGTGTTGCTAAACTTACTTTCTTGTAGCTAGCGTCAAAATTTAACATTATTATATATTATAATGAAAAAAAAAGATGTCAAATCTTATCCTAGAATTAAGTAGCCTACTGCAATGCGCTGTGACAATATCTAACAAAATTTGATATTGAAATGAGAAATGAATTGCTCATTCAAAGAAGTATGTACCCTTTTCAAGGAATAAATCTTTATTAATAAATATATTAAACTACGCAAAACTGGCAAGCTAGTTCCAAGTAGAAATCTTTGCGGGTGTTGCCATGGTGCGAATTATTAATCTTCTCGTAATAGTGTTGCAAGTTATGAAGGAGATTGAAGCTGGCTTAAAACTTTAAATTAAATAAAAAACTTTCGTCATCTGTACAATAACGAGCACTGAGCACGTAACTCAACAAGCAGAATATTATTTTTTTTGCAAAACATATTCTTCTGAAAAAACATTTTTTACTATTACCTGTGTCTATAAATTATTCATTTTGCACGCATCCTTCTTTTCCATGGTCCTTATGGTACCAGTACAAGTTGCCTTAGTATTCCTTGACTTGAATAATAGACTCTAAAATCTCTTAGATCTTAGAGTTTATTATTATTTTTTCAAAGTTTTTTTTTTATATTTATGTTTCATCATCATCAGCCGGAAGATGTCCACTGTTGAAAAAATGATCCCCCATAGAGCGCCACAAAGAACGGCTATTAGCTGCTTGTAACCATTTATGTTTCAGTTTAGTAAAAATAAAGTGCTAGCAACTTTAATATTGAAATGAGAAATTGATAATAACAGTAGCACCTTGCCCAAAATGTTGTATTTTATTACGGCAATAATAAATTTTCCGCACTCGAATTACAATTAACCTTAATATCCTGATGGTGGCACTGACTGAAATTTACTATTTACAACTGATAAAGTTTCAATCTATAATCTATTTCTTCCTGTCATTAACCCACGTTAAGTTGGGTTGGCAAACCTTGTTATTATGTCCACTCTGTTCTCCAAATGAATGCATTACATTTATTAGCCTTCCTATAACCGTCATTATTCAGATAAATCTATCTTCTTTTTGTATGTTGTTCGTATATCTTAGGCGTGACCACTTTTGTCTGTTACTTTTTGTCCTTAACTTTTCTATCACTGGTAAAACTTTCAAGTTTCCTCTATAAATGTATTTCCATATCCATTCAAGTACGCCCATGTGTTTGTCTTATCATATCTGCCAAATGCAATATTTTCCTCTTTCGTCCATCACTTTCGATACCCTTCATTCAGATCCTAACATTACATCTTATGTCTTATTAAATTCTACTATAGGATTCTTTTATAAATTCGTGGATAAGATATCTATCAAAAAACTATTGCCAATATATACATCCTACATTTATCTCGCTGCTCATGTTTAGGTTTATGTTACCGCTTCTACATGCGCCGAGCAATGGCGGTGTTCAGATTTTGTTGAGCTGATCTGCACAGCCCGTCACATCTTAAGGCTAGCTGCCTCTTTTCTAGTCCTTTCTGGACCTCGTCTATACGTAAGACGTTATTAGAATATTTTTGCATAAAGAGAATAGGAAAAGTTTGCTCGACAGATCACATTCACGTTGGACAATATCATCCAATAATGAATGATATTCTATTGTTCTCCTTATCTCATGCCAATGTAAGGCAGCAACACAATCCAGTACTATACAGCCACTAGTTATAATAATGGATTGCCAACCACAATTTTATCTTCGAAAATATAGAAACTTGCTGTGAATTGTAATCTTCACCAAAGATACTGCAAATTGTGAATATCCCGTACACTGTATATTATCTATACAAATATGGTTTTAGTGTCGTCACTATCTAGGATCTCTGACTAGAAAGGGGAAGCTGAGTTTATTATAAGATGGTTTAGATGGATAATCAATAAATTTGCCTGGAAAAATCAGATAATGAGCGTTCGAGTCACACTTTAAGTTCAAATTAAGAGATTACTGTGCTGTACTGTAACAGCCCGATCGTCCACTGCTGAACACAGCCTCCCCTATTAAGGGGGTATTTGCCATAATCCACACGCTTGGCAGGCGTCTTGGGGATCGTAGTGTAAGTTGGCATTTCTTTAGAAGGCGCTGCTGCCCACCTTCCAGTATTTTTCCCTTAGTCGCCTCTTACGACACCGACGGGAAGATATGGGGAGGTGCAATTCTAATCCGGCACCCCACGGAGCAAATTAAGAGTTTACAGTATTTTAAATGTACACATATATTATTAAGAAAATATTCGGTTGGCTACCACCAATCAGTCGCCAAGTACATGTATGTTCTGGCACTTCATCCAATACACAGACAAGGCATAGCCAAATTGAAAGCTTCTACCACATCATCATTAAGTGCTCAAAGACTACAATTAAAAATAACGACTTTAAATATTTTTTGTGTATTACACGTGTACATTACACCATTCATTTTAAAGAATGATTTGAAGAATAAATGCAATGTATCGACCATAAAGTTATCAAAATTTTCTGTTGACATATAAACACAGAATCCATCACAGACTTTCATCCATTCATAATCATAATCGCGGAGATTAAAACTTGTTGCTTGATGATTTGTTAAAACTTTTGACAGGCGTAAATTTGAAATTCAAAAGTTTATGAAATGAAAATAATTATCTAGCTAATACAATGGGAGTGAAGTTTTAATGTCTATTTGAATAATTAATTATTTTAGTGTTGTAGTTAGCGCTGTATTTAATTATGAGTGAGATCTATCGTCAAGGTGACAGTTATGTTAGATCAATGAACTGAAGTTTAATTATTCAGATATTTGTCTTCAGGAAATATCTTTTTCATTTTACATTTAGGTGCTTAAATAATATTGATTATACTGACATATGTTTTACCTTTTAACTCACCGATATCTAATGCTGATCTTATTTATAAGTCAGTTGTTTCTTGCCCTAGTTCACGGAACAAACTTTCTTATCGCCATTTATTGTAATATATTAGATAGATAGATTACACTTTATTGACACATGGAAATTTCCCAAACGTATAACTTAAAACATAATAAATAAGAGTAGGTGTGACAATGGGCCGTCTTATCGCTGAAAGCGATCTCTTCCAGACAACTCTTTTGCATTTAGCAAACCAAAGTAGACTTTGGTATATTATACATAGAATAACTGTATGTATATATATATACATGCAATTGTTACAATATTTACAGCAATATGAATACTAAACAACACAACGATATAATCAGTTTTACAACATAGAGGGTGCACGTTTTATTTCGAGCGGCAACAAGTTCCATAAACGTACAGCTTCAGTGGAAAAGGATTCATCATATAACTTAGTCCTGTGCTCAGGTATTGAGAGTGTAAGGTTATTTGACGATCGTAAAGAACATAAATGAGTAGTAGAAAGGAAACTGAAACGTTCCTTGAGGTAATGCGGGGATGAAGAATTCAACAAAATATTATTAATTAAAGCATACAAAAAAGCGTGCACGTTAAGCCTGACGGCTCCCGGTTGTTTTCTTAGGATGGCTACCGTTACAGTATAGTGGTACGGCGTTTCGCGATGCCCGCCTGGCTAGCTTACCTTTAAGTAGAAAATCGATTGCCAAGCACACGTTTCGCTCATGTGTCAGTTACCTCATGTTTGACTTATTTATGTAAGCATATGTAGCGAAGGCGATAATTAATGAATCCATAATATTGCTCTGTTAAATCAAATCAATCATTTATTTACTATATTACATAGTTGTTAAAAGGTCTTAAGCAATACAATTTATACCGACTACATGCAGACGTGCAAATATTTAACTGTTTTTTTTTCAATGCAGTCTATAAATTATGATCTAAATGATAATATTTCAAGCTATAACCAATTACAAAAATGTATTTCACGAGGAATCTTATTACATATGTAGATACAATTATTTCACGCATTTGATATAAATTTTATCCACAGTTTAATGATAAAACTAGCTAATACTTGCGTGAATGTACCAAGTAAGTGGCACGGTAACCATTAATGCTCAAAACGTGGATTAAGAAACTAATTTTCGGGCATTGACTTGCCCCTAACACAATCTAAGAATTGTACATTAAACAAGTCTAGTTGAAATCATTTTACAGCCATTATAAAGTGATTCACGATATGCCATACGTCGAAGTTGTGTGAATAATGAAACATTCGAGGTAAGGCCCGCTCCACACGTGCGGATATAAAATGCGGACGTGCGGGCCGGTAATCGCTCTAAATGATCGCGTGCGGGCCGTATGCACTCCGTTTTACGTCGCATTATGGACGAAAACGTCATTATAAGTTGCTTATTTGTTGAGGATATTGAGGTTCAAGTTTAATTTGTAGTTTAAATTTGTTGAAGTATTGAATTTTTGTAATTTGTGGCGTGAGAATTATCAATTTGAACTGCGTTTGTAGCAACTGATTCCACTGAGTCACGAATAATTTGTAAACGTAGCCTTTTTTATAGTTCGTTTCGTTTTGGTCTCAAAGTTCATTCAGGGCTGGCTTCACTGTCTATTTGCGCCTCCCGCTTGAGTTTCAGCTGGTCGTGAGTTTCTTGCCTTTATACGGACAGCGCAGATGCAAGAATTAATTGAGTAAATAGTATTCTTTGATTCGTACGCATGTGTTATATACGAGTAATATAGTTTTGAAAACATACTGTCTTGCACGGTAAGTTTCCCCTTCCCCTAACCTCCTGTACGAGTTGTAAAATATGAGAAAGGAAAATCCCAGAAGATGGGCAGCAGCGCTTTTATAAGAACTACCATCTAACACTGCGATCCCCAAGACACGTGGGGATTATGGCAAACCTCTGAAGCAGTGATGGCTCAGTGGCATTGGCTATGGACTGCCGAGCAGTAGGTCGAATCTCACCGCAGGTTTGAGCGTCATCGCATAGTGGAAAGGCATTTAGCAAGTAGAAACTCTGTCGTCAAGCACCTAACGGTGTATTCCGGAAGTAGTCCTAGTAGCCAGTAAAATTATAGGCAACAACATGTCTTAACAACTGTCTCAAGGTGGCTGTCGCAGTCCAATTCGTGACATGTGACGAAATGCATCTGTTATAGACAGAGGTTAGTCCGCTTAACATCAGGTGGTCCTCGAGCTTATTCCGTCACAATAACATTAAAAACATTGATTAATTTTATTCATTCTATGTATAATCTATTCACTTAATATTCACATATATGACAGAGTACTGCAGTCATTTCCAGTGCACTCAAACACTTGGAGCTGGCGACCGTTAGACTAATTTATTTTTTTAAATATGTAGTTATGGGTCCAGTTTCGTTCCCCATTTTGAATCAAATCCAAGTTATTTTAGGGAGTTATTTTACCGTACAATCTTTTTATGAAGAATGATCAGTACTTTGAAATAATTGCAACTAACACTGCGAACCATTTCGTTTCCAAAGTGTACAAAATCGTAATATGAGTAAATCTGACAGGCAGAATTCAGCAAGACGAAATTCATTTTTCTGCGAATTCTAACTTCAATCCCAGAGCATACCGAATCAAGTTATCAATCAATCCATCAATCAAGCAATCAGCTTGATTGACACAAAAGTTCGGAACAAAAGTTGCTTCCGAACGGGTGAGTAGACTGAAGCGTTGCTATACCAAATTAGCAGACTTGGTTTTTGAAAGTCATTGTCGTTTTTGTTAGGATACTGTACAGGAAAATGGGACCCTATTACTTAGCCTACGTTACTTCTAAGCATAGCTTTAAAAGGCTAAGCCGTAATAGAAAACTTATTGATTTTCTTACAGGATATGTGTTATGATGACAGATACCATATAAAAATGTCAATGAAAACAAAAACCCTATAATTAATGGATTCAGGCGGTACTTTGCGGAAATCCATATTAAATAATAACTTCGCGCTCATACAGTTAAGACCTTTGAAGCAGTGTTAGCTCAGTGGCTTTGGCTATGGACTGCCGCGCAGCTGGTCCATGGTTCGCATCCCGCCGCGGGCTTGAGCTTCACCGCATGGTGGAAGGGCATTTTTGCGAATTCCCGCCTGGCTAGCGACCACCCTCAAGTAAATCTGTCGCCAAGCATCTAACGGTGTGTTCTGTCAGCTGTCCTTGAGAGCCAGTATTTCTAGGCTAAGCCTGTTAACACCTTCGACCACATCATCACCTACCATCAGGTGAGATTGTGGTCAAAGGCTAACCTATCAGCAATAAAAAAAGACCTCCTGAGGATGCTTCGTGTGGAAGTGAAAAAGCTTCGCAATTTTATCCGGTTTGGTTGTGACGACGGTTAACAGGAAAATTAGGCGGAATTGTCACTAAATATATTTTTATAATTGTTAAGTGTATTGTCAAAATATTAATTTGATGTTTTAAAATATATTCAAAATATGTGTTATCATTAAAAACCATATATATTTAGTAAATCCTAACATAACAAGTAATTCAAGTAAGATGTGAAGTAATGTAAAAGCGGGTAGTCTTCCAGATGCACCTACCAAAATTAGCTATTTTGGTAGGTGCATCTGGGTACAGACTGCTCAGGATAAATTCAGTATTATGAATAAATTATTATTTAAGAAAAGATAATCTTGAATTGGGCTAAGACAGAATATTTTGTGTACATAATTATTATAAAAACCAAATTAAAAAAAATATTTAATTGACATTTATATTAAAATTTCAGAAATTGTATTTATTTCTTATCGTTGTATCTACCTAATTGTGATAAAATTATTGTTAAGTGTTTTTTATAATAAAGTTCATTTCAATCTTATGAAATAAAATTAAAAGTATTTACCTTTTTATATGTTGCAGTTTTTGTTCTCAGTTACGTTTTCATTAAAAAAGGGAACCGTTTGAAAAGCTAGACAAAATTAATCATTTAATAAATAATACAATACAACCAAAACTTACACTAACATTTTATTTTAAAAATATACCTAATAAAATGTTCTAAAGTCATTATTATACTTACTATATTAGCAATATTTTACTTATGTTACTAAACTGTATTTTAGTTAATAGTCTCAATAAAGTTACCTCTAATACAAAGCAGGCAATATGTGAAAAAATATTTGTTCCCTAGTTAGAACTTTAATAAGTAAAATTTCGGGCCTCTAAAATTAAAGGACAACCTAGGCGTTTAGATATGCTTTTAATCACTGCTAAATGTCATCCAACTTGCGTTAGGTGATACCATAAATTTAAGGTTATATATAGGTGAAAACGGGCATAAGTCCATTCTAAATACAATAAAAGAATATACCTACGTACACTGCTGAACAATAAAAGCCTTATGTTAGGATCGCTTCAGTTAAAATGTAAACCGAAAAGCATATTGTATATTAGCTTTTCGCGATTCTTTAGCATTGGTCCACTTATGCTCAGCCTTATAATTCGTGGTCTTCACTTGAAAATATTTTCTTCATGCCACGGCAAAGAAAGATTTTCAAGCTGCGAACAAAATTTAATGATGGAGTATAGAAAGTGTAATACATATATTTTATTTGTATGCAATAGTTATAATTGCTGAATTTGTTCTTTGGCAAATTTTCTTAGTCTGAATCATAACGCACTAAGAAATTTCAGCAGAGATACTCTTCTGGCGCAAATATGCTGATCTTGGTACTTGGCCTGCACGTATTTGGCACAACCAATAAGCATTGCAATCTAACAGGACAATGCTACCAGCATGCTGGGCACACTGTCAACAGATATTGGACATTCTGCCAGCCTTTGGGCCTGCACTGGCTTTTAGGATGCATAGTTGCTTTCGTGTTTCTATTTTAATAATTTGTAGTTTTTTTTACAAAGAAACTTCTAACTTAGTAATTCAGAACTCTCTATGACTCTTGCTATCTGATTCTCAATATTTAAATGGCCACAGTTAAAACCATACGCCTCAGAGACATAAGTCATCATTTATAACCCACAGTACTTGTTGAAAACTTAACTTTTTAACTGTGCGCACACTTAAGAGTACTAAAATTAAGAAGTCTATAAGACCCTTTTTTTAAACCACAGAATGCCTTTGATAACAAAACTCTACAAATTATGTACAACCTTACAGTTACTACAACGAAAGCATTTAGGTAAACAAAAGACAATTGCAGGCTCACAGGCAGTCCATAACACTCCTTGTGTCTTAAACTAAAATAACAGCACGGATTTAAATATTCTTACAATGCACAACTACTTTATTTTCAAATCGTTCACAGTTCAATATGGAAAAGGTCAGTAATCGGATCATAACATGCGGGTGGCGTGACAACTCAACATTTAAGTGATATGGGAAACCCAACCGCATTCTGGCTTTTGGACATAATTACTCAATTATAACAGTACTATTACTTATATTTCTGCTTCTATTAAAATAAAATACTTCTGGAATTTCAGGAAAAAACATGGTATGCATCCGTAAACTTGCTAAGGCTATAAAGGTTTAATGATCCCAACGAAGGAAAGTAAATCGAATTGTGATAAGAATCCGCGACCAACTGTCCCTGGGCTAGCTGAGCTACCGTGGTGAAGTGAGTAATAGTTCAAATTAAACCATTCAATCTTATTAATTGACCGTCATATCGTGAAGTAGAAAACGTTATTGTCCCAAGTTTGATGTACAATGCCAAACATTATCTTTCTTTTTAATCCCAGGAATAGCAGATTATCCACTGTATCGTGCGATCGCACCCAGTTTTATTGTCAAACTCGTAGAGATATCTAAAATTAAAACTACCCATATGGTGTTCAGAATAATTGCACATCTCATATCCTCTTATGGGAGTCTTAGGTGATGTAGGGAAGTTACTTTCTGAATAACTCCATAAACAACTCAGGGTCCCAATAGTAGTAACTATTTTTTTCTTTCAAACTTATTCATTACCGAGGCAAACTAAAGCTGGGCAAGCAAAAGAAAAACATTTCACGGGGAATAGGTACTTAAAATCTTACTAAAATTGAAAACATAACCTTGTAGACTAAATAATAGATTACCTACACAGAAATAGAAAAACACTTCAAAGAACGTGTAAAATACTTTCATATTATCGTTAATGTAAATAAAAAAACATTGTCTGCTGTATTTCACAAAGAGGCACTAGGCAAAAGTGTTAAGATGCATTTGCCACGTTTTGGCACATGTTTCAAACCTACTTAACAGTGGTGAATCTATTGTCATCTACTAGGCATCCTGGATTGGCATAGAACATTTATTTGGTTGTATTTAAATAATTGTAAGCATTAATTGAACCCAGTGTGTGCTCTCGCCAACAGTATTGTCAGTAACGTATGACAAATTAGAGTAAGTGTCACGCACGGCGTCCGATTGCTCAGACAATATTTGTTCATCGATTATCGACAATCTCGCCTCACCTTCTGCCAACAATACATTGGATATTGGATTTTCTCATTACTTAATGGTCCTTGTTATCAGAACACTCGATGGTCATCAAGTAAATCGATGTTGAAGTGAAATTGCAATTAATTTTATTACAACATATTTTATGGCGTTAAATATAAATTGAGATGCTTCATTAATTTGAGTGAAACGCTTTGAGTTTTCGAGTGCTGTTGACACTGAGTGTTTTTAATTATTGTTTACGTATACGTAGGCTATTTACAAAAAAAAACTATTATATGGCCTGAAGGTGGTCTTAAAGCTCAAGTGTCAACAACAGAATTGACTATAGTCAAAGTCATAATCAAAATAATTTATTCCGTTTAGGCGACTACGACGCTCATAATATGTAGGTCAATTGTAGCATTTTACTATTAAATCCAATAAGAATATTTATTTATTTTTAGTCAATTAGCACGGCTTACACAAATTACACTATTGAATTACATATTATAGACAAAATTATTAATAACAGTTATGTATGATGTGTACAATTTAAAATTTAAATAAGAATAATAATGTCAAATCAAAGTTAATGTCAAATATAATAATAATAATAATAATGGTCAGTAATAATAAGCAATAATTACATTTAGCTTAACAAATATGTCAAAATATGGTACGTTAAAACAATATGGTACGTTAAATAATTCCACTGCCTTTTTTTATACGTAAGCATTTACACATTCATGTCCAGTGGGGGAAGCAGACAGCTTATGTTGGACTTGACAACGCAAACTAAAACCCCGTGGGGTTTAGTGGTAGGGGTGGTTTCAATATTCTTTCGCACACGCATACTCCGCAGTCCTCTTTTCAAAATTCATTGTATTACCTACGCTAAAGGCTATTTTTATTAATATCTTTTCACTATTTATCTTAAACTAATTAAGGTAAGGTTGCGATCATTGGACTAGCGCTTTCATTGGACCACATAAGTATCTCGGGAACGGTTAGCACTAAAAATCGTTTGTATATGTTAAACGCTAGCTTAATGGGCCCTCTCCTGGCCCCTTTACTGCCAGTGTTGCCAAACGCTTCATTGAGAAGAGATGCGTGTTGCTGTATTTATTAGTCTCTCGATTTAAAATTCCGTGATGTATAATACCATGTAAGTAGGATTATGTAAACGTTTTAACATTTTTCTTTTTGGTAGCATTGACACATTTTATGGCGTTGGCACATATCAAATAATGTGTAGCAAAATATTTCAATCAAATTTATTATAATTATTTAAGTTAATTATTAGATGAACATATGAAATAGGTTGGAATACATAATACAATTATTTTAGTAATATAGTAGACAATTGCCATCAATAGACCGGGAACATGTGCTTGGATTGAACCAGTCCAATGATGGCGACTATTTCAATTGTTGGTCTTAGTATTTATATTTTTGTTTTGGCATGGCAGAAAGAGGGCAATATTATACAAGGAATTAAATGAATCGAGCATGAAATTGGCGTTAAATTCTTCACGCAAGAAACAGGTTGGAATTAATGAGGCAGCCGAATATATATGGTGTACCTACAGGAAAACTTCAACGAAGATTTGTTTGACTTAAATGTAAAAGGCGTAAAGCAAATTATAGTTGGTTCATTAGGTGATTTAAATCCAGAATAAGAAGAAATTTAGTACAATATATTTTAGAATTAGAACGTTGTTTATATGGCATATCACCATAAGAAGCTTGGCTTTTTCACAGGCACTTTGAATGGACCGGTATGCCCTAATGACCTAAGTCCAATTATAGCAACTCAGAGGTACAATCATATCAACAGTGGTCCAACGAAAGCAACCATTGTAAAATGTGTTTTTTATATTTCATCCCAATATACTTGACGCAAAAATTCTGAAATGATAGCTGGTACTAGAATAAGATACCTATTAATTAAACTAAGCCTTTTATTCCTAAACATTACAGCTTCAGTTTTATTTCGTATCAAACATAAGTGGTCCAATAGTACGAGTAGCAACCTTACCCTATATACTAATTAAAATAATATTTATTTATATTGTATAGGTAAATGGCGGTAGCTTCAGAAGTGGTATGTTACCAGCACCCAATTGTTAAGTATAAGTCATGTTGTACATGCCGTTTAAACTGTATCTGTGAGAACTGTGTTAAATTTTTAATTTTATTATAAAATTGCTGCTAAAACCCCAAACCAAAACAAGAACAGATCTTACCATTTACTACAGAACTTTTAAACATGCCTACTATAATTTTCTTGCTGACGACAACGTAAGAGATTTTTCAATTTTGCCGTTCTAGAATCTAAATAACTCATCGCTTTAAAGTATCTCCAGATTTAATAACGCGGAAATTCGATCCGACAAAAATTCCAGCCCTTTCAGAGCCGAGACTTTGTAAGCGCTGCAATAAGGCTTCGATAAGCAAACAATCTTTGAATATAATAGACGCTTAATCCACGGCACAGTGAAGTAATTTAAAGAAAAATAACATTAGCAATTCAGATTTGGCCTCTATCAGGCCTTTTATTAACTGTCAAACTGGGAAAAGTGAGGGCCAGGGCAAATTGACTTTTCAGGAGGTCGTCCGATAGCGGAACTCGATTTATCTGATGAAGCGAGTGTCATATTTTATCTTGGTCGATAACGTAGTAAAGGTTGTGTTGGGTCTATAAATATTGGAGATATAAAGCTGTTATGGGATGATGATATCAGGGACCCGATATCGGTCTGTAATTTAGTCGTATGGATTTCTTTGTATGTATTTTAAAACAGTTTTAAGGTATTAAAATCTTTTCTGTTACATACCCGTAGGATGCTGGAATTGCACCACCTATATCTTCCTGTAGGTGTGGAACAAAGAAACAAAGTGTTGTGGTGTTCATGGCAAATCCCCCTAATGGTGAAAGACTTTTTTCAACGGTGGTTGATGATATGGTGTATCATCATTTTTGTTAGTGTTCTATAACATACAATGGGAGCGTATTGAAATTATTGAAGCCTTTGCTGAACAGCAATAAGTAAAGAATATACGTACGTATCTCCCCCCCCCCCCCCACACCTATGGATTCATTGTTTTATCATCATCTACGAAAGTGCTAGGTTACTAAATTGAACTCGGAATACTTGGAAAAGGAATTGGATAGAAAATGATATCAATTTAAATAACAGGTGCGAGGCGAGCATAATCGTACAAGAGTTACGTAATAGAGTATTTTTGTACTTATGTCGGACTCATTCAATTACTTTGTTTATTATTTTTATTCATGATAGGTTCGCGTTTGACCACACCCTGCCTTATGTTAAGCATTAGTGTGGTCTAAGATGGAGCACGCTAACCTTGAAGAAACCTATTTACTCTCGATTTGAAGACACCCAGACAAAACTGACAAATAAATCTGAATCTGATTATGGGCCAGATATGTTTTGATCCCATGTCCCTTGTAATAGGTGCCCCTATTAGTACACTCTACCACAGAATAAAAAATACCAGAAGGATTACTGCTCAAAGCCATTCCAATGAATAAGTGACTCAAGCAACGAAGCAATAAAGAGCACTTCAGCTCGCAAAGCACGGAGTACCTAATATTTATATTTACCTACAATGTGTCTCTGTTTCTAAAGCAGGCCACGCATAAAATGTTCTCTTCTAACGCGGCACGCACCGTAAAATAATCCCGTCTGGACGAATACACTGATGTACTGTAGGTTTGTACCCAAAGTGCGGAGTGAGCCACGCCTGACTCTATGAGGGTATCAACAAATATTGTCATTTTCCCTTTAGTTCGGTATTATTATCTGGATTCCTGAAGCCAGTATTTTTATATGTTACGTAATAGTTGTACTACGTGTACGATAACTTAGTTCACCTATGTTTATAACACAGATTTTGCAATAACAAAAACAAAAAACACAACAAACTCTACCTGTATATTTCGAAGCGCTCGTAGCGAAGTTGGATGGGTGACCGTTGGTTACATTACTACTGAGCGCTTCCGTGCTTCGGAGGGCACGTAAGCCCTCCCGTCGGTCCTGGTTGTTGTCTTAGGATGGCACTCGTTATAGCATTGTGGTAGGGCATTTTGCGAATGCCCACCTGGCTAGCTACCACCCTCAAGTAGAAAATCTGTCGCCAAGCACCTAACGGTGTGTCCGGCAGCTGTTCTTGAGAGCCAGACTAGGTTAGCCTGAACAACATCTTCGACCACATCATCACTTACCATCAGCTGTGATAGTGGTCAAAGGCTAACCTATCAGGCATAAAAAAACGCCCTTTGTCATTCAAATACTTAAAAAACAAACTTTCTCTACAAACATGCTAATGAATACAGCCACAAAGTTTTTCCTCCTTGGCGCGGGAAGGCGTTAATAAAGCTGTATACCAGTTAATTGCAAGAAGGATAATGTGCGTCGGGAGAGATTGTGGATGTTAGGTGCCCGTAAATTAGTGGTTGAGATACTTGCACTTGCCTTTTTTTCTGTTGAAGCTTTTTAAGTGGTCTTAAACCACTTTTTTAATAGGAAAGTATTTTGTGGTGCCATATCATTAATGTGGATGGCGTATAAGAATCAGTACTAAAACTTATTATAAATGCGAAGATAACTCTGTCTGTCTGTCTGTCCGTAGTAACCGACATACGCGCGGGCGGAGCCGCGCCCGGAAAGCTAGTATTATAAATTCGAAAGTAACTCTGTCGGTCTATTACGTTTTCACGCCAAAACTACTGGAGCGATTTGAATGAAATTTGGTATGGAAATAGTTTGAGACCCGGGAAAAAACGTAGGATAGTTTTTATCCAACTGCGCAAAAATATAAATGTTTTTGTGCGATAACCAACATACGCGCGGGCGGAGCCACGCGCGGTAAGCTAGTATCTAATAATTTGAAACAGGCAAGTCAAGACATGTGTAACATAAATAAGTATAAATATTTCGAATCTCAGAAGTGGCTCCAACGATTTGGAGGATATTTTGTATATCTATTAGGATTTTTAAGTTAAAATATATTGATATATTTCTTTCCTCAAATAAATAATTGAAATACCGTAAGTCTAATTAGTGCAAAGTCAAAGGATTCTCGCTAAATGGTAATTTCTTTATCATGCTCTGTCATCCCATGCTCAAACGCTTTTTGTGTTTAAGCTTTCTCTCATATAGTCATTACCAATATACATACAATAAATATATACACACAAACACACACATACAAACGCTTACACACACACACATTTCTTCGTTTAACATGGATAAACGTCGTATTTGTCTGTATTATCCAATACATTATTTCATCATTATTCGATAGATATATATTAATATATCTATCGAAAGCATCTACCTGAAAAAAAATACAATAATACAACATATCCATAAATATAATTTATTGAATATCTTTGTGGCGTCTCTGACAAAGAATAAATTAAAATTACAATAACATAGCTTTCTTTTTATTATAAAAGCTAACGTGGTTTTCACTCATTTTAGTAAATAATACGGGATAACTCACGTGAATCAGTCAGATAGCTCCGACTATAGTTCAACCACATTCGGTGGTCTTTTTCAAGGAGAGCTCGGGACGCCCGCGTTGACGGAAGAGTGCTAAGTGAGACGTCCACGCGGGCGTCCCGACCTCTCCTTGAAAAAGACCACCGAATGTGGTTGAAACTATAGTCGGAGCTATCTGACTGATTCACGTGAGTTATGCAGTATTATTTACTAAAATAGCTTTCTTTGTTCTAACTGTTGATATCAATCAGAAGTAAGAATGAATCTGAGCAATTATAGCCCCTCTATACATTTACCAATGCTTTGTTAACGTCTCACAATCAAATTGCGACAGAATGTGTAGTTTTCATTCATTAAGCTTGGCATCCATCCTTGGCCAAAGCATATCGGATACATAACATATCGGATGTGAATAAAAGCTTGAAGATGTATAATAGAAATGTAGATACCATGAGAATATCGTTTCTGCAATCAAGAGCGTGCCTTATCTCTGCGTTCCTATCGTCATCACAGGTGCCAGCTTTGCACGCTGTAGCAAGGAGCTCTACAAATCTCCTTCAAAATACGAGTATACCAGTAAACTAGCGGCCCACACCTGCTTCGCAAGGGTTATATACGAAAATAATCAAAAAATTACAACCGTTTTTGAAAATATTGTATTGCCTATTATGTTAAGATGGTTTGGACATGTAGAGAGAATGAATGAAATGAGATTGACTAAACAGGTATACGACCTAGGCGAACGTTCCGAAATCAGATTGAAGATGTTCTGAAAAAAGGCCAGGTCAGGAGTACCCTAAACCGACGCTTATGTATGAAATGATTGATGAGTGTAGATGAAGCGAAAGAGATATATAAGGATCGTAGCAAGTGGAAATCTGTGGTCTCTGCCTACCCCTATGGGAAAGAGGCGTGATTTTATGTATGGACGTATTGCCTCTGTTTATCAGAGATAATGTAGAATTTCAATGGTGACAGATTTTTTCAAATCGGTCTAGTAGTTAAATTTATTCTTTCATACAATTCTTTCCTAATTATGATATTCGTGTTGGTAGATGAAAATCCAAAAAAAAAATCGTATGTTACACATACAAAACGCTTACAAAACCATATTTCTCTGAATATTCAGGCAGAGTCCAGCGTTCGCTAACGTTTCTTAGTCCGAATAACAGTAATAGGAGACGTGGGAGAAAGTTCGCAACTGCCAAATTAGATTATTTGGTCGTTCCGCAGACCTTACAAGTTCACGCGAGTCCGAGGGGAGAACCGCAGGGTCAATGGACAGATCGTTAATTGAAGGTGCCTACTATCTTGTTTTCTATGAAACTGTCTTGTTTTCTACCTTTTATGAACTACTAGATTTTACTGATATTATTCATGTTTTGTTGCACTAACAATGCTGTTTTCTATCCATTTTGTTTGCATTGAGCTATATAGTGCTTATATTTAACAATATTGTGTAGCCAAATAAACATACAAAATATATATACATATTTTACAAATAATTGAGCACACATTTTTATGTCCCGGGCGGGAACCGAACTCGCATCCTCCGATTTCGCGCCGGATGCCTAGTCCACTCGGTCACCTGGACACGCTCATTCGAGCCGAAACTGTGTTACTTGACAGTTTGCTTCAATTGTGTTTCTTGACAGTTATGTCATAGGGGACGGTGCGGATCACAGAAAAGAGAATATAATTTAATCTCTGTGGTGCGGATAGTGCTTGTAATAATATTTAGAATAAAATATATAATATGCAGTTGAATTGAGAATGTCCTCCTTTTTGGAAGTCAGTTAAAAAACTAACGCATGACGCATGATGATCATGTAACGCACCATTTGCTCAACAAAGATGAAATTTATCCAGTCTGCATGGTGGGTACGCTTCCATCTTAACTACCAGATGCCAACTTTATGCAACAAAATGTTACTAAATTAATGCTACCAGATGCACAGAGCACTAGCCCTAGACCAAGGGGTTTAAGCATTCGGATTGCTAACAAGCTTGCAAAGACTGTTTTTAATCATATATTTTCATTGTATAGGCGAAGAAGACGTCCACTTTTAAACAAATGCCTCCTCCATAGAACGCTACAATGAACAGTTATAAGCCGCTTGTATCCATCAGTGCAGTGGGGGACCTATTGACTCTCCGTCTATCGGTATAAAGAAGAAACCACTCAAGAAACTTTGAGTATAATTGCATAGTAGTCCATTTTATTTTTAATATATGCAGAACACGACTATACCCATTACATTTTGTTATATTTAAAAGTTACAACCCAAATATTAATATCAGGTACCTATTTTATTGTTAGCAATATAAATTTGTTCTAATAGGGCTTCTGCCTTATTTTTATAATAATGAGGAAAAAAAATATAGACCTTAAAAACTAAATATAATTCATTAATTCTAAAATTGTAATAACAAGCTAGTGCTAAGCGAAAATCTAATTTATAAATTATTGAGCTCGGAGACGGACACTCATCGTTGCCTATGAGAGTTAAACTACTTAATTTTTTTTTTAACTTTGTACTCTAAAGTTTTGACTCCAACAAGCATGTTCCGGTGACCGTCCGTCGGAGTACATCCGTCACAAAATCAGATGACATGTGTGATTGCGTGTTTGATTGTTGATTTTCGCCCGTTTTCTTTAGCCCCTTTTCTACAAACAGCCCACTGCCACGCTTCAACTTTCTTATTTTAGACAGATTTTACAACCAAAAAAACATTACATTAATATTACACCCTTTTGTTAGAGCGGTATCTTAATTGGTTCTGATGTTATGGCCAATAAAAACACAGAAAATCGCACAAAGGTATAAAGCAGAAGGAAAATGTTCTATAAATAAGGAACATTAAATTTATCTAGAAAAGAAAATAAACGATGTGAGTTTATTTTTCTATGTTACCTCTAAATCATTTAACGGCACATGCGTATGAATCATGGTTTTAGAATGAAAATTACTCATAAAGTTCATTATAACCTCTTTCATCATTTTGTATGTCATTGACCTCAAATTATTAAAGGAAAAATTGTAATTGTCCATATATTTAACATATACATTGTGGCAGGGGTATATTGAGTTTTTGCCTGGACTGATCCCACCTTTAATGTAAAGTCTATCTGTGAGCGACTAAACGTATGTTTTGGCGTTCGTCCTTGTCAGCTTTGTATCAATACTAATACTGTAGTACTATTAAACTACAGAATGCTACTACTACTACTCGCGACAAAAATATTTTTTTACGTTTTCAACCCCTATACTTAGTACCGCTATACTGACAGTTTAAATTTAAATATCAAGGAGTGTTTGAGCTTCATAATTCCGTTATATTTTAAATGTAATAAAGAATACATATCTGAATGTAAGTTTGTTTTACATACATTCATATAATAGAGCACTAACAACAGAAGGTATATTTCATGACACATTGTATCTCATAAGTAAAAGTTTTCGATGCCCCAATACCTTGTATTACAGTAAGCTACTGTAAATACACTGTGCCAGCCAACCCTAAGTGAATTTATTCGGTCCCCATAAAAATAATGGGCCACAAAGTAAACATCCAATAAGGAATGTGCAGGAGGATATTAATATCATAAGATATTTCCTCTGAAAAAATATATGCTGCTGAATTTATAACTGAACGTTTCTATATAGCTCTTTTAAACTATACTTTCTTACCTTTTGATGTTACTTGACGCTTCATTAGACTAATAATGTTATTACTGCGAAAGTATATGTCAATCCCCCAGACGCCTGCCAAGTATAGTGATTATGACAAACCTCCCATAATGGGGAGGCTGTGTTCAGCAGTGGACAATCCAGCTGATATATTACAGTACGAGTATATGTGCAGGATGTTTGTAACCAGTTACTTCTGTAATGGCTCTACAGATTTGGAATAATTATGCTTTTTATACTTCTTTACTGAGTAGTCTCCGAGTCAGCAAGAAATAATAAATTCCTACGCGGGCGAAACCGTAGGTAACAAACAGAATAAATATAAAAGTAATTAAGATAATGAATAGATTCAGGAGTTACTTTGTGGAAATTTCTATTTAATAACAACAAATATTTAAAAATATTTTAAGAAACATTAAATTAATATTTAGCTGCGTGGTGTTTGTGACGTCACGTCGGCTTAACAGGAAAATTTGGCGGAATTGTCACTAGATATATTTATTTTGTTTTTTTACGGTTTAAATAAAATATTCGTGTTAGGTTTCCTAAAATATTTGTCATTAAAAATTAATTTATCCACTCTCAACTAAGCTAAATGTATCTTTATAATATAACGAAAGAAAAAAACATCACAAGTAGTATTCGAACCCGTGATCAGCCGGTCCTGGGGCCTGGGACCAGGAATTAGATGAAGGTGAGTCATTGTTCGATTTAGTTCATTTGTTCATATTATCTGACCACCAGCGACATCCGTATCCAAATGGAAATTAACTACAAACGTTACTACTCGTAATCCTGCAATAAGGTTTTTAACTTGTTTACGCAAATGTAAATACTACAATGAAAGTATAATTGGAACCTGTTGAGTACAGTTGATCTTATCGCCTCAGATAGTATGTTTTTGCAGCTGTATTTGATATATAGTTAAAATTATATAGGCGTATCCACAGAATAAAAAGAACCAGAAGGACCACACTGCAATGCCATTCCAATATATAAGCGACTCTAGCTACGAAGCAATAAAGTGCACTTTTGCTCGCAAAGCACGGAGTACTTACCTAATATTTATATCCGGCTACAAGGCGTCACTCTTTTTATCGCATAGCAACGTATTTCTCTGATCTCTTATGACGCGGCACAGACTCTAGAATAATCCCGCCCGGATACGCTGATGTACCTGTAGCTTTGTGCCTTAGGTGCGGAGTAAGCCATGCCTGGCGTAGCTTGAAAAAATCTTCGACCACATTTTATCTCACCAACTAGGAAGATTGTAAACGAAGCGCAATACCAACACACCTAGCATCAGATTTGTGTTTGCTATTAAAATTACAATGTATTTTTTACAACTTAATTCGATTCTAACAGAGAACATGCCATTATCTAGAAGCAAATTAAGACACTGACAAATGCTGAAATTGTATTATTATTTAACTGCGTAGCTCTGAAAAAGTGGCAGTGATGGTGCAATCGCGTTCAGATGGATGGAAAATGAAAATAAGGTTAATATATATGACTGACAGACTACCTTTTCAGGTCCATGGTTTGAATCCCGCCGCGGGCTTGAGCTTCACCGCATGGTGGAAGGGCTTTTTGCAAATGTCCGCCTGGCTAACGACCACCCTCAATTTGAAAATCTGTCGCCAAGCACCTAACGGTGTGTTCCGGCAGTAGTCCTTGAGAACCAGTGAAATTACAGGCACATGTGACTTAACAACTATGTCTCAACGTGACGGGTGCAGTGCGATTCGTCACTCGTAACGAAATGCATCTGTTATAGGCAGAGGTAACCGCTTAACATCAGGTGGGTCACAAGCTTGTTCCGTCAGAATAACATTAAAAAAACCCTTTGACCACTATCTCAATAGATGTTAATTAACGATGTCGTTTAGGCTAAACTTAAAATACAGTCTCTCAAGGACAGCAACCGGAACACACCGTTAGGTACAGATTTTCTAGAGGGATAGCTAGGTAGGCATACATTCAAAATGCCTTACCAACATGCTATAACGTCTGCCATCCTAAGATATCAACCAGGTCTGACGCACACACGTGCACTCCGAAGCACGGAAGCAGCGCTCAGTAGTAATGTCACTAGCGGTCACCCATCCAAGTCATGAAAGTAGCGGACGTTGCTTCACTTAAGCGATAGTTCTGAAACTACTACATAAGCTATGCTACAAGCGCTTTATAATTAACACAAAACTAGTCACATATTTCAAAAATGTAAAATTAACCTGTCTCTCTTGATAATGTTTAAAAGTTTTATTATTTTATCGTTTATGTATGTATGTAAAAACATTTATACACATACCAAATAAAATATTTAAGTTACAAACGCAATTGAGAGTCAACTGTGCAATTTTTTAAAGTAATCGTGTTTCGGAATTAACTTAACCTAAGAAAATATGATCAAGATTAACACATATTTTTTCACTGGTACAAACTAAGTATATATTGTTAAATATCTGTTCACGTAAAGCTATTGTATTTGCCAGCGCCTTAAGATATGCGAAGTTCAATTTAATGTTCAGCGCATTGATGTTTTTTAAGCTTTAGATTCTAATCTTTACTTCTCTTCTTTTCAGGTAAGAGTTTTGAGATGCAACGAAGAAAATCTGAGGTGCAATTTTGAAGCTCATAGTAAGGGGACATCAACTAATTTTTTTCAGGAATGTTTAGAAACGTGGTATTGATGAATACGCACCGTAACCAGTTGTCATACCGTGTGACGGATAAGGTAATACAATTGTAGCACAAATTTATGGCTCGAAAGAGTAAGATTCCTGTGGCCGAGAGGAATAGGCATCCGGAGATCGGAGGACACGGGTTCGATTACCGTGCGGAACAAAAAAATGTTGTGCTTCAATAATTTGTAAACGTGGTAATGGATAAATTCAGGCGTTACTTTGCGGAAATCCATATTTAATAATAACAAATACTTTTAAAAGTATCCTAAAAAATATTAAATAATATTTTAATAAAACACTTAAAAAAGCATAAAATTATATATCTAGTGACAATTCCGCCTAATTTTCCTGTTATCTACGTGACGTCACAAACATCACGCAGCCTAACCGGAAGAATACCCGACTAGTTTCGCTTCTAAACGAAGCATCTTCAGGAGGTCTTGACTTACCGAGCGCACGATCGAGACTGAATCGATCGTGCAGTGCACTCACTCAGTTTTATTAAAATATTATTTAATATTTTTTAGGATACTTTTAAAAGTATTTGTTATTGTAAACGTGGTCCTTAATTTGAAGGCAATCCGCAACTAATACCTGATAAGTAGCTGATTATTATTTTCACAGTATACGTGTATGGCGGCTTGCCTAAAAAATAATCAGTACTAATATTATAAATGCGAAAGTAACTCTGTCTGTCTGTCTGTTACGCTTTCACGCCGAAACTACTGGACCGATTTGAATGAAATTTGGTATGGAAATAGTTTGAGACCCGGGAAAAAACATAGGATATTTTTTTATCCGACTGCGCAAAAATATGTAAATGATTTTGCGCGATAACCGACATACGCGCGGGTGGAGCCGCGCCCGGAAAGCTAGTAATATATACTAAAACAAAGGGTTTAAATAGAAGGGGGTCTACAAGAAACGTTATTTTAAATTTATGTTGCTTTTTCTCAATCCTTAATTTCTCCTGTGTCTGCGTCAACGGGTAGCGGACTTAGAAGCCGTCTTATTTCGGTATCCTGGAAAGAGTTCCCGGTAAAGGCCATTTTTTTAAATATTGTGGCTGTTATATAAGTCTGACTCTTAAACAACGAACGCTGATATTACGTCAAGGCATTTATTTTTACTCAAAAAATATCACTTCCGAAAGTGACGCCTTCTGCGTACATTTTTGCGTGAAGATAGGAAATAGTAGGAAATCGCGTGTCAATAAACTTTTGTCTACTTTTGGACTAATTATCCTAGGACAGTTAGATAAATGATACGTAAACTAAAACCACTGAAGTAGGCTAATATATTTATAATAAAACCTTTTTTTTTTAAATCTCTATAATCAAAATAACTAAACTTCCTCCTGTCATGTTTTCAAGGTATTATTTGAGTAAGAATTTATATGTAAAGGTGTCTATTTTTGCATTGTTGCAAAGTGTGTGATCACGAGGATATATAAACATAAAAAACCTAATTTAAAACGGTAATACAAACAAGCATCAAACTTAGTACGATTACATTCCAATATATACCGTATAGCAACAAATAATAAAACACAGCCAAGTCCGTGTCGGACTTCCACTAAGGATCTCGAGCTGTATAAATAAAATAATTATATTTTGGTGCATTCTGCGTTGGAACGGAACCCTCGGTATGCGAGTCCAATTCGCACTTGCCAGTTTTTTTTGCAACTTTATCGATTTGTTGAGCATTATTCTTATTATTTTCCGCTTTTCATGACAAAGATTTTCGAAATTCATATGTATTCATCCAAAACAATGGAAGAATTACAAGTAAATACATAATATTTTTTGTCTTTCATATATTTTTTTTATGAGTATTTCAGTGATTATCACTTAAATTTTTGTTTTTTTTTAAGCAGGGATGTTTCAGTGGCATTGGCTATGGACTGCCGTGCAGCAGGTCCATGGTTCGAATCCTGTCGCGGGCTTGAGATTCACCGCATGGTAGAAGGGCATTATGCGACTGCCTGGCTAGCAACCACCCTCAAGTAGAAAAACTGTCCCCAAGCACCTAACGGTGTGTTCCGGCAGCAGTCTTTGAGAGCCAGTGAAATTATAGGCACATTAGACTTGACAAATATGTCTAAATGTGACGGGTGCAGTGCAATTCGTGTCTATTTTCTTTGTGTCGACTTGTGACGAAAGGCATCTGTTATAGGCACAGGTTAATTCGCTTTACATAAGGTGGGCCTAGAAATTGTTCCGTCACAATAACAAAAAAAATATATACACAATTGAGCAAAAAAAATATATACATTAGTTTAGACTTTTATTTTTACCTGCGGTATTCCTATTTTCAAAAATCACTACAAACTCTACACAATACAAAACTTGGCCAAGTGCGAGTCGGACTCGCGCACGAGGTGTTCCGTACCCATTAGGTATACAACATTAGACTTTTTTTGTTTTAACGTGCGTGAGTCCGACTCGCACTTGGCCAAGTTTTTGTATTTGTTGTTATAGCGGCAACAGCAATACTGTGAAAATTTCGACTGTCTAGCTATCACCGTTCTTGAGATAAAGCCTGGTGACAGATGGACGGACGGTGAAGTTTCAGTAATAGGGTCCCGTTTTTTTACCCTTTGGGTACGGAACCCTAAAAACGAAAAACTTTAGGCAACTCAAATCCTACCCGGCACGCTGTGAACTACATTACCGTTTTGTTTATTATTAGTATTTATATTCTGATTGTGATAAATCGTACATTATAATTAAAATTGTTTAGTTACACCATTTGAAATAAAGACAAATGTTGAAACAGTACGAGGCCAATTAAAAACTAAAAAAAAATACTCATAAATGTTTCCTATGTTCCATAATTAACAAGGCACATACGTGTGTTCTATTAAAAGTTAGAGGCGTATTGTTGTATCAGCAGTTTCCGGGGATGTGTATATTGATTTTACCAACATGAATGGTATTTCAAGGATGATTATAATTGGTGGTGTTTGTCAACAACAAAACCATATTGATATTGAATTCGAAAATGTCCTACTTTCGATATTTCATCGTAGTATGTTATTACGTCATTATTATTAAATTATTTAGAGCGTGAATAACAAGGAGGTTGTTTGGAATGTAATAATGCTTTTAATTATTTTATGAATGACTGATTTTCTCGAGGGTTCCTTAGAGTGTTATTAATTATGGAAGCAATGATAGCCGAGTGGTGATGGCTGTTGACTGCTGTGCCGCAGGGCAATGGTTCGATGCTCACCACAGGCTTAAGCTTCACCGCATAGTGGAAGGGCATTTTACGAATGCTCGCCTGGGTAGCTACAACTCTAAGATAGAAAATCCATCGCGAAGCACTTAACTGTGTATTCTGGCAGTCCTTGAGCCAGTGAATTTCTTTTTCCTAAAGTTTAATGGTATTGAAGCTAACTGTTACCTAGAGATATACATAGTTTTTGGTAAAAGAAGGGTATATTCTCATTTGTATTATTTTGAGATTCTACAAAATACCTGATTTATACATTGAAAATTCACGAATATCACAATCGATTGACATAAGACACGGCAGACGAGTACTAGATCAAGGACACAACTATTGCATCTTGGACTGAAGAAGAAGAATCGTGTGTCAATTTCGAAACAAAATTTCGCCATACTTATATAGAAATAAGATGGTGTTTTTCTATCATAATGAAGACAGGCGCATGATGGCACTCGTATGATTCTTTTGACGCCCGCCATATTTTTCGATATATTTCAAAATCGACAAGTTGTCGAAGTCGGTAATGGGGGCCCTAGTACATCATCACAATTCCAGTAAAATTACAGAAACATAAGACTTACTAAATGTATGTCTCAAGGTGACAGCGCATTGCAATTTGTCAAATGTGCCCAATGGAATAGTTAAAGGTAGACGTACCCACTTAAAATCAGGTGAGCCTCATGCTTGTATATTAACATAATTGGTTCACAGTTCGTCACATATCAATTTCTTTTATGGAAGTTGGTGGAAAATTAACTTCGTGTTACGAAGCATGATCTATCTGATCTACTAGTAGATCAGCGTAATCCCTTCGAGATTATTCAATTTAAAATTGGATTCTAGATTCAAGTTGGATAGGAGAATATATTTTCTGCTGATCATTCATATCATAAAACCAATATACAAGAACATTCCAGAGATTTATGACTTCCTGAACAGATATAAAGATATCCATCGGGTGCGATAAATCATAGGACATTGCGCAAAAGAAATGTAATGAAAATGTAGATTCCGTCGACGTGTGAGCAATTTAATTAAATATAACATTCAATTATAAATTTGAGAGTAGAACATTTCTCACTTCTAGTGGGAATCGAATCCACGTCCCCCGATTATACGCACCGTGTGACTTAACACTTGAGGTGATAAGTTTTGTACGCTTAAAATTTGTTTGAGAATATGATTTTCACTTAGCACTCGATAGTGCTTGTAATCGTTATTAAAAATTACATGATATATGTTGAGTATTTTGTATTAAATAAGATTGTTTGGAAGTTGTTTTGTTTTCAATAATAAAAAATTAAAAGTTTGTTATGTTGGATAGATATTTCCTTAGCCAGCCTCGTTTAAATCCTTCGAATCTTTCTTTAAATCCTAGTTTTAAAAAATATACCAACGAAAAAGGAGATGTCCTTTTTCGTTGGAATATTTTTAATGTTTTAAATAATGAAAGCAAATTTTAACATAATCCTTCCACTTTCTATCTACTTTGACAGTGCAGTAAAAAATAAGAAACGGCGAAATATTGTTTAATAATAAAAAAAAACATAATGAGTACTTAACATATAACTTATGGGATACTAATAGCTCCAGCAGTTTTTTTTTTATATTATTGTGATGGAACAATCTCGAGGCCCACCTGATGTTAAGTGGACTAACCCTTTCCTATAACAGATGCATTTCGTCACAAGTCACGAATTGCAATGCACACGTCACCTTGAGACATGATTGTTGAGTCTCATGTGCCTGTAATTTCTCTGGCTCTCAAGGACTGCTGCCGGAACACACCGTTAGGTGCATGTCGACAGATTTTCTACTTGAGGGTGGTCGCTAGCCGAGCATACGCAAAATGCCCTTCTACCATGTGGCAAAGCTCAATCACTTGGCGGGATTCAAACCATGTACCTGCTGCGCGGCAGTCCATATCCAATGCCACTGAGCCATCATTGCCATCAAAGCACTTCTTAACAAAAATTGCACTTGAACTAATAACGTCGAAAGATATGCTACCATTGTAAACTATGCTAGACAACACATTTCAGGACATACTAACTACGCGTAGAATTTTGTACTTTTAATCATGTCCTTCGTTTCCTGAAGAATCGTATCTAAGTTTAAAAATATAATACATTCCTTATACTTTTAAAGGACGTATAAAAAATGCCTACATATCTTTGGCTAAGTTAAACATGTTAGTAACGGCAAACTTATTGAGTTAAAAATATGTTTGTAAAATTTTAAAGGTCTCATTTTGCTATGGAACAAAATTTATATATCTCCTGAACAACATTAAGGAATTTAATTTTTTTTTGCAATAACGCATGGACCTCAGATTTCATTACAAAATAATAAAATTACTGGAGAAAAAATTTTTGTCATGTGGGGGATTTGAACCTGCACCATCCACCCCTATAGCGTACATAACATGATTTAAATTTCTATATGTGTCCTCACGATATAAGCATATGCCATTTTAAATTAACGATTTTCTTCAAAACCAACTCAACCTAACGACTACTAGTAAATCTATTAATATCTTTATAATCAGAATATAAAATGTTAAAATAAAAGAACGGCATCCATTTGCAAAGTACGTATTATTTGCTCTAATTTTAACGCATTTCGGACGAAGTGATTTCTGTAGTATGTGTATACTCTAATCTCATGTAGCAGCGTGTGCATCTCATGTTGTTTGTTTTATCTATGTAATTGTTGGCAACGAGCTGCTCATATAGGGACCGATTACTTATTACTTAAAATTCTAATATTGGTAAAGTTAAGCTACTTCAGGTATCGAGCCTATGATCCCAGGGTCCCCTGGTTCACTCGTGGCCATATTCAATTATTTTTCCATCAAACAGAATTTAAGTATTCTCGTTCAGTGTTTAAATAAACACTGAATTCAGTATTTGCTAACCAAAAATATTGTTACACTATTACTTTTATTCTAGGAATCATACTTTTCCCGTACCTATAAAATTCATCTCCAACTTAACCCATAAAAGATCACTTGAAATGCATGACGCCCGTTTTCTAAATCGAGGGCCACACCGAGCTGAAATATTTGGCTAGACACCTTGATGTTCTATGCGAAATATAATATTTTTTCCACTTCACAAAACTATCCTGGATTGGCTGGCGGACGAGTAAATCACATTCAGGAGTAAAAGGAGCCATTGAATCATCGCTGAACTCTGATGTACTGCTTAGACCGGATTCGTGTTAATACTAATTTCACGTACGCATTATAACAAAAACCATATCCCTTGATAAATTCACAAATCGTATGAGTACAAATGTGACGACTTGGAACAATTTTTATAAATTATTGTAGCACATTTTATTTTTGTCCCAGACGGGAATCAGTCCTTGAAATTATTTAAAATTATTTGTAAATATTATCATTGTATTCTTAATAATAACCACTGTATGTAACAATAACTATTTCAATAAAAAAGGATCAAGCCTCTTTTATCCATTATCTGTCTTTAATATGCAGTCATTCCTAATGTTTCAGCCTACTATAACCGGTTTGCAGTGTAACTTAAACGCTAAAATTATAATTGCGCTCCCGAAACGCTGTTCAAAAAACGTTTTTGGTACATCGATAAGTATACCAACCAATGTTAGTATTTGTAATCTTTATTGTTACCTCGATATATACTTTTTGCCGGTGGTTTGTCGTTGTTAACAAAATACTGCTAACTATAAAAAACACAACAGCTACTAGAACTTAAGCGTTTGTGCATTGCAGGTCATCGCAAGCCCAGATAATCCCAGGCAGGTAAACAAAATAATCTAGTGTAATACCAGTTCGCACTCTGCCCAGCATCTTGGCAGCGTGCAGCGGTGCGTCGTTCCATAATAATAATTGATTCTGTACATGCGATGAAATAATAAAAATCTTATATGATCAATCGCTTGACTGTGGCAGCTTTTTTCTTAGAGTCTACGTGATGGTATGGAAGATACAATTTAGTATGAAAAATAACGTAAATACGGGTGTAAAGCGCTGATCGAATTCTTATAATGGAAATAAATTTACGGAAGCAACGTAAAAAATCTTTTAAGTAACACATGACAATATGAAAAGATGTTTACGAGGACATGAAATTAATCCCCCGACAAAAATTAAAACAGAATTTTACACTAGAAAATTATTAATAAAAGTAATACATAAACTCCTCTTTGTATTTGAGAATACATTTTGACAAAATTAAAAATGTGCTATTCCTACGTTTTCTTTGATTCCGCGGAACAGATAAAAATGTTTTATGTGGAGGTGGGTGAGAGCATTAGTTCGGAAGATAGGTAAGCACTAGTAGTTACTCCTTAAGTTTTATAGGTCTTCTTTTTATTTATTAGGATTTAGTTCCCGGGTTTTGAGTTTATATTTTAGAATTTATTTCTAATGGAAATAACGCCAATGCTTGCTACAAATACCGTCGATATTTAATTCAATTAAAACTTTGAATGCCTTTGCCATAACGTTTTTCCATTCAACAACAAAAAACCAATCAGAAACTATCAAAACAAACTGAACCAAATAATAATTTCGAATATTAAATTTTTCGTATACGTCGAAAAAGTAAATTCATAAATCCACATAAACTAACGTTAGCACGGTCCGTTAGTCAATCTGTTACAACTCAATTAACAAGGTACACGAACTTTGCAGAAATATTCCATTGGAATTGATATACGGAAATTTTGCTGGGATTTGTTTCTATTATATAAATTTGAACAATATTGACACAAGCTAAATGAAAATTGATTCCCTGTTAGCGGCACTTGCCTAGTCAACTGGTAGAGTTCAACAACTAGGTTAGCAGCTCTTACCATGGTAGGGCATTTTGTGCATACTTACCCGTCTAGCTTGCAAGCTAGAAAGATAGAAAATCTGTTACCACGCACTTAACAGTGTGTGTTCCGACAGCTGTTCTTGAGAGCCAGTAATGCTTGGTTAGCCTGAAATGATGACATCATCACTTACCATTAAGTGAAGTAGTGGTCAAAGTCTAATCTACTAGCTATAAATAAAGGAGCGTCGCATTCAAACTTTAAGGACTTGGGTTTTTATTCCAAATCAAATGTTTAACTACAATTTCAACATGAAACAAAGTGTGGAGTTCGCTCTTTGTTTCCATGTATGATCGTACACAAAAAGGAAAGCAGGCGAAAAGATAGCAAACTTGTTGATTAATAACATCTTTAGTTAAATTTAATTCAGACGATTATATTCGTTAAGAACGAACAAGAAAGCTAAGCTATGAACGTTTCGAAAACAATCTTACGCCAGACAACTAACAAGAGAGTAAATTAAGACTATTCAAACCATTCATCGTAAATGTAGATAAATTGGATGTTAGACAATTAGGAGGTTCCAAATACAATTATTTCCTCTAACGAGTACACAATTAAATAATTATTTATTAAGTTATCTAAATTCCACATCCATGCAATAAACATAACTGAATGGTGTTTGACAACTAACCACGAAAAACGATTACAGTTTTTGGACTATTTGTGTAACTGTAACTAAGTTCAACGTATTACTGTAACAGCCGGATCGTCCATTGCTGAACACAGCCTCCCCTATTAAGGGGTATTTGCCATTATCCCCACGCTTGGCAGGCGTCTTGGGGATTGCAGTGTAAGTTGGCAGTTCTTTAGAAGGCGCTGCTGCGTTTCACCTTCCAGCATTTTTCCCTTAGTCTCCTCTTACGGCATCCATGGGATGATATGGGGAGGTGCAATTCTAACCCGGCACCCAACGGTTCAACCGTATAAGTTTGTCATATTCTTTCCCACACAGTCGGTACAGTCGGTAGTATATTGTATAGGTATCCGCTACCAATGAGAGAACTAGAATGTTATTATAAAAACCCAAAGTTGACAGAGAGAAGTGTGAATACACAGTAAACCCCACTCACACTGACGTAAGTGGTAGCATGATGCTCATTGGGCACATTTTTTATTGTTTATGACATCCAAATAATCTAAATATAATAAACATTATTATATGTAAATCACAGAAAACAACTAGACATCTGCATTTGCAACAAAATGCATAAACGAAAAGCTAAAACTATAATTTACGTACTTAATCTGCTTACCATTTACTTTATTTGCAGTCGTGATTCATTGTGAAGCCGAGCTTTACAAAAGTTGACTAAATTTTCACTCAAAACTGTTTTAAATCAAGGCTATAAATAATTGCATGTGAATAAAAAGCTCTTTTATGTCATGAAACATTTCTCTAAAAGCCATGAATATACCTGTTTTTTGTTTAAATTTAGGTACAGGTAGTTGGGTTATCTCTGTAGGAAGATTATATGTTATACACTCGCATAACTATGTTAGACTGCGAAGCCACTTTTAATACCTACTTTCACGTGAATCCGTTCTAAATCAAACACAAAACAGAAATGCTTGAATGCTTACATATTACTAACCTTTTTATTTGTGCGTGTGGAAAATGCATTTACGCATTCCCGTAAAATGTATCCCGATAATTATGTCGGACTCGACACCAACTACTCCCACAGCAGCAAGTGCCCCTACGGACTAAACACCACACGATGTTCCTGCAGGACGCCTTAGTGTCAGGGCAACGGGAACGTTTGTGAGATCTACCGTGACCCGGACAGCGTTGGCCCCTGGTAGGGCCCGTCTTGTTGAGGAGTGGAGGAGTTACTCCACTGCTTCATCTTTAGTGGCGTGCGGAGACACCGCACGTGCCATCTCGAGGTCTTGACATGTTACTAACCTAACCTAACCAAAAGTAAAAAAAAAAAATAATAAATCCATAAATGAATCTATTTGTCTGTGCGACTTACACATACTTACAAAATTTTATATGTTATACTGCGACGCAACTTTTATTACATACTTTCACATGAGCCCGCTATGATTCTTGAACAAAAAAAATAAGAAATGCCTTAAACTTTATATGTGACAAATATTGTAGACAAAAGTCTCTATCGGTATACGTATCTATCCATCGGTACTCACACATACTTGCAAAGATTTCTATGTTACACTGCAACGACACTTTTATTACATACTTTCACATGAGCCCACTCTAATTCTAAAAAAAAAGAAATGCCTTATTTCTTCTGTATGACAAATATTGTATACAAAAGTCTCTATCTATAAAGATAAAGATAAAGATAAAGATAAAGATTCTTTATTTGCGTAAAACATGGTATACAGTTGTTATCATAAAAAATTTAAAGTGCTCATGTTTTGCTAGTATTGTCATAGCATGCAAATTAGTACTATTTAAACTAAGTATATTATTAAATTATTTCAGGAAGTCTCTTACATTGTAAATTTTTGTATCCTGCAACCATGCATAAGTTTTCTTTTTAAATTGTGTTATATTAAGATCTTTAAATTCATTTGGTAATTTATTGAATATTTTAACACACATAGCTAAGCAGTTTTTAGAATATTTAGCTGATTTTGGTACTACATTATAAACTAGTCTGTACGGGTTGCGTTGTACTCTATTATTTACATCAAATGCATTTAAAAATAAATACTTATGCTGCATTACAAATATACAAGTTTCATATATATAAAGGGCAGGTAGCGGTAACAAGCCAAGAATCCCAAACAGTGTTTTACAAGATTCGTCTGGTGGAATTCCACATATTGCTCTAACGCACTTTTTCTGTGCAATGAATGCTCTATTAGTGTCGGTACTATTTCCCCACATTACGACTCCATATCGCAGTATCGATTCTACGTAGGCACGGTAAGATGTAATAGCTGTCTTTCTATTTGTTACGTTTTTTATTCGACTGAGCGCATATACAAATCTATTGACCTTGTTACTCAGATTTTCTAGGTGCCCTTTCCAATTTAAATCTTGATCAATTGTTACACCTAGAAATTTTGTATGGGTTACTTCATTTATATTTTTTATATTCAACTTAAAATTGTATTGTGTATGTTTGGATTTATGAAATTGGATATAATTTGATTTATTTAAATTAATTTTTAGGTTATTAGATTCTAGCCATGAAATCATTTTGTCAATAGTGTTATTAATGTCATTTTCATGATTATAAATTGCATCATTAGATTTTTTTGTAGTCACAATAATTGATATTATATCATCTGCAAATAAAATACTTTTATGTGAAGTAATGTCAGCAATGTCATTAACATATAATAGAAATAAAATTGGGCCTAATATACTGCCTTGTGGGACGCCACATACATTTTTTTTAAGTACGGACAAATAAGATTGCATTTCAAAGTCATCTATTCTATTGATAATTACTTGCTGCCATCGATCCGTCAAGTAAGATTCAATCCATTTTTTCGCTACTCCTCTGATTCCGTTTGTTTCTAGTTTATCTAACAATATTTTATGTGACACATAATCAAATGCCTTCGATAAATCAAAAAACAGGCCAGTCGTTAAATTTTTGTTATTTAAATTTGTCATTATAGTGTTTATTAAGTTATATATGGCTAAGGAGGTAGACTTTTTCTTTTGGAAACCGAACTGGGTTTTTATAATTATATTGAACTTGTTACAGAAGTCCAACAGTTTCTTATACATGCATTTTTCCAAAATTTTTGATACTATAGGTATAAGTGTTATTGGACGATAATTATTAATATCATCTTTTCTTCCTTTTCTTTTATACACCGGTCGAACAATTGATATTTTTAACGCTTTAGGAAAACTGCCTGTAGAAAACGATAAGTTGATTAGGTGTGTTAGTATCGGAGTTAATTCGTTAACGCAGGCCTTAATTATGCCTGTGCTAATGCCATCGTAACCCTCCGAGCTGGTATTATTTAGGCCAGTAATTTCATTTTTAACCTCATTTTCCGACATAGGTTTAATAAACATTGTATTTGCAATAAAGTTACGATTGACATATCTGGAACTAACTGTTACTTTATTTGGTATTTGAGTATTTGCAGTATCTATGAAATGGTTGTTGAAGGCATTCGATATCTCAATAGGATCTGACAATTCATTTTTATTATATTTTATTGATCTTATATTGTCTTCATGCTTTATATTACTTATTTGGTTATTTATCACTGTCCATGTAGCTCTACATTTATTTTTACTCTTATTTATAAATTTTGTATTACAGTATTTTTTCGAGTTGTGGATACATTTTTTTAGAATTTTAGAATAGTATAAGTATTTTGTTTTGCAAACTAAAGTTTTATGTTTGTAATATTTGTGTCTGAGTGTTCTTTTTTCCTTACAGCTGATTCTGAGCCCTTTGCTTATCCATCTCTGCTTATTTTGATTACTAGTGTTTATTTTAACTCTTATTTTTGGAAAACATAGATTGTAATATAGGCATAATGATTCATGAAATCTTGTGAAAGCTACGTTAAAATCTGGTTCCTCATATATATCAAACCAAGATAGACTGTTTAAGCATTCTCGAAATTTCCTTAAATTTTCCGATGAGTAGTCTTTTTTATACAAAAAATAGGTATTTACTGTTTGACTTCTTTGCTGGACGGGGAAACTCAGTAACTGTGCAGTGTCATGATCTGATAGATATAGTGGTAGTACAGTTGCGTGTGCATCTTTAATATTACTTAGTATATGGTCTATGCACGAGTCTTTTCTAGTTGGCACATTAATATGAATATTTAGATTATGACTATGACACAGGTCTTGTAAATATTTTTTTACTGTCCCTTCTTTTAAAGTATTTATGTTTAGGTCACCTGTTAGGACAATATTAGTAGTGTGTTTAAATTTCTTCTGTATTTCGTGTAAGACTGTATTTAATTTGTCTAAAAATATTTCAGGGTTCGATGAAGGTGTTCTATACAAACAGATGATAACTAGTTTGTGATCAGGAACCTCAATACCGCAAACTTCAAAAATATTTTGTGCGGCATGATATTTTAGAAACGTTAATTCTGTGTAGTTTACACCTTTTTTTGCTAAAATACAGGTTCCACCTCTATGTTGATTTCTGCAAAAAGAAGTTGTAAGTTTGTATCCACTAATATTTAAATAATTTTCATACCCAGATTTCAAAAAAGTTTCAGAGAAGCATAGGAAATCAGGAGTTATACCCGCTTCCGCTAGCTCTTGTAATGTGACTTCTAACAGATCCTGTTTTGATAAGACACTCGCTATGTTTTGATGAAAAATTTGAATATTTATAACCTTTTTGTCATAGTTAGAGTCGAAAAAAAATTCAGTTTATCTAAACGCCTGAAATAATATGGTATTGTCCCTTTTTTATGGGAGTTATTTTCCCGGTTTGTGTCAGTGTCATCTATAGAAACCCCCCTTGTTTTCTGTAGATTAGATTGAGCAAAGTAATATGGGATAGTGCCCCTTGAATACTTCGTAGAGGTTTGTTTAAGCTTTGGAACACTTGTCTTGTCATCGCGCCATATCAGTTTCTTTAGTTGCTTAAAATCTAAATATATACTTGCGTAGTCAATTGAGTCAATCTGGTGGTTAATTAATTTACACATGTTAGATAGATTATTAGTATGTCCAAAGTATTCACATCTTAGAAATTTACAGTTTTTATACTCGTCACATATTTTCATTATACAATTATTCAGGTCTACTAAATTTAAATATAAGTTACGTGATACATTCATAACGATAATACTAATCTCCCTAAATTTACTGAATATATTTCTGAGCTGTAGTGATAGTATATTTAAATCATAGTCATTTTCGCCTAAACATAATACTAATTTATCATTTGGTTTAGGGTTACTATCAAGTACATTTTGTAAGATATCCGTGGTAAGTGCATATGGTTTTGTTGTGGCAATAACGGAGTATTGTTCATATGTAGTATGTTCACGAGATTTTGATAATGCAGAGGCAAGATTGACGCATTGTTGTGTACCGAATATTAATATTCGTCTATCCGAGTCATGTTTTGAATCTTCATGGGCTCCCTTAATATGTTGACTAGATCGTATTTTTTCTGGTGTTTGTGATTTTTGCTTTGATAAATTGATCTTATTTGTTAGATCTTCCATCTCTTTCTTGATGTTTTTGAATTCTTGTTCTAACTCTACGATTTTTGTCTCTAAGACAGTGGTTACAGGCATAGAGTTTTTCCCTGACTTAGGTGACATATGAGTAAATGCCTCGAACTGCGTAGAATACCTATGTTTTTTTTTTGCACTACTGGATGTGTGGTGCTCAGGTAATGGTGAGTGACACAAAGTTTTCAGCATATTATTTTCTTTGATAAGCTTTGTTATTTGTTTTTGTAGGTTATTATTTTCAAGTATGGAGCTTTCTAATTCATTTTCCGTGCTGGCGAGATTTAGCTTTAGTTGAGAAATAGTTTCTTGCAATTCTTGTATAGATATTTGGTCGCTTAAAGTGTAATCGACACTCCTAGACAATTTTTGGTCCGGTGTAGAATCAATTGAAATATTCAGTGTGTCAACTTCAGTTAGTATACGAGAGTCAAAAGTAGAGTCCAAATAAGTCTGAGTAATTGGTGGTGCTGAAATGTTTGGTTTTATATTTGTATTCGTCACATTTGTATTTGGAGAAGAAACTTTTTTCCGCGTCGTAATGAAAGATGGTTCATTGTGTGATGAACTTGTTTCCTTAAATTTTTGGACGCAAAATTTACATTGCCATTTTTTCTTAGATTCTGGTTCTAGCATACGATATACCTTTTCTGGATAACCAATACAATCAAATTCGTATCTATTTTTACAATTCGAGCATAGTACAGTATTTCTAATATCAGTAGATTTTTTGCATTTATGACATATGGCAAGAGACAACCTCTTTGGATTGGCTATGGTACTATTTTGTGATTTTGCCGACATTGTATAAGGTTCAGATATTGGTCAACCTGTGCGCCTAGGAATAAAGTACAGCTACTCTCCGATAGATGTCACAAAATCGTGATGTAGTAAAAGAACGGATTCTGCTTTATCTTCTTGTATTGCCAAATCGGTATAGTAGGCTGTGATTGGTTAATTCAAAACAGCCGTGAGCAGTGATTGTTTACGTATGAGTCAACTTGTAATGGCGGCGGATATTTTATTTTGAGTAATATTTCATTAACTGTATAATTATATATAGTTCAGTGTGATGATGAGTGCTATGTGAAATTACTCACGTAATACAGGAAAGTAAATCCAGGTATCGTAATACTTTTCACTATATCCTTGCTTATATCACGGCGTATAATTTTTTGATCAATGCTAGCCGATGTAATGTTTGATCACTTTTATAACACTGCTACTAGATAATCACACATTTATATGCATTTTTATAATAACTTAAGCTGGCAAAATGGCTAAATATAACTTAATTAAATATTTATTCAGGGAGTCAATGTAAACAAAGGCACAGTCAGTGTTGCCAGTGTATATGTTGTGTTACAGTATATACACTCGAGAGCAATGAATCCGGGTCACTTAAAGAATCCTAAAAATCTCGGAAACTAAAAATGCTAGGTTAATGCAATAAATTGTATTTAATAGACAATGTAATACTCCTTAAATGAAGGTATTAAAACTGCTTAGTTATTGTAAAGTTATATCATAAAAAAATCAAATTTGAAAAAGGGCCACTTTCGAAGATGGAACTACGAAATTACAGCATTTGGTTTTGCTTTTGTTTGTAATCTGTCATTTATGTGGGTACATAAACCATGTTGATAGTGCTCTATATTCATTATTCAAGCTGAAATTATGTCGCTTACGCCTGAAGAATGCACCAGAATACTTACAATGCTGGAAACCGGCCGGAGTCAGCGCGATACAGCCAGGACTGTCGGTGTGTCGCTGTCAACAGTACAAAGAGTTCTCCGACGTTACGAAGAAACTGGTTCTAACCTACGCAGACCAGGAACGGGCAGAACCAGGTGTACCACAGCACGAGAAGACCGATACTTGGTGAACACCATGCTTCGAAATCGCTTTCTCACAGGAACTGAACTCACCAATCAGTTTCGACGCCTCGGAGGAAGTAACCCAAGTGCATGGACAGTAAGACGTCGGCTTGCTGAATCTAACTTAAAACCCCTTAGACCTGCAAACGGCCCTAAACTGGAGCGTGGGCATCGTATTTCGAGACTAAGATATGCCCAGAGCCACGTAAATTGGAGTATTGAAGATTGGTCAAAAGTTATGTTCTCCGACGAATCAAATTTTATGCTCTACAAGCACGATGGAAGACACAGAGTGTATCGAAGACCAGGGGAAAGATTCAAGCAAGCATGCATCGAAGAAAAAGTAGCCTACGGTGGTGGGTCTGTACTTGTGTGGGCCGGAATTTCTTCTGAAAGTCGCACAGAGCTGGTGATCATAGAAAACGGCTCTTTAACTAGCGTAAGATATGTGGAAGAAATCCTCAATGATCACGTTGGTCCATTTATGGTCAATTTAGGTGAGGATGCTATATTTATGCATGACAATGCCCGACCTCATACAGGTAGGATTGTGAATGACTACCTTCAAGAGATGAACATTACTCGTATGGAGTGGCCAGCGCGCAGCCCGGATATCAACCCGATCGAGCATGCTTGGGACGAGCTAGGCAGATGCGTAAAACAACGAAACCCTCCCCCAATCACGCTTCGTGAGCTCAAAATTGCTCTCACAGAGGAATGGGAGAATATTCCCCAAAATCGTATAAGGAACTTGGTGTACAGCATGCCAAACCGCGTAAACGCAGTAATGGAAGCACGAGGAGGCAATACGAAGTATTAAAATTCAAGAAAATCGTAATAAAGTTCAAAAATTTCATGTTTCCTATTTTTGTTTTAAGGAGAGATCAGCAGTTTTTTTCTTTATGTAATTTTGTGTTAATAAAATGTATGGTGACTCATATTTTTTTTACTTTCATTTAAGGAGTATTACATTGTCTATTAAATACAATTTATTGCATTAACCTATCATTTTTAGTTTCCGAGATTTTTAACATTCTTTAAGTGACCCGGATTCATTGCTCTCGAGTGTATGTATCTATTCATCTTCATATTCATCTTCTCACACATACCTGCAAAGTTTACTATGTAACACTGCGATGCTACTTTTATACGAGAATGTCATTGTTGCTATTCAACATTTAAGATCTATATTCAAGCTTTTCCTCAAACAGCATTCAAAAGCACTCATCCAGTTAAGCATACTTACATTTCTATTTTCAAAACGTTTCTAAAAGCAGTAGAATTCCAACTAAAACCAATGCTATTTACAATCCCGTCCAGTTAAGTGGCTTAGCAATCTCGGCCGTCTATTACCGTTCGACGTTCGGTCGCAAACTGTCGACTGTTGGCTGTGTGTGGACAGCCTAAAAGCTCTATTAGTGTGTGTTTAGCGGTCGATTTTAACGACTATTACATACATTTAAAGACGTGAATTTGAGTTTCCCTGTGAAGACGTGTATGGATTGCGGATTTTTACTTTCTGAAGGTTTTTAAAGCACTTGGTTGACTTTGTTGTTGGGAAATTTCCAATATATATATTCCTGGCTACTGCATCTCGCGGTTTCACACACGCATACATAGTTATAAAGATTTTGGTGTTGTTCTAAGTCCTAAAATACCTATGTTATATCCTATTTTTCAACAAAATCGTTTTTCAAATCCTAAGTTTAAGCGTGACTAACATTAACTTATATTAAAAATTAACATAATTTTTTAAAAAGAATTTACGAAAACAAAATTATTGTATAAAAACACCGTCTGCTTATGCTTCGTGTAGAAGCGTCCGCGTCAAAAATTCTTTCGGTCAGGCTACGTGACATTTATAACGTTATGTCAGCCTACCAGGAAATTTAGGTGAAGTCTCTGGATATATTTTTATATTACTCAAAGGTTAGAAAATATGAATTAGGTAAATGTTTTCTTGAAATAATTTTAAAATATTTGTCGTAATAAATATAGATTTCTGCAAAGTAACGCCTGAATCTATTAATCCATGTACATCATTGATAATGATAACAATTGAATTTTATTTATAAACTAGCTGTACCCGCGACTTCGTTCGCGATTGCCGTACGCCGTACCTGCACACTAATTATTCACATTTGTGCACTGTTTATCTCATATTAAGCAACACTGTGGTCTGCGGTGAAGCACTCTTATAGTAAACCATAGCTCAGAATGGAGCTTTCTACTTTGGATTTCAAAACTCCCGGGTTGTATTTTCCAGAAGACAGTAGTTAAGTAACTCAGAGAGTTCTTTCCCGGTTCGCACAATAAATGTTGAAGCAAAGTACCTTGTGCGTTTCTTTAGAATTTCGATTTTAAAACGGCGGTTTGTTTGACGGTAGATCGAATTTTTTTTTATTTCTCATTCTCGGAAAGTAGTGTTTGTTTGATCTGAGTAGCGGGTAGGAGACGCTCCTTCCCACCTAAGGCCGGGAAAAACATTGGTGTAAACAAAGTTATATGTCTAAGATTTTTCGTTGTAAAATATTCTGTTGTTGTAAAACAATTAATAACAGCTATGTTTGGCAGGGTAGTAACTAAATATAAGGTAGAAAGTGTAGGTAAAAAAAATTAAAACTTTCCCTAAATTTCATTGTTCTAACTCCTAGTGTATCTTTGTATCTTCTACTCATGTTTATTATTTTTGGTAAATATTTAGAAAAACTACTATTTTTTTACCCTCCTCATATTTGAAATGAAAAGTAGAGTGTTCAACACGGATGTAAGTAATCGATTCCAACTTGGACTATAGCCGCATTAATTTTAAAAATATACTGCTCATAAACATACTATTAAAATCAAAATAAATAATATAAAAAAACATACTATATTTATATCTTTATTCCTTATATTAGTAGTGAAAAGCAGAGAGATTCCTATACGGGCTATAGCCGCCCGTAAATATTCCAAACAAAATTTTACGTAAAATTTCACAAATAGTTCAAACCTCTCAATAAATTTTTAGTAAGTATGTTATTTTATCAATGAATAATTTTTAGAAAAGCTACTTTATTTACTTTCTTTAAATCTTTAAATTCGAAATGAAAAGTACAGAGCTGAACGCGGGTGAAAGTTACCAATTCCTTTCGACCCTTGTATAACAATCTACTAAAGTTGTGCACTTCCAACTTTAAACGGATTAAATCACGTATATTTATCATTATTTTTGTCCCGACAGTCACCCCGTGACCACGATCACTACAAAGTGTTTGAAACGTCGGGACAAAAATAATGATAAATATACGCGATTTAAACCGTTTAAAGTTGTTTAATTACAAAGTGTAACAATCGTGAAAACCTAAGACTACATTGTGCACTTTCATTGCGCAGTCTCCGAAATGTATCCGTCAAAAGAAAGATAATTATGTAGTTTAAAAAACTGATTGTGGTGAATGTTTTTTTTTTCTGTTATAGGTATAGATTAGACTGATTAGAGCATTGCATGTTATGAAAAATATACGTAGGGAAGTTGTGCTTATCGTAATAAAAAAACTGTGTTTTATCGTTTGAAAAATCAGTCTTTTGGAGATGTCCGACTACAGACCTATCTATTATACTTATACGATAAAGTGCAAACGCCAGCTTAAGATGAGCCGTACGTTGAAAGGTTTCTGTACATTTTGGGTGTCAAGTTTTTTGGAACGTAATATTTAGGTTGTGATGTCTGTTATTTCTGAACTTCAAACCCGATGACTTTGAAATATTTACGGGATAAATTTTAAAGTACCACTATTCTAACAAAAAAATCGGCCAAGTGCGAGTCGGACTCGCGCACGAAGGGTTCCGTACCATTAGCTATACAACATTAGACTTCATATTTTAACCTTTTTTGTTTTAACGTGAGCGAGTCCAACTCGCACTTGGCCAACTTTTTGTATTTGTTGTTATAGCGGCAACAGAAATACATCATCTGTGAAAATTTCAACTGTCTAGCTATCACCGTTCTTGAGATACAGCCTGGTGACAAACAGACGGACGGATGGACGGACAGACGGACGGACGGACAGCGGGACAGACCGTTTTTACCCTTTGGGTACGGAACCCTAAAAAGAACGTCTGAAATCGGACTACGCGTTAATAAATTACAACTAAGTGTATATTTTGACTTTCATCCCCTCTCCCAAGGGAACCATGCTGAATTTCGGGATAAAAAGCTAAATTATCCTACCTTGTAGTATGAACTCCAATCATGCTAAGTTTCATTGAAATCCATTCAGTAGTTTTGGAGTGATACGCGGCCGGGATACAGACAGACAGACAGACAGACAGACAGACAGACAAAAATAAAAAAAAATATAGTTTCGGCATCAGTATCAGCTACAGAGTACTGTACATTTTTTTTTTCAAAATATCTGCCATGTACAGAATTGGACCTGTTACAGTTTTATTATAAGTATAGATAGACAAAATCAACTCCACGTGATATGTACACTTGTTTTTTAAATCTGGAAGTTTGTGAGTGAGATTGTATGTTTATAACTCCTTCATGCTGAAGGGACTGAACTTGTTTTTCATCACTTTAATCATTGTCTAGTCAGATCATTTTATTGAGATTTTCTCACAGGGCGCGGAAACATAGAGCGGAAGAGCGGCGTGAAGTAGGCCCTTTTGTCTGTGATCTGATCTATCTTAAAATTTAATCCAATGAAACCAACTTGTAAGAATGATGTTAAATAAGCTATTGAAGTTAGTGCCATGCTGATTTGAACTCAAACAACATTAGCTCACATATACGCGTGTTCCTTCACATTATTGTGTCCAAAATCGGTAGCCATTTTCATACAAGAACATATAAAAGTATAAATAGTTGCTGTAGCCCATACAAGTACATTATAGTCGATAAAAACACACAGTACAATACAAAAACAATTATAATTGTAAATATTTTTATATATTGGCTCCCTGCTTGAAGCCAAACATCCTTGAGAATGCTATCATTCGGGTAATCAAAGCGTTAAAATGGTTAGGATGCCTGTTTGTGCTCTCAATTTGTAGCAACACCCTGCTCACATATGCTGCTTAGGTGCATATTTTCTGTATTCCTTTGACGACATCCAATAGGAGGATATCGGACAGTCCTTATATTTATAAATATCATTCAAAGCACTATCGCCTTCTAAATAACTAAAAAATAAAATAACATATCTAAATACCTAATCTTTAGAGCACATAATTTTCATGTCGGCTGGGAAAGGAACCTGCAATTTTCTTAACCGGGTTAACCATTTGGCCATCGAGACGAAGAGAGACGTATAATATTGTAGCATAAATTAATAATGCGATAGGAGTGGGTTCTAGGGTTGCTAGTTCAAATTCAGCTGGAAGTAATGTCTTCGTATCCAAAAAATTAAATGTCTTTGCTAAGGATGTGTTACGATGAAAAGTCATGCCTATGGCGAGAAATCTAAAGTTTTTATTGCGTCAATCTTATTAGTATTTTTATAGTTTTATTGCGATTGTAACTAATTTTGTACCCATTCTATATGATTATAGTATTCGTGAGATTTAATAAGACTCGTTTTATTCTTTTAAGTAATTGAAAACAATGCATGTGATTCCATATTAAGTTATACCCCTAAAACTCTAAAAAACATTTAAAATGTTGTTTACCTGTAACTCTCGAAACCTTTTTTTTTATGGGATAGGAGGGCAAACGAGCATGTCGCTCACCTGATACGGTAAGTGATCACCCTCGCTCACAAACATCCGCAACACCAGAGGTCTCGAGGATGCGTTGCCGGCCTTTAAGGAGGGAATATGCTCACTTCTTGAAGGTTTCTAAGTCGTAATTGTTCGGAAATACTTCACCTGGCAGCTGGTTCCATTATGTGGCAGTGCGATAAAAAATAATATGTAATTTGTTCAATAAAAAATATATGGATAGATATCATATAAAAACTTACGCTTATATTTATATCTTATGTATGAAGCCACGGGTGTTTGAGCGTGAACTTACTATGATTCGATATCGCTATTGACGTAAAGTGAAGGGTGACGCGACCGCGGCGGACGTACCACACTCAGAATCCTGTGGAAGGCTTCCGGTAGAAGCCGAAACATTGATAGCGCTATCGACTCATAGTAAGTTCACGCTCAAACACCCGTGTCTTCATATATAGATAGATAGATAGATATAAACTTTATTGAAACACCTTCAAAATAGTTAAAGCAGAAACACAATTTAATATCAGTACTATCAGTACTAATATTATAAATGCGAAAGTAACTCTGTCTGTCTGTCTGTCTGTTACGCTTTCTCGGCAAAACTACTGGACCGATTTGAATGAAATTTGGTATGGAAATAGTTTGAGACCCGGGAAAAACATAGGATAGTTTTTTATCCAACTGCGCAAAAAGAGGTTAATGTTTTTTGCGCGATAACCGATATACGCGCGGGTGGAGCCGCGCTCGGAAAGCTAGTATATTATATATTGTAAAAAAATCTCTCAGAATCTCGCGTATGAGATCAAATGCATTAATTAGATGATCTAGCTACTAAGTCTAACTAAATCACTAAATAAAACAAAGCTGAATATCCTACAATAGATAACAGCATCCGCTTTAATGCATAAAAAGGATAATTAAAGCGTCAATTTTAAACAGTTTCGAGTTAAAATCGAGTCAACTTTTCCAAGGCTCGGCTTCACAAGCAATCACGACTGCAAATTAAGTAAATGGTAAGCAGATTACGTACGTAAATTAGCTTTAGCTTTTCGTTCATGCATTTTGGAAACACGAAATGGAAAGCTGTGTGATTGTGTAGTCTGTGATTTTTTTTTTGATACTGCACTAAACTTTATTTGATAATGTTCATTTATTTCGATCATTTAGATGCCGTAAACGATGGAAAAATGCACCTAATGTATAATGTTTAAACCACTTATTAATCACTGTGAGTTTTTTTTAATGTTTTTGTGACGGAACAAGCTCGAGGCCCACCTGATGTTAAGCGGACTAACCTCTGCCTATAACAGATGCATTTCGTTACAGTCACGAATTGCACTGCGCCCGTCACCTTGAGACATATTTGTTAAGTCTCACGTGCCTGTAATTACACTGGCTCTCAAGGACTGCTGCCGGAACACATCGTTAGGTGCTTGGCGACAGATTTTCTACTTGAGGGTGATCGCTAGCCAGGCGGGCATTCGCAAAATGCCGTTCCACCATGCGGTGAAGCTCAAGCCCGCGGCGGGATTCGTACCATGGACCTGCTGCGCGGCTGTCCATAGCCGATGCTACTGAGCCATCATTGGTTCAAAATTCCGGATTGTCTACGGCTGAACACAGCCTCCTCCATTTAGGAGGGGTTATGCCATAATCCCCACGCTTGGCATGTGTCTTGGGTATCGCAGTTTTTAAAATATCAGTTCCTCAGAAGGCGCTGCTACCCACCTTCCTATTAGTTACGATTATAAAAATAGTCCAGAATCTTTTTCTGGTTAGTTGCCACGTAAAACACTGTTCAGTAATGCCCTCAGGATCGCTCTAACGCCCTAAATTCAAATAAACCTATCTCGTAAACTGTCGACACAAATAAAGTGCGGTCTTATCGCTAAATACATTCATTTAATCACATTAACCCGCCACAAGTGTCGTAAAACCCTGTCCGGACACTATGGCCCTTACTACGGTCCTCTAATAGAGTAGGGTTCTATCCAATGAAATAGTCAAAAGTAAGGAATGGCCTTTTTGTCTTAAAATTATTAGCAGAATAGCAAGGAACAAAAATTCGCTACATGGTTTATAAATAAGGGACGTGCCTAATTCTATGAACTAGCCACAATCTCATTAGTCGAGTTGCTACTAAATGACAGTATTCCGACTGCACCAGAGACCTTCACAATTTCGGCGTCGTCGTTAAATTTAAAATATTTTGTGCTCAAAGTGCATATTAAATGATAATTTCATAACACATTGATGTTGTTCTAACATTGTAATTTTTGCATTAACTCTTGCTAAATGAAGTAGCTATGGGATAACGCCAGCTAAGTTACAAACGATGCGCGATGACGCAACTCAACTGTTTTAATGCGACTTCAAAATAGGAAGTGCAGGTTCTCAATTCAACTCTGTATGTGTGTTTTCAATGATAGTTACCTCTGAAGCTTTGGATCTAATTACCAAACGAAAAAATCAATATAAATTTTCAATTAACACAGTAATCTGTCTAACGAAAAAAATTAATATAAATTTTCAATTTTTTTCGTTTGGTGTTTAGATTCGAGGCTTCAGAGGTATTCCCATACAAAAAAAATATCAAATTCGGTTCACTACATTGGTTTCTAAATCAAAATGTCTATAAAAAATACCTATGTCATCCAAATAAATACTTAAGTTAACTACTTCATGTATTGTTTCCACTGTTAATCTGCTAAAGAGTTTTCGTATCGTAAATAGCAAATTGGCGTTGTATTATAGGTATACACATTTGGCCTTTCTAGGAAATTCGCAGTAGTTCAAGGATTATGAGCCCCATTCGTTGTAGCTATCTCGAATAGACATGTTAGGAGGGTCTCATGATGATGTCATGAATATTTTGGTTTAGTTCTACGTGCTACAAAAATTCATCTAGATAATATATTGTGAGATCTAACAACTTGTATTCTCGGGAATGGATATCAAAGTCACAGATTATATAACTTTTTATTAATTGTATGTCAGCGTGATGATGTAATAGTTACATTTACATAGGTTTTTTTCTGATATTACTAGCCTGTGTCCATAATTTACCTAATGATAAGTGATGATTTGCTCGATAGTAAACAGGTTAAATCTAGAATGGAAACTGGCTCTTATGGACTGCTGTCGGAACACTCCGCTATGTGCTTAGTGGCAGGTCTTAAACTTGAAGGTGGTAGCTAGCCATGCAGGCATTAGCAAAATGCCCCACTTGTGCGAGCTTAGTATATCACATTTTGTACCTACGTAGATTCATACTAGTAGTCATTACTAATAGACAAATGAACCTAGAATTACTGTTTAAGCTGAATTGTCCACTGCTGAAGACAGCCTCCCCCATTGTGGGTGGTTTGCCATAATCCCCACGTTTAGCAGGCGTTTTGGGAATCGCAGTATTAATAATCAGTTCCTCAGAAGGTGCTGATGCCCACCACTCCCACCCATAGATATGGAGGGGTGACATTCTAACCCGGCACCCCACTGGGCACCCCCACCTAGAGAATTACAAGATCTCAAAGACAGCTGCCAAAACACACTGTTACTAGTTATTTGGCGATAGGTTTTCTACATAATGGCGCCTGGCCAGCTAATACCCTTGCACCATGTGATGAAGCCCAAGTACGCGACGGGATTTTAACCACGGACCTTCTGTTTCTGATCACTAAAACAAATAAAGATCTGATCTGATTTTGTTCCTAATCCATGACAAAAGTACTTTGTTTCTTACTTTTGCTGATATGAAAGCCTTTACGAGTAAATTTTTATTAGCTGTTTAACACCAATAAAGTAAATATTGACGAAAATTCAACGAAATAAGCCACAAGGTGAATATTTTATGAAATAGGGTCCCATTAATGATCGTTTCATGAAGCGTTTATTTGGCTATATTTACTCTTCTCGGTAGTATCTTGTTTTATATTTTTAGATCCAATTACTTAATATTTTTATTCCCCTGTTGAATTATAAATAGGTTGGGTATAATGAAAATAGAACCGGATGGGAGGAGATTAATATAAGATGATTCTGCCGCTTTTAGCGTAGCTTGTCTAGATTTTTCACTAATAAACTAATACATTTTTGGTTTTGTTAAATTAATTTTATAAATATTTTTTTTGTTATGCTTGATAGGTTAGCCTTTGACCACTATGTCACCTGATGGTAAGTGATGATGTGGTCGAAGATGTTGTTCAGGCTAACCTAGAATTACTGGCTCTTAAGGACAGCTGCCGGAACACACCGTTAGGTGCTTGGCGACAGATTTTCCTCTTGAGGGTGGTAGCTAGCCAGGCGGGAATTTGCAAAATGCCCTACCACCATGCAAATATATTATATTTCTAGTATTTAGTAACATTCCATTAAAAAGTCCAAGTGGCCGAGTGGTATAGGCATCCGGCGTGAAATCGGAGGACGCGGTTTCGATTCCCGCCTTAGGCATAAAATTGTACTCCAATAATTTGTAAAATAATCGCTTAAAAACCCTGTCCATATACTTACACACTATCCAATATTGTTAGGTTGTCTGGAAGAGATCGCTTTAAGCGATAAGACCGCCCATTGTCTCAATTAGTTAAGTTATATCTTTAGTTGTAAGTTTTTATGCAAATCAAAGCTTGGCGTTACAATAAAGAGTCTGTCTATGGAAGTTAAGGCACCTCCCCTGCGTTCGTAACTTGGATGGGTGACCGGTAGTGGCATTTACTACTGAGCGCTTCCATTATTCGGAAAGCACGTTAAAACGTGGGTCCTAGTGACAGCCTTAAAATGACAGTCATTACAGCGTGGTGGTAGGCATTTTGCGAATAACTTCCTAGTTATAGGTAAATTTAGTAAAAATAGTAGCCTGTCAATAAGCACACATTGGTGTACCAGCCAGTTATTCTAAGTTGGCCTAGGCAATATCTAGCCAATATTTTGGCGACGTTGATGGGGGCTGCAGATGAGGGCGCGAGTGACCCCGCGACCCCTGTCAATAGTCGATGACGACGGAACACCATGAGGTTTTTAGTCGGTAGTGGGGTCCTTATTGACCCTGAGTCCTACATAACCACCTGCTCCCCGGCGGGTGTATGCGTAAAGGCATTTTCCTCATGACAATAAAAAAAAGGCAATATCATTGACAGCATCGTCGCTTGTCATCTGATGGCAAAGTAGTTAAAGGCTGGCCTATTAGTAATAAACACGTATTATTTTCACATCTATATGAAGTATTCTATTAAAACTTCACTCAAAAATAAATATTACATTTAAATAAATATATTATTGTTAATGTTTCATGCTACTCTTTTAGCTGCAAATATTCCAGTAATACGTTATAAGAATATCTACATCCTTTTCCATTCAAAACGAAAGCATGCGCCCACAATGCTTCTGTCAGCCGCATCCGTGAGCTATTGAAAAGAAATCCTGGAAAATACAGGCGTGCTTTAGATCTAGAGGATGGGAAGATATCTTGTGTGGAATAAAAGAAAATAATGGAAAAGACAAGTATATTTACAAAGGAATAGTAAATGTTTGATTACTCTGCATATTTTACCGCATTTTAGGTATTCCGAAGAGCCGTTTATTATCATCAGCTAAATTTTACCTTCGGACATCTTGACGGAGCATGATGTTTCAACAATTTCATCTCGACGTCTTGAATTCCACAACCGTGGAATTCTCACGGCACTAAGTGGAACTACCTGACATCTGAAGTATTTCCGAACTGATACGACTTAGGAATCTTCAAATGAAATCAAATCAAATCATTAAATGAAAGATTTCTTTTGCCAAAGGATCTTAATATTAGTTATGTAGATACTATGTTTACAGTCTGTAAATGTTCATGTAACTAAATATATTTTTATCTATATATTATAGACTAGCCTTTGACTACTATCTTACCTGATGGTAAGTGATGATTTGGTCAAAGATGTTATTAAGGCCAACTAAGAGTTACTAGCAGTTAACGACAGCTGCCGGAACACACCGTTACGTGCTTGGCGACAGATTTTCTGCTTTAAGGTAGTAGCAAACCTAGCAGGCATTCAGAAAGTGCCCTACCACCATGCTATAACGACTGCTATCCTTAAACAACAACCGGAACTGATGGCTTAACGTGCCCTCCGAATCACGGAAGCGCTCAATAGTAATGTAACTAGCGGTCACTCATCCAAGTCATGACCGCAGCGGACGTCTGATCAGTTAGAAACGGCAAAGCAAACATCGCTACGTGTGCTTCAACAATAATTTGGCAATGTATCTCAAAATAGTTAGTTGGCAAAATTAAAAACTCACTAAGGTGAATACCCGTAATAATTATATTTGATGTTTTTATGGAACCATCGATGCAGGAATCCCATTCGAAATTTGTAATTCACGACACTTACGTCAAACATACGACAATATCCTATCAGTCACATATCCGTCAAACTGTGATTTCCAGACCCACTTTATTTAGTCACAATAAATATATTATACCTCATTAGCCACGATCGGAGTGGGGTTTTACTATAACCACGTTTAGAATTAACCTCAGTATTTAGCTGTCCAATTACAAACTAATATATGCCGGCCTAAATGCCGCAGACCAATCAACATTCTGACGTTTCGTTAATGCTGGCAATGCCTGCGGGATTGCCAGCAATTTCAACATAACAATGGCATCGATGGTCTCTCTCTACCTCTAGTAACGAATTGTTGTAATTAGTCATTCGACAGTTCTATTAGCTGCGTAAAGAGATATATGTAAAGGGAATTTGTAGTGTACAAACTCTAGTGGCTACCTGGTTCTAAAATTAACTGTATTACGACGAATACTTCAATTCAATTCGATTAATTTATCTATCTGTAATAGTATTGTAAATTTAAAGACCTTAAATAAAATGATAAAGTTTTCAAACATTACACCGATTTACCGAGCTTTTATTTAATTTCACCTGTCCCGATGTTTGTCATCAAATTTTATCCACTCCCCTATTACGGATTGAGCTGAAATTTTGCATACATGTGTAAATTGCGTGACAATGCAATATTGTGATGGCATGGTGCTGATCTGATGATAGAGCTAGAAGGTGGCCAAAGGAACTTCGCAACGAACAACCTCATCGAGTTTGGGCTCATTTGAATTGTCTTGACGAGTTTTTTTTTAATTTTAATTTCTTTATTAATAATAACATACTAAAAGCTTGTTCATAATTTTTTTTTAATACAAACAAAACTATGCTCATAAATTGGCTAAGTTCTCCTACATTACCAAGATCCATTAATACTTGTACTTGTTGTACAAAGAAAAATATTCTTCGTATTGAACCAGGTAATGTGTAAGGAACTTTTTTGAACATTACTAGTAATAAATAAGGAAATATTATTCGTCATTGAGAACCCCGTACTGCATTATGAATCATGTGTTCCTTATCCATTACGAGGTTGATTTTCCGGTGATATACATGGTATATGTAGTAATTTGTCTCTCTGAATCGCGTAATGTTAGATGACGTGTCATAGTAATTGCCAGCTGCCACCACTAGTGGGATAGGAATCTGTTGTGACAGCTGTCACAGTGACTTTATGTTGTATTTTATTTTTTCCACTAAGGCGAAAATTGACTTATAAATTGACATGGAAATAGGTACTTGTCTTGTTACAATTTTTCGAATGACAGCTGTCAACGTAAAAGTATAAGGGCTTTATATCCATAGCTATTGATTCTAGACCATTCACTTCTGTACAAAATCAATAAATCTCGTTGATATTTTTATCAAGACCACTGTTGTAATTCGTCAGCTGCTATCTGAACCCGAATCATCCGAAATTATAATATTAATGAAACCTATCTCGATAGTTTACAGTCATTATATTCCGAGATACAGACTTTTTGGGTTTGACAGCTGGCATTCGATTTGAGATCTCGACAACATCTATCACTTTTGAAAATAAACTAGTGATTAAGACTAAAGGATTTCAAAAATAATACTCATTCAAATTTGACAGCGAATTAAAGGTCTGTCAATATTGTCAAGAAACTTGGGTCAAAATTACCATCAACAAAAACTCCAAAGTTTTTACAGACACAATCGTAACAATAACATACGACATTATGTCATTTTACAGATGTCACACCTAAAATTTATTCCCAGGTAATTTATGTTATTTATTCCCAAAATAACAATTCAAACCGTAGATAAACAATTTTTTTTTTTTATACCTGATAGGTTAGCCTTTGACCACTATCTCACCTGATGGTAAGTGATGATGTGGTCGAGGATGTTGTTCAGGCTAACCTAGAATTACTGGCTCTCAAGGACAGCTGCCGGAACACACCGTTAAGTGCTTGGCGACAGATTTTCAACTTGAGGGTGGTAGCTAGCCAGGCGGGCATTCGCAAAGTGCCCTACCACCATGCTGTAACGACTGCTATCCTAAGACAACAACCGGGACCGACGGCTTAACGTGCCCTCCGAAGCACGGAAGCGCTCAGTAGTAATGTCACCAGCGGTCACCCATCCAAGTCATGACCGCGGCGGACGTTGCTTAACTTTGCTGATCGATTCAGAATGGCTAAGCAAATTTGGCTACGAGCGCTTCAAAAAAAAATTTGTGTCACTTTAACAATTATCAGATCCAAGACCTACTTGTACTGATAATGTAAGGATACATTTTTGCCCAAATGGAAAACCTATAGACACACATTGGGGAAGGATCTGGTCTTCGTAACACAGTGTAAAACTCCATTGAAGGCCAGAGGCTTTCACAATTATGTCAATAAATGATATTAGAACTACTTGAAGTGATGAAATGAGGTTTTATGAGGTGGTAAGAGGCACACCTGTACAGTACATTTGCAGTGTCACTATTATAAAATCGCTTCCCATTGCACTGCGTTCGTCACTCAGATACGTTAGTTCTTATGTCTTGTTTGCTAAGTAAAAAAACATTCATATATGACTGGTCGTCGCAATTGAAAATTACAACGACAACTATATCACATCATCTAGCAATAGCTGATTCAGCAAAAAAATACTTTTCGGTAAACCGGAAATTTACTTTAAAATGTATGAACAAATAATTGCTCATACATTGCCCGGTTTTGGACAAAATCCTTACAAATAATCTGGTTTTTTACAAATAATATTTTTCCTTGTACATTACTGGTAATTTGACTTGTTAATGTACCAGGAATAAGCTCCTAAGTTTAAGTTCATGGTAACACATCATTAGAAAATCTATAAATATCTAAATAAGCATGTTAATATTCAATTATTAGGAAACGGCTAGGACCCGCGTTATATTTACCGGAAAAAATCCGACCAGTTTCGGAGTGTTTTGATGTCCTTCGTCTGGGAGTCACGATTGCGCCTGAGACTGATACAGTTAGTGTGGTGTGTCATCAACCCTATTTTAACAATAACAGTGACAGTGAGACAAGTGACAGTTCTGACGATGACGTGACAAATGAAGCTCAGCCGGGGCAGACAGCGCCATCGCAACGTCAGTTACACGCTGAGGCCCGTGCTCGTCGCTTCGCGCAATCGTAACTCCCAGACGAAGGACTTCAAAACAGTCCGAAACTGGTCGGAATCTTTCCGGTAAATATAACGCGGCTCCTAGCCGTTTCCTAATAATTTAATGTTAATATTGAGTGAAAATAATATATCATTCAAACTAAAACATAACTTCAATTTACCATCCAAAGTCTACTTCACAGAATTTATCAATCAAAAGGTGCAATAACTAATATCCAATTAACCTTTGAAACTGAATGTCATTGAAGAAGCTATATGCTGCGACTTTGACAGAACTACTAATACAGAAATTAAATCAAATTTATTTCAAGCCTACAATTTTCTATAAGATAATTTTCTATAATGCAATTCTTGAATAGGCAGAGAGAATGAAGTGCTGAAGAAGAATCATTATTTATAAATTTTCTCTAAAATAAAATTATTAATTGTTTTGTTAAATCGTGTTTACTAAAGCATTTCCGAAATAAACTTAGCAATTCCGGTTACATCATATTTTATAAAGGTAATCCTACGAGTACAATACAAACGTTTCTTTTAGCATTTTACTACGTAGGTAGTTCCTACGAAAGCCGCAGACCATTATCATTTTTTCGTAGCGCTACAGTATTATTAGTCCTTTATATATCTATACCGTAGTTTAAACACAGTATTAAGTTTATAAAGTAGAAAAATGTTGTATAGCTTTGTACTATAAATAGAAAATAAAACATTAGTTTCAAGCTCTATGCTATTTATTTCATAAGCAAAAATATGTATTTTATAAGTACCTACTCATATATCAGCTGTCCTGTCTAAGTACCCACATATCCTTGTGCATCTAAAAAATTCAATGTGCACTAATTCAAACTTCAAGCAGCCAGTTCAGCATGCAAAATAAACTATCACTGTACTAATAAAATAATATACTTGTGAAGTTAAAACCCTAAGCTAGACACTTAATTAAAGGATGTCTGGAAGTAATCAATTTCAGACAAGGCTGCCCTTTCTCCACTGTTGCTTTATTGTTTTCTTATATAAATAAATTCTGTACAATCATAGAATATTAATCATAAACAACACAATTGTATGTGTACTATTCCAAAACCTTAAGTTTAGTCCATGTTTAAAACTTTGACTTTTTGGTTTATATTTAAGAAACATAAATGGTGTAGCTAAACTAAAGTGATTGTAGGTCCCTTACATCAGAGTTCCATACAAACTCAATAAAATAATGATATTAATAACAAAATTCCCGCAACGTTTTCATGTTAGAAATCCCTGAAACTAGCCCAACACGTATGTGGCTATTTTTATGTATTCTTTAAAGCTGCAAACGTAAAAATAACAAAATTTCTTACACAGTGGCGATCGCCTTATTGTTAAACGATTGTACTGTGCTGTATCAGCTGGATTGTCCACCGTCGGACACTGTCCCCATTAAGGGGGTTTGCCGAAACCTTCTCGTTTGGCAGGCGTCTTGGGGACCGCAGTTTAAGATATCAGTTCCTCAGAAGTCGCTGCTGCCCACCTTTCGGTATTTTACCTTTGCCTTACGACACCAGCGAGCCATTGCTACCCACAGGTATTTAGGCCGTCGCTCCCTCCCCCTCCCCCTGTCCCCCCATTAACATTCTATCCCGGCACTATACGGGGCAACTCATTGTATATAATTTATTTGTTTGAATATCCGTTACCATTATTCATATTTTATAATCATTTTCAACCAAATATAGTTTGAAAGAACGTCCTTCTAAAGGCAAGTCAGGCGAACAAACATACAGTGTTCGTTTAGTTATAGCTTGCTTTCTCTTTTCTGTGGTTATAGCCCCTTTCTCGTTCGGAACCCTACAATATCTTTAGCTCCATATAAATACAATGTTTATTTGTATACTTTATTTTACTTTTATTTTAAGGCAATGCCTACCAATTTTGGAGTATAATTTTGTGTGGATATTACCGAATTATCTTTTTTCAAATAAAATGAAAAGAAATCCCAAGACGTGCCCTTTTGCTGATCCAGGTAATTTGAATTGATTGGTTTTAGAGATAGAGATTAGGTTCTTTTAAAAAACCTTAAGGGATTTGGCTGAGAGCGATTATGGGTTTATTTAAGGAGATTGACATGGCTTGGGAGAAGTTTTATTTTGCTATTTTTAACCATATTCTGTTACTGACTGTAATCCGCAGCTCAGGGCAATTATTTTTTCATCAGTTTTTCGACCACAGCAGATTAAGAAAGGTTTTGAAATGCTTACTGCATAAATGCGAGAATGTGTGTTGTTTGATTAGTTTGTCTTTTTGACATGTTGAACGGGATTGACTTCATTAGTTTTTTTACACAACGGTAGTTTAGAACTAGACAGTAACTTGGTCTGCTTCTCTCTTAAAAATAAATACAGTTGCTACATAATAGCAAAATGATAATTGATAACACGTAAGAATAATTATATAGATATATTGAATTAAAATCTTTGATTCTATTACTGACTTTTGAGTGTGTTTGGTTCAATAAAAGTCTGCAGTAAAAAAAATATAAAAGTTTAATACTTTCCGTGCGGTTCACGCCAATTGGCGTGCTCTGGATTTTAATCTACCGTGCAGTTGGCGATTCCCAGAAATTTTATTCTACATTTACTGTTTAAGGTGACAAAATAGGAGCAGGCACTGACTAGCTCATGGTTTTCTGTATGTAGACATATTAATTTTAAGTTTGTGCGTGGATTTTCAAGCTATTGAATCATGTGGAAGCCGCGTGCGCCATGTTTCGCGGATTCTTGATGCAAAAAATATCACCCGGTGACTGATTTCATTGTGCTAGTAATATGCCCCGATAAGTGCTACCGAAAACTTTCACAATGTTAAGAAAAAAACACTGTTTAGAATATGACTTTCTTTATAATATTATTTGACATGTCAGCCGTTCCCACATTAATGCAGAATGCCATTTACGTATATTAGCGTGAGTATTTTACAATACAAAATTTTATGTATTAAATGATAACGGTAACTCTTAAAAACGTGTTGATAACTATAATACTTTATTTTTTACTAGCTGCGCCTGTTTACTAGAAGCGCCAAAAACGTGCCATGTGGAATGTGTTTTCAGAATAACGAACAACTTAGTCGTAAAAATATGACACCTGCTGGTTTTATATACTTCAAAATAATTAAGCCAAGATTTTACCGTAACATCTATTAATTTGAAGATACCACCGCGCCATAACACATGATTATGTGATGTTTCATCGTCGACGTAGTTCATTAATTTTATGACCCTAATAAACATGTTTAAGTACATAGCGAGTCATAAATTTGAAACACGGTACAGGTTACATCGCCATAATAATGACTCAGGCTGGCCCATTATGTCTTGGTTTGTGCAAAGTTGCATAGAAAAATAGCCTTTTTATATTAGTTTTTAAAAAACGTGTCACATGAAAATCGTTGGAAGGAGTTAAATTTTTATCACAAGATATGTTTGTTGTGTATTTTTTAATCATTTACAGAATATTTTTTCTATGATTTCACGATTGTTTGTGACGTTAACATATTTAAATATTTTCATTTATAATATATTTTATTCAAATTGCTATTTTTGTGTTAATATCGCTATTATTTGTTGTGCTTCACTTAATACGCGAGATTTGGAGAATATTTTTTTATGATAACTATTGTAATTATAATACTTCTAAAAATTTCTTATTTATTAAAATTGAATCGTATTTAATAAATTATTTAAGCACAAAATTATATGTCCCTCCAAAAAATTATAAACCTCTTCAGCAACCTGGACACGCCATTTCTAGCCGAAATTTTCATACCGTCATAGCGGACGGTTAAAGTTGGAGCACAAAATTTCGACGGTGCGTGGCCATCAACCAGACTACAAGACTTCATCTGATCAAAAGAAGTGTTTTTGCGCTCCAATAATTTGTATAGTATGATTTTTGCTTAGCACGCGATAGTGCTTGTATGTGCATTTTCGAAAAAAAACTTATTAAATCGATTTCATATTAAGTTCCAGGTATACATAATTCTTAATAATATTGTCAATTTTATGGGTAAATCATAGAATTATGTGCATAAACTTATATAGGTAGTGATGGCAATATTATTTTAAGCCTCGAATACTATGACCATGCAAAATGGTTACCAAATTTTAATTTTAAAATAATCAGCGACATAAACCTGTATTAACTTTTAATTTCCGACATAGACGTAAGTTTCTACCTTTATTTAATTATTAAAAAGAACATTAATTTATGCACAAAGCATTTCTCATATGAATAGCAACAAATATTATAGTAAATATTAAATTTATATTTTGGGAAAACCAAAAAAAAATCTTTATAAATATATATTATCGCACTATCGATGAATTTTTCGCTTTCGCGATCGTGGACTCGAAGAGTTAAAACCTTTACGAAGCATCATCTGAAAATGATGCTTTGTGAAGAATTCAAATTCGTCAAAAATTCTTCCGTGCGGCCCGACGTTATGACACGTCGCCTTAGCAGAAAAATTGTGCTAATTTCTCACTAGATATATTTTCTATATTTAATGTTTAACTTGTTTCCTAAGATAATTCAAACTACTCGTTATTATTAAAAAGTACTCGTATTGCCAACAATATTACCTAAAATATCGCAAACTCTTTTGATTGCAAGTTAAGATTCTTCTAAGGTACATTAACACACCGATATAACATTTTATTATAGACCTTAAAGCCATCACACAGAGTCTAGATTCAAATAATGTAGATAAAAGTCCGTTCTTGTGATAAATCAGTACATTTTTGTGAACGTGTCACGTCACATCCTTAGACTGTCTCGTTAGGAGAAACCAAGCGTGCATGATAAGCGTTCGGCAAACATACAATTATTTTGAAAGGTTTAGTGTCTAACGTGCATTATGTCATGTTAACGTGTGTATTTAGTTTTTACCGGGGGTATTGCATGTAGTAGTATATATTGCATGTATACAGGTAGTCCAAATGCTCCAGCACTCCACTATCAGTCGGCAGCGTGCCCAGTATGCTGGCAACATTACCCCGTTAAATTGGTGCTTATTAGTTGAGCAAAATAATGCCAGCCTTTGATCAAGTGTCGTATCGACTTTCAGATAAGTTCTAATCATGTGTGTGTCTGACCGCTGGCGACATCACTGAGCGCTTCCGTGCTTTGGCGAGCACTTTAAGCCGTCTGTCCCGATTGTTGTTTTAAGATTGCAGTCGTTACAGCATGATGGTAGGGCATTTCGCGAATGCCTGCCTGGCTAGCAACCCTCAAGTAGAAAATCTGTCACCAAGTACTTAACAGTGTGTTCCGGCAGCTGTCTTTAGGAGCCAGTAATTTTAGCTTAGCCTGAACAACATATGATATATAGGCCATATGATCACTTACCATCAGATGAGATAGTGGTCAAAGGCTAGCCTATCAGCTATAAATTAATAAATATCTAAAGATCCTCGTACCTCCCAAATCTAGACTAAGGAGAAAAACAGCGCGATAGGATACCGCATTGGAGTCGAACTCACAAATCGCTTACCATGCTCGCCTTGCCGTAGATATTAGACATTATATTTTGGGCACGTACAATCCTGAGTGGGACGGACGAAAATTCATAACGCGGCGATATTCCCTACTATATTGAAAAATAGTTATTTAGATTAGTGGAACAGACAGTTGGTATTTGCGGATTATTTTGTAGTCAGCGGCAGTGTTGATGTCGTACAAGTATACGATTTTTGCATGGTGGTAGGGCACTTTGCGAATGCCCGCCTGGGTAGCTACCACCCTCAAGTTGAAAATCTGTCGCCAAGCACCTACAGGTGTGTTCCGGCAGCTGTCCTTGAGAGCCAGTAATTCTAGGTTAGCCTGAACAACATCTTCGATCACATCATCACTTACCATCAGGTGAGATAGTGGTCAAAGGCTAACCTATCAAGCATAAAAAAAACGAATATCTGAGTCGTTACAACAATCAATAAAAAGCTCATCCACACATAATCGAGTCCTGGAATTCTCACACAGCTCAATTTATGCGTTCCTTCTTGCCGTATATTTATTAAATGTGGAATGATATTCCAGCTAGCGTTTTCCCGGAGAGCTATAAAATAGGGATTCCTTCAAAAAGGGTGTTAAAAGAGTCTTACAGGGTCGGCAACGCATTGGTAACGTCCTTGGTGTTGCAAATGTCCATAGGCGACGGTAACCGCTTACCATCAGGTGGGCCGCCTGCTTGTTTGTCACTAACATTTCAGCAATCAAATTTATGTATATCCTTCCATTTAAAATGGGAGATATGTTATTTTTTTGTTTTGATAAGTATAAGTTCCGGATGTTTTTAGACTACTAATAATCTCATTGCTTTTAATTGATAAAACTTATATGTAAATAGTTTTCAATAAGAGATATATTAGAAAATTAATAATTGACAATAAAATACGAGCTGTAACGCCACGCACGGATAAAGGATGACTTACGCTAGACCGTGTCGGGTCCGAGCCGAGTGTCGGCCGTAGCACGGTCACTGAGCTGGTCCCATACCTGTAATTACAAAGACGGGCCTCGACCGAGCAATGACCGATGCGCCGTGATGCAGTATACTCGCCCGAGCAAAAATAGTGATGTAACTAGACTACAATCATGTTGAATTTTGACGATCTGTAATTATCGGCTATTGCAATCGCACTGGACGTTGAATAATCTGAAAAAAATTCAACTCCAAGGAAATGGAGTGTGAATCCACATTGGTAAAAAAAAATAAAAAATATATTAGCTCTTAAGAATAGCTAAGCGAACACACGTTAGCTGCTTGGCATAAGATTAGCTAGCCAGGCAGGTATTTGCAAAATGCCCTATTATAATGACTGCCATTCTAAGATATATATCAGGACCGACGACTTAACGTGCCCTCCAAGGCACAGAAACACTCAGTAATAATGCCACTAGGTGTCACTCATCCCAATCATGAACGCAGTGAAGGTTGTTTTACTTATTTGATCAATTAAGATCGACTTTGTCAGCGATGACAGCGCTTTGTCATCTACATTCCATTAACAAGCTGAAAACCTGTAACATACAGCTGGACAGTCGACAGACCAGGGGGCCAAAGTCTCACTTCTTATAGTAATAATAACTTGATCTTACTGCTAAACTTTATACCTCCACGTCAATCAAGCAGTCTTACAAGCGAAAAAGGAATCGCTCGGCGCTCTGATGACGTCACAACAAATAGTTCACTCATTTCGCGGACCCTGACGTGACATTTAATACGAAGTATAAAATATACTTTGCTTATTATTACATATACTTTGCTTATTTTGACCCATAATGAAGACTGATAATTGGAGTCCATACATTTCCCATCGCTCATATCATATAATGCTGGATATTTCCTCACAGCTTCAATCAAACGTTCGTTGTTCATTTTCCAATGTCGAACAAAAACGACAGTGCTCTTGCATAGCACCACTACAACTGCTCGGGCGCAGCTCGGCGGTACTGCATTCATGCAACGGGCCGTGGCCGAGCCGAGGCGGGACCGAGTTGTTACCGAGCGTTGTCCGTTGCTCGGCCGTCACTCGGTTGCCGCTCGGTATAGCGTGAGTGTGTCCATACGTAATATAGGTAATATTAGTTGACCGTGCTACGTTCGACACACGGCTCGGACCCGGCACGGTCTAGCGTGAGTCATCCTTTAGATACGGTTATAACATATATAAATTAATTTAAAAAGTAAAAAACCTGACTGCACATTATTGTTTTTCGTTAAGCAATTTATCGATCCATTGAAATTAAAACTGCGAGTAATATAATATTATATATATAATTGATTTTTAAAGCTCTTCATTTTTATATACACCGTTTTTTTTTTATACCTGATAGGTTAGCCTTTGACCACTATCTCACCTGATGGTAAATGATGATGTGGTCGAGGATGTTGTTCAGGCTAACCTAGAATTACTGGCTCTCAAGGACAAAATTACTTAGTTATTTTTGTTATGAAAGATTTGTTTTTAACGAAAAATAATGGTATTTCAGATCCTCCTTATAAATATTTCACGTAAATGCTTGTTCACATATAACCGACTATGTAACTATGGTCTTTTTAAAAATAAATATCTCTTGATATTATTTGACATACATTAAAGTATTGTTAATGTATCCTATCGGTCTATCTTTTCCTAACCGAACAACTGTTTGTTCCTATATTTATAATCATATTGAGAGTTCGTGTTACATATAATAGGTATTTTTTAATATGATGTACCAACTTTTATATCATACAATGTACTTCAGGCTATATACTATTTGCTTCATCTCAAAAGATTTCAGCTGTCGTTGAGGTTTATAAATTATTTTATATAAAGTACCAGCAAACGCGTGTATCTACTTATCAATATGATAATAGGCCCTAATACAATTTGTTACAATATTCTTCTTCGCAGAAAACAGAATAATCGTTTAAAAATGCCGAATTCTACGAATGTCTATGGAAATGTAGGTACTATTGTTATCATTTACTGAAAAGAAGCTCGTAAATTCTTCGTGTAATATAATTGTATACTGTATATGAGATGTATATCAAAACACACAAGTTATATATTGTGTCCAAAATCATATTAATGTTGTTCGTGTGTGAGTTAATATGATTCCGTGTTTTCCGTATTTTTCATATTTTTTTTTAGAATGCGAATGGAGTTTAACTTTTGACTTTCAACTTTTTCAATGTAATCTCCGTAAGACATGCACAGAGTATATTGAAAATTATTTACATTATATCGTTCTCTAAGCCCATATCCATCAACTTCTTACACAATTCCTCTGAAAACAAACCGCAATCTCGACTCAGAATAAAAGTATCAATCAAAATTAAGTTCATTGTCATTAAAATTTTGTTCAACAATATTGGGCGGCTGCAGTTTGGCTGTCTTTTCTTGCAAAGCTGGCAGATTTATATATATTTAACTGCTTCTCGTGTCACTAGTAGCTTACGTTGGAGTATTCTGAGCTCTTTGTATGATTCAGATGTTTGTATTGCAATCTGATCCACATAGCTGAATTCAATAACTTCAGATGGGCTCTAGTATGACTTAGTAGATTAATAGCTCGTTGTATTTACTAAAGACTGAGTTTCTACCTATCAACCACAAGAGGTTTCGGTACCGGAAGTTAAGTTCATCATTTTTTTCTCCGTGGCGGTCTATTCCTACATTTTTGACCGTGGCACTATGTGGTAGCACAGTGTGGGTGGGCAATTTTCTTTGCGAAGGGTGAATGTAGCATGTGTTGAATTGAGACGCTGGCTTTAAATCTCCACTTTGTCAACCACTGCTCTATTTTATCGAGCTCCCTTTGCAGAATAAGTTGTATAAGTTCTAACATTCTCTTCATTCATCTTCTTCTCAATCTTTAAATAAAAATAGGAGCTTTAGTTTTTATATTCAGCAGTTATTAAACAAAACTGCCAGAACGTGACTTTAGTAAAATATTTGACTGAATAACTCTTGTTCCCAGAGTTCAGGGCGGTCATAAGCGTGAGACGTTATAATAATATGCATTGACACTATATAGCGTCGTTACATCTTGCTTGGCACTGATACTTATACTAATACAAAAGTGCTCTATTTCTATAGTTGAAACCCTGCCTTCTGCTTTAATATTAATGCTGCGTTGCAGAAAGCAGTGTCTTTCCTAAATAATAAGTACAAATTATATACCAACCTAATATATACGTTTTTTTTTACTGTTTACATTAAATCGAATATTTCAAGGTATAAACAAAACTGTTTTTTTTATATTTAGAGTGTGTATGCGTGGACGTATTGGGTCGTTTAGAGAGAGTGAGTATATGTGAGGGCATGTGTGGGGGTAGGGTAAATATGTATAAGTGTGTGTGCGTGAGTGCTATTAAGTGCCTGCGTGAGAGTGTGAGTGCATGACCATGTTTACAGCGAGTGCATGACAATCTGTATAGTTGTTTTGAACCGTTTATAAAAAAAATAAAATTTAAAAAAATAAAATTAAAATTAATTTTCTAAATTAATTTAATTTAGAAATGAGTGTTTTCCAAAATATATCAAAGCACCTAGTTAATACGACCATTAACCAAAATCCTGAATTATGAAACACTTCGAATAAGAATTTCGTAATTCAACGGAGAATTTTTTACGAGTAGCATATTTTTAACTGTGGGACTAGAGAGTTTGGACTGCCTGTATTCAGGACGTCCGAACTCTCTCCCGAAAGAGTCGTTTACAAAATTGATATTCTAGACCTAAACATCTTTGTAGTAAATATAAGTAATTTGTTAGTCAATAATTGTTCGTAGTATGAAATATAAAGAATTTGACGCTCTGCTGAACACTTAGATTTGAAAGAATGTTCCATCCTACAAAAAAATACACAAAGGGAATTACAAAAATGAAATAAAATACAGTCGACATCGTCTGGTAGACACATTTGCCGTACGGTATGCGGTAACCAGAGAATAGATATTTCATTTCTATGATTTGTCCTTTCTGTGCGGTCACGCGAAATGTCCCCGGGATAACATTTCACGATTCCACCGTTATTATTTGGCAATATTGATAGTACAGAGGTCTGAAATTGAATACGATACGAGAAAGAATCGTGACCTTTTCATTTCCCTTCAATAAATATGTGGCCCGTTTTTGACGTATAAATCTTAATGTGTGTTTTTTATTTGAGTAGATCGTCAAAATATATTTTATCGCTATTGCTGGGTGAGCTTTCCTCGCATTGTCCGCTACTTAACAGATGTTCTTGTTTTAATAATAACAAATACTTTTAAAAGTATCCTAAAAAACATTAAATAATATTTAAATAAAACACTTAAAAAAGCATAAAATTATATATCTAGTGACAATTCCGCTTAATTTTCCTGTTATCTACGTGACGTCATAAACATCACGCAGCCTAACCGGAAGAATACCCGACTAGTTTCGTTTTCTTTTTCTAGTCTAGTTCTAGAGTTTTCTTTTTAGGGTTCCGTACCCAAAGAGTAAAAACGGGACCCTATTACTGAGACTTCGCTGTCCGTCCGTCCGTCTGTCACCAGGCTGTTGTATCTCAAGAACGATGATAGCCAGACAGTTTATTATCACAGATTATGTATTTCATTGCGACTATTACAACAAAAACTAAAAATAAAATAAATATTGAATGTCCCATACAACAAACTTTTTTTTTTACCGTTTCTTGCTCGATACTAATAACGGTGACAGGTAAACGCTTTCTCGCAAGAGAAGGTTCGCACTTGGCTGGTTTTTTAGGGCTCACGCATGTATGTTTGTGAGTAGCTTTATTCTTCGTAACTCCTTCTTTCTCGGCTTAACCGATCTTAATATAAGAGACATCGTTAGGTTCATCTCGATAACCAAGTAACACTAAGTACATAGAAAAGACTTAACAAACAAACTGGCGGGTATAAAATGCCATATTGTGAGATATTTTTTTTTCCAAACCGTTTAAGTTCTTCAAAATGAAGGACTTTAAAAAATATATGTAACTTGCAATTTTAATTTGAATACAACTATAAAACGTTTAATGAAAATAAATAATTTGCAGTATTGTTTTTACCATTGTAATTAATGTATACTTATCATACGAGTACAAATTAAATCATATAATTTAACACAGTTGACAAAGTCAAAAAGAAATAAATAAAAAAAGAAATAAATAAAATAAATATCAAAAGAAATAACCTATCTTGTATCATATATGGAGACAGTTTATTAACTCTTCACAAATACATATATTTCACTTATATATATTTACAAGCTGACCCGGCAAACGTTGTTTTGCCATATACATTATTTCTTGTGAATATTTTGGTAGTTAAATAAAAAAATACTTATTGTAAGAGTGTGAGGATGTGGTATAATGCATGGTGGAAGGGCATTTTTGCGAATGCCCGCCTGGCTAGCGACCACCCTCAAGTAGAAAATCTGTCGCCAAGCACCTAACGGTGTGTTCCGGCAGCTGTCCTTGAGAGCCAGTTATTCTTGGTTAAGCCTGTTAACACCTTCGACCACATCGTCACTTACCATCAGGTGAGATTGTGGTCAAAGGCTTACGTATCAGCAATATAAAAAAAAAAAAAGTATAAGAGTGAAAGCGGAATGGAGCGCTGTGAACGATGACGGCCTATAAAAATAACAAAACACTAAACATTCATTTTTTTAATTCACAGTTCTTTTATTATCTTTACCAATACATTTTAAACTACATCTTCCTACATCTAGTTTACATTATTGTTTGAGTAAGACAACTACTAAGACTAGTAAGACCTACGCTGTGTTAATTACGGGGTGAGAAGTGACACCGGTAGATGTCTAGCGGGAATCACTGTTCGAATAGTCACAGATCAATTATCGATTGCCGATTAAAAAACCAAATTTTTTTCCCTTCTACCACCAAGGTAGAAGGGTAAATATTTAGGAAAGTGTATACTTTTTATGCCAATCATAGATAGATAATAAAAATAAATGGCCGAAAAATAAAATTAAAATTTTGGGTATGTAAATAGTTAACGTCCCATTCTCAGACCTACTGTATATACACACAAAACTTCATAGGAATCGGTCTATCCGTTTCGGAGAAGTTTTGTTACAAACACTGTGATCCAAGAATTTTATATATTAGAAGATTTTATACTACGAATAGGTAGACCTTTCCGTGACTGCATTGTTTTTTTTTATACAGTATTGTCATGGGACCTATGCACGCTAAAACACTTAATTATTATTTACATAAGTTAGGGCTATTGGTTTAATTTATTACTATTAAATTACTCGTACGATTGACTACCCGAGACTTTTACGATGTCGTCAGTGCACCTAGTTAACATACAAGTAATTTAATACTTATTATTTTTCTTTGTTACAGGTAGTTCAACCAGCCAAATCCCAATTCAAATGTGCAAATGCAGAAATGTGACAATTAAATACTACCGAATATCGCCGAAAATGAAACGACGATCGCTTGCAGCAGTCCGCGAGGACCCAAAGAACATGTGCAACAGTGATTTCGCAATCTACGCGATGGTGACAACAACAGCTGTGCTTAGTTACGTGAATAGTTTGAATGGTGATTTTGTGCATGATGACATCCCGGCTGTTGTGACGAATGGTGACGTCACGGGGAGCAATTCATTGAAACAGCTGTTTCTGGATGACTTCTGGGGCACGCCGATGGGTGACGTAAACAGTCATAAGTCGTACCGGCCCTTGACAACGATTTCTTTTAGGTAAGTGAATGAGGATTTTTCAAAACTTTTTAAATATTATTGCCGAAATTTTTTGCCATATTATCTGTGTAACAACAGGAATTTGTCATTTTAGGAATTTGTAATTTTAAGAAATTGACGAGTATAGAATAGATAGTCTTTCTCGGTAATTGTCGTTTGCGGAAGTTAACGTTGTCACCCTGAGGGCAACATGTATTGCCAGGTATTGAATTGTGGAATACAACATAGTCCTCCTTGAGCATTACTCACGTCAGCGTCAGGATGATAGAGTTTTGAAAATCATACCAGTGGTACAAGCTTAAGAAGGATAGATTTAAAAAAAACACATAGACTTGTGAAAGTAGGTTTAATTACAAATTTGGAAAACAAACTTAAACCAATCTTCTACATATGTATTGTACTATGCGTGTATTTCACCTCATTAGACTGAATTGCAAAGAGAATTGTCAAAGCGAGTGTTTTCAGCTCTTTGAAACTATACCTACTATCTCTGATAGTTATTGACATACATATAATAACAGTTATGCCTAATTGTACAATATTTCTAAAATACTTAAACTTAATGGCAAGTAAAATATAATGTTAAATATTATTGTCATTAACCTTCAGAAGAGCGGTTTACATGTGAAAATTGAATATATGGTTTTTATTATCTAGAGCTAGACGCATAGACACATGGGCAGGGGGAACAAGTAGTTTAAGCAAACAAATATTAAATAAAAAAATGTCTCAAGGACCTTATAAATATGTTGCAAGTCTAACCATGTATGTCTTAGTGGATTATACTATAAAACAATCAGCAATGTATCTGCAAAAATGTCACTGCAAGCTCTAACCTGAATTTTGTTTTGATGCAATTGTTTAAACATCATCATCATAACTGAAGGCCCACCGTTGTACCATGTCTCCACGATAAGTGATTTGCCGTAAACTCCAAGCTTAGCAGGTGTCTTGAGAATCACAGTACAAGTTGTCAATTCTTCAGAAGGCGATGTTTCTAACCAACCGGCTACGAATAATAATGTAAAGAAGTATAACTCACACACAGGGACCGCTTCGATTTCGGACTCGTCGTCTCCAAAAGACTTAGAAATGATCGCATCTGATTGGTCGCGTCGAGGTCATGTTGTCACCGCTGTCATTCCAAGGCCAAACTGCATTTTCATACAGATAATTCTGAGACTGAACTGTTCCGAACTACTTTTTGATTTAATATATAGTTCATGTTGCATAAAACTATCCAGGGTAGTCAAGTATTGGTATACAAAATATTGTTATTTACTCGTTTATGAAAGCTATTCCCGAAATTTTTTTGGTAACTTCCTAACCCTAATGCTTAAATAGTAAGAAATTTTACCCTAGAAACTGGATTATAGTGCCCTAATTTAAGTTGGAGTTCTTACGTAAAGAATGGCTACCACTGTTTCCTGTTTTAACAATAATAATTTAAAAGGGATATGTAGGTACTTTGTATATTTTAATATACTTACTTTAATTAAAAATGTACAGTTTTCGTTCACATAAGAAACCTATAAACTCCTGATTGTTATGCAAACAAGAAGTCGTATTACGATTCAAAAGCGGTCATGAAGTTTTTCTCAGAATTAATGTCCATTTATACCTCACAAGTTTAATTTCCGTTTATTCAGAATCGTACAACTCAAACTGCTATTAAGCATTTAGTTTATATTGCTATATACGTATTTTTAATTCACTACACTCTACCCAATTATTTTCATTCTGTTAACTAATATTGATTTGATATAATTTTTTCACCCATCGGGTGCCGTGAAAGAATTTCAACCTTGGAGAATTCTACATATTTCTGAGTATCTTTACTGTCATCGCCGTTATCATCAGCTGGAACAGGTCTCAATGGCTGGCATGCACGTTAACTCGTTATTGAGTGCTGCTTGAGGACACTGGTCCGTTCGAAATATATGTGAAAAACTGTATGTTTCTTATCTCTTTTTGTGTAAATTTACCTTTAGACCATATACATAAATAGCGTTTAACTCTTTATAATTGTGTACCCTCCATGAGTACGTAAAAATGTTTCCTCCTTTGTAAACCATATACGAGTATAATTATGCTGAACACAGCCTCCCCTATTAAGGGGGTATTTGCCATAATCCCCACGCTTGGCAGGCGTCTTGGGGATCGCAATGTAAGTTCTTTAGAAGGCGCTGCTGCCCACCTTCCAGTTTTTTCCCCTCAGTCGCCTCTTACAACACCCACGGGATGATATGGGGAGGTGCAATTCTACACCGGCACCCAACGAGGTATATTCCAATAAAAAGTTAGAAAATGGTATGGACCCTGGTGTCTGGGGAAAGGTTATTGTTGTAAAGAAAAGCCTGAAAACGTTCAAAAAAAAGGTCTGATCCGACCCGAAGAATGAGGTTTATATATTTTCCAAAACGTATCAAAGCGCTTGGTTGATGCGACGTGTAATTAGAATCCTGGCATGTATTTGACTCAACTCTTCGTTTTCCAAGGAAACGATCGTATGGGTGGATTGTTGATGATAGTATATATAGTGCTGGTTCTATGGAATAATATCTAATTTCTAATCATAATGCATTAAGTAAGTTTTATCAGTAAAGAGCCTCAATCAGCTCGAGTATGCTAATCTCGGTAGTGGTTACATATTTGAGCCGTTTGGTGTAGAGACGTTGGGTTCGTGGTACCGTGAGCTTATAGTATTTTCCAACACTTATCATAGCGCTTGGTCAATGCGACGCGTGGAGTCGTGATCAAAATACTGGTAAAAAAACGTTAACCGGGAGCAGCGCTTCCTGAATTACTTACAACATCTACTGTGAACTCCAAGACGTCAGTCAAGCGTGGGGATTATGGCAAATAGCCAATGGAGAAGACCTCGTTCAATAGTGGACGTTATGGTTGATGAGATGATAATTACGTAGGTCCAAAGCTACAGGCTTTTTATAGTTTGGCCGGATGGATGGCTAAGACAGCGGAGGCCTTATTCTAGTACGAAATAACTTTGCCATTTACCAAGTGCTGACAAATTGTCAATAAATGACGTGAACTTTGTACCTATTGTTAAAAGTATAAACATTGTATATTCAGACTGAAGTGATTCCGATCAAAATAATATCCATCAAAATGTCTATACTTGCAAAAAAACCTCTTAAAACCTCCCACTCAAACCCTCTAAGCGTCGATGCTCGAAACCTCACACATTGTTCTCGTTTCCACTTTTGAAACATCAACACTCCATAATCGAGCATTCACATCGACCCTTTATTACCCTACCACCCCTATCTCGTCGAAACCCTTTGTCATTTGGCGCTTTCACACGCGAAAAATGGCCATAAATACACATTCTGTTAAAGTGCGAATTCGCACAGATAAGCGCAGTGTTCGGGGAACGCAAAACGTCACGTTATCTTATAATTTATTGGTGGTTGGGCAGGTGGGAGTTGGTGGGATGTTTTGGGGGTAGTAGCTTTATAGTGGTCAGACTTTATATTCACAGTTGAAAATGAAGCTGTGTTGCAAACCACATTATACTGGTATGCAGCCAAGTCATGATGCCATTCAAAATTATGAATTCGATGCACTGCAATTCAAAACTTTATTCTGAACTGCATTTCATACATGATCGCTATTTACAAGAAAAAAAAGGTTTAAAATTTAAACGAAAGTTATTTCGAGAGTTTTGTGTGATCTCCGTTTTCATACTAATTTTGTCACTAACAAAATGTCAAGTTGGCCCCCTTTTCAAACCCTGCAATATTAACAACTCCCGTACCAATTAGCTCATATACGAACTTGAAAATTCTATTTGTATAAGCTACTTTTCTTCAAAGATGACTGGTGTTGGAAAATTATTGGTGCACAAACAAACATACATACAAATGATCACGACCCCAATAGAGACCTAGTGTTGATCGATAAATAACCAGAGATCTTTGGTCAAAAATGATTTTACCAAAGACGAGTAGTTTGGCAATCTTTATTGGATTTTATTATGCGCAACGAGATGTACAAGGCACCCTCATAATAGTAAGCGTACGTCTGCCAATTACAGCCGCAGTTCCACCATTCTAAGTGACACTGCATTCCGCTCGTCTCTAAAGTTCTTACGTCGTGTTCACCCAGTGATTTTTATTAGTGCCCTACACGTCTCATCATAGCACTTTGCTTCATAGGATGAGGTAGATTATACACTTATCTAAACGCGGACTCAGGGTAAGAAGACCTACCGTTTAGAAAAACTTGGTTCTACCATCGTGCTGCATAGCTCAAGTCTTAGTCCGATCGATCGACAGTCAGACAGTCGAAGCTATAGAGTCTTTACAGACTTATAATTATTATCATTGTACAAGACCTGTTCACTCTCGTAAGCGCGCACCTCCATAGCAAATTATTGATGCTCATTTGCACAGGAGTCTCTTTTGTACACCAAGTCTTATCTGGGTGTAAATGCCAATGGTACATACAGCAAAACAATAAAATCTACAATATGATATCAATTTAATAGGCAGTAGTGGTTGAAACTATATTCTAATAAAATATGGAGGGGAGTGCCATTGTGAATGGAAAGGTCTGTTTTTATATATGAATACAAGATGAACAACCCTAACATTCGTCAGTTATTTGCCCCTTGCATTTATAGAGACCAATACCATAAACAAACAAGTAGCATCTAAGGTTTTGGCGATTAGCACACATAAGTTAATAATAACAAATATTTTTAAAATATTTTAAAAAACATCAAATTAATATTTTAATAAAACACTTAAAAAATACAAAAATATATCTAGTGACAATTCCGTCTAATTTTCCTGCTAAGCCAACGTGACGTACAAATGCCACGCGGCTAAACCGGAAGAATTTTTTGCGCTTCTACACGAAGCATCCTCAGGAGGTCTTGACTCTGCGAGCGCACGATTCTCGATTGTCACTAGATATATTTTTGTATTTTTTAAGTGGTTTATTAAAATATTAATTTGATGTTTTCTTAAAATATTTGTTATTATTAAATATGGATTTCCGCAACCGATAAATCTGTCGCCAAGCACCTTATGGTGTGTTCCGCCAGCAGTCCTAGAGAACCAATAATTCTAGGTTTAGCCTATTTACACCGTCGACCACATTATCACTTACCATAAGGTGAGATTGTGGTCAAATACCCATCAGCTCTAAAAATAAAAACTTATTCGGGTTTAGTTTACATTATTTTTATCAAGCACTGCACTGTCTAGGCGGTGCACTTAGACTTAGTCACGGGGACACTTAGTCATGCAAAGTGTTTGAAATGTCGGTTTATTGTTCCTACACATCAAATAAACGTGATTCTATTCCTCAAAGTTTTTCATATAGTGATTCTATTCTACAATGTTTTCTGAAAAATATTTATAATAATATATAACAGGTGTTACGGTAATGACTGCGAGCTTTTGTTGGCAACACATTGTGAGTGGAAAAAATATGTCAATATCATTGTTATCGTGTACCGAGCCGTAGGCACTTAACTACAATCAATATCCAAATGAATTATTATAATATTCACATTTCCGAAGTACATAGACGATACGCAGAGCATTGTCCGTGGAACAAAAGACAAATGATATTACCGATTCAGCGATAGAATTGAATACGTCAGTACCCATGTTGACGGCCATATTGACCTGGTGATTAAATAATTCAAGGGAGTATTGGAAATTGGATAGATTGGTGCTGATATGTTACACTGATTGGGCCTGTCAGTTGTTAATTTTAGTTTAGGATGGTCTTGACTACGTTTGTTTGGCTCAGTAGTGAGAATGGACCGAAATCAGTTTAACAAAGATATTTATTTTCGATACAGAAGCCTTACTTCAGCCACCACGTGAGTTTGACTCGCACTAGGCTGGTTTTATTTCAAACTCTTAATTTTCTTAGGTTCAGGTATAAAAACATAATCAGTGATAAAAATCTTAATAGAAATTCATTCATATTACGAGTATTTTACTAGCTTTCCGGGTGCGGCTCCGCCCGCGCGTATGTCGGTTATCACGCAAAAACATTAACCTCTTTTTGTGCATTTGGATAAAAACTATCCTATGTTGATTCCTGGGTCTCAAACTATTTCCATACCAAATTTCATTCAAATCGGTCCAGTAGTTTTGGCGTGAAAGCGTAACAGACAGACAGAGTTACTTTCGTATTTATAATATTACTAGCTTTCCGGGCGCGGCTCCGCCCGCGCGTATGTCGGTTATCGCGCGAAAACATGAACCTTCTTTTTACGCAGTCGGATAAAAACTATCCTATGTTTTTTCCCGGGTCTCAAACTATCTCCATACCAAATTTCATTCAAATCGGTCCAGTAGTTTTGGCGTGAAAGCGTAACAGACAGACAGACAGACAGACAGAGTTACTTTCGCATTTATAATATTAGTACTGATTAAGTACTTACTGATAACGCAATCGGGTAACTTGTGACTTGGTAAGGATCTTGTTTCAATCTCACATTATCATGGTCTGACTTCCAAAAGTTATTTCACACTTTCAGTGTCGGAAGTTGGTTCCAAATTTTAATAAATATATTTTTCACTGTTTTATTGACGCTGCTTACGAGATCAATTACTCGCCTAAAACCTTGTTTCACCATCGCTATGAGTTGAAATTTTCCATAATGATCTCATAGTTTTTCAATTATTTGACTATAGCTTAAAAACTACAAAACCGATTTTGATGATATTTAATTGGATTAACTTAGAAGTACACTGTATAAAAAAAGAAAATCAAAATCTATTCATAAATAGTGAAGTTATCGCGTAACCAACATGCAAAAAAAAGAAACATACAGTAGAATTGAAACCATTTTCCTTTTTTGAAAGTCAATAAAAATCACTATTATTTTCTTAAAATGACGACGGTATAATATATTGTCAGTTTCTCTTAATTCATATTATAATTTAGGAAGTCTGTTCCGTTTCATATAAAAATATTTTCTTTATATACGAAGTGATTATTCTCCATTAAAAGAATGAAAACACAAGCAGGCATAATAATGCCTGCTTGGGTTTTCCCGCTGAAAAAGTTTGAATGAAAATGCTAAATATGTAAACTTTGCAATAATTAATACGAATTAGGGTTATTTCTTCGCTCATAATAAGAACCAATCATTTTTTTTTGTGTATTGCCTGACTTGCCTAGTATAGTTGCTTATGTTATTAAGTTGTTATTAAGGCTAATAAACGATTGTATTCTATTCCATTCTATTCTATTGCAAGGAAAACTAAACTTATTACGCTCGATGTTTATATTGTTATTTGTTGTAATTTTGCAATATAGTTGCCGGCGTACGAGCCTAACATCACTGAAAATGTGCAAATTAATATACAGGATAGCCGCTTGGCACACGTCACACGTCTACTAGAAGTCAAAGTAATCATTTTGAGCCGCACTTCTTTAAAATATTTCTGTTGAGAAAGGAGTTATGACATCATCTATATAATATTTTGAATATAAAAAAGTATTATTACCTAAAACTTTTCGAGTCAGGTATTCTGACTCTTAAGTTCTTAAGTCTGAAGCCATCGTAGCAAATTTTGCTTAGCCATTCTTAACCAATCTGCTAAAATAAGCAACGTCCACCGCGGTCATGACTTGGATCTATGACCGCTAATGACATTACTGTGCGTTTCCGTGCTTCGAAGGGCAAACATAAATTAAATGAAACGCATTTCCAGTATTATATGTATGTTCTAAAAATTTAACCACATAATCACATTGTTTTAAATAAACGAAAATAAAGAATCGAAACATTCCAAGTTCGGGCTCACTCAAATACGATACGGCTCAAAATACTTAAATAATTGATATCAATGTATAGCTATTGAACCCTTTCGCTTACACTGTAGATATTCGCAAACTAATTGGATGACCCTTGCTGCGATTTCTTTCGCGCGAATTAAATTTGACGCAAATGTTTGTCATTCGGTGCGAAAACCCTCTCGATAATCCCTCCTAATTTGGTGCCCTCCTGGAGCATATAAAAAGGGCTAAATAATCGCCTGCAGATAATTGGTGCCATGTTTCAGAACGTGACTTGGCATACCGACTATCTCCGAAGCAGTGGGCATAAAAGAAGAAAATACCTAACAATTCCTTAGAGCCTAATTCGACTTAACACAGTCAAGAAGTTGCATAGCTATGGATATCGGTTTAGATGCGAATGCAACTGATGATCATGCAGAAAAAAAAAACCCGGGGTTCCAAGGTCATGGTGCCGGCCTAGAAATGCTGCAGTGATTGCTATATAACAAAATTTGCTCTTTTTGGGTGATTTCATTTATGCATACATGTTATTTGCAGCAAAAAATATACAGAAGGCGGAGCGTAAAATGTATAAATGATGCCGTAGGAAAATCAATAATAATAATTGAATTTAACAAGTGCGAACGACGCATTTATTACATTTTTGGGCAAATTTGTTAGTATGTAAACTATCAACAAAAACTATACAAACCGTTTAAAAAAGCATTACAATGGTTAAAAGTATCGCCTTAAATCCTTTTTTCTCCCTTACATGTTCCAGTGCAAGGTGTTAGCTCTTAGCAATTATTCTATACATATGTTTAAAAAAATACTTAAGTTTATAGAACAGCCACACATTGTTCAAAGAAAATTACAAAAAATATTACTAGTAAATTCCTTCAATTCAAAATCCCTATGGTTAAATGTGAGGATCATTATCATTTAAGGTATATTTAATAAAAATTGCTTCAGTCTTATCGTATCTGGAGGAGCCCTAACTCGTACGTTTTGAAAATTATATTTGTTTTTATTCAAAACAAGTTAAATATTATGATATTGTAAATTTTGAGAATCGGCTCAGAAAGTCATTTTATATGACAAACTACACGATAAATTTCCGTTTTTTTTTCTATTCCAAAAAGATAATTTTCTTCCTATAGGAAATAATTTTAATACCCGCGGGTTAAAATAATAATTTTGACCTCAAGTAGGAAAGTAGTACCAAATAACTATCCTGTACATCGTTTAACGGTTTTTATTACTACACCTATAGTGTAATTGACATCTTGTATATTTAACAATCTAAAATAATCTCAAGTTTTTTGCTGATAGGATAACCTTTGTCTACAATCTCACCTGATGGTAAGTGATGGCGTTGTTGGAGGTGTTAACAGGCCTATCCTAAAATTACTAGGTCACAAGGGTAACTGCCAAAGCAGTTAGGTGCTTGCAGGCTTATTTTTAACTAGAGGGGGGTAGCTCACCAGTTGGGTTTTTGCAAAATACCGTAACTTCATGCAATAAAGCTCAAGCTTGAGGCAAGATTCGAATCATAGTTCTTCTGATGCAGGGCAATTCATAGTCATTACCACTGGGCAAAATATTATTCAAATAACATTTTTCAATACTTATAGTGATTGTTGAATGCAAGTACTTGAACTGCGATATAGAGTCGGATTGAAAGGAACAACTGAACAATGATCGATGTGCGATGGTTCGAGTATGGGCTGCTACTAATGGCAACCCGACTAACACGGATAGTTACAAATTACATCAAAATTTCTCGTCAAAAATGTTTGAAACTATTTAAATTGTTTGGTGACTCAATAATTGGCAGCGTTCTTGTTTATCAGCAATCTATCGGAAATAAAAATCAGTTTCGCATTAAATAAATTGCAATTTATTATTACTCGTATATTCCATTATTTCTTGATAGCTAATGGTTTGTAATAATGACACAAAATAATTTAACTATTTCGTCGCGTAATTGAGGTCCTGATCAATAGCTTACCTAGGTTTAACTGTAAAAACAAACCTTTTTAAATTACAAAATATATTATTAAATCTGAAATTAGACTTTCATTTTACATACATGTACATTCAAAGCCCCGTTCATTTGATACTGTTTGGCCATCATCTTTAAATATCAACCTTATTTACTGTTCAGTTTTTTTTTACATGGGGGTTTTTGACTATTTTGCCAATAGTTGCCTTGCTAAACCTACCCGCCTCAATTAAAAAATATGTCTTACGGTATATTGCAATACAGCTGTCCTTGAGAGCCAGTAATTCTAGATTAGTCTGAACATTATCTTCGACTTGTCATAACTTACCGTCAGGTGAAATAGTGATTAGAGGCTAGCTTATCAGAATTAAACAAAACTTAGCACATTAACCAATTAAAAAATCAACTTTTATTAACATTCCCTTATGGGATTTATAACCATGGCAATACTGGTGATGAGTTATTTATTTTTGTACCACCATAAAAATAAAATATCAAACGATTGTATGAATACCAATACGTCCAATTATACCAGGAGCACATAACCATTGAGAGGTCCCTTGCAATACACCGAAGAAATCTTACTCCAATGGTAATCCCTAAACGAAATCAAACCATCGTCCGCTCATTCAACTCGTATGATCGGTCTCGGAAACTCGAAACCGAATTAATCGGACAAATCGGACAATCAAATCGAATCGAACGGAATTGAACGTAGCGGGGTAGAATGTTCGCTAGCAATTCGATTGGTACAAATCGACAAAATGTTCGCAAGTGTAATTTGAAGAGGGAGCTTGTCGATTTCTGAAGGATCGGAATACCCAGGAGTACCCTATGTGTTTTGTGGCAGCCTCACTTTCAAATTTTCTCAGATCATCTTAATTATTACACGTTGTCAACTTCAGGCAATATAGAAAAAAGGTAAATCATTGCCAAGAAGTTCATCAAATTGTACGTAAATGCCATGTTTGCTTATAGTGGGGCATTTTTTATGCCTGATTGATTAGCCTTTGACCACTATGACACCTGATGGTAAGTGATGATGTGGTCGAAGATTTTGTTTAGTACCTAGAATTACTGGCTCTCAAGGACAGCTGCCGAAACACACCGTCAGGTGCTTGGCGACATATTTTCTACTTGAGGGTGGTAGATAGCCAGGCGGGCATTCGAAAAATGCCCAATCACCATGCTATAACGACTGCCATTCTAAGACAACAACCGGGAACGACGGCTTAACGTGCCCACCGAAACACGGAAGCGCTCAGTAGTGACGTCACTAGCGATCACCCATTCTAGTAATGACCGTGGCGGTCGTTGCTTAACTTTGCTAATCGGTTTAGAACAGCGAAGCCAACTTCGCTACGAGTGCTTCAAAATTTTGCGAAGCCCACGTACTTTGCTTATTCGTTGTTAACCAAACACCTAAGTTTAGCATCGTCTACGCGTCTGCTACGGTCATCACTTGGATGGGTGGTCGTTATAAATACTGTCATAGTTAAAGCAAAATTTTACTGTGTTACTAAGCTCTATCAGGATTTAGAGGGCATATCAAGCCATCGGTACCGGTTATTGTCTTACTGTTTTAATTACTTAGACCCACTCACGCATTTAGACGCTCGAATGGACGGGTTAAATAAATAAATATGGAGATAGTAAACAAGGGGTAAGTTAATGAAAATTTTATATTAAGAAAGAGGCCGTTATGGTAGTATCTACACAGTGTCATGTTATATTCTGCCTGGCAGCAGTTGCATGCAAACGCTGCTGTGTGTAGGCGAGAAGGGCACTGTAGCGAGTGGTATTACTGAGCGAGCGAGAAATAGAACTAATTTTTTGGAGTGACGATGGCATTGCAGTGTCAAGTAGAACGAGGGTGATGACACTACATCTGTAATAGACAGACGAGACATTTACTATCAGTACGTAGTATTACTATATGTACTATGCGATCAGTCATGTGAATTATGCGTTGAACTACTAACATATAAATAAAACATAGTTAAAGTATTTGACGAGCAGTGTAGGGGAAATCTATTTACTCGACATTTCGCTCAAGTTGTATCGATCGCGATAAATGTACATTTTAGCTGACAGGCTGGCCCTGACCACTATTCCACTGATGGTAAGAGACGATGCGGCCGCAGATGTTGTTCAGGCATACCTAGAGTTATGCTGGCTTTGAAGATTTGCCGGAACATACTATTAGTTTGTGACTTTCTACTTGCTAGTTAGGCCATTAGCGAAATATCCTGCCATATTATAGCGTCTGGCATCCTAAGACAACAACCGGGACCGTCGGCTTAACGTGCCCTGCAAAACACGTGGTGCTCAGAAATTTATTTCAATGCATCTAGCAGTTACTAATTCAAGACCAGTTGACATTGCTTATGCTAGGTTGATCAGCCAAAACGTCTAGACAAGCTTTGCTATGAGCAAAATGCATGTTTCGTCGCGAATTAGTCACAAAAATACTAATATTTTTTTCTGTTCAAAAGAAAAAGTGTATATAAAACATACATAGTAAATTAAATACATACATAAAAATTATACCCTTTTCCCGTTGGCGTAGGCAGAGACCACAGATTTCCACTTACTACGATATGTAAATATGTCTTTCGCTTCATCTACACTCACCAATCCTTTCGTATGAAAGTTTGAAAAGTACTCTAATCCGACGCTCATATACATGACCTGATGGCCTCCTGACCTGGCCTTTTTCAGAACATCTTCAATCTGATCTCGGAAAGTTCGTCTAGGTCTTCCCTTCCAACACTTCCGTTCACTTGTCCCATGTATACCTGTTTAGTCATTCTCATTTCATTCATTCTCTACACATGTCCAAACCATCTTAACATCTGTTATATACATACATTATATACCTCTTTTCCGTAGGGGTAGTCAGAGACCATAGATTTCCACTTGCTGCGAGCCTTACGTATCTCTTTCGCTTCATTAATTCTTTATTTAAGTTAGGTAGGTTGTTTACTCGTCAACTGTTCTGTCACTGGCGCTACTTTTAATCTTCCTCTTGTATTAGGTACATTTTCCATTCTTATTACACTACACCTGTCTTTGAAAAATGTCAGATAGAGGGCGTAGGACCAAGAGAGAAAAATAACTATGCAATATTATAAGTATCAATATGAAAACATTGCGTATATTGATATACACAGAATAGAATATTGTTATATACTTACTAGGTAAATTTTTTTGAATGCTGATTACTTAAATCTTTTAATGTATTGTTTAAATAGTAATAAATTTAAAAAAATACCTATTATTAATTACTACGTACTTTAACCTGCTATAAACTTATAACATCAAATGAAAACTCTAATTAAGGGTGCCTTTCTACCAAAGCTGATACTTTATCAAAGCGTGCGTCAACTCTTCCCTTTTCTACATAAATTAGCGCTAATCATCTTTGTCAGTTGACACCGTGGAGTCCGGAAAGTTCAAGTGATGAATTAATAGGTACAGTCGTGAACACCGTTAATTTATAGACTGTTAAATATATAAACTCAAATTGGAGGGAACCATATAATATAATGAATATAACTTTGTAAGGATTACGCCCACGGCTATATTAAATGGCCTAAACATTGGGGTCCAAATAAAATTGCTCATTGGGACTTATTTGTATTGAGGAAGATTTTAAGACTAAATTCTTGTATACTCTCTGATAATCTATTAGTTCAGTTATGGTGATTGGAGATAGCTATAATTCTTTATAGCTTATATAATATAGATTGATTAAACGTCACATTGTTACCATGTTTTATTTAATTTTCAAAGACCTACGTTCTAATTTCATCATGATCTAAGAATATTTCAGAGCCTGATTATATAGTACTAAGAATTAAACTTGAAAATGTAAGAAACTTAAGGTCCGCTCCGGCTTCGCACGCGTATTTAAAAAAAAGAATAAAAAAATATAAAATTATCATATAATAAAACAGATATTGTGGCATTGCTGTAATAGTTAGAATTATAGTATTGCGCACTTTTTTATATATATTGATGTCTACTATAAAATTGTAATACATCACTTTGCTTAGTTTCAGAGCCTATTGAATGCAAACAAACAAATAATCAAATCCTTCCTCTTTATATATTAGTTTAGATAGTCAGAGTGGCTTAAATTACAAGGAGAAAGTAAGAATGTTTCTGAGCCCGTATCCATGTAATCCATATCACGGGAAGCAACCCTTTTAAAGGCAATTTAATGAGGTGAGTGAAGGTAATGAGTGGTGGAGTCGGTTGACGGAAGTTGTAACGATTTGTCAAGGAAGAAAATAACAAGATTATAAATGGAAACCTATAAAAAAAAAGATTATAACTTATTATTATTATTAATGTGAGAATGTAAGTAGAAACTACTATTACTTGCAGATTTAAAGAAGCAACTAATTAATCATTATGTTCTCGATATTTCTGCTTCGTTGCAGATGCCATGGTCAATATCTCTTGCACTGGCTTACTGAAGCTCTTGTGGGTATGCTATGGGCAAATATAACTATCTACGATCTTTATTATACGTTTTATTCGATATAGATTCTATTTAGTACTACTGTATACATCATGTTTGTTGAAATATTATACAAAACTTGATATTCATTTTATATATCTATTTGAGTACTACAAAATAATACTTTCCTTGTCGCACATAAAGGCTCTAGTGGATTGCAGACCGTTATAATTCATGTGTTATTTCACTCTCTCAGCTACGAATTGGTACAATGTCGTTCTGTTGACATAATCTGAGGGTTATGTAACTCAATCCTGTGATTTCTTTTACCACGTTTCAAAAACATATCTGTATAGTTTGAGTGACCCTTACTATAAGTAAAAGTTTTGAATTATATCTTCACTGAAATACAGTGCTTAAAAATATATTATTTTGATGATATATTAACCATATAGGTAAGAAATTGTCAAAAAAATGTTGAGACACTCTCTGAGTACCACCAAAAATATCAAAATTAAAAGTCATTTAAGAATGGAAAAACTAGAATTAGCAATGCACGTTTGTCAATAAAATTAAAATATTTTACTACTCCATGAGATTTTGTTTTGGATGCTAAAATACTTATTTTATCTTTTCTTTGACTGAACTAAACAATAGAAATGACGTCATCCGTATGGAGATTGAAGCACTATTGATATTATTTTAACCCAACCAAGTCAAATCCTCACTACAATTGTACGAACAGAAACAAAAAACATCCTGCGGAACCTTGTAATCAATACATACTCGTAGAACCGCATAAAGGCTCGTGCCAACGTGATGCCGCACGAATCCTCCACGTAATACGCCTGTGGGTAAAACGTTTGTTATACCTACAGGTTGGAAAAAAATACCAGTTTTTCAGGGAAGGTGAAAAGATAGTATTTTATATATTGATCACATTAATATAACCTACGGAAAAGGAACATAGTAAGAGACCTTAAATTGAAGGGTCATAAAGTTTCATTAAATTTTATGCTTCTATCGGAGCTAAAATCAACATATCTAAGTACTAATCAAAACATTATTTTAGTTTATTAGCGTGGAGTGTCGGGATAAATTGCAAATAGAGGAAGCAGCGCCTTTTGAAGAACTCTGAATCTTACATTGAAAAGGCACTTTTTCAAGGGTGTTCCATGCGATGTGTTTTGTTTAGCGCGTAAATGAGCATTTTTTTTGCTCTCTTTGCATTGTTGTCCGCCCGATACTTAAAACCAAAGGATGAGGTGTCGACTTCTACTCAGCTCGAAAACGTTGTAAACAAATTTAATTCACTTAGCTTGAAATGTTCATATTTCAAGAACTTTTTTTTTTTTTATGCCTAATAGTTTAGTTTCTGACCACCATCTCACCCGATGGCAAGTGATGATGTGGTCGAAGATGTTGTACAGGCTAACCTAGAAATATTGGCTCTCAAGGACAGCTGCCGGAACACATCGTTAGGTGCTTGGCGACAGATTTACAACTTGAGGTTGGTAGCTAGCCAGGCGAGCATTCGCAAAGTGCCCTACCACCATGCGAACATGTTAATCAAATATTGTTTTATATAAAATTATACAACGAAGATATGTAAGTAATTTATTTAACCTATATAATAATCCAAACGTGAAGTAAAAATATTCCATTTCTATTACCGTAAAGAAAAATAAAATGATTCTACATTTTTGATCTTCTATTCTAGCCCATCCGACTACAGAGCACTTAAGTGCATAATATTTTATTGGAATCTCGACTTCGCTTCGATAGCAAAGGAAATGCCTTAAATAAAATATTGTTCCCAACTTCAACAAAGTTCCGAGGGCTAGGTTTACATAATACAAATCACGTTCAAGTTTCTCCCAAAATTAAGATGAATGTGGTCATATTATAATAAAAATATTTTATGAGACGACACGCGTGTTTGAGCGTGAACTTACTATGAGTCGATATCCCTATCGACAATGTTTTGGCTTCTACCGGAAGCCTTCCTCAGGATTTTGAGTGTGGTACGTCCGCCGCGGTCGCGTCACGCTTCACACTGCGGGCGGCAGCTCGCTGTGTGCAACGACGGCTAGTTACGTAGGTTACGTAACTTTTTCTATTTTTGCCATTCAGATTGTGTGATCGGTGCGCATTTCACCACTTTACTACCCGACACAACATAGTAACAGTCGCGTAACAACACACTTTGTGCTGTTAAGCGACGTCGTTCAGGCGTGGGGTAGCGTCAGCCAAACCCGTCTGAACGATCAAATCCGCCATTTGCTGCGGTCGCAGTGTGACACCCTACGGTGACAACGGCCACTGTTGTTGTTTTGGTTTAACCTTGCACCGTGGCCTTTCCCGCTTCACGGGTCAGCCGAAGCAAGCTGGGCTCCGGGATTACTGGCCTTGGGGTCGCCCCTAGTCAACCCCGGAGTAGCGCTTAGGAGCACCCCTCTCCGCCGAGAAAAAAGCTCGGAGAGGGTACACAACTAGGGCACACCCTAGGTACACACTCCCTCTCACACAGTGAGCTCACAAGGTGTGTGAGGGAATTCAAACCCTTGATAGGGCGTCCTGAGTATTCCCCTCAGGATGCAGTCCCGTCCCTCTAACGGTGAGGTGCAGGTCCTTCAGACCTTCGCCCTCCGCCACCCCGATCTATACGTTGCACATATGCAACTCCTTGAAGAAGAAGAGAATGCCCGCCTCACGGACACTCTCATCGCTCCCTCCGGGACTTCAAACCCGGAGGCCAGCGTTCCTCCCTTGACCCGATCCTATTCAGAGGATAGTCCTACTTCGCCCGCTCCCGGGCCCGACAATAGACGCACGGTGGCAGCCCCTCCCCGTGAACGGTCTCGCTCTCGCTCACCGATCGGGAGGTCAGCGAGTACCCGTCCCTCCTTCGCCATTGTCGAGACCGTTTCGGAATCCGAAACGGACATGGAGGTAGATCAGGCCGGCGCCTCACGCACGGACTCTGATTCCGATAACGACGGTTACACCGTCGTAGATCGCAAACGCAAGCGCGCGCCCAAAGCCGCTAGTTGCGCCACTTCCGCCCCTCCCGCCAAGGCACCCGCAAAGGCCCCCGCCTCCGGCAAAAAACCGACCCCCGCCCCGCGCCCCGCGTCTCCTCCCTCCGCTCCGGTTTCAACCGCCGCGTCCCCTCAGGACGCGAGCGCACGTCGCGAAAAACCGCCTCCGCCTTTGTTCATTCAGGACAAAAGCAAATGGGACATGCTGTCCCGCTTAGTTTCGGATCGTGGGATCCATTATACTAATGCCCGCTCCACGCAGCAGGGCATTAAAGTCCAAGTGCCCACTAGTAGCGACCACAGAGCGCTAACAAAGCTCCTCCGTAAAGAGAGCATAAGTTTTCACACTTATGCGCTCGAAGAGGAGAAAGTCCTTCGCGTTGTGATTCGCGGTGTGCCTAAGGAGATACATACCGATGCGGTATGTGATGACCTTAAAGCACAAGACTTCCCAGTGCATGCGGTTCACCGCATGTACAGCGGGAAGGACCGCAGTCCATATGACCTAGTACTCGTAGTACTAGACCGTACACCAGAGGGCAAGGCCATTTTTAATTTAAAAAAGGTCTGCGGCCTCTCTGGGTTAGACGTACAAGCCCCATTTAAAAATGGAAGTCCCTCGCAGTGTCACAACTGCCAATTATACGGTCACGCCTCCCGCTTCTGTTTCGCTCGCGCTAGGTGCGTCAAGTGCCTAGGCGATCACGCGACAGCGGCGTGCACTCGCACTCGGGACTCGCCGGACCCACCCAGCTGCGTTCTATGCGGTGCTCAAGGACATACCGCGAATTACCGCGGCTGCCCAAAAGCACCACGCATAAACCACAGGGTGGCAAGGCATAGGCCGACCCGTCCCTCACATGACCGTTACCAACGGGTCAGCCCTAAGCTGTCGGTAATACCTGCTTCACAGGTAATACCCGCGCCGCTCCCCGCCCGTAACGCATGGTCTAAACCACCCAGTATGGTAAAGACCATCACTCCCGCCCGCGCCCCGGCCCGCGCGCCCGCACCCGCTCCCGCCCGCGCCCCGGCCCCTGCCCGCGCACCGGCCCCGGCTCGCCCCGCGCTCCCGGCACCCGTTGCCAACTCCGTTCGCGCCCCTCCTCCCCGCGCCATTCCTCGGCCACAAGCCCCACCCATGCCGCTGATGGATGCCTCTCTTCAAGAGGACATCAAACTAGTCAGCGACCTGGCGATGTCTATTGACATCAACGAAGTCCGCGAGCTAGCGCACAAGATGCACTTCGCTCAATCCCCAGCGGACGTGATCCAATATACATTGGAACACGCGAATTTACTTAGCGCCCTTAAGCGCTTCGTTCCCCAGGCCCCTCCCCAGTACAACCACTATGGGTAGTACAACCGAACGCACGAAACCGTACTCAGTTTCGTTAGCGTCATTTAACGCTGACGGCCTCTTCAGACAACGTGACCTCGTCCACGACTTTTGTTGTACCCACCTTATCGATATCATATGCGTGCAGGAAACCTTTCTAAAACCGGGGAAGGCGAACCCTAGGTTTGCCAATTACAGAACGGTACGTGATGATAGAGTGAACTCCCGTGGGGGAGGCACTCTTATCTATTACAAAAGGTCCCTGCACTGCATTCCCCTACCTACCCCGACTCTTGTTAATATGGAAGCATCTTGTTGCCTCCTAGCTATGACTGGTCATCAACCTATAGTCATAGCATCCTGTTACCAAGCTTGCAAAAAGCCGATCGTCCGAGCTGACTTAGAAGCCCTATTCTCATTAGGAAGCGCCGTCATTCTGATTGGCGACTTCAACAGTAAGCACATCCTATGGAATTGTAACGTCAACAATCCCAGAGGTATTGCACTTGAAAACCTAATCGCAGAACTTAACTTTGACATAATTGCGCCCACTGAGCCCACTCACTACCCTTATATGGAAGACCACCGATCTGACTTGCTTGACATGGCACTACTCAGAGGCGTAACACTCCGGTTACGCTCCATAGAAGTGGTTCACGAGCTTCACTCTGACCACCGACCCATTATACTGCGACTAGGTCCCGACCCAACGACTGACCTCCCCCGCCCCACTAAGACGATAGTGAACTGGAAGCAAGTAGGCGATGCCCTAAAGGCTATCAGTTCACCGGACCTAGACAAGATCCATGACGACATCCTGACAAAAGATGACGTAACCCTTGCGATCGATTCGTTCACCAATCACCTCTCCACCGTAGTAGGTGCATCCGCAAAGGAGGTCATAGTGCCGGACGACCGGCGCCTTGTCATTCCAGCGGATGTGAGACGATTGGTGACGGAGAGTAAAGCAGTGACCCGACATTACGACTCTTACCCCAGTAAAGAGAACAAAACTAAGAAACGCCACTTTGAACGCATGGTTCAAAGTCGCATGTCTGAGTTGCGTGATCAACAATGGGGCGATAAACTTTCAAACCTCGTGCCAAGCCACCATGCTTACTGGGACTTGGCGCGAGGTTTGAAAGGAAGTAACCACAACGACATGCCTCCCTTATACAGACCAGTCCCACTAGTCCCAGCGTTCTTTGACGAAGACAAAGCTGAGTGCCTAGCTGATAGCCTAGAGGCTCAGTGTTCCCCTAACGTAGATCACGTTGACCAAGCTCACCTCGATTCGGTGGATGCGGAAGTCGAACGTAAAAGCTCTGTGGTCACCTCTGAACTCCCACCAATCACCTTAGCGACTTACGCTGAGGTGGAGAGACTGATCAAGGCCCTCCGACCGCGCAAGTCCCCCGGTGCCGATGGCATCTCCAACAGGGTTCTTAAAACCCTCTCTCCTCCTCTCATCCATCTCTTAGTCAGCATCTTCAATGCTGCTATGAGCCACTGCTTATTCCCAGGTACTGGAAATGTGCAAATGTCATTGGCATTCACAAACCAGGCAAAAGCTCATCTGACCCCACCAGCTACCGCCCCATCAGCCTCCTCAGTGCCTTAGGCAAACTTTACGAGCGGTTACTTGCAAACCGTCTCCAGTCCCATGCTAAGGAACACCACCTTATCCCAGATGAGCAGTTTGGCTTCAGACCCGGACACTCATGCGTCCAACAGGTGCACCGCCTCACGGAGCACATCATTGAGGGCTTCAATAAGTACCCCAAACCCCAGACTACGCTAGCAGTCTTCCTCGACGTAGCGAAAGCTTTTGACAAAGTCTGGCACAATGGCTTGATCTACAAGCTATACCAATTTGGCGTGCCAGAACGGCTTGTGCTCATCCTACAAGACTTCCTTAAAGCCAGAAGCTTTCGCTATCGCGTGGAAGGCACCCTCTCCTCCCCCCACCCAGTCAGAGCCGGAGTCCCTCAGGGCTCCGTGCTATCACCTATTCTCTTTGCACTGTATACCAGTGACATCCCACGCTCTCAGCCCAAAGTATTCCTAGCCCAATATGCGGACGATACCGCCATTTACACCACTGGGTGGCATATCAACAGACAGTCCTATTTCGTCATTAAACGGGCCGTCACCGAGATCAGTGACTGGTTCCGAAAATGGCGCATCGCGGTCAACCCAGCCAAAAGCACAGCTATGTGCTTTACTGAGAAGACACGCTCCCCTTACCCGAAACCGCTTATTTTATTCGACGAACCCATTCCCTGGGTTCCTAGAACAAAATACCTCGGAATCACCCTTGATCGTCATCTCACCTTTAACGATCACATAACAACCGTCCGTAACAGAGCGGCCTTCGTAATGGGTCGCCTTGGTCCCCTAATTCGCAAAGAGAGTAAAATGTCTCTTAGTAATAAGAAGACACTTTACACTGCCTGCATCCGCCCCATCATGACTTACGCATCAGTAGTGTTTAGTCATGCTAGTGAGGCCCACCTTCATAAACTTCAAGTCATCCAAAACCGTTTTCTTCGTAATGCAACCGGCGCCCCGTGGTATATCCGGAACACCGAGTTGCATTGCGACTTAAACCTTCCCTCTTTAGCGCAGTTCAATAAGGACTGCGCCCGCCGATACTTTGATCGAGCGCCCCACCACCCGAACCCATTGGTTGTCCAGGCATCGAACTACTCGACTGCCTCTTCTATCCCATTCTTCAAACCCCCCCGTCGCCGACCACGGCAGGTATTAGACGACCCGGATGACCCCATCGCAGCCATTACATTGGCAGCTTTAGCGTTATCCGCAAGTCGTCGAGGTAAAATCCCCAGGTGTGAGGTAATTAGAGGTCACACAATCAAACACCGAGCCCGCCGGCGAGCTCGAGGCAAAAACAAGGTCACGATAAATTGCTCTCCAAATAGTCAAAGAGTATTATTCAGTAGGGCCCAATTGTGCAACACTGCAGTTGCACAGAGGCATTTTGCTCCGATCCCCCCCATGTCTCTCGACAGCGAGACAAGCCGAGGTCCGAACCACAGTGGTGCCCTTGAGCTCGCTGTCAACCCCTCCTATAGTAGCGGCACGTTTTCGGCGTCCGCAGGAGACGGAGGTAGAAAGCGCTTTTCGCCTTCTACGCCCGTCTCGGGAGAAGTGCCTTCGGCACTTCTCCCTCCCGGGCTATTGTAGGGCCAGGCCCTCGCCCAAAACCCGGTGGAGCTGGACGACCGCACAGGCGGTAGCCAGCATCTATGTCCTCCCTAAACAAACGATTGTGTGACTACAAGTATGAGACGCGGCCGACGTACCATACTCATAATCCTTATGAAGGCTTTTGATAGAAACCGAAACATTGTCAATCATGATATCGAATGGTACCATAGTTGTTTAAGTTTTTATTTTTTTTATTGCTGATAGGTAAGCCTTTGATCACAATCTGACCTGATGCTAAGGATGATGTGGTAGAAAGTGTTATCAGGCTTAAATCTAGATTAACTGGCTCTCAATGACAGCTGCCAGAATACACCGTTAGGTGCTTGACGACATATTTTCTACTTAAGGGTGGTCGCTAGCCAGGCGGGGATTCGCAAAATGCCCTACCACCATGCTGTAACAACTGCCATCCTAAGACAAAAACTGTGACCGACGGCTTAACGTGCCCTCCGAAGCACGAAAGCGCTCAGTAGTAACATCACTAGCGGTCACCCATCCAAGTAATGACCGCGGCGGAAACTTGAGCCCGCGGCTGGATTCAAACCATGAACCTGCTTCGTGGCAGTCCATTTCCAAAGCAACTGAGCCAACATTGCTCCACCGTCAACTGTTAATATGATTCATAAACGCGTGTTTCTCATTTTTAAAATATAAATATGAGAGTTAGATTTTCTAGTATAACACGTTGTAGCTTGCCATCAGGCGCGATATGTTTAAAAGATTTTCACGGTAACTACCCCTTTTAAAAATATTCTAAGCAATATTCGATGAATTCAAGAGTAATGTTCGTGTTAAAATAGCATTTTTCATGCACGTTTGTTTTACTAGCTTGCTGAAGGTGATTTATAAGTTATACCTACTTTACAGCTCCTCGGTGCAAGATAATCTCAAACTGGTGCTAAATTATGCACATCTCATAACATTGAAGTATAGCTGGCTGTTCGTGCAATCGGCAACAAAAATAGTTGAGCTTAATTACGAAAATTTTTGTACTATTATATTTTTAAATCTTGTTTCAATTTTGATGTCATTATTTCAGAAAATTTTGAATAATTATGCTTTTTAGCACTATTATCGAATTTTCATTATATTCTAGACAAAAAACAAAATATACTCGTAGTAAAAAGTAAACTTATTTCTTTCGAAACCTGTTTTAGGACTATGCCACGATATCTGTAATGTATTTGAAATGCCAGAAAAAAAATGGCATAATATATAAAATAAATGGCAGGATAAAAGTTTTTTTTTATGTTATTGTGACGGATCAAGCACGAGGGCCACTTGATGTTAAGTGGATTGTCTAAGGCCTATAACAGATGCATTTCGTCATACGACTTGCACTGCGCCCGTCACATTGGGACATACAGTTTTTAAGTCTCATGTGCCTGTAATTTTTGCTGTAAGTGGCTCCAACTAATGAATTACTATGGGACAAGATCTTTGTTGGAAGTAATGTTTTCTGAGAATAACGCTTAAAAGACTACAGAAATATTTAAAAAGAGACTTTTAAATTTCATTAAATATGTGTTCAAAAGTGTTCAAACATGAATTGTTCTTCTAAAGGTCTTTAAAAACTTTGGCATCTTTAAAACTTATGAAATCGCATCATATATTGCCATAAAATATATTTTTTTAACTAATTTTAGTGTGTTAATTTGTAATATAGTATGTTTATTTGTATATTAGTAAATGGATAGTGTAAACATTTTGTTATTTTTTAGTGGCAATAAATGATCCTTTATTATTTATTTATTTATATACAAATATTTTAAAACGGAAATTATTTTTAAACATAAAAATAAAGGTGATTAATTGAAGACTAAATATGTAATGACCAATTACTTGTTCTATAAGAGCTGTGTATTCTATATATTTTTATAATATGGTAGCTACAGCAATAATTAAATCTAATATATAAAATTAAAAAACAAGACCGCTATTTCTGTGAAAAAATAACGATAAATTTTTTGTGAAAGAATAACGATAAATTTTCTGTGAAAGAATAACGATAAATTTTCTGTGAAAGAATAACGATACATTTTCTGTGAAATAATAACGGTAAACTTTCTGTGAAAGAATAACGATAAATTGTGAGTGATAAAATGAGCCGTAGAAGAAATGATAAAGTCTAATGTCTTCATAGCGCTGCCCATAAAAAACGTAGTTTCGTCATATAATATACCAATTATATACAATATATGGTGCAATAAAGAAAATCACAAATATACATAAACTACCCTAAAGTAGAAAATCTGTCGCCAAGCACCTAACGGTATGTTCCGGCAGCTGCCCTTGAGAGCCAGTAATTCCAGGTTAAGCCTGTTATTACCTTCGACCATATCATCACTTACCATCAGACGAGATTGTGGTCAAAGGCTAACCTATTAGCAATAAAAAATAAACATACATGAACTCTAAAGCATAACATTCTTTTTTGGGGTAAAGCAAGTAACAGTTAAGCAGACAACCAAAGGACAAACACAAAATTTAACTGGAAGCCCATGCAAGCAGCGGGAATTAAAATCAATTTTATGTCACTTAAAAAATAATATTATTACCTTCTCAGTTATACTTAAGCCTGCACCGAGGCAGCGATACGTAATTGTGGTTCGTTTGATCCCTTGTTGTATCTTTATTTCTTAATTTTGAGTTATGTAATTAATATATATTATATATAAGGATTCATTATATAAATCATACGCTTTGGAAACACGATTACTTAAAATTTTCTCTATAGAAAAAAAACCAAAGTTACATCTAAAAAACGAAATAAACCCTTAGTACGGCGTAAATACCTAACGGAGAGTCAACCGTATTTGAATAATAATATAAACAACATGTTTTGTATAACGTATACACATTACATTTTTCAAATAGGTATTTGTTTTTACTATACGAAGGGAATACTCAAATTCACGCATGTTCCGCCCATTTTAGTAAGAACCGCGATGCTTTGTCCCTATCCGCTTTAGTAATGCTTCGGCCGTTGGACGGGGAAGGATGCTATTGGCGTGCCTTACTTACGCATACATACGCGGCGCGCCTAAAAAGCTCGGTGCGCCCTTAAAGGTAAATTTTATTCCATTTATTTATTTTATCTGTATGGAATCAGGATACCTAACCTCACCAACTCACAGCAGGAGTAATGTGTCTGTGTTTATTGCTATAGTTGCGGTAAAGATTTTCAATTTAACATTCGTTGTAATCAGGTTTGGTTGATGTCGAGGGTTATTTAATTTTTCATCAAAGTCAGAGATATATTTATTTTTATTTTTATATGCTTGTTATCTATCTCACTTGATGGTAAGTGACAATGTGTTCGAAGATGTTGTTCAGGCTAACCTAGACTTACTGGCTCTCAAGGACAACTGCTGGAACACACTGTTAGGTGCTTGGCGACTAGGCAGGTAATGAAGATTTATTACGAAAAAATATCTGTTATTGTTACACCTGGAAGGTTCTAAGAAATGTTTATCTTCTAACGTGGCGCACGTCACCTATGTGCGCCCTCATTTCTTCCATATGCTTGTTCTTGACTGTCTACTGGGAAGGGTATATTTAAGTTCTACATTTCGGTGATCACTGTTAATTACTGTTTCTCAGTATTAATATTTTAGTTACATAAAAGGTTATACTAATGAGGTGGGCTGAAGTATGGACGCTCGGTTCAAACGCGAGGGGGCAACTGGGTGCATGAGGCTACTTTTGCAATATCATCAAATTGCGCTTACGTTGCATGTGTCCCTACACACCTATAGATTTTTCTCCTACTCAGCAATATTATGAAATGTGAAGTCAGTTGAGTCTAGATTCAAATAACAAATATCAGTATTTCTATTTGAAAGCGTTTGATAGAATACAGCTTATTAGTAACTTTAATACGTACTAATGAGTCGACTTAATTACTACCTTTGAGACATGTTTTCCTGGTAATGAATATACCATAATGGTAGTGCTGTATATGGCGTTTATATATTTTAATAACATGTGAATATTATTTATCTGTATTTTCATCAATATCGTTTAAATACTAAAAACAAAATGGTCTTTTTGCACCACAAAGCATTTAGTAATAATGTTTTGAAGTCAATGTTATTTTTTTTCTAACCCTTTGTGTAAGTAATAAACTTGAATTCAATACTTATTATTTATATTTATCCAGAGAGTCAGTTTGTCTAAAATCACTTTATCTGACGCTTACGCAGCACAAGTGATATCATTCCTCAATTCGGCAGTTTAGTAAAAAACAGTGATGTTATAAAATCGTAATTAAACTAGTGTTTTCTTGACAATATTTTTACACCGGCGGCAAGCAATGCTCATATGGCACAAGCTTTATGATACTCCAAGGCAACTATTCTGGTCATTAACAAAATAACAAACCTAAATTCGTTAACACTCCTAAGAGTGATCGAAAATGATACATGTTTCTAAACGCTTCAGTTTCTTTTTAACCTATATGGTGAACGATTATAGAAGACGTTGAATGTCTGTAAAAACTTAGAGATTCCGCCGCCGGATTTAGTTTCACAGCATGGTGAAAGGTCATTTTGTGAATGCTAGCCTGGCTAGCACCTTCAAGTAGAAAATCTGTCACCAAGCACCAAATGGTGTGTTCCGCCTGTCCTTGAGAGCCAGTAACTTTACAGGTACATGAGACTTAACAACTGTATGTCTCAGGGTGACGAGCGCAGTGCAATTCGTCACTTGTGACGAAGTGCATCTATTATTGGCGAGAGTCATCAGAGGTTTGTCTGCTTAACATTAGGTAGGTCTCTGCTTAGCTATGGATTAATACAGTGGGGCAACTCCGTGGACATGGAGAGAGTTTTCAGCGTGCAGAAACGTTGTGTTAGGGTTATTAACTAAGGGTTTCGCCTCCGAGCTGAACACCCCTCGCCTGGGGTGATTGAAGCATGGAAGTTCCATGCCCGACGCTCCATGCTAGAGAAATGGAGGGAGCGGCTGGCCCAACCCAGGTCTGGTAGCTGGACAGTTGAGGCGGTTCGCCCAGTATTGCAGGACTGGCTGGATAGGACACATGGGTTGCTTACCTTCCGGTTTGTACAGATACTTTCGGGGCATGGCTGCTTCGGCAAGTATCTGTGCAAAATAGCCGGAAGGGACGCATATCTGCCCACCTTTGGTGGGCGGATATGCGTAAAGGCATTTTCCACACGAATAAAAAAAAAAAAAAAAAAAGGGTTATTAACTAGGCCTGGTTCTTGGACAGCTGCAAGCCACTGTTTAAATCCTCGAACATCCTTCCACTACCTTGCCTTTACATTAGAGAAATGTGCCACTTCGCAAAATCTCATCCAGAATATTTCAAAAACCACTGTGAAGTCTTAACGAGACAAAAAAGAGAAAGATTATAAAACCTACTATATCAACCCCCCTGTAGGAAGGATATTTATATTTATATAACAAAAATGCATATAATATGATAATTTTAATTTATAATGCATGATCAAATCAGATGAAATTATTAGATGGCAATAGATTTAAGGTTTTGACAAATTGGTTATTAAGTAATTGATTTACGATATTAAGGATTATTTAAGTTGTAAGTATATCTCTGTAAAATATTTTTTTTAAATATTTGCACGTCTGCATGCAGGCTGAATACACTGAACAATCAATATTGTTAATTTAAAACCACATATGTACCCGTATTTACTGCATTATAGCAAATAAAATATTGATTGATTGATTGATAGGCATCGTGCTTGTTCCGTCTCAATCAAATAAAAAACTTTTATCCTATGTTCGTACATTTTCTCCATTGATAAAACAAAGCCGATTAGCAGCAGAAAGCTCCGTTTGCTTTTTAGATTCGAAACACTAAAAATTGTCTAAAGTGTGAACTCCTATTATTCGTTGTTTAGGACTCAGTGAACTTATAATGAAAATTCCTAACAACTGAAAAATAATAAACGTACTCTTGATCACCCAATTAACCCCAGCCAAGATTTCTATTTTTATAGTAACAGCCACATAAATATCGTGCTGCAAATATACATTATAACGCAAAGGTAAACGACATTATAAACAATTCAATTGACAGAAATAAATGCAAACTGGAATATCCAAGTTTGCATGTGAACCGGCAGTTACGAGCACGATTGTACTGAACGTTTTGGGCAAACTAATATTATGATAGCAGTGGCTGGATGTGGCACATGTTTTCACCAACAAACAGGAAAAAGATGCGTTGCGGGGCGGATGGTTCACGCACGGGGATGTAACGGTTATTTATGGGTACAAGCGCCGAAACTCCGCAACCCTACAGTACGCAATGAGAACGCAGGTTTATTGCAAGCGTTTATTTCAAAGTCTTATCGTTACGTCCAAATTTCGAGCTGCTTACCTGCTCTTCTTCTGCTCTTTTACAAATGCAAACTGTCTAGTCTTCCCTGCTCTAATATGTGTGTCACTGCATTTGGTCGCCGTCCCAAAATTAATGATAAAACAGACTTATCGCACCATACCGACAATATAAATCCATTTATATACTTAACTCCGAATGAGAGATACTCTTTGGTTTGTTATGTTTGAGTCTACAAATAATATACAAATAAATAAACAAATAAAAATATAATATACTGACCTAAGCTTCTAAAATTGTTTTCATGCCAATAAAACTGAATAAAGTTTTCATAATAGCAATGATCAACGACCATAATTAATATAGTTGCTATAAATCACCATCACACACGTGGAACTTCTCACTAAGGTAAATGGCAAATGCCATCCACCTTAACCAACTATTCTAGTTATGATACGTATATTTCTTATTTCGCTGAGGTATCTCTTTGTGATAAAGCATAGTAGTTAGATAGTAGTATTTTTTTATCTCAGTAGCGGAAACTGATTCCATTCGACCCTTCTATAACAATCTACTATTGCTATTATAGTTTTGCATGTATTGTTTAATGTCGCATCCAGCATTTTTAATTATCGATGTTAAACCAAATTTACGTATTAAGCAAGAGTAGGCACAACATGGTACGGGTTAGCCGTCTCAAAAATTATAATTACAACCTTTTTAGGTTTGAATAAACTAACCATTAGCAAACGGGTTCAAGTAAAGAAAATACAAGGTGATGTGATTCGGTGCACCTGTTCCAGCGAATCACACATAAAACGTATTAAAAAAAACACTCAAATTCAATGTCCTATTATTCTATTCGTTTTTGCTACCACTCTTAAGTAGAAAATCTGTTGTCAAGCATCTAACGGTTATGTTGTCATAAGTTTTCGCGATTGTTGCACATAGTAATTAAGTTACTTTAAACGGTTTTTGTCCCAACGTTTCAAACTCTTTGCAGTGTTCATGGTCTCGGGGTGACTCTTACCCCCACGATCACTGCAAAGCAAATATACGCGATTTAATCAGTTTAAAGTTATTGAATTACTACCTAACGGTATACTCCGGTGGCAGTGATTGGGAGAGAGTTCCGATTTTAGATTTCACAATTTTTAATCGCATCACTTATCATCAGGAGGTCACAGTCTAGCCTATCAACAAATCATTTAAATATAAAATTCAACGAAGCAACAAGCGGCGTAAGTATGCTAACCTCGGTATGGGTTACATATTTGAGCCGTTTGGTGTAGAGACGTTGGGTCCGTGGGGACCGGGAGCTCATCGTATTTTCCAAAACTTATCAGAGCGCTTGGTCGACGCGACGCGTGATCCAAATCATCATTATCATCATCAGCCGGAAGACGTCCACTGTTGAACAAATGCCTCCCCCATAGAGCGCCTCAAAGAACGGCTATTAGCCGCTTGTAACCATTGGCTACCAGCGACTTTCACGATGTCGTCAATCCACCTAGTGGGTGATCCAAATGCTGGCACCTATTTTTCTCAACGAATAAGCATTGCAATTCAACGGGGCAATGCTGCCAGTATGCTGGGCACGCTGCCAACTGGTAGTGGGCTGGAGCATTTTGACTGCCTGTGAGTCTGCTATGACTTATAGGTATTCTAAATGCGTTTTTTTGTAGTAGCTGTAGTGTTGTATATAGTTCTTAGGATTTTTTTAAAATAAAGGCATTAAAAAAAGTAGTGAGACCGAATACGCACAAGTGTAATTGACAATAACAGTAGCCACATTTTTTTCGCTGACGGCAGTTGAAGGCCGCCCTTCACGAAATTCATCATGTAAAGAAACCCGACCTCTCAGATTCAGCAAACCATCGGCTCACGGTGCTCAAACAAGGTGCTTCTCTCCTAAAAGCATTTTGAAGATGAGCGGCACAGTCTTGCCGAGAGAACTTTTCAAATCATAAAAAATCAACGCGCTAATACCTTTTCAACTTGATTCCATATTCGTTGCGTACGTAGAACTTTGAAATGGGAAAATAAACAATTGACAAATGATTTCCTGTCATTTTTATTATTACTAAAAAGGTTGCATGTCAATCTGGGTTACCCCATAGATCAACACCGTAGGCTAACAGAGAATGCACGTGTAAATAATATATATCCTGTAACGTCTTATTTCATCTATAAATAAAAGAAATGACTTTATATTTTGGCAGATATTGTGTAAAAATTAAACTTTCATTTCGTAAGAATGCCAAGCAAACTGACGGAATGATACTATAATGATTTAGTACTGAAGTCGGGCCACGTACCGCTTGACCGATATATTTTCTTTCAGTCGCATTTAATGAGACTTGCTTTACTAGTAAAGTGTGCTTGCTACACTTGTCATTATTTTAATGAAACCTCCCCCTTCCGCCCACCGTGTACTGTAATGACCCTTTTAAATATTCAAAGCTTTTATAGACACTGTATATCAAGAAGTTATTGCACGATACTATTTGTAGAAGCACGTTAGAGTAATAACAAATACACTACTCTTACCAATTAATAGGCTGATGTTATATAAATACGTTTAGTCGTAGCGAAGTTTGCTTTACCGTTCTTAACTGCTCAGCTAAGTTAAGCAACGTCCGCCGCGGTCAAGACTTGGATGGGTGACCGCTAGTGACATTACTACTGAGCGTGCATGTGCTTCGAAGGGCACGTGGAGCCGTCGGTCCCGGTTGTTGTTTTAGGATGGCAATCGCTACAGCATGGTGGTAAGACATTTTGCGAATGAACACCTAGCTAGCTACCACCCTCAAGTAGAAAATCTGTCGCCAAGCACCTAACGGTGAGTTTTGACAACTGTCACTAACAGCCAGTTGTTATAGGTTAGCCTAAACAATTTTGTTTTAAAAACTAACGTGGTGTTCACTCATTTTAGTAAAAAATACGGGATAACTCACGTGAATCACAACACTCAGTGCTTAGCGAGACGTCAACGCGGGCGTCCCGAGCTCTCCTTGATAAAGACCACCGAATGTGGTTGAAACTATAGTCAGAGCTATCTGACTGACTCACGTGATTTATCCCTTATTATTTACTAAAATGATTAAATACCAAGTTTTCAAACTCGGTGAAAATTTCCATGTATGTTCTTGAGCCTAATATCTATGCTTCTGGTTATGTCAGTAAAACTAAGTATTTTCAGAAATTATTCAAAAAATCGCTTTGTATGGGTATTGTTATTTGCACATTTCGGGATATAATGAATAATTAATCGAAAAACTAGCAAACCAGAAGCATAGGTATTAGGCTCAACAATATGCGTGCAAAATTTCACCGCGTTTGAAAACTAAATTGTTTTCTAATAAGTAAACAAGGACTAAGATTTATGAACTATTTGCCTGGCGGTAGGACTGGTATTCGCCTTGATAGGTACCTATCACTTTTACATCAGATTTTTTACCTGCAAACGTTACCGAGTACGTAAAGGCTTAAAATTCACTGTATCAAGCATAATTATTGGACACATGAGAAAGAACTAACGTCTTGAAGGGGAAAACACAGTGCAGTTGCTCTAAGAACTGCAATGTGCAGTACCAACCGCAGCGCTTACCCTCAGAAAGGTGACTTGTCCGTCATTAAACTTCATAATGAATACTATAGATAATTTAAAAATTATTTAAATGTTTTGAAATGTGTTTATACTCATAAAAAATTCTGTATTCGCTGGAGGAGAGTTCCTTGAAACATTTTAAAAAACTTTCAGTTTAGTGTTGCAATACTTTCTGAGTGCCCACGAATGAAATAAAAAAATATATTATAAATAGAAGTTTAAGCTACATACAATGAAACACTTTTTTTTATGGGATTGGGACGGGACAAGCACGATGCGCACCTGGTGTTAAGAGGTAACCTCTGTTCTATAACATATTCATTTCATACAAGTGGCGAACTTCATTGCGCCGGTCACCCAGAATCATAATATACCTAGTTAATAAGTCTCATGTGTTTGAAATTTTTCAGAATCTCAAGGACCGTGTTCTAGCAACACGCTGTTAGGTGCTAAACGTCATATGTTCTACTTGAGGATGACTAGCCAAAGAACAATCGCAAAATGTCCGTCCACCATACGGTCAAGCTCAAGTCCGAGGTGGGGATGGAACCAAGGACCTGTGGCTCGGCAGTCCATAGGTATAACCACTCGGCTACCATTGCTTTGAACACTGTATATGCAAGATTCTATATGAGTGTATACGAAGGTGATATATAGAATATAGATACGTACACCTAAATTCTAGGTTAGCCTGAACAACACCTTCGACTACATCATCACTTACCATCAGGTGAGATAGTGGTCAAATGGCATTAAAAAAAAATATTCAAAAGGACTACGTCATGATCGTCATGTCGTAAATGAAACGCCACAATATTTCATTTATGTATTGTTAATATAAAAAATATATAATTTTGTCGTAAAGATCATATAATCTATACATATTTATATACATATTTACCTTCTCCAAAATAGTATTATCCGTCTTTGGCTGTTAACACGATAAAGTTTTCTCAAATCTTCGAAAAATGCTTTATTCATAAAGCTAACCGTATATAAAAGTTTATTTATCACATAAATTACAGCCAACATTTTTACTGTTGAATTATTTTCTATTCGATTTATGCTTTCACGTTTGAATTGTGATTTTATAATAAAGGTAAAATGTTCATTCTCAGTAAAACATTTTTATATACTTAAGCAAAAATATTAACGCTGTATTTGTATCTATTCTATGAATGTTTTTTGGTTCATCTTATTTAAGGTTCCGTATCAAGGAAATGGGATCTTATTCTAAGCCTACTCTGCGGCATCAGTTCATCCATCTTTTTAGTCATCGCACATTTAAACTATTAGTATTAGGTAGCTGTTTATAAACTACTAGGATTATATTACAAATTTACGAGAGGAAATATTTTTTAAGTCATGTGCGGGATTCGAACCCGCGTCCATCCACCCTTTTAGCCAGGGTATGCTCTAATCCATAGAGCGATCTATCAGCGCATATGAACAAAATTTTTCTTCTCATAAATTTGTGATTTTTTAAAGCTATTTGAAATTTTTACATAGTCTTAACCGTGGGATGCCGAGCTAAAATGATACCCCCATTACTACTTGTGGGTATCGTAAAAGGCGACTGAACTGAATTATGAGGAACTGATATCTTAAACTGTGATCCCATAACACTTGCCAAGTGTGGGGATTATGGCAAATTCCCCCATAATGGGGCAGGCTGTGTCCAGCAGTGGACATTCCGGCTGTTACATTATACGTCTTCATAATTTAACAGTCTTTGTGACAGGTAAGTTAATAAATAATTAAAATATTATAAAGTAAAAATCTGAAAAAGCTTTGTGGTATGAATTAACTTCTTGAAAGCTCTTTAAAAATTTGCCTTATTTTAAAAACCGTAATACCAAAAACTTTAATAATAAATACTTTTAAAAGTATCCTAAAAAAAACATTAAATAATATTTAAATAAAACACTTAAAAAAGCATAAGATTATATATCTAGTGACAATTCCGCCTAATTTTCCTGTTATCTACGTGACGTCACAAACATCACGCAGCCTAACCGGAAGAATACCCGACTAGTTTCGCTTCTAAAAGAAGCATCTTCAGGAGGTCTTGACTCACCGAGCGCACGATCGAGAATTGCTCAATCATTACCAAAAACTTTTATTATTATATATTTATAAAAATACATATAAATTGATTTAAACCGGCATTAGTAAGGCTCAGTGTTTTTGTTTAAAATCTTTGCAATAATTTGAAGGGCTCGTAGCGTAGTTTGCTTAGTTAATCTTTGCTGATCAACTAGGTAGGTATTGGATAACAAGACATTAAACAAGATAAGCAATTGCAGAGTAAGCAACAAAACAGCTGTTGGCTGTTGCATTAAAGCTTTTTTAATATGCTCGTGTGTCATCGTTTGTGTTGAGTTCGAAAGCATATTTTTGAAATTGACTCCTTTACTGTTCATTATTTAGGAAAGCCGAAACAGAACATGAAAGATACGGGTAGAAAAAATAAGATATATGTGTGATAGGGTGGTTACCAAAAAGCAACTTGATATGAATCTCCATGCACGTATCTTTCACAAGTATAAATTAACTACAAAAGTAAAAAACCCGACTGCAAAGTAATAATTTTAGGCATTTTATCAGTCTATTGAAATTAAAACTGCAAGTTGTATATATCTTTTTTATCTTTTTTTAAAACCCTTTTTAGGGTTCCGTACCCAAAGGGTCCCTATTACTGAGACTTCAATGTCTGTCCGTCCGTCCGTCTGATGTCACCAGGCTGTATCTCAAGAACCGTGATAGCTAGACAGTTGAAATTTTCACAGATGATGCATTTCTGTTGCCGCTATAATAACAAATACAAAAAGTTGGCCAAGTGCGAGTCGGACTCGCGCACGTTAAAACAAAAAAAGGTAATAATATGAAGTCTAATGTTGTAGGTATAGCTAATGGTACGGAACCCTTAGTACGCGAGTCCGACTAGCACTTGGCCAATTTTTTTGATATCCCACGTTGGGCTAAAAAGAAAAAAAAATTACATAATGGCGTCTAAAATCCACCAGTTTGTTTTTTATTTTTTCTTTGTATTTAGTGTCACTCGCGCTATCAAGAGAAATCTCACGATATCTCATACATAAAATTCGTTTAAGCCGTTTAGAAATTATGGTCTAACAAAGGAACTCACAAAGATACATACATGAACCCTGAAAACATAACTCCTTTTTTGGGCAGACGTGTAATAATAAAAAATACCTATAAATTAACCCAAAAGCCCATCTTTTCCATATAGGTAAGTAAAATATTTATCATCGCGTTGGCAGCCCACATCTATCTTACATGTTGACATGACGTACGGAACCCTCCAGAGTCAGTTACCAAAAACGCGTGGAATATTTCAAACGGCGAGATTGCACAACGTTGGCACGAGAATCGCATTACAGCTGCCTACTCAGAACACATTTAAATAATTTTGCGGAACTCTAAATTGGGTCTCGCGTCACACGCACCCACAGAACCTTAAAACATAGTACCTATATGGATGTTTTCGTAACAGTAGATGAAGTTACCCGACCTAAAGCGAAAACATTAGTTTTAAAATTATTTCAGTGTACTTACTACTTTCTATAAAAACTCCTTAAGCCACAAAAGATTGGATGAAAATTGTATACCATACTGTGACAATATGTCTCCGATTAATCAACCTGGTCCAACATATATATACATAGGTGATAATAAGAAGGCAATCATAATTGAGCCATTTGGTGTAGAGACATTGGGTCCATGGTGGTCGGGAGCTCATCTTTTTTACCAAAACTTGTCAGAGTTCTTGGTCGATATGACGCGTGATCAAAATTCTGGCACGTACTTGACTCAACGCTGCTGCCAGAAATTAAGCTTAAGCCCGCGGCGGGATTCGAATCACGGACCTGCTGCGTGGAAGTTCATTGCCAAAACCACTGAGGTATCACTGCTTCAAAACCTGTCCTGTTAATAACCGCATTCAAGGGTATACAAGCGTGTACGCTGTATCCTGCAATAAAATATATCGAGGCTGATAGCCAGTTGCGTCACAGTACAAGCTGTGGCTGCGTGCCAGATAATCATTCCTGTTGCTGATTGTACATGTTTTTTCAACGTGCCAAGTGTAAGTATGTGTAAGCTTGTCAACAATGTAAAGGAAGGAAAAGTTAGCCCTTGTAACAAATGTTAATTTTTCGTGGGGCTTTCCAAGGGTACTAGTCGATTTTCATTTATATGCCTTTAAATGTAGTCTGGAAATTTCTACCTGGTACCCCTTAAATAGAGGTAATTATTGTTAAATTCGGTAAGCACAATGAAATAATATTTATGTCTTTCCATAATAGTCTAAAATTGGGGACTAATTATTACTAATCGAAAAAGTTATTTTGTAACGCCATCAAAACCACGGATAAGTTAAACAGACGTAATATTTTTAAAGCTTAAAACTTTATTTGTGAGTTTAATACTTAATATCTACGAATAAATATATAAAGAAGTGTAAGTCAAGCTTAAAAACAGCAGAACGCAAACCTTACCGCGGCGGGCGTGGTTTAATAAGTGTACCATGGGGCGCAACAACATTACCTTGTTGAGGAGACCGATCCGATGCGAGCTTTTAATGTCTAATCAATGAACCATCCAATTGAATTTCGAAGATTGTGAGTGTTTTGTATATAGTGAATAAGTTTGTATAAGTCCAAAATCAATGCGGTAACTTTATTTTATTTATTTCGTACACAACACAAATTACAATCATTACAGATACACAGAAACTTACTTAAGGTTAAGAACTAGATTATAATTCAAAACAAGTGTACACAAAGAAAAACAATTGAGGATACTTTGAGGTAAATAGTAAATAATTATACATATTACAAGAAGAAATTGTAAAACATGCAGACAACGCACAACCGCGAGCAACTTAACATAACTTAACTCAACTTAGTAACTGTATGAGATTTACACTTCTTTACATAGTAATTCGTTATATATATATATATATATATATATATATATATCCATCTTTAGTACTTACAGTGTTCATTACGTGGAAAATAAAAATTATGCATTTTATATATCTGACTCATGAAATAAATCAATGTTAAAATAATTTATTTTTCAGATTGTTAAGTAATTTCAATTCGACTACCATACACGTATGAAATGCTTCTTTATTACGGGACATGTTTATGCATGAAAATAATAAATGTTTTTTTTATTATATTCATGCATTTTTTACTGCGGTGAAGTTGGTAAACATGTCCGTGCAGAAGAGGAAGCACTGTCGTACACTGTGCATCAAATCTCTGCACTTTTGGCAGCGTGCCAGTTTTCGATTTTGTGCTTTAGGAAATTTAAACTAGACATTGTTTGTGGCATTTAACTTCAGGTTAATTTCTAATGCAATCACGGTATTTTTAGTGCTTGAAATCAGACAACACCCACTTACAGAATAACATCCAGTTGTGTAAAAGTACACATGGCGCTAGACGTAAATTTTTCGCTATTAGAAACTAGACACAACCTTAATTAAATCCAAAAATCTTCTTTTTAGAAGCAGACACATAATTTTTCAGAATTTATATATTACTGTAGTAGTCAGTAACATAAAGGTATTTCAAACGTGTTATATTAATATCATCATTATGGATCTGCCAGAGAAAATCCATTTATCATCTGTAAATTACAGCCACAAAATATATTAAATGTCGAGTGTCAAACGCAGTACAATGATAAAAAGACTAAAATGATTATAGAAGTTTTCATTCTATCCACATATTTTAAGAACACAAAATATTAACCTCGTAGGGCGTAAAAGTTATACTGTGAATGTTATTGTTTAATAAATATCTAAGGTAACTTAAAAATGGCATGGACCCTGGAGTTTATGGAAAATCGATTTGAACATTTAAAAATATACTGTTAAAATCTGTGAATATGAGCTAAGCTTATGACAGTTCCTTGCAAATCATATTTAGAAATTCATTTCTTGGAAAAATCATATGCAAAAAAATTTAATTTATAATTTAACACCATATTTATTGTTTCGCATTTATAATATTAGTACTGATATATATGTGAGTATGTATTTAATTTAGATTAGACAGACATTCGAGTAATCTTTCACAAGCTTCGTTGTTTCATCGGATGACTAATATACTATCAAAACACTCACATATGCAAACTTTTTCATGAAAATATTACCTATATAGATCATTGGAAACCCATTCGAATATCAGAACTGCCACCTTTAAAACACATCAACCGATCCGCAGTAACCAATTCAAATTCTTATATTTCTGTCCATAAACTATTAGCTTCTAGCTTTTAGGTACTAATGGCTGATTACTTTACACTCCATAGTTTATTTTCACACCGCTCTCATCCAATTAGTACACACTGTCACCATAAGTGGCTTATTCAGACTAACACTGCTTATTTATGAACCAAATCAATACTAAATTGTGATAAATTTAACGTCAGAACAGAATTTCATTAATAACTAAATTATGTTGATAGTTTATTACAGCTAATTGAGTTTAAAATAGGTTTTGTTGGAGCCATTTACATTAAAAATTAATGCTAAGAGTGAAAGTACTAAATGGAACTAAATAAATAATAGTAGATTTAAACCAAAAGATGCCTATAAAAGTTCAGAGCACTGCAATATATATACATGAAATATATTTGTCTTGTCAGTATTATTCTATACAGTCTGATATATTATAATATGAACGCGATCATATAGGGCGAGCGAAGCGTGCCCTAACACCTGAGCTACCTGAGCATTTTATGGTATACTTTACTGAAAAAATATCACGCCTATAGATCTGTGATTTAACATAGTAATTTAACTTCATATCTAAATATGTTATCAGTCAAAAAATAAAATATTATGACCAGTTAAAAAATGAATATCAACAAATTTGTATTTATTGTTATTGTACTACTAACGCCATCTGTTAGTAAACCAAAGAATTAACTTCCCTGCAACATAAATAAACTCAATACTCAAATACATCGTAGTAAATCGACTTATTTCTACATGACACCACAAGAATCAGGTTGTAAAATAAACGCGAGCCCTCACAGTTCAGCTTTTTGCTAGTTTTCTAAGCAATTGGCAACTACTACATGGAGAAACTTTGAAAGCAAATTTTATCGTAATTCATTTCATGAAAACTAGGTGACTGAAATTCGAACTGCTTTTGAAATTTAAATACTTTTTATCAGAGCTCTTACGAGAAAGAAACAAAATCGCTGTTTCGCAACTTTTAGGAGAAAAGCTGTCTGAAAAGCGACACGATCGTAACTGCTTCACTTAGCGATAATTCCTATACTTCAAAGCCCATCCATTTTTATCATTTGGAGGGAAGGGGCAAATTGTACTGAGTCGTGTTCACGGACGAAGGCAATGGTTTTGCGTAAGGGATTTTGTAGCAGAATTTTGTAAACGAGCATCTCTACAGTTTAACTCGTTGAATATGTTTAGATATATAAGATGGAAATGTCAAATGTTCGAGTGATCGAAGAAGTGTAGCAGCTTACAACCAATTAGGTTATCTACGCAATCTGAGTCAATAATGAGTATGGCAAAATGTTTATTTCGTATACCTATTCGTGATTTGGCAAACATATTGTAATCAACATCTGTACGAGTATATGGTATCCAGGAAACTTATCAAGAATAATTTGCGAAAATGTTATCGTATCGTTTGCGTAAGCAATTGAAAAACAAAAATTGGTTTCAAGCATAAAATATCGATACATCAGTGACATAGTTGAATAATATGGTTTCTGTGTACAATTTTATGTCATAATTTTGACTACTTGTGGTGTTTTGATTAAATAGCAACGGTCGTGGTCACGAGGAAAAGCTCCTCTTGACCACATTCAAAACAATTGCACATGTTGACTCTTTCATACTGTATAATATCAATGTCATTAATTACCAATGGTTTGGAATTTTCAATGGTTTTATTACACTAATGGAACTTTGAAAGCTTTTTCTTTACCTACGATTTAAAAAATATTATAATAATAACACAAAGGTAAACCAGCGTTCGTAAACTCAACCGCGGTCGTCGTCACGTAGTCGACGCGGTTTCTTCGCTCTTTTCACGCACTAAATTAATGGTAAGACTCACGCGAACGGTTTTTTACGTTATGTAAGTTTAGGGCGTAAAATGGTAGAGGATGCGTTTTATTATTCCTTTTGCCTTTTATTTTCTTAAAATACATGCCTAGAGCAAGAAAATATTAAAGCTATTACTTTAACATAAGATTGTTAGTTAAAAACGTTTGAAAATATATTGTTTGCGAAAAGATTAACAAAGCTTCTTTAAGGCAAACAACTAGGACCAGCAGACATAATAATTCTTTTATAGTAATTATTTTTCAGTAATGTACACACTTTATCAACTGATTTCATATTATATGCGATAAAACCACTATTGCTCTTTGTGGGTTTTTATGAATATTCTTTTAATACAAAAAAAACTGTCTCGGTAGGGAATTGGATAAAGAGTTGCTTTGGAATTTCGATGTGCTGGGTTCAATCCCCGTATCAGACAATTGTTGTTTTCTTTGACAAACAAAGTTTGTTGAGCATTTTGAAGCCTAGAAATACTGGTAGATATTAACAGACTGTCTCTGATTATCAAAGCTACTACTAGACAAACCAAAACATAATATCTGATATCTGGCGAATCGTGGGTGCTTACATTTGCCTTTAACCTAAAGGAGCAAACCAGGACATAATATATTTATCTAGGGACATATATTTATCTAGGGACATATGTTCATCTACGGATATATATTCATCTAGGGACATATATATTCATCTAGGGAGCTAACGCGTTGGTATATATTAATTCTTGTTTGTATACTTTTGTTTTGTTACTTTGTTATTTATTTAGCAAAATATATAACCTTGTACCTTGTACCATACTGAAAACGTAGCCTATTTGTCAAGGCAACCGCTTTGAAATCAGGAAGTCCCATGTACCATTCCGTGTCTGTCCCCAAAATCACGCCAACAATTTCACAAACAACATTTTGACTTGATGACAATTGTCTAATCAAAACGTTAATTTGAATGAAACAAACCGTAAACTGTCTGAGACTTTACGATCTGTTAAATTTAATGAATAATTAATTATTCTAGATCGTTAACTGCTTGTATAGCTTATGTTAATTGGGGTTGTTAACATAATGATACTAAAGTTGGAGTGATTTCTGTCATATAGTCAACTAATTTTATGACATATATACTCGTATACAGGGTTATTGGTAAAAGGCTAACAACCTCTTAGGGTTGACGTCTGGTAAAAAAAAATGTAACTTACATTTTGAGTTTTTTTTTGACTGAATAAGCACGAGGCGCCCCCTGATGTTAAAAGATTCTTGTACTTGTAATGTATTAATTCATATTTTTTATTACTCTGCTCGATGTAAATATTCAAAACTCTATTCAAAGGGATAGCGACGCAGTCCAGTGTTGCCGCGGTGGGTGCTCTTGGCTCGAAGTAGGCAATGTCTTTTACTGCGAGACTCACTATAAAGTTTCAGACAGTACTAGAAAAACTTATTGTTTTAAGTTTTGAGTCTAGATCATCTCAAAATGTATGTGAGGACTAGCAGAAATCAATCCTCAGAGGTTGTTAGCATTTTACCCATAACCCTGTATATATATATACTAGTATATATATACCAGGTATTAATTCTCTTTAGCAAGAGTCCGTCTTGTTGAGAACCAACGCAGAGTCAAATATTTTGCTTGGAAGCATTATTTTTTGTGAAAGAAACTGTGGTAAGTGATATTACTTCGCAAACGACAGAACAACTTATGTCCTGGAATGATGAACGAATGTCTGTCTCATCATTTCAAGACCTAAAAGCAAGATAAAGGACAGTATGAGGTCTGAATTTCAAAGATACCTAAAGCAATACAGACATAAGAAAACACACACTTCGTTCTTTTGAGAGTGTGTTCTACTTAAGAGTGTGTCTCGAGTCGAAGCATAGATCAGTAATACAATCTAATGAGTTAAATACCGCTTACTTGATGTGCGGGCACTTTCTTACAATTTTGCCCTCATTTTGCCGGAGTTGGGTGACTAGGATTAGTCCAGCCATCCAATCTCTCTGGACAGCCAGCAGTTTGCTGACGCCAGCGCAGGTCAGGTCATCTACCAACAAAAAAATGGCATATGTAAGCCATCATCATTAATAGCGGCAAATAAAAGAAACACTGTTGGTAGTGTTTTTCACCCTCACTAGGCCAAAAGTTGTCGTTCGGGTTTTATATGTGAGAAGTGTTGTCTGGAAGAGATCGCTCTTAGCGATAAGACCGCCCATTGTTACACCTACTCTTACTTTTATGTTTTTAAGTTCTCTGTTCGTTAATTTTTAGTGTCAATAACGTGTTATCTATCTATCTATCTAACTGTAAATATTCGTACTTACATAGGAAACATTTTAATAAGTTATCTGATGATGTTCAGAATAAAAATATAGTTGTAACTTCAACCTATAAGACTTAAAAGGTGTTGTTTGTTTTAGTGAGAGATTGTATTGGAGCAGAGAAAAAGCTATTGCTGCTATTGGCAAGCGACAGTAATTTTGTGTCAATGTTGCATCCGGTCCCTTTATCTGCAAAGTACAACTGTTAAAACAGTCACCACGTGGTAAGTTGAAAAGGGAATGTAAAAGCAAACACTTTGACGCACCTTCCCCTATGACGGTTAAAGTAATACAATTGGAGTACAAAATTTCGGCAGAAATGCCTTGTCCCAGGCTGAGGTTGTTTAGGCAACCGACGAGATATCGGAGGACGTGGGTTCGATTCCCGCCTTGTGCATAAAATTTTGTACTCCAATAATGTGTAAAAAAACACATCGGGTTCAATGTTCATGTGTGCAGCCGCCCCTGCTACTATACTACTCTGCTTCACTACAGGCTCTGCCCAAAAGGCTGTCTATGACACCTATAATATACAGGTGTTTATTCAAATGACAGTCTCCGGTGACAATTCCGACCACCCTTCGTCATCTGTCACGTTAGAAGTTTGAGGTTCATGTAAGAGGATCATCCTAGTGTACCTTAGGTTAAGTTCTGAGAATACTTCTTCCATTTCCTAAGTGACACCGCAATACGTCGCCTATTATTTAGCGTCCTAGTATGGAACTTGATACAAAAATACTGAGTGGCTGGAGGCAATATCGACACGCTGCCTGCATCTGTGTGCGACGACAATTTTGTTTACTGATATAGTATGCGTTTTACAAACAATAGCTTACTACTACATAGTAACACGAATTATACTCCAATAGAGAAAATCAATGCTCATTTACGGCAAATTCAAATGTCTGCATTTGTAGCTAACTACAGTCAAACTGCTTCAATTTACCGTACCATTTGCACATTAGGCGTAACGCGTGTTTGAACATTTGGCTCTTCATATCGTGCTATTGTTAGAAACATTAGGTATTCGTAGAAAGACTATGCATTATATGATTATATATGTATGAAAATAAAAAAGTATATTTTTGATATTTGTGTGTATTTGATTATTTGTTTAACATTAAGTGAAAATTTAGCTTATATTAAATTATAAAGTTTGTGCTTGAATTGCTGTTAATTGCTAGGCTTAAGAATACAGAGATTTTTTCATTTCCACCTGTCATTAACGTCTGTTATAAGTAAAGATAAGTGAAATAGGCATAAATTCATCACTCACATATATTTAAGTAGGTTTTTGCTAAACATTGGGTGTACAACAGGGCTCCTGACTATTTAGAAAACCAAAACAGTATGGGTGTATAAGTACTTCCATCGAGATTGTTCTCAAAGAAGGTTGCGTCAGTATTTAGAACGAGATTTGTTTATATAGATAAAAAAAGATAGCCTAGAGCCTGATATCATAACAGTTTTTATACCTATTCGACCGTAGTTCCCAGAGAAACATATATAACCAAATTACTCTCGAACAAAGTCGCACGCTGGTCGGAAACATCCTCAGAGACATAAATTCATTCGACTTATAATTTGAATACATTGTTTCTAATAAATAAAAGCCAGCTCCAGACTTAAATCCCATTCATAAATCCTAGAACGCTCACAGCCACAGCAAAAACGCGAACATCTTTGTGTTATCTCTTTACCAACAGTAAAAGAAGCTTTAGTCTGTGAGAAGTGTTGCGTCCCACTTTGAAAACGCTTAATGAGATGGGTCTGTAATGACTACGGCGCGTCAGAAACGCTCTCTTTATTATTATAAAACTGTATAAAATGAAATTGTTCGCTGTATAAGCATAAATACATGGGCAGGACTTCTTATAATGCTATGTCTCGGGTAAGAAACATGGAAATAATTTGATCTGCAAAAGTGGAATACTAATTCTTCTCTGACATAGTTATTAGACAGCAAATGAAAAATTTTCTCTTGTAACTAATTCGGTAAGTTTAGTTATCAAAGTGGACGGAGGTAAATTGACTGCGTCTTATTAAATCTAGTTCAATTTGTAATGACAAACATGCGCCTTGTTTTTTTTTAATTGCTGATAGGCTAGCCTTTGCCTACTATCTAAGCTAATGAAGTTAGCAACGATGTGGTCTGGTCAGAGATGTTGTTTAGGCTAAATTATGGGTTTACAATGTTGGGTGTACCACTAACAACAAACTAAAAGAAATACAAATGCCTGTGGAACTGCAAGTGTTTCACATGAGATTTTTTACCGTCGGTTTTGAGAAGAGATAATACAGACAACTAAAATTGGTTGAGTATGAATGTCGGACAAATGGACACAGGAAACCTGAAGATGTAGATGGACTACACAAAGAATGTTTTATCTATGTACTGTACCAACCGGATGGTCCACTACTCAACAAAGCCTCCCCTATTTAGGGGAGGTTTGCCATAATCCCCGCGCTTGTCAGGAGTCTTAGGGATCTCAGTTAAAGATATCAGCATACAATTAGACAGATTGAGTTTTCTGACTCCATTTAAAATGGAATAAGGACTGGAACAAGATACGTGCCTTTAAACTGTAGAACCTTGGAGCAATTAGTTGTAAAGAATCCTCGTGGGGTTCCGGACTAAAATAGCACCCACATATATTCCTGTGGCAGCCATATAGGTGAAAGAGGGAAAATAACAGAAAGTTCTTCATCCTGCCTTCAACTGCCATCCTGCCCTGCGAAGCCCAAGACACCTGACAAGCGTGGATATAACGGCAACCACAATCCCTAATAGGGGAAGACTTTGTTCAACGATGGACGTAAGGTCTTTTATTATCTTGACAGATTTCTTTATGTCTACTATGACGGTTAAAGTAATACAATTATAGCACAAAATTTTGACTCGAAAGTGATAGTTTCCGTGGAAGGAATAGGTATCCGGCGCAAAATTGGAGGACGCGGGTTCGATTCGTCAGCAATAAAATTTTGTGCACAAATAATTTGCGAACGAGATTTCTCTCACCTTCTCAACATGAACTCTGGAATACTTTTAATGCTGTTTTAATTATTAGACAGTTCCCGATAGCAATCAAAATCTTAACATAGTTCCCGCAACTGTTATTTTATTATATAATATATAATATAATATAATAGATATACATACTATGCCGACCCGTCAGAATGCGGATAATGGCACTTTTTTTTTGTTCATTTGTGAACTGCCAATAGGTATTATGAAATGAAATGAAATGAAATTAAGTTTATTCCATCATCACACAACATTACAAAACTTCGCACAATTAAATTGAATTACACAAATAACAATGAATTGCAATGTTGCGTGATGCTAGGAAAGAGTCCCGTCTCAGCATGTGCCAGGTTCAAGAATGACCCTAAGCGCTGGTTTTCAGACGGCACTCCCGACCAACATCACGAACGTGCATGACATAAAATAACAAAAACAATAAATAACATAAATAAAAACACATATATACGTATATAAACACATAAAACATTTACTGACTTTTACTAACAATTATCATTGTGAACTTACATTTGTGATTTATCTGTGGCATACATAATCTATGCGTTGCAGACATGGCATCACTAGCTGCCATAGAGAAAAATAAAACGTATGCCGCGTAGACAGGTATGCCTACGTGTCGTCACGTGGATATTATTTGACACGTATCATAGATTAATTTTCAAGAAAATAGGTTATGTCATAACATAGTATGCAAATAGATATTAGATACACCATTTTGCAATTTTTTATTAATATTTCCTTACCTAACATTTGGTTAGACAATAGAACAACTGAAACTCACTTATAAAATTGAGAAGCAATGTGCATTTGCAAAAAGTGTAGTGTTGTGGCATTGATATCCGTCCCATATGGCATCAAGGCAATAAAATGCGGTAAGTGAACAACTATGATAATTTGCATGTACACTAATTTTTAAACAAGCTGGTGTCGTTTCTATTAAAGCCTAAACTAGAACAGCCACACAGTTGCTAGAATTTTGACACCTACCAAGCACAACATACAATAATGTTCGGCAATACATGATCCTTAGAGCAGAAATTACACACAAAATCAAAGAAAGCATTTCTACTTTTAGCATTAACTTCAAGCTACTTAATGAAGAAATTGTGTGTAAAAATTTCTAAAATACCTATTTTCAGTTTCTATGATATTACAAACACAATATTACAGTTTTATTATACGCAAGATACAATGAAAATAAATGGCTTAAACAAATATAAAGGCTCATACACAGAAAACAGATGTGAAATAATATTCGGCAATGTTACCAATTTCAAAAGGGAAATTAAATTGTGTTCTTTTTCATGTGAATAAAGCAATATGATTTATTTTTTATAAAGGATCCAGAGAGTTCTTTCATTTCGATTTCGTAACTTGATGTTTTTGTAATGTTGAAATTTAATGCAGAAACAGAATCTGATACAGAATACCTGATAAAGAAAAACATACTAAGGAAACGTTTTGTAGGAATTGAAAATCTATTTATAGCTATAATATGAGTTTCAAGTTCAGTTTGGTAATATTTTTTTATATTTTTATTACTGAAAGATAAACCTTTGACCACAATCTCACCTGATGGTAAGTGATGATGCTGTCGAAGGTGTTAACAGGCTTAACCTAGAATTACTGGCTCTCAAGGACAGCTGCCGGAACACACTGTTAGGTTTTTGGAGAAAGATTTTCTACTTGAGGGTGGTCGCTAGCCAGGCTTGCATTTGAAAAATGTCCGTCCACCATGCGGTGAAACTGAAGCCCATGGTTTGAGCACGAACCATGAACCATGGACCTGCTGCGCGGCAGTCCATAGCCAATGCCTCTGAGCCATAACTACTTCAAATGTATGCATTTTTTTCCACTGGCTATACTACAGAACACTAACATAATTCTACTTATAGCAACAAAGTATGATTTAGAACTAACAGTGATTAATAGATTAAAATAAAGTATGTTTGGTTAAATAGGACTACTTATAAGTTTTCAGAATTTTCGCGTCAATAAAAAGCAAAGTATACGACCCCAAAATGCGTGCAAGTCAAATTAACTGTACATAATTTCCCCGTGACTTTACATAAAATACACATTTACAGTGGCTCCATACTGTCACCTGGTACAAGACGGTACCAATGCTTATATCCTACGAATTGGTACATTTATAAAAAATCTTTACCTTGCGAATACACGCAACATTAAGCCAACTTACATTATGCGCTTGAAATGTTCATATATCATCTGCATAAAGCTTGTTTATCCGCTTCGCAGTATAGGTACTTAGTAACTTGTAAGCTTAAGAATAGAGAAAGCACTGGTATTGCGTAAATCGAAAAATGTGACATGGTAACTATACCTTATAAAAGTTTATTTATTTATTCGATTATAGGCGAGAAGCGTAATGCTGATGTGCCTATATCACACTGTGTCGAAATATTTTTTGTTTTTGTAGTGTCCACACAATTGTTAGTTAGCATTGTTTACAACTTTTACGCAAAAAATCTCTTGCCAACTTGCTTTCTCGGCTACATCTGTGAAAGATGTAGCCAAGCTCCGTAGGCAACCTGTACTAGTGTAATAGTTATTGAAATAGTCTGCATTCTTCTGCCACGTTCAACAAAAGTATTATCGAGGCACTGCAAGAAGAAAGGACAAGAAACACGGGATTATTCTTTTAACAATGCGTTACAAAGTATATTTTATATTTATTTCAATATAATTATGTTTAAATTACGTAGCTGATAGCTTGCTAGTGACATAATCGTCCAAACATTTCGTAATTTAAACCATCACATATGCAACTTGATTTTCTCTCTGCGGCATTATAATAAAAATATATTCATATTACTCGTTTTAAGGAACTTTATTATAAAGTAGTAAAAAACTTTCAAGGACTTTTTATTTGTCTTTGCTGATTTAAAACTTAGTACCGGTATTTTATCTTATTCCTAGTGTTATAATCGTGATTGTCACCGTTTAATTTAAATTTACTCAAGTTGTAAAGAGCATTGAGCATACATATTATTTTCAAATATATACAAACTCGCCACGTAAAGTCGTTAAGTTAAAATATTATGATATATATAATATTTCTATATGTGTAACAACATATATGTGGCCAACAGGCAACCCAAATGAAAATAACTTGAATTGAATGACTGAAACATATATTTGGACTCGGGTTTTTCATCGTTTATTCCAATTCAAATCATTAATTTGAATTGGACTACATTTTCGTACAAAACATAGCAGGTGGTAAATTAATGAATACGTTCAAATGATCCACCAGAACAATGTTGTGTTAATGAAAGTTATATTATATACAACAATCATTGTATATGCTTCAAGATCGCGTTGAAAACATCCAGTAGACAAAGTAGAATTGTTAGATTTCATATAAACCTTAAGTATCACATCAGGTCAATGATACCGCTTGAATCCCAAAAGTGCCAAACTTTGTAAATCTCAATCCTTCCTTTATCAGGCAGCTCTGAATCTCGAACCGTTTAAACGTCAAAATAAATTAAAGACTGATAAACTCTTAGACGATGGGAAATCGTATTCTCAGTGGAAAGGTCTAGAATATTTACCATCCGGTGGTCGAGAGGCTACATAATAAATGGCATAAGTTGGAGAGGGTTCCTCCGACAATGCCCTTTTGTTAACAGGGCCCATGCGTAGTTTAATCCAAGTCAGTGTTATAACTTCTTCAAAATATCTTAAATAATATACTCAAGTTACTTATTGCCTAAAAGTATTTATTTGATCCGTAGATAATGGGTAATTAATTATAATCACACTTATAAACGATATAATTGTGGTAAATTGGAAAAACTCGTTGCATGCTCGCTTTGCTTGACACCTATTCTAGTTTGGTCCAATTTGATTCAGTTTCAGTTTATGGAATTTCTTTTCTGTATTGGTTCAAACTGGGAAACATATGTGATAGATCTTGAAGACTAGCAAAATTATTTAAAAGACACTATTGCAAGTTAAGATATTTTTTATTGATGCTTTTATTAATATTATTTGGACTGAAGTTATTGAAAACAAGGGTGAAGCATTGGCTGTAGGCCTTGACATCGCTAAGTCATTCGATCAGGTCTGGCATCGGACGTATCTATATACGTATAACCATGGGACTTTGCACTTGTCTGTCCAGCTTTCTTTGTGTACGCAGCATTTAAAGTTGTTGCTAACCACGAAGGCTATCAAGATTGGGGTGCCACAAGGCTGTGTACTGTCGCCGAGATTGTTCATTCTGCATATTAATGACCTATTGTTTTATTGCGAAAATTCAGTTTATGCAGACTACAGCACCAATTTCATTTTTCTATCTTCATACAGCACAAGCCAATTTAATCAAAATGATGCATTACGTTTCCTTAAGAGAGGCAAGAAGTTTGACTACTGTTTTAACGATATACTGTACATAGTATTAACAACCTGTTATATTTACGATCGGGGCAAAATTAATTCGGGCTTATCAATAAAATAGATGCCGTTTCTATTTATGGATGGTGTATTTTCGAGGGAGATAATCTCTGAGCCTTTGACGCTCCCAGTAAATAATGATGCCCTAACCAAGTAATGGTAGTCTTTGCAAATAACGATAGCCCAGCAAATATTAAATAGAGTTGAAAGTTTAGAGCAGTGCCTTTGAAGGAGCGCTATTGTATTTGCTTTAGAATTTTAGAAACAATGGCGTCGGAACATCGAATGTCACTTAAGTAATCGTTGGGCCATTGAAGTTTAAGTATAATGCCTGCATAAAGTATGTTCATTATCTATTAATTGATTATTTGATTAACTGTTTTATTTTTTCTAGTGGTATGATTCCCCGTGGGGTGCCGGGTTAGAATTCCACCTCCCTATGTCATCCCGTGGGTGTCGTAATAGGCGACTAAGGGAATACTTATACCGGAAGGTGGGCAGCAGCGCCTTCTAAAGAACTACTATCTTACACTGCAATCCCCAAACCGCCTTCCAAGGGATTATGGCATATACCCCCTTCATAGGGGAGGCTGTGTTCAGCAGTGGACGATCCGGGTGATACAGTACAGTATGCTTCAAGATTTAAAAAGAAGAAATTTAAACTGAGAGTCTGCAATGACTTAAAAGCTGTCTATGTGATGTTATTGTAGTAGCTGTTGTATTGTTAGTTCGTAGTATTTTGGTAATAATGGCGTACTACCAGAAAATTAAACTTGCTTGTAATTTTACAACGAAAGGAAAAATTTTAAACTCTGGACATGGGCTTCCAATTTGAGACACCGCGGTGAAAGTCTCAAACCAAAATAACCTTTCATTCTTATTATACAGAACATTTAGATTGTAATTGACCATACTGGAGACGGAGGAAGATCTGTACCCAAATTCAAGTTTCTAAAATGATCGAAGGTAGCCAAAGTTAATTTTTTACAGTAGTCGAATTGTTTCTATTGTTGGTTTAGTCGAAACTATAACAAAATATCCCGTAGTATTGTTGATATATTAATATCCTCTTTATATATGGTATTTGTATATGTATTTGTTTATTCAATAAAAAATATGCAACATTACAGCTTAAAAAACCAAAGCGTTACATACAATATTAATATATGGACACGATAAAAATAATAAATTAACAGTAAACATTAAACTATATTAAAATGAGACTATAAATATAGTCTTATGTCAAAATTACAAAAATAAATACTATACTAATAGGTAAATGTCATTATTATTACTAATTACTAGGATTTCTCAGTAATATATCCATAAAATTCAACAATTAATTAAAATATTCAATATTATATGTACATACATTTGTACATATCATATCCAAATCATTATTATTACACATTTCATAAATTTTATATTAAAACGAATTTAATAACTAATTTTATACAGAGTAGGTACCTATCAATAATCATTTTGAATAATAATAATATAATGAGGTTTTAGTAGTTTACACTGGACACTCTAGCATTCGTCTCGCATGTCTTCTGGCACTCCTTCATCAGGCATGCTATATCACTCGCAAACAAGTCACAATATGGTGCCGCGGCGAGTACTGTGCCAAGCAGTGTGCGGGCGCGCTCAGCTGGGCTCTCCCGGTGCTGGGCGTGTGGCCTACTGCGCGCGGTATAACGGAGGGCACGCGTGGACGCAGCTGACTCAAAATTTGTACAACGGGTACAGATAATCTCAAAAAGACCTCAACGAGGGCTACGCAGTCTATTTTATTTCGGATTACTCCAAGAGTGAATTTGGCTAGTGCGAGAGATCTTCTGAGCTGCAAAGATTCATAACCTAATTGACCGAGTAAAAAGTGTGTAGGGTACATAGGTATACGGGTAAAAGTTATAGTTATGTCTTTTTGTATAAATTGCGCAAGAAATTCTTTTGGATTTTCTCCAGCATCAGAATGTACTTGTCCTCATGCGGGCTCCACACTACCGAATTAGTTTCGAGAATGCTTCGTACTAATGCAGCGTATAGGGTATGCATTGCCGCGGCGGATAATCGTGCAGCATTCCGTAGGACGAAGCCCAACCGGCGGTGAGCCGCGTATGCAACGCGCTGTGAATGCTCGCGCAGTGTCAGCCCGGGGTCGAATCACACGCCGTAATCACGCACGCACCGCACGCGTGATACCGGCGTGTCGCCCACCACGTACTGGAACAGCCTCGGGCTGCGACTACGCGTGAACGTCATCACTTCGTATTTGGACAGGTTAAAGTGAAGTCGGTTAGCAATACTCCATGCATATAGGAAGAGTTGAATGAGAATATGTAGCAAAAGCGAGCGCATTCTTCTCCACGATCTATATACGGTATTTCTGCTCATCACACACATAACATGGCTCTATACTATCTTAATGCCTTCATTAACAGAAAAATATTGGATATACTATACTATTATATCAAATAACAATAAAAAAAAATTATTAATTAACAAATTACAATCCAGGTCAAAATTTGTATAACATTTGTATTTTAAATAAGAAAATTGATTGTAATTTGTTTTGTGTATCTAAATAAATAAATCAGAGCATTCCCAAAAAAGGCTCTAAAATGTGTTCTTATGTCTTGTTTTCTGTTGCTAGATAAAGCATTAAGTATGTAATTTCCTTTGTTACAATAGGAAACATATTTGTAAGTGACCCTCATAATATTATGCGGGATAAAGGTAAGAATATAGGCAACTTTGATTATCCCAAATGTAAATGGTCAAGTCCTCCTCTCAGCTCCAGTCATAAGCTTACAACTCCCTCAACCCGACCAGTCACAAGTTTCATGTTTGTTCTACGACAAACAGAAACTACCCCATATTTACATAATTATGCTATGCATACTTACACTGCGTCAAAACAGCTGAAACAGTATGAATGTATGAATACGCAAATTAGTGATTTGGGAGCTTCTTCGTCGAGCGAAATGATATTTGTGTTTAGTTTAGATGGTGCGAGATAAGATTGGATAATGTGTATGTTGGAGATAATGCCGTATTTGCTTGATTTAGTTGTGTCATGTCTGGATATTTAAGGAAGTTCTTTAGTAAATTAACTTAGCTAAGGGATAATATTATATGCGGAGCAATTTCTATACAAAATGAAATTGGTACCTTTGTATATTATACTATTTTTATTTTTGCAACAACGCATGTTCTTCAGATAACATTACAAAAATACAAATTTACGAGAGGGAATATTATAGTCCCGCACACGACTAAAATTTTTCCTGCGTCAAATTTGTATTTTTGTAACCTTTCCAACCACAACTTCTGTGAATCTTGGCATCTTGTTATGCATATCCTTTAGCGTACTTCAACAACTTAATTCACATTATTAAGGGTTGAAGTCGGTTCCATTTTTTGTGTACTATAATTGAATCCACGATACATATATTATGTATAAAATTTATGTCCTTTTTCTGAATTTATTTGAAGCTGATTCCATTTTTTGGTTAAACATTTTTTTCACACTTTTTAGTGACCCTGGCTACTAACGCGATCGTCTGTCATTCACTGTCAACGACTTTATCATCAAGATAGGAAAATATTTTTCAATTATGGCAGTGTAACACAAACACGGCTCGTCAGATTTTGATAAAATTTTAATGAGACTAAACGACAAGAATCAGCTTACAAACAAAAAAAGATTTTTAGAATCGAAATAATTTAAAAATAAAAAAACACGCCTGCCGTACCAAAAAGTGAACTAAAAAATTACAAACAAGTTACATGATTTTAATGTTGAATGGCCACAATGTAGGTACTAAATAGATTATATTTACTGTGCAATTAAAACACCATTGCAGTCGGGGGACAGTTCCTTAGAATAGTTCTTTACAGGTCCCCCGACTTCGATGAAAAGAATGGTTATCTGTTTTCCATTATATTGATTTTTTTTTTTTTTTATTGCTGATAGGTAAGCTTTTGACCACAATCTAACGATAAGCGAGATGTGGTCGAAGGTGTTAACAGGTTTAACCTAGAATTACTCTGGCTCTCAAGGACAGCTGCCGGAACACACTGTTAGGTGCTTGGCGACAGATTTTCTACTTGAGGGTGGTCGCCAGCCAGGCGGGCATTCACAAAAAGCCCTTCCACCATGCAAAATACAACTGTTATATATTTTTGTTATGTACTAAGCAAGCTCTAGACGGTGGTAGCAAAATTTGTAAAATTTTCACGGTTTTTTTTATTTTAATTTCATGAACTATGACCCCCTCTTTAATTTTTTTTTAATTTTCACTAGCCCATGTTACCCGGAATAACTCAACGCTTCTAATGATATCACAAACATCAAAATCGGTTAAGCCGTTACGAAGTTATGGTGGAATAAAGAAACTCACAAACATACATACATACATTAACCCTAAAAACATAACTCTCCTTTTTTTGGGCAGTCGTGTAAACTCACAAACATACATAGATACATGAACCCTAAAAACATAACTCTCCTTTTTTTGGGCAGTCGTGTAAAAAGAAAAAAAATACAGACGAATTGAGAACGTCCTCATTTTTCATCTCCATTTTACCTACCCTAATGTTTCATAGATAAAGCCATAAAATTGATATCGCTTTACTGAGTCTTGAACAAACAATGAAGTTGTTCGATTTAGTTGAATTCAATATTAAAACTTTTTTCTTCGATAATCATGTTTTCGGTAACAAAAAGCCCTAAAAAAGAGAGATTAAATAGCTCTCTTTTTGACAAAAAATAGGGCTTGTTGCGCCCTCATTTTTAGAGTACCTTGTATTCCTTATACATAAGGGACCAATTTTGTAACGGACGTAATACACTCGAGAGCAATGAATCCGGGTCACTTAAAGAATCCTAAAAATCTCGGAAACTAAAAATGCTAGGTTAATGCAATAAATTGTATTTAATAGACAATGTAATACTCCTTAAATGAAGGTATTAAAACTTCTTAGTTATTGTAAAGTTATATCATAAAAAAATCAAATTTGAAAAAGGGCCACTTTCGAAGATGGAACTACGAAATTACAGCATTTGGTTTTGCTTTTGTTTGTAATCTGTCATTTATGTGGGTACATAAACCATATTGATAGTGCTCTATATTCATTATTCAAGCTGAAATTATGTCGCTTACGCCTGAAGAATGCACCAGAATACTTACAATGAAACCGGCCGGAGTCAGCGCGATACAGCCAGGACTGTCGGTGTGTCGCTGTCAACAGTACAAAGAGTTCTCCGACGTTACGAAGAAACTGGTTCTGACCTACGCAGACCAGGAACGGGCAGAACCAGGTGTACCACAGCACGAGAAGACCGATACTTGGTGAACACCATGCTTCGAAATCGCTTTCTCACAGGAACTGAACTCACCAATCAGTTTCGACGCCTCGGAGGAAGTAACCCAAGTGCATGGACAGTAAGACGTCGGCTTGCTGAATCTAACTTAAAACCCCTTAGACCTGCAAACGGCCCTAACCTGGAGCGTGGGCATCGTATTTCGAGACTAAGATATGCCCAGAGCCACGTAAATTGGAGTATTGAAGATTGGTCAAAAGTTATGTTCTCCGACGAATCAAAATTTATGCTCTACAAGCACGATGGAAGACACAGAGTGTATCGAAGACCAGGGGAAAGATTCAAGCAAGCATGCATCGAAGAAAAAGTAGCCTACGGTGGTGGGTCTGTACTTGTGTGGGCCGGAATTTCTTCTGAAAGTCGCACAGAGCTGGTGATCATAGAAAACGGCTCTTTAACTAGCGTAAGATATGTGGAAGAAATCCTCAATGATCACGTTGGTCCATTTATGGTCAATTTAGGTGAGGATGCTATATTTATGCATGACAATGCCCGACCTCATACAGGTAGGATTGTGAATGACTACCTTCAAGAGATGAACATTACTCGTATGGAGTGGCCAGCGCGCAGCCCGGATATCAACCCGATCGAGCATGCTTGGGACGAGCTAGGCAGATGCGTAAAACAACGAAACCCTCCCCCAATCACGCTTCGTGAGCACAAAATTGCTCTCACAGAGGAATGGGAGAATATTCCCCAAAATCGTATAAGGAACTTGGTGTACAGCATGCCAAACCGCGTAAACGCAGTAATGGAAGCACGAGGAGGCAATACGAAGTATTAAAATTCAAGAAAATCGTAATAAAGTTCAAAAATTTCATGTTTCCTATTTTTGTTTTAAGGAGAGATCAGCAGTTTTTTTCTTTATGTAATTTTGTGTTAATAAAATGTATGGTGACTCATATTTTTTTTACTCTCATTTAAGGAGTATTACATTGTCTATTAAATACAATTTATTGCATTAACCTATCATTTTTAGTTTCCGAGATTTTTAACATTCTTTAAGTGACCCGGATTCATTGCTCTCGAGTGTATTTAATTTGACGTGAACGAAAACTTTTATTTTTAGTAATATAATAGAAAGGGGTGTTGGCAATGTTTTTGTAACTACTCACATAATATATGTGATTATTTGATCTTCTCGTTTAAAAAATATACAAAATTACAATTGTTTTATGTAAACAAAGATATGAGAATGCTATGGCTCGTTGCTATGCTATACCTTGGTTCTTTGGTAGACCTCGCTGTGAAATTAGAAATGAAAAATCATGATTTTAATATGATAACGTTAAGACTAAAAAGATAGCACATCTACCCAATCTTTATCACACATCTTAATCAACCAAAACCTACCAGCAAGAGAAGAGAACATTTTTTACGACATGTAGTATGTTTTAAAGCAGTCTACTTTACAGTAAAAGACAAATGAGTCTATACCCACCGCGAGTGCTTCAATATTTTAAAGGCGGTGCAGCCAGTGGACCGGCAAATTGGACGCAATCTTAGAACAATGCAATACGATAGAGACTAACTGGCCCATCTGATCTTTGGATTTTGTGAACACAATTTGGTTGTATCGTGTATCGTAGAGGTAAAATATTATGTATATAGACTTTTGTTGAACTTCATTGCTTTCAGGTCCCTGGCATTTGGATAACATCCTTTGATATTATGTTTCCTTGGTACTTTTAGTCATAACTTTGTACTTGATTCGTTTTGTTACCTTAGGGTTTTTTTATGTGATTTTGGACAGTATGGTTTTTTTAAAAATTCTTGAATAGAAGGGCAAACGAGCAGGTTACTCATCTAGTGGTAAGTGATCATCCTCGCCTGCGGACAACCGCAACACCAGAGGTCACGAGGATGCATTGACAGCTCTTTTAAGAGGGAATATGTTCTCTTCATGAAAGCTCTTGTTAATTGTGACTTCCGGATTTTGTTCACCTTAAAGGTGAATTTCTCTTGAGGGTTTTATTATTTAAATTCAAATAAATATAATAGGTTGTGAACGAACGTTTAGGCAAGAAATCCGTTCTGATGATTTAAAAACTGCATCATTTATAGATAGAAAAAAAATCTGAAATGGCTTTTGTCATATAAGTAGGTATGTTTTCAAACTATTTTTTGGATCTCCTCTTTAACGATACTGAATTTTCATATCTGAAATGTGACCAATTATATCCTTGACAAATCCGTGTTGAAAATTTTTAAATCGGGCAATCGAAAGAGAAAATATTACATTTCATATGGATGCCTCCGTAGAAATGTAATATTTTCTGCTATTTTCTCGAATTTCGAACAAATAAAAGGCCCTAGCCACGTGTAACGCGCATTGGAATTTTATTAAATATTTATCTTTTATATTATTTTTCGTAACAAACTCCTTGTTAATCTGAATCGTCTCCTTAACTTGTAACCTCTGGCTATATAACAGATGCATTTTGTCAAAGGCGACGAACTGCGCCCATTACCTTGCAAGACGAAGTTGTTGAGACCCATGTGCATGTAATATCACCCTTCATAGCAGAACACAGTACGGCTTGACGAAGTCGGTCACAAAGAGTTCTACTGCTACTCAAACTATAGTTTTATTTAATTATGCTGCACTTGGACAAACAAAAGTAGACAGAGACATGGACGTACATACCTTTATTTGTGGCATAAACTAATACACAAAAATAAAATACAAACATAAAAATAAAAGTAGGCGCTAACCTAATTATTCACAGTTTTTGCCACAAGCCGGTCCCAATTCAGCATTATGATGGTTGCGAACAACCAACGCCTGGGGAACGTCCCGTTCCGTTGGGAACGACAGGTGACGTCACGCACGGTATAAAACCATGTACCTACAGAGAGTTTAATGTTTACATAGATATGCACACAAAGAAAAGATTTACAAAAAGACAGTCAAAACTACACACATTACTTATATTAGGTACAAATCTGCAAGAGTAACTAAACATACGATTTGTTCCTTTATGCAGACAATAGTATTAAATAACTTTTATATAAAAAATAGAAAATGAAGCAAATTATTGCGATTTACATTATGACATAGGTCTAACAATACATTTGAAATTATATTATGGTTTCACAGAAATAGCAATGTGTAGTATAGCAAAGCAGGTATCTAATGTGCTAATAATAATATACTAAAAGGTTGTAGGACCACAAGACACAGCAACAATTTTGCATAATCCTGTTTGTTTATCAAAACCGGTAACAGTAATATTTTCTTAGTGACTAAATAATTATTGTAATCTGATTACAGAGAAACGTGACGAAGCTGGTGTAGATGCATTGAAATGAGATTCAAAATCCACATTTTAACCCTTTTCTAAAAAAATTAGTATAATGTTTCGAAGGATGTGCAGAATAAATAAAACGATGACCGCTATGGAGCAGGGTAATCACAAAAGCAACCTCAATGACAAGTTTTGTTATTATTATCCTACCTACACAAATAGGTAGCCTACCATACATATACTACATGTAGGATGCATATTTTTATGGTTACGTTTGACTTTTTTTAATTATCCAATCTGTATATTTTTTAGTTGTTCTGGTATGTTTCAACAGCACTTTAGTTAGCATTTAGGTACTGTGTGACATTGGTAAGATTTTGTCCCAACTTTACAAACTGTCTTACATAGCAATAGGGTCTCAAAGTGAAAAGTGGCCGAATGTTTCATGACGAATGTCGGCCTCTTCACACACGAAAATGACTGCACTCCATCACCGCGCGTGTTTTATTTGTACGCGTTCGACGGATTGCTTCGTTTGACTGTGTTCGGGCGTGTTCGGATGTATTCGGCATTATTCGTCCATGTACGGATGAAATACGACTGCGGAGGTAGCGCCAGATTTTTCCGCTCTGTATTTATATTTTAGACAAAAATACAGTTTGAAACGATCTTTGGTGAGCAGAATTGATTTTATACGTGACATTTTTTATATATAAGTATTTTGTTATATTTCATTTTGAAGTAGAACCACGAAAAATACTGCGCTTTCTCACCACACTGCTGGTAACGGCACATGAAAATTGGTTGATAAAAGCAATAACTTTTATGACACGAATCAAAAATATTAAATCTAAGTTACTTATTAGCTGCTTTGAATTATACATATTATAGCGCGTAGGGCACGTCCACCTCAGTTCTATAGGTACTTTAGGTGACACCCATTTAAACCATAATTCGATAACGCATTTATTATAGTGAATGTTGTTTTTATGAAGCATCAATTATATTCAATATATTGTAATATTGTATATAGTACGACAATGACATCCTCAACATACGAAAAACCAAAAATAATATTTTCTTTCTAATTAGCTATCTCTTAAATATTCATAATTATTGAACTGCATTTCAAAAATTCATATTTATTTAACACACTTAACTATATCATTTCGCTTGCAAGATAATCATTCAAACCGATTCTCAGCTTAACGAGATTGATAAAAATGAAACACAAAATTGTTTTATAAACGTTGCGCATCTCTACCACCAGAACTAAGATAACCAGAAAATAAGGAGTTTTTTGCAATATTAATTTTTATTACACCTACAATGTCAATGAGCAATGGAAAAAAAATAATACACTATCCACCTGCACGTTTTGCTGTTCCGAATCCTTAATAAAATCTATTTAAATCCGATTTAACCACACTAACGTATTCAAAAGTCGATAAATTCTTGAAACAAAACTGTCAAAGTTGAAACACAATGCGGATAGAGATCAAAAATTTATGAGATGAATAATTCCACCATCACAGCTTCACAGAACGGAGTTGGAACTTTATGAAGCACTTTGGATAAGCTTTTATTGAACTGGCTAAATCAGGGATCGGTTAAATCTGGAAAAATGAGATTTAAACGCAAAACTGAAAACTAATTTATTTTATGTGCTGGTAAAACTAGCAACTGCTTTACTTTGCAGAATATTAAAGGTATGACAAAGTCATCGTCTACCACCACCTTAACATTTTATTCCAAACTAGCTGTACCCGCGACTTCGTTCATGATTGCCATACCTGCAGACTAATTATTCACATTTGACCAATATTTATCTCATATTAAGCAACACGCGGTGAAGCAATCTTTGTAAAGCATAGATCAGAAAGGAGCTTTTTACTTTAGATTTGAAAACTCCTACGATATATTTTTCCGCTCTCCGTCATATTATATGTAATTGAAATGTAAAACAATCGTGACAAATCTAATTAATTCAATAACAAAATATTTATAATATAACCGTAAGTCGACATAATAAAAACCAATTTTAAGGGATCCGTATCTCAAAAGGAAAAAATGGAACCCTTAAAGGATCACTTTGTTGTCCGTCTGTCTGTCTCTCCAGACCTTTTTTCTCATGAACGCTTGAAGGCATAAAGCTGAAATTCATATACTCAGGTCTACTATCCCTTGGAGCTGCGATGAAATCAAACTTCTAAACCAACACCATCAAAAGATACAGCCGTTTATGCCGCATTTTCGACACTCGCAAGGGAATCAAATTCTAAAGGATACTTTCCGTTAACTCAGAACCTTAAAATTTGGTAAGAAGCAACGTCTTATAACACAGATGAAGAAAAAATTGCAAAAAGCATAAATTTTTTGTTACATCATGTCACAAAAATATTATTTTTTGAAATAATTTTTAAATATTATGGATTTCATTTAGCAAAATAATACCGTACCTTTTCCTTATATACCTACAGGTTTATACGGAACCCTCGGTGCGCGACTCCGACTTGCACATGGCCGGTTTTTTTGTGTGGATATAACATAAATATCTGTATTTAAAAATCTCTTTATATATATATATATATATATATATTTGGTTAAATTATATGATCATTTATAATTTATATTTGCAATTACGCAATCAAAATTGCTGATTACATCATAGAGATATAAAAATTCTCTTTTCTGTGGATTACATAATAAAATTATAAATTTACTAGTGGAAAAATTATAGTCGTGAGTGGGATTCGAATCCCGCCCATGACTATAGGTTTTCCTCTCGTAAATTTATAATTTCGTAAAGTTATACTTTCCTTCTACTACTTTTATAATTTCACTGGAACCTTTCCAATTTCCTTATAACTTTTTCATCGGAGTCTATGTATTTTTATCCCATCTATTTTAAAAACAATGGTAGTAAATGGGAGCAAAGTGGGTCTTTTCTGGTAGAGAATTTTATACAGGACGGAAAAGAGTTTGAATTAGGAACATTGATAATGATTCCTGCAGTTAGTCATGACTCGTGACCAACTAGATCATAGACTTATCAAAAGAATCGTTTGTTATGAAAAAGTATGTACTTAAGTAACTGGCCGTTTTTATAAGTAATAGAAAATAAAATTAAATAAAGATCGAGTGAGTATTGTATGGTTAATGCGAAATAAAAGTCAATGGATTATAATTTAAGAAAATATACTTCATATAAATTTTTAGTTACCTATTACATTAGTTTTATTTTAACGAAGAATATTATTACAATATGTTCCATATTTATTTATTAGCTTTACTATTTATAAGCCTATTATTTATTTTTCTGATAGTGGTATGAAAAGTAGAGGGAAATCAAAATACCTTGCTGAAAATCACGTGATAAATATATGTTATGCAGCCTACGGTTACCTTCTGTTTGTTCTCATTGCTGAGAGTTAAAAGTTGTATGAGTAACACGACACCAAAGTTCGGTATTCAAATTCAGCATTCGCAGTAAAAATGAACTATGTTCACTTGATGTACATATAACTATTTAAAGGTGAGGCCGTAAATATCCTCAATAGTGCGCGCAGCAAGGGATTCAATAGAGGACGCTAAGGCAAAATATGTTTGCCATATAAACAGGCTAATCCTGGACAAGTTTTAAAGTATGCTGCGCCTTGACACACTGTTTTGTACCTACTTTGCAACAGCTTTTCTAGTTATAGGTGGTGCCGAACAAACATTAGCCAATTGCCTTATCACCGTTGAGCCCGCCCCGTTGCTCAAGTTCAAGGACTGCCTGCACAGCAATCCATTAAGTTGAAGACATTGTTCACATTGCTTTGACAATTCACTCCTTTGCCATGAAATTATCTTTCATAAAAACTTCACAGTAACAAAGTATAGAACCTAAAATGGTTCGCACATAAAGTATTCCATGGTTCCTTAATCAAATCAAATCAAATCAAATCAAATCAAATCATTTATTTGTAAACATGTGTATACATACAAAAACGAGCATGCAAGGTCTTATTATAAAGTAGTCAGCACATACATGTTTCACCCTTAGAGGCATACAAATCTAGATTTTAAATTACATAGATTCCATTTAAAGATAATAAAAATACTTATTAAAAATTTTACGTACAATGATGTCAATTTTACTTAAAAAGAAGACTTTAGATAAATTATATAAGATAAAAAATGTCAAATTAAAAATAAATAAAAATGTTCGTGACTCATAAAATAATTAAATTTACAACAGTTACAATTTGTCAGTCAGGAACTCACCTATATTGTAATAACATTTATCTACTAATATAAATTTCATCTTTTTCTTGAACAAATCTGTATTTAAACATTTAATTGTATTCGGTATATGGTTATAAAGTAGAGGAGCCATACAGAATACGCTCTTATGCATGAGTGCAGTGTTAAACTTGTGCAAGCACAGTTTGCTGTTGTCTCGTCTGTTACGAACGACTAAATCTGCTAGTTGTAGAAACAGTTTTGGATTGTCCTTTACAAACATAACTATGTCAAGTATGTATATTGAAGGTAGAGTTAATATCCTGTGTTTTCTAAAAAATGGTCTGCAGCTATCAGTTTGCCTTAAATTAAACATAGCTCTTATGCATCTCTTTTGAGACTTAAATGCTGTTTCCCTCTCCGTAGAATTTCCCCAAAAAATGATGCCGTAATGCAGAACTGATGCCACCAATCCATGGTAAGCAGTTACTAACGCACTTGTATTGAGGACTGGAGCTAATTTAAACAGGGCATATGCTGAAGAGCTTACTTTCTTGTTTAGTTGTTCTATATGTGGCTTCCAGTTGAGTCTCTTATCTATTACAAGACCAAGAAACTTTGTAGTTTCAACATTTTCTAGTGTTTTATTCTTATATTTTACTTTTAAAGTAATGTCAATATCTCGTTGGCTAAAATGCATAATACTAGTCTTGTCTAAATTAATTTTTAAATTATTATTGTCTAACCATTTTATTATTGATGTCAAAGATTCATTAATTTCACGTTCATAAGTCATTTTATCTTTGCATGTAATTGTAACCGTACTGTCATCTGCAAAAAGCATCATGGGTTGATTTACAGCTCTAGGTAAATCATTTATGTACAGCAAGAATAAAAGAGGACCTAATACACTGCCCTGTGGCACGCCATATAATGGCGAGCGTTCATCGGAAAGGTAGACTTCTTCATTTTTTGTCGAATAATTTACTTTTGTTATCTCGGTACGATGTTTCCTATTGCTTAAGTATGATTTTATTAGTTCTAAAATGTTACCACGTATACCATATGCCTCTAGTTTTCGCAATAAAATTGCATGGTCAACGTAATCGAATGCTTGTGTCATATCGCAGTATATAGAGCACACTGGTATTCTCTTATCTACATTAGTTATAACATTGTATAAAAAATCATAAACTGCCATATTTATCGTTCTTTTTTGCCTAAAGCCCTTCTGCTCTTCACTAAATATAACCTTTTTTTCGATGTAAGAATAAAGCACTTTATGAATATATTTATCAATAATTTTCGAAATTATGGGAATCAATGATATTGGTCTATAATTTTCCATATGTTCTCTACTTTTTTTCTTAAATACTGGTTTTATTATAGAAGTTTTAAGGGAATCAGGGTATATTCCTGCACAAATACACAAATTTATAATGTGACTCAAATGAACACAAATATACTCCGATACATATTTGACAACTTTTGTCGAAATACCATCAAAACCAACACTATTAGTAATTTTTAAACCCTTGATAATATTTCGTACATCAGCTGGTATACACGGAGGAAAAAATATAGAATCAATTCTGCTAGCTGTTTGAGGTAAATATGTGTTATGATTTATATTCTTAATTGATTGAATTTTGTCGACAAAAAAGTTATTAAATGCATTAGCAATCGCTTGTGGGTCATCAATAACTGTCTGATTTGAAATGATACGGTTTATGGGTACTTTAGGTAAGTTAGGTTTAGTATTATCGTTTATTATTTTCCAAGTAGTTTTAGGTTTATTTGTTGCCGTTTGTATTAAGAAGTTATTTTGAGCTCGTTGAGTGAGTTTCATTATTTTTTTAAGCTTTTTAGAATATTCTTTAAAAGTACCTTTACTTGTAGTACTTCGTGTCAATCTATGCCGCCACAACAATTCTCGTTTTTTCTTACTACATAGCTTTATTCCTCGAGATATCCATCGCGGTTTTTTAATGACCTTAATGGTTACTAATTTAAAGGGAAAACATAAATTATAAAATAGCTGGAATAAATCAATAAAGTCGTCATACGCCGTGTTTGGGTCGTCAGTTTCATAAATATTTGAAAATGTCAGGTTTTCTATGCTATTTTTAAATTTAACTAGATTTTCTTGATTATAATCGCGTCGTTTTACTCGCCAAATTTTTAAGAGGCACGCCTTTTTGACAGGACATTTCAGCACCTGAGCAGTATGGTCTGACAACGCATTCTCGATGACGTCTGCTCTACATTTTGTTTGCAATTTATGAGCAAAATTATCCACACACGTTTTCCATTGAAATCTAGTGACTTGCTTTAACGCTAAAGTTAGATTATAATTTAATAATAGACATTCAAATTGTCTTGCCAGTTTATTTGCTTTTAATACGTCAATATTGAAATCTCCCGCTACCACAATTTGTTTATATGACTTCTTACATAGCAAATGGAAAATCTTGTCTATTACATCAAAAAATGCATTTAAATGTTTCTGTTTTGGGACTCTATACATACAAACAACAACAGTGTTGTAACCAGTCAGCTCTACACCACAACATTCAGTTATACCAGTCAGAGATAATGACGCTATTTCAGGTAATTCCCGCCATTGAAGGCCGTTCTTAATTAGTATACACGCTCCTCCTCTTTTGCTCTCTTTTCTACAAAAACTTGACGCCAGACAAAAGTTAGGGATCACTAGACATTTCTCATATCCAGACATCATGAAATGCTCGGTAAAACATAGGATATCAACACTACCGTAGCGTTTATTGAGTTCATCTATGCAAACCGTAACTTCATTTGCTTTATTTAATAATCCGGCAATATTTTGATGCATCACGTAAATATAGTTATGCACGAAAAAGCTGATTATTTACTACTAGATTTTTCTTGTCATTTTCGTGAGGTGTCAAGACTATCAAATTGTTATTTATATTATTTCTGTCATATTCAATATTTTTTATGTATAAAAATAAATTATTTAATATTATACGCATACCATAATTATTTACAAGCCCCAATTGCTTATAAAACATACTGTTCGAATGCACTTCATTCGTGTCGAAAAGGAATGCATGTTTGTGTATTACAATGTCTTGATATAGTTGGTAGTTAAAGTTTTGTACTCGCCAATTAAACAAATGTGACCGAGTGCTATATTTATAAGTCGGCAGACATAATATTATATTAGTATGTGTAATTTGTTTCAGAATGCTCCTAATGTAAGATATAAGTTTAAAGTAGGTGTTCGTCGTAGTCTTAAAATCTTCTTCGCCTATAAAAAGAAAGCAGTAGTCATTCATCGTAAAATCAGCTATTTTTGTATCAATCCCTTCTAAAATATTATGCACATAGCCGTCCGGCGTTAGAAAATGACATAAGTCATATTTATTATTTGAAGCCTCTTCAGCAATCTTCAACAGCTTGTTGTATTTATTTGTGCTCAAAATACACATCCTGCTCTGTCTGTTTTGCTGAAAATTTGTATTAGAGACTTCATCCACCTGAATAGTTTGACAGGTCTGATGGACTTGGATGCCCTGAATTTCCTGTGAAATCTGAGTTACTTGGGTTTCGATACCCCTGGGGGCACAACCAGTAGCAGCTTTTACATTGTAAGACTTTTTCTTAACTGATCTATTAATATGTCCTTTCTTTACATTTCCTTGATTTTTTGAGGGCTGTTTTGAAATTGTTATTGGTTCAGTTTGTGTTTGTTTGGCCTTCTTTTGTGGACTAGACTTCTTCTTAGATGCTATGTTACTCTGTGCAGAACTATTTCCGTTTTTTAAGTATGACTCATTTTTGGTCTTTAGTTCATTATTTATGCGCTTGAGATTATCGTTTTCTGAAGAAAGAATTTTAATTTCTTCCTGAGCGTGAATTAGTCGAATTGCTTGTTCCTCAACTTTCGCCCTCAGTTGTTTTATGTTCTCGTCTTCATCATCAGATATGTCAGGTAAGGTATTGTTTGTATTTTGTGTGGACGCATCATTTGGACTAAAATTCTCATTACTTGAGGAAGAATCTTGTCGGTTCCGTACGTTACGGAACGTAATGTTTTCCAAGAAATTCATGTTTTATGGGTTATTCAACAAATTTTTGAGTGCAAAAATTATATATGGATCAAGTGGGTTTGAACCATGCGAAGTCGGATCGAGAGATCAGGGGTGCAACCGTTGCGCCAAAGTTACACTCAGAGTACATGCGAAATTAGTGTATACTTCTTAGTAAAAGATACAATTATTTACTTGTTTACTTTAACACAGGTTAGATGTCACTTACATAAAATATCATGAGATTTTTGCAACGTTCACACAATGAGCATGCGGCAACACCGTGCTTCGTCTATCAAAACATTTGACTTTCAAGTTTGAAATATTGTCGTTGATTGAAATCAAACAAAGTACTGATAGTAAACAAAGATATTTTTTGACAATCTGCGTTTAATCTACAAATATATGATTCTGCATTCCTTGTAATTTGTTCTGTGTTGTGTTTCTTACCATTTTACCGGTGTTGTTTCGTGCAGTGCTGGTTTATCTGTTCAGAATAGTTTGTGATATCCAACTCACAATACGGTACGGCTCAAACACGGTTTTTTCATTCACCTCGAAATAACTCTTCACGTTTTGATTTCCAGTTATTACTTATCACTGATTATATGCTTTCTCGACTTCAATAAGTGTTTATGATTGAAAAATACATTTTTTTAACAATAAAGTTACGGAGCTACGTGTTGATCGATCAGTGACATCTGTCAATCCAGATCAAACAACCCATTAGGTGCCTAATGTGTACACTATCACGTGTGAAAAACCACACCATTACAAAAACACAATAGAACCTAAATCGACGCACAAATTGATATACAGAGCCCCTAAATTCCCCTAGTACATAAAACTATAATAACTGTAAAGCACGCCGTCTGTCTTTACCGCAAATGCGCCACGGAATGGTCCCGCAAAATGGGACGGTCATTGTGCAGACCTAACGAACAATGGTTGCTGGTTTAATACATAGTTACTTAGTTTAGTTTAGCTAACGACTAAATACCACTTAAATGCTCGGAATGCTTTCGTTTATTGTATAGTTAAAGGGCGTTCGGATAGCCTATCGTTAGCAAAAGTATTATTTACTTGCAGATGCTTAATATCTTGACATCAGGCGTTCAATTTGGAAAGACGCTGTTAATAGCCAGCAATGCTAGTTTTGGATTTATTTTTAACCGACTTCAAAAAGGAGGAGGTTCTGAATTCGAATGTTTTTTTTTTGTGTGTGTTACCTTTTGACTCATTAGATAGTGTACGGGTTTTGATATTTTTTTCTATATTCGAAAGCTAGTCATGTAGTCCCATTTAAATTGGAGTGAGATCTGAGTATTTGAGTTATTCACAATTGTTTTTTTTTTGTTTTATTTTGTTCACCGTTCGGATATTTTTTTAAACAGCTACAATGACATCGCGTCGTATTATATTTAAACCACGTCTTGAGTTTTTTACAATAATTTTTAGCAACTCTCAGTTTTTATTCAACTTGATACAATTCAAAAATTATATCACTTAGCATACGTTTTATGAAGACCTAATTTTATGCATCACATAGTAGCTATTGCCCCGTGGGGTGCCGGGCTAGAATTGCACCTCCCCATAATGATACGGTGGGTGTCGTAAGTGCGACTAAGGGAAAACTACTGGAAGGTAGGCAGCAGCGCCATCTAAAAAACTGCCAACTTACACTGCGATCCTCAAGACGCTTGCCAAGCGTGGGGATTATGGAAATTAAGATAATAAAAGGGGAGGCTGTGTTCAGCAGTGAACGATCTGGCTGTTACAGTATAGTAGCTATTCATATGCTTTGTTGCATATAAAACTATTTTTAACATTAAATATTACGCCTGCGTAGGTACGTGTTTTTAATTTCAAAATGACAGCTATTGGCCATTTATGTTATATATCGTTCTATTTGGGGAAAATAGAAGGCAGACTTTGCAGAAATTTGCTATCTAAACGTTATAACTAAAATGCATATTTTGAAACTGCTAATAACGCTATCGACTCACTTGGAACGCACTATAGAGTAACCTAAAATAATGTTATTAGTTGGATCGACCGAGGTTAGTTAGTATTTTATGCTAACGTTTCATGATCCTATAAATTCTGAGAATATTTTTGTTACTACCACACGAAGGTTTTTAATGGCTTAAAGCTGTGCATTTGATCAATCAGTAAAATTAATATTAATGGGTTTCAAAGACAAAAGCTGACCACACTTTTACTTCTAGGCAATATATTATCTACTAGAGTTTGTGCATTCAAAGCTTTTTATGCAGATACTGTATCAGCTAGACAGATTCCTCCATTTTTTTGTTACTATAATCCCCACGCTTGGCAGGCGTCTATACGATCGCAGTTTAAGATATCAGTTCCTTAGAAGGCGCTGCTGCCCACCTTGCGGTAATTTACCTTTAGCCCTCTTACACCTATAGGTAGAAATAGTTGGATGACATTCTAACACGGCACCGTACGGGTGCCTGTGGTTTATGTAGGCAGTTCTTTTTAAAAAAATATCGTTACTGACAATATTTTTATATGGATTGGCATATACGGACGCAGAAGAGTTGCGTCAATGATGGATCATTTCATTCCATTCTCGGATGTATCCACGTCAGGGGAAGTTTATACATAGTTTGGAGCTGTGTGTGGACGAGCTGAAGGAAAACACATGGCATATCTGGCATGGGTCGACGACTATAACCACAAGAAAAAACAGGGCATATATTAAAGCAGCCAAATCCTGCAAGAAAAATAAGAATCAAAGAAATTATCTTCTACAAAGATACTGGCATGGTTTTTATTCTAAAGCCCCAAATAAGAAAAGTTTTCAACCCAAAACGTAAGTAATATAACTGTACGAAACATTTTACACTTCCACGTAGATAAAAGCTAATGTTTTATGGCCCGATGTTAAACGGCCATTGTAAATTTAAGGGGATCAGACCTCGGTCTTAGGGCTGTATTTTAGGGTAAAAGTGAAATTTACTGTTATACAGTGTTTTTGGTGAATATCTTGTGTTAGTTAAGAATGGTACCCAGTTTAAGAATCTAAGGACTTCTAACGTTGTTACTTTTTGAGAACAACGAGGAAAAATTTTAACTACCAGTAAGATTCGAACCCGCGGCCTACCTTCCCTCAATCCGGGAATTACTCTTTCAGCTGATATCTCAAATGAAAGAAGCATACCCTTTTGTGGTCGATTATTCGAAAGGAGCGAAGGATAGATTTGCTCTATGACTCACTCACTACGATATATCAGTTGGAAAAGTATGTCCCGGCTATAGGGACGGATGGTCTTGGGTTCGAACGTCGAGCGTAGTTCAAATTTTTCCTTTCGTTGTAACATAAGGACTGTCACATAACCTCCTGTTGATATCGACTAAGGAGATTAGACAATGGGGTGTTCCTGCACATTAGGCACACAGGTTTCATTTCTTTAAAGACCATTTTGCATATTTTCACATTAGTATAGTTCACTCATACGAATGACTTTATCATAAAGTATTCGGTGTGTAAACGTATTTGTTATTAAATTTATTAGTTTATTTTAGATATAATTTAAATATAAATTTTTGAAACAATAGAAGTACTCGTACTGTACTGAAATGTAATTAATAGTGTCGGTGCACTGAATTCTGGTTGTACTCGCATGTTCCAGCATATTCTATAAAATACGTACGTGAAGAGGGAAAAAGACAGAAACTATATCAAAAAGCTAGAACAAATTAAATGAAATGAATAAAATAAATTAAAGACGTTACAAATAAAAATATAAGTACACAAAATAATACTATACAATAATAGATACTTTATAAAGATAACAAAAATTTAAATAAATTTATAGCTAACCGTCTTTATTTGGTCTCATCTCAGCATATACTGGCTATAAACCCAGCGCTGGTTTTCCGGTGGATCCAGCGTGTGTCGTCACGGGTGCATTATGTTAAGGCATAACTTTATACCCTAACCGTCAGCAAAGAAATCGATTAATAACTAGGTAATAAAAGTTAAAACACACAAATTATGCAATTTGTAAAATTTGAATTATACCATAACTTCGTACTTCACCTAATTTTTTAATACAAATTGTAGCTGGCAATCCACCCTTGTATAAATACAAGTGTAGATTTCCCATTAAAATTGCAAAGAAAATATATAAATAAAATAGAACGAAAAAAGGGAATTAGTTAACAATAACAAGAAATATTAAATTATTCTATTAGGTTCAGTACAATCCCAAACTTGTGCATTATATGTATGTGAACGAATAACACACGAGCATTAGTAAACACTGGAATTGGTCGATCCATTTTCAGCGCGGATCTGTTATCAGAAGCTTACCATTGTTCCGTGGAGAAGCTATATCACACACTATGCGATTAGTATAAATGTGAGACATGAGACTCTAAACTTTCCATATGATTCCTTCTATTCCTTTATGAACAAACCACTACGAACTAAATACAACTAGTGTTGTATTTAATTCGTAGAGGTTTGATGTAGCTGTAATCAGCTACGCATTTAGCGAAAGCATTTAGATAACCTACACGGCTTTGCTGGCTCACAGGCAGTTTAGGGCAGTTGTCTCACCGGAAACGACGAACGAGTAACGAGTAGAGCTAGAATTAGAAACGAGTTGGCGAGCCGCGGGAAGCGAGTGCGTAGTTCCAACGGTGTGTAGCTCGGCTACCTTGTGTTATATGAGTGTTATCTTTCATAGCTCTTGTCGCTCAGCGACAAACTGGTGAAGCGAGTGCTCGCCGGCATGCGGCAGTGTGAACAGTCAGCGATCAACTATTTGTATATGCATCTCTCTTATTTACACGGAATGTATATCTATTGTACGTTTCTTGAGCGAGAAAATAGTTGATAGTTACTCGTTTTCTCGTCGGCGGTGGGACAAGTGCCTAAGTGCGCCAGTATGAAGTAATGATAGCTGAGCGGTAACGCTATACACTGCCGTGTCGCAGATCCGTGGTTCGATCCCCATTGGGCTTCAATGATGGGTGTGATGTGAATCCTAGGCAAGGGCATTTTGTGAATACTTGGCTTGCTAGCTACTTCCCTCAAGTAGAAAATCTGTCGCCAAACACCTGATGTACTGGCTGCTGTCCTTAAGAACTAATAAAATTACAGCCACAAGAGACTTAACAACTGTACGTATCCAGGTGACGGGCGCAGTGTAGTTTATTATTGAATAGGCCTGAAATTTAATTGACTAGGTATATCACCTATATCTCCACAGACAAAAACAAACTTCCAAAGCTTTATAACATTTATAATAACGTTTTTAACGAAAATGACGCACACGATGTTAAAGTATACTTACTCTACTTACTTATTTTAAACCATAATAGAAAAATTGACATGAAAAATCAAGGGATAACTTATTTAAAGTACAGGTATTGGGCAACTCAAAATAACCTTCCAAAATTGTTCGTTTTAGCTCTAACATATCCAGCATATGAGGGATGTCGGCAATAAAAACGTTTCAATGTTAAATCTTCACGCGGGCGGGCGAGCGAACAAAGCAGTGTAACAAATAACGGCCGGCCACAAAAAAACTGCCCTGTGTATTTCAAATTCTTCAGCGCTCGTACTACAGTTAGCATAGGCCTTCTTAACCGATCAACAAGGTTAAGCAACGTCTGTAGCTGTCATTACTTGGGTGACCGAGGCTTCGAATATTGATATATTCGTAAGCGCTAGTGACAATTACTACTGAGTGCATCCGTTCTTCCCAGACACAAGCCTAGTAGTTTAGCCGTAGCTCGCGGTTGTTGTCTTAAGATGGCAGGCATTATAGAATGGTGGTAGGGTAGGTCTGCAAATGTTCACCTGTCTAGCTGGCACCTTCAAGTAGAAATTCTGGCACCAAGCATCTAACGGTGTGTTCCGGCCTTGCTGCCCTTGAGAACCTCTAATTTAAGGGCAGCCTAAAGACCACGGCCACATCGTCACATAACATCAGCTGAGATAACGGTAAGCCTAAACAGCTTTTAAAGAAAAAGTAATTGTTCTGAAATCATCAACCGAAGCAAAAATATCCATGCGCATGTTCAATAAACGAAATATTTTTTTTTAAATGTTTTTGTGACGGAACAAACTCCAAGCCCAACTAATGTTAAGCGGACTAACCTCTGTATATAACACATGCAATTCGTCACAAGTCACGAGTTGCACTGCGCCCGTCACCTTGAGACATAGTTGTTAAGTTGCATAATATGCCTGTCATTTCACTGGCTTTCAAGGACTGCTGCCGGAACACTCCTTTAGGTGCTTGAGGACCGATTTTCTACTTGAGGGTGGTCGCTAGCCAGGCAAGCATTTGCAATAATCCCTTCCACCATGCGGTGAAGTTCAAGCCCGCAGCAACTCGAACCATGGACCTGAAAATAAAATATGATATTTTCTTCTGATTTGACCTAAGAGGCGGGATAAATACCCTAGTATATAGTTCGGAAGATGCCGTTAATTTATATCCATTTAGAAATCCGCTGAAATAGCGTTGGAGTGTTTAGATTAGTGTGTTAGTTTTATTCACTATAAATCGCATTTTTCGTGGCCCACATTTAACAAATAACATTGTTCGCGACGAATGCGCGCTCGCCATAACCGTAAATTTGGTGTGCCATGTTTTTGAACACTATTCGGGCTGCAAACGAAATATTTTTATTGGTATTAGTTTATACTATAAACAAGGGCTAAGCCTGCTCTGTTATATTCGTACATTTTGTATGAAGAATAACTTCTACCTGCCATAAGAGTATGAATAATTAAATAGATATTTGTGCATAAATGTGTTTGTCTTTGTTACGATTTTTTGTAATGGTTCAACGAAAAAATGTTAACCAAAAATGGAACCGACTTCAAGACTCAAAAGTATGAAATAACTTGATGATCTCGGTACCATGACAGTTCAAAAGTACCTATTATCACAATATTGTTGCGCATGGTACCGACTTCAACAAGTTAGGTATTTCACACTCTTGAGTGTTGAAGTCGGTTCCAGTTTTCGATAAAAAAAATCTTCTCTTTTTAGTGACCATTGCTACTTACAGGATCGATTATCATTTATTGTCAACGACTAAGTATCTTTATCATAATCCGTTCACCCAGTCTGAGGTAACAAACATTTAAAAAAAATTGAGAACTATCTCCTTTTTTTGAAGTCGGTTAAAAATGGATAAAATTAAGTGAGTATTATATTTAGTGGAGACTTTTCTTCCAAATATCCTCAGTACACAAGTCCTGCACGAGTTCGGTAAGTATGATATTAAAAAATAAGTGAACGAAGTAATTGTATACAAGCTTCTGTAAAATGTAGGTATATTTTTATAAAAATATTCGAATCCAATATAGGCTGAAGCTGAAAGATTGCTCTGATAGTTCTATATCGTAGATTTTGTTAAGAATACATTACAACATATAACTATACGATCACGGCGTGTACGGGTATTTTGATTTTGAGCGACAAAGATTCTAGTGACGATGACGACGATGATAATAAAAACAATGCGCCTGACGTCAGAGCGCGCGAGACGAGCAGCGGCGCGCGCGGCCCGCTCCGCCGCCGGCGCCGCCGCCGCAGACAACAGTGCTCGCGCGGACGAGGTGGGGAGCGCACGTACTCCATTACGAAGTGACTCTGAAAGTCGCGAAACCGGTCGAGGTCGAGCTACTCAACTGATTTTACGTAAGTAAAATCGGTGTGAATATTATTTAAATATATAACTGTGTAAAGCCAATAGATGGCTCTGTTAGTTTAAGATGTATATTTGTTAAGAATACCTATTCCAATATATAACTGCCTAAAGCCAATAGATGGCTCTGTTAGTTTAAGATGTACATTTGTTAAGAATATCCAAATTCAGAACTGTCGCAAAAGAAGTCACTGTTAGTTTTAGTCGTATAACGTACAAATGTAAAAAATATTACAATCCAAAATGGACTAAAGATAGCTCAGTTAGTTCTATAATGTAGGTAACAGGTTAGGTTTTGTTTCATATTTTCAAAACCAAAATGGGCTAAGGCCGATAGGTGAATGTTTTAGTATTTACGTTTACATGGACATTTTGCAGAGAATATTATATTAATATAATATTCTATTCTATTCTATTAGGCTTAAGGTTCTCAAAATATTTAAAGATAACTTTAGGTCTAGCAAGTTTCGTTTGTTCATGGTATTTAAGCGGTGTAACGATGAATTCAGAATGTTGACAGCAGTTTATTTAATAGATTAATAACCAAAATTGTCTGGATTCTCACAGTGTATTTAAAAAGAAAGAGTCCAAAAAGTGTTATATTAATAATTAAATTAAGTATCCAAATATTTGAGTCATCAAGGAGAGAAAAAATACCGCCATTTTCGTAACCTATATAAAAGACCGTAAACAGAGCCAAATTTGTGTCAAAATTTTCAAATCAGCATAGCATATTCATATTCAAATCCATTTATTTCATGCAAAATTGTACCCATATTCACCGAATATAATATAAAATCAATCACAATACATATGACATTTGTAAAATAACATACCTACAAGTAGAAGTTAATGTCATGTAAACAAAAATACTGATGAATTATGTACATATTATAATATCGTGAGAATTTATGAAATCATATTTTACCATTGTTAACAAGTTTAAAAAAACATTGTGTCGACATATGACAACTTTGCTAAGTGAATATGAATTTAAATTTAACAGTGTAACGATATTCTCTAACTTATCTGGAGTATATAATGCATATTTTATAGACAGAGGTTAGGGCACTTAACATCAGGTAGGTATCGAGCTGCTTCCGTCACAATAAACTAAAATAAAGGATAAATGTCGTCAAGCTCGGTCCTAGAGATACAAAACATGGGCGTTTAAATCTCCTCTGTTATCTCACGGGCGATGTACCGATGTACGTGTGATAATATGTTGAATGCACGAAGTATGTGAACACAACCTAAAACATGTAATATTTACACCCCTTTACACTAACTACAAAACGAACGTGAGGAAAACCCAGTGTAAGCGAAAAAAGCTTTCACACTCGCGCCTAATTTTCGCGCAATTTCGTGTAAACGAGCTCGCGATGCAAGATTGCGCGCCTCGGCTCGGATGTTTTGTTTCTTGTTTGTCTTCGTTTCTTTTGGTTACGCGTCCACGTCATGCTTGTGGGCACTGAAAAATATTTTTGTCTGTTGGTTTAAAAGCATTTTGTAATGTTTAAATGTAACTGGTGTACTCCATCCAGTAGTTATTGTATGAAGTGGTAAATTAAGCCTAGCTTGTAGTGTTCAGTACTCTTCAACTTGACTAATATTTATGTTTCTTTCAAATTATTGGAGCACAATTTTTTTTTATGGCCAAGACGGAAATCGAGTATTACTTTAACCGTTCCCTATGACGGTTAAAGTAATACAATTGAGCACATAATTTCGGCAGAAATGCCAAGTCCCAGGTGGCCGAGATGGTATTAGGCATCCGACGCGATATCGGAGGACGCGGGTTCGACTCCCGCCTTGGGCATAACATTTTGTACTCTAATAACTTACTATACGTATGATATAATATTTATGTTTTAGGCGGAAAGTAACTGTACCAACTGACTGAGTCTGTAGGGATAATCAAAAATATTATCACTTGTAGCTAGGTTTAGGAACTTTTCTAAATGATCACTATACCCGCTTGGAAGTCATATTGAACACTGACGGCCGAGCGAGGTAATAGCTAAGAGGACTGCTGAGCCCCAGGTCAATGGTTCGATACCCACCGCGCGCCGGCGTGAGCTTCATCGCATGGTGGATGGGCATTTTGCGAATGCTCCTTGGCTAGCTACCCTCAAGTAGAAAATCTGTCGCATAACAGTGTAATCCAGCACCAGTCCTTGGGAGCCACTAAAATTACAGGGACATGAGACTTAACATCTGTATGTCTCGTGACGTTGCATCTATTATAGGCAGAAGTACTATAAACATCAGGTGGGCCTGGTAAATATCTTAAATATTCATGAGTCTGTGTATAAAAATTTAGCAGTAAAATAGCTCTAATCTTAACAACAGGGACAAGCTAAACTATTTTGTATACAATCACGGTTTTTTACATAAATATTTTTTATCACTTAGGTACGGGATATGTTTAATTTATCAATATATGTATAATACGATTTTTCATGCATCATGATCGCGGGGTGACCGCATACCGTGTAACTGCGTCGAAATATCGAGAGCTCAAAAATAAAAATCCCGATAAGCTAAGTTCATTTTCGATTGAAGCAGTTTGTGTTACTAAAACTTTCTTTTCTATTTACCATCGCTGCCTCTCTTTCACTCCTATGCAGTCAGAAATTAACAGAATTTCAGCATTGGACAAATTCTTAATTACTATACTGTACTGTATCAGCCGGATCGTCCACTGCTGAACACAGCCTCCCCTATTAAAGGGGTATATGCCATAACCTCCACGCTTGGCAGGCGGCTTGGGGATCGCAGTGTAAGATAGTAGTCCTTTAGAATGCGCTCAATTTAAAAATCAATTTCAATTTAAAAGCTTCATCAATATATCTACTCATATTTCTCGTATGCTTAGAAATTTTGTGGTGAAGAATAATTATATTACGTATCAGCCTATAATATTTCCACTGATAGTGCACGGACATCCCTCTCAGGCAGTGTGATATATGACCATAATCTATTACGCGGGTCCATTGTAGCTTCGCGGATAAGCTAGTGTTCAGTTTATGTTAAAAAGTTGTTTTTTTTACCGCTTGAAGGCCTTGACAAGTACCAGCCTAAGATATAATTTTAATTGAATGCTTTACGAATAGTATCATAGCGATTACTTGTGAATTCTATTACCGCCCATTTATTTAAGTACAGACTGCTAACACAATATAACGCTACTTAGTGTATCAGCCGGATGGTCCACTGCTGAACACAGCCTCCTCATTAAAAGGGGGGGGGGCTCCTCATTAAATTCCATAATTCCCACGCTTGTCAGAAATCTTGGAAATCGCAGTTTAAGATATCAGTTTCTCAGATGGCGCTGCTGCCCACCTCCCGGTATTTTACCTCTAGTCGCTTCTTACAACATATAGTAATAGGGGGCTGGCTCTACATTGAAAAGTATGAAATTAAAGCCAGAAAAATAAATTGCTGATGAGTTGTAAGGTCTTCTGAACAACCATCATTCCCTATGAACTGATATACAAACATTAGAATTATTTATCTTGGCAATATAACCCTCATTTCCCACTTGAAACACTCCACGTAACCTAATTAAAATTTAAAAAATTCAGTAGCGAGCTAATACGAAATCCGCCACCAATTTGATTGCGCTCACCTAAGCATGCAGCCAGTAAATCAGCGGCCCCAGTTCATAAATGTAGATTGGCAAGTCAATTTCCACGTGAAAAAACATTGAAAAAGTCCCGGGAAAACCCCTGACACCCGCGGAACCGGGTAAAGAAAACATCAAAAACAATCATGGTAACCGTTGAACTAGAAATCGAAGGTTTCGTGGAAATGTACACAGTTGTGTTAATGTAAACACAACTTTTCAAACGTTGGAAAGTAAGCAAGTTCTTCCGTGAGTGTGGTCAGTGAGCTACGTTGCGGTTTTGTTTATTTTTTTATTTAGAGTCCCGTGAGCGCGGCGGAAAAACGGCGAATGGGAAATAATGTTTTGTAAAAAGTTTCACGCTGCTGGGATACTTTTATTACCTTGTTTATGCTATCCGTACAATCGTGTATTTCGTGTTTTTGTTTCTCTTACTCTACTATTGATTAATATTGTGATGTACAAATCTTGTGAACAGTAATTTAAGCAAGTGAATGATCTTGAAAGCAAATATTAATTTGAATTAGAAAAAAAAACAATGTAACTATAAAGTAAGAAATAGCTTGTTAAAGTCGGATATTGATAATGTGAAATGAGTGTTTTTAACCGGCTTCCAAAAAAGGAGGAACTTCTCAATTCGTTTGTTATTCGAATTCAATTCAAATGTTTGTTACCTCACAACACTTGACTGGGTGAACCGATTTTAAAAATTATTTTTTGGTTTGAAAGCTGATGCTTGTCGTTTGGGCCCATTTTAAATTTCATCAAAATCGGTCAAGCCATTTTTGAGTTACACTCTAATAACTGTAATATAGTCGTTGACAATGAATGACAATCGATCCCGTAAGTAGCAAGGGTCACTAAAAAGAGTTGAAAAATTTTTTTTACCAAAAAATGGAACCGACTTCAACACCCAAAAGTGTGAAATAACTTGTCGAAGTCGGCACCATGCTCAAAATATTGTGATAATAGGTACTTTTAAAAAGATGCGCGATGGGACCGACTTCAACAAAAAATATTTCACACTTTTGGGTGTTTGGTTATTTTTTTTTTTTAATCAGCATAGTACCGACTACAACAAATTATTTATTATTCTTTATTGTTGGAAGTAACCTACGAATAAAAAATAGACATTTTTAAGCTCGTGTTCACAACTAAGGCTTAGTGGCGGAAAGTAACGCGTCGCTTTGGAATATTTTGACTTTTTTGGATTTAGGTGATCAAAAAATGTCAAAAGCAATTTAGAGTTTGAAACTGACTATGTGATAAATGGCAATGCAACTAGGGACCACAACTTATTTAGCAAAACGTGAGTGAGGCACTTCTGCAGTTTCACTGTCTGTCACCACTACGGGCAGTGAACTGAGACCTTTCATCATAATACATTGTGAACATCATAACCGCGTCGTATAAGAATTTGATCACCACCGCGTTCTATAGATGAAAGAAAACAGAATCCTTTTGTCATACGCAAGCTTGATCTACTATGTAAAATACTTCAGTTTTCTTATACCTGTTAATACATCTAAAATTGCAGTAAGGGGCTTTTTCAGAATATTCGAGTAAGTTCCAGTTATACTACCCAGAATATTTTTAGTAAACAAATACTATCATTGCGTTTCACAGTCATCGGTTAAAGCTCTAAACGCGGTGCATGTCAACTATCATTTTTATCATTCAGTTATTTTATGTGTTGGTTAGCAACCCGAAACTTTATTAGGACATTCTAAAACGGGCCCTGAGAGCCTGTTTCAGAATGTTCGGGTAAGTTCCGGTTATACTACCCTGAAATAATTTATTAACCAAAACAATGTCATTGCGTTTCACAGTCATCGATTTAATCTATCCATCGGTTAAAGCTTGAAACGCGCTGCACGTTAAGGACATATACCCGCCAGCCAAAGCGTAAACTTTTATATAAACTCAACTTGTTATTAAAAAAAAACTCGCATGTTAACGTTTAGTATATAGCACTCGTTTTTAGGAGTTTGAGCCAGTTAGATAGATAGATAGATAACACTTTATTGAGACACCATTTAAAAAATAACTTATAAAGATAACAATACAAAATATGATGTAACAATAGGCGGTCTTATCGCTTAGAGCGATCTCTTCCAGACGACCTATAACTGGAGGGCAACATTTTACTAAAATACATAGACGGTAGTCTTCATAATACAAACAAAATTTACTTAGAAAGCATCTAAAATATGTACTATTATAAATAAAATAAAAACAATTAAAGTAATAAACATTTAACACAGTTCATTAATAATTCATATACCTACATAAATATATAAGTACATATATAAAATAATATATAAATATATATGTGTATACATAAGATGATACAATATATACATATACCTATATCAATAACATTAAATAATGTAAGTAGTTAACATACAGAACCATAAAAGTAAGAACTTAGTAGCAATTCAAAGCTGACAGTGATGTATACAATCATGATGGGGAAAGATAATGATCTTTTACAAGGTTACCAGTTATTCGTAGCTCCAGATTTATTTAAAAAGTATAGTACACATGTATGAATAACTTCCCATCATAGAAAGTTCATTATATTCCCCATGTTTGTGGTGCAATAGAAATATTAAAAACATGCTTATTTTGAAAGAGATGCTTAAAGTTGGGTCTTAAAAAAAAAAATTAAAATATTTTTAATTACGAGTTTTTGAGCTAGTATAATTTAATGAAAATCTGATGCACTACAAACCTAGATATTAGGGTAGTGATTACGTGAGTAAAAAATCATTGAGTTTTATTCGCTATTATTAAAATGAGATTGGAGCTACGTTTTGTATGGGGGCGTTCGTCTAAAATATACCCTTAACTGTCATTTTTATCATTCAGTTACTTTATGCGTTGGTTAGCAACCCTAAACTTTATTAGAACATTCTGAAACGGGCCCTAAATGTAGTAAAGTAGTGATAATTTATTTAAACTCGATCCATGTAGCTGCAGCCTGCAGCTTAAATAATAAATGAAAACGCGACTGCTCTAAAATTCATATCCAGAACGATTATAGAACGTTTGCATGACTATGCAATTCCTGACTATATATAACCTACATTTAGCTGATTTGAGTTTATTCTTTGAATTAACGTACTCGTATTTCATGTTTTTTGATAGCTGATCGGCTAGCCTTTGGCCAATATCTCACCTGATGGTAAGTGATGATGTAGTCGAAGATGTTTTTCGGGCATTTTGCGAATACCCGCCTGGCTAGCGACCACACTCAAGTAGAAAATCGGTCGCCAAGCACCTAACGGTGTTTTCCGGCAGCAGTCCTTGAGGGCAAGTGAAATTACAGGCAACTGAGACTTAACAACTATGTCTCAAGGTGACGGGCGCAGTGCAATTCGTGACTTGTGACGAAATGCATCTGATGTTATAGGGTTTACTTCGTAGTAACATCAGATGGGCCTTGTGCTAGTTTCGTCAAAATCATCAGTACTAATATTATAAATGCGAAAGTAACTCTGTCTGTCTGTTACGCTTTCACGCCAAAACTACTGGACCGATTTGAATGAAATTTGGTATGGAGATAGTTTGAGACCCGGGAAAAAACATAGGATAGTTTTTATCCGTCTGCGCAAAAAGAGGTTAATGTTTTCGCGCGATAACCGACATACGCGCGGGCGGAGCCGCACCCGGAAAGCTAGTAACATATAAAACATTATAATTTAAGGAAAATTTACAGTCATGTGCGGGTCCGTGAAACTTCTGTGTAATAGATAGATAGATAGATAACACTTTATTGAGACACCATTTAAAAATAACTTATAAAGATAACAATACAAAATATGATGTAACAATAGGCGGTCTTATCACTTAGAGCGATCTCGATCTCGAGCGATAGTGGAACTGTTGTTACGTTACATAATGGAGTATTCAGGAAAAAATTTAAACGTGGCATCTTTTATATTCATGTAATACTCGTACAACGGGCTTATTCACGCAATATTTAAAATGTTAAGGTAAAATTATGACTAACGTTTCGAACGTTTCATCGAGTCGAATAGACCGTGGCCACGCGAGAACTAAAGAATCGAGTATCATGTTATTTTTAACTACCCACATGTGGTGATAAAAATTAAAAACGATACTGCCTCCAGCAACGACCAGTATCTATCTTTGGGTGTGAAGTAGAATCGAGTTGGAGACATTTGAATGACTTGATTCCATGACATTGAAAACCAAACACAAATAAAACCGGCATTTCGTCACAAGAGATCGCCACTGGTCGCGATTATACGGTCTACCAAGCCAGTCAGTGTGTCGATCTAGCCTGCCGACACACTGAATGGCCGACGACAATCCGGAACTCCAAAGTATACTTTCATCGTACCTCAATCCTCCTTCATTCTTTGTAAATGTTCCAGCTAACGAAGTATGTGTACCTTAGTCTCCACAGTGATTTTCGACTTGTCAATCAGCTTTTTAAGCTCTTTTAGACTGGACACAAAATTTCGAGGTAGAATAAAACAATCAGTACAGTATTAAATACAGTTCACCGCCACAGACCCAAGAACATTCAGTTCTTCGCTTCTTCTACTACTTCTAGGTATAAACTTACCCAAAACGCTCTGACTTTAACCGATTCTGAAAGTTTAATCGTTCGCGTGCGCTGTGGTATTAATTTTTCGTATTAGCTGACAGTCTATTACTGCAGAATGATTATCTCTTTCTGAATCTTTGCGCAATATCATAATTAATGAGAATTCGGCATGATATCTGCACGGCAAGTCGCGATTAACTCGCATTGTAATAGTCACGAGACAACTGTCGGTATACTAGCTATGGAATGTCGTGCCGGTGGTCACTGGTTCGATACCCACCGCCGGCTTGAGCTTCACCGCATGGTTTGATTTTCATATCCCTATTTTAAACGACTTCCAAAAAGGAGAAGGTTCTCAATACATCTGTATGTTTTTTTTTTATGTTTGTTACCTCAGCACTTTTGACTGGGTGAACCAATTTTGATTTTTTTTTTTTTAAATTGATGCTTGTCGTTTGTCCCATTAAAATTTTATCATAATCGGTCAAGCCGTTTTTAAGTTACATTCCAATAACTGAAAAAAAAATCCTATCTTGATGATATAGTTGACAATGAATGACAATCGTTCCCGTAAGTAGCAAGGGTCACTAAAAAGAAAGAAAAAAATTGTTTTAACAATATATGGAACCGACTTCAACACCCAAAAGTGTGAAATAACTTGTCGAAGTCGGTACCATGCGCACAATAATGTGATAATAGGTACTTTTGAACAATCATGGTACCTACTTCAACAAGTTATTTCAAACTTTAGGGTGTTGAATGCGGTTCCAGTTTTTGTTTATTTATTTTTTTAATTAACTATAGCCATGCGTTTAATTCTCACACTAAGAATAACTCCATACTTAAGCATAACTGAGAAGGTGGCAATAACAATTGTTATAAAAATAGTTGTACAGCAAAATTCACTTCGTATAGGCTTTTCCATACACAAAGATTAAAAGAGCGTAAACGAGTTAGCAGATAGAACATTCTCAATCTAGTTCGACATCGAGTCCATGGGGCTGGAGTAACGAAGCGGCTAGATTGCTTTTTAATGAAGGTAGGTAGGTTACCGAGAGGAACCTATCACACTGCACTCTCTGTTTATTTTTGAAAATACCTGATCTTCTCTTAGCTTGTGTTGGCGAACCGATCTCTTCGGGTTAATTGCAACGGGGGAGTTGTGAAGTCAATGTGAGATTATTTTCAAATTACCATTTAGAATTAGTTACTGGGTACAATTGCTTTGTTATAATATATAATTATAAAATACGAGCTGCAGTCGACGATACAAAAAAAAAACAAAATGATTTTAAAACTATTCTTTTCAATATTATATAACGGTTCAATAAGAAAGACATGACAATTAATTCTATTTACAAATCTATTCACTCACTTAGGCACGCCTCTCCATAGTAGTACTTTGTACGGGGGTATGTTGCTGCATTTCTGCGGCCAAGGTAAATTTTGCTTATAAAACGTGTGAAATATAATTTAAATATCACTCAATATGTATTTTCCTTGGAATGACGTTACCTTCGTATATACAGGGTATAGTTTTTTTTTTATTGTGATAGAACAAGACGAGGCCCACCTGATGTTAAGCTGTATCCTCTGCCTGTAGCAGATGCATTTCGTAAAAAGTCACGAATTGCACTGCATCCATCACCTTGAGACATAGATGTTAAGTATCATGTGCCTATAATTTCACTGGCTCTCAAGGACTGCTGCCGGAACACCGTTAGGTGCTTGGCGACAGATTTTCTATTGAGGGTAGTTGCTAGCTAGGTGGGCACTCGCAAAATGCCCTTCCACCAAGTGGTGAAGCTCAAGCCCGTGGCGGGATTCGAACCATGGACCTGCTGCACGGCAGTCCATAGCTAATGCCACTGAGCCATCACTGCTTCATACATAGCTAGTGGTCAAGTCTGTCTGGTAGGAAATATACAACAGCTGGTTTTATTATGAGATAATGAATGGTCATAATGAACCATCTAGCCATATAGGTAAAGTACCTAGTACCTACTAAAGCCAGTCATCAATCGTGTTTTATGAAAATGTCAGTTTTAAAATGTTTAATAACATTGAAACCTAAGCAAGTGTTCGCATGTCCCGAGGCCCATTCCAGAGACATGTCATATCGTGCCGCTAAATGTTTTATAATGACTTTAAATTACTTTGTTGACAATGCAGGCCGGATGATTAACTGTGGGTTATAGTGCGATGACAACTGTTCTAAATTTGAATTCTAAATATCGTGACATGAACATGTGGTATCAACTCTAAACACAAACCAGTTTAAACATCGTTTAGACAAACACTACCAGATCCTTTGGGAGTGAAGTCGAAAACAATTGATTGCAGGCATCTTCACCTGTCTTCAGAACAATAATAATAATAATAAAATGTTTACATAATATATCAGATAAAATATTCACGGTGGGACCCAGGCTTCTGGCATCAGTACTAATTTTATAAATGCGGAAGTAACTCTGTCTGTCTGTTACGCTCTCACGCCAAAACTACTGGACCGATTTAATGAAATTTGGTATGGAAATAGTTTGAGACCCGGGAAAAAACATAGGACAGTTTTTATCCAACTAATAGGTTAATGTTTTTGCGCGATAACCGACATACGCACGGGCGGAGACGCGCCCGCAAATCTAGTATCATATATTATGCTCACCTGGACGAGTCTGCTAGCTCTTAGCGGGCACCGATCTGATGATCTGATGGCCACTGACTGACTAGAAAATTCTTATAGGTTTGAAACCCAGGTATTAGGTTTTTAACATAAATGTTTCACCTAAAACTAATCGAAATTAATTTTTATAATAGAGTTATTCTATTTTCTTTGTTACCTACGATATGTTACTAATGATTATTAATTCTACGAAACTAAACTTAGCGCTGGTTTTTAGGGTTCCGTACTCAAAGGGTAAAAACGGGACCCTATTACTAAGACTTCGCTGTCCGTCCGTCCGTCTGTCACCAGGCTGTATCTCAAGAACTGTGATCGCTAGACAGTTAATTTTTTCACAGATGATGTATTTCTGTTGCCGCTATAACAACAAATACAAAAAGTTGGCCAAGTGCGAGCCGGACTCGCGCACGTTAAAACAAAAAAAGGTTAACATATGAAGTCTAATGTTGTATAGGTAATGGTACGGAACCCTTCGTGCCTCAATCGGCCAAGTGCCCCATTACGCACTTGGCCGATTTTAAATATTGTTATTTCAATAATATTCAGACTACATCCACATTTTTGAGAAGTTGTGGTGTAGTCACGTAATTGATGAAGCTGAGCTGAACTTGTAACACAATGAAATGGTTAATATAACAAGAACATATTAATATAACAAGAAAAAATAAATGAATTAAAACAATACAAGCTAAAGTATAAATAATTTTACATAGATTGTTCCTGTAACCGCATCTTGTAGATATACGCACCGGCTACGTGTCCGCCTTCGCAAACGAGGCTGCTATAGATATATGTGAAACTTAGGGCCCGTTTCAGAATGTCCTAATAAAGTTTCGGGTTGCTATGCAACACATAAAATAGCTGAATGATAACACTGACAGTTGACATGCAGCGCGTTTCAAGCTTTAAACGATGGATAGACTAAATCGATGACTGTGAAACGCAAAGATAGTGTTTTGTTTATTAAATATATTCTGGGTAGTAAAACCGGAACTTACTCGAACATTCTGAAACAGGCCCTTAGTCTAATGTCTCTTTCAACTCTTATTTAACTTAATAATTATGGTCCCGGCTTCAAAATTTGTAACGTTCTTCCCATATCTTCCTGCAAAAAGTCGATGGTATTGTTTTTATAACCGACTTCAAAAAAGGAGGAGGTTCTCATTCGTTGGCATTTTTTTAAATGTTTGATACCTCAGAAATGTTTACGATTTTAATGTTTTTTTTTTTATTTTAAAGCTGATACTTGTCGTGTAGTCCCAATTATAAAATATATCGTCATAATCGGTCAAGCTACTTTTGAGTTACACTCCAATAACTGAAAAATATTTTCCTATCTTGGTGATATAGTCGTTGACAGTGAATGACAATCGATCCCGTAAGTAGCAAGGGTCACTAAAAAGAGTAAACATTTTTTTTAACCGACCATCACTCAAAAGTGTGAAATAACTTGTCGAAGTTGGTACCGTGCGCACAATATTGTGATAAAAGGTACTTTTGAACTATCATGGTACCGACTTCAACAAGTTATTTCATACTTTTGAGTGTTGAAGTCAGTTCCATTTTTGGTATTTTTTTTTTACTTCTGATACCTTTATTGAGCGGCATATATCTACGTCGTCAACAGCATGGCACCACGTAGTAAGCAGCGTGCCGTGGAAGTGTTTCTGCACATTACAATCACTACTTGATAAGTCAAGAGGTTATACTAACAACTAGAGCATTCCCAGGCAAGATTGGGGCAGGAAGGATATTGTTCTAATACCAAAGCATTTCGATATTTACCTATCTGGGAACAATATTACTGCCGAGATATCGTTGCTGCTAATAAAAGTCTGCTTCGTTAATAAAAGTCTCGTATATAATATATGTTCAATTTTATATTTTGCAAATTATTGCAGCACAAAATGTTATGCCCCGGGCGGGAATCGAACCCACGTCCTCCGATTTCGCGTCGGATGCCTAAACCTCCTCGGCTACCTGGGCATGACATATCTAGCTAAAATTTCGTGCACGAATTGTATGACTTTAACCGTCATAGAGAACTGTGCGCGATTGTCGTTTCCCGTCCGGGGCATAAAAATTTGTGCTCCAATAATTTGTAAAATATGAATTTCGCTTAGCAAGTGATAGTGCATGTAATCGTATATAGAAATGTTTGATTTTATTGAAATACATAACGGTTGAACAATTTGCGGTCTTATTTACTATTTTTATATAAATTTATTCTACAGAAATGCCTTGAAAACACCACAGGATTTTTATACCGAAAAATTGCTCGACCTTTGTGGTTTAGCAAAATAAGAAACAACAAGCCAAAAATCACGGCTCTCGATTCAACAATCACGTTAGGACAATGTCAGGAAAAAAGAGAGCGGAATTTTCTCGAACCTTTTTACAAAGAAGTCACACGTGCTAAAGTAAATTGCGGGAGGAAAGGTCTTACCGCGTAGTTTACTTACCAGGAAATTACCTCAATACTTTGCTACCTACGTTGTTATACTTTTGCGTTTATAAGGAAGAATAACCTTTTCTCTTGTCTGTTTTTTTGTTTACAAAATTTTATTGGTTTTATAGCAAACTCGAGTTGAATATTACAATAACGTGGATCCAATCTATAACCTATAATCTTTTCACGGCGCTTATGTCACAGTACCAACGAGAAATTGTTTAATTTTGCTGTTGGCTGTATTAACCATATAATAAACTGCACGATGAAATTACACACGAAACTAATAAAGTATGTGGGTTAAGTTGACTAAGGAATTTCTTTCACAAATATAAGTATTTTTTTTCTTTTCTGTTTTTAGAGGTACCTAAATCTTTTTCATGCTCTTGCTACCGAGAGACTCGCCGCTTTCCGTGTTATTCCTTGAACTGGCATGACGAAGTAAATAATCATTCATCAAGGAGTAGCCTACTAACGATACATATAGCAAGATTTTTTGGTAACTTTCAGCCACCTAACTAAATTACTCTGGTCTGGGAAGGTCATCTGTAATCATACTAGAAATGGCCTTGTCATTTCTAGTTTGATGTCCTCCCACCATTTTTTTACTTTGCATTTTTAATTGTGAGCATTACAATTTGGTGGTAGACAGTTTTAACATAAGTATAGTCGTAAATACCATTCTCGTAAGTGTCGAATTGGCTATTTAAATCTAGTTATTGTACTGGATGTTCTAGGATCATTGCCAAGTTTTGGTTCAATTTCCAATTTGACTGTTTAAGGGAAATAGTAAATAATATAAAAAAGTTTTAGATTCCTAATGAGTTTGGTTTTTGCCATGGTTTCTGTAACAACTATAGTCACAAATTGAAAACATTCGCGAAGCCCCATTTTTTCTTGCCGCTATAACAATAAATACAAAAATTTGGCCAAGTGCGAGTCGGACTCGCGCAAGTTAAAACAAAAAAAAGGGTAAAATATGATAATGTTGTATAGCTAATGGTACGAAACTCTTCGTGCGCGAGTCCGCCTCGCACTTGGCCGATTTTTTTTAGTTTAATTTTAAATGTGTATAGGTACCTATAATATACTGAATGAGCTCTAGGCGATGATATCAAAATGATGCATTTTTTTTATAGAGAACTTGTTTTCCTTTTCACTCCGTTCTACAAATTGTCACCACAGTATCTACCTTTGAAACATAGTATCATTCATAAACGAAGTCTATCCATACCAAGTAGTCAATTGAGTTTTGGCGGAATCTCAAAATCTAGCTTTGTTTTGCCTAAAAGTTGAACTTTTTGCGTGTCTGTTGATAATGGAGGAACTGTACTGTATCAGCCGGATCGTCCACTGCTGAACACAGGCTCCCCTATTTAGGGGGTATTTGCCATAATCCCCACGCTTGGCAGGCGGCTTGGGGATCGCAGTGCAAGATAGCATAGTTCTTAATAAGGCGTTGCTGCCCACCTTCTAATAGTGTTTTTCCCTTAGTCGACTTTAACGACACCTACACGGGAAGAAATGGGGAGATGCAATTCTAACCCGGCACCCCACGAAGGAACACTGTATAAAAATATTATTTAATATATAATATAATGAATAATGACCTGACACTTATTTAAAAGTACAGCGCAGTCCACTTTTCTGACCGCGAGTCATTTAAGCCACCAAAAAATTGACAGTTCTAAAAGTGCAAAGTAATTTCGATGACAGATCTCTCTCGTTTCTGCTCCGTAAACCACTTCATAAAGTACACAGCGGCTAGTACCACTCGCCCCTGATTAATGAATTTTGTTTCGAGACAACTGCGACTTTCATCCTCTTTTTAGGTCAACAAAAGCAGTAGGTACCTACTTTGTGAGAGTGTACACGTACTCAAATTATTTATTTATAATTAAAACTCATCAACCAAAATATTTTTTTACCGTTTGTGTGCTTGTTTATAGAACACTAGTTGTAGAGCTATAAAAACACTACAACTACTAAAATGAAAGCATCTAGGCATTTAAGAGACCACTGCAGGCCCACAGGTAGTCTATATGCTCGAATTAAACAACCTATTAAATTCAATAATAAATACCATCATATTAAATATATATATAAAAAATTGCAATATATTTAAAAAAATATCTGGGGACTAGTCCACCAAGTTTTTTTTTCTTAACCAAGGTGTCATTATAATTGATACGGATCCCAACCCAGTACAAATTTCGACGCATTTCTTTACTAAAACAAAGATCATCAGGGTTGACTCTTCGAGCGCTTGATCGTGAGTGAATTTTTGATGAGTTTTTGACTTTTTGAGCGTACGATAGATTAGTTTACTAAATAACTTTCCTTTTCATTTTTAAGCTATTGTTGTACGATGTATTCACTACCATAGATTATTAATTAAAAACCATTTGCTTCATGATAAAAGGGTTGATAGAATCCCAAGCTTTGACATTTATCTCTAGGCTCAAGAAGATGTAACACAATTAGATTTTTGCCTAAGGATGGCTTGAAACTTCGACACTTCAAAGCTTAGGTAGCTTAAACTGATGGCCCAGTGCCAATGGTAATGTACTGTCACTCTTAAGTTATATTGTTCAAATCCCATCGTGGTCCGTTTGAACTTCAACGCGAGGTGGAATTTTTTAAAACCCCGCTTGGTAAGCATCCATCCCCAAGTAGAAAATCAAACACCTAAAATTAAATTCTGTCAGATGTCCAGTGCCTAATTCCTTTCAAGGTTGAGCCTGTTTACCATCTTTCATCATATCATCACTTCCCAATTTGTTAACGAGCGGTTTTAGCTATTGTGAAATTCCTTAAAAGGTAGTAGGTAAATACGTATATTAAAACTTTTTCTATTATATCGGCTCAACAAAAAAGACTAAATATCATACGTTACCACAGAAAGTAAAAAAAAAAATATATTATTATACTCGTAGTAACTTTAAGTTATTTTTAATATTCGCGAATGAAACATAGTTAAAGATATTTAGCGGGAGTTACTCGGTGTAAAAACAAGTACCTAAGTATATTATTTACCTCTACGGTTCGACCAAGTTGCTTATTGTTCGTGGTCACCAGCGGACTGAACCAATGCAACTAGGTTGCAACGTCGAGGTAAATAATATAAATGTTTTAATCCCGATTAAGTCCCATTAAATATGTACTTATAACTATAGTATTATAATGTTATTTGTCCTGACTAATCAGCCGTTTACAGTCCTAATCGGAGGAGTAAATTAGGCATAGCTCTCCGTTGTTAATCCACGTTTATTAATACTGTTCTTAAAACTACGTTATACAATAGTTCATCTAAGATTAACTACTTCTAGCGTAAGAAGGGATTACAGTTTGTTTTTTATTAATAAGGCTGTTAGATTTTTATTGAGTTAATTTAAGATAAAAATAATAAATGAACTGGTTGTTGACATGCTACTATGATTTTTAGTGCTTCACACGCAACAGGGTAACTAATTAGGTTAATTAAAATATTAATCTGACGAAGAAATAACAAAAAGAAGCAACAAATCTATACAATCGCGACGCAATCCACTTCCAACTACCAATAGTACGGTCACTATTTTCTTTATTTCCTAACATTTCTTCATCATTGTTTCAGATTAAACTACGCATTAGCGGGGCTGCGCCCGTGGTGGTGGCACGCGTGCAACGTCGCGCTGCACGCAGCATGCTGCGCGCTCGTGGACCGAGCGTGCGTCACTGTCGCTCGGCTGCAGAGACCGTTCGCTGCGCTTGCAGCGCTGCTGTTTGCTGTGCACCCTGTACATACTGAAGCGGTAAGTTTATCTAATAACACATATCTACTAGAACACTGCTTACGTATAAAATATTTTTTGCAATAACACCTAAAGTAAAGGTTACAAAACTAGAAAATAATATATTACACCACACACAAGCCATGTGAACAGAATTTATCCCCGCGACCTTTCTTTCCTGGTGCTGAGACATGCTATGATAATTGAGGTATTTCGGATATGCTATGGGAATTCCATTTTTTTTTAATGCTTGATAGGTTAGCTTTTGACTACTATCGCACCTGATGGTAAATGATGATGTGGTCGAAGATGTAGTGTTAGGCTAACCTAGAATTACTGACTCTCAAGGATAGCTGTCGGAACACACCTTTAGGTGCTTGGCGACAGATTTTCTACTTGAGGGTGGTAGCTAGCCAGGCGGGCATTCGCAAAATGCCCTACCACCATGCTATAACGACTGCCATCCTAAGACATGATAGTAGATACTCGCCGCAAGCATACATATACCGGTGTATGCTCATCAAGCAGAAATACCAAGACCTATTTGATAGCAATCTGCTGGGCTTCATGCGTTGGCATTTCTACTACTGCTTACAAGATCATTCACTCGCCTAAACTATTTACCGTCGACCCACGTATGCATGTAGGTACATTTTTCAGTTAATTGAATGTAGCTTAAACACTACGCTATTGATTTTAATGAAATTTGAATCAGACTAACTAAGACTTATTCTCTAACAAAATAGAATCATGATTAGCAAATAATAATCGGAAGAGTAACAAACGTACAAAAAAATCATTTAGTTGAATTGAAAACTTCCTCTTATTTGGAAAGTTGGTTTAAAATTTAGAATGTTGTACATGCTTATTACATCAGTGAAACCTAATTGATCTGACAAAAGTTATTAAATAATTGTTTACTAATAAAATTAATTTGATTTTTTCTGGACAGGTGGCAGGCGTAGTAGGCAGAGCAGATGTGCTTGCCTGTATATTCTTTCTATCTTCATTATTAGTTTATCATAGGTAAGATTCCTTTTTAATATTTTCAGAGCATTATTTACATGAATTGCTATATATGTATCTACAAGTAGTTTTTGTGCGGTCTCAACTTCACCTGCACGGGACCCGTTGCCGGCGACGACGTCCCGTCAAATGAACGCTATTTGTAAATAATTTGTCTCACTTCGTTTCATGTTGTGCGGTATATATTTCATTATAACGTCATGACATGCCATCGGTAGTGTCAGGCATTTGTGAGAGCGCAGCAACATATTATTAAACATGAAACATGAGAAAAGACAAGATTGTTGAAGATAGTGTTGTTGAATATAACTTCCTAGCTAGTTTTAAGTGGTATTTTTAAATTGAAATACTTGTTAACTTTCCTCTAGGCCCACGGGGAGCAAGAAGTGTGTTTGGATGAGCATAGCTTTGGGAGCTCTAAGTATGCTGGCGAAAGAGACTGGCGTCACGATACTGATGCTGAACCTGGCCTTTGATTTCTATCGGTGTTGGCCTTTTATAAAGAGGTTGGTATATCTTGTTTTAAAAATACCATATCTTATTATGATGGATGTGAATTTTCATTTTTTAAATTTAAGTTCAAGCTTAAGCAGATTAAAAATTATGTGAAATCTCTAGATTGTAATGTAAAATTTAATTGTAGCGAAATAGCACTCGTTCCAATGCTTTTTCCATTATATAAATAATAATTTGCAATAACCTCACTTCTAACGCATAATTTCAACTTTATTGTCACTACGTTAAGTTAATATTTCAAAAATATTTTGATACCTTATAAGATTTTAAATAGTGAGATTATTTTTATAATTCTAAATTTGTTACGTGTATATCAACGCTGACGTTATGACGGTAAATTCAAACATTTACTTTTTTTTTTGGTTTTGTAACAAGGTCATCTAATTATTGTACCACCGTACTGGATGACAGATTGTGAGAATATATTTTTACGATTTTGAATATTTATTTGTACTAGAAGTAGATTACCTACATATGTGATGGGTGGACGTTTTATTTTGTACTGTTTTAGGATAATATAATGGTAATTTGATGTTTAATAACTATCAAGATAATACGAGCTATTTAACTATGATCATTTTGAATGGTTATTAAACATGCGCGATAGGACTGTTTAAATTGTCTAATTGAATTTATACTACGCCTGCTCGGAAAGTACCTTGATACTTTATCAAATTTACGGTAGAAAGTACGTCATTGCATATCGAACAAATATGCGGGGAGAAAACGCATCTGAGCGGGAGAGAAAAGTGTATGAAAATCCATTTCTTACGTGGTTTTTCTTTTTTAATTTTGGGTAAGACTATGCGCTGGTAACCTAAATATCAAAAGCCAAAAAGTTTTTACAGTGAGTTTTTATCTCCAAGTTCGCAAAATGACACTGGCTACTAGCTGTGTGTTGGATGGTGTCAAACAATTTGAAAAAAGAACATGTGAAAATTGCAGACGCCATTGGCGCCATTTTCAATTTGTGTGTTGTTTGAGGATTCAGTTTTCGTAGAAAAGTAAAATAAAAGGTAGGTGTAGTATAAAGCACTATGTATCACTCGAGAGAAAGTGCGATTCCCGATCTCGGGTGTTTTAAAGCCCTCGCCTACGGCTCGGGCTTCAAACGACACCCTCGACGGTAATCGGTCACTTTCTCCTCTCGGTGAACAATGTACTATTCCCGCTTTTATAGTAAGCTTTTGATTATTATAATATTTATTGTACAACTAAATAATTTATATCATTGAAGCACATGGTAAGTAATGACAAAATAATTGTAGTTTTCTGCTAATAGTATGGGAAGGTATTAGAAATTTCATTCAAAAGGAGAATACTAAAGTACATAATGTACATACCAGGTTAACTGATAGGCATAAAAAAACAACCCTAACACACGTGCCCCGTCAGAAGGGATATGAGATTCGAAATAGAAAGAGAGGTGTCTTGTAGGTAAATATAAAATATGCTAGATTTCCGTGTTATGTGAGCGGAACTGATTTACTACCACTGTACTGTAATTAGATTTTTTGTATATAATAAGTGTTTTAATTGAAAATTAAGTAGGTTCATTTTAATTGTACGTTTGTACTTTTAACATAAAATCAGGCCAAATTTCGAAAACATACAGTACAGTACAGTCGGGTAATCAACATCTGAAATCACGTTTTTGATTAAAATACATTAATGATGCCTTCGGTCAACTGTGAAGAAAACTCGTTTTAAATAGATCCTTCCTGATCACTTATCTTAGTGATACGGGAGATTGGGAACTTTAGCCGAATAGTCAAATAATTGAAACGCAAGATACCTCCTTAAGCAATATTTAATACTGTTTACAAAATGAAATTCATCAGCGAGTATTTGAAATTTGTATGAAACTTGGTCATGTACCTGTCTACAATATTATTACTTCCTCTTACCTCTCTTTTTATTTGAAAAATAACAGAAACATTACTGTAAAAATAACTGTTGTATTCCTTTGTTTTGAAAGAAATTCGTTCCTACAGGTCAGTATGTTCTTTGAAAATAGAGAAGAAATGCACGGGTTTATCGATCAGAAGTATTAAGGTGGTGGTTTCGCTGGCTCTGCTAATCTGCCTGAGGCTAGCGCTTCTTCAAGGGACGTGGCCCACCTTCTCTCCACAGGACAACCCGGCGGCATTTCATCCTAGCTTTTTAGCGAGGTAAGATTTGTAAATATGGTTAAAATTAGAATTAAATATTAGTAGATATTAGACACAGTAGTTCTAGAAATGTTATCAAATTAATAAGGAAAAACTGTATAAGATAATTTTTTAAATGCTAATCTGGGTAGCTAAAAACTTCAAGTAGAAAATCCATCGCCAGGCTACAGATACAGAAACTTACCGTTAGGTAACGGCGTGTCTGTAGCTGTGAGGGAGCTAATTGTGATTCTACTCTTAAGTTAATCCTTTTTTACTTGCTTCAATGTTTTGCATGCCACTGCTCTCAGTTTATTTGAATCCAGTGATTGGTGAAGAACTGACCACGTTGTGGTGAAGTGTTAATAATGCTCGCCTGGTTAAATACCACCCTCATATAGATAATGTCACCTAAGCACCTAACACTGTATTCCCGCAGCTGTTCTTGCAAGCCAATTTAGATTCTTAGCTAAGCCTGTTTACACCTTCGAGCATGTCGTCACATAACAGTGGGTAAGAAAGTGTCAAAAACTACTGCAACAAACCATCCGACTCTGAAACCTATGCTTGCTTAAGTTTTGATCCCACGAACGTATCCCTTAGAAGCCCCAGAAAAATATTACAGTACTTCACTCAATTTCATTTTTTCCCGTAGATTGATGACATTTTGCTACCTAGCTGCGTTCAACTGGTGGCTGCTGCTGTGCCCCTGGTCCCTGAGTCACGACTGGCAGATGGGTTCGGTGCCACTCGTTACTTCCGGTTGGGACCCAAGGAATCTACTCACTTGTGCTGCCTTTATCACTTTGCTGGCGTTATTGTATCGGTGTTTGCTGGATATGGAGGTGAGATTTATTTCATTTCGCACAAATCTCTGGACAGGCCTCAGTGACAAAAATAACTGTATCGATTATGAAAAGCTATAGAAAATAGTGCAAGATATTATGCATTTATATTTTTTTAAATTACGGAAGTTTTTATTGTTTTATGAAGATATGAAGAACCATTGATGACCAAGGATGTTATGAGATGTTAGTGAACAAAGAAAATGACTGAAACAAAGAGTTAATAAATATTAGCACAAGAAGTGAGTGAGTGTGTATGAAGTTATGGAAACGAAGGCTTAAACAAAGAAGAACATGATGGGATTGTATACCTGCTGAAGTATTAATAGTTTTTAAATTGGATTTATAGAAAAAGCTGACTTTATTCTGTAATAAATTATTTCAGTGTAATCTGTAATAAAAATAGATGTAATACACAAGTATCTGTGTCTGTAATAAAAATAATACACAAGAAAATTATTAAACACTAAGGAAAAAATCTCATGTCACTTACTATGAAATTTTGATGGCGAGACGTATGAGAGATGTGAACAAGGTGACCCAAAACTAGGCGGGCTAGCTTTAGGTCACTTTCGAGCTTACGCTGGATGCTATATTTGTACTTCGGCATCAATGAAAAAATACAGCCCTAAACTAAACTCTAAAACCTTTATAATATGATTTATGTTGACCTTGAGACGGCTTACGATCGTAAACCCGAAGAGATTCTGTGGTGGGCTTTGAATGAGATGAGAATACCTAGGGAATACCTGCAGTTTATCCATGCCATGTTCCCAGTTCCAGCGTAGGGCCAGCATTACTTGCACGTTCAACGTTGCTGTAGGCTTCCACCAAGGATCCGGTTTAACCCTTATTTGTTCTTCCTAGTCATGCCTGCACTGACATGAAAACTACAAGAGGAGGCAATCTAGTTTCCATAGTTTGTTGTCGACAACGTTTGTATCAGAAAAATACAATCAGAGCCGGAAAAGACTGCAAAAATGGCGAGAAATATGAGATACTGTCGAACTGAAGATTAGTATACCCAAAAGCTGAATATTTCTTCTGCGCTTTTTTTTGGTACATCCAGTATTTTCCTTATAGTACAGTTTCGAAAAAATACATGTTTCTATCGACAAGTCTTAGCGTGGGGTTAGAACAGGACGAATCATCATCACCGTATCAGCATATTGCAACATGTCCTCTCCAACAGCACGAAGGAAACACATGAGAAAATATTAATCATTTTTTCACTAACAACACTAAGAAATACCTGTGAATGGTTTTAGTTTTAGGTTTTTGGCTAACCGCCATTCTTCAACCCTTTGGAAAAAAATTATTAACAGTATACCCGCTACCTTTTCAATAATGAGGGCGTTAACATAGTAAAGAGTGGTGCTGTGGACACATTACTTCTCTAAGTCGTCTTTCGACATCCACCAGGGAGCCAAACTGGCCTTATTTAAACTAAGTTAATACTCTTAAGTCCGGAACTGAAGACTAATTCCAGATCAAAGGTATGCTAGGGGAATGAAAATTATAATAAACTAGTGGCCCACCCCAGTTTTTCACGGGTAATTGCGACTATAAATTGAGATGTTATCCTATCTTGAAATATTGATCAAATTGCACACGTTGTGCAAATCAAATTCAAAATCGGTTCAGTAGTTTAGGAGTCCATCGCTGAGGAGACAACGTGACACGTAATTTTTATATATATACGAATTCAATGAATGTATTAATATTGTGTAAATTTCATTCTCTCGCAAAAACGAGGTACTTTAAGTGTTTTCTTTCTTGGTGCAGGTCCAGCGGCATACGCCAGCAGTCATAGGACTCCTTCTTCTTGTGATACCATTTGTGCCTGCAAGCAACCTGCTAGTGACCGTTGGATTTGTCATCGCAGAGCGCGTGCTTTACATCCCAAGGTAAAGATATATGAATAATTATATTTTGTCATAATAATGTTTATATTATCAATTATTATGTTATGGGATTGTGACGGAACACGCACGAAGCCCACCTGATGTTAAGCAGAACTCATTCTTAATTCTTATTTCGTGTGTCTGTACAATTTTGATTAATATATATCTCAATACTTTGCCGCGAATAAAAACTGCGGCGGGAGGGAAATGTCAGTCATCTGGTTTCAAAAGAGTAATGGTGGTGTTAATATGGCTATGTGCTGCCACGCAGCAAATCTTCGGAACTTACCGCTGCTGGCTTGAGTTTCGAATGGTGGCAGGTTATTTATTTGAAAGCCACCAACTTCAAGTAGCATATCTGTAATAATAACAAATATTTTATTTTATTACTTACCTACCTATTTATTAGTAACAAATATTTTGAAAGTATTTTAAGAAGACATTAAATTAATACTTTAATAAAGCACTTGAAAACTATCGATCTGAATAACACGACGGAGACACGATATCTCGATCGTGGGCTCATTGAGTCAAGACCTGCTGAGGATGCATCGTGTAGGATCGAAACACGTCGAAAATTCTTCTGGTTTGACTGCGTGGCCTTCGTGACGTCACGACGACTTTACAGGAAAATAAGGTGGAAACGTCACTAGATATATATATTTTTAGGTAAGTGTTTTACTTAATTTACCAACAGGTGAGAATGTGGTGAAAGGCTAACCAATCGGCAATAAAAAAACCTCCAAACACCAATTGAATCCCTAGACCAATACCAAAACATATCAGCTCGTATGTTATAGCCCCCTATTTTTTTCTTAGTGTCGGCAGCGTGATAATAACAGCATATGGTGTCCAGCTGATGTGGTACTCGAAACCCGGAGCCAAGATGCTGTTGGTGATTGGACTAGCTGTGTTGGCTTCCAGTGGTGTTGCTAAAACGTATAGAAGAAACGCTGACTGGCGAGATCGTGCTACGCTTCTAAAGTAAGTGTTTTTTTTATTTGATACTAAAATGTCACTTTATATTCTTAGAGAAAAAACCACAAACTACTATGTCTTGATGAGAATGACCAAACAAAACATTCACATAAAGATCAGATCATTAATAACGAAATAAATAAAAGTTGTAAATTAAATCAATAAAATACGTATTAGGTTAAGTTGAAATGGTCCTTAAATTAACTAAAATATTCGATTTTTGGTATTTACCACCCAGATTCAAGTTTTAAGTTCATTAAAAAACTTTATAACCCCAATAAGGACAAAAATGAAATCTGAATGAAATAGAAGAAAACAATATTTTCTCGTAAGTTAACGTACAACCACTCAATTTCATAACAAAAACCTTTCAGCAAAAAAACTACAGAGCTAGCATTAACAAATACTTTTCAATATAAAATATTTCCAAATATATCCATTTCCCAAAGAGCTAACCGAACACGAAGCCAAGAATGCAAAGATTTACACTCCTCGCATATTCGCATTATGACTGCCGCATTCGCACGTAAATAACCACCCAAATGTGTTTTGTTTGCCTCAGGGCGGATTTAGTGACTTTGCCGCAAAACGCCAAACTGCACTACAACTTCGCAAACTTTCTACGCGAGACTGAGCAGCAAGACTACGCGATCAAACATTACAAAGAAGCTTTGAGGTAACAAATGCGTTCACCTTAACTGGATTGTTAGTGGAAACGTAGAGTAAGTTTTATGAGATGTTTTGAGTCTATTTAGTTTTGTTTCAACTAAGTTCTGAAACTTTGTAAATTAGATTTGTGTTGTCTTGTGTTTATTTATACTTTAGTACTGCTTAAGTTATACATTAGGAGAGTTGAAAAGGACCATTATCTGCAAGTTAATACGCTCTTGAGGTCATATTGTCAAATAAATAAAGAGGTTTTGATGAAGCTCGGGGCACGATACAAATGAAGGAAAAAATCATGCTTGATGGGACCATGTTTTTCTTGGGATATACTGTAAAACCATAAAAGAGACAGATAGGAGCATGCATTTTTAGTTTACTTTTCTCATGCGCCGTGCTCCATCTGAAACGTTATGCTGGGCATGAAAATAGTTATATTGCAGTGTGAAGGTGAACCTACTCACGTTCACATTAACTGTGAAAAGAGATATAAGATTGAGTAGGTATTTGTTTATTACACTAGAAGTTTAAAGTAAAAAAGACAGAAGAGCACATAAAATACTCAAGGGTTATTGTGATCTTATAAACTCATATCATATAGCCAGTGTAAGCCTTCGTCACCTCACATCATAAGAAGATATACGGAAGGTACTCTTAATCTGTAACGCACTAAACAAATCTTTACTTTTTGGGTCAATATAACCTCAAACACCAGTAGATGGAAATGTGCAAAAAAAGTTGATGCTTTTGTGTTAATATTTTTCTTACTACCTTCATTTTTGGCATTATACTTTGAATGTACATAGACTTTTATATTTTATCCCATAGGTAGTAAATGTTAATTACCGTAACTGTAGTCTTTTCACTTTTAATGTGTCTTGTATTATAACTAATCAATCTTCCTTTGTAACCAATCTCAAAGACTAAACTGTCATAGGGTCAGATTTAGGTAATGTCTGAGTTGCGAGATGTTATTGGATTTCTGTCAAAAAGTTAAACAAGAAGATTTAAGTATGAATCTGTAGATTGCAATATTTATAGTATAAACATGGGACAATCTCAATTTTAGTCTAACTAAATCACCAATACTTACGACCATTCCAATCTGTTCATTAAGTTAGTAAAATTAAACTTAAATTAACTGCTTTTATTCTGCACTGCTAGCTACAAGTTTTCTTACGGTTTACATTCCAGTTTGTAATTCCAGCAACTGGACTCGAGACAGACGATATTTTGTACTAACGACCTTAAAACAAAATATAGTTGATCTTCTCATAGATTCTATTATATTTTAGAAATGATTTTTATACATTTAGGGTTTAAATGATAGCTCATTTAGGTCAAATATTTTTTTGATCGTCATGCTTGGTTATATTAACTTGATTTGAAATAACGATTCTGCCGACGGTTTAATTGCTTACCCTACAAAAAGCTATTCAATTCGTTAAAGCAGAAAGATAACAAGAATTAGATACGTCTCTCAGATTATTATTTAAGAAGATATAGCTATCAAGGCGAAACTTGAAGTATTTCACTTTAATAATAGTTTCTAGGTGACTGATTCAGAGGTGACTGGGTCCAAAGTTTATCCAGACGTGTACTTTATTTGAAAAGTTAGGGATGACGGTGCCAACTGATTTATGAAATATGATACTGATGATATAACGTCTGCAATAGCTATATACAATATTGATATAGTTTTCGTCTAACAAATTCTGTTTGCAAGTACCTACCTATCGAAGTGTTCAGACTGAAGCCCTTATAAACTAGCTGCTGATTCGTATCAAGTGTCAGAAAAATTCTAAGTAATTCAATTTAGTCCAGGCGCTGCGCTGGATGGAGTTGAGTCTCTTAAATATGAGGATCGCATTCGGTGTATTGTTTTGAACTCAGAAAACCATGTAGATTATGATTCTGAATGATGCCAGAAGGCATACCTATTGGTCCATTTTTGTTTTACACCCCACCCTCGTAGACATCTAGTAAATGGACTGAACACATGCTTTGATATCATTATAACGATTGTTTTAGTGAGAATATGCAATAGATTTTTATGATTAAAGATACTTACAGCTAGTCAAGTCAAAAAAACACCAGGAAAATTAAACATAAAAACAATAATTATTGATAAAAAGCAAATTTGAATATATTATAAATGAAAAAATGATAATTATCAATATTTTTTATTCTGACAATCGTTATTTATGCATTTGCATAAATAAATACAATCAATGTGTAATTTCTTACTAGAGCAAGCCATTGTCTTACAATTGGATGCACATTTACACGGTTCAATCAACAATTCCGGCAGTGGTTGCTTGGTCATTTGTCGTGGGTAGGTACAAATTATCATCCTTCCTTTCATAGCCTAAGAATGTGTAATCAATTGGCTGTAGTTTGTTTGGTCATCATTTACCTATTCATACGAGTATGTGTGCTGAAGCTCTTAACAGATGTAAATGTAGAGCATCTGATGTGCAAATAACTTTTAATAAATTTAGGCTGAAACCCATATTTTGGGAAATTGCTTGCTTGAAATGCTTTTCTGAGTTCAAAACCATACACCGAATGCGGTCCTCACATTTTGCACACTCAACTAGCACCCGGTCTAATTTATAGATAAAGGATTATGTTCATTTTTACACAGATTATGGCCTACGTACGCAAGTGCCCACAACAACATGGGGACTTTAATCGCTGGTACGGATAACGCTGAACACCATTTTCTTCAAGCCATCAAGTTCAACAAGTACCATGTCAATGCACATTACAATCTGGGAAAGCTTTATAAGTAAGTACTTGCATACTCATACCTGAATATGTGAGAGTATGTTTGTCGTTTGTTATTTGTTTGTCTATCTTTAACGCAGTGACAGAGCAATGTGTTATCATATATTTTTCGCATAGAGAATGTTAAAGGATTTAAAAAACCAATTGTTGATTTTATATATGTTTGCAAATAATTAATACGGTTTAATCCGATTAGTATCGAACTTAATATATACGAGTACGTGTACTACGAGAATAATTTAGAACAGGTGTGCTTTTTATTATTTATCTTTTTCATAAGTAAGCTACCATTAACTGTTTCAGAAAAAGAATACTATGCTGCTCTCTAATATTTCAAACATCAAGAATTATTTGCAATCAAAACAGTGCTTTATAATGAATGAGTTCGTGTTCTATGTTTTCCTAGGGTAAACTATAATTGTACCCATTGCTTAGTAGCGTGTTTTAGTACTCATTTTTTTGTGATGAAAACTTTTTACACTAACGGTGGAAAACAGGGCTGCTTTTTATGTAAAAATGCTATGAAAAGCTAATAAGAATCACAAAATGACATAATTTTACCACCCACATATATTATTCCTGAGTTTAAAAACTTGCTTAAATAACAACATACGTATAAATAAAAATAAAAAAATAAAAAATGATTGTATTCCTGTCTAAAACTATTTCGTATCATAGCCCGAGCTCTACAGAATAAAACAAAATCGATAATGAGCGAGCTACGAACTTTTTCAAACGAATTCATCATTATCAAAGTATTCTTTTAACGATGGCAATAAAAGAAAATACTTAGCTCTTTGAGCATACTTAGTATCATTCATTGGAACTATTCGTGCAGTCTCTTCTACAGTGATTTAATTAGACCCGTCTTTTTACTTTTACACTATTGAGTAAATTGCTCTATTCATGTTCTGGTACTGAATAAATACTATTTGCACTTTTAATTCAAAATTTACGTTATCGTCATCTTCTTTTTATGCCCTTATCCCACTCTAGATAAGTGTATCGTTAGAGTACAACGCAATATATATACTAGTTTTTCGGGCAGTGAATATCTTGAGTCAGTAGGAACTGTCATAAAAGCACCATATAGGTACGTTAAAAAAAAGTAATGTCTTAAACTCCAATAGAAGTATGAAATCAATATTAATACAATAAAGAACAAAACTGTAGCCACCAAACCATATTCACCCTACTGCCATAAAAATGTGGTACGGTCAAAATAATACCAAGGTTCTACGTCACTTCGGTAAAGGAACCTCACTCGTAGGTGCTTTGGTAATCGACCATGGATACCAGTCGGAGAATAAAAAAATACTCTCAAGTCGGAGCTCAGCCATCGGCTTCGCAATTTACTTACTTACGTCGTTTTGTTTTACTAACATAATGGTATGAGGTAGCAATACAGCTATATTACCCACCTGATGGTCACCTGCGCCTTCTCATTACAGTTGCAGTGTCATCGTTCAAAATAATCCGTTTTTTAGCCTAAACAGTGTTTTTTGAACATAATAACTGCTTGGGAGCAGAATATCTGACACTGCGGGATACCCATTTAGACGGTATATTTCCAACGAATATTCATCACATTATTTCTCAGGAAAACCGGACGCAACTACCAGGCTGTCAGCATGTTAGAGAGGTGTATATGGATCCAGCCTCGATTTGTACAGGCACACATTGAGCTACTCACGCTAAAACCTGAAGAAGAGAAGCATATATTATTGAAGCGGCTGGTGCACCTTGAACCTACAAACTGGGAGCATTTCGTGCTATATGGTGATTGGTGGAGAGATAAAGGTAAGTTATCCAGTTAAATAAATTCTTATATGATCGTTCTATAAGGTAAAATACGTTGGTTTGGGATAGATATACTAAGTGCTAAGGGTTCCACAAATCTGAACCGCTATAGCTAGCCAACGGAATAAATGATATTTTGGCTAAAACTTTCTAATTTTACGACATCGATCATGTCGGAGAAATTGCAACGAAAAAATTTAAAGTAGACTACAAAAATGGTGTGGAAGAGGAGGTAAGATTTATAAAAGAGTGTGAGATTGAAGATCAATGAAACAAAAACTGAATATATGAATAGTTCATCCGTTGTTCCTTATATCCACTATGTTTATTATGGCGTGTTTCTACCAAACTTAGATTTTAGTAATCTTGGATCATTGACATAATCCCAGACGTGAGGAAAAGGATAAATTCAGTATGGTTGAAATACTGACAGATCTCTGAGAATGCTCGTTACTTGTAAATGCCTATCAAGCTTCATGAGAAAATGTATAAGGCCATTATATATACCTGTGTCGTATGGATCTGAACCTTAGACAACAAAAAAGATGAACGAAAGTGTGGTGTATGAGACACAGATAAAACTTTAAATGTTAAAATAAATATGTGTGGTGAATCCAAAACAAAAGAAAAGATAAGAATATCCGGGAACATTTTAAAATAGCACCACTAAAAGTACAAATTGAAGAGTAATTAAATTTGGTATGGTAGAATGAAAAACATTTATCGAAAAAGTTTACAGTTTAAATGAAACCCATGAACTTTTTTTCTGCTTGATATATGTATGTTTTATAAAGATAACCAAGATGATTAGTAGTAGAGCTGAGAGAAAAATACATGTTTTGCTAACCCCGCTCAGTCTTAGATAAGGGCAGGGAAAAAGGCAAATCAACCATTTAAGCTCTACATTTCTACTTGATAGGTAAAAAAAAATATAATCGCAAAAATGTGTCTGTAGAAACTTTATATCAAAGGAAGTATCGATATAAATGATTTATAAGCTTATTATTCGTCCTAGCAACCGACCGCTAACCTACTCTGTCAGCTCCACTAATGAACACATAGACTCCCTAATGTATAGAAAGCTAAGTCTATTCACAAAGTTATTGACACAAATTAATAGCCCTCGAAATGGAAATGATCAATAATTGACATACAGGTTATTGGACTCAATGCTTCGTACCCAAATTGATTAGGAGTGTACTCGTAATTTCCAAATGAAACAGAATTCTAAATAGGTTTTGCGGTTGAGGATACAAGCACTTTGTATGTACAAAGGGTGGTAATTAGAGACGGGCAGTAAAGGTAGGACAGTAACCATTGTGGCTACAAGAAAACCGTTCATAGGAGACATCATTAATTAGAAGGTATAAACATTTATATGGAAAATAGAGTTAGTATTCATGTACATATTTAGTAAAACTTCGTGTCATAACCTCATTAATAGATATATGACTGGCAAGTTTATTTAAACTACTGGTATACAGGATTGATGAACATCTTAAATAAAAACTTGAAATTAAAAAACAATCAGTATGACTGGATGATGTCGATTTAAGCGAAATATACGACCATTGTACTTACGCCTGTGTATTAAAAATTGTGTAGCCTACTGCGCTGTATCTTTTAGCGACGCTTTAGCTAATCTTTTATTAGGGCAGTCGTCGTGAACATATTACACAATAATAGTACCCTTCGCCATTACTCAGGATTACACCAGATCATCATCTCCCCTAGCTTTATGCATGTTTATTTAATCATTTATAAGTTTAAGGTACAACTTTAGAAAAAATACCAATAATTAGACTGTTATTCTGATAAAACTTGTCTTCGAAGACGTATGAATGCATTTTCAAACTAATTCATATTATGTTAAAATGTCAAGAAAATAATATATATAAGTATATAGTGATTAAGAATTATTGTACATTTTGATACACATTTTGTAGTTATTATTTGAGCTGAGTGATAATCATGTGTATGGCCTATAGAGTGTGTGCCTGTATTGAAAGCGTATAGAATGACAGCTTATATTGCTGAAAACGGTCTTAATTTTTATATACGAACAGTTAATATTTTATTATTTCTAAAAAACGGTCTACAGGAGTCCATTTGTTGTATGCCGTAAATAGCTCTTAAACCGTAAAACATACAACAATACTATTTCTATTTGTTTGCTTTACAGAATACTAGCAGTTGCAATTGCGTACTGTTTATAGTGCGTGTGTTTAATTGCATAGGGAAGTTGATATACAGGGTTATTGGGAAAATGCTAACAACCTCTTAGGGTTGACTTCTGCTAGTCCTATATAAGTAGTTTAAATGAATATTTTGATAATAAATTATGAAAATTGAAATAAATAGCTTTAAAATGACATTTATACAAATATATAAATATATATATACATATAATTGAAAATTATTTGTTTATACATAAATGTAATTTTAAAGCTATTTATTTCAATTTTCATAATTTATTATCATATATATGATAATACTGATATTCTTTTATCATTTATTATATAGCATTTTGCTTTAACATTTTAACTTAAAATGAATTATTTTGAAATGGCATTCAAACTTCTGTAAAGACAAGTTTTAGCGGATTTTTTTTTTCTTAAGTTGTACCTAAAACTTATGAATGAATAAAGCTAGGAAAGATGATGATCTGGTGTAATCATGAATAATGGCGAAGGATATTATTGTTTTGTAATACGATCACGACGACTGCCATGATAAAGGATTAGTCAAAACATAAAAAATATGTATTTATCTCACAATGTTTGTTATGACTAGCAGAAGTCAACCCTGAAAGGTTGTTAGCATTTTACCAATAACCCTGTATAAAAGATACAACAGTGGTACCAGAGCCTATTCTGAATTGATTTTCATGATTCCTTTATTTTGTAGATCATACTTCAGAGTTTATATTTGTCTCACGTTGGTACAATATTTTTTCTCTAGTAACACAAAGGAAAACAGTTTCACCGACTTCAGAAATGGAGAAAGTATTAAATTTAACTTATTTTGTTTTGTTTGTATGTTTGTTAGGCGATTACTCCACTAATTATGAATTGATTTTGATGATACTTTTAAAAAGTAGGTCATCAGAGATGGTTTCAAGTCTTTTTTGATATATTCTTACAGATCAAAAATATATAATGAATAGATTCAGGCGTTACTTTGCGGAAATCCATATTTAATATTAACAAATACTTTTAAAAATATCCTAAAAAACATTAAATAATATTTAAATAAAACACTTAACCGGATTCCGGTTAGGCTGCGTGATGTTTATGACGTCACGTAGATAACAGGAAAATTAGGCGGAGTTGTCACTAGATATATAATTTTATGCTTTTTTAAGTGTTATTAAATTTATTATTAAAAACATTAAATATTATTTAATGTTTTTAGACATAAAATATTAAACATTAAATATTATTTAATGTTTTTAGGATACTTTTAAAAGTATTTGTTAATATCAAAAATATATATTTTCTCTGACAACATATACAAGATAACTCAAGGACATAATTTTCACAAGATTTGGCTTTACTTTTATAGCTGGCCAACCCGTAACGCAAGCATTAGCTTTGCCCTCGTTGGTAGTATGTGCTATATTTGGATAAAATAGTAGTTTGAGGTGTTATGCACATTGTGGACCCAATGTGCTTATCACCTCAAACTACGTGAGCTGTGACAGAGATAGAGATGAGCGGTCATACAGTGCTTTTTTTCGTACTTTACAAGCTAGAAAAGTCTCGGCTTATTTAAGTCGGCTTCGGCTTAAATAAGCCGAAGAGTGAAAGATAAAGTTACCAGTTATATATCATTATTCAATCTTGTATTCTTGTTTGTAGTAACTATATTGTATAGTAAATACCACAAATAAATAACAAATTGTGTTTTCCAATATTGCTTGTGATGTTTCTAACCTGAGAAATTGATAAGGCAAAAAAAAATACTAAGGAAAAAGTCTTATAGGTTTGAAGGATTATTTGTTAGTTAGTAAGAAAACTACTTCCGTTTGTTTCCCACTGCTACACTATATGCAATTTGTAATCAAAGTGTGTAAAACTTGTCATTATGTAATGGGTAATCACATTATTGAAATAGCAATTGATATTCTAGAAAGAAGATATAAAAGTTCTGCCCTGTTTGAAATTCTAAGAATTCTCTATCGACTTTCAAACTTTCAGTTCTAAAAAATCATATCTGATTTCAGGGTTGTACGGCCAAGCAGCGAAGTTTTACTTGGAAGCCACAAGACTGAATTTTAGGTATCGTTACACGGAGCGGCCTTTGAGAGGGGATCTCATTGCGTTCCGCGCGACAGCCCTGATGTATAGAGCTCTCGGGCAGAAGTCAAGGACGTTACAACTACTAACTAGGTAAGAGTAACTTTGCTAAGTTTTATAGGTGCTCGAGTGTTGTATTTAGTTTTTTGTTTAGGGTTGTAAAACCTAATGGTATTCGTACATAACAAACAGTTTTTGGGAAATCTCAATACATACATATTACCTGTGCAGCTTGCCAAGCCCTGAAATCAAACTTTTGCACCACTAATGTTTAAGTTTCTTTTGTTTTACTTGCGATGTTCAGTTATAAATATAATTGTAAGAATTATATTTTTGATGGGTACATAGGTACTAAGATAGTTTCCAAATTTACAGTCAAATGACAAGTGAGACAAATATCTGAAATTGTGGAACATAAACTCCTCTGAATCTCGGGCTGCATTTTATTATGTAGTAATTATTTATTGTTAGATTAAGAACTGTTAAGTGCTAACCGGTGGGTGCTTAGTTTTCGTTTTCTTTCCCAATCTTCATACAATGTTGTAGCAACGTTCCTATTCTAAAACATATCTCAAACAAGACTGTGACTTGTTCATGCAATGAATCACTTGTATAGAAGCTTGCCTTGTCCTTCTAAAACTGATTAACTATGTTAAGCAACGTCCACTGATGTCATTATTTAGAAGGGTGACTGATAATGGCATTTACTACTAAGTGCTACGTGTTTCGGAGGGCACTGTTGTGTGGACCTATTCAGTTGTCTTAAAAAAACAACTTATGGACACACATTTATTTTATTTGAAAAATAAAATTATTAATTTACACTTGACTTAAACGCTCCCGCAACTCACTTTTGGTACTAATTTGGGCAGAGGTTCCACCTGAAGGGTATACTGGTACTGAGTCCGGTGACTCCTGGAGTTATCACAATAAATCTGAGCACTTAATTTTGGAAGCCATCGTTTATATAGAGAAAAATACTGCTGACAACGCGTAAATAGGTTTGTGAGGGATTCGGGCCTAGGTCAGCAATATATTAGGTGTAACAGCACGTTAAGCCATCGGTCTCGGTTGTTGTCTTACGATGGCAGTCGTTATAGTAATCGTTATATGATGTAGGACATTTTTTGAATGCCCGCCTGGCTAGCTACCACACTTTAGTAGAAATTCTCCCAACACGAATCTAACGGTGTAGCTGCTCTAAGGGCCTGTAAGCAATATATAATGACCACATCATCAAAAGTTAGATGAGATAGTAATCCAAGAATAGCCTGTCAGCAAAAAAACAACTTGATGGACAATCTAAAGTATAGAGTTTATTCATATTATATTAAACAAAAAATTCATAATAATATTTTGGTAATGTTGTTTCTTTTGGAAAACTTCGGGTATTGTTTGATTCATATTTTCATTCTAGATATATCATTAAATTATAGAGGCAGTTCTCATAAACTGCCGATTTGGTAGCCTTTGAGAACTGCCTGGTGGTTCATTGTTCAGTATTTAGGCAGTAATATTTTTTTTGTGTAACTGCTTACCAAATTAAAGAAGCAGTTGATATAAGCAATGATGTGATTAATGATGTTGTTCAGGCTAGTAAACAATTACTGGGTCTCAAAAACAACTGCTGTCAGGTGGTTGGTGACAGATTTTTCAACTTGAAGATTATAGCTAGCCAGTATGGCATTTGCAAAATGCCCTACCACTAGACAAATCATACTAAGAGACTTAATGATTGACTTAATGAATTACAAGAATTAATGTGTAGAGGGTGGGAACCTCATGCGGTGCTATGTTGCTAATTTTTTAATGGTATTGTTGCGGAACAAGCCCGACGACACCTCGTGTTAAGCGGTAAATTTTTCTTACAAAAGATGATATTAGCACACATTTTTGATTACAAAATTATGTTTCTCATCATCAGGTGGCAGTGAAGAGGAGCAACCTATTTTAATCGTCAATTAATAACTACTAACTTTTTATAAAACTGTAACTGGCAAAATAAATTAGATCTGTATGGGATTTCATTTACACAGACAGAACAGACTACGCAAATCACCAACTTGATCACTGGAAAAACCTAAAATTACATCAGGTCATCTACTTGATAAATATTTCATTTATATTTACGAAGCTCAACATAGCGAGTTCAAAACATAGAATTGCCATGTGATTTGCAATTGCCATTTTACAATTATTCTCTATATCATCAGGTGGCACACGTGGCGACGAGGCTGGCCGAGTACCGCCGCAGCACACATGTACCTACGAGACTGGAGACTTAAGATGGAACTTGAAGGAAGAGTGCAGATTTACTCGAAGGCCGTTAGTCCAACGGTACACGCATTATGAACGTTATTATTTATACTTAGAGTTAAAAATAATACAGGTAATAATGCATAGTGGCCCATTTGGCTAGCTTCCACCCTCATATAGAAAATCTGTCGCTAAACACCTAACGGTGTGTTCCGGCAGCTATCCTTAAGAGCTACTCATTCTAGGTTCGAGTGAGATAGTAGTCAAATGTCTATCAGATATGAATATAATAAAATATACATTTCTCAATTTTCTCCTTTGTAGACTTCGCGATGTCTGCCATCAACAGAAACACGATGCGTTAGAACCGCTTTTGTCGCATGTTGGTGACCCACAGAGTTTTTATCATACTAAAAAGATCGTCGAGACTCGTTTATATCGGGCAGTGTTATTGCTAGATTTTTTTCTAACATCTATTTTATACGTGTTTAATAGACTACAGACTCTAATACCGTCACAAATTAAAAGTTAATACTTATGTCATTGCTTGAAAGGGTAGGTGTCTTAACGCGCACGTTTTGCTCCACATATTATGACCCCATGTACCTAATACCTCATACCATTTACCAGACATACTCGTAATTCTAGAGTCCGCGCTGGTAGAGTAACCAACTCAGTCTGTGTGCATCTCTCCAACTTTAGCGTCATCCATGATAATACTTATTTTTTTCTTTTACAGAAATCTACGACATGCTTTGACCACTCACAACTTGCTGTCGAAACTAAACAAGTAGAAGATAGCATACCAAACCAAGACCCACCATCAATATTAGAAAACAAAGAAACAAAAACACTCAGTGATAAAAAACAAAAAAGTGACACAGGTGCTTGTACGTGCAAGAACTATGGGACCAAAAAACGGGACGTTTCCATATCGTCCCAAATTAAGATGACCCACAATAAGTCCGAAATAGGGCATAAGGAAAAAAAGTGTACGTTGCGCAGAAAAGAGAAGGCAGTTAAAAACTCTGATATGATACCGAACATTCCTTTGACGGAACACATTTTGATAAAAACATTTTGAATTAACTTAATTAGGGCATTAAATGTCTTTCAATATTTTGATTCACAGGATTGATTTTGATGTGTGGTGTTTGCGGCTGAGATTTGGCTTTTGTTAACCGCATTATTTAGTGTTCTTTGTGTTGAATATATGCTGACAATATGGGAAATCAAAGTTAGTTAAGTGATTGAGTGCTATCAGAATTTCAAATATGTTACGCACCTACATATTGTACCCCTATATTAAGAGTCTGTTTTCCTATAGTACGTTTTTCTCCACATATTTTACGAGAGCCCAGCGGAAGCATCCCAAAAATATGTATGGAAGATAAATGAAATTCTATGTTTAAGTTAACTCGGATAATTTAGATTAGGGGTACAATACTGAATAAATAATATTTGACATTCTTATAGAAGATTTAGATAGTAAACTAAAATGGAATTCTTAGCAAGTGAATTGAAATGATAAAGCTATATTTTTTATGAGACAGAATAATTAGATGGTTTCTATGGAAATGCACAAGATTTGTACGCTAGCGCTAACTCTTCGGATACTAGGTACTCTTTGGAATCATGTGTAAATAAAGTGTATATCTCACACATACGTACTTAAGCTTGTTTTTTGTGCGCTGTATGTTTTATAAGAACTAGACATCAGAAAAGTTACCATCCTCAATATTGAGGGAATGACTGTGGAAGTGGAGGAAATAGCGCCACACCAAAGATTCACAAATTATCGCACCTTACACGTATTTAAGTTGTTTGAAATTATTATTTAGAAATTACGACTGACTTATCTTTGGCATGTGCTGGAAAAAATGAGTAGCACCCCATAGTTCGATGAAGTGCCTACAACCCTATCTGTTATAACTTATAACTCTAAAGCTCGTGTTAAATGCATCTTAAAGTTGTCTTGCAAATCGTAAATCTTGCAATTTTGACGGTTAGTTTATAGAACATCTGCCAAAAAGTGAATCTTAAGATCGGTCTCAATTTTAAGACGCGTTTATTAAAACGAGTTTAATTTTACTGATCTCATGACAGTTTGTGGTTTACTTTATGATGATTATTGAGACTTATATAAGATCTGACAAAGTCAAATTAGACCTGTCTTTAAAATCAATACTTTAAAAGAACGTATTAAAAATTAAGAACATGTACGTAGTAGTATATTCTTGATTGCACTCCCAACGTATACTTTGTTTCTAACAACAAAACTGCATTTTTGTTAAAAAAAAGCATGGATTTATGGTAAATATTTGTAACTCTAAGGCCCCGTTTCAGAATGTCCAAATAAAGTTTCGGGTTGCTATGCAACACATAAAATAACTGAATGATGAAAATGACAGTCAACATGCAGCGCGTTTCAAGCTTTAACCGATGGATAGGCTAAGTCGATGACTGTGAAACGCAAAGATAGTGTTTTGTTTAATAAATATGTTCTAGGTAGTATAACCGGAACTTACTCGAACATTCTGAAACAGGCCCTTAAAGTAATATATACTTAATATCATTAATCTGAACAGACGATTTTAAAATAGAAGAGTGGCGTCCATGTTAAAGGTATTATCAAATCTTCTTGCATTTAGGCCGGAACCTTAGCTGTCACGTTCCAGCGTGCGCTAATATGAGCCTTATTTCAACGTGCGTTTACAGGCCAGCAACGAGATGCTAATTTGGGTCTTACAAGGGCCTTGATAATATTTTTTGTAATGGGATGAACATTAAGTAATTGCGATAGAATTTTTAATAAGTATATTTAGGGCCCGTTTCAGAATGTACTAATAAAGTTTCGGGTTGCTAACCAACACATAAAATAAATGAATGATAAAAATGACAGTTTACATGCAGCGCATTTCAAGCTTTAACTATATATGATGGATAGGCTAAAATGATGACTGTGAAACGCAAAGGTAGTGTTTTGTTTATTAAATATGTTATGGGTAGTAAAACCGGAACTTACTCGAACATTCTGAAACAGGCCCTCAGAAACTCAAATTAATATCCGGCCTTTGTGATTCAATTGCAAACTGAGAGACCATCACATCTACAGATACAGTAAATATTAAAGTCATATATAATTTGGAATTTCTGATACAATTTTGATCTCAAAAAGTTCCAACGTTATCTAAAACCAGATTCCTAAGAATAATTATGTCAAAATCGAACTTTATATCAAAACTGAAATTGAAATAATTTATAAAACAATATATTAATAATTTAAGAGCCATGCGGTAAATTCAAGACATACTTTAACCAGACTCAAACTTTGCTAAATAGGAAACCAATAACGCTTACAGTAAGTATGTCGATAGAAACTCGGTCGGCGATGGTTTCCCGCCGAACGAAAAACTTTTTAGAATTCGTGAACTTTTTGAAGGTTTACTTGATTGCGTTGGCCACACGAGCAACCTGCTGTCACAATATCTTGTCTGTAATTCCAATAACAACATTGTCCTTCAAGCCAACGCCGCAACGTTTGGCGCTGCACAGTAAAGAAATAGGCGAACGTATCTCAATGTCTTTCATATCTAGAAATTCTACTCACCTGTACCACGTACAGCTACGTCCGCAGTAGCGTATGTGACAATCAATATTCTTAACTATTTTTTTAAGTTTTTGCGCGTACCATTAATTTACACTATACTGAAAAACATTTCAATTACACAGGGTTATTGGTAATATGCTAACAACCCCTTAGGGTTGACATCTGCTAGCCCTTGACTAACATTTTAAACCATTATTTTATTTTTGTCTATTTATGCCTACTCCGAGGCAAGAGCGTTCACCGCGGCAACACTGGACCGCGCCGTGCTCCCTTTGAATAAAGTTTTGAATATTTACGTCGAGCAAAGTAATAAAAAATATGAAATAATACATTACAGGCACAAGAGACATCAGATGGATCTCTTATTTATTCCGTCAAGATCAAATAAAAACACGAAAAAAAAAATTTTTTTTTTACCAAAAATATCTCAAAATGTTTGTTAGGACTGCAGATGTAAACCCTAAGGGGTTGTAAGCATATTACCAATAACCCTGTATAAGCTCAAAAAAATCTTGACCGCCACAGTGGACGCAACTGAACGCTTTGGTTTGTTGAGGTCAAAACTACTGTACAATCGCATCAAAGAGATGATGCGTGTCCTTACAAATACCAAGTTTAAGTTAGTTCTATATAGTTTAAAATTTTCAAATTATTATTAAAGTAAAATAACAACGAATAAATACCCTGCAAGTGGGAATATATTTTATTTTAAGAAGCTTAGAATATGAGCATGTTATTGCCAGTATGTTCCAGAAGTATGTTCTAATGTTGAAAATGTATAAAAATACCTTCCTTTAGAGAGAGTACCTATATCTGTAACGAGTACATGATCTCAATACTGTAAAATTTAAGGTGTATATAATATTTGTAAGACTAGAATAAAGGCACGACAAATGCTTTGTATCTACTGAATAATAAATGATTGAGTTTCATATGAATTATGTTTATTATTTTACAAACAGAAAATAGACTTATGATTCTTTTAATTTTTTATATACAGCTTCTATCTCAACTATCTCAACTGACAGTATCTAAAGATGTGGTCGAAGTTGTTGTTCAGTCTAACCTAGAATTAATTGCTCTCAAGCACAGCTGCTTGAACACACTGTTACGTGCTTGGCGACACATTTTCTATTTGAGGGTCTACTACCCTAGCCAAGTGGACATTCGCAAAAAGCCCTATCACTCTGCTATAACGACTACCATCCTAAGACAAAAACAGGGACCGACGGTTTAACGTGTCCTCTGAAGCACATGCACGCACAGTAGTAATGCCACTAGCGGTCACCCGTCCAAGTAATGACCAAAGCGGACGTTGCTGAGCTTCCAATAACATTTTTTATACGCAAATGGGTAGGCAAAGGAGTTTAAACATCCTCGTTTTGACCGATATAGTTTGATTCCATGTTATGGGGGCGATCCTATTGCCATATTTTTTCATGGATTCATGGGAAGCTCACCTAATGGTCAAAGATCACCTTCGCCTACTGACATTTATTACAATACCTGAGGTAGTGACAGCAGTGACAGTTTGGACGGAAGAATTTTGACTTTGGCAGATACAGCGCAACCGCCTCAACGTCAGCTACGCGCTGAGGCCCGCGCTCGCCGCTGTGCACAATCGTGACTCCTACACGATTACCTTCAAATAAGTTCGAAACTGGTCAGAGAACTTTAGGTAAAAATTACTTTTAGGCTAGATATTAATTATGGACAAAACTCGCGAAAGTTTTCTAACTCAAACACCAGAGGCATAGAGGGTGCATTGAAGAGGGAATTTGCTCTTTTCTTGAAGGTTCCTAAGTCAACAAGGTTTTCATTAAGAAAAGTCCTACTCTGGGGGATCTTATTTTGTAACACACGTAGTGGAGCTTGCTTAGTGCTTTTTAACCTTTAAGCTACATGGGTAATGAAACGTTCACTTCGGGCATGGCTTAGATGTGTGACCGCTAGTAGCAATTACTATTGACCGCTTCCGTGCTTCGGAGGGCTCGTTTAGTCGTCAATCCCAGTCGTTATCTTAAGATTGCGCTCGTTATAGCAAAGTGGTAGAGGTATTTCCGAATACTCGCCTGATTGCTACCACCCTCAAAAATAGAATATGATCATAAATTTACAAATTATTGGAATACAAAATGTTTTGCCCCGGGCGGGAATTGAACCCGCGTCCTTCTGATTTCGCGCCGGATGCTTTATCTATTAAGCTACCGGGGGTACGGCTGTGTCGCCGAAATTTCGTACTCCAATCGTATTTATTAAACCGTCATAGGGGACGGTGCGCGGCCATCAACCAGACTACTAGACTTCATCTGACCGAAAGAAGTGTTTTTTCAACAACTTAACTCACGGAATGATGTCGCTGCCCTTCTATATTTCTATATATTATGATTACAAGCAATACACACTTATTGAACTAGTTTTTTGAGCCAGTAATTCTAGATTACCAAAAAAATCTTCGGCAGAAAAACCTACAGTATACTTAATAACTTTCTAACTCAGAGATGGAACCCAGGAACTTAAAATTCCAAAGCTATGCTTTGCGCCTCTCGACCAACTCATTTATTTTTGCAAAAATATGATTAAATGTATGATTGCAGAAACTGATTTGAAAATTAAATAGTATTTTTCTGTTGCATAAATATAAGGGTTAAGAATTAAGCATTATATACGTATTTAGTTACATATATATTGATTCCATAGCCTAGGGCTCAGTTAAAGAAATACACGATCTAAATTAATTTTCTGATCGAGAATGTCCTCGTAGGAATCTTTTAGCTTTTAATGGCTGTAATTTTGTAATTAAGTTATAATTGTTTCTAATTAATCTCTCACAATATTTGGCGTGGTTTCCGTGTAACTAGCAAAAACTATAAAAAATATATAGGGTGCGTTAGATTCATCTGACTTCATCTGCACGCAAAAGTATTCTTTGTCTTTATAAGTCCCTTAAGTAGAAAATCTGTTACCAAACAACTGCCGGACAGTTGTCTGCTGTCTTGGAGAGCTAACTTTCCTAGGGCTAGCTTTTTTACATGTTGAACCTCATTTTACCTATTAGTGAGATAGTAGTCAAATGAAAACATGGAACAGTAAGTATGCGTTTTTTCTCTCATCTAACACCAACCAACTTTTCAACCAACTGTAAAAGAAAGGAAATTTAATTTATTTAAAAATATATCTATTACTCGATATGCATGCTGTGAATATTTTGATGAGGGTGACACTTTATTGCGCAAGACACGTTTCTTAGGAAAAAGAAACCTCAGTCCCTTAATCATCATTTTACTAAAATTTCAATCAAAAATTCTATCAAAATTTTCCTGCCAACAATCCTTCCCTTTTCATGACCGAGTTGAATCAATTATGAGCTGCAAAAACCACCCTTGTTCTAATATGCTTAAGTAAGTAGTTCTACATCGGATAGTTGTTTGCTTATCTCAGTAGGTAACGCTATAATAAAGCCTTGCTAATCCTTTAGATTGAATCTCACAATAGCGCTCGGGACTAGCAACAAGTGGACTTGACAATATAGGAAATTCTACTTTGTTATTCTGGCCATAAGCCTTATAATGCTTTGTTTATTATTTGTTTACAATGGGCTAAATTCAGGAAAGCTTTATTTAGCTGTTACTACTTTATAGTGAGAACTGGTGTTGATTACAAAAGTATACATATACTACAATCTATAAATAAGTAATAGTAAATTATAAAACTTCCTCATTGCTGTGTGTGGAGAAGCGCTGCTTTGCTCTTAGGTCCGATACCCGCATTAGACAAGTTATTGGGTTTTACTGACAAATACATTTTCAATAGCATTCTCGAGTCTATAACTGTGCCCGGTAGATGGCAATAGTCTCTACTCTTTTAAATAGTAATAAACATATGTGGCAAAATGTGAATGCTTAGACACTTCTGCCTCTCCCTTTAGGGAATACAGGGGGCCAACTCCCACCTTTTACAAAACCATCATAAAAAAGTTGCGTTTTGTTTCATGCTTAAATGTCATTTGCAGACACGAACTGTCACCGACCCACAATCGCGTCAAGCAATATTGGTTTGATCCTACAAGAAGGAATGAACTATGTATCACGGATGTGCAAGCGAGATACAAGATGTGTATGATATAGCGTTATCCCGCTCGCACTGTTCCGAACTACGATGTTATGGAACTGTTTTACCATAGTTTTACGATATTTTTTTTGTATTTTTTACAAAAACGATCTTTAATTTTTTATAGTTTGGCTCATCAAATATTTTTTCTGCATTTATTTTAAAGAATAATAGAACAAAAGCATTGTACGTAATTTACATATTAATTAAACCCATTTTTATCGTGAAATAATCAAAATCAAGTTTAAAAAGGAACTTTTTGAAGATTGATAAACATGACGGATTTTTCGTTGGAACAGTAATAGTTCGTATTAAACGCCATGCCGGAGTTCGCGAAAAGAGTGAACTATTTCTTGTGACGTCATCAAAGCGCCGCGTGATTCCTTTACCGCTTGTAAGCCTGCTTAATTGACGTGGAGGTATAAACTTTAGCAGTAAGATCAAGTTATTATTACTATAAGAGGTGAGAGTTGGCCTCCAGGTGCTACAACGTGATAAGGAAAATAGTAAAAAAAACGGAGCTTACTCCTGTTCTCATAATGATGCCTGTTTTTGTGTTTCATAGATATTAAAATATTATTATTATTTAAGATAAACACGCATGCCAGAGATTGAATATGTCAATGCACCACATAGTCTGCGAGCTCAGTGCCCTCTGCCAGGAAGCTCGCAGATGCTGCATAAGTTTTAATAATAAAAATACATTATCCCTAAATAGCTAAAATAAAAGGCCGTGGCCTAATCCAACCAATAACTGGTGAAGTTCCCGTGGTCCCAATTTTTTTTCCTCATGAGGGATCACATTCGGACACAAGTTGTTAATGACAGTCAATGTTATTGTAACATGTAGGGAAACATGCAACGTGAGCGCAATTTGATGATATTGCAAAAGTAGCCGCTTGCGCCCAATTGCCACCTCGCGTTTGAACCGAGCGTCCGTACTTCAGCCCACCTTATTAGTATAACCTATTGTGTACCTACATTTGTGTAATTCTGACGGACAATACTTAATGGTGATCACGGAAATGTAGTACTTTAATTTACCCTTCCCAGTAGACAGTCAAGAACACGCATATGGAAGAAATGAGGGCGCACATAGAAACCTTGATAGGTGACGTGCGCCAAACATTTCATAGAACCTTACAGCTAAGATGTAATAAAATATACTGGTGATGCTACATACTATTTGTTTTAGTCTGTCGCTAAACAAGGCTATGGTATATTTAAAGTGTTTCTGATCATATAGGCTATGTTCTGACATAATCTAACGGATCAGAATCTCGTTCTCGTTAAGAAAGAAAATGATATGTTCTGACAGAGTCAAGCACATTACCTAAATTATTAATAACTGAAGTGGTGTTGTCTTATTTGCCGTTGAAATGACAATTGGTAGTGTAGATATATCATTACTTCGATTCAGTAAACGCAGTGTTACAGCGATCACGTAAATAGCAGTATATAGCTTTGACAAATATTTTCATCAGGCTTATGCTAAAATGAAAACCTTGCGAGACGAAAAATTTATGTCAAAATACCACAAATTTGAAATAATACAGGTTTTTAAATGGCATTTATACGACCTTTTTTTCTTTTGCTGATAGATTAGCGTTTGAGCACTATAATGTATAGATTCAGGCGTCACTTTGCGCAAATCCATTTTTAATAATAACAAATGTTTTTATATTTAAGGAAAACATCATTCAACAAGCTCTCTTGAGGATGCTTCGTGTAGAAGCAAAACGCGTCAAAAATTCTTCCAGTATGGCTGCGTTTCAGTTAGTTCTGCGTTCAGGAACCAGGGTAGAAATTACAAAAAGTATTCAAGGTAGTTCGATATGAGAGAACCCTGACTCTGTATTGTTAAATCAACGTAATAATTGGTAATTTCAAATTGTTCTTTTTTTTTTTATGTTTGCTGTACCCATGCTCTACGGATTACATTAAAGAACGATAGGAAAAAATTGAGTTATGACTCATTGTCATATTAGCTCAATTGGATTAGAGCATACCCCCGCTAAAGGTAAGATGGCGCGGCTTCATATTCCGCACAATAATTCAATTTTTCCTCTCGTAAATTTGTAATATTGTAATTGTTATTTTATTTCAAGTTTTACTCAAATGCGAAATTGGAATCTTAACTTTTGTATACAAAGTTTATTTATTTTGTAAAGTTTGTCGTTCTCTTTTAATAATTGTTCACACCCAATCATTAGCGTAACTAACCGTGCATTTCTGTGAACAAGACATAAAGCCTGTAATGTAACATTATCTGGGACACGATATGATTTGCTTTCATTTAATGGATTCAAAGAAACGTGGAACCGGAAACTGTGTTCCATTTTCCATTATACTCGTACCTGTTTACCTTTTTATGCAAACAGGGCTTTGTTCGATGATACAATAAGTACATCATGTATTTACTATGTAGGGGGAAAAAGAGAATAAATTTTATATGCACATTGAGAGTAACACCCAAGACGAATAAGAAGAATATTGATAGAAAAGTGCGTTGGAGGGCAATTCTCGCGCAGTGATAAAAATATCACAATAGATAAATCTTGACCAGAGATAACGGAATTTGACGGGTATCGAGTCGGTGCAACATCTTTTCCTATTAACCGTTTTTCTCGATATCAAATCCTAGCAATCGACTGCAACATGGATTATCAAAATGAGTATAAAATTTATATTATTATACGTATTCTTATTGAAATGGTTTAAGTAATTTTTCTTAACATTAATTATTTATTTGAATATTAATGTAAATATGGCATTTTCATTTAATACAATGTTGCAAAAGGCAGAATATTTTTTTTCAAGCCAAGGAAATCGTAAAGAAAATTAAATAAAATTATGATGTCGGTAAATAAATAAAATAAACATTCATTTGACTCAATCTTGCTTTTACTAGCAACTATAAAAACATTTTGAGTCATAGCCGAATAGAGTAAGTTTTACGATAGCTAGATGATAAGTTTGTATTTTGGCTTGTCTTTTAAAGTACTTTTGTGACTAGTTACTTTTAAGGACTACTAATTTTATTGCGACTTCATATCTCCTCAAATTTTCGACTAATATGACTGATGATATTTATACGAACTTTAAAATTATATGTATCTAAGTGTAAAAAAGGTAGCTTTGTGTAACAAGCTACCGATCTACCAAATTTGATCAAAATCTAATCAGGCGTTCAAAAGTTGTTACTGAATATGCACTAATACATGGTGAACTCAGGCGACCATTTTGCCGCAGAGACTTCTTTGCGCTCGATAAAATAACGTGAGCACATACACTGACTTTGTGTCAAGGGTTTTGATTCGATATGGACATTTAGATATTTTCATTATTATATATATGAAATAGTTCTAATTGCGATAATATCCTATTTTGTTTCCTATATAGGTGACTTTTTGGTCATCATTCTACAGACAAAACTAGAAATTTTCAGGTTTGTAACTCATTACGTTCACGAGCTAAAGACCATGACACACGGACGGACAGACAGAAAACAGGTGTTTTCTGCATCTCCGCAGTATCCTTAATAGGTTGTCATTCTACTTTTTGGTTAGGAAACTTAACTTACTTACTACTGAATACTTTTTGGTGAATTTGGTGAAAGATAAGCTACTATTACAGGAAAAACTTCAAAATTGTCTGGATGAAGTAGAAATCACAAAACAATTGTATGATGATGATACTCTGAGTCTTCGCTCTGAGCTGCTAGACAAAGAGAAATTATTGCAAAATATTTTCTCTAGCTACTTATCAGCTCAAAACCATCTTAGTGAGCACTACAATGAAGCGATAAGTTTATTAGATCTTGTGACCACCAATATGGAGAGTGTGAGAACTATTGAGTGTGCATGCTCAAGGTCTATGGGTCAGCTTCAACCAACCAGAGAGCCCCATGCAATACCAACAATTTGCCATACACCTCTGCCATTGAACAAAACATGCACAGAAGCAGCGCAGAGGAAGAATCAGAGTATCACCACTAACCAGGATATGGTTACCAAGGTTTTGGTATTTTCAGATGCAATAGGCAAAAACTTTGGTTCATTACTAGGTAATTCACTTCACTGCTCTGTAGAAAATTACTGCATGCCTGGTGCTTCTTATCAACAGATTGAGAAGAAAATTATGGCTTCTGAAATTGATAGGAATACCATTGTTATATTGTACTTAGGCCAAAGTTTAGGTATTGACAGGAAACACTTAATAGCAAATGTTACCTCATTGATAAGCCTTAGTGCATTTAAAATTATGTTATGTGCTTTTCCCTATTCAGAGGCACTGACTTAAAATCAGAATGAGCATATTCATTCTTTAAATACCATATTATTTAATATGACATGTCGTCATAGTGACAAACTTTTATTTTTTGACTGTAATAAATTTATTACTAAATTTATGTTGACTCGGGATAGGATGTACCTACCTAAGAAATATAAAAATCTGATTGCTACCTTGGTAGCTTATAATATTGAGTCGGTTATAGGAAATATAACCAAGTCTTCTATTGACGCTACAGATTTTAGTACATGTACTAATAGAAATGTTGAGTCAGACTATTTAAACTTTTAAGTCCGACAACAGGGAAGTGTTCTGACATAGCACTGTACTACCAAAATATAAATCGCTTCCCTGGCAAAATACTTGAAATTGAAGTGCTCTTAGATAAATATCCTTTTGATATATTATGCTTTACTGAAACATGGCTAAGAGCTGATACAATGTTATTTAATGTTAAGAATTTTAGTGTAGGCAGTGCGTTTAACAGATCATCTGCAGAAGGAGGAGGGTGTATTATTCTTGTAAATAATAACTTAAAATTTAAAGAACGCCGTGACTTAGTCAGATGTTCTGTCGAACGTGTCTGTGAAGTTGCTTGTGTGGAGGTGGACAGGCATCTTGTGTTGTGTGTATATCGAACACCAACAGATCAAGGTCGTGCTCAAAATTTTGCAGAATTTTTATCCACTATGGAAAGTATACTGCGGAAAATCTCTAAATGCAGAAAACCTAATTTGTATGTGGTGATTTTAATATAGATATTTTAATGAATTCTAAAAATAAGACTGATCTTATTTCATTATTTAAGTCATTTAATTTGAAATTTCTGTTCTGTGAGCCCACTAGGATAACAGACCCTTCATCTACCTGTATAGACAATATATACTCAAACTGTAAGATTAAAGAAAAGTTAATATTGAAAGGTATTAGGTCTGATCATGAGGGCCTTGCGATAAAATTTGATGGAAATAGAGAAACAGAGAGGTATGAAGTTGAACATAGGCCGTTAACAACCAGTAGGCTAGAAATTCTCGGTACCAACATAGAAGCTAAGCTTGGCATAACAAATTTTTCTCACTGTGACCCGAATGACATCTACAATAACTTATTTTCTTTAGTAAATATAGAGTTTCAAAAAGTTTGTCCAAAAATAAAGAAACAAATAAATGGAAAATTGAAGTTTGGTGATTGGGCAACTAGAGGTATCCGAAAAAGTAGAGATTATTTGTTTGATCTGTATCGCAGGAAAAATTTAACATCTTGCAAGCAGTTTCATGATTATGTTAGGAACTATTCAAAAATTTTTAAGTCTGTTTGCTTGTGTGCTAAATCTCTTTTTATTAGAAACAAAATTAGCAAGTCTAAAAATAAAATAAAAACCATTTGGAAGACTATAAATACTGAGACTGGTAAGAATAAACCTAGAGATTCAACATATGTCTTAACTATTAATAAACATCAAATCTCTGATCCAATACAAGTGGCGAATATATTTGAAAATTTTTTTTCTAACTTACCCCTAGAAGCCACTAAATCATTGGATTCTTGTCCCAATGTAGCAGAAGCCCTATTAAAACATAATTTTCCCTGCAAAACACCGGACTTCTCTTTCAGATACACAACAAACTTTGAAATTATAAAGACATTCAAAAGTTTAAACATAAAGAGTACTGAAGACTTGTGGGGTATGTCAGTTAAAGTGGCAGAGTCTATTATTTGCATTATTGCACCATACTTAGTAACAATATTCAATCTTTGTGTTGATAGAGGAAGTTTCCCCGACTTAATGAAACTAAGTAAAATCACTCCAATTTTGAAGTCGGGGGCTGCATCTGACCCTTGCAATTATAGACCTATTTCCATCTTACCCGTTCTGAGTAAAGTATTCGAAAAAATTATGCTCAAACAACTTTTATCTCATTTTAATGAGCATAATATATTGAATGAGAATCAGTTTGGTTTCACTAAGAGCAGATCGACAACAGATGCAGGTGTTCAATTGATGTCACATATACTTGAAGCCTGGGAGAGTTCACATGATGCTATTGGCGTATTTTGTGATCTTTCCAAGGCATTCGACTGTGTAGAACACTGCACTCTGATTCGTAAGCTTTCACACTATGGTGTTCGTGGAAAAGCTTTGAATCTAATAGAGTCATATCTGTCTGACAGGCTACAGATGGTTGGAATGAATGGCAATACTTCTTCCGGGTCTTTCGTAAAAATAGGTGTACCGCAGGGATCAATTTTGGGACCTTTTCTGTTCCTAGCGTATATTAATGATCTGCCTTGCATGGTCAAAGATTTCTGTGATATTGTTTTATTCGCGGATGATACCTCTCTGATTTTTAAAGTAGATAGGAAAGATAGTGAACTCATTCATGTAAATAATGTGTTATCTATGATCTCTGGATGGTTCGCCGCTAATAATCTTCTGTTAAATTCAAAAAAGACCAAATGTTTAAAGTTTTCATTACCAAATGTTCCTTATGTTGAACCAAACATTAAGCTTGGCCTAGATAAACTCTCTATTGACAAAGCGACAGTCTTTCTGGGAATCAAAATGGATTCAACTTTACAGTGGGATCCACATATACATGATCTAGCCGGAAGACTTAGTTCTGCTGCATATGCAGTTTGTAAGATAAGACAGTTAACAGATGTAGCTACTGCACGGCTAGTTTATTTCGCATACTTCCACAGTATTATGTCGTATGGTGTATTGCTGTGGGGAGCTGCTGCTGAGATAGAGACAATCTTTATCTTACAAAAGCGTGCAATTCGAGCCATATATGAAATGGATCCTAGGGAATCTCTAAGGGATCTTTTTAAAGAAATTGATATATTAACTTTACCGAGTCTGTATATATTTGAAAATATTATGTATGTTCGGAAAAATTTGAGTAAATTTAAATTAAACAGTGACAACCATCATTACAACACTAGGAACAAATATAAATTAACGGTACCATGTTTTAGATTAGCAAAGACAAATAAAAGGTCCTTTTTAGGTAATTGTGTGCGGTTTTATAATAAAATTCCCGAACATATTACAATGCTCACAGAAGGAAAATTCAAATTGCACGTGAAAAATATTTTGATGAAGAAATCCTACTACACAGTTTGTGATTACTTAAACGACAAAAATGCTTGGAAAATTCCACCTCTGCCAAGCCATCACATGTCTCCTACGTAATTTAAACAAATATTGTAATAATTGTATTATATTGTTTATAACACATTGTAAAAAGACGTTTAAAAGAATGGCCCCGAGTTTCTTGCCCGTTCTTCTCGCAGTGGCTCTATAAACTTTTTTTGCTGAACGTGGCAGTACAATGTAGAATATTTCAATATTAAAATTTGTAATTGACCTTCATAAGAGCGTCGTAGACGCCTAAATTGAATAAATGATTTTGAATTTGAATTTGAAAAACCCTAAAAAGTATAGACTTTATCTTTATATACCATCGATTTAAATAAAACGGGAGATTGGGTACGCTCTAATTTGGAGAAAATTCACACAGCTGCACTTCCATTGTATATGAAACGTTATAATGAATGACATAAACAGGAAGACAAGCATTCAGTAGACGCACATACGCTCATTAGTATGAGACTTAATCAGGAGATGTTGCCTGATTTGACATTGTCATGTTCGAGGTACGGGTGCCGTTTCTACCGTTTTTTATAAATTCAAGGACTGATATTATTACCTCGATTTTGTATAAGTATCTATATTGGTATAGCAGGTAAGACTAACTTTATAAAACAGTGTAAATTATTGTCCAACAGATCCAATTTGGCAAAATGTTCCGTAAACAAAAGTTCGTCTCCATTTATAATACAAACTTCAGTATTCCTACACGTTAAATGAAAACGGTAAACTAGAAGCGATTAGCGATTAAATACCTTCGGAAACAGCAGGCGTCGCGACCACCCTGACAATGTCAGCTGACGTATAGCGGTTTTATAATGTTCGATACGATATTTCCCATGAGGCACTGGGCTAGAATTGCACCCCCTACCAGGCCTGGCTCACGTGCCTGCTGCATCATCTGCTTTAGGTACAAAGCTACAGATGCATTGGCATATTATAACCCTCCAGACGGGATTATTTTACTGTGCGTGCCGCGTAGAAGAGATCAGAGCTATGCGTGGCTATGCAATAGAAAGAGAAACGACTTCTACGTGAATATAATGTTAGGTACTCCGTGATTTGCAAGCTGAAGTGCACTTTATTGCTTCGTAACTAGAGTCGCTTATTTATTGGAATGACTTTATGAAGTGATCCTTCTGGTCCTGTATATTCTGTGCCCCTACTATCAGATGCCTATGATGTCGTAAGAGGCAATGAAGGTAAACATACTAGAAAATGTGAAGCACCTGCTAAGCTCACGCTCAGCAGTTTTTCGCGATAACCTATTTGTTTTCTACGTTGTAAAGACACTTTTTTTTACCTATAATATGTAACCTTCCTATATATAACTTTTCTACGGACTTTTGCCAGTACGGAGAGCACACTACCGAAATCAGTATACCCGAGACGCTTGAGTTGGTCCGTTACAGCCAAAGTAACCATGCCGCTAACCTTCACGTTTGTTTCAAAAACAGGTGACGCCATAGAAATTATAGTAACCAAAGGCATAAGGACTTTTTTTTACCATAATTTTTGCGAATTTTTTATTTATTTCAGTAAGGAATGTCGGATCGTGTGGTGTAAATCTCGGGCAGTATCTGCTGAAGTTTAAATTGAGCGAATAGTTGTCCGAGCGACCACATGCCGGTGAGAATTACTAATCTCGGTTAACGACCGATCTCTGCGCAGCTCGTAATTGAAACTCACTTTACTGTGTTTGTTTGACAATATTCAAGTTGTATTTTTATTAAATATACAGAAATGTTATTGCCGACAGCAATGAATAGTACCCACTACTTTAGTTGGGTTTCAGAGAAGAAGGATCAAGTTGAATAGTAAAATTAAATGAAGTTGAGATGATACTTTTGAATAGTATGTGTGTGGTGGGACTGAGGGACATTGTATTCACACACTATTTTACCGTGATAACAAAACAAGGTGGAGTAATTATGATATATTATTGATCAAGCGAGCACAAAGCGCGAAAGGAAACGTCTCAGTTTTAGCTTCAGCAATTGATGCTTTCGTACTGTTGTGTGGACCTATTCAGTTGTCTTAAAAAAACAACTTATGGACACACACACACACATTTAATTTATTTGAAAAATAAAATTATTAATTTACACTTGACTTAAAAGTTCCCGCAACTCACTTTGGGCAGAGGTTATACCTGAAGGGTATACTGGTACTGAGTCTGGTGACTCCTGGAGATCCAAAAAAGAAAAATACTGCTGACAACGCGTAAATAGGTTTGTGAGGGATTCGGGCCTAGGTCAGCAATATATTAGGTGTAACAGTACGTCTGTTCAGATTTCCGGTGGTTCTCATCTTCAGGCACATTTCTCAACCAATTCTCGTGAAATTTTGTGGCTCTCAAGGACTGCTGCCAGAACACACTGTTAGGTGCTTGGCGAAATATTTTCTACTTGACCCTCAAGTAGAAAATCTGTCGCTGGCAGTAATTCAAAGTTAGCCTGAACAACATCTTCGACCACATCATCACTTACCATTGGGAGAGATAGTGGTCAAAGGCTAACCTATCAGGCATAAAAAATGTGTCATATTTTGCTACAAACTGCTTACCACAGTGAAAGGAGCTAGCCAGGGGATCATTTGCAAAGTGCTCTTCCACAATGCGGTGAAGGTCAAGGCGGTGGTGGGGATCGAACCTTGGACCTGCAGCACAACGCAGGCCATAGCTATTACCACTCGGCTATGATTGCTTCGGAGTTACTCACATGTTAAAAGTTATTCTTGGAACTACATAACTAAAAGCTGCGATACGTTAATAACAGTTTTGCTGCATAAGGATGCAGAAATTCCCCAGACTCAACTTTCTAACAAGCTTGTGATTCCGACCAAAATGTATTATGGGCTAAAGTTAGAATTTAGTTTGTTTTTCTTATAACGTTTACTCGTGATTGAGGTTGGTTTTTATACATCAACTAGAAATTTAGAATCCGGCTGAGTTCACGGGAACTATATAAGAACCCAATATATAATACATGTCCAAAAATATCACTGCCTCTTAACTTTATGTTGTCAAGGGATTCAACTAGAAACTCTTCAGGATTTTTCCCGAAAAAAGAAAGGTTCTTTTGCACTCCGGAGCTTTGTGCCCAGTAGATGACAACAAGCTCGCTTTCTATTGCAAAATGAGACCAAAACCTATATCCATATAAAACATATACCTAATGACAAAACGTGGGTGTACGATGTATCGAAACGATAGACATTATGATTCATCTCTTTCACTCCAAGAACTAAATAATAACATGTTCTATTTCACAAATTTTGTGCTCCAATAATATGTAAAATATGAGTTTCGCTTAGCACGCGATAGTGCTTGTAATCATATTTAGAAAATACATGTTCTGCAGAAAATACCTGTTCTGCAACTAATTCAAGGATCGATCTCAGGTCAGATACTTGCCAATTTTGCAATAATATAATTTTGACCAGTACGGTAGACATATTTTATGAATAATTTACTTCATAATCCACTGCGATTACATCAGAATGAATTTTAAACTTGACTTATCTTATAGTTAATATGTTATATAATTATGTTTATTGTTATCTTAACACAAATCGTGCCTACGACGCCTCATGAATGGATAAGTGCAGGAAAATGACAGTATCATTCAGTATATTCTAGGTTAGCCTGAACAACATCTTCGACCACATCATCACTTACCATCAGGTGAGATAGTGTTCAAAGGCTAACCTATCAAGCATAAAAAAAACATAAAAAAATGCTTCTTAACAAAATAAAAATGGGTGCACTCAGCGGTGTTTTACGCAAACATTTCTGAAAGTGAAAGTGATGATTGAAAGTAGGTATTCCATATGTTAATCCAAAATCTAAACTATTTTTAATCTAAGTTCCATCCAAATCAGTACAGCAACTTCAGCTTTTAAAAGTAACAAAGATGCACACTCTCAACCTCAATCACCCACAAACTTTCGCACTTAAGTGTTGTGTTATTTACTAAACTGTTAGAAACACAGTTTCCATTAAGTATTCAGTACCTATCACTTCGAAGGCAGAATAAAACGAGTCATGTTTGCGTAAAGCGATTGTTCGCAAACCTTTTGTCCCTCCTCTCCCCTTCCTACCCCCTCATCTAAGTACTCCGCATTGCTTCCATTCCTCAAGGAATTAGTTTCCAAGTGCATGGAGAATTTGCGAGCTTATGCAGAAATGGGTTGTTTGGAGTGGGACGTATCATGAATCAAGATAGAACAGGTACCTAAATTTTTTGACACTTGAATAATCAGAGCATATGAGTTGTCAAACTATAATGAACTTGAAATAAGGGTAAGCTACTTCTACGTGAGAGGTATGTCGAATCAAAGTTTGTGACGTCACGTCGGCTTAACAGGAAAATTAGGCGGAATTGTCACTTGATATTTTTTTTAAATATTTATTAGTGTTTTATTAAAATATTTATTATTATTATTTTTATGCGGTTTAAATCGCATATATTTATCATTATTTTTATTTCAACGTTTCAAACTCTTTCCAGTGTTCGTGGTCTCGGAGTAAAGTCATATGATAGTTAGTTCACAGGGAGCGATCCAAATCAATTAGGAACATTTAGAGGACAATAAAACAAAACATAATATATCTTGAGTTTTTTTATGTGATTGTGATGGAATAAGTAGAATCCCACCTGGTGTTAAGCGGACAAACCAGGCAGAGGTTTGTCCGCTTAACATCATAACAGATGCAGGTTATAAACAAGTAACGAATTGGACTGCACCCGTCATGTGCCTGTAATTTTACTGGCTCTCAAGGACAGCTGCTGGAACACACTTTTTGACACTTGAATAATCAGAGCATATGAGTTGTCAAACTATAATGAACTTGAAATAAGGGTAAGCTACTTCTACGTGAGAGGTATGTCGAATCAAAGTTTGTGACGTCACGTCGGCTTAACAGGAAAATTAGGCGGAATTGTCACTTGATATTTTTTTTAAATATTTATTAGTGTTTTATTAAAATATTTATTATTATTATTTTTATGCGGTTTAAATCGCATATATTTATCATTATTTTTATTTCAACGTTTCAAACTCTTTCCAGTGTTCGTGGTCTCGGAGTAAAGTCATATGATAGTTAGTTCACAGGGAGCGATCCAAATCAATTAGGAACATTTAGAGGACAATAAAACAAAACATAATATATCTTGAGTTTTTTTATGTGATTGTGATGGAATAAGTAGAATCCCACCTGGTGTTAAGCGGACAAACCAGGCAGAGGTTTGTCCGCTTAACATCATAACAGATGCAGGTTATAAACAAGTAACGAATTGGACTGCACCCGTCATGTGCCTGTAATTTTACTGGCTCTCAAGGACAGCTGCTGGAACACACTGTTAGGTGCTTGGCGACAGATCTTTTACTTGAGGGTGGTAGCTATCCAGAAGGCATTCGAAGAATGCCCTACCACCATGCTATATCAACTGCCATCATAAGACAACAAACGGGACCGACGCGCGACGAATTATTTCACACTTTAGAGTGTTGAAGTCGTTCCATTTTTGGTTAAAAATAATATTTTACTCTTTTGGTAACCCCCACGAAGTCAATGACTATATCACCAAGCTATTTTTTTACAGTAATTGGAATGTAACTCAAAAACGGCTCCACCGATTTTGATGAAATTTAAATGGGACCAAACAACAAGCATCAGCTTTCAAATTAAAATCGGTTAACCCAGACAAAAGCTCTGAAGTAACAAACATAAAAAAACGAACGAACTGAGAAGCGCCTCTTTTTTTTAAGTCGGTTCAAAAAGATATTTGTTAAGCACTTTTTGTAACTTATATTATAATGGCCGTAATATTAATCTTAAGTATTGCATTGTTTTTACAACTTTAACTTATTCTAGGTGTCAAAAATGTATAATTAAACTTTTTTACATGGCAAAAATATATTAAAAACGGTGAATTATGGGTCATGATAATTTAATAGTGTAATAAGAGTCACCCCGTGATCAAGATCACTGCAAAGTCTTTGAAACGTCGGGTCATTATAATGATAAATATACGCGATTTAAACCGTTTAAAGTTGTTTAATTACTATGTGTAACAATCGCTAAAACCTAAGAGTGTAATATGAGTTGCTTTTTGTCTATATACACATTATATGGAGAAATTCTGAAAATACTTAGTAAATCGAGTTTTATATAGTGTATTCGAGAATATTACATACCTAGTTTGCAAATCATTCTCCACTCCAGTGCATGATAAGAAAATAAATTTGATGTTGTTCTTATCTAGCATTAGTTTTATTTTAAGCCGCCTACCTGACGCCAATTCTCCATAAAAATGCACTTGTTGTAAGTACCTGCTAACATTTTCTGTCATACATAAAAATAGGCACGAAATACAGGTACTTTAAAGCAAAAATGCATATCAAATCGAGTCTAACCTATAATCAAAGTTAAGGACTGGTTGTACAATTTTACTTCAATACAAAGCAGCTTTTACGTTCAGCGAATCCTTAAAGTTAAAGCCAAGTCACAAAGTTCATTTAAACAGTAACAGTACAGTAAAATCTGCTGTACAAATAAAAGCGAGTTCTATTTGAGGTTGGAACTTGGGTAGGTGAGGCTCATTTGCGCAAATCGCGGACGTCACGCTAGCGACGGTTAAAGGATAAACGTTAGAAATTAACGAGTAGGGCGCTATTAGCGGAGCATGCGATATCATGTTTGTCTGTTGTTTCGAGTGATTATCGATAATGACATAGCGGTAACAATTTATTTTTGGACTCGTAATCTTTTTATTTTTTTTATTAATTAAATTTATTAACATATATATTAAATGAAATTAAATGTTAGTTTATTTGTAAAAAAACAAGGGTACACAATGTATAAGATGTTATAAAGTGGGCTTAGAGTTTCCAGCATGATCTACCTTGCGGCGTACAAATTATAAAATATTATGCATATTGAAGATAGAGAATTATTTTAAAATTGCACAATATTTTGGAATTAACTCCGTACATAATTTTAAAAGTAAACGTTTTCTTTCAAAATAAATCAATAGATCGATAAAACTTCATACAATGTCAAAAATTATTTTGGTATAATAAACAATATTTTATTTATATTACAATAGTTATATAATATTAGAGCACTTTTGTCTTGAGCGGGAATCAAATCCGCGTTCGCTTAGGATTCACTTAGGATTTTTAAATAGATTAGGCACCCGGCAAAAAGTCGTGAGTTTGATTCCCGCTGAGGACCAAATTATTGTGCTCTAATCTTATGGAAATTTGATTTATGCTTAGAGGGATACCCCCTCTACTATCGTGTGATAGTTATAATCATATAAAAACATAAAACCATAGTTTTTTTTTATGCATGATAGGTTAGCCCTTGACCACTATCTCACCCGATGGTAAATGATGATGTGGTCGAAGGTGTTGTTCAGGCTAACCTAGAGAATTACTGGCTCTCAAGGACAGCTGCCGGAACACAGCGTTAGGTGCTTAGCGACAGATTTTCTATTTGAGGGTGGTAGCTAGCCAGGCGGATATTCGCAAAGTTCCCTACCACCATGCAAAAATAGTATTTCATAGGAGGATTTTTTTTCACATGAGTGATTTTTTTAGGAAGATATGGGATCTTCCTAAAAAAGTCATAAAAATCGAAAGGAAAAGTCGAAAGGAAAAATAACAGAAGATGGGCAACAGCGCCTCTGAAGAACTATCTTCTTATACTACGATCCCCAGGACACTTGCCAAGCGTGGGGATTATATCGCCCCCTCTAATGGGGAAGGCCTTTGTTCCTTTGAGACTGTTGATGTGATGGCATAATTTCATAGGATATGAAATAATACTTAATAAGAGTAACATGCTTTCTTTCATCTTTTTCAATGATAATTACAAAATCAAGATTCTAGGATCAACAAAAATTTACAAGTATCACTCTCTCTAAAGAGTTGGAGTTATCTAAACCAAGTTTTATCAATTTTCATTATCATTTACCATTACATGAGACAACAAGTTAAGGACGGAAATAGTGAATTAAAATATATCAAAAATATATCTATCGTTTTGAGAATACGGATTCGACAACTAAAATGACATCGTTGCATGCTTGCTCGCTATAACGAGGCGCCACTGTCTTCGCTGTAACCGGATACGATTTATTATAATAATATCCGGTTTAAATGCCCATTTCTAACTTCAACGGTCCTTCGTGAGGGAACGGATGACTAATTGTGGGACTTCTGTCAGCGATAAAGTAATGCGGAATCCGAGGGCAACATTGTTTCAATTTTACGCTAATGTTGTAGCGCTTTCCTAAATTATAACAGAATTATGGAACAGTTTTGTAAACGTTTGTTAGTTATGTTAGCAATCAGTACTATATCGAAAATATCGACAAAGATCGAAAGAGAGTACTGGAAATACTACTGACACTGCACAATATACAAAAAAAACTTTTTTGTATACGTTTTCCAATTCTTCGCGCGAATTCAACTTAAAATTTGGCTGTATTTTATTGGCCCTCAGAGACATTCATATAAAGCTTGAATATTTGTGAGCTGAAACTAGGCTCTCCATTTCAAAGTATGTTGAAGCAATGAAGTCCGAGCGGTAATAGCTATGGACTGCCGCGCCGCAGGTCCATGGTTCGATCCCCATCGCCAGCTTGAGTTTCATTAAATGGTGGAAGGGCAATTTGCTAATGCTCGCCTAGCTGGATGGTAGCTAGCAGAGGTTCAAGAAGAAAATCTGTCACCGAACACCTAATAGTGTGTTCTGGAAGCAGTCTTTGAGAGCCAATACAATTACAGGCACATGAGACTTAACAACTAGGTATATATGTCTCAGGGTGACGGGCGCAGTGCAATTCTGCTATAGGCAGAGCTTAATCTGTTTAATATCAGCCACGTGCTGGTCGTCTCGTCCGTCACATGCACTTCATAAAACTACTAGTAATTTTAGGGCACCTATGGACGCTTAAAGTATTTCACTTTCAGTAATTATCTATATTATTTTCATTCGTCGCTTAAAATATTATTATTATTATTGAATAGAATAGACATTTTGATTCAATACATAACTTTGGATGTTATACGAGGCAAGTCAAATTACATTATTAAGAACAATTCAAATACATATAAAAAAACTACTTATTAATAATCCTGCTAGATATATGCAAGTACATTAATTACCTTTAAAGTATACAATACAAGTATTAAATTAGAGTGAAGTTATATATAAGGTCGTATCTTCCAATCATCATCCAATCTCCCTTCGTCACTAATTTAAATATAATTCTAAATCGTCATTACAAAACATGGATTCAGTTAGATGATGATTGGAAGATACGACCTTATATATAACTTCACTCTCTATGACGATGCGCTTAGGCTCTGATGCGCCTAAGCGCATCGTCATAAATTAGTTCAAACAGTAAAATGGGTTAGGCAGAAAAATATATTTTATTTACGTTTAAAATTAGCTAGATTTACTATGTTTTGTAATATTGAAAGGCAATTTTATGTAGTATTGTTATATTGAAAAAATAATGAAGTTTTTCTTCATTACGTACTAAGTAATAGGGCGTGCAGTCCATAACTATAACGTAATTATCTTCTTCACTATGTATTTCTATGAGGCTCTTTAAATAGGTACTGAAATAACCTTGTTATAATTATATTCATAAAGATCTTATTTTTTGCAAAATGTGATTTTGTACACATTCGCTTTCGTAAACCATTTATAATTCTGATTGATGTCTTTTCGTATTTCAATAGATTTTTATTAATTTAATTTTTTATGTCTGCAGCATTACCTCACCTCCGTAATAGAGCGTTACTAATAAGAGAATGTAACTGTTATTAGTGCTTTTTTTATTTATTACTGATTTTAGTTTCAGTAACCCGTAGTTGGCACTAGAGAGTTTTTTACAGAACGTGTTTATATGAGCCATGTGATTAGTGGTATGATCTATGTATAGCCCTAGAATTTTTTATCCTTTGTATTTGTTGAATTACACAATTGTATGTAACCATGGACCCCACGAGAATCCATAACTATTGCTACTTAATTATGACTAATTCAATTGTAAGCATAATTCATCATTCACAAAAAAAATCCAAACAATCTCACTGTACAATAAACTTAAACCCACACGAAGCCTATCAAGATCCGTTTAAAACCAAACTATCCTCATTTACACAAAACAGCGCATGTTAAACAGACCATTACGATTCCATTCGAATCGCGAACAGCCGCGTCGCGTCATTAAAGGTTACATCGCTGGATTAAAAAGAGATCTCAGAGCCCGCTGCCTGGGGAAATGGAAATGCACTTAATGCATACGTAATCAAATTATCCTGGCGAGCAGAATACGCCCTGCGGCTAGCCGCGTGTAACACAGTAATGTAATGTTAATAGGTTTACAGATTATTACAGCGACAGCGTGGATAGACAGGATGTGTAAATCCGATACCGTCTGTTGTGATTTTACATATTAATTACCCCACTACCATGCAACTTGTACTACCCCCAAGATATAGTTATGTCTGAGTCAGAAGGATGTACGGTAGATGACCCTAATTTAATGTTATGAAAGAGTAACTGTCGTGAAGATTTTATTGTCATAAGCTGGCAACAGTTATTGGCATATGAATATAGGATTAAGGAATTCTTCACATCTTTCTACTGGCAATCGGAAAAACTAAAAAAAAAAGATGTGAGTTGGGTATTACTGTGTAGTTTTATTGAGTGCACGATCAAATTACCATCTTCTAACATCTTACATCTAATACACCATAATTACGTGTACAAATTATATGCAACATCTTACTGAAAGTTGCATATTAGGTGCACTACATACAGGTAGTAGAAGTAACCCATTTTCTGAAATGCAGCGGCTCATACTCTCAATAAAACCATTGCCAAGACGAGTTGGTTGGAAATGTTTTTTCTTATGGGATTGAACAATACGATATCCATCTGACGTAAAGTTAATAACACCTGCCTATAACACTCGCATAATTACGTTGTAATAGATGGAAGAGGGCAAATTCATGATGGTGTTTTCATTTCTAATTTTTCAATTCACTTCGAAAAATGCTGTTCCCATTGAGTGGGTAAATGTCGTAATCCCTGCTCTTGACTTTGGCGATCGCAGTCTAAGTAAAGCAATTCAGAGGATGTTGCTGTTACTGCGGATGCTGTTACCCATCTTCATATATATTCCCTCTATTCGCTTCTACTTCTACGGGCAGATACATGAGGGTGCAGTTTTGACCCGGCACTGCACTAGGACTTCTATTCACTAGTTATGATTCTTTCCATATCTCTCTTATATTATCTATTTTCATGATTATAATTATGTATTATATAAAAAATAACTATGTTTGTCAACGCCTTTTACGTATTAGTCATTTAATTATTGTAATGATTTAGTTACACAATACTTGAATAGAAAATAATCCCAAGTCTACAATCAAGTTGAAAATCTGTTGCCAAGCACCTAACGGTGTGTTCTAGTAGCTGTCCTTGAGAGACAGCAATTGTAGGTTAGCCTAAACAACATCTTCAACCACATTATCACTTACCATTAAGTGAGGTAGTGGTCAAGGTTATCCTATCAGCTATAAGGAACCCTAAGTACGCCGCGACGCAAGCGACGAATAGCAACTTTGATATCCATTTGTTCACAAACAAATTAACAAATTTGGTTAAGTAAATACATTATTTTTACACAAAATTTATGCAAGGTTTATTTATGCTTCGCCACTTTTTGCATTATAAAAAAGAATTTATAATACATTTATTCGATACAGTAGGGTGTGCATGCAGCCAGCTAAGCAGTTTATAATTCTAACATTACAGCTCAAGAGACTGACACTAACTAATGAGGAACATACGGGAGCATAAACTCTCATGAAGTTGCTATGTTGAAGAAAAGTTGTACCTTTTTCCGAACAGACAATTATAAGTTACTAGCGGCGCGCCCCGCTTTCCCACGGGTAATTAACAAAGGTAAAATCAAAAATAATAAATTTAAACATATAAATAAGTAGTTATTGTGATAACTATAATAAGTACACATATGGTATTGCGGACTTTTTTGTAGACCTTGATGTAATATAAAATTCTAGTACATTTTTTTATTAATATTTTTATGTTTGCAATAACGCATGCCCTGCAGATTACATCTCAAACCCAATAGTTAAAGAACGATAGGAAAAAATTGAGTTATGACTCATTGTCATGCTAGCTCAATTGGTAAGAGCATACTCCGGCTGTAGGGGGGATGGACGCGGGTTCGAATCCCGCATGTGACTTAAATTTTGCCTCTCGTAAATTTGTAATTTTGAGAAAAGTGATGTAATTACTTCACTTTTCTCCGTTCCGTGCAATCATTTTCGCAGCGTACGCGATATAACGATTTTTTTTGGATAATTTTTTCACGTGTTTTGTTACATTATCGAAGTTTTCATATGGATCCCTAACTTTTTAAAAATATTATGGCCATGTTTATCAAGGATAATGAAGAATCCTAATGGTGAAACAATTTTGCAAATCGGTTCAGTAGTTTTTATGTTAATTTGTTTCATATAAAAATACAAATCCTTCCTCTTTATAATATCAGTGTAGAAATATTTTACCTTTTTATCCTAAAATACAATAATTATAACATTCAACTACTAATATAAGTATTAGTAGTTTTAAGCGGATTATCCATAACATTGAATCTGTGACAGTTATAAAATTTTGTAATTTATATCTGAGAGCAAGCGAGTACATCGTCTACCCGCAATTATTTAATATTTTATATCTGTACGAATCAGTTATACGCCACACAAATCTCGACATGTCTCGTTTAGTTAAAAAAATATTTTCTACGGATTAATTAATTTTTGGGCACTATAACAGCAAAATTTGTTCAAAAAAGGAAGTTAGATTATTTTCTGGTAATTGTCATAATCAGAAAATGTATTGCATTCCAATTGATATGTTATTTCTTGCAGTTGGTGATTATAGCTGTGTTTACATTAATTTGAATACGGTAAGTTAGTTCATAAAATTTATATCATATGCATGGTATTTAAAAGAAATATTATGCTGTTTTCTTGACGAATATTTCAAAATAAATGTTTAATCAAAGTTAACTGGCTCGCTTCACATTCGAGTAGGGCAATTTGTCATACGAATTTAATATTTTGTTATACCATGCTTATAAATCCACATAATCTTCTTAAACTGATTTGATTGTGATGTTAAATATATACTTACTTAAATAAATACTATTATGAGCTTTCTAATGATTCGTCATTAGCTTTATTGACTGTTACAGGTCGTTGAACTGTAGCACTAGATGGAAGAATTCATGGTCAGGCTATCAGGATATCTGGTTACCGTTATTCATTAATAACTAAGCAGCTACGCTTACGATGATAAATTTAATAGTGAAAGATAAGGCGGTAAGTGAAATTACAAGAATATTGACTGACAACTCTGACAACTCTTGAAACAAATCCAATGTAGTATCGTGCAGGACGTAAATGTGTTTTGATATATTCCTTTTTACATTGACCAGGATCATTAGCTTAGCATCTAAAAGATGAAATGTTCAGTAGGCCTCTATGGAACATATATAAATACTCTACTCGTATATGAACAAGCTGTCTGCGACGGACTATCTCTCATCGTCTGACTAGAATATTTTAAACCTAAACTTAAAATATACGTCGTAATGGATTTTCCACGTCAGTCATTGCGTTGGCTACATTTCAAATCGCCTCATTGGAGAGAATCAGCAGTGACAGATGGATGGGCAGATAGGCAGAGAGATGTGGCAGCGAGTATCCCTCCATCCAGAATAATATTTTATGAGTAACCGTTCATTAGTTTTTCGACCGAACTCATCGGCTTCTTATTTTAATAGTATGAGAAATATGTTTAATCATGGATTTAAAAATTTTTAAACGCATTCAAAAAAGGTTGGTTCTTTTGTGTATTTGTTGTGGTTTTGTATATTTGTAACTTAACGCTGGTATTCAAGATATTCCATTATATATTTTTCTTTATTCAATAGTATATACTTACAGATTAAATCAAATCCCTTATAGATTAAATCAAAACTGGTGAGTGGTTTGGTTTTGAAATCAAAATTGTGGAAGTCAGGTTTTTAAGTAATTTTTTTAATTAGCTACCAGTAGAAGGCAAGTCGAACGACAAACGACTTTTTGATTTATATAACATATAATTTATATTAGTTGGGTCATTTTTTTTTAATATTGCTCAATTCTAATCCATGTAGGTTATAACTTCTTTTAGGTTTATTTTTTAATTTTTATGGATGTATGAAGTATGTGTATTTACTACAAAGTATTTACCGGAAACATACGCTAATGTTCAATCCGTCGCCAAGCGCCTAAAGGTATGTTGCGGCAGCTGGCCTTAACACCAGAAATTTTAGGTATGAACTTCGGAATTCGTATTTTAATTTTATTAGTATAATTTCTTTAAAAAATTAAATGTAGTATTTGCAATCAAATGTATAATTTAATATTGTATTGGCAAATATTTAGACACGTATCTACCTATTATTCAAAATATTGCTTATGGATTCACCATATCTATATTCTATCATTAACTGACATTGTGGTAAATCAAATCTATATGCAATTAAAAAGCAACATTGAATATTTTGCTATTAACTTTTTTCAAAGGAAACTAAATCATAATCTTGAAGCAATGATAGCCGAGTGGTTATAGCTATGAACTGTGGTGCCGCAAGTCCGTGGTTCGATCCCCACCGCCGGCTTGGGCCTCTCCGCATGGTGGGAGGAAATTTAGCGAATGCTTGCCTGGCTATCTACCACGCTTAAGTATAAAATCTGTCGCCACGCACTTAACAGTGTGTTCCAGTAGTGGTCCTTGAGAGCCTGCAAAATGTATATGCACATGAGACTGAACAGCTGTACGTCTCAGGGTGACGGGCGCAGTGCAGTTCGTCACTTGTGGCGATATGCATCTGTTATAGGCAGAGATTGCCGCTTAACATCAGGAGGGCTTCGTACTTGTTCCGTCACACTGACATAAAAAACAACAACATGCTATAAATTGCAAAATTTTATATTTATAAAAATTAATAATGTGAACAAAAAATCATAGGAAACAGGATTATTCGTAATCAATTTCTTTACGCACAAAAAGACGCGATTTTGAAAAGTTCGTAACCGCTGTCTATGATTACTCTCGAATGAATACATAAATAAAACAGGAAGTTTCCAGTTTGTACAATTCAGTTTTATATACTTCCGTTAAATTCGTGGAGATCTAAAACGAAAAAAGTGGCTTACGAAAACTGTACTCGACAAATCAGCGCAATTTCAGAGAAAAATTTGCATTTTTGATTACGTAATTCGTAACGAGTCGGATGAGATTCGCATTTTTGCGAATTTTCAGACAGTTTTATATAGATGCTAATTTTGCCATTTTTGATGAGTTTGCTGTCTGTTGCTCTGTCCTCCGGGCGTGACCGACGTCACGTCGTCAAGTGTTAGTGTTCTCATGTAAAATACCATTTTGCTTTTAAACTTATTTTGCTGACACATTCAATCGTCTCTTCAAACAGTTTATAATGGAATTGGGTATTTTTAGGATTCCGTACAAGGAAACAAGAAACTATTAAGCAACCTCTACAGTCCTTCCCTCCGTCCGACTTATAAAGCGTTTTTTTTATTATTTGAATTTTGTAATTCATATAGGTACTAATATACAAGCATGAAACTTGGTACTACTATTATAATATTTTTATTTTTGCAAAAGCGCATGCTCTGCTGCTTACATTTTTAAATTAAAGCGCTCGTAGCGAAGTTGCATAGCCATTCTGAACCGATCAGCAAAGCTAAGCAACGTCCGCCGCGGTCTTGAGTTGTATGGGTGACCGCTGCTGGTAACATTACTACTGCGCACTTCCGTGCTTCGGAAGGCACGTTAAGCCGTCGGTCCTGGTTGCTGTCTTAGGATGACAGTCGTTATAGCATGGTGGTAGGGCATTTTGCGAATGCCTGCCTGGCTAGCTACCACCCCCAAGTAGAAAATCTGTCGCCAACCACCTAACGGTGTGTTCTGGCAGCTGTCCTTGAGAGCCAGTAATTCTAGGTTAGCCTGAACAACGTCTTCGACCACACCATCAGGTTTTGACCTTGTGTGACGGAACAAGTACGTTCTGGCTAATCTATCAAGCATAAAAAAAAAAAAATGTGACGTTGATGAGTAAATTGCTCATATCTCTAATTTGTTACATAATAACAAATAAGTGTTATGAGTCATATGTCATGTTAGCTTAAGCGGTCAGAGCACGCCCCGGCTATAGGAGTGGATGGTTCGAGCCCCGCACATAACAATATTTTTTCCTTTCGTAATTTTGTTGGTATCATTATATTTCAATATCTAAGGTAAAATAACAAATATTACAAACCATCAAAGTGCGGGTTGGACTCAAGCTAAATAGCTCCTATTGTTTGAAAAAATATTTGGTAACTTAGGTTCTGTGGTGGGATATAGTTGCGGGATCCTTGGTATGCGAATCCAAGTCGCACTTAACTGTTATTTTATGATTTGTATGATTCGGTTGAAATTCATTCTGCACAATCTACCTTTGTGGGGTGCCACTAGCTGACACTCAGCAATTATATAATACTCACTAATATCATCGTGTGGGAGTCGTAAGAGGTCATAAGTCATAATAAACTATCAAAAGGAAAGGAAAGAAAGGAAAAATAGATCTAAATTTACAAAGTTGCTAACGTTATGATAATATTGATTTTAATACCTACCAATGACTTATTACAAACGTATTAAAAACTTCTATTGGTAGTTTGCCGTTTTGTAAATTGAGTAATGGCACTAATGCTGCCCTTTCATAAAGTTTAAATTCCCTTGCTCACATTTAATACGAAGAATTACACGATCAGTGTGAGCCCATAAATTTTAATAAAGTAATTTATTACAACGACCGAAAAGCATATTGTTGTCTAATTTTTCAAAGAAGTGAAAACGGAAATTACATTTCCTATTCCTTTTATTTGAAATGATTAATTTCACGACGGTGTTAGATAGCGCCCGTCCCGGAAACGAGCCGGGTTCATTACGTCAGGGGCGTCCCGGTCACCATTGTAAAAACTTTTTTGGAAACAATAATCACATTGTTTCGTACATATTTCTTGGATACTAAAAATGCAAGAGGGAGTTTTGTAACCGTATGTTTTGACTGACCTTCCAGGTCTTTACTGAACAAATGTTTATAAAATTTAAGACACGTAGGTATAGTATGCAGCTTGTTACTGTATTTTGGATGCATAGTTTTTGATCTTATTTAATTTATACTCGTTGTTCCTGAGGAGTTCAAACGGAATAGTGTGATAAGGGAACGATGTTGTATGAGGTTGTAGTGACAAAAATTGAGAAAGGTAGGTATGTTAAGATGGTTTTGACATGTAGAGAGAATGAATGAAATGAGATTGACTAAACAGGTATACATGGGACAAGTGAACGGAAGTGTTGGAAGGGGAAGACCTAGGCGAACGTTCCGAAATTAAATTGAAGACGTTTTGAAAAAAGGACAGGTCAGGAGTACCCTAAACCGACGCTCATGTATGAAAGGATTGATGAATGTAGATGAAGCGAAAGAGATATGCAAGAATCGTAGCAAGTGGAAATCTGTGGTCTCTGCCTACCTCTTAGGGAATGAGGCGTGATGTTATGTACACTAAATCTACGGCGGAACAAACAAGGTAATGCACTGGACTAAATACGACGGATGATATAAAGGCGTTATTTTTAATAAAACATTAATCTCTATTGTAAGTAATTTTTGGTGCCTACCATACATACCACTCAGAATACCTTGTTACGCACAGAGGGTCCTGTTTCGAATTCCCGCAAGCTCGGTGAATTAGTAGGGAACTTTGCGAATGCTTGCCTGGCTGACTACCACTCTCAAGTAGAAAATCAGTCGCCAAGCTTTTACTGGGTTTCCGCAGCTCTGTTAAAGAGCCAATTGATTTTATATATTCAATATAGTAAACTTGTGCAGAATCAAAACCATTAATCTGTAACTATATGAGGATCGTCGTATTAAATACAACGGTGTTGGAGTTAATTGTACATAACTCAATTTTGCACTCATCAATAGTAATAATAAAATTTATATATTCAAGGCATTTTGCGGATATCTCTAAATAATAATAATACATATTTGAAGAAATAATTAAATTATTATTTAATAACAACATTGAAAAATGTAAGTGACAATTCAGTTACTTATCTAAATCTCTTTTACACCTTAATATTATTTGAGTAAGAATCACGACTGATTTTCTTTTTTAACCGACTTCCAAACGAGGAGGTGGCTCTCAATTCGTCTGTTTTTTTTATGTTTGTTACCTCTTGACTGGGTGAACCAATTTAAAAATTATTTTTTTGTTTGAAAGCTGATGCTTTTCGTTTGGTCCGATTTAAAATTTCATCAAATCGGTCAAGCCGTTTTACTAGGTCAAGCTCTAATAACTGAAATATAGTCGTTGACAATGAATGACAATCGATCCCGTAAGTAGCAAGGGTCACTAAAAAGAGTGAATTTTTTTTTTTACCAAATTATGAATTTTTTTATGAAATACTTTTGTAAAAAAATATTTCATAAAACGCCTAAACCAATTTTCAATTTGATACCTTTTTGTCTCCTTAGACATATTGTATCAAGAGAGCAACTACTTCTTTGCGGTAAACATGAACGTTTTTTGTAACAAAACCACCAGTTACGTCTCATCCGAGATTTTACTCGCACATTTTTGTAAATTCAAATGAGATAAAACAAGCGACGAAAATGGCAACCGAAAAAAGCTTTCCCGCGAAAAATAAGCAATGGTTATTCTGGCGGGAATCGCGATCTCTTTTTTTAGTTCATCAAAAATGCAAAACTTGATGGAAATGTATGCAGTTGGTTTGGAAATCCGTCGCGCCTTCGTCGGGGAAAAAATCGCGCAAACGTTTGTGATGTAGATGATACCAACCGATGCTCTAGTTCGTATCGACGTCCTTTTAGGTACGTTTGTAGCTTTGTAGCGTCAATACAGCGTGAAATGGAAGCTTTTGTAAGCCCGAGACGTGACCGATCAGCTCTCTTAGGCTTTTTATGATATTTTGTGTTACTTTTATCCTTTGATCACTATCTCGACGACTATGATGTTGACTGTCGTATGACTTAATATTTCGAATTTCCGTTTCGAGTGATTTGAAATTCTTCCATAATATCTACCAATAATTGATTACATGAACAGTAAAATTCTGTCTAATCACATTTAAGTGGTGATTTTTCTGTGGTTTTTCAATTTAAGTAGGTACCTACATATATTCCATAGAGGTAGACGACATTTCCTTTCTTCTAACGGGCTCACAGATGAGAAATACCTATCAAATTATATGAATTCGCAATAAAATATGATCCGGGGCATTATTGTCTCTGTCTCTCTATTTACTAAGTCTCCTGGAAAATGTCTGTCAACGTCTGGTAAAGTCTTGTTGGTCACCATACATAGTTTGGTCATTACCTCTCGGGTAAACGATGGTAAGGAACCTCGATGTTTACTCAATATGTGGCAACACCCCGTTCACATCGACGTGAGTGGTGTCATGCTGCTAAACAGCTGCATTTTTCTCTTAGTCCTCTTATATTTAAGTGGATGATATATGACAGTCCTTATGTTCTTTCGTCTGCAAAGTTCTAAATAGTTCTTACTAATAATTTCAGTTAATTTACTCCTAAACAAGCAGCTGTAGCAGTGATAGCTCAGTGGCTTAGGCTATTTTGAAGCGCTCGTAGCGAAGTTTGCTTAGCCATTCTGAATCGATCAGCAAAGTTAAGCAACGTCCGCCGCGGTCAGGAGTTGGATGGGTGACCGCTGGTGACATTACTACTGAGCGCTTCCGTGCTTCGGAGGGCACGTTAAGCCGTCGGTCCCGGTTGTTTTCTTAGGATGGCAGTCGTTACAGCATGGTGGTAGGGCACTTTGCGAATGCCCGCCTGGCTAGCTACCACCCTCAAGTTGAAAATCTGTCGCCAAGCACCTAACGGTGTGTTCCGGCAGCTGTCCTTGAGAGCCAGTAATTCTAGGTTAGCCTGTACAACATCTTCGACCACATCATCACTTACCATCAGGTGAGATAGTGGTCAAAGGCTAACCTGATAGGCATAAAAAAAAAAAAACAAGAATGGACTGCCGCGCAGCAGGTCCATGGTTCGAATCCCGACGCGGGCTTGAGCTTCACCGCATGGTGGAAGGGCATTTTGCAAATACCCGACTGGCTTGCGATCACCCTTAAGTAGAAAATCTGTCGCCGAGCACCTAACGGTGTGTTCCGGCAGCAATCCTTGAGAGCCAGTCAAATTACAGGCACATGAGACTTAACGACTATATCTCAATAGTCGTTAAGTGACGGTCGTAATAGTCGTTATCACAAGGGACGGGCGCAGTGCAACTCGTGACTTGTGACGAAATGCATCTGTTATAGGCAGAAGTTAGTCCACTTAATATCAGGTGGACCTCGCGCTTGTTCCGTCACAATAACATAAAAAAAACAAACATCAAAAATATAAAAGACATTTTCGAGCACCACAATTTCGTGACGCCGCCAAGGCGCTAGACAGCATTATCTTCATTACAAGCATAATTAGTTAATTAGGAGAGATAAAGTAACTCCCTGACGATGCGGAATAGGAAGTAACAAAAACAAAGAAAACCCTTGATTATTAAACATTTTTCACTGTCGGCCGCTTTCTCTGTGATAAGGAAACAAGAAAAAAGTCTGAAATTTGTTTATTGTATTTAATACCTTTTTATGTGAACGGCGAAGGGCGAGGCGACAAATGAATATAATAGTAAGCGTTATGTCTGCTGATTACAGTTCCAGTGTTACTGTTCGGCCTAACAATCCACTTAGCTCGTCAATCCAAGATGTAAGTTCGTATATATCGTTTGCCCAGTAGTTCACATGCTACAGTACCCACCATGCCTAAATGAAGCGGTCCTTACACTGTTTCGAGGCAGAATTGACACAGCAGTGGTAACAACCAAGACGAACTCTGAAGAACTCTTAAGAAACTGGGTGGTAACCCAGTGTATCATCTATCTAAAGAAGAAAAATGACAGTCAATTAAGATCTATTCTGTTTGTCAAAAAAATTAAAATTGTTCGAGGTATCTACCTCTCAATTTCTAGAAGTGGTACGAGAAAATCGGTACAACACGAAAGCTACTTTTGGAGCACCCTTTTGTTAGACATTACTTACCAAAATTTCTTTCTATTATTATATCAGCTAAGTTAAATCAAATATGACTCACCAGTCTCCTAATGCTTTTAGCAAATATGTACTTATAGCATGTGCGTCAGCTTTTAGAGGCAATAAATTATTCTTATATTTAAAATCGTCCATATAATATTCAGAACCAAATAAGTGAGTGCCTGATCAGAATCTTGAAGATTATTTGCGTGTTTCTAAAAGGATGGTATTACGTGTTATACAAACTGTTGCTATTATCATGTACCGAATGCTTTTAATGATATGAATTTTCAAAAAATATATGCAGTGTTTTTGTTGGGATCTTGACCCATATGACGTGATACTTTATTTAATACTGGTAACGTAACTTGGTAATATACGAGTAAAAAAAATGTTCCTGGCACATTACATCATGCTTTACGTAGAACTATTTTCTTGTACATTACTGATAATGTTATTTGATAATTCAATATTATTTACCACTACTGACTTTTTACTTTACCTTACCTTACTTACCACTAATAACGACTGCCACCAACATGCCAATTTTAAGACTGCCATTCTAAGACAACATCCAAAGCACGAAAGTGCTCAGTAGTGGCTTTAGCAGTCGCCCATCTAAATCATAACTGCGGCAGACGTTGCTTAACTTTGTAGACTACGCTTCGAGCGCTACAAAATGATGGCAATATGGATGAATAACAGATAATTGTTAAAATTTCATAAATGCGTTAAAGTTAGTTAGTCTTTTGCTAGTGAAGCAAGTGTCGAGGAGTTTATCATGTTTTTTCACTGGTAACTGAGCCATTTATTATTATAATTTCACGCTAGATGTTTATGTTGGCCATCACTATACGAATAGTGAAAACAGGTGTTACATAATTAAATAAAGTGGAAGTGTCCAATCACGAGTTTGTCAACAGCCTTTTGATTTCAGGGCATTAAAAAACGATTGTTTTTTTTATATAATTTAAATAATCATGTTTATAAAATGTAATCGTACTGAAACCGCTATGGTAAACATGTATTTAGGGCCGCATTAGGACTGCGCACACACGACTCGGCAGCATCGAATCGAAAATGTATTCGATATTTCGTGACTTTCCGAAGTTTCTCGAACACTACTCGAGCTAGTTATTTATGTGATATTTCATGTCTTTTCGGCGTAATCATTCAGAAATCAGATCCGTGGGTGTAATATTCCATACATTTTTGAAGTATGATGTGCTCAATTCGGTTAGATATATACCAGAGGTAACAACATTTTATCGTTTATTTAGTTTTGAACATTGTGAAGGCCTTTTGGACTGACTAGCAAAGGGGGAAGCTCCTACGACGATGTTTGACCACGCATAATTATTTATACTGTATCATTTATATCGGTTATGTAACTTATAGATTTGAGTACATACCTATTTAAATTTTTTAAATTTATTATAAGCTTCAAAATATGCGAGCAAAGGCTTACTTAAAGGTTACATTAAATGTATATTTTGTATCAAAAAAATTAAGACAATGGATGTTTCAGGCATTGTATTAGAAACCGAGCCATGCGAGTTGAGAAAGAACGTAGTTTGGACTTTGATGGAGAATCTTCGGATGTTTTATGGATAAGAAGTATTGTAGTTTATTCCATGTTGTTGGTATACGGCTGATGAAAGACAATGTACGTACAACCTTTTCGATGATATTGTCAATGTTAACGTACTAACACATGAGTGGGTGAGATAGTACGAGTATTTTTGTCATTGGATAAAATGCTAGTACTCCTTTAAAAGTGTAATAATCTGTAATAAAAGAATTGTTTCGGTGCCAGGGACGAAAGATTGGGTCATACGAGGAATAAATCTTCAAAAATCAACTAACATCACAATTTCTCACAGAGGTAGGCCACGGTAGCTGAGTTAAATATTTAATAAAATAATTATATGAAATAAAAAATATGAAACATATTTTTTGTTTCATATTTTTTATTTAGTTTTTTTATGTTATTGTGACGGGACAAGCTCGAGGCCCACCTGATGTTAAGCGGATAACCTCTGTCTATAACAGATGCAATGCATCACAAGTCACGAATTGCACAGCGCCCGTCACCTTGAGACATAGTTGTTGAGTCTCATGTCATGTGCCTGTAAATTTTTTTTTTTTTTTTTTATGCCTTTTAGGTTAGTCTTTGACCACTATCTCACCTGATGATAAGTGATGATGTGGTCGAGGATGTTGTTCAGACTAACCTAGAGTAATAATAATTAATTTAATTATTATTACTAATTTTAATTAAATTAATATATAATAATTAATTAATTAACCTAATTTCACTGGCTCTCAAGGACTACTGGGAACACACCGTTAGGTACTTGGCGACAGATTTTCTACTTGAGGGTGGTCGCTAGCTAGGTGGGCAATCGGAAAATGCCCTTCCACCATGCATTGAAGCTCAAGCCTGCGACGGGATTCGAACCATGGACCTGCTGCGCGGCAGTCCATAGCCAAGGCCACTGAGCCATCATTGCTTCAAAAATCAAAATAACGCATGCTTTGCGGCTTACACTACAAAATCACAAATTCACGAGAGGAAAAATGGGCAATGCTACCAGCATGCTGGGCACGCTACCAACTGGGACTGGGCTGGAGCATTAAGACTGCCTATAAGTCTGCTATGACTTATAGGTTGTCTAAATGCTTTTATTGTAGTAGCTGAAGTGTTATATATAGCTCGTAGTATTTTGTTTCATAAAGGCATACCGCCAGTTAAAAAAAAGGTAAAATTATAGTCTTCATATGACATATTACCTCACATGAATATATTTTTTCTTCTCGTACATTTTTAATTTTGCTAAAAATTACAATAATTTAACTTAACATCTTGCTGCTATGAATGAAGAAGATACCTACGTCTCTTTAAATTAAACTGATAACTATTTATCTTGTATCTTGGTAAGTCGTTCTTAACCGACTAACTAATATAATTAACGGCCGCCGCGGTCATGACTTGGATAGGTGACCGCTACTGACATTTTCACTGACCGCTTTCGTGATTCTATCTTATAAGCGGGATTGACTGGTCGTTGTCTTGTAAGATAGCAGTTGTTAAAGCATGGTAGTAGGGCATTATGTATAGCAATGATCTTAGCACGTGACGTGCAGGTTGCAATTAAGAAAAAAAAAAAAACACCTGGTTTTGATAATTTAAGCGTTCAGCATCTTACACATGCTGGTTGCCATCTTCCTCGAGTACTGGCAATGTTATTTAACTTATGCATAAGTCACTCGTATTTACCTCCTGACTTGATGCGAACTCTGGTGGTGCCTATAGTCAAGAATAAAACAGGGGATGTTTGTGATAAGTCTAACTACCGTCCCATTTCACTAGCTACAATTGTGTCAAAAATACTTGACAGTGTGCTTAGTTGTTATTTAAATAAGCATGTTGATCTGCACGATTCTCAGTTCCGGTTCAGGCCCGGGCTCTCAACTGAAACGGCTATTCTAAGTCTAAAGCACACCGTCAAATATTACACAGACAGACAGACACCAGTATATGCCTGTTACTTAGACCTCTCTAAGGCCTTTGATCGGGTGTCATATGACATACTTTGGCGAAAGATGAGGGACACAGGACTTCCGCCAGAGTTAGTATCAATTTTTAGATATTGGTACCAGAATCAGGAAAACCGTGTGAGGTGGGCGGGTAAGTTTTCGGAACCGTTCGGGCAGGAGTGCGGAGTAAGGCAAGGAGGGTTAAGTTCTCCCTCGCTCTTCTGCCTGTATGTTAATGCGCTGGTTGAGCGACTCAGCAGCATGCCAGTTGGCTGCTACATAAATGACATATGTGTTAATAACCTCAGCTATGCCGATGACATGGTGCTGCTGGCTCCCTCAATCACTGCACTGCGAAAGCTTTTGACCGTGTGTGAGTCATATGTAGCATCACATGGTCTTCTTTATAATGCTGCCAAATCTAAATTTATGGTTTTTAAAGCGGGTGTCAAGTGCCCTTCCTATATTCCACCTGTGACACTCAACGGTATTAAACTCGAAAGAGTGCATACATTTAAATATTTAGGGCACTTGGTAACCGACGACCTTAATTTATTTATTTCAATTAGTACCGCTTATAGACGAATTACACTAATGATACATTACATAATAAAAATATAACCATTTACAAAAATTACATTAAAATATAAAAATATACCACATTGTGATTATGAATTATTAAAATAAACAATATAATTTATAAAAACAATTATCAAGTACTATGCTTAATGATTTACTTTAAATGTCACATACAAATAATGTCAATATAAAATAATGTCAAAACAATAATAAATATAATTACAAATTAATGAATAAAGTACTATTGAAATATGAATAAAATAATGTTAAAGACGACTCTGGTATGGAGAGGGAACGCAGAGCATTGTCAGTCCGGTCGAATATGTTGGCCCGCAGATTTGCTAAATGTACAGATACAGTAAAAGTAACTTTATTTAAAGCGTATTACTCGACTCGTCTCTGTACTCGACGAGTCTGTGGTTCAATTATACTCAAAAGGCTTACAATGCTCTGCGGATCCAATACAATAACGCGTTTAGGGCGTTGTTGCGACTTCCGCGATTCTGCAGTGCATCAAATATGTTCACACAAGCACGCACTGACACGTTTGATGCCATTTGGCGCAAAAAGTCAGGTTCATTGCTAAACAGATTTCGCTCAAGTAGCAACAACATCCTAAATACCATATCAGGTAAATTTGATTGTCCATTAGTGTGGAAACTCATTCAGAGGACAAAATCACTATTAGTAATAAAGTACTAACCTACTAACAAAAATTAGATCATGTTGTCTGAATAAAGAAATTTATTATTATTATTATGCAAATGCCTGGCTGGTTAACTTTCAACAACATATTCGACCACATAATCACTTACCAACAGGTGAGATAATTTATCAAAAGGTCATTCAATTGCTTTGTTAACTAGCTAACAAACTTTTTAAGTTGACTATACCAATGTATACTGAGTAAAACAGGTGCTGTTCCTTAAACAATGCGACAATGCAGTTACCGCCGCGTTGGCGAGTGGCGAGTGTGACGCTTAGAAAACATCCTATTCAGTAAAACACATTGTGAAAGCAGAGTGCACCGTTAACCCCACAGTGACTTCGCCAATTTTCTAATGGAACCTGTGTCTACCCTTTATTTTGTATAAATAAGCCTTTTGTACTGTTGGAGACCTTTAAGTGGATGCCTACAATCACAAAAGCACTTTCTACGTAAATAGATTCGTATTTAATTTCTTTGTTCATACGATTTGTAGAGTTTTGTAAATAAGGACATGCCACCGTTAAAAATAATCCTATATAACATCTATAATGGTAAATTAATCAGCAAACTTTCGGCTTGATTGGTATCACCACTGCGGCAGATTTTAACCTCCAAGCAGTTATAGAGTAGTGGCTTGAAGGGCACTGTAGAAAGTAAAATTAGTGGGCCACAAAACACAATAAGTAATGCCACGAAGTGACGAACACAGTGAAGTTAATATTGGAACTGTAATAGGCAGGCATGAATCTTACCATCAAGCAGGTGATAGATTATTTGAAAATTAGCTTACTATTTATTGAAATATTTGTTCATTTGATTGGCTTTTTAAAGCATAATTTGTTTAATCTTAGTAATATTTCCTTTTTGTACCTAAATCTGTCTGCATATTTTATCTGTGGTTTGAAGTTAATACTCTGGACTGTGACTGCTGTCGCTTGGTTTAATATGACGTTTTAATTTAGTTTTCGAAATACTCTGTGTACCTTCCACAGACGAAAATAAGTAATAGTTTAATTATCTGTCTGTATATTTTATCTGTGGTTTGAATTTAATACTCTGGACTGTGACTGCTGACGCTTAGTCACCTTGTTTGTTCATTCCTATAAAAGGAGTAGCCTAAGGCGATTTAACTGACTTTTCTGCCCGACTGCCGCGCCGAGCAGACCTCCTGAAGTGTTATATAGTATAATCAAAGTGTTGGCCTTAAATTGCCTTAAAAACAACGAAGTGCTGCCCGATCAAGATTTGGTAAAGTTAAGTAATTTATTATTCTCTTTTCTGATATTGCATAACGACAAACCTCGTTTATATGTAAAGTAATGGTTCTTAAAATGATTTGTAAAAAGGTTCTTGACAATTATTATATATTGAATAAGAAAATATCTGTTCATGTAAACCATGACTTTATATGTTAATTGATAGTTAATAAACCAGTGAAAGTGTAAATAAAATGTATATAGTAAGTATGTAACAATTTGTTAAAAGACGTTTAAAAGAATGGCCCCGAGTTTCTTGCCCGTTCTTCTCGCAGAGGCTCTATACAATTTTGTTTGCTGAACGTGGCAGTACAATGTAGAATATTATAATATTAAAATTTGTAATTGACCTTGATAAGAGCGTCGCAGACGCTTAAATTGAATAAATGATTTTGACTTTAACTTTGTTGTTTTAAATCAAACTAACATCAGAAGTGGGATAGAACATATATACTTCATATTGTTTCAAATTCTTTCAGAACGTGTGGACGTGGCTTCTCGTGTATCCGGCTGTTGAGGAGGGTCTGCTTAAGGCCATCTGCGACGCAGTTGTTGGCTCACACCATGCTGACGACGTGGTGCTACCACCTTTTGATCCTGACAAGAATGACAACGGTGCAGACATCAGGTATACCGGCGATCTTGGCTGGAGCACCATCACTACTGTTGCAAATCAGGTAAAGCCTTTAAGGGCTCTGTATTGTTATGGTGAAAGCCTAGGATTGAAAAGTGGGACTTGTTCAAAGTTGCAATAAGTATTTGTACCCCGAAAAATTAAACATTACAGACAATAAAAAAGAAAATGAAAAAATATATATACCTTAGCAACCGGGTAGGATCTCGTAAACTTTACCGGATATTTCTCCAACCAGTTTCGAACTTATTTGATCTTCGTCTGGGAGTAAAATTTTTGCATCAGATAAAGTTTCATAAGCTGTGGTTTGGAGGGATAGCTTTTCAGTTAATTTTGGGAACTACCGATTCATATGTTAATACGCCAGATTAAAACTCAGATTACTAAGAAATAATAAGATAACCTTTACGGAACTACAGTTGCCAGAGCTTGTTCGTGGAAATAGCCATGATGTAAATGTAAGAACTGCATATCTTAATAGTCGTGTTAATACTATTGCAGAACTTATTTCACTTTTCACAACATATAGTTAGTCCCCAAAAACGACAGTTTTAATACACTATTAGGCATACTGTTAGATAAAACGACCTATCTGCTAAATTACCTAAAACTGACAATCCCCAAGACATACGTTGTTTTCTGTTACAAATTGCCTTATTTTAAATAACAAAGTGTATTAGAAACATATATATTCAAGACGATAATCCAAAGACTCTAACTATATCAAACATGAATTGAGCATCATTAAATCACAAACGTACAATGCAATTACTGTATTAAAAAAAAAGGGGGGGCCATAGCACAGAGCCTGTACGTTAGTCTAAACTTCCAATTTATTTTTACTAGTATTTAAAAAGTAATCATGTTTAGGTAATAATGATGTCCAATTGTGTCATAAAAGCTAAAATCAAATTTACTATGGCTAATATTAAAATGCGAAAAGAGGCTCTTGGAGGCACAGAAATCTATAGCAACTGCAATTTTGAATCTTGTTCAGATCGATAGATAACACTTTATTATACATCAAATGTAAGATAAACTTAGGCTTAGTAAAATATAAGGTACACTACACATATAGACTAAGTAACTGAACTTATACCTACCTACTTACATCATAATATATAATTATATTCAGTAACAATTAGTACTGAACTAAGTAGCAGTTACTGTTCAAAATATAGGCAATACCAAGCAATGAGTAGTAGTAGTAGTTGCAAAATTAATGACCTTGTTAGGTGTGATGACATTATTGTTCTAAAATTTAATTTATTATTACTTCATTGAAATAATTGCAGTTTATCATCCATATGCCGCTGTAATAATAGCACCTTCCGGTCGTAGACTTTAAAGCGTAGAACTTTTCTCGAACCAGGGGTATTTGGTCCTTGTCAAACAACTATATGAACTGAAAGGACATTGAATACCGACAGTGAAAAAATAAAAAAAAATTACACGGTCTGGTTGGATTTTTTTTTATCAGTATCATCATCAATATCATCATCGTTCTATGATTACATAAGCAGCATAAGAACTGGTAAAGTTTTAGAAGATATGACAAACACTAAACAAAACTAGAAACTACATGAACCAGTCTAATTTACACTTTAACAGAAGATTTCTTTATATACTTAGGTAAACTATTTTCAATCGTATAGGGAAATCGATTTATTACACTTGGATTACTCTGGGATTTTCAGACAATCTGAAAAAGGGTATAACAATATCCTTCTAAATATAGATGAAAATGATTATATTATTTCGTACCCCAAATCTCGTGATGACCGATAAAGGCTCAAACTTCTCCTCTAATAAAGTTCAGTCGTTGAATTTCGTGAGAAATGTATTTAACAGCACACTATTCCTAATATATTTATTTCTTGTTAGTAATGGCTAGGATAAATGTTACGTGGCTACGGTTTACAAATACGATAGACAATTCGTCAGAATAGCCAAACGGTCTGTGGCAAATTCAACAAACACATGACACAACTGTTAAAAAGAAAATTGAGTTTTTCCATGTACGACACAATATAGGTACAGCGGGAAATGTTCAAATTCATTTGGTTCCAGGAATATGGTACTTATATTAGTTATCATTATTCAATATACATATAATGGTACAAATAATTATTAGATTAATTATACATTTCAATATTTATCACATCAATTAAATAAATACGTGAAAACACTACAAAAAAAAAAAAACCCTACACATTGTAATTGATAAAAGTATGAAATGAGGTGAAATGACATGACATGAAATCAATTGAATTGAAATAAAATGAAATGAATTGAAATTAAATAAAATTAAATGAATTGAAATGAAATGAAATGAATTGAAATAAAATGAAATTTATTGAAATGAAATAAAATGAAATTTATTGGAATGAAATAAAATTAAATTTATTGAAATGAAATAAAATTAAATAAAAATTGAGGTTGTACTTCGAGAGCAAAGTACTGGTCAGTATGGCCGTGATAGATTATTTGAAAATTAGCTTACTATTTATTGAAATATTTGTTCATTTGATTGGCTTTTTAAAGCATAATTTGTTTAATCTTAGTAATATTTCCTTTTTGTACCTAAATCTGTCTGCATATTTTATCTGTGGTTTGAAGTTAATACTCTGGACTGTGACTGCTGTCGCTTGGTTTAATATGACGTTTTAATTTAGTTTTCGAAATACTCTGTGTACCTTCCACAGACGAAAATAAGTAATAGTTTAATTATCTGTCTGTATATTTTATCTGTGGTTTGAATTTAATACTCTGGACTGTGACTGCTGACGCTTAGTCACCTTGTTTGTTCCTTCCTATAAAAGGAGTAGCCTAAGGCGATTTAACTGACTTTTCTGCCCGACTGCCGCGCCGAGCAGACCTCCTGAAGTGTTATATAGTATAATCAAAGTGTTGGCCTTAAATTGCCTTAAAAACAACGAAGTGCTGCCCGATCAAGATTTGGTAAAGTTAAGTAATTTATTATTCTCTTTTCTGATATTGCATAACGACAAACCTCGTTTATATGTAAAGTAATGGTTCTTAAAATGATTTGTAAAAAGGTTCTTGACAATTATTATATATTGAATAAGAAAATATCTGTTCATGTAAACCATGACTTTATATGTTAATTGATAGTTAATAAACCAGTGAAAGTGTAAATAAAATGTATATAGTAAGTATGTAACAATTTGTTAAAAGACGTTTAAAAGAATGGCCCCGAGTTTCTTGCCCGTTCTTCTCGCAGAGGCTCTATACAATTTTGTTTGCTGAACGTGGCAGTACAATGTAGAATATTATAATATTAAAATTTGTAATTGACCTTGATAAGAGCGTCGCAGACGCTTAAATTGAATAAATGATTTTGACTTTAACTTTGTTGTTTTAAATCAAACTAACACAGGCGACTTTTCTATTACATCACTTCATATATACAGCTACTAAAAACTTAACCAGCAACTGTTAACAAATCATCTTATTGCGTAGGTATTGAAATGTAATGAATACTTTCTTTCATATATATTTGTTTTCAAAACTAGACCTTATTACCTTAACATACGAATATAACCAAAATATATATAATGTCTTTATAGTCAAGATACTCTTTATCATAATATATACTGTATAAATATAGACCTAGAGTTGACTTCGGGTTGAAAGGAGAGTTATTGGTTTCTCTGCTAAAGGATTCCACTCTGGAAACAATTTATGTGTTTGTTCAACTTGGGAATTTTCGGGTCATTATTTTATTTAGTTTTCTTCGGACTCCGACATCGGTTGGTATACTTATTTCGGTAAGGAGGTCTTAGTTGAGATTTTACTTTAGGTTTTACGACACCCACGGGTTTTTTTCTCGTAAAAAGATTTACTTAGAGTACTGACCTGTAAAAGCTTTTGGATGTGTTAGGTAATAGATATATCTAGGCTTTTTACACGATTGCCCAAAACAGGAAAGTTATGCTTTCAGGGTTCATGTATAAATGTTAGTGAGCTTCTTTATTCCACCAAAAGCTCTAAACGGCTCAACCGATTTTAATGTATAGTATATCATTAGATTCGTCTTGATAGCCCAGATAATCCTTGGTATATGAAAAAAGAAAAATAAAGCAAATTGACGGATTATAGACGACATATAGTGACAAAAAAAACTCGCAGACCCATTGTTGGGGTATCAAAATGAAGGGCTCTAAGAAACGATTCCATTTATATGTAACTTGCAGTTTTAATTTCAATGAAACAATAAAAATAAATAAATTGCAGTCGGGTTTTTTAATTTTTAATTAAATTATACTTGTTTTATTAGGTTTATATTTGACGTATACGTACGTGGATGAAACTGGACGAATCAGTGACCCAAATTTCGGTCGAATTGAAACATTGAAAAATAAATCAATCATTATATCAGCGTGACTTGGGGATTATCTCGCCCGCGTCCGTAGGTTTACCCTCGAGACCCTACACGTGATCCCTGGGTGGTGCTAAATGGGCGAAAAATTCTGGTGGTAGGCTTCGGCCGCGGCTTGTCACCACCCATCAGATAAAGCCATGTCGCCAAACGGCCTAGCCGTGTTCCGACATGATTTCTGTTGTAGCCACTTCGAAGGGTGGGTCGAAACAGTTGCGCCACTGAAAACGACTGAATTTACACACACAGTATGTTTGTAGTATCCCGATGGCTAGCTCTGGAGAGCAGCGGGATCCGAGGCACGGTTCTCCGCTGGCCGACCGCAGATAGTAGGGGGCCCAAGTAGTATGCTAGCCACATACGAAAGGCTGCCCCGCCATCTTGCGAAAAATCCCGGGAATGCGCCATCGTGCCGGTTGGCGACCGGAAGAGAGGACCCGATGGACATTCTTGGGGGGGCTCGGGCGTCCCCGCGGTCTCCAAGCTAGCTATCCTTTGATGCAGCATCATGCGTGTGTGTGTCTGAGTCGGTAGGTGACGCCTCGTTTCACTGCCACCCTTGTACCTTACCACACTCGAAAAAAAAAAAATTAAAACAAGAAAGAAGAAAACGGTTTCACAGCGGATGCACGTCCTCTCACTCAAAGTGCATCTCTCTAACATCCGAGGCCTGCACTCGAATCTCACCCCAGTCCACTATCACCTCGAGACTGCGAAACCGCACCTCTTGTTTTTAACGGAGACGCAGATCAGATGTCCGGATGACGCGTCATACTTGACATACCCTGGCTACGTCCTGGAGCATTGTTTTAAGCCACGTGCCGGGGCGTGCGTATTTATCCGCGATGACATCTGTTTTCGGCGTCTTCGTAATCTTGAAGACTCCAGATTTTCTGTACTATGGATAATGGTGGAAACCGGTGTAGAGAAAATACTTTACGCTGGAGTATATCGATCGCACACCTGTAACCAGGAGGTTACCGATTTTATGGACTATCTAAGTGTGACGGCAGATATAGCTCAACAACGGTACCCTTCTGCCCAACTTGTGTTACTGGGGGAGTTTAATGCTCACCATCATGAGTGGCTATTCCCATACCAGGATACCAACCACGCTGGGAAAGAGGCGCATAAGTTAGCCCTGACCTTAAACCTCACCCAGCTTGTTAATGGGGCAACAAGGGTACCTGACGTTGCTGACCATACAGCCTATTGCCTCGACCTTCTGATAACGACAGATCCAGACCGCTACTCAGTGTCAGTTTCTTCACCGTTAGGTAGCTCTGACCACTGTCTGGTGAAATCTGTATCTCTATATTCCCCGCCCGACCGCTGCCAGAAAGGCACCCGGCGGATATGGAGATACAAGTCAGCAGATTGGGATGGGATGCGGTCTTTTTTTGCATCCTACCCTTGGCAGTCTCTTTGCTTCTCTTCTTGTGATTCTTCTACTTGCGCGGATGCTGTGACTGATGTGCTGCGTCAAGCAATGGAGTATTTTATTCCATTTTGTGATGCGCCGCAGAGCAGCAAAGCAATTCCTTGGTTTAGTGTTGATTGTAGACGCGCTGAAGCGCTGAAACATGAAGCATACTTAGCCTGGGTCGATGCTCGAACCCGCAAAACCAAGGATGTTCGTAACAAGAAGAGAGCCTTTAACAAAGCTGCCAAGGCGTGCAAAAAGGCTGTAAAAAGGGCACGATTCGATCACATAAGCCGTGTTGGGTCCAAATTAGCTTCTCATCCTGCAGGTAGCAAAGCATTCTGGTCCCTGGCGAAGTCGATCGAATCCAACTTCAGCCGCCCTAATCTACCTCCACTATTAAGACCTAACGGATCATTGGCTCACACTGCTAAAGAGAAAGCGAACTTGTTCGCTTCTCTATTTGCGGAGTCTTCACGTTTAGATGCAGCGGGCAAAATACCTCCATGTCTACCTCGATGCGAGGCATCAATGCCGGAAATTCGCATTCGTCAGACCGAAGTGCGTAGGGTGCTCCGCAATCTAAACGTGAACAAGGCTAGTGGTCCTGACGGAATTCCCGCCATAGTCCTAAAATCGTGTGCACCTGAATTGACTCCTGTTTTGACACGTCTCTTCCGCCTCTCTCTACAGACTGGTAAAGTGCCGAAATCTTGGAAGCTTGCAAATGTGCAGCCTGTGCCCAAGAAGGGCAGTCGTGCAGACCCTGCTAACTACAGACCCATTTCAATCACTTCCATACTTTGTAAAAGTATGGAACGTGTATTGAACAATAGGCTCCTGGCATACCTAGAAGCAAATGATATCCTCAGTGATCGACAGTACGGGTTTCGCCGAAACCGGTCTACTGGGGACCTTCTTGCGTATGCCACTCATATCTGGAGCGAGGCCATTGATATGTACGGAGAAGCACTCGCCGTCTCTCTTGACATTTCTAAGGCCTTCGACAGGGTCTGGCACGACAGTCTTGCTAATAAGCTTCCATCGTATGGCTTACCCGTTAGTCTGTGCTCTTGGATTTCCGACTTCTTGAGGGAAAGATCGTTACGAGTTGTCCTTGATGGATGTTCGTCCGATCAATTGGCAATAAATGCCGGGGTACCTCAAGGGTCGGTTCTCTCTGCTACTCTCTTCTTGCTGCACATAAATGATCTGCTCAAACCCGGTATCATTGGGTATGCAGATGACAGCACAGTTGTAGAGAGGTATATATCCGATGCACGGGCCGGCGTTGAACAAATCCAGTCTCATAGAGAGGCGATGGTCGAGCGAATGAATTTGGCACTAGAAGCAGTCTGCGAATGGGGTGACGCTAACTTAGTCAAGTTCAATGCTTCAAAGACCCAGGCGTGTCTCTTTAGTGCTAAACAGAGTCTTTTCACTCTCACTCCTGTCCTCCGAAGTGTGCCTGTTCCGATAACCGACCAACTAGAGCTATTAGGTGTAACTCTTACACCGAAACTCAATTTCGGGTCTTACATTGAGTCCAGGGCTAAATTAGCAGCAAAAAAGCTGGGTGTTCTTTGGAAAGTGCGGCGGTATTTCACATCAAGACAGCTTCTAGACCTATATCAAGCTCAAGTCAGGTCTTGTGTGGAATACTGCAGCCATCTCTGGGACGGTTCAGCTAAGTACCAGCTCGAAGCCTTGGACTCGATAGATAACCGAGCAAAGAAGCTCATTGGTGATGATGCGTTGGTGGAGACTAGACTCCAAAGCCTCGAGCACAGGCGCAAAGTTGCCAGTTTATCGGTATTTTACAGGCTTCACTTCGGAGAGTGTGCGATCGATTTACACAACCTCATTCCCTCTTCTCCTTTCTTTAATCGGACAACAAGACGCACAGGAACACGGCATCCATACATTGTCGATATTCCAAAAATACGCACAAAACGTTTTAAATCAAGTTTTATAATGCGTACGGCCGATGTATGGAACACCCTACCAGCGTCTCTATTTCCCGATAAGTATAATCTGGAAGTCTTCAAGTACAGAGTTAACAGGTATCTGCTGGGCAAGCATGTTACACCGTCGACCGCGTCGTCACTTTCCATCAGGTGAGACTGCGGTCAAATGCTTGCTTGTAAATTATAAAAAAAAAAAAAAAAAAAAAAAAAAAAAGACTATAAAACCGCGTTTTTATTTTATTTCCGATAGGTTTGTCTTTGACTACAATTTTATGTAACGGTTAGTCAAAAGTGGTAATTAGAAAATGCGGTCAAAGTTGGTAACCAGGCACTGACTCCAAAATTCTTTGGTAAAATTTTTCGGCCATAGAAAAACTTTTCTTTCATGTTTCAAGAAGAAAATTTAACGTAATAAATGTAAATAAAAAGGGCAAGTTGGACTCGTTACGTTGGTAATAAACCAAAATACGATAAGTACCTACAAAAAAACGTTAGACGTATTGTTTATTGTGTAATTTAGAAAAAAAAGCGCTTCTTTCTTCAAGAGCGCTTTATTGGTGGTTTCTAAATTGTATAAGTAAGGTTTTTTGCGAAATTTAAGTCAGTCATCTAATTGTTTATATTATTAAACATGTCAGTGAGATTATTAGTCAGGTAATACATTATTTTTAGAGATATTTTGTCGTTTATAGCTACGCTCGTACAGTCTTTAGGGTTCCGTACCCAAAGAGTAAAAACGGGACCCTATTACCGAGACTTCACTATCCGTCCAAAATACAATACATTGCCGTTACAACATTATAAGGCCTGGAACTACACTTGATTTTGTTTATTAAGACTTTATTTTCTAGGCTGTTGAGATGACGAGGACAGATATCCTCTGTGATGTAAAGACACACCCCCGCCCGCGGATTAAGGGTATATTTTAGACGAACGCCCCCATACAAAACGCAACTCCAATCTCATTTTAATAATAGCGAATAAAACTCAATGATTTTTACCTACGTAATCACTACCCTAATATCTAGGTTTGTGGTGCATCAGATTTTCATTAAATTATACAGTTTTGAAATTACACTAGCTCAAAAACTCGTAATTTTAGATAAAATAAAGACCCAATTTAAGCATCTCTTTCAAGAAAAATAAGCATGTTTTTAATATTTCTATTGCACCACAAACATGGGGAATATAATGAACTTTCTATGATGGGAAGTTATTCTTACATGTGAACTATACTTTTTAAATGAATTTGGAGCTACGAATAATTGGCTCAAACTCCTAAAAAAGAGTGCTATATACTAAACGCTATATAGTAAAAAAATAATTATTTGTCCAAAAGATACAGGATTTAAGCCAGAAACGATAGGTCTTATTAGACTTATAAACTCAACTTGTTATTAAAAAAAACTTTTTTTTTAATAACATGTTGAGTTTATATAAAAGTTCACGCTTTGGCTGGCGGATATATGTCCTTAAGATTCTTCTCATATGATTCTTCATTTGTGAAATATTAAAAGCAGTTTAATGAGTACAGAAGTTAAAAAATGCATAAATTAACGACTAGGAACTATAAACATGAATTGGAATACAATATAATCCTGAAATACTTATCTGTTGTATATTCTAGAACTGGCGTTATACTCAGAAAGATAAGATTTTTTTTTAACGGTTAACAAAGTCCAAGCCGCTTGTAAAAACTGGATGTTATAAGGGATTATTTTTCAAAATCAAATAAATAATATATATAATTTTAAAGTCTATACAATAATGGTTATACTATAAGGAATATTCCGTTGAAATGATATCAAAAGCAATAATCTAATTTCACAAATAACATGTTAGTAGTTTATGAAACATCCTGTAGTATTTTCAACTTTTGATAAATAAACGACTTTCCTGAACCCATTTTCTGTAAAATTCATTTCTGCTTTCAGTGAAAAATATCAAACCACAAGGTCCCATTTCACCGCAAGCCTTGCATTAGACATGCCATTCATTTGAAAGTCGTTTTAAAAGCATTAAAAATTATACACGAGTTAGTTTTAATTTCTTTAAAAAGTAAGAACGCGAGTGACGCGAGGCCGTGATTAACATATGCTCTATACGCTTGGAATAGAGACTAGAGTTGCGTGTGTTTTTGTAAAACATATTATTTTATTACTTCGCATGCATTTTGTTAAACGCAGAAATCATTACCGTGTAAACGTTTTCTTTCATTTGTCTTTAGGGTTCCGCGTAAGCAAAAGGTTCAATCCGTGCTTCAGTTGGATAGGAACACTAACGACTATATAATCCCAACTTGATAGGTATAACAATTAGTTTTAAAAAATATAATTGCTCGAAATCTTTCCAACTGCTCATTAATTTATTGCATTCATGTACATGCACTCATTATAGGACAACAAAAATAAGGACTTACCTATGTTGCAGTCACAGATCTTTTGCGACGTATGCGTAAGCAGCAATTATATCGTTCCCGTAATGTAATTGTTAATGTATATTTTGCAAAAAGGGCATTCTTCAGTAGTAAATTGTTATCTTGTAACAATGTATTCCGGTGGCTTTCTTTCAGTGCCATTTTTCTCTCAGTCATATTGTATATCTTTCAAAGCCATTTTGGTTGTCTTTGTTTACTGACCTTGGCCACATATTCACTACCAACTGAAAATAAAACTACATACGAGAACTCCAAAGGAAGACTGTAGTGATGTAAAATTAAATTGTATAAAAAATACTTTCGAGTACTTAGTTACGAAACTTACGTGTAACCTATACATTAAAAAATACAGTATTGAACGTTTTTCATAGGTAACAACTTTATTTTAAGTACCTAAAGAAGTAAGATTCTTTTCTTGGTATTAGTAGAAACTGACTAACTACAGAACGTACTGTCTTGTAGGATAAGAATAGAAAGATAACGTTGATGGTTTATTTAGATCATATTGACTTGCGGTGTTTTTGAGATCGCTGTACCTTTTTCAAATCATTTTAGTTTACGTAGCGGCTTTTGTTATTTTGGTATGTTGTTATTCCAAGACTTTGTTGTGACTTATAAAGTCCCTTGTTCAAATCACTTTACCTATTACGAAAGCATTTTCATTCCGGTTGGGTTACGTAGTTTTGTGCATTCTGCAGTTTTGTCATTCTGATGTCTCGTGATTCTGAATTATGTTTTTTGTGATGCGGCCCCATGTTGTGATATATTTTTTGAGATTTTTAACATGCTGAACCTAGTACCAAATTCATAGTTCACACTTAACCGGTTCTTCTTAATGGGTGGTTCATTTCCATCTCGCCTTTTTAGCTTTGGCACTAATACCGCGCTCACACAGTAATTAAAAAAAGTTTTAAGACGTAATGAGCATAGGGAAAAATCGTTTGTATTCATTTTGCTCGGACAAACGAGCTGGGGTGACGTAGTTATGGGGTTTTCCAGGTTTAAAGTACTGATAAAGAGTCTCAAAGAGAACTGGAAAGTCTCTAGTAATTTATTTCCATGTGACGTAGAAGTGACATATATATGATATATATATAACATATGAAAGAAGATATGGTACAGTTTTCGGCTTTAAAATCAGCAAATGTTACCAGGTCTCTTTTGCAAGATTCCGTGTTGGTGGGTAACAAAATGTCATATACTCAGCCTCGAAGCAGTAGTGCGCAAGCAGTACTTACTGTGTTGCTCTACTCTTTTTTTATTTTATGCCTGATAGGTTAGCCTTTGACCACTATCTCACCTGATGGTAAGTGATGATGTGGTCGAGGATGTTGTTCAGGCTAAGAAGAAAGGCCAAGAATTGAAATAGAAATAGAAGTACTGGGCCGATGAGACATACGAATAAACACTAGGAAGGGACTAGCGCAGTGCAGTATCACGCAGAAAGTGGATGGTGTCACTGCAACTATTATGGCCATGCGCGACGCTTGGCAACAAATATAAATAAATAAAATATTAATATTCTGATAGCTGTATTGATGGGTACTGCTTCAACAGATATTTGAAAGACTCAATGAACTTGGTGTGTCTGATGTTAAATAGGTAGTGCAATCCAAATTTCAAATCCGAATTTTAGCTACCATCGCAGATCTAATGGGAGATCATTTAGAATCTCACTCATGGTCCAAATATTTACTTACTTTTTTTAAATTATATGTTAGTGGAGTTTTACAATATTAGAAAAGCGATAATATTCAAAATCTGCTTATAAGTTTTTGAAGCGCTCGTAGCGAAGTTTACTTAACCATTCTGAATCGATCAGCAAAGTTAAGCAACGTCCGCCGCGGTCATGAGTTGGATGGGTGACCGCTGGTGACATTACTACTGAGCGCTTCCGTGCTTCGGAGGGCAAGTTAAGCCGTCGGTCCCGGTTGTCAGGTAAATGTCCAGTAACATAAGAATAATATTTTTAAAATAATTTTAAGAAAACATCAAAATATGGATATTTCAATACAACACTTAAAAAATACAAAAATATATCTAGTGACAATTCCTCGATCGTGCGCTCGTAGAGTCAAGACCTCCTGAGGGTGCTTCGTGGTGAAAAGCGTCGAAAATTCTTTCGGTTTGGCTGCGTGGCGTTTGTGACGTCACGTCGGCTTAGCAGGAAAAGTAGGAGGAATTGTCACTAGATATATTTTTATATTCTTTAAGTGTTTTATTAAAATATTTTTTAAATATAAGTTAGTATTAAATATGGATTACCGCAAAGTAACGCCTGAATCTATGAATTATCTAGTAACATTCATAAAATGGTCATAAACGTCAAAATAAGAACCTCATCCACCAAGCTAATACAAGGTCCAAGGCACAAAACAAACCTTTATTCTATTCATTAAACCTGTGAACGGTATTTTATATGAAGAACCACACGATGTGAAAACAAAGGAACGAACAACCACGAACGGAGTTGTGGCTACAGTTGAGCATCGGAATAAAATGCACTGAGCGTTTCACCTGCGAACGCTTAAAGTTGGGCGTTTAGACCGCAGGAAGAGTAGCGAGAGACAAGCGGGTACAGCAAAAGCGGAAAATAACTAAGCGGAACGTTGTGGTGAGCGAATCTAGCAAGTGAGATACGGTGGCAAGATGAAACCAGCCACGGTCGTGGACCCCAAGTTGGTTTGTCACACGGGCTAGAGATCTGAATACACGAAATAGGAACTTACCTACATTATATTAAGTATGATGCAATTTAGGTTGCATTATGCTATGTCAAAAATATTTAGTATTGACAAATTGCCTTTATTTAATTATTTACATTATCTTTTTTTATGCCTGATAGGTTAACCTTCGACCACTATCTCACCTGATGGTAAGTGGTGATGTGGTCTTAGATGTTGTTCAGGCTCACCTAGAATTACTGGCTCTCAAGAACAGCTGCCGGAACACAACATTAGGTGCTTGGAGGTGCTTGGCGACAGATTTTCTACTTGAAGGTGGTAGCTAGCCCGGCGGGCATTCGCTAAATGCCCTACAACCTTGCGATTATGTAGTGAAAAAAAATTAACAAAATATCCGAAAGTGGCTGTTCACATATCTTTGCCCAAATAATCTTGTCTTTACATCCTTGTAGGAAATTTTATTTTAACCTAGACATCTTTATATAGACACATTTTAAACCAATTTCACTTATGTTAAATCAGCCGATTAGTTTGATCTCAAACAGTTTCGCAACTTTCAGCGGTACTTCATCTGAATCCAATCTATTGACACCTTGGCATCGTGCAGACAACCACGTATTATTAGTAGTAATTCAATGCCATGTAACAAGATGTAAACCTGTAGCCATTTACTGGGCGTAGTTGTAAACTCTGAACTGTTATTTTGAAACGATATAGATACAGTTCGATATAGTTCTCGGAACTGACAATATGTAGTACTTCGTAAATAGTAGCCCACATCGCTCAAAGTATATTGGTTCTTTGAGCGATGCTGATTGAATGAAGAAAATTTCTTAATAAGAGACTATTTCATAATATTACAAAGAGGTAATCCTTATCGCCAGCTAGACCGATGACGTTGCTTGATTTTACGAAGGGCAAGTCTTCCGGCTGATGTTGATGCAATTTGGTGGGCATATCAATAGTAATACAACGGCACGGGTATACGGAGCGGTCATGCTCACAGGAAGGTGTTGTCTAGCGGCAGTGTGGTCGGGTCGCCATGTTCCCTCAAAAATGGTCGAGGAAGGCAATGGCTATCACATGCGTCAACTCGTGAACCTGTGTTGCTAGAGGACACCGGTCTGCTCTGAAAGTTAGATCTAATGACATAACCGGAAAAAAATACTTTTCTTTGAACACAGTTACCCCTTGGAATGTTGCATGTGTCCTATTTCTTGTTTTAAATAAAAAAAAAAAAAACATAATTTAACTAAACCATGGACCCTAGAGTTTGTGGAGTGTAAAATAAAAATTATATATAAAATGGGTATACAAGTAAATTAGATTAATATGCGTTAAGTTTCAGACAGTACTATGTAATCATCAAAATTTTACATTAACAAAAAAAAGCTTATGTAAAGATATCAGAAATTTATTATAATTATATTAACAATAAAAATGTTTAGGTTCGTAAAAAATTCAGAAATGTAATATATTCTCTATGTTAACTCGTTCAACCGTCAATACAAGATTTATTAAAATGTTTGTTTGTACTATAGTCTGTTTTTTTTAACAAACGAGTACTGAAAATTTTACTGCGTTGCTATTGGCCCACGTAAACAACATAAAGTCCGTTCCACATGTAGACAGTACAACTTTGTAGATAGATGTAGTGACATTCGGTTGAGTCTTTGACTACCTGCGCGTCGAAAAATATTGCTTGTAACGAATCAATACTAAAGTTGCAACTTTTGAATTAAGGTAAGCAAAACAAAGATCGTTTGGAAAAAATGTTGTAGCTAAGTCAACAAATCGTCTCGTCAAAAGTTTACCGAAGTATCACTGTGAGCTTAACCCAATTAAACTCGTTTGGTCTCAAGTGAAGGGCTATGGCAGAAAATAAGAAAATTTATAAAATTTATGAAGTCTGAACTCTTTTGTTACGAGGAGTAGCTAAAGTGGATAGATAAAAATGGTGGTCATGTCTCAATCATGTGGTAACCCAGATAGAAACAAAAATGTACGGAGTTGACAATGGTGTATAAAATATGTTAAGCAATTTATAATTGACGTATCTGCAGAAAGTACAGCAGAAGAATGACGATAATTTTTAACATTACAATAAATTGAAGTAGAGATATTTAATTTATAACTATTACTTTATTGTTTTATAACATAAACACGAACAGAAAATGTTGTTACGAATATATATATATGCAAATTTAAATCATAAAATAATTACGAAATTTTTTCTACAGTAAATATTTAATATGAACGGTATAGCAGAAGTATTCAATATGAACGGCCCTTAACAATTTCAAAACAAGAATAAAGATATTGACCAATGACGGCAATGACCCATCTCACTCTGTCAATATCGGAAATGTGCGAGAGACATACTCAGGACTCGTTTGTTAAAAAAAATAGACTATAGTATCGTCTGTCAAGGCTAACACAATATTTTTCTCTGCGTATCAGCTTTAAAGCAAATCAATCAATGTTGCAGTTAAACCAAGCAAGGCACAAGAACCTTCTTGTATAAAAGGTGGGTTTTTGCATTTAATCCAATTTATAACGCAAAACTGAGATTCGCTTTTGAACCATAGTGATTTCCTTCTATGCGAATGAAGTAAACTTGTTCTCGCTTTTTATGTGTCCATTCCGATCAAGCAATAAGGGACCTTTTACTGTCGCCTTGCTTTCTGTCTATCACCAATTTCTAGGTTACAAACGTATAGTTATAAACTTTATATTCATATAAATTATAATATATGGTGAATGTTGACCTAAAAGAAATGAATCAAAAATAACATTAAATTTGTTTTTCCAGAAGGTTTCAAATTAACTACACGAAAAGCCAACAAAGAGAAAAGGTAAACAATAGTTTTTTTCCTACTCTAGATTTCACCAATAATATTTTAGACTAGTACTTATATTTAGTACAGTCTAATTTATATTTTTTACTGTTATAGATGAATAAGATGATATTATAAAAAACATTTTTGTATATTTTGCTATGGGGTCTCAAAAACAAAGAAGCTAGGCAGCTGAAATATACTATTGTAGTTTAGTGATGTTTATGATATCATGTTGGCTTAACATGAAAATTAGATTTGCCTCTAGATATATTTAGATTTTTTTTATGTTTTACTATTATTTTCTTAATATTTGTTATTACTACTGTCAACAGTTTCTTTTTTTATCTATTCTATTTGTTGCTGTGTAGTGTTTTATAACAGCGAAGAACGTATGGGATACTCATGTTTCTCCTTTATTAGTCTTTAGAGATATTTATGTTCGCTAGTTTAATTTATTGACCCATGAAACGATTAATAATTATTACTCTAGTCATAATTTCGTTTACCATCTTTTCTTCACATGTGCCGTCCGCTAATCGCCATCGCTCCCGCGTATCACCAAGCTCACAAGCCAAGGTCTTAGACATGCACACGGTCCTTTGGCAGACAAAGTTTGGCTGTTAGCCGTTAGCCGTTACCTGAATATGGCCGTAAGGAAATTGAATCGAAACTTACTTGTTGCTCGCGTGTGGGGTCGCTCCTGTAATTTACTTGTTATGTGTTAGAACTAAGTTTTGTTTTAGGTGTTCATTGGAGCTGTATTTGTTTGTAAGTAATATGTCGGTATAAAATTTCATATTATGAAAATAATGATCGAGTTTAAGTTTTTCTCGTACACTCAGCGTATCTATTACGTTGTAACGGCTCGAACAATCTATAAACAAACAGTGCTTGATAAACAAGTCTCAGAGTTTAAGCTTACTACCTGGCTTCAACATTATAATAAGTGCCTTCATTGTTCACGATCCGCTGCAACTAAGTAGTTAAGTACTGAGTAAACATCATAGAATAAGTTGTAGTTAGTCTTGCGTGAAATGTTTAAAAAGTAGTTAACGTAAATAAGTTGGTTTATGAACCCTTAATTCACTATCAATATGTATGTAAAAGTGGTACTGTCCCGGATGATTAGGTAAAAAAACATATTCGAACTCAATATAATAAAATAACGTTGTAATAGTAGTTATGGTATATATAACGAGAAGCAGTGATGGCTCAGTGGCATTGGCTGTGGACTGCCGCACAGCAGGTCCATGGTTCGAATCCCGCAGCGGGCTTGAGCTTCACGGCATGGTAGAAGGGCATTTTGCGAATGCCCGCCTGGCTAGTGACCACCCTCAAGTTGAAAATCTGTCGCCAAGCACCTAACGGTGTGTTCCGGCAGCAGTCCTTGAGAGCCAGTGAAATTACAGGCACATGAGACTTAACATCTATATCTCAGATGATGGGCGCAGTGCAATTCGTGACTTGTGACGAAATGCATCTGTTATAGGCAGAGGTTAGTGCGCTTAACATCAGTTGGGCCTCGAGCTTGTTCCGCCACAATGACTTAAAAAAAATACAATATATTGTGCTAACTAAAAATAAACTTTCATCCCCATTAACAAAATATTAGAGTACGTATAAGCTAGTGAAGTGTGAATAAAGTGTACAGTAAGTAGTGTCCAAATAAAGCACCCTCAGAAAGGGGGTGTTACGTTACCTTAACGAGGTTTAAGTACTTAAGTGCGAGTAAAGTACAGCTTTGCTAAGCTTGTGGGTGGTAGATCGGTGGACGTTTTACTTTGATGCAGTTCCAGTTTTTATCAGAGGTTTACCTTTTTATATTTTGGATATTTTGGATATTTTATTAGCTTTTTAAGCTTTTCCCTGTATGGAACACATTTTGAAGACTGCATAGCTTAGTTATTGGTTGTGGGTACTGGTGATTTAGCCTGTATAGCGTGATTTATATTTGTATGCCAGTAATGGATGAAGCGCGCTGAACTACTTTTAAAAATTTACCAGAATAATATGTAATTACCATGTTTCTTACAAATTAATACATTTCATTTCATTTGAAGTGCTAGGTTCAAATCCTAGCTTGGCTGATATTTGGTTTACCAGGTGAGTAATAGGTATGAATAAGGACAGTTCTAGGGGTAGAGAAAGGCAGAATAAAGTATAGATGGAATGTGTGAATAAGGATATGTAAGTATATATGCGTTGGGGAGGGATGGGGGGATGACGAGCAACGATATATATCAACAAGCGAGTTTCAAATAATATTGCTTGTAGTACATATCTCAGTATATATTAAACACCTGAGCATATAATTCATTACCGTCAAATATATTAAAAATGTTATCTGTAAAAATATATTCAATTTAATGAATAATAAGTAATAATACACATAATATGTTAGATATCGTAAAAATATTTTTCAAATGTCACATTATATTACACCAAGTTAGAGGTTCTAGCAACAAACCGAAAAAAGAAAACTTTTTTTGCCTTACACTACGTGATTCAAAACATTTAAACTTTTATATTACTTAGGGTCTGTTTAACCTTTCACCTCAGTTTTGGAAAATATCTATTCCAGCTCAGTTTGAATTGAAAAAAATATACAAATTAAATTTGCAAAAAATAAATAAAAATAAAATTGTATATAAAAAAATAATAATAAATAACCATAAAATTTTAATTTTTATATATTTTAAAATTAAGGGGGTCAAAATGCGGGCCCCATAATTTTGAGCGAAAATTGACCTGAGCGTAGAGGTTAAGAATGTCCTAATTAAGTTTCGAGTTGCTAAGCAACACATAAAATAACTGAATGATAAAGAACACAGTTAACATGCAGCGCGTTTTAAGCTTTAACCGATGGATAGGCTAAATCGACGACTGCGTGAAACGCAAAGGTAGTGTTTTGTCTAATAAATATGTTCTGGGTAGTATAGGTAACCGGATTCTGAAACAGGCCCTTAGTATAATCGAAAAAACGTAAGGGCCGATTCACACCGGAATGGCAGCGGCCGGCAGTGACGCGACGAGCACTTTCAGTGACAAATAATTTTAAACTTTATCTACATACTTAAAAGACTAGTATCGTTTGAAAAGTACGAAATGGACGTGTGGCCGCCCGCGACGCCTGCGGGAGGCGGCGTGGTGGCGCGAGAAGCCGCGCGTCACTACTAGTCTTTTAAGTATGTATTGTATGTAATTCAATTTCAAAAATTCGTAATTATATTAACGTACCTACCTTTATATTTTACTCGTGGCTTGCAAAAGTAGCTTGTAAGTTATTTCCACAGAATTATAATATACTTTATAGTCTTATAGCCTTTGATATCGGGCGACACCGCCGCCGGCATTGATACTCACGCTGTCATGCGCATACGTGCACGGGTTGTCACAAAATGGACAATGAAATACATGTGATTAATATTAAGTGGGCATTTATTTACCAATACTTTTATGAATAACAATGCCTTAAAGAGAAAATGTTTAAAAATAAAATGAAATTTAAATGCCGGAATGCACGAAACAAAATGCTTACTTAATAACATATCGGAAACAAATAATTACTTATACGTATACGGGCCAAAATTTCAGATGAAACAAAACAAAATCAAAGCATAACAAAATCAAGCGCTTGAGAACCCTAACATATTTAGTTAAAAAGATCTTTGTCCAAGTTATTCTAAGCTGAGGTCCGTAATAAGGAACATATTAAGTAAACTACTGCAGTAAATGGCGAAATAAAAATATCATCTGCCCATTAGGGTTGTAAAACAGGGTTGATCGAGTAACGTGTAATTTCGTCGTAGTTGCGGCCGCTATCGTTTTCTCGTTAATGGGTTCCTATTACTGGGGGTTTCACTTGTCAAAAGGTTGTAAAAGTATTGGTTTAATAGGGTAATAAAATACCCTGTCCGAAGGAGAGAGTGCATGTGGTTAATCACAGCTAGAGCTTTTTACGAATACCCGACTGGCATGCTACCAAGCAAGAAGAAAATCTTTCGCCAAGCACCAAATATATTACAGCAGCTGTAGGTACTTTAAGACCTACTACAGGCTCAGCGTGTTAATCATCTTTGACCAGATTGAAGATAGCTTCGGTGGTCAAAGTTAAGACGATAGTGTTTTTTTATATTATTGTGATGGAACAAGCTCGAGGCCCACCTGATGTTAAGTGGACTTACCTCTGCCTATAACAGATGCATTCGGACACAAGTCACGAATTGCACTGCGCCCGTCACCTTGAGACATAGCAGTTAAGTCTCATGTGCCTGTAATTTCACTGGCTCCCCTCTAGGACTATTGCCGAAAACACTGTAGTAAACAAGTACTGGGCGACAGATTTTCTATTTGAGGGTGGTAGCTAACAAGGCGATCATTTGCAAAACGCCTACGCACCCTATAGGCGTGGCAGTCTAATGCTTTTATCGGATATATTTGCTTAAAAATTAAGAAAACTGAAAACAGACAAAATCCGAGTATCATGTAAATACTTGGCAGTAATTATTATTATAGAAGTTAATTTATATTATTAAGGTAAACACTGCTGTCTGAAACGAAAAATCAAAAATTTCAATTTATTTTGATTTTACAGCTAGCTCGTTTACTTTTTGTCATGAACATAAGATACGCGAGATTTGGATAATTTTTCTGTACAAACTTATTAAATTATACAAAAAAAATATTTTTTCGGATGGTATCGATGATTGGGCACATTCTTATCATGAAAGTATGCGTACAACATATAGGGACATTCGACAACCACAGATACCAGAAAAGAAGATCAATCCTGAAACTGACCCCTGTCCGCGTTGTAAAAAGACTGGCCACATCTTACGCAATTGCACGCTTCCTGACCAACGCATTTGCTTCAAATGTGGCGCACAAGGTCACATTGCTACCCGATGCCACAAATCCAGTACGTCACAGAAGTTTTTGGAAACCGTTGAAGCGACAAATAACATCAAGGACATTAAATTATTACAGAATTATAACGATACCTATAAGAAGGTCGCTAAGGTCAACGGTGTTTTCGTCAAGGCGTATATTGACACGGGAAGTCAAGTAAATGTGATGAACAGTCAAATTTCTCAACTGTTGTCACTGGAGGTTACACCTACAAGCTCAATATTAAAAGGATTTTCTGGTGGGCTGATCACTAGCCGTGGGCAAACAAAATTCATCCTGGAAGTTGATAATGTTCAAGTGCAATGTAAGGCACACTTGACCGATATAAATATGGAGGGTATTCATTTACTTATTGGCCAGCCCGTTATCAATGACAACAATATGTCACTATTTGTCAGTAATGGGACAGCCACACTGAAACGTGATTCCTGTTTTATTAGTGAGATTGATGTAGCCGAGGATCCTATAAAGTATAAGGTGGTCACATCAACCTCAGAAACTCTACCCCCTGGTTCCTCTATTATCAAAGTCCACGTCCTGGGAAACCGCGAGGACAATGACGTCTGCACTGCTCCGCGCCACTTTGAATTTCAAGGTGTTTCTTACTCTTTGCCAGCTACCGTGCTTCAGGGCGGCGAAGGTCACATCAAGGTTCTCAACACGGGTGACAAGGACGTCGTTTGGCCTGCTGGACAGGTTCTTACGCGAGCTGAGAGCTGCGAGAAGCCTACAATGACGAGCCAGGTCAGTTGCCAAGCCACGCCATTACTTGCTAATTTATCTAAAGTGTCATTGCCAAGCCTTGAATTGAACAATTTGTCTGAATCGTCTGCCTCTCGTATTTTGTCTAATTTGTCAGTTAATCCGGCAGCTATGTTAGCCATGAACACAACCAGTAGTTCTTGCATAGGTGGTATTCCATTAGCCGAAATTCAAATAGGCGAAATCAGTGAAAACAAGCGTAATGAATTGATGAATTTATTGATGCAATATAAAGACAGTTTTGCAAGTAATACTAAAGATCTTGGTTTTACAAACTTAGTTCATATGCCTATTAAACTTACCACTGATCAGCCAATTTATCGTCAGCCATATAGACATTCACACTCCGAACAACAAATAGTAAAATCTAAAATTACGGAGCTATTAGACGCCGGTATAATCAAAGAATCTGATTCCAATTACGCATCACCTGTTATTTTAGTGAAGAAAAAGAACGGTGATAGCAGGTTATGCGTAGATTATCGCGCGCTTAACGCAGTAACTATAAAGGATAGGTACCCATTGCCAAACATTGAAGATCATATTTCTAAACTAGCCGGTAAAAAGTTCTTCACATGCCTTGACATGGCTCAGGGGTACCACCAATTATTATTATTACCCGACGACGCGCATAAAAGTGCTTTTATTTGCCAGGAAGGACAATTTCAATGGATTCGCGTTCCATTCGGTTTAGCAAATTCCCCGTCAGTTTTTATGCGATTAATTCATAAAATCGTTAATTCAATCTCAAAAACGGAAATTAATGGTTCTGAAAATGAAATTCTTGCGTTTCTTGACGATATTTTACTATCCTCGGTAGATATCGATTCTGGTCTAAAAATACTAGCGACTGTCGATTGCAAAAATTCCAAAAAGAGAATTTAAAATTAAATATGAAAAAGTGTACATTTTTGCAAAATCAAGTGACTTATTTAGGACATGAAATATCTCAAAATGGCATACAACCAGCAGAACCAAAATTAGCCGCGGTTTCGAAGTTTCCGGTACCAAAAAATGTACACGAGATACGGCAGTTTATAGGTCTCTGCAGCTATTTTCGCAAGTTTATACATAAATTTGCACAAATCGCTCGTCCATTAACAGAGCTTACAAAAAAATCCGTGTCGTGGGTCTGGGAAAGTAAGCAAATGGCTAGTTTCGAAGAGTTAAAGAAGTGTTTGTGCTCTAAACCAGTGTTGGCATTGTACGATCCAGCATTGCCAATAGAAATACATACAGATGCTTGCAAAGTAGGTATTGCTGGAATATTGTTACAACTACAAGCTGACAAAACTTTACGACCTGTCATGTATTTTAGCCGTGTAACCTCTAAAGAGGAAAGTATATACCACAGCTACGAACTCGAAACACTTGCAGTCGTAGAATCGTTACGAAAATTTCGGGTTTACATTGTAGGTAAACATATAAAAATCGTTACAGATTGTACAGCCGTGCGAGCAACCCTCACAAAACGTGACATTGTCCCACGAATTGCAAGGTGGTGGCTTCAAATTCAAGACTATGACCTAAGTGTAGATTACAGACCGGGTGAGCGTATGAAGCACGTTGACGCACTTAGCAGAAACCCAATTGACGCGGTAAACATAAATCGTCTTGAAGTTACTGATTGGTTTTACACTGTCCAGTCTCAGGATGATAAGCTTTGTAACATAATGGAACAGTTAAGAAGTGGTTCAGCAGGACAGGATATAAAAAATAATTATGTTATTTTAGATGATAGGTTATACCGAAAAACGCTTAACGGAAATCGTTTGGTAGTTCCCGGACCAGCTAGGTGGAAAATTGTTCAGATGCATCACGATGAGATAGGGCACGTTGGGTTGAAGCGTTGTATGGAATTGATTAAAAATGATTTTTGGTTTCCTAAAATGACGCGATTTATTCGGAAGTATGTAACGGCATGTTTACATTGTGCTTATGGAAAGGGTGAACATGGAAAAAAGGAAGGCATGTTACATCCGATTCCAAAACCTTCTGAACCTTTTCGAATGATTCATGTGGATCATTTAGGCCCATTTTGTAAAACGAAGAAAGGTCATGAGTATATGTTGGTAATAACTGACGGATTTTCGAAATTTGTGATTGCGGAGCCTACTCGAACAGTCAATTCAGTTGAAACAATCCGAGTCTTACAACGAATATTTAGTTTGTTTGGTTATCCAGATAGGATAGTAACTGATCACGGTAAGGCGTTCACTAGCCGGCATTTTAAAAAATTCGGTACAGACAAACAGTTTAAACATATATTGAACGCTATTGCGTGCCCACGGGCTAACGGGCAAGTTGAGCGCACCAATCGCACCATTCTCAATGCTTTACGTGCTACTGACCCTAGCGAAGCCGCTAATAATTGGTCAAACTGCCTTCCGGATGTTATTTGGGGTATCAATAATACTATAAACGACACGACTAGATTCAAACCTTATGATTTAATGTTCTCGCGTAGTGGTAGGTCAGTGTGTGATGTGTCCATGCCTGGGCAAGCTACTGAACCAACTCAATCAAAGCGTGCCAAGGCAAGTACACGTATTGAAAAGGCTAGCGCCAAAATGAAGACTCATTTTGACAAACGTCGCAAAGCCTGTAAAATTTATAAGAAGGGTGATTTAGTTCTTTGGAGGCAGGCTCCTACCAGCACCGCTTCTAAGGTTAACACTAAATTAGACGATGTTTATTCAGGACCCTACATTATAACCAGCGTCGTTGGCAATGATAGATACAGGATTAGAAGTATCAAAGGTTTGAGGGGATATAAAAGTTTCATGGGGCTAGTTTCCGCTGATTCTTTAAGATCTTATCGCAGTGTAGTTCCAGTATCTGACAGTGCCAGTAGCTCTGACGAGCAATTAGAGACTGAAGACCTTATTGATCTACTTGAGAGTTAATCGTTGTTTTCTCGTTCCCATTGCGGGAGCAATTGTTACAGAATGGCCGATTGTAACGCCAGGTTATATGCCAGCCCTCGATTCATGCCGCCAAGCCAAGGAAGCCAGCCAAGCCAAGCCAGCCAAGCCAAGCCAGCCAAGCCTAGCAAGCCACGCCAGTCACACAGTCAAAACTACCGCCACAATCATAACCACGAATAACAGCTTACCTACTTATTGCTGTTGTAGACAGGCAATGACGTCATTTCTCCGCCCTAGCGACCGTGCCTGATTGTGGTTGGGGGGAAGCGTTTAAATAAGCCGGGAGCTCATTTTTGCGGTCATTCTAAACTGAGCACTAAGTTAAGCTAAAACTCTGTCCAAAAACTACATTTAATTAACTAAACTACTAATAATAAATTGTGCTGATTATCTACGAGCGTTGTTATTCCTTTCTGTTTTAGAAGTTAAGTGCATGCAGTCTGGGGATGTCTACTTGCCGAGTTTACTGGGGATTGTTTTTTTTTATGTAGTAAACGTAAGTACGTTTTCGATATATTATTAAGTAAGCATTTTGTTTTTTTTTTATAGCATTATATTATTATATTAGCATTTTGTTTCGTGCATTCCGGTATTTAAATTTCACTTTATTTTTAATGGTTTTGCTCCTTAAGTAATTGTTACTCATAAGAGAAATCAATTTTGTGAGTGATAAAATGAAGTTAAACGTATTTTTATATGTTTGAGACGGTTTTAGAGATAACTTGAATTATTATCATGTTCATGGCACTTCGGTAATTTTAATAATATTACGGGCAAAAGTGTTACAATGTGGTGAATTCTATGAACATGTTGGTACAATAGTTACCAAAACTAGCAACAAAAGTGAAAACTTTTTTAAATTTCCCTACATAGACGTGAGTTCTCACCTTAAAATTTATTTGTTAATAAATTACTTCATAATATTAATCACATATATTGACTTGACTTCTTATATTTATGGCCTCCGTGGCGTATTGTCATAATTCTGCCAATGACCGTACATGGTAGTGTCATAAATGATGTGGAGAGTGCTTAATATTATTAGAATAGTTTGTGTTTACAAGGGAGATTTCACGTATATTTAATTGTCCATTTTGTGACCTCCCGTGCACGAGCATGATAGCATAAGAATCAATGCAGGCGGCGCGGCGGTGTCGCCCGATATCAAAGGCTGTATATACGACTGTAGCAGAGACCTTTGCAAGTTACGAGTAAATGTAAATGTACTTTAATATAATTACCAATTTCCGAAATTGAATTATTTTATGCTTTGCTTCTAACTTTTGTTTAAATGAGCAAAGACCGCTATTGGTCTAGGTGACCGCTATCGAGGTAGGTCGTCTGAGAGTTGTTGTACTAAAAAACAGGACCGAATTTAATCAACTTTATTGTCTGGAAAAATAAAACATACATTCACTTATTCATTGTGGGTCTGTTGCTGTTGGTAATAAATTATATTTCTGTTTTATAGCCAATGCAAAACACAACAGTCATATCTCTTTCGTCGAACTTTCTAGTAATTAATGAGTATGAATAATTTAACTTTTGACAGCTGAGTATCGGCTGTAAATATATCCACGATATAACTAACAATACAACTAATTCTATTGTACTGAATTAGATACTGATATGTAAGGGTATATATATTTTTTTTTGTATTCAATCAAAATCTAAAGAAGCCCTTTTATGCTAATGAAGTGTATTGTTCATATTGACGTCGTCGTTTGACAAGAGGCCAACGCGCAACGGTGAGATTTGATATTGTGTATGTGTGAAAATTCTTGTGATTTATATAAATGTATAAATTAAAAAATATGTATATGGCAATAAAACATAGACACAAAAAGTCCTTGGCCTGAGGGCAAGCGCTAAATCAGCATACTTCTCTGTCACCTTTACAGTGCTAATTACTCGTAAAACCTTAGATATATTTTTTTTCAAATCGATGAATGTATATTTTCTTGTTTATTATATTTATAACAATTTAAATACGCATTTTATATACATACATTTATTTTTGTGGTGTGTGGTTGTGGGGCTAGAAATGCAGCCCCCACATCTTCCTGTGGGAATCGTAAGAGACGACAAAGAAAAACTAGCTGGAGTAGGCAGCAGTGCCTTCTGAAGAACTACCATCTGAAGCTGTTCCCCAAGACTCCTGCCAAGTTTGGGGACTGTGTCAAATCCCGTAATGGGCCGACCTTTATTCATCCGTGGATGTTCCGGATGATGTGATATGAGCGATTAGGACGATTTAGATGCAGACGGGTAATTCCTTGATATCAACACTCCTTATTTAACACATCATATCACGTGCGGTGCACTACAGTGCTCCTTTTTAAATTAATATTACTTATTTCATTAAAAAAATAGTTACATAAAAATGTTGATATATTCAAAATCGGCGTCAACTTACACTGAGAGCTGCATTCAACAAAGTTACTATTTTGTAATTACAAATTAACACTATAATTTATGTTCGTTAAACAAACACTGGTAATGCCGTTCCTTGAATGATCGGTTCTTCTTTCAAAACTGGTAAGAAATAGGCAAGCGTCAGTCAGTAAAGTGTTGATAAAAACAAACCCGTGAGTGGTCTATGTTGCCGCGGTATTGACAAATATTTCAGGATATAAGGGATAGCTATTGATGTACGTGTCATTCTGCGTACATTTTTTTTAAATAACACACATATATATGTTGCGTGTTTTTTCACACCTGTGCCCCGCGCGATGGAGTGTTAAAAATATCTGCGTAATTTGACAATGAAAAGATCAGCTAAGAGAACAATACAGGTATATAGGACCGTGCAACTACTAGTTACATTATCAAACCGTATTAGATATACGATGCGCGCCATTGGAGCCCTTTTTGGCAGTATCTTAATGTCGCACTGACAAATGACAGGCTCAAATGAACGAGTATTAAGTAAGAGCCTACCATAAGATATCGATGTTTGGGTGAGTTGCTTTCGACTTTTGTGTGAGCTCTGTAACAGTGAGCTCAAACAGAGTATATTTTACGCCTTATTAAATTCCTTAGGATTTTGATATTTTAACTTTGTAATCATTTTGCTCTTACCTCTATTTGAATAAGATGGTAAATCACCATCATTTTATGGTTGTGCTGAGATGCAGTTATTCTACTAATTATTTTTGATGGACACTCCCGCCAGTGGCGAGAAAGACATAAAAAACTTGTTTTTTGCTTTTAGCAGAAGCTTAGTTTGGTATATAAGTATTGGTTTGATCGTGGAATTTGCGATACTAACAAAATATAATGTAATATATTGAAAGTTACTGTTCAATGAAGATGATTTGAAGCAAAACACCTCTAAAAGCGTCAAAATTTGGAAAAAATACTTTAACGTCACAAGATTAATCAGTATTACATTTATCAATTAACTTTCTTACAAAATGTATAAAGTACTCTACAAAACTCGCGTATCATATGAATCCTCGCAAAAGCTACTTGTCCTAGCAATAAAAAGATTTCTTCGCGCCAATCTTTAGGCCACTATCAACCGCATGCTCAAGCTGCTGTATTACTGCATGCGTAGGAAATGTTTATGTCTCAAATAGTATACTAAGATGACATTGAAAATTTTTAGAGTTAAATTATAAATTACTCTACCCATGGTTTGAACAATAATTCTTATTAAGATTTCTGTTTTTTCTATGCTCGATAGGTTAGCCTTTGACCACTATTTCACCTGATGGTAAGTGATAATGTGGTCGAAGATGTTTGTTCAGGCTAACCTAGAATTACTGGCTCTCAAGGACAGCTGCTGGAACACACCGTTAGGTGCTTGGCGACAGATTTTCTACTTGAGGGAGGTAGTTAGCCAGGCGGGCATTCGCAAAATGCCCTACCAGCATGTTATAACGACTGCCGTCCAAAGACAACAACCTGGACCGACGGCTCAACGTGCCCTCCGAAGCACGGAAGCACTCAGTAGTAATGTCACCAGCGGTCACCCATCCAAGTCATGACCGCAGCGGACGTTGCTTAACTTTGCTGATCGGTTCAGAACGGCTAAGCAAACTTCGCTACGAGCACTTCAAATTCGCTTCGAATTCCTTTCGTAATTCAGTAGTAGGTCCACTAGAAGGCTTTTAACATTGTGTGCCGTTGCGCGCATAATACATTCGGGTATTTGGTCCCAAGACAAGGGCACGCGTTCATTTTGAATAAAAATGTGCCACGGACCAAGAATGACTCTATTTATCACGAGAATCTACTGTTTGTTGTGATACTTTTGCTTAGAACCCTCAGGGAAAGACTAAGACATGACTTGAGCTGTTTTATTTTAGTTTGCTTAGATAACAAACTGTTTTGCTAATAAACTGTGACAATAATTAAGTTGAACTCTGGGTTTTAATTACTCAAGTTTTTCACCACATACTGATCGCTACGCTTACGCTACTGTAATTGGAATCCTAGAGAAATTTTCAGGGAAAGATGAAAATGGATTTCACTTTATAATAGATGTTGAAGCAATGATGACCGAGCGGCAATTGCTATGGACGATCCGGGTATTCCTTTATGTTTGATCCCCACCAACAGTTTGAGCTTCACCACACTTGCAGAATCCCCTTAAAGTTTTCATGTTTTTATTATACTATTCGGACTCTCTAAGTGAGTAATAGTAGGAATATACTGCAATCAAGCTTTCCTAGCCTATGCCAAGCACGTAACTGTGTGATCGCGAAGCAGAACTTCAGAGCTTATTTCAATCATTAGACAACGACAAGGACGTAATTATATTCAAAACGTATGTGTATGATTGTATACACTTATCACCTTAAATTTCAAGTAAATTAGTTTTATTTATGTCAGAAATTTTCTAGATTTGTAATCTTAAGAGTTTGCTTTTGAGGTCAGACCATGGCGCCTCTCCACAGTAAATTATTGATGCACATTTGTACGGGTGCGCTTCGTTTCTACAGTACATCTTAGTGTGGGTGTAAAATGCTAATGGTACATGCAATAAAACAATGATATGTCAAATGTGATTGCTTAAGTGGAAGTAGTAGTTGCTACTAAAATATGTAGACGGGCGCGCCTTCGTGAGTAGAAAGGCATGTAATGAATTACCTCCTTTTCAGATAATACAAGATGTTATAAAATTACAAATTTACGAAAGGAAAAATTAAAGTCATGTGAGCGATTCGAACCCGCGGCGTCCACCCCTTTAGGTGGCAATCCGCAGAGCATGCATTATTGTAAATATTATAATATTAAAATTTTAGAGTTGCGTCATCTCATAATTATCAAGTTAAAAACTAATTGTAAAATTAGGATTGTTTGTAGTACAACGTAAGTTGAACTATAGATGTCGCTCCATCCCATTACGATGGATAAAAAACTGTAGGAAAAATTGGAGTAATGACTCATTGTCATATTAGCTCAATCGGTCAGATCATACGCCGGCTAAAGGGGTGGATGAAGTGGTTTCGAATCCCGCACATGATTTTAATTATTTTCCTCTCGTAAATATGTAATTTTGTAATGTAATCTGCAGAGCATGCGTTATTGCAAATATTAAAAAAAACAAGATGTCTTTATTATGCTATGCTATGGCCATAAAAATATTTAATAAATTACCGGACGAATTAAAGACTGACGAAAATGAACAAGACCTTACTAAAAAACTAAAAAACGTATTGATAGAAAAATTTTATTATACCATAGAACAATACTTATGTGACAAATATATATAAAAAAATAAAATAAAAATCGGGCCGCTCCACATTAAGTTGCCATACCCAAACCTGGGTCATTATGTAGTGTTATGTAAATAGTTATTAAGATACCTACATAATATGCAATAAATGATTTGATTTGATTTGTTTGATTACCATAAGTATTACCAAGATTTTACAGAAAAAGTTTCAAAGCGGTTCAAAGTTCAAGGCGGATTACGGAGTGAAACAGATTTACAATGAACTCCAAACTAAGCACGAGGCTTGGATAGGGCAATATTATATAGCTTCGAGAGCAATTAATAAATTGCCTTATATTTCTTACAAGATCTTCTTAAGTTAATACTATTATCAGAAGACTAACATAATAAATATTGAAGTGCAATATTATACAAAAACAAATGTATGTAAATAATTAGTAAGTGTGAGCTATGTGAATAGACGTGGATAATATGTGTGAATAAGTAGTGATTTTTAGGGTTCCGTAGTCCTGACAAGGAACCCTTATAGTTTCTTCATGTCCGTCTGTCTGTCCGTCTGTCCGAGGTTTTGCTAAGAGACCGTTAGTACTAGGAAGCTGTAATTTCATATGGAAATGTAAATCAATTACGCCGACAAAGTGGTAAAATAAAATTTTGAAAATAATTTTTTTTTAGGGTACCTTACATACATGTGATGTGGGGATGAAATTTTTTTTTGGCGTCTATCTCTTCGTGTATGGTATGGTTGAATAGGTCTTCTAAAATGACTTAGGGGTTGCTAATACCGTTTTACGATTTAACGCTCCATTTACGAAATATTAAACTTTAAAGTGCCAATTTTTGTTCTAGCATGGCGTCCCCCCCTCTCTAAAAGCTAAACTGCGAGCTCGAAAAATCTGAAAAAAATCAAGCTGATAGTGCGTTTTATGAACTTTAAAGGAAAAGTATAGCGGTTGAGATAACTTTATTAGTTTAGCAGTAATAGTCGTTGAACTGGGGATGTTGGACAATTTTGTACCAAATATAAAATCTGTAGAATAAATCCTTTAATGACTAAAATTAAGTAGTTTGTTGTTTATAAGGGGTAAAGACTGGCATTGAAAACTTAATCTAAAATAAAAATCTTAAAACTATAACTATGCTTTATGTCATACCACTAGGTGGACTGACGATATCGTGAAAGTCGCGTCTAGACAATGGCTACAAGTGGCTAATAGCCGTTCTTTGTGGCGATCTATGGGGGAGGCTTTTGTTCAGCAGTGGATGTCTTCCGGCTGATGATGATGATGATGATTACGTCATACATAATAGACTAGCTTTCCAGCCGCGGCTCCACCCACGCGTATTGCGGCTATCGCGCAAAACTATTAACCTCTTTTTGCGCAGTTAGATAAAAACTATCGTATGTCCTTTCTCGGGTATCAAACTATTTCCATTAGTATAGATATATATATGACAGTACAAAGATTCAACTTATATAGGTATAAAGTACATTTTGGACCTCATCTTCGCCGTACACTAGAAGTTTTTGCTGTCTGTACCTGTTGTACCACGGTCATCAATCACTTCATTTCACACATCATCAATTTGCTGATTGTAATGATTTTCAATAGTGTAAATTTTTTCATCAGTAAAGAGAATATTTCTTTGCCCTTCACTTGCGTATCGCAACGGAAGGCACTCTATTTAAAGATTGATTTAGGGCAAGTACTGTATGTCGACGATAAGCACCGAGTTTCAGGTCTTGTTTTATAATACGCGACATTTTCCTAGCAGGAATCTTCATTTCTCGCAATAAGATTATTGTTGAGTTATCATAATATTTTTACTTCCTAATGGGATTTCGACCAATTCTGGCTTTAACAGCATTAATTTGTAGTTCTAAGACACGCGGCTGCCCTGATGTTTTATAGTCTTCGACAGAGGAAGTGTTGTTGTATCTGTTGATATTACGATATACGAACATACCTACGGCTGATACCAAGCTTTTGAAGTGTCTGGAATATGACCGACGCGACGGCTCAATACCTACTTTGCACAAGGCGAATACTACTGTGATGATTTTGTAAATTATGTTCAGTATTTTTATGTATTTGTATTATTTTAAGAAATACAAATAGGTATAAATTGCTGATTAGTCTTTTATCTAATGTGTCAATTACCAGTAAGTCTATTGATTAAGTACTATGCTGCCTTCTGATTGGTCGGCCCCACCTATCTGGATATCTTCCGATGGCATGTTTAGCTGGGTGGGGAGAACGATCGTCTAAGTCAGTCTGTCAGTAGAACTCGCATTCCGACCTGTGCCGCCACGCCGTGCACACCTGTCTACAGCTCCGCCAGTATCTCCCAGTGAGACCGCAATAGTCCCCGCACTATTGCCGTCTCACTCGGGTCATCGTTCTGACGCTAGTTGCAGACCAGTGCCTTGGAATACGCAGTCCTGACGAAGTTTTGTTTTGTGTGCAGAAGCTGAGCAGCCGCCGAACGCCGTGCAACGCGAGCTACGAGCTCGCCGTGCCGTCGCGCAGAGGCGCTCTAAGACGTCAGGCATTACCACCTACCCAAGTCCCTTGTTTCGGACGAACAACATCATATCGGGCTGGTGGTCTTGTTTTGACCGCACTTTTCGGTGCGCATTTCACAACTTTACTACTCGACACATCATTGTAACAGTGCGCGTAACAACACACTTTGTGCTGTTAAGCGACGTCGTTCAGGCGTGGGGTAGCGTCAGCCAAACCCGTCTGAACGATCAAATCCGCCATTTGCTGCGGTCGCAGTGTGACACCCTACGGTGACAACGGCCACTGTCGAACTTTTGGTTTAACCTTGCACCGTGGCCTTTCCCGCTTCACGGGTCAGCCGAAGCAAGCTGGGCTCCGGGATAACTGGCCTTGGGTCGCCCCTAGTCAACCCCGGAGTAGCGCTTAGGAGCACCCCTCTCCGCCGAGAAAGAAGCTCGGAGAGGGTACACAACTAGGGCACACCCTAGGTACACACTCCCTCTCACACAGTGAGCTCACAAGGTGTGTGAGGGAATTCAAACCCTTGATAGGGCATCCTGAGTATTCCCCTCAGGATGCAGTCCCGTCCCTCTAACGGTGAGGTGCAGGTCCTTCAGACCTTCGCCCTCCGCCACCCCGATCTGTATGTTGCTCATATGCAACTCCTCGAAGAGGAAGCGAGTGCCCGCCTCACGGACACTCTTATTGCTCCCTCCGGGACTTCAATCCCGGAGGCCAACGTCCCTCCTCTGACCCGGTCCTTCTCAGAGGACAGTCCGCTTTCGCCCGCTCCGGGCCCAGACAACAGACGCACGGTGGCAGCCCCTCCCCATGAGAGGTCTCGCTCGCGCTCACCGATCGGGAGGCCAGCGAGCACCCGTCCCTCCATCGCCGTTGTCGAGCCCACTTCGGACTCCGAAGCGGAGATGGAGGTAGATCCGAGTCGCGCCTTACGCACTGACTCGGACTCAGATAACGACGGCTATACCGTCGTAGATAGAAAGCGCAAGCGTGCTCCTAAAGCCGCTAGTTGCGCAACTTCCGCCCCTCCCGCCAAGGCACCCGCTAAGGCCCCCGCCTCCGGCAAGAAGCCGACCCCCGCCCCGCGCCCCGCGTCTCCTCCTTCCGCTCCGGCCACCACTGCCGCGTCCCCTCAGGACGCGAGCGCGCGCCGCGAAAAACCGCCTCCGCCCCTGTTCATTCAGGACAAAACCAAATGGGACATGCTGTCCCGTTTAGTTTCGGATCGTGGGATCCACTATACTAATGCCCGCTCCACGCAGCAGGGCATTAAAGTCCAAGTCTCCACCATTAGCGACCACAGAGCGCTAACAAAACTCCTCCGCAACGAGAGCATAAGTTTTCACACTTATGCGCTCGAAGAGGAGAAAGTCCTCCGAGTGGTCATCCGCGGTGTGCCCAAGGAGGTACATACCGATTCGGTATGTGCCGACCTGAAGGCACAAGACTTCCCCGTACATGCAGTTCACCGCATGTACAGCGGGAAGGACCGCAGTCCCTACGATCTAGTACTCGTAGTACTAGATCGTACTCCTGAAGGCAAGGCCATTTTTAATTTAAAAAAGGTCTGTGGCCTCTCAGGACTCGATGTCCAAGCCCCATACAAGAATGGGAGTCCCTCGCAGTGCCATAACTGCCAACTATACGGGCACGCCTCCCGTTTCTGCTTCGCTCGCGCTAGGTGCGTTAAGTGCCTAGGCGATCACGCGACAGCAGCGTGCACTCGCACCCGGGATTCACCGGACCCACCCAGCTGTGTTTTATGCGGTGCTCAAGGGCATACCGCGAATTACCGTGGTTGCCCTAAAGCACCACGAGTGAACCACAGGGTGGCAAGGCATAGGCCGACCCGTCCCTCTTACGACCGTTACCAACGGGTAAGCCCTAAACTAACGGTAGTACCTGCCTCACAGGTAATACCCGCGCCGCTCCCAGCCCGTAACGCATGGTCTAAACCACCCAGTATGGTTAAGACCGTCGCTACCGCCCGCGCCCCGGCCCGCGCGCCCGCACCCGCGCCCGCACCCGCACCCGCCCGCGCCGCGGCCCCTGCCCGTGCACCGGCTCGCCCCGCGCTCCCGGCACCCGTCGCCAACACCATTCGCGCGCCTCCCCGCGCCGCTTCCCGGCCACAGGCTCCACCTATGCCATTGATGGCCGCCCCTCTTCAAGAGGCAATCAACCTAGTCAGCGATCTGGCTATGTCGGTTGACATCAATGAGGTACAAGAGCTATTCCACAAGATGCAATACGCTCAATCCCCAGCGGACGTGATCCAATACACATTGGAACACGCAAACTTACTAAGCGCCCTTAAGCGCTTCGTCCCCCAGGCCCCTCCCCAGTACAACCACTATGGGTAGTACAACCGAACGCACGAAACCGTACTCAGTTTCGTTAGCGTCATTTAACGCTGACGGCCTCTTCAGACAACGTGACCTCGTCCACGATTTTTGTTGTACCCACCTTATCGATATCATATGCGTGCAGGAAACCTTTCTAAAACCAGGGAAGGCGAACCCTAGGTTTGCCAATTACAGAACGGTACGTGATGATAGAGTGAACTCCCGTGGGGGAGGCACTCTTATCTATTACAAAAGGTCCCTGCACTGCATTCCCCTACCTACCCCGACTCTTGTTAATATGGAAGCATCTTGTTGCCTCCTAGCTATGACTGGTCATCAACCTATAGTCATAGCGTCCTGTTACCAAGCTTGCAAAAAGCCGATCGTCCGAGCTGACTTAGAAGCCCTATTCTCATTAGGAAGCGCCGTCATTCTGATTGGCGACTTCAACAGTAAGCACATCCTATGGAATTGTAACGTCAACAATCCCAAAGGTATTGCACTTGAAAACCTAATCGCAGAACTTAACTTTGACATAATTGCGCCCACTGAGCCCACTCACTACCCTTATATGGAAGACCACCGATCTGACTTGCTTGACATGGCACTATTCAGAGGCGTAACACTCCGGTTACGCTCCATAGAAGTGGTTCACGAGCTTCACTCTGACCACCGACCCATTATACTGCGACTAGGTCCCGACCCAACGACTGACCTCCCCCGCCCCACTAAGACGATAGTGAACTGGAAGCAAGTAGGCGATGCCCTAAAGGCTATCAGTTCACCGGACCTTGACAAGATCCCTGACGACATCCTGACAAAAGATGACGTAACCCTTGCGATCGATTCGTTCACCAATCACCTCTCCACCGTAGTAGGTGCATCCGCAAAGGAGGTCATAGTGCCGGACGACCGGCGCCTTGTCATTCCAGCGGATGTGAGACGATTGGTGACGGAGAGTAAAGCAGTGACCCGACATTACGACTCTTACCCCAGTAAAGAGAACAAAACTAAGAAACGCCACTTTGAACGCATGGTTCAAAGTCGCATGTCTGAGTTGCGTGATCAACAATGGGGCGATAAACTTTCAAACCTCGTGCCAAGCCACCATGCTTACTGGGACTTGGCGCGAGGTTTGAAAGGAAGTAACCACAACGACATGCCTCCCTTATACAGACCAGTCCCACTAGTCCCAGCGTTCTTTGACGAAGACAAAGCTGAGTGCCTAGCTGATAGCCTAGAGGCTCAGTGTTCCCCTAACGTAGATCACGTTGACCAAGCTCACCTCGATTCGGTGGATGCTGAAGTCGAACGTAAAAGCTCTGTGGTCACCTCTGAACTCCCACCAATCACTTTAGCGACTTACGCTGAGGTGGAGAGACTGATCAAGGCCCTCCGACCGCGCAAGTCCCCCGGTGCCGATGGCATCTCCAACAGGGTTCTTAAAACCCTCTCTCCTCCTCTCATCCATCTCTTAGTCAGCATCTTCAATGCTGCTATGAGCCACTGCTTATTCCCAGACACCTGGAAATGTGCAAATGTCATTGGCATTCACAAACCAGGCAAAAGCTCATCTGACCCCACCAGTTACCGCCCCATCAGCCTCCTCAGTGCCTTAGGCAAACTTTACGAGCGGTTACTTGCAAACCGTCTCCAGTCCCATGCTAAGGAACACCACCTTATCCCAGATGAGCAGTTTGGCTTCAGACCCGGACACTCATGCGTCCAACAGGTGCACCGCCTCACGGAGCACATCATTGAGGGCTTCAATAAGTACCCCAAACCCCAGACTACGCTAGCAGTCTTCCTCGACGTAGCGAAAGCTTTTGACAAAGTCTGGCACAACGGCTTGATCTACAAGCTATACCAATTTGGCGTGCCAGAACGTCTTGTGCTCATCCTACAAGACTTCCTTAAAGCCAGAAGCTTTCGCTATCGCGTGGAAGGCACCCTCTCCTCCCCCCACCCAGTCAGAGCCGGAGTCCCTCAGGGCTCCGTGCTATCACCTATTCTCTTTGCACTGTATACCAGTGACATCCCACGCTCTCAGCCCAAAGTATTCCTAGCCCAATATGCGGATGATACCGCCATTTACACCACTGGGTGGCATATCAACAGACAGTCCTATTTCGTCATGCAACGAGCCATCACCGAGATCGGTGACTGGTTCCGAAAATGGCGCATCGCGGTCAACCCAGCTAAAAGCACAGCTATGTGCTTTACTGAGAAGACACGCTCCCCTTACCCGAAACCGCTTATTTTGTTCGACGAACCCATTCCCTGGGTTCCTAGAACAAAATACCTCGGAGTCACCCTTGATCGTCATCTCACCTTTAACGATCACATAACAACCGTCCGTAACAGAGCGGCCTTCATAATGGGTCGCCTTGGTCCCCTACTTCGCAAAGAGAGTAAAATGTCTCTTAGTAATAAGAAGACACTTTACACTGCCTGCATCCGCCCCATCATGACTTACGCATCAGTAGTGTTTAGTCATGCTAGTGAGGCCCACCTTCATAAACTTCAAGTCATCCAAAACCGTTTTCTTCGTAATGCAACCGGCGCCCCGTGGTATATCCGGAACACCGAGTTGCATTGCGACTTAAACCTTCCCTCTTTAGCGCAGTTCAATAAGGACTGCGCCCGCCGATACTTTGATCGAGCGCCCCACCACCCGAACCCATTGGTTGTCCAGGCATCGAACTACTCGACTGCCTCTTCTATCCCATTTTTCAAACCCCCCCGTCGCCGACCACGGCAGGTATTAGACGACCCGGATGACCCCATCGCAGCCATTACATTGGCAGCTTTAGCGTTATCCGCAAGTCGTCGAGGTAAAATCCCCAGGTGTGAGGTAATTAGAGGTCACACAATCAAACACCGAGCCCGCCGGCGAGCTCGAGGCAAAAACAAGGTCACGATAAATTGCTCTCCAAATAGTCAAAGAGTATTATTCAGTAGGGCCCAATTGTGCAACACTGCAGTTGCACAGAGGCATTTTGCTCCGATCCCCCCCATGTCTCTCGACAGCGAGACAAGCCGAGGTCCGAACCACAGTGGTGCCCTTGAGCTCGCTGTCAACCCCTCCTATAGTAGCGGCACGTTTTCGGCGTCCGCAGGAGACGGAGGTAGAAAGCGCTTTTCGCCTTCTACGCCCGTATCGGGAGAAGTGCCTTCGGCACTTCTCCCTCCCGGGCTATTGTAGGGCCAGGCCCTCGCCCAAAACCCGGTGGAGCTGGACGACCGCACAGGCGGTAGCCAGCATCTATGTCCTCCCTAAACAACAACAGTAGAACTCGATGGAGTAACATCTATTAAATGTGTATTCTTGAAGTTAATAATTTACAGTGTGATTCTGTTTATATACGTATTGACCAATTACTGTGTGAACCATAAGTATCAAAGCAGAATAAATTGTATCAAGGTTTGTATCTGTTTGTATTTTCTTTAACACCTCATTTCATATTGTTATTTGATAATGAACATGAAATAATATATGAAATGGCGTGAAATCGAAAGAAAATTTTAAGGTTATAAACGCGTTCCAAATTCTAAATAGTTCTAAAGCTGAAAAGTTTTTATGTTACAGTATTTATGGCCAGACTAGTTATATAGTATAATAGCCCATTTATAAACTTACTTGCATATATCGGTGTATACTTTTTATTTTTCTTTCATATATATATGAACTACTAGCTTTCCGGGCGCGGCTCCGCCCGCGCGTTTGTCGGTTATCGCGCAAAAACATTAACCTCTTTTTGCGCAGTTGGATAAAAACTATCCTATGTTTTTCCCGGGTCTCAAACTATTTCCATACCAAATTTCATTCAAATCGGTCCAGTAGTTTTGGCGTGAAAGCGTAACAGACAGACAGATAGACAAAGTTACTTTCGCATATATAATATTAGTACTGATTTTAAAATTGACTAATTATTTATGCTACAGCAAATAAATTAAATGAAATTCAAATTATTACAATGTACCAACGGATTGTAAATCGCGCTATCGTTACGTTTTCATTTGTGTATCTACATATAGAATCCACAAACGCATTTTGTTTAATTTTCAAATTATAATTGAAATAACAACTTGGCGGCAATCGTACTCTTATTTCTTAGATTAAGCAGGAAGAACGAGGAGGTGAATAAAGAACATACAGAATCGTTCTAACGGGCTTCTACGGAACCCTACATTGTGCGTGGCTCGACACGCATTTCGCCGTTTTTTTTTTATTGATGTTGTTACCGATCAAGCACTTGGCCCACCTGATGTTAATCTTCTGCCTATAACAGATGCATTTTGTCACAAGTAATGAACTGCACTGCGCCCGTCACTCTGAGACATAAACTTGGTAAGTCTCATAATGTGCCTGTAATTTAACTGTAGTACAATAAACGAACGTTACGTTTGATAAGAATCCAAGTTATACCTTAGATTACTAGTTTTTATCAAACTAGACTATTTGAATTATTCATTCTCCTATTACAATACGTCATTGAAACAAAAACGAGTAAGTTTTATAGGAAATTGCTGTTTTTTATAGCATAAGGTTCGTCCAACGTATTTCCGTTTGCAGTTTTATTGTCGTTGTAAGGGCGACGTACACCAGCTCTCGAGGCAAATCTGGTAGAAATAATAATCTATTGTTCATATTATATCACCATGTCTGTATATACTTTATGGGGTAGGCGACGGTGGTACGTAAACACCTTTTCTGAGATAAATTTGGTCATATGTCAAGACATCAACAGGGCATTGTTCCATAACATTATTAACTTAGATGTACATGTCGTTATTATTTTATTTATTATTTTCAGTGTTTGCTGTTAATAAAGAATTATCCTTCTGTGTTATATCGACAAAGGATAAAATCTGGGGATTAAAGGCACGATGATACATTATTTTATTCTATTTTTTTGTACAAAATTAAATTCATGTGTTCGAATTAGTAAATTATTATCCACAGTTCGTACACTATGTAATGTACGAGTATATACGTGGTAGTTTAGGCCAAATTTCAGTAAAAAAAAACACTACATGGAACTCCCGGTGTAATCTAACCTTTAAAAGATTTTTTTTATGACTGGTGGAGTTCCGTACCGAAAAAGTAAAAATAAATCCTATTAAAGTCACATTGCTGTTTTTTTCTCTTTATCTCTCATATATCAAGGATTGGTTAGTAATAACATTTTTATTTTGTCGAATAATAACACAAAACTTAATATGGTATTTGAAAATGAATTAATACAATATATTTGTAATCAAATTAAGGCTGCTACCACGTTGGTTGCCATGTAGAGGTTATTGAATAGAGCAAAAATTTTCAAATTAATATTTCAATAAGTATACTAATAAAAACAATTAGGGACGCCGATGTTGTTACTTTTAATTTTATTGGTATTAACCTCAAAAATTCAACAGTGAAAAGCAGTACTCTTATATTGAGAAGCCTAACTCGCTCTTGGCCATGTTTTTTTCAACCCCTTGTACAACATACGGCGAAATGGTAAAAAATAAAGCAATCGCAACAAAAACACGGCATCGACCGTAAAACGTGAAAGGGTATCGTAACTTCGCCGTATCTTCATATGAGAATATATGAAATCATTTTTTTCATCTGCATTATATTCTTTCAATATTCTCCGAGCCGATGATGTCGGGGCCAAATGTTTTATTCATTTCAGAAGGTCAAGTGAAACATGTTGGGAACAGAATACAATATACAATATGGCAGTTTGGTAGCGCTTGCTTTATATTGAATATTAAATAAACATACTTGGCATTTGATCAAAACCTCGTTAACATAAACTTATATATACATATGATACGCTCTTACATCCCCGAAACGGTAGGCAGTATGCCTAGATCACGCTTTGCCTGATGGAGCGAACCTATTACCCCCTACAAGGTACAGATATAGAATCTGGAATGCGACTGATAATTTTTTGGTCAGAAAAACCAAATGACTGTCCAACCCGAGAAACCCAGAACAACATGAGTGTAAAGTGATTATTTACGCAACTTAACCACCGAGACTTTTTGAAGCAGTGATAGCTCAGTGGCTTTGGCTATGGACTGCCGCGCAGCAGGTTCATGGTTCGAATCCCGCCGCGGGCTTGAGCTTCACCACATGGTGGAAGGGCATTTTTGCGAATGCCCGCCTGGCTAGTGACCACCCTCAAGTAGAAAATCTGTCGCCAAGCACTTAACGGTGTGTTCCGGCAGCTGTCCTTGAGAGCCAGTCATTCTAGGTTAAGCCTGTTAACACCTTCGACCACATCATCACTTACCATCAGGTGAGATTGTGGTAAAAGGCTAACCTATCAGAAATAAAAAAAAAAAAAAAGACACGATCTTATAACGCTTTAACGGTAAAGCGTTATTAGAGCCGTAAACCGTTTGTTAAATTATTAGGTAACGCTTTTTGATTTTATAAAAGTTTCAAATAATTTTCATTGGTAAATTATTTATTTCTTTATTTAAAAGATCACCAACACAGTGTACACCAATACATTGAACTCAAAAAATAAACATTGTAGAATTAAGACAAGTGTCACAGTAATTATAGGTGAAGACAGCATGCATAATATAGTAACAGAAAATGTTTGCAATAAATGTTAAAATGAATCTATATAAGAAAGTACACTATAAAATTAATGTTCTACTGATATAAAAATAAATTGTATTGTAATATAATGTAATGGATATAATTGGCTAAACTTAGAATATTTAAAACATGTTCGTGTAATAATAATAATAATCAAAATAAAACTGTACTTTTATAATCAAATTTCAGAGTAATATTTACGAAAATTAAAATAAAATAAATTAAAATAAAATTGTTTACGCATTCTTAAAATCAGGATGTCAGAGACTTTTTTAAGACAAGGATGTTATTGGTGAATATGTCAACCGATGTAGTGTTTGCTGCGTTATTGTACTGTCGAACCAATCTTTTCATATTCAGTTTGTTGTTTAAAAATTTGTATATATTTTAAACAACTTTAATACCAGCATTTTGATCACGCGTCGCATCGACCAAGCGCTCTGATAAGTTTTGTAAAATATAATGAGCTTCAGGTCCCCACGAACTCTACTTCTCCACACCAAACGGCTCAAATATATAACTTACAAAATCAGCATATACGTGCGCCGCTTCAGTTGCTCCGAAGAAGTAGCCGCGGTGCCAGCCCTCACGTTGGTTTCAGAAAGATGTGATGGCACTAAAGTGTCTACGCATATCGCGTCCCACACTAAAGGCGGCCCTGACTTACGAGAATTATGCCGTCAGGTGTTTTACCATTGTCACGTGTAAAACCATTCGATTCGAGAATAGCTTTGCCACATTGGCGCTGGTAAAAACCGGCGGATGATATAATATTAAGGCTGGCATGGTGAGAAATTTGACCAGCAATTTGAGAGCAGGAGATGCCATAATAACTGAGTTTTTCAACTACAAAAGTAGCACACTGGCAATGATGTGCAACACAACACCTTGCACCCAAGCGCAAGCTAATAGCGAGACAACGGTTGGATATACTCGTATAAGGCTATCAATTCTAAAAGAAGGGGTGGCCTGTAACCAATTACTAGATTCCCACAGAGTAAATATATCTTATCGCTTCTATCGTTTTAACCGTAGAACCTTTACATATGTCACTTTATCGCCTGCAGAAGCAAGCGATAAAGTGCCATATGTAGCAGCCCAACTGAATTGAACTACAAAAAAGATTAATTTTTCTATAGCTATTAACTTGTTAACGATGACGAAACCTTGTTTACGACACTCGTTCTGGTGTGGTTCTGGCCAGACAATTCTACTACAATTAATAACAACAATCTAATATAAATACCAAGGCTGATATGACATATTATCTCTTAGACTATTTGGTTTGTATTTACTTTCTAAGATTGTATATTATCCTTTTACTTGCTAAGCAAATAAGTTACTAAAATATGTCTGTCGTCTATTTAAATTGTGGAACACTTTGCTGGCTGCTATTGGTATATTAATCAGCCTACCTTTGAATTACTGGCTTACAAGAACAGTTGCTAGAATACACCGTTAGGTGCTCGATGACAGATTTTCTACTTGAGGGTGGTTGCCAGCCAGACGGGCATTCACAAAACTCATTACCACCATGCCATAAGGACTGCCATCCGAAGACCAGAACCGACGGCTTAACGTGCCCTTCAAAGCACGGAAGCGCTCAGTAGTTAATATCAGCGGTCACACTTCCCAGTTATGACTGCAGCGGATTTGGCTTAACTGATCGTTTAAGAACAGCTAAGCAAACTACGCTACGAGCGCATCAAAGATTATTTCTAGCGGGGCGTGAAAAGGCTCATCTCTGTCATCATAGGGATGGCGATTAGCGTAGCTTACAGCTGCATTAATTGTCATTTCTTCTTGATTTTATTTTCAGTTTCCATCAGGTGAGGTGAAGTCATTTTGATGAATGACTAGAAAAAAAAAGTTACATTTTTTTTTTTTTTTATATGACAATTCTTTATAACAATCAATAACACAATATACCATGAAAATACACGTAAACAATCTTAATTCAAAATACTACAAAGTCAAAGTCAAAATAGTTAATTCATTTTTGGCGTCAACGACACTCTTATGAAGGTCAATTACCAAATTTCACTATACATAATATACAGCTTCAAGATGGCTCTATACAAGAAGAACGGACAAGAAACATGAGGTATTCTTTTAATACGTCTTTACTCTTTTTTAATTTGTTGCATAAATCTAAAAACTAACACAATATTTAAATAGATGATTGACGATGGCTTGGCAGAGGTGGTATATCTTAATCATTTTGTCCGCTGATTAATTAACGATTTTACTAAAAGCTTTTTTATTTTAATCTCTTTTACATACAGCTTGATTTTTTTCTTCTGTGATAACTGCTGTATCCGTAAGAATTTTATTATCAAACCGCATACAATCATCCAAGAAGAACGTTTAATTTATCTTAGCTAATCTAACACCAGGCGTCGCTATTTTATCTGTACACATAACGGTTTCATATCCTCAATTTGTTTTACAACACATTTAACATGTTACAAAAGTGTTCAAGATATGTCTCGACATTTTGTAGAAGCCTTTTAAGAAGCATATTTCGTTTAAACCGCTTCGTCTGGAACATAACTGAGTTATTAAAACAACCGCAGGCTGGCATGTATGTAAAGTTACTTTGCAGGCTATTGCGGACCATCTGCTCTGTATTATCTTTGCCGCTCTGCCTCAGGGCGCATGAGCGTTTGTGTTGCTATCATCAGGGCATGTTGGCGTTGTGAAAGCGTTTTATTTGTTTTAGACGAGTATACATCGTTGGCGTCTGTATGATTAAAGCTTCAGTAATATTGGCATAAACGTTATGATGCTTACGTCGATGACAGTAGTGTAGGTAGGTTTAAGTTCGGTCTAGGTTGTCTTGGTTTCTTTTTTGTGAAATTTAACATAGATGTTGCATAATTTGTATGAAGCCCAAAAGTAGTGTGATGTTCTAAGGATTAATGTATGTATGAATGTGAGTTTCTTAATTCCATCATACAAACAACTTAACGCCTGAACAAATTTTGATGTATGGGATATTGTTTTAATCCTTACATCATGTCATTATAATGGCTAGATTTAGCTTTTTAATACTAATCGACTCCAAAAACTTAACTAGTTGAGAATCTGAAATTGCGGTATATGTTGTACCGTGGGATAATTAAGATATACCGCATGGTATATATATATATCCTGGAACCGTTTCAACGTCCAATACGGACTTAAATGCATTTAAAATGGCGACCACCTGCTTTTGGCGCCCGATATACGGACGTCAAATCAATTGACACTGCCAAAGCACGCATCTTGGTCTAAGGTACCATAAGAATCAAAAATAAAATAAAAAATCGGACTTCATTTTATAACCAATTTGTACGAAATTCAAAAAGGTTCCGTTTGAATTGAGCAGCGCTGATGACCCGTGAAGTATACGTTTGACAACAATGTAATGAATGAATGTGACCTCGCCGGCCGCTGAGATTGTTTATTAATAAGAATTCGGCTTATCTACTTCCTGGCGCGGTAACACAGTGAACCTTGTACAAATTGAATAGGTACATCTAATATTAATTTAACTTATTAAACAGTCGAAATCAAGCAAGTCGCACCGTTGGACGTAATATTCACCGTCCGTTAATATCATGGGATATCCTGCACACGTTTCGTACACGTGTGCAGGATATCCCATAATATATACGCGAAAATTACACTTTGTACAGTCAGGCTTGGCTTTTGGAGAAAATGGATAGCACAAAAAAAGGACAAAGAGGTAAGATTGTTGTTTTTATAAAATTATCGTTTTTTTTCAGAGTGCTTAGTTCGTTATCAATTCGGTTGGATTTTTATTTTATATCTGTTATCGCATAACCATTTCAAATATTATTTTGTATACAAACGCAAATGGTTGCAGATTAGTGCTATTTAAATTAAATATTATCAAATCAGTTTAGTAGTTTTTCAGATATAAAACAATAAGTATATTTTGCTCATGATACAATATTTCGTTGCTACATTCGCAAAATTATACAAGGATAGGTACAGTCAGTCACTTTGATCATGTTTACACATCCCGTAAGCCGGTTACGCCTGATTTTGATTACAAAGTAATCAGATACACTAGTTTTTAACAGAAGGCACCGAAATATCCATCTGAACAGTTAGTCTTAGTCCTTACACACAGTTAGTACGTTCATGTGAACTCAGGATGGTTATTTTTTTAGACGTCGATATTTTTTTAAGTAGATCAGATTTTGAACAAATTTTAATTAATGATTTGATTTGGCCTTGGGATACGGCACATTTGATTTTACGAATGAGTGGGTATTGTATAAATTGTGGTTTTTTTTTTAATATCTTACCTACGCAACCACAACATATGATCATTGATTTGAGCTTTGGTCATAATGTACTAATTATACTGGAACAGTCATGGTTTTGGTGCAGTACCTATTCATTGTATGATCACTACCCGGAAGATGAGTGCGCATATTGTCATCAGAATAACTAGGAATTCATTGTTAGGTCCCAGAAATGATTCTTATTGTGAGTAACTATTGTAATACCTAATATATTTTACTGTGTAGTTATCATACCGGTAACATATTTTGTTAATACATTTATATTATTTTATTTTTTAGATCAAGTACGGGTATATAACACGAGAAGTAAGAGTATTACAAAGGCTGTTATTGTAAGGAATTATGAAAAAAAACTCAACAAAACACTGCGGTGTCTAAAAGAAAAGATTAAAATACAAAAAATATCCAAGGTATGTATCTACATTATATGCATGCATAGGATAAAGCATAACAAAGGGTTTCCGAAGCGTTAGTACATTTTTTTTGCCTAAAAAGTTAAAGTACTTTAAATCCTTCAATTGTCTCTTGGAATATTTTTCTGCTCCCATTAGTTTTTAGGGATGCGACCGGAAGCCTTTCATAGAAAGAACACAAGTATAAATTAGTTTTAAAGTAAAAATCCCGACTGTAAATTATTTATTTTTAACCGACATCAAAAAAGGAGGAGGTTATCAATCTTCTCTATTTTTTTCTAATGTTTGTTACTTCAGAACTTTTGACTGCGTGAACCGATTTTGGCGATTCTATTTTTGTTTGTAAGCTGATGCTTGTTGTATGGTTCCATTTCAATTCCATCAAAATCAGTGAAGGTGTTTTGAGTAACACTCCAATTGAGAATAAATGACAATCGAACCCGTAAGGGTCACTAAAAAGTGTTTTTTTACCTAAAAGTGGAACCGACGTCGACACTCAAACGTGTGATATAACTGGTCGAAGTCGGTACCATGCGCACAATATTGTGACAGTACTTTTGAACTATCACGGTACCGACTTCAACAAGTTATTTCACATGTTTGAGTGTTAAAGTCGGTTCCATTTATAGGTAATAATTTTTTTGTTAAAAGTTTTATCGTGCCATTGATATGAAAACTGTACTGTACTGTATCAGCCGGATCATCCACTGAACTCAGCCTCCCCTATTAAGGGGTTATTTGCCACAATCCCCACGCCTGGCAGAAGGCTTTGGGATCGCAGTGCAATATGGCATATTTCTTAAGAAGGCGCTGCTGCCCACCTTCTAGTATTTTTCCCTTAGTCAACTTTTACGACACCCACACGGGAAGAAATAGGGAGATGCAATTCTAACCCCGCACCCCTCGGGGAATATGAAAACTGCGAGTAGGTAATATATACTTATGTGGAATTGTTGTTAACAGCCCTTCATTTTGATACCTCTCGATGGGATTAGAGTTTGTGTTTAATCTTTTTCAGGGTTCCGTACCCAAAGGGTAAAAACGGGACCTTATTACTGAGACTTCGCTATCCGTCCGTCCGTATGTCCGTCTATCACCAGGCTTTACCTCAAGAACGGTGATAGCTAGACAGTTGAAATTTTCTCAGATGATGTATTTCTATTGCCGCTATAACATCAAATAAAAAATAAAATGAATATTTATGGGGGCTCCCATACACCAAACTTGATTTTTTTTACCGTTTCTAGCTCGATACTAATAACGGTGACAAGTAGACGCTTAAACTATTCACAGAATATTAAGTTTTATGTTCTCTTTAAATATAATTAATTAAAATAAAATAAATACATAATAAAGGGGGCTCCCATACAATAAAAGAGGTTTTTGCCATTTAAGGTTACAGATAATGGTACGGAACCCTTCGTGCGCGAGTTCCACTCGCACTTGGCCGGTTTTTTATGGACCTACTTAGTGTCACCTGCGCTATCAAGATGAATCGAACGACATAACATACATTCAAATCGGTTAAGCTGTTTAGCAGTTATGTAGGTATGAAGAAACTCACAAACTTACAGACATACTTACATAAATGAACCCTGAAAACATTATCAAACAAATCCTTTTTTGGGCAGTATATAATAAAAGATACATTTTCTTTTTTTATTAAGCATCTCAGGAAAACGATTAATTACTGCTTCTAAAATTCTTGTATGATTTAGGGGGTGGTTGTGCCAATCAATAGTTGAAATGTTTATACTAGCTCTTTGAATTTAGCGCGCACTTTCATGGCGTTAGTTTTGACAGTCAATGAAAGATTGTTTTTTTATTGCTAATAGGTACGCCTTTGACCACAATCTCACCTGATGGTAAGTGATGATGTATTCGAAGGTATTAATAGGCTTAACCTAGAACTGGCTCTCAAGGACAGCTGCCCGAACACAAAACTAGATGCTTGGTGACAGATCTTCTACTTGAGGGTGGTCGCTAGCCAGGCGGCGCTAGCAATTCACAAAATGCCATGCGCCACCATGCGGTGAAGCTCAAAGCCGCGGCCAGATTCAAACCATGGATCTGTTGCGCAGCAGTCCATAGCCAAAGCCACTGAGACATCACTGCTTCATTATTTTATTAGCACACTGCCGCAATTCGACGACTTGGAAAAGTTGGGTCTCAAACTATTTCCATACCAAATTTCATTCAAATCGGTCTAGTAGTTTTGGCGTGAAAGCGTAAATGTAACCTCTAGAAAAATGCGCGAGCTGGGTAAATTATTAATAGAAATAAAAAAAATAAAACCAGAAATTAATAGCTTATTAGAAGCCTTGAAGCCAGAAAATTATGGAACACTAGTTTTGGCTACTTATGCTATGAATATTGCAACATCTCTAAAACGGAAGCCGGTATAAAGAAAATAGAAATTCAAACGGATCTTAAAACACTCACAAGTATAATTCAATCTAACTGGAAATTTGACGTTTCAAGCCAAGCTGCTGACGACTTAAATATGAAGCGGTATAATAAAACAAGTATTGTCCCATTAGCATCTGATTTAAAATGTTTAAAATACCACCTAAATAAAACTGCTGCAGAAGCAGTAGGCATGGCTACTGCAGACTGCAGAATCAAATAATTCGTTAAATTGCAATGCATTCAATGAATTATTAGAGTCAGTGTTCTGCCGAGTACTGTTACTTGTTAACACTCCCACTCCACTCCCACTCCACTCCCACTCCACTCCCACTCCACTCCCACTCCACTCCCACTCCACTCCCACTCCACTCCCACTCCACTCCCACTCCACTCCCACTCCACTCCCACTCCACTCCCACTCCACTCCCACTCCACTCCCACTCCACTCCCACTCCACTCCCACTCCACTCCCACTCCACTCCCACTCCACTCCCACTCCACTCCCACTCCACTCCCACTCCACTCCCACTCCACTCCCACTCCACTCCCACTCCACTCCCACTCCACTCCCACTCCACTCCCACTCCACTCCCACTCCACTCCCACTCCACTCCCACTCCACTCCCACTCCACTCCCACTCCACTCCCACTCCACTCCCACTCCACTCCCACTCCACTCCCACTCCACTCCCACTCCACTCCCACTCCACTCCCACTCCACTCCCACTCCACTCCCACTCCACTCCCACTCCACTCCCACTCCACTCCCACTCCACTCCCACTCCACTCCCACTCCACTCCCACTCCACTCCACTCCACTCCCACTCCACTCCCCTCTCCCCTCCACTCCCACTCCACTCCCACTCCACTCCCACTCCACTCCCACCTCCACTCCCACTCCACTCCCACTCCACTCCCACTCCACTCCCACTCCACTCCCACTCCCTCCCACTCCCACTCCCCACTCCACTCCACTCCCACTCCACTCCACTCCCACTCCACTCCCACCCACTCCCCACTCCACTCCCACTCCCACTCCCCACTCCACTCTCCCACTCCCTCCCCCACTCCACTCCCACTCCACTCCCACTCCACACCCCACCCACTCCCTCCCACTCCACTCCCACTCCACTCCCACTCCACTCCCACTCCACACCCACTCCACTCCCACTCCCACTCCCACCTCCACTCCCACTCCACTCCCACTCCACTCCCACCCACTCCCACTCCACTCCCCCCACTCCCACCCATCCACTCCCACTCCCCTCCACTCCCACTCCACTCCCACTCCACTCCACTCCACTCCCACTCCACTCCCACTCCACTCCCACTCCACTCCCACTCACTCCCACTCCACTCCCACTCCACTCCCACTCCACTCCCACTCCACTCCCACTCCACTCCCACTCCACTCCCACTCCACTCCCACTCCACTCCCACTCCACTCCCACTCCACTCCCCACTCCCACTCCACTCCCTACTCCCACTCCACTCCCACCCACTCCCACTCCCCCACCCCACCCCACTCCACTCCATCTCCCACTCCACCCACTCCCACTCCACTCCCACTCCACCCCACTCCACTCCCACTCCACTCCCACTCCACTCCCACTCCACTCCCACTCCACTCCCACTCCACTCCCACTCCACTCCCACTCCACTCCCTCCCACTCCCACTCCACTCCCACTCCACTCCCACTCCACTCCCACTCCACTCCCACTCCACTCCCACTCCACTCCCACTCCACTCCCACTCCACTCCCACTCCACTCCCACTCCACTCCCACTCCCACCCCCACTCCACTCCCACTCCACTCCCACTCCACTCCCACTCCACTCCCACTCCACTCCCACTCCACTCCCACTCCCACTCCCACTCCCACTCCCACTCCACTCCCACTCCACTCCCACTCCACTCCCACTCCACTCCCACTCCACTCCCACTCCCACTCCCTCCCACTCCACTCCCACTCCACTCCCACTCCACTCCCACTCCACTCCCACTCCACTCCCACTCCACTCCCACTCCACTCCCACTCCACTCCCACTCCCACTCCCACTCCACTCCCACTCCACTCCCACTCCACTCCCACTCCACTCCCACTCCACTCCCACTCCACTCCCACTCCACTCCCACTCCACTCCCACTCCACTCCCACTCCACTCCCACTCCACTCCCACTCCACTCCCACTCCACTCCCACTCCACTCCCACTCCACTCCCACTCCACTCCCACTCCACTCCCACTCCACTCCCACTCCACTCCACTCCACTCCACTCCCACTCCACTCCCACTCCACTCCCACTCCACTCCCGCCCCACTCCCGCCCCACTCCACTCCACTCCCACTCCACTCCCACTCCACTCCCACTCCACTCCCACTCCACTCCCACTCCACTCCCACTCCACTCCCACTCCACTCCCACTCCACTCCCACTCCACTCCCACTCCACTCCCACTCCACTCCCACTCCACTCCCGCCCCACTCCCGCCCCACTCCACTCCACTCCCGCTCCAATCCCGCTCCACTCCCGCCCCACTCCTAATTACCTGTGCATACTAATGCACAGGTAATTAGGAGTGGTGTGTGCTTACCTAATGCATTGTTGAAACATTAGGAAGTAATGTACTTTTACGTATAGCATGCGCAAGAGTATAAATAATCTATGTTTAGTTGGTTCGTATAGCCATATACTAATCCATGGATTCATTGGTTGGCAGTCCTAAGTCTGTCGGGTACGAAGGAAAATGAATGGTCTGTAATGCTTTTCATGGCATACATAGCTAAATAAATCGGTACGCATAGATATTAAATATAACCAACAAACGCGCCGGGCGGCGGAGCCGCCGCGGCTGGGAACCTAGTTAATAATAATAAGCGGCTGTTAGCTTGACAGTAGACTCACTGATCATTTTGCTTTAGCAGTTATCAGTCAGCACGCTAGGTCTGATATCTGACATACTAGACATATTCGCATTGCTTTGATATACATCCTCGGATAATATTAAGCGGATATAGATATATTAACAAGATATATATCTTTAGCCCGAACGATATTCATAAGTCTGTAACGGGCAACAAGCAACGAGCTCCATTACAAGTCTATATTTTATTTAATCCAATCAGATCACAGTGGTCAAAAAAGGAAAATTACTGTTGTACATACCCTTCGGTAAAAGCCGCTTAAAGGAGTTGATTTTTTTTTTATTTAGAATGGTGACCAAGCTTCTAGAGGCTTGCTTATCAATAAAATTGTCTATTAAAAATAATTTACCTATTAGCACGTGATGGTTAGTGACTATCAAAATTTTGGTGAATAACTCCAGACATTTATAAAAGTAGTAAAAAACTATGATTTGTAATATGCCGAAGGGTTACAACCAGGATCCGTCTGTCATAGGCTATCCCTACGGTTCAAGTTACGCAAATATGCGCTATTTGCACTGTATGCACGCAAACGGTCGGTTCATAACTTGCTAAACAGACACCACGATAGCATTATGACGTCGTCTTTGACGTCACCTCCGGCCGCAAACAACGCTCACAGAAAAGTGGTAGTGCAATGTGTGCACAAACGTCAAACTCAAATCTTGACAGATAGATTAGGATATTTTTATTGTTGTGGTTAGAATGTTGAACGTACAAACATCTGTTCACAGAAGAATGCCTTGAAATGCAATACTTTTATTATCAATAATTGACGTGAAGGTTATTTTGGGTCAATTGCGAAAAAGCAAATTGACAGTTAGCAGATGTTATAAGCGCGGCTACATATTGGTTCACATCGTTTGCGCGCAAACAGTGCATATTCTCGTATTTCAGTTATGGACCAAGCTTTTGTAATGTGTGCAGTGACAACAGTGTTTGCGTGATTTAAACCGTAGTGGTAAAATAATATTCAAATCTTTTTAAACAAACTTTCTAAGTATATCAAAAGTTCTAAGTCAATGTACTTGAAAAATAAAATCAAAATCTTCTAATTTTATTAAAACAGTGATATAAAACAGTGGCCTTTGAAGTTACGTCTGAGTTTGAAAAATTTTTCACTTATATTCCATCCTTTTCATACGTAGCACCAGTGCCCATCCGCTACATTCACTTACACTCTCTTTCCTTCTTATTTAGCAAAAACGTAGCCTGCACCTAAACTTTAACTATCTCCAGGATCCCATCTATCTCTGTACCAAATTTCATCAAAATCGATTCAGTGGATCAGGCCTGAAAGTGTATAGACAGACAGATTTACTTTCGCATATTCTATTAGTAGGGATAGGGATAGTATGGAAGTGGGGCAACTGTTTAAAAATGATTATAATAACATATATATTTAATTATAAATTTTATTAACACATATTGTCATAAAAAATACTGTTAATAGTAAATTTAATAATAAGATCGTCAACGAGAAAATAATATAAAATAATACAATGCGCTAGAGTTTAGTAATAGTGTCTCCTCGTGCGTCGAGGCCGGGCTCGCGGCTTTGTGAGTATCTGTCCGTCCGGGTAACCGGTCGGCGAGTAGCTACTACTTTTACAAAATCGTCCTAAAATCTGCGTAAGTCCGATTTTCGTAATCCAAACGGTTTTCGAAAGGATTCATCCATGGCTATACGACAAAAAATACATATTTTTCTGAGATAACGAAAAGTATGTTTAATATTTTTATGAAATCTGAAACCAGCTCAAATTACATTTTGGCGCCAAAATATTTCGTCATTTAATAATAATCTCGTAACAACTTCTACAGTTATGAACCTAGAAAGCTGTAATTTTGCATATGTATAGAGCACAAGTCAATAACGATGTTAAAAGAAATAAAAAGGATAAGGATTGAAAAGTTTTTTTTTTTTAATATTTATTGTTTTACCCCCCTGTGTGTCCCGTCCGGGATTTCGGTAGTCTGAAAAAAGGGTTTAGTGTGAAGCTTGTATATATCCAATCGTTATTATTCAAACGTTGTTAGTAAGCTAGTATCCTTGGCTATACAACACAAGAAACCGCATCACTCTACGGTAACGGGAAGTTATTCAAATCGTGAAATTAAAATAAAAAACTTTCACTCGATACATTTTCCCGCGCAAACACTCACCGATGGAAACTTACGTAATAAATAATCTCGTAACTACTTTTTAACTACTTAACCTAAACATCTGAAAAAATTCAGGTGTATAGATTACATGTAAATAATCATATCAAAAGAAGAACCAAAGTCGTAGGTGGTATAGTTTTTGAAAAAAAAAAAAAACACTTCCAAAGAATTTTTCCCGCCAAAACTCTTAAAAAAAATCGCATCGTTTTAATCTCGTTACTTCTTTTAAAACATTTGTCCTAACAATCTCTAATAATTCATGGGTAGAGAACCATAGTAAATACTCATATTAAAAGAAAAATCAAAGTTGTAGGTGGAATAGTTTGGGAAAAAAAAATAGAAAAAAAAAAAAAAAAAAGCTGTTTCGCGCCATTTTCGTCGTGTTTTCAAACCTCTTTTTCTGTGAAATTTTCTATGAAAAGGTTTATTTTCATTTCTTTTCCCGTAAAGCCTACATGATGAGGATTGCATTGGTACCAAGAAATTATTACATATGTTATAAATTGCATCAAATAAACCCGATGTAAAATCATAAAACCTCAAAATCTGTAAAAAAAAAAAAATATTTCGCTTTTTGGTCTACTCAAACTAAATGGATGAAAATGTAATTTTTGTATGGTGCAAGTGATATATTGGGGTATGGGGATATGAGGGTTTTAAGTTTAGGTATTGGAAAACGTCTTAGTACTTAAGAAAAACGTCACGGGGCGCCGAGGGATGAAAAGCTTGAGCAGATGTGTGGACTGCTACTGCATACCCTGTACAGATGAATGGACGTGCGAGGGGATATGATTGTGTTGACTGATTGTGGACCACCGGCTATCTCTTGCGTCACCACTGTGGCTGGCTGTGGCCCACCGACCATCTCCTGCGGCACTACTGCTGTGCTATGGGGAATCCTTATGGGAAGTGGTTCGGGCGCTGGTATCATGTACTCGTTTTGCGACCTGTACAAAACGATGCTAGTACTACTCGTGTTGTTTGTGCCTGTAAAACAAAAAACAATAGCTGTTATTAACGCACATTTATAGAGCTAATGAAGATTTACTAAATGAAAAGATAAGGTACATATACCTTATCTTTTCATTTAGTAAATCTTCATCCTATATCAGGGATTTAAAAACCGTTTCAGAAAGGTTACTACTTGGAACGCGTCCGCTCTGTACTGAAGCAGTATCCGCCTCATATCAGCCGACATCATAATCAAATAGGTATACCTATTCTTCCCCGTGCAAGTATAGTAAGAGAAGATAAAATGAACGTAATCAGCGCTATAATACTCGTAAATTACACGGTTATAATGAGTTAGTTTTTTCATACAGCTCTATACTCTTTGACCGCTATTTCACTGCTGCCGGAACACACTGCTTGGTGCTTGGCGACAGATTTTCTACTGGGGTGCTAGCTAGCCTGGCAGTCATTCGCCAAATGCCCTGCCACCATGCAAACACATAAACTTCCTGAGTAACTAGCGATTAACTGCAGAACTAAAGACAGAAAATGAATGGTTTTATTATGATTATAGATAAGTACTCACCTACTTTTGTGTCCGCGTGATATTTCAAAATGAATATACCTACCTATTTAAAACTTTCATTTGAGTAGGTTACTTACTTTGTGTTAATGTGGTTGTAGATATATAAGATAAGTAGATTTTTATTTTTTATTTTTTTATGCATTATACGTTACCATTTGACCACTATCTCACCTGATGGTAAGTGATGATGTGGTCGAAGGTGTTGTCAGGGTAACCTAGAGCATTACTGGCTCTCAATAACAGCTGCCGGAACACACCATTAGGTGCTTGGCGACAGATTTTCTACATGAGGGTGGTAAGTAGCCAGGCGGGCATTCGCAAAATGCCCTACCACCATACTATAACGACTGCCATCCAAAGACAACAACCGGGACCGACGGCTTAACGTGCCCTCCGAAGCACGGAAGCGCTCAGTAGTAATGTCACCAGCGGTCACCCATCCAAGTCATGAATAAAACTACCTAGGTATAATGATACTATTGAGTAAAGTATTTCAGCAATGACTTTTAAATGAATGTCATTAACAACACCTACCTGCCTGTGTTTATTTCATGTAGAATCCGAATGATAATAACTATGTTAAATATTATTTTTTTACATTTTATTGCGTGTAAGTATTAATAAAAAATAAAATCTCAAATTTCTTAAAGTTTTCACATGAAAGTCGAGGCACAATTCATAATTAAGTTATAGTAAGTATTCTAAGATATTCATGGGTATGTGGTACATACGACTTCATTTTTGTGGAAAGATAAATACACTATTTTGGAGCGCTCGTAGCGGAATTTGCTTATCGGTTCTTAACAGATCAGCTAAATTTAAAAACACCCACTGTGGTCATGAGTTGGATGGGTGGCCGTTAGTGGCATTACTTCTGAGCGCTTGAACGTTGAAAAGCTGTGGCCAAGCACATTATGTGTTCCAGCAGCTGTCCTTGAGAGCCAGTAATTGAAGGTTAGCCTGGACAACATCTTAGACTACATCATAACTTGTCATTAAGTGAAATAGTGGTCAAAGGCAAACCTATCAAATATACCTAAATAAAAAAAATGTCTGTATTTTTACACGAGTAATGAAATAACTATGATGCATATTTTGCACGATGATAGAGCATTTTGCGAATGCCATCCTAGCTAGCTAGCCCCCTCAAGTAAAAAATGTGTCACCAAGCACCTAACGGTGTGTTTCGGCAGCTTTCCTTGAGATCCAGTAATTGAAGGTTAGCCTGGACAACATCTTTAACCACATCTTCACTTGTCATCGAGTGAGATAGTCAAAGCCTAGTCTATCAACAATACCTAAATGTATAAAAAGTCTTAGTCTGTATGTTTACACGAGTAACGAAATAAGTATGATGCATATTTAGCATGGTGGTAGGGTATATTGCGAATGCCTGGCTAGCTACCGACCCCAAGTAGAACATCTGTCGCCAAGCACCTAACGGTCTGTTTCGCCAGCTGACCTTGAGAGACAGTAATTTTAGGTAAGCCTGAACAACATCTTTGACTAACATCATCACTTACCATCAAGTAAGATAGTGGTCTAAGGCTAGCTTATCAACAATACCTAAGAAAAAAACACACTTGTTACGAAATATCGTTAATGCAAAGTATTTTGCTGGTGATAGGGTAATTTTTAAATGCCCGCCTGGCTAGCTACCACCTTCAAATAGAAAATCTGTTGCCAAGCACCTAACGGTGTGTTCCTCCAATAATTCTAGGTGAGCCTAAACAACAACTTCGAATGCCTCATCACTTACCAGCTGGTGAGATAGTGGTCAAAGACTAGTCCATCAGCTATACCTAAATAAAATCTTATTTTTTTAACATAATTAGAAATACACTAGTTGCCTATTATGCATATATGTATTCTATTCCTTAATATAGGTTAGGTACCTACCCACGTATGTGAGCTTCATCGGTTTTTGTTTCCTTCGTTCATATCAAATAACACTAAATAAGTTCTAATATACCTTTAAGCCGCGGGCAGATTGACGTATCAAAAAGGTTTTGCTTGCATAAAGTTATTTAAAATATTCTGATTCAGAGAGGCGAATATGTCGGAATCCGTATCGCGTCATATCTCTTGCTCTGGGGTTCAGTTCCGGTCGAGGTAATATATAAATTCATTTTTCTTTATGTCCCAGTATCTGGTTAATTTGTTGCTATCGTTGTTCTGATTCTACTTACCTTAACAATAGAAATAAAAATTGTGATATTGCTTTATATTTACTTATTCTTAAATAAATAAATATAAATGTATTGAATTAAGTTTACTCACCTTGTTGTTCACTTCTATTTGAGCGATTTAGTGAATTTGGTAGTGAGCCCAGCATCTTATTTCATGAGACATTTAAAAAACAAGAAGCAATAACGACTTCCAACTTCGTAGATATTTTAAACGCGTCGCAGACTTCATCTAGGCGTATTAAATAACAACTGACTGATGATGTTAGGATTTGTCAGACTTTTTTGAAGGATATACGAATATCATAAGTCAAAGTATTGTAAACGAAGTAGACTTGCTTGGTAACAATAACATTCAAATGTTATTATTCAATGTATAAACAGCCAATTAAGCAACGTTTCATAGCGATACGCAACAAAGTAAGTTTATAGCGAGGACGTCGATCGTACGGAGAAGTTGGGGAAATGGTCGAGATATACAGTGGAGCCGAATAGGTGTAGATATAAATGTGGCTCCAAATGGGTACCAGAAGAAACGAAAATTGTATATTGGTAAATAAATGGTATCTTGTAATTAAAAACTCATCACTCAATTTCGTATAGGATTATAGAGCAACATATGCAATGATATGAAGATAAAAGCTAGTGGAACACATGGACGCCAAACTGATGTACAGAAGGAAGACTCCGAAACGGACCTGGGATGTAAATATATATACCGGGCTAGAATGTCACCCCTTCATTGCTATTGTATTAAAGTGTTAACAAAAACAAAATACCTAGAAAAATGTTTTTTATGGTATTGTGATTATTTGGTAGATATTTTAATTATTTGGTAGATAGATAATAGGCCCGCGCTCGACGTGACACAATCGTGACTCTCAGACGAAGAACTTCAATAAGTTCGAAACTGGTCAGATAAATATTCCGCGAGTCCTAGCCGGTTACTAAATAATAATTAGATAGATAAATGCATTAGCTATAAAAAAAAACCGATGACCTTTTACAGTTAATGATATATAGCCATTTAAAGTAAGACAAACGAACGGACAAAAATCTTAGTATTAAGGACGTTGTCTAATCCTATAAAAATACTTTAGAGAACGTTTACTGGACGTAACATAGACGTAGAACAGAACAAATACTTGACAAATTCACACCGTGTCTCCAAAACCATTTAAAACTATCGTCCCGGGAAGTTGCATCTCGATTTGAAAGTTCTATAAGTTCAAAAGTTCTCCGTTAAAACACAATGGTTTAAGACAGAACCGAGTCTCGGAGCACGAAACTCATTTGACGTGACCTAAGGCTCAAAGTACCGATGAAACGATTCTCGGATGTTATAACTTATACTTTTGGCTCTTCGTGCTCTGTTTACAATGAGAGAGTGAAGAGAAAGTGGCATATCCTAGATCATTTTCTTCTAGATTTGAAACATGGATGGCCCAATGTCTATGGACTACTGTGCAGGGTTGCTATCTATCGTACAGATTTTTTTTATAGTTGCTAGGCTAGTCATTGACCACAATCTCACCAAATTAGGAGTCAACTTACTATATACCCAAATTTCTAAATATGATTACAAGTAGTATTGCGTGCTATCGGAAATCATATTATACAAATAATTGGAGCACAAAATTTTATGTCCTGGGCGGGAATCGAACCAGCGTCCTCTGATTTCACGCCGGAGGATGTCTAATCCACTCAGCCACCTGGACATACTCTTTCGGGCTGAAAATATTTGCCAAATATCAATAGTCAGATATCCACTATCAATAGACAATAGATGGACAAATGTCCATCTATTGTCAGTGGACAGTGGCGTACCTATATCTCTGACTGCGCATACGGGCTGTATAGTGGTACTACGTACGTAGTCTGAACACTGCACTTTTTGCTTTTTATCATTCACTTAAAAAAACATATCTGAAAGCTACTAACTGGTGCATACTAAACTGACACCTAACATTAAGCGCTACAACATAGCAAGTTGCGTTTACATACTATTTCCCGCTCTTTGCCGTATTACGTTGCATTCCGCATTTAGAGCGGAGTTTGGTTCCATATCTAGCTCTTTGTTCTTGGGGAACTACTTTTATCAAAGTTTGGTTTAGCTTTGAGTGTGTAGAAGAGCTACAAACGTGACTTGTGTTATCACACGAATATTATAAAGGCGAAGTGTGTGTGTTTGTTGCCATTCATCCCCGAAACGGCCGAATGGATTTTCATAAATCTTGGTAGGCTTATATTTCTACGGTCCTGAATTGGGACACAAACACAACGGTGCTGGTTGTTGTCTTAGGATGGCAGTCGTTATAGCATGGTGGTAGAACATTTTACAAATGCTCGTCTGTCTAGCGACCACACTCAATTCGAAAATCTGTCTCCAAGCACCTAACGGTATGTTCCGGCAGCTGTCCTTGAGAGCCAGTAATTCTAGGTTAGCCTGAAGAACATTACATCTTCGACCACATCATCACTTAACATCAGGCGAGATAGATGAACAAAAAGAAAATCTCAGACGGGTGAAGCCACGAGCAGCGGCTAGTTGATAGAATGTTTGCTACCAATACTTAAACAATAGCTTAGAAAATAACTATTATGATTCTATCATCATTACAATACTATTGATATAATATAAATGAAGGATACATGAAGACATTTCTATATCATATACGAGGTAGAATTGCACTTCTTTATATCTTGAACTGTTTTGGGATGCTTCCCAGGTTCCTACTGAATCCTCGGTATTTGATTGCAACCCGTACTTAGCCAGTTTTTTTTAATTTAAAACATTTATTTGACGGTAATAGCAAGCGAGACAGGCATTCGCAAAGTTCCATCCTCTATATGCGGAATAATTCGCTCTCTGGGGTGAAAACTACAATTTTCGGATATTCAATGCGTGAAATGCTAACCGAATTGAACATTTTGTTAGGTCTGGCGCGGTGTTGCGAATAATCCTATAATAATTTATCATGGTTGGAAATGTACAATTGAAATGGATATTTTGTAGTGCTTTTATTAACATAAGCTAAAAGTGTGAAAACACAGATTAAAAGTGACTAGAATTTACTGGTAGTAGACTGGTAGCAAGGGCGAACACGTGATTGGCAGGCACTAATAACTGGAAGACGAATGTGGAACCGTCTAAGAGATATTCGTTAAGAAATTTTCACTAAAGGGGATCACCGCCTTCAATATATATGTTTTATGATAGGGCATCATCCCTGCTTTTAAGTTTGATGGTGAACTCCTCTTGATATGATCATTATTTAGATTCAGAAACAAAATATATAACGTACTACGGACGTTTTGTCCACATATCCGGCAAATTGTTTTTTTTTACTACATCTGTATAATTTCTTATATATTTTTTCGTTTATCGTGATACATTTGTATATCGTTGTATTTTTGTACGGGTAACATTACAGCAATTTTTTTTGCAATTGTGCAGCAAGCGCCATTGCAAAAATAAAAATATTAAAATTATCGGGTCGCATCGTCGTTAACTACACTCGGTTCCAAAAATAACGGGTCAGTCAAATAAACCCGAATATCTCCCGAACTACGTCCATCCTAATGAAACGAAGACTGTTCTATTGAGAATTTAATTATACAGATAAAAAATAAAATAAAACTTAGTTGCACATATAGGTGTGAATGGCGCGGGTTTGAAGTCCTGACATGACTATATTGAAAAATATTTTAATGTTAAAGATATTATTTCTCATAACGAGACAGTACAGTCACTTACATGTGAACATTAATTAAAAAATAATGTTAGTTAAAAATAAATAAAAATTATTTACTCAAACACGCACACCGTTTTCTGGGTAAGTACCTAATATTTTTTTTTGGGCCCACTTGATGTTAAACGGACTAACTTCCGCCTGTGTCACCTTCCTACCTAGCAGGGTAGTAGGGGGCATAAATAAAAAAGAAGAATAGGTTTAGAGATATATTGAAGATATATATAGAAGGGTAGATATAGCGAGTATTGAGAAGGGTCGTGGATTTCAGACAGGTGGCGTGTGGTAGGCTTCCTTGTTCAAGGACTTATCTCCGGTATTTGTAGAATAGTAGGTGCTCAGCAGCAGGCGCTGTGATGCACTCCGCTCAAGGTCAGCCTGTGAGCCGCGCCGGTAGGTCGTCCCAGCCAGATGCTGTAGATACGGGTCCGTGGGACCGTAAGGTGGCAGCGGTCGGTGCAGGAGAATACTGGGCCTTGTTGCTTGCAGAAGCTAGCGGGTTTGAGGTGAAGCCAGGAAATCTGCCGCTTACTGGAACCCTGGAATCCACATGGCTCCGGTTAAAATAGGTCCAGTGTGACGTTGAGCTGGTGGGTCCACTGTCCCTGCTACTGAGCATTTGGGGACGAGCAGAGAGCCTTTGAGGATGTGACCTGCCAGCAAACATGAGGTTGCCTGAAGGGCTAGTAGTGCCTTAAGGGCTAGATGACGTTGAGCTGGTGGGTCCACTGTCCCTGCTACTGAGCATTTGGGGACGAGCAGAGAGCCTTTGAGGATGTGACCTGCCAGCAAACATGAGGTTGCCTGAAGGGCTAGTAGTGCCTTAAGGGCTAGAGGGAGAATTCGGTGATCAAGAGGTTCACAATCCACGAGGTCCGTTCACAACCGAGCGTAATGGGACTTGCCTAGATACCTCGTGAACTGCAAATTACCATTCACAACCCACGAGGTCCATTCACAACCGAGCATAATGGGACTTGCCTAGATACTTCGTGAATTGTGAACCACCATCAACACCTTATAGTCAGAAGGACTCTCCGTTGAGCCTGAAGGGCGTAGGTATAAAAGAACACAATGATATTACAAAAGTTGAAGTTAATATGAAACAGAAGAATAGAGAAAAGGTTAGGTACAAAAAGGTTACAATGCATTAGGAGCTTGAAGAGCATTCCTAGCATATAATAGTCACATTGTTGAGTGCACTGGTTTTATAATTAGGTTACATACCAGAAGTATTTGCATCGAGTTTACACATGTTCTTGTGCAATCTATTCAACGATAAATTGGTGGCAGCTTGAAGAGCTTACTCACATATTAAATCAAGCACATGGTAAATGTAATAAAGTTACAAACAGACACTAAAAAGACCAGATACAGAAGTATATTCACTGTTAATTTACACAATTATGTTGCAAAAAGTTAGGTTAGAATATCACAGTATGAATTGGCTAGATCACAGAATATATACATATTATATATCTATCACTCACCCTAGAACGGGGTTGAAAGCAAACGCGAGAATTTAGTAACTATTTCGTTAGTTAATTTTAGATGTTTTATGTTCGGTTGGCTCGTGACAAGTGAGGAAGCACTTTCAAATTGTAGCCACCCCGAGCGTCCTCGGAAGTCTGACCCTCAAAACGTTACCATATAAGGCAATGTTTCGCTGCTGAATCGGTAGTGAGGGTCAGAGCCAATGAGAGGCTTTATTACTTTGCAGTTTTTGCCAAAAAAATCCGGTGGAGCCGGAAGTTGAATGACCGTCGACTTTTATCTCAAGTTCACTCAACTTTGCACCGTCGGTGAAGTAGGGTGGCGGTACGTACATTATTGCGACCTCTATAGATTTAATGATGAACTAAATGATTTAATGACGATCGGTACTACAGCGAGGTGTGCAGACAGTGTGATAGCTAACGGTCATTCATATCATTTAGTACGTAGCGGTTTGAGCAGATGGCGCTGCTCCTCAAATTGTCTGATCATAAGTAATTTTATTTTAATAATATGTATAATTTATTGTACCTGGCTTTAGCCAGGTTACACCTGTAACAGTTGCATTTCGTCACAAATCACGAATTACACTGCGTCCGTCACCTTGGCGCATTCGCAAAATACGCTTCCACCATGCAGTGAAGCTCAAGCCCGCGGTGGGATTTGAACCATGGACATGGCATTGGCTATGCTATATACGCTACTGCGTGGCAGTCCATAGCCAATGCCACTGAGCCGTCACTGCTTCGTTATGATTATCAGATTTCAACATCGTCAGAGGCAATCATTATCACGCGCTGTGTTTGGATAGACGAAGCATAGTGTCATACAAAATAGAAACTTGTTTTACCTTTGTGTACGTTATAATTGAAGCATAGATCGCTTCCAGGTTTGTAATTCTCTATCATTGTCAGACTGCAACAGCGCCAGTGGCCATTTGCATCGGCCACTCAGCGCTCAGATGCACGCGGCGCGTTTATCATGGGACGCGCTGTTAATGTTTCACGCAGCCTCCTGAAATAAGATATATATGAGTATAATTTTGGGATTTTTTGTTAATATAAACTAGCTGTTTGTTCTTTGCAAAGAACAAATTTATTTCAATGGAAATATTTAGACTGTATTCTGAAAGCAACGCAGACTTATCGCATCAGCACACTTTGCCACATACTCTTTATAACAAAATAAAGAGGTATCTATATTATTATAGATAACTCTTTATTTGCACTCAGTAATAGTTACAAAGAAAAAAATTAAAGAGAGTAAACGTAATCGTAACACAGCAATACAGTATACAAATGGCGGCCATATAAAGATTTTAGGAAAGAAAAATAAGTCCAAACGTAATGATATTTCACATACCTAATGTTGAAACTAATATCTAGATTACTTATTTGGCGGAATTGAATATGTATTTATTATTATTCGGAGTGAGTATATATTTCAACATTCAAAGTGAGTATATATTGTTCCCCGTGGGGTGCCGGGTTAGAATTGCACCTCTCCATATCATCCCGTGGGTGTCGTAATAGGCGACTAAGGGAATACTTATACTGGAAGGTGGGCAGCAGCGCCTTCTAAAGAACTACTATCTTACACTGCGATCCCCAAGCCGACTGCTAAGCGTGGGGATTATGGCAAATGCCCCCTTGATGGGGGAGGCTATCTTCTCTGGCTTCAGAAGTTGAAGATCCGGCTGATACAGCATATATTGTAACATTGTAAGGCAGCCCTTTAAATGTTGTTTAACTCTTTAAAATACTTGGTAGGATTTCCGAATTTCCGATACGTGGCATTTTCATCGAATAAATCATCGCGGATTTAATTACATATCGCAAGGACATAACCAGTCTACAAAGGTAGAAACGAAAAAGGGTTGTTTTTAACCGACTGGCAAAAAAGGAGGAGGTTCTCAATTCATCTGTATTTTTTTTTGTGTTTGTTACCTCAGAACTCTGGACTAAAACCGATATTGAAAATTCTTTTTTTGTTTGAAAGGCGATGCTTGTCGTTTGGTCCCATTTTAAATTTCATCAATATCGGTCAAGCCGTTTTTGGGTTACGTTAAAATACTTGAAAAATATTTACCTATCTTGATGATATAGTCGTTAACCATCATAATCGATCCCGTTAGTAGCAAAGGTCACTAAAAAGGGTGAAACATTTTTTTTTTAAATGGAACAGACTTCAACACCCAAAAGTGTGAAATAACTTGTCGAAGTCGGTACCATGCGCACAGTATTGTGATAATAGGTACTTTTGAACTATCATGGTACCGACTTCAACAAGTCATTTCACACTTAAGTGCTAAGCGAGACGTCAACGCGGGCGTCCCGAGCTCTCCTTGAAAAAGAGCACCGAATGTGGTTGAAACTATAGTCGGAGCTATCTGACTGATTCACGTGAGTTATCCCGTATTATTTACTAAAAATGAGTGAAAACCACGTTAGTTTTTATAATAAAAAAGTCATTTCACACTTTTGGGTGTTGAAGTTGGACCCAGTTTAAAAAAAAAAACATAAAAATTTTACAATGACACGTCATCACCTTGGCTTTCCTGCAAAGGAATGAAAACATTAATTTCAGAACATGAAAGGTTTGCAACAACGTATATCTTTTTATGGTATTGTAAATTAAATCGGATGTAAAGTTTGCTTGGAGTACCGCAGTTCCATTATTGTTTGCGAGTGCCGATGTATCGAGAACAAATATTTGGTTAGAGTTATTTGTGCGGATAGATAGGAGCTTGCATTGTAAATAGAAGGGTTGGGTTGCTTCCGGTTCTTAGGTAAGGTATGGTACTGTTTGTAAACTGTTATATATAATATCAATATCACTATGTACGAGTATATCTATATGTATTTTTTTATTTCTACGGACACAAACGAATGCCTTCTTGCAAATGTTGTTTTTTTAGTTCTGGAAGATATGAATTCATTTCTAAATGTATTCATATAATGTACGCAAATGAAGTCACGTGTAGGTGCCTAGTGTGTTAACAGAATGGCCGAGAAAATGAACTCCATTTTGACACTTAAATTCCATAATGGGCTTCGTTTCCATAGCAAAATATCAATATGACATTCGTCTCTATTACCATTATAATACGACAAGCGGTATTTAACAAACATTAAAAAAAAAATATAATAATTATTAAATTTATATTTTAAATTTATTATTTTTATTATTTTAATATTTATATATACGATGAAAATATTTTTATTTATATATACATATCTATGATTTAATAAATGTACAACACATTTTTGCTTTACGATATTTTACTGCACAATAACCATTTTCTTGCACATCATCGGTAGTGGTTAAATGGCCTTTAGCTGCCTAAATACTTTCAGTGTAGTAGCTTCAATGTCGTACGTAGTTTGTACTGGTTTGTTAATTAAGGTACACAGAAAAAACCGAGGCGCCAGTTCAGGTAGTCATTTATAATACAACCCTCTTAAGTGGCTCCCATTCTGAATGCAAAGCTCGCACATTCGCAGCCCATATATCTCCCGTAGAGTAACTATAACAAATGGTGAATTGTATCAGCTCCCAAGGGATTCAAATTCGCACGTAATGTGTTACTGCTAGCTTTCTATACGGTTTATTATCTTATATATCCTGGTTCGTAGTTTATTTATTTTTTAATTACATTTCTAATCATCAAAACAAGCCACACCAGAGTATTCCTGCGCGTGGAACTTGGTCTTACTATTTTTTTTTATGCCTGATAGGTTAGCCTTTGACCACTATCTCACCTGATGGTAAGTGATGATGTGGTCGAAGATGTTGTTCAGGCTAACCTAGAATTACTGGCTCTCAAGGACAGCTGTCGGAACACACTGTTAGGTGCTTGGCGACAGATTTTCTACTTGAGGGTAGTAGCTATCAGGCGGGCATTCGCAAAATGCCCTACCACCATGCTATAACGACTGTCATCCTAAGACGACAACCGGGACCGACGGCCCTCCGAAGCACGGAAGCGCTCAGTAGTAATGTCACCAGCGGTCACCCATCCAAGTCATAACCGCGGCGGACGTTGCTTAACTTTGCTGATCGATTCAGAATGGCTAAGCAAACTTGGCTACGAGCGCTTCAAAAAATGCTGCAATGATAGAAAATTATTGAGACACCACTTGAAAACTAAAAAAAACATACAATATATTAAAGCTACGTACCTATGAGTGGTTTTATAGGTCAATGTGACCTCGTCCAGACAATTAAGACTAACGAATATGTATCTTAATATGCATTTTTTATTTCATATAACTTTATTAACAAAACACTACAGACAATATATAAAACTACAGCTATTACACTGAAAATTTCAAGGCAATTTGAAGGCTATTTCAGGCCCACTGGCAGTCCAGCCTAGTAGGCAGCAAGCCCAGAATGCTGGCAGCATTGCCCCGTTGGTTTGCAATGCTTCTTCGTTGAGCCAATAAGTGCTAGTATGTCAGAATAATTAAAAAACTTGTTAAATTTAATGCTCCTAACCTGATGCATTATTATTAATTTTGCCTGCATGATTGCGGAGTAAATTTCCAAGTACTAATTTTACTAAGCCTAATAATGAAGTGTTTGGATTTTCCGTCCTTCTGCCGAAGATATTAGTATGAATAATTAATATGACAGAGTATTACCTGTTAATTAATATTACCTACAGTTCGTCATAAACCTTGATTAACTTTGCTTGCAAGTCTGTGAGAGGTTGAAAGGTTTTTGCTCTGTGAAGCAGGTATGTTGTATGGTTTCCTACTTCAAAGTAAGTGACGAACGTTTTGGTCCTTCCAACGGAGGTCTTGACCTACGAGAAACAATTTGCAACGTTTACGTTTAATACCTACATCGTTTTTTTATTAGGGTTCCGTACCCAAGGGGTAAAAGCGGGACCCTATTACTGTAACTTCGCTGTCCGTCCGTCCGTCCATCTGTCACCAGGCTGTATCTCAAGAACGGTGATAGCTAGACATTTGAAATTTTCACAGATGATGTATTTCTGTTGCCGGTAAAATGCAAAGTGCTAGTCGAACTCGCGCACGTTTAAACAAAAAAAGGTTAAAATATGAAGTCTAATATTGTATAGCTAATGGTATAGAACCCTCTGTGTGCGAGTCTGACTCGCACTTGGCCGATTTTTAATTTTGTTGAACAGAACAGACAAAGAGCCTGTGCTATTCCTTGGCCGTCATACTAAAATAAACTATTTTAGAAGTACTTTCATTCGAAAATCTAGTGAGTAAATCCTGAAAAGCTTCTTTGTGTGCGGCTCGGAATGAGCCGAGGCTGCAGACATATTCTTGCTATAGAGACAAGGGATGGGAACAGACGGAATGCACTTAAGCGATGATTTCTAGAAGGCGTATTCTGAGCTTGGTCACAAACTGAGAAATGTATGCGTTTAAATTTGCGTTTGTGTACTTTATTTTTTCAAGTAAAGTTAAACTTTTAATTATTTATATGGCAAATTTAAATTACACAATACGAGTAATTAGACTTTCATATAAAGAGCCTTTCCCGATATAAGTTTGCAGCTCATTGCTGGATTGTAAGAATATCGAAAGAACTGCTGCCAAGCAAAAAAACTATCAGTAGCGGTCCAGCGCGCACTTCTACTTGAAATGCATTAATTAGAGATATATACTTATCAATTAACTTACAATACATAAGACAATGCATTGTAATGTTTTATTTCTAAATCATACGGAGAGATTCAGGATATTAAGCAGATTAGCAGTTTGTTGCTGGCCAGTACGAAAATCTAACCAACCAACTTTGAGATAAAGTTTATATCACCGCACGCTGCAACGTGGCAATTACGGCAAGCGCTCCGTCCAATATGCAAGAAAATTTTATGAAATAATATTTTCACATGGATTTTTTGATTTTGATTCTTTGATTTTAAAATCGTTTGTACAAATTAAAAATATTAAATTTATCTATCGTGTGACAAGGTTTTGAATAAAATGGCCATTCTCGTTAAGGAGGAATATACCTACATACGAAATTGTTCTGTAATTTAAAAAAAACTTCATTTCACAAAAAAAATTTCACTCAATAAGTTTTGGCGTTACAGACAAAGTATACGTTGAAAATTTTCAATTATATTTTTTTTCATCATATTATGTCAAAGTAGATCAGATTTCAAGTCAGATCAGATTCGTATCTATGTCTCTTATTAGCTTAGAATGAAATTTTGAATGTTGTTTAGAAGGGGATCGTTAGTTCATTAACCATACTAAAATGAATCTTCACTGACAAATGTAGTCTAAAAACCAACAAATATATCATCACGCCTCCTTGTCCCCGAAGGGGTGGGGAAATCATAGAGGACACATTTTGTCAGGTATAATTCACAAGTCAGGCTTCCACGTAAATTGAGGCTATTGAAAGTTTTCCTAACATTGTAATTTTAAGCAAATACATTTAAAAAATACAATGAAAGGAAGAATTTAGCGCGAGAGAAATATTTTTATTTTCTTCCTTTGTAATTTTGTAAGCTGAAACTTTTTGTTAGAAAGCCTAAATAAAAATGAACAATAATTATAAATAGGTAATTTAACTTGATTAAATCCAGTATCTAGAGATTGGATAAAAACAACTGTTCGTGCCATTTAACCAATGGAAGGTCATTACTATTCTAAGAGTGCGCGTATCACAAATTACCTGAAAATTTGCTTTCATATCCATTATTGTCGATAAGCCTATATATAAAAAATAAATAAAAAAGCACTTCCGTGTTAAAAAGAAGTGATTTCCTTTTCATGTCAGTGAAGTCCAACTAACTATGAAGTTTATGAAATATGAAGCGATAAGTTTATGTGTGAAATAAAAACGAAAATAGTGTGCATATAGTGCTTTTACATACTACCACAGTTTCTTCGTATTGAAATTCCAAGCTCGGTGAAATTATTTTGTAAGGGCCTTGAGCCTAATACTTCTGGTTTGACAATTAATTACCATTTTCGTTACATTTCATAACATTGGTAAGTCAAATCGGTACAGAAGAACATACATAGCATTAAAGCATATCACACAATATAACACAGTGTCACAATACAATAATTACAACTTAGCGACTACATTACATCCTCATTTGCAAATCAGAAAATGAACAACTCATGTACTCGTTGATATGATTAAATGGATGGCTTTCAGACATTTTTAAGAATAAACTTGAATTTATTTAGAGGGAGACGTGTTATTTCCAAAGGCAATTTATTATACATAGCCAGTTTAATACAAAGGCCTTGTTTATAGGTGCTGTGTAGTAATGTCACTAGCGGTCACCCATCCAACTCCTGACCGCGACGGACGTTGCTTAACCTTACTGATCGGTTAAGAACAGCTAAGCAAATTTCATTACGAGCGCTTCAAACGAAGATAACTTAATATATATTTATATATTAAGTATAATAATTAGCGATTGTAATTAGTTACTAAAAGATTATATTTTTTATCCAAATACAACGTCAACTTACGAAGTTATTGCTATATAATCAAAATACATGCGGTGCAACTCTCGAGCTGGTTTGCTATACGTACTCGTAGCAATAATCATTTTATTCAGTACAATGCAGTAAATGAAAATTCAAACGAAAACAAGGTATCTACATCGAGAATATATCCTTTTATTTCATGAAACTTAATGAAAATCGCGATAGGAATACTTGGGTGCATCAACTACGCCTCAACTCGAAATTATGAATGCAGCTACGGATATTCTTACACGGGGAAAATATTATGCATTACTGTATCAGTCGGATTGTCTACTGCTAAACACAGCCTCCCCCACTAAGGGGGGTGTGCCATAATCTCCTCGCTTGGCAAGCGTCTTGGGGATCGCAGTTTACGATATCAGTTCCTCACAAGGCGCTGCTGCCCACCTTCAGGTATTTTACCTTTAGTCACCTCTTACAACACCCACAGGTACCAATGAGGGGGGGGGGGGGGTTCCTAATAAGTAAATATCGATAAACTCGCGATAGTTTTCAAAGTGGGTTTTTTTCTATTTCCTGGGTTACGACATAGACTGTCTGCATAACCCTCCGTATGTGGTAATTATATTTTAAAGTGAATTTATAGTGAGTTACTTCATACCTGAAATATCAATATAAGTATGATACTTGGTAGGTACCCACCGCGATGTCAGATATTTTTCATCGAAGGAGTATGTTTAGGCGTGAAAGGCACTGATGTAAATAAAATTATAGAGCGAACGAGTCATAACAACTAACGAATCGCACTGACGAGCACAGTGCACTTTCAAGCTGAACGAGGACGGTGACACTGCAACTGCAATGGAGAGACGCAACGCTATGCATCAGGTGGGGGACGTTCTTCATAAAAAAAATCTTATAAAGTCATATCTGTCAGACAGGCTACAGAAGGTTAGAATAAATGGCAATACTTCTTCCGGGTCTTTGGTAAGAAAAGGCGTACCGCAAGGATCAATTTTAGGACCTTTTCTGTTTCTAGCATATATAAATGATCTGCCTTGCATGGTTAAAAATTTCTGCGATATAGTTTTATTCGCAGATGATACCTCCCTAATTTTTAAAGTAGATAGGAGGGATAGTGAACTTATTCATGTAAATAATGTGTTATCTATGATCTCTAAGTGGTTCGCGGCTAATAATCTTCTCTTAAATTCAAAAAAGACCAAATGTTTAAAGTTCTCTTTACCAAATGTTACTTATGTTGAACCAAACATTAAGCTTGGCCTAGAAAAACTCTCTTTTGACAATGCGACAGTCTTCCTGGGAATTAAAATGGATTCAACTTTACAGTGGAATCCACATATACATGATCTATCTGGAAGACTTAGTTCTGCTGCATATGCAGTTCGTAAGATAAGACAGCTAACAGACGTAGCTACTGCTAGGCTCGTTTATTTCGCGTATTTCCACAGTATTATGTCTTATGGTATATTGCTGTGGGGAGCTGCTGCTGAGATAGAGACAATCTTTATCTTACAAAAGCGTGCAATTCGAGCCATATATGAAATGGATCCTAGGGAATCCCTGAGAGATATTTTTAAAGAAATTGATATTTTAACTTTAACAAGTCTGTATATTTTTGAAAATATTATGTATGTTCGTAAAAATTTGAGCAAATTTAAATCAAACAGTGACACTCACGATTATAACACTAGGAATAAAGATAAAATAGCGGTGCCAGGTTTCAGATTAGCAAAGACTACAAAAGGTCCTTCTTAGGCAATTGTGTGCGGTTTTATAATAAATTGCCCAAACATATTACAACGCTCACAGAAAGAAACATCAAGTTGCATGTGAAGAATATTTTGATAAAGAAATCTTACTACACAGTTTGTGATTACTTAAACGACAAAAATACTTGGACTGGTTCGCCTCTGCCAAGCTAGCGCCTAACACCTACGTAATGTAAATTAAGTATTGTAATAATTTTATATAGTATGTACTTAACACATTGTTAAAAAACGTTTAAAAGAATGGCCCCGAGTTTCTTGCCCGTTCTTCTCGCAGTGGCTCTATAATTCTTGTTTGCTGAACGTGGCAGTACAATGTAGTATATTTCAATATTAAAATTTGTAATTGACCTTCATAAGAGCGTCGTAGACGCCTAAATTGAATAAATGATTTTGACTTTGACTTTGACATTTACTTAACTACTCTTACTATGAAACCATCAGGGTAAGCACAAACCTACACGTTCAGCTGCATCCGCGGAATTAAGAGTGGCGATCAGTTCTTTTTATATTTTTTTTTTTTTTTTATGCCTGATAGCTTTGCCTTTGACCACTATCTCACCTGATGGTAAGTGATGATGTGGTCGAAGATGTTGTACAGGCTAACCTAGAATAACTGGCTCTCAAGGACAGCTGCCGGAACACACCGTTAGGTGCTTGGCGACAGATTTTCAACTTGAGGGTGGTAGCTAGCCAGGCGGGCATTCGCAAAGTGCCCTACCACCATGCTGTAACGACTGCCATCCTAAGATAACAACCGGGACCGACGGCTTAACGTGCCCTCCGAAGCACGGAAGCGCTCAGCAGTAATGTCACCAGTGGTCACCCATCCAACTCCTGACCGCGGCGGACGTTGCTTAACTTTGCTGATCGATTCAGAATAGCCAAGCAAACTTCGCTACCAGCGCTTCGAATATAATAATATAATAATTTTAATATGATATTATTTTTTTTGTACCGTTAGACATCTAAATAAAGATCATATCAATAAAATACGCTCAAAAAATCAAAAAAATATAAGGAAAAAGCTTAATCACCACCTTGAACGCCACTGTGGACGCATTTGAACGCGTTGGTGATAGGGTAGAACGAAACAGATATTTAAAAAAATTGCACACATTGTAAATGTTTCTGAGTATGTTTTACAACACATAACGTAATAATAAATAATAATATTCAAAAACATAGTAAATTAAAACGGGCCAAGTGCGAGTGGGACTCGCGCACAAAGGGTTCCGTATCATTATCTGTTTTATTTTATTTATAATTCCTTTTTAAATTAATTATATTTAAAGGGAACATAAAACTGTTGTGAATAGAGTGTTTACCTGTCACCGTTATTAGTATCGAGCAAGAAACGGTAAAAAATCAACTGTGTTGTATGGGGGCCCTCCTTAAATATTTATTTTATTTTTAGTATTTGTTATTATAGCGGCAATAGGAATATATCTAAAAGACATTTTGAACCGAATTAAACTTACGGTATTTTTACGTCGAGAAGGCTTCTCGAACGGTTTCGCGACTTTCAGAGTCGCTTCGTCACGGAGTGCGTGCGCTCACGACTGCGCCCTCCCATGCACTGGTGGTGGCGCTGGCGGCGGCCGCGGAAAAAGCCTCGCGCGCTGCTGCCCTCCTCGCGCGCTCTGACGTCACTTAACATTGCCACTTGGAATAATGCACCCATCATCTTGCCGCAAGATAGTCAGTGCGGCGTGCACAGGTCTGGTAGTATGGAACGACAATAGTGCCAGTGACGAAGAAAACAACGATGCGCCTAAGCCGGCGCCGTCGGTGACATCAGAGCGCGCGCTTGGAGGGCAGAAGCGCGCGCCGCCGGCGCCACCACCAGTGCATGCGTGGGCGCAGTCGTGAGCGCACTGAAAGTCGCGAAACCGGTCGAGACGCCTTTTACGACGTAAAAATACCGTAAGTTTAATTCGGTTCAAAATGTCTTATTATGTGTCAAACTTAAGTAAATTTTAATCAATTGATACATTATCTGTGAAAATTTTAACTGTCTAGCTTTCACCGTTCTTGAGATAAAGCCTGGTGACAGACGGACGGACGGACAGCGAACTCTTAGTAATAGGGTCCCGTTTTTACCCTTTGGGTACGGAACCCTAAAAATGACCTATTAAATATCTCACGCAGAAATCTGTAAGTATAACACAAGCTTTCAGCAATAATATAAAACAAACAAATTGTAGTTTACATTCCATCCGCCGTAGAATTGTTTTGCAGATTGCGGGACTTGTCCCGGATATAATAACCTTTTCTATCTCATTTTATAACGTTCCTGTTGTGTTGTCTCTATTTCCGTTTAGAGTGTACTCCTAGCAATCTAAAATAAAACAATGGTATACTTATTATATTTTCTAAATCCACGAGTCTTTCTAAGTTCAAACATTTTCCATTTGAATAGTTATTTACTTAATGGGGCGCTTTGATAGCTGTTTTTATAGCTTCCTACTCACAACAAATTAACCCTCTAGCTCCTAAACTGACTTACAAACTAAATTTTGATATTTTATGTAGTAACTTTGACCCAAAGATGCACATAGAAGTAGAAACTTAATTATTTTCTTGAGGGTCTCCTATCAATAGGTAGCCTATAAAACTTTTTGCACCTTAGTATGTTCTTAGTGGACATCGGTCCACTAATTAAAAAAATCATATTTACATATGTACACTACTCCAGAACATACTAAGGTGCATACGTATATTATATAAGACTATTTTTGGACCACTGCCGTCCAAAGATTGGCCGTGCCGAGCTTGGTAAAAAACATCACTAGCGGTCTCCGATCCTTGTAGTGACTTCAAAGAACATTACCAGAATTACGCACCAACATATATGAAAATGGGTTTCAACCCGGGGGGTGCCGGGCTAGAATATCCCCCCGCCCCCCATTGCTGCCTGTGGGTGTCGTAAGAGGCGACTTAAAGTAAATACCGGAAGGTGGTCAGCAGCGCCTAATGAGCAACTGATATCTCAAACTGCGATCCCATAGACGCCTGCAAAGCGTGGGGATTATAGCAAAACCCCCCTTAATGGGAGAGGCTATGTTTAGCAATGGACAATCCGGCTCATACAGTACGGTATATCTAATAACTTAGGGCACTATACATTAATAATCATAGTTTACATGATCATTTAAGATCGGTTCACTAAGCTGAAATATCAATAAAATAATTATATGGTTGAGTAATTAAAGTAAAATTTAAACATGCTCTTTCATGATTAATGTCTATTCTATTTTAATGTTGCTTTCAGACGTGCTCCGCGTAGTAAGCAGCCAGCAAGTTACTCGGGAAGCAGCCCGGCGGCGTGCATCTGCGGGCCAAGTGAGCTATTCAATGCGTTTACACGCGCGTCGTGCATCCCCGGCAACATCCCCGCAAGCAGCATGACACACATCGTCGGTGGCCCAGGCAATCTATTGAAACGCACCACGGCAAGCCGGTCGGTGCAATATTGCGTGCGTTCACACTCACGCCGCGCATCCTGGCATGCAGCCCGACAATCAGCCCGGCGCGGGTTAGCGGGTTTAAGCAAGCTGTTCACACGCTCGTGCACGTGCCAGGAGGCCAACTCCCACCTTTTACGAAACTATCATAAAAAGTAGCTTAAAATAATCATTCGCAGACACGAACTATCACCGACCCACAATCGCGTCAAGCAATATTGGTTTGATCCTACTTAAAGAACGAATGAAATATGGATCACTGTTGTGCAAGCGAGACACAAGATGTTTATAATATAGCGTTATCCCGCTCGCACTGTTCCGAACTACGATGTAATGGAACGGTTTTACCATAGTTTTACGATATTTTTTGTATGCTTCACAAAAACTGTCTGTAACTTTTATAGTTAAACCATATAATTTTGCTGCATTTATTTTAAAGAATAATAGAAATAAAAACATTGTACGTAATATACACATTAAATTAGAGCATTTTGCGAATGCCCGCCTGGCTAGCTACCACTCTCAAGTAGAAAATCTGTCACCAAGCACCTAATGGTGTGTTCCGGCAGCTGTCCTTGAGAGCCAGTAATTCTCTAGGTTAGCCTGAACAACACCTACGACCACATCATCACTTGCCATCAGGTGAGATAGTGGTCAAAGGCTAACCTATAAGGCATAAAAAAAGTAATAAGTACTTCGTATTAAATGTCACGTCAGAGTTCGCGAAAAGAGTGAACTATTTGTTGTAACGTCATCAAAGCGCCGAGCGATTCCTTTACCGCTTGTAAGCCATCTATTAAACTTTGACATATGAACAACCTGCGTATCGAGACTAGAGTGGGCTTTGAACTCTTCTATATACAGGCATCAAATATTACCTACTACTTTTCTGGTTTTATGTTGTCGAATATTTAAATAACATGCAAAGTTTCACCTCTCAATAAACCGTTCATTTAATTCTGTAGAACCACATACTCAAATTCAATGGAAAATACAAAATGGAATAAATTTACAAGTTATTCACGCCAAACCGACCTACGCGCAGAGTCGAGTGGTGGATATTGCTATTGCTACAAAGGTAGGAATAACGTTTGTACTATTTAAAACAAATATTATTAACTGTTAATTGTGGAATGAATAAACATTGAGTTCATGTTGCGGTATACGGTATCGATAAATTGCTCATAATATGACAAATATTTTGTGTGTCACAATTTTTAAGATTTTCCGTTGCACGGTATTATTGTCTCAAAAGTCTGTACATTCAGTTCGCACTCTTTTAGATTTTTTTTAACGGTGGTATGCCTTTATTAAACTAAATAGTATGAACTATATACAACACTATATTATATACAATACTATACAAGTATTTACAGCTACTACAATAAAAGCATTTAGACAACCTATAAGTCATAGTAGACTCACAGGCAGTCCAAATGCTCCAGCCGACTCCCAGGCAGCGTGCCCAGTATGCTGGCAGCATTGCCCCGTTGAATTGCAATGCTTTAGATTATACTTATTTTTACTTTTAGATTAAAATTGTGTAGAGGTGCTTTTAACATACACGTTGCATGGCCAAAATACTTATAACACTGCGTTACACGCCTTCTTATTTATCACATTATTTAAGTTTATTTCTTTAATTAACAATAACATTATACATATATATTTCTTAATGATGACTACTTTTTTAAGAAAAATAAGATAAATGCAAGATTTTGTATATTCAAAATCAGCGTCAACTTATGCTGATAACCACAGCCAACAAAGTAAATATTCACAAAATTAAAAATTAATCCAAGAATAAATTAATGGTCGTTAGACATTCACTGATAATGCTGTTTTGCTTGAATGATCATTTCTTTATTCAAAACATGAAAAATAAGGAAGTGCCAGTATGACCAAAGTGTAGATAAAATACAAACCCGTGCATTGTCGTTGCTGCTGCGGCACTGACAAATATTTCAGGATATAAGCCTTATGACTGAAGTGTAAAATTATTAGTACAAGCATGACTGAAGAATTCCGGATTTGTACCCTTTTCTTTGACTATATGTTCACCGATTCTTGACTACTCATTATCACCTTTTCTCACTCACGCTGATTTGAGTGGGGTTCCAAAGTCAAAGTCATAATCATTTATTAAATTTAAGCGTCTACGACGCTCTTATGAAGGTAAATTACAAATTTTAATATTGAAATATACTACATTGTACTGCCACGTTCAGCAAACAAGAATTATAGAGCCACTGCGAGAAGAACGGGCAAGAAACTCGGGGCCATTCTTTTAAACGTTTTTTAACAATGTGTTAAGTACATACTATATAAAATTATTACAATACTTAATTTACATTACGTAGGTGTTAGGCGCTAGCTTGGCAGAGGCGAACCAGTCCAAGTATTTTTGTCGTTTAAGTAATCACAAACTGTGTAGTAAGATTTCTTTATCAAAATATTCTTCACATGCAACTTGATGTTTCTTTCTGTGAGCGTTGTAATATGTTTGGGCAATTTATTATAAAACCGCACACAATTGCCTAAGAAGGACCTTTTGTAGTCTTTGCTAATCTGAAACCTGGCACCGCTATTTTATCTTTATTCCTAGTGTTATAATCGTGACTGTCACTGTTTGATTTAAATTTGCTCAAATTTTTACGAACATACATAATATTTTCAAATATATACAGACTTGGTAAAGTTAAAATATCAATTTCTTTAAAAGATCTCTCAGGGATTCCCTAGAATCCATTTCATATATGGCTCGAATTGCACGCTTTTGTAAGATAAAGATTGTCTCTATCTCAGCAGCAGCTTCCCACAGCAATATACCATAAGACATAATAGTGTGGAAGTACGCGAAATAAACGAGCCTAGCAGTAGCTACGTCTGTTAGCTGTCTTATCTTACGAACTGCATATGCAGCAGAACTAAGTCTTCCAGATAGATCATGTATATGTGGATTCCACTGTAAAGTTGAATCCATTTTAATTCCCAGGAAGACTGTCAAAAGAGAGTTTTTCTAGGCCAAGCTTAATGTTTGGTTCCACATAAGTAACATTTGGTTAAGAAAACTATAAAAATTTGGTCTTTTTTGAATTTAAGAGAAGATTATTAGCCGCGAACCACTTAGAGATTATAGATAACACATTATTTACATGAATAAGTTCACTATCCCTCCTTAGATAGGAAGACATTTAAAAAGACATTTAAAAATTAGGGAGGTATCATCTGCAAATAAAACTATATCGCAGAAATTTTTAACCATGCAAGGCAGATCATTTATATATGCTAGAAACAGAAAAGGTCCTAAAATTGATCCTTGCGGTACTCCTATTCTTACCAAAGACCCGGAAGAAATATTGCCATTTATTCTAACCTTCTGTAGCCTGTCTGACAGATATGACTTTATAAGATCCAGAGCTTTTCCACGAATACCATAATGTGAAAGTTTTCGAATCAGAGTGCGATGCTCTACACAGTCAAATGCCTTAGAAAGGTCACAGAATACGGCAATAGCATCCTGTGAACTCTCCCAGGTTTCAAGTATATGTGACATCAATTGAGCACCTGCATCTGCTGTGGATCTGCTCTTTGTGAAACCAAACTGATTCTCATTCAATATATTATGCTCATTAAAATGGGATAGAAGTTGTTTGAGCATAATTTTTTGGAATACTTTACTCAGAACAGGTAAGATAGAAATAGGTCTGTAATTGCAAGGGTCAGTTGTAGCCCCCGACTTCAAAATTGGAGTGATTTTACTTTGTTTCATTAAGTCGGGGAAGTTTTCTTTATCAATACAAAGATTGAATATTGTTTTTAAATATGGTGCAATAATGCATATTATAGACTCTGCCACTTTAACTGACATACCCCACAAGTCTTCGGTGCTCTTAATATTTAAATTTTTAAATGTCTTTATAATTTCAAATATTGTTGTGTGTCTGAAAGAAAAGTCCGGCGATTTGCAGGGGAAATTATGTATTAGCAGAGCATGCATCCAATGACTTAGTGACTTCTAGAGGTAAGTTAGAAAAAAAATTGTCAAATCCCTGCGCGTTACGCGTACCACAGAACTCCTTACCATCTGTATCTCCTGATTATCTGAGAGTTAGCGTGTATATTACCAACGAGAGCTTTCATAAGAAGGGTTTACGTCTTACGTTTTCTAAACAATCTTGTGTTGTCCTTTGTATGTTGGAGAAGACATAGTTTACCGACTCCTCATGACTGGACTAAGGATAGGAATATGATGTTCAGCTTATACTCTATATAATCCACTCACCATCTACAAATTTGAACTGCGTCCTAAAAATCACACGGTGTGGATACGAGCGAACAAAATAAGAACAAAACGGTAGTTCCCCTGCCGCCCGCCCTAGTCCGCCCGCCCAAACGGGAATACTTTTTTCATTACCTACGCAAGCTTTGTACGGCCATAGAATAAGATTTTAAGTATTTGCCCTAAACTACTTTCCTAAAATGTTCTGTACAACTTGCATCATATTTGTCATTACAAAAATAACAATTTTGTTTATCTATTGTGTACCATTATTGAAATACGTCGAAGATAATTTTCTAAGCGGTATCGAACAGTGGGATAGAAAGACAAACTAATGAAGAGATTTTGGCAATTGTTAGCGAAAACAGATATGTATAGAATTGTAACTCTCACACGCTTTTATTTTGAACTCACCAAGTTTATATTAACAAAAATACACGTACAATCTTACAAATTCAATTGAATTGGTTAATTTATTTGGCGCTTAGAAATGATCGCATCCGATTGGTCGCGCCAAGATAATGTTGTTACGCCGCATGGTACACTTGTTAAACAACGCCCGCCGCGCTGCGGTAAGGTTTGCGTTCTTCTGTTTTTGAGCTCGACTTACATTTGTTTACGTATTTATTCTTTAGTGATCTATGACAGCAAATAGAAGAGGAAAGACAGAAGGGAATTTGATACAGGACGACAATTGTTCGCGGAATATCAACGAAGTAAAAATTGAACGGAAAAGAGGGAAAGGCCTAGACGTTCTCACTCCGAACAATTAAAAGAAAAAACAATGTCAAGACATATCAGAAACTCGAATTTAAAGCTGATAATAGTAAAGAATGGTGATTACTCCACCGACAAGAGCCTAGTTCTAACATATATTATGATGATGTGATCATCTTGGTACTCATGATAAGCAAAGCGAATTCATTGCTGTCAGAAAATCAAACTCTAAATTTAGGGATAAGCTTTTTTTATTTTTAAGTTAACTATGTGATATTAAAATATGATGTTATATTAACAAATACGACGAACTTTATACAGGACTACAGCTACTACAAAAAAGCATTTAGACAACCAATTAGTCATAGCAGACTCTCAGGCAGTCTAAATTCTCTAGCCCACTACCAGTTGGCAGCGTGCCCAGTATGCTTGCAGCATTGCCCCGTTGAATTGCAATTAAGTAATTTGGATTCAAAAGTCATATAGATTTTTTTATGGGATTCTGATGGAACAATCTTGTTGCCCTCCTGATATTATGTGGTAACCTCTACCTATAACAGATGTATTTCGTTTAAAGTGACGAACTGCACTGCGCCTTTCACCCTGAGGTTTAAGAGGTGCTTTACCACCATGTGGTCACCAGTTTTTATGTCTCATATCCCTGTAATTTCATTATTACTAATACTGGCTTTCAAAAAGTGCTGCCGGAATACACTGTTTGGTGCTTGATTACAGATTTTCTAGTTGGCAGACTAGCTAGAGTGGAGTTTTTTACTGTCGGAAGCCAAAACCCACGTCGGGGTCACCGCTCCATCTCAGTAGCAAACAAGCAGCAGCAAGTAATGTCATTGTCTATTACGATGACTGTAAGAATTTCGTTTGTGTAGCACTGGTCATTTGGGAAATTCCGCAGAATTCTATCCTGGCTATGCCCTTCAAGTGAAAAAATCATTAAAATCCAGTTCCCAATTTCACTACTTGCTCAACTTAAGTCAAGACATTTTATCATCCTATACCTCCAACAGCGGAGATAATTACCTTTGCTAAAAACTCCAGCGTGACTTTGTTTAAAACAGGAAGGTACTTACAATAAATAATTACTATGATTTGAATACATGATAGAATTGTATTACGATATACTACATATTTTTCGCGCTCCTCCATATTTATTGAGTGTAATTGAAACTACCACTCGCGATCATACTTTATTTTGTAACTGTATGTACCATTAGCTTTTACATCCACACTAAAATGTTGTGTACAAAATAATCCTGTCGGTACAAATGCGTATCCATAGTTAACTGTGAGGGGGTGCGCCTTTGTGAGCGAACATGTCTGTACTTATTTTTTACTAGTAAACAGTGAAAGAACAAACCAGTAAGAGTAAGTGTAAATTTAAATGTCTACGTGTTAATGTAAACATCGAAACTTACAAAACGCTTATTTCGTAGCCGTAGCTTAAGTGCAGAAGTGTCGCGGTTATTTTATTGTTTACTGGGACCGCGGCTTAGCGGCTTGTTTCTAACAAATTACTTGTGTTTCGCGCTTTTTACTTCCCTCGATTTGTTACCTATCGTATTTAGGACCGAACCGATATTAGGAAAGTTTGACACCTTGATAAAGGTGCCGAGATTTTTGCAATAAGCAGTTTTCTTTTCTTTGTGTTTACTATATCGTAAATAAAGTGGGTTAAATTGCTTGATTGAAGCGATTTTATTTATCTATAGCTTAATATTATATTAAGTTCATTACAACATATACTATTACATAACATACACTTGGATGTCGACAAAGTGACTAAAGCAAAATATGAACCTAATAAGCAGGATGCCGTGAGTAGGGTGCTACTGTATTGGGCGCCCTTTACTACTTGGGTTCTACCAAACAGGCCATTCCCCTTCAGACAGGTGGCTAGCCAAAAAAAGCTTGTTTTTTTACAAGAGTGTCTTCTTTGTGTTTATGTAAACACTATACTAACCCTACATGAGTGGGAAAAGGGTAGAACGGAAATAAATAAAACTTTATAACCTTTTTATATTGCTACATTATACTAGCTTCCGCCAGCGTGAAATATCGATAATATTGAGCTCAATCGGGAACTACTCAGTCTATCTGCATAACAGGTATACTTTGTCCTAACCTAATCCAGGACCTAAGGAATAAAGGTGACTTGCTAGTTGACAAAATCCGTCCAGCTATGTATATAATTTAGGATGCCATGGCAAATAAATAGCACAAGGATTACCTACACCTTTTTGGTTTCTACTGCAAATTTCATACCCTTAGCCCATCCAAGCCTTATCACAAATTTGAGATACTCAACATACCTAATACTAAAAAGCAGTAAATATTAGACAAATTTATATGACATATTTATGATGGTAATATTTTTTATTAAGTATTATTATTAGTAAGTTTTCTATTATAACATAAGTTCAAGCTAAAATTTTATTAATAGTCTGTGTACATAACATTAATTTTCTATTTCTTATTAACAAGAAGGAAGCTTTTATACTTTATCAAGTATTAATAGTTCTGCAGACCGGAAGTTCATCCTCCTTACAGGAATAAATAAAACTCCAATCTGTAAGAAAACCGGGGATAAGAAAGGAGCACAAAGCAAATTCTGCATACACAGAGTGTTCTTATTTCTATCCGGAATGGAACGCATCCTGTGTTCGTGTAAGCACGGATGCATTTTACCAGAACGGAAGATGAGTTTTGTGGATTTTGCTTCCTTTCCGATGTCATGTTAAGATTTTTTTGTCGATAGATTTTCTACTATGACAATAATAGGGAAAACTTTAATGATACATTTATTTATTTGATTTTAATTTAAACATCGACAAATTTATTGGTTATTTTTTCAAAATTACAGATATATTTAGCACAAGCGAAATTTGAAATTTGATCCCTGGGTCATTTCCATTTTGAGCTGCTGGGTTGATGAGTCATAAAGCTTTTTTTTTTTAAATCATATATTTGAAAAAATCAAGACTCAGCTGTGCGTCTGTCCATGCATCCTGCCGTCAACGCATTCACCTGCCTACTATCTATGTAAAAAGTAGTCAGCTGAAATAACGTAGTGTAGATACGTTTACAATAAAAATAATATCTTTATTGTTCAAAAATCTTTACATAGGTTGTTAAGACAAAATTAAGTAACTTAGATTTATAAATAAATAGGTACCAACATACACTCTAATCAACTCAACGTCCTATAATTAACTAGCCGGCCGCGGCTCCGCCCGCGAGTATATCGGCTATCGCGCAAAAACATTAACCTCTTTTTGCGCATTTGGATAAAAACTATCTTATGTCCTTTCCCGGGTCTCAAACTATTTCCATATCAAATTTCATCCAAATCCGTCTAGTTTTGGCGTGAAAGCGAGACAGTCAGACAGAGCTACTTTCGCATTTATAATATTAGGATGAACACAAGTTTAATACGTGTATATACTTATTATATTTAATTATTTGTATATCTACATATCAAGTGGAGCTTATTATCTTTACCTCACTAGCCCCCACACTAGGATAGCTAGTATTTTCATTATATATTATCTTTATATATAGAAATTACGTATCACGTTATTTGTCCGCGATGGACTCCTAAACTACTGAATTTGATTTGCACACCGTGTGCAATTTGATCTAAATTGAAAGATAGGATAGCTTAAATCTCAATTTATAGTCATAATTACCCGTGCGAAGCCGGGCGGGCTGCTAGTTGTTATATAATAAGTTTATTTATAAAAATTCTTCAAATATTAAGGTAATACACAGAAAAATCGTCTTCGCAGCAACAACGCGGGCGTATTTTATATTTAATAATAGAACAATATAAAAACAAAATGCTAAAGTTAATGTAGCTACTTAGGTGCTTACCAACATACACAATCACTCATTTTATGAAGTGAAATTGGTAGAACAAACAATAGGAATGTACCTATTGTTTGATTAAATTATATTTAATTTAATCAATAGGTACATTCCTATAGTTTTAATTCCTATAGTTTTATTTAATCTACTATCATTACCTGCAGGATTAATTAGAAAATAAGATATTTATTTACAAAAGATAACTTAAGTGTAACAATAGATATTTCTGACTAAAATTAACATATTTAACTTAAAAAAAAAACTTTAAATTACTACAAACCAATCCAATATTCCGCTACCATTAGTTCCCAAAATTAAAAAAATATATCAGCGTTTTATAGATGGAAGTACTTACAAAACCAGCAGATCCAACACTAATCCAGCAATTACAATTTCACTTTTAAAACTGACGCAGATGATACATTAAAACAGTAGATTGCACGTTAAAAGTTACAACAATTACAAAACATAGTGCATTATTATAAATACATATTATCGCAGCACTTAGCATATGCTAGTTCTGCTAATTAATAATTATAAATGCTTTATTGTTGTTCTTGATACCAAAAATAAACTCATATATGTTTACAATCTGCTATTTATAACGGGTTAGGCCGCAAAAGAATATTATTCCGAGATCTTGTTCTTTTACATCTGTATGTGTGATATTGTAGCTATAGAATTTGTTTTGAGTGAGTGGAAAAAAATGAATGAGCTCTTTAGTTTATCATTATTTATTTGAAAAATTATATGCGAGATATTTGGATATCAGTGTCACACAAGAAGCTTACATCCTAATTATAAAGTATAAATTAAACAACTCAATTGAGTAGCGCCATCACAATTTTCTTTTTCACTTGTATGTGTCATGATTTCAGTATTTTTATTGATATTATTTATTTTAAAGGTATTCAATTCACGGAAACTGTTCGGACTCGCATTTTGAATATTTCCATCTCAAATTAAGTTATTTGATTTCTACAAAGAAATATGACATTCGGAGGTGGAGGCAGTTTGGGAGCTCATTCCGTGCAGAGCTCTGGTTCGATCAAGACGTAGTAAGCATTAAGTCTTCGTGGTATATGTCTATGTTTATATCTACTAATCTATTCGTAGGTTTATATCCATATCTGTGCTGATTATTGTGGAACAAATTATAAGTTGCCGCTACAAAATCACAAATTTACGAGAAGAAAAATTTAAGTCATGTGCGGGAAAATTTTTCTTCTATTTGTAATTTTGTAATGTAATCCGCAGAGCATGCGTTATTGCAAACATAAAAATTTTAAAATAAGTTGCCACTGTCAAAAGACATGTTTCTCATATGTAGCATGGAAGCAGATTACGAACTAACAGTGGAGTGTGATTATAACAAGTCAGGTATGCAGGATCACACCTAACTTGTTATAATAACAAATATTTTTTATTATATTTAATTCCGCCTAATTTTAGAACTAGGTGGAATTGTCACTAGATATATTTTGTATTTTTTAAGTGTTTTATTAAAATATTAATTTGATGTTTTCTTAAAATATTTAAAAAATATTTCTTATTATTGAATATTGATTTCCGCAAAGTAACGCCTGAATCTATTCATTATCTAACTTGTTTATAATCACACTCAGCATAATATATATAAACTATTTTAATGTAATGTGCTAATAGTAAGTTTAACTACTTGACTATTGCCTTGTGTCTCATCCCTATTTTAGTTTTACCACGAACTCGTAACAAAATAGAAAACAACGACATACCTCTGCAATGTCCGTATTCAAAAAAAGATTTTACTGACTGACTCTAGCAAACATTTCAAAAAGATAGTCTTCCTATCCTTTCTCTAGGAAGCTATCTTTTCTTAAGAAGATAAAGTCACGGTTTTTCTCGTGTTTTACTTTTCAATTCATATAAATCATCCTGCGATAAACTTGGTCAGAGGTGAGTTTAATATTTCTTTGTGTACTTGGTATTCCGTTGAATTAATATTTCATATTATAAAATTAGAATGAGAGGAAGAAATATAGTTATGTCATGGATTCGAACCCACGCTATCTCAGCTCTGACCGCTAAGCCAACATGACAATTGGCTTATAACTCTCGTTCTTATCCGTATAAGATATCGCTCCATCACCATGGATGGAGTAACATCTATAGTTCAAGTTACGTTATACAACTAAGAAGACAATTTTTTGCAATTAGCTTAAATAACTTATTTTAGTAAATAATACGGGATAACTCACGTGAATCAGTCAGATAGCTCCGACTATAGTTTCAACCACATTCGGTGGTCTTTTTCAAGGAGAGCTCGGGACGCCCGCGTTGACGTCTCGCTTAGCACTGCGGGCGGCAGCTCGTAGTCCGCGTGACGTCATCGGTTGGTGCGAGGGGTGGGTTGCAGTTGGTCGTGTCGTCGACTGATGCGAATCCTCTTCGTCGCTGATGGTGAAATCCCGGCTGGCATGGGGAACGTCCCAGCAAAAAGAACTCACCACATCTCCACTACACCCGTCCTTATCATCCATAACAGTTCCATGAAGACACGGCTTCCAAGTAGGTGACAAGAACCATCCTCCGTCTCTATTGAAGGTTGGACGTCTACTAATTTCAATAGATTCTCGGATCTTGCGAGGCACGAAGAACTTTTCTCTCGACAAGACCCGAGTTTTGTCAAAGCGGATGTAGTGTCCTGAACCAGATAACAGAGAATGTTCTGTCACGGCTGAGCTGTTGATGTCCTGATTCTTCATGGAGCGTATGTGTTCCGTAAGTCTAGTGGAAACGTTCCGGCATGTTTCGCCAACGTAACATTTACCACAGTCGCAGGGAATTAAGTAGACACCGGGGACTCCCAATGGGTCCCTATCTTTGGGAGAGCGAAGCAGCTGTCTGAGTTGCCTTAGAGGGCGGAATATTGTCTTGATGCTGTACCTTCGGCGTAACAAGTTTCCAATTTTATCCGTGATTCCCTTTATATATGGAAGGTATGCTGTCGCTCTTTCCACTGATGCTGGGCGTGCCTTGGTCGACGCGTTCGCAATACGCCAACTGTGCCTCCACTTGTAACCATTGCTTTGCAGAACACCTTTAATATGGTTTAACTCAGTATCCAGGTATTCAGGATCGCATATTCTTAATGCTCTGTTTATAAGCGTCCGTGGTACTGAGGCTAGGTGCGCTGGGTGGTGGTGAGAATCCGTAGGCCTTAATTTCGCACCTACACCGAAGAAAATACCAGTAGAATCAATCATCAGTAGTATTGAACACACAATTATGTGTAATAAAATAAACTCACGAGACGCTGAGTGTTTGAGACAAGATGTCGCTTTAACGCTGAGAAAAGGAAAGTTGCCCAAATCCAACATACCCAAATCGGAGATGCATGCTCTTAAGTGCCTACGCGAAAACCCAGATTTGTTGGTGTTACCGGCAGATAAAGGTAACGTCACGGTTGTTGTTGATACTTTAGCATATGAAGAAAAGATAAATCGCTTACTCGAGGACAGCAACACCTACAAAAAAGTTGGCTACAATCCCACCAACAGAGTTACCACCAAGCTGAACAAGCTCTTAATGGCCTTGCCAGATGAGCTGTATAAAAGCTTGCGCCCCTTAAACCCTACTACACCAAAAATCTATGGCTTGCCAAAAATCCATAAACCAGACTGGCCTCTTCGTCCTATTGTTAGCCAAATAGACTCACCTACGTACAAGACTGCCCGATTCCTCTCAGACATGTTACTACCATTCACGGGCAAAACAAATAGTTATGTCAAAGATTCCGCCCATTTCATACAACTACTGGAGGATGTACGACTAGGTGAAGACGAAGAGATGGTGAGCTTCGATGTCGTGTCGTTATTCACAAATATACCGATAGAGGACACCACTAACATTATATCTGAAATAATAGAATGCATACCTATACCTATCGAGTACATGAATCTAATACGATACACTTTGTCGAGTGGATACTTTGTGTGGAAAGGTGATTTTTACTTGCAAATCGACGGCATAGCAATGGGGTCTCCACTAGCTCCTGTAGTCGCTAGTATATTTATGGAGTGTTTTGAAGTAATGGCAATGATGAACACAACATATAAGCCAAGACACTGGTGGCGCTATGTTGACGACGTGTTTGCCATTGTGCAAAGAAACGAGGTGGATTCACTGTTAGAACACCTGAACAGCGTTCACCCAAAAATTGCTTTTACGGTGGAACGGGAAAAAGAAGGAGCCCTACCTTTTCTGGATGTGTTGGTAAAACGCGACTCAGTCGGACATTTATCGCACTCCATATATCGCAAGCCAACACACACAAACAGGTATCTCAGAGCGGATTCTCACCACCACCCAGCGCACCTAGCCTCAGTACCACGGACGCTTATAAACAGAGCATTAAGAATATGCGATCCTGAATACCTGGATACTGAGTTAAACCATATTAAAGGTGTTCTGCAAAGCAATGGTTACAAGTGGAGGCACAGTTGGCGTATTGCGAACGCGTCGACCAAGGCACGCCCAGCATCAGTGGAAAGAGCGACAGCATACCTTCCATATATAAAGGGAATCACGGATAAAATTGGAAACTTGTTACGCCGAAGGTACAGCATCAAGACAATATTCCGCCCTCTAAGGCAACTCAGACAGCTGCTTCGCTCTCCCAAAGATAGGGACCCATTGGGAGTCCCCGGTGTCTACTTAATTCCCTGCGACTGTGGTAAATGTTACGTTGGCGAAACATGCCGGAACGTTTCCACTAGACTTACGGAACACATACGCTCCATGAAGAATCAGGACATCAACAGCTCAGCCGTGACAGAACATTCTCTGTTATCTGGTTCAGGACACTACATCCGCTTTGACAAAACTCGGGTCTTGTCGAGAGAAAAGTTCTTCGTGCCTCGCAAGATCCGAGAATCTATTGAAATTAGTAGACGTCCAACCTTCAATAGAGACGGAGGATGGTTCTTGTCACCTACTTGGAAGCCGTGTCTTCATGGAACTGTTATGGATGATAAGGACGGGTGTAGTGGAGATGTGGTGAGTTCTTTTTGCTGGGACGTTCCCCATGCCAGCCGGGATTTCACCATCAGCGACGAAGAGGATTCGCATCAGTCGACGACACGACCAACTGCAACCCACCCCTCGCACCAACCGATGACGTCACGCGGACTACGAGCTGCCGCCCGCAGTGCTAAGCGAGACGTCAACGCGGGCGTCCCGAGCTCTCCTTGAAAAAGACCACCGAATGTGGTTGAAACTATAGTCGGAGCTATCTGACTGATTCACGTGAGTTATCCCGTATTATTTACTAAAATGAGTGAAAACCACGTTAGCTTTTATAATAAAAAACTTAAATAACTTGTTAACGATGATGCAACACTACTGAAAATTCAAAAACTTCAACATCTTTTATTCAATTTAGGCGTCTACGGCGCTCGTATTAAAGTCAATTACAAATTTAAATATTGAATTATTATATATTGTACTGCCACGTTCAGCAAAAAATTTATAGAGCCAATGCGAAAAGAACGGGCAAGGAACTCGGGACCATTCTTTTAAACGTCTTTTAAACAATGTATAAACCCGCAAGTAAAATAATATATATATTATTTTACTTGCGATAAGACGTTACGTGGGTTTTATTATTATTAAACAACTTGTGCCTGTCGACTACTTACCAATTTATATAGGTATACACAGAATCGAATTAAAACCTGTCCCAAATCATATTACACAAAAGTTGTCAGAAATACCTACCACCAACGAGAGCATTTCCTATAAAAATTAGTGACCGACCGGGGGCAAGCCAAGCCATAAAATAAAACTAAAGTCAACATAGGAACAATTCGTGCGTTGGCCTGTGTGTTGTAAACCGACTTCAAAAAGGAGGATGTTCTAAATTCAACAGGATTTTTTGTGTGTTACCTCATAACTTTTTTCAGGTTGTACCGATTTTGATGTTTTTTTTTTATTTTCGAAAGCTGTTGCTGGTCATGTAGTCCCATTTAAATTTCAGTGAGATCTGACGAGTAGTATTTGAGTTATCCCTAATAATGCGTTTTTAATTGTCTTCGACTACCGTGATGATATTCTCAATCTCACTTGTCGATGTGAAATGGACAAAAAACTGGTTTAGTTTACTTACTTTTTAGTATTTTCGAAAATTTTCTGTTTGAAGAAAATACTGGTTTAGTTTACTTACTCTTAAGGGTTCCGTAACCAACCAAAGGGTAAAAACGGGACCCTATTACTGAGACTTCACTATCCGTCCGTCTGTCACCAGGCTGTATCTCAAGAACGGTGATAGCTAGACAGTTGAAATTTTCAGAGATGATGTATTTCTGTTGCCGCTATAACAACAAATACAAAAAATTGGCCAAGTGCGAGTCGGACTCGCATACGTTAAAACAAAAATAAGGTTAAAATATGAAATCTAATGTTGTTTAACTAATGTTACGGAACCCTTCGTGTGCGAGTCTCGTACTTAGCCGATTTTAGTATTTTAGAAAATTTTCTGTTTGAAGGTTTTTTGCTTCTATTTATATATAGTGTTTCATTACGTTCTTGTTTTTTTGCTTTGTTAAGGAAAATATAAGAACATATTGAGCCCGCATTAGATTAGTTTATAGAAACTCAAACATCTCATACAAGTTTGCCAAGTTTAAAATCCTTAAACTCCAGTTAAACATTCATTTCTCTCGGAACTTATCTGGTAGCTCGCGTACTAAGCACGTCATTCTTCTGTTCAAACAAGACATATGTATAGGACACACTCGGATTAGCAGCCTTTGTCATCTGCGGAAACTTAATATCCAACTGATATCGACCCCATTGTCATTCACTGGCTATTATTAGCAGAGCTACCCAGGGCAGATAATAGACTAGACCAGACTGAGCTAGGTACCTATTTCTGCTACTTGGACATGAATCTACTTGGCTAAGTATGTGATATTGATTGTTGATTAAGAATGTGAAAAGTAAGTGGGGATGAACAAAACTATTGTTGAGAATTTAGATTCTAAAATCACTTTATGAATGATAAGGCTAGCTAATATAATACTACACAAAATACTACAGTGTTTAAGCACGGTAATGTTATCTATACAGTATTTAAACTTCATAGAAACGTACGAAACGCGATTTATACCTACGCGCCTCGATCTCAGCCCGCGTTTATCTCCCGAAAAAAGCTAATTGAATTAATAATAAAATAAGTGAATAGAGTAAAGGAACGACTCGAGTGAAATAGGTAGTTATAGGCGGTTCATGAATCACGATACGGTAGGTACGCTTGTGTTAAAACCTCGGGGCATGTGTTTTTTTTTTGTTACTTTGTATAATTCAAAATAAAGACCTGGTACTTTATCAGTGCTAATATATAGTTCAAAAATAAACATGGTATTGTAAATAAATCTACCAATCAAAAAACAACACGCATATTTATTGAACACTACCTATTTAATTCACAGTCTTTTATTTATTTATACAAAAAAAGTATATTAACAATCAGAAAACTAAATGGAAACACAAAGTAGGCAAATGTTATTAAAATGCTGGTGGCGGGCAGCCCTATCGCATGTTTACGTACCGCGCGGTGGTAGGTAATTATTTCGAGGACAGAGCCGAGTTAAGATACTGTATAGATAGCATTATCGTGGTTTAAGCGTGTAGGGCACTGTAGAAAGTTAAATTACTGGGCGAACGGGACATGAGAACTAGTTCTCGAAGTGACTGGCGCAGTGCAGTGACAATCAGAAAAAGAAAGTGACACCGGAAATGTAATGGACATGCGTGACGATTACCATGGTCCGTTTTGTAATGTTTTTCTTTAAACACTCGTGAACTAATAGTATATTATGATACAAGTGAGCTAAGTTGCTCATTGTACACGAGGCTGTGGGTTGCAGCCCAAGCCGTAGGCGAGGGCGTAAATCAGCCGAGTGTATAATGTGCAAGTTGCTCACGAGTTTCATACGCACTTTATCAACAGCAACACCCTTGCGGGGAAAAAAATATATATTGCACAAATACGATACAAACAACATACGAAAATTATGGAAAATAGCGCGCAAGTTCTATTTGCGTGCGGTAAATGTTTTGGTGGTTGATTACATATAAGTACTCAGTCTTAAACCTCTTTGTTGTTACAAATCTGTATAACCCGGTTTAATTGAAAATGCTCTGTTTATTCGCATATAATTTGCAGTTAGTTACTAATTTTGTAGATATAATTCTATTTCCCACTAGTGTATTATATTATTATGCACGAGGGTGTTATAGATCGGTTTAAGGCCCTAAGAACGATATAATAATGCTCACTTTACGAGCGAGGGTGTTGAAAACTCAAGTTTCTAAATCTTTAACGGGTCTATTCACGCACGCATTAACATCTAAATAATAATATTTTGACTTACGTCGACATTTCGATCAAGTTGCATTGACCGTGATCACGTGTAGAATGTAATGTTATTAAAATACAGTCAAATTTGCTTGATACTATACGATTTTTTTATTGCTTGGTATTGTTGCAACCTACTAAATCCGTTCAATTGAAGACTTTTGATGACTAGGTAGATTTTTTATGGCATAGTGCCCAACTATTGCTAAGCAGCTTTTATTCTAGATGCATTTCGTCACAAACGACGATCTGGACTGCGCCTATCACCCTGAGACAAACATTTTCCTAAGTCTCATATGCCTGTAATTTACTGGCGTCAGATTTTCTACTTGAGGTTGTAAAGTTCTAACCAAGATTAAGACAAGAGTGATATTATTAAAGGGCTAATAAAAAATCTTAGGAACAAAATTAGTCATTTTTGTTAGAAAACTATTGCGAAATATCCCTTATTATTAAAATTTCGTATAGGCTAACACTCGACAAATATACACACAAACTTTGACGTTATACATTAATGCGAGGCGCTCGTAGCGAAGTAGCCATTCTGAACCGATCAGCAAAGTTAAGCAACGTCCGCCGCGGTCATGAGTTGGATGGGTGACCGCTGGTGACATTACTACTGAGCGCTTCCGTGCTTCGGCGGGCACGTTAAGCCGTCGGTTCCGGTTGTTGTCTTAGGAGTCGTTATAACATGGTGGTAGGGCATTTTGCGAATGCCCGCCCGGCTAGCTACCACCCTCAAGTAGAAAATCTGTCGCCAAGCACGTAATGGTGTGTTCCAGCTGCTGTCCTTGAGAGCTAGTAAAGGTTAGCCTGAACAACATCTTCGACCACATCATCACTTACCATCAGGTGAGAAAGTGGTCAAAGGGTAACCTATCAGGCATAAAACAAAAAAATTACATCAACAGAACCTGAAGACCGTTCAACAAAGGCGCTTTTGGAGAATTAGCCACAATCCCTACGCATAGCAGACGTCTTGGAGGTCATCGCACTCATGGTATAGTGGTAACATGCAAGATTGCCATTGTACGCAAAGTTATGGAACAATTTTTTCCTACTCTGTTCTCAGTAAGAATACCTCTTGATCAAAGTATCACAATAATATTGTTAATTTATACTCGTACATATAGTTCGTATATATATTAGCTAAATCGATCTAATTAGCCGGCATCAAGGGTGAATGGGATCAGCACGGCACCTGCCGTTTCTCAACAAGGACAATGGAAATTAATCAGTATTGAATCTGAAATTACATAATGCTCTATGTATAGACATCTATATCGTCGTATATGACTAATAGCTAATTAAGCTATTGAGTTTAATTAGCTGTTTGCCATATATGACGATATTAAGTTTTTGCCATGAAAATGTTTCTTGTAGTGGAACTTACTTAGTCATTCTTAACCGATCAACTAAGTAGGTTATGCAACGTCCGCTGCGGTCGTTACTTGTATTGGTGACCGTTAAGGGCACGTTGAGCACTTCCGTGCTACGGAGTTGGTTGAGCACTTCCGTGCTACGGTTGTCGTCTTGGGATCATAGTCGTTATAGTATGGTGGTAGGCCATTTTGCGAATGTTCTGGATAGCTACCACATTCAAGTGTGAAATGTGTTGGCATGCACCTAACGGTGTATTTCGCCAGCTTCCCTTGGAATCCAGTTGCATTTTTAAGTTATGCATGTTTATCACCTACGATCACTTTTAATCTAAAAAAGGCTATTATTGTATCAGCCAGATTTTCAACTAGTAAACATAGCCTCCTCATTATAGGGTAGGCATCTGGCATAATCCCCACGCTTGGAAGGAGATCGCAGCGTATATAAGGTAGCAGTTCTTCAGAATGCACTTATCTTACGGTATTTTTCCTTAGTTGCCTCTCACGACACCCACGGGAAGAGATGGGGTGGTGACAATCTAGTTCAGCACCCCAAAGGCTTTTAGTATTATAAAATAAGCAGACACTAGTGCAAAAATTGCAAAAAGGAAATACCCATTCATGTTCTCCATTTTATTCACAGTATTCAGAATTCAAAATGCAATACGCTTTTGTGTATTTTAAATGTTGACATGAAACGGACACCGTGAGGATGCAAACGAACAAATAATCCTTTGTTTCAATTTGCTGGAAGAATTTTACATGAAACAAATATGTTGTTTATAATGTAATAGAAGAACTGCTTCTAACGTTATAATACATGTTAGTTTGTAGACAGTTTTAATATGTGTGTATATTGGATTACCGTACATGTGAACAATATCAGTATTCAACTTAGAGCTTCTATTTAATGCTCGAAGGTATTCAATTATATCTATTAGATATTGCAAGGAATCTTAGATGTATGCGTTAAGTTTAAAGATCTACGTCAGAAGGGAATATACATATTTGTATTTTTAAATATTGTTATGTTTGCAATTACGCTTGCTCTGCTGATTATATTACAAAATTACAAATTCACGAGAGAGATATAGTCATATGCGGGATATGAACCCGGGTCTACCCACCCCTATAGCCGGGGAATGCTCTGATCAACTGAGCTAACTCGACATTATGACTCATAACTCTAATTTTTGCTCTCGTTCTTTAACCATCGTATGTGGATGGAGCGACACCTATATGACGGCATGGTTGTAAATTTTCTTTTATTTTTAATGTTCTTAGAGGATATATGTAAAATAAAACCCAAAATAAGGTTTAATTTATGAACCAAAAATATCTAATATAATATTAGCTCCTAAAAATATATTTTTATCTATTAAATCAACCATCTTTCAAAAAGCAGAAATGAAAATCACTTTTTTAAATTTACAATGTCAGGGATTTGCCATAATCCTCACCTTGGCAGGCATCTTGGGGGTCATAGTATAAGATGACAGTTCTTCAGAAAGCACTGCAGTCTACCTTCCAGTATTATTTCCTTAGTCACCTCTTACAACACCCATAGGAAGATACGGGAGGTTGTAACTCAATCCAGGCACCCCATGGGGTATTTTTTGGATTTAAATTATCCAAATCCAACCGCGTTCTAACTAAATCATTAACCAGAATTATCTCATCCCATTTGGTTCACATTAAACTTACTCAGTAATTCAGATATCACGTGCGCTGTAAAGCGGTGTCCACACATGAGTAACCGCTCGCTGTTATCAGTCCTCGCTGTTCACAGCGGAACATAAATCACTTGCACTGTGCTGATACCCTGCCGTCCTCGTAGTGTGCTCAACGCCTAATATCTTCCTAGAGTCAGTTACGAAACAGTAACAAAGCTATACAATATGTAGTCATTTTAGATCACTAAATTTACTATTTATACATATATATATATATTAATTACGTGTCACAAATTTACACACAAGTCACAAATGGCCGCTAAGAAGCTGGGTATCCTCGCAAAGGTGAGGCAGTACTTCACACCGGGGCAGCTTCTTAATTTAAGTATATCAAGCTCAAGTCCGATCGTGTATGGAGTACTGCTGCCACCTCTGGGATGGATCCGCAAAATACCAACTGGAGGCTCTCGACTCCATTGACCGATGAGCTAAAAGACTTATAGGCGATGATAAGCTGGTTGAGTCCAAATTGCAGAGTCTCGGTCATCGTCGCAGGGTCGCTAGCGTATCGGTTTTCTATCGTTTACATTTCGGAGAGTGTGCGCAGGAATTACACGCGTTGATTCCACCATGCCCCTTTTACCAGCGGACAACAAGGCGCTCTGATGGCCGTCATCCTTTCTTGGTTGACATTCCTCCAGTTCGTTCGAAGCGTTTTGCTTCAACATTTATCTTCCGTACAGTGAAGGAGTGGAACTCAATGCCCGCGTCTTTGTTTCCTGAACAGTATAATTTGGGAGCCTTCAAGCCAAGAGTGAATAGGTATCTTCTAGGCAAGCAAGCTACATCTTCTGCCACATCATCACTTTCCATCAGGTGAGATAGCGGCCAAATACTTGCCTATAGCGCATGAAAAAAAAACGTCATGTTCAGAATTATCGCTTTCTGCATGATAAGAATATTACTATTTATACGTTGCATTTTGTAAGCACATGTAAATCATAATGAGCGGTTTACAGTCGTATTGTGTTATCTAAAACAATCTTGCAGAGTTAAGCCACAGCAATATTATGGTCAGATTGGTGTCCCCCCTGGTGGTGCCGAGCTAGAACTTCACCCCCCCATTACTCCCTGTGGGTGTCGTAAGAGTCTACTAAAGTTAAAATACCGGAAGGTGGTCAGCACCCTCTGATGAACTGATATCTAAAGCTGGAATCCCCAAGACGCCTGCCAAGCGTGGGGATTATGGCAAACCTAAATTAATATTGTCCCCTAAATTGGGAGGCAGTATCCAGCAGTGGACAATCCGGCTGACACAGTAGTCGGCTTCCGCGCTTAAAAACATCTATTACAATTTCAAAAAAATTGCAGAAGCTGCCAACTTCGTTACTTTTTTAACTACAAATATTTGATTTTCAGATATTATAATTGACATTAAATAGGCGATAGTTGAAAATGGTTTTAATCGACAATTTAAAACCTTGACTTTAGACGGTCTTTTCAGAAATATGTCTCTGGAGCATGTAATGTAATATTGCGTATCGAACAGATAATACATTTTTCGTTCTAATCGAGTCTGGTCACTTTCTGGAAAGCAACGAATGGGAAATACTAGAAGGTGAGAAGCAGTTTCTTCTGGGGTTAATGGGCTCCCCCATTAACCTTAAGTCTTTTCAACATAAACATATACCCTGACGGTGATATCTGTATATATATATTACATGTCACGTTGTTTGTCCATTGGACTCCTGAACAACTGAACCGATTTTAAATTTGATTTGCACACCGTGTGCAATTTGATCCAAATTGAAAGATAGGATAGCTTACATCTCAATTTATAGTCGTAATTGCCCGTGCAAAACCAGGGCGGACTGCTAGTTCAACTATAAAATGTCTTGGCTATAAGTAAAGAGTTTGGTTACTGTAAACTTATTCTACGTTTCAATCTTGGCTAGCCGTTGTAGTGAATAGAAGCAGATTTCTAGATAAACTGTTGAACACTGGTCATTGAATGAAGATTTATTGAAGACGAACAATGAGGATGAGATGGTTGGGCAAACGTCACATAAAAAGCGGTGTATTCCATCTTCCTGTCCATATCTCGCTCATATGGAGTCGGTATAATATCACTTTACTTTTTATTGCTGATAGGTAAGCCTTAGGACCACAATCTCACTTGATGATAAGTGACGACGTGGTCCAAGGTGTTAACAGGCTTAACTTAGAATTACTGGCTCTCAAGGACAGATGCCGGAACATACCGTGAACATATGCGCTTGGCGACAGATTTTCTACTTGAGGGTGGTCGCTAGCCAGACAGGCATTTGCAAAATGCCGTTCCACCATGCTATAACGACTGCCATCCTCAGACAACAACCGGGACTGACGTCCCTCCAAAGCCCGGAAGCGCTCAGTAGTAATGTCAATAGCGGTCACCCATCCAACTTATGACCCGCGGCGGTGCTTGCTTAACTTTGCTGATTGCTTAACTTTTGCGGTTCAGTTACTGCTAAGAGAACTTTGCTACGAGCGCTTCAAATATGGTGACACATCGAGCCACATATAGATCCGTGCACCGAATGTGAGATTAAAATTCAGACCACGGATGGATGTGTCCGTGAACTGGGTGGAAAGTGATAATTGGTAAAAAGATAATATTTCGCTTTTATGGCCGGTTGCTTTCCGATACCGACTCTCCTTGGGATTTCTGACATTAATAGTAAAACCGGTACCATTCAGTATCAAAACTATTGTTTGCTCAATAAGCAAACACACTCCACTCATATCCATGAGTGGTAATATATGAGGGCCCTGGGTGTATTTTTTCCCTTAGACGCTTTTTTCCATATTAAACTAAGGTATATGAAACACAAAAATCCATGGCAAAATTTCCCCAGATTTTTTTTTTCTGAATCATAACAATGACCCTTTAAAGAGGAGTTCACCTCCATTGTTAACCTAATATTTAACATGACGGATTATTAACCCAATTACTGTCAATTTGGGAAACTCAACAGACTTTCTAAACGTTACCCAGAGGTCCAAGTTACAAGCGGGGTTGCACTCAAAGTGAATCCTTTATGACCCAAGAGAGGTCATCGCATAATGAGGGTGTATTTATACTGTAAATAGTCTCGACGGGACGTCTGTCTGTTTAGAATTCGGCGACTTTGTTAAATATGACATAAATAATTTATTATGAAGGAATTATCATTGTTTAAGGTTTCCGCTTTATAAGACATGACCCTATTGATATGCCTCGGCTGCCCGTCCGTCTTTTCGTAATTTTTCTCGTTCACAGATTCCCGCCGAAGTTTGCATCGGCCGCAGTTTTACTTTCAAACTATTTTCTACTTTATTATTTAAAACATTTAGGGCCTGTTTTTTTATTATTGAGTCATTTTTTTTCGGGGTTAAAAGGAAATACTTGTCCATTAAAAAGACACACATTATGTACCGTTAACTATATGTAGACTATAAAATAATTTTACTTACTAGTAAGTATAATTATTTTTCAACACCCTTGCTTGTAAAGTTTTATTACATCGTTCTTAGGGCCATAAACCGAACTATAACACCCTCGTGCATAAAAATATTATACACTAGTGCGTAATAGAATTATCCCTGCAAAGTTAAGTTAGTACCTAATTGCAAATTATATGCGAGTAAACAGAGCATTTTCAATTTAACCGGGTAACACAAATTAGTAACAACAAAGAGGTTTATATGTAATCAACGATAAAAAAAAACTTGAGCGCTATATGCCATAATTTTCGTATGTTGTTAGTATCGCATTTATTCAATATATTTTTTACTAGCTTTCCGGGCGCGGCTCCGCCCGCGCGTTTGTCGGTTATCGCGCGAAAACATTAACCTCTTTTTGCGCAGTCGGATAAGAACTATCCTATGTTTTTTCACGGGTCTCAAACTATCTCCATACCAAATTTCATTCAAATCGGTCCAGTAGTTTTGGCGTGAAAGCGTAACAGACAGACAGACAGAGTTACTTTCGCATTTATAATATTATAGTATAGTACTAGTACTGATGTATATTGTATATAATGAGCAAATTAGCGCACTTGTATCATAATATACTATTATAGTACCTTTCAGTTTCCAGGTAATCTAAAAAAGCTATCTCTGGATTTGTTTTTGATGAATTCATGTAACCAAAACCAAGACAATATACCTTACTAGTCATATTTAATATGTAAATATGTCTCTCTCTGTTAGTCGGTCTCTCACGTCTGAGGATCGTGGTCAGCATCAGGGTTACATCTGGAGCGGATGATTTGCCTCCACCGGTTTCTGTCCAGCGCGTCCCTTACGACCGTGTAAAATTTGGAGGTCGACGAGTCCTTCACTTGATCGGTCCATCTCGTTGGTGAACGACCGCGCGATCTTTTACCTTCGGTGTTCCCAATCACAATCAGTCTTTCCAGATTTTCGTCGTCTCTGCGCATTGTGTGGCCGAAATATGAAAGAATGCGCTGCTGGCATATGGTGGACAACGGAGTTTTTACTCGGAGCTGGACCCGGATCGATGCATTGGTGCGTTTCGCAGTCCAAGGTATTCTCAGCATTCGCCTATGAATGCATGTAAATATGTACTTGAACTTATTTTTGGTCAAAAAATCGCGTGGTTATTGTTTAAAAAACAACAAACCATTAACTTGTCTCTGCGGCACAGTCGCGTCGCGACACTCTAGACGGTCTGCGTGCCGAGCGTAGGCCGAGATCGAGGCGCGTAGATTTAGGCCGACACATCGTTTTTTGCACTTACACTAGCAGTGTCATTAGTAAAAAATACTGTAATTTCGTACAACAAATGAAATAAAAGGGATTATTATTTCCGCGTAGTTTCAGATTAGGCCACCCCCACATGATAAATTCATTTGCATATAATAGCGGTGTGTTCCGGCAGCTATCCTCGAGAGTCAGTAATTCTAGGTTAGACTGAACAACTGAACAACATCTTCGACCACATCGTCACTTCTCATCAGGTGAGATAGTAGTCAAATGCTAACCTTACAAATATAAAAAAAAATCTTGTATAGGATTTTTCAACAAGAAATTTGGTTTTTTAAAACAAAGAATTTAGATGAAGATGATTCTAATTTTTACTATATTATGAAGAGAAAAGTGACAATTATGAATTAAAAATGATATCCGGCAAATGTCCACCACGAACACGCTGACAAATTTCGATTCTCTCATCAAAATTTTAATCACTTTTTGGCAAAATGTACAATAAATATTGAATCATTTTCATCTACATTCTTGTTTTATTTTGTTTTAGAAAACAAAGTTCTTGTTGAAAAACCTTTTACAAGGCATCTCTCATTCTATCGCATGGTCACGCATAGCTGCACACACCATAGAACGATCCCGTCTAGTGCTGAAGTGCCGAGTGAGCCAGGCTTGGTCAAGTTCATAGCTCAATTATCCCCTCAATGTGTTTTGAAAGTTACTAGTATGCACTTCGACTCGGCACACGCACCGATCAATCCTACCCACTACTTACATTGTATTATGATATCATTGTTCTTGTCTATCTGTAAGTATTTTATAAGTAGGTACCTACCTACTTTAGTTATTGTCCTACTGCACTACGCAAACATATAATAATTGCAGGCTATTTTGTGTAAAATTGTTAGTAATTGCAAATGTTCTTTTGTATTTTATTGTAGATCTATAAATATTATGTTATCTAGTGCCTTGTATTATTAGTATTATGTAGTAATATGTATAATTAATTAACACCGCGGGAAGATGTCGGTATCCGGAAAACAGAATATCTTGTCCGAACACCGACACACTATTTAGATTGTTTAAAGACGTATACCCGCCAGCCAAAGTGTGAACTTTTATATAAACTCAACTTGTTATATAAAAAAAACTCGCATGAAAATATAGTGTATTATTAGACCTATCGTTTCAGGCTTAAATCCTTTTTCTTTTGGACTAATAATAATTTTTTTTATTATATAACATTTAGTATATAGCACTCGTTTTTAGGAGTTTGAGCCAGTTATTCGTAGCTCCAGATTTATTTAAAAAGTATAGTACACATGTATAAATAACTTCCCACTATAGAAAGTTCATTATATTCCCCATGTTTGTGGTGCAATAGAAATATTAAAAACATGATTATTTTTCTTGAAAGAGATGCTTAAAATTGGGTCTTTCTTTTATCTAAAATTACGAGTTTTTGAGCTAGTGTAATTTCAAAAGTGTATAATTTAATGAAAATCTGATGCACCACAAACCTACCGATTACGTAGGTAAAAAATCATTGAGTTTTATTCGCTATTATTAAAATGAGATTGGAGCTGCGTTTTGTATGGGGGCGTTCATCTAAAATATACCCTTAAGTAAAAAAATTGAAGAAATAAATATAAAAAAATAAAGATAACAAAAAATGTCTACCGGTTCAATCATTTCACTTTTTCTGCAAATCGAAGACTATATAGCCAGTCTTCAAATTTATAATTAAAATAAATTATTGGGGTGAGTGGTTTATTTATTAGTGATATAGGTACTGATTTAGCTGTCATTTTCATTAAATTATTGTTTTATTTGAGAAATAAAATTGTTAAAAAAAATAACCAACTTTAAACATGAAATACGCATTATTAAGTTTTTTTTTTATTGCTGATAGGTAAGCCTTTGACCACAATCTCACCTGATGGTAAGTGATGATGTAGTCGAAGGTGTTAACAGGCTTAACCTAGAATGACTAGCTCTCAAGGACAGCTGCCGGAACACACCGTTAGGTGCTTGGCGACAGATTTTCTACTTGAGGGTGGTCGCTAGCCAGGCGGGCATTCGCAAAATGCCCTACCACGATTCGAACCATGGACCTGGTGAGCGGCAAATTAAAATGAGCCCACATGATAAGCATCATATTAAGACTATTTTTTATAACCGGCGGTATGCCTTTATTAAACAAAATACTATGAACTATATACAACACTACAGCTACTACAATAAAAGCATTTAGACACCTATAAGTCATAGCAGACTCATAGGCAGTCCAAATGCTCCAGCCCACTCCCAGTTGGCAGCGTGCCCAGCATGCTGGCAGCATTGCCCCGTTGAATTGCAATGCTTATTCGTTGAGCCAAATATGTGCCAGCATTTTGATCACGCGTCGCATCGACCAAGCGCTCAGATAGGTTTTGGAAAATACGATGAGCTCCCGGTCCCCACGGACCCAACGTCTCCACACCAAACGGCTCAAATATGTAACCCATACCGAGGTTAGCATATTTGCGCCGCTTGAGTTGCTCCGCCGAAGTAGCCGCAGCGCCAGCCCTCACGTTGGTTTCAGAAAGATGTGACGGCGCTAAAGTGTCCACGCACGTAGCGTCCCACACTAAGGACCGTCCTAACTTCCACGGAACCAGAGTCATGCCGTCAGGTCTTTTACCATCGTCACGCATCAGACCATTCGGTTCGAGAATAGCTGGAACATTGGCGCTGGTAAAAGCCTGGCGAATGATATCGTTAAGGCTGGCGTGGCGGGAAATTCGACCAGCACTTCGAGAGCAGGAGAGGCCATGGTGACCGAGTTGATCAACTGCAGTACCACACTGGCAGTGATGTGCAACACAACACCTTGCACCCAAGCGTAAGCTAATAGCTAGACGAAAAGCGGATGGATCTATAAGGCTACCAGTTTTGTAAGAAGGAATGGCCTGTAACCAAAGACCGGATTCCCACACAGAAACAGCGAGAATACGAGCACGATCTGCGATGCTAGAACACGTATTTAAAAGATCTTTCCGTGTTAACTCGCATAGGGGCCGATCCCACTGTTTCTGAGATGACAACATTTTTGGGAATTCAGTATTTGGACAAGCCAGTCTCCATGTGTTTTTGGCCTCAGCCAGATATGCTACATCGAAAGAGCCTAAAGATCGTGCAAGAATTTTTTCTACTAATTTGTGTGTACTGTGTACAGAAGACAAAAAAGCTGGTAATGCCACACTAGAAATTTTGCGTATCCCTATGCCCCCCAACCTCACAGGGAGGGAAGCTTGCACCCAAGCCCTATCATCCATCTCAACATTCAAAACCGACACTAACGTATCTTTTACTAAGTTGTCTAAGCTTAACAAAAGCTCACTGTGCTGCCACAGCTGACAACATCTTAAATAGTATGTAAATTTAGGAACGAAAAGGCAAAATCTTATAATTGTAAAAGCCATATGGGCGTTAATTTTGGATAATCTGCTAGAAGCATTTCTAAACTTTTGAATTTGTTCTTCGACAAATGGTGATAAAGATTCGTTAAGAATCGGTGAACCCAAAAGACGAAGCGAACTTTTTTCTACTAATTTTATATTAGGTGCAAGTAAGTTGAATTTTTCAATAATCGAAACTTTATCCGGACAAGTATCACAAACAAAAAGTTCACATTTAGAAAAATTTAGTTCAAGGCCAATAACACGAAAATCGTCTATAAGTACTCGCAAGTCATCCAAAACCGTGTTCGCATCGCCTCCTAAGGTTCCGTCATCCAAATACCAAACGTTAAGTTTTGATTGGAGACGTTGAATTATTGAGTGGATCGCAAGGCTAAAAATGGCTGGTCCCAGAGGATCACCCTGTTGACATCCTACGGAAGATAAAATAACGTTATTTTGGTAATTAAGTAATTATATATTAAGTAATTATATATTAGTAATAATATATTAAGACTATAAAAAAAATCATCAACATCGGTACACCCTGTAAAGAGTTACGAGGTAACGCACCCAAAAAAATACGGTTGAATTGAGAACCTCCTCCTTTTTTGAAGTCGGCAAAAAATAGAGTCAAGTATTTAACTCAGATAGCAATTATAATATTATAAATCTCTTACAATTTCAACAAAATAGCTATCCTAACGCTAATATTTATTAGAAGGTTCCCACAACCCACCTAGTCTATTTATATAGGATCCATTCCCCTAATACCACAATGGCGAAATCGTGTTGAATCCCTGAACACTGAAAGCTAGAGGAGTTATATTTGAATATGCTTTAGTGTAGGTGCACTCGGATGAATAATTAACGACTTGTGTCACTGCTGAGTACCGAACCTGGGAAACTACGAGTACTAATTATACTCGTATGTTCAGATTTAGTCTAGATTCAGAGTTAAAGCAATTCAAGCTACCATATTTAAATTATCGCGTCCTTCGTCACAGTAAGCGTTTGGTTGTAACATCAACAGATATTTTTTTGGGTTCCGTATTAATAAATGGGACCCTATTCGTAAGCCTCGGCTGTCAGTCAGTCCGTCTATCTGTCTGTACCTTTAAAGAACTAGAACAGCAGAAGGTAGCCTGTTGAAATTGTAACAAAAAATAACCAACTTTAAACATAAAATACGCATTTTTAAAGGTTTTTTTTTTTGCTGATAGGTCAGTTTTTGGCAGGCGTCTTGGGAATCGCAGTGTAAGTTGGCAGTTTTTTAGAAGGCGCTGCGCCCACCTTCCCGTATTTTTCCCTTAGTCGCCTCTTACGACACCCATGGTCTGATATGGGAAGGTGCAATTCTGACCCGGCACCCCACGGGGCAGAAGTAGTCAGTGTAAATGCTTGTGTTAAATGTTCTCCTCATTATATTTTCACGATATTAAAGTGTACCCTATTTTCCTTTTTAGGGTTCCGTACCCAAAAGGTAAAAACGGGACCCTATTACTGAGACTTCGCTGTCCGGACGGACGTCCGTCCGTCTGTCACCAGGCTGTATCACAAGAATGGTGCTAGCTAGACAGTTGAAATATTCACAGATGATGTATTTCTGTTGTCGCTATAACAACAAATACAAAAATTGGCTATCGGACTCGTGCACGTTAAAACAAAAAAGAGTTAATATATGAAGTCTAATGTTGTATAGCTAATGGTACGGAACCCTTCGTGCGCGAGTCCGACTTGGCCGATTTTTTACCTAAATCGATGTCAAATCCAATGCTCTAACGTTTTGGGTGAGTCAATGTTGCTATATTTGGTAGACTGCTCAGGTGATCTGAATATTTAATGTAATCTATGCTCGACTTTACATGTTTACGTTTAACGACTTACGTTTATGCTTACGAGTATAAATTCAATCGACGTTGTTACAACGCAAAAAAAGGTGTGGCTAAATTAAAAATATTTTTTTCATTCAGTAGCTCAAACATTTATTTATTATTTATTTATTTATTTATTTCCATACATACATCTATTTTTAAACATGTAGGTTTAGCTGCCTGAAATCATAGAGGAAAATGCGATTTTGCTCACTGAGTGAGACAAAGTAAATTTTTAATTATATTTTTCAGTTAGCCACGATTATCTTATTCGGCCTTGGGTTAATCATACAATTCGAAATATTCACACTGTATCTCTTTCTTGCCATTAGAAAGAGAGAGAGACAAAGACCAGCCCTTTCGAAGTTCCGATTTTAAATTCGAGACAAACACTTCAAAGTCGTTCTGAATATCGTACTAACAAAAGAAATTTTGCATAAAAGAAAATTATGTCTTTCAAAGTAATTTATTGAATTTTTGACTTGTTGTATTAAATTAAAATAAGTATTAACTGCAAAAAACTGATATTTAACCTGTAAATATTTAATTCTAGTTTGAAAAATGTTACGTAATATATTTTGTATAATAAAATATCATGGGGGCTATTGCCGAACACGCCTTAATTTAAATAAAAGAGCGGGAATAAAATTTCGTGGCTGGCGTAAGGAGTTGAATAAGTTAATAGTTATTTCAATCTATTCCTGTTTATTATTTTATCTCCCAAAATGTTCTCGCGTCTGAAGTAAAAAGTTACATGTATTACACGAAGCAAAGTTTTTTGCATCTCGTGCCACTCTCAGGATTCAAAATCAGCGCTCGCAGCAAATAACCACTTTGCTCTCTTTTTGCACAAATAACTTTTTAAATACGTCGTATCAACAATTAGATTACGTAAAATTTTTATACAAAATCAATACGCGCACTTTACGATCAATACCTTAAAAACGTAAGTATCATTAGATTCACTTAAAAAAAATGAATAATATAAATGAAACTAATTGCCACCTTGCATGCTGCTGTAGTGCAACTGAACGCGTTGGTGTGAGCGTATTGTGAGAAAATGTTAGACAATGAACGAGATTCGACCCCCATTTTTTTATGCTTGATAGGTTAGCCTTTGACCACTAACTGTGTACACTACACTGGTAAGTGATGATGTGGTCGAAGATGTTGTTCAGGCTAACAATGAATTCTTTCTTCAGGTAGAATCTGCTCTGTAAGTAAAACTATGATATTGATTAGTCAAAGTTCTAGTTGGTCAACAGCGATATAATAATAGGAATCCAAAAGATTAACAAGCATTTTTTTTCTAATTTTCGCATTAGCTATTGGCCCCTTTTTTATATATATTATTTATTAGGCAATCCGTCGTTCATATTCTGTGAGAATTTCAACCAGCGACATATCACAATTCCAAAGATACAGTCTTTTAAATTTCGAACAAACGTAGAAGGACGGACAGCCGAAGCTAATTAATAGGTTCCGTTTTTATGATACAAACCCTACACGAATGATATTTCCTTCATTACTAAATCTTCACGTTATATTTAAAAAAGTCACTGAGGTATATAACTTCCTCTTTTACATACACGAATACGAAAAATTAAAACATTATTATCATTAAAAACGTCGATCTTTTGGCATTAAAATCCAAGAGTGACCCTTGAAACAGACCCTTGAGATAATATTATGTAAAAATCAAAGTCCTGAAACACTGACTACGGACACCTTAAACCTTGAAATTTGGAGGGTGTATTTGTTTTGATGCGTAAGGGTCTAAGAGAGGATTTTTTTTGAAATTCAACCCTTAAGTGGATAAAAATGGGGAAAACGTTTGTATGAAAGTGCTGATATATGGGGCACTACGTGTGAACTAGTAGCCGCGGGGCAAGTATATGCACATTATATTGACTTTTTTATATTATTGATATGTTTGAATATACATTTATTACAGCAATACAAAATCGTGTTAATTGATTTGAAATGAAATGAAATTTATTTATCGTTTTAACAAACATTATTAAACATATATAAATATCAGAGTACAATTATAGTATTGTAGTATTAAGTATCTTTACATAAACATTGGAAACACATTGGTACCCAAACTAGGATAGACCTGTGATATGGCATACCAATGTATGTATATAACTATGCTTTCAAAGTGTACCAGAATGGAAAACTTTATGGAAAATTTGGTAACATTATGGAAAGTTAGGTCGACCTATAAAACGATTACGATTAACGGGGTAAATTTAAAATGAACAAAAAGTAACCTATTTATATATGATACTTTTAAAACGGTTCCTAAAAACCAGGGTAAAGTTAATTTTATCCGGTAACGGTTCCTGTGCGGTAATCCACGTCGGCGAAGCGGCGGCTATATGGCCATGTCTAAAAATATACAATTTATGGCTCAGTTGTATTTAACCTCGAAACACACTGGTGAAACTGTTTTAGTGAAACCTGAATAATATATGAACTAAGGAATCCTAATATTTTAGTAATATATGAACTTTGAAATCGTAAGATTGCTGAATTGTAATAGGTAGCATTTAAACCAATGTTCACAGAATATGTTTCAGTATGACGAATTACCTAATAAATAATAATTATTATTGAAATTTAAAAATAGAACACATAAAACACGCTGTACAAGAAAATGTTTTTTTTTCATACATAAAAACATCAAATTTGTTATGATTGCTAGCAAGAAATAAAGTTATTTCAGTTCTTGTACATGATTAAGTACTAAAACTCTAACAATCTTTATGTTGTAGGTTGTAGCATTGGATTGTGTTAATTTGTTGTGTTGCAAATCACTGCCAATGTGGTACTACAGTTGATCAACTCGGTCACTGCTCTCGAAGTGCTGGTCGAATTTCCTTTTACCAGCGCCAATGTTGCAGCTATTCTCGAACCGAATGATCTGATGCGTGACGATGGTAAATGACCTGACGACATGAATCTGGTTCCGTGGAAGTAAGGACGGCCTTTAGTGTGGGACGCTACTTGCGCAGACACTTTAGCGCCGTCACATCTTTCTGAAACCAACGTGAGAGCTGGAGCCGCGGCTACTTCGGCGGAGCAACTCAAGCGGCGCAAATATGCTAACCTCGGTGTGGAGACGCTGGGTCCCTAGGGACCGGGAGCTCATCGTATTTTCCAAAACTTATCTGAGCGCTTGGTCGACGCGACGCGTGATCAAAATGCTGGCGCATATTTGGCTCAACGAATAAGCATTGCAATTCAACGGGACAATGCTGCCAGCATGCTGCCAACTGGGAGTGGGCTGGAGCTTTTAGACTGCCTATGAGTCTGCTATGACTCATAGGTTGTCTAAATGATTTTACTGTAGTAGCTGTAGTGTTGTATATGTATAAGTATTTCATTGTATTTTGCAAAACATCAATGGATATTAGACAAGATTTATGCGGTGGACACAACGTAAAGAACTAATCAAATTTGATGCATAACTTTTACCATTATTATGTTCACTAAGTTGGTATACTAATATAAGACTAGTAGTAACTAACAGTTACTATTTGATGTATTTTAATTTATAAACTAAAGCTTCAGCTCCACCATCTCAAATAAAATTGAAATCATTCGCCAAGGAAGATAATTTTATTCTACTAAGGTTCAATTTAGGACAAGTGTAACCAATTTAACATCGCCAAGTTTGATGTAATTTATTCTAAATATATTTGTTCTTACAATATTCCATAACATTCTCTACTTAAAAATAAAAAAGCATTATATTATCTATCTGTAGGATTGCATTTTTCGATAAAGCTGTATTATTCTTAAAATGATTAACAACAATTTGCCTGTTAAACTCGGAGTTCCAAAATCGACCATTTTTTTTAAAATCTTTATTTAAAGCAAAATCTTGTCAAGTAATCATACTCGTATTATGTGCGGGTACATGAGTATCTGTTCTCGGGTTTTGGGTATATGTGTATTATGTATACCTATATACTTCCCATGACACAAGAAATCAAGATAAATAAATGTAAGCATCACCTTTAACTTTTTGTGTGAGCAAACTCGGGTATCGCTTTAAAAGAAGGCCTTTCCATTTTGTTCTCTAAGTTATGTTCTTTGTGGGAATCAATAAATCACTACAATTTTGACTGGAACACATGTGATCAATCTCGCCGACCGCCATGTCTGAGAAATGTTGCATTTATGGATGAATTTAAACGTGAACACGCTGAGTACTCTCCAAGTGATTGATTGAAGCTGAAACAGCAACTCCAAGGGGTTTCCGACACACTCTTGATTCCCGTTTCCGGAAATGAGCCGTTATATTAAATGAGTATTGCAAGTAAAGTTTTATAAATTATAATTCATAGTGTAAAAATATCACTAAAACAATATTATAGAATAATAAATAGGCGTAGGTACGAGTATGTACAGTAGAGAAACACTACAGTTATACAGTTGGTGCATGATCAAGTAGTAAGAAATTAATAAGAGGTAAAAAATGTGGATCCAAAGCGCTCCAAATAAGTAATCAACATTTCGTATAACTTGCTACCTTTGTTGGACATTATGTAGGTTATGTAGATATGTTTTCTCAAAAATGGTATGTAATGTGGCCATAACATCTCTAAAAAGTATTTTTTTTGTCTTATTGTGACGGAACAAGCACGAGGCCCACCTGATATTAAGCGGACTAACCTCTGCCTATAACAGATGCATTTTGTAACAAGTCAAGAATTACACTGCGCCCGTCACATTGAGACATAGTTGTTAAGTCTCATGTGCCTGTAATTTCTCTGGCTCTCAAGGACTGCTGCCGGAACACACTATTTGGTGCTTGGCGACAGATTTTCTATTTGAGGGTGGTCGCTAGCCAGGTGAGCATTCGCAAAATGCCCTTCCACCATGCGGTGAAGCTCAAGCCCGCAGCGGGATCCAAATCTGATCCGGACCTGCTGAGCGGCAGTCCATACCCAATGCCACTGAGCCATCACTGCTTCGAAGTATCCAGAAAGTGAACTCTACCGGAGACTTATTCACAAATGTCCAGTAGGAACCGAGTTTTCAAATTTGGAATCTCCTACTGTCCAGTAAGTAAGTATGTAATTTACTTTCTGGACAGTTAGGTCATCGTCTTTGGATCTTGTTCGAAAAAAAAACACAGTACCAGACACAGATTGGAGTTTAGCCGTTGTAACATGGTTATATTCGGGAGGCTCCAAATATATATATATATATGTTATGAGATATAATTTTGCAGCCTTAAACAGCTATTTTATAGTCACAAACATGTGACACAGAACGGGATGCAAAAAAAGTATGCACGCTGCATTTTGAACTTAGTAATGTTGTAGAAGTATAGTGTGGGATTTTACGTTTGTATTTATTAATTTCATTTTATAAATCATGTTTGATTAAAACTTTCCATTCTAAAATTAACATGGAGACTAAAATTCACATTCAATTACGACAATTGTGTTTTAATTTACGGCGTGATATAATATTTATCAGCGATATTTGTTGATAAACTTTTTTCATTTTTGAGAAAAGCATAAAGCAACCAGTAATAAAGTCATCCTGGCCTCGTATGTAACTCATCTTGGCTTACTTACTAGATTCTGCAGTAATGTACTATTATCATTGACACGGTACGCGTAGTCCCCATGTCTACGTGCTACGCTACAAACGTAGCTGAGCTACGAACCTCATGGCAGACATTGGCAGCAATTCTGTTGTGCACTCACTAACTATAATTACTAATTTAAAATATCTAATTATAGTTTTAGGAATCCGAAAAGTTATTCTGCTGTGACATCGAACTAAATTTAGGTAATACAGGCATAACATGATTTTGTAAATCCAAGTTATTGTTACCTGCCTACAAAGCTTTATCTCTAGTTATGCTCAAATAGAAGAATAATCTCGAAGATAGAGTTGTTGTGAGAAGTAACCACATAGCCGCATACTTCCTACAACTGAGAAAGCCATAAATCAGATAAAACAGCCAAAATATAATCATTGCAGAACATTATAGCTTTGGTCAACTCCAATTTCGATGGTGATTAGTTTTGAGTTAAATGATCTATGGTTCCACCTAATCTGACTAAGTTATGGTACAACAGAATAGCAAAACTCCACCTTTTGCTAAGTTTAGTAACTTTAATAGTTTTAGGGCCTGTTTCAGAGTGTTCGAGTAAGTTCCGGTTTTACTACCCAGAACATATTTCATAAATAAAACAGTACCTTTGCGTTTCACAGTCATCGATTTAGCCCATCCATCGGTTAAAGCTTGAAAGGCGCTGCATGTCAACAGTCATTTTTATCATTCAGTTATTTTATGTGTTGCATGGCAACCCGAAACTTTATTAGGACATTCTGAAACGGGCCCTTAGAGCTAATTAACTAGACTATGGCGCCAACAAAATAAAGAATGTTCATTTGACATTTCTAAATCTAATTTTACTAGATTATAATTAGTTTGGTGTCAAGAGAATTGCGACCATTGTTGCTATTTTGTTCACTGCGACATACAAAGCTAAAACGTATCAGTACAAATTTATGAAGAGCTCGTAGCGAAGTTTGCTTAGGCGTTGTTAATCGATCAGCTAAGTTAAGCAACGTCCACCGCGGTCAAGAGTTGGATAGGTGACCGCTAATGACATTACTACTGAGCGCTTCTGTGCTTCATGGGGCGCGTTAAGCCGTCGTTCCCGGTTGTTGTCTTACGATAGCAGTCGTTACAGCATGGTGGCAGGGCATTTTGCGAATGCCCGCCTGGCTAGCTACCACCCTCAAGTATAAAATCTGTAGCCAAGCACCTAACGGCGTGTGTTTCACTTCATAACTCTTCACGGCATATGTTATTATGATATACAGATATTTCGGATTCCCGAATAGTTTAGTTTTAGAAATCAAACACATAACAAAAATAGTCTAAGATTATACTTTGACTCCTCTCCACTTATACATTTTTATAAACAATTGTTAGATTTTGGTTCAACATTCTACACAAAATATCTTAATTAAAGGTTTTTATATAATGATATACGTCTCCGTTTACGAGCTTAAGACTATTCATAAGGACGGACGGACATACAGACTGACAGTGGTGTGTCAGTAAATAGGGCACTATTTGCCCTCTGGGTACTTTGGGCCAAATAAACACTGCGTTCATAGATAAATACATATATCAAATTTTCACATACTTCATTAAAATAAGTTCAAATCGTTACGGGCATCACCGAAAAAAACTTAAAACGTTCCAAATCACTTCTCACGTAAACGATTCAAAAATCACGCCACTTGGCATAAAAGCGAAAATTCAGCTAAACGCGTAAAAATGCTGACATTTCGCCACTTAAAAGCGTATCAATCTCTGCGTTGTAACTCGCGTCGTGCATTAACTGCCGTTTGGACCACTTCCACGTTACCCCGCCAAATATATGGAAATGACTGGATTTTGTTCCAAAACAGTGGTACTAGGACGCCTTATCGCTTTATGTTACCCCGAGTACTTACATTTTAGGAGACTTAAATATGATCCAACATTTTAAGCTCCCCTAGACGTTATATAAGCTTCCTATTAATTATTGCTCGTGGTTTGCCGGGCTTGAATGTCATCCCTCCATTGCGACTTAAAGTAAAATAACGGAAGGTGGGTAGCAGTGCCTTCTGAGGAACTGATATCTTAAACTGCGATCACCAAGACGCCTGCTAAGCGTGGGGATTACGGCAAACACGCCCTTGATGGGGGGAGACTCTGTTTAGTAGAAGACAATCCGGCTGATACGGTACGGTATATAATATACACTTAACAGTTATAATTTCGTATGAATAGTATTTGGCAGACGTTTGGAGTATCGAAATGAAAACCGGCCAGATTGTCCACTACTGAACGCTGCCTCCCCCATTATGGAGGGTTCGCCATAATCCCCACGCTTGGTATTCATCTTGGGGTTCTCAGTTTAAGACAGCAATTCCGCAGAAGGCGCTGCTGCCCATATAACATATTTTACCTTTAGTCGCCTCTTACGACACCCATAGTTAGCAAATGTCATTCTAGTCAGGCACCGCACGGGGGAGAAACATAAACAAATAAGTACGTACCTATATCATGTATTACTAATAATACACTCGCTAAATATAATAATTTGATTTGTACACAACAGCTCAGATTATTTTCCTAATTCTCGTAGAACCACATCTCGAGAGAACTACGTGGGCCCCTCATTATCTTTTTGAAAGACCATACATCAATCAGAAAACTCGAGGTCAGCGTATATACCCCTAATCTACCGCGGTGATTATTTAGGTGAATCAATGGTAATAAACGGTGTGTTCCGGCAGCTGTCCTAGAGGGCCACTGATAACACCTTCGACCACATTAGATTTATATTGTATTCATAATATAAATATTTCCAGGCTAGAGGTTTATATAATTAGTTACTTAATTTGGACCTTTGTTGGTGGGTAAATACTTGGAACGTTTTACAAAAATTTTAGGTGTAATTTGGCATATTTACAAATTTCTTTAATAAACCTGCAATTTAGTAAAATATTAGACGTTATTGATGTCATCATTTACTCGTACCTACACAAATTTAACCCATTCACATTATATTTAAAACCAAATAAAAACAACTATTACTGCTACGGGAGCAGCATTTGGGACACTAATACGCGCCAAGTTCGTATCCAGAATTGTTGTTTGTGTCGCGTATCCGAACTTTGCTTATTTACAAAGCTTTTACAGAAAGTTCCCTCCAGGTTTTATTGCAGTAATAAAAAAGCCGAGTTTTTCTTCGCGAACCAATTATAACGCGTAATAAGGGGATAATAACTTTTTTGTATTTATTTTTTCGGAAAATTTACGACTGCGTAATAAACAAAGTTCGACGTAAAAAATGACTTAAAAGTTTAAACGACAAAAAACATCTTGTGCCCTTTATAGTCCTGTAAACTAGTTTTAAGACTTTCAAATATGATTCTAAATACATTATTATTAGACAATATTCGCACAATTTGACTGCTACATTTTCGATAGTGCGTATAACTTACAGATGGTGGGTACCCTGCTAAAGAAAAATCATTAGTAAATGAAGAAGAATTTAGATATTCACAATTTGCCATACTTTTAGTTGAATTTAAAAATCACAATGGACGGAAGGAATCCCACCGATGGACGACTCAAACCTAACCCGGACGATCATGTCTAGCCAGACCTTCGTCATTATGTAACACAGGCGTGTCGATACAATGAGAATGAAGGTAACCAAAAACTGTAGCTATTTTTGTGGCAAATGCTGTCTTGTTGAATACCACTGCACTCTTCCCAACAATGAGTTTCAATAATTATAATCATTTTGAGTTAAAATTTCCATGCAACGTAAATTCTGCAAGTGTTATCATTGTTTTACTTTTTTATGAATAGATTAATACTCATACGGCATAAACTTATCATACTTATTTCTAATAGTTGTACCAACTTTTGAGCTATAAAAATCTAACAACTGTAAACACTGACTGCTTTGTTGTCATACAAATTCTTCCAACTACTTTATTTATTAAGCAATCTCCCTCTTCTGGGACTGTCATCAGGCGACACAAAATACCCTTTGTCGTCCGTTAGTTCCCTTTATTCGAACGCGGCGTGTATGCGCGTATTTGAGCCAGTGATAGTCGAATGGTAATAGCTGGACTAACCATGGCCTGCCGGGCCGCAGTCCATGGTTCAATCTTCACCGCCAGCTTGAGCTTGACCCTATGGTGGAAGGGCATCTTACGAATGCTCACTTTGGCTAGCTACCATCCTCAAGTAGAAAATCTATTACTAAGCACCTAACAATGCGTTTCAGCAGCAGTCCTGGAGAGCCAGTAATTCTAGTCATGTCCGTTTACCATCCTCGACCACATGATGACAACCAACAGATGAGATAGTGATCAAAGACTAGTATATCAGATAAATAAAAGTTAATAGTGAGAGTGACCGTGCCTTGGCTGTTATTCGGACCGAAACCATGCGATATACTAGTCTAACATTCCGTAGCCATCTCGATCTTTCCCTTATGTCTATTATTTCAAAACATGGCTAAAGTAATAAAGTTGTACAATCCCATCGAAGTCCATTTCGATGTGATATCTCGCTATCACTACTTCTTATTTTTCTTTCTGTTTTTAAGTAAAATTCCTATATTTTGGCATGTGCTGAGCTTGATATTTTTTGCGCCTCCTTTGGACTATTATTGCGATGGAATTAAAGACAACTCCTCAAAAAACGTGTGCCCGTGTGAAGGGCCCGTGTGGGATAGACGTGTATTTACAGAAACTATGCAGACTAAGTATGGGACTCTATGTGAAAAAGAGTGGCTGATAGGATTTTCCCACAGTATGTTGTACCTCGGGTCGCTGATTGGCTCTTTAATGTTTGGTTTTTTGTCTGATAAGTAAGTTACATGAATACAATTCCAATATAATTTATATTTTAAGCAATCGTGACCCTGTGACAATAGTCTGCCACGCAGGGCGTCTATAGTTCAAATTCTGGCAGAGGTGTCTTAATACTCACATTCCAACAGATAGGTATGTTTTAATCCCATGTAGTAGTAGGTACGGCCATCTGGCATATCCAGACTCCAGGCAGCTACTGAGAATTTCTTTGTCAGTAAAAACTAACAACTATTTGCCATAGGGAATCGGTTCCCAGGGCGTGGACCTCAAAATTCATATCCTATTCATTGGCTACTCGACAAAACGGCTATAGGAATATTATACAAAAAAACGAACAATAATTGTATTATTATTTTTCTATAAAGTTTTTTGTAAACCTTTATAAACTGATTTCAACCCTGAAAGATCAACGAGAACTGAGTAGTCAATCAATTTGTTGGTCCTTTCTATATTCTTGATCTGAATATGAAACCGCGACAAACTTGACTTAGGCAAAGTAAGTTCGAATTCTACTTTATTCATACACATCACATCAACATCAATAACGTCCACCGTAAATTCTCCCCATTGGGGTGGGTTTGCCATAACGTCCATGCTTTGACGACGTCGTTTGAGGGATTGCAGTGTAAGCTAACAGTTCTTTAGAAAGCACTGCTGCCCCTCTTCTGGTATATTTCCCTTTGTCGCCTCTTACGACGACCCCAAGAAAATATGAGGGGATGCAATGCCTGGCACCTCTCGAGAAGCTCTGTAGTTTGAATCGTGATAAATCTAATGACCACGCACACAAGGAATGCTGAATTTATATAGAAAACCGTTACGTACATGGATGGATTACTCCTGACAAAGTGATTCTGGTTAAATTAACGTTAATTTATACCTAACAAAATATAACAAACAGATTAAAACATAACTAAAGGCAGAAAAAAATCTGAACAACCTCTAACTAATGTAACCCATTATAAAAAATGTAAAAGAACATTTTAAGTGAACCCTTATTATATGTTCTCATACTTATATTATTGATGCAAAGAAGCTGTAATTGTTTACAGATTTGGCCGTCTCTCAATGTTTTCACTAAGCTGTTTGATCATAGCTTTATTTGGATGCCTGACCGTCTTCATGCCTACTATTGCTGCTTGCACCTTCGTTCGGGTTTTCGAAGGTATTGGTATCGGTGGTGCCGTCGTCACCGGCTACGTTCTTTGTGTCGAGTACTGTGGCGTCCGGCACAGAGAAGCTGTTACATCCATGTTCCATATACCTTTGAACTTGGGTCACATGACCCTGGCAGGTGTCTCATATTTGCTGAGAGATTGGGGAGATTTACAACTGGCTATCTCGATACCGCTGTTCCTGTTTGTTGGTCTGAAGTGGTGTCTCATGGAATCCCCGAAGTGGTTGATGGATATTGATCAAATTGACAGAGCTGCTTCAGTTATGGAGAAAGTGTCTAAATTGTAAGTATATACACTATTCTACATTATATTACAATTTGTAAGTGACATTTTTACATGTATAAAAAATGTCGCATAGCATATGTAAAACGTAAATCCAAATAGCATACTGTGGTGTACATGCGTTTCAAAAGAGTTGCATATGTTTATTAATGGATGTCTTTCTACTGATGATAATAACTAGTGTGATGTATTTACATATATAATTTTCATAAAAAACCCAAAAAACTTACTAATACAAAATATTTATAAACTCTAAATCTTTAGGTTACTAGATATTGATATGACCTAAGTAGATGCATGAAGCATGATGCAATATACCAACAATCATATAAAATTCAATATATAAACTTACTCATCAAATATTTTCAAATATGTATAGAAAATCAAAATTATTCGTTGTCAAAAATCCACCACTTATTAAACTTATATCTGGTTACAGCAACAGAGTGTCAACTGGTTCAATCAAGGCCCAAATCGAAGAGTACCATGCTAGCCAATCCAAATCCTCTCGACGCAAGATACAGTTCTGGCACATATTCCAGCATAAACGGCTGAGCATTAACTTTGGATGCATGTCCATCATTTACTTTGTATGCGGCATGGGGTACTATGGGGTCTCTCAGTACATTGGCCAAATGAGTGGTAATATTCACGTTAACGTAGCCGTATCAGGAGCTTTGCTTCTTCCAGGAACAATATTGGCTATATTCTTACTCCGTCAATTAAGCAGAAGAACTTTTCTGATGGCAGCTTTGTTTATATCAGGTTTACTCATGATAGTAGTTGTCCTGATACCTGCATCCCAAGTGTGGCCCAGAATAATAATAGCTTGCATTTGTAACAGCTGTTTTTTCATTTCTTTTATGATCGTGTTTCTATATGGAGTGGAGCTTTTTCCAACGTCTGTGAGGAACGCGGTACTGGGTGTATTGACTGTTATGTCTAGAGCGGGCCAGATGATAGCGCCACTTGTAAATAATTTGCCTCAGACTGCTTCTGGTGGAGTTTTTGGTGGCTTGGCTATTTTGGGAGGTTTCCTTTGTATTCCGTTACCAGAAACCAAAAATGTTGAGCTACCGTCGTCGCTTGAGGAATCTAAGACGTTACCTCGTAAAAAGAGAAGCTTAGAAGAAAATGCAGGACGTGGTGTTCAAATATGATCTTATAATCATTTTGCTAATTTAATGCTTTCTAATTATATAGGCCCGTTATTTTTAGGCCCAAAAATAGGGAAAGAAATATGAAATTCTAATTCTGCGGATCCATTTATGTCGAAAAGCAGCAGTAATAGTTATTTGTTATACAAGAGTGCAAAGTTGCTTTTTAACCGCGTGTTCAATTTTGATGACCGATCAAGCGAAGGATTCCTGAGCGTTAGCGAGGAATCAAAAGAGCACAAGGTGAAAAATCTTTGCACTCGAGTGCAACACGTAACTTTTCATTCCACCTCAGCGAGGAAATGACTAAATATTTGCGCATTATTAACAGTTTCAGTCAATTCTGTTGGCGTCAAACAAACTTCCTCGTCGCTAGAATCACTTATTTTTAATTTTAGTTTTTTCACTTGTTTTCAAGTTTCTTGTTTTTAATATAAGGTTTAACAATGACGTGAAAAAATGCCGCGTAAAGAACCGCGTACAAAGCAAATTGAAAAAAGAACACCAAGAAGGTTCCGAGTCTGATTTTTTAACAAATTAAAAAAATGTTGTATGATATATTCGGCACCATAGAGGTAGCAGTAAATAGGTTTAATGTTTTTTTTAATTCACAAACTTAGTGCACACGATGTTCTAAATTCAATTTACTTTATCCTCTAGAGAATAAAAACGGCTTTTCCACTCAGATATTGAAGATTAAAAATACTCTTTCCGAGATGGTGGGATGAAAAAAATTTTCAAGCCCATGTATGAATAATGTGTTTACGATTTCAAAAAATATGGTTGCAGAAATATGGGTAAACTAGATTTAACGAAGGTATTTTATGAATTCAATCCAAGAACAACACTTTGGAAATATTTAAAATTGAGGGGAACTTGCTTAAAATATTTCACGGGTTAAATATTAATTTTACCCGTGAATATGTAGTCAGATTTTGTTCCTTTTTAAACTGTAATAAATACCTTTTCATGAACTTCCATTTGTAATAAAATTAATTATACAACAATATTTTATATACAATTATATTTTCACATAAAAAAAATATACTATTATATTTTAAAAAAAACGCAAGACGTATGTACTTTTTTATATTATGTAGGAACATTATGTTATGTATAAGTTCTATTTTGATGATGTGTACACTTTATAAAATAAAAAAATACTAATTAAATAAAAATATTCATTGATTTTCTCAACATTATTCTGATATATTTGAAGTTTTCAATGCAATCTTCTCAGACTATGCATAGAGTATATTATGTACATTTGCTAACAATGGTTCGTTTTTCAAGCCCGATACCACCACATACTATAGCGCCTATGAAATAATACGAATAGTTAGTCCTTATTACCTTATTGGAAGTGATTGGGCAGATATTCGTCAAAATCTCATCTGATGATAAGTCACGATGAAGACGAAGACCTCAGACAGGCTTACCCTAAAATAGTTGCCTAAATAATAATAGTCTAAAATAACTGGCTCTTAAGGATACCGCTGGATCGTAAGGTTCTTAACGACAGATTTCCTACTTAAATTTCCAAACTGGCCGGAAGAGCATTTACAAAATGCCCTTTCATCATGCAAGGTTGCTGCAGGATTCAAATTATGGTACTTACTGTGTGGCGAGCTATTGCTACTGGGCACTGTTTTTTTCACCTTTACATGGATCAGGCCCCATGCCCCAGTCTAAGATTTAATTTATACGTGGATAAGTTTATACTGTAAACCATTACAATGTGTTAGGCCTGTGCTATTATTGAATGTCAAATCTAGAAGCAGATTTTATATTTGTTTGAGTCCTGTCATGGATAGAAAAAACAAAGCATGGAGATAGAAATAGTATGTATTATCAGCTGAGCCAAGTGCACATATTTGCTTTAACTGTATGGAGCGGAGCTATTGTTTACCAAAGGATTTAAAATTTGACGGTATAATTTTTTTCATCTTGGATAAGATCTTTGCTTTTGCCTCAGATTGCCTAACGTCAAACTTCATAAAAGTCAATACCATAGCCAATTTAAAATACTACAACATCATTAGACGTCTATGGTGACAAAAGTCTATCATATTTTGTTAATTAAAGATTAAAGTTAACGTCGTATAGTTATACTCTTGTTTGGTGAAACTGGCCCTAAATAGGTACTATACCATCTTAAGATATCATCACAGCATCAGACGTTCGGAGATGAACAAACATTAGTGAGCTTAGGGAAGAAGGGCAAGAAGTTGTATTACTGGGTGAAAGAAGAATATAAACTGAAATCTTGGAGTGACACGCGCAGTGCTCACGCAGAATGGCAACGTAGTATTGCAAATATATTGGCAGAAGTGACCTTTACCATCGTAGGGTGACTAAACCCGTCTTTATAGCATAAAAAATTGGTAGTTCCTTATACGCCCACGGGAATATATATGAAGTTAAACTTCAATCCCTTAATTTCGTTTTATACGTTTTCAAGCTAATATAGTTCATATAGATTACCTACAGCTGACTTATCTTATATATCCGTTTCAGTGGAGCTTCAACAGTACTTGAAAACCAATATGAAGACGTACACGAGCGTGCGATCACTGGTGCTAGTTTTAGATTGTGAGCTGGCAACACATAAATGAAGTACATTTTTAACCAGCTCAAATAATGAGCTTCCTATACACAATTTCTTATATTGGAGGATTTCTTTGGTATCATACAAGTTTATATATAAACAAATCTTATACAGAGTATTTTTTGTAACGCAGCATAATTTTAAAAAACAAAAAAACGATCAGCTTTTATGGGTCTACAAGCATGAATTCTATAATTTTTTTAATTAATTAGGAAAGTAAACATACAAAGTACAATTAAAATAGAAAAATAGCCTTTTATTAATTAACTTTGTTGATCATATTTTTTTTATCAAGAATGTATACAGATATTTTCTGAAAATAATTCAACTGACAAGAACGCAACAAATAATTGACATTGAATAAAAATATAACAAATATGATTTTTTAATCCTAAAATCATATATAATATACTTAAAATAAATTTTTCATCATATTTCAACTCCAACTCCAAACAATAAAATATATGATCTATTGCATTTTTCCACACGCGCAGTATTTCAACATGCCAAATCACAATGCAGCACGCTGATAAGACAAATAACTTTTGTGTAACAACCAAACTAGTGTAATTATTGCAATGCCAGCTCCCAACCTACCAGTTGCAATTTACAATAAAACAATGGCTGTGCGACACCGTTATTTTCAATAAGCCCTCCTCACGGCGATAATGAAAAAAGTTTTTATTGCTAACAATACGCTGTTCGAAGGACCGTACCTACAGCACTAAGTAGGTATCTATTAAAGTCTGCGGCTTTGTGAAAAAGTTAGTGTCCTGTATTTTCCCACTTTTTTAAAAGATGAGCCTGCTTTGTCGGGCATAATATGTATATTTTATATGATGGGCTAACCTTTGACCAACTATCTCACCTGATGGTAAGTGATGATGTGGTCGATAATGTTGTTCAGGCTAACCTAGAATTACTAGCTGTCAAAGCCAGCTGTCGGTACACACCGTCACGCGCTTGGCGTCAGGTTTTCTACTTGAGGGGGGTAGTTTGCAAAGGCATTTGCAAAATGCTCTGCCACCGTGCTATAACGACTGCCATCCTAAGACAAGAACAGGGACCGATGACTTAACGTGCCCTCCGAATTACGGAAGTGCTCAGTAGTAATGTGACTAGCGCATAGCGGTCACCCATCCAAGTCTCATAATTTGGATGGGGACCGCTAGTTCCAAGTTAAGCAAACTTCGCTACGAGCGCTTCAAAATTAATTAACAATTAGTCTTTTACACATGTTAAAACCACAATTCCTCAAAATGTCGAATGTAATACAGTACCGCGAAAATCACGTATCTGTTTTTTAGACTAGGACATTAGACAATGTCATCTTTCTATCGATTTCCGTCTAAGCCCAGCTAGTTCGCACTACTTCAAAAGAGAACTTGTCGAGAACCCTAGGGTGGCGATAAATTAGAGACTTCTTAAGATATATGGACGCACGCCCAGAAGCATTACCTACGATTATACTCGGCTGAACATAGCGTTGTTTTTGTGACAACTTATGTTGTCCTGGTCTGCAATCTACAGACCGTAAATAGTGGGTATCTATTTAGTGATCAATCATTTGTTTCGGTGGCTAACTTTACCAATTCACGTTTTACAAATTGTTTTTTTTTTTTTTTTTTTTTATGCCTGATAGGTTAGCCTTTGACCACTATCTCACCTGATGGTAAGTGATGATGTGGTCGAAGATGTTGTTCAGGCTAACCTAGAATTACTGGCTCTCAAGGACTGCTGCCGGAACATACCGTTAGGTGCTTGGTGACAGATTTTCTACTTGAGGGTGGTAGCTAGCCAGGCGGGCATTCGCAAAATGCCCTACCTCCATGCTATAACGACTGCCATCCTAAGACAACAACCTGGACCGACGGCATAACGTGCCCTCCGAAGCACGGAAGCGCTCAGTAGTTATGTCACCAGCGGTCACCCATCCAACTCCTGACCGCGGCGGACGTTGCTTAACTTTGCTGATCGTTTCAGAATGGCTAAGCAAACTTCGCTACGAGCTCTTCAAAAAACTATTCAGTTTCTACTATATTTTACTAATTATATCTTTTACGTCTCATGAATCTGAGGAATTGATCCCTCAGTTCAGATGCACACGGCTTCAATTAGTAGTAAGCACATAAATGTATCATGATTTGTTGGAAGCTAAAAATAATTCATTCATATTCGCATTTAAAAATTGGAACAAACTTGTCTTTGGATTTTTTATTTGGTTATTTGGGCGCTGTTTTTTTGAGTGGTCAGTTATACAAAGATCAATATCACTTATGTTGGTGAAAGTAAAAAATATATATTTTTTGGTATTATTGCTAGTTTTTCTCACTATCGTGACATGATTAAAGAACGGTACAGAATTAAGGCTTCACTACTACACACACAGCTATGTGTGCGCAACTAATCACATTTGTAACGTCTAACCTAGAATTACTGGCTCTAAATGACAGCTGCCGGAAGAAACTGATATCTTCTTGGCAACCAATTTTCTAGTTGCAAAATGTCTTACATAGACTAATATATGTTACTTATTAATGTGCAAAAAAGATATATAAGTGCATGTGTGTCGATGTAGATTTGTTTGCCGAGCATTATTTGTTTTGTCATTTATAGCTGGTAGGCTAGCCTTTAAGCACTATCACTAACCTGATGGTAATTGACGATGTAGTTGAAGATATTATTTAGGCTAACTTAGCATTAGTGGCTATCTAAAAGCTGCCGTTAGGTGCTTGGCGACCAATTATTTTCTTGATGGTAGCTAGCCAAAAAAATTCTTAGACCATGCAAACATAATTATTGCAAGGACTTATGAATTATAATATCAAACTTATATATGTCTATATAATATCATATTTCTATATAATACTATATATAATATCATACTTATATATTTTTTTGTAATGAAACATCTCAATCATATTTATTTCTCTGAGATCAAACACACTTTTTATCTTGATCCGCTAAGTTCCAAAGAAAGCGCAACTTTATTACGCGATAAAAAAAATCACCCATCGCCAACAGAATTTAATTACAACTTTATAAATAAGCGAACACAATAGACAACGCTACATTCGAATCCAAAATAAATTTCCCTAATGCCCCATGAAATCTCGTAATTTTATCGGTAATCACGAGACTCATTAACCGTTTTATACCAGACAATAACAATTTACGGTACTAGAATAAAATCAGGTATACAGTGGACAAATTTCTTAGTTAGGTCACGTTCCGTTACAGTAATTTATTTATTTTTTAGGGTTCCACGGCAGCTGTAATTACTAGGTCGTTAGGAGATTTCACTTCATGACTTGAATTTAAAATTGAGGGGAAAATTGCCTCTTTTGTGTAGAGAACCCTCTTACATTATGTTTGTAAACAACATTAGGATACAGCTTTTGTTAACATTACTCGGGGACGGGGACGGGGACACTTAGCTTGTAGGAGTTTAATTATCTACTCGGAATTCATTAAGTATACTTAGGTAATATGAAACAATTTAGTAATAATTAAAGTACCAACATTATTTGAATTTTTTTTCTTCTACTATTGGAGTGTAACTCAAAAACGACTTGATCGATTTTGATGAAATTTAAATAGGGCCAAACGACAAGCATCAGCTTTGAAATAAAAAAAGAATTATCAAAATCAGTCCACCCAGTCAAAAGTTCTGAGGTAACAAACAAAAAAAAACAGAGGGATTGAGACCCTCATTTTTATGATGTCGGTTAAAAATCGAACCAGTTGAAGAAAAAAATGTGTACTTATCTCGAGAAGAAGTTTGAAATTGATAGTATAGAGAAACCAAATGAAAAAAAATCTAATAGTCTGATCGATCGAGTTATCATGTTGATTCCTTCTGGTAGAAGTATTTCTGTTGTTAGTTCAAATATCGAACTAGTGCATTTTTTTATTTAAAGTAGTTCGGTTGGTTCAAATCACCGAAGTTATCTATTTATATTTATTTCTAATTACGAGAACATATTAAGTTAGCTGTAATTGTGATACATTTATTAAACTTTATTTGGGCAAAAACTTAATTAACAGTTGTGTTTATGTGGCCCAGTCTATTTTTTCTACAATCGCAATGGAAGATTTTGTATTATTTTTCTATTTTTTTCCTTACATACTTCTTTTCTTAAAGAATGACTGAGCAGAGGTGAGGATCGCAGGCCAAGAGTCATAAAAAAGATTCAGGTCTTCTATTTGTCAGTTAGCCTCCCGATCATAATAATGAGTACTATCAAACCTGGGAGATGCGGTTTCGATTGCCGCCAGAGGTGAACATTTTGTGTTGTAAATATTAGTTAACTAGGTGACATACAGTATAAATTGTATATGATTGTTCCACTGTAAATACATAAATAAGCTCAAATGAGTGCTATGGCTGTCCTTACTCTGGATACACTCGTCCAGTCTGAGGTCATAGTCCACCTGCTCAGTTCACCCGGGAGGAATACGGGAACTTTTTTGCCTGTAGCCCACCTCAGTCCTACTGCGTAGACCAGGGGCAGTTCTTTTGGCTGTAATCCACCTTAACGTGAAATAATACATACTATACAAAACCGATCTCAAACCAATCTGAACATTGTGGACAAAAATTCTCGTCGGTCTGAATAGTTCACCAATCTAGTCACAACCACGGCATCAAAGGAACTATCTAATGGTACCACGGCAAATGAACGCCACTCAGCAATATTCAACTCGAATATTATAACCACTTACTATCCATAAGTTTCTAGTATTCGTTTGCCGAGCACTTTTAGTACGTAGTATTATTATATGTTCTATGCATTTAGTTGAGTTCTTAATTTTAAATAGCGCTTGGGCCGATAAAATACTCTCCCGACGAAATCTGCATCCGCGTGCAAACCCATATGGTTTATTTAAAACGTTAAAAAAGCGCTCCTGTGAAATTAGCATAACTGTAGTGGTAGTATTAGTTTCCATATTACATACATTTCATGAACGCTGCATGCTCCGCCAACGCCACAAACGCATTGCAATAAGACCATGCTAAGACTTGTGACGTAGACATCCACGCGTGCAAAAGACATGCCGCAGAACGTTGTGGTTTCATAATAATGCTATATCACGTCACCTCACGACACGTCTGGCTGACCTGCTCCAGAAGGGCATGCACAATGTGCGGTAATTAACAAGCACATATTAATTTAACAGGACGATTTAATGTGGTGTTAAGATAATATTGCAAAAACTAGTACTTCTTGTTTTTTATTGACTGTTAGCTTTTGACTAAGTTTTGGGTCCAGCAACTAGTATACATAATAACACATATTTTAAAAATATTCTAAGACACAATTAATATTTTAGTAAAACACTTAAAAAATATAAAGTTATATCTAATGACAATTTCACCTACTATTTATTATCTGACGGAATAAAATATACAGGGTTATTGGTAAAATGGTAACAACCTCTTAGGGTTGACTTCAGGTAGTCCTAAAAATCATCTTAATACGAGTATGTTTGTCAGGACTAGCAGAAGTCTACCCTAAGAGGCTGTTAGCGTTTTACCAATAATCCTGTATATCTAGTGACAATTCAGTCTAATATTTATTATTAGGTGGAATTGTCACCTGATATATTTTTTATATTTTTTAAGTGTTTTATTAAATTATGGATTTCCGCAAATTAGCCTGAATCTATCCATTAACTAGTTTACACTTATTCTAATTCGCTTCTTTAGTTATTTTGATATTTCCCCGAATTTGAGAGATTAGTTCATTTGTTCTTTCCCTTATTCGACTAGGTTTATGTGTACATAATTTTATATGTAAATCAATAAGTCCGTGCTTTCACTTTTTCGATGCAATCATGAAAAAAATTTACAAACATGAGAAAGTAGCCAATCAACTACAAGAACTACCTAATTAACAAAAGTTTCGATCCGTTGCTGGACTCATAATTTCTAACACCTGTCATACTTAACACAATCTGGAAACTATTCATCCTAGACTACTACTTTATTACAGACAGCTAAAGATTAATGATATCTTAATTAAAAATGACAGCTGTTAAACTTAAAATGCTGTTAATCTTGAAAACTATTAAATTGGCCTTCTATTTTTTCATAAAAGTACTAGATCTCATTAATACCTTTATATCATTTATTATTATTATTTCTTTGTTAATGGCTTCTAGTCTTCATTTCTTTTTTTTTATGTTATTGTTACGGAACAAGCTCGAGGCCCACCTGATGTTATCGTCTGCCTATAACAGATGCATTTCGTCACAAGTCCCGAATTGCACTGCGCCCGTCACCTTGAGACATAGTTGTTAAGTCTCATGTGCCTGTAATTCCACTGGCTCTCAAGCTGCCGGAACACACCGTTAGGTGCTTAGCGACAGATTTTCTACTTGAGGGTGGTCGCTAGCCAGGCGGGCACTCGCAAATGCCCTTCCACCATGCGGTGAAGCTCAAGCCCGCGGCTGGATTCGAACCATGGACCTGCTAATGCCACTGAGCTATCACAGCTTCAACATTTCTTATGATAGCAGAGATAAGGAATACAACATCAAATGTCACTTTACCTACACCTATTTAGTGCTTAATAATTGTAAATTCAAGTAAAGCAATATTTGGTTATAATCTTCGCCCCCATGAGGGCAAACAGGAATTTGTTTCCTCTTGCAAACACTTTGGCAAGTGCCAAAACATCGAATGTAAATACCTCTATCATTAAGTTCTTGCCTGAAGCATATGTTTGATAAAATTTGCATAAAAACATCTATAGAGTTCACGCTGCAACCGTCGAATTTCTTTCTCGTTATGAATATAAATACATAACTTTGTTCGACAACCGCACTGACATTCAAACTACTGCCTGTAGTAGGGTTATAAGAGTGTAATAAAATAATAAGTAATAAGTAGTTTATTCCGGACATCTCCCATAGCTGTCGTGGACATTTCAGGTTCCATTTCCTGATATTCCCCGAATGAACTAACTAAAATGAACCCTGAACCAATGAAAAATTACATTTTACAGCTAAGGCTGTAGATAGCCAAATTTAGTTAGCTTTCACACTTACCTGACCATTTGCATGACCGGATATTTACTTTTATAACATAAGATATTAAAAAATATGGCTAAAAAATGAAACAAAATAATATTTACATTCAGTTATTTATATTAAAACCATTCACTATAAACAATTCGCCTATAACACGCACATGTGAGATCGCTAAGAATTCTGAACAATCCAATAATTGTACCTAAAGTGCAGAAACCCAAGTACCAAATTAGTTTTCGTATAAAAACAGAACTGTATAATATGCTCGAATAATTATAATAACAAACAATAAGATCGAGATGGAAACGCAGAACTATACCTACCTAAGTACCAGATACAATATAAGCTTATCAGCAAATTGGGTATTGATGTTTTGGATTCACGTCAGTAGCCGGAAATAGTACCTACGCTGTGTAACAAAGGATTCCGAATTATTTCCAAAATACTTATACCACGTGGTCCTACTAACAAAAGTGAGGTTGACCAGAACTGACATTAATCGTTACATTCGGCTGACGATCAATGTGACAACTGCCAAAGTGATAATTGATAACGTATTGCCCCTTTTAGTTTAGATTACAGATATGATCTTCAATGTGACAGCTATTAAAAAAACCCTTCGAAACGTGTTTTCAATTTTGATTCCACAAAAGTCGCGCTTGCATCATACTCAAAATTATCCTCCAGTAGGTCTTGCCTACATCAGGGCCCATATTTTGTTGATCCACTATAACCTTAATACGAAATCAAAACTGAAATCCCTAACATATTAAGTGTTACATACTGCGATAGCTGCCCTCTTGTTATATCCTGTGATAGCCGCCCTATTGTTCCATACTGCGATAGCTGCCATATTGATCGCCAACCCAATGACAATTCAAGTCATTTTTGAATTGTAACTTTGACAGAAGTCAAAAAATAGTAGATTGAACAATTTTAACAGTTTATATTGCGGAGTGAAAGTCATTCCGAGACTACGATTACTGCAAAGTGTTTGAAACATCGTATTTTTGACTTCTGTCAAAATTACAGAATAAATATGTAATGGTCGCAAACACTTAAGACAACAGATGTCAAACATATTTGAAAATATAAAATCTTACCGATTCAACTTACAAATTCATGCTTGTCTGTGTAAAGGAAACATTTGAATAAAGTTCAGACGGTTGCCTGTATAACTAAAGCATGTTCATGGAAAAAAGATAAGCTAACAATATTCAACCTCACTTTAGTTTGATCTTGTACGAGCACAAAAAAGTACGTTATTCCCAATCATTGATATATACTCGTCTGTACGACTCGAACCTTATGTAGCACATTATATACACAGTTCTATTGGAAATGTACTAGTTCAGCAGTTTTAACAAGTATTTTTACAAAAAAGTACGGTACCTGGTATTTCCCAACAATTAGGTGCAAAGGTGAATCGGTCCCTAATTAAATCTAAGCTTAATCTAGGTTCTAAACTACTTCCTCTCCAAGCTGGAATTACTTTGACGATGGCTTTCGTAGTGAACTCGCTTTAAAAGGTTAATAGCGAAGACTGGCTTGTTTATCAGGACGCAAGTTTGAAAACCGTTTATGTAGGTAATGGACATGACTAGAGTAAAAATACATTAATTAAAAGATTTCTATTTCTACTTCTAGCTTTTTCAATTAAGACTTTTACCTCCGTCTTGTATCTCACAAACAATACATCGTATCTCCAGTATGGCATTCAAATTAAAGTGATAGGTAAATGAAACATATCCCAGGGTACAAAAGCGAAGTTTCAACTACTGGTCAAACAAAATATACAATTATATACAGGGATCGGTGGACCGGACGGTGTGGTCTGGGAAAACCTGCACTAAAAAGAATCCTTCTCAAGAATCACCATCGCCAAAGTAATAGGACCACCAACTTATCAATTGATGTGGCAACAAATATTACTACAAATTTCTGCACATTGTGATTGTTACGGTTTTCTTTACCAGCAGCGCCCTCATGAACTCAACAGTTAAGTTGATGGTACTACATGCCAGCAGCTTACACTTCTTAAGTTTACACTAGTGCCAACATCAGCATATGTCTAGTCGACTGTGATGAGCCCGCATTCTCGGACTACCTGCTCTGCTGACACTGGATTGAGGAACACTGTAAGTGAAAAATATAGGTAAACATGACAAAATTTACTAACAGTTTCTTTACCCTTGGCATCCGCGTGGACGATATGGTCCATTTATAGGTAAAATGATATTGATTTAATTATGTAAGTTGCGCACGGATGAGACCTATCTACTTGTTAAATAAAACAAAATTGTGTGTGGTCATAAAAATTAACACCTAAGCTATAAAGCACATGAGTAAGGTCACTAAGCTATTCGTAGGAAGATAATTATGCATACACCTTTATCCCATACTCATGTAGGGTACGTCCATTATGTAGTCTATAACAATAAGAATACATTAATACAAAAAAATGCTAACAACCCACATGACAGCACAAAGAAATAACTGTAAAAAGTTTTGTCTTCGGTATAATGGCCAGTGAGTGAGGGCCACCTGACAAGCTTGAAACCTCCTTGGGCATACTCTTGTTGGCAGATATGTACTTTATATTATGTCATAATGATTAACCTCTTTAGGCATGCTCATGTTGGCAGATATACCTACATTCTGTAATAATTATCAGCCTAAAAAAAATTTAACAAAAAATGGAACCGACTTCTACACCCAAAAGTGTGAAATAACTTGTTGAAGTCGGTACCATGATGGTACAAAAGTACCTATTATCACAATATTGTGCGCATGGTACCGACTTCGACAAGTTATTTCACACTTCTGGGTGTAGAAGTCGGTTCCATTTTTTGTTAAAATTTTTTTTTCTATCTTTTATAGTGTAGCTCAAAAATGGCTTGACCGATTTTGATAAAATTTAAAATGGGACCAAACGACAAGCATCAGCTTTCAAACAAAAAAAGAATTTTCAAAATCGGTTCACCCAGTCAAGAGACCTGAGGTAACAAACATAAAAAAAAAAAAAAAAAAATACAGACGAATTGAGAACCTCCTCCTTTTTTGGAAGTCGGTTAAAAATTACAACGAAAGGGAAAAAATGAACTACGAGTAGGATTCGAACCCGCGGTCATCTGTCCCTATAGTCGGGACTTGCTATGCCAACTGAGGTTTGAAGCGCTCGTAGCGAAGTTTGCTTAGCCATTCTGAACCGATCAGCAAAGTAAAGCAACGTCCGCCTCGGTCATGAGTTGCATAGGTGACCGCTGGTGACATTACTACTGAGCGCTTCCGTGCTTCGGAGGGCACATTAAGCCGTCAGTCCCGGTTGTTGTCTTAGGACGGCAGTCGTTATATCATAGTGGTAGAGTTGTGAATGCCCGCCTGGCTAGCTACCACCCTCAAGTGGAAAATCTGTCGCCAAACACCTAACGGTGTGTTCCGGCAGCTGTCCTTGAGAGACATTAATTCTAGGTTAGCCTGAACAACATCTTCGACCACATCATCACTTAACATCAGGTGAGATAGTGGTCCGGCTTACCTATCAAGCATAAAAAAAGGTATCGTAGTAAGTAAGAGCTCAAATGTATACTTTCGTTCCTATCGTTTAACCGTCCCCTTAAGACGGTGATCGGGGCGACATGTCCCGCCTATAGGGATGGATGGACACAGGTTCGACTGACGCTCGCAGTTCAAATTTATTCCTTCGTTGTAATTTTGTAAGCTTATTCTCTTAGCAGGCGTTGTTGCAAGTACAATGTTAGAATAACTAGCTTAATTGGATGCCATCAGCATTCTATAGTATGAAATCGCAATATTAAGTGAAGTTTTCTGTGCATTGTACTCAAACATGTTAGCTGTCATCCAATCACCCTTTTTTACACCTTATTATTAATAGCGCACGTATTCGAACAACCACTTGAGGCCCTTTAATTGGAGCGCCTTAACAATGGCTTTTGAATGGAACAAATGAACCTTTTGTCTCTTGACGCTATTGTTTTGTTTTTTAATCCCAAACGCAGTTTTTACATTTGAGATTATTACGTTGTGAAAGAAATTTGTGCAGTGTCACAAAATTAAAGGTGCCTTTGCAAATAACTGCACTGATTTTGTTACAAAATGTGCTAATTTAGTTCTAGCACGTGAACTATAACACTTACGCCTGGGTTGAACACTCTTTTTTTCACAGCTAATACTAGAAGACGAACACTAATCACCAATTAGCTAGCTACCACCCTCAAGTTGAAAATAGCATGGTGGTAGGGCACTTTGCAAATGCCCGCCTGGCTAGCTACCACCCTCAAGTTGAAAATCTGTCGCCAAGCACCTAACGGTGTGTTCCGGCAGCTGTCCTTGAGAGCCAGTAACTCTAGGTTAGTCTGAACAACATCCTCGACCACATCATCACTTACCATCAGGTGAGAGAGTGGTCAAAGGCTAACCTATCAGACATAAAAAAAAAAAAAAAAAATTCTCAATGCAACATTTCATTGGCAGCAATGTTTACAAAGAAGATATTTTTTTAATACTTATATTATTTTTTTTAATATTGTTAAGTTTGCAATAACGCCTGCTAGGCGAATTACATTACAAAATTAACAAATTTACGTTTGTAAATTTGTAATTTTGTAACTTATATTACACTTACGAGTATTTTGTAATCTTCTTAATCTTAATAAAATAGAAACTTACTTGTACTACCTGTGAGTAAGTCTTGGTCTGGAATGATGCTGGCTGCAGCGATGGCTGCTTCGTCCAGTACTATCACCTGAAAAAAACAAGTTGCCTACATTTATAATTTACTCAATAAATACAAATTAGAACGGAAATAATTGGAAAAGAAACTTGAATGACTACTTTCATAATCTTTTAGTTTAGAGATGAAGATGTTTTTTTACGTTGCTGTTCGGTTACGAGGCTGATGTGCCGAAGTTGATCATCAATAGTTACATTTATCTACTGTAAGAAAAATTATGAGGATGGCGATAGGTGACAGCTAATAGGAACCTTCTTTGTGCTATATTTACAGTCTCATTTTAATATGGTTTAATTTTTAGTGTTAATTTATTAATTTTACCGTGTGTATGAATATTTTATGTAACTCTTTGGTTTTTTTAAGCTGTAATGTTGCATATTTTTAAACTGAATAAACAAATACAAATACAATTGTTGATCTGGAGAGTAATTATGTACTTTGACATTGATTAATTGTTCAAATAAATGTCAAATATAATTTCGGTTCACTGACCTCTATAAAATTGCGTATGCTGGACTTTACAAAATCATTATTTTATTACTGAAGGCTTGTTTACGGCAACCTTAAATGTTAAAGGAACAATTCATGCATCCATCAGCTTGCTATATAAATATTCATATATATATATATATATACATGTATAATATATTCAATATTATGTATATATTGTACATGTGTAGGTATTTATTTAGGTATATGTATTTTATGCATATATATTATAAGTATTCTATGTATAATGCGTATTGATTTTATTTAAAAGTTTCTGATTTATTTGTTACACACTACCGTTCACAAGTTTGCGTTGTCATGTCCATCAAAAGGTTGTCTGTAAGAGATTGCTTTAGCGATAATACCGCCGATTGTATTGCCATTTTTCATATTTTATTATATTTATTTGTAACACTTACATTTAACCTCTATTACTTTATATGTTAATCATTGTTTTTGTTAATGTATTGTTCTCTTTTACTTTTGTATCGTGTCGTATCGTATTATGCTAGGCGTTGGATATATTATTCTCCATACATATAATAATATAATATAAAACATATAATTGATTAAAAAGTAATAAAAATAGAGATTATATATGGCGAGATAAAATACAGAACCATAAATTTAGACACATGCAGTAAGATAATTATAGCATGATCCTTACCTTAGGGAAACCCATAATCTTCATCTCAGTTTCAGGTAAGGTGATTGTGACCCTGGACGGCTCTTCCGGTACAGGATTGCTGGGCAGAAGATCCAGCGCATTGGGGGCCAATGACCAGAGGTGGCCGGCACCTTGAGGTGCTCTCGCACCTTTGCGGAAGTGGGGGTTGATGGACAGATTGTGTCGGATAGAGTTCTTCCAGCGCTCATCGTTGGCTTTGTAAAAAGGGAAGCGATCTCTGAAAAAATTCAAACATTTCTGTTAGATTAGGTCGGTACTATCACTTGATACGATTTAAAAAAATGAAAACATATCCGAAGAACGATTTCTGAAAAAATAAAAAAGTTCTGAGGCGGTCTCTGCAAAATTAAAATAGTTCTAGTGAGGGCGCTTGGGTCTGAGGCGGTTTGAAAAAATGAAAACGATTCTAAGAAATTCAATTAGTTATAAGGCGGTATTGAAAAAAACAACAATTCTGGTAATATCGCTTAGGTCTGAGGCGGCTTGAAAAAATGAAAAGAGTTCTGATAAGGTCGCTTAGGTACTGGGGCGGTTTGAAAAATGAAAAAATCTGAAGAGGTCTGTAAAAAAATAATAACAACTTTGAAGTAGACTCTGAAAAAATAAACATAGATCTTTTAGGTCGCTTAGGATTAAGTATGTTTGTTTAATTGATAATTATTCCACCAAACCTTTTTAATTTATGTTGTAACAACAGCAAAAGTATGTATGATGCGTCCACTCCATTATTTTTTTTTTGACTAATAGCCCGAGATACTGTACTACACTGTATCAGCCAGACGTTCACTGCTGAACATAGCCACCCCTATTAAGCGTTTGCCATAATACCCAGAGTTGGCAGGCATTTTGGAGATCGCAGTGTAAGATAGCAGTTACTCAGAACCTTAGACCCTTAGTCGCCTGTTACGACACCTGCGGGAAGAAATGGGAGAGTGACATTCTAGCCCGGCACCCCAAGGGTAGCCAGAGATTATATCATGAAATTCTCATGACTGCCTCGTCGGTATATGTAAAAACGTCACTTTGGAATCTCAAAGTTGTGGCTTCGATTTAGGCCACACATAATATTGAAAAAAAATATTAAAAACTTTTTAGTTACTACTAATTTAGTTACCACAATTTCCAGACTCCAGGCTACTGCCTGGAGTCTGGAAATTGTGCCCGGTTGAGGCTATACCCTCGCCTTGATTATAAACTTGGGTAATTAAACAACTTTAAACGTAATAACAAATACTTTTAAAAGTATCCTAAAAAATATTAAATAATATTTTAATAAAACACTTAAAAAAGCATAAAATTATATATCTAGTGACAATTCCGCCTAATTTTCCTGTTATCTACGTGACGTCACAAACATCACGCAGCCTAACCGGAAGAATACCCGACTAGTTTCGCTTCTAAACGAAGCATCTTCAGGAGGTCTTGACTTACCGAGCGCACGATCGATGGATTTCCGCAAAGTAACGCCTGAATCTATCCATCAACTTTAAACGGTTTAAGCACTTTGCAGTGCAAAGTGTTTGAAACATTGGGACAAATATAATGACATATATACGCGATTTAAACCGTTTAAAGTTGTTTAATTACTGTGTAACAATCGCGAAAACCTAAGACAACATTATAAACTTGGGTGTCTAGACACCTCTGCCTAACCCACTGGGGAATACAAGCGTAACGGTATGTTTTGATGTGTTTCTTCTATGTTTCAGAAAGTCACGTAAAAATATAAGACAATTTAGTATTCGCTGGTAATGTGTTAATTGACAACATAAATCTTGAATTCCAAACAAGCTGGTATTTTTCTAGTGTTACGACTTGTTGAAGTTTTGGATTAGTTTCGTCAATAAAGTCGATTGACGAAACTAATCCAAAACGTCAACAAGTCGTTAGATTACTTCAAATAAGCAGGGACGGATTCAAGACACATATCGCCGTTGCACACAGCTCATTTGTTTTTCGATAGTATTGTTGACGTAACAACACGCTGTCGTGACCCTGGTAGCACTGTAGTATAAGGCACGCCTTATACCATAGCAAGTAGGTATCTTGTTTTAGGGAAAATTTGCTATTCTTAGGTAATAGAACATATCTCGTCCTACTAATGTATTTAAGATACGACATATATCGTATCGTCAATAAGATCTGCAGGTACCTGCCCTTACACACAATATATTGTCTTGTAGGAGACAACATTTAATATTGTCTACTAGCACTGAGTCAGTTCGAGACCACACATTAAATGATCGTTACTACTCCTTGGTCTATGTTTAATTTGATATATATTATATGTAATATCGCAGTCCGCACACTACTAGAAACTAATAAGTAAATCAAGATATAAAGTAGCTGATAATCTAGTATCTGCATGATCTACGTCCACAAGTTTGACAAAATTTATTCAGCCTTTTTGAGGAATATTACAGCCCTTCAATCTTCATATTTATGATATAAGTAAGAAATAACTTACCGGCCGCGGCTCCGCCTGCGAGTATGTCGGTTATCACCCAAAAACATTAACCTCTTTTTGCGCAGTTGGATAAAAACTATCCTGTGTCATTCCCCGGGTCTCAAACTATTTTTATGCCAAATTTCATCCAAATCAGTCCAGTAGTTTTGGCGTGAAAGCGAGACAGACGGACAGATAGACAGAGTTACTTTCACATTTATAATATTAGTATGGATTAGAAACCTAGCCCAATATTCCATTTATTGTTTGTGCAAGTACTTAAACCTAGTTGAAAGAAAATAATATGAACAATATGTAAAAGATTTTATGTGAACTTTGCATCCAACGCACCGTTATTGATTTAATTGCAAAACCAATAATACTATAATGAACTTTAATTTACATTTAATAATAACAAATATTTTTTAAATATTTTAAGAAATATTTTTATTTAAAAAATATTTGTTATTATTAAATATGGATTTCCGCAAAGTAACGCCTGAATCTATTCATTATCTTAATTTACATTCTTAAATATTACTTATTGCGCTTGCTAACCAAATACAGTCATATATATTTGAAAAAGTGAAGCGCCTGCCCGGTAATTCGCGATTTCGATTTCCGATCTAGATGAAAATTCTAAGCTCTTAAAATCAATATTTCATTTGCATTCAATACTTGCAAGTTGAGAAGAGAACAATTTAATGAAGTTTCTTTTCCAGAATTACGTTCAAAAATAATTCTACAAAAGAGACTTAACACTAAAATAATATGGCTATCCACAACATCAAACTTTGTCAACAAAACCAGAACTCTGACAATTATTCGTGCCGTAAGCCTTCTACAAACAAGCAGGGTTGAATTCAAACGCACATATCGCCGATACACCACATTTGTTTGTCGACAGTAATGTTTACGCGACGACACTGTCGTGACCGCGGTTTTGTACCCACCAGCCCCACCACCCCTTTCAAGGGGGCTACCATTGAAACGTTAACGTTATTAGGACATTTTAGGACTAAAACTAATTAGTGTACGCACCTGTGGACTTAAATGTTGTAATCAATGACTTTTGGCAATTGATATGTTAGTCTATAACCACCATATTGCACATTAAAGTTGTATAAACTTAATATTACTTTACTTAGTTAATTATTTATCAACACCCTTGCTCGTAAAGTGAGCTTTATCATATCGTACTTAGGGCCAAAAATCGAACTATAATACCCTCGTGCATAATAATATTATACACTAGTGTGTAATAGAATTGTCCGTACAAAGTTAAGTTAGTACCTAACTGCAAATTAAAAATGAGTAAACAGAGCATTTTCAATTTATACCGGGTAATGCAGGTTTGTAACAACAAAGAGGTTTAAGGCTTAGTATATGTGATCAACCAACATACATTTGCCGCGCGCAAAAAAAAAAACATGTGCGCTATTTTCCATAATTTTCGTATGTTGTTTGTATCACATTTGTGCAATATATTTTTTTCCTCGCAAGGGTGTTGAAAAAGTGCGTATGAAACGCGTGAGCAACTTGCTCATTATACACTCTTGGTTTACGCCGTCGCCTACGGCTCGGACTGCAATCCACAGCCTCGTGTATAATGAGCAACTTAGCTCACTTGTATCATGTCATGATATACTATAAATTTTAGGTTTGCAATAACGCATGCTCTGCGGATTACATTACAAAATTACAAATGTACGCTCCATCCCAATACGAGGAAGGTTGAAGAACGATAGGAAAAATTTAAGACTCATTGTCATGTTAGCTCAATTGGATTAGAGCATACCCCAGCTAAAGGGGTGGATGGACGCGGGTTCTAATCCCGCACATGACTTAATTTTTTCCTCTCGTAAATTTGTAATTTTGTAGTGAATTATTGTTGACATTTAGCACAAGTGGTGCGTTTTAACATATCTATGCATTAGTAGTCTGAGTAGATAACCATGATTCATAATTATGATATAAGTTTTCAAAGATTGCACATTTTTCATTTACAATAGTCTTGATCGCCCAGCGGTTTGGATGCATAAAGCCGAGAAACGCGGGTTCGAATCCCGCTCAAGACGAAAAACTTGGACTCTATTAACGGTATACATGTATGTTAAGCGACCATCAAGTTTTTTGAAATAATTACAAAAGTTATGTTTACAGGTGCAAACATCTTGGGCTTGTACAATGTTTTTTCAGGCCTGGCGAACCAAATTAAACATAGAGCAAAAAGTTTATCTTAGTAGGTACAAGAACACGATCGCTCTGAAAGCGTTCAAAGAATCAATTTTAAGAACACCTTTCCTCAAAATCTTAGCACCACAGCCTTCACCCAAACTCCGTTTTTAACCAAGACACGTCCCCTAATCGTAATTTAATCAACAGCTCATTTAAATTTCAAGAAAAAGGGGTCAATTCATGTCGACCCCCCATAAGTAGGGCCCCGTGGCGCCCGCCCCGGGTGGCACCGGCACCACCGGGCCAGTGATCGATCGGCCCTCGCCTAATGCGGCCCATTATTGGTACATCCGGGTGTCAAGGGGTGAGGGCACCTGTTTCACTGTTGTTCTTTAATTCGACAATTGGACTGTTACGCTTGCCTATTGATGCATGACAATGACCACGTCACGAATAGGGATGGAATCAGTGATATGTTATTTTTAAGTAATGGTCATGACCTATGGCGTCGTAGGTTTTCGCGATTATAACACACAGTAAACGATAACTTTGAATAGTTTTAATCGCGTATATTTTTGAAGCAGTTATGGCTCAGTGGCATTGGCTATGGAATGCCACGCAGGAGGTCCTTGGTTCGAATCCAGCCAAGGGTTTGAGCTTCACCGCATGATGGAAGAGCATTTTGCGAATGGCCGCCTGGCTAGCGACCACCCTCAAGTAGAAAATCTGTCGCCAATCATCTAACGGTGTGTTCCGGCAGCAGTCTTTGAGACCAAGTGAAATGATAGGCACATGAGACTTAACAACTACGTCTCAAGGTGATGGGCGCAGTGCAATTCGTGACTTGTGACGACATGCATCTGTTATAAGCAGAAGTTAGTCCGCTTAATATCAGGTGGGCCTCGAGCTTGTTCCGTCACAATAACATTAAAAAAAAATGTCCCGATGTTTCAAACGCTTTGCAGTGATCGTGGTCACGGGGTGACTTATCGGTTTTATACCCAGATCATACAAACAAGGTCATACAAAACATTTTTTGTATGTTCTGAGGTTCTTACTTCACTGCAAACAATAAGGTCGAGGGTTCAATTTCCGCCCGGAGCAAAACATTTTGTACTCCAATAATTTGTAAATGTATGATTTTCGCTTAGTACGCGGTAGTGCTTGTAATCATAATATTTAGAAATAAGAAATTATTTTTTACTACCGTCAGAATTTTTACTTTACGTTCCCTTTTCACGCGATATGCACTCACAGTGTCCAGAGTTCTTGCAGTTTCGTGTCGGCCATGGGGTTTCATTAATTTGATAACAGGATCCCAAGCAGGTGGTACTGGCCAACCATCATCTCTATTGAAGTTTGTGTATTTTTTAATTTCAATAGCCTCGCGTATCATGCGTAGCAGATACACTTTCCTCGTAGTTTTTGCGTTGTGCGAACTTGTACTACGAATGTGTATCTACGACGAATAATTTCATCTTTTGAAGACTAATAATGACGACACTTAAAGGAAATATTACTGAAACTGTGCTGGGGATATACTCGCATCCAAATATGAGACCAAAATCTAGCCTTATTTATTTTTATAGCTGGTAGGCGAGTCTTTGACCACCATCACAACTGATGGTAAATTATGATGGATCGAAGATGTCAAGTACAGTTGCCGGTACACACCGTTAGGTGCTTGGCGACAGATTTTCAACTAAAAGTAAAGCGTACAACTCTTATTTAATATTAATGTCGGAATTTAAAGTTACGGAAAGTGGGTAATTTTGCATCGACTTTTAAACGGTTTTTACTGCTCATAGTCTATGGTAAGTTGCGAAATACACTAATTGCTTAAATGTATATGGTGAACAAGGGTACCCAACATACAGGCTCTGCCTTGTTTGGGACCCACTGATATTCTTATTCATTTCAACGTGAAAGTCTTATAATGTTTAGTTTGTACGGTATAAATCTTTTGGTAATAAACTATTGTAAATGAACAGATTTAAGCGTCACATTGCAGAAATCCATGTGTAATAATAACAAAAACTTAAAAATATTTTAATAAAATACTTAAAAAAAAATTAAAAATGACATCCACCTAATTTTCCTCTAACGTCACAAACACTACGCAGCCAAACCGGAAGAATTTTCGATGCGTATCGCGTCTAAACGAAACATCCTCAGGAGGTCTTGACTCTACGAGTGCACGACCGAGATAAGAAGAAATAATAAGAAATATCTTTAAAATATTTGTTATTATTTAAAAAAAATATATTGTAACTATGAGACATGTCCTTACGAAGCGATATGATGGATATTTTTTTGGAGTGTTGAGTGTTAATATAACCCATTATTGATACTTCCGGCGTATTACAGTGCAGGGGTGAAAGAACGGTGCGCCACGCATGAATAGGCCGCGAGCTTTTTGTTGCTTTTATGATATTAGTTTCAAATCAAAGATATTTCTGGGACTGCATTGTTATTATATTCTTTAAGCATATTTATTGTCTCGAGGCTGGATATCACAACGGGCAAGATAATACGTTTGCTGATTTCCATAACAGCTTAAAAACTAAATTATTAATCAGCGTTTTAAACTACTTATTTGTTGGATAGTATGATTACATTAAAGTTCGACGCCCCTGAACAAAAATTGTCCTAAATCAACAACCTTCATGGTCACTAATATGTATAATTTTTTTTAGATACATATTTCTACACTTCTCAATACTCTAACCTCAGATACCATCACAGACCATTTGGAGTTACGCTACACGTAACACGATGACACCCCAAAACTCCAAATGGTAGGTATGGTGCAAAAATGATTTATCTTTTCAGCAACCTCATGATTAGTATTATTACCTTCTGAAAAATCACTAATTTGATTTTTACTTTAGTATTCGTTTTTGGATCATCATTCTACACAAAATATCCAGTTTGTAATCCAATACGAACAGATAGACAGATAGTGTAGTCTCATTCATAGGGCTCTGTTTTGCCTTGAATCTGAGGGTTGGGTATAATTATTTTGAGTATCGAAAAGTCGATTTCAGTCGGGATGCTATGTAACTTGTAAGTGATGTTTTTCCACGTGTCCTCAAATTGTAGTGAGCCCTTAAATTTTAAAGATTTTTCATATGAACTGACCATAACATATTGTAATAAAGATTTGTAGACGGTTTCCATTAATACGTTATATATTTGGTCCCATTTTGTATAGTTTTACTGTTTCCGTATATTATACGGGCTATATAAGCTACTGGCTGCAGCGCAGCGTTTGAAAAACGTGTTCAGGGTATCTTAGATGCATTATTCTACTAATTAGATGTACAATATTTTGACTGCATTCTATGGTGTACCTGGACGCTAACCTTCCCCCACCTTGGGAATGCTTTGGTTGATAGTATACTCGCTACTTTTTTCTTAGATTTAGGTTATCTGATAATAATAACTTTTGTGCTTCGAATGTTATATGCGACTCCTACCAATATTCACATCCAAGTGAGTGATGGTATGCTTTTCATTAAGTGCACTTTTTGTACGTCATTTTACTACATCTGATTGAAGGATACGCAACAGTCCTCAAATTGTAGTATCAAATGATTATCTTTAAAATAATGCCCAATGCTTCATGCATACCTAATGCTGTGTCTGCTACCCATGAGTAGGAAAAATGTTTAAACGATGTTTCCTACTCATGGGCAGAGCATTTGGCACTTGCTCACTTGGCCTCTCCGCGTTTCTGTTAGTTCAACCCCACACAAATGTCCGGACGTTAGATGGCAATCAAACCGTGAAATCGCCCTCAACGTTATTAATTCATTATCGCTCGTATCAGTTACTGTTTACATTGTAACATGCGATTACCGTTGGCTAATATTTAATGAAAGCTGACACCTTATTCGTCTAAGGCCTGATAAAATGTTAAGCGACCATATATAAGACAAATTTTAATGAACTTTTTTTGTAAATATACAATATTCATTCTTTCAATTGGTTGTTTATATTTATTCCGAAGACTCAGTCACATCACTATCTGATGTTTGGATAACTGGACCAAGATCTACACTAATATTACAAAGAGAAAATATTTATATGTTTGTTTGTAGCGAATAATCTTAAAAGTAGTTTTTAGAACCGATTTCAAAAACTCTTATACCATTAGAATCCTACATTATCCCTGATGAACGTAAGCTGTAGAGTATTTACAAAAAGTTAGGGTCCCGTATGAAAACTTCCATATCCCAACGGGTGAAAAAAAATCGTTATATCGCGTACGCTGAGGAAATGATTGACAATAGAGCAAATTGATGTGTTACAATTTTAAAGAGGATATCACTATCTTCAAAAAAAATATAATCGTATTACCATATATCTAACTATTACAGCTATGTCACAATAACTGCTTTTTATATGTTTATTATATTTTTGAAATATTTTGTTAAATACCCGTGCGTAGCTGGGGCGGGCCGCAAGTGTAATGTATAAAACTAGCTGACATGCTCTTTTATTTTTTTTTATGCCGGATAGGTTAGCCTTTGACCACTATCTCACCTGATGGTAAGTGATGATGCGGTCGAAGATGTTGTTCAGGCTAACCTAGAATTACTGGCTCTCAAGGACAGCTGTCGGAACACACTGTTAGGTGCTTACCGACAGATTTTCTACTTGAGGGTGGTAGCTAGCCAAGCGGGCATTCGCAAAATGCCCTAGCACTATGCTATTACGACTGCCATCCTAAGACAACAACCGGGACCGACGGCTTAACGTACCCTCCGAAGCACGGAAGCGCTCAGTAGTAATGTCACCAGCGGTCACCCATCCAACTCCTGATTGAGGCGGACGTTACTTAACTTTGCTGATCGTTTCAGAATGGCTAAGCAAATTTGGCTACGAGCGCTTCAAGACTGCAAGAAGCAAGCTCTGTCTTTCTCCACTTGCATGGTCATCTCACAGAATTAATCATTACATAAAAAACTGATTATTGCGTCGTCTGTTAAAATTCATTTTCATACTTTAACTTTTCAAATTAACAGACGAAAAATATATATGGATATGGATGATGAAATGTGAGAATTTTGAACATTGGTTTGACTCTGGTTTCAAAATCTACATAAATTATTCTATTTACAACACCACCCGTAGAATTTCTTTTTTTATTTAAACTACTTTTCATCTAAGACGCTGTTAATAAGTGCATTATCCTTATGATAGTTGTAAAATGTGCCCACGTACGGTTGCATTTATTTTTACAAATATTTGATTCAACATAGATGTAAGGTTTGTACATTTGTAGCTTTTGGCACACCTCATAAGTTATTGTAAAGAACCAATATTTTAAGTAAAGAAATAATATTATTATCTTCATTTATTTTACAACATAATTTTAAAACTTTGTAAAAATTTAATATATATTGTTAGCGATCTAAGCTATCTGTGAAGAGTGGCGGGGCGCGATTCTTATAAATACCAGCGCGGGTAGCATAAGGCCCCCGACTCTTGTTTTCCCCCGACTCTTGTTAACCCCGACTCTTGTTAATATGGAAGCATCTTGTTGCCTCCTAGCTATGACTGGTCATCAACCTATAGTCATAGCGTCCTGTTACCAAGCTTGTCAAAAGCCGATCGTCCGAGCTGACTTAGAAGCATTATTCTCATTAGGAAGCGCCGTCCTTCTGATTGGCGACTTCAATAGTAAGCACATCCTATGGAATTGTAACGTCAACAATCCCAGAGGCATTGCACTTGAAAAACTAGTCGCAGAACTTAATTTTGACATAATTGCGCCCACTGAGCCCACTCACTACCCTCATACGGAAGACTTTCGACCTGACTTGCTTGACATGGCACTACTCAGAGGCGTAACACTCCAGTTACGCTCCATAGAAGTGGTTCACGAGCTTCACTCTGACCACCGACCCATTATACTGCGACTAGGTCCCGACCCAACAACAGACCTCCCCCGCCCCACTAAGACGATAGTGAACTGGAAGCAATTAGGCGTTGCCCTAAAAGCTATCAGTTCACCGGACCTTGACAAGATCCCTGACGACATCCTGACTAAAGATGACGTAACCCTTGCGATCGATTCGTTCACTAATCACCTCTCCACCGTAGTAGGTGCATCCGCAAAGGAGGTCATGGTGCCGGACGACCGGCGCCTTGTCATTCCAGCGGATGTGAGACGATTAGTGACGGAAAGTAAAGCAGTGACCCGACATTACGACTCTTACCCCAGTAAAGAGAACAAAACTAAGAAACGCCACTTTGAACGCATGGTTCAAAGTCGCATGTCTGAGTTGCGTGATCAACAATGGGGTGACAAACTTTCAAACCTCGTGCCAAGCCACCAGGCTTATTGGGACTTGGCGCGAGGTATGAAAGGAAGTAACTACAACGACATGCCTCCCTTATACAGACCAGTCCCACTAGTCCCAGCGTTCTTTGACGAAGACAAAGCTGAGTGCCTAGCTGATAGCCTAGAGGCTCAGTGTTCCCCTAACGTAGATCACGTTGACCAAGCTCACCTCGATTCGGTGGATGCTGAAGTCGAACGTAAAAGCTCTGTGGTCACCTCTGAACTCCCACCAATCACCTTAGCGACTTACGCTGAGGTGGCGAGACTGATCAAGGCCCTCCGACCGCGCAAATCCCCCGGTGCCGATGGCATCTCCAACAGGGTTCTTAAAACCCTCTCTCCTCCTCTCATCCATCTCCTAGTCAGCATCTTCAATGCTGCTATGAGCCACTGCTTATTCCCAGACACCTGGAAATGTGCAAATGTCATTGGCATTCATAAACCAGGCAAAAGCTCATCTGACCCCACCAGCTACCGCCCCATCAGCCTCCTCAGTGCCTTAGGCAAACTTTACGAGCGGTTAGTTGCAAACCGTCTCCAGTCCCATGCCAAGGAACACCACCTTATCCCAGATGAGCAGTTTGGCTTCAGACCCGAACACTCATGCGTCCAACAGGTGCACCGCCTCACGGAGCACATCATTGAGGGCTTTAACAAGTACCCCAAACCCCAGACAACGCTAGCAGTCTTCCTCGACGTAGCGAAAGCTTTTGACAAAGTCTGGCACAATGGCTTGATTTACAAGCTATACCAATTTGGCGTGCCAGAACGTCTTGTGCTCATCCTACAAGACTTCCTTAAAGCCAGAAGCTTTCGCTATCGCGTGGAAGGCACCCTCTCCTCCCCCCACCCAGTCAGAGCCGGAGTCCCTCAGGGCTCCGTGCTATCACCCATTCTTTTCGCGCTGTATACCAGCGACATCCCACGCTCTCAGCCTAACGTCCTATTAGCCCAATACGCGGATGATACCGCTATTTATACCACTGGGTGGCATATCAGTAGAAAGTCCATTCCCGCCCTCCAACGGGCCATCACCGAGATCGGTGACTGGTTCCGTAAATGGCGCATCGCGGTCAACCCAGTTAAAAGTGCAGCTATGTACTTTACTGAGAAGGGCCGCCCCCGTTACCCGCAACCTATAACTTTGTTCGACCAACCCATCCCCTGGGTTAGTAAAACAAAATATCTCGGAGTCACCCTTGATCGGAATCTCACCTTTAGCGATCATATAACAACCGTCCGTAACAGAGCGGCCTTTGTAATGGGTCGCCTTGGTCCCCTGATTCGCAAAGAGAGTAAAATGTCTCTTAGAAATAAGAAGACACTTTACACTGCCTGCATCCGCCCCATCATGACTTACGCATCAGTAGTGTTTAGTCATGCTAGTGAGGCCCATCTCCATAAGCTTCAAGTCATTCAAAACCGTTTTCTTCGTAGTGCAACCGGCGCTCCGTGGTATATCCGGAACACCGAGTTGCATTGCGACCTAAACCTTCCCTCTTTAGCGCAGTTCAATAAGGACTGCGCCCGCCGATACTTTGATCGAGCGCCCCACCACTCGAACCCATTGGTTGTCCAGGCATCGAACTACTCGACCGCCTCTTCTATCCCATTTTTCAAACCCCCCCGTCGCCGACCACGGCAGGTATTAGACGACCCGGATGACCCCATCGCAGCCATTACGTTGGCAGCTTTAGCGTTATCCGCAAGTCGTCGAGGTAAAATCCCCAGGTGTGAGGTAATCAGAGGTCACACAATCAAACACCGAGCTCGCCGGCGAGCTCGAGGCAAAAACAAGGTCACGATAAATTGCTCTCCAAATAGTCAAAGAGTATTATTCAGTAGGGCCCAATTGTGCAACACTACAGTTGCACAGAGGCATTTTGCTCCGATCCCCCCCATGTCTCTCGACAGCGAGACAAGCCGAGGTCCGAACCACAGTGGTGCCCTTGAGCTCGCTGTCAACCCCTCCTATAATAGCGGTACGTTTTCGGCGTCCGCAGGAGACGGAGGTAGAAAGCGCTTTTCGCCTTCTACGCCCGTCTCGGGAGAAGTGCCTTCGGCACTTCTCCCTCCCGGGCTATTGTAGGGCCAGGCCCTCGCCCAAAACCCGGTGGAGCTGGACGACCGCACAGGCGGTAGCCAGCATCTATGTCCTCCCTAAATAAATAAAAAAGCATAAGGCTCACATTCCGACCTGTGCCGCCACGCCGTGCACACCTGTCTACAGCTCCGCCAGTATCTCCCAGTGAGACCGCAATAGTCCCCGCACTATTGCCGTCTCACTCGGGTCATCGTTCCGACGCTAGTTGCAGACCAGTGCCTTGGAATACGCAGTCCTGACGAAGTTTTGTTTTGTGTGCAGAAGCTGAGCAGCCGCCGAACGCCGTGCAACGTGAGCTACGAGCTCGCCGTGCCGTCGCGCAGAGGCGCTCTAAGACGTCAGGCATTACCACCTACCCAAGTCCCTTGTTTCGACACAACAACATCATATCGGGCTGGTGGTCTTGTTTTGACCGCACTTTTCGGTGCGCATTTCACAACTTTACTACTCGACACAACATTGTAACGGTGCGCGTAACAACACACTTTGTGCTGTTAAGCGACGTCGTTCAGGCGTGGGGTAGCGTCAGCCAAACCCGTCTGAACGATCAAATCCGCCATTTGCTGCGGTCGCAGTGTGACACCCTACGGTGACAACGGCCACTGTTGTTGTTTTGGTTTAACCTTGCACCGTGGCCTTTCCCGCTTCACGGGTCAGCCGAAGCAAGCTGGGCTCCGGGACAACTGGCCTTGGGGTCGCCCCTAGTCAACCCCGGAGCAGCATTAGGAGCACCCCTCTCCGCCGAGAAAAAAGCTCGGAGAGGGTACACAACTAGGGCACACCATAGGTACTCACTCCCTCTCACACAAGTGAGCTCACGAGTTGCGAGAGGGAGACAGAACCCGTTAGGCCATCCTGAGTATTCCCCTCAGGATGCAACGTCCCTCTAACGGTGAGGTGGAGGTCCTTCAGACCTTCGCCCTCCGCCACCCCGATCTGTATGTTGCTCATATGCAACTCCTCGAAGAGGAAGCGAGTGCCCGCCTCACGGACACTCTTATTGCTCCCTCCGGGACTTCAATCCCGGAGGCCAACGTCCCTCCTCTGACCCGGTCCTTCTCAGAGGACAGTCCAGCTTCGCCCGCTCCGGGCCCAGACAACAGACGCACGGTGGCAGCCCCGCCCCGTGAGAGGTCTCGCTCGCGCTCACCGATCGGGAGGCCAGCGAGCACCCGTCCCTCCTTCGCCGTTGTCGAGCCCACTTCGGACTCCGAAGCGGAGATGGAGGTAGATCCGAGTCGCGCCTTACGCACCGACTCGGACTCAGACAACGACGGCTATACCGTCGTAGATAGGAAACGCAAGCGTGCTCCTAAAGCCGCTAGTTGCGCAACCTCCGCCCCTCCCGCCAAGGCACCCGCTAAGGCCCCCGCCTCCGGCAAGAAGCCGACCCCCGCCCCGCGCCCCGCGTCTCCTCCCTCCGCTCCGGCCACCACTGCCGCGTCCCCTCAGGACGCGAGCGCGCGCCGCGAAAAACCACCTCCGCCCCTGTTCATTCAGGACAAAACCAAATGGGACATGCTGTCCCGTTTAGTTTCGGATCGTGGGATCCACTATACTAATGCCCGCTCCACGCAGCAGGGCATTAAAGTTCAAGTGTCCACCATTAGCGACCACAGAGCGCTAACGAAACTCCTCCGCAATGAGAGCATAAGCTTCCACACTTATGCGCTCGAAGAGGAGAAAGTCCTCCGAGTGGTCATCCGCGGTGTGCCCAAGGAGGTACATACCGATTCGGTATGTGCCGACCTGAAGGCACAAGACTTCCCCGTACATGCAGTTCACCGCATGTACAGCGGGAAGGACCGCAGTCCCTACGATCTAGTACTCGTAGTACTAGATCGTACTCCTGAAGGCAAGGCCATTTTCAACTTAAAAAAGGTCTGTGGCCTCTCAGGACTCGATGTCCAAGCCCCATACAAGAATGGGAGTCCCTCGCAGTGCCATAACTGCCAACTATACGGGCACGCCTCCCGTTTCTGCTTCGCTCGCGCTAGGTGCGTTAAGTGCCTAGGCGATCACGCGACAGCAGCGTGCACTCGCACCCGGGACTCGCCGGACCCACCCAGTTGCGTTCTATGCGGTGCTCAAGGGCATACCGCGAATTACCGTGGTTGCCCTAAAGCACCACGAGTGAACCACAGGGTGGCAAGGCATAGGCCGACCCGTCCCTCTTATGACCGCTACCAACGGGTAAGCCCTAAACTCACGGTAGTACCTGCCTCACAGGTAATACCCGCGCCGCTCCCAGCCCGTAACGCATGGTCTAAACCACCCAGTATGGTTAAGACCGTCGCTACCGCCCGCGCCCCGGCCCGCGCGCCCGCACCCGCGCCCGCACCCGCACCCGCCCGCGCCGCGGCCCCTGCCCGCGCACCGGCCCCGGCTCGCCCCGCGCTCCCGGCACCCGCCGCCAACACCGTTCGCGCCCCTCCCCGCGCCGCTTCCCGGCCACAAGCTCCCCCTATGCCGTTGATGGCTGCCCCTCTTCAAGAGGCAATCAACCTAGTCAGCGATCTGGCTATGTCGGTTGACATCAATGAGGTACAAGAGCTATTCCACAAGATGCAATACGCTCAATCCCCAGCGGACGTGATCCAATACACATTGGAACACGCAAACTTACTAAGCGCCCTTAAGCGCTTCGTCCCCCAGGCCCCTCCCCAGTACAACCACTATGGGTAGTACAACCGAACGCACGAAACCGTACTCAGTTTCGTTAGCGTCATTTAACGCTGACGGCCTCTTCAAACAACGTGACCTCGTCCACGACTTTTGTTGTACCCACCTTATCGATATCTTATGCGTGCAGGAAACCTTTCTAAAACCGGGGAAGGCGAACCCTAGGTTTGCCAATTACAGAACGGTACGTAATGATAGAGTGAACTCCCGTGGGGGAGGCACTCTTATCTTTTACAAAAGGTCCCTGCACTGCATTCCCCTACCTACCCCGACTCTTGTTAATATGGAAGCATCTTGTTGCCTCCTAGCTATGACTGGTCATCAACCTATAGTCATAGCGTCCTGTTACCAAGCTTGCTCCAAGCCGATCGTCCGAGCTGACTTAGAAGCCTTGTTCTCATTAGGAAGCGCCGTCCTTCTGATTGGCGACTTCAACAGTAAGCACATCCTATGGAATTGTAACGTCAACAATCCCAAAGGTATTGCACTTGAAAACCTAATCGCAGAACTTAACTTTGACATAATTGCGCCCACTGAGCCCACTCACTACCCTTATATGGAAGACCATCGATCTGACTTGCTTGACATGGCACTACTCAGAGGCGTAACACTCCGGGTACGCTCCATAGAAGTGGTTCACGAGCTTCACTCTGACCACCGACCCATTATACTGCGACTAGGTCCCGACCCAACGACTGACCTCCCCCGCCCCACTAAGACGATAGTGAACTGGAAGCAAGTAGGCGATGCCCTAAAGGCTATCAGTTCACCGGACCTTGACAAGATCCCTGACGACATCCTGACAAAAGATGACGTAACCCTTGCGATCGATTCGTTCACCAATCACCTCTCAACCGTAGTAGGTGCATCCGCAAAGGAGGTCATAGTGCCGGACGACCGGCGCCTTGTCATTCCAGCGGATGTGAGACGATTGGTGACGGAGAGTAAAGCAGTGAACCGACATTACGACTCTTACCCCAGTAAAGAGAACAAAACTAAGAAACGCCACTTTGAACGCATGGTTCAAAGTCGCATGTCTGAGTTGCGTGATCAACAATGGGGCGATAAACTTTCAAACCTCGTGCCAAGCCACCATGCTTACTGGGACTTGGCGCGAGGCTTGAAAGGAAGTAACCATAACGACATGCCTCCCTTATACAGACCAGTCCCACTAGTCCCAGCGTTCTTTGACGAAGACAAAGCTGAGTGCCTAGCTGATAGCCTAGAGGCTCAGTGTTCCCCTAACGTAGATCACGTTGACCAAGCTCACCTCGATTCGGTGGATGCTGAAGTCGAACGTAAAAGCTCTGTGGTCACCTCTGAACTCCCACCAATCACCTTAGCGACTTACGCTGAGGTGGAGAGACTGATCAAGGCCCTCCGACCGCGCAAATCCCCCGGTGCCGATGGCATCTCCAACAGGGTTCTTAAAACCCTCTCTCCTCCTCTCATCCATCTCTTAGTCAGCATCTTCAATGCTGCTATGAGCCACTGCTTATTCCCAGACACCTGGAAATGTGCAAATGTCATTGGCATTCACAAACCAGGCAAAAGCTCATCTGACCCCACCAGTTACCGCCCCATCAGCCTCCTCAGTGCCTTAGGCAAACTTTACGAGCGGTTACTTGCAAACCGTCTCCAGTCCCATGCTAAGGAACACCACCTTATCCCAGATGAGCAGTTTGGCTTCAGACCCGGACACTCATGCGTCCAACAGGTGCACCGCCTCACGGAGCACATCATTGAGGGCTTCAATAAGTACCCCAAACCCCAGACTACGCTAGCAGTCTTCCTCGACGTAGCGAAAGCTTTTGACAAAGTCTGGCACAACGGCTTGATCTACAAGCTATACCAATTTGGCGTGCCAGAACGTCTTGTGCTCATCCTACAAGACTTCCTTAAAGCCAGAAGCTTTCGCTATCGCGTGGAAGGCACCCTCTCCTCCCCCCACCCAGTCAGAGCCGGAGTCCCTCAGGGCTCCGTGCTATCACCTATTCTCTTTGCACTGTATACCAGTGACATCCCACGCTCTCAGCCCAAAGTATTCCTAGCCCAATATGCGGATGATACCGCCATTTACACCACTGGGTGGCATATCAACAGACAGTCCTATTTCGTCATGCAACGGGCCATCACCGAGATCGGTGACTGGTTCCGAAAATGGCGCATCGCGGTCAACCCAGCTAAAAGCACAGCTATGTGCTTTACTGAGAAGACACGCTCCCCTTACCCGAAACCGCTTATTTTGTTCGACGAACCCATTCCCTGGGTTCCTAGAACAAAATACCTCGGAGTCACCCTTTATCGTCATCTCACCTTTAACGATCACATAACAACCGTCCGTAACAGAGCGGCCTTCATAATGGGTCGCCTTGGTCCCCTACTTCGCAAAGAGAGTAAAATGTCTCTTAGTAATAAGAAGACACTTTACACTGCCTGCATCCGCCCCATCATGACTTACGCATCAGTAGTGTTTAGTCATGCTAGTGAGGCCCACCTTCATAAACTTCAAGTCATCCAAAACCGTTTTCTTCGTAATGCAACCGGCGCCCCGTGGTATATCCGGAACACCGAGTTGCATTGCGACTTAAACCTTCCCTCTCTAGCGCAGTTCAATAAGGACTGCGCCCGCCGATACTTTGATCGAGCGCCCCACCACCCGAACCCATTGGTTGTCCAGGCATCGAACTACTCGACTGCCTCTTCTATCCCATTTTTCAAACCCCCCCGTCGCCGACCACGGCAGGTATTAGACGACCCGGATGACCCCATCGCAGCCATTACGTTGGCAGCTTTAGCGTTATCCGCAAGTCGTCGAGGTAAAATCCCCAGGTGTGAGGTAATCAGAGGTCACACAATCAAACACCGAGCTCGCCGGCGAGCTCGAGGCAAAAACAAGGTCACGATAAATTGCTCTCCAAATAGTCAAAGAGTATTATTCAGTAGGGCCCAATTGTGCAACACTGCAGTTGCACAGAGGCATTTTGCTCCGATCCCCCCCATGTCTCTCGACAGCGAGACAAGCCGAGGTCCGAACCACAGTGGTGCCCTTGAGCTCGCTGTCAACCCCTCCTATAGTAGCGGCACGTTTTCGGCGTCCGCAGGAGACGGAGGTAGAAAGCGCTTTTCGCCTTCTACGCCCGTCTCGGGAGAAGTGCCTTCGGCACTTCTCCCTCCCGGGCTATTGTAGGGCCAGGCCCTCGCCCAAAACCCGGTGGAGCTGGACGACCGCACAGGCGGTAGCCAGCATCTATGTCCTCCCTAAACAAAAACAAAACAAACATAAGGCTCACTTTCTTGTTGACTTCGGTTGCGTGCGGAAGCTCTGTCGGTTTGACGTTCGGTGCAATCAGTGAGTGATATTGTTCAGTTGGTTCTGTTGGTTTGTCTAAAATTGTAAGTAGTTAAGTTTATAATGTTCTCTTTGAAATGATTGTTATTGATTAAGAATAAATTGTATTTTTTTTAATTGATATTTCACTTCTGTCCTAAAATCAGAAGTGGGATCTCAATCCAAGCCCTTTGTTTTGACTGTATCGGCCATAAGCTTTTAATTTTTCGAGTAAACAAACCAAAAGAACTGGTCGGGTTTTCCAAGCCTCTACTTGTTATTGATTTGTTTCATCTGTGCCTATTTTGTGTGTTGTGTTTTGTTCTGTTTAAATTATGCCAAAACCACGTAAATCACGCAGCCGATCGCGCCGACGTTACGTCACACGCGACCGGTCGCGTAGTAGGTCGCGTAATGTAGTCTGTGCGAGAGAATCACGGCAGAGCATGCGCACACCACCGTTATCTCGATCGCGAATGCGTTCTCGTGCTCGGGCACGTTTGCGTTCACATTCACGGTCTCAATCACGTTCACGCTTGCATCGCCGCGCGAAAACGCGTTCTCGTTCACGGTCACGGTCACAATTACAGCGCGACTCACATTTGAAACATAGCGTAGTGGACAGTAATCAACCGTCACATGCAAACCTAGATCTCACACTCGACACGATCTTAACAAGATTAGAATCGATTGAAAATAATTTTGAATCTACCTCCAAAACCAAAAGTATCGATACTTCTGCTACACAAGCATTAGCTGACGCAATACAATCCTTAGTTCCGGGCCGCTCTCAAAGTTATTATATTTCTAACTTCGACCCGTCATTGCACGATATCGATTCCTGGTGCGAGGAAGTCGATCGCGCTCAGCTGTCTAATCGTTGGGATGACCGAGAATGTTTATCGCGAGTTGCAGGTTGCCTAAAAGGCGATGCAAAGACCTGGCTAAATGAGTGGGTTAGTAGTGATAGATCCTGGAGTAGTTTTAAACGCGAATTCAAGCCACTATGCCCACGAAAGCTAGATTACGCTAACATTTTATTCGAAATTATGAACACCACATCGGATAAGTACGCGTCATACAGCGAATATGCGCGACGTTCACTGCTACGCTTACGTATTATCAAGGGACTGAGTGAAGAGTTGATGACTCTTATCGTTATCCGTGGCATTAAAGACGCACAAGTACGTGCGGCCGCTGCTAACGCAAGCTTATCACCCGAGAACCTAGTATCGTTCCTGTCAATTTACGTGAAACCTAGTCTAAGCAACACGTCCAAAACTCAGTCATCATTTCATACTAGGAAACGAAGTAATGATAAAATGACTTCTTCCGGCAGCAAGTGCTTTAATTGCAAGCAGGTAGGTCATAGAAGCTACAACTGCCCAAAGAAACCTAAACTCTCTAATCCACCGGTTCCTACTTGTTCTTTCTGTAAAAAGCGTGGTCACAGCGAAGACGACTGCTTTGCAAAAGCAAGGTCCGAACAGCAGAAGCGTAACGTGAACCTTTGCCATGCCCCTACCGACAATAGTAGCAACGACACTGTTACGGCGGTAGTACAAGGCATACCAGTAGACGTTCTCATAGATAGCGGCGCTCTCAACGTGTCTTTGGTCTCTTCAGATGTCGTGAAGTACTTTTCTTGCCAGTTAAAACCGACCAACTGTACACTGAAGGGACTAAGTGACCACGTGATAGCAGCTAAGTCATACATCACCGTCACGCTTGAGTTTAGTGAAATTTCTGTAGAAGCAGACTTAGTAGTGGTGCCGTCGTCTTACATGTCCACACCTATCATAATTGGCACAGATATTCTAAATAGGGACGGGATAACTTACGTCAGGACTAAAGACAGGCAGTACATAACACATTCTACCGATAGAATATGCAGCGTTACCGCGACGCGTGCTACGGACGAATTTAAAATTAACACTCCCTTGCAGGGGATAGAACTAGATGGCCTGACTGAGGTTGTGAACGATTTCTCTGAATTCTTCATATCGGGTACCGCTTCAACTACTGTGACCACCGGTGAGATGCACATCAATCTTACTACTGATGAACCAATCGTATACAGACCGTATAAATTATCACAAGCGGAAAAACTGAGGGTTCGAGAGATCGTTGACGACCTTCAGGAAAAAGGCATTATCAGGGAGTCTGAATCGGAATACGCGAGTCCAATTATCCTCGTGAAGAAAAAGGACGGTACTGATAGGATGTGCGTCGATTATCGAGCCCTGAACCGAGTAACGGTGAAGGATCGATATCCACTCCCGTTAATCGATGATCATATCGACCGGTTAGGTGATCGAAAGATAACACGCTTCACGTCACTAGACATGGCTACCGGTTTTCATCAGATTAGGGTCAGCTCGGATTCTGTGCATAGGACCGCCTTCGTGACACCTGAAGCTCATTACGAGTACTTAAAAATGCCTTACGGCTTGTGCAACTCGCCGATCATTTACCAACGAATAATCAATAAAACACTGCGCAAACACATAGATGCGGGCAATGTCCTAGTGTACATAGATGACGTGCTTCTGATGAGCTCCACGGTGCGCGAGGGGATAGATTTGCTACGCGAGGTCCTTACAACTTTAACGGAGACCGGGTTTTCTATAAATCTGCGCAAGTGTACATTCCTAACCACTGAGATTGAATACTTGGGTAGAATTATTAGTGGAGGTCAGGTTAGGCCGAGCCCGCTCAAGATCAAAGCCCTGTCAGAATCGCCGGAGCCACAAAATGTTAAACAGGTTCGGCAATTCCTAGGATTAGCCGGCTATTTTAGGCGATATATTAAAGACTTTGCGACCAAAACTCGCTGTATCTCTCAACTCACAAAAAATAACGTCAATTTCGACTGGGGTCCCAAACAAGAGTCAGTTCGACAGGAAATCATAACACGATTAACCACCGAACCCATCTTAGCCATATTTGACCCAAAGCTGTCCACCGAGGTGCATACAGATGCGAGTAGTATCGGTTATGGAGCGGTACTCCTGCAGACCCATGAAGATGGTAATAAAAAGGTTGTTGCCTACTTTAGCAAGGTGACGCAGGGTGCCGAGAGCCGATACCACTCGTATGAGTTAGAAACATTGGCCGTCGTGAGAGCATTACAACATTTTAGGCATTATTTGATAGGGATTCAATTCAAAGTTGTGACAGATTGTAATGCTCTCAAGGCTACTGAGCGGAAGAAAGATTTACTCCCACGTGTGGCTCGTTGGTGGGTTTACCTGCAGGATTTTACTTTCGACATAGAATATAGGAAGGGAGTCATGATGCCTCACGCTGATTACTTGAGCCGAAATCCCCCTGCCAATGTTTTTAACATCTCTAGACCACGTAACTGGGCTCAGATGGCACAGGAGGCAGATGACGAGACTCAGTCGCTCATCAGGCGACTCACTGAGGGTGACTTAGATTCTAGTCGTTATGTTAGTCAGAACGATGTCCTGTACTATAAGTACACTCCTGTCGGTGAGGAACCCAGACTTCTTTGCTTTATTCCCAAGGGACATCGACTTAGCCTACTACGCATCTTCCACGATGAACATACGCATATCGGGTACGAAAAGACATTGGACCTCATACTTAAACATTTCTGGTTCCCTGGCATGAGGCAATTCATTAAGAAGTATATAGAACACTGCCTAGTCTGCTTGTCAAAAAAACGAGTACCTAGAGCTCCCCATCAAAATATTACCTCCTGGGAAAAACCTGAAGTCCCATTCTGCACATTGCACATAGACGCATTAGGCCCCCTTCCCGACTCGAGTGGTTACAAGTTCGTCCTTCTGTTGGTCGATGCGTTTACAAAATACACCTTGCTATATCCCATCTATAGACAAGATGTAGATGAATTAATTAGAGTATTCACGAACACCATATCTCTCTTTGGGGTCCCTAAATTAATAGTGACAGACAAGGGTAGAATGTTCGAATCTTCCAAATTTACGGGGTTTGTAAATGACATTGGGTCCAAGATTCACTTCATCACTCCAGAAATGCACCACGCGAACGGACAGGTTGAAAGATATGCCCGAACGGTTCTTAATATGATTCGCGTGGAAGTCAACCATAGAAACGCTGCATGGGCTGACGCACTATGGAAGCTACAGCTGACACTTAATGTCACGAGGCAGAAGACTACACAGGCTTCTGCACTGAACCTTTTGATTGGAGTCGACGCCACCACCCCGGTGATTCGGTCGCTCATCCGTGACATGGCGCTCGATAGTGCGCAGCCAAATCGGGAAGCGCAACGAGAGTTACGCCGATCTCGAGCCACTGGACTGCTGCAACGAAACCAAGTCCAACAAGACACGTACGCTAATCGGAGCAGGCGTCCGCCTCGAGTCTTTAATGTTAACGATCTTGTATTCGTAATTAAGTGTTCACAGTCAACCGGCAAGCTGGACTCAGGCATGCGAGGCCCCTACAGGGTCTTACGTGCGCTGCCGAGCGGACGTTACGAGCTGCGACTGCTAAGTGGCTCATATGGGAAGACCACACAAGCCGCGGCCCAGTATATGGTCCCCTGGCGAGGAGAGTGGTGTCCGGATACTTGCGCTGCATTCTTTGAGCGTGAGTATTATGTAAGACACATGAAGGACGGACTGCGTGGACGATCCTAACGGCAACAGTCTGCGCGATGTTGTCACTCATGTGTATTTGGTGTGTCGAGATGAACTGCGGGGCATCTTGATGAGAATACATGTAAAGGACGGACTGCGCGGACGTTCCTTATAGCAATAGTCTGCGCGATGTTGCCATACATGTATATTTGGTAAGTGTGCCGAGATGAACTGCGGGGCATCTCGATGAGAAAACATGTAGAGGACGGACTGCGTGGACGATCCTTTCGGCAATAGTCTGCGTGATATTGCCCTACATGCGTTTCGACTGAGGAGGCAAACTGCGGGGTGCCTACAACATGTAGAGGACGGACTGCGCGGACGATCCTATCGGCAATAGTCTGCGCGATATTGCCCTACATGTTTAGTCATTAATGTCATTATGTATGTGTAATGCTTAAAGATGATGAATGAAGAATGATGAAAGCATGAGTCATTCGGAGTTTGTAGAACTTCATGAAATAATTTTCATGGTTTTCCATGAACTCTTATGTGTTCTTAGCTATATAATGTTTGTGGATGGATGTTCGAGGGCCTTAAAAGATGAGTGTGCAAGAGAAATAGGCATGATTAGTTAATAAAATTTATAATAAGCTTGAAATTTTATCGTTCACAGATGATGATCTTGATACGGACACTTCTTATGCCAGCGAACAGTCACAGCCTCATCCTCAAGACGATGATGCAATGGCTGGTACTTCCCGGTCTGCTGTAGCTGAGGGTGTCACCCCACTTCAAGCGCTCCCCGACATTCAAGATGCGGTCGAGGGCGACGCATAATCAGGAGAGGCCGTGTTAGCGATCTAAGCTATCTGTGAAGAGTGGCGGGGCGCGATTCTTATAAATACCAGCGCGGGTAGCATAAGGCTCTTTCAGGTCATTCCGACCTGTGCCGCCACGCCGTGCACACCTGTCTACAGCTCCGCCAGTATCTCCCAGTGAGACCGCAATAGTCCCCGCACTATTGCCGTCTCACTCGGGTCATCGTTCCGACGCTAGTTGCAGACCAGTGCCTTGGAATACGCAGTCCTGACGAAGTTTTTGTTTTGTGTGCAGAAGCTGAGCAGCCGCCGAACGCCGAGCAACGCGAGCTACGAGCTCGCCGTGCCGTCGCGCAGAGGCGCTCTAAGACGTCTGGCATTACCACCTACCCAGTCCCTTGTTTCGGACGAACAACATCATATCGGGCTGGTGGTCTTGCTTCGACCGCACTTTTCGGTGCGCATTTCACCACTTTACTATCCGACACAACATAGTAACAGTCGCGTAACAACACACTTTGTGCTGTTAAGCGACGTCGTTCAGGCGTGGGGTAGCGTCAGCCAAACCCGTCTGAACGATCAAATCCGCCATTTGCTGCGGTCGCAGTGTGACACCCTACGGTGACAACGGCCACTGTTGTTGTTTTGGTTTAACCTTGCACCGTGGCCTTTCCCGCTTCACGGGTCAGCCGAAGCAAGCTGGGCTCCGGGATTCTGGCCTTGGGGTCACCCCTAGTCAAACCCGGAGTAGCGCTTAGGAGCACCCCTCTCCGCCGAGAAAAAAGCTCGGAGAGGGTACACAACTAGGGCACACCATAGGTACTCACTCCCTCTCACACAAGTGAGCTCACGAGTTGCGAGAGGGAGACAGAACCCGTTAGGCCATCCTGAGTATTCCCCTCAGGATGCAACGTCCCTCTAACGGTGAGGTGGAGGTCCTTCAGACCTTCGCCCTCCGCTACCCCGAACTCTACGCTGATCATCAGCAATCGCTTAACGATGCAGAGAGTGCCCGCCTCACGGACACTCTCATCGCTCCCTCCGGAATTCCAATTCCGGAGGCCATCGTCCCTCCTCTGACCCGGTCCTTCTCAGAGGACAGCCCGACTTCGCCCGCTCCGGGCCCTGACAACAGACGCACGGTGGCAGCCCCTCCCCGTGAGAGGTCTCGCTCGCGCTCACCGATCGGGAGGCCAGCGAGCACCCGTCCCTCCATCGCCGTTGTCGAGCCCACTTCGGACTCCGAAGCGGAGATGGAGGTAGATCCGAGTCGCGCCTTACGCACTGACTCGGACTCAGATAACGACGGCTATACCGTCGTAGATAGAAAGCGCAAGCGTGCTCCTAAAGCCGCTAGTTGCGCAACTTCCGCCCCTCCCGCCAAGGCACCCGCCAAGGCCCCCGCCTCCGGCAAGAAGCCGACCCCCGCCCCGCGCCCCGCGTCTCCTCCCTCCGCTCCGGCCACCACTGCCGCGTCCCCTCAGTACGCGAACGCGCGCCGCGAAAAACCGCCTCCGCCCCTGTTCATTCAGGACAAAACCAAATGGGACATGCTGTCCCGTTTAGTTTCGGATCGTGGGATCCACTATACTAATGCCCGCTCCACGCAGCAGGGCATTAAAGTCCAAGTTTCCACCATTAGCGACCACAGAGCGCTAACTAAACTCCTCCGCCACGAGAGCATAAGTTTTCACACTTATGCGCTCGAAGAGGAGAAAGTCCTCCGAGTGGTCATCCGCGGTGTGCCCAAGGAGGTACATACCGATTCGGTATGTGCCGACCTGAAGGCACAAGACTTCCCCGTACATGCAGTTCACCGCATGTACAGCGGGAAGGACCGCAGCCCCTACGATCTAGTACTCGTAGTACTAGATCGTACTCCTGAAGGCAAGGCCATTTTTAATTTAAAAAAGGTCTGTGGCCTCTCAGGACTCGATGTCCAAGCCCCATACAAGAATGGGAGTCCCTCGCAGTGCCATAACTGCCAACTATACGGGCACGCCTCCCGTTTCTGCTTCGCTCGCGCTAGGTGCGTTAAGTGCCTAGGCGATCACGCGACAGCAGCGTGCACTCGCACCCGTGATTCGCCGGACCCACCCAGCTGTGTTTTATGCGGTGCTCAAGGGCATACCGCGAATTACCGTGGCTGCCCTAAAGCACCACGAGTGAACCACAGGGTGGCAAGGCATAGGCCGACCCGTCCCTCTTACGACCGTTACCAACGGGTAAGCCCTAAATTAACGGTAGTACCTGCCTCACAGGTAATACCCGCGCCGCTCCCAGCCCGTAACGCATGGTCTAAACCACCCAGTATGGTTAAGACCGTCGCTACCGCCCGCGCCCCGGCCCGCGCGCCCGCACCCGCGCCCGCACCTGCACCCGCCCGCGCCGCGGCCCCTGCCCGCGCACCGGCCCCGGCTCGCCCCGCGCTCCCGGCACCCGTCGCCAACCCCATTCGCGCGCCTCCCCGCGCCGCTTCCCGGCCACAAGCTCCACCTATGCCATTGATGGCTGCCCCTCTTCAAGAGGCAATCAACCTAGTCAGCGATCTGGCTATGTCGGTTGACATCAATGAGGTACAAGAGCTATTCCACAAGATGCAATACGCTCAATCCCCAGCGGACGTGATCCAATACACATTGGAACACGCGAATTTACTTAGCGCCCTTAAGCGCTTCGTTCCCCAGGCCCCTCCCCAGTACAACCACTATGGGTAGTACAACCGAACGCACGAAACCGTACTCAGTTTCGTTAGCGTCATTTAACGCTGACGGCCTCTTCAGACAACGTGACCTCGTCCACGACTTTTGTTGTACCCACCTTATCGATATCATATGCGTGCAGGAAACCTTTCTAAAACCGGGGAAGGCGAACCCTAGGTTTGCCAATTACAGAACGGTACGTGATGATAGAGTGAACTCCCGTGGGGGAGGCACTCTTATCTATTACAAAAGGTCCCTGCACTGCATTCCCCTACCTACCCCAACTCTTGTTAATATGGAAGCATCTTGTTGCCTCCTAGCTATGACTGGTCATCAACCTATAGTCATAGCATCCTGTTACCAAGCTTGCAAAAAGCCGATCGTCCGAGCTGACTTAGAAGCCCTATTCTCATTAGGAAGCGCCGTCATTCTGATTGGCGACTTCAACAGTAAGCACATCCTATGGAATTGTAACGTCAACAATCCCAGAGGTATTGCACTTGAAAACCTAATCGCAGAACTTAACTTTGACATAATTGCGCCCACTGAGCCCACTCACTACCCTTATATGGAAGACCACCGATCTGACTTGCTTGACATGGCACTATTCAGAGGCGTAACACTCCGGTTACGCTCCATAGAAGTGGTTCACGAGCTTCACTCTGACCACCGACCCATTATACTGCGACTAGGTCCCGACCCAACGACTGACCTCCCCCGCCCCACTAAGACGATAGTGAACTGGAAGCAAGTAGGCGATGCCCTAAAGGCTATCAGTTCACCGGACCTAGACAAGATCCCTGACGACATCCTGACAAAAGATGACGTAACCCTTGCGATCGATTCGTTCACCAATCACCTCTCCACCGTAGTAGGTGCATCCGCAAAGGAGGTCATAGTGCCGGACGACCGGCGCCTTGTCATTCCAGCGGATGTGAGACGATTGGTGACGGAGAGTAAAGCAGTGACCCGACATTACGACTCTTACCCCAGTAAAGAGAACAAAACTAGGAAACGCCACTTTGAACGCATGGTTCAAGGTCGCATGTCTGAGTTGCGTGATCAACAATGGGGCGATAAACTTTCAAACCTCGTGCCAAGCCACCATGCTTATTGGAACTTGGCGCGAAGTATGAAAGGTAGTAACCATAACGACATGCCTCCCTTATACAGACCAGTCCCACTAGTCCCAGCGTTCTTTGACGAAGACAAAGCTGAGTGCCTAGCTGATAGCCTAGAGGCTCAGTGTTCCCCTAACGTAGATCACGTTGACCAAGCTCACCTCGATTCGGTGGATGCTGAAGTCGAACGTAAAAGCTCTGTGGTCACCTCTGAACTCCCACCTGCCACCTTAGCGACTTACGCTGAGGTGGCGAGACTGATCAAGGCCCTCCGACCGCGCAAATCCCCCGGTGCCGATGGCATCTCCAACAGGGTTCTTAAAACCCTCTCTCCTCCTCTCATCCATCTCCTAGTCAGCATCTTCAATGCTGCTATGAGCCACTGCTTATTCCCAGACACCTGGAAATGTGCAACTGTCATTGGCATTCACAAACCAGGCAAAAGCTCATCTGACCCCACCAGTTACCGCCCAATCAGCCTCCTCAGTGCCTTAGGCAAACTTTACGAGCGGTTACTTGCAAACCGCCTCCAGTCCCATGCTAAGGAACACCACCTTATCCCAGATGAGCAGTTTGGCTTCAGACCCGGACACTCATGCGTCCAACAGGTGCACCGCCTCACGGAGCACATCATTGAGGGCTTTAACAAGTACCCCAAACCCCAGACCACGCTAGCAGTCTTCCTCGACGTGGCGAAAGCTTTTGACAAAGTCTGGCACAATGGCTTGATTTACAAGCTATACCAACTTGGCGTGCCAGAACGTCTTGTGCTCATCCTACAAGACTTCCTTAAAGCCAGAAGCTTTCGCTATCGCGTGGAAGGCACCCTCTCCTCCCCCCACCCAGTCAGAGCCGGAGTCCCGCAGGGCTCCGTGCTATCACCCATTCTCTTCGCGCTGTATACCAGCGACATCCCACGCTCTCAGCCAGACGTCCTATTGGCCCAATACGCGGATGATACCGCTATTTATACCACTGGGTGGCGTATCAGCAGAAAGTCCATTTTCGCCCTCCAACGGGCCATCACCGAGATCGGTGACTGGTTCCGTAAATGGCGCATCGCGGTCAACCCAGTTAAAAGTGCAGCTATGTACTTTACTGAGAAGACTCGCCCCCGTTACCCGCAACCTTTAACTTTGTTTGACCAACCCATCCCCTGGGTTAGTAAAACAAAATATCTCGGAGTCACCCTTGATCGGAATCTCACCTTTAGCGATCATATAACAACCGTCCGAAACAGAGCGGCCTTTGTAATGGGTCGCCTTGGTCCCCTGATTCGCAAAGAGAGTAAAATGTCTCTTAGTAATAAGAAGACACTTTACACTGCCTGCATCCGCCCCATCATGACTTACGCATCAGTAGTGTTTAGTCATGCTAGTGAGGCCCATCTCCATAAGCTTCAAGTCATTCAAAATCGTTTTCTTCGTAGTGCAACCGGCGCTCCGTGGTATGTCCGGAACACCGAGTTGCACTGCGACCTAAACCTTCCCTCTTTAGCGCAGTTCAATAAGGACTGCGCTCGCCGATACTTTGATCGAGCGCCCCACCACTCGAACCCATTGGTTGTCCAGGCATCGAACTACTCGACCGCCTCTTCTATCCCATTTTTCAAACCCCCCCGTCGCCGACCACGGCAGGTATTAGACGACCCGGATGACCCCATCGCAGTCATTACATTGGCAGCTTTAGCGTTATCCGCAAGTCGTCGAGGTAAAATCCCCAGGTGTGAGGTAATTAGAGGTCACACAATCAAACACCGAGCTCGCCGGCGAGCTCGAGGCAAAAACAAGGTCACGATAAATTGCTCTCCAAATAGTCAAAGAGTTTTATTCAGTAGGGCCCAATTGTGCAACACTGCAGTTGCACAGAGGCATTTTGCTCCGATCCCCCCCATGTCTCTCGACAGTGAGACAAGCCGAGGTCCGAACCACAGTGGTGCCCTTGAGCTCGCTGTCAACCCCTCCTATAGTAGCGGTACGTTTTCGGCGTCCGCAGGAGACGGAGGTAGAAAGCGCTTTTCGCCTTCTACGCCCGTCTCGGGAGAAGTGCCTTCGGCACTTCTCCCTCCCGGGCTATTGTAGGGCCAGGCCCTCGCCCAAAACCCGGTGGAGCTGGACGACCGCACAGGCGGTAGCCAGCATCTATGTCCTCCCTAAAAAAAAAAAAAAAAAAGCATAAGGCTCACTTTCTTGTTGACTTCGGTTGCGTGCGGAAGCTCTGTCGGTTTGACGTTCGGTGCAATCAGTGAGTGATATTGTTCAGTTGGTTCTGTTGGTTTGTCTAAAATTGTAAGTAGTTAAGTTTATAATGTTCTCTTTGAAATGATTGTTATTGATTAAGAATAAATTGTATTTTTTTTTAATTGATATTTCACTTCTGTCCTAAAAATATATATATTTTTAAACTTAGAACTAGGATGCCGCCGACAGCGGGCATGGCCTAAGCTACCAGCAGCGGTTAGGGCTGCAGAGAGGAACCTCCGGACAATGCGTGTCGTGTCGAGTATCAGTGCCTTCTGCATCTTACCCTTGATCCAATCTTCTAGCGAGAGCCTCTTGAGGTGTTGGTCGAGGGTCTTCGCTATTAAGCCGTTGGCCGAAATGACTATCGGGATAATGATCGTCGAGTGAACATCCCACATGGATATATATTATTATATATATCCCATATTATTATTATTATTATTTACTAGCGGTCCGCCCCGTCGCGGCTCTGTCTGCGTGTATGTCGGTTATCGAGCAAAACTGTTTACCTCATTTTGCAGTTATATAAAAACTATCATAGGATAGTGCTAACTGAGCAATAAGATATAGAACATAAGTCCTTCCCCTCAAACTATTTCCATACCAAATTTCATCTAAATTAGTCGAGCAGTTTTGAAGTTTATTCATTGCATACAAAGACACAAATCTTTCCTCTTCTTTTATATTTGTGTATATGTATACATCATAATTATATGGATATAATATGTTTTCCCTCTAGAGTTTGGTAGATTTAATTGAAGACATTGAAGGTAAAAGACCTTTAAGATGCTACAACACATGCGTAGGCACATTGGCGCCGTCACGTCTTTTTAAAATCAACGTGAAGGCTGGCACCGCGGGGCTTTCTCGTTGGGCAACTCAAACGCCGCAAGTATGCATACCTCAGTAGTGGTTACATATTTGAGTCGTTTAGTATAGATACATTGGGTCCGTTGGTTCCAGCAGCTCATCGTATTTTGCATAACTTTTTAGAGTGCTTAGACGATGCGCCGCGTGATCGGAATGCTGGCACCTAATTGGCTCAACGAATGATTCAACGCGGCAATGCTGCCACCATGCATGGCACTCTGCCAACTGGTAGTGGGCTAGAGCATTTGGACTGCCTGTGAGTATGCAATGACTTGTAGGTTGACAAAATGCTTTAAATGTAGTAGCTGTAGTGTTGGATATAGTTCGTAGTATTTGTTAGTAAAAATTCCAAAAATTATAAATTTAAACAAGTATAAAAGTAGTTATTGTGACATACTTAACTGTTATAGTTAGACTTATTGTATTGCGTTTTTTTTTATAGATATTGACGTCTACTATAAAATTGTGGTACATCACTTTGCTGTATTTTGGATAATTTCTGCAGCGTACGCGATATAAGGATTTTTTTCGTGTTTTTTGTCGCATGTTGTGTTGCATTATCGAAGTTTTAATACGGATTTATAACTTTTTGAAAATCTTCTATACTTAGCCTATGTTTATTATTTAGTAACCGGCTAGGACTCGCGTAATATTTACCGGATATTGCTCCGACCAGTTTCGAACTTATTTGAAGTTCTTCGTCTGGGAGTCACGATTGTGCACAGCGTCGAGCGCGGGCCTCAGCACGTAACTGGTGTTGAGACGGTTGCGCCGCAGCTGTCAAAGTCAGAATTTCTCCGTCCAAACTGTCACTTCTGTCACTATCACTGTGATTGTCACTATCGTTTTGATGTTGACACACTACACTTGTACTATCCTCTTCGTTTATAAGTTCGAAACTGGTCGGAGCAATATCCGGTAAATATTACGCGAGTCCTAGCCGGTTACTAAATAATAATTATGGACAAAACTCGCGACAGTTTTTTAGCCTATGTTCATCAGGGATAATGTTGAATTCTCATGGTGAAAGAATTTTTCAAATCAGTCCAGAAGTTTCAGAGCCTATTCAATGCAAACAAACAAACAATCGAATCTTTCCTCTTTATAAACTAATATATAGTTTAGATTTTAATATTTAGGAACACATAAAACCTACCAATGGGACCTGGTTATAAAACACCCTTACATTCTTTGTTTTGTAACACTTCAACAAACTTTTCCATATATTTAAATATTAACTCAACAAAGAACTAATAAAGTCATTCTATAGTTTCATTACATCAATATATTATCATAATGGTTCAATGGTCGATTCAGCCCACAACCCGTTCAGCCCGTGAGCTAAGTAGTGATCACAAGTTATTTTATTGGTCAATTTAGTCAATCAGTCCGCTGCCGATCTGATTGGTGGGCTTAGTTGACCACTTTTAGTTTATTTTTAGTTTGGTTAGAGTGGGCAACTCGATCCACTGTCAAGTCAGCCCATTTCCAATATGAATTGTGGGTTTGGCTGATCACTTCCAATATTTTAGTGGCCGGCTTTTCCCGTCTACGTCTCGCTATCGTTAAATGAATATGAACTTGGATGAACGTTTTAAAAAGTGTATGTAGTATATATTTCATGTTGTCGTTATTTTGCTTTACATTTTTCCAACTATTTATTAGTAAGTTAGTGTGTTTTATTTATTTTTTTATTTATAGCCTTTGACACACACACACACACACACACACACACACACACACACACACACACACACACACACACACACACACACACACATAACAAATAATCCAAAAAAGCAGAAGTTTAATCAAATATATTTAAGTTACTATCACCCTCTTTTCAATTGTGTAATATATTAATAACTGTAAACAATATGCAAACTTTGGTAAGACGCTGCCTTTTATAACACAGTTTTATAACTAAAAAGGCAAAATACTAACTACCATTTGTGACATAACAGTTTTACAATAAAATATTTGTATTTGTATCTAATGGCAAGTGATGAGATGGTCGAGTGTGTTGTTCAGGCTAACCTAGAATTACTGGGTCTTAAAGACAGCTGCCGGAATACACCGTTAGGTGCTTGACGGCAGATTTTCTACTTGAGGATGATAGCTAGCCTGGCGGCTATTTGCAAAATGCCCTACTATCATGCAAAATCTGCTGGCTGAGTTGAACATTGAACCATCATTATAACATAAAATTGTATAACATGATTCAATTTAAGTTAACACATTTAATCCTTTACCAACAAAGTAAAACCTAGCAATGATAAGCGTCACAAACTAATAAAATTATATTTTAGATTACAATATCAAAAGGTTGAGCATACATGGTTAGATTGCACCGTGATTGGTTACTGCACTAGTAATACACAGGGGTTGCAAACATTGCCGTATCACCTACTGATTGTTATGTCCGTGTTGATTGTGTGCTTTGTACACACGATAAGCTGGAGTTACACGTAATTAGGACTTTATCGGATTGTTACGGACGATGGATTTCGCAATATGGATAAAGCTTTATCCTTTGATAAGTGGTGGGCATATAAGTTTGACATTTTGAGCGCTTACACTTAAAGAGCTTTATTTTATAATTCATTTAAAACTGATAGGCTTGCTATTGACTCTTGACTTGACTTGACTCACTTTACGGCTACTAAAATGTAGTTGAAGTTTGCCTCAAAGACAGCTGCCAAAATATACCGCGTTAGATAAGTGGTGGCAACCCGTTTTTCCTTTGATCGTAGGCGAGGTAGGTAGGTAGTATGTAGCCAGGCGACTTGGAATAAAATGATAGGTAGATAAGTTCTATTTTTCATTTTCTATGTAAATATCAGTAAGATATTCTAGAGAGAACTAAAGCGGATAACCGACAGATATAGATACGTAAACTCTACATCTCTCATACTCTCTCTCATACGGTTACGGGATTAATTCAAAAATAAGTTTTATGGCTACAGAAGACATATCCACAAATCAAAAAATGACATAATAAATACAAACAAAGACACCACCATCGTACATGTTAAAGGACAATGAATGAGCTCTGTTATTCATGTAATTTAACATGCATAGAACGATAATATGTAACATAACGCAGTTTCGTTGTGAAAGGTTCGTTTCGTTCGAACTATCAGAATGTGTACGAAGATTGTAGTGAACTGGGAAATCTATTTGTAATAATTTATTTTTATATCTGAATACGTATGTAATAAAACCATGACAGAGATCATGTCAGCATAAAATATGAGATATTTAGAAATGAAGAAAGAAGAAGAATGACAGTACCACAGTAAACCAAAACAATACCTTGTATAAGACTTCACTAATATTAATATAAAATGACAGATGTCGCGGACCGAAAATTCGTATTTTTGATGCAGTGATGGCTCAGTGACAAGATTATCAACTGATATTGACCAACCAGATGATATCAACCACCCTCAAGTTAAAAATTTGTCGCCAAGCGCCCAAAGGTGTATTCTGGCAGCAGTCCTTGAGAGCCAGTGAAATTACAGGTACATGAGACTTAACAACTATGTCTCAAGGTAACGGGCGCAGTGTAATTCGTGACTTGTTACGAAGTGCAGCTGTTATAGGCAGAGGTTAGTCCGCATAACATCAGGTGGGCCTCGAACTTGTTCTGTCACAATAACACAAAAAAAACCTCTGATAATGTGACAAATTTAAAACCTCTCGAGTATCAAATATCTAATAAATTAACGGTGAATTCTAAATTATCAGGTGTTCGTGAACGCGCACCAGTGCATAAGTACCTGCACTGCGCGTTCACAATAATATCATTTTATGCAAATTTAAAAGTTAACAATTGCTTGTCGAATGGCTAATGAATTTGAAGCGCTCGTAGCAAAGTTTGCATAGCCATTCTGAAACGATCAGCAAAATTAAACAACGTTCTTAAGGGCAAGAGTTGGATGGGTGACCGCTGGTGTCATTACTACTGAGCGCTTCCTTGCTTCGGGGGGCACGCTAAACCGTCGGTCCCGGTTGTTGTCTTAGGATGGCAGTCGGTATAGCATAGTGGTAGGGCAATTTGCAAATGCCCGCCTGGCTAGCTACCACCCTCAAGTATAAAATCTGTCGCCAAGCACCTAACGGTGTGTTCCGACAGCTGTCCTTGAGATCCAGTAATTCTAGGTTAGCCTGAACAACATCTTAAACCACATCACTTACCATCAGGTGAGATGTGGCCAAAGGCTAACTTATCAGGCATAAAAAAAAATTACAATTATATATATAATACGGTAGGCTGAACGTCTATAAAAAACAAGAACTGCTTCTAAGTCTAGCTTCTGCAAATGGTTGATGGCTTTATAATGTTATAAATTTTACTCTACGTAGGTATACGCTTCAATCAGCTTTGCGCATTCAGCTATTTATGAACCTTCTCAGATAGAAGGTAAGTAATTCCTGAAGGAGGAAAAGTAATCATCGATTATTGAACCTAATAATACATAATTGAAACAGAACTTAAAAGAGCCGACAGTACTGGAAAAAGTTGGTTATTTTATTATGTAAAATTGATGTTATTTTTTGAGAGAAACAAGTTTTAGATTTTGAGTAAAATCTTAGGAATAAAGTGATTAGTTGTGTTTAACGGAGGCAACCCACCAGATGTTTTAGCATTTTTCCAATAACTCTATATACTTAAATCCTTTCAAAGTCTACTGGGTCTACAAATATAGTTATAGGTACCTTATAAATTATAAAATCTAGTAGGCCAAGGAATCTTGCGACTTGTCACGCTCGCTACGGCCATGGATAAAAACGAATGAATATTTTAACATGATACTTAACATAACTTTGAAGGACATTCAGCATTTATACTATCAAATATGGTTCGACATGCACTTATGATTCACAATTAGATAAACCATGTTGTTCTAATATAAAGAAAACGTTAACACAAAAAAACTGACTTGAAACTAAATATTCTAAAACAAAAATGCTCTTAAAGTATATGAACCAAAACCAACGTATACAATTAATTAGTTCATATTACATCGCGAAGTGAAAAACAAAACATCATCAATGTAGTCGAAGCCAACCAAATATGCATTATTAGGGATAATTCAAATAACTTAAATATTATTCATAAAATCTCAAAGGTTTAAATGGGACAACATTACAAGCACAGAGTATATAAAAAATACATCAAAATCGATACAGCTTGTAAAAGCCTATGATGTAACACACAAAAATTGCAGTCTATTTGAGAAAGATGTCCTTTAGAGGACCTTTTTTAGAAGTCGGTTTTAAAAGCAGAAATAACTAAGAACTCACGGTTCTCCAGAGATATGTTGTTGATTTTATATTGCTTATTGCTGTTTCAGTTCTAGGCCCTGAATTGCTGCTGATTTTTTGCCCGAAAAACAAAATGTTTACGAAGATCTCTAGACACCAAATAGGAAAGAAACTATACAAATATTGTAGCAACATCTGATAGGTACCGCAAATATTGAGTTTGAAATCGCGTGTCACGGCATTCTTGGTGCTATGAGACCTGTGTTATAGATCTTTAGCTTCTGGTTAGCACTATTAGTTTCATCTGCAGGCGTGGCTCTTATAACCTATAAGTATTTACTCCGGATAAGACCAAGGAAATTAATACCCAAGGCTATATTACCTTATTTGACTGGCTTTCAAACTAGCTTAGCTTTTGCTATACATGAACTAAAACCGGGAATTTAGTTGAAAAATTCATGTTATGAGTGTCAGTGTAATTCTTAAAAGATTATACGAAACTAGAAACTTCGCTTGAATGAGGATACCTACTTTAATATCAGAACAATTATTTTGGATCTATTAATAAAGCTTATGTTTAACATACCCAGTTTGGATTTCATCTTGCCTCTAAAATATAAAATATGAAGTAGAACCATTGGGTTAATGGGTTATGGTTGATTCTCAATAAAAAATTATCTTCAGATAAAGAAAACTTACGATATCCACTGGTATATCGCCGATACAGTAAGCTCTCCGTTTTCCCTTAGCGCTCTCTCAATCAGTTCGGGATATGTGTAAGGAGGTTTCTTTGGCGCTGGGGGAGTATCAGGAATGTCCATCTTGGGCTCTTTTACCGACCTCTGAGGTTCGTCTTCAGGTACCTTGATATTCACGAGCTCATCGAGTCGAAAATTCAGCAGCCACGCGAGGCTAGCACAATCGTTGTCGTCTTCCAACTCTCGTGGCCATTTTCTCCGTCGCCACTTTGATTTTTCCGCGGCTTTCACCGACATTTTGTTATTTTATTTATTTAACTATAATTCTCTCTAGCTGGTTTGATAGGGCGTGTCGCGGTCGCACTGACTGCGTTTTGTATTTCGAACGCTGCTCCACGAGTCGTGCCAGTCCGCGCTATCTCTGGTCGGTGTAATCTTTTTAGAGGGTGAAGGAGGTTGTATTTATTTATTGAAGCGTTAACTTTTTCGTGGTATATGAATGATCCACTGCAGATGCTGCATCGTTTTTGCATTAGATTAATTTAAAATCTGTTCGTTCGTATTATATTTGTAGGACCTGGTTAATTGTTATGTAAGTGTTTACTTTTTTAATCATTTACTGATTTAGGTACTCATATTGTACATGATGACCAATCAATCGTTTCACTATTTAAAGTTTGTAGCCAGTATCTTTAGTAAACACGTGTGAGATACGATGTTAACATCATAATATACGTTACTCGTACATTGTACACAATTATTTAATGCCTGTATATATTGCATAAACATTCAATCGGAAATGTTTCTAGATCCCTTGTAGCCAAGTAGTGTAATTTCTACAAGAAATAATTCCACAGTGGCCAAATTAAACATTTCTTTGCCTGAAAATCAGTTGCACCAAACCGAACCAATGTAGTAAAATATAATATATAATATTATGAGTACATACTTATGTATTGTACTCGTAATATTATATATTTTAGTTAATTATTTAACTGATGTACTCGTATTTATGCAAGGTTTTTCAATCATCAGATAACCAATATCACACTGATAAAATATTCAAATGAACTTTTCTTCTAAACATTCGTTCTTATTAAATTGGTTGTATATACCAACATTGTTCTAAGGAATAGTAACTATCTGTTGATCGAAAAACCGTTTAAATCTTCATAATACCCATTTGACATTGCACGTGTATAATAAACATTGACTGGATTACCAATTTGGCGAGATTGAATACCAATAACAATAATAAAACATCATCATTACCATAAGCTGAAAGGAATGTTGAACAATTACCTCCCCCATAGAACCACATGGCACTGAAACGTGGTCCTTTTTAACTGTGGCTCTTATGGACAAACTCAGAGTCACTCAACGAGCTATGGAGAGAGCTATCCTCGGAGTTTCTTTACGCGATAAAATCCGGAACGTGGATATTCGCCAAAGAACCAAAGTCACTGACGTAGCTCTCAGAATTTGCAAGTTGAACTGGCAATGGGCGGACCACATTGCTCGACGAACTGATAACCGATGGGGAAGAAAGGTTCTCGAGTGGTTACCACACTTCACCGGAAGACGTAGAGTTGGTAAGCCCCCTACTAGGTGGACTGACGACATTGTTAAAGTCGCGGGTAGCCCATGGTTACAAGCGGCTAATAGCCGTTCTTTGTGGCGTTCTATGGGGGAGGGCTTTGGTCTACAGTTGACGTCTTCCGGCTGATTATGTATAGAACCACATAATTAAGGGCTATTAGCCACTTATATCCATCGGATTCCCGTGACTCTTACGATATTGTCAGCCCATATAGTGGCTTGCTTACCAACTCTACGTCTTCCGATATAATGTGGTAACCACTCGAGAAGAACCTTCCTTCCCCATCGGTCAATGAGGCCTGCCCATTGCCACTACAACTTGCTTGCAAAATGTAAAAGCTATGTCTATGACTTTAGTTCTTTGACATATGTATGGCTATCGGATTTTATAGCGCAAAGAAACTCCAAGCAAATCTCGCTCAATAGCTCGTTGAGCTACTCCGATCTTGTTCATAAGAACCACTTTCTAGTGACATAAGCTATCTATGGCACATATTAGTTGAAGAGTTTGGTCTTCAGTCTCTGCAGGATGTTAAACGAGAAGATGTCACATAATTCACCGTACGCTACCTATCACATTTGGATGCTTCGGACGACTTCTTTATCGAAGTAGGACCTAACTGACTAGCCCGTCAACTCTAGGTAGTCTAGCCTTATAACACATACTCGTGGTATAAATGTATTGCAAGGAAAATAAAGCACTCTTAATAAAACCTCCTGATGAGCAGTAACATAACTTTTTAAGTGAAATAACAGTAGCATGTCTCTAATGGTTACTTTTATACTCTTTAATTCAATATGTCATCATTGTACCATATATCCGCAATAATTTACTATATTATTGGATAATGCGGAACCTTGTATTATCAGTAAGAGTTTTAGTCTCATCCCTACATAGGTATAAAATAAACATGTATTCGAACCGCGATGATAGCTTAAATCCACATAACTATTTCACAAACACACACAATGGCTTGGCTTTGTTATTATTACAAAGAATATTACCAATATGACTACACAAACAACAAAGCACTGTGTTGACACACATAATAATTATACTCCCAAATGACAGTATTATTTAACATAAAGCTGTTTCCAAAATCTGACTACCTCGGAAAAATAAAAAAGATGGAACGGTCTTTGCTTTAAAATCCATATAACATATTTATAGGCATGAACGCGTTTTCAATTAATATGGGATGCAGAAAATCGGGTGGGTTGGCTATGACCACATAATTTATTCGTTACTATTAAAAATACCGAAATTCATTTTATGTTACACGACCAGGTCATAAGAAGAAATTTGAAAAGAAGAACATTGCTCTGGGGGGTATTGCAAATACTGAAAAAAAGTTTTTGTATAGCATATTGAATGAAACTTGTAAGAAAAAATAGTACTGAGATGAGAACTGATGGAGTGAAAATAGAACATAACGTATTATGCTGACCTCTCTTAGTCTGGGGTGTGATTTCTTCATTATACAGCATTATCTTAATTTTTCTGCAACTTTTATACAGGCTCAAAATTCAAAAACCTTCTCCACGCTAGCGGATAAAAGGCACTTCTCCATGCAGATTTTGAATGATAAACAACACTTTCCTGAGCTTGTGCGGTATTAATATAGTTGTGGTATTTTACTTTGTTTTTTTTTTAAGATAAAATAACAATAAATACTTTATTAAAGCTGTTCTTTTTGCAACTATAACATTGTGCTCTCCGGAGAGAGGTGAAAGACTGTATATTTTGCACGGCAGCAAAGTTATTTGCGTCTCAAACCTTTGAAAAATCGCTTGCTCAAAGTACTCGTTTCTAATTACAACTTTGCAGATTTGCATAGCAAATATCTAATCTAGCAAAGTACGGAGATCACAATTATAATAATGTTTACTCGAATTTCATCGAATAGGTTTATACTTCCATGGTATATTTCATAATATTATCTTGGGTGATTTCAATACCTGTCTCCTCAAAAAAGACCATCGCTCGATTTCCCTCGAGTCAGTAATTAACTCTAGCAACATGCATTTACTCCCTCTAAGTGCCACTCATCATGCCCCCAATTGTAATCCCTCACTACTTGATTTATGCATAGTATCTTCCCCACAACATGCTGCTAAGCATGGTCAATGTCCCGCTGACAATTTTTCATATCATGATTTGATTTTCCTATCGTATAAAATTCGGCCCCCAAAAGTAAAACCCAAAATTATTCTTCAGCGCAATTTTAGTGGTATAGATCAGGAACAATTTTCTAATGATGCCAGGGAAATTGATTGGTCACCGGTAACCAACGCTGTGACCGTCGATGAGCAAGTGGCGATCTTCAACTCGTTAATAACGCAGTTATACGACAAGCATGCTCCCTTACGAGCCATAAAACTGAAGCAACGACCAGCAGCTTGGCTTACAGAAGACATAAAACTGTTAATTCATAAAAAAGCCACTGCTAAATATAGGTATAAATGTCGCCCTAACGACACTAATAAAGATAAATACGTAAAAATACGAAATCGCTGCAATATGGTGTATAGGGATGGTCTACGTCGCCATGTTCATAACTCAGTTGAGAACGATGATCCAGCAAAGATCTGGCAATTTCTTAGGTCTATTGGAATTGGTAAATCTCGTCAAGATTGTATTCCTAACGATTTAAATATAGATTCTCTTAATCTCCATTTCTCTTCAACGTCTCATATTGATGCTTCTGAAAAATCAAATACGATTAAATATCTTTCGTCCTTACCAATTCCTGACTGCTCTCCTTTTATTCTTAATCGAGTACTCGATTGTGACGTTAAGAAGATCTTACTTTCTGTCACGTCCAATGCTGTAGGCGGCGATGGAATTAGTAGTAAAATGCTCGTCCCAATCCTTGATATCGTACTTCCTACACTCTGTTTCATTTTCAATAATTCTATTACCAACGGCATATATCCAACCATATGGAAGGAAGCTCAAATCATTCCTTTACCCAAAAAACCTAACCCAAATCTTTTTCCGAATATCGTCCCATATCCATTCTCCCATTTTTATCTAAGGTTCTAGAGCGCCTTGTTCACAGTCAAATTAGCAAATATCTTTCCAGTCGTGAGCTCCTTAATCCCTTCCAATCTGGTTTCCGTCCTGGGCACAGTACTGTCAGTACTCTAGTAAAGATTACTGATGACATTCGCTTTGCAATGGAAAATGGAAACATGACTGTACTCACATTGTTAGACTTCAGTAATGGTTTCAACACAGTTGATTATGACATACTTTTAGCAATACTACGTTCAATTAACGTATCTCCAACAGTACTCGATTGGTTTCATAGTTATCTGTTTGGGCGCCAGCAACGAGTACGCTGCGAAGAGAAATTATCTTCCTGGTGCAACTCAATTGCAGGTGTCCCACAGGGCGGCGTTCTTTCTCCTCTCCTTTTCGCACTATTTATCAACACAATTTCACAAAATCTTTCTTCTTCCTACCACTTATATGCAGACGATCTTCAAATCTATTCTCAAGCACCTCTCGACAAGCTATCTGACGCCATACATTCTATAAATGACGACTTAACATGCATTACTTTATGGTGCAAAAGATTTGGACTTATAATAAACCCAAGCAAGACCCAAGTGATAATTCTGGGAAGTTCACGGTTCATCTCAAGGGTGGACTGGTGTATTATTCCTTCTGTTTATTTAGATGGATTTCCCGTTCCCTATAGTGCAACTGTAAAAAATCTTGGATTGACTATCGATCGTTGCTTGAGTTGGGCTCCTCAGCTGCAAGTGACTAGTCGCAAATTGTATGCCACTGCAGGCGCTTTAAAGAGATTGCGCAACTTTCTTCCTGTTACTACTAAAATTGCACTAGTTCAATCTCTCTTACTCCCTATTCTCGATTATGCTGATGTCTGCTATCCAGATCTCATTGAGGAACAGCTAGATAAGCTTGAGCGTCTTCAAAACTTCTGCATAAGATTTATATTTGGCTTGCGCAAATTTGATCACATTTCTCAATTTCGATCTAAGCTCAAGTGGCTCCCTATACGTCTTCGCCGGAATGCTCACATACTCTCTCTCCTTTACAATATTTTGTTCAATCCTTTGACCCCGCGCTATCTTAAGGAACGTTTTAATTTCCTTCACAATGCAAATGCTCACAATTTAAGGTCATCAGAAAACCTCTCCCTTAGTATGCCTCAACATGGCACAATATTCTATGACCAATCTTTTTCTGTCAAAGCTGTTCGCCTGTGGAATTCATTACCGATTTCTATTAGGCAAGCTCAATCTTTATCCATATTTAAAAGCCAAGTCAAAAAGTTTTACTTGTCCGAGTAATAACACCCATTCTGTTTCAAACTGCTTATCTCTTGCACTTTATCATCACAATTGTAGGATATGTATACGAAATGTACATGTACTTATTCGCAAATAGCATAATAAGGCACATTGTATTGTATAGTGTGTCTGTGTATGTATATAGATATATGAATATAATTTATTGTATTTGTGTATGTCTGATAGAGTATTGAAATATGTATATTACGAGTATTATTAGTATTTATGGTATGTATATTATTAGTATCTAGGTCATCTGTCTGTTTTTGATAAAAATATTTTTTATTTTTTGGCTTAAATTTTAAGTTAGCATTGTTTGTTTAACCTCACTTTTTATATTCGTTTGTTGCACCCCCGTCTTATGATTCCTGTATTTCCTCTCCATTCCAAGGTTGCCTGGAAGAGATCGCTGGTAGTGATAAGGCCGCCCATTGTAACACTTGATTGTAAGCCTTCATATTTTAATACTTTGTAATTTAATGGTGTGTACAATAAAGAATTATCTATCTATATATATCAATATTTCAATAGCTACTGATAAATTTTTTTTCGAAAAACCGAATAACTGCCCGTCCTGAAAATCAAACTCTGGAGGCCTCGGGATTGCCCTTTTCATCTTGAGATCACTTTACACGACCTGACCAACAAAACAAAAAGATACATTAGATTACACACGTTCTTGTGCTGTCGTAACTCGGCACCTGTTTGCAAACAAAAATGTATTCTATGCCCTTAAGATAATAATAAACAACACGTACGACTAGATGTCTTCTTATGTTAAACAGGTTCTTTGTAGAAACTTCTGACTGCCTCGCACATTTAGCCGTTCTGAATAGTGGTTTAGGGTTCTGTGTATTTGTTACCTTTACGAGTGCCACCTACTTCACTAGCTACGTGTTTGCCAAAATAATTGTTTTCTGAATCTGACAATATTTGTTTAGTACCCAATTCCGAATGTACGTGCTCGGGACTGTGAACGGCACTTCAAATTTAACTGTTCATATTTTTTTATATTTACACAGCAGGTGTGAAAAATACCATTGTTTACACTTGCTCTTATAAGCGAGGAAATAATATCGCGAAGAAATCAGAATTTTCGAGGAAGCAGTGATGGCTCAGTGGCATTGGCTATGGACTGCCGCGCAGCAGGTCCATGGTGCCGCCACGGGCTTGAGCTTGACCGCATGGTGGAAGGGCTTTTTGCGAATGCCCGCCTGGCTAGCTACCACCCTCAAGTTGAAAATCTGTCGTCAAGCACCTAGCGGTGTGTTCCGGCAGCAGTCCTTGAGAGCCAGTGAAATTACAGGCACATGAGACTTAACAACTATGTCTCAAGGTGACGGGCGCAGTGGCATGACTGTGAACGAAGTGCATCTGTTATAGGCAGATGAAACCGGTTAACATCAGGTGGGCCTCGAGCTTGTTCCGTCACAATAACATAAAAAAAAGATTCAAAATTGCAATACTTTCACTGTACGCGGTAATATAGTACTTTAGAAAATAGTAAAACTTTATAATCAGGCTCCACAAGAACGGTCGTAGATGCTGTTGTTGAATAACATTACTGAGATATACACATTAAGCTCACCATTAATTACCCGACTAGATCTCGCACCAATTCGTCAACAAATCCGTCGTCGCCCCTACATCACACAAGCGATCAGTCGCTTGTGAACCTTGGAGACTCTTCCACGTATAATTTTTGTATACCTAACATGCTAGCCTTTGACAACTATCTCACCTGATTGTAGTGATGATGTGGTCGAAGATGTTGTTCAGGCTAACCTAGAGCTCTCAATGACAGTTGCCGGAACACAGCGTTAGGTGTTTGGCAACAGATTTTCTACTTGAGGGTGGTAGCTAGCCAGGCCAGCATCCACAAAATGCCCTACCAACATGCTGTAATGACTGCCATCCTTAGACAGTAACCGGGGCCGAAGGCTTAACGTGCCCTCCGAAACACGGAAGCGCTCAGTTGTAATATCACTAGCGGTCACCGATCCAACTAATGACCGCGGCGGACGTTGCTTGACTTAGCTGATCGATTAAAAACAGCTAAGCAAACTGCGCTACAAGCGCTTCATAACGCTAATATTGCGGTTCGCTCTACTGCTTTGGAGCAAGATACGAGTAATCATTATATTATATATATTTTATGATATCTATTTTTCAAAACTTATCACAGCACCTAGTCGATGCGCTGCGTGATGGAAATGCTGCAAGTATGCAAGTGGTAGCTGTATAGTTTTATGTGTATATAAATGTATTTCCTAGTTTTTACACGACTGCCCAAAACAAGGAGTTTTCAGGATTCATGTATGTACGAGTATGTATGTTTGTGAGTTTTTTTATTCCACCATAACTTCAATTCGGTTTAACCGATTCTAATGTATGAAATGTTGATAGATTTGTCTTGGCAGCGAAAGTGACGTAAGTGTACATAAAAACAAGCCAAAAACAATCTGGCGGTTATCAGGCGCCATATTGTGAATATTAAAAAAAATATATATCTTTCAAACCTATCTAGTGGGCTTTCAAAAACGACTCCATAAATATATATAAATTTTAGTTTTATTTCAATGGAACAATAAAACGTTTAACGAAAACGAATAATACGCAGTCGTGTTTTTTAATTTTTTGATTTATTCATACTTGTTGTTAATATGCTCGTATATCAAGTACTTACGTACATAGTTGTAAAATAAAAATATATTTTTAAAGTAAAACGTACCAGGCTAACATAAACCTTAAAGGGTGTTATTCCACAAAAATAGTCAACCTCACGTTGCCCATTACTCAGGTAACACGCACAGCAGCAGGACGTGAGCAGGAGACAATTAAATTATCGCCTCCCGTAGTCCTCGGACGCGTCCATGCTCGCACATTTTAAATTCAATTACTTTTCCAATTTGCTGGCTCTAGCGCGGATTCCGCGGATCTCTGTCGATAAACGCCACAATTGATTTGTTGCGAATGAACGTTTGCTTTTGCTTTCAGCTCCAATTGAGTTGATATCTAATGATGTAGAGATTGTAGACAGCTTGTTACGCCCAAGCTGGACAAATTACCTGGGCCATATAATTAATAGTACAAGACTATACTTTCGAGCTTTGAAGCTAATAGCTGATCGACGAATCAGTAGCACCTAGCGGCAACGGTTAAAGCTTCAAATTCAAATCATTTTTTGAATTTAGGCGTCCACCACGCTCTTATGATGGTCAATTATAAATTTTAATATTGAAATATTCTACATTGTACGGTCACGTTCAGCAAAAAAAAATATAGAGCCATTGCGAAGAACGGGCAAGAAACTCGGGGCCATTTTTTTAAAAGTCTTTTAACAATGTGTTATATACAATATAATACAATTGGTGATACACGATGATGATAGGTGATAGCTTGGCAGAGGCGGAATTTTCCAAGCATTTTTGTCGTTTAAGTAATCAAAAACGGTCTAGTAGGATTTCTTAATCAAAATGTTTTTCACGTGTAACTTGAATTTTCCTTATGTGAGCATTGTAATATGTTTGGGAATTTTATTATAAAACCGCACACAATAACCTAAAACAGATCTTTTATTTGTCTTTGCTAGTCTAAAACCTGGTACCGCCATTTTATATTTATTTATAGTGTTGTATAACTCACATTTTTCCGAACAAGCTTCAAGGCAACAGTCTACAGTCGCCAATGGCCTTGTTGAGTGTGTATTGCCAGTGTTGGTTCAAAATGGACAGCCGTAACGCTTACCGTCAGGTGGCTTGTTCGTCTCGTCACTTCATCAAATACCAAAGAACCAGAAACGCTGACAATTCATAATAATATATTTAAATTAGAATGATAGTAGGCGACATCGCGCTTAAAAACGTTAACTAAATGAGAAAAAAGGCTCTCGAGTAGAGATTGAGACATAGCTGTACCTAGTAGGTCCCCCCTGCTAGTTGATTACATTATATTAGGTACCTAAGACGTGTATTAAATTATTATGCATAATCAACCGCGTTCCTAAGTGGTATTCTAACATACATTCATCGTCGTCCTCATATTTCTACCCATAACCCACCTCAGAGGGGGGGGTTTTATAAATTGCGGTATTGGAACATAACATAGTGATTTTAGACAACACATTTTGGAGAATGCATATGAAATCTAATTTTTTTTTTTTTGATTAGGTAGCTTCTACACAAAAAGTGCTTCGTCTTTGATCACCTTATGGTATCGCGGTTTGAAAATATGTCTGTTGGTTTTCTCTATGCACGCCACAATTGTTGAACGTATTTAATTCTGTTCCCAATTATATAACACAGTTTTGAAGTCAAAGTAAGAATAATTTATTCAATATAGACAAGAACGATCACCTTATGGGAGGATATGAAACAGCCTTTAGACTGTACTACTGCTCCGGGGACTGTACGGCCTATCGATTACCCACAATAATGATGTAATGATCTTGGCAAAGCTCGATACTCAGCAGCGCCGCGCCGGAAATGCACAAAGAACAAAAGGACGCCCATTTCCATCGGACCGGAACCGGATTTAATTCGATTTGAGAGCGAATTGGAATCGACTCGATTTCTAAAAGTGTTTCGATTAAATTGCAGGCTGCGAGTGCGGGTGCTCGTGGCTGAATACAATTATTTGCCATTTAGCGGGCGATATCCGCAAATCGTTATGAGTTTAACACTGTTTTTATTCTTCAATATAGTAAGTGAATGTTCAAAATGTCTACGCTTTTCCTAGTTACGCAATCAAATGCACTTAGGCGATACTTTAATTTTGTCTTGAGTTTCGTTGACCAAGTGAAGTTACGCTAAATCTTCTCGTCAAACATTGCGCAGAGCCTGCGTATACCAAAGTCTTCAACGAGTGTGTGTTACCAGTCATGAATGGCACTGAACGTGGGCCTTAACTGCGGCCCTTATGGACAAACTCAGAGTCACTTAACGAGCTATGGAGAAATATATGTTTGGAGTTTCTCTGCGCGACAAAATCTGAAAGGAGGATATTCGCCGAAGAACCAACCAAAGACACCGACATGGCTTTCAAAATTTGCAAATTGAAGAGGCAAAGAGCAGGCCACATTACCCGATGAACTGATAACCAATGGGCAAGGAACGTTACCACATTGCACCGGAAGACGTAGACTTGGTAGACCCACCACTAAGTAAACTGACGGCATTGTAAATTCAAAACTTATTCTTAATAAGTCGGGTTAAATTGATTTTTAACCGACTTCCAAAAAAGGAGGAGGTTCTCAATTCGTCTGTTTTTTTTAATGTTTGTTACCTCAGATCTCTGGACTGGGTGAATTTGAAAATTAGCGAGATTTATTTGAGTAGCTATGCGTATGTACCCGATAGAGACAGAGTATAAATACCTAATATTGCAGAATTGCCAGTGTCCCATAACATTACCCAAATTACAATGAAGCTTTTAGAAAAAATATTGCCGCGTCTACTGAAAAAATACATTTGCATGGTACTTGCTTAAGGTCGACTGGACCGTACAATTTGTTATATCGGGGAATTCAAAATTTAATGTACGTTGCTAGATCGGATAACTTTAGTACGTGTATTGTTTTTAAATTGCGCAAATCGGAAATTATACCCTAAAGTATTTTGGCAACATAACTTACAAATATATAATTGTCTCCTAACTGTTTTTGCAGATTAGTAGAGAAATATATGAAATCAGATACATGTATGTAAGATAAAATAACAAAATACTCTAAAAAGGACATCTGATTTGAGTAAATTAAAGAATCATATACCTACAAAATGTTATTCGATCTCGCAACAAATAAACAGACTGTTAAATTTTGAATTTCTCGCTACAGATTGAACGGTCCGCCTTAATGGCAGAGAAACCGGTCAGCTAGTTTTAGAAAATTACCATGATTCTAAAACTAAGTGAAAATGTACAGAATATTTTTTTGGTAGACTTTAAAACTATTATGGGTTAAGATATAATAAATATATATCTTAACCCATGGTACTATTGGATAACTAGCTTGCGCCTGTGGCCTCAACCGCGCCTGTGGAAAAGTTATATCGTAGTCCCCCGATAATACTCAATATCTCGAAATAAAGGTAGCCAATGTATTAATCCAGGTCCTACGGAATCTATATGCGAAATTTCGTTGAAAACTTCGGCGTTGAGTGACTTGAAGGTTTGTATGAGTATTGAGAACGTAGTACCATATCTCAATGTGTATGAGTAACAAACTCATACAAACCTTCGTACGTATAATATTTCATAGTGTGCACTTAAAATAAAACAAAGTAATAATGTATTTATAGGTATATAAAACATATGTGTGAATAATATTGAGATTCAACGTTTTGGCACCACTTACAATTTAATTAATTAATTATGCAATTTTTAATTTAATTAATTTTGTCGTCCAGTTGTATGAATCCATACACGATGAAGGACAGCATCATTTATGAAAACTGCAAATCAAAATTTAATTGCGTTAATTTTACTGCATAATTGGTCAAAAGTGGTTCATACAAAATTACCCACTTTTATGGGAAATATCTTCTGTCATGAGCTGGTATTCCGAAAATTGCTATAATTCGATAAAGTATAATTTTTGATCTATGTTCACACTCTCTTTTCTCCCTAAATAAATTTCATCATAGTAGAGCGAGATAGATAGACAAAAGAACACAACTTAATTTTTATGGATTATAATCTCAAAATCAAGAAATTATTTTGTAGTAAAATGTAAGATTATCAAATAATTTAACACGCAGACATTCATGTTGTGATCAGAAATTCATATATGATTCGCATAGACTGTGTTAGAATGGTGAAGACATATGAAAAATAGCACTTACGTGTGATACGTAAGGTGTTCCATATTTCGTTCTGTTCTGTTTTAACAGCCAAGAATTCGGCATTTCAACATATTTGGTGGAAGCAGCAGCGTTGAATTTAACTTACAATTTTCAATACACACTTCAAAATCATTGTTTAACACGAAAAAAAGGACACTTTCAAGCACCGAATAAATTTGTCTGCCACAAAACTGCTTTGTGGCAAACAAAGAAATCGCATACGCCGAGCAAGACAAAAAACTGATGCTGTCTCTTTCAAACTAATGCAAGCGTATATATTACCATTCTTGTCTCACAAACAACAGAATATAAATGTCTTCTCCATCATAGATATACTTCCTCCTAGTAACCATGTCATTACTTATCTTTGTTTTTATTTCATGATATGACGAGATGGAGAATCGCCTGCCTCATAGTAAGCCTGTCCATTACTATTGCGGTGTCACTGACCTCGTTTTTTTTTATGCCTTATAGGTTAACCTTTGACCACTATCTCAACTGATTGTAAGTGATGATGTGGTCGAAGATGTTGTTCAGGCTAACCTAGAATTAATGGCTCTCAAGGACAGCTGCCGGAACACACCGTTAGGTTTTTGGCGACAGGTTTTCTACTTGAGGGTGGTAGCTAGACTAGCTAGCAAGGGGGGCATTCGCAAAATGCCCTATCACCATGCTATAATGACTGCCATCCTAAGACAACAATTGGGACCGACGGCTTAACGTGCCCTCCGAAGCACGGGAGCGCTCAGTAGTATGTCACCAGCGGTCACCCATCCAAGTCATGACCGAGGCGGACGTTGCTTAACTTTGCTGATCGATTCAGAACGGCTAAGCAAACTTCGCTACGAGCGCTTCGTTCTGCATGAAACTGCTCAGCGTTCATCACTCTGAAGTGCTATTCTCCTTTCACCCAGTAATTTCATGCCTTTTATCGACCTTTACGCCTAAACAAGTACTAAGTGTTAGCTCTCTGCAGCATCGAGGCAGAAAACCTTAGAATGCGGCGGAATCTTGCTAAAGAGACTACCGCTTGGTATTTCTACCTCTTAAAATGCAGATCCTATTTTACAGCAATCCAGATACTGCAAGAAACACTTCAAGCCATTGTGAGAGTGTAAACGCAGCTCAACTCCCACCCATTGAAGTGAAGTGGCCTTAGATTGCAGGAATCCATTAGCACCAGATACGAGAATTAATCCTCGATTGTTCGCGGAGAGATCCTCTCATCGACTCGTGTGCTCAAAATAGTGTTTGGTATAAGTTAATTTGCACCTAAAATATATATTTGGAGTACTAACAAATTTTGACTTCCATATATTAGTAAAGTTAATACATTTGCGAGTTGAACACATAGTTATGGGTATGTACCGGGACTTAATCGCAATAAAAACATGTTTATTTATTTACATCGACGTTTCGACCAAATTTCATTTGGTGATGGTCACGAGCGGACTAAAGAGGCAGGTGTCGGGCGGGTATTTTCTCCAACTACCCGCATTTATTTAAAATATGTATCGTTTTGACACACAGCACTGACAGCACCCACAGGTCTTCGTGAAGGTAAAACGCGTTTAGTGCATTACCTTAGCACGGGATTCCAGGTATTATATTATAGTATTATTAATGCTATAAGTACTTTTCAGAGTGATCAAAGCAAGCATATTTGTACCATGCTCTTCGTGTTCTCGCCTAAACTCCCTATCAAGATTTAGTAATGTAGCTCTAGCCTAAATATCACTAAATAAAGACTTTGACACGACAATGTTTTATTTATTTTACTAACGCATAATTTAGAACTCGACTTCGAAGTTTGACTGCATAAAAGTAAACGAATAAATTAATATTTCATATTCGTAAAGTGTACAAATCATACGAATCCGATTTAAAACCTTGCTAGTCTATGCTACGAACAAAGTTAAAAGTAAATAAGTGAAAACGTGTTTTGCGAATACCTTTCTGTCGGGGCCGAATTTCTAAACATCGACGAATTAGAGTATATGGGCCGAGATATACATACAAATTTAACCCAACTGGCAACCATTACTCAGAAGAGGCATGGACAAAAAAAACTAAATATCTACAAGATCTGAATACAGTATCGTATACACGGTAGGTAACTGTACTCTATTACAAGTCCCAAATTTAATTTCGTAGTGTCAGCGGTATATAATTGCAGAGTTTTTTTTTTATTTATAGCTGATGGGCTAGCCTCTGACCACAACGGTTAGTGATGATGTGGTCGAAGATGTTGATCAAGCTAACCTAGAATTACTGGCTTATGTACCGTTAGATTATGAGAGAGGATTTAGGCGATTTACGTAGTTTCGTATTGGTAGTTCCTGTTTTTAGTTGTTTTTTATTTTATTTTTTAGTAAGGCAATCTGAGGCGTGATTGGAATGTTTGGGATTAGTTATAAATAAAGAGAAAAGTAATTGACATCCACTAAATCCTTGCAAACTCGTAGGTAGGTTTATCGTGTACTCGTACGTAGGTAGGTATAAATAGAGTTATTTGTGTGTATCATAAATAAAACACACAAATGACTATTTATTACAATTAAATATAAAAGATGGCAAATTTAGTTAAATGATATTAAAACATATCGGCTAGCACTCACGGTGTTTAGTCGTTATCTCCGACCGGTGTTCGAGCAGTAAAGATGCTCATTCTCAAGGAATGCGAGCAGCTTCGACGCGCATTCCTTGAAGCTGCTAGGGCTGCTAGACGCGCACTGCGGGTGGCTGCTCGCAACGCCCTCTGCGAAACTTGAGGAAGGTGAGTGCTAGCTTAGTTAATAATCATGACAACTCACGTTAGTTTTTATGACAAGATATTCAAAGCTACCAACTGTTACCAGTAAAGCTACCAATTTTCCCAGTTGATAGGAGTCCTGATGTCAGCATGTCCTGGGGCACGTTAAAGTTGGCTTTATATAAAAATATTGGCTAATGACAAAAAAAATTGCTACAGAAACATACGTCGTTTGACACAAAAGTCAAGGTTTCTAGCGTTATTATAGACGACAATTTGAGAAGGAGAATACCTATTTACTATGTTGATAATCCAATAAAATGCCTAAATAATGTCATGGAAATTTAAATTGAAGCCTCCCGCAGTGGCTGGGGGGGGGCATTTTGTAACGGATCACGTGTTAAGGGCGCTTGGAAAGATTGCAAGTATGGGTTCCATTTTTTTTATGTTATTGTGACGGAACAAAGCTCTAGGCCCACCTGATGTTAAGTGGCCCAACCTCTGCCTATAACCGATAAATTTCGTCACAAGTTACGAATTGCACTGCGCCCGTCACCTTGTTAAGTGTCATGTGCCTGTAATTTCACTGGCTCTCAAGGACTGCTGCCGGAATACACCGTAAGGTGCTCGGCGACTGATTTTGTACTTGAGGATGGCCGCTAGCCAGGTGGGCATAAGCAAAATGTCCTTCCACCATACGGTGAAGCTCAAGCCCGTGGTGGGATTCAAGCCATGGACCTGCTGCGCGGCAGTCCATAGCCAATGCCACTGAGCCATCACTGCTTCAAAATATTAACTATATAGAGTTGTATATACAACACAACGGCTATAAGTTATATCAATCTTATGGACGATGTACAATTTCTACATTTAAATACCCCTTCACGTACGTGATATTAGGCAGTGGGGTGAGGATAGAATATTGTGGTTATATGCCTTGTATACAAACATTAAAGACAACTTAGAAGCCGGCAAAGAACTCCGTAGGCTGAATCTTGACGCGGAGTGAAAATTATCACAGGCCAATTTTAATGATATGGTATACCCTTCATGCATAGACACTTTAGCGCCGTCATCTTTCTGAAACTAACGTGAGGGCTAGCGCCGCGGTTACTTCGGCGGAGCAACTTAAGTGGCGCAAATGTGCTAACCTTGGTATGGGTTATATATTTGAGCCGTTTGGTGTAGAGACGTTGGGTCCGTGGTGACCGGGCGTTTATCGTATTTTCCAAAATTAATCAGTGCTTGGTCAACGTGATGCGTGAGCAAAATGCTGGCACTTATTTGGCTCAACGAACAAGCATTGCAATTTAACGGGGCAATGCTGCCAGTATGCTGGGCACGCTGCTAACTGGTAGGGGGCTGGAGCACTTGGACTGCCTGTGAGTGTGCAATGACTTAAATGCTTTTATTGTAGTAGCTGTAGTGTTGTATATAGTTCGTAGTATTTTGTTAATAAAGGCATACAGCCACTTTCAAAAATAAAACGTGCCAATACTAAGTGTCACGAATACGTGCCCTGAAAGCTAATGTACTGTTTACATTACTGTGTTCCGGGTTAACCCTTACATATTGGTATCTTATTCATATCAATAGAAATGTATTGATATATTGTGTATATATTCACAGCCGATCCTCAGTGGTCAAAGGAACACTTAACAGCTTTATAACTCAGGGTGATGGGCGCAGGCATTCTTTATAGGCAGAGGTTACCGCTTAACACCAGGTGGGCCTCGTGCTTGTTCCATTACGATGGCATAATAATGTTGTCTGTTGAAAAATTGTATTCAGAAGATCGAGATTTTCCTCGATCATCCGCTCGTAGAGTCAAGATCTCCTGAGGATTACTATAATACATAATACTCTTTCGTGTAGAACAGAAACACGTCGAAATTTTTTCCGGTTTAGCTGCGTGATGTTTGTGACGTCACGTCGGATTAGCAGAAAAATTAGGCGGAACTGTCACCAGATATATTTTCATATTTTTTAAGTGTTTTATTAAAATATTAATGTAATGTTTTCTTAAAATATTTTTATCATATTTGTTATTATTATTCAGAAGATTATGATGACGCTACATGTATCCTTGTTTTCCTATATGACTTTCACAGGCTTATTACCTACAGCTTATCGATTTATTGACTACAGAAATGGTTATTTTAAAACCATGCCTAAGCTTAACATTACCGCATCTAGATAACACCCGCACCACCAGACGCTTACCCTGCGGGCAGCACTACCCTCCGGAACGCATTCCGCCGCCACGGAGCGCCTCCACCACCATGCATCTGATGCTGGCATCTCTATCTAGTAATCTTCATCATCATGTCCACAGTCGAACAAAGGCTTCCCCCATAGAACGCCACAAAGAACGGCTATTAGCCACTTGTAACCGTTGGCTACCCGCGACTTTTACGATGTCATCAGTCCATCTAGTAGAAGGGCTACCAACCTCTACGTCTTCCGGTGTAAAGATCTAGAGTTACAGAAAGTTTCTAAAGTTCCACTTGAGAACCTTTCTTCCCCATCGGTTATCGGTTCATCGAGCAATGTGGTAATACTCTGCAGCAATCCGGAGATTATGACAAAACTCACACCATAATAATACTTATGTACGAACGGAAATCCTTTTCCAAGAGTCTAACCTACACTTGTCCAGCTTTTTATATTTGCAGTTATACGTAGTATTATTATATGTTCTATGGCTATAAGTTAGATATTGGACTGTAATTATGCCAGGTTTGACGTTTTTACGCCTATCCGTTTTGACGATAGAACTAAAATATGGTAAAAAAAATAAGTTTCTTGTATGGGACTATTATTGTATTTGGTAATCCGCCACATTTACGCATATTCTGTGATAATTTCAAATGGCCACCTATATAACGTTCCAAAAATACATACTTTTAAAGGTCAGACGGACGTACTTATGGACGGACGTACTTATGGACAGCCATAGTAATAGCATAGAACATATAATAATAGGGTCCCATTTCGAGGGAACTATAAAAAGCAAAAAGTTCACTTCTATAAACGTATGAATAAACATAATAATCAGATATGTGTCTTTTGCATTAATAGTTTTTATTATATTATTTATTATTATAACTCTAATACTAATAATTATTTGTATCTTAGATATTATATCTCGCATATTACTATCATCAAGACCTAACGAGAATTCCAGCTGCTATCCATATTAGCCAGTTTCCATTCCAAATTGAGCTGTTCAATATCTTTGACCATAAAATTACTTACCATTAAAGGTTTTTTTTCATGTTATTGTGACGGAACAAACTCGAGGCCCACCTGATGTTAAGCGGACTAACCTCTGCCTATACTTTCAACAAATGCTTTTCGTCACAAGTCACGAATTGCACCTTCACCTTGAGCCATAGTTTGTTAAGTCTCATGTACTTACCTTTAATTTCAGGTAAGGTAAGATAGAAATCAAATATAGACTAATTAGGTGTAAAAAAAAACACAATCGAGACAGTGCTATTACAGCAGCAGTCCATCAAATCAGAAATAGGCAATATTTGATTCCTAACTTAGTACAAGGCATGATATGCACTCAGATATGCAAGACCTTTGTGTATGCGAATTGAATTAGAAATTGAATCAGTCTTCCATTAGTGCTGCAATTATTGTAATTATTAATAGCACCGAGTTGCTAATGGCAACAAAGAGATGGATCTCACCGGTGCATTACTCCAAAATACGGGGTTTCAATATATTACTACAATGGACATCAATCTGTTCTGCACTGTACTGTAACAGCCAGATCGTCCACTGCTGAACAAAGCCTCCCCTGTTAAGGGGGTATTTGCCATAATCCCCACGCTTGGCAGGCGGCTTGGGGATCGCAGTGTAAGTTGGTAGTTCTTTAGAAGGCGCTGCCGCCCACCTTCCAGTATTTTTCCCTTAGTCGCCTCTTACGACACCCACGGGATGATATGGGGAGGTGCAATTCTAACCCGGCACCCCACGGGAACTTCAATCTAATAGTTTATTAATGTGTCAGCCGGATTTTCAACTGCTGAACACAGCCTTCCCCATTAACTTTTAAATTATATTAATTAGTTTGCCATTATCCCCACGCTTGGTAGGCGTCTTGGGGATCGCAGAGGATCAGTAAACGCTGCTGCTTACTTTCCGGTATTTTACCCTTAGTTACCTTCGACACCCACGGGAAGAGATGGATGATATTCTAGCCCAGCACCCCATGGACACTCACTACTTCCTCAAAAACCTTTATGAATACCGTACAATATAATACCGTATGAAAAAAAAAGGTATTAAACATAAATAATACATAATTTATTAATATAATACTACAATAGTCAAATAATATTGTAGTATTATACTTATATTTACATATATTAAAAAAGATAGCTGAGTATTTCGCCTAATTTTAACAAAGAAAAAAAAATTCGACAAAGAGTTTTTATTATAACTTGGAAGACATTTAGTACAATTTTTAGGTGAATAATTAATCTAAAAGGTAATTAACTAATAAGATATTAATCATTATAATTAGGTGAACTAATGTCTAATGTATGCATTTGATACTTCTAGCGCCTCCACTTATGTCCACCATCGTTTATGTCATCCATAACAAATACAAGTACAAATCTTTGAGGCAATGTATGTTTCACGGAAAAATAGTTTACAAAACTATATTGGCTAAATAAAATGCACTAATATATGATTTCTTTGAATAACTCGTAAATAAGGTGTGGGTTATGAGTCTTGTGTCTTAATATATGTTTAACAGTTGGTGTGTAATGTGAGATTGTTCGGATTTGAGTGTTTCGTCCGAAATTTTAAAAAGTTAATTAAGAGGATTATATAGCGCGTAATTCTCCATACAAAATGAAAAAGCTCTTTTCTACCTCTTAATATTGCCCGATATCGATGATTTTTGTGTTCGTGTATTGAACATATCATTGACTAGGCTTGTACGTTTTATTTATTCCAGTTTTCTAAATAACTTTAAAGTTAGAAGAAACTTTAAAGTTAAAGAAAGCACAATATGCTTCTAACTTTAAAGTTATTGAGAAAAATGTAATAAATAAACCGTACAAGCTTAGTCAATGATATGTTCAATAGATGAACACAAAAATCACCGAAATCGGGCCATATTAAGAGGTAGAACAGAGCTTTTTCTTTTTGTATGGAGAATTACGCGCTATACTCTTAAGTTGAAAGTTATTGGCCTCGAAAACTTTATATGAAAATGTTTCGAGACTCATAACTCTCAAGTTAATTATTTTATTAAAATTTCGGCATCATCCTAGATAATGACGAGATCAATCGATATTATGCTTTGTTTTAAACCTAAATCCTGTAATAAGGGAGTGATCATCCTACGACGTTTGTATGGACAACTGACCAGACAGACCTTTAAGATACTTCGCCGTACACGCAGTGCTGATATATTTTCAAACATAGAGTGGTTACTTATTTTGCTGCCGTAATTAGAACGGAACGCAGCTATGGAGAACATCCAATTTCGATTTTTTTTTTAGAAATATGTATCATCTAATTTGCGGTTTTAATATATTTCTTTCCTCTATTTATACATATAAGTTTCATCACCACATGAAGGTTCTGTCACGCAATAAGTCTTTGAGTCTAGCGGAGCTTTACATAAAATGTCCTCTTCTAGGTACATTCTCAAGTGCTGCCAAAACTTTAAAATTCCTTAAAATAAACTGGATCGAATCCAAAAAATTCCGAATCTATTTTCTCGATACATTAAATAGCTGTCGCCATACAACACACAGCGGTGCCAAGAGATTGCAACTATTAACGCAGCTCCAACAATGAACTGTAAATTTACTCAATACGAAGAAGATAACATTAAGGTTCCTAGAACAGCTTCGACAGTATGGACAAAATATAAATCTGCTGATAAACGGCGCGGGCTAGCGCGAGTTGCCTCTCTTTGGTGTTGCTTCTTATCCACCCGTTACGCTTTCGGTCGTGCAGAGTAATTCCAAGCATATCTCTATCGAGGGCTGTAACTGAAATTTTTAGCGGAATTATAGGTGAGTGTCATTGTTTCAGTGCCATAAGTGAGCACAGGCTCGACATACTGCTCGAAAACTCGGACAAAATAAAAGTGTGAAAACCGAGGAAGATTTTTCAATAAATCGAGTGAAGTTATGTATATGCTTACTATAATTCACTACATCTTATACGGCAACCCCAAAAAAAATAGAACCAAATTGAGGTTCAAAACAAGCCTTACTGTTGCATTCCGGAATGCTACCTACGTCTTAAATCCGTGGAATTCCAGCATCGATTTCCTCGATGCTTTTAATGGATGCTGTAACGTAATAGCCTTTGCGACAGAAATTGTTGTGTAGTGAGCCTGCAGTTGCATTAACGTATTGGATTTTTTATCGGTATTTATACGCGACTGTTTCCATGTTTAAGTAGCATAAAAAGTCACTATGGAACAGAATACGTCCCTCGTAGCACAAAAGCCTCCACGCTTAGCAGGCAAAATTTTTATTAAAATTATGAAGCAGTGATAGCTCAGTGGCTTTGGGTATGGACTGCCGCCCAGCTGGTCCATGGTTTGAATCCCGCCACGGGCTTGAGCTTCACCGCATGGTGGAAGGGCATTTTTGCGAATGCCCGCCTGGCTAGCGACCACCCTCAAGTAGAAAATCTGTCGCCAAGCACCTAACGGTGTGTTCCGGCAGCTGTCCTTGAGAGCCAGTCATTCTAGGTTAAGCCTGTTAACACCTTCGACTACATCATCACTTACCATCAGGTGAGATTGTGGTCAAAGGCTTACCTATCAGCAATAAAAAAAAGAAGATTTGATTCCTGCGATTTCCACAGGGAAATGTGTGTGGGTGCAACTTCAGCCCGGCAACGCACTGACTTCTTTTAATATACTAGCTCTATATTTTGAGAAACATTATAATTATTTCTTGCAACATCTTTATCAATAATTTAAGCATTCGACTTACAAGTAATACTTAAAGAGTTTTACTATTGTACACATAAAATAATTTATCGTATATAAGTTGACTAATTATTTAACCTTAATAATAAATAAACGCTGATGACCCCAAAGTTAAATGATATAATCAAAAGAGTACCTGCACTAAAAAATAGTGTAGGAAATTATAGTCCCCCCGGAGTAGGTACGATGTCTGTGTTTTGCTTTCCCAAAATGTCAGCTTTCTCATAACATGCATTAGCTTTCCTTAAATGTTTAATTTTTTTAAATGTCTTTTTATATATTCTTTCTTAAAACATATTGTATTTATCATAGATGTTGTTCGATTCGTCAAAACAGTTAAGTAAGTTTGGCAAAATCATTTGGCTGTTATATTTCACTAGTTCACTGTAAATCAGCGTTATGGTTGCACCTTAATGGGTGTAACTGAACTCAAACTGAGTGTATTCCTTTTTCTATAAGATGTATATTGTTTGTAAGAAGTTGTATGCCATCTAAATTTTTCTGTAGCAATAAATAGTTATTCTATTCTATTATACTGATTTTAGACCGTTCCAAAACATTGCATTTTAACTATATTTATATTACAAAAGGAATGAAACCATACCCTTAACCTTATCATTAAAAAAATAAATCTCAAGAACGATTTGCAATCCTCAGAGTATTCGAAAATAGTGCACAGCTCCGAATATTTGGTAATTTTCCCTTCTTTTGGGGTTTAATTAAGGGTTAAAAACTTTATTTTATAATAGCAGCCCATAACGGTTTCGCAAAGAATTTATCAAATCGCTCCTGTAGTTTTTAAGTTAATTCGTTAATAAATACAAATCTTTCCTCCTTATTACTGTAGATGAACAAGCTAACTTTATTTTGTAGGGTCAAAGTAATATAAATTTCTGTAATTTTTGTAGGGTTTCAAAAGCACTCGTTGCGGATTCAGCTTAGCCGTTTTTAACCGATCAACTAGCTAAACAATGTCGCAACTCTCATTTTTTAAGAGTGCGTGATCCACATTTACTACTGATCATTGCTGTTTCAGAAGGCACTTTACCCCGTTGGTTCCGGCTGTTGTCGTAGGTATTGTGGGTTGTACGGACCATGGCGGTAATGAATACTATTGTTAGCAGCTACTGGCAACACTGGAGGGGCGCTGGCCCTTTTTGCTTCATAAGACACCGTGCTTGGCGGACGTATTTTGATAGGCTGTGTGCATTTCTGAATGATTTGTAAATTCACTTAAACTGTTTAATATTAGTTAGTTCAATAATTTATTTAACTTTTGTATTAAATTTATCTATTTTAAAAAAGCCGTTTCACTTCTGATTCCCAAAACTATATTATATATGAATGCCACTTGGCTAGCTACAACCCGAATTAAAACATCTATCATCAAACCCTCATAACGGTGTGTAAGGCAGCTGTGCTTATGAGAGCTTTTTCTCGTTCTGGGTGAAGCTTGTTTACCGCCGTCGCGTCGCCTACATCATCACTTATCATCAAGGCAATACAGTAGACAAAGACTAACGTATCGAAATACATTTAAAAAAAATTATACATGCTCACTTGATGATTGTCTATCTCAATTATGTACACCCTCGAAACAGTTCCTGTATTTCCTCTCCATTCAAAGGTTGCCTGGAAGAGATCGCTATTAATGATAAGGTCATCCACTTTATTCTAAGTTTTTGAAAGAAAATATTTTTATTTTAGTAGTGTAATTATAAAGGATTATCCATCTAACATTCGGGTAAAGAACTTTAATAGATACGAATTGAGGTATCTAAATTAAAGAGCTATGTTGTGTGCCCTGTTGATAACTATACGGAACCCCATATTCTTAACTATAATATTAAATAATTACTCATAATATTATCACATTCATACCTATTAACTGAAAGGCGATGCTTCTATATTACGCAGAGATACTAAATAAACCTAACCAGTAACATAGAACCAAGACAAGTGAGATCACACGTAACTAGATATACCCGAGCACAATGTTATGCTCAACTAGTCCTCAGCGAGCCGTCTTAAGGCCTTAAGGCTACATCGGTTACAGTGCAAAAAATTAGAAGAGAATCTTGTGAACAATACATAACAACTGACTCCTGCATATCAAGATTAACAAATTAACTAAAAATTAACAATCAACATACACGCTCACGCACACTCTCACACACTGACTTCCGCCAGAGTTATCGACTGTACTAGTATACGCAAGGGCAACAGTAGTCATTTTTATTTGGATCAGGCAGGCTATGTGCTTGTATTAAGAATACGCCTTGTGTTATCAAATCTACTGTTATCCCATTTCAACATCTGATAGCAGCGAATGGTTATTACAGTAAACATGTCTTAAAGTTATATAAACAACTCCAAACAAGGTCATGTCAAAGGCTAAACCTCACCTAAAAAGTTTTCAGTTGCAAAAGCTACTAATATTACACTCTTTGCTCTTATTGTTAATTGATATTGAACAACGAGGAAAACAGTATGTACTTATCGAGTTCAAGTTTTTAACCTCTACGCTCAGGTCAATTTTCACTCAAAATTATGAGGCCCGCATTTTGACCCCCTTAATTTTAAAATATATAAAAATTAAAATTTTATAACTATTTATTATTATTTTTTAATTTTTTTTTTTTGTAATTTTTTTTTTTTTTCAAATTTAATTTGTATGATTTTTTCAATTAAAACTGAGCTGGAATAGATCTATTCCAATACTGAGTACATACATGTTTTAAAATTAAAGGTACCTAAGCTTTAAACCTTACTTTCAAAGTTCTCAGGTGTAAAAGCTATTAATTTCACACACATTGACCTTGTTAACTGATGTTCGGAAACACTTCGGAGCCTTTCAATAGAACTATTAAGTAGAAATATTCCTGTACTTCAGCTCCAAGTATTTCCTACTGGTGTATTATTGCGCTGTGCGCCGTGTCAGATCACAGAACAATGTGTGTATGCAGTGAGACGCCCTAATCTAGTGCAAACTGGGTTACTAACTAAGCGTCTGGGGCATCTGCTCCATCTACCTAGTCACCGATAGCAAGATTACGTAAGGATTGTCTAGATTAAAGTTAAATGTACGAAACGTCTAACATATTTTAGATATCGAAAATTCCATTAATATTTATTTTTGATGGATGCGAATGTAACAGACTGCAAACCTGCCATAAGGCCAGTAACAAATTAGATTACACTGCCACATCATCAATTTTGTAAGCTCCCGCTTCTGTGAGGGAATTTTTTCAATGCTCATTGCTCACAATGGAAATGCCAGGCTTACTACGAACCTGAAGTAGACATATTTGCTGCAGAGCCGCTAAACGGTGTATTGTGTCAGCTGCCATCAGGAGCATGTTTATACTCTAGAGTTGATTGCAATTAATCATTAATCACTGCATGCTAAATATTTGTTCCGGTAGGCTAACTTTTGACACCAATTTTGCCTGTTACTAAGTAATGAAGTTCGATGCTGCTAAACAGGCTTAACTTACAATGGGAACTTGTCCTCATTGACAGCTGTCTGCACACACATTTAGGTGCTTGGTGACAGATTTTTCTATGTGGAGGTGTTAGTAGGCCGGGGAGCTTGCGTAAAATGCCCTACCGCGGATGCAATAGAAATCCGACTTCTACGACATCAATCCATTAACTAGGTTTTAACCTTCCAACTCTAGAACCGTCCCCATTGGTTATCGGTTTGTCGAGCAATGTGGCCTGCCCAGTACCACAATTCGTTGAAAAATTCTGAATTTCGGCATAAGGGTCACAGTTAAAGACCACGTCTTAGTGCCATAAGTCATAACTGGCAACACAAACTGATTGAAGACTTAGGTCTTCAGGCTCTTCGAGATGTTTGACAAGAAGATATCGGTTTCTTATACCACAAGAACAAACGTGTATTGTTATCTATAAATGTAACGTCGCTTATTGACATCGTGTGCCTAATAGATTGACAATAACAGAGTAGGTACAACAAATTTAAGTAAATTTCATCACTACTACACCGCACCGTGGCGACCTCTGGGCTTTATTGTAGAGTGATACACAAAACTTCGTTTATTATGTATATTGATGCTGAATAATTTTATTTCTAAGACCTATGATGTCACATATTTTGTTTCTTACAGACATTATTTCCGGTGAGAGAAGTGACCGAACTTTGTCGGTATAATTTTTGCCATGGAGAGTTATAGTAGTTCTTTCCTACAGTCGTATTATAATTGCTAAATATCTATGTATGGAATAAATAGGCTTTATTATTATTATTCCATTACTTCATTCATTATACCGTACTCAAGACACGTGAGTACATAAATAACTGTAAATACTTTGAAGCAGGTACGTGGTGTGGTTAATATTTGACCTGCCAAAGTGGAATATTGATTGGCGGTCGGCGTGACAAGGGTCTAACGTTTTCTCAAGGTGCAAAATCGAGGCATACCTTAGAGAGGTTATTCCAGTGAAGTTTTTGTCGGCGGCTGTTTGTCTATGCTGAAATGATTTACTTTATGTTTAACTTTTTTCACAAGGTTTTGACCACTTTCTTGATAAAATTGTGATTTCATACATTTACAAATTATTTGAGCACAAAATTATTGTCCCGGGCGGGAATAACCACCGGAACATGTTCTTTAGAATCGAAACTTTGTGCTCTTTTCAAACACTTACTCTCGCATTGATGTCCCTACCCTTTTATACTTCTAAGGCCCACTTGCGCCAACGAGGAAACACGAGTTAAACTAGTGTCATAAAAAAAACAAGTTAACTCTTCAGTTTACGTTGGCGCAAAAAGCACTAAATATGATTACAAGCACTAACGCTTGTTTAATGAAAATCACATATACAAATATATATAATAATATATTTAATTTATATTTCTGTTGTTATAAATATGACACATTTTCTGTGGGCATGTAAAGCTTATGAGAGTAATACTTTCAAGAATAATGCCGTTTTTTATATTTCTGGTGTAATTATGGTAAATAGTGTTTACTAAAAATATTTTAGGGTATTCGTTATTATTAAATACTAGCAGGCGGCGTCGGCTTCGCACGAATATTTGTTTAACAGTACATCAGAGGTAATGTAGGATTCTAAAGGTGAAAGTACTTTTTAAATTGGTCCAGTCGTTATTAAGTTTATTCGTTACAAACAAATATACGAATATTTCCATTTTATAATATACGTGTATATGGTATAAACGCAAAGTTACAGCTGGGCCTAATTCTCTTGAAAAATAATGGTATCTAGTTTCATTATTTGCACCGACGTTCTTTCAGAATAGTGCTCCTGAAGAGGTCTTGGAATTTATTTCGTTGTTGACTTAGGTAAGTATGGTATTGTTTGTGTTTGTTCATTGACGCCTACGACAAGGAGCACATTTGATGTGCTTTTAAAAAGTGTTTTAGGGTTTCGTAACGTATAATGGAACGCTTTTACTGGGCCTCCACGGTCCATCCTTTTGTAGGGGCACATGCGACGTGAGCGCAATTTGACGATAATGCAAAAGTATCTTCATGCGCTCAGTTGCCCCCTCGCGTTTGTACCGAGCTTCCGTACTTCAGCCCACCTTATTAGTGCAACCTTTTATGTATTTAAAATAGTAATTCTGGCAAACAATAATCAGCGGTGATCACCGAAATGTTGTACTTACCATCCTAGTACCCATCCCAGTAGGCAGCCAAGAACATATAGAAGAAATTAGGGCGCACTTATAAACCTTCATAGGTGACTTGCGCCACGACACCAGATAATATTCACAGAACCTTACACTTTGATCTGTAAGGGAAGTGTACCTTAGCGTTTTCTTTACACAAGCAGGCCTGGCTCACTCCGCCCTTTAGGTACAAAGCTACAGGTAGATACATCGGCGTATCCGTCCTAACAGGATTCTTCTACTGTGTGTGCCGCGTCAGAAGAGATCAGAGCTATGCTAGCTATGCTATAGAAAGAATGACGCCTGGTACTTTAAGTTTTTTTAGGGGTTATGATGCACACAACAATTTGGAACAAGCATTGCACTGTGCATGTCTTTTTTTATGCCTGATAGGTTAGCCTTTGACCACTATCTCACCTGATGGTAAGTGATGATGTGGTCAAAGATGTTGTTCAGGCTAACCTAGAATTAGTTAATTAACTGTATAGTCACCTTGAGACATACAGTTGTTAAGTCTTATGTGCCTGTCATTCTACAGGCTTTCCAGGATTGCTGCCGGAACACACATCAAAATGATGGACCTTAAAATACGATTCCATAAATATAATATAACTTGCAGTTATGATTTCAATGGATCGATATAACGTTTCAGAAAAATCAATAATTTGTAGTAAGTTATTTTTACGTTGTTAATTCATTTAAATATTTTTTTAGGTGTAGGTATTTATTTATACAAGCCTAAATCAAAGTTTAGTCCAAATGCCGTTCTCGGACTTAAAATAATGAAAAAGGTAAATTTACTTAATAATCTGGCAACTTTCTCGTTTATTCAAGACAAACATACAATGATTAATTCAAATCCTTTTTATTCTTGAAAAATGTTACCAAGTCCATTTTCTATTTATAAAAAGTCAGCAGTAAAAAGGCCGCAGGAAGCCCCACAGGATCAATTCACTCGTACGTTGGGTAGACTACTGCGCATTACTACATCCGGTTGTGTAGTGCGCCCTTTAGACCTATATAATTATGCTGGAACGAGCCAGCTCAGGGATATCGTGCTCGTATCAGATATTGCTGTGTTTTTTCTTCAGTTTTTACGTTGAGATAGGATGGTTTGTGAGTTTTGTTTCTATTTATATATTTTACTTTAAGAGACAGGGATCACGACCAACGCAGCCTCGTGCAAAGGCTGGTCATCACCATACAGCGCGCTACGGTAATGCATACAGCGTTATGGGCACCTTTGGACCGGATGCGATCTGGGGCGGGCTTTTTTTATAGGTATCTATCTAGTTATCTTTGACTTTTATTGACGTACGAGTTTTTTTCTTCACAAGTCACGAATTGCACTGCGCCCGCCACCTTGAGACCTAGTTGTTAAGACTCATGTGCCTGTAATTTCACTGGCTCTCAAGGACTGCTGCCGGAACACACCGTTTAGGTGCTGGCGACAGATTTTCTACATGGGGGTGGTCGCTAGCCAGGCGGGCATTCGCAAAATGCCCTTCCACCATGCGGTGAAGCTCAAGCCCGCGGTGGGATTCGAACCATGGCCCTGCTGCGCGGCAATCCAGCCAATGTCACTGAGCCATTACTGCTTCAAATATACCTAATATTGCATTATCAATTTCATTGACTTATAATATAAGGTATTATATAATTTAATGGTATTTATAATAATGTATATTTGACATAAAAAGTCAAGTTTAGACCAAATTAAAAAAAAAAAATGTTTAACTCATTTGGGAAATCAACAGCGTTACACAGTATACTATACCCCGTGGGGTGCCGGGTTAGAATTGCACCTCCCCATATCATCCCGTATGGGTGTCGTAAAAGGCGACTTAGGGCAAAGCACTGGGAGGCGGGCAGCAGCGCCTTCTAAAGAACTGTCATCTTACACTGCGATCGCCAAGCCGCCTAGCGCCTGCCAAGCGTGGGGATTAAACGTATATCTCGATGGGGGATTATGGCAAATACCCTCTTAATAGGGGAGGCTGTGTTCAGCAGTGGACGATTCGGCTGATACAGTTACAGTTACACATTATACATATAATAATTACTCATCAAATAGTATTATAATAGTCAATAACAGATTTCCACTTATTAAGAGAATATGGTCTCTTCTTGAACACACTTTGGAGTGTTAAAGTCGGTTCCATGTTTAGGTAAAAAAAATATTTAAGTGTTTTTAGTGTCCATTGCTAATAACGGGATGAATTGTCATTCGGAATTGCAGGAAAAAAAATCAGTTATCGGAGTGTAACTCAAAAACGGCATGACCGATTTTGATGAAATTTATATGGGACTACACGACAAGCATCAGCTTTTAAATAAAAATCGGCCAAGTGCGAGTCAGATTCGCGCGCAAAGGGATCCGTACCATTAGCTATACAACATTAAACTTCATATTTTAAGCTTTTTTTGTTTAGACGTGTGCGAGTCCGACTCGCACTTGGGCAACTTTTTGTATTTGTTCTCATAGAGGCAACATAAATACATCATCTGTGAAAATTTCAACTGTCTAGCTAACACCGTTCTTGAGATACAAACTGGTGACAGACGGACGGACGGACAAACGGACGGACAGCAAAGTCACAGTAATAGGTTCCCGTTTTTACCCTTTGGGTACGGAACCCTAAAAAAGAAACATCAAAACCGGTTCACCCAGATCAAAGGCACACTATAACCTATTAAAAAAAACCTAGCGATTCCAAAGCGAGATTTTCCACTGCACGACCATCTTAGCCTTTCACCACTATCTGAGTACATTTTAATTTAGGATATGTTATTAATATAAGCTGGTGTTAGTTACAAAGACATGTGGTACCTACGTTCGGAGCGGGTCAGGGAGAACGATGTTGACCCGCTTCGGCGCAGACGAACGGGGACCAGGAGGCGGCAGTTCATCCGCCTCCTCCCTTCTACGTAGTGGGGTCACTGGTGGAGAGTTGGGGGATTCTCTACCATCCTGCACGGCCCCACACGTTTGGGGGGTGGCCTTGGTGAGCCGGGTCGCCCCTCCACAGGAGCAGAGGCCCGATTGAGATCGGGCCTACCGCCGGGGCAAGATAGTGACTGCTAACGCAACCCTATATCTCGGCGGTGGCTGCTCACGGGGGGTTTTAGTGGGTTCAAGTCCCACACATTCCATTCCACCGCCCTCATGGTGGAAGGGTAGTGCGAAGGCATTTCCCTCCCTCAAGAAAAAAAGTACCCTACGTTACATTCGCGCAGTACAAAGCAGGTAAGGATGTTGGACTAAGTAAGAAGATTTCATTCTGTTCCGTCTTCATTCATATGGAGCAGATGCCAGTCTAATGAGGCCTTTTTAGTTTTATAATTAATATTCTTTTATTTAAGGCTTCTTTTGTAGTAATTAAGTGGATATATTTCATTTTAATAATTATTAATGTTCAAATAGACATATAGACTTCATATAGACAGTTGAAATTGTGGCGCTGCCTGTGTTCCTTTTTAAAGTGAGTTAAGAAACAATTTATTAAACTACAAATATATGAACTGATTGTTATTGCTTGGTTAATTTAGATCAGGTAATATGTAGCTAGCCAGGCAAGCATTCAAACAATGCCCTAGCACCGTGTTGTTAAGTTTAAGCCCGCAAAGGACTTACAAACTAAATTTTCCGCATTCGACGCTCACTGTCACTAGTCCAATCAAGATAAGTTTCTTAGTAAGATTATAATTTGTAAAATACGATTCTTTCTCAACATAAAAATAATTGTTCTTAATTACAATTCTTTTATTCTAAGCTACCCATATATTTCCTTCAGAATTAATTATTATTGAAATTGAGACGTTCGTCTTATTCAGTACAGCACATTACTCGCCCATTAACTTTAATTATTTCCATTTAACAAATTCAGCCCATAATTATTTACAGGAGATGGAAGCATTAACTTACAATTTCATTCCTTAATTTCAGAATACAAGGTTTTGCCTGCGACTGTACTGTTTGACTGTGTGTCTTGTCGATAATCTTACTGTTGCCTTCATCATTTCCCGCAAAAGTCAAGAAGTAATGTTGTAGTACACTCTGACACTGGCGGAAAAACGCCAAGCAGCATTTAAAAGCCATCTAAAGAAGAAGAAGAAGAATGGTTTTGAAGAAGAAGAAGAAGATAGATTGCCATACCGCCTTTCTCTGGCGGTATGACAGTTGACGCCGGCTTGATGAAACCTGAGGTCGATCATATCCATTTCTTCCATTGTTTAATTTTTATTTGTCAATTTTATCGCATAATTCGCTAAGTTGAAGTCTTAGACAGCCTGGCTTGTTGGGAACGTCGTGGATTTGACAAGTTTGAGGATTCTTTCACACTTTCAGCCTTCAATTCGATATTCTCGGTGTTACGAACATTTCGACTTGGGTAGGAGGTTGATGATCCATAACTAAACCAGTGGTGGCACAAATTTTATCACCTTGTGACCAATAGGTATACATTACATAAGCGTCTCATTGAAGTTCTCCTTAGGACATAAGTTTCTCATAACTCACGAAACGTTTGATGAATTGAACTTCATATGGTGGCTTCGGCCAATATAAAATTATATTGGTCGAAGTATGGTGGTATATTTTGTGAATATCTGCCTGGCTTCTCAATCTTCTAGTATAAATGTGACAGTTCCTATTCTAGATTACGCTACGCCTTTATCTACGATACATATATGTATATAGTGCCTAGTATTCATGTTAGTACATACTAAACTTGTAAACTTGTCAAATTGAGTGAGATAAATTTATTATTCAGTTAAATCTATAATAAATGTTATTTTGGTGTTCAAAATCTATCCCATCAAAAAATAAATGAATAAACCAGCTAAGTGCGAGTTGGACTCACGCACCAATGGTAAAATTTTTGAGCTTTTTTTTAATACAGTTAAGGTTAATTTGTATTATTTGTTGTTTTACGTTAGATATTGGATATAAATACACGTTTCTTAGATGGGAACCCTCTTTTCTTTACATGCATGAAGACCTAACAGCTTTCTTTTACAGTATAATATTTTAAAATAGGCACTTTTGGTCAATTAAAGGTCATCGCGTCTATGTAGTATATAATATAAACAGAACGTAAGCATTCATATTCGATGTGAGTTTAATATAATACAAACCAATAAAACAATAAGAACTTTGTTCGGAACGCAACTTTCGGTGGGCAATCTACTCTTTGTTATGGGCGCGCTTCGCTTTTTGGAGCGAGTCTCTGTGGTTAGAGTTTGTGTTAAAATAACTCTTGTTGAATGATCGCCTTTTTGAATTGCCGCGTTTTTATATTTTGTTTGAAAGAATTTGAAAAAAGATTGAACTTTGCAAGTTTATCGTAGTACAGTGCTTGAACTATGAACTATTACTGGATTGTGTTGTATTTGTGACTTTGAAGAAGCTCAAGAAGAGAACTGGACCCTTCACCAGCAGTAAGTACTTAGTTAATGTTTTGTTGCCCACCTCGCATTGATTAGGTAAGCGCAAGAGTGGGGTCGTCAAAGGGAAGAAGACCGGAACAACCTTGTAAGTCGATTGACTGTATTTTTTTTCAGCCCCGCGTATCGCGATTCACAGGTTGTCTAAGTGGAAGAACTCTGCTATTTATCATGCCTGCCTAGACAATCTAGAATCTTAACAAACTTACACCTTAGCTTTCTTCGTACAATTACTAGCTAAAAAAAATACAAATTACAAGAATCATTGCTAGGCCAGTTACTGATCAAATAATTTGCTGCTCAGCATCTACCTTATTAAACTCATGCTTGTAAAACAATTTATTTTTACTATTATTTTGGAGGCACTTCACACTCACACATGCTCTCTGGAAATTTCAATGTAATACCTATTACCGTTTCAAAGACCTGTAAAGGTTGGACAGACAGACGGACAAGTCTGTGTATAGGATCCTTTTTCAATTCGGAACCATAAAAAGAGCATATGCATTAAATCCTAAGAAATTCGAATATTGAGGGAGGATGTGATAATTTGAAGATTTGGTACCTACATTTTCACGAATAAATATTCGTCACGTCGAAACATTGGCACAAAATCTGATATTTAATTAAAAGGTTAACTGTGTATTTAGTAAGAAGACGTAAATCATAACTTGGCACTGAAGTACTACAGCCTTAAAGGGCAATGGCAGTCAAGTCAGGGGGCAGTTTAGAATACAACTTCAAATTGCCCAGAGTAAAGCCATTTGTACACTGACTTTTGGGGGAAATTATTTAAGGCTTAAACGGAAGTGAAAATGTTAGTTGCGAACAGACTGCATCACATTGGGGTTCTCCTCGAAGTTCATCCATCAAACCATCAAGCAAGTTACGTTCAGGAACGTCAAGCGGGAAGCCTGAACGCGTTGGTTACAAAGCTGGCAGCACTATCTTATACTCAAAATAAGGTTAGTCAACACAGCCTTGATATAGCACTTTGGTTTCGTTTGACCCATGAGACAATTAAGTAACATCGAAAGCGAGGAATGTGAATTAACTCTACTTCAAAGCCATTGGGTAAACGTATTGTAATTTTATGTTTATTTAATTAAGTATATATGACGCACTTGCATGTCTGTAACCAAGCACATATCGGTGTGTTGCGGCAGGGCTAGGGCAGTTCCATTCTAAGCTAAGCTCTGCTTACCATCATCTGCCTCGTGGGGTGCACATCATATTAAACTCATTACCATGGTGATATTGTGCTAAAATGATAGTCTTAGAAATAAAAAATCGTTAAAACGCTGACAAATGCAAAAATTCTGCAACTAACGTACTGCATAGGAGTGTGAGAGAGGCAGTGAATGCGACCAGTTTGGGTTAAAATGGAAGAAAGCTTATTTTAACACATTACTAGTAACGTGAATGAAAAATGTAAATTAACTAATACCCCATAATAAAGTTTTGCTATTTCGTTGTTATATTTTTAAACTCATACATACTTGAGTTATTTGGATATATACGTTACCAACGTAGTTTAGTTACTCGGCTATTTTATTACATTGAGTTTTTTTTAAGAAAACATGTTTCGAAGTTAACTTGGCCCTAGAAAATATAATCAAATTTAACATATTATTTTCTTAGTGCTGCAAATTAAATACATTTTGCAAAAAATCTGTTTAAATTAAGCAATTTAGCACTTGTGAGCCCTTAAGACGATTAATAGCTTTACTTCGACAGGTTTTTCAGAAAATATATTTAGTTTATAGCAGTAAGATAATAATATGTTAATGATCTTGATCTTGATGACATTATCTAAGGCCAAGAAAAATCCGAAACACGTTTTCTTGAAATTTTCTCGATAGAATACAATTGCAAAGTTGACTCTAAATTACGCTTGTAACGTAAATATCTTAATGATTTACGAATAAATGTGAATGAAAATATAATAATAAAATAGTGAAACCTTATCAAGAGGGTCAAGAAAAGTTACATTTTCGATTTACGTTACTAGTTTTGTGTTATTAAACGTACTTTCAGATTTTACCTACACTGATCGTGATTTCAACATCGCTGCCCCTCTTTCACTCATACGCAGCCCATAGTGAAAAAAATTCTGCATTTCACAGCGTCTTAAAGAAAGACTAAACAAGCTTCGCTCGTTGGATACATACGTAAGTGTACCCATCCCCTTAAAGAAGTTTCTTGGTACAGGTGTTCAAACGGTCGAACTTTGTCCAACACCCATTCATTACCTCGGATTTTGGAATTATTGTCTCGAAACAAATTAATAATGCGTCTTTTTGTTCGTGTTCTATTAACTCACAAACTCAAATTTATATTTGACTAGCTTTCCGGGCGCGGCTCCGCCCGCGCGTTGTCGGTTATCACGCGAAAACATTAACCTCTTTTTGCGCAGTCGGATAAAAACTATCCTATGTTTTTTCCCGGGTCTCAAACTATCTCCATACCAAATTTCATTCAAATCGGTCCAGTAGTTTTGGCGTGAAAGCGTAACAGACAGACAGACAGACAGAGTTACTTTCGCATTTATAATATTAGTACTGATTATTTATTGTCCAGAGAAATGTTTTTACATGGGTTACTGGGGAGTTATGAGTGATTTTATAGGCCGGAACAGTTTTGCGTGAATTCGGTGAACGTTTAACTCCAGACGTTTTCACTTACGAAAGTGCATCAGTAATAATTCAATAGATTCAGGTGTTACTTTGCGGAAATCCATATTCAATAATAACAAATATTTTAAACATATTTTAAGAAAACATCATATTATTATTTTAATAGAACACTTATAAAATATTAAAATATATCTAGTGACAATTCCGTCTAATTTTCCTGCTAAGCCGACGTGGCTTCATAAACGCCACGTAGTCAAACCGGAAATTTGTTCGACGTCTTTCGCTTCTACACGAAGCATCCACAGGAGTTCTTGACTCTACGAGAGCACGAACGAGAAATGTCTCGTTCGTGATGTGCATTTGTAAGAGTAGACCTCGGTTGTACCCTACGTCGTCCTGCAGTAAAACAATAAGATATAAGTAATCTCTTATGAAGGCAATAGGATTTGCAACTACCTATACTGAAAATATATATCGGGGCGTACCTTCGTGAGTAAAAAGGTCTAATGGAGAGACATTCCTAGAAAATAAAACAATATGTCACACGAGACGCGTAAATAAATCATATCCACCTTATTATTTGTCACTGGCGGTATTCCATTGTTAACAAAATACTACGAACTGCATATAGACAATACTACAGCTACTACAATAAAAGCATTTTTCTCAAACATGCTTGGAAATGTGAGCATTATTTTGACAACCTTCTTCGAGATAAATCGAAATTGCTGTACTGGCTAAATACATGCGCGTAGCGGCCGGCAAAAAATATATGAAAATCTATATCTGTCGTGTCTAGCGGCCAAATAAATTGCAAAGTAAACTCATATCTGTCGTGTAATTTAAAAATGGAATGATCTTTTACAGCAAAGCATGGCAACCAAGGAGGTAACTTATCAAAGGTTTTATATAAATTTCGATCTGGCTTACAAATAGAACGCTGCTTATTGAAAAAAAAAACAAATGAAAACTTTAACGCGGGCAATTTTATTGTTGTTTGTTGATAGTCATTGATTTTGAAAAGTAATTGTTTCGACAAAATGAGTTCAAGTGAAGGCAATGAGTGTGATGAACTTAATTCAACGCCACCTGAAATTCTTCACCTCTTTTTTCACCTCTTTAGAATTATCCCAAACCAACATAATCCCGGGAAAGTCCACTTTAAAATTCATAAATTGTACATTTAACAACTGTATCTTCAAATAAAAAATTCTGCCTAGGTTGTAGGGTTTTAATTTTTCACTAAGCATTTCTTTTGTGTAATAATAATAAAGTTTGTACTAACAATCATTTCCATAATTTATCTGATGATGCTTTATCCTTGATTTCATTCTAAACGTAGGTATATGTCTGCAACTTGGTACATTATATACTCAGCACTGCCTCACTCGAAAATGTACATATTACTCATATTATGCGCACGTTTCGTTGTGCGTATCGTTATAGGGATTTTTATTGAGCTCTAGATGGTTCTTATGGTAGTTTTTCCACGTAGATTTTAGTTGTTTCTCGTAAATAAGTTCTTGTGTTTATATATCTTTGCTACTTGAGTGGTACTATTCTTTTACTTTTGATTTTCATATATATAGGTTTATTTCATCTCGTTATATGCTCTTTGCGATCCTGGACACTGAAGCTTTTATCTGAAAATTTACAAAATGAATAGAATATGACGCAGATTTGTGCTGATTTTTGGTTCTAGACATGCTGATAACTTTTCCTTTGTTTGCTTAGGGCTTTGCAAGCCAAAACGAGAAAACTAGATAGATTTTCGTTTCAACATCATACATTTTCGAGTTGATGTTTCTGTGGGAAAAATGAATGGTTTTATGAAATTTTTAGCTGGTGATGTGTGGAATGCATTGTTCTATCTAGAAACAGTATTTTTATGATAGTAATTACAACGGTTACCTGTTTTATAGCCTAAATCACTTATTTTTGTGATTTTTGATATTATATCAGTCGCATTTTTCTCTATACGTTGGTATGTTTGTTTTTACTATATTCATAGTATTTATCCTCATATTTTGGGTTTTCTACAAATGTAAACATGTCAAAAATGACATTGTCTTGAGTCAAAATTGCGTTGTCAAACGACGATTTCTTCTAAAATTTATGAGGTTGCATTCAAAATTTGGTGATTTTATGTCAAATATTGCTAGCAACTAAGAATTAAAACCTAACGTTCTTGGTTCCGATTTTAAAGCCAGGCGGCCCTATATAAACGGAACATTCGGCTTCTTCGAGCATTCTTTGCTTGGATTTCAAGAAAGTCTAAAATTAAAATACAGTACAGGAAGAAACCCTCACTGAACAACTGAAGTCACCTGAGAAGATTGCTGGTCCAACACTGGAAGACTAGACTGGCGCAGCCCTCTCGACGCAGCCCTACATCCGGTGCTCCTGAAGTTGGTGGGAGCTACGTGGCGAAGCCCCTCAAGCGCGGCCACCTTTATCTCCGTTCTTAATTCCTTTCTCTCCCACCAGTTCACCGGAGTCAGTCCACAAACACATACGCGGACCAGCAAATCAAGGTGACCAGGTGCTGGTGAGGTGTACCTGCCTCCTCTTTCCTGTGGCGAGGCCCTCCTACCTCTGCTTGCCTCCACTCTCCTGCATGCAGAGAGGCGCACCCGCGTCTACTCTGCTGCTCTCTACGCACGTTCCTGGCGAAGTGTTGGTGAGGTGTGCCTGCCTCCACTCTCCTGCAAAGAGGCGCACCCGCTTCTGCTCTGCTGCTATCTATTCCACGTTCCTGGCGAAGCGCTCCTGGTTCCACATAAATTCCGCCGGCTAGATTTTCTCTTTATTTTTATTTCCTATTTATTTTTTAACTTTCTTTGTAGGCTAATTTTATACATTCCTATAATTAAGTGAGATATAACGAGAGCCCAATCTTTTATGTTTTAAATGATATTATAATTATTCTATACTTTCCCTCTTTTATTTTTATCATTCTTTTTTAAGTCACCCTTTAAGTCACACTACGATTTTATTACGTGACAGTTTGGCGCCCAACTTTAAAATAACCCACCCCCCCTCCTATATCTTCTAAATTCTAAAATAAATACGCTCGTATTCAATATTTCTCTCGGCTCTTTTTGGCATTAACTTTTTTTTTTATCTCTCGTTGTATATCATATATTTTGTACATTATTTTACAATTTCTTACATGTTTCTTTATACATTGTTTTAATTTTTTTTTTATATTGCTTTTCTCCTCAGTTGCTGTTTGAACTTTTTCGCGCTGTTGCCGTTTTGTTGCTACTGTACTGCTTGCTGAACGTGTCTTGTTGTTTCTGTGCGGTTTGCTGCCACATCACAATGTCAGTGAGTTCAAGTCATGTGGTAAGTTCCTTATTTATACAGAAGGTATAGCATGACTAAAAAGTAATTCAATAAAGATTTCTTTGGCACAAAGTTTTTTTGAAGACATACATACTTAATTTTTTGGATTACTGGCAACAATTATGAAAAAGCTCAAACTGCTCTATATACATTATCTCTGATATTTAATTTAGGTATAAATAAGGTTGTAAAAAAAAATAGCATATATCTTGTACAGTTCTTATAATTTTAAATTGTAATTGAATGCACGCTCATAAGCTTTTTGATAGGTTATCGGTTTCGTAATTTGCGGTGTGGTTCTGACATGGAAGGGTTTTCGGAAGCCACTGAGTGTGAGCTCTGTTCCCAATTGTATGTGTGATGAGGAATGAGGTCAATGTGAAAGTTTATTATTTATATATCGAGCGGACGCAGAACTCGTTAAATAAGCCATTTATGCCGAGCGGACGCAGAACTCGTTAAATAAGCCATCTATGCATTTATATTGAGCGGACACAGAACTCGTTAAATAAGCCATCCATGTCGAGCGGACGCAGAACTCGTAAAATATGCCTTTCATGCATTTATATTTATCTATATCGAGCGGTTGCAGGACTCGTAAAATAAGCCATACTTGCATTTATATATTTAACTTATTTATATATATATATATTGGAATGACAGGTCTGGTATGAAAGAGTTTCATGTCTTTAACATTTACTAGTCATTTTCGAAGTCCGTTGCCAATTCTATTGCTTGTAGGGTCTTGCAATCATATTTCAAATATTCGATCCTTGTATCCTTTATGCTTGTTCTATTTAGCTCTAAACTTTAACTTATATTTTTAATATAAGTTCATTCTTGTCTTACTTTTAAATCTATAACTGTTCTTGTACAACTCTAGATTTTTATCTCGAATATGAGTTATTTCTTGTACCTTATATGCCTGTTTTTTTAAACAAGCCTTTGCTTTTCACTTGTAATATGAGATTTTATTATATTATTTCTGTCTGTTCGTCTGTTCTTAAAGAGCACTTGATTTTCACTTATATTTCTTGTGAGGTAATTCTTATCTTACTTATTCGTATTAAACTACTGTGACATACAGCTCTAGATTTTAACTTAAATCTCAAATATGAGATCTTTCTTGTAATATTTTCTTGTACAGTTATTAATCTTTACTTGTAATTTTCATTTCTTGTAGATACACTCTATAAAAAAAAATTAAAATATTAGTTATTTTAATTTTTTTTTTCCGGGGTTTTGGGGAATATGTAGGGTTTTAATTTTTCACTAAGCATTTCTTTTGTGTAATAATAATAAAGTTTGTACTAACAATCATTTCCATAATTTATCTGATGATGCTTTATCCTTGATTTCATTCTAAACGTAGGTATATGTCTGCAACTTGGTACATTATATACTCAGCACTGCCTCACTCGAAAATGTACATATTACTCATATTATGCGCACGTTTCGTTGTGCGTATCGTTATAGGGATTTTTATTGAGCTCTAGATGGTTCTTATGGTAGTTTTTCCACGTAGATTTTAGTTGTTTCTCGTAAATAAGTTCTTGTGTTTATATATCTTTGCTACTTGAGTGGTACTATTCTTTTACTTTTGATTTTCATATATATAGGTTTATTTCATCTCGTTATATGCTCTTTGCGATCCTGGACACTGAAGCTTTTATCTGAAAATTTACAAAATGAATAGAATATGACGCAGATTTGTGCTGATTTTTGGTTCTAGACATGCTGATAACTTTTCCTTTGTTTGCTTAGGGCTTTGCAAGCCAAAACGAGAAAACTAGATAGATTTTCGTTTCAACATCATACATTTTCGAGTTGATGTTTCTGTGGGAAAAATGAATGGTTTTATGAAATTTTTAGCTGGTGATGTGTGGAATGCATTGTTCTATCTAGAAACAGTATTTTTATGATAGTAATTACAACGGTTACCTGTTTTATAGCCTAAATCACTTATTTTTGTGATTTTTGATATTATATCAGTCGCATTTTTCTCTATACGTTGGTATGTTTGTTTTTACTATATTCATAGTATTTATCCTCATATTTTGGGTTTTCTACAAATGTAAACATGTCAAAAATGACATTGTCTTGAGTCAAAATTGCGTTGTCAAACGACGATTTCTTCTAAAATTTATGAGGTTGCATTCAAAATTTGGTGATTTTATGTCAAATATTGCTAGCAACTAAGAATTAAAACCTAACGTTCTTGGTTCCGATTTTAAAGCCAGGCGGCCCTATATAAACGGAACATTCGGCTTCTTCGAGCATTCTTTGCTTGGATTTCAAGAAAGTCTAAAATTAAAATACAGTACAGGAAGAAACCCTCACTGAACAACTGAAGTCACCTGAGAAGATTGCTGGTCCAACACTGGAAGACTAGACTGGCGCAGCCCTCTCGACGCAGCCCTACATCCGGTGCTCCTGAAGTTGGTGGGAGCTACGTGGCGAAGCCCCTCAAGCGCGGCCACCTTTATCTCCGTTCTTAATTCCTTTCTCTCCCACCAGTTCACCGGAGTCAGTCCACAAACACATACGCGGACCAGCAAATCAAGGTGACCAGGTGCTGGTGAGGTGTACCTGCCTCCTCTTTCCTGTGGCGAGGCCCTCCTACCTCTGCTTGCCTCCACTCTCCTGCATGCAGAGAGGCGCACCCGCGTCTACTCTGCTGCTCTCTACGCACGTTCCTGGCGAAGTGTTGGTGAGGTGTGCCTGCCTCCACTCTCCTGCAAAGAGGCGCACCCGCTTCTGCTCTGCTGCTATCTATTCCACGTTCCTGGCGAAGCGCTCCTGGTTCCACATAAATTCCGCCGGCTAGATTTTCTCTTTATTTTTATTTCCTATTTATTTTTTAACTTTCTTTGTAGGCTAATTTTATACATTCCTATAATTAAGTGAGATATAACGAGAGCCCAATCTTTTATGTTTTAAATGATATTATAATTATTCTATACTTTCCCTCTTTTATTTTTATCATTCTTTTTTAAGTCACCCTTTAAGTCACACTACGATTTTATTACGTGACAAGGTACTACTTTGTTTTAATTTCTGCGCATTATTTGAGAAACGCACTATACAAGCCTTGGCCACAACTGAGCATTGAAGGACTTACGTATGTGTGCCTCGGCTTCGCCTCGGCCCACATTTACACGTTCGTCCATCAATGCCCCCTTTGCTGGCCGCTGCAGTAATGTACTATAGACAACCCATAAGTCATTGCAGACTCACAGGCAGCCCACTACCAGTTGACAGCATGCCCAGCATGCTGGCAGCATTGCCCCGTTGAATTGCATTGCTAATTCGTTGAGCCATATTAGGTGACAGCATTGTTGATTTACATTAATCCATCTTGTTTTAAACTGGAATTACTATAGCGAATTACTACTTGAGGGCAGTAGCTTGTGTACATTTGTGAAATGCCGTACCATCATACGCTGAAGCTCAAGTAAATTGTTCTATTTAATTTGTTTATATTCGTGAGGACCTATAATTGGCCCATTGCTTTATATACATACTTCTATTTGACATAATGGCTGTTGGTCTTCCAAGTTTTTTTTTTATACTTAACTGGGTAGCACTATCTCACCTGATGTTAAGTGATGATGCGGTCGATGATGGAGCGCGCTTACCCAGAAGATACCTGTTCACTCGCGTTTTGAAGACCCCCATATTGTACTTAACCGGAAACACAGACTCAGGCAGGGTATTCCATTCCCTAGCGGTTCGTATAATGAACGAAGAAGCATATCGCTTTGTTCGGGTGAATGGAATACCTACCATATAGCGGTGGCGCTTCGGAGTATCCCTGGATGTCCGGTTAAAGAATGGGGATGGCGGAATCAAATCATGTAGTTCTGTGGCACACTCCCCGAAATGTATCCGATAAAAAACCGATAAGCAAGCGACTTTGCGGCGATGCTCGAGACTTTGTAGTCTCTTGCTTACAAGTTCGTCGTCGTTAATGTAAGTAAATAAATAAACAGAGTAGTGCAAGTTTTTTTCTAAGTTGCCTTTATTATGTATAACCATTTCATCTCATTTTGTTTTACGATTATATTACAAAAAATTATCTGTCTCGTCTAAAAGAATATCTTCTCAAGGTACAACATAAAGACTATTTCATGATAAACAAAAAAGTGCGGACTCTTGCAGAAAATTGCAAAAACACGTCTGTCTACTTCATCAAGACCTCGACCTGAATATCATCAGTCCAGTGCTGCTAATCAACATAACCAGGCTCATTGCAAGCCTTATGGGTCACGTACACTAGATGTTCTTGATTTATTGTTATGAGGATACGTACTGGGCAGTGTCAAAGCTGCGTTTTATGCGCCAAGTTTGGTACATACGATTTTTTAATAACTGAACCTAAATTACTCGCTATATACCTTTTATATGGGGTAGATTGTAGTGAATATCTGGAAGAGGTTTTAAAAAGATCAACATTTTAAAATAGCGTAATATATAGTTACAATAGATTATTATTTATAAGACAACATAATCGGCACATTCCACCTCTGCCAAACCACTGTCTGTAACTACACCTATGTACTGTAAATAAATATTGTTACAATTTTATACTAGACTTTTGTTTCGAATTGTCAAAAAAAACGTATAAAGTGAATTTCTCCAAGTTTCTAGCCTGTTCTTCTCGAAGTGAATTTACTGTTTTTCTAAACATGCTAATAGAATATTTTATTATAAAAGTTTTTAATTTACCTTCATAAGAGTGTCGTAGACGCCAAAATTGATAATTGAGAATGATTTTGATTCTCGTTGGTCGAGTGGTATAATGCGTTTCTAAATATGATTATAAGCACTATCGCGTGCTAAGCAAAAATCATATCAAACAAATTATTGTAGTACAAAATTTTAAAGTTATATAATAGGAGCACAAAATTTCGGCAGAAATGCCAAATCTCAGGTGGCCGAGATGGTATTAGGCATCCGACGCGATATCAGAGGAGACGGGTTCGATTCCCGCCTTGGGCATACAATTTTGTACTCCAATAATTTGTTTGATATAACGCGTTGCTTTAGAATCTTTATACTTGATATAATATTATAAAATAATAATAATATAATAGATATTACATTTTTCCGGCAAGAACATATTCTAAAGCAGGTTTTTATCTTCTACAACGCCTGATAGAATGTTATAGGCTAGCTCCTTTAAGACTATATTTGATGAAATGTGGGTGTTCAAAGACTAGTTACTACTGAAACACAACAAAAAGTGATAAAAATTGTGACGGTTTGTGACCCAGTGCGTATAAGAAAGAACAATTTTCCAAGTATAAAGCCGGGTTCATATAACGCGCAGAATTATCGCCGCAACATTATGCCGGTACATACTAATTAGGCGGTTGGCAGAAGAACGTATTAATTTATGGAGAGAACGCCGTTCCGCGATGGAGCGTGTAATCCGACTGGTGTGTACGGGCCTTATTTAAGTGTTGTTCAAGCTGTAATGTTTGTCATTTGTTTGTGCTTACAATTAGACTGTCGGAAAACTGTGTTCACAGTCTTTTCATATTTTGTACATACATACTTTATAATGGTTGTAGAAACATATATAACTATCGACTCTCCGAGCTGTAGACCTCGCGAGTCTGCCCTTGCATAGCTTACAATTGAATAAAGGTTCACTGCGCATGCTAATGGGAGAATGGGTCAAGAAATCCATAAATCTAGATTAGTAACGTAAATAATTAAAAATTTAATAGAGTGATTCAAGAGGAAGGTTTATATGTATAATACATGCATAATATTTTAGAAAAACACTGATAGTTTTCGAGGTTTCTAATGTGATGTCGTAAATAAACACATATTTTTGCGATTACATTGTGAACACTGACTAAACCCTACGAGATAGATCAAAATAATGTACTTTTAATACATTACACATTTAATAGGTCTATAAAAAAGACCGCAATAGTATATGTCTATCTCTAGGGATAACCAACAGTAACCATGTTTACCCTTTACTATTTACAGAAATAATAGCTTATTTACGAAGCGATTTTAAACAATACAGCATTAATCCTTAACTAATTACCTTAAATACATTGTGTATTTAATATATATCACTATGGCCTTGTACAGCAAATAAATTAAATAATTTATTTGCTATTATATTTTCGAAGATGTTACAGATTATTTAGTATCAGCATTGCACCCGTGCGAAGCCGGGGCGGGTCGCTAGTTAAATTAATATTAAAAAGAAAAGCTTAAAAATACGTATCCATATTTTTCCATACATACAAAGACATATTTTATTGCATCATTTAAAATAATTCATGTTTCTTGATCGTATGCTGGAAGAGTTAAAAGCCGCGCTAACGCGTCAAAAATTCGTTCGGTTTGGCTACGTGGCCTTTATGACGTCACGTTGGCTCAACAAGAATATTAGGCGGAATTATCACTAGTTTATTTATTCTAAATTTTACTTGTAAAACGTTAATTAAAAGTTTACCTAAGATATTTTTCAAATATTTGTTATTATTGAACATGGATTTCCATATTCCGATTAAAGTATCGTCAGAACCTTTTAATCCTTCTTTTCAAAACCTGACCTTCTTCAGCTTTTATGTACAATATAGGAGGGATTTAATAATACTTTGATGAAATGTCATCATAATTAAATACAATATTATAATTAAGTTTGCAATAATAATGAATAACCTGACGTTGTGGCAGAGGTCATAACATGGCCATAAATCGTTTAGGTATTTAATATTCGGGTTATTAATCCAGTTGCAATATCTCTACGGGCACAGATTACGTACCAGTAACTATATAGGTGACAAACGATGACAGTTGCACGCGGTAATGGTCACACATTACCCTCTGGAGGCCTCTGGTGGGGCATTCATTTTATTATTGTACTTTAATGCTTACTTCATGATATAGTGTAATTTTGTTTCGTGTTTGTCATGCATATGGGCATGTGTGGCGTTGTGATGAAGCTTTGGATTTGTGGTGCACACTAAAATGGAAAGTCGTAGTCCACGCGGCGGATCCCATTATAAGTTGGACCAACCAAATAAAACCAAATAAAAGAAACACTAATAAACTAATGCCAGTAGCAGTAGAACACTTTGAAAGAGGTTGTCAAGGAAAGTACTGTCAACTGGGTATATTTCTACTGCTAAGCAGCAATGTTCACATTTCTGTCTTTCGATTTGAAGGGTATTGCTGGTGCCGTTGAAATAACAGGCACATGAGGCTGAACAACTATAAAGTTGTTTAGACTAATGTGCCTGTAATTTCAGGCATAAGTCTCAGGTGATGGGTGCAGTGCAATTACCAAGTAGTGACAAACTGCATCTATTATATAAACAGAGATTATCGCTTAACACCAGGTGGGCCTCGTGCTTATTCTACCAGGATAACTCAGTACTATGAAAACTAAGTAAATGGCCAGGTAAGTGACCGGGTGTGCCAGGATGGCGTCAGAGAAATTAAAACGGAGTGTAAAACAAGCCACCATCCGAAGTGATGATCTCGACCACTCTGCCTAGAATGAAGAAATGCAAGTATGAAGAATGTACAAAAAGCCCAATAGCAGCGCGAATGTCAATTTCAAAAGAAGCGATTATTGAGCTCGATTGCTTGCAACCTCTAATAAAAATCCGACAATGCAATGATTTCACAAGATAAAACATGTTTGTTTTGTCTTGTGAAACGTTAAAACTTTAAAACATTAATTGTGTTTGTACAACACAACTAATGTTTTAAATAACTGGCTGTACTTACGCGTATTGGTCGAGATTGTCGACATAGGTTCAATTGCACAGAGTCGTCGCCGCGATCGTCAATGCGTGAACTCATCTGATGAAGGGCATCGGATATGCCTGAAACCTAAGTTGACAATTCCTACCAATACGCGAGAGTACAGCCGCTTATTTGAAACATTAATAAGTCTCATACTCAGGGGAACTTTCAAATAAAAAAAATACGTTTATCCGTAACGAAATTGTCTGTTTGTTGTATTTTTTGTACGATATTGATTTTTTTTTCCAAATAAATGTTGTCTAATCAAGGTCATTATGTCAAAATATTATTGATATTTATCTGCATGTAAACCTCATGATGTCCGCCACAAATAAATTGATTGATAGGTTAATCAACCTTTGAACAATTTTCAAAATCAAGATTGATTCATAAAATACTGTTTTATCTCTTCTTGCATAATCCAGGCACTATTTTGTTGAAATGGACTTTTAACTTGGTCAGTTTTAATTAGATCTAACTATAACTTATAATATACCTATAGGGTATAGTAATTTTAAGACTTTTGCGAATTAAAGTCATAGTTATAACTATTTAATGAGAGTTAATCACGATAGAATTTTTTTTATAGTTACCTCGATGTTTCGACAATCTATAATCTATATCTAATCATTGGTCGTGGTCACGAGCCGACTGAAGACGTGATTGTCGACGTCAATGTATCAGTACGAGAAGCTATTCAAATAAGGTAATATCACATTTTCAATCGAGAGGATGTTTTTAAGTTAGCAGCATCCAGGATTCCAGTGCTTAGAAAATGCACCAAGTACTTTTTGATTTCATTAAAACCTGTGGAAGTTGTTAATGTTGTGTGTTGAGACGAGATGATACACATCTGGATCAAATGCGGGTAGTTGGAAAATACTTGCCCTTCAAGACGTCGACACTGTAACGGAACATACCTTGAGTAGGAAGTTCCGTCACTAAATACTAATAATATAATTGAATATGGTTGAGAATCTAAAGATTACAAATAAATTATTCATCCTAAGTAAGACATTTTTTAGTCAATATTTGTGTATGCTAACCTTTATGATGTTTTAAATCTGGATTTTGTGACCTCATTTTATGTTTAAAAAGAAGGAGGCATAGAAAATTTTTAGAGGATCTGTCAAGAATACAAAATTGACATTAAAAATCGAAATTTTCATATTGTTTTACAGAGGAATTTTCACTTAAATCTAAAATATAAAAAATAATATTATAAAACAAGCCTACTATAAATAAATAACGTTTGGAGAACGATAATATTTGGAGCATAAAAATCATGTGGAGAAAAGTTATGGAAGTAAGTTTTATTGAATTATATGAGTATTATAAAATGTACGGGATTGATATGCTATTCAATTAGTATAAACTCTTATTCTTGGATCTATCAGATCTAATCTACTGCAATAGTAAATTATATTGATTTTGTGTCCTAATCCTACCCCAATGTTTTCTGAATATTGTTCTAGAAAATTTATTTTGTCTAAGTATTCATGTATTATAAACGTAGCGATTATTCTACTCAAGTATTTAAGTTGATGTAACAAATGTTTTAAGTTTTTCAACATTGATTGACACTTTTACGACAAAATGAGGCATGTAAGTCCTCGTGTATATGTATACAACAATATGAAATATAAATTATATTCAATCATGATGATTATTGATGATACATTGTTGAATATTGGTGCAAATGCGACCACAACTTCAATAAGTCTTTGGCTGTAAGGATGAAAGATGTTATATTCGACATGAGAAAATCAGAGGGAATATAAATAACTCCTCTAAACTTTATATATTCACATTTGAGTACTTGAGTCAGAGTATAAATATAATTCACTTTTGATATCACAAACACGTGATTTTACAAAACTTAAGCAAAGTAAGTCCTAAAATATATAACCACAATTTTCATTGAAATCAAATAATAAAATGGAATGAACCAAAATACTTTAAATAACATTCTATTTCAAACCAAAAGGATGATACCTTCAATGATATTAACTATCTAGACATGATGTCGAGTACGAAATATGTAAAAGTAAATTGAGAATAATCAATCAATGACACTCATTATATGGATATGATGAATTATCCAATAATGTGTTCAAATTAGGAAGTTAAGCAGTATTTGATTTAAGGAGAAGGCTTTACCTAAGTGAACCGATGAGCATTGGCGTCGTGCGCCGTAAAGAAGGCCTTCTGAAACGTACTCCAGGGGTTGCAAGTCCCTGGCACTTCAGAATTTGAACTTTTCCTTAAAACTGCTAACTAAAATACGATGGATCCATTTAATTATCAAAGTTGCAACTTATTAAATAATAAAATCTTACAATAACAAAATGTTATAAAATACCTATTTGCTAGTTTACTTCCAATAAACGTTATACTTACAAAATTTAATAGTGTCGAAGTCAGAGTCAAAATAAACTATGAACTATCAGTCTAGTCCATTCTCCTACTCTTTTAATTAGACCAATTTTAGAATAATTCAATTAACTTAATCAAATTTCATCAAACAATTTTGTGCAATACTTTATCTTATATTAATATCCATTTTACTGTACGACGTTGTGAAACTTTTGAATATAAGTTGAGGAAGTAAATGGTCAATTTGTATTTTAGAATACAATATTCAATATCTCATAGTTTCCTTTATATTTCCGATAGATTTAAGTTCGTTTAGAAATACATAATACGGATTTTGTAGTATATAATTTAAATTAATTTTAGTCTCTCCTTTCCTATTTAGATCTTCAAAATGATTGAAGTCGCCTAAAATATAATATGATTACGAAATTCATTGATTATCCATTTTTAGTATATTTCCTTTATCAGTCTCTCACAAAACATAATAAAATATAGTTTAGTCTTTGTTTCCCTAGAGGTCTAGGTTACTATGTTAGGTACTTTAGAAAAAATATCTTCTAATATAATTCACTTACTATACTAGATAAGCAGTTATGGATTTTAGGTTCTTATTGTTAAGCTTTAATATGTTTTGCAATTTTTGAGGAAATCTTAGGAAGTCTTAGGAGTCATGACCATATATTATTATGAGTACAAAAATTCAAGTAAATTCTAGTTTCATATTGTTTTCCTTACAAAAGCCAATACATACCTAATTTATAGTTATTTATACTTATGCTATTTTAAGCCAAATTCTATACTATTTATTTTATCTAGATTTCATATCAGGTTTTCCTGGTTACTATTTTTAATTTTAAACTATCTACAATAATAATTTATACACGTGGTATTAGATTTGGGTTCTGTACAAATTCCTTTTGGGTTCATATATCTGCTTTTATTTAATAGTAAAATATATTATTTGTTTTCATTTCAATTTCCCGTAATTTCTATTTTGTTCTTAGAAACAATTATTTACTCCCCAACAAAAATTATTTAGCCGTTTAATGAATTAATACTCTAACGATTTTTTTTGATTTTAACTATTTAATACTGTAATGGTACTTCACGTATAATTGTTTTGCCTTCAATTATAGTTTAGAAATATATACTTATATCTCATTGTAAAATATATTGTTTGTTTTCATTTTAATTTCCCGTAATTTCTATTTTGTTCTAAGAAACAATTATTTACTCCCCAACAAAAATTATTTAGCCGTTTAATGAATTAATACTCTAACGATTTAATTAATTTTTAACGATTTAATACTGTAATGGTACTTCACGTAGACTTCAGGTTCCTTAATAATTTACTATTGATCTTAGATACCTAATTCCAATTTTTATGAGATATTTATTATTCTCTGTTCACTAATTCAGGATGTCTACGTTATTCTTATAACACATTCAAATTCTATTCCTTTACATCATCAAATGAACAAATAATATTCTAAATCATATTAGATTGAATTGTAATTATATTACTATAAAAATACTATAGTATAAAAACTAGTATAATAGGTTCATATAGATATCTTTAAGATTCTTATTTTAATAATATATATTTAATTTGATAGATTAAAATTTTAGGTTAAGGAGATACTATTCAGGAGTATTATCTGTTAGGTTAGACTAGTTCTTTCTTAATTACCTCAAAAGAAAATGGATTACTACAATAGGTCACTTCTTAAGGTCCTACCACTATACTAGACGATTCACATGCCACATTTCAAATCACAATAATTTAAGATTAAAAAAAAATATTTAATATGATATTATAGGCTTCTTTAGTAATTTGAAAATTTGGGATCAGAATTTTTAGTCAAGCACGATCTTTAAGTTATAGCAGTTATAGGATCATTTTTGGAGATCAGTATAAGTTAGGTTGTATTAGTTAGTATTATTATTATTAATGTTTCTTTTTTATTTATTACTTAATTTTTAAAATTATTAATTTGGGTTTTTTTTTTCAAATATATTTACAAAAAAAATAGTATAGGATCCTGGTCCGGTTACAATTTGGAGTGCCTTGACCAGGATTTTAGTAGTTAAGAAAAGATACATTATTTAGGGGATTTTACCAGGATTTAATCGGGATTTTGCCATAATTTATTTAAAAGTTTACTTAGGTAGTTAAAATTCAATTTATCATTATCATTAATTTGGGGATAATCATTTGATTATCAGTTTTTAACAAACGGTTATTTTTCTTTATTTGTGATACTGCGGGTTGATGAGAATTTATTTAAAAGTAAGATAATTTTTTGATCTAAAAGTTAAAGAACAGTGATGATAGATTAATATGGTTAATTCTAGGGTTATTGTGATTTGTAAAGGTGCGATTCATCGCACAATTTGTTGCCGTGAAAAGGGAGAGGTATTAAGAAAGATTTAATAGGATATTAGTATGTTTCTTAGCTAAAACGGTATTTCGATCGTGCGCTCGTAGAAGCAAGACCTTTTGAAGATGTTTTGTGTAGAAACGAAACGCGTCGAAAATTCTTTCGGTTTGGCGGCGTGTAGTTTGTAACGTCACGTCGGCTTAGCAGGAAAATTAGACGAAATTGTTACGAGATATATTTATTGTTTTTTTTTTTTATGTGTTTTATTAAAATATTAATTTATTGTTTTCTTGTTATATTTTAAAAATATTTGTTTTCATTATATATGGTTTCCGTAAAGTAATTCCTGAATCTATTCATTAAAACTGGATATAAAATTATATTAAAATGGGGGTTGATTGAAATTTAAAGCGTATTAGAATCAATAATTAAATATATTTAGTCAGGGGGTTCTATTAATTACTTGCACACATACTTAAATTTATGCACGAGTTTGTGTTATAATTATTGGTGATCATAAAAAAATGAATAAAATAATATTAAAATGGAGGTTGATTAAAGCTTAGTAAAATCAATTATTAAATATATTCAGTCAGGGGGTTGTATAAATTTCATACACGTATACTCAGATTTAAGCAAGAATTTATGTAATAATTATTGGTGACCATAAACAAATTAATTAAAATAAATGAATATTAAAATGGGGTTGATTAAACATTGAAGCTTGGTAAAATCATTGATTAAATAAATTCAGTCAGGGGGTTGTCCTACCTAATAATTTTACAATTGCACACCGAGGAATTGTTTGAAATATAATATTTCTTTCAAATTTAATAACGATAGGAGTAAGTCCGGTTATTCATTATTAAATTTAATTAGGTATTTTTAAAAAAAATAATTATATAGATTAAGGAAGATAAATAATTTACTTCAATTTGATTATATGAAAATAAAATAAAAAATAAAACAAGGAGTATATGAAATATTTTTTTAGATAGAGGGGAGAATGGCGGTTGTAAAAAAAATATTTACGATGATATTATAATCAAATGTTTTAATGTGTGTAATTCAATCGTTTGCCATGTTTCTCATAAAAAATATGTTAATGAAATTTAATCTTAATTTATATAACTTAACAATATCTTGTTTTACTTAATCAAAGTATTAAATCAAAATGTTCAACAATACATAATATAATAAAAAGGTTATCAAGTTTTATTAAATTGAATTGAAATTGTATTTACTGAAATGATTCATATTTTTGAAAGTAATAATAAAATAAAATAATTTATACAGTACTTACTTATTTAGTTTTGGGACTTCGTGATTTCTGGGGTGTGTTTTGTTACTGCCAAAATATTGTTTTAAGAAAAATAATTTGTCGGTTATCTATATGTCATATTTATTTTGAGCTTCTTACTAAAAGGAATTGATTCATTGTTAAAGGGTATGAAACACAATGATAGTTAATGTTTTGAATAAACTACATAAAGAGAGTGAAATGTTAATGTTTAATAGAAAAGAAGGAAAAATATATGTGATAGTAATATAATAGAAGGAATGGAGAGCTTTAATAATTTATTTATATCCTTGGTTTGAAGCAATTTGTTGTCAATTGAATTCAGATGCATTACCCTATCGACGGAGCTATAATGCTCAAAACAGTACATATCAGCGACTCATATGAAGGAGATTTGGTGTTAGGTTAAGTCAGAAGACAAGTCATCAGTATAAACTGATTTCATACGAGTCCCACTCTACATTAAATATTGCGGTACACTATACATCTCCAAAACCAGAAGTTTGATTACACGAAATTGGTATTAAGTGGATTAGTGATGAGCATACATAATTAAAGCTTTAAGCCTTAAGAGTAGATTTAGTTTTTGGAAGGTCTAAGGGGGTGTTTTTCTCTAAGCGTATGATTGGTTTGCAGACTAACACCAACCTTTGAATCATTAGGATTAATGCGCAACACAAAACGCATTTCCTTACCAGGATTGAATCGACTTGGTGAAAAGAAATCTTTATTTATGATTATCGCTATAAAAGCTTATATATTAACTCATATAATTTTAAACTTTTGGAATGGTTTAAAAACACTCATATTCTCAAATACACCATGTCTGAGTTCATTTGCCAATAAATTTTATTCGAATTATAAATAAATTAATGAACATATTTATGATAAATATTTAAGAGAAATTGTTAAAATTTATTTTTATTAAATTATTATATCATCTGTGCAAATTTTGGTGGTTGGATGTAGCGGAACATACTGTGGGAAGGAAGTTCAATCACTAAACATAAATAATATAATTGAAATAATGGTACAAAAATTAAAACTTAGAAATATAACAAGAAATCCTTATGAGTTCATTTGACAATATTTTTTATTTGAACACATTTATGATACATATTTGCAATTTATAGATTTGATTTAAAAAATTTACTACGGTTAAATTATCATATCACCTGCGCAAATTTTGGGGGTTGAATGTAACGGAACATACCTTGAGTAGGAAGTTCCGTCACTAAATACTAATAATATAATTGAATATGGTTGAGAATCTAAAGATTACAAATAAATTATTCATCCTAAGTAAGACATTTTTTAGTCAATATTTGTGTATGCTAACCTTTATGATGTTTTAAATCTGGATTTTGTGACCTCATTTTATGTTTAAAAAGAAGGAGGCATAGAAAATTTTTAGAGGATCTGTCAAGAATACAAAATTGACATTAAAAATCGAAATTTTCATATTGTTTTACAGAAGAATTTTCACTTAAATCTAAAATATAAAAAATAATATTATAAAACAAGCCTACTATAAATAAATAACGTTTGGAGAACGATAATATTTGGAGCATAAAAATCATGTGGAGAAAAGTTATGGAAGTAAGTTTTATTGAATTATATGAGTATTATAAAATGTACGGGATTGATATGCTATTCAATTAGTATAAACTCTTATTCTTGGATCTATCAGATCTAATCTACTGCAATAGTAAATTATATTGATTTTGTGTCCTAATCCTACCCCAATGTTTTCTGAATATTGTTCTAGAAAATTTATTTTGTCTAAGTATTCATGTATTATAAACGTAGCGATTATTCTACTCAAGTATTTAAGTTGATGTAACAAATGTTTTAAGTTTTTCAACATTGATATGTATACAACAATATGAAATATAAATTATATTCAATCATGATGATTATTGATGATACATTGTTGAATATTGGTGCAAATGCGACCACAACTTCAACAAGTCTTTGGCTGTAAGGATGAAAGATGTTATATTCGACATGAGAAAATCAGAGGGAATATAAATAACTCCTCTAAACTTTATATATTCACATTTGAGTACTTGAGTCAGAGTATAAATATAATTCACTTTTGATATCACAAACACGTGATTTTACAAAACTTAAGCAAAGTAAGTCCTAAAATATATAACCACAATTTTCATTGAAATCAAATAATAAAATGGAATGAACCAAAATACTTTAAATAACATTCTATTTCAAACCAAAAGGATGATACCTTCAATGATATTAACTATCTAGACATGATGTCGAGTACGAAATATGTAAAAGTAAATTGAGAATAATCAATCAATGACACTCATTATATGGATATGATGAATTATCCAATAATGTGTTCAAATTAGGAAGTTAAGCAGTATTTGATTTAAGGAGAAGGCTTTACCTAAGTGAACCGATGAGCATTGGCGTCGTGCGCCGTAAAGAAGGCCTTCTGAAACGTACTCCAGGGGTTGCAAGTCCCTGGCACTTCAGAATTTGAACTTTTCCTTAAAACTGCTAACTAAAATACGATGGATCCATCTAATTATCAAAGTTGCAACTTATTAAATAATAAAATCTTACAATAACAAAATGTTATAAAATACCTATTTGCTAGTTTACTTCCAATAAACGTTATACTTACAAAATTTAATAGTGTCGAAGTCAGAGTCAAAATAAACTATGAACTATCAGTCTAGTCCATTCTCCTACTCTTTTAATTAGACCAATTTTAGAATAATTCAATTAACTTAATCAAATTTCATCAAACAATTTTGTGCAATACTTTATCTTATATTAATATCCATTTTACTGTACGACGTTGTGAAACTTTTGAATATAAGTTGAGGAAGTAAATGGTCAATTTGTATTTTAGAATACAATATTCAATATCTCATAGTTTCCTTTATATTTCCGATAGATTTAAGTTCGTTTAGAAATACATAATACGGATTTTGTAGTATATAATTTAAATTAATTTTAGTCTCTCCTTTCCTATTTAGATCTTCAAAATGATTGAAGTCGCCTAAAATATAATATGATTATGAAATTCATTGATTATCCATTTTTAGTATATTTCCTTTATCAGTCTCTCACAAAACATAATAAAATATAGTTTAGTCTTTGTTTCCCTAGAGGTCTAGGTTACTATGTTAGGTACTTTAGAAAAAATATCTTCTAATATAATTCACTTACTATACTAGATAAGCAGTTATGGATTTTAGGTTCTTATTGTTAAGCTTTAATATGTTTTGCAATTTTTGAGGAAATCTTAGGAAGTCTTAGGAGTCATGACCATATATTATTATGAGTACAAAAATTCAAGTAAATTCTAGTTTCATATTGTTTTCCTTACAAAAGCCAATACATACCTAATTTATAGTTATTTATACTTATGCTATTTTAAGCCAAATTCTATACTATTTATTTTATCTAGATTTCATATCAGGTTTTCCTGGTTACTATTTTTAATTTGAAACTATCTACAATAATAATTTATACACGTGGTATTAGATTTGGGTTCTGTACAAATTCCTTTTGGGTTCATATATCTGCTTTTATTTAATAGTAAAATATATTATTTGTTTTCATTTCAATTTCCCGTAATTTCTATTTTGTTCTTAGAAACAATTATTTACTCCCCAACAAAAATTATTTAGCCGTTTAATGAATTAATACTCTAACGATTTTTTTTGATTTTAACTATTTAATACTGTAATGGTACTTCACGTATAATTGTTTTGCCTTCAATTATAGTTTAGAAATATATACTTATATCTCATTGTAAAATATATTGTTTGTTTTCATTTTAATTTCCCGTAATTTCTATTTTGTTCTAAGAAACAATTATTTACTCCCCAACAAAAATTATTTAGCCGTTTAATGAATTAATACTCTAACGATTTAATTAATTTTTAACGATTTAATACTGTAATGGTACTTCACGTAGACTTCAGGTTCCTTAATAATTTACTATTGATCTTAGATACCTAATTCCAATTTTTATGAGATATTTATTATTCTCTGTTCACTAATTCAGGATGTCTACGTTATTCTTATAACACATTCAAATTCTATTCCTTTACATCATCAAATGAACAAATAATATTCTAAATCATATTAGATTGAATTGTAATTATATTACTATAAAAATACTATAGTATAAAAACTAGTATAATAGGTTCATATAGATATCTTTAAGATTCTTATTTTAATAATATATATTTAATTTGATAGATTAAAATTTTAGGTTAAGGAGATACTATTCAGGAGTATTATCTGTTAGGTTAGACTAGTTCTTTCTTAATTACCTCAAAAGAAAATGGATTACTACAATAGGTCACTTCTTAAGGTCCTACCACTATACTAGACGATTCACATGCCACATTTCAAATCACAATAATTTAAGATTAAAAAAAAATATTTAATATGATATTATAGGCTTCTTTAGTAATTTGAAAATTTGGGATCAGAACTTTTAGTCAAGCACGATCGTTTAGGTTAAAGCAAAAATAGGATTAGTTTCAGTCTTAGGATCAATTTTGAGGATCAGTTCAGTTTAGTTTTAGGATCAGTTTAAGTTAAGTGGTATTAGTTAGTTAGTTTTATTATTATTAATGTTTCTTTATTAATTATTATTTAATTTAAAATGAATTATATTTGGAATTTAAAATTTTTGGGCTAAATATATATTTAAAATAAAAAAAGGGGTTCTCGACTGGGGCGGTTACAACACCAGCCTCGTGAACACGACCAATACAACTTGGCCGAAATGTCGAGCTAAATTATATACATGTTTTTATCGCGATTAAGTTACATTAAATACTTATAAATAAATAAATAACTCCCATACTGTAACAATTTACCTATTATTTTAACCGCTTAAAAATTATTTTGCCCTCTTTTCTTAAATTTTCTTTTTTATACCTCTTCAGCAGTGACAGACGGTACGATAGAAACCCGAGTGACTTAGCAGACACTAAGCCATCCAGAAACAATTGTTTTCCGTTTCAAGTGAAGTAAGAAAGTAATTAGACGTCCTCGGCAACAGAATCTATTTTCATTATACCCTGAAGACTGCATAGACAGGGCGATAGTGTCGAATTTCATTACTAATAAGATTATATACTATATGTGGTTGTTCACTTTAGCCAATAGTGTCAATATTTTCATCTGGTATCATCACATAATGTGTGCTACTTATATTTCTTGTACTAGCAACTTTAGTCATTTGCCCTTTAAGATAATGACTTTTACTTTATAACGTATTGTCGTTGTCGCTTTCATCTAGAGTGGATGAATTTTCGTGTCGGGGCCATTGCTCTTAGTTTTCAAATAGTATGTCGCGTTTGCCAACTTTGCTAGGGCAAATCCAAAGTGGAATAAGTAACCAACATTTCATAATATGTATTTGTGCAAACTGTACCATCACAACCGGTGCCACAGCCAAAATAGGTAGGTATCTGATTTAATATAATAAAGAAACAAGAACAAATATATGTGACCACATTATGTATGATATCTGGATGCAGCCGTATCCTTGTATGCGAAGACCAATAGGATCGTCATAATAAATTAAAATTTTACACAACAACAAGTAAAAATAGCTCCTGGTTCCTAATCTGGTGCTGAGCTATTGAGAGGTAAGCGTGTGAACCAATTCTTAGTATATGTGGCAATAACGCCTTTGAACCCCATTGTATTGTCTGGTTAGTTGCACGATCTTATTTGGTTTATACCGTTGCCCTAACTTAGTTCGTCATACCGTCCATTACTCATATCGCCCTTACATGGGAATTTCCCTTACACGGGAATTTTAGTTTTGCTAGATTGTAAAACATTCAAAATATACATTTGTAGTTAATAGTAGCAATAAGCTACGCATTGCGAGGGTGCTCTTTTATTTGACAACCTAATTATAGTGGTGTCATCTCGTATTAAGTACATTTACTACGATTTTCTAACAGATGGTGTTAGTAGTTAGTATTTTATCCAATGAATTCAAACATTGTTTATGTTAATTTTTTTAATAATTGTAAAATTATATTTTTTTTACAGATAACATATCTAGATATGAACTCAAATTACTATGATAACGGAAAAATCTATAGGCATACTAGGTTTTCAGTAAAGTGTGCCACAAAATGTACAAGTTGTGGGGTAGTGATAGGGCTCGCTTTACCCGCTTTAATGGTTATATACGGTCACTTACTATTTTTGGGACCAAAGCAAGTATATATGATGAAACTTAGGTGCTTAATAGTCTGACAGTGAAGGGTCTCTTGGACTAGTGTTAAATGTCAGCGTTACCTAAGCTAAGCTCATTTTAATAAATCCATCTCAAAATTGAGAGTAACCGGAAGAAGAAGATGTTCCATACATTAAACGTCATAACTGAAAATTTATATCGATCTCAACTGTAAGATGCATTTATTAAACTAGCCTAGGTAACCTTGCACGCATGCAGATCCATTCATGTCCTAATTTTGTGAAATGTTCTCCCAGTCAACCAAAAAGAAGAAGGGTCTAAAAAAAACAACAAAATTAATTTACCAAGATTATTTGCATTCGCCTTATCATATCGCCTTGGACATAAAATTTTATACTCAAATAAGTTGTTTGATATGATAAAACGTATTCACCTTTATATAGCAAACACCTTTTTAGCTTTTACAAATGAACTTTTTATCTAAAATTATGAAGAAACTTAACCTTTCAGAAATTTCAATACATTTTCAAATACAGTATTAACAGAGTTTAGTGAATAAAAAATACAGATGCTCTCTCTATCATTATTCGAGATCATTTTCCGCTCGCAGTTTGTCGTCGCAGAAAAATAAGAAGACGTTGAGCCAACAGCAATTCATATTCATAATGTCAGAGGAAATAATTAGTTTTCATTATTCAGATCGTACTATACCAGGTGGAAATAATATGTTAAGGTCTACGTGAAATATTGGAGGAACTCTTTAACTTGGATATATTTTCAGCAAATGTAATAAAATAAAAATATTTTTATCTCTTCACGGCTGCTGTTATTTTTTTCCTTTCTGTGTGCGCCTTGGGGGTGCCGTGCTGTGAAGTTTTTATTTCAATTGTAATTGGAAAATTAAACAAAATTCGTGTCTGTATTCTGTAGGTACTCGATAGCGCGATAAAGAATCCGTTGATACATTGACTTCTAGCGGCAAACCTGCCGTTACATATTGTGGAGGTATCTCACATATATAGTATAGGTAATTATGCATTCTCGTATATGACATATACAACGAAGTTTTTTTTTATTTGACGAATAAGTAGAGCTGCCTAAATGAATTTTTAGAAATAACACAAAAACACAAAAAATTAACAGTCTGGCGCCGGGAAGCTATTAAAAGATAAAAAACAAACGCATTCAAATAATCTATTCTTGATTTTATGGCCACTCGAAAAGAGACTCACAAAAAATTGGCTTGAAGGGTTTTTTTGTGGGGTTTGGCAAAGCTGCAAACCGTGAGAATATAAAAACACTTGTTGCGAGGGTGTTTACTTAACCGATCCTGGAATTGACCTATCATAGAACAAATGATCTGTGGCTGTTTATTTTATTTTTAGATCAACCAATCGATGACGGTGGAGGTGTTTCTTTACATACAGAGAGGGGAGATAAAAAGTACTGGCTGGGAAAGACGAACGGAGGAGATGAGGAACATTGACGGATTAGCGCGGGTTTAACGCGGAAGTCAGTTTAAAAACTGCAGTAACTTCAGTGTTTGATTATTATTTGATAAATTAACAACTTAAGTTTAAATTCAGTGATATTAGAAGACAATCATTCGGTAAAGTTGATAAATCCTATTCTCAACATACTATAGAGTTAATTCTAGCGATAAATTTAAAATTACACCCAATATATATTTTATGGAATTTCAGAGGATTTGTTGTAAGGAAAATTAAATTAAATTGAATAATCAATTTATTAATGATAGTATTAAATCGTATTACCTTATTGAATACATATATCTTATTTGCTACATACAATTAGTATATTCATGTCAAAGATATCACTTGTTATTTTGAAAATTACATATGGGTATGGTTTTATTTTGTAAATAATTGTGTATATTAACATATATTATATGTTTTGTTGATTCTACTGCACTGTGTAATACGACTAAAGAGGTTTTTACGTTAACGCCATTCTATTTTCCTCTTTAATAAAGTCTAGGAAATGAATGGCGGATCATGTGATTAATATATATGTGTATTTTTATAGATACATATATATGTAACTTTCATGATTTAAATAATCAAAGAGTGTCGCTTAAATACCACAACAAATTTTAAGATCATTATAATAAAAATTAATATGATCTATATTAAACTTATTTTATTTTATGATTAAGAACCTTTCCAATCAGATAGAATATAATATATATTAAGAATAATTGAATCTAAAGTAAATTAAATGAATATTTGAACTCTAGCTATTGAAATAGTAATCCACACTTAATTAGATCTTGAGATAAATTTATAATTGTTTTGATAAATAATTTACGATAGTTTACTTAGTTAATAACAGTTAGGATAGTAAAATAATATTTGAGTCTAATTATTTAGTATAGCAGAATATGCTGGAGTATAGAGTATTCTTTACCTAATTTAAGATAGTAATATAACATAAATTATTTCATTAGGGCTATAACGTAGCATCTAATCTAGATAGATAGGTCATATAATTTCCAACACAAAGTCCTGCGAGCAGACAGCAAGGGGAGATCGAGTCCAGTTACTGATCAACAGGGAGTATATTAAAATAAGTACAGTATACAATTCCATTAACTCTAAACATCTATATTATATCTTTTGGACTATGATAGGGAATAACTGCAAAACGATATCTTAGGAGAGCGTGCCTTTTACTGTCTTATATTTTAAGGCCTGTAACAAGAATATGGGACCTAGATTTCACAAGTCATTACATGGTTGTGCCTAGAAGCGGCAGTACAATACGTCACAATACACGTCCTCTCATCTGAACCGACCTATAGATTTCTATAAGCCTGGCCAGGCAAACACAAATTTTGTGTTGAATCACGTGATATTTGAGATATACATAAATCCATGGTTTTAAAAGGGCTGATAAAATATACAAATAGCGCTTATTTCGCTATAAGAATAAATAGAGCTCCTCAGCTCATGATAGGTTAAAAGGTTGGTTCCGCCCTGAAAACACTTCGGTGTACGCTGAGCCGCGTTGTAGGTCTCCCTAGACGTTACTTGGACTGGTTTCTATTGGGGAGATGATCTTTCCTTCCACATAAAATAAGGCATTCTTGTATTGAATCCTGCCACTTGCAAAGGATGGTCTAATTAGAAATAACTCTTCCACATATACCTTATGAATCAAACGCATACACTAATATAATTAATTTAATTAACTATTTTAATTAATTTACTTGTTGACCTCTCTTATTTAAAGCAAGCCAGGAGGAATATGAAAGTGATTATTTTATGGACATTCAGCCTATGTACTGGCATAAAACTTGTGTAAGACATGAGTGATGATTTACAATCACATTAAGTAAAGCTCTCCTATGATTCCGTATCTCTGAATCAAGTAATCCTTTCTCAATATATCATAACTCTTAACTTAGACGATCACACTAGCCTGTACCACCACAATAAATATAAGTTAACCTGCTGCTACATATATATAAGTACCAACAAACAGTGTCACTATATTTTCTTAATATAATAGTACTCTTATTTATAATAATATTTGTAAGACCAACTTCGTTGTCCATAAATTAAGTAGGTACACATTTTTGTGAGTTAAAAGCTCATAAGTTATTTAACCATTTAAATAAGTCTTATTCAAAGATTGCTATTTTGCCTGAGCCTAGATATATAAGTATTTATTATGTTTATCAGTAGTTCTCGAGCTCGCGTTTATGTCTAATTATTTAACTTTTTCCTCGGCGAACATCTTAGCCAGAGTTCAGGAATTCACTTAAAATGATTTCAGAGTTATGATTGCACCTTATCAGGTGTGGTCATAACTCAAGTAGTCGATATATGTATGAAAGAAAAATAAAAAGTATACACCGATAAATGCAAGTAAACTTTAAAAGGGCTATCATACCTACTATATAACTGGTCTGGCCATAAATACTGTTACATAAAACCTTTTCTTTTGTTCAACTCTTGAATTATTTTGAATTTGGAACGCGTTTATTATTAAACAAAGTTCTTTCGATTTTACAAAATTATAAAGTGTACGCTCACAGTTGTAAAGAATCTGCTCAGGTAGTTGGAAATGTACCACGGTTTTATCATCCTGCGTCAGTAAATTTTTGAGAAAGGAGTGAAAACTTCAGCCAAAATGTATCAAGAGACAGTTTTGGATATGTAGCGTTATGAAACTACACTTTTTAAAAATGTACCTCGGACTTTCCATCACGACTGCACCTGGTTTACGCAGCATACATAAGAATTTAGTATGCTTGCGTTTTTCCGTGGGATGTCGAGTTAGACATGCAACTCTGAGTTGAATATCAATTGCATTATGATTTTATTTATTTATTTTATCTCTAAACGTAAAGCACAATATTAGAGGTTCAAGGACATGCATGGAACATTCCTAAAACTTATTATATAAAATATGACGAAACCATGTTTGGGTGATTTGTGAAGCGCTCGTTGCGTAGTTTGCTTAGCCATTGTGAATCAATCAGCAAAGCTATAGCAGCGTCCGCCTCGGTCATGAGTTGGATAAGTGACGGCTGGTGATATTACTACTGAGCGCTTCCGTGCTTCGGAGGGCACGTTAAGCCGTCGGTCCCGGTTGTTGTCTTCGGATGGCAGTCGTTATAGCATGGTGGTAGGACATTTTGCAAATGCCTGCATGGGTAGCTACCACCCTCAAGTAGAAAATCTGTCGCCATGCACCTAACGGTGTGTTCCGGCAGCACTCCTTGAGAGCCAATAATTCTCTAGGTTAGGCTGAACAACACCTTCGACCACATCATCACTTACCATCAGGTGAGATAGTGTTCAAAGGGTACCTTATCATGCATGAAAAAAACTATGAAGACAAAACGTAACCACACAAGAATTATTGACCAATTCCATTAAGAACTCTTTTTTAGGGAAGTTATCAGTTGTAGGTATGAAATACATTGCATTTTATTAATTGTAGCTATCATATTCCCATAGTAAAAAATACTGCTAAAATTTAACCTACGTAATCGATATCGAAATAGACACAATGTAAGGTTTTTTTCTTCAATACGAGTTATATGGGTTTGTTTCTCGAGGGAAAAGTATAGTAGAAAGGTTTTTTTTTAAATCTATGAATACAGTCTATAATTCTTGTCACTAAAATAGATCCTTTGAAGATAACTTTGTATATCTATAGTTTCAGGCTTGCCGATACGGCACATCATACATAAGGTCAATTATAACTTATCTGTGGATGATACATACAAACTACAAGCTTGGTATACTTAGAAAAACAAGAATAGTGTAAGTAAGACTAAAAGAAGATTTTTGATATAAATATATCACAAAATATATTGCGTGTCATTCAAAGTGTGTGTCTCTCTTGCACTGAGCCAAGTTTGTATATATAATCAAACAATTATCTTATACATAGTATTTATCTTATACATAATTCAAACCTACGCAGTAATCATAATAATTACTAGGTATATAAGATATAATTAGTTATGTAGCTAATCCCAAATAATGATCATTAACATTTTTGTTTATACCTGATAAGCTAGCCTTTGACCATTATCTCACGAGATGGTAAGTCATTATGTGATCAAAGATGTTATTCAGGGTAATTTGGAATTACTGGCCCTCAAGTTAAGCCAGAACACAAACCTTTAAGTGCTTGGCGACAGATTTTCTACTTGAGCGTTCTAGGCAAGGCAGGTATTCGGAAAATGCCCTACCAACATGCTATAACGATTGCTGTCTTCAGACAACAACCCTATTAGAGATATATCTCCAGCATTTTGTGACATTACATTCAGAGAGTACCTACTGTACGCATTATTACGTATAGGATTTACTATTTTAAATTTTTAATATTTTTGAAAATAGCACATGCACGTGTATAGAATAATAATAAGCCTACGAATATGTGGTTTAAAAATACACTACATTGTTCTCACATATCAAAAACGCTTTTTCTTACCGAATAAATAATCTTACAAGCCTACTTTTACTTAGATATGAGAAAGTACTTATATTGTAGTAATACCGCTATAGCATGCGCTTACTGCATGCGCAGAAATCTGTGTTTTTGGTAATGCCCAAATACTTATCGCCAGAGCCTAATCACCTAATCTACTCATTGGTTGAATGAACATAAATAAACAGATACAGGGTTTTGGTTAATCGACGTATTCCTGCTAGGAGGTTGTAGGGATGAATTAGAACATTATGTCTCCAAGCCAAATTCTGAGGAAAAAATAATTCTCAAACAAATACAAAAAGTGTGAATCGGACTCGCGCTCGTTAAAACAAAAACAGGTTAGAATATGAAGTCTAACGTTGTATAGCTAATGGTACGGTACCCTTCGTGTACCCATTTAGATAACCGTGGCACCCGCGTGGCGTAGAATTGCACCTCACCATATCATCCCGTGGGTGTCGTAAGAGGCGACTAAGGGTAAGGTACTGGAAGGTGGGCAGCAGCGCCTTCTAGAGAACTGCCCACTTACAAGACGCCCAAGACGCCTGCCAAGCGTGGGGATTATGGAAAATACCACCTTAATAGGAGAGGCTGTCACAGTAATGAAAAATCATTAAATCAAAAATTGCCAATAAATTTGGCAGGTAGATTATAAAAAGAAATCAGTTTTCGAACAAGTTAAAACTGGTAACAAGATTATACAGAGAAATCAACATTACTTAAGAAGCAAGTAGAAAATTGTCTAATTGCATTATTTATTAAAACATTAAATGAAGTAACTAAATGTTACTTAAAATATCAAAATAATTGCACAAATCACAGTTTCTAAAGCTGATGCTCAATATCTGAGCTGATCCTCTGTTTCGAACACAAACACGCATTATATTTCGTAATTCACTCCTTACGACTGTACTTGTTAGAGTAATTTGATTTGCAGCATTAATAATTCACTGCCTTAGATCTTCATTGGTGGCACAGGAAAGATATCATACACCAATTATTTCGTATGAAACTAAATTATTTGAGAAATTTGGTAATGCCATCAGAAATTGGTCAGAAAAGGACATAACGAACGCTATGTTCAGTTCTGATAAAACTTTACTTGGATAATGTCCAAAGTCTGTTATCTAATGTGTGATTTATCAACAATATCCACACTCTTTTAACTACAAAACTGAAAGATATGCGAAATTTGCGATATCATTGGAAATTTGACAGAAAGGACATAACGCACTATAACGTTGGTGTGTTATGTCCTTTTCTTTATAGTTCCAATAAATCAAACTTGCATGACGTCACAAGTATGTTATCTAATATGTATTGGTACAAAAAACTACTCCAGACTTACACGATATATTCCCTTCTAACAATATCACCGCACAGTAATTATCGAGATAACAAACCAATTATTCAAATATTCGTGAACAAGTCTCAATTTATCATCATTTATTTTTATCGATTTTATTTTATCTTGATACAAATATATAGGTAATGAAAACTGCTTATCAGTCCTTCAGTTTGTGTAGCAAGCAACACAATGGCTGATAGGTATTTCGGTATTCTTTTATTTGTAACTATAGGAGTGTTACAATGTTCAGGAGAAAGAGTTGTTGAGACGAATGTTGGAAGTTTTCGAGGAGCTGCAGCCAGTGATGGCGATTATTTCGAGTTCTTTGGTATTCCATATGGACAAGTTGACAGTGCCAATCCTTTTGGGGTAAGTATAAGAGAAAGTCTTGTCAAGAAAATAAAATTTCAGGTAGGTACTCAGTAACACGTCTGCAGATACATTCAAGAATCAAGGGTTTATCTACCCTTCTGTATTATTTTATGACTACGTGCCATACTTACATTATATGTACTTATTATTTGCATAGTCTCTTTTTTGCTGACAGATATGACTAAGTAAAAGTTCTTTTGTAATTATTTAATCGCTGAAGACATTAACTTCATCTTGTCCATTATGAAATCGCCAAGGTTTTGGATGATTTTATAATAATTTCGTTGCAACTCTTGGCAATGGTGTCCAGTCTTGAGGGCGAGTGACAATCTATCTTGTTAGCAGTAGGTATACATAAATTAAATCAGTTAAAATGAAATAAAAACCGGAACTGTGAAGAGTATGAATTAATTGTGGAAGTTAGACCTCAGGATAAAAAATCGAAATATACCTAGTATAGGCGTCATAATTTTTCATCTTTTCAGTCGTAGAAATCGGTTTAACTTGATTTTATTTTTTTAAATGTTTCTCTATAATATTTTGCGAATTCCAAATAGTCCATCGAAACAACGTGTGAACATAAATTTGCAATAGCGAGCTTTAAGGGAAAAATTCAAGAACAGCGCCCGAAATTTAAATGTTTTTGCGTTTTTTGCTAATTACAAATCAATTATTCATTGTAGATCCAGTAAAACTGATTTGTGGACGTAATAACATTTTATCGACAAATGAAAGCTACAATTACTACGCTAATCTGAATATATTTGGTTACGCTGACCTCATCGTCGATCCATTGAAAATCTATTTTTATCGATGTTCGACCAAATCAGCTAAGCCGAAAATGTTTGGGCAGTAAGCTTAACTTTAATTTGTAGATAAAATCTATTTTCATCCGCGATTATCATGAGTCTACAATGAATGGATGAATATCGGTGGATAAAAATGCTCAAAACTGAATTTACAAATTGAAAAAAGGAACGTCAAAAATGGATTAATAACCGACATACAAATAGTAGATCCTCCTTCTTTTTGAAGTCAGTTAAAATTTCCAAAGTAGTCGCTGTGGTTTCAATAGTAAAGATAAAACATTTCCATTTACTTTATGCGATACGCTGTTATAAAGAGACTTGTTTCGCTGAGAACGAAGTCCGATATCCATGCACACGAAATTTTTTCTAAAATGGTCATTTTAAATAGCCGTTTGATAAAAGTCGTGTGGCGCGTCCCGAACTCAAGTCAGCTCCGCGTCAACTCAGAATCGATGTCGGGGTGGGGACAGGAGTGTCCCCAGCCGCAGCCCCCGTATCATTGCCACTGGGCCACCACTGTATCTTTTTTGTACTTCCTATATTTTAGCCATTTACTACAATCTGACCTGATGGTGAAAAATAATGCGGTCGAAGATGGTTGACAGGCTTAACCTAGGATGGGAACTGGCTCTCAAGGACAGCTACAAGGAACACATCACTAAGTGCTTGGTTACAGGTATTTCAAGGGTAGTAACTAGCCAGGTCAGCCTTTACGAAATGCCCTATCACCATGCATATCTCTGTTTTTACCGCCGGTATACCTTTTTTAACAAAACAATTCAACCTATGTACAACACTACAGCTACTTAAACGGAGGGCAATCTAAAGGTCATCGCAGGTTCAAAGGTAGTCAGAATGCTCTAGCATGTATCCGAAATGCCGTGTTTATATAAACTTTTTATTTTACAGGTTGCAGCTCCATATCCAGCTTTTAATGGAACATACGACGCTAATGACGACTCTTTCAAATGCCCCCAACTAAACGACGGTGTATTCGTCGGCAGTTTGGATTGCCTTCGCCTGAATGTTTTCGTGCCAAACTCTGCCACTGCTGAAAGCCGATTGCCAGTCATGGTTAACATACACGGAGGCTTCTTCAGCAGAGGACATGGAAACAGTGAAATATTTGGACCCCGATTTTTGGTGCGCCATGACGTCATCATAGTTTCAATAAACTACCGGACTGGACCATACGGTTTCATGTGCTTAAATAGACGTGCGGTTCCAGGAAACCAAGGCCTGAAAGATCAAGTGCTAGCCTTTGAATGGGTTAAAGATAACATTGCTGCTTTTGGAGGAAATCCGGACCAAGTAACACTCTTTGGTGTAAGCGCTGGTGGCCATTCAATAGACCTACACTTGCTTTCAGAAAAGGAACAGCTTTATAATAAAGTTATCTTACAAAGTGGTAGTTCCATGGCTACGACGGTAATCTATGAACCTGATAGAGAAGCTCATTTCAAGCTTGCATCGGATCTAGGTCTAGAACATAGTAATGCCAATGAAGCCTTAAGTTCTCTGTCAAACGCAACCCCAGAACAAGTTATAAGAGCAGCGTCACAACGCAACATTCAATTCAAACCTTGTGCTGAAACTGAATTTGAAGGAGTAGACGCATTTATAACGAAATACTGGATAAAATCTCCAGTCCCTAAAGCTCAAGGTCTACCAATAATGATAGGATTTACTGAATATGAACTTTTGGGAACACACCTTGACCAAGACAATGAACATTTTCAAGGACTGAGAAATATTTTCTACAATCTCTTGAACCAAACATTTGACTTCGATGATGAGAGAATTGACAGGATGGAGGGTTTCGCAAGAAGGTTCTACTTGGGAGACAATTCTATAGACCAATACTCAGCTATGCCAATTATTAACTTCAATTCTGATTACTGGTATGTCCACCCTATACAGCGAAGTATTAAAAAGTTCATCGAGAGTGGAGCTGCCAACATCTTTTACTACATGTTTTCATACAGTGGAGGTCGTAATGCGGCTAGTTCTAGTAACCTGTCCTACCAAGGAGCTTCTCATGGTGACGATGTTAGATATTTGTTTGACTATTCAAATGCACCTGCACCCGTATCAGCTCAAGACCAAGTCACAATTGACAGAATGACATTGATGTGGACTAACTTCGCTAAGTTCAGGTACTTTTTTACTATGTATTGTTTTGTCTTACACAAATGTTTTCTATAGTAATTTAGGTCTGTGAAACACGTCATCAAATTGTTAAAGGATGAGACGGAGAAGTACCTCACCTGTTAAGCGGCACCCCTGTTTATTATAATTACAATATCGACTTTCTCGTTCTGCTTGACTATTTTTTTTTTCTATACATGTCAAGACAGGAGAATCTTTCGCTAAAGAGATCTACCACCTGGTATAGTTGTAAAACTTAATCTATAAAGAATTATATATAATTATGGCTGATAGATTCGCCCCTGTTCGCCCACCACTATCTGAGCTGATGATACGTGATGATGTGGTCGAAGATGTTGTTCAGGCTAACCTATAATTACTGGCTCTCAAAGGCAGCTTCCGGAGTACACCGTTAGGTGCTTGGCAGCAGGTTTTCTACTTGAAGGTGGCAGCTAGTCAGGCAAGCAACATGCCCTACCATTATGCTACGACTGCCATCCTAAGACAACAACCAGGACCGAGTGCTTAACGTGCCAAAAACCTTAATACGTCTTGGAAACACCTGTTATTTCTTTAATTGAATGACCTGTATAGATAAGAATTAGCCATCATATTAAAGCATGCTTTAGAATAAAAATAACTGGCAAAGTGCTAGTGTAGCCTCGCTCTATTAGAGTTTTGCATTACAACAACCGGTAAAAAAAATGTTTGACGGTCTCGATCACAGCTCAAAAACTACTATAGAAATCGGCCTCAATCGTTTTTGATGTCAATAAAGTATAGTATATAGTGACGTATGTCAGATACCGAAGTACCAGACCAGAGCCGATCTTGTTAAGTTTTTGCAATAACAATAACGACTTTAACCACTGTGCTGTCGAGGATCGCTCGAATGAGCCAAAATTTGGCACTATAATTAATTTAACCCTCATAGGGAATGCTTCGCGGTCACCAAACATACTACTACACTTCATCTTTAAAAGAAGTGCTTTTTCAAACACTTAACTCTTGCAACGATGTCACTGCCCTTCTATTTCTTAATATAATTATATTAATATCTAAAATTATGCGTAAAATCGGGGGAACTGGGTTCGATTCCCACTCGAGAACTCAAAAAATTAGAAACCCGATTTTTCGATTAGCACGCGATTATTGTTTGTAATCATATATAGAAAAAAATACTTTTAACATTTCGTTTTGGGACATCATTTTACACATATCAAAATGTCAGGTTTGTAATTAATTCCGAAGCGTTAAAGACCGGTGACATACGAACGGAGAGACAGACAGCAGACAGATATTTATATCTGTCTCTATGATATTTCTATGATATTTATTTTATATATGTCTATTTATATTTATATATCCCTCTTATAAGAGGGTTAGCCAGCCTTTTACGTACGGGGCCCTTAAATATCAGAATAAAAATTGGTTCAGCCGTTTGGAAGATAAAAATACGTCTATATTTTTAATTATTTTATCACTTTAATCCGTTTGTAGCATTATTCGAAATTTGAATTATGTTTGCATTATATATTATATAATCTTTAAATTGTGTACGATTATTATTTAATCACAATCTAAATTTCAATAGTATTATGGAATATAATAAATGAAAATAATTACTTGATTAGATTATAATCGATCGATTACGTCAAAGCCACGGGGTATCGGTATCGATATCGATATTGTGGCTGAAACAGTTAGTATTATTAGTTTTTAGGGTTCCGTACCAATGGGACAAAATGGATCCCATCTCTAACCAGGGGTAGTATTACTATAATATTATGTTCTATGCCATGGGTGTCGTACGTGGTGACTAGGCAAAAATTGTGGACGTTGGACAGCATCACCGTCTAAAGAACAGTAATTTTATACTGCCAAGCGATGGGAAAAGAAAACGAAAATTGAATTTTCGGTAAGAAGTGCGTTGTTTCATATAGTCTTTGGTCGGACCGCAATGTTCATCTCAAATCTTGCCTCGCTATGGAATCTCCCAAACAACTCTCTCTCGGGAACAATGAAAACGCCATTATGCCTCAATCAGTTTTAAGTCATACATAAGAGAGAACATTTTCACATGGTTCGAGTCTGAGAGTCGTTGTTATGGACATAATGTAGATTGAAAAGTAAATTTTGACCCCGATTAAAGTCAAACTATTTTCACCGGCAACATCGTGGTTACGTTTATAAACAAGTTTCTATTGACACAAATATTACTGCAGGATCTTTTGACACATTTATTTGATTATTACAGCAATCCAACGCCAGAAGTCACTGCTTCACTACCAGTGCAATGGATCCCGATAGAGTCTGATCAAATTACTGGTGATACCTATAACTACCTTAAGATTGACTCTGAACTCACCATGGAACGGCGTCCTTTTAACAGAAGAATGGCATTCTGGGACCTCTTCTACAAACTCAATGATGACTACCAGAGGAGCTTCGAGGCTGAAGCATGCTGCACTGACGATGACGATGATGATGGCACTGATGATGGCAACAACGGCATGATCACTTCCGCCAGTTTATTCAACCTATTCATTCCGTTGCTGCTTTTAGTTGTTTTCAGAGAGTAATTAACTTTAAATGTGTTTATTTATTCTGTGTGTCTGATTTCATAACTTCTACAACTTAAACCTTCGAAGCTGCAGATAATTCTTATTTTAATAGAGCTGTTTATTTTATTCTTTCTTTTTCATTCTTCCTTGAGAGACTTTCGAAAATGAATGAGGTTCATTACAGGTACGAGTAGACAGTGGTACTATCAGTACTAAACTATGTGTGTATTTTTACAGTTTTACAATAATACGGAAACTTTTTTTTTTTGCTTCTTCGTTCTATTTTTTGAAGCAATGATGGCCGAGTGGCAAGTATTATGGACTGCCGTGCCGCAGGTCCACGGTTCGATCCCCACCGCTGGCTTGAGCTTCACCGCATGGTAGAAAGGCGTTTTGCGAATTCTCGCCCGGCTAGCTAAAACCCTCAATTAGAAAATCTGTCGCCAAGCACCTAGCAGTGTGTTCTGACAGCAGTCCTTGTGAGCTAGTAAAATTACAGGCACATGAGACTTAACAAGTGTATGTCACAGGGTGATGAGCCCAGTGCCATTCGTCACCTGTCACGAAATGCATCTGTTATAGGCAGAGGTAATTCTGCTTCAACAGGTGGGCCTCGTGCTTATCTCGTCACCATAGAATAAAAAAACTATTTAAATCAAAACTGTTTAAACTTTAACTCATACAAATACAAAAACTATTTAAATTCAGGCGAGCCCACCATTGCCTTCTCCACCGCCATGTAACAGAATTGATATTGCTGTTAGAGGTTCAAAGTGCAAGAAACTTTATCAGTGAAATTACGTGGCATTTGAATATCAGAAGAAGTGTCTCGAGTATATATATGGCGAAAGCAATGCAATACCATGATTAACAAAAACGCGTTCCCATTGGTCTGTAATTTTATTACTATGGACAGTAGCTTTATAGCAGACACGCCACTCATTCCACCACTGTTTAACCCTTTTTATTGCTGATGGAGCTTTTAACCACTATCTCACTTTTTAGTAAGCGTGTGGTTGAAGATGTTATATTGCTTAGGTGAACCCAGAATGGCTAGCTTCCAAAGTCAGCTGCAAGGACACTCTGTTAAATTCTTTGTGAAAATTTTTCTGGTGATAGTTAGCCGAGTATTTGTAAAATGCCATACCATTTGATAAAACAAGTAAGCTAGTGGTGAGATTTGAACCATAGACCTCCAACGTGGCAGTTCAATGTTTTTCAACAATCGCCATGATTATTTCTATTCTGATGAGAACTTTGACTAGGAGCTTTTTTATTCATAGCTGATAGGTCAGTCTTTGAACAATATCTAACCTGATGTTAAGTGATGATGTAGTCTAAGATGTTGTTCAGGCTAACCTAGAATTACTGGCTCTCAAGGATAGTTTCTGAAACACATCGTTAGGTGCTTGGCGACAGACTTTCTACTTGAGAGTGATGCCAGGAAGGAACATTCGGTGCAAGGCGGGATTCTATCTAAACCCAGTTTAAGTATTCAAGTAACTAGGCTTCAGGCCCCATATAGCGTTGAACTTCGTTCGCGACTTTTTGAACACCATCTTTTTATAGATTTATTAGTCAGGTGCGTCATATAATATATACTACTACTATACCATAACAGCTATGTCGCACACCGTTGAATTAAGCTATTCCTCATTAAGAGGTGTTTGCCTTAATCCTTACGCTTGGAAGGCATCTTGGGCATCGCAGTTAGGGCATGGATACCGGTATTCGGTATTACCGAAAAACCGGTAATACCGGCCTATTTAGAGTATTTTCAAATACCGGTATTGGAATGAAAAATACCGGTATTTCGGTATTATGACAAAAAATAAGTTTGTATGCATTAGAACTAATCAAATGCTTAAAAACCAATACGGCGGCTTTAGATTATATGAATAACATCAACAACTTATTAAATATTATGGTTGTAAATTAATGCGCAGTGCTTTTCATGCTTTTACAAATTTATTAATAAACCGACTTCAATAACCATAAGTTCATAATCTAATTAAGTAACGTTGATTTCTATTTAACAAAAAATGACATTTTAAGATTGGAACCAGTCAATGAGTCCGTACAATTGTGAGTTCATAAATGGTATTACATATATGGTGGTAGTACTGTTTATATAGTTTAACAAAACTGACATATCATCCGCCGACCACCGCACGCTTCTCAGACCCGCGCGGTGCATCTTATTATCTCACGCATATTCTCAATTGCATTGTGCGCTCTCACTTGATTCGTCGGTTCTCTATTCACAATTCTCTTATTACTACGCACATGCACGTGGTATATACGGTAATCAGTGTTTCCGAGTATATTACAGTGATAAGAACTGTGTATGAACTGATATCTCACACTGCGATCCCCAAGACGCCTACCAAGCGTGGACATTATGGCAAACTCCATTTTAATGAAGGAGGCTGTATTCAGCAGTGGACAATCCAGCCGATACAGTAAGAACGGTGTGGGTAGTTTCGGTTTTCGAGACAATATTACGAAAAAACTATCATTTAGGAGATAATCGGTAAGTTAGAAACTCTAAATTCTTTCAAATTGAATAAGCCTCATAAGCGTATCTACCCTACTCAGATCGATCATTCGGCAATATCAGCAGATAGTGCCAAAACTGGTTGTGGCAATAGCGTCGAGGTGCCGGTTCAGCTTCAATTTAATAAGAATTAAATAAAACGATCGACAGATCTCTAAAAGAGAAAAGTACATAAAAGGATATTTTACACTAATCACAAGGGATAGACAACGAATCTAATGACTCTGATCCGAAAGATGATGAAATCTGATGCGATACATTATTGAATTACACGGAAATGACACAGTACAAAAATGGCGGCAATAGAGGACTTTATTCGGATGAACTTTATAAGATCTTACCTCCAATTAGTATTGAATCCGGAATAGCGTTTTCAGTGACGATTTTTATCCAAACTAATATTATATCTGATTGTTTATTGTTACAATATATAATAAATATTTGATTGTTTCTTGGAATAATAAAAAAACATAAGAAAAAGTACCAAAATTCTTTATAAAATTAAGTTGATTAAAAAAATTACTGTTTCACGATGATGATAATTACCTACTTATAGTAAAATATGTATATTAATTCAGTCTGAACAATATTACATGGAAAATATATTTTTTCTGCATTTTTAACATTTATAGTGAAATACCGAAAAAATACCGAAATACCGGTATTCCGGTATTTAAAAATATTGATACCGATATAATACCGGTATTGCCAATAAGTCCAATACCGCCATGCCCTAATCGCAGTTTAAGATGACTGATCTTCTGTGCGCTGCTGCCCCCATATTCTGGTAATTTTCCCTTGGGTAGTGCAATTCTATCTTAGCACCCTATGAGAGTATGTACGTCTAATATTTCTTAATGTATATTTTAGTTCATATTAAAGAACAATACATACAAAAATTTTGCGCTCCAATTGAATCCCTAAGATGAAAGTTAAACAATAACTGACCGAAGGGCTTTTTTTAAACTTACAGAACAATAACCTTTAAATATTGATGGTATTCAAATGATATATGGAACCCGACCGCACGCGGAATTGAAGAAGACTATCGCTGTAATCATATGATTTTTAACGATAACAGCGCTTTTATCTGTGATTCATTAGAGACACAAAAATAATCCAGTATACAAAATCTGTTCGGCATTATGACAAGTATATATATTTTGTTTTTGGTGCAAATAATTGGCATTTATGTGTCATTTGGTGTTGATGGGCAAGGCCAAGCTCCCGTAGTAAACACAACGTTGGGGCAAGTCCAAGGTGTGTTAGCTGAAGATGGAGACTATTTTATGTATTTAGGCATACCATTCGCTAAAGTTGACGAGGATAATCCATTTGGGGTAAATATACATTTCATTATACTTAAGTTCACTTTTATTTTATTTTCAATGTTATATTGTAATTGTGTTAAATTTAAGCGAGGACAATGCTTGCTGCAACACTGTGTAAGACTAAAGCAGCAGGCAGGGTTTCAACTTGTTATTTTGTATCTTATTTATATATTTGCCATAAAATATTATTATTTGAATCATAATCATCAGTCGGTAGACGTCCACGGTTGAACAAATGCCTCCTCCATAGAACGCCATAAAGAACGGCTATCAGCCCCTTGTAACCATTGGCTACACGCAACTTTACAATGCCGTCAGTCCACCTAGTGCGGGGCTGACCAAATCTACGTCTCCCGGTGTAATGTGGTAACCACTCGAGAACCTCTCTTCCACATTGGTTATCAGTTGGTCGAGCAATGTGGCCCGTTAATGTTATTGATGTAGGTATATGTATATATTGTATGATCTTATATTTATACGTATATATTTATTTATTATTTTATATATGTATTTTTATATTTATGTAGGTATATGTATTATTAATGTAGTATGAATGAACTGTGTTAATTGTTTATTACTTTAATTGTATATATTTTATTTATAATTGTACATATTTTAGATGCTTTCTAAGTAATTATTTTCTGTGTATTATGAAGACTACCGTCTATGTATTTTTAGTAAAATGTTGACCTCCAGTTATAGGTCGTCTGGAAGAGATCGCTCTAAGTGATAAGACCGCCTATTGTTACATCATATTTTTTATTGTTATCGTTATAAGTTTTTTTATGGTGTATATAAAGTGTTATCTATCTATCTATCTATCTACCCTTTGAGGCTTTAGGGTGAAACTGTAATTAGCAACGAAGTCACATAACAAGTACTTGGATTCCGTTCTTCTGTACATACAAAAATGTTCGATTCATTCGATTATATTCTCAGTCTGTTCTAGATGGTTCTAGATCTCGATTCCATTTTCCCCGACCAAGAATATTGCGGTTGCCGAACAGTCACCAGAGCGCTTTCTCCAGTACGACTGTTATCAATGCATCTTTCATAGCGAGGAAGTAATAAGAACGAACACCACACATTACGCTCCTACGGCGCAGGCCGTTTCACTCCTCAACGATCTGGTTGCTCAGCAGATAGATTTTGACTTCTTTATCATTAGATTGTCCATGTTTGTAGATGTTTGTTCTAAATTTCTTATGTAATTAGAATGTGAATGTTATTACTTATAATATAAAACTGGCTTATTACACGCCTTGGCGTAGCCGTAAGTGTGTAAGCAATTATTAATAAATAAATAAATAAGGAGTCAAAGCCGATCTCTGGTATAAGCCTTACTGTAGCCACCTGTTGGTAATGCCTCTTCATGATGATTGGCTGTACAAGAAATTGATGATCTGCAGGTACTTCCCAAGCTCCATTTTCTCATTATGAGCCCCATCTTAGAGCATCTTGGAGTACATGACCATAAGCGCTCAATGAAGACCAAGTGCACGTTTTTGTGCGTTCATCTGTATTTCACGCATAACTGACGAATTCAAAATGGCATTTCCCTCAAAAAAATTATAAGGCGTCCGTTTTTCTCCGTTATAGTTCCCTTACATTCATGGAAAGGGAGTGAAGGCCATGATCCAGTTAGGAGCTTGGTCACTTTACTCTCATTCTACTTTCACGTTCTCACAAATCTTCATTATACGTATGGACATATATAAGCTTTACTCTCCAGTAATTGTAACACTCTCATTTCCAAACTATTGAATTAATGCACCAATAATTTTAGATCGCCTTTTCTTGCAAATAAGTGCTGAATTAGTTCACTGTATAAAATATTTTTATTTATAAAACTTGTAGGTTTTTTGTAATTCATTTAAAGTATAGGTGCATTTCTCTAAGGCCAAAATGTTACCAGTGTGTAGTATGTCACCACTCGCGTCAATGTGATTAGGTTTATGCTACAAACAAGGCAAATTACAGAGCTTCTAACGAGAGTATTACGTTACTGAACGTTATTAGCATATAATATAACAGACTGCGATTATTGTCATTGCGACGCATTTTACCGGAAAAACCAAAGATCACGAAATGGCAGAACTGCTCTGTTGTGGTAACTGAGACGCACTTTACTGCTGACTCTCAAAAGTTAACGAGTACAAAATAAGGATTTAGACTTTGTGTGGGATTGAAAAAAGGTATCCAAAACAAATAAAGATAGAAGATGAGCGGTGTAAGAGGAAAACCACTAAAAGAATCGCTTCACTTTCCTAGCGTATAACGCGTCGAACCAAGAGAGTCGGATTATTTTCTCTTACACCAATCAGCTCCCTAGCTTATCCCTGATAGATACGCAGCCGGGGGTTTGCCATAATCACCACATTTGGTAAGCGTTCTTTAGAAAGCGCTTCTGCTCACCATCTGGTATTTTTCGTTAGTTGCCTCTTACGACCTCTGACAGGAAGATATGTATGTTCAATCCTAACCCAACACCCCGCCGGGCAAGATATATTTTGCCTGTGTTGTGTTATCGATAGATGAGTTTTTGTCTGATAAAGCCATTAAATTTATCTATTGCTGATATTAAATCTTCTCCCAAAAACTTGTTTTCAGGCAGCACTAGAACATCCACAATATGAAGGTGTTTTCGATGCAATTGATGACTCTGCTATATGTCCACAAGTAGAAGAGTTTAATCACACCATAGTTGGAACACTAGACTGTCTACATTTGAATGTCTTCGTGCCTACCTCGGCGAGTCCCACCAACCGCCTTCCAGTTTTTGTCTGGATTTACGGAGGTGGATTCAATATCGGATTTTTCGGAAGATTTTTGTACGGTCCAAAATTCCTTGTCAGACATGATATCGTTTTTGTGACAATCAACTATCGTCTTGGTCCCTATGGCTTCATGTGTCTGGATACACCAGATGTGCCCGGAAATGAAGGCCTCAAAGATCAACTTAAAGCTCTGAAATGGATACAAGAAAACATAGGAAGCTTCGGCGGAGATCCTGATAAGGTGACAATTGCAGGCAATAGCGCAGGCAGTATGTCAGCAGACTTTCATATTATGCGACAAAATGATGACGTCAAAACTTTTCATCAAGTTATTCTACAGAGTGGAACTGTAATGTTACCCAGTTTTGGTGCGCCTACTCCAAACCCTACATTACTTATGGCTCGTCATTTGGGTTACGAAACAGATGACGTTTCTGAATCTATTGAGTTTTTAGCCAAAGTTGATCCACAGGTAATCATTGAGACCACTCAAACATTGTCGATTTCATTTGGAACCTGTGTCGAGATGGAATTCGACGGTATAGATGCTTTTATAACCGAAAATGTAAGATTTGTTTCTGAAGTTCCGGGTGTCAAAGATATGCCCGTAATGATTGGTTTCAACAATGATGAAGGATTTTCTTCGAAACAAGTCCTTTTAATTATTGGTCGTCAAGTAGTTACAATGTATTTAGTGCTGATGTTTGATGTGGCACATCGAGATTTTCGTTTTCTGTTAGCAAACGTAGAACAATTTTATTTTGGAGACGAACAAGTAACAATTGATAACGTTCAAAATTCTATAGATTTCGTTGGTGATATAATGTTCATTTATCCTACATATCGTAGTTTGAACAGATTTTTGGACAACGATGCTGGAGATACATATCTATATAAGTTTTCGTATGACGGTGAAAGGAACTTTGTAAAGCATAGAGAGAATATGACTGGTGGTGGTGCGACACATGCTGACGAGCTTGGATATCTGTTTGATATATCTTACATGGGTGAACCAACCCCTGAAGATCAGTTAGTCATAGACCGTATGACTGCCATGTGGGCTAATTTCGTTAAATTTTCGTGAGTAAATTAAATTAAATCCTGGTATTTAAATTATTATATATATATATTTGTTCAGTGAATTGCGATGAATATTAGGTACTATCTGCTTTAATGCCTGTTCTGTAAACATATATAATCGCATTAATATCTATCTCTATCTTTCGGGATACTTATTATGCGAAATTTAGCGGGGTTGAAGCAAATTATGGGAAAATATTGTCACTTTTATTTCTAAATAATATGTTTATGTTAATGCAACTTTTTAATACCGTTTGTCTAATCATACAGCTCTAATTAGGCACAACATTGATGTAAAATAAACGGTGTATAAATTGTAGAAGTCGGCACCATGCTCATTCAAACACTTTGAGCTCACATTTTTATGGTCCGACTTCCACAAGTTAACCCGTGAAAGGTAAAATGAGTAATAATCGCTAATACCTTTAAACCTTCGAAGGACCAAGCATGAGGCCTAGCTGGTATTAAGAGTAGAGTCCACGGAGCGCTTTCAATACAAACGTAGTTTCGTCATATTTTCAATAGCAAGTGTCCAAACTCGGTGAAATTTAGTATGCATATTGCTGAGCCTAATAACTGTTTTTTGTGAGTTTTTTTTAATAAAGTCTAGTTTCTCTCCGTTACGACCTTAAGTGACAAAATTTACGAAATTAGGCATAACTGAGCCCGGAATAGTAAAACGAAATATAATTTGAACAATTTTACAGTCTAAAAATAAAACTAAGCCGCAGTTGTTTGAGCCATAAGGTGCCGCAATATATGTTGAAGCTTCCTGCGAAGCTAAAACCTCTAATTTATTCTGGCTTAGAATTCAAGCTGAATGTCAACTCCGTTATGGCACCGCTATTAACCTTAGAGTACTAATTGAAGCTGCAATTTACACCAGTGTTAGTTGCGTTAGTCAAAATATACGTATGCCTAACTCATAAATGCCAAATATTTGCCCATGTAAAATATCCAATGAAAGAGCAATATACCTTCCATATCCGCGGAGCCTGACACACAGTGCAGTGTATGACATAATAACAATTGCCGTACAAAACGATCATTCGAATCATTTTTGAAAATATTTAATTTAACGTAAATCTAGCAAACCAGAAGCATAGATAGATATTACTCGTAGGTTCAAAGACATACACGCAAAGTTTCACCGAGTCTGAACACTTAGTAATTAAAATATGATGAAAATACGTTTGTACAGAAGCGCCACAAGCACTTAAGCGGTAACCTTTGCCTATAACAGAAGCAGTTCGTCCCAAGTGGGGAATTGCACTGCGCCCGTAAGTAAGACAATCACCCTGAGAGATAAAGTTGATAAGTATCGTGTGCCTGTTATTTCACCGGCACATAATAATATACCCTTCAAACAGGAACACAGTAATGCGAACATTACTGCTCAATGGTACGGTGGCAGTTCTTCACTAGAGGAACTTGCACAAATAGTTCTACTGCTGCTAAAACTTGCTAGTGCAGTGCAGTCTCTTTTCACCAATTATAAGATAGCTATCGGTCAGTCACTAGTCTCACTTTATTGAACCACCTAGTTTGACGAGTTTCACTTTTTCAGAGACCCAACTCCTGAAATATCGGAACTACTGCCAAAGAAATGGGGAGCCATTACGAAAAATTCTCCTCACTACTACATGGAAATAGGCAGAGAGCTGAGTGTCGGGAACAGGCCTTTTCGAGAAAGAATGACCTTCTGGGACTTGATATTTGATGGTTATGGGCATCTGCAGGTTGGGACTTTTAACTCTGAAATTAGAGCTCGCTTCATGAAGAATATAATGCAACGTACTTAGAATACTCAGTTTATTTATGTTTAATAAAGCAAATGTAAAAAACCTTCACAAACTGAGTTGATTATTTTAGATTTTTCTTTTCTTTCTAGATTTAACGTTCAGTAAGATCCTGAAGATGCTAACAGAATCTTACGATACAAAAGCTCATCGTCTGTCATTGGTCATCCTCATACTGTCAAGGTATAGGTATCTGGTCTATTCTACTTGTTTTCTCTACAACATCACTCCAATCTTTTGATACTGGGTAGGCAGAGTACCCAATTTTGCCAGTAAAAGGTGTTGATCCTGTGTAATAAGGGTTGATGATATAGCCGTAGGCGCTGTTTAATTATTACACTTACTATCTTTGAGCATAATATGTACATTTCATAATGGTATATCTTCATCTTCTTTTAAGAGTTACAAGAGGTGACGGTTATAATTTTGTCTTTCTCAAACCTTGTAGCACTGTAGATCCACAACGCGGAATTTAATAAGTCAAAGTTAGAATTTTACCTACTACTCGCTGTAAGTGGAAATCGCTTCTATAAGATATAAGTAAATTCTAGTTTCTCTCCATTACAGCCTTAAGTGACAAAATTTATGAAATTAGGCATAACAGAGCCGGGAATAATAAAACGAAATACAATTTGAACAATTTAACAGTCTAAAAATAAAACTAAACCGCAGTTGTTTGAGCCATAAGGCGCCACAATATATGTCGAAGCTTCCTGCGAAGCTAAAACCTCTAATTTGTCCTGGCTTAGAACTCAAGCTGAATGTCAACTCCGTTATGGCACCGCAATTAACCTTAGAGTACTAATTTAAGCTGCTATTTTCACCATTGTTACTGGCGTTAGTCAAAGTATACATATGCCTAACTCATAAATGCCAAAAATTTGCCCATGTAAAATATCCAACGAAAGAGCAATATTCCTTCCGTATCCGCGGAGGCTGACACACAGTGCACTGTATGACAGAAACAAACGATCATGAAAGAGCCCCGAGCACCTTAATAACGTTTACACTGTGCATTCGGTGGCGCGTACTGCAAAGCGTTTAGCGTGAAAAGTTTGAAATTCACCTTTCTAAAATAATTTCAAATCATAATACACAGTTCTAATCCAGTTCTCGATTCAACTATTGTTATATTCATAATAAAATTATTAGAAAAGAAAGTTCCAAATTTACATTGAAATCTGAATCCATCCACAGAACGATCCCTATGTAAGCAGTTTAATTTCAGGATAAAGACAGATAATCAAAGTATAGGTAATGAATGAGGCAGGCTTCATTATTATCACGGAGATCTTTTTTTATACATTTTAGGTTTTCAGTTCCTGTCCGCTAATCAATGTGCAAGCAAGCCAAGTCAAGACTTTTATCAGGTTGGTATTCTTTATAGAGAATTTCACAATACAACACAATAGTCATAAAACAACGCCGTTGGTGAGTAGTGGTCAGAATAACTTTGACACTGTTCCTAGATACGATGTCTTACACTGATGTGATGATTCGTTAAACGCAGAGCTAAACGCTTCCGCGTTGATGTTAAAGCTCACCCTTCTTTTCATGTCGGTAATTAATATCAGAAATGATTCCAAGTGGCCGGCGATCCAGCTTAATGGAGCGCGAAATGAATGCCCGCGCGTTTTCGACAGGTTTTCTATAAAGGGAATTAATAACATGTCTAGAAAATGGTCGCGAGGGCGGATGAGGATTACCAGAAAGTTTTTTGTTAATGATTTAACACTTGAAGTTTAGTCCTTTTTGCATTTACTAGTAGTTTTGAAAAGGTTCGACGTATAAAATTCACCAACAACAAAATTACTAATTCTATAAAATTACAGTATAATGCCAGTTTTTGAACTTTTACTGTTTTTGTTCTTGTGTTGCTCGGGCAAATTTTACTACTATTAGTAGATATGATGTGGTAGAGGTGTTAAAATTTCAAAGCCTCCATTGAATGGAGATAATAAGTGGATCTCAAATACAGCTCCCAGACCACAATGTTAAGTGCTAGGCAACAGAATGTTTGCGGGGTAGTCAATCACGCCAGCATTTGCTTAAAGCCCTTCAAAAATTTTGACAAACTGAAACTCGAGGCAGAATAGGAAATATATTTGCAATTCTGCCACGATTGCAACATCTTTGAGACATGTTTCTAATTGTCTTTAGGATCGCGTGCAAGAAAGTGAAAACAGAAGTGGAGGCACAGAGATATATGATTCTACAAACTCGGAGAAATCGTTTTTTTAAGACAACAAATGAGTTGAAGTATCTTAGGGAACGGAAAACGTAATTAATATACCAGTCTGGAGCATTCATTAATTCAGCTTTTGTCGCATCATATTTTATCACCAGCATTCGCACTTGGCATTGCTAAATTCAAATAAAAACTCGTTTTATGACAGTCTATTTATCAAAGGAGTACTGTGTAATCTATTGTCTCAGCGGGACTTGGAAGGAGTAGAGTTCCAATGCTTTGTTAAAAATTGTTTACTTGTACGTGTTTTGTGTTTCTCAGTTCTATTTTACATTCTAGTTTTGAGAAGATTCATCATCATTGACCTTTTGCGTCTTTTACAAACGATTGTGGTCAGTATCTGAGAAAGGTGTTTAAGAGTTTTTAGACTGACACCGTTTTATGAACTACAAACGACCAGCCCCGGCTTTTCACGGGTATTTAACAAAAAAATCAACATAATTGAAAATATTCTATCGCCTATGTTCATCGAGAATAATGTAGGATTCTAATGGTAAATCAATTTTTCCAAATCGGTCCAGTTGTTATTAGGTTTATTCGTTACATACAAAAATACAAATATGAATATTATTTTGACCGATATATATTAGAGCGATGAATATTAATTTGGGCTTATTATTGAAAAAAAATCGTTGCTATAATTAAATTGATATCAAATTGATGTGATGGTTCAAAAAGGGTAATATTACAAGTCAATAAAAAGTTGCAGATCAGTTCACCACAATCTAACAAATCCTGTCAATCATATTGAAAATACTGATTGCTTATCAAAATATACTGCACGACAAATAAAACTTATAATATAGCAATGTAATAAAGATTTAAAACTGTTCTCTTTATTTGCTGATCTTCTCAATGGAAAATATTGTGTGTTTCGATACCTTCCATTTAAATGATCATCATAAAACCATTTTTTATCAACCTAGGTGGAGTCAAACGGTGATTGCGTCATAGGAAAAGCCGTTAAAACGTTTAGAAAACTATCGCGACATTACCTGTATCGTGAAATAACCTCTCTTTGCCTACTTTTTAACGCGCTTTTTTTATTTTATCTCCTGATCATTCACTCGCGCAATTACCGTTAATAGAATACATTTTCTTCATTTCAAGCTAACTTTATTTTATTCCATATCTCTATTAAATTTGATCTTATCTAGATCAACGTCTAGAAACATGTTTTATAATCTTTATTTTATTAAATAACAATTAATTACTTGGATAACTTCAGCTTCGATTTAGATTCATATCATGGATACATAGGATTATTCGTGAATAATGTAAATGTACACCCTAAACACTCTTATCAGCGCATAGCGTCTGTTTACCCACACAGTTTAGTTCCGCCGATTAGTACCTATGTTTTTGTCTAGATGTCGACTTGACATTTAAGTATTTAGGATTATTATTTATTATTTATTGTGCTCGTATTCTCGCTGTTTCTGTGTGGGAATCTGGTCTTTGGTTACAGGCCATTCCTTCTTACAAAACTGGTAGCCTTATAGATCCATCCGCTTTTCGTCTAGCTATTAGCTTACGCTTGGGTGCAAGGTGTTGTGTTGCACATCACTGCCAGTGTGGTACTGCAGTTGATCAACTCGGTCACCATGGCATCTCCTGCTCTCGAAGTGCTGGTCGGATTTCCCGCCACGCCAGCCTTAACGATATCATTCGCCGGGCTTTTGCCAGCGCCAATGTTGCAGCTATTCTGGAACCGAATGGTCTGATGCGTGACGATGGTAAAAGACCTGACGGCATGACTCTGGTTCCGTGGAAGTTAGGACGGCCCTTAGTGTGGGACGCTACTTGCGTAGACACTTTAGCGCCGTCACTTCTTTCTGAAACCAACGTGGGGGCTGGCGCTGCGGCTACTTCGGCGGAGCAACTCAAGCGGCGCAAATATGCTAACCTCGGTATGGGTTACATATTTGAGCCGTTTGGTGTAGAGACGTTGGGTCCGTGGGGACCGGGAAATCATCGTATTTTTTAAAACTTATCTGAGCGCTTGGTCGATGCGACGCGTGATCGAAATGCTGGCACATATTTGGCTCAACGAATAAGCATTGCAATTCAACGGGGCAATGCTGCCAGCATGCTGGGCACGCTGCCAACTGGGAGTCGGCTGGAGCATTTGGACTGCCTATGAGTCTGCTATGACTTATAGTTTGTCTATATGCTTTTATTGTAGTAGCTGTAGTGTTGTATATAGTTCATAGTATTTTGTTTAATAAAGGCATACCGCCGGTAAAAAAAAAAGAAGTAGAAAAAAAAGTATTTAGGATAGTCTGAAATGATTACATTTATTGAAATAATACACGTCCTAATATATTTTTTATTGTCTTATGTGTCCGTCGCAATTTAAGTACCTACGAGTACCTACATGGTAAAGTATTTATTTCTAAACGACTTCAAAAAAATTTGGTTTCACCGAAAATTTGATCCGACTTCATCAATCAAAAGTGAGAAATAACATGTTGAAGTCGGTACCATGATAGTTCAAAAGTACCTATTATCACAAAATTGTGCAAATGGTACCGACTTCGACAAGATATTTCGCACTTTTGAGTGTTGAAGACGGTTCCATATTTCGGTGAAAAAAATATTTTTTACCGAAAAATTGAATCGACTTTTTAGTGTCCCTTGCTGATTACGGGACCGTTTGTCATTCATTGGCAATGACTATATCATCAAGATAGGAAAAAAACTTTTTAGTTATTGGAGTGAAATTCAGAATCGGCTTGACCGATTTTGATGAAATTTAGTGGGACCGCACGACAAGCATCAGCTTTCAAATTATAAAAGAAACTTCAAAATTCGGTTCACCCAGTAAAAAGTTCTGAGGTAAGAAACATAAAAAACTCCTTTTTTTGAAGTCGGTTAAAAAGGAGGGCGTCTTCAATGTTCTGTTACAGGATTACTACATCCTTTCTAGGGTCCCGTACCCAAAGGGTAAAAACGCGACCCTATCAGGTACTGAGACTTCGCTGTCCGTCCGTACGACCGTCTGTCACTAGGCTGTATCTCAAGAACGGTGATAGCTAGACAGTTGAAATTTTCACAGAAGATGTATTTCTATTGCCGCTATTACAACAAATACTAAAAATAAAATAAATATTTAAGGGGGGCTCCCGTACAACAAACTTGATTTTTTTACCGTCTCTAGCTCGATACTAATAACGTCTACTCACAGTATATTTAGTTTTATGTTCTCTTTAAATATAATTAATTAAAATAAAATAAATAATTAAGGGGGCTCCCATACACTAAAAGAGGTTTTCGCCGTTTATTCGCCAAAAACAATAATAATGAAGACAGGTAGTAACTTGAAATATCCACCGAATATTTAGTTGTATATTTACTTTAAAAATAAATAATTAGTGAGATCACTATTTAGGGCCCGTACCTACCTAAGATAGAAAAGTACCTACCCAGCTCAATCGGACACTGCGAAAAGTGTCTGTAATTTGCAAGATTAGGTTACAGATAATAGTACGGAACCCTTCATGCGCAAGTCCCACTCGCACTTGACCTGTTTTTTGTGTATAAAATCCAAAGTATCCCATTAAAATTATTTACATTAAAATCGGTTGAGTAGTTTGAAAAATGTATTTGCATACTTGGTTGATTTAAGATAAGTCTATAATGAACGTTAACGAATACGTAAACACCATTAGAAATGTATTATAATAGCAGAATCGAATCCGAAATCTCCCCTTTATTAGACAATCTCAGTCACGTTTATACTCCAACTTCGGCGGAACTTTGCTGTTATGACTTTATAAATATTTTATTGATAGAGTATTGCAGGCAGATGGTACATTCGAATCTGTTTATTATACTTTGACCGCGTTAACTAAGTGTCACCCTAAGATCTTAACAGTTGCTTAGCAGCTCAATTGCGGCTAATGAAATAAGGTTGATAGCAGACGGAAGATTACACAAAATATTCCTTATTAAAGTACATAATCAAGTTCAATAATAAAAAAAAATCACAACCCGATGTCTTATTTTGCATTTAATTTAGTAAATTAGAAAACACGTTAAATTGAAATCGTGTTTGGCACTGAAAATAGGTAACGTATCTGTTTTAAACATGAAACATTAATTGCTGTTTTACAAATTATTTTACACTCTTTAGTGGTGGAAGTTGTTTTCCCCGTGGGGTGTCGGTCTACTCCCCAGCTGCTACCTGTGGATGTCGTACGAGGCGAATTTAGGTAAAATACCGGAAGGTGGACAGCAGCGCCTTCTGAGGAACTGATATCTTACACTGCGATCCCCAAGACGTCTGCCAAGCGTGGGGATTATGGCAAGCCTCGATGAAGGGAGGCTGTGTTCAGCAGTGGCACAGAATAAAAAGGACCAGTGGACAATCCGGCTCATACAGTGGTAGAAATCCGTGTTAGATTTTTTCAGTCCCTCAAACAAGAGTTTATTTTTGAAACATACCTATTTAATTGTTACGTATAAGACTATATTACGTCTTCTGGGTCTATTCGCGAACTATTTATAATACAGTAATTCGTTCTGATTGAGTTGCATCGACCGTAGTGACATTACAGCGAAAGACCTGTGATTGTGTTGGTATACTTACTGTATAAGAAATAGTTTAGAGAGCCAGTTAGTAATTATAAAATTACTGGCATGACTTAACATCTGTATGTCTCAGAGTGATGGGCGCAATGTAGTTCGAAATTAATCTGTGATAGCCAAAAGTTACAGATTAACATCAGATGAGCCTCGTACGTTTTTACCCTAGAGCGTTTGTCTACACGTGGTCCCCGGGTGGTGCTAATCAGATGACATACTGGTGCCTAGTGACCACCTCTGGACAAAGCCACGCCGCCAAACGACGTAGCCGTGTTCCGGTGAGATGTCTGGTACAACAGTAGCATAGCATCCCAAGTAACCTGAATAAGAAGCATATCGTTCGAAGGAGGGGTCTCAAAGCCACCGCGCCACAGCTTAGGCAATAGCTAGTACTGATTTTGTGTATGTGAAAATAAAACACATTCAGTTATCCATTGTTGAACATTAGTATCCGCCTTATATAAATCGATGAATTTTTAATATAATCCTTATATAAATGTACAGTAGAAACCAAAAGTACCAGATACTTTTTGTTTTCTAATAAAATATATGAATGACTGCCTCGGGAAATATTCCGCTTCTAAATGTTTTTGGGTCAGGTACTTTGGATTTTGGTTTTAATCTTATGCAATTTAGGATTTGGCCAAGGATGCAGAGATACGGACTATATTGTGCGGGTTTACTTTATAGAAGCGAATCACGAGCACTCAAACTCTCAGATTACCTTTACATTATTTAGCAGTTTACTTTTATTAAAAACGATTTGAATGGAGAAGGCTTCTTAATTTCTGAATAATATATTGTGCGTAGAGCTACACATAATCAAACCGCGTCTGTTTCCCTCAGGGATAGGAGTCTTGATACATTATTTTTCACAACAATTTTTGTGTTTTTATAGATGACAGAGTAGCAAATGGCTTCACCTTGGCATTTTGAAGCAATGATAGCCGAGCGTTAGTAGCTACGTGCCGCAGCACATTTTGTGAATACTCACCGGGGTAGCTACCACAGAAAATAAAATTTGTCGCCGAGCGCCTAGTAGTGCGTTTGGCAGCAGCCCTCGATATCCAATAAGATTACAGGCAAATAAGACTTACCTGTTTAAGGTGACGGGTGCAGTGCAGTTTGTCACTTGACGAAATGCATCTGTTATAGGCAGAGGTTGCCGTTTAACATTAGCCGGGTCTCGTGCTTGTTCAGTCACAAAACCAAAAAGCTTTTGTTAAGCATGAAGCATATGGAGATTCGAATCAGCAACATCAATCGATATATACCTACTACCACTTAACAGTTATATATTTTTGGCCTGTCCTTTTTCCAAAACACCTCCAATTTGTTCAGTAGAAGTACGCTCTTCATTTATCAGTTTTTCTCGTTCCAATCGAACATTTACTGCACGCTTTGTGTTATTATATAGTCGATCTCCTATAATCTGCCATTTCTGCGTGTCCCATCTCATCGCCACAGGACTACGCATGGTTTAAAAACGTTATTGGTATCATTACAATTAAAATAACAGATTCTGAAGGTCAATTGACGGACCGAAGAATAGTAGTTTATGCAACTATCATATAATAGAGGGTACTAAAACATGAGTGTAGTTTTTTGAAACGAGCCGCAGGCGAGTTTCAAAATAAGATTACACGAGTGTTTTAATACCTAATTATATGCAGTTGCATACACTACTTTATTTAATCTCATGGCTATAGGTAGCTACATTAAATAAAATGCAATATAAAAACCAGCGCGTTAGGCGCGCAGCGCGCTCACCACAGATAATATGTACTTAAATTGAATTGAAACCTCCTTGGTCGGGACACATTGTACTTTAAATTAAATAATTGTTTTAAAGCATTGTTTTGTTAGGAGAAAAATGCTTTAATTTTACTTTTTAATTTTCTTAAAGAAGTATGTACATAAAATATGCCAATAAAAGTCTGTATTTAATTTCATCCTCAGATACCTTTTAAGATATTCCTTATTATACTACTACCTATAAATTTCTTTGTAATCCGCACAGTTCATTTTACTGTAATATTTAGCATTTACTTTTGATTGCGTATCAATTTGAACAGCCAATGAAATCGGCCATAAGTGGTTGGCGTCGGAATGTTTCCAAAAGTAGGAAATCCATTAATCAAAGACGAGAAGCACCGACGGTTATCGAGACTAATAAAACATTGAAATCTTATGTTAAATAGTGGACATGGCTCAGTCTAAGCTACATCCAATCTACACAGCAGTTTTGTTAATTCAATCAAAGAATATTTATTTAAACTTTTAAGGGTTTAGTATTAAAATAAGCTGAATCTTTGTCGTAACTTTTACACACACACTTTTACATTTCGACTTATCTTTACATGTAATGTCTCTAGACTAGATAAATGGTAGTATAAAAGGGGCCTAAATCAGTTATAGTCCAAATTAGAAAGCAAGACCGGAAAATTTCTTCAGCTTATATTTTCTAATGCGTTTGTTTTTCACTTCTATATTTATCTATTCACTCACTATCTTAATTGCTTTATGCTCAACTATAAAGTGCGCTATGGCCGTATCAATAGGTTTCAATTTATTCAGTGTTAATGCGGTCCCGATAGAATAGCAATACAAGGAACCGCCGAAACTAACGTTATTTGCCTGATCACAAATGTATACCCTGCATTGAGTTTAAATAAGTAACAAGGATTTCAATGAAGGCCTAGATTAACTAAACATTTCAGCGTTAGCTTGTAGGGTGCTAACGCTATAGCCTTAATAACTAATTGTGGCCGCAAATAGGTGGCGTCAGAACGTTCTCGAAAGCACCCGGCTAGCTAGTATCAAATTAATCCACTAATCAAAGGCATTGTTAGGAAACGCCGACTCTACCTAGATTTGCCTAATTACCTACTACACTGGGGTTTGGTAGAGAGGGATATACTGCTATGAAGGTTGTTAAGCATTGGATAGATACGAGTAGTACAACATTTTGAAGCGCTCGTAGCAAAGTTCTTAATCGATCAGCAAAGTTAAACAACGTCCGCCGCGGTCATGAGTTGGATGGGTGACCGCTAGTGACATTACTACTGAGCGCTTCTGTGCTTCGGAAGACACGTTAAGCTATCGGTCCCGGTTGGTGTCTTAGAAAGGCAGTTGTTATAGCATGGTGGTAGGGCATTTTGCGAATGCCCGCCTAGCTAGCTATTATCAGACATAAAAAAAATGTAATTAAACGTCATAAATTTAAACTTTATCAGTTTTTCTATTCAGTCTTTTTATTAGTTTATTTATGGAAAATCTTGCTATCTACGAGTATTTTGATAAATTCGGACTGCCTTAGGACCAACCGCAGTGCAGGTAGGTCTTTACGATACCTGGAAGTGAGAGTGGTACTCGATTGATCAGCATTTTTAATGGCTAGCTTTTAGTCACATTCTCATGTGATGGTTAGTCATTAAGTGATCGAAGGTGTTAATTGCTGGGTCTCAAGCACAGCTGCCAGTGTACCTACCCCGTTAAGTGTTTGGCGTCAGTTTTCTACGAGATGATATCAAAAGGAAAGTCATGCCTACGGCGGGATTCGAACTATAAACCCTATATACCGAATTCCACAGCTAATGCCAGCACTGTTTCCGTAGTACTATGACAAAAATTAACTGAATTTTATGCAATAAATGGTTGGTCCTAAATGGTTTGATTAACATAGCAACAGTATGTCAAACTAATTTTACATTCTCCATGGAAGCCTGGGTATTAGTTCGTCTGAAACCAAAATAGATTCCAACTGTTTCTCCCATACCAATCTAAATATCCATTCTATAGTTACCTGTCCTGGCAAGCATGGTTTATCTCAGTTGGTATTTTTTTAAAAAGGCAGACGAAATTTTTATTTCTAGCATACATTTTCTATCCATATTTAAGCTTCGCCATGCGGGTGATCTAAAATTCTCGATAGATTTTTAGCGAATGCATATTTTACGTTCTCTAATGCATTTTTCTGTAGCAAAAGAAGAAAAACTGTGTTCTCAATTCTCCTTAGAGTTTGATTTATTTTTGACCAAATTACCCGTATAGATATATATAATAAACGGTCAAATGTGTGTCGAGCCACGCACAATGTAGGGTTCCGTAGAAGCCCGTTAGAACGATTCTGTAGTTCTTTAATCACCTCCTCTTTCTTCCTGCTCAATCTAAGAAATAAGAGTACGATTGCCGCCAAGTTGTTATTTCAATTGTAATTCGAAAATTAAACATAATGCGTTTGTGGATTCTATAGGTAGATACACAAATGAAAACGTAACGATAGCGCGATTTACAATACGTTGGTACATTGTAATAATTTGAATGTCATTTAATTTATTTGCTGTAGCATAAATAATTAGTCAATTTTAAAATCAGTACTAATATTATAAATGCGCAAGTAACTTTGTCTGTCTGTCTGTCTGTTACGCTTTCACGCCAAAACTACTGTACCGATTTGAATGAAATTTGGTATGGAAATAGTTTGAGACCCGGGAAAAACATAGTATAGTTTTTATCCAACTGCGCAAAAAGAGGTTAATTGCGCGATAACCGACAAACGCGCGGGCGGAGCCGCGCCCGGAAAGCTAGTAGTTCATATATATATGAAAGAAAAATAAAAAGTATACACCGATATATGCAAGTAAGCTTATAAATGGGCTATTATACTATATAACTAGTCTGGCCATAAATACTTTAACATAAAAACTTTTCAGCTTTAGAATTATTTAGAATTTGGAACGCATTTATAACCTTAAAATTTTCTTTCGATTTCGCGCCATTTCATATATTATTTCATGTTCATTATCAAATAACAATATGAAATGAGGTGTTAAAGAAAATACAAACAAATATAAACCTTGATACAATTTATTCTGCTTTGATACTTATGGTTCACACAGTAATTGGTCAATACGTATATAAACAGAATCACACTGTAAATTATTAACTTCAAGAATACACATTTAATTGATGTTACTCCATCGAGTTCTACTGACAGACTGACTTAGACGATCGTTCTCCCCACCCAGCTAAACATGCCATCGGAAGATATCCAGATAGATGGGGCCGACCAATCAGAAGGCAGCATAGTACTTAATCAATAGACTTACTGGTAATTGACACATTCGATAAAAGACAAATAAGCAACTTATACTTATTTGTATATCTTAAAATAATACAAATACATAAAATTACTGAACATAATTTACAAAATCATCACAGTTGTATTCGCCTTGTGCAAAGTAGGTATTGAGCCGTCGCGTCTGTCATATTCCAGACACTTCAAAGGCTTGGTATCAGCCGTAGGTATGTTCGTATATCGTAATATCAACAGATACAACAACACTTCCTCTGTCGAAGACCATAAAACATCAGGGCAGCCGCATGTCTTAGAACTACAAATTAATGCTGTTAAAGCCAGAAATGGTCGAAATCCCATTAGGAAGTAAAAATATTATGATAACTCAACAATAATCTTATTGCGAGAAATGAAGATTCCCGCTAGGAAAATGTCGAAACAAGACCTGAAACTCGGTGCTTAACGTCGACATACAGTGCTTGCCCTAAATCAATCTTTAAATAGAGTGCCTTCCGTTGCGATACGCAAGTGAAGGGCACAGAAATATTCTCTTTACTGATGAAAAAATTTACACTATTGAAGATCACTACAATCAGCAAATTGATGATGTGTGAAATGAAGTGATTGATGACCGTGGTACGACAGGTACAGACAGCAAAAACTTCTAGTGTACGGCGAAGATGAGGTCCAAAATGTACTTTATACCTATATAAGTTGAATCTTTGTACTGTCATATCTATATCTATAATAATGGAAATAGTTTGATGCCCGGGAAAGGACATAGGCTAGTTTTTATCTAACTGCGCAAAAAGAGGTTAATAGTTTTGCGCGATAGCCGCAATACGCGCGGGTGGAGCCGCAGCTGGAAAGCTAGTCTATTATGTATGACGTAACCATCATCATCATCATCAGCTGGAAGACATCCACTGCTGAACAAAAGCCTCCCCCATAGATCGCCACAAAGAACGGCTATTAGCCACTTGTAGCCATTGTCTAGACGCGACTTTCATGATATCGTCAGTCCACCTAGTGGTATGACATAAAGCATAGTTATAGTTTTAAGATATTTATTTTAGATTAAGTTTTCAATGCCAGTCTTTATAAACAACAAACTACTAAATCTTAGTCATTAAAGGATTTATTCTACAGATTTTATATTTGGTACAAAATTGTATAACATCCCCAGTTCAACGACTATTACTGCTAAACAAATAAAGTTATCTCAACCGCTATACTTTTCCTTTAAATTTCATAAAACGCACTATCAGCTTGATTTTTTTCAGATTTTTCGAGCTCGCAGTTTAGCTTTTAGAGGGGGGGGGACGCCCTGCTGGAACAAAAGTTGGCACTTTAAAGTTTAATATTTCGTAAATGGAGCATCAAATCGTAAAACGGTATTAGCAACCCCTAAGTCATTTTAGAAGACCTATTCAACCATACCATACATGAAAAGATAGAAGACGAAAAAAATTTCATCCCCATATCACATGTATGGGAGGTACCCTAAAAAAAATATTTTTCAAAATTTTATTTTACCACTTTGTCGGCGTAATTGATTTACATATCCATACGAAATTACAGCTTCCTAGTACTAACGGTCTCTTAGCAAAACCTCGGACAGACGGACAGACAGACGGACATGACGAAACTATAAGGGTTCCTTGTCAGGACTACGGAACCCTAAAAATTAAGTGTCACGTTGTTTGTCCGCGATGGACTCCTAAACTACTGGGCTGATTTTAATTTATTTAAACACTGTTTGATCCAAATTTAAAGATAGGATAGCTAACATCTCAATTTATAGTCACAATTACCACTGCAAAGCCGGGGCGAGCCGCTAGTTAAGGATAGTTAAGGATTTGAACAGAGCCCCTACAGTGCGTAAAATGAACTAAATTTTGGCAGATTGAAAGGTTTTTAAATCTAACGTGTCAAAATTTTAACGTGAATGTTTCGTCACGTAGAATGTTTTGTATGTAAGCTCGAAGAAATAAAACGCCAAAATTTACAAATATCAATCATAGAGGCTTTGTATAGGCTGAAAAATAATTCAAATCTCTTTTGGAATTAATCATAAGCTCTTAGAATTAAGGTACAATTAAATTGATTTACGCCGGATGACTTCACTTTTGTAATCCTATCGAGTTCACGTAAGCCAACAAACGATGCTTCGTGCTGTCAACCATCGCGTCTTGCGTAAACGTACTGTAAACTCGATACGTTTACGTTACGGACTACGGAAATGTTCGTGCTTGGGCTAAGGTATCGAGGACGCGTTGCCGGCCTAAAAAATTAAAACTGCGCAAAAACTTAAAAACAGAAACCTCCCAACTAAACCACAAGATATATTTCCCAATAAATAAATAAATAAAGCAAGTAATATTATAAATGCGAAAGTAACTCTGGCTGTCTGTCTGTTACACTTTCACGCCAAAACTACTGGCCAATTTGAATGAAATTTGGTATGGAAATAGTTTGAGACCTGGGAAAAAACAGGTTTTTGCGCGATAACCGACATAAGCGCGGGCGGAGCCGCGCCCGGAAAGCTAGTACTATATACAAATATTACAAAGAGGAAAGATTTGGATGAAATTTGGTATGGAAATAGTTTGAGACCCTGGAAATACATAGGATAGTTTTTATCGGTTTTGCGCGATAACTGACATACGCGCTTGAAACTTGTTGAATGTAATTACTTCACCTACTTCACTTTGTATCCACTAAAAAAATTCAATCTGGCACCGCGGGAACCGCATATTCTCTCTCAAAAAATTGGGTATTGTCACGAGCTGGCAATACTGTTTTAATTAAAACAAAAGCAAACATTGGCAGTGCCCTCAGCATCGTTAATATCGTTAACGTTAAATTAGGTATCGCAGCCTGTTCATTTGGATAAACATAACAAGAGAACACAGTCTGGTGTCTTTATATGAACACTGTGCTTATAGGTACAACGTTAAGTTGATTGAATGAGAGAGAGAAACAAAACTGTGTCATTACTGTAGTGATAACAAACTAAAATATATTTCTACATATAACTATAAGCACTATCGCGTGCTAAGCGAAAATCATATTTACGGATGCCTAAACATAAAATTTGAGGGATTGGCCATAATCTCCACGCTTGGCAGGTGTCTTGGGAATCACAGTAGAAGTAGTAAGTTCTACAGACGGCGCTGCTTCCGACATTCCGGTATTTTTCCCTTACTCGCCTCTAACAGACCCATGGGAAGAAATGGGGGTGCCATTCTAACCCAGCACCACGTGGGAAACCTGTACATATCTATCCAATATTTCACAGTACAGTACTAATAACTTAAGCTTTAATTTAACCCCCCGGCAGTAGTCGTTCGAGCAGTATTTCCGTCTCTCCAAATTAACCGGGTATTTTGGCCACAGATACAAAAATACTGGCTCAGTAACGATAAAAAAATTGTAAATATTATTTTACTTTACTAGCTCTAAAATGCTGTTAAATATAGTCTATTTTACAAAATGGGCTTTTACACAAGATGTTTTTTTATTGATGATCCATATATAGACCTGAAATGTTAAGTGCTTAAATAAAATTAAGTGGTATAGTATCTTCTTTACTATCCATTTCATACACCGTCATGTCCGTCATAGATACCTACCAAATTTACAATAAAGGCTGCATATACACATGGAACATCATTGGAAACTACAGTAAACCTTCAATTCTCACCCTCCAGTAGCTTCAATCAGGCAGTATGGCCGCCGCAGCTTCTCTCCAAAAACATCGGGTATTTTTGCGACGACTGGCAATACCGGTTTAATTAAACAATAGTAAACATTTGTGCTGCACTCGACGTTGCGAAATGAAACTGTTGTAGATACGAATTCACTTGGAATAGGAAGACTGATGTTTTAGGTAGAGAAATAAGATTTCACTGCACTGAGGACATCCTTATAAAGGCACAAAAATCCAACAACGGTGATTTCTTGTGACCGTGTCTGCGTAGCAAGTTATGTTAAAAACAAAATTGTGTAAAATATTTATATGATTATAATAAACCTACAATCACGAGCTATTAAATAGTAACATTTTCTAGTGTCTTGGCTAAGTAAAAATACCAAAATGTAGATGCATAGAAAAGTGGTAGTTTCAGTTTCTACTTAACGCCTTCCGACTACCCACCGTTTAATTTTAATCCATTTCCTGATTGTGATATTAAGAGAAGTATATTGTCTATTTTCTCTAATGTTGTTGGTAATGACGGCATTAGCCATTCTTGACTGATCTGTGAACTGCCGTGACGCAGGTCAGGGTTGGAAGATGATGGAAGGGAATTTTGCGAGTGCTTGCCTGCTACCTCCCTCAAGTCGCAATCTGAGTAGAAAATCTGTCGCAAAGCGCCCAACAGTATATTCTGGCAGCAGTCCTTGAGAGCCAATAAAATTACAAGCACGTGAGACTTACCAACTCCATGTTTTAGGGGGACGGGCGCAGTGTAGTGCACTTCGTCACTTGACGAAATGCATCTGTTATAGCACATGCATTTTTAACCGTTTAACATCAGGTGGGCCTCATGCTTGTTCCAATACCATAAAAGCTACAAAAAAGAGAAGAATGAAAAAAGAAAAGAACACCTCTATAGGACAAAAAAGAACGATACTGCACCTACCGGCGAATCATCTGCTGCGCCCAGAGTTGCCGTCAACGCAGCTCTACATTTCTGGCTTGCAAACACCACGCAAAGATCTGGTGAACAATATAAAAATGAGGGCTCAGCAATGGCAGTCTCGTTTCAAAGTGCCCTTAAAACTTGTGTGGTATGAGTGCCGACTCGCGAGCTCCAAACATTCAAGAAAGCTGAATTTTGGCCGAAGGTAGTGAATTCAGGCGTTTAGCTGAAGAAACGTGATAAATCAATTGAAATCTATATGTAATTATAGTAACTTTTATTTATGTTAGTCTAAGGTATACATCTTATGGGCTTACTTGTGTTTTGTATAATTCTAAGTTATATAAATGTATGATAAATATTTTAATCTCTCTGACAATGTCCGGTCCTTTACAAAGGCACTAGTGGAGCTGAAACCAACACTCATACGCCTGTTTTTTTTTATGACTGATAGTTTATCCTTTGATCAATATCTCACATGATGGTAAGTGATGATGTGGTCGAAGATGTTGTTCAGGCTCACCTAGAATTACTGGCTCTGTTTTATATAAAATGCAGTTAGGTATAATATAATAACGGTACTTTTGTCTAAAGGACATTATGTTTTGTAACTATTACAATAATTAGTTAATTTTATGCTATTGGAATGAAACGTTAGTGATATACAAAACAATGGGCTATGGAGTGAGAATACGCCACCAGCCCTTCACGCTTAAACCAGTGTGTGTTGCCAGTGATGACTTATGGCACTGAGACGTGGTACTTAACTGTCGCCCTTATAGACAAGCTCAGAGTCGCTCAACGAGCTATGGGGACAGATATGCTCGGAACATATTTGCGCGATAAAATCCGGAACGTGGATATTCGCCCCAAAGAACCAAAGTCAACGCCATAGCTTTCAGAATTTGCAAGTTGAAGTGGCAATGGGGGGGGCAAATTTCTCGACGAACCGATTACCGATGGGGAAGATAGATTCGCGAGACCACATTACACCTGAAGTCGTTGGTAGGAGGGCCTAGTGGGGGGGACTAGGTGGACTGACGACATCGTTAAAGTCGCGAGTAGCCAATGGTTACAAGCAGCTAATAGCCGTTCTTTGCGTTCTATGGGGGAGGCTTTTGTTCAACAGTGGTCGTCTTCCGAATGCTGATAATGGCAATTTATGATTTGTTGAATATCAACTTTTCGAAAAGTCCGGATGGTTCTTTTATCCCTCGTTGCGCGATATTTATCGAAAAGAGCGGCCTGTAATTAGGAATTAGGATTAGATGTGTGAATAACGTAGAGATTTTATCTGCACCGCTTTAGGCAGCCATTTTTTAACAGAGCAATTATAAAGATTTGCTTTGTATTTATGGCGTCAGGTAGTAACAGTAAGGCTGGCCGCTTACCGGAAACCAACCCTTATTATTAGGAATTTAAATTCAAATTGATGCACCCTAACAATCAGAGGTTGTGTAGTCCAGTCTATCTCTTCGTTCGTCCGTCCGTATGTAATCTCTAATACTTAACTTAAATTTTGATATTTATTTATTTATTTATCTATAATTAAAACGGCACAAAAGACCAGTTACATTAATTACACAATTGAACATTCGATTACAAATTAAATAGTACAAATTATACAGTAATTAATAAAATAAAATAAGAAAATAATAATAATTCTAATGTACATAATGTCATTAATACCAGTCTTATAATCATAATAAAAAGTAATAGGCAAATAACAAAGTCAACTAATAATGTCACATCATTCATCCCTTTCGCAATATCTCAAGCACGCCGACATTATTTCCGACCATTCATCCCCAAATAAGTCACATTCTGGAATGTAAGCCAAGAGAGTGTTGAGTGCGGCGAGGGAGCGCGGGATGGGCGAAAAAGAGCGCGCCACTGTACGGCAATGTGGCAACGCAAACAACTTATGGCGCCTACTGCGGTAATAATTGTCCGGTGTGAAAAATCGACACAGCCTGTCGAGCAGATCGGGTGCATCGATATCTCCACGCAGAATTTTGCACACAACGGTAAGCTGCTGCATTTCCCGTCTGACTTCAAGTGAGTTGTAGCCTAGGCAACCTAATATAAACTTCGACGCGTACATATAAGGGTAATACCCGTGTACACGTTTATATAAGTACCTTAAAAAGGCCTTTTGTACTTTTTCTAGTTGAAGTATGTATGTGTCCCCGTGCGGATTCCATACACACATCGAGCTCTCCAGCTTACTGCGTACCAATGCGTTGTAGACAAGGCGGATGACGTGCTGGTTACGGAAGTCTTTTGAATTCCTGAGAATGAATCCTAACCGCCTAAACGACTCCTTCACCAGTGCATTTATGTGGTCGTGAAATGTCAATTTTTGGTCGAAGATGACACCCAAATCTTTTATGTTGACTGACCGTGTTATACAATCATTATCAATTTTGTACTCATAATTGACTGGGTGCCATAAACGGGAAAAAGTCATTACTTGACATTTGGAGGTATTGAATTCCATCCCATTGAGGCGGCTCCATCTGACCAGTGCATTGATGTCTTGCTGCATGGCAACGCAGTCTACACTTGACCTTATCTCAGAGAAGAGTTTTAGATCATCAGCGTACATCAAGCATTGTGTGTGCTCTAAGATGGATGGGATATCATTCACCATTAGCAAAAATAACAAAGGACCCATTATTGAGCCCGGACTTACACCGGAACGCGTGTGATAGGGTTTCGACTCAAACGGTCCAAGCCGCACGAACTGCTGACGGTCGCGCATGTAATCGGCAAGAAGCTGAAGAAGCTGCGGAGCGAAACCAACGGCAGCGAGCTTAGTCAGCAGGATGTCGTTATCAACCCTATCAAACGCCTTCCGGAAGTCAAAATAAAGCACATCTACCTGTGAACGACGGTCCAGTCTGGAAGAAATATACTCAACAATAGTCAACAGGTTAGTATCGACCGACCTTTTCCGTCTAAAGCCATGTTGCGTATTACAAAGATATTTATCCACTTGTGCATAAATGTATTTGTGGAGTATGCTTTCAAATACCTTTGCAGGTGACGACAACACAGCAATAGGGCGGTATTCTTCGACGCTGACTTTGTTGGATCCTTTTGGTATAGGAGTAACTCTTGATAGTTCCCATTGTGGGGGATATTTTCCAGTTTTCAGTGCAGCATTGAAAATGTGGCAGAGAGGAATACAAAACTGTTTTGCCGCCTGTTTCAACACCGCAGGAGGAATGCTATCAGGTCCCAAGGAACTATTAGGTTTCAGCTTATTTATACCGTACATAACGTCATTAGGTGTAATCTCAGAAATGTTGACATAGTTACTGTTGCAACTAAGGTCAGATTCATACGCAAGTTCAGTTCTTAATGACGGTATGTCCAGTAAAAACACACTCGCGAAAAAGTTTGCAAATGCCTCAGCAGCGCCTACACCGGTATATGATTCACCCTTGTACGAGACTTTTTGTTCAAAACCCCCTTTGGTACGCAGACTAGACACATGTCGCCAAAACTGTCTTGGATTCAGCTTTATATTTGCTTCGACGCCTTCAACGTATGAAGTGTAGGCAACCGAAGCACGAAATTTAAGCTCAGCCCTGAGGCTAGAGAATTGCTTATATATTACGGAACTCTTTGTTCGCTTCCAAGATCCGTGTAACCTATTCTTGCATTTTGTGTCATGGATTATGTCGCTAGAGAACCATACAGGGTAGCGCCTGACTTTCTTATTCGTACGCCGTTTTTTGGGCATGCATTCGTCGAAGCATTCGTAGATTATGTTGTACAAATGTTCGGTTGCGGTACTGACATCAGATGCCTCCAAGACTGAACTCCAAGAGCTTGATCTTATCAGCAAATAAAGCCGTCCATAGTCACACTTTTTGAAATTCCAGTCCATAGCAGTATTAACATTGGATGGCTCCAGAAAGTCTGAACGACAAGAAGTGTCGATTTCCACGTCAATATCTAAAGGCGGATGATATGGATTGATCTTCACGATATTTTCCGTGGCGGTGACTATAACTCCCCGTACATCATCACTCTCCCGGACCAAAACAACGTCTAATATACCTCCATAGGTGTTAATTACATGATATTGTTTATAACATTGACTCCAAGATGATAATTTTACTAAAAATGTAATTTAATTATTTTTAAGAGGAACTACGATACTTGAGAATGAAGCCGACAAAAGAAAATTATTATTCACCCAATCATGTGAGATACCATCGACTAAAGCTCATTGAGTACACTACAAGTAATTGAATTGGGGACCATCAAAGTAGACAATTTTAGACCATTTATGTAACGGGGTCTACCTCAAAAACTAAAATAATTAGGAATCTGAATTTTCAGTATAATATTTAGTCATCTTTTAATTGACTAAACAAATACTAAAAACGCCTATCAATAACGCAGTTTAAAACTGTGATCAAATCCAACAAACATTTTAGCTTTTACAAGCTGTTTTAATTCAATACCAGTTGTTGTCTTCCGATGGCAGTTCGTTATAGTACGGTGGTAGGGCATTTAGCGAATGCCCGCCTGGCTAGCTATCACACTCAAGTAGAAAATCTGCCACCAAGCATCTCACGGTGTGTTCCGTCCCGCAGCTGTCCTTGAGAGACAGTAATTATCTAGGTTAGCCTGAACAACGCCTTCGACCATCAGGTGAGAGAGTGGTCAAAGGCTAACCTACCAAGCATTAAAAAAAACTGTTCTACCAGCGTTTCAATTTTCAACGTTGACTTTCACCAAATTCAAAAAAGGGCAAACAAAATAATTTCTAATAATTTCTAAGTTAACCTCACATTCAAATGCGAACTTATGGTAAATTGTACTTAGGTACTGTTTGAGAAACGTCCGTGTCAAAATACTCACCACCTACTCAAAAATCGCAGATCGGGCAGAGGCCTGGCGTCACAAAATATCATTTACTTCCTTCGAAAAGGATGATGTTATTTGTCCACTTCTGAGAGTTGTGATGCTCCCGACTATGTATTAGACAGCTACATGTCATGTCCGATAAGGTGGAAACATTATAATTATATGTCTAGGGCAGATTATACGAAACATTTAACAATTTCATCGTAGCTATGATTGGTAACCATTTGATTCTACATTAAGTATTATAGTATTCTGGCCGTGGCGTGCTGGACTAGAATGTCACAACACCATCTCTGCCCATGAGTGTCGTAAGAGGGTAAACGATACCGAAAATTAGGCGGCAGCGCCTTCTAAAGAACTGCTATCTTGCACTGCGATCCGTAAGACGTCTGCCCAGCGTGGGAGATTGTGTTCAGCAGTGGCCAATCCGACTTCTACAGCTGGTAGGTATTCACGAATTTAATAATATAATAGAATAAATAATATCGCTCATATTATCTTGTAAAGATATTGTACTCCAATGCATGCGGTTTCTTAAATTACGCCTGAAGCCGTCAAAAACATGTACTCAAAAGTGTGAAATAACTTGTTGAAGTCGGTACCATGATAGTTCAAAAGTACCTATTATCACAATATTGTGTGCATCTGCGCATGGTACCGACTTCGACAAGTTATTTCGCACTTTTGAGTGTTGAAGCCAACTTCAACACTCAAAAGTGTGAAATAACTTGTCTTTCATTTTGATTATTATTTTATATAAAATGGAACCAATCCATTTTATATAAAATAATCACCCTTTTTAGTGACCCTTGCTACTTACGGGGTCGATTGTCAACGACTATATCATCAAGATAGGAAAATATTTTTAAGTTATTGGAGTGTAACTGAAAAACGGCTTGACCGATTTAGATGAAATTTAAATGGGACTAAGCGACAAGCACCAGCTTCCAAATAAAAAAGAATGATTAAAATCGGTTCACCCAGTCAAAAGTTCTGAGGTTACAAACATAAAAAAAACAGACGACATTTACCCAAACTCACTTAGTAATTAATTTAAAAAAATATGTTACATATCGGAGCAACTCGCGTATCACGTCAAGTTCAATAACAAGACGATGAGTAACAATCCCAAAAATATATTTAATTCTCGCCATAGATGCTAACGTCCCATCCGCCACTACGTGCCGTTTATGACGTCACGTCCCGTCGGCCAAGCAGTAAAACTAGGCGAAATTATCACAAGGTATTTATTTTTTCAGTGTCAGTAACCAGTTTTGGTAGGTACATAACCTAAAGTAAGTCCGTCCGTCCGTCTGTCACCAGGCTGTATCTCAAGAACGGTGATAGCTAGGCAGTTGAAATTTCGATGATGTATTTCTGTTGCTGCTATAACAACAAATACAAAAAGTTGGCCAAGTGCGAGTCGGACTCGCGCACGTTAAAACAAAAAAAGGTTAAAATATGAAGTCTAATGTTGTATAGCTAATGGTACGGAACCCTTCGTGCGCGAGCCCGACTCGCACTTGGCCGATTTTTTTATAATTATTTGTTAGGCAAGACAAGAAACAAAAAGGTCCCATTTTCTAGTATGAAAATCGAAATAAGTATGATCTTCTACGGTTCAAAGCTGAGGATTCCAAAGCCAAAGTCAAAATCATTTATTCAACATTATCCAACAACATTATCATTCGTAAGCGAAATATACAAATATAGAGTTGAGTGCTAACAGAACAAGAACTATCGTCATTTCATTCGCAAGCGTTGTACGAATTTGGATTTTAGCACGAACAGAATAAGAACTACAATAATTTACAGAATTATAAGATTAGAGAATTTGTATAGTATCGAGACTACTATATACCATAAACATATATAGTATAAGTATTTTATAAACCACTACTATCTATTCAAATGACAAATACAAATTATTATTTTATTTGACTAAGAGCGAAAGAATGAAATCATCTATTCATGGAACTAGTAAAATCCTAAGATTTTTTTACCTGTAAGTATTGTATTCCAACTCTCTGGTAAAAGCGGAACAGTAGCCCTAGCACGAATAACTTGCGAGAACGTAAACGTTACGTTAACGTATCGAAATGTCACCATTTTGTATAGGATTTGATCAGCGCCCCTACAGTGCGTAAAAGGAACCATTTTTTGGCAGATTGAAAGGTTTTGACATTTAACGCATCGAGATATTATCGTGAACGTTTCGTCACGTAAAAAGTTTTGTATGAAATCGTGAGCACGAACCTAATTTTAACGTAAACTCGAAGGCTGGCTATCGAGAGTCTGTCAAAAATCTACGAATGTTTGTCATTGAGAAGTTTTCATTGAGATGGTTGACGTAACGTTTTGAATTTGCAATAAAAACATCGAAATTTCATGTTTTTAATGTGTTTTTTCATGCATATTTCAACTATGAAAAGAGTTACAAACGTGGCAGCATGATTACAAGTTGAAATGTACCATTTCGTATATCAGAAACAAAGTAAGTGTTAATTAATTTATGGCACTGGAGGGAAGTGATGCTAATGTACGAATGGCCCAAATCAGGACATTTTCTAAAACTCTGCATCAAACAGCCTCTAAATTCCACCGTTCCAGCCCACATTTACACCAACTTCGCTCTTTGGATATGTATCGCGGCGCAGCAATGTTGTTATGAAAGGCTTCATTGTGCATGGTCAAATCGAAAACAATAAAGCTCTCAGCAGATCGCCCATCATTTAGATCAACTAAGGCTGTCAACAAATACACCAGAAGAAGGCAGCGATACTAAAGGAATACCAACGGCTCGTCAGACTAACTACCTATACGAACTCTGTGGTGATGACCATGCTCAAGCCAACAGTCTAACCACTACGAAGAGAAGATTTTAATATGAAATGCAGAAGCTGTGATATTAGACTTTTGGTTCTTAATAAAAGTAAACGTGCATTTGTGCGTTTTATTTATTGGTATATCGAAAAGTTCTTGGCTTATGAGTTTAAGGATTATTCAATATCCTCTTGTTGGATGACGTGAAAGGCGACTAAGATTAGGATACTTGACGGCTCGCCACTACTCAGGTCGGTGTGAATGGGGTGTTGCTACGCATTGGGCGTACAACAGTGCTGATGAAATGGATCAGTGTGCGCTCTTAATGGTTGGCGCACACTGTTCCATCCGACGCCACTCGCTTTAACCTTCAGTATTTTTCGTATGGTGGGTACTCCAAACTGCAACGCGCATATAACTATTCAACGCTTCGACTAGGAAGACGGTCGCTATATACAGCTATCTTAACACTAGCATCCGTGAGTAGGTCAATATAGGTACCACAACCTCGTCTACAAATTGCAGTGCTGTGTGATTTAAGATTAGCCAGTGAAATTACCTACAGACACATGTATAAAAGACTATTGGGTGGCGAACTCATAGTAGAAGCATTTTTCTTCCCCCTCTGATCGTGCTATGGGCCTGGGTTTACCTGATACCACGCTCTTTTTGCCACACTATTACTTAAAAATACAGAAAAGGAGATGGATAAAAAACAAAGCTACACCAACAGTAGTACTTACTTTATTTTGGCAAAGTAATAACACACACAAAATTATAATCCAACCATAAGTTGACTCATACAAAATAAACACGTATAGGTCCTAAAATTATTATAATTTCAAAACAACACTATCAATCCTGTTGCAAGTCACAGCATTCCCGATTTTGTGTAACGGTGCATTCATGGAATGCCAAGTGGTTTGTATTTGCGAAACTATTAGGTATATTACTATATACTCGCTCCACGTTACTCCAGAATACTGTGACGTTTGTCACAGTATTCTTCTTTCCCAGAACAGACGGTAAAAATACCGCTGGGGACCAAAATTCTATCAAAAATCTCCTTCAGTGAACATTTAGAACCAAGAGAGTACACTGCTTGAACTCAATAGCCTTTTTCTGCTAAAACACCATCAAATTTAGCGCAAGCTACTCTTCACGACGGCTGACGACCCTTCAGGGTTTCATGAGACTCCTCCCTCTGATTAAAGGTGTAGATTCTGATAGTAGTTGTTTGTAATTAATATATAAGGTCACTTTTAATTCATCAACAATACTGCGGGGGGTGGTGTAGAATCGATAACTGAATGTGCTCCACACATTTTTAATTTTCACATAAACAAAATCAATACTAACTATTGCCTAAGCTGTGGCGCGTTGACTTTGAGAATGATAGCGACGACAACACTCGCGGCCGCCGTGGACAAGACTCATTGCCCTCGCAATGCGTAGGTAAACCTACCGAGTTCGTTGCCCTCGCAATGCGTAGGTATACCTACCGAGATACCTACCGAGTTCATTGCTCTCGCAATGCGTAGGTAAACCTACCGAGTTCGTTGCCCTCGCAATGCGTAGGTATACCTACCGAGATACCTACCGAGTTCATTGCTCTCGCAATGCGTAGGTAAACCTACCGAGTTCGTTGCCCTCGCAATGCGTAGGTATACCTACCGAGTTCATTGCCCTCGCAATGCGTTAGAATACCTAGAACGTGTGTGTATGTGTGAGTCTTGTCCACGGCGGCCGCGAGTGTTGTCGTCGCTATCATTCTCAAAGTCAACGCGCCACAGCTTAGGCAATAGTTAGTATTGAATTGTTTATGTGAAAATTAAAAATGTGTGGATTACATTCAGTTATCGATTCTACACCACCCCCCGCAGTATTGTTGATGAATTAAAAGTGACCTTATATAGTAGGTAAATTATCAGTGGCACAGATTCTAGGCTTGAGAATTCCTGGCTCATAACTATTTATATATCACATTTTATATTAAATAGATATAAAGATGTTTTATTACAGATGAGTTTTCACCAAATAAAATTGACAAATAGCAATCATAGAGGACTTAGTATAGGCTGAAAAAGAATTCAAACCTCTTTTGGAACGAATCATTAGCTCTTAGAAAGAAGGTACAATTAATTTGATTTACGCCGGATGACGTCAGTTTCGTAATCCTATCGAGTTCACGTTAGCCAAGAAACGATGCGTTGTGCTGTCAACCATCGCCTCCTGCGTAAACGTACTGTAAACTCGATACGTTAACGTTACGGACTATCGAAATGTTCGTGCTTGGGCTACAGCAGTCTAGTGGGTATCAACATAATTTTAATTTGTGCCGTTTTTTACTACTTATATTTATTAGGCACGGAATTACAGTTTATTCAAATACATTTTGATTTCTATCGTACTTACCTACACTATTTAGTAATCTAAGATTTAATAATGTCAGCACCACAGTTCGCGGCTAATTATTCAAGGCCATGGAGAATTATATCTGTGCCTATGTTCACGGTCATAGAGAAATAATGTTCATCTATACTTTTTTCTGTATGTCTCAATTCTCGACCAACGCCAGGTAGGGTTTCCCTAAGTAATTTGGGCCAGGTAGTTAGCTACCTAACCGCGAAGGAAGCAGTGCGAAAAAAATTCCGGGCCAATGCCCCGCTATACTGCCAACAAAACCATACTCTTTTGATACAAAATATGCACGAAACCAAAAGTATGTCGCATAAAAAAATATTAATTCTACCGAGAAAGACATCAGAAAACGTAGCCAAAGCGACAAAATAATACGTCGAGATAAGCTAAAAGCGTTGCGCGTTGCAAAGAAACTAATTTGTGTCCTATAATGTTTGGTGATACCACTTGGTGGCGCTTTACTTAATGTTGGATTGTTGGACTTACAATGAAAACGGTTAGATGTCACTGTAAAGCCTTAAAACACGCTGACATTATTATCACAACACAATCTCAATGCATATAACGGTTATTAATCGGGATTATAATTCCAATTTTGATGTAATTATTAAGTTTTTGAAAATTGGCTACATTAGCGTCGTCAATTTATTTATATTACGGTTTTATAAATGGATACTATAAATACTATAAAATATAGGTAAATAAATTTAACTTTTTTTTTATGTTATTGTGACTGAACAAGCTCGAGGCCCACCTGATGCTAAGCGGTTACCGCTGCCTATCCTATAACAGATGCATTTCGTCACAAGTGACGAATTGCAGTGCGCCCGTCACCTTGAGACATAGTTGTTAAGTCTCATGTGCCTCTAATTTCACTGGCTCTCAAGGACTGCTGCCGGAACACACCGTTAGGTGCTTCGAACCATGGACCTGCTGCGCGGCAGTCCATAGCCAATACCACTGAGCCATCACTGCTTCAAAATATCATATCAGCTCATATCATTACAATACTTACGTATCCTTGTTTAAGTATCGTAAATATCCTATAACAATAGTCATCTCATCTCATCTGATAATTTCATTATTAATTAAATCTTCATTATACAAAATTAATTGAAACTAAAAAAACACACAGTAAATTACTAAATGTGCTAAGTATACAATTTCGATGAGCATGTTCTACCGTATGCATTTATCCAAATGCCATAATTCCGTCTCTTTCTGTCTAACTGCAATTGTTAACACATATCAAATGATGTCATTCTGAAGGCAAAAAAATTAAAGGCTCATAAGTATTTGCCATACAAAAAACGTAAAGTATAGAACTATAACATTACGCTTGCCTTTACCACGATGCGCGATGGACGAATAAGAGAGATGGATAAATATTTTTTTAATTTTGTCATTTTATAACGTTTGATTCCCAATTATATATTATTTATAATTACCTAATAATACAAGATGTTAATATTTTCAAGTGCCTGTAGACAAATGGCTAAAGTGATCTTAGTAGTAGGTACTTACTGAACACTCGTCAGCAAATAGTAAAAAATAATAAAGTGCTTTAAAAATATTGGGCCCGTACAAATGGAAAACGACTAATTCTGGAGATTAATTCCTACTTTTCAATGGAAGTTTATGATAATCATGATTTACGAACATAACTATGTTCTATCAATAGGTTCAATTCGGTTCAAACCTGGCTGATATACCTAGTACAGTATAGGTACAGTACATCAACTCCATTCACAAGTGGGGTAGGTATAACACCCTAGCTGGGTATTACTTAACGATTAAATTTGAAATTTTACACGTCCTTGAAATATCGCAAACCGATAATCAGACACAACATATTGTTCTCTAACAAATTCCACGCATTTTATGTATATCAAAGGCAGGTATAGGTAGTTGTTTATAACAGCCAAAGGTATTTCATTAGTTCAATGCCATTCTGCTTTAAGGATACAGCTGTGACAAGACGTCAAGACAAAACCAATAAAATTTAATAAAATCATACGATACGAAACGTTATGCACCTAAACGCTTACGTATCATATATACGTATATTTTCAATTATAAATATTATAATTTAAAATTTTACAAGCGACTGCGTGGATTTTTTAACCGATTTAAAAAAAACCTACTGAAAATGTTTGTTAGGACTAACAGTATTCAATTCCTATAGAGGTTGTTAGCATATATCTAATAACCCTGTATATTTGGTATTACCACAAATTATTACTTAGAAATAATTGCTAAGAATTACGGTATATGCATAGGTACCTCCTGGTGTCTGGTAGGTACACCTATCTATCTACATACTAGATTGCAACGTAAAAATATCAACGGCAGCAAATCGTGCGTGACAAACAGCTAAAAGAAGTTTTACAAATATGATATAATAATATTTGAATGTGGATTTTATTGCGCGGATATGAAATAAATAACAAATCTATTTTAGAAGCTACAACATGTTACTAGATACTTACTAAAAGTGCAAATAAAATCTCGGGTGTTTGACAATATTAAAGGATATTTGGTAAAGTTTCCGGCTTATAAACAGGAATACAAATTTCAATAAAAAATAAATTTACATACTTTTAGGGTTTCGTACCTCAATAGGAAAAAACGAAACCCTTCTGTATGTCTGTCAAGACCCTTTTTCTCAGGAACGCGTGGAGGTACAAGCTGAAATTCTTATCAAATATTCAAGTCTACTGTCCCTTGGAGTTGTGAAGAAATTTAACTTCTAAGCCAACGCAATCGAAAGATACAGTCATTTATGCCGCAAATTTTCGACACTCGCGTGGGAATCAAAACCTGCAGGGTACTTCCCGTGAACTCAGAATCTAGAAATTTGTTACGAGGCCACGTCTTATAGCACAGATGAAGGAAAAATTGGGAAAAGCATACATTTTTAGTTACATGATACAATAAAATATTTAAAATGTCATGGATTTCATTTAGTCATAAATACCATAACTTTTACTTATATATACTACAGATTTGTACGGAACCCTCAGTGCGCGAGTCCGACTTGCACTTGGCCGATTTTTATGATTACAAGCACTATCGCGTGAGTCACAAATAGTTATACCTATTAAAAATTAAAACTAGAAACGGATCATTGAAACATGACATTACTAGTGGAAGTTCGTACCATGCTCATTAAAAACACTCTGAGCTCACATTTTCGTGCTCCGTCTTCCAAAAGTAGGTTACCTGGGTAGTGCCACAAGCTTTTCAGTGTTAGAATATTTTATTCCATTTTTCTAGGTAATAACTGAAAGACGGATACAAACGGCCATTTTGAGGAGTGAACGTTCAAAAGTTACCGCCCATCTGCGCCTGCGCCGTATTGGACAACGACATTCAAGTAAGCTCCGCCCATTATAACCGTCCGTGGAACAACTTCTTGATATATATGAGCGCCTGGTATATCGATGGAATTTTTTGTACTATTTTGGGGAATACAAAGTGGTAGTTTCAATGATCAGCAGCCATCTTTAATTAAATTTTAAAGCGCCATTTGTATAATAATATATCTGGTATTACTGTTTTTAAGAACATTATAATTTCTTTTTATTTCTGAAGTCCTGGTGATTCCATATCTTTGAATCAATCTGAAAATGCCTTTAAAGCGCACACCACCATCCTCCCCTGCCACTACGCCATCGGCGGAGGTACCCACTACAAAGTCGGGTAAAACTGCCAAGCATCGACCAGATGTCACACGTGCGAACAGTGTGGTTCATTATGACTCTGAACCGGAGTTGCGCATTACGTCTGAGCGTAAAAAGAGAAAACATGACGGGGAAGAATTTAATATGAATGCGATGAAGGAAATGATTGATGCGCTCTCAAAAAATCAAGATAGGCGCTTTGATGATTTAACCAAAACGGTGGAATTAATGACACAAAAATATGATGAATTTATGGCAAGAATTCAAGTCCTTGAGTCCGAAAAAAGAGAAGATAAAAAGTACATAACTACATTAGAACATAGAATAGAATTAATGGAACGACGGGAGAGGTCCTCAGGGATAGAAATCAGGAATATTTCTAAAACAGATACTAAATCTGAAACCAAAAGTGACCTATGTGTAATTGTACAAAACCTGGGTAAGGCCGTTAACTTAGACATAGCCAGTTCTGATATAAAAGATGTATATAGGACTCACTCACCAGAATCGACACAAAGGCCTATAATTGCTGAATTCACCACCACAGTGATGAAAGAAAAGATGCTTTTGGCTGTAAAAAGCTTTAATAGAAATAAAACAAAAAATGAGAAATTAAATACTGCTCACTTTAACCTCAAGCAACAGATAAAACCAGTATTCGTGTCAGAAACTTTAAGTAATAAAATGCAAAAGCTTTTTTATTTGGCAAGAAATTTCCAGAAGGTCTCGGGTTACAAATACTGCTGGACTTCAAGGGGCGTTGTCTACTTGAGGAAGGAGGAGAGTTTACCTCAGATTCGAATAGAAAATGAAGCTGATTTAGACAGAATTCGGCGACCAGATTGACTAAGCCCTCTCATACCAAGAAAATTGGAACTTATATACTTTAATATATTTTTCTATGCTATTATTCATATTTTATATAGTATCATTATATATGTATTGAATTATATAATAAGTCTAATCTACTTAACTATGGAAACTCTACTCTTAATACACAATAAACAACAAAATACACTTAGATTTTTATGTACACATACACAATTTACACAATTGAAATGCAATACACTCATATTAATTTTGACTGATTCACATAACACCATAAATATCATCCCATTACGCACATTTATATCAAACTCAACGATCAAGATTGTCTTCCTTTTTTATGTTAGGTAATCTATTAGAAATATCACATGACATTGACCAGTTAACCGCTTCTAAAGCTCTTGAATGTGATTTGGAAGAATGCTCTAAATTTATACTCTCAATACCAAAAAGGCTCACGGTTTTGGCCCAGAACATTAGAAGCATTGGCTGTAATATGGCAGGTTTTGAAACTCAATTATATAGAATTCAAACACATTGTGACATTCTAGTATTAACTGAATGCTGGCTTCAATGTAATCCAGTTATCCCAAAATTAGTTGGATATAACGCAGTACGCACTGAAACAAATTGTAACAGAAATGACGGAGTCGTAGTCTATATCAGTCAGCAGCTGAAATATAAAAGTGAAGAGCCCGAATTTGAGGAAGGCAACTGTCTCCTCGTGACCTTGGATACAGACACTGTTGTCATAGCCATCTATCGCTCGCCGTCTTTTAAAAAAATTGATGTATTTCTAAATTCTCTAGAGAAACTTTTGACTAACTTATCTACTTTCAAAACAGTAATTTTAACTGGCGATTTAAATATTAATATTTACCCTGAAAAATATGATGACCACTCTCTTCGGTATTTAAACTTGGCAGCATTTTTTGGTCTTTTACCAGCACACACCTTCATAACACGCCCTCAAACAGACACATGTTTAGACCACGTTTTGCTGAGGACCAACTACCCTGCACTCACTCTGGTACCAAACACAGTTTTAACTGATCATAGACCAACGATTTTATGTCTAGGGCTCAACGTGACAAAAAATTATGCTATAACCTCATCAACAAAAATTGACTATGAAAAACTTAAAATTGAATTATCTAATATAAAACTTCAAACAATTTATGAGTCATTAGATCCAGATTTTAGCATGACATATCTAATAAATTCAATTCAAAGTGCAGTCAAGAACAACACTATAACTATTACCATTCCAAGACGTAAGCGGCTTATTAAACCTTGGATGACAGTAGGACTTTTGCGTTGTATCCGTCATAGGGACAGATTACATAAAAAGTACAAAAAATCTAAAGAAGAAATTCTAAGAATTACATACATTCGATATAGAAACTTCTGTAATACATTGCTTAAAAAAATTAAAAAAACGTATGAAAAGGAATTGATCAATAAAGCGGGAAATAATAGCAAAAAAATATGGAAAGCAGTTAAAGAGATATCTGGGACAGAAGTTACTGAGGATTTACCAAAAGAATTATTGAGTATTAGCAAAACTCCGAATGAATCGGTTAATAAAATAAATGAGTTTTTTGGGAATGTTGGTAAAGATTTGGCGGAATATGTTGCCACTGACCCACCACTTTATGATCCGAATATTCACAATTCTTTTTGTACTACGATAGAGTCTTTTGTTCTTTTAAAAACTGACGTACAAGAAGTAGAACGGCTTATAAATAATCTTAAAAATGACTGCTCAGCTGGCTGGGATCAGATATCAAATAGAGTACTTAAAGAATGTAGTGAATTTCTAATACCACCTTTGACGCACATTTTTAATTTATGTTTGGATAAAGGTATCTTCCCGACTGACCTTAAAAAGTCTAGAATTATTCCTATCTTTAAAAGTGGTGACAGAAATCGTATCAAGAATTATAGACCAATTTCGATACTTCCATCTATTTCCAAAATCTTTGAACGCATAATTAATAACAGACTAATTAAATACATAGAGAAAAATGAACTGTTTTCAAATAACCAATTTGGATTTCGTAGCGGAAAATCCACCGATGATGCTGTTCATGAACTAATCAACTTTGTTTCTACAAACTTGGACCGTAGCAAAAAATGTCTATCAATATTTCTCGATTTGGCAAAGGCGTTTGATACGGTTTCTGTCCCATTACTAATAGTTAAGTTGGAAAAAATTGGAGTTAGGGGTAATCAATTGGAACTTTTAAAAAACTACTTGACTAATAGAAGGCAAAGTGTTAAAGTTGGTTCTAATACTAGTTCTGATCTGCCAGTAACATACGGGGTACCACAAGGCAGCATATTGGGCCCTACACTCTTCTTAATATATATAAATGATCTGTGTATGATCCAACTACCTAAAGGAAAACTTATATCTTACGCCGATGATACAGCACTAGTTTTTGCGGCAGATACGTGGAAGGAAGTCTTTGATGTGGCACAAAAGGGATTTAATAAGGTCACAAAATGGCTAAGTCATAATGTTTTATCTCTAAATACTCAAAAAACTAAATATATGTTATTTACAATCAATGATACTTCATCAATATCTGATATTTATATATATCCACACAAAAACATGTGCCTGGACACTGAAAACAAATTCTGCTCCTGCAATAAGCTAGATAAGGTAGAAAACATAAAATATTTAGGAGTGATTATAGATAGAAATCTTAATTTTAAAAAACATATTGAAAATTTAACAGGACGTATTCGGAAAATTATGTATATTTTCAAAAAACTCAAGGATGTTGCGAGCCTAATACTCATAAGGCAAATATATTTAAGTCTCTGTCAATCACTGATTTGTTATTGTATCTCATCTTGGGGTGGAGCTCCAAAATCATATTTAAAAATGTTGGAGGTAGCTCAACGAGCTGTTTTAAAGGTTGCCATGAACAAACCATTTTTGTATCCCACTGCACTACTTTACAAATTTTGTGACGTGCTTACCGTACGTCAGCTGTTTGTGGAAAGCATTATAACAAAACAACACACAAAATTAATTTACGAGCCCCATTTTTTAACAAAACGGCGGAAACACAGTGTTTGCAGCCAACCACATCGTTTTAATACCACTTTTATTAAGAAATTCTTTGTATTTTTAGGACCGTATTTATATAATTCTATAAACAAAAATTTAAATATATATCCATGTACCAAATCAAAAATGAAACAAATTGTAACGAACTGGTTAAAAAGTCTGTCATATGACGAGACAGAAGAGCTTCTGAAATTAATTACATAATTTTAATATGAATGTATCTATTTTTGGATGCATAGTATTATGCTTTGCAGATCAAAGGTAATACAAGACATATTTAACATATATACACACCCTCTTACATCTCACACACACACCTTCATAGTACACAAAGAGAGGAACTAGAACATACCATTTACTACTAGCTTTATAATAGGTTGTTAAAAGAATTGTACTATAGATTAATATAAATTATTAGCAGACCTGCTAGTATAAGTCCAACGTACGGGGAAGAGCGCTGTATGCTGAAACACAGGTGATGAACCTAGTTCAGCAGCAGATACTCTTGCACAATTATAATATAAAATTTTACTAGCTAATTTTTAAGAACGAACTCATGTACACTTTTTTGTGAATAAAGATTATTATTATTATTATTATTATTAACTACAGAACTTTTATCTTGGCATCGACGTACCTACCCTAACATTTCAACTTTTTAAAACAGCTATCTATTATATCAGATTACAATTAAGTAATTCTGTAAATCGTGAAATACGTAAGTATATTTGAACCATGAAATATCTGAAATACCTACTTGCATAAATACTATTCACCACCTATATATATACATATATATATATATATATGTTGTTAAAGCCATATGTTATTATGTATTTCTACTGACCTATAGGAGTTCATATATATACCTACTATTTTCATAAATTCCAAACCAATGTAGATATAATACTTCCAAATACTATTTATTACAAACTTTGAAATTTGTACAATTTCAAACTAGTAAAAACTATAGTTAGCTGAATTAGAAAATGTGGCTTCATACGTTCCTAATAAATAACAAGCTCTATCTATTGGTGTAACTTCCACATGGTTTTATGATAGTATCGTTTAGTTCTAGTATTTTAAAAAGCGAAATGGTGTTGTGTTTGATATTTTTTTTTATCGAATAAATTATTCAAAAACACGTTTTTGACTTCATACATTCCTGCAGAGTATGTTCAACTTTATTTAAATGATTTTATTTATTCTAAATTTTCAGTGTTATTTGAGTTACAGATTTTTAAAAAAATTTATAATAACTACAACAGGACCTTAAGCGTAAAAGAGCGATGTCCGAATCGCCAATTTTTTAAATGTAATAATGAATACTATTTTCTGCATATAATGTTTGAGTGGAGTATGGGTACTAAAAAGAAGGATACCTACTAGTTAGTAGTTAGATATTAGACAATATAATCGTTATATCCGTGCGTAATATGATCTACCTTTCATCGGTAAGCCGCAAATGCGGTTAATAGATATACCTAGATAATAGATACCAATTACAATATTGGTTTCACAACATATCCAATAATTAACATCTGACGGGTCATGTTATCATCATCCTATGAGTATACGACTAATAAATGTATACATAGGGTGGTCTTTATAGATGGGTCAGTACGGGCAAGCCTGAATCTATAAAATATACTACATTAGTTCAATGTAAGTTAAAATATTATGTAGGTGGCGCTCCATTTAGGGTTGCTAGATCAAGGTATATCAATTCCTGGACATTTTTGAGATTAGAAAGGGAGTTGGTACTCTGACTAAATAAATCTACTATTGAACTGAAAATATGAAAAACAAACCGCAATTTTGTTGCACATATTTATTTGAGACAAAGATTGTTATATCGATTTATTACCTAAATTAGGTAAAAGAAAAATCTCTGTAACCTTACGGGTAACAGGTTACCTTTCAACTAAACTTTGAAATCACACACACGGCCTGCATAGCATCGTATTGGTGCCCGTATGTTGATGGAAAAATCTAAAACTAGTGAATTCCGGGATATTAGAGTGAAATTACTGGACACGGGACCAGACACCCCATTCCGGGACTATCCCGGATTTCCCGGACGTCTGGCAACCTTAGCTCCATCCCTATACGATGGTTAAAAACGAGAGGGCAAATTATAGTTAGAGTCATATATCATGTTAACTTAGCGGTCAGAGCATACAACGGCCATAGGGGTGGATAGCGCGGGTTTGAATCCCGCACATGACCATAAATATTCCACACGTAACTTTGTAATGTAAACCGCGCAGCATGCTTTATTGCAAAAATAAAAATATATTTAATATGTTTATTTTTAGCAGTGTACTTCATAATATAAATATATTAAATAGTTGCCCGAAACTATGACCATTTTTTTTCAATACAACATTTCATTCGTTTAGGTAACGAGTTTACTATTGCGTTTTTATCATCTTTTGTGTCTTTTATCTACCCATAAGACTGTTAATGATTTTGATTATTAACACCGGGGAGACCCGCTAGATTGCAATAGGCTTGCCCCAATCACAAATTCACAAAAACGTAATTTCAAAACTATATTTGTGTATGAAATGTATTATTAATTACTAGCTTTCCGGGCGCGGCTCCGCCCGCACGTATGTCGGTTATCGCGCGAAAACATCAACGTCTTTTTGCGCAGTCGAATAAAAACTATCCTATGTTTTTTCCCGGGTCTCAAACTATCTCCATACCAAATTTCATTCAAATCGGTCCAGTAGTTTTGGCGTGAAAGCGTAACAGACAGACAGACAGACAGAGTTACTTTCACATTTATAATATTAGTACTGAAGTACTGATTATGAATGTGTGTGTTATGGTGAGATAAGGTCTGGTTTTATTATGAATGTGTGTTAAGGTCTGGTTTTACGTAGAACACAGTGAGCCAAGTAATCAGTACTTATTATTATATTATTATAATATTATAAATGCGAAAGTAACTCTGTCTGTCTATCTGTCTGTCTGTCTGTTACGGAAAGGTAGTATATTATATGAGAACTAGTAAGCGGTACGGATGTTTTTTTTTATCGCAAAATCTTGCTCTTTCTTTATGCCACCATTATTTTCATATAAATTTACATTTGTGGCAATTTGTTGACTAATATTTCAGGATTTTTTAAGACAAGTTCATCGGTACCCTAAAATATAGAAGCCTGTGTATACTTGGCCAATATTTTTTCATCCTTATTAAATCATGTTTTTACACGACTGCCCAAAAAATGTGAGCTCAGTGTTTGAAGTAGATACTTATATTTTATTCCTCTCAGCTGAACAACTAAACAAACCACTCTGTATTCCAGAAGCGATTCGACTACCTCAGTATAACCTCCTTACCTGTCGAGCACTTCACTCCAGCATTCCGTCTCAAACACCGCAATCAATAATGTATCATCCGAACTGCACCACCTCATCCGCAATTCCATAAGCATTCGAAAATTTCCACTGCAGTGTTGCCAGGAGAGGCGTTTTTTAAATATATATTGGTACTTTGAAACTGGAAAACTACGGTGAACGATATTAATATTGCATGAGCCACGGACGCGACACAGAGTAACCGATTTTTGAAACGTCCTGTACAGGTACATGCTCTCATTTATTTGATGGACTCCACTCTTAGATTGGATGGTATTGCTTTGAAATTGAATTTCTTTTTAGTTTTAAATCAGGTGATATAATATAACATACAAAGGGGTTGACTTGTTTGATATCTTGGTAACAAGGTGGATATAAACACCTAGGTATGTATAGGTTTATTGTTATCTGAATGTAGTAAACATGTGTTTGTTCACAGTACGCAAAACATATAATAGATATGTGAGTGTGTGTGCACATGCCTACAAAACAAAAATATTTCTGAAAAAAGATGTAATTGATTTCTAACACAGAAAAGTATGAAATTACTTGTGGAAGTTGGAGAGACGAATTACTTAGCATTCCATGGATTCACCGTGCGGGTGCCGGGTCCATAGCGTTGCAGAGGAAGAGGCTAGAGGGGCCTGGGACTTGCAACCCAGGTGCAGGGTTAAGAGGCCTCTTTACAATGCATCAACGCCCCCCTTCCCGCTCAAGCCTCCTCCCCTACCTAACCAAATTTGGTAAGATCCTACTAATGCCGCCTTAGATACATGTTCTAGGATGGAAGTTACGGTTGTTCTTGGTAGGCCAAGGTCTTTAAGTAGGTTATATAGGGATTTCGCTGGTATACCCCTTGCTCAAACTTCTACAGCATATAAATTAACCACATAACCGTTTTTGTAATTCGAAGCTTAGTTTGAAGCGCTCGTAGCCAAGTTTGCTTAGCCATTCTGAATCGATCAGCAACGTTAAGCAACGTCCGCCGTGGTCATGACTTGGATGGGTGACCGCTGGTGACATTACTACTGAGCGCTTCCGTGCTTCGGAGGGCACGTTAAGCCGTCGGTCCCGGTTGTTGTCTTAGGATAGCAGTCGTTACAGCATGGTGGTAGGGCACTTTGCGATTGCCCGCCTGGCTAGCTACCACCCTCAAGTTGAAAATCTGTCGCCAAGCACCTAACGGTATGTTCCGGCAGCTGTCCTTGAGAGCCAGTAATTATAGGTTAGCCTGAACAACATCATCACTTACCATCAGGTGAGATAGTGGTCAAAGGCTAACCTATAAAAAAAAAAAACTTACTAAGTTATTTTGGTCTGGGAGGGTCATCTGAAAGTCGTTTAGATAAAATTTTAATAAGGCAGGTGACCAATCGTATATCAAGGTACGCCACTTTAACGCCAGAGGGATACAAAATTCACCTATGGTTAGCCATTCGCTTTGCATTTCTAAGCTCATTGCATGCACTTTATAGTTATCATTTTCGTCTTGTTATAGAAAAGATTTTACAATGTCTTTATCCTCAACTTTCTTTTTCGACCCAAAACCCACTTTGCTAGACTGTGCACCTATCATAAATTGTTTGTGGAATTGAAGCCTCGAATCAAGGTCGGAGGCACTTTTGTCTTTTGGGAGAGATGCGACTATATCGTCTCGAGATTTTAGTAAGACGTGCGTTTTGGTAACTCTGAGGTGTTTATAGAGCTCCGATGGTTTCTTTAATTTCATCCCAAAATTAGTTAGATCCCTAAATAAAGTAGATGGGTCTGCCGAAAGTGCAAGCCCCAACCATAACTTCAATGTCCTTATGACGTTAACATCCAGCTTTGTTAAAAGGGATTTATTAATGTCGTATACTAAAAAAGGCCAAGTCAGACGTGATGTTAAGTAGTTGTCATATATCCAAGCTTTTTTAATGTTACTTATTGGTTGTTGGTCCACCATACTAAGGTCTTTTATAAAACTATCGACAACTGCGTCAAGAGATGGTGTGCGTCCTTTGTGATCTATCTTCCTACCAAGAAATTTAAATGGCACAGCTTCTGCAATTGTGGAAACACATTCTCCTCCTATCAAGAGTCCCGGATCGTAAGAGGTAAATTTGGTATTCCGTCTACCCAAACACAGACAGTGGCATTTACTTGGTTTTGTTCTCAAACCTTCAGTCCATGTGCAGAACTCATCCACTTCTTGTAAAAGTTCCTGACATTGTATTGGGTTCCGCGTCACAATTGTAAGGTCGTCAGCAAAAGCTAAGATGGACTCTGTGTATCTGGTATTGATCTTAAACCGATAGCCCCACTTTTTTTCATGACTAATTAGCTTGTCAATTAAAATGTTAATTACTATATTAAATGCTATTGGTGACAAGCAACACCCTTGGAACAAACCCACATTGTATTGCAATGTGTTAGTGTGCCCCTTTTTTGATGATATAACAAATTTTAACTGGGAGTAATATGAAGCGATGATGTCGCTGACCACAGGTGGAAAGTTATACAATTTCATTGCGAACAACAGCAGGCTGTGCTGCACAGAACCAAACGCGTTCTCTAAGTCTATCCAGCATACCGTTATTTGTCTTTCATATGTTCTGGCATCTTTTAAACTTTCCGCTAGCAGAGTATTGTGTTCCAGGCATCCAGAAATTCCAGGCAAAAACCCTTTCTGGTGATTAGGCCTGAAATACCCATGCTTTTTCAATACATTACGTAACTTACAGTGTTGGGTTCCGTTTTCTTAATATTCTTACTCTCCTACTCTCCTTAGGAAAGCTCTTGTTAGTAGCACACCTGCGTCACCTGCTACATTTCGAGTAATCAAGATACAAGATGTCTTTATTACCATAAGTATTACCAAAATTATGCAGAAAAAGTATACATTAAGGGGCAATAATTTGGTAGGGATATCCCTGTTATGTGCAGCAACATCCCACATAAGTGATAACATGATGTATGGAAAGCGTTATGAGCACTCTAGCCTTAAGTGTAAAAGAAAGTAAAGACATGGTCAAAAGGGCTTCTATATAAGAATAACAATAAATTACTTATGTTGAGTTTCGATGGGAAATCAGATTAAAATATTACTTGCTTGGTGAATAAGATATTGTTACACTATTTTTTTATGTTCCAAAATTTTCGCTTTTACGTGGATACCAATGTAAAAATCATACGAATGTAGCTAACAAAACTCAAAATTTTTGTACAGTGCCACCAATTTAAGGTGTGCACACCAGACGCGGGGCGTGCGCGGTAGGTTGTTGTGTAGAAGTATCGATTCTGATTTCAGGTTCGATATTCTATTGAATTTTTTTGACGATTTAGTTTTTTGAAACTTTTCAAAATGATAGTATAAACTTTAAAATAATCATATATCTGCCATATAAAAAAATAATCGACAAAAGTGTTGATTAATTGTGTCTATTTTAAGAATATTTCGGAGCAGGTTACACTTGGATTTTAACTACTTACCAACTTTGGCTTTTCTTTATGGACTACGTTTCATACTGATTGGAATATTGATGTTTGGATTTTATTGACTTTGATTTTTCCATACGGATTTTGTTGCTTACCTACTCATTGGAATAGGTATTATGGAATAGAGAAATGAGAAGGAAATGAGTGCCGGACCAAACAAATTGAGATTATTACCAAGTGAGCACGAAGCGTCTCCGTTTCAGCTTGGACAAAAATGTTTTTCGATCTGTCCAGGTATTCTCCCCTACAAGTCGCAGTTCGCAACTGAATCTCGTACAAAATTGTAAGCAGGTTAGATAATTACATAATTAGTCGAATCGGTTTTTGGATTTTTTTACCAAAACGGAGGTGATTAAATCGTAAGAAAAATATGGCTACATACGAGTCGGACTTGTGCACGAAAGGTTCCGTGTATGATTTATTATCAATACAACATTAGACACTGTGTATATTATGCAACCTTTTTTAACCGACTTTAAAAAAGTAGAAGGTACTCAGTATTTCTATTTTTTTTTATGTTTGATACCGCAGAACTTTTGACTGGGTGTACTGATTTTGAAGATTAATTTTATCTGAAAGTTGATGCTTCCCGTGTGATCCCATTTAAATTTCATCAAAATCGATCTAGACATTTTTGAGTAGTTGTATTTTTTTCCAATAACTAAAATGTATTTTCATATCTTGATGATATATTCATTGACAGTGAATGACAATCCATTCCGTAAGTAGTGTCACAAAAAATAATTAACCTGAAAATTTAACCGAATTGAACACAAAAAATTGTGAAATAACTTGTAGAAGTCGGTACCATGATAGTTCAAAAGTACATTTTATCACAATATTGTGCGCATGGTACCGACTTCAACAAGTTATTTTAAACTTTTGAGTATTGAAGTCGGTTCCATTTATGGAGAATTTTTTTTCACAAAAGGTAGTACATACTCTGTTTCCGGAGTAATGAAGAAATGCAAATTGCCTGTGTCACATCAAATTAATTTCAACGAGCGCCGAACGTGTGTTGATTACATGCGGCGATGCGCTGGTGAAGTAAGCTCGATTTGGCCCAGATGCTCAAGGCCATTGGAGACTCTATACGCCTTAAGTCTATTGCGTTGTCTGTCTTCATAAAATGTATAGATGATAAAATTATCTCTACACCGGCACTAGAAACTGGTAAAAAAAAGTTCGCCTTAAAGAATATATATTGCTGACAACATTTAATAATATTACAATACAATATTAGTTTATTTCAGAAGTCATAAGCACTATAATTACAGACGGCATTTGAGTAGATTATTGTTAGCGCGGCCACCAAGCTATATGGCAGAGCACGCCGAACTGCGGGCGCGGGTTGAAAGGACACTGGTAAATCGAAGTAATGCGGAACAAGGTGATGAAAAGTGGACTGTATAGGAAAAGGAGCGAAAAACGAGCGACTAACCTGGATATCCTCGGGCTGACGAGCACAGCTGCGGCACTCTAAGGCGTCCTGCTGGTGTCCAGGCGTAGTGGCTCTTCGAATTATTTCACGCTGTTGTAGACTCGCGGCGCGAGCGCGGGAAGCTGTTAGTACACAGCTCCAAAGAAACGATCGCGGATATCCCAGTGCGATGGGGCACACAAGAAAACAGCGCGAGCGCGGTTAGTAACAAAATGGCGGTTTCCTTGGCTTCGAGGGAGCTCACAGGAACAGACGCATCCGCCGTCAACAAGGGTCGACCGCAGACTGCTTGCAATGACAAGCAGTTCACTCATCCGCCACGAAATGTCAACCGTAGATAGTCGTCGTTTTCGTGAGGGTAGGAAAATGAGGGTAGGAAAAGGTAAGAGGTAGAAAGAAAGAAAGTGCCAATAGATGGCGCGAACATTGCCCCCGGCCTAAAAACCATTGGTTTTTAAAGGTAGAGAAAGATTGGATAAGTTAATAATAGAGCGGGTATATGAATAGCGGGTTGACCAGGGGGCAAGTAGGTAAGTTATTGAGTGGGTAAAATGCACAAACGAACGACCGGCCGTTTGTAAACGGAAGTCGCCGTTCGCACTAGACAGACTCTACATATTCCGTCGGCGCCTAGAATTGTCTCTTCGACAACACCTAGCGGCCAAGATAGCGGGGGAAGATTGTCTGTGATAATAAGCACGACGGAACCTACTTTGATTGGATTAGAAAGTGTATTCCATTTTCCTCTAGATTGAAGCAGGTGAAGGTACTCTAACTTCCATCGTTTAGAGAACGATTGGATCATCCTATCCAGCAAAGTGTAGCGTTTAAGAAGATGCGCGGGCTCGTCGGAGATCGCGCACGCGGGTAAGTGGTTAAGCGGTGCAGCCATCAAGAAATGCGCGGGCGTTAGTGCAGTGGGCTCAGAGGGATCCTCACTCAATAGCGTTAGCGGTCGCGAGTTTATGACGCTCTCTATTTGCGTAAGCACGGTTAACATTTCCTCATAGGTTAGTAACTGTGAACCTATTGTTTTAGCTAAGTGACCCTTGAAAGCTTTCACGAAGATTTCGTAGTTTCCGCCAAAGTGTGGGCTTCTTGGTGGGTTAAATTTCCAAGTTATGCGGTTGGCGGATAACTCGTCTGAGAGCGACTTATTATACTCATCTGAGCTTACAAGTTTATAGACGTCAGATAGGGCATTTCTTGCTCCAATAAAAGTGCGGGCATTGTCCGAATACAAGACAGAAACGGTACCGCGACGAGCGAGAAAGCGTTTAAAAGCAGAAAGGAAACTGCAGCTGCTTAAATCTGTCGTCAGCTCTACGTTTACCGAACGCACTGACATACAGACGAAAATACATAAATAAGCCTTAATAGAGCGCACACCTCGTTTTCTAATTGGAATTATAGAAATTGGGCCAGCGTAATCCACAGCGGTGTGAGTGAACGCTTTAAATTCGTTCACGCGGCAAGCGGGTAGGTCTCCCATAAGCGGGAATGTAGGTTTAGGTTTTGCCTTAAAACAATAGTTACACTTATGTATAACCGAGCGGACGATATTACGGGATGCGAGTATCCAATATCGTTGTCTGAGAATCGACATCAAAGCGTGCGGACCTGTATGACAGTTATGACGATGGTAGTGCTCAATTATCATTTCGATTATGCGGTCTTTACGCGGTAACAAAATGGGATGCTGCTGATTGTACGATAGATCCGCATTTCGGAGACGTCCTCCGACTCGTATGAGTCCGTCGGCGTCTAGAAAGGGCACGAGTCGCTGTATAGCGTTTGAACACCGGGTGTTGGTTTTAAGGTTCTGAATAATGTACGCAAAGTAATGCCTTTGTACAGCTTTCAGGACTTGAATTTCTGCGAAATTCATTTCATCGGCTGTGAAGTATTTAGAACGCGGCAGCTTCTTGATGAAGCGATAGATGCGGACGGCTATGCGTAGGAGCATCAGCCATGAAGAAACACGGGTGGAGAGTTTCAACAGCGGGTTGGAATTCTCCGCGGTGGGTTGTGTCACAGGAAGTGAAACGATTTTCTTCGACTCAGGTAGGTTTAAGTCAACCTTAGCGGGAGCTACTGTCTTAGCGGGCCAAGCAGCAGGCTCTTGGCTTAACCAAGCGGGGCCGGTCAACCACAGCGGGTGGTTAACTAGCTGAGCGGGTGACAGCCCTCGCGAAAGTGCATCAGCACAAGGGTTTTCCGTTCCAGGTATATGACGGAAGCTGTCAACGGGTATAGCGGAAGTAATTTTTGTAATACGAGTAGCAACAAAAGTTTTGAATCTGTGGGGTGAAGCGGTAATCCACTGCAACGCTACCATAGAGTCGGTGAAGCAATATACTTTGTCTATGGTATGACGCTTTACGTAGGTATCGAGAACGCGGCGAACCAGTTTTGACATGAGCAAGCAGCCGCAAAGCTCTAGCTTTGCAATTGAAATTGTTTTCAGCGGAGACACCTTTGACTTGGCGCATACTAGACGGGTGAGCGGAGTAGAGTCATGGTCAGACTGAGTTCGAATATACACTACAGATCCATATCCATGCTCGCTAGCATCAGAAAACGCAACGACGGTGATTTTCGAATTTTCTTCCACTCCTAGGTGGCGAGGGAATCGCAGTTGCTGAATGGCGGGAAGTTCGCGAAGATAATTATGCCAAATATCTACCACTGCTTGCGGCGGTTGCTCATCCCAGTCAAGCTTCATAACATGAAGCTTTTGTAAAATTAATTTAGCGTACAAGATGACAGGAGCTATGAGTCCGAGAACGTCATACTGACGCGCTATCACGGACAACATATTGCGTTTAGTCGCAGGCCGACTTTCGACGTTCACGGTGAACATAAATGCGTCCGAGCTTGGCAACCACTGTAGCCCTAAAACCTTCAAGTTCGAGTCTGGCTCATCGAAATTGATAACTGCGGAGTGCCGATCGGAGACCGGAAGCGATTCAGTGAGCTCGGGTACGTTACTAGCCCATTTCACTAGCTCGAAGCCCCCGGCCTTGAGCAACTCGCGGAGATCATCGCGAAGCTGTACGCTACCAGGCATGGACGGCATGGAATAGCACACATCATCCATGTAAGTATTGTTTTCGATGACAGACGCGGCGTGCGGGAAGCGAGCGCGCTCGTCAGCGCACAGCTGGCGTAGCACGCGCATCGCGAGAAAAGGACTGCTGCGCAGGCCAAAGCAAACACGGTTGAACACGTAAGTGCTTAGCGGCGAAGCGGGATCAAACCGATATAAAAACTTCTGAAATTTGCGGCTCTCTTCGTTGACAAGTACCTGTAGATACATCTGTTTTATGTCGGATGTGAAAACGATTGCATAAAAACGAAATTCTAAGAGTATAACGAAAAGGTCATTTTGCAAATTATCCCCAGTATGCAAGACGTCATTCAATGATAAGCTCGAATCAGTTTTCGCACTTGCATCCATGACCATGCGGTATTTAGTAGTGGTTTTATCCAACCTGGCAATCGCATGGTGCGGAATGTAGTAACCGGCTAAACTATCGTCGTTATTTATCAGCGAGACATAACCTTTCTGCAAGTATTCCTGGATAATTGCATCATACTCCACGCGAAGGGGAGGTGAAGCGAAGAGCTTGCGTTCTAAATGCATAAAGCGCTTCTTAGCGGTAAGAAAAGAATTACCCAAAGCGGCAGCGGGGTCGCGGGAGAAAGGCAACGCTACAGAGTAGCGGCCCGTAAAATCGCGAGAAAAATTGTTTGTAAAAATACGTTCATTTTCGAGAGCGGTAGGACTTAAGGCCGGTGTGCATTGCACTTCCTCAAGTTGCCAGAATTTCTGAAGAATGTCATCCAAGCGCGGTTGTTCTGCGAAGGCGCAGAGAGATATTCGACTATCATCATTAAAAGCGGTACATGTTTGGGCGGTCGCAACGGGAGCGGTCCCGATTACGATAAAACCGAATATCGATTCGAAAGCGGTAGGTGCACCAGGCGGACCAGCGGCACGACCCGATAGCAAGATATCCGCAAACAGCGGAGCCCCAATAAGTATTTCTATCTCGGACGGTTCCGAGAAATCCTTATCAGCAAGCGGCAAGCCGTGTAGATATGCAAGACAAGAGGTATCAACTCTCACAGACGACAGGTTGTCGGTGATGCGGTCAATAACGAAAGCGTCGACCGAAATAAAATTATTATCAAGTCGCGAATGTAATGTGGTTGAAATTACACCCTTAATTGGGTTTGACGCGGAACCTATGCCCTTAACAACGGTATTTGTAACCTTGTTGCATTTTAAATTAAGCTTTGCGCAACAATTCGCTGATATAAAATTACTCTGAGAGGCAGAATCTATTAAAGCGCGCACTACATGCTTACGACCGTTTGAATCAGTAGCGTAAACTTGCACGGTTCCCAGTAAACACGTAGTATCTGCGGTCGGTTGCGTAACAGGGCGCACGTTATTGCATAGCGAAATGTTTTGTTGTTGCGACTGATAAGCGGGAGGCTTCGGAACATCTGCAAGCGGGCAGTGAGCGGTAACAGCGCTCGAGGCGGAAGGCAGGGGCGCGCGGGCGGCGGCGCCGGCGGCGTTGTCAGCTCGTGCGCGCGAAGACTGCGCTGGCGCAGGATTGCGCGTGGATGACGCGACGGCATCTCTGTTGAGAGTGCGGGTTCCTTCCCGGGAAGGTAACATTTTACGACATAACATTGAATGATGTTTACATCCACAATGACGGCAACTATATTGCGAGTTGCAAGCGGTATAGTTATGCGAAACACTTAGACAATTAGTACAACCTTTATGTTGTTTTATACAAGACAACCTGTCCTCTGTGGAAAGCTTATTAAATGCAGGGCATCTATATAAATTAGCGTGATCAGATTGATTACAAAGCGGGCACTGTGATGCGCACGATGCAGCGAAAGAATGCGTAGACTTAGGAACAATCTGTTTGTTATTGTTGACATCAGAAGTGCGGCTAGCGGGCGCCGTACGTTCTAATATTTTACTCTGCTCGCGAACAAACTTAATTAGATCGTCGTACGTAGGCATACTTTTACCTCGCATATGCATTTCAAACGAGCGGGCGGTACTCGAATCTATCTTTTTCAAAGCTAACTGCCACAACATAAAATCCGATAAATTATCGAGCTTGAGCGAATGTAAGCTTGACACTGCTGTGCAAAACTTATCTAAAAATAGCTCCAGGTTTTTAGCGGAAGCGGTAATGCTAGTTGGTTTGAAATCGAGCAGCTGATCGAGATAAGCGGAACCTAAGCTACGCTGGTCGTCGTACTTGTTGACTAAAGTCGACCAGATTAGATGGTAATTATCTGCGTTTGGAACAATGCCTGAAATAACGGATAATGCACGCCCTGACAATTTATTTACTAAATACTGTATACGTTCGTGGTCAGTTACATCGGCATTTTCATGAATTGTGCGACGGAACGATTCATGGAATATTTTCCATGTCATTGGATTACCATCAAAGGTCATCAACTCCAACTTAGGTAGTTTGACAGATTTATGTTGCGGTGTAACATGCGATTCCGTACCTTTGACGTTCATAGCGGGAGGGTTGAGTTTATTGTAAACAAACTTACAGCGGCAGTACATGTCTTCAAAAACATTAATTGACTGATAACTTACGGAATACGTGGGATCGATTGTCAACTCGGTGACATTTAAATCGTTTACAATGTCATTAAACTCAGATTGTAAACGATCCAGTGAAATGATTCCACACAGAAATAAATCTTTCTCAGTATCATCAGTGAAAGCGTTCAACGAGCGGTTATAAATTTGCTGTAAACGAGCAAATATGGCATCACGTTTGCCGATTAAAGTTAAACGTTTGACCGCCAAAGCATCAAGAGCCGTCGCATCTTCAAACTCGCCTACTTCTTTCCCCTTAGAACGAACGCTTTTAGTATTAGTGCTCGCCATTTTTTAAAGAGAAACGTCAAAGTGAGACAAGCCGGTGAAGTGTTAAAACTGAGTGAACAACGTCACCGCGCACGGTAACAGATTAGATGCGAAGCGAACAATGGGTCAAAAAATTGTTAACGAATACTCGCATATTACCCTTACACAGAATGAATTTAATTGTGAAAAATATAATTTTTAGAAATAGCGAAATAAAATGCGCTTTTGGAAAACGGAATACACAATCTGATATGCAAATGATACTAACAGGTTATGGAATGTAATTAATGTAGGGACACAAAACGGGAAATTACGCGGGAACACAATATTTTAGTACAAATATCGTGAAATAATAGGCCTTTTTAGAATAATACGGCTCGAAGGAACCAAAAGAATGTTAGCGCGGCCACCAAGCTATATGGCAGAGCACGCCGAACTGCGGGCGCGGGTTGAAAGGACACTGGTAAATCGAAGTAATGCGGAACAAGGTGATGAAAAGTGGACTGTATAGGAAAAGGAGCGAAAAACGAGCGACTAACCTGGATATCCTCGGGCTGACGAGCACAGCTGCGGCACTCTAAGGCGTCCTGCTGGTGTCCAGGCGTAGTGGCTCTTCGAATTATTTCACGCTGTTGTAGACTCGCGGCGCGAGCGCGGGAAGCTGTTAGTACACAGCTCCAAAGAAACGATCGCGGATATCCCAGTGCGATGGGGCACACAAGAAAACAGCGCGAGCGCGGTTAGTAACAAAATGGCGGTTTCCTTGGCTTCGAGGGAGCTCACAGGAACAGACGCATCCGCCGTCAACAAGGGTCGACCGCAGACTGCTTGCAATGACAAGCAGTTCACTCATCCGCCACGAAATGTCAACCGTAGATAGTCGTCGTTTTCGTGAGGGTAGGAAAATGAGGGTAGGAAAAGGTAAGAGGTAGAAAGAAAGAAAGTGCCAATAGATGGCGCGAACAATTATTTATTTTGATATGTTTTTAAGCAGATTGCGGCAATTAGGTCACTAGAATGTGAAAATTCTGTATAAAATTTGTATCCAATGGTAATCTGTATCGCACATCGAAAATCATTATAAATTCGGAAAAATCTGTATATATGGCAACGCTGGCGGCGGGCACGCGCCCACACGCACCGCCATTTTGAATTTGGTGTGAACGCCTACCGCGCGGCAACTGCCCCGCGCCCGCCAGCCACGCTACCGCCAGGCGCTTGGTGTATTTACTCCTTTAACTGTTCAGGCGGGCAAAATGGGAACTACGGCCGCGTCAGCTGCCATTTTCTAAACGTCAATCCGCTGTCAGTTGATGTGCGAGTGCTCCCGTGTTATTTTATTCATTTCATTGTGAAAAAAGCAAATAAAATGCCGAAACCTCTCAAAAGTGATGCGCGGCTAATTATTTTAAAAGTTTTATCTTTTATGAAAGAAGAAAAACGCCTACAAGCTCCATTAATACCATTTGAAAAGCTGAATGAACGCGTTGCTGCCGCGACAGGTCAGTGTAGCCAGATATGGAAATTTTAAAACACTCATTATTAAAAAAAAAACATTTTTATAGCTGGTGGTTATATATTAAAATATATAAAATAAGCTAAACATATTCAACTAAAATTGCTACCTGAGTATATTTTAACCGACTTTAAAAAACAGGATAATAATATGTTAAGAGTTAGAAATAAAATAAGAATTAAGCAATCAACTCCCTTTTTACTAACAATAATTCTTGTATGATATGATGGTAAAGGTCTCTATATAATGCTTCCGCACGACCGCCCGTGCCGCCCGTATGGCCAAAAGTGCCGGCTTGCACCTCCACTCGCTCACTCACTCGTTCAACGTTCAGCTCAGATAAGGCGCCTCTCGCCTTCCGCCACTGATCTCAGCGAAAAAGTCTCCATTACATTACCCGGCCATGTTATTGCTATGTTCGACTGCATGTTCTTTTATGTACGTTCACCGACTTCTCCGTCAATTGTGGATCGATTTAATTTTTTTTTATTTGTTGAAAAAATTATTACTGTGTGAGGACAGTAATAATTTCGAAATTTATTTAGTAGTCAAAATTTTGTTTATTATTTCTCCTGATTAGTCGGAAACAATCTGAAAGTGTTGTTAACTTTTTAAAGCGGTTGCCTATAAAATATTAAATTGTTCTTTTTGTTACAGGTGTTTCAGAACGATTTGTCTACAAACTAATCAATGAAGAAAAACAAGCTCAATAAACTAATTCAAAAATTTCTACCCCTGGCAAGAAAAGGGAAAGAAAAACAGGGAAACTGGATATTGATGATTTTGACATTGGTGTTATAAGAAGAAAGATACATGAGTTTTATTCAGTAAAAGAAAAAAAACCGACCTTATCAAAGTTACTGACTGTTCTCAGGGAAGACATAAATTGTCAAGCAAAACGTGAAACTCTTCGAAAATTACTCCACAAAATAGGGTTTCGTTTTAAAAAACAAAATCGAATAGACAAGTGCTGTGTCGCAACGATGTAGTAGCCTGGCGGGCATCCTATCTACATAAAATGAAGGAAAATGAGCGAGGAGAAAAAAAGCCTGTTGTTTATTTAGATGAAACTTACATACACTCGTCTCACTCAACTGGCAAATGTTGGCAAGGTCCTGAACTTGACGGCGATTTGGGACCAGTTTCGAGAGGAAATAGGTGGATCATTGTTCATGCTGGCGGACAAGAAGGTTTTGTGGAAAATGCCCTTCTCGTTTTCAAATAAAATACAAAAAATGGGGACTACCATGACGAGATGAACAATAGTAATTTCAAAAAATGGGTTCTTGAAAAATTACTGCCAAATCTGCGTCAACCTACACTTATTGTGATGGATAATGCGCCATATCATAGTATTTGCGTAAATAGGTGTCCTAACTCAAACCACACTAAAGCTGATATGCAAAAGTGGCTGGTAGAAAACAAGTTCGAGTTTTACGAACAAATGACAAAGCCTCAGCTTTACGAGTTAATAAAAAGAAATAAACCTACACCTGCATATGAAATTGACAACATATTGAAAAGTCATGGTCATGACATTCTTCGATTGCCTCCTTATCGTTGTGATTTGAATCCAATTGAAATGATATGGAGCTCGATGAAGAGGAATGTAGCAGAGAAAAATATCGGAAAATCAAGTGCACATATGCCTCAGTTGGTTGAAGATGCATTCCGTAAAATCACACGGGCAGAGTGGAAAAACGATTGCGATCATGTGAAAAAAATTGAAAATGAATACATACAAAAAGATGCGTATTTAGATGAACCTTTTATCATTCAATTACAGAGTGACAGTGAAAGCGATTCGAGTGACCCCGAAGATGAATTGTGGGAATCAGCAAATGGTTCAGGAACATCGACCGGAATCCCTGGAGTGCGGCCGCTTGAGCTCAGAAACCATGACCACAATTATTTCTATAAAATATAAATAAAATCCTATTGTTCCGCATTATTGTTTTATTTATGTAGTTACTAAGATTCATAGCTATATGTTATATTATTTGTGAGCCTGTCACAAATTTTGACCTGTTTGATCACTATCTCACCTGATGATAAATGACGATGTGATCGAAGCTGGTAAACACAGTAAACCTGGAATATGCATGTTAATATTATAATTTATTATATTTTTTTATTATAATTATAATTAAGGAATATTGAATCTATACTATGTTAGTTAGGCTTTATAAGATTGATATTGTAGTTTCTTAAATTTTAATGATATCTATAGCCTGACTTGCAAGACATGTTTTAATTACCTTTGTTTATTGGTGAATTTCTTATATGGCAATAAGGTCAATGTGGCGAAGACCGGCATAGTTTTTTTAAAGTTTACTTTGATGGACCATATTTCATGAAGTGTAAGGATTATTGCAAAAATAGATGTACCATGTGCTAGGAAATGTATTTACTAGCAAGTTTCTAGTATTAACGTTATTCTATCTGCTTTCAATACAACAGATTTTTTTATTTTTTAAAACAGAGCGAGTAGACTATCTTCTCCGCTAGTGTCGGGTAAGACCGTCTAGAAGCAAGATTACTAATAAACTCTTAATTATTTCATGTATGGATACAGTTGCTACGCGCAGTAGCGTATACTAACCAAATACGTGCTTTCCTCCATTTAAATTAAGCTCAAAATCCCTTGATTTCAACAAAAATATGATAAACTGGTTAAGACCGGCATATTTAGGCAGTCAGAGGTACACAACTTATTAACGTAGGTGATAAATTTATATTTGAACTTACATACCCAGCAAAACAACTAAAAAATTAGACACTCAAACTGAATGTTAATTATATACTAACGATACAAACATGATATAAACATAGATATAATATATTCAGACCGACAAAACTTGATGCAATATTTTCTGTAGTAACTCATAGTAAGTACTCGTATATACCAAAAAGGGATCCATGGCAGTTTTACGAGCATATTCAGCAGCTTGTGTTTTTTTTACTGACAAATTATGACGTCGCTGATATGCAGCTAACCAGTTTACCACATGGAAAATATTTAGTGGATATATAATTTTTGCTAATATATTCTTTAACTAATTCCAAAATTTTGTGCTTACTCACACCAAAGCCATTTTTTCTCATAGTGCGCAAGCATGAAGCGAGATTTTCTTCTATGTCTTGCGAGAAAGCTGTATTTCGTCCAAGAGTTTTGGATTTGAATCTTTTATTATGTACGTGGTCTATTATAGTCATTCGTGTAATTTTATATAGCTTCGAAGCTTTATAACCGATTAACATCCCTTGTCGAACAATTTGAATGGCTTCCTGCAGTTTTTCTTTGAGTATGTAGCTCGATCACTAACTCTTTGATAGAGCTTACCCATGATGACGTATAATCGACGAAAAGTATCGAATAAATATTAAAAAGTAATACTAAGAAACTTTGTGCTGAAAAAATTCTTTGTTTTGACAGAAAAAAAATATAGGTAAAATTTAAATTATAACCAGAAAGTGGTTTCCAGCAATATTTGCATCTACAGCTTCATGTTTACTAATACTATAATTTTGCATTTCTTTACTCTAATCTAATATTTTACTAGGTGCGCTCCATGGTTTCGTCCGAATTCCCATGGGTATAGATACGTAGCCAAGTATGACACTTTCCACTCCCTATACATGTTAAAATCGGTTACATTGATAACTCTAATGAGACATGATGGAGGAGCCCCCGGAGGTGCCGGGCTAGAATGTCACCCCCATCTCTATCCGTGGGTGTCGTTAGTGGCGACTACGGGTAAAATACTGGAAGGTGGGCAGCAGGGCCTTCTGAGGAACTGCGATCCCCAAATCGACTACAAAGCGTGGGGATTATGGCAATACCCCTCTTAATGGGGGAGGCTGTGTTCAGCAGCGGACGATCCGGTTGTTACAGTAACTACAGTATAGAGGAACAAAACAAAGTAAATAAAATCTTAATAAAAACAAAGTAACAAATAAACAGACTTTCGTATTTACAATATAAGTACGAATAAAGGTATTACTCATTAAGGTTCGTTCTTATACACATTATCCTACTTACTAACAATGGTGACCGATTTTCAGACACCGGTTTATTTATAAAATATTACACTGGGTCCGAAAGGTTTGCGATATATGAAATCGTGAAACACCGGCATACGACGGTCTTTTCCATCTGGAAATAGACGGACTTTGCCACTTGACCATTTTGAGGTTGTGAATTTTTAACATCAAATAACTTTGATAAAATGACACTATGCAATCCGACAACACAAAAACTCTTAAATACATATCACACTATCAATTATGATATCGAGCGAATCAATAATATAGGTTATTTTAAACTTACGTTGTGATAAACTGTAGCACATGTCACTCGTCTTACTATTCCTACAACCATACCACATAGCCCCATCTATGACTCTTTGATCGAACTAAAACATGATACTGCTTTCTCCACAGTGTCGTAAAACGGCGTATCTGGCAGGATATCAATGAAAATTCAGGTAGACGATCTTCTACCTTAGACGGTCTTCGCCACATTGACCTTACCAAATTCTCCACTAGCGACAACTGAAAAGATGGTGGGACTATAATCCATGACTTGTCAAGTTGTCAGGAAGGCCGATAGAAATAATATTACACTGTCAATGTCGGGTGACAGCTGGCTCAAAGCAATGGGCAATCACAGTCACAGCAATTAGTGTTTCCAAATGATTACTATCTAACAATGCTTGTAATTTTTGACTCTCTCGTGTAAATTTTGTGAGTAAATTTTAGTTTGGAAGCAGTTTTCGTGATATACATAAATAAGTAACACGGCAAAATTTCTGTTCGTAACCGACTTTCCAAAAAGGAGGAGGTTCTCAATGCATCCGTGTTTTTTTGTTTGTTACCTCAGAACTTTTGACTGAGAGAAGCGATTTTTAAAATTCTTGTTTGAAAGCTGATGTTTGTCGTTTGGTCCCATTTTAAATATCATCAAAATCTGTCAAGCCTTTTTGAGTTACACTCCAATAACTGAAAAATGTTTACCTATCTTGATATAATCGTTGACAATGAATGACAATATTTGACACGTAAATATTTATTTTATATTTAGAAAAAGACCATTTTGTGAAAAAATATACTGAAAATTACTTTAAAAAAAGACGAAAAACTATGGAGGGTGTACTGTATTTTTGTTTTTTTTTTATGCCGAAACTATTTCGCTGTTAGCTTTGAATTTCATAATAATAATAATAATAATAATAATAATTATAATAATAGTAATAATAATAATAATAATAATCGACATCACCATCCCACATGACGAGAATCTCGTGAAGGCCGAGAAGGACAAAGTCAGCAAGTACCTTGACTTGGCTCACGAGGTAACCGCCATGTGGGATGTTGACTCGACGATCATTGTCCCGATAGTCGTTTTGGCGAACGGCCTAATAGCGAAGAGCCTCGACCAACACCTCAAGAGGCTCTCACTAGACGGTTGGATCAAGGGTCAGATACAGAAGGCAGTGATACTCAACACGACACGCATTGTCCGAAGGTTCTTCTCTCTGCAGCCCTAACCGCTGGTAGCTTGGGCACTACCCCGCTGCCGGCGGCATCCTAGTTTTAAGTTTTTTATAATATTTATTTTTTTTGTATATGAATGTTGTAAAAAATTTAAAATTATGTTGTAAAATAAATTACGTGAATAATAATAATTGTTTATTTCAGGCATAAACCAATAGTAAAATTAAAGTAATAAAAGGTAAATACTAACACTGTATAGAGGTGTCCAAAAAATAGAAAAAAGGAACAATAAATATAAGTAAAATAAAGTATCTACGCGTCACACTTATCGTGCCGAATCACTATTTATTCATGTCCATGAGAACAGAAATCCAGCGCGTAAACACAGGATTCCTGAATATATCGTCAGAGATAGCCAAAGTATTCTGTTGGAGGAACGGCGCAGGCGAAGCCAGAACGAGGCCACTTGAGATCGAATGACTGAAAGAAGTCAGGGACACGCGCCTCAGCGAACATGCCTGATGCACTGCAGTATCGCGGTAGCTTCATAAGAGCCCGGAATACGTCATCATACTGGACTCTTATCAGACTCATTGCTTTCTGCGTGAAACTTGTCCACAACTGACACGTATACATGCCCAAGCAATTATAAATAATTTTCATAACAATAGACTTGTCTATCTAAAAAAACATTGTTTCCTAGGTTAATTATATCAGAAGTAGTAAGAAAATATTATTACGTGTTTCCCGCTGCGCGCCGCGCCGCCCGTGACATTTCACATAAAATGTAACTGTTTCGTGAAATTTGCCCAACTGCCCTGGCAGCACTGATCACCGGAGAATCAGCTGTTTGTTTGTATTTTCTAGGTTATTAATGTAACCCGTTAGAAATGAAAGTTATAAGTTTTACCGTTATTTCTTTAGTTAAAGCGCTGCTGCTAGAATGCCCATTATAGTATTTACCACATAGTCTTCATTGCACAGTACTAAAACACCGCTCGATACTGTTTGTTTCGCGTCGAAATGATAAACATAATAGATTTGATTTTCCTTAACTTAGCTTTTCTAGCAACTTTTACGGGTGTTTTAATTAACCATTATGAAAAGTATGTGCCTGCGTTCATCATCAAAGGGTATAAGTATGGAAGCTTCGCATACCAGGGTTCGGACGCGAATTATTTACGTGCTTTAGAGATTCCAAAGTCTTATTACAGGCACTTCTACTTATTCTCTTCGATATTTAGTTTGGCTACTCTAATGTATATGATTTTGGTCTATTTCTTTGGGTTTGGTATGAATAAATTTGTTCCAATGGTGCTGAAATTCCTGTTAGAAGAGGATGAACCCTCTGGTGAGTCAAATTATTATTAATATCATAATTATATAGTTGTGCTACAGTTTTCTAAGCTTTTTAGCCCCCTGTTTGTTAACAAGATTAGATATCCAATTTCAATAAAACAGTTTTGTAAATAATCTTATTTATAAAGCATTGAGCTGGAGAACCTCTATAAAAACAAAAGAAAATACCCTACTAATAGATTTTATTCTCATTTCAGTATCAGTGTTGGCTTCAGTGTTGGTAATGGGTCTGATGACAATCCAGTGCCTCAGGAGATTATATGAGACATACTGCCTTCAAGTCTTTGCTAAGTCCAGTAAGATGAACCTGAGTCACTACCTTGCTGGCATCATACATTACTTTGCTTGTATTGTAGTGGCAGCGGGACAAGCACCATTGTTTTGTGGTAAGAAAACAAAATATTTATTTAGCCCACAAATTACTTCATTGTTGATTGAATAGTATAAATAGCATTATTGAAAAGAAAAGTTCTGAGTTCAGACCACGAGTGAGGGAGAGTTATATCAGGTACATTAGTACATTTATTGTAACAAATCAATAAAGCTTCATTGCTGAGGAGAATCCTCTATTTTTGCACATTCTCTTCTGTAAGAGAAAAAAAGGCTGCTAGTAACAGAGAGAGACAAATTACTTAGCATTCCATGGATTTACCGTGCGGGTGCCGGGTCCATAGCGCTGCAGAGGAAGAGGCTTGAGGGGCCTGGGGCTTGCAACCCAGGTGCAGGTTAAGAAGCCTCTTTACAATGCATCAACGCTCCCTTCCCGCTCAAGCCTCCTCCCCTACCTAACCAAATTTGGTAAGATCCTACTAATGCCGCTTTAGATACACATTCTAGGATGGAAGTTACGGTTGTTCTTGGCAGGCCAAGGTCTTTAAGTAGGTTATGTAGGGATTTCGCTGGTATACCCCTTGCTCCAACTTCTACAGCATATAAATTGACCACATATCTGTTTTTGGTTAATTCGTTTGTTAGGTCATAATATTTGTTTGTTTTTAATGTGTGGTTCTAAGGTATGTTTGTTTCCCACAGCACAGTAAGTTCTATAAGTACTATGCGTTTTAGATCTTTTGAGTATAGAAATATGTCTGGTCTGGAAGACGAAACACCAACATCCTCAGGAATTTTGTAGTGTTTTTCATAGGTGTCCATCAAAAGAGTTTATAAGTTTAAATTATACATATTTAGTAGATATTAGACGTATTTAGTAGATATTAGTATAGTGTTACTACATTTATTAGTACGGACTTTGACTAAGGTATTGATGCAAATTACTTTTGTCTCTCAGTATTTTTGTCACAATATGTAATGAACAGTGAAGAATGTTATAAATGTTCTAAATTAAATCATCACTATCTATATGCCCCTGGGAAATGTATACACATAGCTCTTCCACTGGTCTCTGTCCCGACTAGACTGATCCAGATTTTTTTCTGCTATTCCACTTAGCACATTGTGCCATCTTTTAGGCTGTCAGGTTATTTGTCATTTTTCGTTTTCTCATATCCCAAGTGGTTATCATTTTCCTTTGTCTCTCGTTGTAAGTCTAACACATTGCCATTTAACTTTTTTAATCTTTGCCACACCATTATGAGTCCCTGTAAACTTCCTTGTCATGTTGTGTCTTATCTTGTCCAATATTTTTTCCCCATTGTACTTCCTTATGCTGTGTTGGCATATTAATAATTTTGTTTAATGGGCTTCTGCAACTGACCAAGCCTGGTACCTGATTGTGAGTATTAGAAGGAGGAATAATCTTAAATTATTTCCCTTATCAGAGGAAATTATTTTTGTTTTTATAATTTTCTCTGGAGCAGTAGTTCTCAAAGTATGAGTAAGCTAATATTTTATGGGCCCTGAAAAATAGGACAACAAATCAACAACTTAGAAGGAAAAAAGTGGTTGCAGTTAATGAAATTCTGGCTCCCAGCTCGTTTCTTGAGTACCTCGTACCTATTATATGTGAATCGGGATTTTCAGCTTTGATTAATATTAAAACAAAATAAATTTAAAGTATCAAACTCATTGCTATGAATAGTTATTAAATTTGAAGTTGAGGCTTTAATATAAAAAAAAATAGGATACATATGCATCAATTATAACTCGTAATTATTTAAAAATTAATTCTTAAGATTGGAACTGGATGTTTTTGTTCTTATTTGAACAGTCAGTGATATAGTTATTCCCCATTCTTTTTCCATGAAACCAAGAGATGTCCATGGTTCATGTATTCTTCTACATAAAATATACTATTATATTGTAATTCATTTGATTGTGAGCATCTGTCTTTGTTGGTCACAGCTTTTGTCTCAAGTCTCCGTGGTCATACCAAATTGTTTACTTTGCATGTCAAGATCAATAAGCATTTCTTGCAATGCCGTAGTGAAAATTCTGATGTTGTCTGCAAATGGTTGGCCCACAATCTAAGTATTAATGAGTATCCTTCTGAAGCCTGCCTGTTGTCTGCGTTAGTTTTCATCTAATACTTTTACTATGTAGAAAAAACTTGTATATAGGCGAGGCTGCCTGTTACTTTGTTTAAATTATGTTCTTCTCAAATATAAGTAGCCTTTGAGCTTGGCAGTGTTTCTCATTGTTGTTTTGTTTCTTTGGTTTTGTTGCTGAGGAAATTTAATGGAAAGAAAGAAGGAAAGAAAATATATTTATTTGACACAAACAACTTAAATTATGTACAACGTATGCAGTATGTAGGTACATTCAATGCAGTAATAAGGTTAGGAGTTAATATACCAACATACATAATATTCACTATATATTTATGCGTGTCAAATGGGATCCATCTCAGCATAATGCCGAGTGCACTAAGCACGCGACGCTGGTTTTCAGATGAACCCCTCACGCGGTCGACGATAAGAAGTCCTGACTTATTATTTTTACAATATTTAATTACACATCAATGCAATAATATTAAAAAAAAACATAAAGTTTACTTACGTACAAAATAAAAATGGATACATAACTATACTAATAATAATAATAATATTGTATATAATTATACCTTTAAGATATATCTGTGTATGTAATGATATAGATATATATATATATATATATATATATATACATCCCGCAAACAATTAGACGTCCTCTGAAGAGAAAAGTGCATTTAAACTGACGTCCACCTGCTTTTGGCGTCCGCATACTGGACGCCACTTTGTTGGCCAGTGGCACTTACGTCCCATTGGTCCTGACTAGCCATAGGACAAATATCGATAGAAGCCAAAATATCACTTAAATAGCTGCAACAATATATTAAAAAGTTCGCGACGAAATCTTAGCGCAGGTGTGGCGCTGCTGTCGTGCGTATATTGAAAGCCGCATATTGCGGAGAGTTCCTGACTATGGATCCGCGTATTTGGCGTCCACAACTGCGACGTTGCCAGCTCGTTTGCAACAATCCAACAATAAATCACAATTATCACACGATATTTAAGCAAAACAATATATTCGCCTTAGGTGGTGTACGCGTTGCGTATCATTAGGAGCCCGAGTTCATTTAAACTTTTAAAAAGTCAGTAAATGTTACGAAAAAATATACGTACAGTCAGCCTCATTTGCCTGTAATTTATAATCTTCGATCATTAATATGTCTTTGTAATGAATGATTCACTGGCTCTCAAGGACTGAGCTGAGATGCTAACCTCTAGAATATTTGCTTGAGGTAGGTAGGTACCAACGTCGTAAAGGTTGCTATTTCTAAGACATTAGTAGTGATAGCAAAATTGAATCAACTTATTGTTGTTGAATTATTGTTTTCCAAAAAAATATTATACATCATCAAGACTGAATAAGTAATTTTTGTAGCTAATTTTTCTATTGCTATTAGACTGAATCGTAGGTATTAATTCGTCGTGAACGTTAATTACTAAGTAGGTACTTACTTACTTGGTAGCATAAAAATAACAACTTTGCCCAGGTTCTAAATAGCGAGCTATCTTTTGAAATCATTTCGTAGGTAGCAACCTATACCCGCAACTTTTAGCGTGAACTGGGCATGAAGGTTATAAGAAGCCATGTCATGCACCCTATGACCCTATGTGGAACAACACTCCACTCACATCATTTCAACATCCAATAGGAGAACATGAAATGTGAATTCACCTCAATATTGTTATTATAATAATAATAAATAATAATAATATAATAGATTACGTATCTGTAAATACCTCTACCGTAAAATCCCTGCTCGTCACTCCAAGATATTGGTTTTACCTTACTGAAATATGAAATCTCTACAATATACTCGGCTTGTACACCTATCCCTACCAAGGTTTCCACTTGAATATACCGGTTGTGACAGATGTAAACTTAAGTTCACTTATCCCTATATAGTATAAGTAATATAATAATAACTATGTATAAGTTAATGATAGCAATTACATTATCACCCAGCCACGTTTTTCTATGAATGAGCATGATATAAAAACTATTGAAATATAATTATTTCATATAGCCAGTTTTACCCGCGCGCTGATGAAAAACGGTGATGATGGTGATGATGAACAGTAGTCTATATGTTAATCCAGGGTAAAAGCTATCTCCATACCAAATTTCATCCAAATCCATCCAGCCGTTTAGGTGTGAAGAAGTAACACACATACTCACAGACTTTCGACACATACCTACCTATTTTTTATTAGTGTGATTACAAAGATTTTTATTTATAGTAATAAACTTAAAATTAAATTATTTCCAATAAAAATCAATAACTAATCATAGGTTATTTTTGATTAGGTAAGTGCCTACAATCATTGCTAAGTTTACCAGATAAAATTTCGTACTACCTCATACCTACCTATTACAAATATATACCTATACTTATTCTATGAATTTACGTAGGTAGATACATAGTACTAACTTAATTATTTGTTGTGATCTTATAGCTATGTAGGTAGATAGGTATGCAATGCAATGCGCGCCCGCGAATGTCGATTTGACATCGTTGACAGTTGCGTACCTAGGCAGGCCTATATGATAAATGATAATTATATCGTAGATAGAGCTTCTAACCCTTTACTACTTTGTGGTAGGTTTACTTTATCGAAGGTAGCTATATTACTGCTAAGACTATATGTAAAGTGTTATTCTATCTTGATGATTAGGTAGTTGGCAGTGAATAACAATAGTTCCCGTAAGTGGCAAGAATCACTAAAACGGGGGAAGGATTTTTACAAAAAAATTAACTGACTTCAACACTCAAAAGTGTAAAATAACTTGTCGACGTCGGTACCATGCGCACAATAATATGACAATTGGTTCATTCAAACTGGCATGGCACCGACTTCAACCAATTATTTCACTGTTTGGAGTGTTGAAGTCGGTTCCATTTTTTGGTAAAAAACCTTCCCCTTTTTAGTGACCCTTGCCACTTCGAGAATTCACAAAATGCTCATATATATATATATATATATATATATATATAATATGTATAAATAAACTGTACATTAAATACATACGTTCTAACAATTTGAGGGCCCGCCACCCAGCTCCCGAGTACGAGAGTAATTTGTTCATGTACCCATGACTCGCTTCCCGAGTCGTGCCTATATGTAGTGTAAATTAAAACACGATGATAAAGCTGCAAAATATGTTTAGTAAATTCTTTAAATAAAGGAGAAATCGGACACCCAATAGCTTTATACGGACGACCAATAGCTATATACGGAAGCTCAATTGCTATATACGGATGTCCAATTCAAATTTAGTGGGATAGTCAAGAGAAGTTAATTAACAATATTTCTTCCTAATATAATATCTAATATATAATCTAATATCGATTTTTCGATATTTTAGTTACAAAATTTACGACTTATAAATTCCTCAATTTTGAAATTTAATCAACATATTTACATTTAGACTAGACTTATATATGTAATGACGATACCACCCACCAGTGTGGAATCCGAAAGACCTTTTTACTCCGCTGCCTAGACTTGCAATAGCTTAAAGTCAGTAGCTACCCTTATAAAAGAAAGTTATTTTTATTCATGTATTATTTTGTTTGGTAGAAATCTTTATGAATCTTTGTGTTGATATTTTTAGAAATAGCAATGTTTAGCTGTTAGTAGAAAAATAATACATAAATAATATTAATACGTTTTGTGCCCCGTGGGGTGCCGAGCTAGAATGTCACCCCCCGATTGCTACCTGTGGGTGTCATAAGAGGCCACTAAAGGTAGTTTTTTGTGGGATGGTAGGGCAAACTACCAGGCGGCTCACCTGATGGTAAGTGATTGCCGTCGCCTACAAACATCCGCAACACCAGACGCGAATGAAAAACGGTGGTTCAGGCTTAAATTTATTTTTTAAGCCTGATAGGTTTTTGCTATTAAGCCTTTGACCACTATCTCACCTGATGGTAAGTGATGATGTGGTCGAGGATGTTGATCAGACTAACTTAGAGTTACTGGCTCTCAAGGACAGCCGTCGGAACACACCGTTAGGTGCTTGGCGACAGAAATGCTGCTAAATATGTTTAGTAAATTCTTTATATATAGGAGAAATCGGACATCCATTAGCTTTATACGGACGACCAATAGCTATATGTGGACGCTCAATTGCTATATACGGAAGTCTAATTCAAATCTAGTGGGATCGTCAAGAGAAGTTGATTAAACATATTTCTTCCTACTGCCAATAATTCCCATTTGTCCCGGGGAAATCTGTGGGGACAAATGGGAATAATCCAATATGGTGCAACACAATTGGCAACAAAATTTCCACCATACAGTAACTTGTAGCCAAACAGTACTGCCTCACATAGTGCCATATTTTTATAATAAAAGTAGCCAGGTTATTGGACGTCCGTATACAGCTATTAGGCGTCCGTATATAATATTGGACGTCCATATATAATATTGGACTTCCATATATAATATTAGACGTCCATATATAATATTGGACGTCCATATATATAATATTGGACGTCTTTATATAATATTGGACGTCCATATATAATACTGGACGTCCATATATAATATTGGTTCAGGCCATGGTACGATACAATTCCGATTTTATCATACCTATATTTATATTTAGCCCACAAATGAAGTTATTACGTACCTAATTAAGCAATATTCTTCTTAAATTTATAAAAAAAATAGACTAGACAAACATGTACATATTATATGCTTGTTACCAATAGCTTTATACGGACGCTCAATTGCTATATACGGATGTCTAATTCAAATCTATAGTCTATTTTTTTAGCAAACGAGTACCGAAAATTTTACTGCGTTGCTATTGGCCCGCGTAATCAACATAAAATTCGTTCCACACGAACTCTGTAGTTACATGTAGGTATATGCAATTCGAACAATATTGCTTGTAACGAATCAATATTAAAGTGGCAACTTTTGAATTAGGGTAAGCAAAACAAAGATCGTTTCGGAAAAAATGTTGTTGCTAAGTCAACAAATCGTCTCGTCATACGTTTGCCGACGTATCACTGTGAGCTCAACCCAATTGCACTCGTTTGGTTTCAAGTGAAGTGCTCTATGGCAGGATATGACAAAAGTTTTAAAATTTATGAAGTCTGAACTCTTTTGTTACAAGGAGTAGATAAAGAGAATAGATAAAAATGGTGCTCTTGTCTCAATCATGTAATAACTAAGATAGAAACAAAAATGTACGGAACCGACAATCATGTACAAAATATGTTGAACAATTTATTATTGACGTATCTGCAGAAAGTTCATCAGAAGGATGACGAAAATTTTTAAGATTACAAGAATTGTAGTAGAATTATTTGATTTATATGTTGAATTGCATAATATATATACTATTACAATATTGTTTTATATCATGAACGCGAACAGAAAATTTCGTTACGAATATACTCAGCATGCAAATTTAAATCGTAAAATAATAACGTAATTTTTTCTACGGTAAATTTTAGAAGTATTCAATATGATCGGGCTTTGACAATTTCAAAACAAGAACAAAGACATTGACCAATGACGGCAATTACCCATCTCACTCTGTCAATATCAGAAATGTGCGAGAGACATACTCAGTACTCGTTTGTTAAAAAAAAACAGACTATAGTGGGATAGTCAAGAGAATTTTAATAAAAATATTAACAAGTAATTTTATTACCAATTTGTAATTGTTGTGATCGTAATTATAACAATTTAAGTCTGAAAATTCTGCTTTACTAGTTCTTAAAGTAATTTTCACGTCCAGCACTATGTGCTGACATTTAAGGTGATTTTATTAATATTTGTGACATTGATTAGTTATAGTAGTTGATAATCTGTTGTGAAAATAACTTTTGTTAACAATATACGGCGAAGTTGACAAATTGTTAAAGGCATAAACTTTTAACAATAGGGCGTTAATTGTCTCAACCTTACTCTAAATCTAAGATGTTTTAGAATTACAGTATCTAAGTACTTACCTAAGTTGTGTATCTAGCACGAAGTGCCAAAGTTGTACCTATATAATGTGGATATTAATTTATCAACAATACTGCGGGGGATGGTGTAGAATTGATAACGGAATGTGTTCCACTCTTTTTTAATATTCACATACACAAAAAGTCTGTACTATTGCTTAAGCTATGGCACGTTGGCTTTGGGAATACTAGCAAAGACAACCGCGGTCTACGAACACGGTGTATCTACTCTATTCACACACACGCACGATTGCTACGCGAGGTCAATGAACTGCTATACTAGGCACAATAGACAGCTGTTTTGTGTACCTATTCTGCCTAGTCGGTCTTTGGCGGCTTGCGACAAAAGAACGCGCGACGCGGTAGCGGTTTATCACAATATGGCATACCTAAGTAGCTGCAACACAATACAGTACGTACCTACGTAAACTTGAAATTAAAAAGAATGTAGGTAAGTAAATTTTTTTTATCATTTAGATGAGTTTAATCGATTGGCGATTATGCAAAGCATTCGACAGTCTAGCTAGATTGGCCGGTAAGGCCTTCGCGTTCGTCAGAATAGGTACGTGAAACAGCTTCGTCTATCACTAGGGCAAAACAGCTGTTTTGCCATAATGATAGCGTCTAATTGACATCGGGTAGCGTTCGTACATGTGAGAATGGAGTAAACCGCGGTTCTCGATATCATACTAAAAGGCAACGCGCCGCGCTTAGAAAATAGTTATACTGATTTTTTTGTATGTGAAAATTAAACATGAGTGGAACACATGCCGTTATCGATTCTACACCATCCCCCGCAGTATTGTTGATGAATTAATGTCAACCTTATATAATAAACGTTGTGTTGTTAATTTTTTGTTGATAAAATTAATCAACGCTTGTTTTCTTATTTCTAGCTCTTGCGTATTAGCGTTCTAAGTGCTTAGCTAAGTTGTGTGTCTAGCACGAAGTGCCATAGTTGTACCTACATAATAAAAGTTGTGTTGTTGGTGTTGTTGACAAAATTAATCAACGTTTGTCTTCTTATTTCTAGCTCTTGCGTCTTAGCGTATTATAAGTCTACTCTCTCTCTCTAAAACACGGAATAAAAGTGATACATCTACATGTTTTTTGTTTTTATTTATTTACCTAATATGGGTTACCCTGAAATATAAATATTACATATAGGTACACTATGCAAACTAACTTATTCTTTACTTTACCTACACACAAACTACCTACCACAAAAAACCCACCTATTACACTAAATAGTCAAATTATCACACTTTCTATATTGATTCTGCAACAAACTAGCCACAGTTTAATCATATGTGCCGTTTGTGGTGAAGTGTCACAGGTCCGTTCTGTACTTCTGTACAACATCTTGTCCTGCATGATTTATTTGTACCTACCAACTACCTGCGCCCCGCAGTTTTACCCGCGCGCTGATGAAAAAGGGTGATGATGGTGATGATGAACAGTAGTCTTTATGTTAATCCAGGGTATAAGCTATCTCCATACTAAATTTCATCCAAATCCATCCTGCCGTTTAGGCGTGAAGAAGTAACACACATACCCACAAACTTTCGACACATACCTACCTATTTAAAATATTTTTGTTTGCGATATATCAATGAAAGCCGAACCATGCCGAACGAATTACTATGTTTGACGACGGACGGAGATAGTGTCTCAAGCTACGTCACGATGTGTGTAGGTTCTTCAGATAAAATAATATTTTAAATTCACAGAGCAATAAATGTTCGCGGAGAGTAGGTACCTGTTACCTGTAGTACCTATATATACGTTAGGTACGTTGCTCGTGTGAGATAATATGATGAATAGATTACAATATATGATCGCCCTAAATAAATATGTAATATATTACATACCTACCTATTTAGGGCGATCCTTCTGTTGTTCTTTGTTTTTAGTCATCTTTCGTTTTATAATAACATTAGTAGGTAGATACTGTTTCAATATTGCAAGTGACATGATTGTCATTGATTACATTTCTTATAAAATTGTGTTTTATCTCTGAAACATATAGGTATGTTTATGGCATCAATATGAAAAGAACAAACTACTACATTTACTACGAACAAATAATTTTACTTAATATTTACAATAATTATTTATTACATAATTTGTAACTTACTGCATTTACTACAACATATTTTGTAAAACAGTGACGGCTCAGTGGCATTAGCTATGGACTGCCGGGCAGCAGGTCTATGGTTCGAATCCCGCCGCGGGCTTGAACTTTACCACTGGGTAGAAGGGCATTATGCGAATGCTCGCTTGGCTAGCTACCACCCTGAAGTAGAAATTCTGTCACTTAACACTTAACGGGAAACAGTGATGGCTCATAGCTATGGACTGCCGCGCAGCAGGTCTATGGTTCAAATCCCGCCGCGTGCATGAACTTCATCGCATGGTGGAAGGGTTTCAAAATCTGTATCTAAGCGGTAATCACGATGTCATCGTGGATCTACCAATTCTGGTAGAACATATATGAAAAAAAGGCCCAAAAAATTCGGACTGGGTAGGTAGGTAACTGATTTAAATTATTTTCAATAAAATTCAAAAACGAATCATAAGTTAATTTTGATTAGGTAAGTGCCTACAATCATCGCTAAGTTTACCATATAAACTTTTGTACTACCTTATACCTACTACAAATATATACCTACACTTATTCTATGAATTTACGTAGGTAGATACATAGTACTAACTTTATTATTTGTTGTGATCTTATAGCTATGTTGGTAGATAGGTATGCAATGCAATGCGCAATGTCGATTTGACATCGCTGACAGTTGCGTACCTAGGCAGGCCTATATGATAAATGATAATTATATCGTAGATAGAGCTTTTAACTCTTTAATACTTTGTGTTAGGTAGGTACTTTCTCAAACCTATATTGCTGCTTAGACTATATGTAAAGTTTTATTCTATCTTGATGATTAGGTAATTGGCAGTGAATAACAATCGTTCCCGTAAGTGTTATTCTTGCTACTACATGCGATTTATTGTGCAAAAATCTCAGAAACAGGAGCTAAATTTTCTTTATCTTATTATAAAAATATCGGGCATCCGTATATATATAGATTTGACCAAATTGTTATAAATGTACATACAAGCGATTGTCAAAGAAAGAGAAAGTAAACATAAAGATGGCAACGTCGCACTCACAAATGTCGTTCATCCTATGAGGACGCTAAATAGTCGATGCCATAGGTAAATCACGATCAATATATCCAGGACGCCTATAATTTATGACCATGGTTCGGGGTTCAAAAATGTTGCGGCACGAACGCAAGAAGAATATCGCGAAAAATAAAATTATCGGAAAATGACGTTTCTCACGGAGCTGGCAATCGAAGAGCTAAGCAATATTCATTAAGACATGTTAAAAAAAGCAATGGGAACTGGAGGACGTCGTAATAATGCACCACGTGCATGACGCCAAAAAGCTTCTAGGATGTAATATATATATATATATATATATATATGCAATAATAATATACATGTAATAAAAATATATATAAATATAAGAAAAATTGTTTGCAACTAAAGAAACATAAATTATCCTATTTTAAAGCTTCGTTCTTAAGGGATTGCTATGTATTGCGCCTCGTGAAATATAGATTTTAATTGAATAAGTAATTTATAGGTTAAATATATGACATATCAGTTTTTACAGCGGCATGTTTTATTTGCTCGCTAATCAAAAATCTTCGCAAATTAGCCCTAAACGTATTTAATCTATTTTGGTGGCCGCATAACGAAACCCTCCTTTGAAGGCCGTTGTGCGGTGCAGAGGGATGAATAACTGCTTGGAACAATTTCTAGTCGAGCATTGCCGACTGCTAGTAAACCATTCGAGTTTTTCATACAAATAGGATGGATTTTTATAATTAATTACACCAAATAAGAGGCATGCTAGATGGTGCCTTACCCTTATCCTGGGCCGCTAATATATTGTCTGCAATGTCAAGAAGAGCAGTTGCAGTGCTTCTACCCTTTCTAAAATCAGACTGAAGTTCTGGGAGAATATTGTTCTTTTCTAAGTAATCTGTTAATTGATTGCATACAATTTTTTCCAGTATTTTAGATGTACACGGTAAAATACTAATTGGTCTCAAGTCTGTGATAGCAAGTGGGTCATTGGTTTTTGGAAATGGGCGGACGATAGCTGTTTTCCAGAGGGTAGGAAATGTTGAAGAAGATATTGAAAAATTCACTATCGCAGTCACTACGCTCAAAGAGTGTGGTAAAGGCATCAGTAGCATTTTCAGCGAGATGTGATCTGATCCCACTGCATCAGACTTGAGACTTCTGATAATGTTATAAATAATATTAGTGGTTACAGGTTTGATACAAAAGAGCAAGTTATCTTTAAAACAAGAAAATTCGAAGAAACTATTCTGGGAAATAGTGATATGTGTCTTACCGGGTACATCCAGAAAGTATTGGTTTATTGCATTGGCATCAGTGAAATGAGCTGGGAGTTCAGTAGGTATTCTTATTCGTCTTCAAGAGAGTAGACTTTAAATTTTTCCATAGAGTTTTTGGGTCGTTAATTTTATTGTTAATGTTGTATTTATAATAAGCTACCTTTTCAAAAAACATACTTCTGTTTACTGAGTTTAGTCTATACGTGCTTATGGCTTCATTTCGCAGATCCATCATCAACTTTATGTTGTCAGTAATCCACGGGTAAGTAGGGTGTCTGATCACAGAAATTTTTAAGGGGGCATGCAAGTCAAATAATGCAATTATGATAAAGCTAAAAATACGAACCATTTCATTTAAATCATTTAAAGCTATGATAGAGTCCCAGCAAATTGAATTAATGTCACTCTCAAAAGAGTCCAAACAAATATGTTTTAATGGCCTGTAGGTAATACTGTAAGGCTTATCCTTTTTGATATTAAATTCGCAGATGACCATAGAGTGACCAAGTAAAGAACCAACCGGTTCGACTGAAACATACCTATATGCGTTAAGTCTGTACAGACTAAATCAATAAGCGTCAGCTGTTATTTAGGTCAAGAATGGCTTTATAAATACATTTTCTTGATTGTTTTGATGACTTTACTTTAAGTTTGGCTTTAACCATTTCATTATTTTCATTAAAGTGATGGTTGAAAGTAACCCCGCAATTCTCGCATTTATTTGAAATTATTATGATCTATTTGATTTTTTATGTATCTCGGGGGATACCTCAGTCCAAAGGTTATAAGGAAAAAAAGGATTATAGTTAATTCATGATGTTACAGTAGCTTAACTTTATCAAATATTATATAATTTTTCGACATATAGTATTGTCATCTTAGTGTCACACTTTTAAGATCCCTTTTTTTACCAAATTCCTTTCGTAAAGAACTCTTTTCATGCTTTGCACCGAAAAATATTTGTTTTTTAGCGACTACTGCTTCATCATCTTCAAACCGGTGTCTTCTCAAATACTTCTTCAACCTCGGGAATAGAAATCACTAGGAGAAAATCTGGTGAAAATGGAGGATGTTCCATTATTTCAGAGACAGCATCTTACATTGCAGCTATAATAATTATAAATAATAATAAGCATTTATTTTTCTTCCACAAAGGTTATCTCACAGTTTTTACAAAAGGTGTTTTAACTAGCTTGTAGTAACGATAACTATTACATAGTTAGAGAAGCAAATATTATTAAAAGGTTTTCGATCATGCTTTATGAAGCTATCACAAAGGCAGACTTCAGCCGGGGCGTTATCGCGATAAAATAAGATATCTTTTACGAATTGGCGCCTTTTTCGGTGCCCATTTTTTTTATTTGTTCTCTATATAACGTAGGTGCTTGCAACTTTCGATGATGAGGTATTCAATCATTACTCGATACTACCTTGACTATCCCAGAAAAGGGAGGCCATGATCTTACCGGCGGAAACCTTGACTATCTTAGGATTTAGAGATGATGGTATTTCCCAAGTCTTAGACTGTTATTATTTCATTTAGGGGTCCATAGTTAAAAATTGAGTTTAAAAATTGTTCAAGATCTGATTGCAACAACATGAAGATTTTGTCTTCATACTTGTCCTTTTTCTATGTAATTGTGACGGGACAAGCACGAGACCTACCTGATGTTAAGCGGACTAACCTCTGTCATGTAATTTTTTTTCATAATTCACAAATGACACTGAGCCCGTCACCGTTAGACATTTTGAGTCTCATGTGCCTGTAATGTTACTGGCTCTCAAGGACTGCTGCCTAAACACACTGTTAGGTGCTTGGCGTCAGATTTTCTACTTGAGGGTGGTAGCAAGCTAGGCGTGCATTAGCAAAATGCCCTTGCAATGAATCTCAAGCCGGCGGCGGTGGAGATCGAACTATGGACCTGCAACATGGCAGTCCATAGATATTACCGTTCGGCCATCATTGCTCCCTCTAACGAGAATAGTATTTGTTCAATGTTTGGTCTCCTCTCAATGCATCGCACCGATCTTGCAACTGCAGAATATGGCGAACTTTGTAATCCTATCCCTGAGGCTTGAGTGATTTTTTCCATAGCGATTTTCGTCTGTGCCTTAGATGTTGCAAGAGTTGAATGAACTAGACTAGTTTGATGAAGTGGCCTAGATTTTGTTTCGATTGATTTAATGGTATCCAGCGTTCAAGGCAGTCATGCCTTTCTAATGAGTGGCTGGTGGATTCCAATTAATGTCAAAACATCAAACATAGTAATCAAAGTAAATATATCATCATTTTTTTTACTAACCCGTTTTTGATCTTCTAATACAGGAAATCGAATTTCGGAATTTAGAAGAGAACCATCCTTTATTAGTGGAGATAGACTAGCCTATACCACTATTTTACCTGACGCCAAGTGAAAAAACGGTTGAATATGTTGTTCAGTGTACCTAGAAAAATTGGCTCTCAAGGACAGCTGCCGGAACACACCGTTAGTTGCTTGGTGACAGACTTTCTACTTGAGAGTGGTAGCTAGCCAGGTGGGAATTCGCAAAATACCCAACCATCTTGCGAAATATTCCTTCCTCATTACTAGAGATTGCAACCCGGTATTTTTCTCAACCCGGCCGGGCCCGGCTGCATTCGTAGACATCGTGCATTCGTAGGCCGGGCCCGGCGGACCCGGCCGGGTTGTGTAAGCAATGAAACCTTTAAATTATTCTATGAAAAAATTCCATAACATGAATGGTAAAAGACAATGTTTCAAGGTTATTTTATTATTTATTTATTTCAAACTGGCTTATGCACAATTAACTATCAAAATAAACAGTCTTATTTAAGTCTCAAAATTACACTTAATATTTTTTTATAATTGATTACTTTTACTTATGGACGGAGAATTAACATTAGTGTTCGTAATTATTCACTTTTATTAGATTAAACAAGCAATTCTTTCCCTTTACTCTTTACAGTATCTATTTGAAAACATAGTATTCAAATAAGAAACTAATGACGCAGCTTAAAGTACTGAACGTGTAATAATATAAAAACTTAAATTAGATAGATAAACTCTAGCTTTGTCATAGCTAAACATAACAAATTCTTATTTCCTACAAGTGAAGGATTAAGTTTTTTTTTTTTTTTTTATATAGTTTTTTCTTAAAGTTTGGCTAATGGCTATTAAGACTAGTCAGTGTTACTATTACTAATCGAGCAAATAGCGAAATCTTGTAGGCTAGGCTGTACTGAATACAACCAAACGCAGCGGACGCCATGCCAACGTATATTCCACGAGTCGGTGCTCCCGCGCCGCGCGCCGCTGTTTACTTACCGGGTCCGCAGTGCAATTCGTGACTTGTGAGGAAATGCATCTGTTACAGGCAGAGGTTAGTCCGCTTAACATCAGGTGGGCTTCGAGCTTGTTCCGTCACAATATGAAAAAAAATGTGCTTCCCTGTCTGCAATAGAATAAAATTGGGCTAAGTTGGTATAGCCTTCTCCATTGTGTAGATAATAAGGTATCGTATTCCAATCTAGCACAGGTGTATGTGTAAAATTTGGACATCTTTATCATTGTTGTGGGACTTAACACCAAGTTCTCAGCAAAGGTAGGAGAAATCCGTAATATTTGTTTACCAATCAGGGAAACAAAACATTACCTCCATAATTGTCAGTATGGAAACTTAGGACTAGAGCGTATTACGGATAGGTTTTACCTTTGGAGGGTATCACATGCCCTTCAATTAAGTCGTTGCATTAACCGACCTACTTAGTTATTCAAAGCAGGCAGAGATTGATCAACATTACACGTTTAGTACACTAATAGAATATAGCGGTAAATCAGAATGCCGTGTTGTCCAGCGTTATACCTAATCAACCAGAAGACGTCAACTATCGATTTGAAAGCCACAATGAACATTTGTCATTTCTATCCTATGCTTACGAGGATCCTAAGTATTTCTTTTTTCCGCGGTTGCAATCAGAGCTGTTCCTAGCATGGTAGACTCTTCAACAGCTGCGGTACATTAGCTAAGTTATGAATAACTGATCCTAGAGATGAGATGCGGGATTGCGTCATCGCAACCTCTCTCTGCCTCTTGGTTTCTGCCTAATAATCCCATCCCTCCCTTATCAGGGTTAGCAATAAGTTCCTCAGACTTCCAAATTAAGTTAGTATCAGTATCCATGAAGACTAGCGGTGCGCTAGCTCATAAAATATTTAAAATTTGCCTCTTTTCATACCTTTCAGGAAGCCAATACCGTGACAGCGTCAAATGGAGCGACACATGGACCAAAATGCTCTCCGTTCCGTGCACGCTCGCGTTTCTCTGGGCTTGGTACGAACAGTACCAATCTAACGTGATCTTCGCTAATCTAAGAAAGGATAAAAAGTCTGGAGAAGTCGTCACTGAGGTTAGTAAAGAAGGATGATAACATCATCATCAGCCGGAACACGTCCACTACTGAACAATCCGTCCCCCATAGAATGCCACAAAGAATGGCTATTAGCCACTTGTAGCCATTGGCTACCTGTGACTTTCACGATGTCGTCAGTCCATCTAGTGGGATGATATATAACTGATAATATGTTATTTACTAGCCGCAATAATAGTGTTTGACAAACATAATTTTGGATGCAATCCTCATACAGGTGGATATTTAAGATTGCACAGAAAGGGCAGATACCCTTATAGCATGTATCCATTTTTTTTTTTATATTTTGAAATACATTAATAGATTTAGAAAAAAAATTTAAGTATCATAAAAATAATTTTATGCCAATTGGTGCTTTTGAATGTAGTTGATCTCAAAGAGTCTTTTAATCACAGTAAGAAATATGAACATTTGTCAACAAAGAGAGTCAATAAGAGAAATTTCTGGTTGATTGTTTTTCCGTAGAAAACGTATGGGAAAAGTTTATGCCAATTCGAATACTCATACCTAAAATAGGATCGATTGTCATTTTTTAGCTGACTTCTTTCCGATATCCATAAATGCAGTACAGAATATCTCAAAAAAAAATTTATGGTCGTCTAGGAAAATTTCCCTCCTAGATATGTGTAAACATATCTATTAAATAATACAGAGGGCTCAAAAAGAAATGTTAGTGTGGAATCCAAGACTTCTAATTGGTGTTTGGCTCAAGTCGTACCAGGGATGTTTGTATACCATAAAATAGTTTCTTCTGTTTTTATTTTCAGAATCATGGAGTACCACGCGGCCGCATGTTTAGTTTCGTGTCAAGCCCTCACAGAATGTGCGAGGTAGTGATATACACTGCGTTACTGCTCCTGTTGCCAACGAAGACATTCTTCTGCATATACTTGTGGGTGCTCGGAAATCAGGTGAGATATTTTACTCCGTGCTGGAACATACTGTATCAGCCAGATTGTCCACTGCTGAACACAGCCTCGCCCATTTAGTGGGGGTTTGCCATAATCCCCACGCTTGGTAGGCGTCTTCGGATCGCAGGTTAAGATCTCAGTTCTTCAGAAGGTGCTGCTGCCTACCCTACGGTATTTTACCTTACGACACCCACAGATAGTAATGGAGGGGTGACATTCTAGCCCAGCACCCCACGGGAAATTATACACTGCGTTACTGTTTTTCTGCTGACCAAGACATTCTTCTGCATCTACTTAGGGGTGCTTTGTAATCAGGTTAGAAAGACTTCAACAGCTCTATTTCTCACAGGATGTTTGAGGCAGTAATGAAGATGATATTAGAAGTGTCTGGGTGGTGATATACACTGCGTCAGTGCTTCTGCTGCCTACGAAGACATTTTTCTATATCTACTTGTGCTTGCCCTATAACCGAGACATGCTCTACTATAGGTAAACCGTTTATCTTAGTCCTCGCCTGCGCGGTACAGAGGCGCGGGGGTGACTGAGAGAGGTGCGGGCGGCGGGAGCGCTTAGTGTGATACACCGCGCCCACCGCCCGCACGCCCTTTGTCGTCATACCCCTCGCCTCTGTACCGCGCAGGCGAGGACTAAGATAAATGGTTTACCTATAGTGAGTCATAGCTTTATATTTGTCCTTTCGTTTCTATTGTTTACCGTCTTAAGGGGACTCTTCGCCGTCCCGGCTATAGGGACGGATGGTAGTGGGTTCGAATACCGCTCGTAATTCAAATTTATATCTTTCGCTGTAATTTTGTAAGCTTATTCACTTAGCAGGCGTTATTGCAAAAATTACAATGTAAGAATAAAGTGGACAAATACAATACTCATTCCGTTAATTACTAACAGTGTTTATTAATTTGTTTTAGTTTCAAACCGCATTCCAAGCTCACGACTGGTACCAGAAGTCATTTAAAAACTACCCTCAAGAAAGGAAGGCCATTATCCCGCATTTAATTTAGATATATGTATAAGACTGATGAATTATTTACAAATTATTTTAGATGACCCTAAATTATATTAAATTATTTTTACTATGATGTTAAGTATAACAAATTTTAAGCCACCTTAAAAAGAGGCTAAATAAATTATTGTATATCTTATTGGTTTATAATTAGCTTAACCAGACTTTGTTCATATTAAGTTAAGATATTTCTCAACTGGTTAGAATTTCTTCTACCTGAAATAACAGAGTACGCCTCGCTTCAGTAAGGTAGAAATTATTTTGCAACGCATCCTCGAGGCCTCTGGTGTTGCGAATGCTCGTGGGCGACGATGATCACTTACTAACCGACAGACCAGGTTGTTGGTTAAGAATAAAATATACTAACCGTCCAACTAGGAGGACAGCGTGGTTGATCGGTTGGTAATGAACGGTGTGTTCAGCACTCTTCTAGGTCCATATCATCACTTACCAATAGGTGTCCTGTCGTGATCGCGCAGTATACGGAGTGATTAAAGACATGTACCCGCCAGCCAAAGCGTTAACCTATTTATAATCTCAACTTGTTATTAAAAAAAACTCGCATTTTTTTTTAATAACATTATTAGACCTATCGTTTCCAGTTTGAAACCTTTTTTTTGGACTAATAATTACAAAGTTTAGTATATAGCACTCGTTTTTAGAAGTTTGAGCGCGTTATTCGAAAGTATTTCGTAGCTCCAGATTTATAAAAAAAATATAGTACACATGTATAAAGAACTTCCCATTATAGAAAGTTCATTATATTCACCATGTTTGTGGTGCAATAGGAATATTAAAAACATGCTTGTTTTCTTGAAAGAGGAGCTTAAAATTGGGTCTTTCTTATATCTAAAATTACGAGTTTTTAGCAAGTGTAATTTCAAACTGTATAATTTAGTGAAAATGTGGTTCACCTACAAACCTATTTATTAGGATAGTGATTACGTAGGTAAAAAATCGTTGAGTTTTATTCGCTATTATTAAAATGAGATTGGAACTGCGTTTGTATGGGGGCGTTCGTCTAAAATATACCCTTAAGCTAATAAGTAAGGCGCATTTCTACATAATATCAGTCAGGTTTAAAGGATGTACTTAGGCAGTTGTTTGTTAAAGTTAACTACATATACATAATTATATGATTCTAAATATGATTACAAGCATTATCGCGTGCTGAGCGACAATCCCATTTATTTGTTCCGGACGGGATTCGAAGCCGCGTTCTGCGATATTTTGATATTTTGAAATCTATATGTTCTTTTAAAATATTAAATTAACGTTGATACTGAATTACAAATAATTATACAAAAATATTTAATGACAGATTTATGCTAATAATAATCATTAATTAATAATCATAACTAATAATTATGTTAACTTCCTCATTATCCCGAACATAACATTTGTGTTAAATTGCATGCCAGAAATGGTTAATAGTTGGACTTTTAGTTAATATGTCATCATTGTACCATATTACCGAAATAAAGTATTGTATCATTGATTTCGCGCCGTAAGCTTATTTCTCTCGGCCAAAAAGAATTGTGCTTTAGTGATTTGCAAATGTGATTTTCTTATTAAATTAGTGCTTGTATATTAAATATGATTATTTAGAAATATTAAAATGCAGTTATTTCCATCAGATGAAGTCTGGGTGATGACTGCGCACCGCGCGCTCTCTGTTACGGTTAAATTAATACAATAATTGTACTACAAAGTTTTTTTTTTTCCTCCATGTGCATGAAATTCGAACGGGAAAGAGAGTTTATTGTCAAATACTAATAATATAATAATATATTTAATATATTTATTTCACAAAGTTTGGTACAAATGCAACTTAACAAAGGATATTTATAATAATTATTATAATATAACTAAGCACAACATAGTGGCTTGTATTTTTTGTTGCTATATTGACGTACAGAACCTACACTAAGAGTAATCTTGTGTCGTAGGTTCTGCATACCCTTCAATTTACACTTATATCAATTATACGTAGCCTTATACAGAGAAGTAATAAAATGTAGTCGAAAAGTAAGTTGACTAAAGTAATACAAATAATTGTTTTTGTTATAACAACTTATTAAATTCTGTGTGTGAGTAATGATGAGAATGTAGTGTGTAAAAGGTAGTTAAGTGTAATTTGAGTATAGTGTTATGTAGTTTGTTGTAACGTATATGTGTATAAATAGAATATATTAATGTAAGAATATGAAATGATGTAAAGTGTGGAGTGTGGATTAACCAAGCGCAGAAATACTTAGTATCATTCTACAGTTTTGAGTAGGATTTCTGTTTCATTATAGGTCATTTTGTGTAGCCAATTTGTTAGCGCAATTTTTGCGTCTCTGTAATTCAACTTAACCAAACCTTTGAGAACTTTGTTAGCGTTATTATATAGATATGGCCCCAGAAAAATGAGGTGTCGTTTAGCTAACTTTGAGTTAAACTTTTGACAGCAAAAAATTCTGTCCTTTCTTCTCTTGCATAAGTATTTAGAATTTTTTATTGTAGTAATTTCTTTATGTTGATTTAGTAAAAGGTTTAAAATATATAATTACCTAACGGTTAGAACTCCACAGTCCTTGTAAAGTTCAGTAGTAGGAAACAGATACGGTCTTGCAGTTGCAACCTTCAACACTGCTCTTTGCGCACGTTCTAGAACCAGCATGTATGATATCCGTGCACCGCCCCAAGAGGCGTTGCAGTAAGAAATAATAGACCTACACAGTGCGTTATAGACATTGATGATTAATTTACGATCAGCTATATCACGCAGATTTTTAAAAACGTAAATTAATTTTCGAACTCTATTACTAAGTGTCTGAATGTGATTGTTCCAAGTCATTCTCATATCGAGAGTGACACCTAAGTACTTAATGTACGGGACATTCAGTTGGTACACTGTTTTTATGCACTTTAATAATTATATTAGGTGTTCTTCTTCGGGCATTTGTGAAGGTGACACATTTTGTTTTTAGAACATTTAATGAAAGCAAGTTGGCCTGTAGCCATTCGGTGACTATTTTTAATCCAGATTCAGCTCGATTCTGAACCTCTTCCCAATCTTTCCCAACAAAAATTAATGCAGTGTCATCAGCATATGAGAATGTTTTTCCTGATTTTAGGCTAAGATTGCACAGTTCATTAACGTAGACTAGGAATAGAGTAGGTCCCAATACGCTGCCTTGTGGGACTCCATAATTTAAGACTTCCTCAACACTCATTGCATCCCCTATCTTAGTCCTCTGAGTCCTTCCCTTCAAATAGTTCTCCATGAGGCGCAAAGCGTTATCCCTTATACCGATACCTTCCAGTTTATTTAAAAGGATTGGTACAGAGACAGTGTCGAAGGCTTTTGCAAGGTCTAAGAATATACCAATAACCATATTCTTCTTGTCCAGTTCACTAACTATAAAGTTTGTAAGTGCTAACACAGCCTGTTCAGATGATCGGACAGCTCTAAAACCAAACTGGTTTGGTGAAAGGATATCATTCGGCGACACAGCCGTACCCCCGGTAGCTTAATAGATAAAGCATCCGGCGCGAAATCGGAAGGACGCGGGTTCAATTCCCGCCCGGGGCAAAACATTTTGTATTCCAATATAAATTTAGGATATCATATTTATGTAGATATGATAGGAGACGCTTATTTATTATTTTCTCCAATATTTTAGAAACTGATGGTAATATTGATATAGGTCTATAGTTTTCGACACTGTCTCTGCTACCACTTTGTGTATTGGATTGATTATAGAGGTTTTGAACATGGAAGGAAATGTCCCAGAGGATAAAGACAAGTTACAAATATGAGTTATAATGGGTGCGAGTACTTGTGATGATTGTTTTATTACCCTTGACGATATCCCATCGTAACCGACTGAGCATTTGTTTTTTAAATTGTTCAAAATACTAAGAACCTCATTCTCATCAGTTTCCAATAGGCTCGAAAGACCAAGACAAATAGGCATCCGGCGCGAATTCGGAGGACGCGGCTTCGATTCCTGTACGGGACAAAAATAAATGTGCTCCAAAAATATACATAAATAAAAAAAAAATTGTTACTTAATTATGCATGTACCGGCTGGCTAGCTACCTCATCAAGGAGGAAATCTGTCGCCAAGCACCAAACTGGGTTCCGGCAGCTGTCATTGAGAGCCAGTAATTCTAGTACCCTGAACAACATCTTCGACCACATCATCACTTAATCAGGTGAGATAAATCATTGGGTACATAAATACCCAAAATCACACTTTTGGGTTAATAGTGCAGATGTAGATGAACTCTTCGTCGCACAGAAAAAAATAATCTGCATCCGCAAATATCGAAGCTCCAGACACCACAAAAAAATAATTCCATAAACCATACTTTATAAAACACTAAATCCTAACTGTTGCGTTAATCTATATCTAGACTTGTTATTTCGTTAAAAAATACCCAGAATATTTTAAAAAGCTTTCAGATAAACCACGCAATTACCCCGCTCAGGTTTAAACATAAATTAGAAATACCTAAGTGCAGATTATTGATGCAAAGTAGTGGTCCCCATGCTATGGCCATAAAAATATTTAATAAATTACCGGACGAATTAAAGTATGATGAAAATTAACATAACCTTACTACAAACCTAAAAAACTTACTGATCGAAAAATGTTATTATAGTGTGGCCATTAATGCTGTGCCCTCCCTGAGGTATGCGCGGCGAGGTGGGAGGCGAAGTTGACGAGCATTGACGGCCGATTCTCCCCCCCCCCGTCTCGCCACTAATGGCCACACTATACACCATAGAACAATACCTATGTGACAAGTACTGAAAAAAAAACAATTCTGGCCGCTCCTCACAAAGTTGTCATACCCATACCTGGGTCATTATGTAATGTATGTAAATATTTATTAAGATACTTATCTACATAATGTGCAATAAATGATTTGATTTGTACCTACCTTAAAATAATAGACGATTTTACATGGACATGGACGTACCCAATATATATACATATATCTAAGTTGGCTTTATTGTAGCTTTATACCTAGTTATATTTATGAAATACTAGCTTTCCGGCCGCGGCTCGGCTATGTCAGTTATCGCGCAGCATTAACCCTTTTTTACGTAGTTCGATAGAAACTATCCTTTTTTTATGCCTGATAGGTTAGCCTTTGACCACTATCTCGCCTGGTAAGTGATGATGTAGTCGAAGATGTAGTTCAGGCCAACCTAGAATTACTGGCTCTCAAGGACAGCTGCCGGAACACACCGTTAGGTGCTTGGCGACAGATTTTCAACTTGAGGGTGGTAGCTAGCCAGGCGGGCATTCGCAAAATGCCCTACCACCATGCTATAACGACTGCTATCTTAAGTCACCAACCGGGACCATGGCTTAACGTGCCCTCCGAAGCACGCAAGCGCTCAGTAGTGTCACCAGCGGTCACCTGTCCAAGTCCAAGGTGGACGTTGCTTAACTTTGCTGATTGGTTCAGATTGGCTAAGCAAACTTCGCTACGAGCGCTTCAATATCCTTCCCCGCATCTCAAACTTTTTCCATACCAAATTTCATCCAAAACGGTCCAGTAGTTTAGAAAGCGAGACATACAGACAGAGTTACTTTCGCATTTATAATATTAGTATGGATACCTACTTCAAAAAATCTTATCAAATTTATTGCACCATTTATTTGTAAACAAAAATAGTACTCTCACTAAGGACTACTATTATATATACACTTGGTGTTTAATCTTCACATAGATAAGACGTGTCGGTCGCTTGACATTGCCATTTCATGACTTCGAACTGCGATGAAATATTATTTGATTGAAGACTTCGAATAAAGAAATGGAAATACACGATTTCATTAAACTAGCTGTGGTGTTGTTTGCTCTTTTGATAAGGCAGCTGTTTTCCTATTGTATTGGGATGGCGCCGAAATTGTTTGTGAAGCTGCAAAAGTACGGAGGTGTTGCTTATTGAAGACACTGGGAATCGTGCCTCGAACCAAGTTGACGAAGTAGATCTACTCAGATTTTCAGCAACCAAGAACAAAATACGCAGGACGCTGACGCCTGCTCTAGGAGTGAATATTAGTGTCCTCATGTTAAGCTTAATTGCACCAGATCTGCAATACCTTGATCAGTTTGGTTTTTATTGATTAGTACAATGAATTTAATGTGTAAATGGTGGTGTCCTTGAAGTGAAAGCCTCCCTTGAAAAAGTGTGAATATTAAGTGCTTATGATGAACGCATTTTAATAACACTACAAAATAAGCATGTTTGTTAAACACTGCTCAGACTGCCCTGTCTAAAATTGTATAGCGAATGTCACTCGGGACTATGTAAGGATTGTAACGATACCCCATACATCAAAATATGTTCAGGCATTTAAATGTTACGGTGGAATAAAGAAACATATATACATTTTTTTTTATTGCTGATAGGTAAACCTTTGACCACAATCTCACCTGATGGTAAATGATGATGTGGCTGAAAGTGTTAACAGGCTTACCCTAGAATTACTGACTCTCAAGGACAGCCGGAAAACACCGTTAGGTACTTGGCGACAGATTTTCTACTTGAGGGTGGTCGCTAGCCAGGCGGGCATTCGCAAAATTCCCTTCCACCATGCGGTGAAGCTCAAGCCGGCGGCGGGATTCGAACCATGGACCTGCTGCGCGGCTGTTTATACCCAATGCCACTTAGCCATCACTGCTTCAACAAAAAAGAACCGTAATACGAAGCCTTATATTCCTTTTGGGCAGTCATGTAAAAAATGCATTTAAAAAACGTTTTTCATAAAGTTCGATACGTTACAATAAATATATCACAAGCGGGTGGGTGAACCTCGGCGAAGAACATAAGTAATCAAGGGTGTTTGCTCTTAATGAGATGTTCCTGTACAGTTTTATCTATAGTTAAATACAAACACAAAAGTTTCGATGAACTGTGAAGAAGATAGATTCTAGAATATTTCGTTTATACATTTTTAGCTGAAGGGCTAACAGTGAAGAAATAACAAATTTGGTTGTGAAAATCTTATGCGTTATGGACGTAAATAATATACGAAAGTTTCGGCGGGAACTGAGAATGTGACATTTTGTGTTTAACGTGATTTAGTTGACGAATCCTTTGGTTCGATGCTGTACTATAATTTTACATAAGCATTTTGTCATAAACAAATTGTCTCGTTTTTAATTGTATATTATATGAATTACTATGTTTTTAATTTGTAAATTGTAAAAAATCTCAAAGTAAACGTTACGTTGATATACTAAATAATAAGTATATATTATATTTCACATACTCTCCACGGGATTTTTCAACTTCCGATAGGCTACCTTTGACCACATCCTCACCTGATATTGTGGTGGAAGATAGTTAACAGAATGGGACCTGGTTCTCAATGACAGCCGCCGAAACACATTATTAGGAGCTAGGCGACAGATTTTCTACTAGAGGGTGGTAGCTAAGCATCAAGCATGGCAAAATTCACGCGTAATAGAATAGGAACTGGCTCTATAGGACTACATCTAATGGAACACGTCGTTAAGTTTATACAGATTTTCTAGTTGAGGGTGGCATTAATCAAGATGGGTATTCGCAAAGCGCCCTACAATCATTCAATGACTGCCTTCATGAGACAACAACCGGACCGATCACGGCATATCGTACCCTCCAAAGCGCTCAGGAGTAAATGCCTAGCGTTAATCCTTCCAAGTAAAGAACGCGGCGAAAACTGCTTAAACAGTTTAAAGATTAGGCAAGCTTCGCTGTGAGCACTCCAAGAGGAGTTAAAGACTCCGAAGAAGCATCGCTTCGCCTCTCAGACAGACCAACGGGCAGGACGAGAAGTGCACATTTTATTAAAATGAGTCCTTTGAATATAGTGAAAGAAGGATCACTTTACTTCATTTCGGATTTGACTGAATTGCCAGATGGACTTATATGAAAGAGAAGTGTGTCAAGATCCGCAAGTGTATGTCCGTGATATCTGCATCCATCCCTTTCCCTTCGGCAAACAGGCGTACCGTTATATATGTTTTTACGGGTATTTTTTTGATCCTCTCTGTATCTTTCGAGCGTCGAGAAATATCTATGCTGGCTGGAAAACTTTGTATTAGAAACGGAAAATGTATGTATATATTACTAGCAGCTGTCCCCGCGACTTCGTTCGCGATTGCCGTACCTGCATACTAATTATTCAAATTTGAGCACTGTTCACATTTAAGCAACGCTGTGGTCTGCGGTGAAGCACTCTTAGCATAGCTCAGAAAGGAGCTCTTGACGTTGGATTTTCCAAATCAAATCATTTATTTATTTGCTAGAATACATTGTCCAGAAGACAATAGTTAAAATACTCAGAGAGTTCTTTGACAGTTCGCTCAATAAATGTTGAAGCAAAGTACTTTGTGCGTTTCTTTACAATTTCGATTTCAAAACGGCGGTTTTGTTTGGCGGTAGAACAAAAATATTTCCATTGCGCAGTCTCCGAAATGTATCCGGAATGAGATAGATAGTTCAAAAAACTGATTGTGACGAATGTTCCAGATTTAGTTTTATCTTAGCAAGCTTGCAAAACTAAATAAGGGTGCCGGGCTGCCCGTGAGGTGCCGAGCGGTCCGTGGGGTGCCGAGCTTCCAGTGGAGTGATGGGCTGCCACTGGGGTGCCAGGCTGCCCGTGGGGTGTTGGGGTGCCGGGTTGCCCGTGGGGTGCTTAAAGAACCAAGGTTAAAGTACCACTATTCTAACAAAAAAAATAATAATTGAAATCAGACTACGCGTTAATGAATTACAACTAAGTGTACATTTTGACTTTCATCCCCTTTCCCAAGGGAACCGTGCTGAATTTCGGGAGCAATTATGTCCTTCTTTGTAGTATAAAATAAACTCAAATCGTGCTAAGTTTCATTGAAATTCATTCGGTGGTTTTGGGCTGCCCGTGGGGTGCCGGGCTGCCCGTGGGGTGGTTAAAGTACCATGGTTAAAGTACCACTATTCTAACAAAAAAAGAATCATTGAAATCGGACAACGCATTAATGGATTACAACTAAGTATACATTTTGACTTTCATCCCCTTTGCCAAGGGAACCGTGCTGAATTTCGGGATAAAAAGTATCCTATGTCCTTCTTCGTAGTATGAACTGAAATCGTGTTGTTTCATTTAAATCCATTCAGTAGTTTTGGAGTGATGCGCGGCCGGGATACAGACAGACAGACAAAAAAAAACAGTAGGCATCAGTATCAGCTACAGAGTGCTCTCAAAAATTATTTCTTTATATTATTTCAAAATATCTGCAATGTACAGAATTGGACCTGTTACAGTTTTATTATAAGTAAAGATTATGCAACCTATAATTATAGTTACCTATACTTATAATGCATGTTGCACTCACACAGCTATTTTCACAAGTCCGGGGCATCTAGATAACATACTATAGGCTTAGTTTGGCCTGGTACATTTTAGTTTAAAAACTATTTACATATAGTTAATTTAGATTTTTATGCAATTAATGAATCATTTTTTACATCTGAATAGGTAAGGGCATTTTCAGTAGTGTTTGGTTTAAACTGTAGTGTTTTTTTTATGCTTGATAGCTTTAGCCTTTGACCACTATTTCACATGCTGGTAAGTGATGATATGGTCGAAGATGTTATTCAGGCTAACCTAGAAATACTGGCTCTCAAGGACAGCTGCCGGAACACACCTTTAGGTGCTTGGCGACAGATTTTCTACTTAAGGATGGTGGCTAGCCAGGTAAACATTCGCAAAATGCCCTACCATGCAAATAGTTATAACTAAAAACACCTTCATTCACAACTTATATACTTTTATTGACCAAACATTTAACTTAACAAATAACACTCACTGCATCGAAATAATACACTCACATTTCGGTCATTTAAATTACTGCTAATGGACGAACACTTCACTTGAACAGGAAGCTGAAAAAATACAATTATATAACTTAGTTCATGCCACGTCAGACGAGGGAAGCAAGCGCCGCATTGGATATCCAAAGTCTATGTTCAATCCCTTGGTCGGACATTTGGGGTTTTCAGACAAATAAATACATCACAAATTTACGGGAGGAAAAATTAGTCATGTGCGGAATTCGAACCCGCGTCATTCACCCATTTAGCCAGAGTAAGCCCTGATCGACTGGTATGCATTACCCCAGCAAGAAAATCACTTCTGGAATAAATTGAGTTCTACAAATAATTAGTGCCTTATACGCTGTAAATGTGCACCAAATAAAAAATTTGTGCACTTTGCCGTTTTGTTAAAAAAAAGGAAAAACCATTCTGCTGGAGTAACGTTGTTCCAGCAGGAAAATTTTAATCTAATGATCGGAAAGAAAAATTAAGTATATGGACAGATAGCTTATATTTGTGCATAAATGTGCGCCAAAAATTAAATTTGTGCGTCGTAAGGTTTTCGAGATATTTCATTTCCTGCTGGAGTAATGTTTAACAAAATCCATTTTCTCGAAAACCAATAATTGTGCGATCTTACAATAAAAGTATATTAGTAGCTCTTAATTTGTGCTTATTTGTGACACCATTAGGTTTTCAAAATTCTGTACCATTTTTATGTAATTATGCAATTACGAAAATAAAAAAAATATGTCTAGCGCTAAAACGAACAAACGGTTGTACTCACTAAAAACGGTATTTGGTTCTTCTTGTAATTCCATTCATAAAAAGTAAACTTATTAGACAAAATATACACGCATTTATCAATAATATCAATATATGTCGCAACCAACAGTGTCATAGTTAGTTGTCAAAATGCAAGAAATAGAATTAACTCAACATGTTTCAGTGTTAACCAAAAATTAGTGCGTTTAATGAAAAATATATACTGTAAATTTCAGCTTCATATGTAAAGTATTATAGAAGATATGAACAAAAAACTAAAGCAACAGCGAGATTTCTGGCTATCCGCCAAATTCGAAAGATAACAAAAAAGCGGCGGTTTCATAGATAATGATGGTCTTCTTTAATAAGTAGTATTAATTGAAGCTCTTGTCCGTACAGTCACACATAAAATACTTAAAGAGGAATTTGTGTATATTTTTATAATAGGTATTGTTTAGATTTTTATTTTGACGAAATATTTTTTTTATTGTATATTCCTACGCACAGGCAACTTATAAGATATTAAATGAAAATGCAGGTTTATGCTTACATTCTTTCTATTTATTTTTTTATGTAATTATAGGTAACCTTAGGTAGGTTACCTACAATTACATAGTAAGTAAATTTATTTTATAGTCTTACCTTTCAAAGTTTCCACGTAATCTAAAAAAAGTTATCTCTGGATGCGTTATTGACGAAATCATTCTATAAAAACAGCACAATATATCCTATTCGTCATATTAAGTATGTACATGAACTTATTTTTCGTCAAAGAAAATTACACACCGTCCATTCGTCACTGCGACTCAGTCGCGACTGTCTGCGTACTGAGCGCGGGCTGAGATCGACGCGCGTAGGTATAACTCGCGTTTCGTCCGTTTCTATGAACTTGAAATACTGTATTGATAACATTACCGTGCTATATCAATCAGTCTGTTTCCCATGATTTTATAGCTGTGCGAACTTCAGACTACTTCTTCGTTGCAATCGTAGGTATAGGTAAGTTGAACAGATGGTTGATATTTTAATGAATGTACCTACGAAGCAATAACAACTATGTACTATTATTTATTCTGTGATATGATTAACTAATTGCATCATCGAACAATCGTAAAGCTAATAATAATTTGTCTTTGGACTAGCAACTAATGAAAAACAACTCAATTAATATACCAAAAATACATTCATTTCATAAAAATGTTTGATGTAGTAATGTAACCCGAATAAATTTTGTACTACTCTTTATTGTGTAAACTACAAATAACTAGATACACCACGGTACTTAGGTATAAAAAACCTTTTATATAAACTCAATATAAAAAGCAGTTAAATAATTTCCCTTAACAGTTTTATGCCACAATGTACCTAGGCACAATATGTGTACACCTGTTAGTTCAGCAAAGTTAAGAAGATCATCAATATGTATGAAACCGTCGCTTTTTTGCTATTTTTCGAATTTGATCGGATAACCAGTAATCTCGCTTCGTTTTAGTTTTTTGTTCAAATCTTCTTTAATACTTTACATATTTTCAGCTTCCTTTTTCGCACTAATTTTTGGTTAACACTGAAACATGTTGAGTTAATTCTATTTCTTGCATTTTGATGTCTTATTATGACACTGTCGGTTGCGACATATATTGATATTATTGATAAATGTGTGTATATTTTGTCTAATAAGTTTACTTTTTATGAATGGAATTACAAGACGAACCAAATACCGTTTTTAGTGAGTACAACCGTTTGTTCGTTTTAGCGCTAGACATATTTTTTTTATTTTCGTAATTGCATAATTACGTAAAAATGGTACAGATTTTTGAAAACCTAATGGTGTCCCAAATAAGCACAAATTAAGGGCTACTAATATACTTTTATTGTAAGATCGCACAATTATTGGTTTTCGAGAAATAAGATTTTGCTAAACGTTACTCCAGCAGGAAATGAAATATCTCGAAAACCTTACGACGCACAAATTTAATTTTTGGCACAAATTAAATTTAATTTTTATGCACAAATATAAGCTATCTGTTCATATACTTAATTTTTCTTTCCGATCATTCGATTAAAATTTTCCTGCTGGAACAACGTTACTCCAGCAGAATTGGTTTTTCCTTTTTTTAACAAAACGCCAAAGTGCACAAATTTATTATTTGGTGCACATTTACAGCGTATAAGGCACTAATTATTTGTAGAACTCAATTTATTCCAGAAGTGATTTTCTTGTTGGGGTAATGCATACATCGACTGAGCTAACGTGACAATGACTCATAACTCTAACTTTTACTCTCGGTTTTAACCATCGTATGGGATGGGGTGACACCTACAGTTCAATTTACGTTGTACTATAAACAAGACTAATGTAATCAGCAGAGCATGCGTTATTGACAAAAATAAATAATTATAGGGTTCATCTCATCATTATAAAGTTTAAAGCTAATTGCAAAATTAGTCTTGTTTGTAGTACAACGTAAGTTGAATGGGGATGGAGCTAAACCTATAGAGGTTTAGCTCCCCATAGAATGTCAGATTTGATTATCTCTTACAGTTCTTATGTGATTCAAAAGATTACTTACCTATAAGGGTACCCTTGAGTCTTTGCTCTAAACACAGAGAGAAGCAGCGAGAAGAACACACACATTAGTACAAGTCCGACAACAGTCTGAAATCTGCGTTTCTTGCCGTCGACCTGGACACGATCGGGGTCCCCCCGGACACCTCCCGCCGCTTCGATCATGATAATCATTCCGACGACTACAGCGGCATCTGGGTGGTGAGTTAGGGAATCTATTCGACGATTATATTTAAAATGTTTATCCTACCCTTACTAATATTTGGTACCCTTACTAATGCTACCATGCTTTAACGACTGTTGCTCCTAAAACAACCGGCACCGACGGCTTAACATGCCCTACGAAAACACTCAGTAGTAATGTCACTAGCGGTCACATACCCAACTCATGACCGCGGCGAACGTTGCTTAATTCACAGCTAACAAACTTCGCTACGAGCGCTTCAAAAACTGACTACCAAGGAAGGGAAGTCTGCCATCAGCCACTTTAGCCTTGCCATCCACTCAATAATTCAATGTCTCCCTCAAAACAAATTGATATCTGGATGAGAGAACCTTAGGAGGCGATACGGAAACTTTGTTGAATGACTTGAGAGTACTTAAATACTGTTTTCGTTTTATTGGCTTTAAACTAAAAACTAAATCATGCAAGTTTTGTTCCAGGCAAAGTAGTACGTTTCTCTGCAAACGATAACCTTAATGAAAACGATAACGATAACCTAAACGAAAATCATATAACGCCCTGCGTGTGCAATACAATAACGCGTACAGGGTTCTGATGAAGCTGCCGCGCTTCTGTAGCGCATCGGAAATGTTCGCGCAGGATCAAGTGGATTCTTTTTCGGCAATACTTCGCAAAAGTACAGCATCCATGATGCGGCGAGTGCGGGGCAGCTCCCAGATACCTGCAACTGATTGCACAGAGAATGGATGTGGACTGCAGTTTTATGGAGCATTGGACAAAAATACATAAGTATTGCTTAAATAATGTCATTTATATGTAAGACTTTTAAAAATGTGTTGTGTATGGACTGTAATATTTTATAATGTATTGTAGTCAGAAATAAAGAAATTTTGATTTGATTTGATAACTCTGCGACAGACGTAAAAAAGTAGGGCGATCAAGAGATTATCATTTGAAGAAAGTTTGCTTAGCCGTTCTGAACCGATCAGCAAAGTTAAGCAACGTCCGCCGCGGTCATGAGTTGGATAGGTGACTGCTGATGATATTACTACTGAGCGCTTCCGTGCTTCGGAGGACACGTTAAGCCGTCGGTCCCGGTTGTTGTCTTAGGATGGCAGTCGTAATAGCATGGTGGTAGGGTATTTTGCGAATGCCCGCCTGGCTAGCTACCACCCTCAAGTAGAAAATCTGTCGCCAAGCACCTAACGGTCTGTTCCGGCAGCTGTCCTTGAGAGCCAGTAATTCTAGGTTAGCCAGAACAACATCTTCGACCACTTCATCACATGCCATCAGATGAGATATTGGTCAATAGCTAACAAATCAAGCATAAAAAAAAACTTTCAAGAAAAACCAGGTAGTGACGCGTCCTCGGGTCAATATGCGATAAAGGTTCTATCCCCTGTGTTTAATAACTGTTGAACTATCGAAGGTGGACTTTATAAACCGTCTTTCTTCCATATTCACATATAATCTGTTCTTATATCATATACCTATATCTCATAGATGTAAAATTTGATGGTTTATATTTGAAAAGGATACTCAAAATGGCTACAATATACGTCTCCAATATGAATTGTCCATGCGAGCCTCCATTGATATACACCGGGCCATTCTTGGTCCTGTGGATGAATGGTGGGCCTCGAATCTGATTCCACATCTGTCCGGAGACCATGGCAAAACAGAATAACACTGCCAGTACTGCCCACATCTGCTTGTTGTAGAAGAACTCTAGGTTGTTTCTTCTCACATACAGGAACCCAGCGACTAAGATGAATAGTGTTGAGAAAGCAACAAAGCCAGAGTAGTTCGGAGGACGGAATACTCTGATCTGTAAAAAAAGGCCTTATATTATTATCAACACTCAGCTAGACTAAATAAAATCAAATACAATACAATACAAAAATTATTTATTGTACACCACAAATGTTACAAAAAATGTTTATTAATTAATTTATTAAAATAGATATACAGAGAATTCTTAATGCTAAGGTACAATGGGTGGTCTTATCGCTTAAAGTGATCTCTTCCAGTCAACCTTAAAATGGAAAATATAGATGTGTGAGGAATAAAAACAGATAGGTGGTGTAACTTTATAGGGAGTAGTATTTATTTACTCCTTGAGAGCCAGTGAAATTACAGGCACAGGAGACAACTATGTCTCAAGGTGATGGGCGTAGTGCAATTTGTCTTGTGTCAGGAAGAAAATTTTTGCCCTCTGGCTATTTTTGTTAAAAACATGTAATATCCCATACAAGACAGGCAAATTACAAGCATTTGTAATTTAACAACTTGTAATGATACAACTATGATTTACAAAGAAGCCAATGGAAAAGTTGGGTACAAAATTACTAACTGGTAGTGGGCTGGAGCATTTAGACTGTGAGTCTGCTATGACTTATAGGTTGTCTCAATGCTTTTATTGTAGTAGCTGTAGTGTTATATATAGTTTGTAGTATTTTGGTAATAAAGGCATACCACCGCCGATACAAAATATTAGGTTTAAAATAATAAAATTTATGTATGACAGATTATTAAATCATAGAAAAAAAAACATCACGCTATTGTAAGTAACACCCTTTACCCTGCTGACAGTCAGGTAAAAATTTTACACAATTTTTAACATAAGCATTTTGCTCTCATATTTCTAATATGCCCTGGGGTTTTTCAACTTTGATTGATATCTTATTTTATTGACAGCTACAAGATCTGGTTATACAATGTTATAACTGGGGCAGCAATTATTGGCCAATTAAAAATTCTATGCTTTCTTTCTCCTTTTATACTTCCTTACCTGAGACAAAGTTTCTAGGCACCATGACATTGTCACTCTAAATATTTTGATTATTATAAAAATTAGGTAAAAATGATTGGCCACCATATCAAAGTTAAATACAACTAGTGACTTGCCGTTTTGGCAGACACCAGATTTTTAGGTAAAGAATTTAGGTAAATATCAATGCCCTGTGTCCTTGTACAAAAAATATTTGTAGAACTTTTAGCTGAATGGGTCATAGCTGTCACTTCTGGTGGGTACAACTGATGCATATATCATTGCAGGTTTTGATAATTAAAATGGACATGAAACTCTGATTAAGTAGTGCCTTCTGGCTGAGCCTGGTGTAGCAATTTGTGAGTATTTAACTCTGTTTTGAATTATTAGCGTGGATTACTTAACTTTATATTAAATAGATATAATGTGGATCATAATAACATACCGGCAAATCAGTTCTGTCCTGGATCCACTTGGCAATAGCTTCAGCGTGGATACCAGACCTCTCCAGGTCCATGGAGTCAGCTGGTTTTGGCTTCCCCTTAGCAGGGAAGTGCATTATTACCGGAGCTGTATTCAACCGCAACTGTAAAATATTACAATCAAAATATCAACATATGTGAATTTTACATAATATTTTAAAACAATCATTTAAAGAAACAGAACTTAAAACCTATTTGTACCAAACTGTCTAAATAAATAAAAATAGTACTACATGTAATAATACTAGCATGTCATATGTAATTTTAACAAGATTTTGGTAAGCAAAATGTAACGTTGCAATGACTATAAAGTGTGAAATTGTAAGGTTAATTCCCAATTATTTCCCGCAAAGTATCAACTTTTGCTGCTTGTGACCATGTATGAAGTCTTTCTATATTAAGACCTACGTGTGAAAAAAAATATGAACATCAAAATCAATTGGCAGCAAATAAAGTTGAATCTAACCTGAATCTAGACCTGTGGGTTTACAAGAGTAGTTTATTGAACAAGATATCAAAATCAATTGTTTTTAATATTCAGTCATCATTTAGTATTTTTAATAGTCAGGAATTTGACAGCTTGGCAGTATTTTGTATAAAAATAACTTAGTACAGGACAAGGGTTAGTACTTAATATTTCAAAAGTAGTAAAGATTTTGCAATAAGTATATCAATTTAACATAAAAATTTAAGTTTACATACCATTTGGAAGATCTCTGAACCTTCATCAAAATCGACTATTCCAAAAAACAATTTATTTGTAAATATCGGCGAGAATCTGAACGAGTTTGCCACAATCAGGTACTCATCGAACACCGCCTGGCAGATAGCGCAACGTCTTGACGGTGCCATAGCAGTAAACATCACAATAAACGAGTAATCCTTCGGTGGAGATTTCACATATTCCTTGAATTTATTGAGGTTCAATTGTACTATAGACTTCTTTGCAGTCATGTCTGTCAACTGCTGGACTTTCTTTTCAAGCTGTAATAACAAAATTACATGGAAAAAATGGATTTAGATGACGCCGGTCCATATGCAGTGCACAATTTACCTTGTTAGTCTGAGCTGCTGCATCATAGTAGATAAGTAATAATGTAAAAATTAGCAGTGTATAGAACTTCATTCTACTCGATTCAATTATAATTCGAGGTGATTTATGAAACTCAAAACTAAAACCTTTTGGAAATTTGTACAAATTCTCGGCTTTGAATTTAACCTGATGACAGTATTGACAGTGAAGTTTGACATGTCGAGTTCGAAGTGCCACATCAAAGATAGTGACGTTACGATAAGATACAATATTTAGAGCATGAGAGTGAGATCAAAATAGTCACTACGTAAAAACATAAAAGAGACCAAGTATCTATTTTTGTAGTAAACGAATGACGTGTTTCTACCGTTTACGAAGTGAGTTCTTTGCAGGCTGGCAATAATGTTGGCGGACGGGACTGGTGATATTATGTTTTTATGTGGTATGGTAGTTCCGAGCTGAGTGTATGGCTAATGGCTGAGCGTACCTATGTATTGTGTGGTACAGAGGTCACAGAGATGATTTCAGGTGCAAAAGGATCCGACAGGAGACTAAAGTATCAGTCAAATACCGGGTTACAGAAAGACTACATTGAATCCTCTTTTCTGTTCAGCGTGTCTTTAGATATATATTTATTACTATTTTTTAAGGCGTCCATGGATATTATTTGCATCTGTTGACAACACAACTCCACCGCACTTTGGACGAGGAAATGCCCTCATATAACCCTGGAGGTCCCCTCTATGTGGAAGGCACTTATCCCAAGGGTTTAGACGGCGAAAAGCGTCTTCTACCTTCATCTCAAAGGCACCGCTGTGGTATAAACCTTGGCTTGAGTCGTTGCCGAAAAAAATTGGGGAGGCTGGAACTAGTTGCCCCGGTACAACTGCAGTGTTCGTGTCATCTGCAACCTGGTCTATCAGAACCTTGGGTTCAGAGCGTGGTATATCACTAGTGTACAGCGCAAAAATAATAGGCCCTGAGGGATTCCAGCTCTTATATAACTGGGTGGGGAGTAGGCGATGCTTTTACTACCAGAATAGTCACAGGATGCTATTACTATAAGTTGATGACCCGTCATAGCTAGTAGGCAACAAGAGGCTTAATTCCATAGTAGGGTAAGCAGGGGCCTATTAAGTCTATCATCGCGTAACATTCGGTAATTGGCAAACCGCTGCCTGAGCTGGGGCTGGGGTTCACCATACCGGTTTTACGCAATAACGACAATCAGGTAGGTCCTAACAAAGTTACGTTGTCTGAAGAAGCCGTTAGCGTTGAAACTGAGCGTAAGGTTGTATTACCCATAGCAGGTGTAGGTGTACTGGGGGAGTAGTTGGAGGTGAAGCGGTAAAGATGGCTAAGAAGGTTGGCGTGCTCAAGTGAGTACGCGATGTGTTCGGACGCGGACCCAGTGGTACGACTTTTGTGTGCTAATGCACGAACTTTGTCTGTAGCATTGCGAAATCAATGACAAGTGCTATGTCCTCTTGCACTGAGGGTCGAAGCCTGCCATAATAGGAATTGCGGGGGGAGCGACGACGGGTCGAGCGGCGCTAGGGGTATGGGTAGGTACAGGCGCAGCCGGACATGTGCGCAGACAGGGGCCAAAGTCCATAGTAGTCGAAAAACAACCTATTGCATTATAATTTCTAACGTTATATCTATATGACCTTTTTCGATGAGTAGAATGTTATGGTGTACTTATATGAAAAATAAAATAATAATGTCATTATGACAGTGATCTTAATTGGTTATAATTTAAAACCTTACACCTTTTATTTTCAGCTGTACGACACTGCAAAGCCAGCTTGCTCATACTATATCAATTAAAAAAAGTGTTGATTAGCCACCATAATCTTCTCAACATGGCAGATGCCGAGGGAGAAAATCCGATATACACACCCTTCTTTGGAGTGATGGGGGCAGCGTCTGCTATTATTTTTAGTGGTAAGTAACTACGACTCGTACGTACTTTGTTAAGAGGTTCCCATTTGTCGTTGTAAAATGTACAGACATTAATTAACTGCCCATAACATAATTGCTCAAACTTTTGTTGAAGTTGTCATATCAATAATTTCAGCTCTTGGAGCAGCATATGGAACGGCCAAGTCCGGCACTGGTATCGCCGCCATGTCCGTGATGAGGCCAGAGCTCATCATGAAGTCTATCATCCCCGTCGTCATGGCCGGTATCATTGCTATTTACGGCTTGGTAGTAGCTGTCTTAATCGCCGGATCATTAGAAGGTTCCAAGACTTACACATTGTTCAAGTTAGTAGATTACTTTACTGAAATACTCATTCAATGTTTTGTGACATAATATTTGAACTTACTAACTACGCGTAGTAGTATACGTGAAAAGTATAGGTGCATATTCTCCCAGCTTCGTATAAACTGCGTATCTACCCGTAAATGTGCCTAACGCGTTTCGTTCGCTTAGCACTATCGCGTGCTAAGCGAAAATGATGTTTTACAAATTATTGGAGTAAAAACTTTTATGCCCAAGGCGGGAATCGCCTCCCGCGTCCTCCGATATCGCGTCGGATGCCGAAACCTCCTCGGCCATCTGGACTCGGCATTTCTAGCTGAAATTTCGTGCTCCAATTGTATTTCTATTGACTTCATCTGATCGAAAGAATTGTTTAATCAAACACTTAACTCTGTGACTGAAATTGGCCGACAAAAAGTCTTTATAATTATCAAACCTTCTCAGAAAATTACATGAGAATCGGTTGAAATTGCAACCTGTAGAGGACAACAGCGGCACAGACATAGAAAACGTTATTCCCAAGCTAAAATGGAATACCTAGCTACGCTCGTACTCAATCAGTCAATTATGGATGACTCGCGATAGGTTGTGATAAATGGGTTAATTATGAAACATTGGCATCATCTTTGGGTCGTGGTTATAGGTATTTATATATTTAATTAACTAACCGTTTGCGTACATAAATAACATTTCCTAAAATGCCCGATTACAATATACCCACATCCGGTATTGTCGGTGTTGAAGAATGAATCAATAATTGTTATCCTATGGTTCTTTTATTGGTATACGCATAACTAGTTAGTATGTAAGTTTTATTGTAGATGGCGTGCTTACTAATGTTTAGTAGTATGTAAGGTGTACCGTAGATGTCGCTGTAAATTTGGGTAGTAATTCCTACATTGCGGTATCTAATATCAGCGATTAATTAATGTAGGTATCGCGACATTTTTCAAGTATGATATCCAATAAATCTAGTGCCAAAACTTGACTGTGGTTTACTGAAACTGAGCTATCGAGAAGACAGTCGGTTTCCCAAAACGTCTATTTCGCTAATTAACAGTTTTCCAAAACGTACTTACTTTACTTTACCCTATCTAATGGGTTTTGATTAATATCTTTATTTATGGTTAATTTCAGAGGCTTCATCCACCTTGGCGCGGGTCTTGCCGTTGGTTTCTCCGGATTGGCTGCTGGTTTTGCCATAGGCATCGTAGGTGATGCTGGCGTGCGTGGTACCGCACAGCAGCCCAGGTTATTCGTGGGGATGATACTCATTCTTATTTTTGCTGAAGTGTTGGGACTGTACGGTCTCATCGTCGCCATCTACTTGTACACGAAGCAGTAAATCCATTTACATGCTCTCGTGGGCTGTTTCGAGCTGTGAAAACACTTCACAAGAGTAGTGGAAAGGCCAACGCCATGCGCCACTAGCCTAAAGGCTGGCTGCACAAATATTCGGAACACATGTACAGACAATATTAATTAAGAAAAGCAGTTGATTTCTAAAATATATTTATTTTTTGTTGACATGTCCGGAGCGTTGCAGCATTGATGCTGCGGCTGCATCGTTTCCTGAAATGCAATCTGGATACAGTTTTATTATTTTTGGAAGTTTTAAGGTGCCTGGGGAAATATACCAATTTGTCTATTGTTATGTATGATGAGGCTTAACGAATAAAAATCTTAAATACTGTACCTACCATTTGTATCATTGACTTTTCTGAATTTCACATAATAATATTACACTCTCACTCTGCCGACTTAGAAATATATACAAACTTAGACTACTACTTACTTAATCCTACCATAGATAAATGAAAAGGACAAGATTGCTAACTCCTTATATGCATAAATTTACAAATTATTCGAATACAAAATGTTTTGCCACGGGCGGGAATTGAACCCGCGTCCTTCCGATTTCGCGCCGGATGCTTTATCTATTAAGCTACCGGGGGTACGGCTGTGTCGCCGAAATTTCGTACTCCAATCGTATTTCTTAAACCGTCATAGGGGTTAGTATTCTGGTTGATGGCCGCGCACCGTGCGCGGCCATCAACCAGAATACTACGCTCGTTCCACTACGATCCCCTATTTCAGTCCCCCAGGGGACTGTACAACACTCACTATTCCACTAGAGTCCCCCAGGGGACTGTACAGCACTCACTATTCCACTACAGTCCCCCATAGGAACACTGCTTACCAATTGATTTCGTATTTAGGTTATTTAAAAAAAAAATAGGTTTAAAATGTGACAGGTGTCAAAGTGACAGTTGATGTCTATATTATGAACTACACTTAACTCTCGGAATGATGTCGCTACCCTTCTATATTTCTATATATTATGATTACAAGCACTACCGCGTATTAAGCGAATCCTTATATGCATTTCAATAGTTCACAAAATGTTGTTAGATGTCGCTACTTGGTTCGCTAGAAATAAAATTTGTACAAATTCGACATAATATTGCCTTAAACTGTTCTAATTCTTTATATTTATATATTAATAGTATCAAAATACAATTTTAGTACATATATCAAATTATATTTTAAATGTATATTTATATTTTTTTTATGAACTTCGGTATTTATAGCACGATTGAACCCATTAATGATTTAGGAAGTTAGAGGAGAATGCAGTTATACTTAGTTCCGATAGATGGCACATATTTGAATATAAGAACTAACAAATTTGCCAGATTGGAAGAAAGAATCACAGTAATTATTATTATAGAATAGCTAAGCCGTCAAAAATGAACCAAACGATGTGTTTGGGTAGCCGTTCTTAAGATAATGTCGTACCGATTTCTCTTGTAATTTGCGGGGTAATTTTGGAACTGCCAATTCTGGTAGAACACATTTTAAATAAATATCGTAATTTTTACTGTTGTCCAAAACTTTGTATAATTTTCAATTATGTCAAATTCCGTGCCGTTTGGGGTCCAAATAACAAAACAACAGTAGGTATTGCTCTATGTTATTTACAGTGGTTTAATACCTACTATAATATATATACTTATTCTATGCATTTACGTACATACCTAGGAAGATACTTAACATACCTAGTAAGTATCTACCTTATACTTTTCGGTACAACTACCGATACCTACGTTTAGGTATGTTTTTAATTTGATATATAAACCTGGGCGAGCGCAGGTGCCGCCGCGCCGCCGCCGCTCGCGTTCACGCTGTGCGCCGATGCCTCACATCAGTCGACAATAGGTAGGGTAAAACACCCAGTAGTCAGCCTTTGAACACAAATTTAAACTTCGTGTTCCTGTAGTTTACATGTATATTTGTACTCATCAAGTTTTATGTTATTATTTGGAAGAGAAGTATTTATAAGTAGTAATTAAACAACTTTAAACGGTTTAAATCGCGTATATTTTTCATTATTTTATCCCGACGTTTCAAACACTTTGCAGTAATCGTGGTCACGGGGTGACTAATCGATTTTATTTGTCACATAAGTTATTAAGAAATTATTTGGTCTACCGTCAGATTTTTTTATATTAATCATAGCGTTCCCTATTCACGCAGTATTCGCTCACAGTGTCCAGAGGTCTTGCAGATTTGTGTCGGCCTTGGGATTTAATTAATTTGATCACAGGATCCCAAGCAGGTGGTACTTGCCAACCATCATCTCAATTGAAATTTGGGTACATTTTGATCTCAATAGCCTCGCGTAACATTCTTGGCATAAACCGGTTCTATCTAGCGAGGATTTGTGGCTTGTCGAACCGAATGTAGTGGTTGGATTTGTCCTGGGCATGTTCACAAACCGCAGACTTGGTCGAGCGTCTGTTTTTCATGTCAGCAATGTGTTCTTTTACCCGGATACCAACGCTCCTCTTTGTTTGCCCAATGTAAGACAGCCCACATTCACATTCAAGTTTGTAAAAATCTGCATCTTGTAGGGGAATATTGCATTTAACAGGTCTTAAAAATTGGTTGATCTTCTTGTGCGGCTTGAAGTAAGTTTTTATTGAAGCTCGTCTTAAGATATTACTAATTTTGTCCGTGACACCCTTGATGTAAGGTAAGATGGCAGGTTATCGCTCAACTGTGGAAGGCTTGGGCCGGCTTCTGTGACGCATTCGTGGGAGCTTGTGATTATTGCTTCGCAGTACTTGTTTTACATACTGAAGCTCCTCCTTGAGATGGTCAGTGTCGCAGATGCCATGTGCTCTCTGTAACAAAGATTTGCCTACGGTAGCCAACTGATATGGATGGTGATGGGAGTTACCATTGAGATATTTATCTGTATGGGTGGGTTTCCTATACACTGTATGACTAAGGGAGTTGTCAGGATTCCTGATGACTAAAACATCAAGAAAAGCTAAGCATTTATTGACCTCAGGCTCCATTGTAAATTGAATTTTATTATGTAAGGAGTTTAGATGGTCTAGAAATGCAGAAACTTTATTACTGGGGAGGATGGTAAAAGTATCATCTACGTACCGTTTGTAGATCTTCGGCATAGCCACAGCTGTGGAGAAAGCTCTCCTCGACGACTTCCATGAAAATATCGGCAACAACGGGGGAGACTGGAGAGCCCATAGCTACACCATCAATCTGCATGTAGAAGTTATTTTCCCAGAATAGATAGCCAGATGTTAGGCAATGTTCCAGTAGTTCTGCATATTCCATGGGAAGGTCATGCTCACTAAGTCTTTTCTTGACAATTTCAATGCAATCATGTACAGGTAGGTTGGTGAATAATGATTGTACATCAAAGCTAACCATAACTTAATATTATGTTGTATTTGCCATATTACATCATTATTTTTTTTATCAGAATTTAATTATGTTGAAAATACCTATATTATCACAATATTGTGCGTATGCTACCGACTTCAACAATTTACTTCACACTTTTGAGTGTTGAAGTCGGTTCCATTTTATAGTAAAAAAAATATTCACGCTTTTCAGGGACCTTTGCTACCTATGGGATCGATTGTCATTCACTGCCAATAACTATACTACCAAGGTAGGCGTAATACTTTCACTGATTAGAGTGTAAGTCATAAACTGCTTATCCGATTTCAATGACATTTAAATGGGACTACCGCAAAAGTATACTCTATCAGATTAAATAAGAATCTTTAAAATCGGTTCATAATGAGTGAAAATATCGCTGATATACACAAATAGTATAATATAATAATTTATACAGGTAAACATAGAACCTACTCCTTTTTCGTCGTTAAAAATATAGTCCTATTTAAAAGGCACTACGATTAAATTTTCTGTAAAACAAGCTACGGCTGAGTACTGGGTTTACCGATCTTTTAGTCAGCCTCGTACATTTATATGCGGCTGACTACTGATAAAATGAGATTTCAATGTAATAAAAGATGTGTTCAAAGTTTAAGGTACAACAAAAGCTAGTTGCTGAGTAAATTTCAATAAAAAATACGAAATCTACATTTACTTTATCACACGTGCGCGGGCATATGGCTGACAGCAGTGTATATAAGCGTTCATAGTTCCATATGCGCAGACACTATAGTTTCATAGGTGTGAGTATTTGCCAATCTGAGGGCGAAGATTCTGTTAAAAGTAGCTGGTAATGTTTAAATAATTTGGACACTATTTATATGGCAATAAATGCTGTAAAGGCTGAGTACTGGTGCAGGGCTGACTACCGGGATATTTACCCTAGGCATATTTAGCATGTTTAAACCCCCCCTGCCCCCACCCAAACTCACGTGTATGTTTTTAGTACCTACAAAGAATTTTAATTTTTTTATTAACAGACTTCAAAAAAAATTTTGCCTATAATTTGTACCGACTTCAACACTCAAATGTGTGAAATAATTTGTTGAAGTCGGTGCCATGATAGTTCAAAAGTACCTATTATCACAATAAGTATTGTGCGCATGGTACCGACTTCGACATGGTATTTCACACTTTTGAGTGTCGAAGTCGGTTCTATTTTTAGGTTATTTTTTTTTTATTATTCTATCCAGTGACCCTTTCTACTTACGGGAACTTATAAAAATAATTTTAAAGAAACGGTGTAATCATGAAAAAATTATACCTATATTGTACTAGTACATGAACGTATTTAGTGAAGGGTCATTGCGTTAGTTAGCCGGCCGGCGATACTTTTGGTCTTTTGGTTGCCCTAAAGTAAAATTAAGAAAATAGAGTTTTTAGTACTTTTTCATTCTACATTATGTTCAATAACACTTAAAATATTTGCTGGCCATGATGCAAAAAAAAACCTGACGCCGTTAAAAATATATGTTATTATTTCAATTGCATAATTATCTGCTTCATGTTTTCAATATTTTTTACAAGTTTTAGGTTGGAGTACGTAAATCAACACTAAATGATAAAGTGTGAACACTAAATGATAAAATGAACTCAAACAACGAAACTACTAACGATTTAGGCTTAGATTTTTGTATCAATTAAAAATTATCTGTCTAGATGGCACCTCCAGAAGCAAAAAAAAATGACTCAATATTCAAAGAATTCTGTGCTTAGCGCTTAGGGATTTCAGAGAGAAAAAAATGTCTATTTATTTAATATAAGTCTTGGGAAGTTGGCGGACATAACGGAATTTCTATAAAAATGTATAAGACTCTAGGAAACCGAAAAAAAACAAAATGATCACCCTGGACAATCCTACTTCTTAAGCTTTTTAAAAAACATCATATATAGATATCTGAGACACAAAGTTGTTAAGTCTCGTGTACCTGTAATTTTACAGTATATCTCATGCAGCAAACTAAATTATCACAAAAAAGCAAAGAAAGACCACTGTGAAAGGGAAATTACCTACAACATCAATCCAAAAAACACTGACACAAACCAGAACACCAATATATACTTAAAAAGATTCAGTAAAAAAAAAACATCGAGAAGCCTTTACAAAATATTTATTTATACCAAACCATCCGCAGAAATTAAAAAAACAGCAAGTACTCGTACACCAGCTGTAATATGGCGTCAGTTTTACGAGGATAAAGAGAAGGTAAAACTGAAAAAAATGAAGTTAGTGTCTACCAACTTTTTGGTCTCTACCAACTTCTTCACTTTTTCAAAATGCAAGAAAATCTGAAATGAAATGAATAGAAATAGGTCCGTTAAAGCAGTCGAGGAGAACAACAGTTTTAAAAAGAAATGTGTCAAAAGAAAATAAAAAACAATAGAAGAAAAGCGAATTGCTATATTTTTAAGCGACACAGAAGAAAACGATCATAGTATATTAGTTGTGACTCCTTCTCTAAATTGTATAATTTAAGATGTTCTGAACTTGTGGGGCCCAAATTTTAAGATGTGCATATAAATCCTTCAAATGCAATGCATGTATAAACATAATTGAAAATGAATTATGAAGACATTATTATTGATGACAGGCGGGGATACTTACCACTATACTACCGAAGAAAAGCCCCCGTGAGGTGCCGGGTTAGAATTGCACCTCCCCATATCATCCCTTGGGTGTCGTAACTCGTAACAGGTGACTAAAGGAAAAATACTGGAAGGTGGGCAACAACGCCTTCTAAATGACTGTCATTTTACACTGCGATCCCCAAGCCACCTGCCAAGCGTGGGGATTATGGCAAATACCCCCTTTATAGGGGAGGCTGTGTTCAGCAGTGGAAACTACAATATATAAGCTACCAAGAAACATAAATTGTGTAATTATAATCCTTGCAGTTATTTTATGGCGGTATAATAAAGTTCGTGTTTGCGCTAAAAGACCGAAAACTGACGCAATCACCCTATATAATAATGTGTAGTCCACGGACAAGCTAGACTTTCATCACCACTATTTCACTTGTTGGTGAGTGATGATTGATGATGTGGTCGAGAATGATAAGCCGACTAGGCCTAGAATTTCTGGTTTTTCAAGAACTGCTGCCGGAACTCACTGCTAGGTGCTTGGCGACAGATTTTCTATTTGAGTGTGATAGCTTGTCAGGTAGGTATTCGCCAAATACATACTCTTCCACCACTATGCTACATAGATATCCCGAGCAACTAGTTATCAACAGATTATGACAGATAACTAAAGACAGGTAATGAATGGTTTTATTACGATTATAAGTACCTACTACTACTACTATTGATACTATTGTAAGTTTAAATTTAAAACATACACAGACAACTTTGTCCGCGGGATATTTCAAAACCAATATTATGTAAAACTTTCATTTTAGTAGGTTACTTACTTACTTCGTGTACATGTGGTTGTAGATTTTCGTATTCATATATGAAATCGCAAATCTAGAAAAGATTTCACAGAAAATTTTGAGGCACAATTAATAATTGAGTATTATACCTACACATATATATAGTTATGTATGTAGTATTGCCCCAGAATAAAACGGTAACCGTTTGTATTGATCACAGTATGAAACGGTATTACAACGTTATCAGATACAACAACTAACGTTTAGGTATTTTTGTAAGTTAAAAAAAATAAACAATAAATGGTACCGACTTCAACACCTAAAAGTGTGAAATAATTTGTTGAAGTCCGTACCATGTTAGTTCAAAAGTGCCTATTATCACAATATTGTGCGCATGGTACCGACTTCGACAAGTTATTTCACAATTTTGGGTGTAGAACTCGGTTCCATTTTTTAGTTATCTATTTCAATTATAATATATATATTTTATAATTATTTATGTGATAATATATTTTATTTATAATCTAACTATTTCAATTATATCATCAAGATAGGTAGTATTAGGTATTACATGTTCTATGAAGATAGGTACCTAAATATTTTTCAATGACTTCCTAAATTCGTGCGTATGCGTGAATGGAGTAGATATGCCCCGGTCAACGAATACATATTATGTTTTATTGTTCGTATACCGCGGTTGTCGTGTCGCTTCATTCTCAAAGCTTGGTTCCAGCTTCCGGAGCTTAGGTTAATTAGTACATATTTTCTGTAAGTATATGTGAAAATTTTAAACATGAGTGGCACACATTCAGTTATCGATTCCACACTACCCTACGCTAATATCGTTGTCTGTTGAAATATTAATATCCACCTTATATATAAGTACTTAGGTGAACTACCACTTACTACTTTGTAGGTATAACTTGATACCATTGATTAAGGTATTTCAGCAAATTTCATTAACAAATAGGTACCTAAGTACCTAGAGTGTTTGTTTATTGCATGTAGAATCCGAAGAGCGTGCACGTGCTTCGGACGGTCCCGGTCCCGGTTGGTGGTAGAGCATTTTGCGAATGCCCGCCTGGCTAGCTACCACACTCAAATAGAAAATATGTCGCCCAGCACCTACCAGTGTTCCGGCAGCTGACCTTGAATAGCCAGTAATTGTAAGGTAGCCTAAATATCTTCAACCACATAATCACTTGCCATAAGGTGAGACAGCGGGCAAAGGCTGTAGAAAATCTGTCGCCTTAGCTCGTATGCATTACCCCAGCAAGAAAATCACTTCTGGAATAACTTGAGTTCTACAAATAATTAGTGCCTTATACGCTGTAAATGTGCACCAAATAATAAATTTGTGCACTTTGCCGTTATGTTAAAAAAAAGGAAAAACCAATTCTGCTGGAGTAACGTTGTTCCAGCAGGAAAATTTTAATCGAATGATCGGAAAGAAAAATTAAGTATATGGACAGATAGCTTATATTTGTGCATAAATGTGCGCCAAAAATTAAATTTGTGCGTCGTAAGGTTTTCGAGATATTTCATTTCCTGCTGGAGTAACGTTTAGCAAAATCCATTTTCTCGAAAACCAATAATTGTGCGATCTTACAATAAAAATATATTAGTAGCTCTTAATTTGTGCTTATTTGTGACACCATTAGGTTTTCAAAATTCTGTACCATTTTTATGTAATTATGCAATTACGAAAATAAAAAAAATATGTCTAGCGCTAAAACGGACAAACGGTTGTACTCACTAAAAACGGTATTTGGTTCTTCTTGCAATTCCATTCATAAAAAGTCAACTTATTAGACAAAATATACACGCATTTATCAATAATATCAATATATGTCGCAACCGACAGTGTCATAGTTAGATATCAAAATGCAAGAAATAGAATTAACTCAACATGTTTCGCTGTAAACCAAAAATTAGTGCGTTTAATGAAATATATATACTGAAAATTTCAGCTTCATAGTAAATTATTAAAGAAGATATGAACAAAAAACTAAAGCAACAGCGAGATTTCTGGTTATCCGACCAAATTCGAAAGATAGCAAAAAAGCGGCGGTTTCATACATATTGATGGTCTTCTTTAATAAGTAGTATTAATGGAAGCTCTTGTCCGTACAGTCACACATAAAATACTTAAAGAGGAATTTGTGTATATTTTTATAATAGGTATTGTTTAGATTTTTATTTTGACGAAATATTTCTTTTATTGTATATTCCTACGCTCAGGCAACTTATAAGATATTAAATGAAAAAGCAGGTTTATGCTTACATTCTTTCTATTTTTTTTATGTAATTATAGGTAACCTACCTACTAGTAAGTAAATTTATTTTATAGTCTTACCTTTCAGAGTTTCCAGGTCATCTAAAAAAAGTTATCTCTGGATGGGTTATTGACGAAATCATTCAAAAATAACAGCACAATATATCCTATTCGTCTAAGTATGTACATGAACTTATTTTTCGTTAAAGAAAATTACACACCGTCCATTCGTCACTGCGACGCAGTCGCGACTGTCTGCGTACTGAGCGCGGGCTGAGCTCAACGCGCGTAGGTATAACTCGCGTTTCGTCCGTTTCTATGAAGTTGAAATACTGTATAGATAACATTACCGTGCTATATCAATCAGTCTGTTTCCCATGATTTTATAGCTGTGCGAACTTCATACTACTTCTTCGTTGCAATCGTAGGTATAGGTAAGTTGAACAGATGGTTGATATTTTAATGAATGTACCTACGAAGCAATAACAACTATGTACTATTATTTATTCTGTGATATGATTAACTAATTGCATCATCTTACAATCGTAAAGCTAATAATAATTTGTCTTTGGACTAGCAACTAATGAAAAACAACTCAATTAATATACTCGTTCCAAAAATACATTCATTTCATAAAAATGTTTGATGTAGTAATGTAACCCGAATAAATTTTGTACTACTCTTTATTGTCTAAACTACAAATAACTAGATACACCACGGTACTGACGTATAAAAAAACCTTTGATATAAACTCAATATAAAAAGCAGTTAAATAATTTCCCTTAACAGTTTTATGCCACAATGTACCCAGGCACAATATGTGTACACCTGTTAGTTCAGCAAAGTTAAGAGGATCATCAATATGTATGAAACCGTCGCTTTTTTGCTATCTTTCGAATTTGATCGGATAACCAGTAATCTCGCTTCGTTTTAGTTTTTTGTTTAAATCTTATTTAATAATTTACATAGATAGCTGAAATTTTCAGTATATATTTTTCATTAAACGCACTAATTTTTGGTTAACACTGAAACATGTTGAGTTAATTCTATTTCTTGCATTTTGATGTCTAACTATGACACTGTCGGTTGCGACATATATTGATATTATTGATAAATGCGTGTATATTTTGTCTAATAAGTTTACTTTTTATGAATGGAATTGCAAGAAGAACCAAATACCGTTTTTAGTGAGTACAACCGTTTGTTCGTTTTAGCGCTAGACATAATTTTTTTATTTTCGTTATTGCATAATTACGTATAAATGGTACAGATTTTTGAAAACCTAATGGTGTCACAAATAAGCACAAATTAAGAGCTACAAATATACTTTTATTGTAAGATCGCACAATTATTGGTTTTCTAGAAATAAGATTTTGCTAAACGTTACTCCAGCAGGAAATGAAATATCTCGAAAACCTTACGACGCACAAATTTAATTTTTGGTGCACATTAACGCACAAATATAAACTATCTGTCCATATATGTACTTAATTTTTCTTTCCGATCATTCGATTAAAATTTTCCTGCTGGAACTGCGTTACTCCAGCAGAATTGGTTTTTCCTTTTTTTTAACAAAACGGCAAAGTGCACAAAGAATGATGGCGACTACTGACCCAAACAAAAACAGGTCGCGTTCATGAATCTAGTAGGTATTGTTTCAATAGTCAGCCTTTAAAACATTATTTTAAAGTATTTGTATATTTTTAAAAGTAGGGATTCTTGAGTTATATACAAATTCATTTACATCATTTTGTACATAGACTCGGTACAACACGCAAAATACTTCGAAGCCAATTTAAAGAAAAAAAACTTAATTACCATTTGCTGTTAGTGTCAGTCGTAGTGATGACATTAACATTTTCTATAGTCTCTTGGAGTATACACACTCTTTCTTGGTGCGGCCCGAATTACACTTTTGGTACGTATATCATGCGCTCAGCTGGTCCGAATTGCACGAAGGATTCCAAACGTTTGCAAAGCTGAAAAGTGTGATGTTCTCGATGACATCACTATACAGTGCAACGCTTTATATAGATTAAATCCATTACTATTTTTAGCTTGTAAGATAATAATTTATTTTAAGTTGGACGGATAATTACATATTTCGCTTTGTCCATTTATTAGTACTCTTAGCAGTGAGCAGCTTTAGTAAGTACTGTTGGCAAAATTCGGACCGCACCCTTACTGATCTATGATAGAAATGGCACTCAATGGCACTGAAATAAACGAGTGTGTATAACCACCGGCCACGGAATGACCGGCTCGATAACTGGCGACCCAATAATACACGACCAAATACTTCATGCATGTGTACTTCAATTATCGTGCCGGTATTTCACAGGCTGCGCATTATTGGGCTGAGATTTCCACCCCGATGGGGATATAATACGGCTCATACTGCCCGGCCTAATAATACCCGGCCAATAACTCATGTACACCATGAAGTACTCCATTTATCAGGTCGGTAATTCTTGGGTCGCTTGTTTCCCAGGCTGTATTGCGCAGCCCGTGAAATACCAGCCTGATAATCCATGACCACCTCCTATTGGCTGATGGTCATTTTTCCTATTGGTCAGTAATGACGTCAGAATCGATGCTATTGGTGGAATATCTTTGACAGCATGGTAAAAATTGTAAGGCTGTACTCATACTATTGCTTACAAAACAAAACAAAATCGCAATGCTCTGACAATCTGGCAAACCAAATAAATAATGGCGCCGGCGATGAATCACAGCGATGAATTGTCGTAGTGATTGTTGTGAAAGAAACAAACAATCATAGTGATTTGATTAATACTTAAACTTATTAAATTCTATTGAATGTAGTAAAACCTACCATATTAAAAACGGATCCATCAGCCAATACTTAGAAACGGTAGGTGTCTTTAAACTATTTATAAGTTAAACTTCCGAATTATATTTCTTATGTTTGAAATTCAGTGGTGCTACATATATTTCTTTGGTGTATTAATTTAAGGTTATGTATCAGTTTCAGATAACGCTGTTTAGGTTAGACTTCAGGACCGAATCCAGAATAATAAATCAAAGCAAAATACACAGAAAAAATCTGAACTGGTGGCAGTTTCAACAAACCTATGAAAGATTTGGCAAGTCTTGGATTCTGGCAATGCGGATGCAACACAGGGCCGCCGTTATTGCTCCAATTCCATGAAGAACTTGGTGACAAGTAGTTTTTGCCAGCCCTGTTTCCACTGATAAGCGAGTGTTAGTTACCAGCAATTGCTTGAGTTGATGTCATTTAAATTATGTACCTACTGATGTATTCTGTAAGAAGTGTCTAAATTTAAAAGCCTGAATAATATAGATAAACTTGCCACTACTTTTTAGTGAATCAAATAACCTATACTACTGCGCCATAATCTACAAGAATTGCAACAGAACAGAAGACTACCTAATAATGCATTTTGAAATGATTATGTGGGTGTTACTTAAAACTATAAATATCTATGGCAGCAAATAAAACAAAAGCAAAACAATATACATCTTACTTTTGGTAAAACCGGAAATTTGCCAAATTTTGTAATTGGGCATAATATACATTCTTACTCTTGAATAGCTGAACTTTGATCCTTGCTGATTTAACGACAAAATTAAGAGTACTTATACATTGATGGCATAAACTCATGATTTCCTCTGGTACTTATCACAGCTAACAAATGTTAAAGATAAAATACTATATTATCATCATTCTACTGGATGAAAATTCATCCAGCTGGTAAAGATTAACAAATACTTCTTTGGATTTCACTCTCAGGTGTTTATTAAAAAACAAAATGGTTTGTTCATTATCTGATAGTGTATCATTCATAATTAGTTTTTCATAAAATTCCATAAAAAATTGTGACTATTCGAAATATATACATAATTTTTTTCTTAGAACCTATTATACTGTGCAATAACATACTTACACATAATGTTTTTATTTGTTAACTATTGTCAACTAGAATAAAGAAATATAAATGACTGTGTAATTTTGAGGCTACAGTAGTAATAATTTGTGATTATATAGTATGATAAAAGGCAACTTTGTAAAATTGAACTTGACAATTTGGCAGGCAAGAGACACCATTGTCTTTTCCATCTGTCCATAAATAAGTCTCTATTTCAAAGCATACACCTAATAAAGATAGTTTCTGACAGACACAAGACGGTGAAAACTTACCCTTGTTCCTAGGAAGTGGGTGAATTTATTAAGATATAATTGAAGAATTTAAAGTGTTGAGGGTATTGTAATTATCACTGTTATTATAATTATTATAATTGATAGCCATAGATTATTATTTTATGATATTAATGTATGGAAAATTAAATAATGCCAGTAATACAGATAATACAAATTTTTTGGAATACAAATTTACCTTATGTGAGAAAAGAATGACAGACACTGAAACTGATGGTTATTCATATTAGTTTCATATTGTACTATACTAAAAGTTAGTAGATACTTTGGGGGATGCCCCATTGACCCACTAACTAGACTTTCCCACTAGTGGGTGGACGGAAAATTCAGGTTCCCCCGCCACTAACTACACCTATCGAAGAGTTGAAACCAATTCAACTGCTTCTACAAAACTACTATGAATAATTATAAATACTAATATAAAGAGGAAAGATTTGTATTTTTGTATGCAAAGAATAAACTTAAAAAGTACTGGACCAATTTGGATGAAATTTGGCATGGAAATAGTTTGAGACCCGGGAGAGGACATAGAATGATTTTTTTCTACTGTGCAAAAAGAGGTTAATGTTTTTGCACGACAACCTACTACTGGATCGATTTGGATGAAATTTGGCATGGTAATAGTTTGAGACCCGGGAGAAGACAGAATGGTTTTTATTCAACTGTGCAAAAGAGGTTAATGTTTTTGCACGATAACCGAAATACGCGCGGGCAGAGCCGCGGTTGGAAAGCTATTATTAGTAATAAGAAATAAATGTCACCAAACACATGAATATTACTTCTGCTATTGGATTAACTCTGTAATTATTATGGTTTATATAATTATTATAAGCATTAATGTCATTTACTACAGTATGATTCTTTTTTTAATGTTATCGTGTCCGAACAAGCTCGAGGCCCACCTGATGTTAAGTGGACTAACCTCTGCTTATAACAGAGATTATATATAGATACATTTCGTCACAAGTCAACGATTGCACTGCGCCTGTCACCTTTATACATAGTTGTTAAGTCTCATGTTCCTGTAATTTCACTAGCTCTCAAGGACTGCTGCCGGAACACCGATAGATGATTGGCGACAGATTTTCTACTTGAGGGTGGTCGCTAGCCAGGCGGTTATTCCCAAAATGTCCTTCCACCATGCGGTGAAGCTCAAGCATACGGCGGGATTCAAACCATGCGACCTGCTGCGCGGCAATCCATAAGCCAATGCCACTGAGCCATCACTGCTTTACAAGGTACACTGCATGGTAAGATAGTTCTACTCTATTACTAGTCCTATTTCAAGAACGAGCTATGCCAGACATGCACCAATGCGCACTGGCTCAAGCTATCTATCACACAGATCCAGGATGTGGATGTGTTTTTAGACACAATATGGACTGCCGCAAATGTGTTTAAATCAAAAATTGTTAGCACTTTGGTATAGTAGTGTAAGTTAGCTATTGTTAATTAATAAATTAGATTAAAAGTATTAAAAGTGGTTTCTAAATGGAAGTATGAAGATTCTGTGTACAGAGGAAAATTCTGAGTATGCCTGTCTCCATCTTCCTCAATTGAAATTTCTTAATTCTGAATATACCAATATTTATTGCAATTATGAATACCTACCAATTAAAAATTTAGGTAGGTACCAAATAAACTTCGATGCTGCATGTGATTATTAGTGTGTTAGCTGACGTTATGGTCTCCAACTGATACATGCTGCAGGTATACACTAAACGACTGGAGATGTGATTATATACAATAGCCAGGGAATTAGAGCACAATTTGTGCCAATGGCACAAAAAAATTGACACGCCCTAGGTAATTGAAAGCTGTAGCACTAATGACCCGATTACAACATGTAAGCTGGAGACCACGTGTCTACCTACAGCTGCTCATCTGTATCTTCTGAACGAATGGACATACGACTTTGTTTAGAATGTTAAGTCCAGGCAGTCAAAAATAATTCCCACGCTAGCTCCGCCCATGCGGCGCAACGATCCCCGCTGCACCGAACGACGCGATGTGCAGCGGCGCACGCGTCTCGCTTATAAAAATATTTGTGTACTTGAAATTAGATTCGCGAACACAGATACCATTGAGACGATTTCAACTTTTTTTATAATCTTATTCACGTGACGCATTTCGATACATAAAGTAACTTTGTATATACTGAAATTGATGTCACGTTTGTATTTTTATCAACATTACTAATATTTCTTAGTAAGAAATTGATTATTTGATTTACTTTCCAAAATTATTCTTACGGTCGACAGTAGCTTATAAAACTAAAGCCAAAAGTTTTACTTTTTACAATATGATCATGTCTGCTCGACTTTATTGGTATATATTATTATGTATGAATGTATTGGTATATATATTATTCATATTTAACTGACTTCCCAAAAGAAAGAGGGTTCTTAAATTTACTTGTCTATTTTTTATTTTATGTTTGACCACACATAACTTTTTTACTGAACCTTACAATCTTGAAGATTATTTATTTGCTAGTACAGTTTAACTATTAATTGGTTTCATTTTAATTTCATCAACATCGGTCGAACGGTTTGCCAGTTACAGTCAAACTTACTAAAAAGTAATTTGCCAAAATGCCTTGACGATCGCAGTGCTTCTAGCAACGAACGTAAGTGGCAACTATGAATATAGATGAAAGTTATTGTTAAATAGTGATAAAATCTATAAATAATATGTGAATAATAATCTCTCTAGTAAAGTCTGTAGTCATCAGTATATCAAATAACCTGTCTAAGTCAGTTACATGAGCACAAAATTGAGATCATATTGCACCGATATCAACCAGTTAGTTACCAGACTTTTGAATTAAAAAAATTGTTTTCAAGTCTTTTTTTTTTCTTTGCTATGTTGTTGTGTCGCAGTCTCTGTGTTTATAGAGAAAACATATTGCACCAAACCAAAATAAAGTGAGACAAGGGTTGGAATATGATGATGGTACATATCAGCCCAAACGGCACGATATATATTGATAAATGGGGGGTGTTTTTAAATTCTCCGTAGTAACGAAAGTGATTTCTACTGATTAAACTTACTACAAAAATTTCATTACCCCTTGGCGTGGACGATAATTTATGAATGAATCAACATTGTTCTCAGTATTTTGGAATGCGATTAATCAGATTACACATCATTAGAATAAAGTAAAATACCATCAAATTGAATGAGCATAACAATATATTATATTCGGTGAATATGGGTACAATTGACCTGAAATAAATGGATTTGATTTGATTAAATGTTAGTCGTGGCCAATATATTTTACCATGACTCGTCATACAAATATGAATTATAGTTTTTCATAACTGTGCTACGGTACACGTTCCCATAATAATATAAAGTAGGTTGTTTTTTTATTGCTATCATATAATTTTTAACTATTAATTACTAATGTTGAAAATATGTTCGTAAACATCCTATTACGTTTTATTTTTCAGTTACACTGGTGAACAGAAAGGTGTTATTTTACTACCACTCTGCTTTTAGATACCAACTATGGTAAAAAATAGATAGACCAACCAGATATAGATCTAGCCACTTCTAAACAGCAGGATAAGATTTTTTACCAAACTTGCAGAAGAGTCTATATACGCAATTGTAATGGCCTTAAACTTAGGGTTTTTTAAAAATAACACAACTGCAGAAACATTGTAGACAACATGTTATACAAGCTTCTTTTAATGCTACATGGCAGATAAGTGAGAGAGTGAGTGGCACTGGAACAGGTGACTAAATTAGACATTTAAATAAAAAAAGTGGATTCTTAGATTGTTAGTAAGTGGTTATAGACAAATTAAGTTAAGATGTATATAAATTAACAAAAAATCATTTATGAAATAAAAAATATATTATTTTCAATTTATACAGTATTAATGATTATACAGAATTAATGATATGCAAAAGTGTACGTGAGAAATAACGAGTATCGGAACGGAAAGTCAAGTTTTTTTTCAAGTTTGCAGTCCCCCCGATCGTCACCCTGTGACCACGATCACTGCAAAGTGTTTGAAACGTCAGGACAAAAATAATGATAAATATACGCGATTTAAACCGTTAAATGTTGTTTAATTACTATGTGTAACAATCGCGAAAACCTAAGACAAGTCTTCTTTTTATGGCGGGAGGAAGTACTGAAGCATTTGCACTTTGATGTTGCAAGTCACCCTCGACAGCCTCCTCTTGATTTTATCTTTTTCTAGAAGTATCCGCATATTCTTGATCCCGGATCAGTCTTTTCTTAGGGTGGTGGGGATCGACCAGCTCGGGCAGAAGGGAGTTCATATAGAATGTGACTAGTTTTGTCTCCATTTTTTCGTCCAAAATTCTTCATCTTTTTGTAGAATTTCTACTTTTAATTTGTTGTCTCCATACTACACAGCAAATTAGCATTTAGTTATATTACAAATGTTTTTTTTTTTTTTATGCCTGATAGGTTACCCTTTGACCACTATCTCACCTGTTGGTAAGTGATGATGTGGTCGAAGATGTTGTTCAGGCTAACCTAGAATTACTGGCTCTCAAGGACAGCTGCCGGAACACACCGTTAGGTGCTTGGCGACAGATTTTCTACTTGAGGGTGGTAGCTAGCCAGGCGGGCATTCGCAAAGTGCCCTACCACCATGCAAAATGTGCCTTTAGCCTTCAGTTTGATAATATCAATCAGATTTTTGATTGATATATATACCTGCAAAATACATTTTACAGACAATCAGTTACCTGAAGCCTTCAGAAAAGCAACTGTACATTTCTGTTTGTCCGACAATCAATTTCGCACAATTTGTAATATAATTTGTAAGGATAAATGTCGGGAGAGCAGTCGAATGACACCTGTCAAAAATCCAAAATGGCGATTTCAACACGGCTACCATACAAATTGCTCCGCCCCTGCTGAAGCTCGGCCTTCAGAAAGGGGGTGTTGGGAATATGAATAAATGAATTTAAATACATAAATTCAGATAATTTGTACGTCAGATTTTTTGCACGTCAAGAGTACAACATCGCTCTTTACCATCTATCTAATACCCTAATAACCGAAAAGGGGGTGAAGGCAAGTATAATACGTATCAACGATGGCATTCGCAAAGGAGTATTGCTTCAGATGGGAGGCCGGCCATAAAATTTAAGTCTTACTCCGCACAATTATGTCAATGCGTTCGTTGTCTTTTGTGTAGGTACTCAGAAAAAATATATTGTTTATACCGATCCTACAGAGGTGTGACAAGTGCAGGGCGATAATAATGTAAAGTTTTTTTTTCAGTGTAAAAAAGAAAATTTCATTGTATTTATACATTTATACGTTATTTTATTTAATTTTACCTGCTGCTCTGCTATGGATAAGTCAAAATAATTTTTAGCCTAATATAGGTAGTATATAAAATATTTCCTTTACGAAATTTCCTGTGAATAAAATTTGCAAATTTAGCAATACTAAAGTATTATGTTCAAAGAATTACTCACTTATTTTCGTGTAGTGGAAGAACAGTCTAAACTTATAATATGAGATGGCGACTCCGACAGTTCTCCCTGTTCCGAGTGATCTCGGACTTCGACTGATTTATTATTTTTTTTCCTGAGAAAGAAGGTGCATTTTTGAGCACAGTTTTTTTTTATTATACGAGTATATACACAATCTATTTATTCCACTCTATTATTTTTGTATAAATCGATACTTATATGTACATGTCTAAGTGATAAAATGTATATTGTATAGTACCTATGCAGGTGACTTTGTAGATAATCTCTTGGATATATACCTACTTGCCTGATTCTGAATATTCTTTCAATGATATAAATCTACATCTAGTCTTGATGGACATAAAGAATGTTCGATGTTTTATTGCGATATACCTACCCACCAAACCAAATGCTTTGATTTGCGACGCTTGTGTTATTATTATTTAGCAACACTCAACTACATTTACGGTTGAACGGCAGCTGTACTTTAGAGCCAGATAATTTTAGTTTACACCTGTTTGGCACCTTCAACCACATCACTTACCATCAGGTGAGACTATAATTATACATATACCAGATATTATTATAGTACCCTACTAATCATACTTAGATTAGTACGACATATAGTTATTTTACAGCTCCATTACAGTACTATAGGAAACCTAGTTGGTATAGAATCTCTTAGTTCGGTCGAGATAGTATGTTTCATGAATAGAATAAACACAAACGAATATTAAATTTGCATAGGTGCAATAGGTAAAAAAAAACTGAAATATTATACGCTTTTGCCTCTCTCATAATTCTTGCAAAGTCTTTGTATCGACTCTTCTGCTTCCTTTTTTTATTTTTTAGTTATCTTTATTTCCCATATTGATTGATATACCTACCAAGATACGTATTTATACTGCTCAGGTGATAGCGCGCGAGCGACAGGTCCACGTCCAACGGCGCACAGCGCGGCACTGAAGGACAGCTCTTACGCATTGATTTTATTTCGTAAGCGTAAGCTAATAAGGTTGAATATCGAATCTTCCGATTGACCGTAATCCTGCACAGAACTAAAGGTCGTAAGTCTAAAACACAATTTAATTTATTATGAGAATACTAATAACTCTAGGTAAAATTTACTTTTACAGTGGATAATAAACTACATTTCCTTTCTATGTGTATTTATTATTGATATGTAACTGACGTAGTTTCCAAGAAAAATCCAATAATTTAAAGAAAAGGCTTCATTTAAAAAAATTAAAACTATCGAGTAAATTTCTTTCAAATGTGTTTCTGTCTTAAAAACGGATAGAAAAAGGTTTGAAAATCAAATATTTAAGTTAACGTGTCGATTGCATATTTAAGTTGGTTAAAAAAACTAGTCGAATGAGAGTATTTTTTCCGCAGCCTCGTCTTAAAATTTAGAGCATAATTTGTGCCATAGGCACTACAATTTTCAAGTCTCTGGCTATTAAGGTCTTGGAGCTACAAGCTCAAATCAACGTGTAAGCTAGAGACACATGTCCCCAGCTAGCACATGCTGCACAGCTCAAACGGAAAAGGTTAGACTACTATTTAATAACTTAAAATTATGGGTAGAATTTGTGCCATCGGCACCAAAATTTACAAAACAATGGGCCTCATAGTCTTTGCATAATAAGCAAAAACATCTCTTCCCGCCAAAATATTTTAGGCAAAAACATTATTGAGTGCGGCGTTGCTGCCGTCCCGATGACTGTAGCTATAATATTCTATCTTGAACCTTATTTCTATAGAGTTGGAACCTACTATCGCTTTCATACAAAATAAACGCTTTTGAGACAAGCTAGGAGCATAAAGGTTTAGATGTAATCTGACAAATATTTTATAGGGTAAACCATCCTAAAGTCGTTATTTTTTAGTTTAAACTCCGTTAAAATACTTAGCATTGCTTATGTTATGTGACAAAGATTTTAATGCAAAAATTTTCGTTGTATTTTCCCTACTATGTAACATAACTACTAAACTGGAAAGTTAATGCTCCTTGATCTCAATGGCACCCGGGAAGTCGAAAGCCGAGAAAGATTCAGAAAAACGTCAGATTGTTCCTTAAATTTACTCTACAAGCGCTTATTGCGATATGTGATTTCAATATAATTATGCGCGTTTTTTGTAGTATTTTTAGTTTTTACATGTCGTAATGAGATCGAGGTGCATTATTCTATAGTTATATTGTGTTTCAAACAATTATTTTATTTAAATAAAGGAGTGTCGGACCTGAGGACTGAGTTTTATTAAATAATCTAAAAGTTGACATAAGTAGTCGACTAGAAATAACTCTAGATAGAGAACCGAAGGTCAACATACTTTTTTCAACGGTAATTTATTAAGGCATCGTTAACGACACCTGGTAACTACAGCATGTTACTATTTTCACTGAACTAGCAATGAAAATATACTTTATATAATCTCATTCGGTAATATTCTAATTATGAAATTAAATACAGACTTTTATTGGCATATTTTATGTACATACTTCTTTAAGAAAATTAAAGCATTGTTCTCCTAACAAAACAATTGTTTAATTATTAAAGTACAATGTGTCCCGACCAAGGAGGTTTCAATTCAATTTAAGTACACATTATCTATGGTGAGCGAGTTGCGCGCGCAACGCGCTGCGCTGGTTCCGAGCCAACAGACCAATAACAGACTTTTTCCATTTTGGCGCTATTTCGTACATACGAATTTGAGTAATATTTTATTGGATAAAACTTTAGTAGCAAAAATGTCAAGCAACACCCACGAAACTGATGATTTAACTCCACCTGACATTCTAGAAACAGCTACGAAACTGACGAATAGGCTTTTGCCAGAAAAATCAAGAAAAGCGTATAGCCACAGAGAGTTGAAATACAGGTAAAAAAAATTAATATAGCCATGAGATTAAATAAAGTAGTGTATGCAACTGCATATAATTAGGTATTAAAACACTCGTGTAATCTTATTTTGAAACTCGCCTGCGGCTCGTTTCAAAAAACTACACTCATGTTTTAATACCCTTTATATGACAGTTGCATAAACTACTATTTTAACCCCAGTCGAATTATGAATGGTGATGAAACCAGTTTTAGCCTTTGCCCTCAAACAGTCAAGGTGATTGGCCCAAGAGGCAAGACTAGTTTGAAATTCACCAAAACTTGAGATTACCTTTATTATCAACTTTATTTACTATTATTATCAAATTACTTATCAACCGGTCCATTAATAATATTCAAAAATGTATAAAACTCACGAGAATTTCATATAAGAAACATTTTGTTTTTTTTATTAAATGAATAATAGTAGTTAAGTAACAATTTAATTAATAATTGCAAGATAATGCATAGTAACTTAAATGTTGAACTTCTCTTTCTCTAGATTAACATAAATGCAAAACTTTACATTGAATTTGGTTATTTAAAAAGAAAATCATTTTTACACACTTACCTAATAAATATGATGTATGTATGTCACTCCCCCGTGGGGTGCCGGGTTTGAATTGCACCTCCCCATTTCATCCTGTGTGGGTGTCGTAAAAGTCGACTAAGGTAAAATACTATTAGAAGGCGCTGGAACTATGCTATCTGGCACTGCGATCCCCAAGCCGCCTGCCAAGCGTAGGGATTATGGCAAACACCCTCTACATAGGGAGGCTGTGTTCAGCAGTGGACGATCCGGCTGATACAGTACAGTAAATATGTCACTAATTGAACTGTTTGTAAGGTTCAGACATTACCACAAAAATGTGTTCTATACTTCATATAGTTTTATAATTAATGGTATAATTAGATAACTATTTCAATATTATAAGATGATGGTAATACTAAGCTGTTTGAAGGTAAAACTAATGAATAAAATAATCATCCTTTATGTATAACGTTATACACCTTCAGAATAGGTGTATAACGACTTTAGGGCGAACACTTACTCGGACTCGGTCGCTAGCTACATGCATGCGTACCTTACCTACTCGTATGTGTAGCATATACCTATCTCACTAGCTTGCTGTTGTTTGTATTATTTGATAGAGATTTTTTTTCAGTCTGCTTTTAAATGTAGGTAGGTAAGATCGTAGTGTATATCGTTAATGTGAACAAATAAAATGTTAAATATTAGTAAATAGATACCTACTTAGTTAGTGTAAATAAACCTACACATTTTATTGGCTAAATAACAGATTTTAGGGTTCTGTGCTAGAAAGAGGGAATCTATTACAAAGCTGCATGGATGGCTGACCTTTATAGGTCTGTATCTTTGGAACGGTAATAAGTAGCTGGTTGAATTTTTTACAGAATGTGTTAGTATGGCTGATTGCCATCTGTCACAGAAATTCACAGAACGTGAATTTCTGTGACAATTAGCAATACCTACGATGTTTCAAAAGGCAACCGTTGCGCGTAGCGTAGGTATTAGAAAAATAGGTGTACGACCAACTAAATATCCTTGAATTATCTGGGCCAGGGTAGAGCCTCAGAGCACATGTGCTTTGTCTGTAGCCAATCACATAATTTTAATGTTTTATTTATATTTTATACAATAGGTATGTCGTAATGTGGATTTTTATATTCATTTTTATATGATTTTTAATTTTGACATTGATTAGGATTTAAATTTTAATTGTGATTCCTAACTTCTAATTTTGTTTTTAGTTTTGACTTTGATGAAAATATATGTATTATTATTATTTTTTAAAACATAATGTGATTTGATGTGATATGATAGGATTTTGATGTGTTTATGATATTAGAATAAATAACACATTGACATAAGCTTTTACTAACAAAATGGATCATGTTATATGAACAATAAATATTATTATTAGGTATATAATTTTTACTCAACTGGACTGATAATTTGATATATTTTTTATATATATTCATATATTGGAGGTCCTCGAATATCCCCAAAGGAATGTACTCGTACTTAGTCAAATTTGGGGAGCACACAATAGGTTTTTTTTAAACCAAGAATTAAATATACATGCGTGTTGTTAGATTTGATTAGATTGATTCATTAAAAAAAAATTTTCACAATACAAATTGCCGCGCTTTTTTCCGAAGTGCAGACAGACTGCAGTACAACATTTCTTAACTGCTACGGAGGGATGGAATGAATTTCAATTTAACTTTTTCCGCCGCACATTTAGGTGTAAGGGAGAAATTACTAACTTTATAACGCGTTTTGAAGCGCTCGTAGCGAAGTTTGCTTAGCCATTCTGAACCGATCAGCAAAATTAAGCAACGTCCGCCGCGGTCATGATTTGGATGGGTGACCACTTTACTACCGAGCGCTTCCGTGCTTCGGAGGGCACGTTAAGTCGTGGATCCCGGTTGTTGTCTTAGGATGGCAGTCGTTATAGCATGGTGGTAGGGCATTTTGCGAATGGGCATTCGCCCATTCACAAAATGCCCCCATTCAGCCTGGCTAGCTACCACCCTCAAGTAGAAAATCTGTCGCCAAGCACCTAATAGTGTGTTCCGGCAGCTGTCCTTGAGAGCCAGTAATTCTAGCTAAGCCTGAACAACATCTTGGACTACATCATCACTTGCCATCAGGTGAGATAGTGGTCAAATGCTAACCTATCAGGCATAAAAAAACGTTTTTGAACGAGCTATGATACACTTTCTTAATGGGTCTGGAATAAAATTATAGTTATGAGCGGGATTAGTTATAGTCACCAACGTTTTTTTTTATAGGTACAACATTATTTACTCCCCGTTCACATTCCGTACCATTATTTATTTACCATAGCAACGCCGTCGTTTGGTAGGTACCTATCCTGTTACGGCATATTCGGCATACATCTGTAATTGTATATGTATACACCCGTGTTTAAGCTTATTTGTTTAGACTCGGTGAGCATAATATTCTGTACATAAACTCCTGAGGTCTAATGATGGAAAAGAATTAGGTAGATCGTAGGGACGTGCATGCATATAGCAAGTACACCTTGTACCTATAAGCTTATTTGATTGGGCTCATTCACTATATTCTGGACATGCATTTCTGAGGTCTGGTGAAGGATAAGAAAACATCGACTGGAACAGTAATCTTTAGAATTCCGCGACTTGAACACATAACTATGTGTTCGTCGCATTAAAAATTATATAAGTAAGCAATAAGCATTAACAAATAAAAAAATAGAAATATACTTAATCCAAAAAGTGTTTATTTCGAGACTTTTCTCATCAATTTTACCATACCCAAGTAAGTGTTGAATAAACGTTGTTTTTGATGGAACCTTAGACCTACCATGCCTACTCAGTACTTACAGTTATTATACTGATATGTACCTACGTCAATTTCGAGGTTTCTTGCTACATACGAAATACGAATATTTTATTAACATCGAATCAGAGATCATGATCATGTATATTATTTATTTAATAATGTTCATTACACATATATTTACCTAAAAACACTTTAAAGTCGCCAAGCACCTAACGGTGTGTTCCGGCAGCTATCCTTGAGAACCAGTAATTCTGGGTTAGCCTGAACAATCGATCACATCATCACTTACCATAAGATGAGATAGTGGTAAAAGGCTAACCTGTCAGGCATAAAAAAAAATCATTGGTACCCCAAAATCAAAACATATATTTCACCTACTTTTATGAGAAAGCTTTTACAAACTGGTATCACTAAGCACGTCTTTACCATCAGTGATGTACTCCGATTATAAAAAAAATAGAAATTTCGCATACTGTGTGCGTGATCAAGCATTTCAAACGTGGCCTATTATTTTGGTTACGATTGCAGAGCTACGGTTTTTCTAGATCGTAATTTGTAAATGCTCGTGAAACAGACTTCCCACCCACGGAGTTGATGTGGTTCTAGTAACCAAAGATTGAAATGCTGAATCAAAATAAGAAATCTTTTCACAACCGCGTGTGCTAAATACCTACTTCCTGTTACCTACTTTTAAAAAATCTATCTGCATAGATTCTAGGTTTGAAGCTTTCGAAGTGTAGCTAAGATAATAAGCAACGTTCGCTGCGGTAATAAATAGATGGGTGACCGCTATAGTGGCATTACTACTGAGCGTGCACGTGCTTCGGAGGGTCGTCGTCAGTCCCAGTTGTTGTCTTAGGATGGCAGTTGTTACAGTTTGGTGGTAAAGCACCTTGCAAATGCCCGCTTGCGTAGCCTAGCCACCACCCTCAAGAAGTAGAAAATCTGTCGCCAAGAACTTTTTTTTATTTGATTGTGACTGAACATTTGCATGTTAGATGTACCTAGTTAAGCAGTAATATCTGCATATCTCACACACCACACCTCGTAACTTAATTTTTTTACGAAATAAGTTATGCACATGAAAAAATTCAAAATAACACGCCAAATCTAGCGATTGTTAGCTCGTAACCTACACAAAAGGTCACTAACATTTCTACCCAAAGTTGACACCTCACAAGTTTCAAGTATCACCTTGTTTACATTTTGCGCGCAGTTACGAGTTGTCAACACATACTTTGTACGAACGTAATGAATTAATAGCTGAATTATAGCTGAATACACCAGTTTTAAGGCTGAGTTTCATTTTTTAAAGCCTTTATTCACTGTGAAGATGAATTCCGCTCCGGGTCATGATATTATGATAGCGTATTATTATAATTATATATACATATTATTATTAGTCAACCGTTATGTTATTATGACTTTTGGCTGGATTTTTGTTGTAATTTTGGGGATTGCCACGGGCTTGCGCGCGTGATCCTCTAATAACCGGGAAACCTAGTTTCTATTTCGTATGTAAAAATTCGCACGCACGTTAGCGAAATATTACGAACATTTATTATCATCAACAAGCTGAGTCCATAGTTCATGTTACTCCTGTTCAAATCACAGTAACTGTGTTTGGCCTAATTTTTAACAGCTCGTGGTGCTTTTGTAGAAGTTTTTTTTATACATAGCTGGCCAGCATTCAAATAGCACACAAACCATAAATTGCCTTTTTTTATATCATGTTCTAAATTTCATACTGTGTACACATTGTGTTTACTTATTCATTTTCAGAGTTGCTATTATCATTTCTATGCTTTTCAACACCATCATAATGACTATCATCTTTTACATATATGTTGAAATTGCATCATCTTTTAAAATTAACTACCTTCTATTTTTCAAATAAACATGTTTTCTTTTCTAAAGCTTATTTGAATTTAATTGTATAACTTGGCTCCTTCTTTAACGTACTTATTTAATGTAACAATTTGTAAACTCCGTTCTGGACGTATACCACCACGGCAATACTAGGCAGGTTCATTAATCCTGATGCCGTGTGGGTGTACCCCAGATTAGATGTTTGATATGCCAGGCCATAGCATTGTGGTATTATCACTTGCAGGAACTAAGAAGATAACTAAAAACCCACAACTACAAACTTACAACTAATAACATAATCCAGAACTCAGAACTATAAAACTTTTACTACCGAGCTGTTCCCGCAACAATTACTACAAGAGGGCCGTACTCGGGATATATATTAACGTCTGAGCTGAACATCGAAATACCGTACCATCTACGGGGGCACCCACCATCTACGCCCGGACTCCCAGGATAGTACCTGCCCTACGAGTTGAATACAGATCGGCCGTACACCCACGATCCACAAATTTTGTGTTGACTACCAAACTGCTTACGGATCAGTAAATTTATTATTTTCATCGATCACTCTTTGTTTTTTTTATTTCTATCCGCTAGTAGGCTAGAGGTAGAACGGGGAAGAGGTGACAGGCGTGAAATCGGACAATGCCCTTCCATTGTTCCATTCATTGGTGATTCCTTCCATTGGTGAAGTTCGATCCGGCGCGCGGCGCTGCCGTGGGCAGGGCACAAACCATGGTAGGTAGGTATCTACTGCGTATAGAATAAGTAGTAGATTGTTATAAAGGCATCGAAAGGAATCAATTCACATAGGTACGAGGTATTTTGACTATCCTACTGAGCCCTATAATAGTCCAAGTAGGAATTGATTTTTAAGGACTTTCAGTCGTGTTAAACACTGCACTTTTCACTTTGAATATAAGGAAAGCAAAGAATAGTTGATTTTCGAAAATATTCATTAATCCTAATAACATGCGTACCTCCTATTTCAAATTAATTGAGAGGTTACAAGTTACAACAATTTGTGAAATTTTAGTTTTTTTTTAATTCCGGGCAGGTTTTGAAGCGCTCGTAGCCAAGTTTGCATAGCCATTCTGATTCGATCAGCAAAGTTAAGCAACGTCCGCCGCGGTCATGACTTGGATGGGTGACCCCTGGTGACATTACTACTGAGCGCTTCCGTGCTTCGGAGGGCACGTTAAGCCGTCGGTCCCGGTTGTTGTCTTAGGATAGCAGTCGTTACAGCATGGTGGTAGGGCACTTTGCAAATGCCCGCCTGGCTAGCTACCACCCTCAATTTGAAAATCTGTCGCCAAGCACCTAACGGTGTGTTCCGGCAGCTGTCCTTGAGAGCCAGTAACTCTAGGTTAGTCTGAACAACATCCTCGACCACATCATCACTTACCATCAGGTGAGGCATAAAAAAAAAAAAAAAAAAGTTTAGTCTTTGACCACTATCACACCTGATACTAAGTGATGATATGGTTGGAGATTTTATTCAGGGTAACCTAAAATTACTTGCTCTCTACTCACCGTTATTTTCTTGGCGACAGATTATCTACTCGAGGGTGGTAGCTAGCAATGCGGGCATTTTCTAAATGCCCTACTACCACCTAAGATAACAACCGTGTGCACGGAAGTGCTCAGTAGTAATTCACTAGCGGTCACCGATCCAAGTGATGACCGCGGCGAATATAGATAATAGAAATAGTATATATTATGTAATGTGCACTAAATTGTATAACTATTTACCAGATGAGCTGGTAAAATTAACAAGAAAGTTTATAACACAGCCACTAACTATAGTCTCTGATTTAAATTTTGGGGATTAAAATTATGTTCGTTCAACTTATTCCGAATACCAAATTATGTATCTGACAGGACTAAGACCAATAATAGTCAAGTTTTAATCATGTTCGTGGTGTAGAATCGGCCTCATTATTTGTCTCCTTTTTTGACCGAATTAAACCTGTAAACATTTGTAATATTTTAAATTCCAGCCATAAAACTAAAATATCAAGGGTACACAGTGACTTTCATATAGTCGTGAACTGACAAAAAAGACGATCGAAAAGAGGCAGTAGGTGTCCGTAAACTGACGTAAAATCGAATTTTGACCAATTCTTATAGTTTTACAAAAGCATATCCGACAAAAATATGACTGGCTATACCTACTTGATCTTCATTCTTTATGTATCAAGTTTAAAAATACAGAATGCTTTTTACTGATCTAAATTTTTAGTTAAAGCCAACAGTTACAACAGAATAAACATATTGAATTTCCATCACAACCAAAAACTTGACATCCGTGAATAGCAATTAAAGTATAACTGAAATTAATACAATAATACGATAAATATTTTAAGATGGACAAACCCGACAAATCAAACGAAACGAAAAAAAGAAACATGTAAAAGTATACGAACGCAACGCAATCATCACAAAAAAAGTGTCTATGGCTACTATACTACTATCATGAATGTAATAAGTACTACGTACAACAGGAATGAGCTCTATCTGTGCGTCATGCAGCTAAATTATAGAAAATAAAACCTTATGCTAAGGTGGTAAGTCTTGTTGCGCGCAAAATAAAAATGAAGCCGAGTGAGAAGGCTACCACTGAACCCTGTGTCCTGTTCTAACAGTGACTTAGACTTAGAGTTGCCAGACTTAAGTCGATTTCAATCCTGTCGTTGTTTGTCGAAATTAATGCGATTGATGTAATGTAATGAATTAAAAACATTTACTTATTAAAATGTTTCTAAACATAAATAATAATTTAGTACCAACATGTTAAAGCAATATTATATGTTGCTACGTGTAAAGCCTTACTAACGCAAACATTTTGCGATTGGCGTATAGGTTTTCTTTTATGTGTATGAAATACGGACACCTGACCTGACAACCCCACATGAAATTGCCAACTCGGACGTTAATAGCGGAGTTTTTTTTTGATTTCGTGATATTTTTGAAGAAGTTTAGTAAAAATGGGGAGAATTTGTGTCGTGGAAGCTTGCGTTAGCGAGTATTATCCTGATTATGGTTTATCTTTTCACAGGTTCAATAGTTTTAAACATAATTTGATAGTTGTCATAAAAACTTACGTGAGTTGTCATGATTATTAATTAAATATACCGGCTAGCACTCACGGTGTTTAGTCGAAATCTCCGACCGGTGTTCGAACAGTAAAGATGTTCATTCTCAAGGAATGCGGGCAGCCTCGAGGGCTGCTCGACGCGCACTAATTAATAATTTGATAGTGATTAATTATGGTGACCATGCATGACTATCCAATCCTAGTTCAAGAACAAATTAAATACATATGTATATTTTATTCCTTTCAATATTAAAATGACTTTATTTCAATTTCAGATTCCCTAAAGATCCAAATGTTAGTTTAACTCATAATGCAAAATTAGAAACAATGAAACATATAAGGCATAAGCTGGGTTTGCGGCAGAAACTTCACAAGGCTGTTTTATTTAACAATATCTGTTTTAGAATTACACTTAAATGTAAACTTAATTGTTTTTCTTACTTAATTAATGAAATATACCACAATAGGTAGTATATCGTAATTTTATCTCAGTCCAACTGCATGCCGTGTACCACAAGGACCAGTAGGTAAGTACCTACCTATACGACGCGAGTGTGAAAAGCAAGCAAAAACAGGAAATGTACAGTGCCGCAAAGAGCAAGTTTATCATTAGCATCTTCGATTAAAATCCATCTGAAGCAATGAGCTGCTGACGTCAGTCTAAAATATTTTTTTATAATACAATTATTGGCCTTCAATCATATTTCAATATTGTCACCATTGCCAGAGAGGGATAAGAGGTACAGTTACTGAGCTCTCGTTCAGCTTCAATTTTGCGACAGCAGCTCATTCCTGTTGTACGTAGTACTTATTACTTCCATGACTACTATGCATTCATTCTATCTCTAAAATATTTGAACGTGCTATGTCAAATCGCTTGTATTCTTACCTAGAAACAAATGAGATCTTAGACGATCACCAATATGGCTTTCGCAAAAATAGATCCACAACTTTGGCAGTCTATAAATTAATACAACAAGCACTATCCTATGTGAATGATGGGCGATACGCTGTGGGTATCCTACTCGATATGACGAAAGCATATGATAGAGTACAATTTAATATCCTCCTAACAAAACTCTATGAATCAGGAATAAGAGGTATTGCATATGAGTGGCTGGATTCCTACCTTAAAAATAGGGTACAATATGTTAAAATTCAATACCATAACCATCGAACACACAGAACTGAGGACTTCTTGTCTCAGCCACTCATATTAAACTCCTCTATTCCCCAAGGTAGCGTATTAGGATGCATACTTTTTATAATTTACATAAACCAATTACCTAAAATCATAGACACTCAGTGTGTTCTTTTTGCGGATGATATATCACTTCTCTTTAAATATAAAAATACATGTGAATTCAACCAAACCGTAAAAGATACTTTGTGTAATGTGATAAAATGGTTAGCAGACCATAACCTTAAGGTAAATTTTTCAAAAACCAAATTAATTGAATTCTTACCACATCAAAAATCTTCATTGAACGTAGAATTACAAATTGACAACAAGACTATAGACAAAGTCAGTACATGCACACTATTAGGAATAGAAATTGATTCAAATGTGAACTGGAAGACACACATTGAAAAACTAAAATCGAAATTGTCTAGATTTGCATACGCCCTATATGAGCTTAAAGTAAGTACAGATAAAAAAACTGCAGTTATAGCTTACTATGCATATGCTCACTCTTGGTTAAATTACGGACTTATCCTGTGGGGAAATGGCACTAACATCGAAGATTTACTAATCAAGCAAAAAAAACTAATACGTATCATAGTGAATATTAACAATACTGACTCATGCAAACCACATTTTGTACAATTAAAAATTTTAACAATAATAAGTATGTATATTTTAGAATTATGTAAATTTGTCAGAAAAAATCCAAACATATTTAAAGATACGAAACCAAATCGAGTATACGGCCCCCGAATGAACCAAAAAAATCAATTAGCCCAACCTAAAAGCCGCATCAATATGTATAAAAATAGCCCTTATGTTAACGCGATAAAAGTTTACAACCATCTACCAAACGAGATAAGAGGTGAACCAAACACGAACAAATTTATAAATAAAATTAAAACATTACTTACAGAGAAATGCTACTACAATCTAAAAGAATATTATAATGATAAATTCCCATAATTTTTATATTTTTTCATGACATTCGATATAATTTTATTAATAATCAATATAATTTAACATATAACACGCAAGGATAAAAAAAATGTATTAAAATTGTTTATAATAAATTGACAATGTTTCAACTTCAAATATAGGTAGGTAGGTCTGTTTCACGTTGGTAATATGTACTTCATCTGTAATATTTCATGTATTTGATTGTATAATGATGCTATGCCCAAATGGGTTTCATGTATGTTCTGTTAAATATTGTATCCATCAAATGTACTCATGAAAGCAATAAACAACTTTGAACTTTGAACTTTGAACATTCGTACTTCAGAAGTTTTGAAGAGCGCGGTAAAATATTAATCAATTAAATATCCTCGACTCGATATATTCAAAAGGCCACAGAGAACATGAGTTATGATAATAAGTATGTTAAACGGCTCGACGAAAAGTTGTTTCCCAATTTGCTTGCACGTGCTGTCATTGTTTTGGACCATGCTTCCTATTAGAACACACGAGCAAAAAAAACCAATCTCGGCGTAGGTATAAGAAACAAGTAAAAATTAAATTAAAAAGGAAAAAAACACGACTGCAATATATTTATTTTCGTTATGCTATTTATCGTTCCATTGAAATTAAAACAGCGAGTTTTATACATTTATGAAATTGTTTTTCATTGCCCTTCTTTTGGATACGCCACTCGACGGACGGGTATAGAAAAATTTTGTATTTTATTTTATTTTTTGGCAACCGTTACATGGTTAATATTGCGCCAGCACGTACAATCGGTACTAAGCAGTTCACTTCCTCAAATTAATTATTTGTATCTGTATTGGCGATTGTAGTCAAGCGCAAATCTATTTAGAACCTAATGGTAGACAAAAATTTAATTTACCTATCTGAACGAAAACTCGCATATCATGTTGACAGTATAATTAAAATAATATAACTTGAACGCATCATTAATTAGTTCCTTAACGTTGGTATACGATTCTGACCACTAAACATTGTTCGAATTATGGTGGACAAGACCTTATAATTGGCTTTCAATTATCAGGCCGGCAGATCCATGGATGGTAAATATCGTACCGGCAAAATATCTCTCAGCCCAATAATCCATGTACTATAATGGTCGTCAGTTCATGGGTTGCCAATTATCGGGGCGGTAAATCACGAGTCGGTGACTATTGGCTGGATATTACCGCTCGGTATGATTTAATTCGACCAAGGATTAGCCATCCCAATAGTTACCGGCCTGATAACTCGTGTACGTGGACGTGAAATACTTGGTTGCCAATTATCGGGCCGGTAAATTTCAGGTTGGCAGTTATCGTGGTCGGCTAATATCGTCTCCCAAATAAACCCACGGGCTGTACTCTTAGAAGAAAAAAAATAGCCTAAACTTCGGCAATATGGCGACCACGGTATTTATGCTTTCAGACTTGACATACACTTATATAGCCACCTGACAATAACCGATCAAATGTCAATGTCGAAATAAAGTTTTATGCGGGCTGGAGCTATAGAGAAATTTTTTATTGTGAAAATTTGAGAAGTGGTTTTCCGACGCGACATAACATATTGAATTTTTAATTATTTTTATTAAACAGTGGTGTACGTCCAGCATACAATGAAAAATATCTGCAGCGTTCCGCAGTGCAGAAGCAATAGAAGAGACATTAAGTTACATCGTTTTCCCAAATACAATAATAATATTCTGAAGTGGGTGCAATGTATAAATGAAAATAACATTAATCGCATTAGCTCAAAAGAGTTAAAGCAGTGTTTTGTGTGCCACAAGCACTTTGAAAAGAAATTTGTGAAGAGTTCTATGCGCCTCCACATATATGCATATCCCACACTTTTCACGACACAGAAAATAGACACTGGTGTACCTGCTCGTGCTGAAGACTCCAGTAAGTTTTTTTACGTATTTATCTTGATAATATAAAGGTATAAGTAATATATGCCAACATAAATAGATGTCAAGTACCATCAAAGTCAATCAATTTGTAAAACATTATTTAATACCTACATAATAATATACATTCAGGGTTTTCCTCCGGATGAGGAAGGTAAAAAACAAAAGTACCTATTCTGCTATTTTATAGGCCTAAAAAATAGAGATCATACCTTGTACTGACATGGCACCGACTTTAAGAAGTTATTTCACATTTTTAGTATTAAAAGTCGGTTCCGTTTTTAGTAAAAATTAATATTCATTTATTATTTACATTGAGTCCTTGTTTGTGATGTAGGCATTTTTACAAATACAATTATCTACCTACCATTCAATGAAAACCATAGCCACCACCAACAACACCAGCTCAAAGGACTCATACTTACTATTGGTTGATACTCCGATACTAAGGCTGGCTACTAACCTATACACTAAGCCGCAGTTAGCTTGCGTGGTGGATAATGGTCCACACTTCTCTCTGAGAGGAAGGCTCGCGTTTCAGCAGTGGGAACAAGTTAGTTTGATATAATATAGTATAGATAGATACAGTGCAAAAAGTTAAATAAATAATAAAAATGGTATAAATCTTTCAGGTCAAAAACTGCACTCGGGTTCTAAGCAAAACAGTTGCAGGAGCCTTGGCTTATGCGGCACAATTTTGTAAGTGGAAAGTTTCATAATTTATCTGAAAGTTTGTCTCAAGCACCTTACTTACATATCTATTCATACCCTTTGATTGTAAGTTTATAATAATCTAATTTTATCCCCATATTCATTATTTTTCATTTCGAATATAAGGTGTGGAGTGTTTATTTGATGGGAGTAGCGGTTGGAAGATGCTATTTCTCACCTTTGGGCGACAAAGGGTCACAATAATTGGTTCGCTCCCGCTGTGCAGCCAGCCACACCAACACGCGCCAACAGGGAACCAATTACTGAGTTTTTGTCTGTAAGCCCACAAGTGAGAGGTTGTCTACAATGTTACCATCCACCCGCTACTTCTATCAAATAAACACTACACACCTTATATTCGAAATGAAAAACAAAATACTTAACACGGGTGAAAGACATCTATACCTACTCGGACTATAGCCGTCTAAACACGTCTAGACTACTATTATTTGAGTTAGAAATAATACTTAACTATTTTCATTTCACAGCACATTACGCTGATGGAAGAGAAGTCAGCAGTACCCTGAGAAATACTTCAGAAACGGTCTCCTTTTTCGATGATCTCTTCGACTCATGTAATGGAGCAACCTTATCCGTTAAAAATAAAGGAAAACCTTTAAGACAGGCCGTAACAGCAACATCAAAACATGAAGCTTTTTGGACAGAATCTATAAAAAATTGGAAAAAATTAAGTTCATTAGGTCTATCCCTCGAGTGAGAAGAATCCTACCGGGCTTGCACTTGGTGAATTTTAAAAAAATTGTATGTCTAGCATCAGTGTTTTTTCTTCTATTCTGCGCTACAATCAAAAGTAATATTTGATTAATGAACACGCGACTACAATGTATTGTGTAAAAATAACTTAATTATGTCTTCCAGACGACCATAAAGTATAAACGCATAATTTCACGCCTTAGATTTATCTCTGAATCTTAACCTTATTCCGCAATTATCATTAGTTAGGTATATTATCATATTTCCGTGCGTCAAATTTATGTATGTTTTTGCGTACGTACTACTGAATCCTTCTGATTATATTTGAGTGCAAGAACAAATTTTTTTCTTGGAATTGTAAAATATGAAAGCAAATATTTATAGTTTTGATTAAACCTATTGTAAGGTTCAGGATAAAGGTGTGACTAAATGAATTAATACCAATCACCTATTGTATTGTGTTAAAGAGAAACAATCATAAGAAATAAAAACAAGACTTAATTACATTAACTTCATTGTTTTATTTTAACATTAATATTTTTATGATACCTAGTAGGTACGAGCGACGCGATGAGCTAAGTAACCTAGCATACTTTGACAGTAATTTTTAAATACTCCTTGCTTGGGACATTGGACCTATTTGTTAGCAATAGCGTATAATACTCTTTGGTCAATAACTTTTAGTACTTCTTCTTCTTCATTAGTCCATATTGAAATGACATTAAATGTCATTATGAAAACTACCGTGCTAATAAAGGCTCTTCTAAGTTGCCTGTCTGAATCTTGTTCTACTACTTAGTCTGTGAATAAACCCCTTTTGTGGTATATCGCCTTCGTGCTGATGCTTGCGATGGGGTGTAATCACTACGTTTTAGACGCTTGTTTGGCCTGATAATTAATATTTATCGTTATAATGCACTAACTATGATGATATGTATCAATAACTTCCTGCCAGAACCGTCTATTAAATGCTGTGACACTTAATATTGGAAGGTACAAAACCTCTTGACTATTATTTTCCCCCGACTCCTAGGTGCTGAATTCAATTCACATTTTCTTTCTCATAACTTGGATTATCAGTAGGTAACGAAAAGTATCACGACTGAACGCCACATGCTGTTTACAAAAATGTTGGGCCTCACGTTGTATGGAACGTCGCCATTCTTCTTTATTATTTGGTGCACATTTACAGCGTATAAGGCACTAATTATTTGTAGAACTCAATTTATTCCAGAAGTGATTTTCTTGCTGGGGTAATGCATACTCACTTACCATCAGGTGCCACAGCGGTCAAAAGGCTAGCCTAAAGCTATACCTAATGAAAAATAACTAAAGTAACTTTACACAAGTAACAAAATAACTATGATACATATAATGCATTATTAGAGTAGGTTTTATGAATGTCCGACTGGCTAGATAACTCTTAAGTAGAACATCTGCCAAGCACACAACGGTATGTTCCGGCAGCTGTCCTTGTGAGCCAGGAATTGTAGATTAGCCTGAAAACAGTATCTTCAACCACATCATCACTTACCAATAGGTAAAGTTAGTAAGCTAGGCTCTCGGCTATACCTAAATAAAATAAATATTTTCATGAAATATGTACCTATGATGCATATTTTTTAAAATATTTATATAATGTACCTACTTGCCATACATTATAAATCTACATAGGTACCTATAATATGTGGCTTGCTTGGGTGAACAATGTATAATTGTTACGATCTACTTACTACACTAAACTAAAATTGGCGATGCCCCACTGGTGTGGGGGGGTGGAGTGTATGTGTAAGGTAAGGTTTAACCTACATTATGTGAGCTTCATTGGATAGAAAAAGCATGAAACCTTTTATATTATGTACACAACCACCAGATTTTTTTTTAAGTCAGCTGACATTGTCATTGTTTGGCATCACATTTCTCTATGAATTGATGCAAAGTTGAAAATGTTTGATAAATTTCCATTTTAATGACTTCTAGTAGTTTCATTTCTTATGTGTTACAAATGTGTTTTGATGGTAGGATGGATATCCAAACAAATAAAGGTAAGTTATACTAACTAAATTTTAGTGATGTGGTACAGAGAACCCCTATTGTGCAAGTGCACCTCGCACTTAGCCAGAAGGTATTATTTAAAAATATCACTTTTAATTTTAAAATTGTCATATGTGGCCAAGCTTATACAATGGATGGAAGAGAAACAATAAGCTGATAATTTACATTAGTTGTTTTCAAAATATTTTATTAACACAATTCATTCAATAACACCAAAGATTATAACATTCTCTAACATGAAACCTAAAATAAAATACAATTTTACCTAAGTGTATTTTACTTCGCAAATTTATATCATTCAAACATCATTTTACTATTAGGTATACAGAATAAATATATTTGAATATTTTCACATTTAAAGTCGTCAGAAATGTTTTTATTTATATTTACTATTTATATATATAGTATTAATAGTTTGAATAACGACAGTGCTATATTATGTCATGAAAGCGCCTGCCTTCTAAGTAATAATAATACTTTAACTTGCCACCTACAAATATGTATGTAAGTACGAAAGTTGAAAAGGAAAATAAAACACAGTATAAATCAAGTAGAAACAAAATAATATGGAATGTACAAACCATGTTTATTAACAGATTCCTGGCAATACAATGTTTGTGACTCGCTTTTCAACTTCTCAATGGTCACTCGAGAGTACGAGTTAACATACAGGCCCATAAAAGAACACGAACACATGCATTCACAATAACACTGAAAGCTATACAGCATGTAGTACTTAAGCCAGGTTTAACCTCAACATTCTCAAAAATAGAGATGGTACACAGTACCCGGGGGGTTTAACGGTTTCATAAATTATCATAACTCATTTGAACTTACATTTCTACTCTAACTGTACATTAGTTTCGCCTTAATGCTAAAATAATCTAAAAAGTGATATCGTCGGTTGGTACGAAGACATCGCAAGGGTGTTAGCGCGCAACAGAACTGATATGTCGATAGTTGAAACGAAATCTCCTGTCACCGAAAATGAGAAAACGCGGTAATAAATAAAATAAATTACGCTGTCATCGCTCGGTAGCGTTGAAGGGAAACATGATTGGGATTCGATAATAGATCGCTTAGTATAAAATAGAAAATATATTTATACTTATTTAGTTCGCGTCTTGGGGCGCGATGCGGCCGCAGCATCATAGCTGCACCGGCCCGAAGATATGCGAAGAAATATAAATGATAAAATTCAACAAGATTTTAATACGCAATTGAAGTGCTTCGAGGCCCTACACTGTCGGCTACCGGCGACGACGTTTTCTTTGCGCGACTCTTGTGAGCAGATTTCGTGGTATAGAGACTCGAAGCACGGGCGACGGGAGCGGGTGTGCTGATTTACTGCTTCGTGTACAAGTAAATGGCAACGATAAGACCGTATAGACCCAACACTTCGGCGAAAATGAGGATAAGGATCATGCCGACGAATAACCTGGGCTGTTGTGCGGTACCACGGACGCCAGCATCACCTACGATGCCTATGGCGAAACCGGCCGCCAAACCGGAGAATCCGACGGCAAGACCAGCGCCAAGGTGGATGAACCCTCTGAAAAACACGAAAACCATTGTTAATATAAATTTAGCATCTGGAATAACGCAAGTGTAGATTGTCACAAAGGTTAGTTCAGAATAATGTGGAAATTTTTGAACCAAATACAGATTTTTTTAAATAAAGCCTGTTCTGAAACAATCAATACAGTGAAAACATAGGGAAACTTGGAGGGCTCTAGAATTTTATACTTTTTTTGCACATCCTATTTTAATTTATGCAGCAAATATTTATTATACTCACTTGTATAGGGTATAGGTGGCCGAACTCTCCAATGAACCGGCGATCAGGACAGCTACTACCAGGCCGTAGATGGCAATGATACCCGCCATGACGACGGGGATGATGGATTTCATGATGAGCTCGGGCCTCATCACCGACATGGCGGCGATACCCGTGCCGGACTTAGCCGTTCCATATGCGGCTCCCAGCGCTGAAATAAATAAAGTATTTCAAGTTTTAGCTAAGTATTGTTAGCTACACTATCTTTTTTAAGACTATTTTGTATGTAACAATCTCTAGTTATGCTACTTTGTTGGTCATATAAATATGTAGAACCACCTAAAAGTATTAGTCTAAATTTCATAGATATGAAAATAGCTTTAAAACTGATTGTTTCTGTGGTTATAAGTATTTTACATCCATGTACAATTTGTCCTTGAATTAATTTTTCATCTAAATAAGAGCAGATGGTGCAAAACACATTATAAAACCTAATAGAATGTCATTGCACTCGCTAGGGTAATTCACATACACACAGCTTAATTTTACTACTCAGATGTCTTACTTGTTGGAGGTATTTAATATGGAAAATAAGAGTAAATAGGTAATAATAAATTCTCAAGGAGCGATACACTTACAAGTGTTGTTATTGTTTGAACTGGGCACAATACTTCGCTAAGTAATTTGTAATTGTAAATGGTTGATAAAAGGTTTATATTTTGATGAGTAATCCATATATATCCACATGTACATAAACATCATAAGTTTCAGAGTATGGATGAACACAATCTGATTATCATGACTAATTAGTAAGTAGCCTTCTACTCAATTGTAATTAAATGAATGTTTGTGATTATGCAGTGGATGTGTATTATGCACAGTTCATAATCCTCAAAGTTAGGCAACACAATTGCTTCCCAGTGGTTAGTTAAGGTGGTTAGACTAGTCTGAACAATGGGAATATTTGTCTGTTCATATTGATTTGATATCTGATGTGATGTTAGAATTTATAATAGAAATGGTTCTACATTTTACTGTCTACACTTTTATGACATCATCACAGACATTATAAAAAATGACCAATATGCATTTCTCCATTGTGAATTTATTAATCATTACATAAATTAACCCTTTTTTTTAGTTATATTTCTTTACAATTCACTGTAAGGTGAGTTCCTTAGCATGATAATAAACGAAGCAAAAATTCTTGCACACTTGTCTGCATTGCTTATAAGACTGGTTTAGCCAGTGCCGCTCACATCTCCTGTTTGGTGCTAACTAGAGTTGCCGCAAATAGTTGTTATAGCGAATAGTCGAATACCGATTAATCGCCATTCACTTTGGCGAATAGTCGAATAACTCGACATTACTATTCGACATGAATAAGGCACATTAAAAATATTTCTAACTTCATATAGGGTTGTGAGAAAAGAAAACAATAAGGTTAAGGAAATGTGTTTCATGTCATACATACCTACATATATGTAACATAGTAATTATTTTTTTCATTTAATTATTATTAACTAATTTAATTTCATGAATATGATAGGCACAGGCACATAATATTACAGATAATAATTAATACTGTGTATTGTTTTATTAAGGAAAATAATAAAAATTGATTATTTTTAACTCATTCGTTATTCTGTTCAATAAAAGTTTATTTTAGACGACTATTCGCCGAATGCCGAATAATAAGTAGCTATTATTCGGTATTCGACGAATATAAAAAAAAATGACGAGTAATGCCAAATACCGAATAATAGCGAGTATTCGCGGCAACTTTAGTGCTAACCATGTAAATATAACAAGTATTTCTAGTGCATCTCAAATGAGCATTATCGATGATGTGCTAAGATAAATGGTATAATAATTGACTATCTATATTATATCTAAAAGTTTAAGACAATCCCCACACTTGGTAGGTCTCTTGGGTATTGCAGTGTAAGATTGCAGTTTTTTAGAAGGTGCTGCTTCCCACCCACTGGTATTTTACCCATAAGTTGCCTCTTACATTCATGGGAAGAGATGAAAGGGGTAAGTACATAAAAAAAGATATTTGGGCACATTCCTACTGTTCACATAGGAAAAGAATTTTGGAGCGCTCATAGTGAAATTTGCTTAGCCGTTCTGAACAGATCAGCAAAGTTAAGCAATGTCCGCCTTGGTCATGACTTGGATGGGTGACCGCTGGTGGCTACTGAGGGCTTCCATGCTTCGGAGGGCATGTTAAGCGGTCGGTCCCGGTTGTTGTTCTAGGATGGCAGTCGTTATAGCATGGTGGTAGGGCATTTTGCGAATGCCCTCCTGGCTAACTACCACTTTCAAGTAGAAAACCTGTTGCCAAACACCTAATGGTGTGTTCCGGCAGCTGTCCTTGAGAGCCAGTAATTCTAGGTTAGCCTGAACAACATCTTCGACCACATCATCACTTACCATCAGGTGAGTATAAAGCATAAAAAAGACTTCTGAGAGTCCAATAGATGTTCCAGAACTTCATACCATCATGATTTAAATTATTATTAACATGAGTATATTGGGAGAGTAAAAGTATATACCTATACTATTATATATAATCTGCATCAGTATCACATGATGATAAGGTAAGTTAGTACTTAGGTATGTGTGAAAGCACTATTTGCTTGATAAGTACTTAATTATCAATTGTCTGACAGCCATTCTGATTAGTACAGACATTGTCTGTACACCAACATAACTTGTAACTTAAGCTGTTGTAGGTACTTTGACAAAGATTCCAAACCTATGACCAACAGCTGAGCTGACTAGGTCACATGATTTACTTTGGTCATGTGGTTTCAAAATTTACCTGTTTGATTTTCTTAAGTATCTATGCTTACAGGATAAAACAGAATCTAAAACAGATAGTATTGATCAGCTGCCCTAGTTAGCTATAGATTCATTTGTATTAAGTTAGTGTTTTCAGCTTAAAAGTTTAAGGTATGCAATTAACATGACAGGTTTCTAAAAGGATAAGATCATGTGAATGGTTAAACAGTTTGTATGATGAATATAAGCATTTGTCTAGCAAACTGACTAAATGACTACATTCATCCAATGCACTTGATGCAATGCCATTGTCATTTCTGGGAATGTCAAAGGGAATTTCCCTTGGTGTCACCAATTACTTCAAACAGTCTTTCATAAATCATTAATTTGCAAAAACAATAAATATAAACTCAATGCAAAGTAGGTAAGTACTGACAATACCTACCTACCCTACAGTAAAGCCATGCCAACATAATGAAATAAATTTTATAGATCACATGATTCACTTAGGTATTATTCTCCCGATTACGCCCCTTAAACAATCCTTATTCCTTTCTAGAACAGAGCGAGTTTACTGATTTTAAGAACATTCCATGTCATCGAACATACGGTTATACAGTATATAACGTCAGACAAGGCGCGGCCACAACTATAATTAGTGCTCCTAAAATAACTAGAATCGATCCGATCTGCTAGGAAGGTTCGGTTTATCCCTCAAAGCATCCTTGCCAAGTATTAGGGTGATTTCATTCCTTTACCATTAGGTATAACTGCAGAAGTTGGAAAAAGCGTGAAGTGAAGTTTCATCAAAAGATTCAAGCAGCCATTTCGGCGATAATGATCCACAGAATACATACCGCTAAAGATGATAGCAGACGCCGCTCCCATAACTCCAAAGAAAGGTCCATAGACTGGGTTTTCATTCGCCATTTTGGGGAATAAGTGTGGGTTATTTACAGGTCTCAAAAACTGTGATGACTATCTGCACACACTCACTCCACGGAACTACTTTTGCACAGACAAATATGGCTCAAGCTTTGCGGACACGATAGAATGGGTCATATGACGACTGATGTTCAAGGCAGTGCTCGATATGACCTAAGTTCTGATTGGTTTCGAAACGTCACTTCCGAAATAAATGACCAATCCTGAGCTTCAGATATAGCTGCGGTGTGACGTATTTCATTGATGTGGTCCGGTGGCCAGCACTTTTCGAGTGCGCATGAACTTTTTAGTCATTTAAGATCATTCAATTTAACGCACTTCTTAATTACTCAGTTTATTTAAGAAATTGTTAGCAGCGAGATAAGCCATAAACAACTGCAAAAATAACTTTAAATTTCAGTATGATTTTGAATAAAATAGATAGTAAGATAATTTTGTAAATTCTGATTATGATTTAATGTAATGTTGCCAAACATTAGTTTTTCTACTTATTTATTAGATTTATGTAACATTAATTATCTGGTCATCTTCGCACCAGAACAACATTTTAACTGTTTCGTATGATAGCAGTAAATACCTTAGGTCAACCTATGAAAAAACATTTAACTTATAAAAAAGGGGCACTGTCAAATAAGGTGACGACGACGTCTCCTGATTGAATCTCAGTAGTGTGCGTATGTGCGTCTACTGTATACTTATATCCACATTATATTGTCGTGATATTAGAGCGTAGGTACCCTGTCTTCCATTTTTTAATATAAATCGATGTAATAAATATATAACAATTTTAAAAGGGTCGCCATACAAAAAACCTAATTGAACAGTTTTTTTGCCCTATCGTATAACTGTTGTATTTAAGCGTCAAACTGAGCTTGTAGATTTGTTATGTTAATAAAAAAATATCCAGGGTGTCCCAAGAAGTAGTGATATACTGAAGCTGAGAGATAGAAGACCTAGAGGGCTATCTGAATCACCCCCATGTATGTTCCGCGGATATTTGTATTTTCGGAGTTATGACTTTTTTTTAAATTTTTACCTATCGCCGAGTACGATAAGATTTTTAATTATGGTGACGTGAATTAATGCGGTGTAGATGCTTTATTTTTTTTTGTGCTAAGCTGATAGATAAGGCAATTCAGTGTGGTAACATTTACTATCGTTAGATCTTTGAATGGAATAAAAAAAAATTAAATGGCAAAAAAGATAAAATTACCCAGTATGTTCACAACTTCAAGCGCCTTAAAAAATATAAAATAACATTAAAAAAATTACCATTTGGCTTTTAAAAACTTGCTCTATCTATCAGGCAGCTACCCTGAAAATTTCATTTTTATTATTCATCAAAAAATTTAAATCTAAATGTGGTATGTGAAAAATTTTAATTTACATGATTAATGCAAGCAAAGTAAAACCAATTACAAGATGTTTAATTACAATACATTTTCAAAATGGCCCCTGTTCCTCAATGCGAGTGCGACATCGCCGGAAAAAGTTGTCTTTTAAACGTCTGAATGCACTTCTATTATTATTATTATTACTAGCTGTACCCGCGACTTCGTTCGCGATTGCCGTACCTGCAGACTAATTATTCATATTTGTGCACTGTTTATCCCATATTAAGCAACACTGTGGTTGCGGTGAAGTACTCTTATAGTAAACCATAGTTTAGAATGGAGCTTTTTACTTTGAATTTCAAAACTCCCGGGTTGTATTTTCCAGAAGACAGTAGTTAAGTAACTCAGAGAGTTATTTCCCGGTTCGCACAATAAATGTTGAAGCAAAATACATTGTGCGTTTCTTTAGAATTTCGATTTTAAAGCGGCGGTTTGTTTGACGGTAGATCAAACATATTTTTTTTATTTCTCATTCTCGGAAAGTAGTGTTTGTTTGATCTGAGTAGCGGGTAGGAGAGGCTCCTTCCACCTAAGGCCGGGAAAAACTCATAGTAAATGCTTCCTTCTCTTGGGCCGGGATGACTTGTAACAATTGTAACCATTGGTGTAAACAAAGTTATATGTCTAAGATTTTTCGTTGTAAAATACTCTGTTGTTATAAAAAAATTAATAACAACTATGTTTGGCAGGGTAGTAACTAAATATAAGGTAAAAAGTGTAGGTTAAAAAATAACTAACTAAAAATTTCTCTAAATTTCATTGTTCTAACTCCTAGTGTATCTTTGTATCTTCTACTCATGTTTATTATTTTTAGTAAATATTTAGAAAAACTATTTTTTTTTAACCGTCCTCATATTTTAAATGAAAAGAAGAGTGCTTAACACGTATGTAAGTCATCGATTCCTACTTGGACTATAGCCGCATTAATTTTAAATAGGTTCTGGTCATGTTATTAAAATCAAAATAAATAATATAAAAAAACATACTATTTTTATATCGTTATTCCTTATATTAGTAGTGAAAAGCAGAGAGATTCCTCTTCGGGCAATAGCCGCCCAAACAAAATTTGACGTAAAATTTCACAAATAGTTCTATCCTCTCAATAATTTTTTAGTGAAGTGCATTGGGGCAATTCCGATAGAAATTTCTGCGAGATGACTAGAGGTGAACATTTCATTTGATTATTCGGGAATGTTCTGTTTTACGAGTCTTACTGTTTTAGATCTGCATATATATTGGAAAAGCCTTTGAAAAGCATAAATTATATTTTTAAATATATCGTTGGATTTGCTAAAGAAAGTGTTTTAAATAAAGGACTATATTTTTGGGTCATAGGGATAATTGCGACCTATGGCGGGGTAATTCCGGAAGAACTCAAAAGTCGCCTTTATTGCATTTCAGCCAGAGTTTACATTTCATTTTCCATCCTTATTACCACATAGATTTGGATATTGTAAGTTTTTTAAATAATAACCGTTAACTTGAATTTCTATAACTTAGGATTACGGAATTACCCCAGAAAAACCTTGATGTTCAGACATAAGTGACAGTGGTTCTCAACATACCATTTGAGATTTTAGGAAGTTCAAAACTGCACGATGGATAAACAAAGTTATTTTTAAGGTACTTACTTATTTTCTTAATGTCTTCTATAGAATGTCAATAATAAAATAAAACAATAATTCAGTGAGATCAACTATTATTTTTATAATTAATAGTTATATAAGTATACTATATAACTATTAATTACCAACTACTACATAACTATTACCAACTTACTATATAACTATTAAATACCCAAAGTGAATTTCGGGATAAAAAGCTAAATTATCCTACCTTGTAGTATGAACTCAAACCATGCTAAGTTTCATTGAAATCCATCCAGTAGTTTTAGAGTGATGCGCGGCCGGGATACAGACAGACAGACAGATAGACAGACAGACAGACAAAAATAAAAAAAAATACAGTTCCGGCATCAGTATCAGCTACAGAGTATTGTACATTTTTTTTTTTTCAAAATATCTGCCATGTACAGAATTGGTCCTGTTACAGTTTTATTATAAGTTTAGATAATGCTACTCTCAATTTCCAGGTTAACTCGTCCAAATCGCGGCATTCTCTCGAGTAGACGAGGTCTTTGTAGTATCCCCATAGAAAAAAATCCGTCATCTAGTCTAGTTTCTGAGAAAAATTTAAGTACTACATTTGTATTTAAGTATTTTTGTACTCTAAGCTAAGGGACCTTAATCATCAATTAATAAATATGTAGCATAATAACTAATATAAATGTAACGAATATTGGTAAAAGAAAAGTTTTTGTTCAAATTTGGCCCTCTAATCCAAAAATCGGATAAAAAATATTAACCAATACCTACTTCTACATATAAAATATTGGGTCTGTGTAACTCAAACCACATAGAAGTGGGTAATCTGTACCACAGGCTGCACTTTCGATGTAGCAAACTGCATTCGCGAAGAGATTACACACTAAAATAAGAAACTCGTTGCAGAAGTGTATCTCTTCAAATTGAACAAGAAAGTGTACCAACATTATTGCCGACCAGTAGCAAATCCGAACAATTATGAAGTCCAAAAGCGTGCGAACGAAACACCAGTTACCTATATTGGTGAGTTTTCAAAAGTAAGATTTTATTCAACCAAAAAAATAAATAAACGGAGTGTCTTACTTAAACTTAGTGCGTTTGTACTTAAAATTCACAAACTTTAAAGTACAAACGCTACTTTTGTTTTTATTATGACTCCGCAGTCATAACGGCTATTGACGGTTTGATAGTGCGCCACTGCTGTACCTCGAAGGCATGATCGTTGTAGTACCGCTTTATGATATGTGTCATGAATGACGTCACAAGGATTTTGTGAGTAGAATGTAGATAGATTTCAGAGTATCTCAGAACGATTTTGAGCATGGTTACGCTGCCTAAAACAAGATTTAAACTTTTTGGTCCAAGCCGATTCTTATTAAGAATCAGGCTACCTGGAGGGCTGAATCCAATTCAAAATTAATTACTCGCCTCACAAACGCCTTATTCTGTCCGAGAAGGAAAAACAGTACGCAAGCCACCAGGTGGGGGCGTGGCCAATGATGCTCAAGCCGGTAAGCTAGAGGTGTCTACTACGTACTAACGGTTGGCGTTAGTACGTAGTAGTCATCGCATACGTTCGGTCGCAAGTCGCATCCCGATCCAGCTGTCCCAGCGTCAGTGTATTCTCAACTTTGTCTACGTATAGTGATCGTTTTTGTTTAGTATGTCTCGATGAAAATTAAAATGTTGGACACGCTAATTTTATAATATCAATGTAATAACTTAAGTGTGCACTAAATATTTATAAATTTGCACAGTGCTTTAGCAATTAATTCTCGTCCATATCGCACAATCTCCCACGGCGGCAACTGGCTTACGAGTAGAACACAAATTAATCATATTAATATGTAGTTAGCTAGAAAATGGAAATTATGAAATGTGCAAACCGGTAGCAGCAACCAGATTTTTTTGCAATTCGAATTCTTAACCAGTAAAAACGGACCGGAAAATATAAACTTGCACTAAAGCACATAAAGCGCAAAACGGAACGTGCTCTTGAACTTACACTTACATCCTTATTTTTTTACTCTACGTTTAAGTAGCTCGTAGTTAAGTCAGTTGAGGTAAGAGAAAATTAGGTCCAAAGTCAACCTCGCAGGCTGTGGCATCACGAGCCTCTGCTTCCGAAAGGCTGCCACCGGTGCTCGTAACCTTGAGGTGCCAGGTACTACAAGCGGTGAAAAGGCTGACTCCTTGGCTGAAATGCTAAGGAATGCAATCGATCCGGGTGTGGCAGACGTGTCAAGGCCAACGAAGAGCGCAGAGCTCCGTATTTCAGGTCCCGATGACTCAGTCACCGCAGAAGACATTTCGGCGGCCATTGCGGAGAAGGGTGGCTGCTCTAGGGAATGTATTAAGATCGGGGAGATAAAACGAGACTCCTGGGGTAACTGCTCCGCCTGGGTGCGCTGTCCTGTAGCCACTGCAAAGAATCTCGGTGAAGGAGGCCGTCTCTTGGTTGGGTGGGTTTCCGCCCAGGTCCGTTTGCTGCCGCCGAGATCGCTGCGCTGCTATCGGTGTTTGCATGTCGGGCATGTGCGCGCACAATGCACGTCAGATATCGACCGCAGCAATGAGTGCTATCGATGTGGCCAAACAAATCACAAGGCAGCCCAGTGCACTGCGGCTGAGCCAAAATGCTCACTGTCTTCAGCTGCGGACAAAAAGTCGGACCACAGGGTGGGCAGCAAAAAATGTTCCCCACCTAAACCTAAAAAGGGAGTGAAAGTACCAGCATTAGCAAGCTGCCCCCCGGCTCAGGCCGGGGGCGAGGAGGCAATGATCACAAATTAGTATTAATTATGGCTCATCGCTTTCTCCAGGCGAATCTCAACCATTGTGCCGCGGCGCAAGATCTCCTTTTGCAAAGCATGGCACAATGGTTGATTGATGTGGCAGTAGTTGCTGAACCTTACTTTGTCCCTCCCTGGGATAACTGGGTAGGTGACGTGGACGGATCGGTAACCATTATCACTTCGCCGGCTGACGGTCCTCTTCCGGTGATTGCGCGGGGACGGGGTTATGCTGCAGTTAAATGGAAGGGAATGGTCCTCATTGGGGTGTATTTTTCGCCTAACAAGAGTCTCGCTGACTTTGAGCAGTTTCTAGACGCAGTGGGGGCCCTTATAGGGCAAACTCTACCATGTCCGGCAGTAGTCGCTGGGGACCTCAATGCTAAATACCAGGCTTGGGGGTCCCCTGTGACTGACGTACGAGGTGAGACTCTTGAGGAGTGGGCGGCGATGGCTGGCCTTTCTGTTCTTAATCAAGGCTCAAGAAACACGTGTGTGCGCCATAACGGTGGCTCCATTGTAGACGTCACGTTTGCATCCCCCGCTGTCGCTCGTCGCGTTAAAAACTGGAGGGTTCTTGAGGATGTGGAGACAGTGTCCGACCATCTCTATGTTCGTTTCGATGTTTTCACATCCGTTGACACCTCTGGTGCTCGTTGCAGAGGGAGTAATACCCCGCGTTCCCCCAGATGGGTTTTGGTACTATATCCTTCTTTAAGTTTATGTCATAGTCAAACTTCTTAGTATAGTTTTTAGAATAAAAAGATGATGGATGTAATGTCAACTAAAATAACAATGTAAAAATTATTACAATGATTTTTCTGAAACGCAATCGTTGTTTAATTTCCTGCTGATGAAAGAGCATAATTATATCTAAACGGATCAATTGGTGACCCCGACGTGATACTATAATGATGACCATCTTCTAATATGGATCAAAAAGCTCTTGTTAACTTGCAGGCTGGTTGGTGTGCGTTCGACCAGCAAAATGTATAGCCTTTTCAAGAATTGAATGATGCAGATAATTAGTGCCTTACATTGTGTAAATGTGCCCGAAATTTTATATTTGTGCGTCAAACGGCTTCAGAGTAATTTAAGAAAAACGGATTCTGCTGCACGAACGTTCGCCCAGCAAATATTTTTTTAATTGATGGGTCTAGCTGTATATTAAATATGCAAAAAGATAGCTTGAATACGAGCATATAAGTGCCGTGAAAGCTACATTTGTGCCTCTTAAGATTTCAGAGGTACTTCGTTTTTTGCTGGGCGAACGTTTTGGCAATTGCTATATATATCGGAAACGGTTAAACCCACAGTCATGATTTTTTTGTATGCAGATACAGTAAATCTGAACTATCGCCCGTGGAACACCCGAAAACCGGGATCATTCTCACTAGTTCCATCGTGTTTTAGTTCCATGGAACTAGTGGGAGTTTTTTTTCTCACTAGTTCCATGGAACTGTGCACTGGAACTAGTGAGAACTATTTTTCTCATTAGTTCCATAAATGCAATATGGAAGCCCAATGCAGTGCAGCGTGCGACTACTCTAGTTGACGTTAGTATGCTGCATATAGGGCGCACATCAGGACACTTTACTATATTTTTTTACGACTGATAGGTTAGCATTTGACCACTGTCTCACCTGAAGGTTAGTCATGATGTGGTCGTAGATGTTGTTCAGGCTAACCTGGATAATTACTGGCTCTCAAGGACAGCTGGCGGAGTACACCGTTAGGTGTATGGTGACAGATTTTCTAGTTGAGGGTGGTAGCTACCATGCTATAACGACTGCCATCCCAAGCGTTCCTTTGCCGTGGTACCATTAGATAGTTCCTTTGATGGTACCACGGCAAATTAAATTTGCCGTGGTACCATTGACTCAATGGTACTACGAAAATGCTGTTTTCTATTAACCGTGGTACCATTGAATCGTTAGACTAAAAATACCCTTGGTATTGCTTAATTCAACGGAAAAAATAATAATATAGAACTATTTTTATACTAATATTTTTTTATTAGGGTAGATGTTGATGTGACAGCTTTCAAATGTGACAGTTGCCAAAATGACACTTGATGTCACATTTCCCGATTATTATTTTATGATTCGGTTGAAAATAATCCTAAAACATATAAGCAAATAAGTATAAGATGTGTCAGATGTCAAAGTGACACCTGATGTCATAAGCCTCGATTTCACATTTTGGTTAAAAAGTTTTCTAAAAATGGCTAGGAAAAGGTCTAAGATGTGACAGTTGTCAAAGTGACACTTTATGTCAGATAGACAGGTGTGCTTTGTGACAGGTGTCAAAGTGACAGTTGGTGTCGTAATTTTGTACTCAATTACTTTTCGTTTTCATGACATCTGTCAAACTTTTATACATCTTATAGAGATATAAATTTCAGATGACAGCTGTCAAATTAAAAAAGAGGTTTATCTCGGAAACTTTTGACACTAGACCAATAGTTTCTTTGCAAAAGTGATAGACCTCATAGAGATCTTCATTTCAGATGACAGCTGTCAAATTAAAATAGGGTTTATCTCGGAAACTATTGACGCTAGACCACTAGTTTCTTCACAAATATGATAGATCTCATAGAAATCTTCATTTCAGATGACAGCTGTCAAATTAAAATAGGGTTTATCTCGGAAACTATTGACCCTAGACCACTAGTTTCTTTGCAAAAGTGATAGATCTGATAGAGATCTACATTTCTGATGACAGCTGTCATATTAAAATAACGTTTATCTCGGAAATTATTGACCCAAGACCACTAGTTTCTTCACAGATATGAAAGATCTGTTAGAGATCTTAATTTCAGATGACAGATGTCAAATTTAAATAGGGTTTATCTTGCAAACTATTGATCCTAGACCACTAGTTTCTTGAAAGATATGATAGATCTCACAGAGATCTTTATTTCAAATGCTGCCAAAATAAAATGTATATATACTTAATAAATTTTTGATAGGCTTTAATGCTTATTAAACATGTATTTCAAGTCTTGTATTACTAGGATTCCACTTACACTAGTATGTGTACACGCTTTTTTATGTCTTTCAACTTAATAAAGATACTTTAAAATTGAAAAAAAAATGAATTCTCATATTAAAAATAATAAGGTTCTAGACTAGTCTATTTTGATATATTGATAGATCTAGATCTAGAAAATTTATAGATATAGATCTTTCTGAGATCTATCATATCTGTTAGGAAACTAGTGGTCTAGGGTCAATAGGTTTCCGAGATAAATCCTATTTTAATTTGACAACTGTCATCTGAAATGAAGATTTCTATGAGATCTATCATATTTGTGAAGAAACTAGTGGTCTAGCGTCAATAGTTTCCGAGATAAACCCTATTTTAATTTGACAGCTGTCATCTGAAATGAAGATTTCTATGAGATCTATCATATTTGTGAAGAAACTAGTGGTCTGGCGTCAATAGTTTCCGAGATAAACGTTATTTTAATTTGACAGCTGTCATCAGAAATGTAGATCTCTATCAGCTCTATCACTTTTGCAAAGAAACTAGTGGTCTAGGGTCAATAGTTTCCGAGATAAACCCTATTTTAATTTGACAGCTGTCATCTGAAATGTAGATCTCTATCAGATCTATCACTTTTGCAAAAAACTAGTGGTCTAGGGTCAATAGTTTCCGAGATAAACCCTATTTTAATTTGACAGCTGTCATCAGAAATGTAGATCTCTATCAGATCTATCACTTTTGCAAGGAAACTAGTGGTCTAGGGTCAATAGTTTCCGAGATAAACGTTATTTTAATATGACAGCTGTCATCAGAAATGTAGATCTCTATCAGATCTATCACTTTTGCAAAGAAACTAGTGGTCTAGGGTCAATAGTTTCCGAGATAAACCCTATTTTAATTTGACAGCTGTCATCTGAAATGAAGATTTCTATGAGATCTATCATATTTGTGAAGAAACTAGTGGTCTAGCGTCAATAGTTTCCGAGATAAACCCTATTTTAATTTGACAGCTGTCATCTGAAATGAAGATCTCTATGAGGTCTATCACTTTTGCAAAGAAACTATTGGTCTAGTGTCAAAAGTTTCCGAGATAAACCTCTTTTTTAATTTGACAGCTGTCATCTGAAATTTATATCTCTATAAGATGTATAAAAGTTTGACAGATGTCATGAAAACGAAAAGTAATTGAGTACAAAATTACGACACCAACTGTCACTTTGACACCTGTCACAAAGCACACCTGTCTATCTGACATAAAGTGTCACTTTGACAACTGTCACATCTTAGACCTTTTCCTAGCCATTTTTAGAAAACTTTTTAACCAAAATGTGAAATCGAGGCTTATGACATCAGGTGTCACTTTGACATCTGACACATCTTATACTTATTTGCTTATATGTTTTAGGATTATTTTCAACCGAATCATAAAATAATAATCGGGAAATGTGACATCAAGTGTCATTTTGGCAACTGTCACATTTGAAAGCTGTCACATCAACATCTACCCTAATAAAAAAATATTAGTATAAAAATAGTTCTATATTATTATTTTTTCCGTTGAATTAAGCAATACCAAGGGTATTTTTAGTCTAACGATTCAATGGTACCACGGTTAATAGAAAACAGCATTTTCGTAGTACCATTGAGTCAATGGAAAAAAAAAAAAAAAGGAAAAAAGAAAAAAAAAGGAACTATCTAATGGTACCACGGCAAAGGAACGATCCCAAGACGATAACCGGGACCGACGGCTTATCGTGCCCTCCGAAGCACGGAAGCGCTCAGTAGTAGTAATGTCATTAGCGATCACTCATCCAACTCATGACCGCGGCGGAAGTGATTTGAAGTGATTCCACGGGAGATTTTTTTCACCCGTGGAACACCCAGGTGTTCTACGAGGTGTTCCACGGGCAAGTACCGTAAATTTGTGCATATTTGTGCCGGAATTTTCATTAACATGACTAGCATGGTTCATGAGCTATTATTATATTTCCTAGAAAATTGAAAAATGTTCTGGCTCTCCAACTAACAAGACCAAGGACTTCGCGTTATTGCCGACTGGTACCCGTTATATATTCACATGTTCCTGGAAAGTTTCGCCGACCTACTACATATCATTGGCGAGTTCTTAACGATTTAGTCTTTTTTTTGAGGTTATCTTGAGTGAAATTTTTAGAATACGAAAACACTAGTTTTCTGTAAGCTGGCTTGTTACACGCTTATACAAATATATTATGAGCGCTATTTTAATAATACGTATGCAAAAAATCATGTATGTATATCCATTACTTTAAACAATAATGATAAAAAACCATTCGAAATATTTTTGGTAGATTAGGTACCAGACCAATTTCAAATGAACATTAAAAAGCGGCCGCACGATACTTCAAGCTATCCTTCTTAAATCATCATGATATCATTTAGTGTTTGGAGAACGTTACGTACAAAAGTGGAATTGTCATATAAAAAAGTAAATTTAAATATATTTTTTTTCAATTATAATATTTCGAACGGTATATTAATTAAAAAATTAAGTATTGTTTAGTATAATATTATTACATTGCTCTTTGCAATAAATAAGTAGATAGTAAGTTTATACTTTTTTATCTGATAATCCTAAAGAGTATCCCCTGTTATTTAAGAAAATATATTTTTGCTCTTTTTCAAATAAATAATTAGTAGCTTTGTCTGATTGTTTGGTAAATTTAATAGCAAACCTTTAATTTAAATTTTTTACACACATGATCTACCAATCGATTACTAAATACGAAATTCAACTCAATTAATAAATAATCAATAAAACTAAATAATATTTTCAATAAATAAGTACTAAGTAAATATATGTTTATTCTTATCTGCTAATCATCGATATAATAGGGTATTTTTATCGAAGCTGATAAAATTAGTGTTTACCGATTTTTCAGTTGACATAGAAAGATGTCCATTGTCATTAGTCAAAGAAGACGTTTTTCACCCGACTTTTTCTATTAAGATAAGTGATATTTTGATACCACCTTTTAAGCCTTACCCACGCATCAAATATAAGTTCAGGAGAGTCCATTATACCTCAATAAATGAGTAGTATTCAATAGTGAGAACGCTCACTGAGCAAGATTGGTCGTTAATAAATTTGGAATCAGATATTGAACTTATTGTAAACAAGTTTTATTTTATATTAAATGACCTTATTTCTTAACATGTTCCTCAAGTTAGTTGTTCTGGACAGAAAGCTTATCCGATATGGTACAGTAGGGCTTTGATAAAAGTTATAAAAGAAAAAACTAAAGCACATCTTGACTGGAAGTTATACAGTAATCAAATTGATTATAACAATTTCTCGGAACTTAGATTGAAACAAAAACAAATGCAATGTGAATGTTTCCAAAATTTTATAAAGTTCTCTGAAGCCAAGATCAAGTCACATCCAAAATTTTTTTGGACTTATGTGAAAAGTAAACGGCAGAATAAATCAAATTACCCGCAGCTAATGTATTATAATAATATTGCAGTACAAAATCAGAAAGATATATGTACAGCGTTCAATAATTTTTTTCAAGGAAACTTTAGTGCACCTGACGGTCAATATAAGCCGTCGGCTGTTGAAATTAGTTCATATCCCAACACAATTCATACGATAAATGTAACTGAACAGAATATTTTAAAATTAATTAAAGACGTAGACATTACTAAAGGTGCCGGATCAGATAAAATACCCCCAATATTTTTTGTTAAGTGTGCAAAATCTCTTGCTGTTCCGGTTGCCTTGATTTTCAATAGATGTCTCCGTGACGGCTATTTTCCAAAAGTGTGGAAACAAGCACACATAGTTCCTGTGCATAAAAAGGGACAAAAAGTATTAATTGAAAATTACAGGCCAATATCAATTCTTAATGTTTTAAGTAAGTTGCTTGAAAGAGTTGTACATACTAACATATACCCAATGATTGTTCCTCTCCTACCAACTGAGCAGCATGGCTTTTTGAAAGGTCGTTCAACTGCAACTAACCTTGGTGTTTTTACTGATAGCGTAATTAGAGGCATGGATGGCGGCTCTCAGGTGGATGTGGTCTACACGGACTTTGAGAAAGCATTTGATCGGGTAGACCACATGATACTACTTCAAAAACTTTTTGAACTAGGCATCCGTGGCAATCTTTTAAGGTGGATGGAGTCTTACTTTCTGTTCTGATTATGTGAGTGTATGTTCAGGGGTTCCGCAGGGATCTATTTTGGGACCTCTCCTGTATGCGTCTTATTTATATGATATTGGTAGATGTTTCCAGCATGCAAAATATCTCATGTATGCTGATGACACGAAAATATTTATGCAAATCAGGAACCCGCTAGATTGTTTAAACTTGCAGTCAGATCTCGTCCGAATGGGCGAATACTTTTCCAACAACCGCATAGGTATAAATATTAATAAATGTCAGTATATCTCTTTTACTAGAAAGAAGAATCCTATCCACTTTGATTACAAAATTAATAATATTGATTTGAGAAGAGTTGACCTTGTTGTGGATCTTGGCGTAATGATGGATGCTAAACTTTTCTTCTCAGATCATGTACAATATATTTCTAATAAAGGCTTCAAAAACCTAGGTTTTGTTTTGCGTGTTAGTCGCCCCTTCTCAGACTTAGGTTGTCTAAAATTATTATATAATGCGTATGTAAGAAGTGTGCTTGAATACTGTTCCATAGTTTGGAACCCTCACTACGTGATTTATAAACAAGGTATAGAAAAAATTCAGTATAAATTTACGAAACATTTAAATTACAGAAGTTATTTTAGCTCTGATTATTATGAGAAGTCTTGCGCACGTCATTGTTTAAATACGCTTGAGAATAGAAGAGTTCTTGCCGATATGACTTTTTTACATGGCATAATCAATGGATATATTGATTGCCTAGAACTCCTCCATAAAATGCTGTGTCTTTGCTGTCCCATGAAGCGTACACGACATACAGGCTTATTTGCAGTCCCTTGTAGTAGCACTCTCTATGCCCCAAATTCGGTCGTCAGTAGATTGCAAAGGACTTACAATAATAAATTCAGATCAATTGATATTTTTTGCAGTAGTAAATCAAAGTTTAGACATGATATACTTGAGATTCTGAGCCAAAGCTTTAGCTCTGCCTCGGAATCTCAAATGAGTGCAGTGTCATAGTATTTTATGGACATTTCAATTAAATGTTCTTACATTCACAAACACACCCACCCTTACACAAATACACACATATTCACATAACACATATAGTTTTATTATTATTATTTCTGTGGCTAACTGTAACTTCTCTTAAATGTTTAGTTTAACAATGTTATATAATTTCAGTAGGTGTATTATGACTGTCTAATTAAAACATAAGTATCATTTATAAAAAGTAAATCCGTAATTGGCCTTAGGTTTAAGTCAATTATTATGAAACTCTGTATTTAAGGGCTGTGGATTTTGTTAATAAAGAAAATAAAAAAAATCCTAAATAGTATCCCCTAATATTTAAGAAAATAATCTTTGACTCTTTTCCAAATAAATAATTGGTAGCTTTACAAATTTACGAGAGGAAAAATTTTAGTCATGTGCGGGATAAAAAGATTCCTCTCGTAAATTTGTAATTTGGTGATGCAATCCGCAGAGCATGCGTTATTGCAAACATAAAAATATTAAAATTAGTAGCTATGTTTGTTTGCTGAATCCTAACGAGCAAACCTTTAATTTTAAGTATTTGCCAACATGATCTAGAAATCGATAACTAAATACAATATTCAACTCGGACTGACGGTTGTGCTAGGTCAATCAAAATAAAACCGTATCTTTTATCGCTCCACATGACCGCGTGTGTCGAATCCGCTGCGGAACTGACCTTTAAATTAAAAAGGTGACAGGCGGCTGCGTCATGTCACACACTTAATACAAAATAACAAGATTTGCGTCCGCGCGAATATGAACACTATCCACCTAGAGATAGGGTTCAACCCGACCGCATAGTTTACCTTTGTTTACCGAACAATAACAATATTAAGAAAATGAATAGAAACGAATGGCTTAGGTTTGAAGCGATTACGAAGTACAAAATTTCTTGTCCATCATTATTATCCATTTTTTGTTATGTAATAGAACACACTTTTTGTAATGTTTATAAATAACGTTACACTTGCATTTTTTTATTTATTTGTAATGTTAATTCAATGGTACATGTTTTAATCATCATCCTGTCATAATTAAAGGTGCAGATAGTACCTAAGCATATTCATTGTTTATCTACAAAAAATAAATCCATATAAATATAAACAATATTTTTTTTATGATCTTCTTCTATCCAAATTGCTTTACTTAATAAAAAAACAAATTTACTGTCAACGGCACATCAAGCTATCAAGCTTGATCAGTTATCAAGCTATGTAGGTATAGATTTTTGGTGCACAATCATTCATTATTATTTATAATCTCAAAAAGTCTCCTATGTGCCCTTGTCTACTGACAATTTACTTTAAATAATACATAACAAAATTATAGGGTATTATGAAAAATAAAACAATTGAAATATTATTTCATGTCTCTAATATAAAAAAAATTCCAACTTAACAATTCTGTACGCATCTGTACTATTTAAATTTCATTACAACGCCATCGAGTGAGGAATGATAGCTTGAAGTATCGTGCGGCAGCTTTTTAATGGTCACTCGAATTTGGTCTGGTAATATACCAAAACTATTTCGAATGGTTTTTTTTATTATTGTCTAAACTAATGGATATACATACATGATTTTTTGCATACGTGTTCTTAAAATAGTGCTCATATTATTTGTAGAAGAGTGTAATAAGCCAGGTCACAGAAAACTAGTGTTTTCGTATTCTAAAAATGTCACTCAAGATAACCTCAAAAAAAAGGCAAAATCGTTAAGAACTCGCCAATGATATGTAGTAGGCCGGCGAAACTTTCCAGGAACATGTGAATATATAACGGGTACCAGTCGGCAATAACGCGAAGTCATTGGTCTTGTTAGTTGTAGAGCCAGAACATTTTTCCATTTTCTAGGAAATATAATAATAGCTCATGAACCATGCTAGTCATGTTAATGAAAATTACGGCACAAATATGCACAAATTTACTGTATCTGCATACAAAAAAATCATGACTGTGCGTTCAACCGTTTCCGACATATAGCAATTGCCAAAACGTTCGCCCAGCAAAAAACGAAATACCTCTGAAATCTTAAGAGGCACAAATTTAGCCTTCACGGCACATTGATGCTCGTATTCAAGCTATCTTTTTGCATATTTAATATACAGCTAGACCCATCAATTAAAAAAAAATTGCTGGGCGAACGTTCGTGCAGTAGAATCCATTTTTCTTAAATAACTCTGAAGCCGTTGGACGCACAAATATAAAATTTCGGGCACATTTACATGATATAGGTCACTAATTATCTGCATCATTCAATTCTTGAAAAGGCCATACTTTTTGCTGGGCGAATACACACGGCTGGTTGCGTCTACGAGACGAGCTATGAAGTTCTAGTAATGTAAAGTGAACATATACAAATCTTATTACGACTAGAGTATAAGGTAAATGAATTCTTTTATTATATGAACGCTGCCGCCGGCGCCGTCCATTCTTAAGGCGCAATGTGACTTTATGTATCGTCTGTCTTCAATTTCGGAAAATCGTCGAAGTAAAGCTGGGTACGCACTGCGAGTTTTTTCGTCCTACGAACTTTTTGCCCGAAAGTGTTTTTTTCTTCGGTGTATTTTATGTTGGTGAATTAATGTCTTATATTATATATTATTTTAAATTAATTTTGGCTAAATAAGTTTTACGTTTTATGTGCCGCATTTTAATAAGCATAAGAATGTATTTTATAATTTTATTTTGTACATTCTTTTAAAATTCTTATTATTTCAAAGGCTGTATTGTATTGTCACAGTTTCCCACGTTCAGTATGACTGAAAGCGAAGCGGAATTTTCTGAGGCCGTGAGTGGTAAGGCTGTTGTAAACCGTGTTACAATCCGAACTCCTCCTTTCTGCAAGGACCGCCCTGCTCTGTTGTTTGCGAGTTTGGAATCACAGTTTTGCATAAATAACGTGACACATCAAACTACCAAGTTTCACTATGCTGTCGTGCACCTTGACACCAACTGCACTCGTGAAGTCGAGGACATTATACTGTCGCCACCAGACCACGAACCGTACACCACACTTAGGGATGCTATAATAAAGATATTTTGCGTATCCCATGATGCAAAGATAAGGTGTCTACTGGAGAAGGAGTAAATAGGTGACAGAAAACCGTCGTTTTATTGGTACTTGAGATCATTGGCAGGCAAAACATTTCCGGATGACATTTTAAAGACGATTTGGATGAGCCGTTTACCTCGCTACTTACAAACTGTGCTTACAGCGCAGCGATTTCAGACATTGCCGGAATTAGGTGAGTTGGCTGATCAGTTGATGGAAATTAACGCTCAGCCAAATCAAAATACGGTTTGCGCGGTAGCATCGTCAATTTTTTCTGCGCCAACTAGCAACGAAATTCAAATTTTAGAATTAAATAAAAAGGTTGAAGAATAACTAATATTATAGCTTCGTTGACCATCAAACAAAATTGTAATCAACGAGGTCGCTCACGAGATTGTAGCAATGGACGAAATCGTCACCGATCACGTTCGCGTAACCCGGATTTGCGTTTTATCATGACCGTTTTGCTGCTAAAGCATTAAAATGCGTTCAACCATGTAGTTGGTGTGGATCAGCTCCTGGTAGTAGTAACAAAAACCAAGCTTCGGAAAAGTAGTAGAATAGAATAATTTATTATCAAACTCCAGTTATACCTACTACACTAATCGTACATACATGCTTGAAATAATAACATAGAAAGTAACTTACTTAAACAATAGGTACGAGTAAAAACTCTGACAGCTGTGCTAGGTCGAACCTGTTTTACAGCTGTCAGCAACTTCCCACTGTGCGGTGATATTCCGACAGATTTTTAACTAATACACAACACATATTTAATAGTAAACTCTTTGATAAATTAAACATCCACGCATATTGAACATATTACAATTGTAGGGTAGACAATACAATATCAACATGAAGTGCGGTCGTTGATAGCTGCCTTCATACTCGTATGTGTGTGTGTTTAGTGCTGTCGGTAATATTGTACGATAGTTTAGGAGTTAATGTCAGAAAGAATTACATTTAAACTAATAGTATAAAGACAATATTTTTGCTAAGAACAAAGAGAAATCTAACACTTGATAAAATAATAAGAATTATATAAATACATTTACAATAATAACTACAGGAACGTAAATAGGAACAAGTAGTTATTTGAACAGTGTTGCAGATTACTTTCTTATTGAACTTGAATACATAGAAGGTAAATATATTATATATACATATTGTTCATTAAATTATGTGTAGGGTGCACGTGCGCGCGCCCGAGTGTGTGTGTGTGTGTGTGTGTGTGTGTGTTAGGGTATGTGTGTGAGTGTGTGTGTGTTAATGAGAGGTGTGAGGTTGTGTGTGCTGTGTAAAAAGTGAGTGTACTTGAAGTATATAAGTGGCTTGAGTAGCATCTGGTTGAAGTATTGGAACATAGTCGGTAGGTTAATTCTAACTAAGAGGTTTCATCAACGATTCCGTTTGGTTGTAGCTTAAATTAAGTAAATATTGATTTACAGTTATTTTACACTTACGTTTGGTAAGGGGGTAGATATTTATATGATGGCAGACTTCTTTGTATAAGTACGGTCCCAAAAAGCAATAGTTTCTTTGAGCATAAGCTGTCGAGAATTTAGTTGGACAAACAAATGAGTTTTTACGCCGTTTTCGTTTGAATTTTTCTGGATCGAACGTAAGGCCTGAGTGTGTCATTATTATTGTCTTAAAGATAAAAATCTGACGAACTGTAAGCAATTTTGTTTCTTCATAGAGCACATTTGTTGGATATCTAAACGGTTTTGACAACATTACTTTTAGTACTGCTCTCTGGGATCTTTCCAATCTTAGAAGGTAAGTTTTAAACGAACCGCCCCATACTACAATACAATAGGCTAAGAGTGAAAGACATAGGGCATGATAAATAGTTTTTAATAAGTTTAGGTCACCAATGTGCCTTAATCGTTTAAATATAACGATTAATTTCCTTATTCTACCAGTAAGTATTTTAATGTGTTGGTATCAATCCAATCGATGATCGATGATTACGCCAAGATATTTTAGATATGGTACTTGTTCTAACGTTGGACATGAGCACAAAGGAATATTATAATCAGAGCAAATGTGGGCTTTTATTTTTTGGACGTCATTATTTGGCCGATTGGCGAGAGAGTTTGAAAAAAGCATGTACTTAGTCTTACTTACATTGAATGTAAGTAAGTTATTTCGTAACCAAGATAGAACCTCCTTTAGACCAACTTCAGCAAGGCTTTTTACTTCCTCCCATGTCGGAGCGGCAAACAGCAAAGCTGTGTCATCAGCAAAAGCCACAATCTTACTAACACCAAGCTTAAGATTACAAAGATCATTGACATATATCAAAAATAAAATCGGGCCTAAAATGCTACCTTGAGGTACCCCGAACTTGATAGAAATTTCTTCACTTTGAATGTTTCCTATTTTAACTATTTGTTTTCTGTTTGTGAGATAATCCCCAAAAAGTTTTAGTGCAGTTCCTCTTATGCCCACCCTCTCCATTTTATGTAGCAGGATAGGAACAGAGACAGTATCGAAAGCTTTTGCTAGGTCCAAAAATATACCTATACATTTGTACTTGTTATCTACATGACGAACAACAAAGTCAGTAAGCTCTAAAACTGCTTGTTCGGTAGATTTCCCCTTTACAAAACCAAACTGATTCTCAGAGATAATCTTAAATTTTGTAAGGTACGAGTCGACACGTTTACTTAAAAGACAGTAGAGCGTTCGCTAACGGCGACTATCGAACGTTCTGCTTCTAGTCGCCGACTATTCGTTACCGACCGGTATTCGAAACGGAAATTTCTTGTAGATACTGGTTCGGATCTATGCTGTATACCTTTAAGCAGTGTTAAAGGATTAGGTAGGCAACCGCAGCCATACGATCTCGTGGCAGCGAATTGTTCAAAAATCCAAACCTATGGTTTAGTGCTGTTGAATTTGAATTTCGGTCTTAGACGAAATTTTACATGGAATTTTGTAGTTGCGGATGTTGAGAGTGGTATCATAGGCTTTCTGATTTTCTGGCCTATTTTAATTTACTTCCTGACTGCGCAAAAGGGAAGCTTTGCGATAACTTGACTGGAATGTCATCCATCGCAGAGCTACAAGATGTAAGTTAGTCTAGCATTAAGTTAATTTCAATTCCCGATTCACCGTACTCCGTGCTATTACAAAAATATCCCAGCATTACACGACCTCCTTGCGCAATTCAAGAGCCGAAGCATACAACCGTGCATTTCATTACGACCTCTGATGGCCCTCCAGTTACAGCTCGGCCACGTCGTCTTGCACCATTGTAGCTTCGGGCTGCCCAGAAGGAATTTGAAGACATGGTGAAGGCTGGAACAGCTTGACCTTCTAGTAGTCCATGGTCTTCTGCCTTGCACCTTGTTGAAAAAAAGGATTCGTCGTGGTGACCTTGCGGTGATTACTGTGCATTAAATTCTCGCACTATTCCAGATCGGTATCCAGTGCGTCACATTGGGGATTTTAGTCAGAACCTGAGGGGATCAACGATATTCAGTACTATTGATTTAGTTAAAGCGTACCAACAAATACCTGTCAATCCTAGTGACGTATGCAAAACGGCAATCATTACACTGTTCGGGTTGTATGAGTTTCCATACATGAGTTTTGGTTTGAGAAACGCAGGGCAAACTTTTCAACGTTTTATTTATGAAGTAGTGCGTGGACTTGATTTTTGTTTTCCCTACGTTGATGACATTCTCGTCCACTCCAAGGATGCGTACTGCCACGCAGAACCCCTGGAAATACTTTTTGAAAGGTTACAGAAGTATGGGGTAGTGATCAACACTACTAAGAGTATTTTCGGGGCTGAAAAGGTAACTTTCCTTGGTTATGAGATTAGTGCAGCAGGAACAAGACCACCTGAGGACAGAATCCAAGCTTTAGTGGATTTTTCACCTCCCAAAACAGTCCAGGGCATGCGTCGTTTCCTTGGTATGGTAAATTTTTACCGTCGATTCATACCTGATGCTGCTAAATACCAAGGACCTTTAATTGACGCCATTGTTGACATCCAGGGCAAAGGTACAAAACCTTTTGTTTGGACGCCAGCATTAGAAAAATGCTTCGATGAATGTAAAAGAAGTCTTACATCAGCTACAATTCTTGCGCATCCAGATTGTAGTGCATTGTTAGGGCTTTTCACCGATGCATCAAGCACTCATGTTGGTTCTTGCCTGCAACAGCGTACAAGTGAGAATGAAGATTGGCAACCGATCGCGTATTTCAGCAAGAAGTTGAACTCGAAGCAAGTACAGTGGCCAACATATTATAGAGAACTCCTCGGTATATACGAGAGTGTACAGCACTTTAGGCACATACTCGAAGCTCATCATGCAACAATTTATACCGACCATAAGCCTTTGATTTATGCTTTTGCACAGCGTCGAGAAAAGTTGCCTCCTCCTCAATTGAATCAGCTGTCTTTTATTAGCCAATTCACTACGGACATAGTCCACGTAAAAGGCGTTGATAATGTGGTTGCAGATGCACTATCACGCATAGAGACAATTTCTCTTGAGGAGGATTTTGCTGCACACGCTTTATCTCAAAGTAAGGATGAGGAGATGGCACACGCTCGTAAAAACTCTTCATTGAAGCTAGAGAGTGTCATAATACCTGGTACAAATGTGACCATCACTTGTGATACGTCAACTGGAAAATCACGTCCGTATCTAACTCAACCTTTTAGGAGAGCAGCTTTCGACAAATGTCACAATCTCAGCCACCCTGGTGCGCGGGTAACCGCTCGCATGGTGACTGACAGATATGTGTGGCCTAATGTAAATGCCGATTGTCTTAGATGGGCGCGTTCCTGTCCTGAATGTCAACGTTCAAAAGTAACTAGGCATGTCACGTCTCCACTAGGTAAATTTAACCATCCATCTGGCAGGTTCAGGCACCGTACATTTAGATATAATTGGACCACTTCCATCTTCTAACAGTTTTAATTACTGTCTAACTGCAGTTGATAGGTTCACGCGGTGGAAGAAGCATGGCCAATGAAATCGATCACTGCTGAAGAGGTAGCAGACACTTTCATCAATGGCTGGGTTTCTCGTTTTGGCGTACCTAGTGTATTGACTACCGATCAGGGTAGGCAGTTTGAGTCATCTCTTTTTCATCGTCTTATGTGTGTTTGCGCGACGAAGCGGATTCGCACTACTAGCTACCATCCATGCGCTAATGGCATGGTTGAGCGTATGCATCGGCAGTTGAAACGCTAATGTGCCATGCAGCGACCTGGGCGAAAGCACTTCCACTAGTTCTATGGGGCATGAGATCAGCGTTTAAAGAAGATTTACAAACTTCTTCCTCCGAGCTCGTATACGGAGAGGCATTACGTTTGCCTGGTGAATTCATTGCCACTCCTGACCTACCAAGGAACCCTAACGCCATGACTGATTTTGTCACAGATCTAAGGAGCTGCATGGAAGCATTGCGTCCAGTTCCTGCATCACGTCACACACAACCATCAATTTTCGTTTTCAAAGATTTGGCAACGGCAACGCATGTGTGGTTACGTGATGATACAGTGCGACGTCCATTGCAACCTCCATACCTTGGACCATTTAGAGTGATTAAGAGGAATAATAAAACTCAGACAGTAGACATCAAGGGTCGTGAGTCAACGGTCAGCATTGACCGTGTAAAACCGGCACACGTTGAAGTGGATATGGGGCACGATGTTTTTCCAGCCTCGCAAATTGCAGCACCGGGCGATCATCAAGCAGTTTCAATGTCTAATAAAAGTCCAAGTCAGTTGATATCAGAACATCCTCACCTTTCCCCAACACCTTTACCACAGCCTGCTCCTGTAGTCACTCGATACGGAAGAAGAGTGAAGTTTAGGGACCTTTTGGATTTGTAAAATATTTAAATTTTCTTGGTATTTTCCACTTTTAATGGGAGGTTTTTGGTCTGCGTAGGGGGGTGATGTGGCGATTGCACTATAGCCTTCTTTAAGTTTATGTCATAGTCAAACTTCTTAGTATAGTTTTTAGAATAAAAAGATGATGGATGTAATGTCAACTAAAATAACAATGTAAAAATTATTACAATGATTTTTCTGAAACACAATCGTTGTTTAATTTCCTGCTGATGAAAGAGAATAATTATATCTAAGCGGATCAACACCGTCGACCACTTCATCACTTACCACCAGGTGAGATTGTGGTCAAAGACCTATCAGCAATAAAAAAAAATGTGATGGAACAAGCTCAAAGCCCACCTGATGATGTTAACCAGACTAACCTGTGCCTATAACAGATGCATCACAAGTCACGAATTGCACTGCGCCCGTCACCTTGAGACTGAGCTGTTAAGTCTCATGTGCCTGTAATTTCACTGGCTCTCAAAGACTGCTGCCCGAACACACCGTTAGGTGCTTAGGTGCTTGGCGACAGATTTTCTACTTTTTAACTTGCTAATGCCCGTCTGGCTATTGACCACCCCAAAATGCCCTTCCCCAATGCACGAAGAAGATCAATCCCGCGGCGGGATTCGAACCATGGACCCGTTGCGCAGCAGTCCATAGCTGTCACTGCTTCAAAACTGCCGCACTGTTGTGAAGACCATTTCGATGTTAGTATTTGTACTCTTATCCTTGCCATATTTGATCTACTTAACCAAGGTACCTACTTGTCAACTTTTGATTGTTTAAATAGGTATCTTGCCTACTACCTAGTCCCTACCTATGTTAAGAGCCCTAACGAAATACTAACTTATTAGAAGTTATGTAAAGTACTCTCATACTGAAAGGCTCAATCATTTTGATTATGAATCATTATTCATTAAGTATGTTCTAACTTAATGGTTAAAATATAGGTACATATATATTATTTTAATCTAAAAACCTGCCGTGCCCGCGCATGTGACAGCTCAAGTTAGACTGGTCAACCCGTAAAACCAACACGACCAAAGAAAATTGACCCAATGGCCGCACGCGTGGCTGTTGCCGGCATTGCGGTCAAGTTTCGTTGGTCGGTGTTGGTTTTATATGCTGGCTGACGTAGTCTACCTTGAGGTAAAACGCGCGCGGGCACTCGTGCTCTAGCGCCCGGCCTTTTTGAAGTGAAAACTTCTTTAGTGGTGTTGTGACCTTTTTTTGGGATGACTTAAAAATGTTAAACACGCGTCAGAAACTCGCGTCAGGACACGTGCACGTCATCGACAACTTCGAGATGTTGATTGCGAAGTGTGCGTTCGCCCAGCAAAAAGTATCGCCTTTTCAAGAATTGAATGATGCAGAAAATTAGTGCCTTATATTGTGTAAATGTGACCGAAATTTTACATTTGTGCGTCCAACGGCTTGAGTTATTTAACAAAAACGGATTCGGCTGCACGAACGTTCGCTCAGCACTTTTTTTTAATTGATGGGTCTAGCTGTATATTAAATATGCAAAAAGATAGCTCAAATACGAGCATAAATGTGCCGTGAAAGCCAAATTTGTGCCTCTTAAGATTTCAGAGATATTTCGTTTTTTGCTGTGCGAACGTTTTGGCAATTGCTATATATCGGAAACAGTTGAACTCACATTCATGATTTTTCGTATAGGTACAGATACAGTAAATTTGTGCATATTCGTGCCGGAATTTTCATTGACATGTCTAGCTCTAATAGGTTCAGGATCTTATTGAAATCCGTCCTCAAGGTGTTTAATTATTGGGATCCAGTATCAAAACAGCTTCAATTCATTCACACATTTTTAATTTCTTAATACCTTTGAACACTCTACATCTTTATAAAAATTACATCGACTACAAACTTATAAGTTGCTCTAAACAAATCTCAAAACTAGTACCATGAAAATTTTCTTCAAGCACTAATCGCTCCAAGTTTGAAAATAACTTGCTTTTAAAAAACATAGACTATAATCATAGACATTTAGAATTCATCTCTACAACATCCCCTCTGAATTTTATACTGTCTCAAATAAAATTAAAACCAACCTGTATTTAACTTTAACATATTTTCCTAGAACACCCCATATACAACTTCAACATTGAACACATAATTAAAACAAAATAAAAACCCATACTAGTATTCCCTACCTATCATTACATTCTACATACTATATTAAACCACCCCCTTAAATATAAATTTCAAATTAACAATCAAGACAATCTTAATACTATAACTAATACCTAAATTTCAAATCAATTCCAAAACATTATCTCTACAAAATATAACATCTAACACCTATCATAATTAACTAACTATACCACTAAACTCACTTCATTAAAGTTCACATCAAACTCACTGATTACTCACAATATGCTTTCTTAAACGTAAAAACTTGGTTCTGTCCAATCCTTTTGTCAAAATATCCGCAATATTAGAATTGGTTGGACAATAGAAAATTTCAATTAAATTTTGATCTATCTTTTCTTTAATAAAATGATATTTCACATCAATATGTTTGCTTCTGCGATTTAAAATTCCGTTTTTAATTAAAACAATAGCCGACTGATTATCAACAAATAATTGTGTTTTTGGAGTATGACCTGTAATCTCTTTAATCAGACTTTGAACATAAAGTAAATCTTTGATACATTCTGCGGCAGAGATGTATTCTGCTTCCGTACTGGAGAGAGCGGTGACGGACTGTTTACGCGAGCACCAATGTATGGGACCACCACTGTACAACACTACAAAGCCAGTCGTACTTTTCCTAGTATCAGGATCACCAGCGAAGTCTGCATCACAATACGCAGTCAAAACTAAACTATTTCCACGTAAATATTGAATACCAGAAGATATAGAGCTGTTAAGGTATCTGAAGAGATTTTTAATATTGGCAAAATCATTTAAATTAGGACACTCTTGATGTCTACTGCAATAACCAACATGAAATGAAGCATCTGGTCTAGTTTTGTTTACTAAGTATAGTAAAGACCCTATCAACTGCCTATAACGATGCACATCACTACTATTACCCTTCCCCTCTTGATGTGTATCAACTAAAATATTCGGAAAAATAATTTCTTTTAAGTCATTAAATCCAAATTTATTTAACATTTGACCAATATAAGATTCCTGATAAATTTTCAAATAATTTTCTCCAACCTGTATATCAATACCGATAAACTTCTCAACTTTATCAAATTTTCTAATTTCAAATTCTTTTTGCATTCCTGTCATGATATTATTCAATTCATTTTCACAATTTCCTATCAAAATTCCACCATCAACATATATAGCCAAGTAAATTTCCTTTTCTTTACATAAAAACAAACATGGATCTAATTTCAGCTGTTCGAAACCCAATTTCTTTAAATATTCAGTTAGCCGCTTATTCCACATGAGCGGTGCTTGCTTAAGACCATATATACTCTTCTTTAATTTACAAATTTTATTTTCACCATAATCATAACCTAAAGGAATTTCCATAAAGATATCCTCATTTAATTCTCCATACAAAAACGCTGTCTTTACATCAAACTGTTTTAATTTTAGACCTTTCTGTGCAGCAATTGAAAGCAATAATCGTACACTAGTTGTATTTACCACTGGACTATAAGTCTCTTTGTAGTCTACATTATATTTTTGTAAAAATCCCTTAGCAACAAGTTGTGCTTTGTATCTTCCTTCCGACTTCACAGTAAAAATCCACTTACTAGTTATCAATCTTCTATTACCCGCTTCTATTTTATCAACTACTTCCCAAGTTTTATTTTTCTCCAAAGAATCCATCTCTTCTTTAATAGCTTTTTCCCATAAACTTCTCTCATCACTCTTCAACAACTCACTGTAAGTTAAAAATGACGTTTCTAAATCATAATCTTTCAACCTTATTGGTAATCTTCTATCTCTTTTTGGCAAAATCCTTTTACTACTAATTTCTTCAACGGACTCCTCCGCATCCACAAACAACTCGTTTCCATCCACCGTCAATCTACTATTATCTTCAATCTCATTTCCATTATTCACTTCTTGACTACTATCTTTCAAATTAACTTCTCTTCTATTATTATTATCTAATAATTCTTCAGCAATACTATCTTCAAAAACATCAATTCCCTCATTTTCTATAACATCATTCCGTTCCTCCTCCAAAACATCTTCTACGACATCATTTCGCTCTTCAAAAATATTTTCTATGACATCATTTCGTTCTTCTTCTAAAACATTATCTATGACATCATTTCTCTCTTCTTCTAAAATAGAAAACTCCTCCTGGTTCGTTGCTTCAACATCTGTCTTCTTCTTCTTACTTTCTCCATACAAACTTCCCCTCTCAACTTGACAACCATCATCAGCTGTGATGACATTTCTTTTCTCGTTTTGTTCTTCCAACTCCTCTTCTTCTTTAAATAATTTATATAAATCTGTAACTTTCGCAATCCTATTACATTGCTTCAAAAAATCCAAAACATCCTTCGCATTATTATTAAAAGTCACATCTCTTGAATAAAATACCTTCAAACCCACCGGATCCCAAATCTTATATCCATTGTTCGTAAATCCTACTAGCAAACCCTTACCACATCTGGAATCTAATTTATTGAGTTTTGTATTTATTTTGTAATAAGCCAAAGAACCGAAAATATTTAAATGTTTCAAATTTGGAATTCTATTTATTATGTTTTATGCAGGCTTTTAATAATAAAACACCAATTTATCTTAAGACATATAATTCTCTTGCTTTTCACAAATGACAACTGTTTTTGAATCAATATGTGAGGTAATCAGTAATAACTTTTTGCCCAGCTACCCTATCTTTCATATTATTAATATATTTTTGTATCAATACATAACACTTCCCCTTTTAAGATATAGCTATTCTGTTTATAAATCAATTTAAGTGCCCTCATTTATATTCCCAAAATCTAACCAACTTAAACAGCATTCTAATTGAAATAATTGTTAATATTAATCTTAATTTAATTTCTTTACAATAACTAACAACCTATTATCTCACTCCATTCCTCTGGAGGTGGGATCATCACATCATCCTCCTCACCGTCATCATCATTTATATTGTCCCTTTCAGGAATCACACCATGTGGTTGTCTGGTTCTAATCAGCTGATCCACATGTCTGCGATGTCTGGAACCACCCTCTACTTCTACTTCATATATAGCTGGTTCTGGCTTGCTTATAATCCTCCCTTTCTGCCACTTGTTGTCCATGTTATAAAGCCTCATTAAAACATGTTCTCCAACATTAAAACTTTTCTTTTTATGTGTACTCTCCTTTTTTCTCTCATCATCAGGTTTGTTGTCAGTATCTGGGTGCATTGATGAAATTAATGTTTTAAATTTACGTCCATTTAATAGTTCAGCTGGCGTTTTCCCATTTACTGTGCTTGGTACAGTACGCATGTGAAATAGCACTTTAGCTACTCGGTCTGACCAAGCTGAAGGAGATATTTTCTTGAGTTTTGCTTTGATGGTTTGTATGGTACGCTCTGCTTGACCATTGGTGGCAGGATGGTACGGTGCTCCAGTAAGGTGGTGAATCCGATTTATTTTAAAGAACTCTTGGCATTCAGATGATGTGAAAGCCAATCCGTTATCAGACACAATTGTGTCCATCAAACCATTGTCAGCAATAGCTTTTCTTAGCACATCAATCACTGCTTTGCTAGACATGGAAGGCACAATCTCTACGATAGGCCATTTGCTGTAGGAATCAACCAAGACTAAAAATGTCTTACCCATAAAAGGTCCCATGAAATCCATGTGCACACGGGACCATGGCTTAGTCTCTGCTTTCCACTCATGTTCAGTCGTTGGGGGGTTATTTCTCCCCATCTGGCACTGTTCACAATCAGCTACTACTCTTTCTATATCATTGTCCAGTGATGGATACCACAGGTATCCTCTAGCTAACATCTTAGTTTGTACTACCCCATGGTGGCCTTGATGCAAAGCTTCCAAAACAGGCTTTCGTAGCTTTGTCGGGATTACTACTCTGTTAGCCCACATTATGCAATCCTTATTTAGGGTTAGAAACTCTCTCCTCCTGTAGTATGGCATTATCTCTGGTATATCTATTTTATTTGGCCATCCGTTCAGCAAAAAAAACTTGACTTTCTTTAGAATCATATCCTTATCTGTTTCTTTTGAAATAGTTTCTGGTTCAATGTCTATATCCATTTGCTCTATCAACATTACCTCTTCGTGAGCATCTCCGTGTTCTGTGGTATGTGTTGGCCATCTACTTAAACTATCAGCGTCTCCCATCTGACTTCCGGGGCGGTATTGCAACTCATAGTTAAATGTGTTCAACGTCAATGCCCAACGTAGCATCCTCGTTGATACCAAATCTGGAATTGGTTTGCTACGACCAAATATACCCAATAAGGGCTTGTGGTCTGTGAATATTGTAAAATTACGGCCCAGTAAATATTGTTGAAATTTCTTTAAGCCAAACATTATAGCTAAAGCCTCTTTGTCCAGCTGGGCATATCGGCGTTCATGTGGCTGCAGTGTCCTAGAGCTCATTATTATTGGTTTTTCTGTGCCATCCTCCATTTTATGCACCAGCACCACTCCTAAGCCATATTCACTAGCATCGCATATCATATACAATTCCTTCTCAAGACTGTAATGTGTCAGTGTCATATCTGATGTCAAAATACATTTGGCTTTGTCAAAAGCTGATTGCTGTTTTTCTGACCAGTGCCAGGGGACATTATCTCTGAGTAACGAAAATAATGGTTCCAATACCACAGCCTTGTCTTTCAAAAACCTTTCATAAAAATTGTAAAGTCCTAAAAAGGCTTTCAAGGAGCGTTTGTCTTTTGGTGGGGATTTATTTGCAATTTCCTCTATCTTTTCCTTTGTTGGGTGAACTCCTTCAGCATCTATCTCAAACCCCAAAAACTTCACTTTTGTTGTTGTGAAGGCGCACTTATTTTTGTTAACCTTTAATCCAATTTCATTTAGTCTTCTTAGTACTTCCTCCACCCTTTCATTATGTTGCTGGAGGGAAACCCCACATACAGCTATGTCGTCTAGCAGGCATGCTACTCCTTCGATTCCAGCCAATATGGATGTCATCAATCTTTGAAAAATTGCAGTAGCAGCATTCACTCCATATGCTAGTCTGTTCATCCTCATGAGACCTAAAGGTGTATTTAATGTCAACATCTCTGCCGTGGTCTCATCAACTTTTACTTGATTATACGCATGCTTCAGGTCTATTTTAGTGAACCATTTACCTCCGGATAGCTGAAAAAATGCTTCATTGGAAGTTGGTAGTGGGTAACTATCTGCCAAGCATGTAGCGTTTACAGTTTTTCTATAATCACCACATAACCTCAATGAACCGTCTGGTTTGGGGACTATTGTCAGTGGTGTGGCCCATCGGGAATGTTTCACTGGTGTCACGATGCCTTCTTCTACCATCCGGTTCAGCTCTTGATTTACTTGCTCCCTTAATGGAAATGGTACTGTCCGTGCTCTCATGAAAACAGGTGCAACACCTTCCTTACCATCAATGTGCACTGGTGGTCCCTTGTATGTGTCCATTCCTTCTTTGAAAAGCTCTGGAAACATTGCTGTGAAATTTTTCTCAGCTTTTTCACCCATGGAATTTATAGTGACACCTTGCATTGATATTCCTAAGGCCTTGAACCATGTCCGGCCTAGCAATGGTGGTCCTTTACCACAGCTCACTACTAAGGGAAGCTTTGCACTTTTGTCCCCGAGCTCTACTTGCACAATTGTTTGCCCTTTGATTTTCAGCTCATTGTTTGTCCATGTAACCAACTTTTTAGTAAATGGAGATAGTTGGTTTGGGAACATTTCTGGGTATTGCAGAAATAACTTGTGCGGCACGATTGAACGCGCTGATCCAGAGTCAACTTCCATTTTAAGGGGCACGCCATTTATTTTAACTTCCGCCATTATCGGTTCGCTACATTTTTCTGGCACGACGCAGTTCCCACTAATTTCATGTACACATTTCTCCAGCAGCCCGTTATTGCCTTCGCTTCCTTCGTTGTTCTCTGATGCTGACGAACATTCACTGCATTTATTTATGTGTCTTGATTGTATTGCTTTGTTTCTGCAAGCGGCCTTTGTATGTCCTTTTTTATGACATTTATAACATGTTGCATTCTGAAACCGACACTTTGCATTACCATGATTTTTAGCACAAATAATGCATCTTTTTGAATTGTCAATTGTGTTTACATCCATTGGCTCGCACGAAACGCTTGCTCTGAGGCTAGCGCCGCTTGTTTGTGCGACTTTTACGTCACAATGGTTTTCTGCCTTGTATGTCTGTATACCACCTTGGATTGTTTCAAAATTCAGCGCCTGCTGCACCACAACCTCATATGTTAAGCTAGTTAACTTGATTTTGAGAAGCTCCTTCTTCAAATTGATGTCCCTTGCACCCAATATAACCTGTTCAACAATTCGTCGCTCCATATCTTTAAAATCACAGCGTGAACTTATGTCATGCAAGGCAGCGATGAATCGAGTTATAGACTCGTTTTCCTTCTGTTTACGTTTATAGAACTTGTCTACTTCTAAAATTGGGTGAGGCGATGGTATGAAAAACTTGTTGAGTATACGAATGATTTCTTCAAACGTCACTTCACTCGGTTTTTGTGGTGCCAATAATGATACTATCAATGCGTAAGCTTCCTTCCCACATTGAGAAAGGAACAGGGCTCGCTTCTGCACGCTCTCCATAGTACCAGCTGCCTCCAAAGCGAAAAATAGCTGCTCGCGGTAATTTTCCCACACATCTTTGTTTGGATCGAATTTACCCGGTAAAACCAAGCTTGTTATATTAGCGGCACTCATCTTTGATTTACTCGTCGCCACTATTATGTTTTATGCAGGCTTTTAATAATAAAACACCAATTTATCTTAAGACATATAATTCTCTTGCTTTTCACAAATGACAACTGTTTTTGAATCAATATGTGAGGTAATCAGTAATAACTTTTTGCCCAGCTACCCTATCTTTCATATTATTAATATATTTTTGTATCAATACATAACACTATTAAACCACATTTCTGCTGGCGTTCTGTCATTAATAGTATTAGAACACCTATTGGTTATGTAAGTTGCTGTTAACACCGCCTCGCCCCATAACTCTTGTGGTAACTTCATGTCAAACAAAAGAGCACGGGTTCGCTCCAAAATTGTTCTATTTAATCGTTCTGCCTTACCATTATGTTGTGGAGTATACGGTATTGTATAATCTATTGAAATTCCTTTACCTAAACAATACTTTTTAAAATTATTTGAACTATATTCACCGCCATTATCGCACCTAAATGTTTTTACTTTTAAGTTAAAGTGATTTTCAGATAAATTTATGTAATTAGTAATTTTTGAAAAGGCTTCACTCTTAGTTCTGATCAGATAAATTTTAGCAAAATGTGTATAGTCATCTAGAAAAGTGATAATATATTTATAACCATCATACAGATGTCACTATGAACTATTTCTAATGGCCTAGTAGCTCTATTCCTTTCGGTATTGAATGGTTTTCTGCATAGTTTTGCTTGTGTGCAGACTTCGCAGGTGTCAATATTATTATCACTATGTTTTGAATTTATTCCATTAACTATCTTTTTTGTTTTTGAAATTGATGTATGTGCCAAAGCTCGATGCCAAAAATTTATGTTTTGAATTAAGTTTACTGACTTTGTGCTTGACTGAGTTGCTGACAACTCTGCATAGTACAGTCCGTCACCCCTTAACTCACCAGTCAGTAAGCAGCTGCCATCTCTTTCGTATACTTTACATTATTTTCTGAAAAACACAATTTTATAATTATTTTCTGCTATTTTTGAAATTGAAATTAAGTTTTTCTTCAATTTCGGGACTAGTAACACATCATTGAAGGTAATGTTATGTGAATTTGTGTTAGACTTGCATAACACTTTACCCACAGTGTCTATAATGTGTGTATTACCATCAGCTGTTGAGATTCTATAATTGCACTTTTCTTTCAAATGTAAATATACTTCAGAATTAATTATGTGACTGCTAGCTCCGGAATCTAGTATGAACTCAATAGTTTCCTCCTCATCTCTGTCTAATTTTGTAAAATTACTCACCGAAAATTGTGGTTTCTCTAAACAACATTTTGAAAAATGTGTGTTTGTCTTGCAAAACACACAATTGTATTTTTCTTTGCAATCATTATTTTTGTGTCCATTTTTCAGACATTTGAAGCATGTTATTATTCTGTTATTCTTCACGCTCTTGGATCCTTTATCATTTCTGCAGAATTTTGTTATGTGTCCTTTCTTACCACAATTATAACAAACATTTATTAAAAATGTATCACAATTTTCTTTATTTTTAGTATCCCGTTCTGTAATTTTTAGTTCTAATTGTATTCGGGAAATAAGATTCACAAAAGTTTTCTCTTCTTTAGCAGTTGATTCCCAAGCTGTCCTAAAGCTCGATAATTCTTTAGGTAAAATGCACAATATCTTCGACACAACCTCAGTATCAGTTAGATTCATCCCAGTACTTTTGATTGAGGTAACTATGTTCATTAGGTCGCCGATATCTTCTAGTAAATCTGTTTTTTTCGAATTTATAGTTATAAAAATCTTGGAGTAAATGACACCTCTGTGTGTCAATTTGGCCCAAAACTATCTTATCCAATGTGTCTAAAATTTCTTTTGCTGTTTCACAGTCAATTATACGTCCAATATATGAAGTATCTACAGAATTAATTATTGTAAATCTGGCTTTTGCATCTTTACTAATAAATTCTTCCTTTATTTTTTGTTTATCATTTAACCCTTGTATAACTGAATTTAGTCCTTTTGATAATAGTAATAAATGTAATTTCTTTTTCCAAATAATATAGTTCGTATTTTTATCTAGTTTTGACAGTTCCTCTGTCATGTTTCAATATAATTATTTCCAGTAAATAAAATAATAATTTCGTCACCATATGGTTTCCAGGGTAGGTAGCTCAGCTCATCTTCATCTTATCCTTGAGGGCAAAGGGCCCATGACCTTTTATTGAAATCCGCCCTCAAGGTGTTTAATTATTGGGATCCAGTATCAAAACAGCTTCAATTCATTCACACATTTTTAATTTCTTAATACCTTTGAACACTCTACATCTTTATAAAAATTACATCGACTACAAACTTATAAGTTGCTCTGAACAAATCTCAAAACTAGTACCATGAAAATTTTCTTCAAGACATTTGTCAAAACACTAATCGCTCCAAGTTTGAAAATAACTTGCTTTTAAAAAACATAGACTATAATCATAGACATTTAGAATTCATCTCTACAACACAGGAAATATTATTTTATTTCCTAGAAATTGGAAAAATGTTCTAGCTCTCGAACTAACAAGACCAAGGACTTCGCGTTATTGCCGACTGGTAGCCGTTATATATTCATAATATGTTCTTGAGTGAAGTTTTTAGAACACGAAAACACTAGTTTTCTGTGATCTGGCTTATAACTTGCTTCTACAAATAATATGAGCACTATTTTAAGAATACGTATGCAAAAAATCATGTATGTATATCCATTACTTTAAACAATAATGATAAAACACCATCCGAAATATTTTCGTAGATTAGCAGACCAAATTCGAATGAATATTGAAAAGCGGCCTTAAATAAATATACACCATAAATAAGAAAATTTGATATTTTTGTAATTTTGTAATGAATCGATAAAACATGAAATTAAACTTGAGACAAAATTGAGCCACTCATTAAGGCTAACTTTTAACCAATTATGAAAGTTTGGTTCAACTTTAAAAGGGAAAACTCTGTAAGCGTATTATGGCCATCTAACTAAATTTTTCAATCACACACGGCTGGCATGTGCCGTGCACATAGTATTGGTGTTCTAATGTTTGTGAAAAAACCTAAAACTCGTGCATTTCGGAACAGTAGAACAAAATTACGGAGTCCGAGACTTTCCCAGACGTCTGGCAGCCCTAAAAACTATAGGTGTATTTAATATTTTTCAATCATTAATTCTTACTTCACGCTGTTACTTGGTCCACGCCTTTACACTAATATATGTCTCAACAACAGGCTGGCCTAAATTAGTAATTATAGTTATTTAATAAGATAATAATAAATCAATGTAAGCCGTAGGTAGGCAAAGGAGGACAAAGTACAGGGGGAAAGTGAAATACTACTATAATAAACAAGTGATGCAAGTCATACAGTTCCAGTAAGTTATATGAATGGTATATGATGTGATGTAACTAAGAGTACACATTAAAATTAGTATTTAGTTTGATACAAAAACATTTATTTAACTGACTAATTATTATATTTTGTGAAGCAGTGATAGCCGAGTTGAAATGTCCACAGACCACCGCGCGCCGTTCCAGAGGTCAATAGTTCGAGTCTCGTCTCGTCCCGACCCAGGAATCGGCTTAAGCTCAAGGTGAAAGAGCGTTGCCTGCCTGGCTAGCAACAGCCTAACTAACATATCCTGGATGGCTAATAAGCCTTAAACAGAATAATCGGTCACCAAGCATCCAACAGAGTGCAACAGCAGATGTGCCAAAAACATATCAGACGTTGACAACAAAAAATTTGATGGATTTATAAACAAGGTTTTTTGTATAAACACAACACGTATTGGACATAAATATCAAAGGACATAAAATTTTAAAGCATCCAGCTTCATGGAAAATCTGCTTACTGGACAAAAGCTGTTGCGTTGAGAGGCTGTGAGTTTGTTTGTGCTACCAATAGCTCAAATCGGACTACACCCCGCTTCAAGCCTCACTCAATGTCAAAAGCACATGTTTGTTTTGTTTTTTGTTTACGTGAGTGAGGTTATTGGATTGGTAGCGGAGGAAGATTGGAGGTTATAAAACATAAATCGGCAGTACATAAATGTAATTTAAAAGTGCTGCTTTTGCTAACATGAAGTATCACTACAAGGTATTTTTGTTTCTTCCCTATCTTGTAAAATGTAGTTCATCTTGTAGTAAAAAAGTCAATTGATATATAGTATAAAAACTTACAAATTTGCAGTCCTGTTTAATTATAAAAATTACTCATTACGTTCAGCATACTCACTGGATCTCATTGTTTTAGTTCCACAATTTGCTGGGCACGGTATATCGCCGGGGAGACATTCTGTTTACTAATGACGGAAACTGTGTTATTAGCCCTGTTGGTAACAAAATAACAGTGTATAATCTCAAACAGTAAGTAACTATGTTCTGTAAATATCCATGATGATAATGTTGATGAAGTTAAATGATTAGCTGTAAGCTTCCGCTCATAGACTGGATTATTGTCCTGTTAATTAATATAACTATATCACATTCATGCCATACATATTAAAACAACGAATTCCTGTACCTACTTGCATTTGAAATTCATAATGGATCAGTGCAATTTTAAACAGCTGTAGGTACAAATATTGAACAAATACTTTAATTGTAAATCCCAAGCCTCTCCCTTTCTGAATATACTCTAATAACCTTATATATTTAATGCGGGTAGTCAAACAAAGGCTGGCCTACAGTGCCAGCCCTTGTTTGGCTACCTGCACCTGTACCTGCTGTACGTAATAACAATTTAGGTGGTCATTCCTATTTGCAGCATGCTATGAATCTACTTTTTGTTCTGTCGGAGTGTATTACATCTTATATAATATTATAGAGATTATGGGTGCAGATATTTATTATTAATAAGACATTACAGTCACTTAGAGCAGTGCCTAAAACATAGATTAAAACAATACATTCATCATGCCGTCATACACATTAAAACTATAGTAACCACCCTCTAATGCATTCAGTTGCATAAAAACTTATCTGTGATAACATGTTGTAACTAGTTGGGTTTTGGATGTATACAATGAGTTAACATTCTTAATTTTCGAGGGTATCTTGTTAAAGATTTGTACTCCTTTGTGAGCATTTTTTTATCATAATTGCTTTGATACTTTGGTAGAACTAGGTAACTGGCATTATACAGACTTTACTCTTGTAACTTACTAGTCAATGAGGGGTACTCATATAAACAAATCATCACCAGTGCCAATCCTTATTTATTTTTCAGAAATAAAAGCAACACATTATCATTTGAAAGCCAGTATAATTATACATCTATTGATGTGTCCCCAAATGGATCAACTCTCCTGGCTGTTAATGAAAGTAAGTTTTATTAGGATTTATTCATTAAATAAACTACAGTAGAATCAGTCTATCACAACTTTGTCTATAATGGCTAACCATATAGCTATGCACATGCAAACCCAAGTTTCATTTTATATATTCATACTATTAAAACATATTTAATTTAATATTTATTTATTTCTTCAATTTAAAGTACTTAAACAAAAAATAGTGTGTAGGTGTCTGGACAAGTTCTATTCTGTTTCCCTGATACCAACGTCTTCCTGCGGTGTTAACATACTACATAATACTAATAATACTAGGCACTAGATAACATAATAATAATAGTAAAAGATCTACAATAAAATACTAAAGAACATTCGCATTTACTAACAATTTTACTCAAAATAGCCTGCAATTATTATATGTTTGCGTAGTGCAGTAGGACAATAACTAAAGTAGGTAGGTACCTACTTATAAAATACTTACAGATAGACACGAACAATGATATCATAATACAATGTAAGTAGTGGGTAGGATTGAGCGGTGCATGTGCCGAGTCGAAGTGCATATTAGTAACTCTCAAATGCATTTCTTTACATGACCTATACCCAAAACTCTGCCTAGCATTCCCTACCTCGAATTAGTATGTTTGTTATCTGGTGTAACTAGGCAAGGCAAAAGATTATATTCTGTGCTAAAATGAGTTCATAAAGTGTTTTTTTCTCTATCAAACCTTGTTAGTACTAAGTATTTCTCTAAGTACCTTGAGGACTGTTATATCCAACTTCTACTCTTATGTTAATTATCTGACAGAAAACAAGACAAGTGCAGGTTGTAGTTACTATTCACTGAACCTTGGGATCTCTGACTTAATAGGTCTGAATTACTATACCTAAAACAGTAATGCAAGCAGAGGCAATGGGCTTACTGCTTGCTGTGGCTGGCTGCTTATCTAGACTTAACACCCAATTTAAAAAGTGAGTGTAAGGAAAAGCTCCTTTTTACTATGGACATCGCAGCTGTAATACTATAAGCTTACTTAATAAGCTGTAATATAAGCTTACTAGTGTCATGCAGACTTAACAGTAAAATATTGACCGTTAATAACAGAATAATGATATCATGGACAAAGGGTCGTAGTGTGTTTCTGGGTAACACCATGGCAGATACTCTGACCAAAAACAGGCAACAAAAGATGTATGTGATGAAGTAAAGAGCCTATGCAAGCCATTAGCAATGTCAATATGGGAAATATTGCATTGTAACAACAAAACCTTTGAAATAAGAGGATTGTGTAATATTAATTGTATAATTGATAGATAAGCTATAATATTTTAATTATATGTTCAGTGTTCATATTTCGAGTACCTATACACAATGGTTTTATGGTATTAAAAATTTCTTCATTATATTATTCCTTGACTTGCATACATGTTTTCGTATGAATTTAGTTGCAATTTTAAATTTTATATTTCATTAATAGTAGCTAAAATAAATATTTTTATTGTATCATACATCTATGCATGTATAGTATAGGTACCATTGTTAAGGTATGTTGAGAGCATTTAATTAAAGTACCTCACCTGCTGCATCTGTGCAACATTCTTCTGAATAAATGATTGGGAATAGTACATAGTGGGACCTTACCTATTTCATTTTTACTAAGGTTTCAGTACATATTACTTTCTGTTATAATAATATCTTATAAATTTTATAACATATTATTATGGATGCCTTAAAATCTTTTACGGATACTATTCATACAGCCTGCTGAAAATGCACACCCACATACACTGACAAATCAAATGACATTGAGGCTCCATATTAATCAAATCAAATCAAAATTTATTTATTTCAGACTACAATACATTATGAAATATTACAGTCCATATACACAACACATTTTTAAAAGCCACTTCCTTATAAATGATATTATTTAAGCATTACTTAAGAATGCATGACATGCATTTTTGTCCAATGCTCCATAAAACTAAGGCTAGTATGGCACAATTTAAAAGTAGTGTTTTTGTATACCCAGTGAAAATAATTAAATTTGCTAATGCTAAGCTATCCTACCACTCAAAAAGACTACGAAAAGTGTCAATGGACTTATCAGAGGCACTGAATCTTGTAAACGAATGGCTGGCTAAATAAGGCATTTGTATTGTACTTAATTCTTTGTTAGAAAACTTTAATACAAACTACTTATCAAATAATGGTACTGATTATGTCCAAAGAGGATTATCATTAGACAGGCATCAATTTCAACAGACTATTTTTTGAAATGTAATTTTTTTTTTTTTTTTTGAGCCATAGATGTATGTCTTTTGTGCCTCTAATTACACTGGCTCTCAAGCACAAAATTGTGATTTATTTTGTCTATCTTATACTGATACTATCAAAAGATAATTAGAAGATAAATATAACATACTATATTTTCAGTATTAGCTAAATGTTTAGCTACTACCATCCAATTAAAAATCCTTCGCCAAGTACCTAATCGTATGTTCCGGCAGCAGTCCTTGAGAGCCAGTTTCTGTTACAGTTTCAAGTATGTTACTCCCTTCTAAAAATAAAGGTCACAGTGAATTAGCAATGCACATCACAGCTTGCCAAAGCTAATGGATACCATATTTGAATCGTAGGCGTAATTGATCGTAGGCGAAGAAAAAGAAGAATACTATATAGCACGCAATAGTGCTTATAATCATATTTAGAATTACAGAAGGGCAGCGACATCTTCCCGAGACTTAAGTGTTTGAAAAACACTGATAGTACACTGGTTGATGGCCGCGCACCGTCCCCTATGACGTTTAAACTAATACAATTAGAGCACGAAAATAGCGTGCCCAGGTGGCCGAGTAGTTTAGGCATCCGGCGAGAAATCGAAGCACGCGGGTTCGATTCCCGCCTGGGGCATAAAATTTTGTGCTCCAATAATTTGTAAAATATGATTTTCGCATAATCATATTTAGAAATAAAGAAGAATGCTCTTTATAATAGTGCACAAGTTAACAGACCTTTATCACAGATTGGATAACAGTTCCTATGTATTGTATTCCTGGTTCTCATACAATTTTAATTCGATTAAAGCTTGTTGACGTAGTGTGATGTAAACGGAATATATTATGTGTTTCTGCCAGATTTCATTTCAATAGCCAATCAGTAGAAGTCTCACAACCAATTCAATTTTCTCAGACCTTGTAAATGTTCAACTTTGATATATCGATCAGATCATTTCTCAATGGGTATTGTATTAGTTCATTACTTATACTATGCAAGAGATCACTAAGGTTTATCATCTGTGATCTAAATTGTGACTATGATTTATTTTATTTGTGTGACTATATTATTATTTTATACATTACAGAGGGTGAAGCGCAAATAATCAGCTTACTGACATGCAATGTGATAAATAGGTATAAGTTTAAGGATGCAGTTAATGCGGTTAAATTCAGCCCTGATGGGAAATACTTTGCCGCATGTTGTGCTGACACAGGTTTGAGACATTTTTACTTTCTACTAATATTGTAATGATAAGTTTGTGGGTATGTTAGATGCTGTAATGGGTGTAATATGTATGAGACACCATTCACTAGTTACAAAGGTGGTAAATCCTAAAATGAATTACATTAAGTACACCTAAGTATGCCCAAAACATATCACAATTTTTTTTGCATGGTGGTAGGGCATTTTGCGAATGATCGCCTGGCAAGCTACCACCCTCAAGTAGAAAATCTCTCGCCAAGCACTTAACGGTGTGTTCGGGCAGCTGTCCTTGAGAGTCAGTAATTCTAGGTTAGCCTGAACAACATATTCGACCACACCATCACTTACCATCAGGTGAGATAGTCAAAGAATAACCTATCAGGCATAAAAATATGACAGCAAAATAATTAAAACCGGCAATGTGTGGGTCGAGATTCGGGCTTGGGATCTCAAACTATAAAATAATAATTATATTTTGGTACACTTTGTTTGTGTACATAGACCTCGATATGCGTGTCCAAGTCGCACTTCACCAGCTTTTATTGTAATAGGGTGCGAAACCGTACCCTATTACTAATTATGCCCTGCCCTGCTCATCTGCTAAACATTTAATGGGCTGTATATTTGAAACCATATTTTGTCATTTACAAGAACAAACAAAGAGTATTTTGTTATACCCATGACATATGTGCTGCGGCTAGGATTGGTAACGTCTAGGCAATCGGACGTTGTCCGCTTCCCGCCGCGGGATATTATGGGAAGCATAAAAACTGAATTAACAAGTAATTAGAACGCCAAGTCAATAGCGGTTTTGGCTACAAAGCTTGCCCAGATACGAATCTTGGCCACTGCATATGTTTGTGTGACGAGTAAAAAGTATAAATAAATTTTAGCAGTAGATTCGCACGAATAAGAAATAAAAGCACACTTTATTATGTCATTGTGACAGAACAAGCTCCACCTGATATTAAGCGGACTGAACTCTGCCTATAACACATACATTTCGTCACTAATCACGAATTGCATTGCACCCATCACATTGAGACATAAGTAGTAATTTCATTGGCTCAAGGACTGCTGCCGGAACACAGGAGCTTGACGAGATATTTTCTACTTTAGAGTGGTAGCTAGCCAGGCGAGCAATCGCTAAATGCCCTTCCACCATGCAGTGAAGCTCCAGCCGGCTGTTGGGATCGAACCCGGGACCAGCGGCACAGCAGTCCATAGCTGTTACCGCTCGGCCATCATTGCTTCATTTTGTGGAGCTTCATATGTGCTCTTATTTTCTAGTCGCCTCATGTGTGTTAACCCTGAATCTATTATGGTATATTTTTCAAAGGTAGCTAGACAGGTAGAGGAAACAGGTCCTGTGGGCAGTGTGGGGCAGCACACTGCAAGGAGGGCGATATATTAGCAATTTTTTGTCCTTGCATCGAAAGTATTATACTAGTTGCTACTTGCCTAGTGGCTTCGGATGATTTAATCAGTAACAATGTAGTTATTACAACGAAAAACTATAATTGCTGTTCATATTTCAATGGACACAAGCGTTAGATAGAACTCCAAATATTTTCACGAAAATGTTTAACATCTTGTTTAATAAATGCATTAAACTCATTGTGAGCTCTAAAGTGAAAAACAAATACATAATGTACACCAGTCAAATGCGCATCGGACTAGCACTAAGATTCCCATACTGATTGAAAAAAAAAATATTTTGGGAAAGGTATTCCAAAAATATACTCTTATAGCGGTTTGGTTTGGTACGGATTTGTGCTTGAATATTTTACTTTGGAAGATACACCACTTAACTAAGTTGAATGGATGGACGGGCAATGTAGGCTTTGTAATAATCTCTTTCTTATACATAACTCTAAAATGATAATTACTTTGGGAAACAAGGGATAATACTACTTGTGAACACACTACACTAGCGAAACTGCCTGAAATTTTAATATATAGTACATTACTGCAGAACCCACTAAGTAAGCCTTCCGAGCCAAGTATGAGTTTAACTGTGGCCCTTATAGACAAGCTCTGAGTCGCTCAACGAGCTATGGAGAGAGCTATGCTCGGAGTTTCTTTGCGCGATAAAATCCGGAACGTGGATATTCGCCAAAGAACCAAAGTCACTGACATAGCTTTCAGAATATGCAAGTTAAAGTGACAATGGGCTGGCCACATCGCTCGAACTGATAACCGATGGGGGAAAAAAGGTTCTCGAGTGGTTACCACATTACACCGGAAGACGTAGAGTTGCATGGTAGGCCCCTCACTAGGTGGACTGACGAGCGACGTCGTGAATGTCGCGGGTAGTCAATGGTTACAACTGGATAATAGCCGCTCTTTGTGGCGTTTTATGGGGGGTTGCTTTGTTCAGCAGTGGATGTCTTCCGGCTGATGATGATCATGATGACTTATTAAATAATAGATAGCATCAGTGATTAGATATTAAGTAAAGGTGTGTCTTTTGATTTTCATATAATATTTGCAGTGTTCATAATGACGGCACCATGCTCATTCACTGGCGAATACCGTCCATTCGTTATGAAGCGAGTCTTCAGAAAAGCACAAGATGACGTCACCTGCCTCGACTGGTCCGCTTGTTCAAGACTATTGGCTGTAGGATCTAAAGACACCACAACGAAAATCTACACCGTCGACTATCTAGACAATTTGAACATGGTCTCTCTGAGCGGTCACACAGACAAAATAGTCGGGGTATTCTTCGAGAAGAGGAGCTTAGATCTTATAACCGTTACTAGGAATGGACAGGTTTGTCTGTGGCAAGCCAGCATAGATATGGATGATCTTATTACGTCTGAAGTACAGATATCTATGCGGAAACGGAGAAAATTGGAAAAGGAAGCGGAGAGTGAAGATGATGTCGATGAGAGAGATGTTATTGAAAAAGAGAAGGAGTATGTAAGTGATCTCTTTATTATCTTAAGTTGTTTACAAATTTACATACTTACTAAAAGGTTATTATTGTTGCTTTACTTAAACAAAGGTCATGTTAAGGGGTTTTCAGCAAGACCTTTGTTTTCTAAAAGAAAATAAAACAAGAATTTAGATGAAGATGATTCAAATTTTTATTGTATTACGAAGAGAAAAGTTTGGCAATTATGAATGAATAATGATATTTGGCAAATGTCTATCACAAGCACGCTGACAGATGTCGATTCTTTTATCAAAGTTTTTAATCACTTTTTTTGCAAAATGGCGGGTGGGTCTATTTCGTTAATCACATGACGGATTTTGAGTTTTAAGGCTGCAATCGATTCGATTGGCTCCGTATTGACCCTGTCCTTAACATAACCAAAAATAAAACCAGCGGTGTTAAATTACACGGTCTGGCTGGCCACTAAACCGCTGAATTTGGTGAAATTATGCGATCGGAATATTTCGTTTGCAATAAATTGATCGTTTCATTGGCTGTGTGACATGTGGCACCGTTCTGTTGAAACCACATCAATGATATCCACGTCATCAATAATAGCCCAAAATAGCGGTCTCAAATGGACGATTATTTTGTCCGAAAATATCACGAATTTTACGAAATGTAACTTTAAGAGAACCACCATTTTCTTGGTGGATTTTAATTATTTTAATGCGATTTTCGAGCGAAACTGAATTCATTGTAACAATTGCCAAAGCATCTACTACGAATACGTCAAAAAATAAAATATCAAATCTGTCATGCTGTTGGTGTTGCCCCAATATTGAAAAACAAAGTACTTGTTGAAAAACCCTTTAGAATACAAGAGATTTTCTTTGCGCAATACAGAATGTAGTATATTAAAGTCAACAATTATAAGTAATATAGTTGTTAACTATTTGCTACTCTTTTTAGGCTCTTTCTAAGGTTTCTTCCCTTCATAGCCATGAACCTGTTAAGTCAGAAATCAAAGTGGGGAACTGTATGAGAGTTACACTTCTTTACATACTTTTTCGTAGATTTTGTCCCTTTTAAAGAACAATTGAAATATCCGATTTGTAATGTAGTTTATAAGCTGTGATAAAAGAAATCTTTATTTCCCTTGTTGCCGCGATATTGAACCCTAATCGAACGAGTCATTTTATTATAGGAAAGTGATGAAGAACAACCCAAATCAAAAAATAAGAATAATTCAAAGATCGACTACGAAAAGCGACTGGTTTACAAAAAGTTAGGGCGGCATTACATAGGCGATGCTATAAGACAGGCCAGCTATAAAGTGAAGCTTACGGCCGCGCAGTATCACAAGGAGACCAAGATCTTGGTCACTGGTAAGGATTACAAATATTTTTTTATATACAGTAGAATGCCGATTAACCGAATCGCCAATTATCCGAATCGGTCCTTAGCGTCTAATATCCTCTATTATTTTTGTGAATTTTTATACTGTTTTTATTTGTATATTTGTTAAAGCCTGTTGGGGTTGCAACTTTGATCGAGATGTTCAAGTGAGCGTTATTGTAGAACTGTGTTTGTTAAACTTAACAAGGTTTGTTCTATGTGTCACAGTTAATTTTTCTTCATTACTAGTCTATGTGTGACAGTTAAGTTTTCTTTATTACCGAACCCAATTTAATCGGATAATCGGCGTTCTACTGTACATACACATCAGACTAGAAATATACAGCAAAAAGTAACATGACATATAAAAACTCTAACACTTCTTTAGAAAACATGGTAACTATGGCAATTTTTTTTATTTTATGCTCATTGATAATAACAAACTATTAAGGTGCCGGGTGGGGGTGCATTTCTACCTCCACCCCCATATCTTACTGTGGGAGTTGGTTCAGCGCCTTCTGAAAAGTAACATTTTATACATACTTCATGTTTTTATATAAAGTAGTACACGGTATTATATACTCATCATATTTACTTTCAGAGTTGTCTATCTCAATTCTGCAATATTAATTATGGACCACTTTGATATTCATTTGTTGATTGTAATTCCACTAATCTTTTCAACCGATGGTTACCTGACTAAATAATAACGAGGAAAATTTTTATACTTATGTCTTGATTCGAATCCGCGTGATCCACCGCTTATAGTTGGTATGCTCTGACCGCTAAGCCAACATGACATATGACTCTAATTTGTCATTTTATTCTTAACCATCTTATGGGGGTGGAGCGACACCTTCAACTTACGTTTATACTACAAACAAAACGTTTTTTTCAAATTGGCTTTAAATTTGTTAACGACGACTCAATCCTATAATTTTAAAATTGTTATTTTTGCCATGACGCTTGCTTCGCGGATTACATTACAAAATTATAATAAGAAGAAAAATATATTATGTGCGGGATTTGAACCCGCGCCACCCACCTTTAAAGCCGGGGTAGGCTCTGACCGGTAAGCGACGGTTACCTCCCGAAGATCTTAACTATTTAGTTACTTTCAGTTCGTTAATTATCACTGGGAATTTTTGGTATTTGTATTTGTTTATTCAGTAAAAATATGCAACATTACAGCTTAAAAAAACCAAACTGTAACATACTTACAATACTTATATCATGATTCATGATACACGATACAAATAATAAATAAAAAGTATTATACCATATTTAAATGATATGAATACAATCTTGTGTAAAAAATTTAAAATCAATTACCATTTTCAGGTTTCTCATCAGGCATCTTCTTCCTGCACGAAATGCCGGACGTGAACCTGATCCACACCCTGAGTATATCCTCGCACCGGATCAGCACCATCGCGGTCTCCGCGCCGGGGGATTGGATCGCGTTCGGTTGTCCCAACGTCGGACAGCTCTTAGTTTGGGAATGGCAGAGTAAGTGCTTATAAGGCTCCCAGATTTAGAATCTGATAGGCAACCATTAAACCGGTATTGCACGCTTTTTTACCGTAAGGTGGCATTTTTGAAAATTTGTAATATTTTCAAGAAGTTTCGCTTACTGAGTAAATAACATAATTATACTGCCTGTGAAATTAGGCACCAGTCGCTGCGCAATAGCAAATTTTAGCTGTCTAGACAAGTATTGTTCTCAGAGCACTTCATGGACGCCATTAGTTTTTTTGCAACTATGTATATCTAAACTATATAAAGAGGAAATTTTTTGTTTTTTTATTATTTTCTTATTGTTTCTTCAAACTGGACCATTTGATTGTTTGTTTGCGTCGAATAGGCCCTGAAACTACTGGACCGATTTGAAAAAATCTTTCATGATTAGAATTCTAGATTATCCCTGAACAATGGCGATAGAATATTTAAATTTTAAATTAAGGTTGAAATTGTTTTTGCATTTTTTGTTAAATACCCGTGCGAAGCCGCTAGTGTTACAATATATTGGATTGAAGCAGTAGTTCTAGAGTAGGATCAGGCCAATGAGGCATTTACCACAGCAACGCGGCGAAATAATAGCAGCGGAACCGCAGTAGTTTCGCCATGTCAGATAAGATTATGATTCAATGTCTTTCCCGCGTGATTTCTTAGTTCTGCTCGGAAGCCGGTTACACCTTCGCTCAGTCTGCCATTTTGTTGCGGCGTCGACGGATGCTTGCGATAATTAATGCAGGAAGATAATAAAAGGCAGGAAGGAAGGAATGAATACAAAATATAGCGTAGACCTGCTTTGGACCTCTTGGATTAAATTTTCCATAAAATCAAAATATTCCATAAAATTAATTTTAAAGCAAGTGCTTCCCTCTGACTAGAGAGCAGACAGAAATCAAATGAGGAGATGTTTTCGATGGAAGACTCACTCGGCATAACAAACATACCCACAAACAATCTTCTGAAAGTTAAAACCACTGATAGGAGATAAAAACGCAACAAAAAAAAAATGGTTTTATGGAAAAATTAATCCAAGAGGTCCAAAGCAGGCCTACGCTGTATTCTGTATTCATTCCTTCCTTCCTGCCTTATTCGGTCTTTCCTCATAAATATTACATGGAGTCATTAGAATTAGAATTAGTAGATTCCTTAAGGGCAACGCATTGACAGTACGAATAGCTTATAGTATGGCAGATGTCTATAGGCGACGATAGCCGCGTATAATCCGGCGGGCCATATGATTGTTTGCTAATCACTTAAAAATATATAGATATAAAATAAATAAAACGAACTTTTTTCATTGATCTCGTGCACCAGAGTCCTACGCCTTTTCAAAGCTAAGTACGTTAAGAGTTAATGTTTTCTCTTCTGACTACGAAAATGATGATAACCTGTTCCGATTGCTACAGTAAAATTCAACTGACTACCGTGCGGTTCTGCTACTCAAATCGCGACATAATGTAGTAATGCTGGAATTCCTCTAGCGATTTCGGATATTTTTTTTCGCTGCAGCGTAGGTCTGATATAGTCCTATGAGTTATTTGCATATACTATAATCATCATTTTTTAAACCGGCAGGTTAGTTTTTGTTCCTAATCTCACGTGTTGGTATGTTATGTGTGGTCTAGGTGGCAATGCTAAACAGGCTTAAACTAGAACTTCCGTCTCTCAGTACAGTTGTCGAAACACAGGTGCTTGGCGACAGATTTTCTACTTAAGGGTGGTAGTAGCCAGGCAAGCCTTTGCGAAATACCCTACTACAATGCAGTGAAGCTGAAGCCCGCGGTAGGATTCAAATAAAAGACACCATACCCTGCTAAAGCCATTGCCACTGTCTTTTGCTGGATCAAAGCATTCCTAAATGAAGATAAATTGAAAAAGATGGCCGCTTCTAAGAATATTATAATTTTGGAAAGAATGTGGAACAGAAAGAAGAAGATAATGATGTTTGTTCTTTTGTAAACCAGGTGAACAGTACGTGATGAAGCAACAGGGGCACTCGCTGGACATGACTTGTCTCACATACTCGCCCGATGGCCTCTACATTGTGACAGGCGGATACGACGGGAAGGTACATTTCTGTTTCCGATTCCTTTCGTACATGTGTTTTTCGAACTAAACTCCAACTATTACATGGAGCAATTACGGTGGGCCAGTAGGACAAATGTGCATGCTCACCGTGTCATAGAATATATACAGTCAAAATATGAATTTGAGTCAGTATCAGGTGGAAAATCTGTTGCCAAGCACCTAACAGTGCGTTCCGGCAGCAGTCCTTGTATGCCAGTAAAATTACAGGCACATGAATGAGACTTAACAACTTGGCTCCTAGTTCGTAACTTTATACGAAATGCATCTTTTATAGGCAGAGGTTACCGCTTATCATCAAATGAGCGTCGTGATTGTTCCGTCACAAACCCACAAAAAACAATTACATCAATTGCTGTCTGATTATTGTTTAGTTATAATAATTAACTTAAACGTTTTAAATGGCGTATGTTTAACATAACTTTATCCGTTTCAAACACTGCAGTGATCGTGGTCTCCCTATAAAGTTTTTGGCAAGTTGGGATAAAGTTATGTTTTATTATTGGTTTAAAGTCAAAGTCAAAATCATTTCTTCAATTTAGGCGTCTACCACGCTCTTATGAAGGTCAATTATACATTTTAATATGACGTATTATACATTGTGATGCCACGTTCAGCAAAAAAATGTATAGAGCCTCTGCGAGAAGTACGGACATGAAACTAGGTGCCATTCTTTTTAAACGTCATTTAACAACGTGTGTTCAAACCGTTTAAAGTTAATAATTGTGTAATTAAAAAAAAAAAACTTAAGAAAATATTAGAATAATAGTTTATTCAAAGAAATTGCACATACAATATTTTTCAGTTTAAATATAATGTAGGTATATAACAATTATATCGATTGGCTAGAAAATATTGAACATTTTATGCTAGAGTATCTGCTGCTGGACTAGGCCCATCATCTGTATTTCAGCATACATCCCCTTAAGCCCGGGTGACACGAGGCTAGTAAATCAAGCTAGTGAGCCAAGCTAGTGCTGCCAAGCTAGTAAGCTAGTGACACTAGCTTCGTGTAGACGGAACTAGCTTCGTTTACAAGCTAGTAAGCTAGTGTGGAAGCTAGCAAGCTAGTGCCTCAAGCCAGGATAGTTTTATAGCTTGGGGTTCTATTTTTCAAGCTAGTAGGCGCCCCCCACCACCCGTTTTACTATCCTGGCTTCGTTACTAGCTTCGTGTCAACCGCGAAGCTAGCGAACCTAAGCTAGTGTGCAGTCGGAGAGCGTGGTGAGAGTGCGTGCAATTTGTTAAAATGCCGAAATTAGCGGACGAAATTAATTTAAAATTCGTTCAATTGTACAGAGAAGAGGAATGTTTGTGGAATGCAAGTATTCCATCTTACAAGGACAAGCAAATGCGAGACTCGTCACTAGAAAAAATACGCGACATACTAAATAAAGATGGAATAGAAATGTCGATAAAAGAGATTAAAAATAAAATTAAAAATCTAAGAGCTACTTATTGTCAAGAATTAACAAAGATAGAAAAATCTGAGAGGTCTGGAGCAGGAACTGCAGAAGTCTATAAGCCAAAAATTATTTGGTTTGAGGAAATGCATAATTTCATAAAAAAGGTGCCAATGAAGAGAAAAACTTCGGTAAGTTATTTTAATATTATTTACTCTTTACAATTATTTACCTTAAAAGTTATTGAAATATTAATAATCGTCGGCATTTTTATTTTTTCTTGTAGTTTTGTCTGAATTAACGAATCATTCTTGCTTGCCATGGTACTGCTCCATCATTGTTGAAATATCTCTTAAATTTCTCCCTTTTTTCGATAGCTGACAGAGAAGAGTGGTTACTTCCCTGTCGACTGATACTGGGTAAACATAAATTTTCCATTCTCCATGAACCGGGAATAATGTTTCCCGCTTCAATGTCTTCTTGGTCGACATCACTACTAATGCAATAAGTGCTTTTTTGCTCTTTTCGTAACCAATTATGCAGAGCACATGATGCTAGTACAATTTTGTCTACTGTTTTTACGTCAACTGCGATTGGTCTTTGATAAACACGAAATCGGCTTGCCAATATGCCAAAGGCATTTTCTACAGTTCTTCTGGCTCTACTTAGCCGGTAGTTGTATACTTTTTCTTCATGTGTTAAATTGTCACCTGGGTACGGTTTCATAATATACGATTTTAATGGGAATGCAGCATCCGCCAAAATTACTCCGCCTTGTGGTATAAGGTTATTTTCTAGTTGATTATATATGGAGCAATTCCTAAAAACACTTCCATCAGATGCCATTCCACAGGCGCCGACGTCAATATAAATGAAATTATAATCGTAATCAACAATAGCCATAAGAACAATACTGAATGTTTTTTTGTAATTAAAAAACAAACTTCCACTGTTGCCAGGAGCTATGATTTGAACATGCTTCCCGTCGACGGCGCCATAACACGCTGGAAAGTTCCATTTCACTCTGAAACCATTTTCTATAGCTGCCCATTCTTCAGTTGTAGTTGGAATCTGTAACAATATTTTTAACAATTTTTTTATTTTCAGAACAATCAAGATTCTCCAAACAATAATAAAGATGACAACAGTGCAAGCAACAGTCAGTCATTAGAACCACCCGTAGCAGAAAATCTGTCAGAAAAGACAGTTGAAATGTCTCAACCTGCAAGCGAAATGTCGTCTATTCAAGATAAAACTTCTAAATTTATTTCCCCCGGAAGTAACATTCCGCAATTTAAGAAACGGAAGGTTTCGCAAGTGAGTTCATTGATAAATGAAATTAAGGTGATTAAGGAGGATTTAAACAGTTCACGAGAATTTCAGGAACCAGAGCTGGATGAACATGAGATATTTGCAAAATATGTAGCAAGTCAGTTGAAAAAGCTTTCACCCGGACAGGCCATTTTAGCTAGGGATCAGATCAACGCAACACTATCCCGCTGTCGGATGTATGAGTTAAACTTCGGAAATACTACATTTTCGTACCAGTCACCTATCAATTCTTCAGACTCCAATATGTCAACCACATTTTCTTACAATAGTTCTGCAGCAAGTCCACTCTACACTAATCCACCATCACAACTACAACAGACTGAGCAACGTGATGAACCCATCATCCATCCGCCACCACAGCAAGAGTTGGAGCAAGATGAAGATCCCATCTATCAAGCATTTCAAAATGCTTGATACATTTCTCGCCATTTATGTAGCGTAAACGTACATTTTGTCGTCATTTATGATTTCTCATTTTGTAATTTAGAATTTAATCTCGCCATTTATGTAAGCGTAAAAGTACCTACTTTAATTTGAAATAAATAAAATTCTACATACCTGTATATCTTTCTTTAATGCCTTATAAATTTCACTGCAAACTTCTGGCATGAATCTAGATATAGTAGATCTTGAAACACGATACATGTGACTTAACTTCCTGTAATTGACACCAGATGATAGAAAATCTAGAGTTATTTCCAATTTTATTTTAGCCGGTATGGCTTCTCTCATATTAGTATTTAATTTTTGTATTTGTGGTCCCACTAGATTCAGTAAATTGTCAAAAATATTAGGTGTCATTCGCAAAATACTCTTGAATTCGCCGGAATCCTCAGATCGCAGTTCTTTTAAAAGTAATGCAGATGCTCCATGACTATGTCTTCTTAAGATCCAGGGTCTTGTCCAAGTACGCTTTTCTTCTAGCAGAGCTAATATTTCATCTAGCACATGTTGACACAACTTCCGAATTAACTTTCTTAGTAGAATTGCTTTTCTCTTACGCACACTGTTCATTTTTACGTATACGTGTTATCAGGTTAAGCACAACTCACTACTGACTTGACTAGCTTGAAATTTCCTAGCTTCGTGTAGACAGCACTAGCTTGGTTACAATCCAGGCTAGTAGGTAAGCTAGAAACCAAGCTAGTGACCCCTTACTAGCTTACTATCCTAGCTTCAAAATACTAGCCTCGTGTCACCCGGGCATTATATCGGACCGCTACTAGCCTCTTCATTATATCTAACCTGAAGAAATATTCTATGTGCAATATCTTTGAATAAACTATTATAGTGTATTATGATACAAGTAAGCTAAATTGCTCATTATACACGAGGCTGTGGGTTGCAGCCCGAGCCGTAGACGAAGGCGTAAATCAGCCGAGTGTATAATGAGCAAGTTGCTCGCGAGTTTCATACACACTTTTTCAACACCCTTGCGAGGAAACATAAATATGTTGCAAAATGCGATACAAAGAACATACGAAAATTATGGAAAATAGCGCACAAGTTTTTTTGTTGGTTGGTTACATATAAACCTCTTTGTTGTTACAAATCTGTATTACCCGGTTAAATTGAAAATGCTCTGTTTACTCGCATATAATTTGCAGTTAGGTACTAACATAACTTTGTAGGGTTAAATCTATTACGCACTGGTGTATAATATTGTTATGCCCGAGGACGTTATAGTTCGGTTTATGGCCCTAAGAACGATATAATAAAGCTCACTTTACGAGCAAGGGTGTTGAAAATATTATTATTATATTGGGATATAATGAAGCTCGCAAGGGTAGTGATGTAATAATGATATTCCAGGTGAAAGTTTGGAACACTACCAGCGGGTTCTGTATCGTGACGTTCGACGAGCACAAGTCTACAGTAACGGATATAGTGTTCAGTGCTAACAAGAAATTCTTGGTGTCCGCCTCGCTCGACGGCACAGTCCGGTGTTACGATCTTACAAGGCAAGTACTTCATTAAAAACAATGTAGTAATGTCTGCCACTTGCACTTGATATTGAGACTACGCCATTTCGTTTATGTTGGCAATTTGGCATGCAATAACAAGATTTAGTTGTCATTTAATTAGAGTATTTAGGGTCTTTTTCTGTGCGTAGTTTTTTTTGTTTTCTTGTTCGTTGAAACTCGTTTTTTGTGTGTAAATTTACGTTTATTTTTATTTAAACAAATACGCGATAGCCCTGAACGGTGTGTCCCCGACTAAGAACAAAATATGCACAAAGCATGCAAATCAAAAATGAGATCGACGATCATAAGATGCTATTTTAAATAGATGTTACATATATTAAACTTCAAAACTGCGCTTAAGGGCGCACCGAGCTTTTTAGGCGCGCCGCGTATGTGTGCGTAAGTAAGGCACGCCAACAGCATCCGTCCCCGTCCGACGGCCGAAGAATTACTAAAGCGGATAGGGACAAAGCATCGCGGCTCTGACTAAAATGGGCGGAACATGCGTGAATTTGAGTATTTCCTTCGTATAATAAAAACAAATACCTATTTGAAAAATGGAATGTGATACGTTATAGAAAACATGTTGTTTTTTTATTATTCAAACACTTTCCGTTAAGTATTTACGCCGCACTAAGGGTTTATTTCGTTTTTTATATGTAACTTTGGATTTTTTTCCATCGAGAAAATTTTAAATAATTGTGTTTCTAAAGTGTATGATTTATAGAATGAATCCTTAAATATAATATATATATTAATAACATAACTCAAAATTAAGAAATAAAGATACAGCAAGGGATCATACGAACCACAATTACGTATCGCTGCCTCGGTGCAGGCTTAAGATCGGTCTCAACATTGAGATACATTTATTAATACCAGCCTTGGACAGGGCAATCGAGCTGGGTGTGAGAGACCAGACGCGGAAGCGCCGTCCCAAACTTTATACACCACTTGCCGTATTTAGATTGTAGTCGGGGACGCACCGTTCAGGGCTAACGCGTATTTGTTTCAATAAAAATAAGGATAGGTACTATACTATATAAGGTATATACATATATAAGGTGTGTGCCTTTGTTTTAAGACTGTATGCATATTTGGGGTGTGGTTCAAGTGAGTGATGTGCCTATGTACGTCAGATACCGTAACTTCCGCACGCTGACGTCCCCGAGCCTGGTGCAGTTCAGCTGCGCGGCGCTGGAGGCGAGCGGCGAGCTGTGCGCCGCGGGGGGGCAGGATGTGTTCGATGTCTACCTCTGGTCGGTCAAGTTCGGGAAGCTGCTCGAAGTTAGTACTGCACCAACTGACCTAGCGTTACACCCACATATATCAGAGAGATTAGCCTAAGTAAATTAGTCACCTAAGTAAATTCCAGTGTTGTGACTTCTGCTAGTCCTAAAATAAATAAAATTACATTAAAAAAAAATGTTCTTTAGGACTAGCAGAAGTGAGCCCAAAGGGGTTGTTAGCATATAACCAATAACCTTCTATAACTATATGGAGCGCGTAGCCGCCGCTCGTGTATAGGGTCAATTTGACCACATGCTGGCGGCACGTGCCACGCTCCCATGCCATATCCTCTACTACCAATACTTTTAATCATGGGATATTATTAATAAGGCAGAAACCCACGTAGACGTGCAGCTATGTCCGCCTAGCTAGCTGCCACCATCGATTAGAAAATCTGTCGCCAAGCACTGCACGGGGTGTTCCGGTAGCAGTCCTTTAGAGCCAGTGAAGGGCACATAATACTTCACAACTATGTATTAAGGTGACGGGCGCAGTGCAATTCGTGACTTATAACGAAATGCATCTGTTATAAGCAGAGGTTAGTCCGCTTAACATCAGGTGGGCCTCGAGCTTATTTCGTCCAATAACATAAAAAAAAACCAAACCATACATTTCTATTATTATTACATTTGGATTGTATTAATTACGGTTCACGAATTTTAAAACTGTCACAGAATTTCTCACCAAACCCGAGTGCTCTGTAAAAATATGATATATACAATTATTCTTCCATAAACATTAACTTGTATACATTTTTAGGGTTCCGTACTCAAAGGGTAAAAACGGGACCCTATTACTGAGACTTCGCTGTCCGTCCGTCCATCCGTCCTTCCGTCTGTCACCAGGCTGTATCTCAAGAACGGTGATAGCTAGACAGTTGTAATTTTCACAGATGATGTATTTCTGTTACCGCTATAACAAAAAATACTAAATCAAATCAAATAAAATAAATATTTAAGCATCCCATACAACAAACTTGATTTTTTTTACCGTTTCTTGCTCGATATTAATAACGGTGACAGGTAGACGATTTAACTATTCACAGAATAGGTAGTTTTATGTTATCTTTAAATATAATTAATCAAAATAAAATAAATAATTAAGGGGGCTCCCATAGAATAAAAGAGGTTTTTGCGAAAAATCAAAAACGACACTGCGAAAAGTGTATTTAACTTCCAAGATTAGGTTACAGATAATGGTACGGAACCCTTCGTGCGCGAGTCCGCACTTGGCCGATATTTAATTAATTTAATGTTGTATCAGTATATTGAAGATAGAGTAAGTAGGCACCCATCTAGATGGGGTGACGACATAGAGGAGGTAGGATAAGGTGCTTGAAGACGATGGATGCAAATGCCTAATACCCCTTTTTTGCGTTCAATGGTGAGGCTCATTGTTTAACGATGGACGTTTCGGCTGTTGATGATGATAATGTACTGAAAATTATGCACTACTTGAGGCAATTTAGGAATGTATGCGCTTCAAAAACCATACAAGTACGTTTCTAAATACGATTACAAGCACTATCGCGTGCGCAGCATATTTACAAAATATTATAGTACGAAGTACAAAATTCTTCTACCGAGCGGGAATCAATCCCTGATTTGCGCCTGACCTCTAGGCTATTGGAATATGCTCTACTGATCTGAATCTTGTGCTTTAATATTATTATTTTAACAGACATAGGAGACGGTGCGCCCATCAACCTGACTACTAGACTTCGTTTAATCGAAAGAAGTTCTTTTTCAAACGCTTAGCTTTCTGAATAATGTCGCTACCCTAGCGTATACAACTACGTCACACCACGGACACTATACAGAAGCCGCGTTCCAACTACCTATTACACAGACTCTTTGTACACGCGTAATTGTGTGCGTGAAGTCTAAGGTTGTCACCGTATGAATAATTATTGTACTTAAGTACCTAACAATCTTTTGATACTATTATTAGTCGTATTAGATTACGTAAATTATGCGTATCTACTTACCTAGCTGCAGAAACATTTACAAGCACAAGTATCGAACTCCACATAGGACCCAGGAATATCCAACACCCAAACGATTAGGTAACATTACTTACCTCACACACTATTACTATACAATCGTATCATTCGTATCATTCCAAGTTTACATTTTATACAAGTAGGTAATGATAATAATTACAGTCACAATAATTATTTATGTTCTTCTGGTTTAATAAACAATCACGAAATCTGTCGCGTGTCAACCAAGGCGAAGTTCTACCAACAAGTGACATGACTGCATAAGCAGCATTCGTGTTACATTAAGGGCCCGTTTCAGAATGTCCTAATAAAGTTTCGGGTTGCTATGCAAGACATAAAATAACTGAATGATATAAATGACAGTTAACATGCAGCGCGTTTCAAGCTTTAACCGATGGATAGGCTAAATCGATGACTGTGAAACGTAAAGATAGTGTTTTATTTATTAAATATGTTCTGGGTTGTAAAACCGGAACTTACTCGAACATTCTGAAACAGGCCCTTAATCTGTTAGCCTCGGAACCAGCGGACAGCAAATTTCCATATCCAATTCAAATATCCATTTCTGAATTTCGTTTGGTAGGCTAATTTCGTTTTAACATGACTTCCGCAGGTACTAAGTGGGCACGAAGCCCCGATATCTTGCCTGGCCTTCAGTCCAGCCATGTCCAGCTCGCGGTTGGCGTCAGCGAGCTGGGACAAGAGTGTGAAGCTGTGGAACTGCCTGGAGACGAGCGCCGACTGCGAGACTATACAGCTTAACTCCGACGCGCTGCAAGTCGCCTTCAGACCTGATGGAGACGAGGTCACTACAATTTTTTAAAACTTGGGTTTCTAATTACAATCTAGTTGGTTAATGTTTAGATGAATATGTGGTGTTGCTAACAGGTGGTAGGTATCTTTAGCAAGAGTGCATCTTGGTAAGTACCACCGCGAATTCAGATATACTGCCTCGAAGAAGTAGTTTACTAACAATACTGTGTATAAGTGTAAAGAGTATTTATAAAATTAAAGTCTTTTGCTATGGTAACACCGAACTATTACGTCAACAGTAAAGAGCATGTGTGAGCTACCTTTAACTTCGAAGGTTTTTTTTTTATGTGATGGATGGCAAAGAAGCATACGGCCCGCCTGATGGCAAGCGGCTACCGTCGCGTATAGACTTCTGCAATACCATTAGTACTCTCAATGCATTGCCGACCCCTAAGGACTGTGTTAATCCCCTCAAGATAAGAAATATAACTTGGGTTGTTTTTTAGAAAAATAAATAAACAATACAATTTTATTGGTGTCAATATACTGGCAACTTATTTATTTCGTTAAAGCAAAACTGAAAAGAAAAATAGATATGCAAATGTAAATGTGAAACATAGTACACTGTTCACAAGGGAAGAAAGTGATCGATTCCCATCCAGCGTGTAGTTCGAACCATAATACATCCGAGTTGGTAATCTCACTTTTTATCGAGTAATGCATATACCTTTGCACTATTCCTGCGAAGAAAATAAAATATAATATTTGCTAATAACTGTTAGATGCGCGATGTTCACTTCTTTATTAATTTCTTTGTTTCTAATATAGGAAAAGCTAGTGCTTACGGACTCACTTATAAAACCTTTTTGATGTTGTTAAATTATACCTAAGTATATAAAAAAATGTTGACATTGGCTTTTTGTACCCTGCTTCCCGCTCAGGGCTTAAGAAATGTTTCCATACATTTTTTTCCCGCCCACATGTTTGTACTACAGAAATGACGTTCTTTTTACCTTCTTTTAAAAACTACTTTCCCAGCGGGTCTATTATAAAAGTACATTAAGATACACATAAAGCCTACGTAATAAAACCTTTAATAACACTTCTATTGAAAAATATTACGTTATATTTCTAACATAGGGTCAATGTTATTATTTCAGATAGCAGTTTCGACACTAAACGGCAACATAACATTCTTCAACCCGACCACTAGTGACCAGACGGGCAGTATAGAAGGCAGAAACGATCTCGGCTCGGGCAGGGCCGAGACTGACCTCGTCACTGCTGCTACGATGTTGAAGACTAAGTAAGATATTACATCCAATCATTAGCTTTTATCTCTGTAAATATGTTATAATAATAATAAATCTTTATTTGGAACTTCAAAATATGAATACAAGCAGATGAAGCGATTTTTTTAAAATATTTTTAATTGCCTGATTGTTAAGACTTTGACCACAATCTCACCTGATGGTCAGTGATGTTGTTCAGGATAACCTAGAATTACTGCCTATAAAGGACAGCTGCCGGATCACACCTTGGTGACAGATTTTCTACTTGAGGATGGTAGCTAGCGGGCATTCGCAAAATGCCCTACCATCATGCAATCCAAACAGTACGTAACATCCAAACAAGCGTTTTTCCCCATACATAAGCTTTATTTAGAACTTCAACAATTCAAAGCAGATGAAAACGATGATACTCGCGAAAGTATTGCATAAAAAAAAACTGTGTTGCGAATATCAACGCCCTGTTCTTTAGCAACTATGGTACAGTTAGTTTCACATAATGTAATAGAATCCAAAAGTCTTATGTTGATAAACTATTTTAATTATGTGTGTGTGTGTGAGAGAGAATAAGAGAGTGTGAGGGTGTATGCGCGTGCGTGAGAGAGCGTTATGTGTTATATTGTGTTACATGAGAGTAGTAGCTCTTAGCTACCACCTTAAAGTAGAAAATCTGTCGCCAAGCACCTAACGGTGTGTTCCAGCAGCTGTCCTTGAGAGCCAGTAATTCTAGGTTAGCCTGAACAACATCTTCGACCGCGTCATCACTTACCACCAAGTGAGATAGTGGTTAAAGGCTAGCCTATCAGTTGTAAAAAAAAGTGATTTTTAGGTAAGATAGTAAGCGGTAAGCAACCAAACATTATTATTATTAGTAGTACTCCTAAAACTAATAAATTATATTCGTTTGCTCGCATACATCCCTACAAAAGGTTTACAGTCCATGGTAGCGGAAGACTGTACATAGATACAGAGTCTTTTAAAAAAGTTACTGATTCCTTTCAGTAGTCTGTTTTTTTTTTAAGCCTGATAGGTTAGCCTTTGACCTGATGGTAAGTGATGATGTGGTCCAAGATGTTGTTCAGGCTAACCTGGAATGACTGGCTCTCAAGTACATCTGCCGGAACACACCGTCATGAGCTTGGCGACAGATTTTCAACTTGAGGGTGGTAGCTAGCCAGGCAGGCATTCGCAAAACGTCCTACCACCATGCTATAACGACTGCCATCCTAAGACAACAACCGGGACCGACGGCTTAACGTGCCCTCCGAAGCACGGAAGCGCTCAGTAGTAATGTCAGCAGCGGTCACCCATCCAAGTCGTGACCGAGGCGGACATTGCTTAACTTTGCCGATCGTTTCAGAATGGCTAAGCAAACTTCGCTAAGAGCGATTCTAGACAGCACCATCTGCTATGACACTAACATAATAATAAGAGCGCAAAATTCGCGCTTTTGCTATCGTTCTCGGTGGTGAAAATGGAAACACTTCCTACCATCTAAGTAAAAGCTCGTAGCGAAGTTTGCTTAGTCGTTCTTATCCGATCAGCTGAATTTAGCAACGTCCGCCGCGGTCATGAGTTGGATGGGTGACCGCTGGTGACATTACTACTGAGAGCTTCCGTGCTTCGGAGGGCACGTTAAGCCGTCGGTCCCGGTTGTCGTCTTAGGATGGCAGTCGTTATAGCATGGTGGTAGGGTATTCTGCGAATGTCCGCCTGGCTAGCTACCACCCTCAAGTAGTATACATGTCGCCATTAGCAAAAAGTGAAATAACAGTAGAACAGGGTTTAAATGAACTTATCACCAATTTCCAGGGCGTTTACGACAATCTGCTACTCAGCGGACGGCACGTGCATCCTGGGCGGCGGGAACTCGAAGCACGTGTGTTTGTACAACGTCAGGGAACAGATACTCATCAAGAAGTTTGTCATTACGCAGAATCGCTCTTTAGATGCGGTCAATGTAAGTACATATTTTAAAGCAGTGCTGGCTCAGTGGCATTGGCTATAGACTGCTGCACAGCAGGTCCATGGTTTGAATTCCGCCTCGGGCTTCAGCTTCACCGCATTGTGGGAGGGCATTTTGCGAATGCCCGCCTGGTTAGCGACCACCCTCAAGTAGAAAATCTGTCCCCAAGCACTTAAGTCCTTGAGAGCCAATGAAAAATCAGACCCATGAGACTTAACAGCTATGTCTAAGGTGAGGGGCGCAGTGCATGTCGTGACTTGAGACGAAATGCATCTGTTATAAGCAGAGGTTAGTCCGCTTAACATCAGGTGGGCCTCGAGCTTGTCCCGTCACAATAACATAAATAAAAACATTATTTTGTTTATCTATAGTCAACCGCTTCTTTTTTTTTTACCTCCAACAGATTAGGTAGTGTTTAAAAACACTACCTAACCTGTTGGGAAGCGAAGATGCGGTCGAAAAAGATTTTTTTTATGGCTGAAAGGTTAGCCTTGACCACTATCTCACCTGATGGCAAGTGATGCTGTTCGAAGATGTTGTTCAGGCTAACCTAGAATTACTGGCTCTCAAGGACAGCTGCCGGAACACACCGCTAGGTGCTTGACGACAAATTTTCTACTTGAGGGTGGTTTTTATTGTTTAGGTATACCAAGAAATACAGGCTATATTGAACATGCTTATGTGCCTCCTTCGTATGAATGTTTTATAAGGGTAATGGACAAAATGATATTAACCTATATCTAAAAATGAGGGGGTTCTCAGATAAGCTTATTTTTTTTAAGTATTATTTAATATTATTTTGTACACTGTCTTTTGTAAGATTTCTGATTCCATCGGATATTTTAATATGTATGGTATCATAGTTAAAATCTATTGTTGGATAAAGATGTTCCCACATGAGTACCACTTAGTCGAGCAATTTTGTTTTAACTTCAATGACATTAAAAAACAAACCGGCCCAAGGGCAAAATGCACGTGCGCTCTAATAATTTCATATCAAAAATTTTGCATTCTTTAATTTGGTTTGAGGCAAAGCCGACTTGCATTTGGCCGGTGTTTATTAGTGTGCTGTTCTACTTTTGAGTTGGCACTATAATCGCGCATAGTTTAAGATGTACAGAAACATACAAGCATAATTATTGAATATTCAGTAATAATGTATTAAAAGGTTAATAATAGGATTACTTAATATTCAATGTACCGTAACTTAAGTTTTTTTTTATGTTACTGTGACGGAACAAGCTCGAGGCCCACCTGATGTGAAGCGGTATCCTCTGCCTGTAACAGAAGCATTTCGTCACAAGTAATGAATTGCACTGCGCCCGTCACCTCGAGACGTAGTTTTTGTCTCATGTGCTTGTAATTTCACTGGCTCTCAAGGACTCCTGCCGGAACACACCGTTAGGTGCATGGCGACAGATTTTCTACTTGAGGGTGGTCGCTAGATAGGCGGACATTCGCAAAAAGCTCTTCCACCATGCGGTGAAGCTCAAGCCCGCGTCGGATTTCGAACCATGGACCTGCTGCGCGGCAGTCCATAGCCAATGCCACTGAGCCATCACTGCTTCGAAGTACAATTATTGTCTTATTATATGACATGTTGAATTTGTTGATTAATTAATAGTTATGTTATTAAAAACCTAAACTGGCATCGGTGCAAGTTTTCAATATTGCTAGTTGGATAATATGCATATCTTAAAAATAAAATCGGCCAAGTGCGAGTCGGACTCGCGCATGAACGGTTCCGTACCATTAGCGATACAACATTAGACTTCATATTTTAACCTTTTTTGTTTTAACGTGCGTGGGTCCGAGACGCACTTGGCCAAATTTTGTGTTTGTTGTTATAGCCGCAATAGAAATACGTCATCTGTGAAAATTTCAACTGTCTAGCTATCACCGTTCTTGAGATACAGCCTGGTGACAGACGGACGGATGGACAGCGAAGTCTCAGTAATAGGGTCCCGTTTTTACCCTTTGTGTACGGAAATAAAAAAGAATGTCGCATGTGTGGTTCGATAAAAAGCTTGCATAAGTAATATAGGGTGGACAGTAAACAGGCTCCCGTGTCAAATGTGATTTGGACAATATTATTGGGGTTCTCTTGAGAAACCATAAGAGTGTTGCCATATCTATAGCGTATAATGTGCATAATATAGTATAAAAAAGTATTTGCATCACTTTTCTAGAATAAAAAGTATAAATAATTTGTAGAAGTTTATGCCATCTACGTCCAAAGTTCCAAAGCATATTCAAAATCGTATGTGCGTTAAATGTGGAGTAAGTTTTTTTTTTGTGTGATTATTCAATGATTATTTTGTTTGACCAGGACTTCATAAACCGTAGGTTGCTGACGGAGTTCGGCAATATGGCGTTGGTAGAGCAGCGCGGCGATGCGGAAGGAGGTGACGTCAACATCCGCTTGCCGGGCGTCAAACAGGGCGACATGGCCGACAGAAAGACTAAACCTGAGGTAAAACCCTAACAACTTATTTATTCTGATCTGTGTCCTTATTGTCTAACTAGACTGGTAATGGACATGACTTTTATTTTAGCTTAAACATTTTCAATTAAATGTCCTTATCCCATCATGGAGTATTTAATTTTTTTTAGATGTAAACTTGTCTTCGATCACTATCTCACCTGATGGTGAGAGATGATGCAGTCTAAGATATTGTTCAGGCTAACCTAGAATGACTGGCTCTCAAGGACTACTGCTGGAATACACCTTTAGATGCTTGGCGACTGATTTTCCACTTGGGTGTGGTAGTCAGCTAGGCAAGCATTCGCAAAATGCCATGACTGCCATCGTAAGATAACAATCGGGGCCGACATCTTAACGTGCCTTCCGAAGTACGAATTCCCACTAGCGGTCGCCTATCCAAGTAATCACCGCAGCGGACATTGTTTAATCCAATTGAACGGTTAAGAATGACCTAGCCAAGCTCCGCTAACTCCGAACTCATCCTGATTAGGAAGGCATTTGTTAAACGGTGGTTGTAATGACTGGTGACGTGATGGGATTTTTCAATATAGCACCAATCCTGGCACAGAATAAATCAGAATTTTAGGGTCTTATTGTAAGCGAAGTCCCTGTCTATGTTTCAAAGTCATTCAAGTTCTGTATTCTTCAAGTTCTGCCTCGTTCCAATGCTTTTTGTAGAAACGGTGGACGTCATGGCGGTTGATGTGTGATGTACAGCACCTAACAGTTTTCGCAAGCCATCCCTAAGAGTCAGTTTAAATTGCACAAGCTGTCTCTGAGAGCCAGTTTAAGTTGCACAAGCTGTCTCTGAGAGCCAGTTTAAGTTGCACAAGCTGTCTCTGAGAGCCAGTTTAAGTTGCACAAGCTGTCTCTGAGAGCCAGTTTAAGTTGCACAAGCTGTCTCTGAGAGCCAGTTTAAGCATGTTTAATATCTTTAGCTAACTCACTTAACAACAGCTGAGACAGTGGTAAAGATCTATAACAACATCACGTAAATGTTCCAGGTGCGAGTGTTCCGGATTCGATTCTCGCCGACGGGAGAGAGTTTCGCAGTAGCTGCTACGGAAGGCCTACTGATTTATAGTCAAAACGCCGGAATCGATGGCAGCTTCAGGTAATATCTCGGTTATGTACTAGAAACCAATAATCTCGGGTTCGATCCCCGGTTGGACAGTTATTAGGGTTTTCTATGTAAAATCGTATCCCGAGGACGAAAATAATTGTTTTCATTCCTCTGATCAAGAAATTTCATAGAGAAACTAACCTCTACTTTCTCGAAGAGTAATTTCATGTGTACTTTCCAGGTATGAGAAATAGAAAAATAATAAACAAGTGAAAGTCGCACACTCGTAGATCGCTTTTTTTATAATGTCTCCGAGTATTCAATTTGTGTTTAGTAACTACTAGAAATGTCGTCTGGTGGCTTATTTTCTACATAGATCTATAATGTAGTACTTACCTCCCGGAACTCACTGGTCGGCAATAAGTCACTTTCTCCCCTCTGAACTATGTACGATTGTCACTTTCAGGCCACATCGTCTGGAAGCCAGTTCGACCCCTTTCGCCGTGAGAAAGTTGTTAAAAGAAGAGTCGTGGGGACCGGCCCTTATCGGAGCTATACAATTGAACGAACATATAGTACTGCAGGAGTGCATAGAAGCAGTCCCGCCTAAAGATAGTAAGTTTAGTTTAAGAGTAAAAATATAACGGGTAATATTTACGAAAGGAAAATTATAGTCACGTGCGGGATTCGAACCGCGTACTACTGATAGGTTAGCTTTTGACCACTATCTCACCTGATGGTAAGTGAGGATGTGGCCGAAGATGTTAATCAGGCTAACCTATAATTACTGGCTCTAGAGCTGCAAGCTGCCGGAACACACCGTTAGGTGCTTGGCGACAAATTTTTAACTAGAGGTTGACAGCTAGCCAAGCTTTGCATTCGCAAAATGCCCTACCACCATGCAAATCCAATCTTCGTCAATGAAAAGACCTTTAACTGTTTACTAAATATTCCCCAACGCTGACACAATATTTTCCCATTCCAGTACAACTAACGATATCCCAATTGGACGCGGACTACACGGACCGCTTACTATCGACGATATCCCGCCTGCTCGAGGACAGCAGGCATCTGGAACACCTGCTGCTCTGGGTAAAGGCGATCATCACTGAAGCTAGGAGGAAGCTGCCCAATAATGTACTGCTGGCTTTAGAGAAAGTGCTTACTGTCAAGTACTCGCAGCTTAGTAAAATGTAAGTTAATATGGGTTTTTTTATATATTTTATTGCTAATAGGTAAGCCTTTGGCCTCAATTTCACCTGATGGTAAGTGATGATGTTGATGATGAAGGTGTCAACAGGCTTAACCTAGAATTACTGGCTCTCAAGGAACGCTGCGGGAACACACCGTTAGGTGCTTGGTGACAGATTTTCTACTTGAGAATGGTCGCTAGCCAGGTGGGCATTCTCAAAATGCCCTTCCAGCATGCGGTGAAGCTCAAGCCCGCAGCGGGATTCGAACCATGGACCTGCTGCGCGGAGTCCATGGCCAATGCCACTGAGCCATCACTGCTTCTAAAATGTTTTATATTTGTTAAACTTTCTTGAGTGTCCTTAAACGTAGCATATATGCATATGCATGCTGGTAGAACATTTTCCTAGCACGCTACCATCCTCAAATAGAAAATCTGCGGCCAAGAATGAAATTACGGTAGTTCTTATTCTGTTCACCTAATTCCAAATTCGTATAATACTATACATACATACTTAAAATCACGCCTCTTTCACGTTGGGGTGGGCAGAGACCACAGATTTCCACTTACTACGATCCTTACATGTCTCTTTCGCTTCGTCTACATTTATCAATCCTTTCATACATGAGTGTCGGTTTGGAGTACTCCTGACCTGGACTTTTTTCAGAACGTCTTCAATTTGATTTCAGAACGTTCGTCTAGGTCTTCCCCTTCCAACACTTCCGTTCATTGTCCCATGTATACATGTTTAGTCAATCTCATTTCATTCATTCTCTCTACATGTCCAAACCAGTTAATCATACCCTTCTCGATTTTTGTCGCATCTTCATTCACAACGCATCTTTCCCATGCTTCTCAATGCTCTCATCTCCACTGCATTTATTCTACTTTCATGGTTTTCTGCCATACCCAACTTTCACTCCCATACATTAGCGTCGGAACCAACACTCCCCCATGAACAGCCCGACGAGCCTTCTTAGACACCTTCTACTGTTCATAAACGCGTGCAATGCTCCGTTAACCATGTTTACAGCATTCATTCTCCTTTCTATATCACTTTCACACTCTCCATCTTTATTCCTTTCATTAGTAGTATAATACTTACTAATTAAATTATAGTAGATCTTATTATTTTCTCACTAAAGTTGAAATTCGTATAACGCTTACGAATGACAGTCCTTCAGTCTTTGGTGTATTGTCGGTATGTGTTACGTAAATTTAGTCATGATATTTGATGCTCTCCAGCTAATGCAAAAATTGTCTACAATTGAATATATATATATATCCTAATTTTATAATGGCCATTTTGTGGCAATGGTGGTACACGAATGTGGATTTTAGTGTGTACAGAATAAGAACTACCATAATTTAGAGAATTTGTGTAGAATCGACAATAAATAATGAATAATATATGAATAATGAATAATACGTGTGATAATGAATTTTTAGCCAAATTTCAGTTTTTCATAGAAAATAAAGAAATTCTTCGCCAAACTGAATATTTTACATTATTCTACTCTGTTTTGAATTAGAATCATTCCATTGAATAGAAAAAGAAATCTTGAATCTTGTAGTATGCCGCGCTTGGTAGATGGTGGTTCACACTGATTTCGAGGGACCTAAGAAGTTAGTGAAATGTGGGTATTTCTACACCTCTGCTGCCCCGGTATACAGGTTTAATTATGATTTCCTGCTCCTTCGGGGATATACAACTTAAATTATGGTATCTTTTACTGTCAAGGGTTAGAAGGTGCAAATTACAAACAATTAGCCATTTATGTATTGCCATTGTAGGTGATAAAACTTGCCAATAGTAGTCTGGTAGAGATCCAGCTTTACAAAAATTTCGCCGTTGACACTCGCCTTTTAGTCAGTAACAACGACCAATGCAGTTTGGTTGAAACGGTCGATAAATCGAGGGTTATAATGAAAGTCAAAGTCAAAATCATGTATTCAATTTAGGCGTCTAGGACGCTCTCATGAAGGTAATTTATAAAGTTTAATATTGAAATATTCTACAATGTACTGCCACGTTCAGCAAAAAAAAATGTATAAAGCCACTGCGAGAAGAACGGGTAAGGAACTCGAGGCCATAATACAATTATTACAATATTTGTTTAAATTACGTAGGTGTTAGGCGATAGCTTGGCAGAGGCGGAATTGTCCAGACATTTTTGTCGTTTCAATCACAAAATGTTTAGTAGGATTTCTTAATCAATATGTTTTTCACGTGCAACTTGAATTGTATACATGATTTTATCGCGATTAAGTCCCATGAAATGGTAATAATTACAACATTTTCGTGTTGCCAACACAAAAGTTGCTTACGTTTATTTGGTGGAGACATAGCGTAATCGGGGCCTCAGTAATATGTGAAATCACAACGACCTTCACACCTATTCAATCATGATTTTTGCTCAAACCTCCGTAACACAGTTATCACTCTAAAAATACCAAGAAAAGACATTCCTAACAATTCGAACATTCCAATTTCTGCCTTATACCTTTGAGATAAAGTTACACTTATGATAAAATCAAGTTGTGATATGTGGTAATCAGTATGTGTCACACGTTGTATCAGCATATCAGCTGATTTGGAGTAAGGTCAAGTGCGATACGTGTAGTAGAAGAATCGTGACTTAACAACTGTCTGGTTGTATGATGGATGGATCCAAGCCAACCACATGTTTCGCGTGACATCGATCGTGGCTTAGAAATAAATTGTTAATTGATTAGAAATTTCAGTTTTTGTGGGCAATGAAGGCAGTAGTTTTTTTTAAGTGATTCAGGTCTTTCGCGAGAAATTCTAAACTCACTTATGTTATACACCGGCCGCCGAGAGAATGCGTTTGACAGTACATTTTTTTATTGGCGTTGTGGCTTGTAAATGGAGTAAAATAAAATATTTACCCTATTTTTATATACTTCGGTGCCTGACTAATACAATATTATGCAGTCAAACTGTCTATGTTACTTTGAACTGGGGAAAAAATATTCACAGAACGAACTGTCAAACGCATTCTCTCGGCGGCCGGAGTAATATGATCTCCTTTCGCATGCGAGTGAGTGAAACAGAACTACGCAATATTTAAATGAGCGATTTTGTTTAACATATAAATATAAGATTTGTAAAAACTGAAAATAATCGTTCTGTTATTTATGGTAATAAAATAATACATGATGATTAGAAAAAAAATTGTATTCATACGATTTACTACATATACACAACAAGTTTTAATGTGAAGAATGAACCTGTTTCAATGTTTTATTAATAACTAGCTTTCTGGGCGCGGCTCCGCCCGCACGTGCGCGTATGTCCGTCGGTTATCGCGCGAAAACATTAACCTCTTTTTGCGCAGTCGGATAAAAACTATCCTATGTTTTTTCCCGGGTCTCAAACTATCTCCATACCAAATTTCATTCAAATCGGTCCAGTAGTTGGGGCGTGAAAGCGTAACAGACAGACAGACAGACAGACAGAGTTACTTTCGCATTTATAATATTAGTACTGATTGCTTTATAGTGCGGTATTAGTACCGATAACTTTATGCATATATGTGGGGTAGTATCGAATCTTGACCTGTACATCTTTTGTTTATAAGCGTAGACTGAAAAGCCTGTTTTAAAACGATACGGCGATGGCGTCGTGACAAATGGGAGCATCCTTAATATGCTATACAGCTATAGGATAGCCTTTCAGCTTCAATTTTTATTTTGGCTATTTCCGGGTATTCTCTCTTAGCACCAACCCAAAATACATATTCATTCAAAGATACAGATTCTTTGCATCTGAAACGACGCTAACTGAACACAAACAGTGCAGAGGCATCCAAGACGAATCGGCGCTTACCCGCCTACCTAGAACGCGACACTGCGAACTTACGTTATATAATCTTACGGAATTAATGAGTATTCTACGGAACCCCTAGGTCCCGCGCGGCCCACTTTGGGAATCTCTGCCCTAGAGTAATATTCATTTTATTCATATCTGTCACAACTGCAACACTCTTTCTAAGAAACATGTTTACAAATGCCTTTTGACGACCCATTTCGGATTAAGTTTAAAAAGGTGACTTTTGAAGTGTATAGCTAGTCCAATGTTAGTTAGGGTCCACAGCAAATCAGGATTGATTTGTAGTCATTGTATAATAACCATGTATGTTCTAGTCCTACCGCGCGATCGAGCTCCAAAGCATGGTAGTAGGCATTCTAAAGTAGTGATGGTTTTTGGCATTGGCTATGGACTGTCGCGTAGCAGGTCCATGGTTTGTATCCCGCCGCGGACTTGAGCTTCTTGAGCTGGTAGAATGCCCGCCTGGCTAGCGACCACCCTCAAATAGAAAATCTGTCGCCAAGCACCTAACGGTGTGTTTCTGCAGCAGTCCCTGAGAGCCAGTGAAATTACAGGCACATGAGACTTAACAACTATGTCTCAAGGTGATGGGTGCAGTGCGATTCGTGACTTGTGATGAAATGCATCTGTTATAGGCTGAGGTTAGTCCGCTTCACATCCTGGGTGGGCCTCGGGCTTGTTCCTTCACATAAAAGAAAGTTACATTTACAAATTTTTATTGCAGACAATTATCTTTACGAGTGGGATTAAATTTTGTGGGCCTTAAAATTTCTCAATGTGATTGTTCGCTTAGCATTCGGTAGTTTGAAATCATATTTAGAATTAAAAGATTGTTGACATTAGTACATTGTTCACCGGGAGGAGAAAGTGACCGATTACCGTCGAGGGTGAAGTTTGAAGCCCGAGCCGTAGGCGAGGGCTTTAAAACACCCGAGATCGGGAATCACACTTTCTGTCGAGTGATACATAGTGCTTTATACTACACCTACCTTTTATTTTACTTTTCTACGAAAACTGAATCCTCAAACAGTACACAAATTGAAAATGGCGCCAATGGCGTCTGCAATTTTCACATGTTCTTTTTTCAAATTGTTTGACACCATCAAACACACAGCTAGTGGCCAGTGTCATTTTGCGAACTTGGAGATAAAAACTCACTGTAAAAACTTTTTGGCTTATGATATTTAGGTTACCAGCGCATAGTCTTACCCAAAATTAAAAAAGAAAAACCACGTAAGAAATGGATTTTCATACACTTTTCTCTCCCGCTCAGATGCGTTTTCTCCCAGCATATTTGTTCGATATTACATTGACGTACTTTCTACCGTAAATTTGATAAAGTATCAAGGTACTTTCCGAGCAGGTGTAGTATAAAAGTAATTTGTTACAGCTGCGACTTTAACAAGTACACAATCCGGTGCGTACGTTCAGTGGGCGAGTTGACGCCGAAGCAGGAAGTGGAGCGGATGGACACAGAGGACTCGGACAGGGAGTCCAGCGGGCGGGGCACATACTCCGATACCGACTGAATATACATTTATATTTTTATTTTGCCGTTTTATTTAGTTTATTTGTGTCTGTCTTCAAGTGCCTGTTCTACGTGATAAACGACAGGATGAATTTTTAGTTTTATCTATCCCCAAAGATTTATTTTGGGAGCAAATAAAAAATCAATAGTTCAAAATGATGCCAAAAACTTTATTCAACAAGATACAAGTATATAGAGTAGTTGTTTGCCACATGCGACTATAGATGACGTCGTACTTTTATCCCTATTGACTAGAGTCAATATTATATGATAGGTGTCCAATGAAGGCCTGCACTCACTCAATATGAATATGACACCTGACTTAATGACACTTGTCAACATGACTAATTAATAATTAATATAAATACCACAAAAAATAAGTTAATAATTTATTTTTTGTGGTATCGATGAAGGCGTTTATTTGGTTCCCACTCTAGTGTAGTGGGTAAACGAGGAAACTTGAATTCCCCGTCCACCCACTATCGCGAATGTTCAGTAGGTGGACGGAGCATCGGCCATCAAATACATTTACCACACTGGAGTTGATACTATTTAAATAGGAACACCTAAATGTATGTAATCTTCACACAAAAAAGTGGTCATACATAAAAATATCTGTAAGATGTATTATCACAATATTATTTAACAAAATACTACGAGCTATATACAACACTACAGCTACTACAATAAAAGCAGTTAGACAACCTATAAATCATAGCAGACTCATAGGCAGTCCAAATGCTCCAGCCCACTCCAAGTTGGCATAGCGTGCCCAGCATGCTCAGCATTGTCCCGTTGAATTGCAATGTTTATTCGTTGAGCCAAATACGTGCCAGCATTTTGATCACGCGTCGCATCTACCAAGCGCTCAGATTAGTTTTGAAAAAACGATGTCCTCCCGGTCCCCACGGACCCAACGTCTCTACACCAAACGGCTCAAATATGTAACCCATACCGAGGTTAGCATATTTACGCCGCTTGAGTTGCTCCGCCGAAATAGCCGCAGCGCCAGCCCTCACGTTGGTTTCAGATCTCTGTCGTCTGTTGATGTCATTTATAAGTGCGGTATCTATTAAAATGTTAGGATTATAGACCAAAATAATCAAATCGAATCCAAATTCGTTTATTACCACACAAAATATATATAGAAAGAAACTACAATGACAACCAATACATGAGAAAAATACAACTTAAAATATTTCTTAACTAACATAGAGGCAAAAGATAAAGATGATTGATACAAATAAATAATGTGAGCAAAACGTGAAATCATGTGCACAGAGGCTGTATTTCAGTAATCCTGTCCTGTGCTCGAACAGGTGTTAGTTGAGCTAGAAACTTCGCGTTGTGACTGAACTGGGTAGATTTTGTAAAAAGTACTTTTACCTTAATTATTAATACCGACATAAACAAAATAGCTATACAGGTATAATTAAAAGAAAGGGTTGTATTAAAGTGGGTATGTCGCCGTGAGGTGCCCGGCTAGCATGTCACCTTCCCATCACTTCTCTTGGGTGTCTTAAGAGGCGACTAAAGGTAATTTACCGGAAAGTCAGCAGCTCCTTCTGAGAAACGGCATCTTAAAATGCGATCCCCAAGACGCCTGCCAAGCGTGGGTATCAGTCGAAGATCCGGCTGATGCAGTTGAATTTAAAAAATAGAGATATATTATGAATACGAAAAAAATATTCTGTGTGTGATGGATTGATGAATGTGTGAGTGTGTGAGATTGTAAGTGTGTATCTTCGTTACTACTCTGTGTTCAAAGCGATGCTAAGTCGATCTAGAAGTAAACTTTCAATTAAAAATAATGTCTATGATATCTAAAGTATATTATTATATCTTTTAATATCACTAGGAAGGTTACATGACTATCTAGGTGGCCCGTCAAACAGCTAGTCAATTGACCTAGGATAATTTTTTGCATGTTGTCAAATAAATTCACAGTATAGGCGACAGAAAATAAAAGGCAAGAGTAATTAACCACTATCCTTTATTAACATGATTGGATGAGCTCAGTATAAAACTGACAGAGTTGTTGTTCCTCGGGAAGACGTTAGCGGCGCGCGCGACGCCAGCGCCGGCCACCAGCGTCGCCGCGACGGCGGCCGCCAGCAACAACCACCGACCTATCTCTACGTACGACAGCAGGCGGTGGGACTGCTTCAGTTCTTCTTGTAGTGATGTTGGTAGTACTGCGCCCTGAAAATATATAATAAAGGTCAGTTCTGGTGAAATGTAGGGGCTTAGTAGCTTCTCTCTACCTTTTCGGGGAATAGGTACGTGAGGATATAAAGATGTCGCCACACCGGTTTACGTTTGATTTTTCCCCTGTGTTACCACCACCACCTTCAATGTCCCCAATGGCGAATGCTGATATTGTGTTTAAATGTCGCGTATTATCGCGTTTGTCATCGGCGGTCAAATTTGGGAAAATATAAGGTGGATATTAATTCATCAACAATAATGCGGGGGATGGTGTAGAATCGATAACAGAATGTGTTCCACTCACAGAAAAGATTTTATATCTCTATGGTTCCACTCAAGTTTAATTTTCACATGCACAAAAAGTCTGTACTATTGCTTAAGCTGTGGCACGTTGGCTTTGGGAATAATAGCAAGGACAACCGCGGTCTACGAACACGGTGTATCTACTCTATTCACACACACGCACGATTGCTACGCGAAGTCAATGAACTGCTATACTAGGCACAATAGACAGCTGTTTTGTGTACCTATTCTGCCTAGTCGGTCATGGGCGGCTTGCGACAAAAGAACTCGCGACGCGTTTAAAATACCTGAAGGTAGGCAGTAACGCCTTCGGAGGAATCGCTATCTCATACGGCGATCCCCAAGCGGCTGGAGATTATGTCAAAACCAGCCATGAGGGGGAGGCTGTGTTTAGCAAAAAATATCTGGTTGATACAGTAATAATTGATGTTAACTTATGTAAGTTTAAAGTTAGTGCGGGGCTTTACCTCTTCAACCCAGAGCAGCGGGAAGAGTCCCGTAGGCACGTTCTTCAGCTGAGGTACCGTCGGCATGTTGCGGAGCTCGATGTTGAACTGCAGACGCTTCACGCCGCTCAGAACCACTCCAGTCACCTAGGGTTAGTAAACAAAGAGATGATGAATAGATTCAGGCGTTACTTTGCGGAAATCCATATTTAACAATAACAAATATTTTTTCTTAAAATATTTTAAATTAATATTTTAATACAACACATAAAAAATATAAAAATATATTTAGTGACAATTCCGCCTTAGTAATGTTTTCTTAAAATCATTTAAAAATATTTGTTATTATTAACAAGGAGATGCTTAACTTTAGAAAAAGGACCGTCTTTCTGTTTTCCATAAGGGCATTACTATATTTTGTTAGACTTCCAGAATTATCGATCCCCAAGATACAGGCTTAGTGCTTAGTTTGGGGCTCGCTGTCAATCTATTAGGCAATAAGAATTTTAGTTATTGTAGAATCTAAGTTTACCATTGTATTTACTTATAAATCTTTTTAGCAATAAAAAAAATAAAATTATCTTATCTTATCTTAATTTAAAAAAAATTGTATTAGTATTTATTCGTTTTTTAATGTGGAAAATTTACCTAAAGAAGAAAATTATATCAATAACATTTTCCACATATGGGTGAATATCCACCTTAGTGAATAGTGTACAACTGATATAAGTACCCTAATTTGAGCGTAAAGCATATAAATCTTTTGAAAACAGAAGTTGCAAGGTTTTTAACCGACTTCAAAAAAGAAGGTTTTTGGTGTGTTCCGGCAGCAGTCCTTGAGAGCCAGAGAAATTACAGGCACTTGAGACTTAACAACTATGTCTCAAGGTGACGGGCGCACTGCAATTCGTCACTTGTGACGAAATGCATCTGTTATAGGCAGAGGATACCGCTTGACATCAGGTGGGCCTCGAGCTTGTTCCGTCACAATAACATAAAAAAGAGGAGGTTCTCAATTCGATGGTACTTTTTTTTTGTGTTACCTCAGTCATAACGCGCCTTACATCAACGCATTCATAAAATTCGCTGTAAATTTATAATTGAAGTCCACGAAGGAAACAGACGCTCACGATACAAGAATTATTCTTAGTGTGGGCTATGCATGACATTTTATGTAGAAAAAACCATTAAAACATCATTCTATGTACGTATAAAATTCTTTAAATTGTATTAGGTATTATACTTAAATTGTGTTATTATGAGATATGCACTGATGTCTCAGAAAGCTGGTGCTTGTCATGTTGTGATGCACTAGTGTTACCCATATTTATTATTTACCCATACATATTGTAATCTCCTCTTGTCAAGGCATCAGCTGTACGGTGAATTCTAAACTAAAAGAGTCGTGAAGACAGGTTAGTTCTTATCGTAGTCAACAGGCATGCTAAATTCGGACACCTGGTCGTAAAAACTTACCAATTTTGAGTAGCATAGGTCGAAAGCCTGCCATTACCAAATCAACACTTACCGGGTCAAGATACACAAAAGTAGTATGCTTCTTTTGGTCCGGGCTGATGCCTTCGGCGAAGTATTCGAGCAGTTCTTCCGAAGCCAAGTAGAAGTGTGGGAGAGAGGCGATGGCTGGAGCGGCCTGACACGGCATCAGGTTCAGGAGGCCCATCAAGAGACAGCCGTCGTGGTTTGCACTCCAGTTCCTAGAGTTAACAGAACATGATACACAGTAAAAAAAAATTTTACCTATAAATGGGACCGACCTTAATACTCAGTATGAAATTCGGCATTTTCCTCTGCTACAACTATGTAGTTTCAATTCTGTACCTTGGTCTAGCCCGCCACCTTCTTCACTTCTTGCTTCATTTACCAACAGAGCATATGGTGTAATCGATTAGATATAACTTACTTTTTACAGAAGCACTTGTTGTCTTTATTAGCACTTTTCGCTGCTAACGCTGACTCGTCTATCTCGTAGTAGTACGCAGACATGTTGAAAATGGAACGCTTGTCGACCAGACTTGCATATATCGATCTGCAATTCAAAAAAAGGAAAAGTATTGTATATGGTTTTGGTTGTTCAGCACATATATGTGAAAGTATGAGGGACCAATGGGTCAATACGGGTAATCCCGAAATTAGCGACAGTGAATGATGTTTATTTTACCTATATGTAATTTGACTTTATCCAATGTATTGGTCTTTGATTGTAAAGTCGTTTCTATTCACAATAAACAATTTAATCTAGTCTGGTCTGGTCTGGTCTGGTCTGGTCTGGTCTGGTCTGGTCTGGCCTGGCCTGGCCTGGCCTGGCCTGGCCTGGCCTGATCTGATCTGATCTGATCTGATCTGATCTGATCTGATCTGATCTGATCTGATCTGATCTGATCTGATCTGATCTGATCTGATCTGATCTGATCTGATCTGATCTGATCTGATCTGATCTGATCTGATCTGATCTGATCTAATTCTAATTCAAATTCAAATTCATAATCATTTATTCAATTTAGGCGTCTACGACGCTCTTATGAAGGTCAATTACAAACTTTAATATTGAAATATTCTACATCGTACTGCCACGTTCAGCAAAAAAAATTATAGAGCCACTGCGAGAAGAACGGGCAAGAAACTCGGGGCCATTCTTTTAAACGTCTGTTTACAATTTGTTATAAACAATATAATACAATTATTACAATATTTGTTTAAATTACGTAGCAGACAGGTGATGGCTTGGCAGAGGTGGAATTTTCCAAGCATTTTTGTCGTTTAAGTAATCACAAACTGTGTAGTAGGATTTCTTAATCAAAATGTTTTTCACGTGTAATTTGAATTTTCCTTCTGTGAGCATTGTAATATGTTCGGGAATTTTATTATAAAACCGCACACAATTACCTAAAAAGGACTACCTTTTATTTGTCTTTGCTAATCTAAAACATGGTACCGTTAATTTATATTTGTTCCTAGTGTTGTAATTGTGGTTGTCACTGTTTAATTTAAATTTACTCAAATTTTTCCGAACATACATAATATTTTCAAATATATACAGACTCGGTATAGTTAATATATCAATTTCTTTAAAAAGATCCCTTAGAGATTCCATAGGATCCATTTCATATATGGCTCGAATAGCACGCTTTTGTAAGATAAAGATTGTTTCCATCTCAGCAGCAGCTCCCCACAGCAATACACCATACGACATAATACTGTGGAAGTACGCGAAATAAACTAGCCGTACAGTAGCTACGTCTGTTAACTGTCTTATCTTACAAACTGCATATGCAGCAGAACTAAGTCTTCCGGCTAGATCATGTATATGTGGATCCCACTGTAAAGTTGAGTCCACTTTGATTCCCAGAATGACTGTCGCTTTGTCAATAGAGAGTTTATCTAAGCCAAGCTTAATGTTTGGTTCAACATAAGGAACATTTGGTAAAGAAAACTTTAAACATTTGGTCTTTTTTGAATTTAAGAGAAGATTATTAGCGGCGAACCATTCAGAGATCATAGATAACACATTATTTACATGAATGAGTTCACTATCTTTCCTATCTACTTTAAAAATCAGAGAGGTATCATCGGCGAATAAAACAATATTGCAGAAATCTTTGACCATGCAAGGCAGATCATTAATATACGCTAGGAACAGAAAAGGTCCCAAAATTGATCCCTGCGGTACACCTATTTTTACCAAAGACCCGGAAGAAGTATTGCCATTTATTCCAACCATCTGTAGCCTGTTTGACAGATAAGACTCTATTAGATTCAAAGCTTTTCCACGAATACCATAGTGTGAAAGCTTACGAATCAGAGTGCAGTGTTCTACACAGTCGAATGCCTTGGAAAGATCTAATCTAATCTAATCTAATCTAATTTAATTTAATAACTAACAAATGAACCCTACGAGATAGATCAAAATAATGTACTACAGTATTGTACACCTTAAAAAGGTCTATAAAAAAGTCCGCAATAGTAAGTATATGTCTGTCTCTTAAAAATAACCCACAATAACCATTTTTATCCTTTAGTTTTTACGACAAATATTGGCTTATTTATGAAGTGATTTTATACAGTACAGCATTATACCTTATCCAATTAAGCACCTAAAATACATTCTGCATTTAATATATATGAAAATGGCCCTTACAGCATGTAATTTAAATAAATATTTTCTAAGATCAGTATTGCACCTGTGCGAAGCCGGGGCGGGTCGCTAGTATATGTATGAACAAAAAATCGATTCCAGTGAAAGGAGAAACACTTCCTTTTAAAATAAAATATTTTTGTACTGGGGCTGGTTGTGCCAATGTTAGCAGCTATCTACAATTATTTTGTATTATCGGATGCGGTCGGGAGAGCACGTACTCCACGAAGAAGTGAATCTGAAAGTCGCGCATAAGGTCGAGTTTAATATAACACTGTACCTACGCAATACGTATTATCTTCAAAAGTTATTAAACACCAATGCACACAATTCCGTAATTAGCCCTAAAACCATAAAAAAACGTTTGTATCCTTAACTAATGTAATTAATAAAATTATAACAATATATTAAATATCATAAATAATCTCGCGTATTACATGATACAGTACAATAGACGAAATAGAGATAGAGAACCATGTATGTAACACTAGCTCTCCGGCCGCGGCACCACCGACGTGTGTCTCGGTTATCGCGTAAAAATATTAACTAATTTTTGCGCAGTTGGATAAAACAACATATGTCCTTCCCCGCATCTCAAACTATTTCCATACTAAATTTCATTCAAATTGGTCCAGTAGTTTTGGCGTGAAAGCGAGACAGACAGAGCGATAGACCGAGTTACTTTCGCATTTATAATATGGTATGGATTTTGAATTTCTCACCATATATATCAGCTTCCACCTTATAGCTTATATAGCTCTAGCACCTATTTACAAATATATTTTTATACCTATTTACATATATATGTTTCCTGATTAATAGAAGACGCCTGGACCTACAAATCCTTTTTATTTCCGTATACTATAAGGGCAAGCCGCATTACCAACAGATTCGTAGTAAGTAGGTAGGTAACCCGAAACTTCTACTTATACCGTCCAGAGACGGCGACGTATCATTTTAAATTAAATATTTTAAAACAGAGACTTGACTTCGCTTAAATCATTGTTTTTATAGTCCTACAACAATTTATTATAATGTTTTCTATCCTGCAATCCAGAGCTAGCAGTTTCTTATTGTTAAACGGCAAGATAAACGAGTTACGACTGCCGAGGATTCCGTAGATAAAGCACAGATAGGTGCACATAATGGACCATCTGTTATGTTTATCGGACCGTTATTATTCCAATATCAACATTTTCATCGAAATAAAGAAGGAAAAGTAGTCAAGAGAAAGAGAGCTATGCTAAGTGAAATGTTCCGTATAGCCAGGAGATTATATTCGGCTTAATGCTACTTTGTAAGTATTTGTAATACTAAATGCGACTTTCACAAACAAACTGATGAATTGCCATTGGTCAAATACATGTAGGTACTTGTATCTTCAAAACTGTTCGTCCACTTTGTTCTGTGCTTACTCTAGTTAGTTACTTATTACCCGACTGTGTTTGACCCTTATTTGACCCGATTTGAGTACTTAACTGCTTCAACGATTTTGATAAATGATCAGTCATTAGATTTGTCTAGATGGCGCGAGTCTCACTAGGAACATTAAGCGCTTAAGGAATCAAAATGGTGGATTTTACAGGCTTTTATGTGGGGCACCAGGCTGTTGTAAATTACGACAATTAATCTTTATATCATCCCATACAATTTTATTCCAAATTATGGTACTTCATGAACTTGCGAAACCTTCTACACAAGTTTGTAATGGCAAAAACCGTGAATATGTAGGTATCACAACCGGCACGCGGTGGGCGTATAGCATCAAGAATCTATGGAAAGAGTTGCTACTCTTGCATGTCTACGAGTGTTTTTTTTATAAGATTGTGACGGAACCACCGTGAGGGCAACCTAGTGTTAAGCGGTATACTCTACCTATAACAGATGCATTCGCCTAAAGTGACAAACTGCACTGCGCCCATCACCCTGAGCTGAGTAAAGTTGTTAAGTCTCATGTGCCTGTACTTTCACCGGCACCTATACCCAACAAATTGAACACAGTAATATGACCATTACTGTTTGGCGGTAGAAAAAAATATGGTGGCAATAAGTACCAGCCACCATCTACCTATTTCTATACTGCTCTACGCCGGACGCACTCGTTCAAGGAGTCCCACTGCTACCGAGTTTCTAACTGTGTGTTCTGTTTGTTTTATAAGTGACGCCCCGACTTCGCACGGGTGCAATGCTGATACTAAATAATCTGTAATATCTTCGAAAATATTCATTTAAATAACATGCTGTAGAGGGTCATATTGATATATATTAAACTAGCTTTCCGGACGCGGCTCCGCCCGCGTGTATGTCGTTTATCGCGCAAAAACAAGGGTATATTTTAGACGAACGCCTCCATACAAAACGCAGCTCCAATCTCATTTTAATAATAGCGAATAAAACTCAATATTTTTTTACCTACGTAATCACTACCCTAATATCTAGGTTTGTGGTGCATCAGATTTTCATTAAATTATACAGTTTTGAAATTACACAGCTCAAAAACTCGTAATCAGTATTTATACTTTTATACTAATATTATAAATGTGAAAGTAACTCTGTCTGTCTGTCTGTCTGTCTGTCTGTCTGTCTGTTACGCTTTCACGCCAAAACTACTAGACCGATTTGAATGAAATTTGGTATGGAGATAGTTTGAGACCCAGGAAAAAACATAGGATAGTTTTTATCCGACTGCGTAAAAAGAGGTTAATGTTTTCGCGCGATAACCGACATACGCGCGGGCGGAGCCGCGCCCGGAAAGCTAGTTTTAGATAAAAGAAAGACCCAACTTTAAGCATCTCTTTCAAGAAAAATAAGCATGTTTTAAATATTTCTATTGCACCACAAACACGGGGAATATAATGAACTTTCTATAATGGGAAGTTATTTATACATGTGTACTATACTTTTTAAATAAATCTGGAGCTACGAATAACTAGCTCAAACTCCTAAAAACGAGTGCTATATACTAAACGCTATATAATAAAAAAATTCATTATTAGTATACTAATATACTATATACAAATATTATAAATGTGAAAGTAACTCTGTCTGTCTGTCTGTCTGTCTGTCTGTCTGTCTGTCTGTCTGTCTGTCTGTTACGCTTTCACGCCAAAACTACTAGACCGATTTGAATGAAATTTGGTATGGAGATAGTTTGAGACCCAGGAAAAAACATAGGATAGTTTTTATCCGACTGCGTAAAAAGAGGTTAATGTTTTCGCGCGATAACCGACATACGCGCGGGCGGAGCCGCGCCCGGAAAGCTAGTTTTAGATAAAAGAAAGACCCAACTTTAAGCATCTCTTTCAAGAAAAATAAGCATGTTTTAAATATTTCTATTGCACCACAAACACGGGGAATATAATGAACTTTCTATAATGGGAAGTTATTTATACATGTGTACTATACTTTTTAAATAAATCTGGAGCTACGAATAACTAGCTCAAACTCCTTAAAACGAGTGCTATATACTAAACGCTATATAATAAAAAAAATTCATTATTAGTATACTAATATACTATATACTAATATTATAAATGTGAAAGTAACTCTGTCTGTCTGTCTGTCTGTCTGTCTGTCTGTCTGTCTGTCTGTCTGTCTGTTACGCTTTCACGCCAAAACTACTAGACCGATTTGAATGAAATTTGGTATGGAGATAGTTTGAGACCCAGGAAAAAACATAGGATTGTTTTTATCCGACTGCGTAAAAAGAGGTTAATGTTTTCGCGCGATAACCGACATACGCGCGGGCGGAGTCGCGCCCGGAAAGCTAGTTTTAGATAAAAGAAAGACCCAACTTTAAGCATCTCTTTCAAGAAAAATAAGCATGTTTTAAATATTTCTATTGCACCACAAACACGGGGAATATAATGAACTTTCTATAATGGGAAGTTATTTATACATGTGTACTATACTTTTTAAATAAATCTGGAGCTACGAATAACTAGCTCAAACTCCTAAAAACGAGTGCTATATACTAAACGCTATATAATAAAAAAATTCATTATTAGTCCAAAAGAAAAAGGATTTAAGCCAGAAACGATAGGTCTAATAATACACTATATTTACATGCGAGTTTTTTTAAAATAACAAGTTGAGTTTATATAAAAGTTCACGCTTTGGCTGGCGGGTATATGTCCTTAACCTGTTTTTCCGCAGTTAGATAAAAACTATCCTATGTTTTTTCCCGGGTCTCAAACTATTTCAAATTGGTCCAGTAGTTTTGGCGTGAAAGCGTCACGCCAAAACTACTGGAACTCAAGCGACAGACAGACAGACAGAGTTACTTTCGCATTTATAATATTAGTACTGATAATATATAGTATGGATGCACAATGTACTTAGGTACTTAATTGGATAACGGTAAATGCTGTATTGCTTAAAATAGTTTATTGTGGGTTATTCCTAAGAGATATACATATATTATTGCAGACTTATTTGTAGACCATTTTAAAGTGTACCTACGATACTGTAGTACATTTTTATCTATCTCATTGGGTCCAGCCAGCGTTTGCAATGTAAGTGCTAAAAATGAGTTTATTTACGACATCACATTAGAAACCTCTAAAATTATCAATGTTTACTACTATATTATTCATGTATTATACACATAAACCTTCCTCTTGAATTACTCTACCTATTGCATAAAACTGCATCAAAATCTGTTGCATAGTTATAAAGATCTAAGCATATATAGGGACAGACAGACAGCGGGAAGCGACTGATGCGGACGATGTTTTATATTATGAAGTGAGTGAGTGAATTCTAATTATCTATGATATTGCTCACGTGATTACATAATTCACAATAGGTAAGTACAGCCATTTGCACATTGTTACGTTATGTTGCAAAGGATTCTTTTGTAAATTTGCAGAGCCCTAGAAAGCCAGGCAAGAGTTCGCCCGCTACGATACGTTAAGGTCTGGAATGTAATCAGAAAATTCCAACGTAGTGTAATGCAGCACTTTGTTTTTTTTTAATAAGGCCCAAGTTTGAATACAATGTTTATACAATGTTTCATTTCAAAATAAATAGGATGGAAACAATACTTAATACGAAGGAGTGAATACGGAGAAGGGTTATGAAAATATGAAATTTACAATACGAGTATGAGGATTACGTGAAGGCTTGTGATTATGTAGGATTTTTTTTTTTTTTTTTTTTATGCTTGGTTGGTTAGCCTTTGACCTCTATCTCACCTGATGGTAAGTGATATATATACTGGTGACATTACTACTGAGCGCTTCCGTGCTTCGGAGGGCACGTTAAGCCGTCGGTCCCGGTTGTTGTCTTAGGATGGCAGTCGTTACAGCATAGTGGTGCGGCACTTTGTGAATGCCCGCCTGGCTAGCTACCCACCTCAAGTAGAATTCTGTCGCCAAGCACCAAACAGTGTATTCCAGCAGCTGTCCTTGAGATCCAGTAACTCTAAGTAAGTAATATTATTAAAACTCACGCACATTTTTATTAATTAGATCACGTGAATAACCTGTTTGAATCAATTAACTCTAAGTAAGCCTCAATATCTTCAACACGTGGCCATCAGGTGAGATATTGGTCAAAGACTAGCCTATCAGCTCTAACTAAATAAAAATAAACACATAAATGCTTTTATAGTACGTAAACGCGCGTACCTGCAGATGTCAGGTTCAAAAGTGTACAGCCTTTTCGGCACATTCGCTTCATCGATGGGGGGGAATATTGCAGAGTCGGACCCGTTGATCATCCCGCAGTATTCATCACCCCACATTGGCATTGAGTTCTTGTCTTTGTACGATACGATGTGGCCCAATTCTCGAATGTCTTCTGTGCCTCGGATCATCTCGTATGGACCTGATTCAGATCTGTTCATCTGAAAAAAAAACACATGCATCGATGTCACGTGCTGTTTAAGGTGAGTGCTTTAACAGCGCTTTCCATATAAACGTAGTTTAATTTGTACTCAAATTCAGTTACTTCAGGTGTCTATGTTCGATTTGCCATAAGCCCCACGCTTGGTATACGTCTTGGAGGTCGCAGTAGAAGTTGTCTGCTCTTCAGCATACGCTACTTCCTACCTTCTGCTATTTTTCCCTTAGTCACTTCTTACGACACCCGTGGCAAGAAATAAGGGGGTCCTAGTCTAACCTGGCAGGCACACATCGGGGTATGAGTACACTTCTCTTAATAATATAAAATTAAAATTGTAAAACAACCCCAACATGATACCTAATTTCGAATCGATTAGACATGTGAAAGTTGCTCTTATCCAATCATCGGCTAGAAAATAACAAGATACTCTTTAAACGGGTGAATAGATTTCAAAATTATCGTTAGGAACATTATAGAAAACGACACACTTCCAAAAAAATATATTATCCCCTCACAAGCTCGCAAAAGAGATGTTGATCATATGAAATCTGCGTGGTATGTGCTATTTACCCGCAAGGGTAGAAAAGGTTTTTGAAATTCGAACTTCAATATATGTTCTCGGAAAATTACCAATTATGGTAGTTTTGATTTGACTAGTTATATTTTTACTACATTTTCCTTGTTAGAGTGAAATGAAAAATTGTGTGCTGCGCTCGGCAGCAAAGTCATTTTGCGTCTCGTACAATCCCTTAACTGTAACTTTTCAAGCCGCTCAGGGTTCTATATTTTGAACCACTCACTTCACTCATGGTTCAATCCTAGGACCCTTTGCTTCCAATAAACGTTCTCGCCCCAAATAACAACTTTGCAGGCTTGCATAACAAATAACGAACTTGCATAACAATATGACCCCAAATGAGTAGAACAAGGGTAGATAACAGAAATAATAACATATTAAGAGTTTGTTTTCGTCAACAACACATAGGACAATATTGTAAAAAGATTTTGGCAACGGTTTTACGCCCAGTCTCCTTCCTACTTCAACCGATCCTGGGAACACACTTGTTGGTTGTATACCCACTTACCTTATTGTGGTCCTGAAGGAAAGGTAACTTCCTTCAGGACCTCAATAAGGTATCTGGTGTGCGCCCAATTTGCAGCAACACCCGACACATTGGCGTGAGTGATAGCCTGCTGGTCATTAGGCACTTCCCTTAGTTGCTTTTTACGACATCGAACAGGAAGATATCTTTATATTCATGACCAAGGATTTATAGTTATGTATATCTTATCGACAAGCACGTGATCGATCACTTATGAGGGTATAGGAAAAAACTTGCCAATAACAAGTATTAATTAATAAAAAAAAGTAAGCAACCCGACTGCTAATTATTTATTATCGTTAAGTGTTTTGTTGTTCCATTGAAATTAAAACTGCTAGTTATATATTTATGGAATCGTTTTTTTTAAGCCGTAATTTTGATAACCCAACTCAATGGATTTAGAAGTTTTTTTTTCCGACAATATGGCGACTAAATTCCGTCGGTTTGTTTTATTTTACTTTTTTAATAATCTAGTGTCACTTGCGCTATCAAGAGGAATCTACATAAATCTCATACATTCAAATCGGTTAAACCTTTAATTAAGTTATGGTGGAATAAAGAAACTCACAAACATACGTAGTACATACATAAATTAGATAATTATATAACGTACATACATTATTCTAGGTTAAGTCTGTTAACAACTTCGACCACATTATCACTTAACATCAGGTGAGGTTGTGAACAAATGTATCTATAAGGAATAAAATGTATACATATATGAACCCTGAAAACATAACACTCCCTTTTCAGGGCAGTCGTGTAAATAAATAATGTTAATGTGTAACTTACATGAGAGAACATGGAGAAGTAGAATCCATTGGTGCCTTCTGAAGCCGGTCGCATTGTCGGCGGCATTTGAGCTTTAATCTGTCCACACACCAATCCTGAAAAAAGGTGCAATTACTCGTAATCGGTGATTTAAACATTATGGGTCGTAAATGCATCGTTATTACAAATAGAGGAGGTAAGTACCCCCGTGGGGCGCCGGGTTAGAATGTCCCCCATTCCTACTTGTGGGTGTCGTAAGAGGCGACTAAAGGTAAAATACCGGAAGGTGGGCAGCAGCGCTCTAGGGGAAATGATATCTTATATGCGATCCCCAAGACGGCTGCCAAGCATAGGGATTGTGGCAAACCCCCCCTAATAGGGGAGGCTGTATTGAGCAGTGGACAATCCAGCTGATACAGTACAGTAAACTAAGTACTGGCTACTTAGGTACCTACTACTAATACCTAAAGAATGAACCCAACAAGTACTTTACAAATTTGCCCAGTACTTTTGGTCAGTAATCCCGTGGGGAGACGGGCTAGGAGTGCATAGCCCCCCAATATCCATCTGAGGTAGTAGTAAGAGGCGACGCAAGGTAAAGTAGTACAGAAGAATAAAGTAATACAGAGACCACCTAGTCAGCAGCTGAAGAACTGCTATCTTGAACTGCGATCGCCAAGGCTTTATGAACCAAGCTTTATAGTTTTATTAAGCTTTACCATGAGTACATAGCAAACTACCTCGAATAGGGGAGGCATTTGTTCAACGGTGTACTAAAATACAATCCTAGTAGTTTAAATTAGTATATAGTGATGCAATTTTTTAAGGACATAATGTATGACATAGGTCTTGACTATAACTACACGATCACGGCTACCTATACCCAAAGCTGAGCTCTATTAGTAAACCAATGTTCAGATAATATTTGAACCATTATCCTCTACTAATCCTAGATCTAATAAGCGGTCTTGGGTTGCGTCTAAAGATGTTCTTTTTCAAGAATCAGCATCCTTTAGAAAGCATTTTCTCATAAACCGTTGATCAGTATTAAGATGCTGTCCAGGTCTTGGCAACTTATCAGCTGAGAGCCACTAGGGTTGGTTTATAAATACCGTTATTAGGACCTTAAATGGAAAAATCGGACAAGTGCCAGTCGAACTCGCAGGCAAAGGGTTCCGTTTCTTTATCTATACAACATTAGACACTATATCATAACCTTTTTAGGTTTCACATCGGGTCGGCGAGTATATTGCCACCTACTGGCCACAGTTCCAGACTCCGGATTGTTACTGGAAATTTCTTAGACTAACTGGAACAATACAATAACTTGTCCCACCCAGGGTTCGAACCCAAGACCTCGAGGTTCTAAACCGACGCATTAACACACTTTCAATTACAGTGAAACTAGTAAAATACTATTAATACCAAGAGCAGAGTTATCTCCGTCGCAGTTGAGAAAGACGCCGTCAAAGAAGAGATCCCGCACTTTGACCCTCAGGAAGGGATCGGTCAGGTTCGAGAAGAACTGCTCCAGCGCCTTATTCACCATCCCCACAAAGGAAGGCATCATGTCATGGACCGTCAGGATGGCGGCCTGGGGAAACACAACACAAGTTGTAAATTTACATAATAGATTACAAATTTATATTATACATGGTCTGTTATTCCCGATGAATACAACATGTGTGTCTTCAAATCAAGAGTATAGGTTTCTTCCAGGTATGTGTGCTCCATCTTAGACCACATCGATGCTTAACATCAGGCAAGGTGCGGTCATGGTGCGGTCAAACGTGAACCTATTTTGAATAAAAAAAAATATATTGATACGTATAAGTGCATCGACTTCACAGGTATTCCAAAATTAGTTACTCAAAGAAGAATACCTCTTATTTCTAAGATACTTGTAGAAATCTATAATTGATTATAAATAACAAACATTAAAAAAACCTTAAGAACCTATTATAATCATTTTAATATTTGATAAAATATTTAAAAAATGCTAAATTATTTTAATTTGTTACACGTAATTGTTATTAGATATAAAAATTTTGTAATTTTTTCAAAAAATAATCATTGTATTTTCTTTAAGTAGTTTTTAAATAAATGTTATTAGTTCTCATAAATTAACAAAAGAAGTGTTTGAGATCCGTGTGTCATTTACAAACAACAGACTCTTGTAAACCGCATTTTAAGCAACTCAAGATATTAACACTTCCATGTCTATACATATATGAAGTAAGCTTGTTTACCTATGTAAATAGGAATTTGTTTCAGGCTTTCAAAAGCGATCGCTATAAAACAAAGTCGCCGAGTTCCCACATACATCAGCGCAAGTACCGAACTCACCGATCGCTAAATTTGACGTTACAATCGTCTAAATTCGATAAAATGGTTGCGTTTTATCGAATTTAGACGATTGTAACGTCAAATTTAGCGATCAGTAAGTTCGGTACTTGCGCTGCTGCATTGTTTGGTAAAAGCGTTCTTGGTATGGCTCCGAAGCTATTTAACCACATACCAAAATCGATATTGGATTCTGATTGCGTTATTACCTTTAAGAAAAGACTTTTTACTTTTCTAGTTAATACAAGTTATTACACAGTTAACGAATATTTAAATGACCGTTATAATTAGTGTTAGAACTGTAATTCAAATTGACATATATCTTTTAATCTATGCTTATTGCTGTGTAAAAATATCATTGACATTTGACACTGTGAATTGACATTTATTATTAGAAATTTCATTTATCTGAATCTTATTTGTATGTATAATGATGTATGTTGATATTATAATAATATGTCTATAATAACTTCAATTTTACTAACATTTGCATACCATACAGGTGGAATATGGAGAACTTTGTACAATTAAGAACTTTTTTATCACCCATGTTCATGCAATAAATATATTTGAATTTGAATAAATTTGTAATTTTGTTACATGTTATTCGGTCAAATCAGGTAGGTATTACTTTTTTTAGGTCCCGTACAAAAAAAACGACACCCTATTACTAATCCTACAACGTATGTAATAGTAGTTGTACATATAATAAATAATAAGACATTTAAGACAACACTAAAACGGTTGCTATTGATTTTGATTCTGATGACCGTTGGTCCGCTCGACCTTTTAGGTGCGATTACCTGATTTTGGTCACTTTGTAGGTGACTCTTCAGAGGATCATTGTTTAGATTCAGAAAAAGTAAAAACTAATTATGTTACAAAATTACAAATTTATGAGAGAAAAAATTATAGTCATGTGCGGGATTCGAACCCGCGTCCATCCACCCCTTTAGCCGGGGTATGCTCTAACCAATTGAGCTAACATGACACAATGACTCATAACTGTAATTCTTGGTCTCATTCTTCAACCATCGTAATGGGATGGCTCCATCCCATTATGATGGTTGAAGAAGTTAGAGCATACCCCGGCTAAAGGGGTGGATGGACGCGGGTTCAAATCCCGCACATGACTATAATTTTTTCTCTCATAAATTTGTAATTTTGTTATGTAATTCGCTTAGCAGGCGTTATTGCAAACTTAACAATATTAAAATACTAATTATGTGCCGTCAGAGGCAGCTAATCCCCGTGGGGTGCCGGGTTAGAATTGCACCTCCCCACATCAACCCGTGGGTGTTGTAAGAGGCGACTAAGGAAAAAATACTGGAAGGTGGGCAGCAACGCCTTCTATAAAACTGCCAACTTACACTGTGATCCCCAAGACGCCTGCCAAGCGTGGGGAGTACGGCATATACCCCCTTAATAGGAGAGGCTGTGTTCAGCAGTGGACGATCCGTCTGTTACAGTAAGGTATAATATTATCTTTTTTGCGATTGAGCAAACACAAATAGCGATTACTTAATATGTTTCTTGCTTGGAACCTCCCCTTATCTTCATTTGTTATTTTGTAAGAATCCGCCACAATTACACGTATTCTCTGATAATGAGTACCTAATAGCTGCCTCTGTACTTCTTCAAACTTTAAGTAATACTACGAAAATGTATGACTGGCCACTTCCAGGCCTATTCCTGGAAGGATCCTGAACTATAAAAAAAGAGAGTTAATTTTGATAAGTTGTGAGTACGGAACCATTCGTATGCAAGTCCGACTCGCATTTGGCTTTATTACACTACTGCTGGAGTTACATTGGTTTATCAGGCGTGACCCTCCTATAACCTGAGGTACTGGGTTTGATTCGCAGCTCAGACAAGTATCATGGTTTTTTTTCTGCGAGTACAGGCATATTATATTTCATCGGGCAAATACGGGTGTGATGAAGACACGGATTTAGGAAGGGAGTAGAGTAGACTCCCTTCCTAAATCCGTGGATGAAGATAATAAATAGATAAATTATATAACGTCACGTTTCTTTTAAGCAGGAACAACGAATTTCCATCTTCTAAGGTCTATCTAAACATACTGCTTTAAATAATTTCTTTCAACATACTGGTTTTCAGTCAGAGCTCCATAGGGGAAGTGCATTCAGAGCACTTTCGATACAAACGTAAATTCGTAATATTTTGAACGACATGTGTTCAAATCAAACTGAGTCCTTAAACCTAATCTATGCTACTGGTTTGTTAGTCATCCAAAAAATAATAGAAAAAATGTTATTAACGGGAATTAGTACCCTGTTGCATTGCTAGCTAGTACGACAAAAACATCTCTGCAACGTGGCATATACGGTAATTGCATTAAACAAAATGTAAGGAAATTTGAGAAGATAATACTTTTCAATTGGACGCTGCGCTGTTCTTCCGTTTCAAAAGTTATTAAGTTTATCTATCGAAAGCCATGGTTTTAAGTAAAATGCTTAATACTTTAAAATATAAACGAATTTTGTTACGTAACTTAACGAAACTTAATTTCATAAACAATTTTCAACTCGATAAGTAATTAGCGCTCCAGATAAGGTATACGGCTGAAATATACGAGTTTTCGAACGAATTCGCTGTATATTTCTTGACATTTCTTGAAAACATTCTGATATATATAACATATATATTGTGAAGCAATGATAGCCAAGCGGTAATAGTTATGGACTGACGTGCCAGGAATTCGCTCCCCACCGCCGGCTTGATCTTCACCGCATGGTGGAAAGGTATTTTGTGAAAAGTCGCCTGACTAGCTACCACTCTCAAGAAGAAAATCTGTCGCACCTTACGATGTGTTCCGTTCCGTCAGCTGTCCTTGAGAGCCAGTAATTCTAGGTTAGCCTGAACAACATATTCGACCACTTCATCACTTACCATCAGGTGATAGATAGTGGTCAAAGGCTAGCCTATTAGCTATAAATAATATAAAACAAGATCCCAAAAAATATACATTCTGTTAAAGAATATCGCTTTTAAGGTCAGGCCTTCGTCAGGAAATCAAGATTCGACTTCGGCTCTTAAAGAAAAGCTCCTCCACGAGCGCTTCAGGACAGCTACAACATGATAGAGTTAGACCACGTTATTGACAGCTTCATGTGAGTTACTATCACACATTATAATTGTGATACCACAGCCTAAACATCCATAGCATTACTGTGCTACTGTTTTGCACAGTAGATAACTTTTTTTGGTAGGTACTTTGTGGTATTATTTAATCTGTGGTACTCTCTCAATACAAGATCTTAACAGGGTTCCAAGCGGGAAGTTTTCCAATTGAACAACGAAGCGGACAAGTAATGACTCGGAACTAAGCTGAATACTTAGAACAATAGGAGCTGGGACAAAGTGCCTCTTACTTTCAGTGACTGCGTCTGAGGCATTTATATGGTTGTTTTGAATACGAGTGTAGTGTATATATTTTTTATTTTATTTTTTTTATGCCTGATCGGTTAGCCTTTGAGCACAAGCACTATATCACCTGATGGTAAGTGATGATGTGGTCGAAGATATTGTTCAGGCTAACCTAGAATTACTGGCTCTCAAGGACAGCTGCCGGAACACACCGTTAGGTGTTTGCCAACATATAAGAATAGGTATATCTACAGAAAATCAATATCGATGCTTTGTAAAAGGAATAGTTATGCTTGATTTTAAATGTGGAAATAACCTATTTAATATGTCTATGGCCTTTAGGACGAGCTATGGAGATTGCTATGTAGGGTGGATTGAAAAGTTCGCGGCCTAACACATAAATACTTGAACTATTTTAATGTAACTGACCTCATTCGATTTGCTTACTCTCTGGTTGTCACATTGAAAAATTAATAAATCGTAATATTAATAATTGTATTGTAAAGTTTTACCAGGTTGTGTTTTATTTATCAATAGTCCGTCCTGTTGTACCACCGCAGTGTTTTTTTTTTGTTTTATGTTATTGTGACGAAACAAGCTCGATGCCCAACCTCTGCCTATAACAGATGCATTTCGTCACCGTCAAGTCACGAATTGCACTGCGTCCGTCACATTGAGAATTTGTTGGTTAAATAAAGGATAGCATCTATATAGTACACCTATATTTCAAATTCGATGCGTGCTGTACCTGCGGTGCGTTCAGGTGAGCGTTCATCTGTAAGGGTTAAGGAGATATACCCGCCAGCCAAAGCGTGAACTTTTATATAAACTCAACTTGTTATTAAAAAAAAAACTCGCATGTAGATATAGTGTATTAATAGACCTATCGTTTCTGGCTTAAATCTTTTTCTTTTGGACTAATAATTATTTTTTTTATTATATAGCGTTTAGTATATAGCACTCGTTTTTAGGAGTTTGAGCCAGTTATTCGTAGCTCCAGATTTATTTAAAAAGTATAGTACACATGTATAAATAACTTCCCATTATAGAAAGTTCATTATATTCCCCATGTTTGTGGTGCAATAGAAATATTAAAAACATGCTTATTTTTCTTGAAAGAGATGCTTAAAGTTGGGTCTTTCTTTTATCTAAAATTACGAGTTTTTGAGCTAGTGTAATTTCAAAACTGTATAATTTAATGAAAATGTGATGCACCACAAACCTAGATATTAGGGTAGTGATTACTTAGGTAAAAAATCATTGAGTTTTATTCGCTATTATTAAAATGAGATTGGAGCTACGTTTTGTATGGGGGCGTACGTCTAAATATACCCTTAAAATGCTGCTATACATATAAGGAGCAGCAAGAAGCATCACCGCTCACGTCGATGTATGTATTTGCTGTAGATTTGGGCACACAACAGGGCTCCTTACATGAAAGGTAGCGTGTATCTACCAGAAAAACCATTCGTGGGGATTGGCAGGCAGGCGGCAGGCCAAAAAACTGCACTAAAACTTAATACAGTGTCCTTGTGTTGTTAGCGAAGACATTTTCATTACATCTGACCACATATGAGTGGGATATAGGTACCATCATATTTTCCTTGGAGTCATAAGGGACGCCGAAAGAAAATATGCCATCTTCCACTGCGATCCCCAAGACGCCTGCCTAGCGAGGCAATTATAGCAACCCTCCATCCCTCAAGAGACCTTTGTCCAACAGTGGACGTTATAGCTGTTGTTGTTGATGATGATGCTAATTCATGGTATGTACGTCTTTGTGGTCTGTGTGTAAATGTATGTTACTCACCTTATAAGGTGAGAAATCCCTAAATGACTCATTTTCATTACTAATAATAAATGGCGCGTTTTAAGCGGTTTCCATTATACTGACAATTGAATATGTCATTGTGTTTGCTTGTTTTGAAAAGCGACACAATAACTGATTCATTTAAGTAGGTATGTACAGTTCAGTAACCTTCAGTGGTTCTGTATCTAAGCTTTTACGAACAAAACCACAGTAAATAATTCATAAACTGATATAACGCCAAACTATCATTTCCAAGAAAATAACAAAAGAAATGACATTTCTTCGATCCGATCAGTAGACACAATATATTTACGGGTTACTGCCCGGATCATTCCACACTTCAGATTCTGAAGAAGGCTTCCATATGAAACTGTAGCAATATTTCGATTGTGATGTTGTATTTTTAGGATTGCGTACATGAAAATGGAACCCCATTACTTATAGCTTACGATCTTCAGTCGAATTTCCGTTGTCATATTAAGAAGGTAAGTTTACTACTTAAACTTAAACCTTTACTAGTAATTTTACTTACGGGATAAAATCTACGAGTAAAGTCAAACCTTAGTAGGTAACCGGTTAAAATTTTCACATACCTAGTATGGGAAATACCTTCTTCTTACCTATAACTCCTTATTTTATCCATACCTTCTTCTTCAGAATACCTAGGTACCAAATAAAAATTAAAACAAAGTCAAAATTAAAGGCAGGGTGTCCCCGCCGTTTTCTCCTGTTAATAACGTGTTTTTTGTTACCCTGTTATGTGTTTACTCTTTCGATAAAACTGTATACCATACAAACGACATACTCGATGTGATTATTGCTAAGCTTTTTAAGTAAAACTAAAAAGCCAACCGTGCTAGTCGAACATTCGCTAAAGATCCAGAATTGGTTGAAGATTTTAGGTAAATTGTGTGTTGTAACGAAACCCTCCGTATATGAGTCGGAGTCGCTCTGGACAGTTTTGTGTTATATTAAGAGGTAACCTCTGCCTACCACAGATGCATTTTGTCACAAGTGCCATTTACCTGTAATTTCCGAAACACTTGCAATAATTGCAAATATGCGGCGGTAGAAACTCGCCCAAAGAGTGTACTGCTACTAATTTTTGTGGAAAGAATGTAATATTTTATCATTGTATGACGATAAGGGCCCTTCCTTCATGCGAAATTCACCATGGTTACCCAGTATAATAGGTATCAATATTGCTTACCATATATGAGAAGTTGATGACCGTCACTTCGTCATCTTCGGTCAGTCCGCCTGATGCTACCTGGTCAAACTCGAAGTGTTTCTTCAGCATGTATTTGACTGTGTCATTGGGGCCGTACTCTAGAATTGTTTTTTCCCGATACTGTCTGAAACAGGTAAAATTTAAACCTGTTTATTACCCGACTGCCAAGGCGGTGTTATGTTTTTCGCTACCTATTTATATTTTTACGAATGTTTGTTCGTAAATTTCATTATTTCCTCGTATCTTCCAAACGTATGGATGGATTTCGACAGTTAAGGAATGTTTTTCGTCATAAAAACACAAATTTCCTTAGATAGAGGTAAAAAAGAAATTGCCGGTATCAAAGTAAAACAAACTAAAAGGAGATTACAAAAATATATTTAAGTTGTATGTTAGAAATAATATAAAAAAATAAAACCTGACTGCACTAAAAGGACCGAATCAAGATTGGAAATCCCGCATTAAGTTTAGTAGCAAGCGGGACTCAATTGCAAATTATAAACCGATGGAAAATTTATGGGATCATAAAATAAGTTTAATATCTACCATTATTCACAATCAAATACTTAAAATAATAAAAATTTTGGAAAATAACACCATAAGGACGATATTTTCTTTTCATATTTCATCGAAACTCCATTAGGTGGTCTAATTGTGACAGGTTCTAAAGATGCACATTCCAAAATCCCTCGTAGACCCTACTCAAACAAATACGAATAATTTATTTCAAATCTCTTAGCCTATAACATTTACTTCATTAACTATAATATATTAATAACGTGTACATACCTAGTTATTCCTTAAATTCCTTAAATTACATGAAAGTGGCCACATGTCGTACTTTCTTTTAAAAAAAACTGATATTTATTAAACTATCTATTTTGTTATTAAACTGTGTTATGTAGCTACACAATCTTACAAAAATACCTCAAAACGTTGGAAAGTGATACCTCCTAAAACTTCTAATCTCAAAATGTTTGTTAGGACTAGCAGAAGTCAACCCTAAGAGGTTGTTAGCATATTACCAATAACTCCGTATATCATATATAATTGTTATAATGATATTAATAATATCTTATCATATACTGTACTGTATCAGCCAGTACCGTCCACTGCTGAACACAGCCTCCCCTATGTAGGGGGTATTTGCCATAATCCCCACTTGGCAGGCGGCTTGGGGATGGCAGTGCAAGATGGCATAGTTCTTAAGAAAGCGCTGCTGCCCACCTTCTAGAAGTTTTCCCTTAGTCGCCTTTTACGACACCCAATTGGTTACATTAACATCAACAAATTATTGGTGTTAGGTTGGGTAGCCTTGTAAGGTTTTCGAGAATGTTTATTAAGGCCCACAGCCTTTATCATATATTCGGCAAATAATGTGTTTTAAAATGCATCTAAAATGTATACATATCGATATGTACATATTTATAACAACGTATATTATTCAATGCAGAATTATATTTGTAAACAAACATAAATTTCAAGAAGAAACGAGCTTTGTAAGCCGTAGTTTTCAATAATGTTATTACAGAATATAGGTTATAGTTTATACCAGACTAGTATAAGCTGTAATTACGTATAATTAAAGTTCCCTCTATCTAATATAAGTTTCATACTTCATATCATAAATGTTTTTTTTATTTATAACATACCGTCAGACTTATTCTAAATGTATTGGTATACATTATTTTTGATATGAGCCTCATTACCCTCCAGTATCTTAGATAAAAAAATAGCTGTTTTTGATTCAATGAGCTCTTCAATGACGATACCCGGTATAGTACGAAATATTTCTTTTCCGTCGACATCCTAATTAACGTCCTCATTTTAATTTCTTATTCAATATTTGGGCTCAACATTTTATGTGAATTTCAGGTTTTTAAGTCTTTCCGTTTACGAGCCCTTTGTAATTTTTCAAAACCCATTAATTAATGCCCGTGTTAACGACATGATCGTTTAGTTGCGCAACCATAAAGTTAAACAAGAATAAATTAATTAAATAGTAAAAAAATCCGACTGCAAATTATTTATTTTCATTAAACGGTTTATCGGTCAGTTTAAATTAAAACTGCAAGTTATATATATATATGGAATCGTTTTTTAAAGCTCTCATTTTGATACCCCACTCGATGGGTTTGGAAGAAAATTTTTTTACCTCACAATATGGGGTCTAAAATCGACCAGTTTATTTTTCTATTCTTTTTATATACCTAGTGTCACTTGGGTTATCAATACGAATCTAACGATTTCTCTTACATCAAAATCGGTTTAACCGTTTAGAAGTTATAGTGAAATAAAGAAACTCACAAACATACATACATACATAAACCCTAAAACATAACTTTCCTTTTTGTTGGGCAGTCGTGTAAAAATATACAGTAAAATATATGAATATATATGGGCCTCTACTCTACAATATTTTTTAAAATAATAAAATATATCAAGATAATTTTCTCATTTAACCCCTGTGCCCTGTAAGTATTTCCATCATAGTAGTCACTATTGCGTTCTTTTCTTAATTCGCTACTGAAAAAAATAATTTAAGACAATATACCAGCTTTCTTAGCAAAAACAACGAAGACCTTTAGCAAGCGCGGATATTTTATGAGAATAAGTAGATACGAATTATGTTCAACAGTTAAATTCCCAAATGGCGAAGTGAAGAAAATACAGGTATTTAACCATAAAATATCTAGAAATGTAGGAATAAGAAACTTTTTTCATTTGCGAAGTAATCCTAAAAGTTTTTATGATAAGCGATTACTCTACCGCCCTGCCACGCCTCAAACAAAACGAAAAGTTAACTTAGGCTTCGAACTAATTCAAGTGAAAATCTTTAAAAAGTAATATCTATACCTGTTCAATTCATAGGCATATATTTGTTCATTTTTTTTTGATGTGACGGAACAAGCTCGAGGTCCACTTAATGTTAAGCGGTTACCTCTGCCTATAACAGATGCAGTTCATCGTTCAAGTGACGAATTGCACTGCGCCCGTCACCTTGAGACATAGTTAAGTCTCATGTGTCTATAATTTCACTGGCTCTCAAGGACTGCTGCCGGAACACACCGTTAGGTGCTTGACGACAGATTTTCAACTTGAGGGTGGTCGCTAGCCGGGCGGGCATTCGCAAAAAGCCCTTCCACCATGCGGTGAAGCTCAAGCCCGCGGCGGGATTCGAACCATGGACCTGCTGCGTGGCAGTCCATAGCCAATGCCACTGAGTCATCACTGCTTCACTTTTTCCTATAAATCTGGAATTTTATAAGCAAGCACCGTGTTCTCTGTCAGATTATCAATGTTTAGTTAAAGTTATTTATGGCCGTTACACAGTTAAATGCAAATTCGTCACTTGTGCAATTCGTCACTTGTGTTGAAATGCATCTGTTATAGGCAGATGTAAGTCCACTTTACATCGAGTGGGCCTCGCGTCACAATGCCATGAAAAAGGTTGTATATTTTTTTCTGAAACTCTCCATTGTTGGCGACGAATATCATTTTTATTATGTTTTATAACTTGCCGTTTTTATTGAGTATTTAAATTTTAGAACGTAGGTAGTATGTTTATGTGTCATATTGTTTTGTGAGTCAGTCTTCAATATATTTTCATATTGCAATGTACTCATGAACTGGTGTTTTTATTTACTATTTTTTCCTAGTTACTTTTGTGGGTAAAATAGTATTTCAGTTTAATTATCTGCATTCCACCGTCTGAATTATTAAGGTTAGAGTACATGTAGTGATTTCCATTCAAACGTAATTTGTCGTATTACAAAATAAAAAATTTACGGGAGGAAAAATTATATTCATGTGTTTGATGTTTTCCTTCTCGTAATTTTGTAATTTTGTAATGTAATCCGCAAAGCATGAGTAAGTGCAAAAAAAATATTTAAAAGTAATTTGTCGTATTTTAATGACGTGATACGTGCCTTGGAGCCTTTTATGTAAATGATATTAGATTAAAGGAGATCCATAAAATATTTGAGGAGCTGATTTTTGACACAGCGACATTTTAGTAATAAACGTCGGGCTTGTATACATTATCATATCATAATCAACACAAAACTACTACTACTATTATCACGCCTAGGTACCAATTGGTTTGGTAGGCGCGAGTCTATTACCGTCTACCGCGCGGGCACAATGCCAGCCTTCAATCTGATAAACCTTAAATATTTTTTTGAGTAAAAAGCCATTATATACCGGAGTTCGAAACTAGGACTTTGAAGTTACAATAAAAAGTTTCATCATTCGTATTAAATACTCTTGTTTGGACGAACACTTGGATACGTTCGCATATAAGTATGCACCGGTAGTTATTATAGATAAAATTTGCATTTATTATTTCTCATTCACATTAAAATTATTATTTTCCCAGGATAGTCACGTTAAATAACGATTAAGCAGTTTTTATTTCTTTATAAAAAAAGAATAGCTTAAAAATATGAATATGAGGTAAAATTACTATAGAATTTTATTATACCTGTTTTGAAACTAATTGTACAATTTTATAAGGTCAATCCAAGTTGTAATTTAAGGTTCCGTACTAGCAAATGCGACCCTATTTCTAAGCCTCAATTATTGTCCTTCTGTCCATCCGTCCTTATTATTTATACTTATATTATTATTAAAAGCGCTGTATTTTTGGAACCATAAGAGATATCCAATTGACATTTTCACAGGGTATGTATTAGTATGGCGAATTGGCTAGCACAATAATAATAAAATGGAGGTTCCCATTTAGGAAACGGTTTTTTAATCTTTTTTGTTTTTAAAAAAAAATTGAACAAAAAATGGAACCGACTTAGTATATTTTGTGTTTATACAGGACCCTTGGTATGCAAGTCCATTTCGCACTTGGCCGGTGTTTTTTCATATTTAAATATTCTTATATTATTGCATGTAGGTTTTAGTTACTTGTTGTATATGTCAGAAGTCTTAACTAATATAAAATTATAAGCTGACAAGCAAGTCTTTTATTTATATAAGGTTATACTTATGTAGCTACAGTACTTACCTTCTTGGTTTTTTTAATTGCTCACTTGTTTGTAAGTGTTGATGTAGTCGACGAAGCTGCTAAATGGGAGTAATACAGAGTTTGTTAGTTGCTTGTTTGGTTACTATTGTACAGAATTTCTACTGTTAGAAGTGGTCGGTAGCTAGGCCAGCTATTCACAATTTTATGAATGGCTAAAACCACTATGCACCACGCAATGTTCGATCTCAATACAAAAAACATTTTACTGATAAAAGACGGAAGAAACGGCACCTGTGCCTCGAACATGAGAATGTCAAATCAGTCGACGTCTTCAAAACTTACCGCCCTTAATACACAATGTACCTACTATTTAATATTTAAGTGTTGGAAGTGGATCGGATTTTTTGTAAGATAGAATAATAATAATAATATCTTTATTGAAAAACTTACATTGCACAGAAGTGGTTGATACTCTGCCTTTTGCTTTAGTAAAAACTGTGTTGCAAAAGGCAGTCTCTCCCATATATTAAAATCAAAGTTTAACAATAAGACTAACATAACTATACAGTATATACAATAAATGCGTTACAGAGGATAAAGTACTAACCTAGGATCAAACAATCTGGGATAACAACATTAATTAACAATGTAAAATATATTGACATAAATATGTGACTATAAAATCTTCAGGTAATGAAATAGATCTGTTATAAAAATAGTAGTGACTATAATTAATGATTACAATATCAACTTTTACGGTAGTATAAATGAGAATGAGAAGGCATACAGGATGAAATCAGACCTACCACTTTACTTAGACTTTGACCCGTACCTACCTATCAGAGTGGCGGAATTAATAGAGCCAGATATTGTAAAATTAATCATATTTCTCTACTAGTTATAAACAGGTCATTGAAAAAAAACATAATAAAACTAAATGTGCTAATAAAGATTACTGACCATTTATTCCAAGTAACTTTGCATAACATTGAGCCGTCAACTTGACCTGCAACTTTATGGCCAAGAACCAAGTTCATGTCACAATGTCGACTTCCATGTAACAACCTCGTCCTGTTAAGGATATTAATGTTCATTATCTTTCATAATATTGTGCTTTAAGTGAGAAGTGTAACTAAGCCGGTTTAAAATGAAAAGAACAATGCACAGTGTTACAAGTATATTGTAATACTATGGTAAAGGTAAGGTAAAGTAATCAGCTTGGAATCTTGAACTATTTTGGTTTGAGCCTGATTCTGTTATAAATTTTCATTAATAGCATTAAGTCTGGCAAAGTGCCAGGCAATAAACTTAATCTTCAAAACACCATAACATACTCCAATGCACCAAGTTTGCACCATTAGAAGGGTTTGCCATAATCCCTAAGCTTGGCAGGCGTCTTGGAATCGAAACTTACCACAAATAAATTGGAACTTTTGTCAATATTTGTGGTAATAATTTGGGACATTCATATATACTTATATATTTATATATATATTACTTTTGTCACATGTTATTTGTGGTATGTATTGAAATAATGGGATAATCTGGGTGTTTGGAAACCTTCGCCCACTCATTTGGGGATATAAAGGCTTGATATTATCTGCACGTGACATAGTGTAAGGTAGGTAAGTGTTGAAAACTGCTGAATTGGGTATAATGTATTCAAACTCTTATATATACAGTTTTTGTAGGTAAGTAGATACTCATATAAATAGAGAGTGTCAAATGGCAATATAGGTTGAAGTAGGTGAAGTAATATGTTTTTTTTTTTTTACCATAACAAATAAAGGGTTTATCACAAGTACGAGGTTTTAAGCGTTTATCACAAGTACGAGGTTTGTAATTAGATGACCTATAGAGATTATTTACTAAGTATCTCATACACATTACTAGTAACATTTGATATGGTATAAATAGCGTTTTTTTATGCCTGATAGGTTAGCCTTTGACCACTATCTCACCTGATGGTAAGTGATGATGTGGTCGAAGATGTTGTTCAGACTAACCTAGAATTACTGGCTCTCAAGGACAGCTGTCGGAACACACCGTTAGGCGCTTGGCGACAGATTTTCTACTTGTGAGTGGTAGCTAGCCAGACAGGCTATCGCAAATGCCCTAACACCATGCTATAACGACTGCCATCCTAAGACAACAACTGGGACCGACGGCATAGCGGTCCTCCGAAGCACGGAAGCGCTCAGTAGTAATGTCACCAGCGGTCACCCATCGAACTCATGACCGAGGCGGACGTCAGAATGGCTAAGAAAACTTCGCTACGAGCGCTTCAAAATGCGATTCAAAAGCGATGGATAGGAAAACTATTTTTTTAATATTTTTTTTATGCCTGATAGGTTTTTTTTTTTTTTTTTTTTTATTTGTAGGAAGGAGGAAATCCTCATGGATACCCCGAGAGGGGTGATGTCCGACTCCACCGGACTCGGTGACCTACGGACTAAAACCATCCTCCCTATGCTGATGTCCTCTGACATGAATCAGAGACGTTGGTCAACGGACATTATAGATTTTTTAAGGAAGTATTTTTGTCATTTTTCTTTTAATCCTCCTGCAGAGAAATGATAATTCTTAAGAACTACACTCTCTGCGTCCTTTCTCTATTCATATTCTTGTTATCTCATTTATTATATCGTTTTGGTCTATTACATTTGTTCTAAATCATAAAATTGTATCATCTTTATTTGTTTGTACATCTGTTACCTCTACTATGTTGATATAAGTATATTCTGTAATAATATACAATTCAACATTTATTATAAGCCTATTTATTTCTTGTTATTACTTTATTTATTATATCTATGCAGTATTCTAAAAAACTTTCTCTTATCAGATCATTTATCATTATATTATTAAAATTTTCTAAATTAATTTTAGTTCCTATTTTTATTTCAGTCGCGAGTCGATCCCATTCATAAACTGGACATTCGGTTATGATATGTTCAACCGTTTCCTCCTTTTCCGGCTCACAGATGCACGATGGGCTCTCCTTGCACTTGAAACGGTACAAGTACTCGGAGAACCCACCGTGCCCCGTCAGCAGTTGGGTCATTTGTCCAGAAGGCTTTAACTTTCTAATGATTTTATGCGCCAAAATTGCGTCAGGCAGAAAAAGTTTTGTTGTGGCCGCTTTGTCTTCCGATTTGTACCTCCGATTCCATTCGTCAAGAGTTCCTTTGCGGATTTGTCGCTTAACAAATGAAATCGGGCATTGGTCGTAATGGGGTTTAGTTTTGGTCTTTAAAGCTGCAGCCTTTGCTAAAACGTCTGCTCTTTCATTGCCCTCCAGCCCAGCATGGGCCTTAATCCAAAACAATGACACCTGTTTGTTCTGGTTTGCACATTGTTTTAGATTACCACGAGTCTCAACTGCTAGTGGGTGGAGGGATTGGTTGTTTACAATGGTTTCCAAGGCAGATCTTGAATCACTGTAAACTCCAAAACTTGTTTCTGGGCGCTTCGTTATCTCCCATGTGGCCTTGCAAATCGCCAACAATTCAGCCTGGTACACCGAGCAATAGGATGGCAGTTTCAGTCTGAGGCTTCTGTTTTCGGAGTCGTTCTTCCAGAGGGAAATTGCCGCTCCTACCTTCTCCTCGATCTTGCTGCCATCTGTGAATATATGTACCTCTTGGTTCCGATGCATATCCACTTGTTCCTGGTCTTCCAGGCATAAGAATTGCAGGCCTATTTGTTCTGCCGGATGGGGCGATTTGTTGAATGCAGTCATCCGTTCGACCTCTCTGTCCGCCAATAGCTCGACTGGTTTGCCCCTCCTCGCCTCATACAGGGCTGCTGCCTCTTGTATTCTGAGGTCGAGGGGGAGCAACCCAGCCAGCACCAGGGCAGAGTTAAGGGAGACTGTCCGGTAGGCTTTGCACAGTTTCTGTGCAAATCCTCTTTGGACTGCATTCAACTGTTTTTGTACGCCCAGTTTTTTGGTTGCAGGAGCCCATGCACTGGCAGCGTAAGTCATTATTGGCTCTACTACGGCTGTGTATATGATACGGATGACTTCGGGATGAAGACCCCAGCTGATCCTGGCTGCTCTTGATAACTGCTTATACACATTCAACGCTTTTTTACATGTGTTTGCTACATGGCTGTTGAATGTCAGCTTGTTATCAATCGTCAGCCCCAGAATTTTAATTTCCTGCGACATTTCAATGTTTATCCCGCCCATGTTTAGCATTGGGGTGTCATACTTAAGTTTTCGCGTAAGAACCATGGCATTCGTTTTATGGGGTGCGAATTTCAGCTTATTGATGACTCCCCAATGCCGAACATATTCGAGAGCTTCGTTCGCTCGTCGTTGTACTTCCAGTGCTGTGTCCCCATCAAAAACAAGTACTACGTCATCCGCGAAGGCCTGACAGTAGTCACCACGCTGGTCTAACCCCTGAAGTAAGGGATCGATGAGGAGGTTCCAAAGGATCGGGCCCCCAATAGAACCCTGTACACAGCCTTTATTGGTTGCCTTGGTCACCTCCTCACCCGCGTACCTTATTTTCACAATTCTATTTTGCAAGTAACTGTCCATTAGTCTTCTTATATTTACAGGGCAGTGTTCATGAGCCAGTCTGACTCTGATGGCTGGCCACCAGGCGCTATCAAAGGCTCCCTCTATGTCCAGCGATATCATCGTTATAAGCTTTTTCTGTGATATTTTATCGCGTATGTGCTTTAGCAGGACATAGAGGGCGTCCTCCGTGCTTCTTTGGGGCATGAAACCATACTGGTGGTTGCTTAATCTGGGGACCAAGTGCCATTTTAATCTGCAGACAACCATTTTTTCGAAAACTTTTCCCATCACTGGTAAAAGCCCGATTGGTCTATAGGATTTCGGGCTTGTGTAATCAGTTTTCCCGGGCTTTTTAAGGACGACTACTGTGGCTTCTTTCCAAGCTTCCGGGAAATGACTCAATTTTAGACATTTGTTTACCAGTGAAAGGAAGAGTTTGGGGTTATGATCAATAGCGTTCCTGCAGATATCTATCGACAAACCATCTGCACCCGGGGCTTTTTTAGGATTGAAGCTTTCCACAGCTGTCTTTAATTCCTCTAGAGTAAACAGGGGGTCATGGAGTTCATCATGACCACAACTGTTTACTAGATCGGCTAGTTCTCTGACTTGCTTGTGTTCCACGCTTTCATTCCTCACTTCGTCCTCCGGGTAGAATGTTGCAGCTAGCAGTTCAGCAGATTCTCTTAAGCTCAGCGTAGCACCGTCCTTCATCAGAGGCAGATCTTCTTGTCTCTTGGTTGTCCTACCTATTACCCTGTAAATTCCCTCCCATACTCCTTCCCTATCTTGTTTCCCACAAAACCCTTTCCAGCTTGTCACTTGTGCTATTTCGGCTTGTTCTTCATAAATTAATTTTATTTCCAGGTACTCATCAATTACTTTATTCCTTCGAATTGGCGCTGCACATCGGATACGTCGTTTTTTAGTGACAACTTCATGCTTCAGCTTGGCGAGTTCTTCGGTCCACCACGGTAAGTTTACTTTAGGGTTATTATTAAATTTTGGTATGCTTTTATTACAAGATTCTATTATATTATTCATGTACTGATTAACAATTTGATTCAATTCATTTTTATTCTCTATCTTCTCTATTTCTAATTCATTAATATTATTATCTAACATTGACTGGGTCAAATTTGTATGAAATTTGCCCCAGTTAGCTTTTTTCGTGTTGTAAACCCTAGTTGTTGTAGAAATATTAATACCTTTTGCTTTTTCCAGATTTACTTTGAAGATGATGGTGTTATGATCAGAACTCGTCATGCCTACATCGATGCTCCAGTCATCTACATAATCAAGCATTTCCGTGGTGCAGATCGTAATGTCTACGAAGCTGATGTATTGTTTATCTCCTCTTATTGTGTCGAATGAGGGAGTGTTACCTGTGTTTAGCACGTTCATTTTCATGTCCTCAATCGCTCCTGCCAAATCCTTTCCTCTGCTATCAATCGTTGGACTACACCACCAAGTGCTTTTTGAGTTGGAATCACCTCCCATAATTAACCGCCGACCAAAATGTTGATTTATTTTGCTAAGCTGCTCCAGGTATGGCTCTAATGGTGTTGGTTTGGGTTCAAGGTAGAACGAAACTACTACAATTTCCCAGGAGCTTGTCCTAATCTTTACCACGACGATGTTGTTGGTGGTAAAGTCTGGACACGGGGTAACATCTAAGCTATTATCGAAAACAGCTATTGCTGCTTTTATAGTTCCGTCACCCTGTGCCGAGTTCTGGAAAATTCTTACCCCTCTATAGCTTTTCATTCTACCTATACCCCCAACATAGGGCTCTTGGAGCAGAGCAAGAGTCATCTTCCTATGGTATGCCTCAAGCATCAGCTCATCCGTGGCCAGTTTCTTCCTTTGGAGATTGGCTTGGGCTACGAGGTATGGCTTATATGTTTGATCTTGTGTGTGGCCGGGGATCACCTTAGCAATATGCTACTGCTGTTCTCGCCAATGCTTCCCACTTACGTCTTATAGAGCATTCGTTGCTGAAAGCATTGTGATCAGTTTTGTCTAGTTTTGCGTGGAGGCAATTACAGCACGTTGGGGGTGCGTTCGCAAGCCAGTCTGAACACTGTGCCTTCATATGCGGACCTCCACAATGGCTACACTTTTCCACCGTTTCCTTACAGAAACGACGGCCGTGTCCATAGCCGAGGCAAAGTGAGCATTGTACTAGTGGCGATTGATCCGCCACCCTCACTCGTTGCAGGTCTATATGTACTGCCTCAACTTCCACCATGCGCTGCCACAGTAAAGGAGAGACCCTCAGCACTACGTGGGCTGTGTGTGGATTTCTGGTGCGTTTTTTATATGCTATTTCGCATCTATCTTGTGCCTTGTTTAGGTCTTCAAAGAGTTTCTTATTCTGATTCCTTAGTGCCCCCAAGATGTCCTCATCACTATTGTATTGTAAAAGGTCCCTGAGGATCACTAAGGGATCTTTATTTTTAATATCCTCCACGTTTAGCTCTGTCGCACTATTCAACTTCTCTTTAAGTTTTTTCCTTTTTTCTTCTGTCTTACATGCCACAATCACTTTCCTATCTTTTGCCTTTCTAATCCTTTCTACTTTTACCCAACCTTCCTTTGCGTTTACTGCCTTTCTTATCCTATCTAATACTTCCTCTCCCGTTTCTGTCTCGTCCTTGGCCGTAACGACCACGGAGTGTAGCGCGGTTGGTTGCGGCATCTGCACTTTCGTGTTCAATGATGTAGCACTTGCGTAGGTTTTTCTCTCCAGACTTTCTCTCAGTGTATCCATTTTCTGGTTATTTTCTTTTAGAAGTTCAACGTGCGTCGTTATGAGTCTTTCTAAATTTCTTGTATCAATATTTGTCCCTACTATTGACACCTCTTTATCTTGTTGGCTAAGTGGGTGTTTGTTGCTTTTGCCTTTTGTAGAATCCACTTCCTTAACAAGCTGGAACAGGCGGTCCAAAGCTTCAACCACGACGTTTTTTATGTCTGTTTTCAGATTGCGGGCATTGTTGATGTTTAGTTTCGCCTTAACCATACAGGCCCTTGCTTCAGCCACCCTATCAGTTCTTTTGGCGCTGCTCGCAGTCTTGGAAGGACTCCCCGTTACCTGTGAGGAAGGAGGTTCCTTAGGGGTGATTAATTTTGTGGACGTGGTTTGGCTCTTTGGCACTGACTTTCCTTTTGTTAGCTCCCACTCTCCAATGCTGCGTCTAACCGAGTTTTCTAATCCTCCAAAATCGTCCTGAGATGGTCCTGCCTGATAGGTTAGCCTTTGACCACTTTCTCACCTGATGGTAAGTGATGATGTGGCCGAAGATGTTGTTCAGGCTAACCTAGAGTCCAATGAGACTAATTAGACGTAAGTACGTAATATTGTCAAAGTGTTGAACCTACGGGGCTAGCAAAACCAATACTCGTAATCCAATTTCACTTGTCTCCTGAAGCGTACTTAATACTTGTTTTAGAAATGTCTCTTGTACATATAAGTATTTGAAGTATGTATAAAATTGAGAAACTTGAGAAACTACGCTTTCTCAAATGTTTTCCATTAAGTATTAAGAAGTTCATTAATATTTTTAATGGAAAGTTCATATAAAGGTGTTCATACTTATTGGCTTTTACTTGTTAAATGAAAACATTTTCTCATACTAAAACTCAAAGAGCGTCTTGAAATAGCACAAAAGAAATATTAGGTCATGAACATGATTGAAAAAACTATTTGCCAATGGTAAAATAAACTCTCTTAATTTTTGTTTTTGTATCAAGACAAAGTAAGGGTTTTGTACAAATTAACAGTCGAAAGCCAGACAGAGTTCTGAAGTTAACGATTCAGCAGCACACAAAGATAAGTACGTGACCTAGAACTTAGAACATAATTGTCCAAAAGAAGCTCATCGCGACCCAAATGAAAATCAAACAAGCCACCCAGTTGTTATAAGGATCATATTATCTCAGTCTGAAATAAAATAAATTAGAGAAAATAATGCTTTTCACGTGCATTTTGTTCAATCTAAGTAATTATAAAGTTTAGGCATTGACGGCTACTCATGTAGTATGTAGTGCGTAGTCAATTTGCAATAAAGTTATATAGGTCACGTATGCAACAGTGGCACAATTCCATTTTGGGTACTGAGCTCAAAATTGATTTCAATATCGTTATGTACGATTTAGAGGTTGTAGGTAAGTATTGAAGTTTTCTCGTGTAAACTAAATAGGCCCCCACACACCAGTACGGTCAATGGCTCTCAACAGCTCTCCTAATAATTCCAATTGAACTTAAATGATTGTGTGTGTTTTGTTAATTGTGAACTTGACGAGTCTGAAGTCAAAGCGGCTGTATGAGAGTTACACTTCTTTATTCGTCCAGTATTTTTACCATTTCATATGATGGCAATACGACTGTGGTCAAAGACTATCCTATAACAGTTATATTATAACCTTTTTGATGTTTGCTTATCTTCTTGCAATGATGACCGAGCGGTTATAGCTATGCACTGCCGCGTCCCTGGTTCGATCCCCACAGCCAGCTTGAGCTTCACCGCATGGTAGAAGGGCATTTTGCGAATGCTCGCCTGGCTAGCTACCACCTTCAAGTAGAAAATCTATCGTCAAGCACTTAACAGTGTGTTTCTTCAGCAGTCCTTGAGAGCCAAAAAAATTACAGGCACATGAGACTTAACAACTGTATGACTCAATGTGATGGGCGCAGTGCAGTTCGTCACATGACGAAATGCTTCTGTTATAGGCAGAGGTTAATCCGCTTAACATAAGGTGGGCCTCGTGTTTATTACGGCACAATCACATAAAAAATTAACCATCTCGCAAAAAGAAGACATTCGAGAAGGACGTGTAAGGTGTTGATGCAAATTAGACGCACAACACCGCTCTTCACCATTTGAAATCTCCCATTAATCGAAAGGCAGCGGGTATATTACCAACAAGAGAATTTACTAGGAGGGTTGGCACGAGGAAGGTGGTCACCATAAAACCGAAGCATATTTTACAATAACATGTACTTGTCGTCCTTGTGTGTACCATGAAATAAGCCTCCACTACAGTTTTTATACACAGATGCCACGTTTTGTTATAGAAAGAGATATTATATTTATATATATATTACAGCGTTTTCAGTATTTCTTGGTTAAATAGATATGGGATATATTATATCGAAATTTTATATACTCAGTCAAGTTCAGTTTTGATATAAACCCCGTAACAAAAAAGGATTAACTTCGACGGCACTCGTTTAGATATAATTACTTAAAAAATATATTTGTTCTAAAGGTAGCTGATTTCGTAAGTTTTTAAAAGTAAAAATGTAAAATGTGTGTGTTAGTTCATACATAGAAAACAATTGAAACGATATTGGTATATTATTTTTACTTTGGACCGTTCTCTAAATTTAAGTAAATGTACCTAAGCCAATTAAAAAAGTCACAATCTAATTAATTGCTTCGGATAATTTGCGTGGACAACCACATGTATATATACAAATAATGTATTAATTAACCTATAAAAGTTTGTATATTTGTTGGAAATTCATAACAGTTTATCATATGTACATTGAATGCCGTTCCGATAAATATTACATATTAAAGTGTCGAGTTGTTTACCTCTACTTTTTGAACTCGGTATGACTCTCTAAATATTATGATTACAAGCACTATCGCATGCTAAGTGTAGGATATAGATATGAAAGATATACATTTCTAATAATATAATATGTATAACTCATATATTTGTCGTAGTTAGTTTACTACGAGACTTGCAACACTTCATCGACGTTATTATAGTCTGTGGTAGCTACTAGTCTATAGTCATTTGAGATACTATGACTCAGCCTTCGAGGCTTACGTCACAGGACACGGCGGGTGGCTCGACTCAGTCTGCTACCGACCTCCGAAGGCGACACACCAGAAACCGAATCTATATTGAGTGTGATAGATTATTTGAAAATTGGCTTACTATTTATTGAAATATTTGTTCATTTTCACTTGATTGGCTGTTTTTAAATTAATCTTAGTAATATTAAGTACAAAAGGTTGTACTTAATTAAATGTAGGGTGCAGAATTTACTTTTACATCCGTAAGCTATGTATAATTAGAACAACTGGTTTAATATGATGTTTTAATTTAGTTTTCGAAATACTCTGTGTACTTTCCACAGACGAAAATAAGTAATAGTTTAATTATCTGTCTGTATATTTTATCTGTGGTTTGAAGTTAATACTCTGGACTGTGACTGCTGTCGCTTGGTTTAATATGACGTTTTAGTTTAGTTTTCGAAATACTCTGTGTACCTTCCACAGACGAAAATAAGTAATAGTTTAATTATCTGTCTGTATATTTTATCTGTGGTTTGAATTTAATACTCTGGACTGTAACTGCTGTCGCTGAGTCACCTTGTTTGTTCCCTCCTATAAAAGGAGTAGCCTAAGGCGAGTTAATTTTACTTTTCTGCCCGACTGCCGCGCCGAGCAGACCTCCTGAAGTGTTATAAAGTATAATAAAAGTGTTGGCCTTAAATTGCCTTAAAAACAACGAAGTGCTGCCCGATCAAGATTTGGTAAAGTTAAGTAATTTATTATTCTCTTTTCTGATATTGCATAACGACAAACCTCGTTTATATGTAAAGTAATGGTTCTTAAAATGGTTTGTAAAAAGGTTCTTGACAATTATTATATATTGAATAAGAAAATATCTGTTTATGTAAACCATGACTTTATATGTTAATTGATAGTTAATAAACCGGTGAAAGTGTAAATAAAATGTATATAGTAATTATGTAACAATTTGTTAAAAGACGTTTAAAAGAATGGCCCCGAGTTTCTTGCCCGTTCTTCTCGCAGAGGCTCTATACAATTTTGTTTGCTGAACGTGGCAGTACAATGTAGAATATTACAATATTAAAATTTGTAATTGACCTTCATAAGAGCGTCGCAGACGCTTAAATTGAATAAATGATTTTGACTTTAACTTTGTTGTTTTAATTAAACTAACAAGTGCATATAGTGTAAGTGCTGACAGTGTTTAGAACCGTGGTGAATCACGCCACTACACTAAGCGAAAATTATATTTTACAAATTATTGGAGTACAACATTTTATGCCCAAGGCGGGAATCGAACCCGCGTCCTCCGATTTCGCGCCGGATACCGATACCACTCGGCCACTTGGACTTGACATTTCTAGTCGTAATTTTGTGCTTTGTGCTCTCTCGGTATGACTCGCCGTCATGTTATAATAGTAGCCTAGATAAGCCTACTGTCCCATTATTATTATATGTTCTATGCTCATATGTAGGACCGAAAAATTAAAAAAAAAAACAGAATTCTTACATAAATTACACATATCACTTTTTGTGGTTTGTAGTGACCAAACTAGTTTTGTAGATAAAACATATAACTCAAAGTAGTTCAATATTTTACGAAATATTTAATCAAAAGTGTGCAATATCACACGCTGTTGACAACCTCTTATTGAATATATAAAATTATTCTATGGGAATAAATGCCTGGAAAATGGAAATAATTCCTCACAACAAAATGGTAGTGTAAGTAGTGGTCACTAGATGTTTTAAATTGTAATTTACACCAATAATTAGCATCTGCTCTTGAGGTTATACTAACTAATCAATTTATTTGATTGCATTTGAATTCACAATTTTAAATTTAAATCAGGCTATGTGTCTGCATTCTTTGTGTCGATGCTAATGCCTAAGGAAGCATTGATCATTAAAAAATAAATAATACGAGATGCTATATCAGGTTGCATCATATTTCGGCGATGTGACAAAGCATTTCCTGGTCTAAAAGTAAAGACAACACGGAACTATGTCTGTTCAATGTAATGCAGTCTGTTTTTTTTTAATTTAAACAATTTAGTTGGGATCTATATTTAATAACATTTGTTCTTGCAAAATACATATATAATAAGCCCTTTATTCAGAATTACATGTTGGTTGAACAGTGGTACAGTTTTTTTTTCTTAATGCAAAATACATATCGTCATTTTAAAAATCATGTGCTGCCAGTGATGTCTTATGGCACTGAGACGTGGTCCTTGACTGTGGCCCTTATGGATAAACTCAGAGTCGCTCATCGAGCTATGGAGATGGCTATGCTCGGAGTATCTTTGCGCGATAAAATCCGGAATGTGGATATTCGCCAAACAACCAAAGTCACCAACGTAGCTCTCATAATTTGCAAGTTGAAGTGGCAATGGGCAGGCCACATTGCTCGACGAACTGATAACCGATGGGAAAGAAAAGTTCTCGTCTGGTTACCACATTACACCGGAAGACGTACAGTTGGTAGGCCCCCCCACTAGGTGGAATGACGATATCGTGAAAGTCGCGGGTATAGCCAATGGCTACAAGTGGCTAATAGCCGTTCTTTGTGGCGATTTATTATGGGTGAGGCTTTGTTCAGCAGTGGACGTCTTCCGGCTGATGATAATGATGAGGATTTTAAAAAATGACTTATATTCGTTAAGTGTATCAGTACAAAAAAGGGGTGCTTGGGCCCGTTCTAGTAGCGACTGTCTGATCATTTCACTTTACTTTTTTATTTGACTATTTTGGGTGAAAGAAATCGTTTTGTGACCAAGCGACTATGTACACGTAAGAATGGTCTCAGACTCATTCGACCCCTAAAATTTCATCCTCATCCCAATCGGACTTCAAATATTTATATATGCTCATTCAGCCCATTACAAATTATTAATTAATTAAGAAAATTTACTTGGTTTTGTTCTGAACACTTCAATCCATGCACAGAAGTATTAAAAGTTCCTTATTTCGGGTTACGTGTCAGTATTGCAAGGTCATCAACAAAAGCTAAGGTGGACTCTGAGTATCTTAAACTGATAGAATTTGCAATTCAACCAAGCAAACCAATGCTATTGGTGACAAGCAGCAACCTTGGAAAAAACCCACATTGTTTTGTAATGTTTTATTATGTCCGCTTTTAGATGATATTTTACAACATTATTTTTCGGGAGTAACATGACTTTATTCTTGCTGACCGCAGTCGGAAATTCAAACCATGCCATCGCAAACATCAGCAGTTCTACTGCACAGAACCAATAGCGTTCTCTAGTTTTATCCAGCACACCGTTATTTACCTTTAGTAGGCTCTGATTATTTCCCGTTAGGTGCTGGGCTAGAATGTCACCCCTCTATTGCTGCCTGTGGGTGTCGTAAGAGGCGACTGAAGGTAAAATATCGGAAAGTGGGCATCAGCACCTCCTGAGCAACTGATATCTTAAAATGCGATCCCCAAGACGCCTGCCAAGCGTGGGGATTATGGCAAACCCCCCCTTAATAGGGGAGGGTGTGATAAGCAGTTAATCCCGCTGAAACAGTACAGTACAGAAGGTCTGGTATCTTTGAAACTCTCCGCTAGTAGAGTATTGTGTTTCAGGCATCCAGAAGATGGTGACCTGTGTTATTATTGCAGGCTATACTCCATCCCGAACATGAGGCGTCCCTATACACCAAGATAATCTTCATTTTGAAACACATTGAAGTAATGATGGCCAAGCGGTAATAGCTATGGACTGCCGTGCTGCAGGTCCATGGTTCAATCCCCGCCGCCGGCTTGAGCTTCACCGCATGGTGGAAGGGCATTTTGCGAATGTCCGCCTGGCTAATTACCACCCTCAAGTGAAAAATCTGTCGCCAAGCACCTAACAGTGTGTTCCGGCAGCAGTCCTTGAGAGCCAGAAAAATTACAGACACATATGGGACTTAACAACTGTATGTCTCAGTGTGACGGGCGCAGTACAATTCGTCAGATGATGATCTGTTATAGGCAGAGGTTAATCCGCTTCACATCAGGTGGGCCTCGTGTTTGTTCCGTCAGAATCACATAAAAAAAAACATAACCTGCAGTCTCAATTTGATCCTTCCACATAAGGAAAACATCTCTTAAATTAAGAATACATTATGCATTTGTTATAATTTTTATAAAACGCGAGTCTCAAGCAACATTATTTGATACGTCCATCATAATTTATTTTTGTCATGTAGAAAATATCATTACATTTTATACGAATCAGAGATAAAACATATTTTTTAGTGTACGTAAATGAATTTCCTATGAATGGAAGATTGCCAAGAAAATAAACGATTACCTATATTTCATAAGCTTCGCAAAGGTATTCTTAGTAAATTAATATTAATTCTTCAGGGAAATGTATTTAAACCTGATGAAATGTTGTATTAATGGTCTGACTCTTGATTTGTCAATTTTGCGCTTTATTATTTATTATTTCTGTAATTGTGAAAATAAAAATGCACACTCGGAAAAATCAATACACACATTGATTTTTCCGACTAGCTTATAGAAAACATGATTTTACGGGAAACTAGTAAACGAGAAACATGTATGTAAAGCTCATAGATATTCGTGCAAAATTTTAACGGAGTCACGGAGTTTTTTTTATGTTACTGAGACGGGAGAAGCTCGAGGCCCACCTGATGTTAAGCAGACTACCCTCTGCCTATAACAGATGTATTTCGTCACAAGTCACGAATTGCAGTGCGCCACTTGAGGCATAGTTGTTAAGTCTCATGTGCCTGTAATTTCACTGGATCTCAAGGACTGCTGCCGGAACGCACCGTTAGGTGCTTGGAGACAGATTTTCTACTTGAGGGTGGTCGCTAGCCAGATGCGCTCGAGTAAAGACCTCCTGAGGACGCTTCGTGTAGAATCGAACGCGTCGATAATTCTTCCGGTTTGGCTGCCGTTCGACGGCTTAGCAGGAAAATTAGGCGGAATTGTCACCAGATATATTTTCATATATTTTAAGTGTCTTATAAAATATGAATCTTAAAATATTTGTTATTATTAAATATGGATTTCCGCAAAGTAAAGCCTGAATCTATTCATCTTCTTCTCAACATTCGGAAGTCTAGGAATAAGCCTCAATTGGAAAGCTATGCTTAGGATGTTAAAAATAACAAGAATACTGCAAATAATCCATACATTTTGATATTATTGCTACGTTGACCTTAAATGTGATTTTCATTCTTGTTCGAAGCGCTAAAATCAAACAAAATAATTGTATTAACAAGTTTTAAAAGCTCATTTGAGGCACCGATCGGACCGGTTGACGGAACTTGTTCACGTCTAAAAACTAGCTTGCACTGACTAATCATTTTATGAATGTGAACTTGCGAAGGGGTTTTTGTTATGTTAATATAAATTTAATTGGATGTAAAGTCAATCCGGGTTTTTTATCTACATATACTAATTGATACCTTCTAGATTTAAGCCGAAAAAAGGTATGCATTCAAAATTACTTATACTTAATTGCAATGCTTTAATTTGCGAATTACCTATTCATATTGTAGTTCCAGTGAGGGCCATCAAGGTATGATAAATATTGTAAGGTTTCGTAGTAAAACATTACTTTCATCCTAGGACACTAACGCGTCCGTCAGACAACAAATTATTTCATTTTATATTAAAATAAATATAATCTAAATGATAATGGATTGGCTGTATCAAGTCAAAATTTAAAAATATAGGCATGAGTAAACACTTGAACTAAAACAAAGTCTGGACTCTATTTACGGGATTTACCTTTGAACGTTTTTATTTAGATTATGTTGATCGAAATTCTTATACTTTATGTAAAGTGGATTTGTGCGTTAGACTAGCCTTAAAATAATATTTTATTCCAGATACAAACGAATAAATACAGTGCATCTAAAATTAGTTTTCTTGGCTTTGCAGTGTAGCTTTATTATGTCCAATAGACTGGTGGTTTTATTATTTTGGAAATGTAGATGTTTGTGGATACAAAAAATATTCACACGCATTTTATAATACCCATTGCGGGAGGATTTGATATTCACATCCTAGTTTGCATATGTTCTTTTTATTAATTTTTATTTTCAATAAAAATGATTTTGCTAAGTAATTATTTAGTCTTAGTCCTCCTAAATTACGAAGTTACATTACCGGTAATTGCATAATGTACAAGGAAAAATATTTTTGGCTAGACAAGATTAAAGATGATTAATATAAAGCTGATGATCTAGCATCTAGTTCCGAAGATTTTAATCAAAATGTTCGATAGGTCAAGGTAATGCGATGCTGAGGTTTTTGGGTTATAAATTAAATTATAACAACTAATTTCATAAAATACTTTCTCACTAGAAAAAAAATCTTTGAACAAATATGTTTTTCCCGTTACACAGGTGCCGTAATAGAATTAGTACCCATCTTTTCCTATTGCAACAATCGGAGTCATCAAAAAGTCGAAGTAAGGAAAATATCAAAAGCAGCGTCTTCTGAAGAACTGATAACAGCCTCACTGCGATCCCAAGCCACGTAGTGGCTTAAAATGATTGTGGTAAAACCTCACACTTTTGGGTATTAAAATGTATGTTAAATTATATTATTCAAATAAGTAATTAGTATTTGCCTTTAGTTTATAAGATTGAGATAGTACAAGCACGGGGCCAGTGACCTGAATTGCTTTCTGCAATCTGCTACAATGCGCAGTTCCTCACGCTTTAGTTTCAGCAGGTTATTTGTTAGGTTAGATGTCAATAGATATTACTGCTTGGTTATTATTGCTCCAGACCCATTAACTTATTAAACATACAAACTGTCTATAAATGTTTACTTACAGATACTTAATAATATGCAATTTTTTAAAATGCATTCAATAAAAAAATATGACAAGACAATAAAACGACCTTTGCTGGAATCTTACATTTAACAAATAGTGTTAGTACGTGAAAATAAATAAAAACACTTGCAGGTTTTGTTAGGTATTATTCGCTTCGTTTTCAATTAAGAATGCAAAACAGCTACACACACATTGGTATATACGAATATAAATGTCATTGTATATCATGCTTTGTTCTTTGATAAGGCGTGAAATTTGAAGTAAGTACATATTGTAGGTCAGATTCATTGCGCATGTCAAGTGTTAAAAATATTTATTTTTAATTATTTACTGATGATTTTGATGTGTGTATTTTTGGCAAGAATTATAGGTAAATTTTTTCAACATTTTAGCCGTAGAATGATTAGCTGTTGATATTTTTTCAACATCCGAGTCGTAGAATGATTAGCTGTTGATATTATTGCAACATTTGCATTGTAGAATGATAACCTGTTGATATTTTTTCAACATTCGAGTCGTACAATGAATAGCTGTTGATATTTAGACTGGATAATCGAATTACTTTTTGGGGTTTCGTACCAAAAAACGGAACCTTATTACTAAGCATTGGCTGTCCAACTTTATTGAGACGGAACAAGGGCGAGTCCTACCTGACGTTAAGTGGACTAACCTCTGCCTATAACAGATACATTTCATCACAAGAGACGAATTGTACTGCGCCCGTCGCACTGATACATATAGTTGTTAAGTCTCATGTGTCAGATTTCTATTACTATACTCCATAACTATTACCGCTCGGCCATAATTGCTTCAAAGTTAAATATAAAGGGGAAAAGTGTTTTAATTAACGTTTTTTGTATTTTCTCTATCGTACAAAAGGGAGACATCCCCTTCCGTCTGGACCGCGAGAGCGATCAGACGTGTCCACCGTGTCGAAATAATTAAATAATGTTAAAATATACTCAACGCAAAATAGCTTAATATACTAGGACATAAGTGTGAAATTCGTAAGAAAGCGAAGATTGTGCAGCAGTGCCCCACTCCAGCTATACTGACCGAGACCTACGTACGTGAGTGCACATTTACTTACTGAGCGAGATAGCTATATTGCAGCGTGCCCGCAGCGGGAAAGAGTCCTAGATACTGTTCTCAGCCACAGTAATTCACCTTGCCATACCGGTAGTATTGCGGTAGATAGCTATATCTACGTAGCTGTACTACTCATTTAGGCCTACACTTGTGATTCATTTAGCGGACGGAACGTTTTACGTTCTTTGTTTAATACTCGCTAATGCCGTTGAAGAGAACGCCCCCTGCTTCGCCTCTGAAACCTTCTGGTTCCGTGACTAGTATGGCATCGCTTAGCGACACAGATGAAAGGACGAGGATGGTAAAGGGCAGGAGTAAGCGTAAGCGAGATGACCCAGATTTCGCTACTTGCATGGCAGAATTTAAGGGAATGTTTGATGAGTGGACGGAAAAACAACGTGAAAAATTTGATAAATTTGAACAAATGTTTGGTCAATTTAACGAAAATCATAGTCAAATTAAGACTACTCTCGAATTTATATGTAGCCAGCACGAAGACATGAAAGTTAAATATAATGGTCTTAAAAAGGAGAACGACTCTCTTCGAGCTCACTGTCAGGAGTTGGAATCTAAGTTGGAGAAGATAGATCACAACAATAAAATATCTTGCGTCGAATTTAGGAATGTGCCCACACTGAACGAAAAATCTGAAACAAAAAACCAACTTCTTGAACTCGTATTAGAAGCGGGGAAAAGCTTCGACATGGCGTTGCAGCCCTGTGATATCAGGGATGTATATCGTACTAATGCGAAACCGGGTTTCAGCAAACCCATCATAGCAGATTTTTCAAGTGTTATTACAAAAGAAAAGTTTATGACAGCCTCGAAGCAGTATAATAGAAGGCACAAAAACAATCGATTTAATACTACAAACCTTCAAATGAACTGCCCAAAGACCGCTGTGTATGTTTCAGAAGTCCTTACCCCACGCATGAAAAAATTGCATTTCCTAGCGCGGGAACACGCAAAAACTTATTGTTACTCGTTCTGCTGGGTGGCTCATGGGAAAGTTTATTTGCGAGCTAAAGAAAACTCACCGTCAATCCGTGTTAATCATGAGAAGGACCTGGATAATTTGGCAACGAAAAAATGACTACACCCGGACCTATATAGAATTCGCTCGTCTAGTTTTATAAATAGTAATAACTCAAATCTTGATATCAATATATTGTATGCTTACCTACTTCGCCTCGCTATGTTCCCCTTTATGTATTTTGCGCTTTTCACTTACATTCATTCACATCTATACAATGGCATCCAAGTAGTTACTTTTTTAAATCGATTAAAACCACATTTACACATTGTACACACATACACACAACCTCATAAAGATACCCATTTCCGAGCAAATGCCTTACCATACCACGAACAAAAGATTTGTTTCATAACACATTTTCTTGATCGCAGAACAATTAAGGTATTATTTGTTATATCTGTTCTAAAGTTTGAAACTATAAAAATGGAAACCATGCCACTTGTCAATCCTTTCGCTGACTATAGACCTTTAGCTAAGCCCCTCAATAATCATAAAAAGTTAAATGGATAATTTCAGTGAAATTAATAATGAAATTGAGTCTTTGATGGGGTCTTCTTCCTTTAAGTGCTCACCTGAAGAGTGTCTTAATTATATTGATCAACACAGTAATTCTTCTTTGAAGGTCTTACATCTAAACATACGTAGCATTGAATGTAACATTGATAATGCGAAAGTCCTTCTCTCTAGACTCAAAGTGGAATGTGATGTTATCATTTTAACTGAGTGCTGGTTGAGTAAATCTGTAAAAACACCTTTAATAGATGGCTTTGTCAGCTATAGATCAGGCTTTAAAAACCAAAATGATGGAGTAGTTATTTACGTCAATTCTTGTATAGATTGTCACATAACCGAACCTACTTTTATAGAAGCAAGTGGCTTACTATTTACCTATCAAAAGTCTTTAGCTATTGTTGCGGTATACCGCTCACCTTCGAAAAAAAATGCGCTTGATTTTTTCTACAGCCTAAATGACTTATTATCTACGTTATCTAGCTTTCCAACCGTAGCGGTCATTGGTGACGTTAATATAAATATCGCACCTCAGAGTAAGGATGAAAACTTAAATGATTACCTAAGTATAACAGCTGCGCACGCAATGCTACCAGGTCACATTTTGCCGACCCGACTAAACAACTGTCTGGATCATGTGATAATAAAAACTGATAAAATAGCCACCACATTAGTCTTGGATAGTGTAGTGACAGATCACGCTCCGGTACTATTATGTATTGCAATGAATAATACAGTTAAAAGGTCAAATAAAACTATATCTCGTATTGACTACCCCGCCATTATCTCCAAACTAAAGGAAACGGACTACTCCCAGATCTTTCAGCTTCACGACGCAAATATTGCTACAGAAACCTTTATCGCGATAATAATGAACTTAATAAACTTAAATACGAAAATTTGTAGGGTCCCATGTAGAAAAAGATCTATTAAACCATGGATTACTCCTGGCCTGATTAAATGTATGAGAAATCGTGACAGACTATATAAAAACTTTAAAAAGGATACAGAAAATCTCGTTCTTAAGTTAACTTATGTAAGATACAGAAACTTTTGTAATAACCTCTTAAAAAGAATAAAGGTAGAGTACGAGAAGAGTCAATTTCAAAAAGCTAAAGGAAACTCAAAAGCCACGTGGCAAGTAGTCAAAAGATTGGCAAATATTCACCCAAACTCTTCATCAGCAAAACAATTATTAAACTCCACAATGAACCCAAAAGATTCATTAGATGGAGTAAATAAGTATTTTGTAAGTGTTGGGCAAACATTAGCAAGCAAGGTTAGACCCCTCGAACCAAGTGTTGTTGAAAAATCCATATTCTCTAATGTGGACTCTATGGCTATCCATGAAACTGACTGCGCTGAAATTGAGCAAATTATTATGAACCTAAAACAGGACTCTGCGGTGGGTTGGGATGGTATACCAGTAAAATTACTCAGAGAGGCTAGAGAAGTACTTATTCCTCCCCTGACGTACATTTTTAATGTGTGTCTATCAACAGGCACTTTTCCAAAATCCTTTAAGAAAGCTATAGTACACCCAATATTTAAAGCTGGTGATGGAGGCAGTGTCGAAAATTACAGGCCTATTTCCGTTTTAACTTCCTTATCAAAAATATTAGAAAAGCTCTTACACAAGCGACTTACAATTTACCTTGACAAACATAACATTTTATCCAAAAACCAATATGGCTTTCGTAAAAGTGTTTCAACTGAAGATGCTGTAATGGATTTGACTAACTCTATTATTCGTCACCTTAATAACAAATCTAAAACTATTGGTATTTTTCTCGACCTCTCTAAAGCTTTCGACACTGTCTCCATCGATAAGCTCATTTTGAGGATGGAACGACTAGGTATTCGTGGGATAGCCCTAAATATATTTCGTGATTATCTCACTGATCGAATACAGAGTGTCAAAATTGAAAATTACCTTAGCGATGACGAACCTCTGAATTTTGGTGTACCACAAGGCAGTATCTTAGGTCCAACCCTGTTTTTAATATATATCAATAATCTCTGCAATCTTAAACTACCTCATTGTGAAATGTTTACCTATGCGGATGACACAGCTCTTATAGTACGAGGAAAAACATGGCCTGAAGCCCAACGCTCAGCTGAGGCAGCTCTAAGTAGTGTTATGGCGTGGCTTAATACAAGTTTATTAAGCCTTAATGTGGACAAAACAAAATTTATCACATTCTCATTGAATACTCTCTCGCAGCCTGATGAATTATTTTCTATAGTAGCTCATAGCAATTGTCAATCATCTCATTCCGCTTCATGTGACTGTCCGACGCTATTAAGAACTGAATCAGTTACATATCTGGGGGTTAAGGTAGACAACCTTTTAAACTGGAAAGCTCAAATTGACACGCTCTCATCGAGGACACGTAAATTAATCTACGTTTTTAAAAAGCTCAGAGCTGCAGCCAGTATAGAAACCTTAAAGGTTGTTTACATTTCGCTTGCCCAATCTATCCTTACCTATTGTTCCACTACATGGGGAACTGCCTGCACTACTCTATTATTGCAATTAGAACGGGCTCAAAGAGCAGTGCTCAAAGTAATTATTAAAAAGCCGATTTTATATCCCACGACACTTTTGTACAAAGATGTCGAGCTTCTAACGGTGCGACAACTCTACATTCTCAATGCAATACTCCGTAAGCACAAAACCATAACATATGATCGTCGTAAGGATCAAAACCATCGAAGGCGTAATCGTGTATGTCCCATATTTTCGTACAATTGTCTTCTAGCTGGTAGACATTTTACAACAAGTAGCCGGCTTTACAATAAATTAAACGTCCAGCTCCATATTTACCCGCTATCGTCATTTCAAGTTAAATGTGTCACTACAAGGTATCTTTTACAACTAACTTACTCGGAAACGGAAAATCTTCTAAAGGCTATTATATAAATAAATAAACATGAAATCTCTTACAACACACACACCCTCATATCACTTTCATAACACTCACATTCACCATTCACACTTACACACCCAATTTACTTAGTATGCGCAATATTATTTAAAATTTTTTAATTCATTTAATGATCATATATTGTATAGTTTATTTATGTTTATATAAATCTAATTGAACATACAATTTAAATTATGTACTTAGGTCATTTCCAGTCGGAGGGCGCTGATGACTGTAACACAGTTTATAACTACAACAGGCATCAACGATCCAATTAGATAGTTTTTACAACTTGTTTACTCGTTTTAAGTGCATTTTACTACAAACTATATCCAATATGTATGTAAATTCCAAAAAATGGTCAATAAACTTATTTATTATTTATTATTATTATACATAAAAACGTCAAACTAAGATCGACTATAGTCCAACGGCTACAGTATGGCAAGAACTAATAAAAAGTGGCCAAGTGCGGGTCAGACACCCGCTATGAATCTTTATCTACATGAAAAAAAAAACGATTTTTTGGTATGTATTGTCATATGTATTGATACAGTTCCCAAAACATAGTGTACCAAAAGCACTTGACCGTTATTTTTTAAATAGTTACTAAGAATTGTAGCAGGAAAAATCAATAGTTATCACTTGTTCGAATCGGGAATTCAACAACTGGTAGCGAAATATTCACTAATCATTTTGTTATAATTATGACATAATAAAAAAACTGATGTATTGAAGGGGAAGACCGAGGTGAGGTTAGTCCACTTAACTTCAGGTGGGCCTCGAGCCTGTTCCGTCCCAATAACGTAAAAAAAAAGGTGAACATTCCGAAATAAGATTGAAGACGTTCTGAAAAAAGGCCAGGTCAGGAGTACCCTAAACCAACGCCCATGTATGAAAGGCTTGATGAGTGTAGATGAAGCGAAAAAGATATGTAAGGACCGTAGTAAGTGAAAATCTGTGGCCTTTGCCTACCCCTACGGGAATGAGGCGTGATTTTATGTATGTATACACGAAATTATTTACATATTTTTTGACATAATTATCTCGTGAATATATTTATAATAACTTTTTATGTTTTCATTTAAATACGGTAAAGAAAGCGTTTAAAATCAATTTAAGTGTAAGGTTTTATGAAATGGTTATCTGCAATCGTGGCGCACGTCACCTATCAAGGTTTATGTGTGCGCCCTTATTTCTTGCGTATGCGTGTTCTTGTCTGTCTACTGGGATGGGTAATAAAAGTGCTACATTTCGGTGATCACCATTAATTATTATCCGTCAGAATTGCACAAATTTAGTTACAAAAGGTTATACTAATAAGGTGGGCTCAAGTACGGACGCTCGGTACAAACGCGAGGGGGCAACTGAGCGCATGAGGCTACTTTTGCATTATCATCAAATTGCGCTCACGTTGCTATCAGTTCCGTTAGCAAAAATAGAAATACGCCCGGTACGAATAGTCGGAAAATGTCGAATGGGTTTGCACTCTGAAAATTCGTTAATCGACTCACTTGTAAATGTAGGGTCCGATCTCTTTGAGCCTCGGTTTCTCGCCCTGGTTGACTTCATCGACGTTGGTGACGTTGAAGATATACACCTTGAAGTCCATGGGCATTGGCATCTTGAGCCATTTGTCGAACATCTGCGAGGAACTGTCTATCTGGACATTCTGAAACAGAATATACAATCAATGTAACTTTAGTAAGTTTTAATTTTTTTATTGCCTAGTTGTAGACAGGTTGGAAAGTGGTCACAATCGCCCATGGAAGTTTGTAACACCAGAGGGGTTACAAACGCGTTTAACCGTAGTCGGTTACGCTTCGCGGTACGGCTACCGATAGATTTTTTTGAATTATACCTGTTAGTCTCCTCTTCGACCACTATCTCACCTGAAGATAAGTGATCATGAGGTCGAAAGTGTTGTTTAGGCTAAACCAACAACGTCTACCTCAAGGGCAGCTGTCGGATCACAGTGTGAGATACTTGGCGACAGATTTACTACTTGAGGATGGTAGGTACCGTGGTCCTATTGATGTAATTTTGTAACCAAGTTCACAAAGCAAGCATTAATACAAACACTACAAAGTTAGAAGATGTATAACTACAGTATTCTGTTCCAGATTATTCAAGTGAATAGGATAATTAATAATAAATAATTAATATAATACATTATATGTATTATATGTGTATATACAGTACATCTACCTACAGGTACTATATAATAAATAAAAATAAAAAAGCCTTTTATTTCTTCCAGAATACTTATATGTAAAGTTTAGTTTTGTTTGTATTACACAATTCAGTAGTTTAATATTTAAAGTTTAAAGTTACAAGGTAGTTACAGTTTTATAACAGAATATTAGATAAATTAGTAATGTAGTAAAAATTATTCTGTAAGAACCCCTCTACAGGTAAAGGCCTCCTCCGAATTTAGCCAGTTTTCTCTGGATTGTGCTGCTTGTATCCAGTATGGACAGGTACTATACAAGTACGTTCATATAATACGGGCTTCGAGCCTATTGTGGGAAACAGGTGCTCAACCATTTCATCGAAACTGTACAATGCCTTATCAGAATAAACGTTTTCATTTTAAATAAATAAATAAAATAATAATAAAGGATCATTTATTGCCACTGAAAAATAACAAAATGTTTACACTATCCATTTGCTAATATACAAATAAACATACTATATTACAAATTAACACACTAAAATTAGTTAAAAATATATATTTTATGGCAATAGGGGTACACTCAGCATGTGTTATGTTCACACTGTGATGTGATCATAACGCTGTTTTTCAGTGTACCCCTGAGCTCGGGCTAAGGTCTTGGCCGAGATGTTAACGTAATTGAAGGATACGGGAAACACAAAATAAATTAATTATACTTTATATTACTTACAATAGTTATTTTTTTTTTCATACAATCAAAACAGACGCCGTACTAGCCCTAATTTATACAGTACAAATAAGTCCATTTCTTTTTAAACGATTGAGGTGTGCGTGCGTATTAGGGTGTGTGTGTGTGCGCGTGTGTGTATGTGTGTGAGGGTGTGTGTGTTTGTGAATTAATTATTACATACATTTACTTGGTTTCTTGTTTTTTTTTGTTCCTTGGGTTTTAAATGTTGCTTCAAAGTTATGTTTTTGGCGAAGTAATAGAATTAGCTTAAAACGCATTTTGAAGGTCTGATTGGAAAGTTTTCTTCTCAAAGGTGGTGGGATATCGTTCCAGACTTTAGACGCTCTGTACTTAAAGCAGCCTTTAAAACCCTGTGTGGAATGTTTAGGAATCACTAGAGTATTTCCATGCTTAGAGCGGGTATTAACCTGATGTATATCTTTGACCCACGTAATTTTTTCAAAAAGATAGTCTGGTCTTTTACTATATAACACCTTTTGAGTTAAGCATGCCAGATGGAGCTCTCTTCTGGCCTTCATGCTAAGGATCCCTTTTTTAACTAAATAGGGAGTAATGTGGTCTCTCCTAGGGATACAAAAACAGAAGCGAGCGCACGCATTTTGCACGCGTTGGATGGCTTTTTCTGTTTTTGTCCACAGTCTTGGCCCATATACCACACTACAATAATTAAATGGGGATAGCACTATAAGGTCACAGAGCATACATCTTATCTCTACTGAGATATGCTTTCTTATGGAGTACAGAACCTTTAGTTTATAAAACGCATTCCGTATTTTTTCGTTTATGTGTTTTTCGAATCTCATTTCACGATCCAAGATCAAACCTAGATTCTTTATATCTGTCTCCAATGGTATATCAATATCATTTATCGTCAATTTAGGGTTGAGTCAAAGCACTTTACTTATTTGCATCTTTGTGCCTAGGATTATAAATTTAGACTTACTTGGGTTTATGACTAAAGAATTATTCCGAGCCCAGTTATATATTCTCTCCAGGTCTTTATTTACTTTTATTATAGCATTTACTGTATTTTCCGGTTTGAAACTGTGATATATTTGTATATCGTCAGCATATAAATGATATTTACATGTTGTTATACATTCAGGCATATCTGCTGTGAATAAAGAAAAAAGGATTGGGCTTAGTATCGAGCCCTGAGGAGTGCCTCTATGTAACCTCTCCACAGCAGATATGCTCTTGTTTCCATTTATATGTTCAAGTTCCACAAATTGTTCTCTGCCAATAAGAAAAGTTTTAAACCATTCACAAGTTTCTACCGAGAAGCCATAGTATGAAAGCTTCGCGATTAGAAGGTTAGGGCATATACAATCAAATGCACGTGAGAAATCCAATAATACAAGGACACTTGCTAGTCCGGAGTCCGATGCCGATATCAAATCAACACAAACGTTTAGTAGAGCTGTTTCGGTCCCGTGACCCTTCTGGAAACCAGACTGGTACTTAGGTATGATATTTTCAACTGTTATATACTTCTCCATTTGGACATACATCACTTTTTCCAATACCTTTGATAAGACTGGTAAGATACTTATTGGGCGGAGATCTTTTATTTCTTCCACACTATTGCCTTTAGGGATTGGTTTGACTAAAGCACGCTTCCAAGCCGAAGGAAATGTATTGGTCAAAATAGAAGGATTGATTATATCTGTAATCGCACACAGACTCTCAGGAAGTGTCAGTTTTACAAGTTCTGCGTTTAAGTGGTCACATCCGATTGCATTAGTATTAATACTATTTACAAGTTTAGCAATTGTCTCTTCAGAAACAGTGCTTAAAGAGAATACAGCTTGGGTTTTTTTTGTAGATTCAAAATATGATAGAGTTTCTCTGTCCACGTTTCCATCTCCAGGGACATTTGAAAAGTGCTTATTCATTTGATCTGGGTCCATTAACCTATCAGGGATAGACACGGAATACCTACTATTAAGTGTGTTTAATCTTTTTAAATATTTCCACATTTTTTTCGGCTGCCGTATATTTTTATTAATATAATTTGTAAAAAATGCGGTCTTTTCACGTTCTACCGAAACTGTCGTAAGATTTTTTAGGCTTTTATAATAATCTTTGGCTGAATCAGTTTTTCTCCTGTGTGCTTTGAATAATGTTTCATCCCTTAGAGTCATCATAAGCCTTATTGTGCTTGTTATCCACGGCTTTGGAGAGTCCCTTACTCGTTTACGCGATAAAGGCGCATGTTTATCAAAAAGAGTGATCACAAGTTCATTGAATTTAGTTATTTTTGACTGAACATCCTGTAAAACCATGATATCCTGCCATTTTATAGAATTTAGTTCAACTTGAAATGAGTTGGAATTAATATCACTTATTGTACGACACTCTACAAACCGTGCTACAGGTTTTGGTTTTTTTATATTAAAATCACACAGTACTAGACCGTGATCACTCAGCTCCTTATTATGCAACACTGTGACCTTTTTACATTTTTCGGAAATATTTGTCATAACTAAATCTAATAACGTTTCTGTATTGGTTGTTATTCTAGTAGGATCTTGCACGATCTGAACCAAATTATGGTGTTGGCAAAATCTTAATAGTTCACGAGTATGTCGATGATCGGATTTAAGTAAGTCTATATTAAAATCAGTTAGCAAACAAACATATTCACAATGAACAAAAGAGCTCAGAGACTCCCCCAAGGCTTCAATCCCTGTTGTAACTTTAGTACTCTCTGGTCTATATGCCGTACCTACTGCCATACGACCACCTGGAAGCTTTACTTCCATCCATAATTGTTCTAGTGAAGAGTCTGGGTGAGCACAAACTTTAGCCTTTATACCTTTTCTAACGTAAAAACCTACACCTCCACCACGACTTAGTTTACGAGATTTCAATTTGAGAATGTAACCAGGCAGTACTGGGGCTATGATTTCCTGACCCTCTTTAATCCATGTCTCGTTCAGAGCTAGAATATCAGGTTTGTTAGTCTTTATGCTAGCTTCCAGCTCATCTCTTCCAGTGTTGAGGGAGCGCGCATTTAGAAGACCAAGTCTCAAACTTTTATTGGTATGTTTATTATCCATACTTTATAGAAATGTATTTATAATCAGAAATGAACATACTTTTTTGATCTAGTTTGTGTTTAAGTAATGTTATTGCTGTGTGTGATAGTGTATTATTAACAAGTGTTAAGTGAGTGTGTGTAAAAAATATCTCAGTATTACTTTTCTTAGTGTATTGTAGTATAAAATTAAAATGCAATATACGAGTAGTAAGCGCCAAACAATCCTTCCTCAAACAATCCTTCCTATTTTTTAAGATACAAACTATGACATATTTCTGTCTCACTTGATATTGAATCCAACTCGAATGATAGTAGCACGTATGTAATTTTACTTCGCACTTTATGTTTCTTTTGTGTGTACCCGCAAATGACACCCTAATATATAAGACGATAACTCTACATAAAATCAAAGTATTAATTACTAACTCTAGGTCGTTGCTTGAAAATCGAATCGAGATTTCCCTCGCTGCGAACACGACACGCCTGTTTCCCATCTGCTTCTCTAATAAATAGTCGTAGTAATAGTAATAGTAGTAGAATTTTCATTTCATATACCGTCTACAGCTCATTCATCAACACAACATCGTCACATTCCATCAGATGAGATACTTGATAAATGCAAACATAATAAACAAAAACGAATGTATTTTTTAGAGATGTGTATTCAATAACTACCTTCAGTAAATGCAGCTTAGTAAATAAAAATAACATGTCTTATTTTTAGGGCTGTGTATACAATAATTTACCTTCAGTACATTAAAATGTGTATATAGTACAAGTGGGAAGATTCCAAGACCTCGTACATGCAATAGGTAATAGTTACATCGACTAATAAATAGCTTGATGCGAGAATCAAGTTCATACAACATAATTACTTGTTCTCAGTACCTACTTATTATTACTACGCTGATAACTGGTTCGTGTTGGAAACGCCTCGAGCCAATCTGGTAATAGGTACTGGTGGTAACCATTGTACTTTTAAAGTCGGATCGAGATGCTACTAAAAGAAAATCGGTCAATTGAGAGCCTGGCTCACGTAAAAGGAGGTTTTCGTACTCTAAATACTTCATTGGAATACCAACATTTTTAAATTCTATTATTTTCTGATATAAATATGCAACAGACTTAATTATTTACATAAAACTGTCTTTAGTTAGGGTTAATGTTTTCGTAGCTCATCCCATACAAACGTAGTTTCCTCATATTTTAAATACCCACTAACTGTTAAAACTCGTTAAAATTTTGCATACATGTTTTTGAGTATATTGATATGCTTCTAGTATGTCATTGAATATAACATAACGAATTGATTAATTGATAAACAATATACTCATATTTGTATTTATATTTACCTACCTATGTAAGAGACTATGGCAAGAGAACTGACATAATGAGTCGTGGAAGGCCGCTAGTTTGGGATGCCACTTGCGTTGACACGCTAGCGGCGTCTCATTTACCCTCCACCTCCAAGATAGCGGGAGCAGCGGTAGTGGCAGAAGGCTTCAAAAGGCGAAAATATGAGAGTCTTGGCCATGGTTACATATATCTGCCTTTTGGAGTAGAAAAATTAGGTCCGTGGGGTCCAAGCGCATCGTTTCTATATAAAGATTTGCCAAAGCGGCTGATAGGAAAGACAAACAACCAAAGGGCTGGCGCATCCCCCGGCCAGATAATTAGTATGACCGTTCAACGTGGTACATAATGCTGCCAGCTTTTTGGGTACTCTACCCGTGGACAGTGAACTCAGCTTGGTTTTCTACTTATGATTGCCTCCTGGTAGGAAACGGAGCTCAGAATTTTTATATATAACATTTTTAGGTAATAGGTAGTTACATTATTTAAATAATTTGTGTTGCTTTTCTTTTAACATACATATGGAATAAAATACCTTTGTAAGCAATATTAGAGCCATCTTGTGGTTTACATAAACGGTATTGAAAGCTAAAAATAGAAGCAACTATATTTTTCCTTTTTCTTCAGAACTTGTTTTTGCATATTTTATGAACTTCAAAACCGCTTTTTAACAATCTTGATCACGAATTGCTTATAAATAAACCTTTTATATTTAATCGTTTATTTAGTTTTGCAATGTATTTCTATAAAACCTAAGATATATTTCGCCTAGTAACTTCGATCAGTAAATGTCAAATGTGGTTTAGTTTTTATAATGTTTTGAATAGTGGTGAAATAAGAATTGAAAGCCAATAAATACTATAGGACTGTAGTGTAGGGGATCGATGCTGAGAACTCCGCGGGTTCCACACGTTATTTCATACTTTTCAGTGTTGGAAGAAATATAAATTTTTTATTTTATTTAATTGACTTTGACCTTTAAACTGTTAAGCAGTTTTAAGATTAAAATCAATGTTGTCAAGGTTAAAGCCGATGTTGATTAAATGGGACTAATTTGGAGCTATACCTACTCTACCTATATACCCAATGTACATATAGGTATATACTCCACAAAAAAATAATCATCAAAATCAATTCATAATTGGCGGAGTGATCGCGTAACAAACCTACAAAAATAAATATATATTATAATATTCTTTCTGCAAGACGAGAGATCTTTCCAGTATGGAAAAAATACATTACTTAAGAGTATAGAAAAAGGTGCTATAAGTACGATTGTAAAACTCTTGCCCACCAATAATGATATTCCTCATGCTTTCACCTCATATATCTTTATTTACAACGACATAAATATAATCCAGATAGACTAAACACTATTCTTTTAATATTGAGTGCATGTAATTCAAAAGCACTCAACCGAACTTGATGAAATTTAAATATCATCAACTAAGCTTTGGACTAAACCTACAATTTACACAAGAAAAAAAACAACTGTCCAAATCGGATTATAGGAGCGGTTTGAAGTGGTTTGATAATTCATAAAAAAATACCGAGGGATTCGAGTGAGTCATTGCATTACATACCCTGCGTTTTTATGACTTCCGAAATGGAGGAGTGAAGCTCCTGAAATTAGATGGGTAGGTTCTTACATTATATTAGGGAAAATGCAACCTTTTTGACGAGATTTTCAAATGTCACAACTTAATGCTAAGTTAGTGAAAGTATTTATCATCTCATGTCACACCGACTACAACAATTTCTGTTATATATCTTTGATCTTGAAGTTCAAATTTTTCGTTTGTTCAAACACTTTGATATTTCCAATTTTATGTAGTATTTTTTATTTATTTATTGTATTTTATTGTTATTTCAGTTTATTATTGACCTCTGTCCAGTCTCTTTACATAAGATAGGCATGTACATAAGCAGACCAAAGTTAACGAGTCGGAAGTCAGTTTGTGTAATATATTTACCCCTAGTTACCGGAGTTGGTCAAAGCCTTCATTAGTTGACATACTAAATACTGAACGCTTATTGGTCAATGGTATACTATGACCAAAAAGTGACTAATCAGCGGTCAGTATTCAGTCTGATAGCTGATGAGTATATATATGATATTTTTTTTTGGAGTTGCATAGTTAAAAATCGGTCAAGTGCGAGTCGGACTCGCGCACGAAGGGTTCCGTACGTAAGCTATACAACATTAGACTTCATATTATATCTAACCTTTTTTTGTTTTAACGTGCGCGAGTCGGACTCCCACTTGTCCAAATTTTGTTATTTGTTGTTATAGCGGCAACAGATATACATCATCTGTGAAAATTTGAACTGTCTAGCTATCACCGTTCTTGAGATACAGCCTGGTGACAGACGGACGGACGGACAGCGAAGTCACAGTAATAAGGTTGGGTACGGAACCCGGAAAAAGTATCTTTATATTTAGAAACATGATTTAAAACTATGGCGACGCAACAGAAAATGACGCAATAGAAAAGTGCCAATTATGTCTATTTTTCTAGACATGTCTAAAGCTTTTGACTTTGTAAATCATAACATAATATTACTGAATAAAATTGAAAAATATGGTATCAGAGGAAATGCATGGAATTGGTTAAAAAGTTATATTTCAAACCGTATGCAATATGTTGAAATACCTACTTTCTCAGAACTTAATAAAAGTATGTGCAAGTCCTCGTGCCTAATAAATAAACGTGGAGTTCCACAGGGTAGTATATTAGGTCTCTTACTTTTTCTCTTATATATTAATGACCTGCCTGATATTACTGCTCATAAATGTATTCTTTATGCTGACGATATTACCCTCCTTATTGAAGGACTTGACATGAACACATTTGAACTTGACATAAATAATTCATTAAAATGCATAATCACCTGGCTTAAACAGAATGACCTTCATGTTAACATAATTAAAACTAAATGTATTCAGTTCCAAACATATAACAGCACCCCGCTGCAACTTAATGTACAATACAATAATAATTTATTACAAGAAGTCAACTCAACAACATTTTTGGGAATGGTTATAGATAGGCATTGCAACTGGAAGGAGCATATTGAAAAAATCTGTACCAAGCTTGACCGATACGTGTATGCTCTTGGGCGAATTAGGCGTATAGCCACCGTTGAAGCTGCACTGAGCGCTTATCACGGCTATGTTTCGTCCGTGTTGCGGTATGGTCTGGTTATTTGGGGCAACTCAGAAAACAAAATGACAATGTTATCAGAAATAGACGACGAAAACACGAATTAAATGTTCCTAAACAACGTATTGTAATGCACTCAAATAACTCCTATTGTATGAGTATTAGGATATACAATAAGTTACCAGAATACTTAAAGATTTACAGTTTTAATAAATTTAAACATCAATTATTTAAAATTTTGATCAGCAAATGCTATTATTCAGTGAAAGAGTTCTTGGATGATAAATTTTAGTAATGTGCTCATTTAATTTTTGGTATTGTTTATTCTTATTTATCTATTTTGACATGTTAATTCTGACATTTGTTAATTTTATTATAATCTGTATCTACGACATTAAATTTCCTGTGCCTATTTTATTTGTATAATGGAAAACTGACTCAATTTTTTTTAATTTTTTTTTTAATAAATTTAACTAATTGTTCCAATATGTAATATGTAATTTTTAAAGACTGAATATGTAATGTAAATAACAAACATTTATACACCGGAAACGGTAGAATATTTGAAACATACTGTTTTTTTTAAGATCTATATTATGTACAATATTCTTATAAATAAATAAAATTGAATTGAATTGATGACTAAGATATTATAATACAACTAAGATTTTTCTAATGAGTCATAGAATTCAGGATTCCCAATATTTGAATAAATATTTACTGTTATGCCGTGCCTACTTAAGGTGACCTTCATCTAAAAATAACAAAAATATTAACAATGAATCTCCTTCGAGGTTAACCTCAATTTTTTTACTGTCTATTGACAATCATGCGACATTGGTGTTATTGACTCCGTTGTTTATTGAATTATTCAGGACGTCCATTGTTATTTTCTCCATTAGTTTATTATGTAGTAATAAAATAAGTGGTTTGCATATATTATTGTGCAAAATAAAAGAACTGTTTACTGTTGGCACTAATTATTAATTCTGTGCCGTAGGTATAGTTTTTAAAATGTGTGCCAGGTCGTACCTATTTAATTTTTAGTAGAATTTATTTTATATTTATCTATACGGACAATCCTTGAAGAAAAATGACTAACGGCGCATTTATTAACCGACTCCAAAAACTAGGTAGTACTAACTAGGTAAAGTTTCTGAAGACAAGACGTATTTTTTAATGCACCTACAATATAATATACACAAATTTGAATAAATTATTTTTTTGTTGCGTATAGTTAATTTGGAAGTTATCCATATAAGTTTTATGAACTTCGATTAAGTATTTTGTTAGTCTACTACTATACCTATATTAACTTTTTTCTTTGCAAATGTGTCTATTCATCGATTGATGATTATTTGCCCACTACGATCATTGCTGTGGGCCAGTCACACAACTGATCCTGTACGGAATAAGAGTTACTGAAAAGAGTGAAAATTATAACAATACAGAATCAGCTTCTAAAATTTAAAAAAAAAAGGCTTGTAGAAGTTGGACCCCGAATATGTTAATAGGAAATAATCTACCAAATAACGCGGCCCAAAACTGTACTTATAGGCTGTATGATAGGAGCGATTGTATCATCTCACAAAAAGTACTGCAGTAATAATCAGATCTACTGCTATTTTATATATATAATACCAGAGAGCTTTTATAAGTTAACGCAGTATATTTTATGATTACAAGCACTATCGCGTGCTCAGCGAAAATCATATTATATAATAATTTACAAATTATTGGAGTACAAAATTTTATGCCCAAGGCGGGAATCGAACCCGCATCCTCCGATTTCGCGCCGGATGCCTATACCACTCGGCCACTTGACTTGGCATTTCTGCCATATTTGGAAATAGAAGGTACAACTTCTATTTCCAAATATGGCATATGGGTAGGTAAATTAAAATGTAGTGCAAAGAGTATTAACCTCTGTACGAGTATTTATATACAAACAAAAGTAAACAAAAGTGAGAACTGGTTCGGTTTGACGCAGGCCGATTTAATTATAGCGTAACCTGTTTTGAGAATAATAAAAAAATGTTTAAATCCCTTCAAATAAGACAAGTAGGAAGGTACTGAGCAGAATGTCACTTGCTACTTTGTAAGTTTTGTAACATAATCAAATGAATGTATGAACCATAATATAATTATCATCCCTCTTAGTGTGTTTCAGGTTTAATATAAGATAGATAACACCCGCACCATCGATATACGTATATCCGGGGTATGCTCTGACTGCTAAGCCAATATGACATATGATTCATCTCATTTTTTCTTAACTATCATAGGGGATGGAGCGACAGTGACGACACCTATAGTTCAACTTACGTTGTACTACGAACAAGACAAATTTTTGTAATTAGCTTGAATGTTGTTAACGACTCTCGCTACGCGCGCCCTCTCAGTGTTCAGTTTGCGACAGGCTCCGCGTGGAATTGTTTTATGTGCGCAGTGCGTTTTACTTATAATCTCTAATTACGTCATCTAAAATAACGAAAATTAGTCATTTGAGCCTAACAAGAAAAGAAAACGCTGTCTTTGGAGTGTAAACTGAATATAATTAAAGACTTTGAAGTAAAAATTAAAATTTGTGAACTGGCAAAGAAATTTGACCTACCGGAATTGCAAACTTAACAGAAGGAATCAATTCAATTGAAAGGGTTAGACATTGGAATAATAGATTCTAAATAAAAAATTACTGGTCCATATGCTATGAGGAAATTTTGCGTGAGAAGAAGAAAAACTTAACTCGTCAGGCAACATTGTTAGAATATATGAAGCCTTTGACATCAAAATAACTATGGTTTAGGTTACTTTATTCATAACAATGTAAAATGTTTTAATATCTTACACTTTATTAAACATTTATCTGCTAAATTATTGTTTTCTTTCAAATCTGGTCCCGATTAAACATACTTTATATGTAGGTATTTTTATGCAAATTTGTACCCCGACTTACACGAATTCGACTTACACGGCAATCGCTCGGAACCACCTACCGCGTAAGTCTGGGGTATTACTGTATTACAAAGTGAGGAAAAATTATAGTCACGTGCGGGATTCGAACACTATAAGGCGAAGCTACTTTAGTTTAGAAATAACTAGCGAACCGCCCCGGCTGCGCACGGGTGCAATGCTGATACTAAATAATCTGTAATATCTTCGAAAATATTCATTTAAATAACATTTTGTATAGAACCATATTGTTCTTTTTTAAATGCACAATGTATTTAAGGTTTAATTGGATGAGGATTAATGGTGTATTGCTTAAAATCGCTTCGTAAGTAGGCCATTATTTACATATAGCATTGCGGAATTTTTGTAGCCCTTTTTCAGGCGTACAATACTTTCTGTAATACATTAATTTGACCGATCTCGTAAGGTTCAGCCAGCGTTTGCAATGTAAACGCAAAATGTAAGCACATGTGTTTATTTTCGACATCACATTAGAAACCTCTAAAACTATCAGTGTTTCTCTAAAATATTATGCTTGTATCATACATATAAACGTTTCTATTGAATTACTCTACCCATTAAAAAAAACCGCATCAAAATCCGTAGCGTACTTTTAGATCTAAGCTTACATAGGGACAGGCAGACAGCGGGAAGACTTTGTTTTATACTATGTAGTGATTATGTCGGATATAAACCTCTCACAAAATTAAACCCCTCGAAGGTACACATTCATACACAAATAATATTCACTTGCCAGAATGGTTATGTTCAGGTACACTACACCCTATTGGAGTGAACTAGCTCTCACAAACAATGGGAATCCTACCGTGAGATTCAGAGATATTAAAGTTCACAAAATCTTTTTGAAAGTTATAAATTGCCAACATGTCTAGGTTTACAATTGTATTTAGTAAATATTTTTGTAATTGTAATTAATTTAGTCATTTTTAAACTAAGCAAATTATCCATAAAGATTGTCTTGTTTGTGCGAGATGAGAAGAGTTTTGGAATCTTAAAGTCCGGGGATCGATCCCTGGGTCGGTCAATGGAGTTGTTCTGACAAAATTTATTTGTCGCAGTACAGAGTTTGTAACTGTGCCCAGTAGACGGCAATAGACTCGCCCCCTAATGGCCCCTTTTTTGCAAAATAATGATGGCCACACACCCTACGAGGATGTGAGGGCGAAAAGTTACGTTTTTATGTCAGTTATTGTATCAGCCGGATTGTCCACTGCTGAACACAGCCTCGTCACAATCCGTACGCTTGGCAGGCGTCTGATGTATAATAATATATATCATGGAGATAATGTATGTTAGACATATATATTTGTTATAAGGTATATGCTAGCATTTTCAAACGATTTTATTATTTTTATGTTTGCAATAACGCATGCTCTGCGGATAATATTACGATATTACAAATTTACGACAGGAAAAATTTAAAATCGCACTTAACAAAATTTTTTCTTAAAATTGTAATTTTTTAATTTTCAGACGATTTGAAAAAAAGAAGTATTTTACCAAATTTGTTAATATGTTTTTAGGGTAATACTAATTACTAGAAACTAGTAAACGGACTAGTATAAGGGTCCCTATTACTAAGTCTCGGCTGTCCGCTCGTCCGTCCGTCCGAACATAATGGGCTGTAAGTAATATGTAGTCGATTGAAATTTCAAAGAATATGTCACATATGGCAGATTGCCTACCAAACAATTCAATTCAAATTCAAAATTCAAAAACAATAAAAACAATAATAATAACAATTGGTTAAAAGTAAGAAGGGAATTTCATTCTTTCGATTATCAGAATTCTGTATCGTTTAATATTAAACTTGTTAGTCTTGATCTTTTTGATCAAATTATAGAAATATCTTTAGGCACATGTCCCACCAGCGTCGAAGAGGAATAGAGTTAGATACAAGAAACGAGTTAACGATCAACGAGTTCAGTTCCGATAGTTTTGTCGTACACAGTTAGGTGCTTGGCGACAGATTTTCTACTTGAGAGTGGAAGCTAGCCAGGTTGGCCAAGCTATAACGTCGGCCGTCCTAAGATTACAACCAGGACCGACTTAAGAAGAAAAAAACAGAATCTAATAATTGTTAAAACCATTTATATGGGCGCTTATTTCGAATAATTTGCTAAAGGATGCTTATCTTTGCGGAACCTGTGAGGAACCACATATACATGTTTAAGAGGCTACTATTATTCCAAAGATGCTCGTTGTGCCCTTCCATTCCCTACTTCCCTATATAATATTTTAAACTAGCTGCGCCCCGTGGTTTCATCCGCGTAGACAATGATGAAAAGTAATGATGACGATTATAAAAAATATTTTAGTTAATTGATGATCCAAACTATCTATATTTTAAGTTTCATCAAAATGGAATCAGCCGTTTCAGCGAGCAGTAGTAACAAATATCCTCACATATCCACTTACAAACTTTTTTATTTATAATATTAGTGCAATTGGAAATGTACAAATTACGTCATTCGTCTTTTTCATTTTACCCACTCTTATAATATACACGGCCTCACTTCAGCTTCATTCTACTTTCGAAGTACTTTGTGTGGCAGGCACCAACAACACAAATGTCAACACATTATCGAAATAATTGTTAAAATATTTGGTTAAAGTTGGCGGGCGACCGCATGCCTGACTCCTATCCTCTGGAAATGCTCCCGATGATAGTATACCATACCTTACGAGCAATTGGCGCAGTATTGTGCCTAATGTGCAGCAACAGCCAACAGGGCATGTTTTTCAGCTATGAGCAGATAAAATATTGATCATAGAAATTCACAGAAACTCATCGAAGTCACAACAAAACAAAAAAGAAACTTGAACAGTAGCTTCCAACCAGTTTTCGTTGCTTTAAATAAACTTTATTTTAAGACGGTACGTACATAAGTGGTTACGATACTTATGTTAAGGATTTAAAGTGTCTACTTATGTTAAGGATATACATATCAAATACTGCGTAAAACTTACCTTCTGAATTTGTTTGTTGACAATCTTCGGGAAACCCCATAATGCCAGCACAATGGCCACGATTAAAAACACAACCGAACACGTGAAGAGTAGCTTCGATTTGTTCCCGAACATTTTGCACACTTTCAATGTCAATCTTAAATTATATACTTGCCAACAACTGCTGTTTCTCACAGTCGAAAATAAACAAATGAATATTAGCAATATATATTATTTTTAATGTTTAAAAACAGAACGTTCTATTACCAAAGAGGTTGAATTGCATGAAAAAGTTTCGAGAATCAATGTCATTAGTTTTTTGTATTCGAAATTGGAATTTTTAAATTGTTACTAGAAGCAGGTCCGTCTGCGCGGGAAACCTGTTACCGATTATCTGTACAGGTAGATCCACATGTGCAGTTTTCCTCTAGACGTTTTAGGGTTCCATAAACAGAGAGTTAACGTTATTTTTTTTTTACTTTTTTTATTGATAGATTTTCGTATAATTTTTCGTTTTTTATGTTTTACCATGAGACGTTAATATTGTTTAGTAAAAAAGTAACATTAATTTGTTAACCGTGCATTATAAAGTATTTTTTACTTGAAAGAAGTGAACTAAAATTGATTTTAAGTCTTCGGATGAAAAATGTACGAATTATCAATAAATAAGTCGTCGTAACCTTTTTTTTTGTTGATGGTTCACAGAACTGTATGTATACCTACACAAAAATAAACACATGTGATAATAAAATTAGAAAACATGAACCTAGATGTTTTTTATTTTTTACAAGTCATTTAAAACAAAAATCTAAATGAAGGACTACACACTAGTAACAATATACAAATCTATTCTTATGATAAACGAATCTATTGACGCCTACCACGATTGCGGCAACTATTGATGTTTGATCTGTGCAAAAAATTAAATTTGGTACCTAGGTACCGAACCTAATTTTGCTTTCCTGAGAGAGAGGCTAGCCATCCCATCTCAGTGATTATGCTATCGAAGATAGTACTGAAGCAATGCAAAGAAAGAGAAAGGGAACTGCTTCTCAAGGACAGTTGCCAGAACACAACGACAGGTGCATGGCGACAGATTTGTAGCAGCTAACTAGGCAAGCATTAGCAAAACGTGCTACCAGCATCTGGTCATGCTGTATCAGGAATAGAAGCATAGACCTTCGGAAGGCCGTTCATACCCATCATTCATCGATTGCAGCCTTATTACAAAACGTGTCATAACTTGTTCTATACATGACACTGGCAAATGGACAATACGTGCGAGACCATATACCGACAAGAAAAAAAAACAAGAAAACTTGTTCTATGTCAGTATTTATTATTCTAGATACAATATGTCACCTATTTTATTATTATGATAATTAACGAGATATTATTCAATGCGACTGCTTGTGGTGGCACTTTGTGACCATGTTAAAGACTAGTGTGCATGTAGCGCATATAGAAGTATTAAAGACATAGAAGTGTGTAAGTGTTGTGTTGTGATGCATCTCCTTAAGCCTGATACGGATGTTTCTAGTTTGCCAGTTTACAGTTAAATTACTTATTTTATCGCGATTGTTACAAATAGTAATTAAATAACGTTAAAAGGTTTAAATCGCATATATTTATAATTATTTTTATCCCGACATTTCAAACACTTTACAGTGACCACGATCACTGCAGTGTTTAAAACCTCGGGACAAAAATAATGTTCAATATACGCGATTTAAACCGTTTGAAGTTGTTTAATTCCCATACTAAACTTGATTTTGAAACAAAATATAATGTTAAGTTTTCACCGCATTTCTTGGTCAGGCTGAATAATTTTCTTTGTTATCGGTGCACCATTTTAACCTACAATTGAATATACAGGGTTATTGGCAAATGCTAACAACCTCTTAGGGTTGACTTCTGTTCTGCTAGCCATAACAAACATTTTGAGATGTTTTATTTTTGTAATTTTTTTGACGGCATCAGCACGAGGACTACCTGATGTTAAAAGTCTCTTGTGCATATTCAAAACTCTATTCAGAGGGAGCGCGGCGCGGTCCTGTGCTGCCGCAGCGGGCGCTATTGGCTCGGTGTAGACAAAAACAAAAAAAAAACAAAATTGTTTGTTAGGATCAGCAGAAGTCAACCCTAAGAGGTTGTTAGCATTTAACCAATAACCCTGTATACGGAACCAAAAATCATGACTAGCATATTTTTTATTACTTTGTTTTTTTTTACAGTATCAAAATACTAATTAATGCTAAAACAAAGGCTCTAAGTAACGGGCAACAAAATGGTTACAAAATTCAAAGTTCAAGACGTCATTGCGTCGTTGTCTGCGCCACCGTTAATGGCACTTAAGGCCTAAAAAACAAACAAGTTAGGTACGAGTAGATATTTTCCAGATTTTATACTAGTAACTTAATGAATTAAAAGATTTTTAAAACGAAACGATAATAATGGCAAGAACGTGTATTTGACTACAGTTTTTGCTTAAAGATTTAAGAGATGCATCGAAATAATTGTTCTTAAGCTTGACGGTGTTATTTCATAATCATGCTATTGCAAATAGCATTAAAATAGATTTGAAAGCTAACCAAATAAATTTATCAACAACCATCACGCCAACCGTGAACGAATCGTTGTCATAATCCCCACGCTTGGCAGGTGTCTTGGGATCTCACTGTAAAGATAGCGTTCTTCAGAAGGCACCAAGGCCTATCTGGTATTTTTCCCTTTGTCGCCTTTTACGACTTTCACAGGAAGATAAGGGCAGGGGGATGGGGGTGCAGTTCGAGTCCGGAAACAATTATTTTTTGTATAAAACGGATGGTGATATTTCTTTTCATTATATCGCTATACCTATCTACAGTAAAAACTCGACGCTATTTTTAAGGGTTCGTGGCTTAGGCCCCCCATGGTCGACGCATCTGTGGCTGACGCCCCCGATTCTAATAATTTTTGTTGTGCTTTTTTCACTAAGTATACGACAAAATCTTTCTATATTTATACAATGTAATTTGACATACACAACACAAGGCCAAGACTTATAAAAATTTACGCTAATAAATATTTTTTTTGGCGTGTACTGATTCCATTTTCATGACGGTATTTTCTATTCGAATGCCATAAATAATACATAGGAACCAAATGAGCTAACAATTCAGAAACTGCCGGAAAACACTCTGATATGTGCTTGGCGACAGATTTTCTACTTGAAGGATGGTTTCATTCGTGAAACTACCAGCACATGAGACTTAACAACTTTATATCTGAGAGTGATGGGCGCAGTGCAGTTCGTTGCAAGTGCCCCGTTTATAAAATTTTCATAAAACAGCGAAATTAGTTTAAAAAATAATTACATATGAGCGATTTCCGTGGTTTTCCTACCTTCGATTCGGAAGGTCCTTCGATTCGGAACATGTATGCTGACGCACATATCTATTAGTCACGAAAATCTGACATCAATGTTGACGTACTTTATTAATTTTATAGGAAAAAACAGCCTAGATTTTGTATTAAAAAATGTCAATGAAAGGACTTTGAATGGAATTACAATCTAGGTATAAAGGAATTCTATAAATCTCAAGATCAATGCGTCTGAATTATGGAACGAAGATGTATCATAGGATGAATCCTTATAAATGCATGTAGTAAAGAAATTACATATAAAGATAATCAATTCAACTAGTTTCTGCCGCTATTGAAAAATATGATCAAAAGCGAGCCGGCTCCTCTTTAAGGGTTCCCGCCCGTGAAAACAAACTTCAAACCTACATTTCTCATCGACGTTTCTAGTATTTATTGTTATTATAAATAATAATAACAAGTTTGGTTTTTGATATAGAGCACGTTACAAAAACGGTATAAAGTTGACAGCGGCCCCCAATATTTTTCTTAGATAATAATAATATATAAAATTATTTATATTTTACTCAATAATTACTACAAAAAAATAAAAATAAATAATAACTACTATGACAATGAAACCCAACATGCTAGAGAGCAAGTTTTTATTTTTCGGCTACCTTTTGATGTTATTGGAGCTACCCTAAAAATAATTTAATGATTAATTTGTCAAATTTTAATGTTTTACACAAAATATATGACTGACATGACGGACAGAAAGACCGCAGAATCTCACTTATAGAGCTCATTTTAGAATTTTGATTACGGAACCCTAAATCACAAAACATCTAGTCGCTAGTCTTTCCTTGAAAACATATTAACATTTAAAGTCTGTTTTGAATTATCATATTTAATACATAATTCTTTGTTATTTATATTTAGATAAATAAAATATACATTAAATATATTCAGAAAAACTTATTCAAATATGTACAAATTATAATTTTTATTACTTTCTTGTTAATACGGCGAAAAAATAAACCAAAATTAATATCTATTAGCAAAAACGTGTGAGTTTGATACAACTATGATAAAAATATTCAATATATATTTAAAACAATGTAAATAAAAGTTTTTATTTTTATTATTAAGACGCCAAGGTTGTGAATTCATAACATTAATTGTTCATAATATGTATGAATTCTAGGTAGATAACATATTTCAATTTTTAATGTATTTCAACATAGGAAGAGGATTATTCTTTTCCTGTCTTTTATCGCGTTAATTTTTGCATTTACTACATAATTTATTAAAGAAGTCAAAAAATAAATCCCTCTAATACTTATATTTGAATTCTAGGTAGGTAATTCAGTTTTATATATATATCGAAGGAGAGTCCTTAGTTTACCTATCTCTTATCACGTGTTTTTCATTTTCTTATTTTATTTGTAAAACTTTTTAAATATCATGGTTTTGATTATATTTAAAATAACATATGTGGGCCGACCTTTACACTATACCGCAGACACTAAACAGTTTCAACGAAAGAGAAAAAAAATGTAACAATAAATTAAAATAAATATTAGTTTCTCTGCCGAAGTTAATATAAATACTTGTTGAAAATAAAATCACTTTTTTGTAACGAATGATCCAAGAAACAATCACTTTTACAAAACAGCGCGTGACACTAAAAAAACCATAACGAAGGCTTATGTATTGAATTCCGTATTTTCTATATATTTTCCGCACCGAGTGTCAGCACCAGGTTGTCTCGTGTTAGACACTGCTCATAGTACCCATTATTTCCTATCGTCACGCCATTGTAATGGCAATACAATTTATTCTATAATTATTTATCATCATTACTAGTAGATAGCGCCCACGCTTAATATAATCGTTCGACCGTTCTACGGGGATTAATTTCCTATAACATTTTTAAATTGTACCTTAATCGTTTTGAGAAAAATTTAGTCAATAATCTAATTTGTAAAAAGGTTTAATATACATTGATGGGAGTATTATATTCGAGTCTACTTCCTTATATACCGTCCTTATTCACATGTAAATTTTTTTAAAATTTTAGCTGCCTATCGGCTGGTAATGTCCTTAAGTTTGCCTAAATGCTTTCGTTGTAGTAGCTTTAGTGTTAATGAAGATATACTGCTGAAAAACACCAACACATTCTATCACGTTGTCCGGGGGGGAAGGCATCCAGTTTTAGGTCTTACCTAGGTTAGACAACCCAATTAATATATGTAATTGACCTTCATAAGAGCGTCGTAGACGCCTAAGTTGAATAAATGATTTTGAATTTGAATTCAATAACTATCTAACCCGGAAATCGAACTCAGAACATCGAGAATAACAAGCTGCGTTTGCTACTACTAAACTTAGTTAAAATTAGCAAATAGCTGACACCAGAATTATCAACTGAAAACAAAAAACGAAGTGCCCTTCATGGTGCCTTACATTCATTTTGAAAAGGATCAATTTTGCTCTCTGGATTTGATATGGCTTTTTGAGGCATGGTAGGACAGTTAAGTACAGTTAGTTGTCCCAAGTATGGTGAATTGCCTTTTGATACGATGCTCATCACTTACTGTACCTAAATATTAAAGAAAAATGGCCACCACGGTTTCTTTGAAAAATACCCATAAAATAAGATGACTCTTTTTATTGGTCGTAGACCTTTGAACACAATATCAATCAGGCTATCTTAGCAGTATTTGACAGCAGCCAGAACCCAACGTCAGGTACTTGGCGACAACACCTGAATTGTAAAAGCACTAAATTGTACCTGAAGATGGGAGCTAGCAAAAACTTGCTGCTTATTGGCGAACTAAAACATGTTACGATATTAGAATACGAGCATATGTACTTGCTATGGGTATATAGACTTTTAAATCAGTGCTACGAATATTTCCTTGAAATAATAGTATTATAGGTAAAGGTAGTATTAAATAATACAATAGAATATGTTCCCACAGTTACGAGTATGACGTATGGTATAGAAATCCTATATTTATCCGTTGTTGTGATGTGTTGTTAGTTTAACTTCTGTTTTTCTGACCATATTCCAAGCAAAGTAGGGTTGGCACAACACGTATTTTTCCTGTTCTATTTCAGTACTCACAAGTTTTGAGCAAATATCCTTGTTCAAAGAGTACATTTTTGTTTCGCCCTTATAATCGTCTACAAAATATTCAATGTTTTATTTTAGGTATTGTTTTTCATCCTTACTCTTGATGCCTTGAGGAATATTTCGAGCTGCTTCTACCATTTTCGCCACGCATCAGCGCGCGGTGGAACTACCTTCTATCTGCAGTTCTGGAGGCGGACGAGCGTGTTCCATATTCGTCACTGCTAATTTAACACCTAATAATGAATTTCAACAATTCCAATGCTGAATTACTCTCGTTATTCTATTTATTTCAGTTGACAACCACTGTCACCATAAAGTAAATGAAGCAAGACAATTAACACCGGTTTATTTCTTAATCTGAGGGTAACCGATATACCTCTATTATTTCAGACTGCCGTCATAATAACACTGCGTATTTACAATTAAATATTACTACAGTGCTTAGGTGGTTACTTAAAATTTTCAATTTCATACTTATTATTGTCCGTCGGTCACAGTAAGTTCATGCAACAAAACGTCCGTGACTACCAATTTTATCTTCGTAACCTACTCCAACAGTCCCATAACACGTGGTACGGTAGCCCTCTATCTCTTATTCCTAGAGACGATTTTGTATAGGACCTGCGGGTGTTGAGTTAAGAGATATGAGGATCAAAGGTAGGATGGCGCAATGAACTTCTTAGGGAAAGTTAGTGATGCATTTTAGAATTGAGTGCCAAGTGGTCAATAATAACTAGTTGATATGTTTTTTTTAATGTTATTGTGACGGAACAAGCTCGAGGCCCACCTGGTGTTAAGCGGTATCCTCTGCCTATAACAGATGCATTTCGTCACAAGTCACGCATTGCACTGCGCCCGTACCTTGAGACATAGTTGCTAAGTCTCATTTGCCTGTAATTTCACTGGCTCTCAAGGCCTGCTGCCGGAACACACCGTTAGGTGCTTGGTGACAGATTTTCTACTTGAGGGTGGTCGCTGGCCAGACGGGCACTAACAAAAGGCCCTTCCACCATGCGGTGAAGCTCAAGCCCGCGGCGGGATTCGAACCATGGACCTGCTGCGCGGCAGTCCATAGCCAATGCCACGGAGCCATCACTGCTTCTTAAACGTATGTTTTTTAAAAAGGTTCTATTTTTTGTAAAAGGTTCTATTTAGGTAAACAGTTTGTAATTATAAATCCTAGGAAATTGTATTTTTTGCATCGCATCTTTCATTCATCATTTGGGTTTGTTAGATTTGAAGAAATTATCTGGCTAACAATATTTATTTATGCTCTATAACGATAATAAAACATAACCAAAAGCGCGTGACGCTTGGTGTGATTAAACGTATCTGATCCTAACGTATAGGTACTAAAATCAAATAATAAAAACTAGAACAGTGCATAATGGACTGCCCTATCGGCAGTCCAACATGTATGTAGATACTGCCCTCGAACTGTATTGCAGAAAAAACGTGTTTTTGGTAAATACATTTTGGCACAGAATCTTCGGTGACTGTTTTATTTACCTGCAATTTAGCAATTTTTTATCCATATAACAGTCATAACCCAAAATTGGATATGCTATCAAAATATGCATCTGAAATTTAAATGTTTGTGTATTCAACTGTAATTTTGCCAACATTTTAAAGTTAAATGTACTAATTTGTTCTGCAAAGTTTTTTATTCGTCTCCATAGGATTCAAGACAATTTAGTTTGCTGAAATATCTGACACATTATGTGTATAATTAGCGCATATTTGCTAAAATGTTTGATTCCCGACGCTTACTTTCAAAAGGTTTAAAAAGGGTTATTTGTTAAATGCAGCATAATTAAAATTAGTAATGGGACTAAAGATGGACATGCTAAATATGTGATAATGTACATAATATATGTTTTTTACTACACAAAGGACCCGTATATTGCATCAAATGTAGGTTTCGATTTTATGGCCTTCCTGACGTCATTACTCCTTGGGAATGTTTTATGGTAGGACATCCGATGGGGCGATCCTAACGTGCAGCAACACCTACTGCTCACTTTGACATTATTAGTGGTCTGTTGCTCATACCGCACTCTCTTCCTAGGGTCGGCTATTACAACATCCATTAAGAAGGACAAGGGAGAAGTTTAATTCTACAGCTCGTTGAGTTTTGGCAACCAAATTGTGCTCGAGAGCCAACAAATGAGCCAATGTCTCTACACCAACTGGCTCAAATATGTAACCGCTACCGAGATAAGCATACTGCCGCTGTTTGAATCTCTCTGCTGAAGTATTTGCCAGCCCTAAGGCTGGCAGTGCAACTAGATAGATATTAGTATCTATTTTAGAAAGATGTGACGGCGCTAAAGTGCCAACGCATGTCCCACTGATGGCCGCCCTTACTTATAATGCTGGCACTTATTTGGCTCAACTAATAGTCAATAGGGCAATGCTGCTACCATGCTAGGCGTGCTGCCAACTGATCGAGGGCTGCAGCAGTTGGACTGCCAGACGGCCATTAGGCTACCTAAATGCTTTCGTTGTAATCGCAGTAGTGTTATATATTTATATTTTAGTGTTTTATTAATAAAGGTACATATATAACTGTCCGTGCCAAAGGCCAGGGCAGTTATTTAAGTCGTGCCTAAAATAGGTTTTTCACGAGTTGTACACACAGATTTTCGCTTTGCTTGGGAGGAAATCAAACACTGATATTGTTAATATGATATAATCTTTAATAAACATTGAAACTGATATTTGATCAATATTTAGAGTTTCATTATTTCGAAAAAACATATATCCGTCTTCCAGCCAAAATTCTTAAATGATAATAATATAAATATATTACAAACTGCTTTCAGTAAAAAACAATGAACTTTTAAATGCACTTGTGCTTAAAAACCTTTTTACTATTAAGTCCGCTTATACCGGGCATAAACAAGAACTTTCCGATCATAAGAAGTGAAAAAAATATTGTTTTTTTCCCTTCATGTGGGATGTCGTCGTGAAGGCCATCGAGTAGAAGTAAACAAATATTTTTTACCATTTCTTATCTTTAAAAACATATCTGGGGGACCGCCAATGTTGCCAGATTTTTTACGGGGCCTATCTCAAAATCTAAACTAGTTAGAAATCTGGAATATGGGTGTATTTCTTTACTATATTTATTACTAGCTTTCCGTGCGCGGCTCAGCCTGCGCGTATGTCGGTTATCGCGCAATAACATTAACCTCTTTTTGCGCAGTTGGATAAAAACTATCCTATGTTTTTTCCCGGATCTCAAACTATTTCCATACCAAATTTCATTCAAATCGGTCCAGTAGTTTTGGCGTGAAAGCGTAACAGACAGACAGAGTTACTTTCGCATTTATAATATTAGTACTGAAAAAGAACTAATATGTAGGTAGGTGTTGCAAATGCAGTTTTTATTTTTTATTCTTTGCTATGATCAAACAAACAAACATTTATTTCTTTCAAGTCTTGTTGTTTTGCGGAATTCTAATATAACAAGGCCCGACTCCCACTTGGCCCTTTTTAATTTTGCATTCACGTACATATATAAATTTATTATATAATATACGCGTTGTTGACCTAAATGCAATCAACAAAATGAGTTTGGATCATAACAAAACATATTTAAAGACCTTGAAATTTATACCAAGATAATTATAAAAATTACTGGGTTTCAAATTTGTACAGCGCTACAAACTTATGCGTGCAGGTGGCAAAACTATGAACTATGATGGATGATACATCCTTCTTTTATCTAGCTGATATGCAAGTCTTTGGGCGCTGTATATCTGTTGGAAAGTGATGATCTGATGGTAAAAATGGTAGCAGACTACACCTAGAATGGGAAATGGCCTAGACAGACAGCTGCCAGGATAAAACGTTAGGTTCTTCGTAGCAGATTTTCTACTTGACAGTGGTAGTAAACAGGTTTTCTCTAAATGTCCTATCCTCCTTCAACTGTATTGTTTACGACACAGAAAAAAAATAGTATTTTATATGTCTATGGTTGACAGGAATGGGGACTGAAGTCTAGAAGTAATCGATTCTAAAACTATGCAAACTTTGAGTAGCTAGATTAGTAAGGTTTTTTATGTGATTGTGTTGGACCATGCGCGAGTCCCACGTGATGTTAAGCAGACTAACCTCTGCCTGTAACAGATACATTTCGTCTTAAGCGAGATCGTCACCCTGAGACTTTCAGTTGTTAAGTGTCATGTGCCTCTAATTTAGTAATAACTGCTTATTTTTTTTATCTTGCAACAATGACGGCTCGCGTCGCATTTACGATGGTACAATCGAAAGTTCGTAAATAGGAACACTTTGGAAAATAAAACATAAACACAACCAGAGCTTGTTTTTAGATCTTCATTCCCATCAGAGAGACTGATGTATACGTCTAGTACTATTTTTTCCAAAATCAAATAGGTTCAGTTTCTGTATTAAGCAATTAGATTAACGAGGATCTAATAAAGTAATTAGTTTAATAAGACTCAAAATCTGCCTCAGAAATTTTCAAAACATTTTCGCTATTTCTCTTAGAACTGGATTTAGCCTTAGCCATAGGTCTTCACACTCAAAAAATCACACTACATATATTTTCATCTTTTCAAGAAGTAAGGATAGGTGTCGAACATCCACAGTTCGCCCGATTTTTAATTCCCAAGGTTCTCCGTGGTAAAGGGTTTCGAATTACACTCTGCCCATCCTGTGGGAGCTGTTAGAGGCAACGAAAGGAAAAACTAGAAGGTAGGCCATATTACACTGCCATTCCTAAGGCGCCTGCCCATCGTGAGCATTATATATTATTATATGTTCAATGGCATAACGATAAAATCCCCTCCTTATTGGAGAAGAACATAGTTCGACGTCGTATGTTATGCCAGTCGACGTGATGTGGTAAGGGGAGAGCATATGGCATATATGATAGCGAGCTATGCTCGGAGTTTCTTTGCGTGATAAAATCCGAAACGTGGATATTCGCCAAAGAACCAAAGCCACCGACATAGCTCTCAGAATTTGTAAGTTGAAGTGGCAATGGGCGGGCCACATTGCTCGACGAACTGATAATAAATGGGGAAGAAAGGTTCTCGAGTGGTTACCACACTACACCGGAAGACGTAGAGTTGGTAGGCCCCCCACCAGGTGGACTGACGACATCGTTAAAGTCTCGGATAGCCAATGGTTACAAGCGGCTAACAGTCGTTTTTTGTGGCGTTCTATGGGGGAGGCGTTTGTTCAACAGTGGACAATTTCCGGCTGATGATGATATGCCATCTATCGAACACGATTGTAGACTTCAGAATAATAATATTTTCGGACTAATAATAAAAAATATATTTTAAATATTTTAAGAAAACATCAAATTAATATTAAAATAAAACACTTAAAAAATACAAAAATATATCTAGTGACAATTCCGCCTAATTTTCCTGCTAAGCCGACGTGACGTCACAAACGCCACGCAGCCAAACCGGAAGAATTTTTTCGACGCGTTTCGATTCTACACGAAGCATCCTCAGGAGATCTTGACTCTGCGAGCGCACGATCGAGAAAATCTCGATCGTGCGCTCGCAGGTGTTTTATTAACTGAATCTCGGATTGTTTATCCTTCCTAACAGCGCCTTCGTCAACTGAACAGTTATGTTGGTAGCACTTATATCTACATACATAGACATGACATGTGTATGGCGATCGTTTATTAAATTGGTCAGTATGGTATTATGAACTTCCTGCATTAGTGGCTTATCATTCCATAATTACTAATGGTGGATGGCATTTAAGTTGGTTTTTATATAGGTTTTTATAAATCATAGATTTGCTAGCTCACGCGTGCTGCATGACACGACATCCTGGCCTTAGCCAGTTTTTAGCAGGGTGGGATTTAGGTACGTTAAGAATGGCAACGATAAATGAAATAGATTCTAGTATTTGTAGAAAATTATGATGCATATTATTATTTTTTGATATTTCGTATGATTTTTTGCGCTGATACTCCTGGTCTGTCGTTATTTAATGAACCGTAAAAATTATGTTCTGCTAAAGTGCATACAATTCTATAAACTTTAATATCACATGAATACAGAAAGGTTCAAAATAAAAGTTTATTTTATAGTTATAGTATTTATGCACTATCTTTAGTACGAGTAGTAGAGATAATATAATATGCACTAATGCAACTTGGTCAAACGTCTATTATAAAAACAATTATAATATCTATAACATTGATTATGCAGGTGGCCTGCAAAAATGCTTTTGAAGTTCGTCCATAGTCTTGATGGATATAGCCGGGTTTCCTTCCCTTTTTCGATCGTATTTTTGATCCAGCAAAATTTATAGTCTGCCGACTTAGCCTGATGTCTGGCTGAGCGAAAAAAATGCCTGGATTCCTGTGTAAGGCGCTAATTGATGTAGATATTTCCTCAATGCCCTTGTTCATCAATGTTAACGCAAGTCAGATTGCGCCTAAATAAGGCTAGGAAAATCCTAGCTTTAAAAAAGTTTCTCGTTTATGTCGGCGAAGAAAGCGTACCACAAAAGGAAGAGGGAGCGTTGGTCTGGAACCGCCCGTGGCATCGTCCTTAGCATTGGAATTTTCTGGGTTTCGCGGTCCAACGCGGCTTGCAAAGTCCATGTCTTTTTATCAAGAGGCGCCCACATTTTTTTGTGATATCAGCTATACGTAAAAAAAATGCTTTAGATGATTCGTTAAACCTACCATGTGAGTCTTCATTACATTTGTATCTCATTCGAAGCGTTCGTAGCGAAGTATGCTTAGTCATTCTGAACTGATCAGCAAAGTTAAGCAACGTCCGCCTCAGTCATGGGTTGGATGGGTGACCGCTGGTGACATTACTACTGAGCGCTTCCGTGCTTCGGAGGGCACATTAAGCTGTCGGTCCCGGTTGTTGTCTCAGGGGATGGCAGTCGTTATAGCTGGTGTTAGGGCATTTTGCGAATGCCCACATGGCTAGCTACCACCCTCAAGTAGAAAATCTGTCGCCAAGCAACTAACCGATCCGGCAGCTGTCTTTGAGAGCCTGTAGTTCTAGGTTAGCCTGAACAACATGTTCGACCACATCATCACTTACCATCAGGCAAGATAGTGGTCAAAGGCTAACCTATCAAGCATAAAAAAACTGTTTACGAACAAGAGACGCGCTACATATTGACGGACTGACAGACAGACAGCGGAGTCTAGAGGAATCTATGCCCGCGCACCGAGTATACGTCCATTAAGTTGAATATCGACCCAAATCGAATATTTAATAATATTATAGAAACTGCTCGTTAATATAAAAGTCAATAAATATCCAGTGAACGATGATATGATAATATGACGAAATGATAATATGCAGAATGAATTTCGAACAAATAACGCGCCACGAGTTGTTTGTTATTTGTACAACATAATATTTGGTAGATATTAATTGGGTAGATAATAGAGGTCTATATTGGTGATGAATGAACTACCGGTCTGCAAATATTGAAGCTCAATAACAAATAACGGTAGGCACGTTGAAGCGCCTACGCTTATATTACAATTACAACTAAACTGTTTTGTCAATAATTGCTATTGCATTTACAAGCATCGTGAAAGGGTACACAACGGTGAAATTAAAATGTAAAGGAGAGTAATAACAAAAATTTTAAGAAAACATTATATTAATATTTTAATAAAAGACTTATATCTAAAAATAAATATATCTAGTGACATTTCCGCCTAATTTTCCTGTTAAGCAAGCGTATTTTTTATATTTTTTAAATGTTTTGTTGAAATATTTAATGTTTACTTAAAATATTTTAAAAATATTTGTTAATTTGTTAATCTATTCATTATTAGAAGATAATATTTTGAAAAACTTTCATATGTACATTGTTTTCAATATACAGTCGACTCTCGTTAATTCAACCCTGCGATAACTCGAACCTCTCTATAATTCAAAGTTATCACGAGTTTAGAAAATCTATTTATATTTCGAACTAAATCCATACATTTTTATGCACTTGGTAATTCGAACGAAAAATTACGGCTTCGGAGGGCACCGAAGCACGGAAGCGCTCACTAGTAATGTTACCTGCAGTCACCCATCCAAGTTATGACCGAGGCGGACGTTGCTTAGCTTTGCGTACAGCTTAACAAACTTCGCTACGAGCGCTTCAAAGTCTGTCTAAAAAGCGTATGTCGCTTATCGCGCAAAAACATTATACTCCTTGAGCGCAGTTGTATAAAAAACAATCCTATGTCTTCCCCGGGTCTCAAACTATTTCCTTACCAAATTTCATCCTAATCGGTCCAGTAGTTTTGGCGAGAAAGCGAGACGGAGTAACTATCGGAAACAGACAGAGTAAAGATCCGGAGAACGTCTTCCGCATGCAGAAACGTGCTGTGAGGGCGATCGCGAGGACAGCGTGGGACACGCCGGCGAAACAGTTCTTTGTATCACTCCAGATCCTTACGCTGCCTTCCATTATCATACTCCAAGAAGTGCGATGCTACAACACCCGCGGAGCTGACAAGTTGTCTTCGGTGTCGCACAGGCTGGCTAAGTTAGACAGACTTACGCACGTGCTAGGACCCGCGTTGTATAACCACCTACCAGATCATATAGTCACAGCACATAGCCTTCGTGGCTCGTCGAGAAGGCGTTCTACAGTGTTGACGAATATATGCAAAAGATAAAATATTATTGTATTTTTTATTATTTATTTAAATTTACTTAATTTAATTAAATAAATTTTTATATAGGTACTTTATCATAATTGAAATTATAACTCTATTGTTGATAATAATTTTCTGACCTGTAATATTCTTACTAATAAATTGATTATTCTGATTAACTTTCGCATTTATAATATTAGTATTGATAATAATCGTAGATCTATTCTATCTATAGTAAGTATATAGTATTTATAATGTATTCCTGAGTTGAATCAAGTACCTATAATAGAAGAGATATAGACCGTTTGATTATTTCAAATAAGAGATGTACTATTATTGTTTGGCATCGGTAAAACAGTTTTAAGTGTGATGGCGTAAAAGGTACACTTGATATACGGTGTGCGAATTCAATTCAAAGATAGCAGGTTTTTAATAATTACTTAAAACCCTCATAAGCACGACCTTTTTACATGTATGTACTATTATTTTATTATTATTATTGACTATATAGTATGTCATAATATATGGCATGTATCCTCATAGCCCTTTTTTACTGATTATAGCTTATGAATTTATATGTGGTTATTAAATCGATATAATAACGTTTTCTTAAATGTAAGGGGTCGCACAACCTGATAAGCAGCCCGGCAGCGGTGCAGCAACTCGGTGCACATCTCCGGGTCAAATTCAGACGCGCTCCGCGTAGCCTGGCAAGCACCCCGGTGCAGTGGCAGGTAGCCCGGGCAAGAGTGTTCACACGCTCGTGCAGGAGCTGTGCTTTTTGAATGCCATGTTACGCGCGTGTGAATGCAGCACGAGGCCCGTCTTTGTAATTATAGGTATGGGACCAGCTCGGTGACCGTGCTACGGCCGACACTCGGCTCGGACCCGACACGGTCTAGCGTGAGTCATCCTTTAAGGCCGAGACCGTAGTCAAAATAATTTCTAATTCGGGCGGAGCTAATAGAAATGGGCGTTTACTTTTAACTCTTAAAAAAAAAATCAAGAGGAACTGAGAACCTCCTCCTTTTTTGGAAGTCGGTTAAAAATATTCAGTCGCACGGCGGCACTAGTCGCCGTACCAAGGATAGCGTCGCTAAAATTGTAGAGTTTCGTGCGCTATTAGAAGCGGCAGAACAGAAGTGTAGATAACAACATTTTTATCTGCAGTTACTGCGAACCTCTAAGGTAAAAAAATATTATCACTTGTAGGATAATGATATTTTTTTAATAGACTAAGCGAAGCGAGGTTTCGGTGGAGGTCTGAGCAATGTATATTTCCCCGTCAATAAATCTCGATTGCCTGAATCGATCTTCTTGAAATTTGGTAGAAAGGTGCCTATCTTGCATATCAACATAATTTGCAAGTAAGAACCTGTAAGAGCTTAATTGGTTTGTGGTTTGCTGAGATTATAGGGTATTATAATTTAAAATTCAAAAGTATTATCTCAATATTGTGCTCAAAAAAGTATTTTGACTTCATGAAGCGGTACGAAACCACGGTAATATTATCTATACAGAATTTTAACTCGGCCCTGTCCTCGAAATAACTACCTACAGCCACGCGGTACGTAAACATGCGATAGGGCTGCCCGCCTTTAGCATTTTAATTACATTTGCCTACTTTGTGTTTCCATATTGTTTTGTGATTGTAAATATATTTTTTTATATAAGCAAACTAGTGATTGGCCCCGGCTTCACACGGGTATTTAACAAAAAAATTATAACTTATAAATTAAACATATAAAAAAACAGTTATTGTGACATAACTGTAATAGTTAGACTTATAGTATAGCGCACTTTTTTATAGATGTCTTCTATAAAATTGTAGTATATCACTTGGCTCTATTTTCAATAATTTCCGCAGCGTATGCGATATACCTAACGATTTATTTTGGCAATTTTTTCGCACTTTATGTTACGTTATCGAAGTTTACATACGACCTAGCTTTTTTGAAAATCTTTTCAAATCGGCCCATTAGTTTCAGAGCCTATTCAATGCAAACAAACAAATGCACAATCAAATCTTTCCTTTTTAATATTGTTAAGTTTGCAATGACGCCTGCTAGGCGAATTACATTACAAAATTACAAATTTACGAGAGAAAACAAATTTACGAGAGGTGGATGGACGCGGGTTCGAAGCCCGCATATGACTATAATTTTTTCTCTCGTAAAATCTTCACTTGGCAGGCGTCATTTTTATGATTTCCCATTATTATCATATCACGAAAACCACTTTGTTATTTTCAGTTTAGAATACTTTCTTTCCCCATGACTCCTTCCCATAGAACAACTTAAGTCAATGGTTTCAAAACATCTATGTATGGCGGCCATCTTAAAAAATTATTTCATTTCATTTCAACATTTTCACAAAAATAAATTCTAAATTCGGAATAACAACGCCTAAAACCACCCAGATATTGATTTTCAGACGGATCGGAGCAACTTGAATTTTACCTGCCATCTTGAATATATCATTTTGGTTTTTGGGAAGACTCATTCGACTTCTGCCATTAAAAGTTGTACGAGAAGAATTGTACCGGGCCACATTTCCTGAGGAACCCCACTTATTAAAATATATAAAATAAAATTTTAATAATAGTTCAAAAGTTACGGGTACATGCTTTTAGAGGTAGTACGAAAGAACAGCGGAGTCATACAGATGTAACACACATTTCAATCCGACTAACTGCATACTAAGTATTTAACTTTTAAAGTCAAAGAGATAAAAGAGATATAGGTAAGTTCCCTTTATTTGAATGATTGGATATATAAATACCTAGAAAGTAGTTAGTCGTTTCGGAAAGTGTGTTAAGGGCATTGGGAATAGGTTCTCATTAAATTGTACAGTAACTTAATAATGAAATATTTTACCAAGGGTTAAAAATCTAGATACCTACTAAAATAGGAATTAACAATGCCGTGTCTGAACTTTAATCAACTCGCTCAAAAAAGTTATTATAAAGATGTTATAAATCAATATAAACAAAAGTACTTCCCCAATAAATGTTTTACTTGCGTTTCAATAATTTATGACCTCCAAATTAACGTATGGTAAAAAAATATTGTAATATTTCGTAAAATAAATGCACAAAAATGATGGCGTAACGAACGGCACAGATCCCACGTCCAAACGGCCCGAGCGCTGCGGGCAGACTGATTTTCGTTCACAGAATTTTGTGGCAAAAATTCATAAAAATGTTTTCAACACAAGTTAGTAAGTAGTTCATTAGAGTATTGTATTAGCTATTTTTTAAAAAAAGAATCATTGCATTTAATTCAACTATGCCTCTTAAATTAATAAAAAACAATCTAAAAAGGGTCGCCGATTACAATTTATTACAGAAGAACTAATTAGTTTTAAAAAAACGGTCAAATGCGTGTCGGGCCACGCACAATGTAGGGTTCCGTAGTAGCCCGTTATCATAATATAGAATGATTCTGTAGGTCTTTATTCTCCTCCACGTGTTTCACAAAGAATATACTGCGCCCGTCACTTTGAGACATAGCTATTAAGTTTCATACATACATACATAAAATCACGCCTCTTTCCCATAGGGGTAGGCAGAGACCACAGATTTCCACTTGCTACGATCCTTACATATCTCTTTCGCTTCATCTACACTCATCAATCCTTTCATACATAGGCGTCGGTTTAGGGTACTCCTGACCTGGCCTTTTTTCAGAACATCTTCAATCTGATTTCGGAAAGTTCGCCTAGGTCTTCCCCTTCCAACACTTCCGTTCACTTGTCCCACGTATACCTGTTTAGTCAATCTCATTTCAATCATTCTCTCTACATGTCCAAACCATCTTAACATACCTTTCTCGATTTTAGTCACTACATCCTCATTTACACCACATCGTTCCCTTATCACACTATTCCTTATCCTGTCACTCCGTTTGACTCCAATCATGCTTCTCAATGCTCTCATCTCCACTGCAGTTATTCTACTTTCATGCTTTTTCTGCCATACCCAACTTTCACTCCCCTACATTAGTGTCGGAACCAACACTCCCCCATGAACAGCCAGACGAGCCTTCTGAGACACCTTCTGACTGTTCATAAACGCGTGCAATGCTCCGTTAACCATGTTTCCAGCATTCACTCTCCTTTCTATATCACTTTCACACTCTCCATCTTTTGTAAACATGGATCCCAAGTATACAAACTCTTTCACTTGTTCCACTTTTTCACCTCCAATCACAATATTGCAATCGGTCACTCTATCATCTCGTTCAAACACCATAACTTTCGTCTTATTTACGTTTACTTTCATTCCCTTTCTTTCTAAAGCCTCATGCATAACATTTACCATCTCCTGCAACTCTTTTACTGACGACGCAATTATCACTTGGTCATCAGCGTAGAGAAGACATTTGATGAGTAACTCGTTCATTCTTAATCCACGTTCACTGTCTTTCAGGTTTGTTGAAAGGTTAGTTAGGTTAAGTTTCATGTGCCTGTAATTATACTGGTTCTCAAGGACTGCTGCCGGAACACACCGTTAGGTGCTTGGAGGCAGATTTTCTACTTGAAGGTGGTTGCTAGCCAGGCGGGCATTCGCAAAATGCCCTTACACCATGCGGTGAAGCTGAAGCCCGCGGCAGGATTCGAACCATAGATAGACCTGATAAGTATTCTTATTTATAGTAATTATTGTAAGAACAACTTCATGGACCACAAATTAAGTAAAAAAAAAATTGTGAGTAAGGCATACTAGGTTGAAAGTACAAGTTATTTGACTATTTAAATAAGTCCTTTACATAGATTGCTGTTTTGTCAGTGGTTAGATATATAAGTGTTTATTCGTAGTTCTTGAACTCGCTTTTATTTCTAGTTAACTTTATTCTTGGCGAATATCTTAGCCCGAGTTCAGGAATTCACTGAAAATCAGTTTATGGTTGCACCTTAATAGGTGTGCCCATAACTCAAACTGAGTGCTATGTGTTGTATATTGTTTGTAACAAGTTGTATGTCATTTAATTTTTTGTGTAGCAATAAATAATTCAATTCTATTCTAAAATTGTATATATATATATATATATATATATATATATATGAAAGGAAAATAAGAAGTATACAGCTATAAATGCTAGTAAGCTTATAAGAGGGCTATCATACTATATTACTAGTCTGGCCATATCATGGAAGTATTAATGTGCTACCTACAACCGTAGTACTTATTACTTCCATGGGCCATATATACTGTAATATAAAAACTTTTCTTTTTTCAACTAATCAAAAACAATTATTTTGAATGAGGAACGCGTTTATAATTTTTAAAAATTCTTTCGATTTAGCGCCAATGGCATATTTTTCGTGTTCATTATCAAATTACAATATGGAATGGGGTGTTAAAGAAAATATGATTGCATTCATCGCCTTGCACAAAGTGGGTATGGAGCCGTCGCGCGTCGGTCATATTCCAGACAGACACTTCAAAAGCTTGGTATCAGCCATATGTTCGTATATCGTAATATCAACAGATGCAACAACACTTTCCATGTCAAAGACCATCTGTCAAAAGATCAGGGCAGCCGCGTGCATTCTAACAGAACTACAAAGACTGTTAATGCTGTTAAAGATAGAATTGGTTGAAATCCCATTGGGAAGCAAAAATATTATGATAACTCAACAATAATCTTATTGCGATAAAATGAAGATTCCCACGTAAAAAAAAAAAAAAAAATTTAATAAATATCGCGTATTATAAAACAAGACCTGAAGTTTGGTCCTTATGGTCGATATACACGATCAAAATGCCCTCCGTCGCGATACGCATGAAAAGGGCAGTAAAATATTATTTTCACCGATCTCAAGTTGGACAGGTACAACGTGGTCGTAATCCTGCGTCAGTGAACATTTGGTGGGCCGTGTCGTGTGGCCGTGCTTTATGACGCCTTGGTAAGGCGTCACATTATTCTAAATGACACGCTGACATTGAGTCTCTTATAAAATCTTTGAAGCAAGCAGAGGCAAAATTTATCATGGAAACAGTGCGTTAACCCATAGATTTAAGGCCAGACAGGTAAAGGTGGCCGTTTCAAATAGAATATTGCTTTTATTTTTTGCTGAGGCTTTGATGAATATGTACATGACAGTTTTAGTAATAATACATAAGCTCATTAAAAAATTGCATTTTCATTTGTAACTTATAACTTATTTTTACATTTATTTTTAACTAATGGCCGGACTAGGACTAGAGTAGGTTAGCAGTTAAACATATTATATGGCTTCCAGTCTTGTGTTCGTGGGACCGGAAAATACTTCTTGTGTACGGTACGGCGACTATGAGGTCTAAATACTTATTGTGTTATTTTTTTTTATTTAAGATTACATTTTCAATGCCAGTGAGCGCCTGACACCTACGTAATGTAAATTAAGTATTATAATAATTTTACTATATAGTATGTACTTAACACATTGTTAAAAAACGTTTAAAAGAATGGCCCCGAGTTTCTTGCCCGTTCTTCTCGCAGTGGCTCTATAATTTTTGTTTGCTGAACGTGGCAGTACAATGTAGTATATTTCAATATTAACATTTGTTATTGACCTTCATAAGAGCGTCGTAGACGCCTAAATTGAAGAAATGATTTTGACTTTGACTTTGACTTTGAGTATTTAGCCTTGAAAAACAACCAACTACTTCATATTAGTCACTTAAAAGGATTTATTCTTAGGATTTTATATTTGGTACAAAATTATTCAATACCCAAGTTTAACGACTATTACTGCTAAACCAATAAAGTTATCTAAACCGCTATACTTTTCCTTTAAAGTTCATGAACTGCACTATCAGCTTGAATTTTTTCAGATTTTTCAAGCTAGCAGTTTAGCTTTTAGAGGGGGGGGGGAACAAAAATTTGCATTTACGAAATATTAAACTTTAAAGTTTAATATTTCGTAAATGGAGCATTTAATCGAAAAACAGTCTTAGCAACCCCTAAATAATTTTAAAATACCTATGCAACGATACTTTACACGACGGGTTAAACGACAAAAAAAAAATTTCATCCCCACTTCACATGTATGGGAGCTATCCTGAAAAAAAATATTTTTCGCAATTTTATTTTACCACTTTGTAGGCGTGGTTGATTTACGTACCCGTAAAAAATTTGAGTTTTCTAGCACTAACGGTCTCTTAGCAAAACCTCGGACAGACAGACGGACATGACGAAACTATAAGGGTTCCTTGTCAGGACTACGGAACCCTAATAAAAACTAATCAAGTAATTCACTCAAAAAAGAATTAAAGAATATGATATATTTTTTTCGCACATTTTGAACTCATACTATCAGTACATGAAGATTCCAAAAGTGCGCGTTTCACTACGGTGATCGCCTTAACATGGAGTTGATTTGCAAAACTATAAAATGAGTTGATGTAGGTCAAATTAAAATCTGGTAATGGCAAACCTTGATATGCTAGAAATAATAATGATTTATTCAATAATATTACACGAAACTGCACTCGCCAGTGTCTATAATTATACCTACCTTTGAAACACGAACGTTTATGTATGTTTTTAATTACATATTTGTATAGAAATACTTTGACATAAAGAGCATGATTTCGCCTCAAATTAAAAGCTTTTTTTTATGTTATTGTGACGGAACAAGCTCGAGGCCCACCTGATGTTAAACGGAGTAACCTCTGCCTATAACAGATGCATTTTGTCGCAAGTCACGAATTGCACTGCGCCCGTCACCTTGAGACATAGTTGTTAAGTCTCATGGGCCTGTAATTACACTGGCTCTCAAGGATGGCTGCCGGAACACACCGTTAGGTGCCTAGCGACAGTTTTTCTACTTGAGGGTGGTCGCTAGCCAGGCGGGCATTCACAAAATGTCGTTCCACCATGCGGCGAAGCCCGCGGCGGGATTCGAACCATGGACCTGCTGCATGGCACTCCATAGCGAATGCCACTGAGCTATCACACTGCTTCAAGCTATGAATTTAAAGCGAAAGATTGTTTAGCAACAATGGCGTAGTGGCATTTACCTATGTACTTACTGCCACGCAAAGGGGTCCATGTTTAGAACCTGCTGCCACTTATGTCGTACTGCCATGTGATAAAAATCAATCTTTGTAAGCTAATTAGTTAGTTCAAGTAGAAAATCTGTCACCAAGCAACAAATTTTGCATGCATTCCGGCAGGTGCGGGGATCTCCTACTAGGTGTATAGGTTAATTTCTAAATATGATTACAAGCACACCCGTGTGCTAAGCGAAAATCATATTTTACAAATTATTGGAGCACACAATTTTCGGCTGAAATAGCCGTGTCCAGGTGGATGTGGGTTCAGTTCCAACCGGGGCATAACATTTTGTACACTAATAAATTGTAAAATATATAGGTTTAGTTTATTTCCCTAATTATATTAACCTCATTGTTTTCATACAGCCTTGGAAATAATTCTTATTTAATGAAGCTTCGGAATTATGTCCAATTTATCTAAATGTAGATCAAAGTTATTAACTCTAACAAAATATTCATTTCTCTGTGGTTATTAAACCATAAAGTGTAATGGTAAACTAATAGCCTTCGTAATTTATTGGATAGATAACGCCTAATATTTTTTATAGATTAGTACTTGAATATATAAATATATCTATCAAGTGCGTGTTGAACAAACACACAATATAGGAAAATAAAAAAATATAAAATAAATTAATACAGTATCAGCCGGATTGTCCACCGCTGAATACAGTCTTTCTCATTAGGGGGTTTTGCCAGCGATTACCCCACGCTTGGCAGGCGGCTTGGGGATCGCAGTTAAAGATATCAGGTCCCTTTCGGTATTGTACCTTTAGTCGCCGTTTACGACACCCACAGGTAACAATGGGAATGACATTCTAGCCCGACATCACACGGGTGGGTATTAATAATGCACGTATATTACAATCGTCATTTTCATGATAGATGGGATATAGGGATTCTTAGCGTAAATCCGATCTGCACTTCACTAGCTGTTATGCAATTTTAAACTTGACCAATATACGAACGAAATCATCTTTAAGACATTGACTGTACGAGTTGAAAGTATTCCACCAAGTCAAGAGAATAAAAAAACTCTAGATAATGAATAGATTCAGGCGTTACTTTGCGAAAATCCATATTTAATATTAGCAAATATTTTTAATATATTTTATTGCAATAAAACTTAAAATGTATACTATATGAAATTTTGAAAATATATAAATAGTGACAATTCCGTCTAATTTTCCTGTCAAGCCTACCTGACGTCACAAACTCCATGCACGCCGCCAAACCGGAAGAATTTTCGACGCTGTTTCGATTCTACACGAAGCAATCTCAGATGGCCTTGACTATCGAGAATTCGATCGTGCGCTCGAAGAGTAGAATAAAAATCATTTAATATGTTTTAAATTGCAACATAATATCACCAAACTGTTTCTAAAACCTGTAAAAATGGCGGAAACAGTGGCGAATTAGTGTTATTTCTTCGAATTGAGTGTAGAAACCTCCAATCGCGGCAATGACACCCAGGTATACGACAACCTTCAGCAAATAATTGTTAATTAACGTCTCTCACAGGAAGTTCTGGGCACCAAGGGCATTAAAAATCACAGTGAGTCGTCTTTAACAGTGCTAATTATATAGACATGACTTGGGAAAAAGCAATGAGAGGAAAAATAGAGGATAAACGTCTTGTTTTTCCTTCCAATGAAAAATCAAGTCATGATAAATAGCACTTGCAAAGCTGGTGGAACTTAACAAGTCTTTCTATAATTTTATTGTAACTTTTTTGAAATTATCACATGAATATTTATTTATAATGAAAGTAAATATCTTGCGTTTGTTGCGAAGCTTGCCTAGTCAATTTCTGAGGTCAATACTTGGACCATCAGATCATTCACTTCCAACACCGAAAAGTATGAAATAATTTATTTTTATTAAAGGTTGTCTGGAAGAAATCGCTCCACAGCAAGACCACCCATTGTTCTACCTTAGATATGTATGTTAGTTACTCTAAAATGTAAATTAGCTAGGTAAACAATAATGAGTTTTTGTATTGTATTGTATTGTATAATTTATTGAAGTCCGTACCATGCTGTTTCAAAACACTGACCTCACAATATCGTGGACAGACTTCCACAAGTTATTTCATACTTTTCATTGTTAGCCATAGGTTCCGTTGTTTTGGACAATAATAAACACATAAGTAATGCATACTGCATGCAAGATCATTGTCACTCTAAAACACATCATCCAGGTACGCAAAACCATCTTTTTTGTTTTTTTTTTAACTTATTGTGAAGGAACAAGCTCGAGGACCGCCTGATGTTAAGCGGACAGATACATTTCGTCACAAGTCACGAATTGCACTGCGCGCGTCACCTTGAGACATAGTTCTTAAGTCTCTTGTGTCTGTAATTTCACTGGATCTCAAGGACTGCTGCCGGAACACACCGTTAGGTGCTTGGCGACAGATTTTTTACTTGAGGGTGGTCGCTAGCTAGGTGGGCATAAAATAGCCTTCCACCATGCGGTGAAGCTCAAATCCACGGCGGGATCCGAACCATGGACCTGCTGCGCGGCAGTCCATAGCCGATGCCACATCATCACTTACCATCAGATGAGGTTGGGGTCAAAGGCTTACCTATCAGCAATATAATAAATATACATTGTGTAAATTAAAATTTTCTTAGTGATTTTTTAAGTTCACCATGTCAAATTTATCGATATTAAAATATTTAATCCAATTTATTTTTATTTTTATAATTTGTATGAATATTGTTTGCAGAAATGGGATCAAAAAATTAAGGGCTTGATATAATTTGAATACAACGACCAATTCGACGTCGCTGAATAATTTAGTTGTAAAAGATTCATAAAACCAATGTGAGCCATTGTTCAAAAGTTATTAAACTAATTGGCTCGTAAGAGCTTTCAATTAGTTTAATAACTCAGATGTTGCTCGGACGCTGAATGCGTTAAGCATTCAAAATTGGGGCCCTTTTTATTTGAATAATAGCTGAATAGACTGTACTCAGACGTTATTCAGATTAGTATTCAGCTTATGCTCTTGATGGTTGCTCTTACTCTTCACGTCTATGTTACTTGGGTCCAGCTGATACTGTACAATATTCATAACTATTATATTAAACAATTTAATTATACTTTTCACATCATTTTTGTCTTCTCGATTTACACACATATTCTTGACGGCCTTTGAGGGGGGAATATGTTCATTATTTGAAGGTTTCTAAGATGTATCGAAACGGAAATCAGATTGCAGCTGGTTCCATATAGTGGTAATGGAATGCAGAAAATGCCGTGTTCGAACCGATTGCACGGTGCCAGTTGGTGACACATCAACCTTTGTCCGGCCGTCTGACGGCAAAATTCAACTGCAGATATCAAACCGTATATTTCTCCTGAATATTTCCAATGATAAAAGTGAAAATAAAAGCGACAAGTCAAAAGAAAGTTATAGTCATGAAATAGATTGGATTTTTATAACAAAATAGGTAATTAGCTTACAATTACTTAGTAAATAAAATTATATTATCTGAATAATCTATTGATTCATAACATATCAAATTATTCATTAGTCCGTCACAACCCGGTATGCTGCTTGATGAAGCTTCTTATGGTAGGCACGGCGATGTCCGCAAACACACTCGGCGACAGTGGCTGTCCGCAGCCACGACCATACGAAACAATGCCGACAGCCATGCCGTCTTGAATGGCTACCCCTCCGGAATCGCCCTGAAGAAGGTCAAATGTCAATAGATGAATTGGATAAGTGCGGACTCGCGCACTGAGGATTATAGGTCACACCACAATATATTTTGTATGTTATGTACGATTATGTTCATTATTGTGTCTTGCTATACTTATATTAACCGGCATCCTTTGGGTGTCTACATTTATTTCGTTCCTAGCAATAGTAGTCTCGAAGAGATCGCTTTCAGAGATAACACGCCCATTTTGGTACAATAATTTGAATTGTATTTTTATGGGATTTCGACGGAACACGAACGGTGTCCACCTGAAGTTTAGCGGTAACCTCTGCATTTACAGATGCATTTCGTCAAAAGTGAAGAACTTCATTGCGCCCATCGCCCTATGACATATACGTTGTTAAGTCTTATGTATATGTAACTTTACTGGATCTCAAGGACCGCTGCCGGAACATAGCGTTAATTTATAATTATACATACTGCTAAAATCAAAGTCAACATGCAAAATTTAATGTCTACTTTACGATATACATAAAGCTAAACTATCTAAACATAACAAATTGTGGCGATGGGAATGGGTTATATACGTCCTCAAAAATGTATTAACCTATACATAACTTAATAACAAGATATCATTATTAGTTTCTATGTAACCCTCTTATTCCAAATTGCCTTAATTTCCTATATATGTTGACCTATAACTGACTTGTTTGGCAGGAAAAAGAAAAATATTAGGACTTTTACTATGTTTATTGTAAAATTATATTAATTAATAAGCTGTTTCTATCGTTTACACTAATCGAAAAAGCACAGTGATTTGGCATGCTATAGTTAATGAATTTTGCTTCAATTTCGTGAAGGTTTTATTTATTTAAGCCCAATAGAAAAAAATATACAAGCATAAAACCAGATGGTATACCAAATTACCTTCCTAACCTCTACATGATCCCTATGCACTTTTGACGTGTGTACGTAAATGGGAACTACTGATTAAGATAACGGTAGGAAGTTGAGAAAGGTAACTGGTAACGGACCTGACAAGTGCTTTGACCGCCCAGAAAGAAGTTGCCAGCACAGAACTCGTTCCTCGTGAGGATTCCGATGTAAGCCAAGTAGCACTCCACGTAGTATACCACAGGAATCTCTACCTCCATTAGTCTGTCTGGGATGGAATTGGCACCTTGCTGAACAACAAAAAAAATAATTATTAATATTATTAGATAATCATATTAACAAATTATTAGAGCGCAATATTATTGTCAAGGGCGGGAATCGAACCCGTGTTCCACGATTTCGCACCGGTTGTGGTTATGACTATGACGGTTACAATAATACAATGAATTTTTGAAAATTTCGGCAACATTGATCGACGAACAGATAACCGATGGGGAAGAAAGGTTCTCGAGTGGGTAACATGGTACACCGGAAGACGTAGAGGTGGTTGGCCCCCCACTAGGTGGACTGATGACATCGTAAAAGTCGCAGGTAGCCAATTGCTACAAGTGGCTAATGGCCCTTCATTGTGGCATTCTATGTTGGAGGCTTTTGTTCAATATTGGACATCTTCCAGCTGATGATGATGATTATGAACACCTTTTGAAGCAGTGATGGTTCAGTGGCATTGGCTATGGACTACCGCGCAGCAGGTCCATGGTTCAAATCTCGCCGCGGGCTTAACTTCAACGCATGGTGGAAGGGCATTTTGCGAATGCCCGTCTGGCTAGCGACCACCATCAAGTAGACAATCTGTCGCCAAAAACCTAACGGTGTGGTCCGGCAGCTGTCCTTGAGAGCCAGTGAAGTTACAGGCACACGAGACTTAACAACTACGTCTCAATGTGACGGGCACAATGCAATTCGTGACTTGACGGTGACGAAATGCATCTGTTACATAGGCAGAGGTTAGTCCGCTTAACATCAGGTGGGCCTCGATCTTGTCCCGTCACATTAACATAAAAAAACCTAGCATAAATCTAAACATTTTATGGATTCTAGTTACCAGAAATAAAAATATGACGGAAAAAGACGCACAGCGGAGCCAAATTAATTAAAATTACATTAATTTCCTCAATCGAGAGATTTATAACTTGTAAACATTACTTTACCCTTTTTTCTGCTCTTTTGCATCGAATTCTCATTTATGTATTTTTTAGGACTCAGCAGGATGAATTTATTTGCTTAATAATTATTTTAATACGCGATAAGAAAAAATATAAATCTTTTTAGATGTTAAAATCCTCTTGAGATAGAAAGTACAGTAGAATGTATAAATTATGTTTTATATTTCGTATTGATGCTAATAATTAAATAGACGAGAAGCTTTTAGTATCTAAATAAAATAATCTAACGACTGTCCGCTTTGAAACGTTTCTTTAAGGCGTATATATAAAAGCCAAAAAAGAATAGTTGACTTAAAAGCTATCTATTTCACTGAATGTACACAAATAATGTATAAAGTATACTAATCGTCAGATCCTTGACAACATTTTCAACGTATACTTTGTCTATAGCGCCAAACTTGAGTAGTTTATGTTTTTGTGAATTGTATTTTTTGTTTATTGATACTGACGATTTTCTTCAAACATAATATGTCTTATGACAGATAAACTTATTATCTGTCACAGTAATGAAATATCAAACTTTTAATTTACTCAATTAAATTAAGATCCATTTAGAAAGATTTCAGTTTCTTAAATAGGTATACATTATCTAAGTTTGTAGATTGAGCAAATATCGTTCGTAAAAGTACTCAATCAAAAAGGAACTGGCAAGATTATAACACAGTTAATAGGCCCTTTGTTGCATCAAATTTATTGAATCCAGTCAACGTCACGACATTAATATGCCTATAATACGAGTATGCCTACGTTTGTAACTACATACCTGAGTCCGACCCCACCCACTGACATTCATCTTGGTTCCTCCTTTCATCGGTCTACCTTCAGGCGCCAATGGTATCACCTGGATCGTCTCAGTGAACTCAATAGGCTCTACAGTCTTCATGACTGCTACATCTTTATCAAAAGCTGGATTGTCATACTCCGGATGTGCTATTACTTCTGCTATAGGTATGATGGTGCCGTTTTTCCGAAAAGAGCTTCCGGCTCGAAGGACCACAGTTGATGGGTCCACACTGAAAGTTATGCAACGTTGGGACAGTCAGTCATTTGCAATTATTGTTAAAAAGTTTAATCTCTATAGGACACATATAATTTGCACTTAGTATTTTTAGGCAAAGAGTATGTAACAAATATATATCAAAACCCTACAATAAAAGTCACATGAAAATAGATTTTCTATGTTTTTACTGGTACAACCATATGAGAGTTGCTCACAATTATGTTTACGTCTGCGTCATCCCCGTGGGTTGCCAGGTTAATGTAGTATATCATAATGTGGGTAGCCTAGGTACGTAGGGTAGGAGTGAATAACGATATAATTAAAAATCAGTTACTGCCAACGTCTTGTGTATCATTGAGCTCCCGAATCCTAATTCTTCCTAGTATACAGTAGTTAAAATGCACCTCTATATTCTTATGGGAATAGTAAGAAGCGACAAAGGGTAAAACATCAGAAGGTGGACAGCAGAACATTATGAAGAACTGTCTTTTCTTAACACTGCAATCCCTAAGATGTCTGCTATGCGTAGAGATTATGGCAAACCCCACCTTATGGAAGAGGCTTTTGTTCAAAGGTGCCGGTAATAGCTGTTGATGTGATATATGATATGACGTCTACTGTCTACTTTAGGTAAGTCTAACTTAAACAAAAAGTTCACCCAATGAATCCCAAACAAGGATCTGATTGTTGATCTTCCGTTTGATGTTGTGATAATCATATTTAAATGCTGCCTAAGTTGTTGAAATAACTTACTTTTGTGCACAATGTGCAGCAGTAGCGATCCAGTTCTCGCTGATGATGAATCCGCCACAGAAGTAGGAGTTGTTTACTATAAAGGACACCTGGTACGGATGTTCCTCGATATCAGCCTCTTGGCCTCCCACGATGCGGTTCTCGAAGGTCATAGGGCTGGTCAGGAACTCAGAAATCGTCGGGAAGTTCAAAGGGTCATATGAATTAACTGAAACAAATATAGTTTTGTGTTTTAAATATGATAGATTTGGAGGGCACAGAAAATAGCAGCAAAACAAGTAGGTTTCTAGTAGGTTTATTACTACTGACCCACTAGAATACGAACTAGTCAGGTGCTCCACGTTAAATTAGTCCTGATTGTTGTCTTAGGATGTTATGGTATGGTGGGAGCTAGTCACCATCTTCAGCAGTAGAACATCTATCGCCAAGCATTTTCTGGCAGCAGTTCTTGAAATCCAGTTCCTATTCTAGGTAAAGCCTTTTTAGCATTTCAACCACATCATCACTTACCATCAGGTGAGTAGTACCATAGTCGAAGGCTTATATTAATTATGTTTTGGCTATATTCTCAGCCGGTAATAGCTACGGGCTGGTTCCCACCGCCGTGCCGGCTTGAGTTTCACCGCATAGTGGAAAGATTTGCGAATGCTCGCCTGGCTATAATATATATAATATAATATAATATAATATAATATAATATAATATAATATAATATAATATAATATAATATAATATAATATAATATAATATAATATAATATAATATAATATAATATAATATAATATAATATAATATAATATAATATAATATAATATAATATAATATAATATAATATAATATAATATAATATAATATAATATAATATAATATAATATAATATAATATAATATAATATAATATAATATAATATAATATATATGTAATATAATCAAGCTCAATTAGAAAATCCGGTAGTAGTCCTTGAAAGCCAGTGAAAATTAAATTATGGACACATGAGACCTATCAACTGTATGTGTCAGTATGACGAGCGCTGTGCAATTCGCATTTGTGACAAAATGCATCTGTTATAGGTAGAGGATAGTTCACTTAACCTCAGGTGGGCCTCGTTCTTTTCCGCCACAAATACATAAAAAAAACAAGATATCATATTGTACAGACAATAATCATGCAGAACCTTTTGGCTTTCATAGAATATTAATCCAAACAAGAATGAACACTCCAAATAAGAATTGCTACTTATTTTCAATAATTTCATTACTGAGAAAACATTTTAAAACTAAACGGAAATCTAATATCTCAAATAGAGCATTAGTATGATAAGATGAGCCTTTTCTTGGGTTTACCCAAGAAAAGGCTAAACTTATAATATCTTTACCCATAATAATAAAAGCAAATTGACTTTTCTTGAGTTTAAAACGTAATGGGTACAGGTTTTTATGATTATTACACAAAAGGTCAAAACACAACCCTATTAAGGCATTCGTAAATTTTTTTTTTTTTTTTTTTTCATCCTGATTGGTTAGCCTTTGACCACTATCTCACCTGATGTTAAGTGATGATGTGGTCGAAGATGTTGTACAGGCTAACCTAGAATTACTGGCTCTCAAGGACAGCTGCCGGAACACACCGTTAGGTGCTTGGCGACAGATTTTTAACTTGAGGGTGGTAGCTAGCCAGGCGGGCATTTGCAAAGTGCCCTACCACCATGCTATAACGACTGCCATCCTAAGACAACAACCGGGACCGACGGCTTAACGTGCCCTCCGAAGCACGGAAGCGCTCAGTAGTAATGTCACCAGCGGTCACCCATCCAACTCCTGACCGCGGCGGACGTTGCTTAACTTTGCTGATCGATTCAGAATGGCTAAGCAAACTTCGCTACGAGCGCTTCAAAATAAAACCTATTTCCACACAAGTGTTCAAACTCATAAAGAATTGACATGCATGTCCTTGAACATACCTATGCTTCTGGCGTGCCAGTTTTTCGTTTCGTATTTGAAAGATGTCGAACTACTTTTGTATCGAAATCACTATGAATACATGAGATTATGTTATCTGTCGGTTGCGGGTCTCTTGCCCGTAGGCAGCGTGAGTGACAAACGTGAACTTTAGCTATATTGTGTAAAATCTTTCCAATAAATTAAGAGTATGTGGCGTGTGATCGTTTAGAGCTCATTGAGAAGAGAAGCTACATTTTGAGGAATTTATACATATTTATATAATGCTTCTTTTTGTCCTTGCACCGTGGGAACACCTTCGGGAGTAGGTTATTCCACATCTTGCAGTTCTTCAGATGACAAAGATCGCAAGAATCGGGTAGTGCTTTTCAGCTTTACATGATGTGGGATGAACCTTTAGTCGAGGTTGCGATGTGCGGTGGCAATCCGGAATAAGGTCATCATATATGTTATTATCAAATTTTAACATAATAGGTAAATATTTATCGTTTACAGGCTGTTGTACTGCAGTTATCTAAAAACGCAACGTCCTGACTCTCACAATATTATCTTTTTATAGTTTTAGAGATAAGTGATAAAAGGCATCGTTTTGGAATCTTATAGCCTTAGTTTGATCGTTCGGTAGCTTACCTTCGAATCAAATGGGACCAAAAGATATCTTACGAAAAACGTAGACCAGCTGGTGGTTTGAACACTTCTGCAGAAATTAGTAAATTTCAAAAATTTAAATAAAAACCAGTCATGTACGAGTGGGACTCACACACCGAGGATTCCGTGCCAAATAGTACCAAAAATTGTGTCTTTTTCATATAGATCGCGATCCTTAGCAGGAGTTCGACCTGCCCTTGTCCGGTATTTAATATATTTTTTATTGAACGTAGGGTACTAGACTGAAATTATACCATATTTGACTCACTAAGTGCTACCAATTAATGATGATGAGCAAAAAGAAAAAAAAAAACATTAAATAAAACACGTTTCTCGTTTATAACTTTTCATTATTATTATAATTTATTAGGTAATTCACCATGCTAATTGTGTGAATATTTCAACTGGCTTTTTTATTACTGTTCTAAAGATGAGAAGACAGACAAACGGACTGCCGAATGCTAGTAGGGTAGTAGGTAATAGGGTCTCGTTTTTTTAGCCGGCAACCCTTAAACACTTAACTGTTTAACACCTTACTGTTTAAGTATATATATAAATTTAAGTACTTAAACTTTTTTAAGGTTTGTACGAGATTACAGGACCCTATTACTGACCTTACGTCTAATTAAAAAATATTATTTAATACTATTAAAAATACTGCATTGTAATGTTTACAGAATATGTTTTGTACGGCGAATGGTGATAGCGGAATTCTCACTTTCACTAGCAAAGGTGATTGTAGCTTCTATACCTATGAGAACATCAGGCAGGTCCACTTTTGAACATACGAGTATATGTGTATTCAAAGAGAGAATTCTTTGCCATAATTTGCATGCTAGATAGGTCTTGAGGAACACATCAGAGGTAATATCTTCTGCTTTTTAGACACCTCTCCACGTACTTGGGTCAAACTCCAATGGGTCAGAGAATCTCATATGAGTTTTTAAACTGTCACGGTTATTAAAATTATAATTATTATTACCAACGGGATATTTACCGTGTTTTTGGTTAATTTTGAGCTCCCGATATTACGGCACTGATGCAAGCGCCATGATCACGTGTAAACTGAAGTCTATGCGAGTGGATGGTAGGCACTAAGAGCAGACGAACCGGTCTACCCTCTTTCTTCAATTCATTCTCACTCATGCCACAGGTGTGAGTGACAATGACAATAATAGTATCGCCTTGCCGCAAAAAACGTACTAGAAAGAGGGTAGACCGGTTCGTCTGCTCTTAGTGCCTACCATCCACTCGCATAGACTTCAGTTTACTCGTGATCATGGCGCTTGCATCAGTGCCGAAATATCGGGAGCTCAAAATTAACCAAAAACACGGTAAATATCCCGTTGGTAATAATAATGAGAATCTCATAGACTCATAGAAATAAGGATACAGCCTCCTTGGGAGATTTCTCACCGCAAAATACGTAGGATAATCCTTCTTGTTCACGCCTACGCTATCGTCGAGCATTTTGTATCAAGTCGTCAAGTTTATTTTGTTCTTCAGGCGTTTATATCTATACGAACCATCCAGGCTAGGTGCGTTATTGCCATTTAATAACTAGTGTACATAATTTATATATTTTCGTTAATTACTAAGTTTTATAGAAGAATTATGTTAGTATTTGGAGGAAGTATCTGGATTTTATTCAATATAAATCAATTACCAAACACTTCTTTTGCAAAAGACTTTTAGAGATATCTCGGTGGTGGTGTTTATCGTATGTGTCCTAAGCGGTTTCTATTTATTATTTGTTTTCGCATTATCTTCATAACATAGCATACTTATATAAGAATGAAATGAGCAAAAGGTCGCTCGTATTGCTCAATGTTCTTTACAAGATAAAAACCAATCAAGCGAGCTGATCTTGCGTAAAGAAGGGTTTCTACAACAACTACTTTTGAATACATATTTTATTATTATTTTAAACCGGCTCAAACTAGAATGGAAACTTCCTTTTAAGGATGTTTGCCGTTTTACATCGATAGTGGCTTGGCGACAAATTTTCTCCTTTCGGGTACCTAGGCACATTCGCAAAATACCACGATGTAAGTATAACTAGTGCTTTCAGCCTGATTTCCGCATTTGTTAATAACAAAAAGCCAAATAGACATATACCTACCCATAATAAGTATTCAATGAAGCTCTATAATTAAGTCTAAAAATACAGTATAAGTAAGTAAAATTATAAAATTAAGTATAATTATAAAAGAAATATTTACAAAAGTCATTCAGTAAACTTAGTCTTTTATACGTACTCAACCGCTAATTTATAAAAATAATAAATAACTTCTTTTCGTAATTGTGGACCTAATTTTTATCTCCAAAACCCTTTGTTTTCTCGCAGAGCTGCTATTTATTTCTCTCGTAGCTACCCGTAGCTACAAGTCTACTTAAGACATTGATACAGACTATATTCACCAAATACCCCTTCACAAATCAAATAATAAACTGAAGGCAAATAAATTAAAACTGCTCCGATAAAATACACCTATATATATATCGACCGGAGTTTTTTTTTTATATGGAATATAAATGAAATTCTATTAATATTATTATCTACGATGTACTTACCAAAACCATTCATCCCAACCACAAGAAGTAAAAACACAAAACGCAGCAGGATCCCCATGTTTCACACAATTCACAACAAGAAAATGAGAATAGCAATCGATATGGGCTTTATATAGAGCAATTTACACATTCATTTGTTAAAACAAATCACCCGCATGATTCTAATTGATTTCTGTCATAATTCTCATATCTCGAGTGATAAGAGGCAATGAATGATGATGAGTCTCACGCTGTTTCCATGGATTTTCACTATTTTTCCTTACTGAAATACAAATGCGTTTGTTTTAACTTGCTATAGAGAACCTTAACGTCCAATACTTGAACTGTTGACGCAGGTGCAGATAATTTTACGCGGGTATAGCAAGATTATTATGTTGACGCATTGGTAAGTAAATTTTAACGCGTTTAGATATTAGATTTTTATGCGACGGAATAGTTAGTATTTAACAATTCTATCTATATTTTTATTCAATAATATGTTTTTTTTTCTTTGAAGACTGATGATATTTTACGTGTGAGCACAATTTTCCGTTGTTTTGGTTATTACTTGGCGAACTAGGCACAAATTATTTAAAGGTTTTTCTAGGTATCCTTGAAAGTGTGTCCTTGTGCAACGTCACGATTAGAACTGACTACGAATAGTAGAAAGGCCTTAGAACAATGGTGAATGCGTACACCTGATGCATGAGAAGTTAGGTGTCGTCATTGGTAGTCATGGCGGCGTGGTCGAGGACTACCGTAACGACATCTTTATTGCATACAGAGTGACAGGTAAGGAACTTTTCATACTACGACGAAGGACCTTGCACATTTTTATTGCCAATAAGTTGGGCCTTTTTGACCACAATCTCACCTGATGGTAGGTAGGTGTAGGTTCGATGCTGGTTAACAGTGTTAACCCAGAAACAAGGGATCTGGTTCACAAAGACAACAGATGGAATGCGCCGTTCTTGGCGACATTTTAAATTTTAGAATAGTAGCCATGCGGACATTCGTAAAATGTCCTACCATTATAAAATGTATCAGACTTTCAGGTTATCCGAACGTCTCCCACATAGGTTAATAACTGCTATCCTAAAACAACAACTATAGGACAAAAAGCAGAATGGAAACATTCAGTAGATCGAGGTCACCCATCCAAGTAAACAATGACTGCAACGTGCTGGCCGGTTGAGATACATTAAGCAAACTCCGCTACAAGCGCTTCAAAATGCTGCAAGTGCTGAGTACTGACAACAATTATATTTTAAAGTTTACTAAAGACATTGATAACTGCAGAGTATTAAAAGTTATTTTTGAAGCAACGATAGCCACGTGGTAATATATGGCTATATATTACCACTTGGACTGCCGTGCCGCAGGTACATGATACGATCCCCACCGCCACTCTTCACAGCATAGTGGTAGGGTATTTTGCGAATGCTCGCTTAACTAGCTACCACGTTCAAGTAGTATTATCTATCGCCAAGCACCTAACAGTGCGCTTCGGCAGCAGTCCTTGAGGGCCAGAAACTATGAAAGTACAGACGCACGAGACTTAATAACTGTATTTCTCAGGACAGTGCACTTCTTTACTTGTGATAAAATAAGTACCATTCAATTTTCAATTATTTTAAAAATGAATACATATCTGATTGTAAATAGTGATGTGGTCGAAGAGTTTGTTTAGGGAAACCTAGAACTTCTGGCTATCAAGTACAGCTGCCGGAACACACCGTAACGTGCTTGGCGACAGATTTTATACTTGAGGGTGGTGGCTAGCCAGGCGGGCATTCGCAAAATGCCCTACTACCATGTTATAATAATAACGACCACCTGCAGCACGGAAGCGCTCAGTCGTAGATGTCTAATGCCACTAGCGGTCACCAATCCCAATGATGACCGCAGCGGACGTTGCTTAACTTAGTACGATTACAGAATAAAAGGTACGACTAAGGAAGCTACGCTACGAGCGCTACAAAATTAATAGTTTGTTACCGACAAGTATTAACTGGGTACAGTGTACATTCTGCCTTGTATTTTAAAATCCGCACGTTAGCAAGTACAGATGCAAGGACATACATAAACTATTACGGGTTTTCGCTTGTCAGTTCGTTGAAAACTTTCATTTTTTACGTAATAGGAAAATCCTATACCAACGAACAAAAGCATTAAAATATCTTTCTTTATATCTTTATGGAAAAATGATGAGCTTTATCAGAATTCGGTAATAATTTCGCTAGGTACTTGCGATAAACCTTATTGATGTAGCGCTCGACGTCCCTCGTCTACTACCGATACCCAGTTTTTTTTTATGTGAGTGTGCCGGAACAAGCACGAGGTCCACCTGATGTTAAGCGGAGTAACCTCTGCCTATAATATGCATTTCATCCGAACGAATTGCATTGTACCGTCACACTGATACATAAACTTGCCAAGTCTAATGTGCCTATAATTTTTCTGATTGTCAAGGACTGCTGCTGGAGCACACTGTTAGGTGCTTGTTGCCAGATTTTCCACTTGAGGGTGGTAGGTAGCCAGCCATTCGCAAAATGACCTTCCACCATGCGGTGAAGCTCAAGCCGGTAACTATTACCATCATTGCTTCAAAACCAGGTATCATTGTGTTAGTCGTTAACTTACGTATTTACCTTACCTCTAGTCGATACAGTGTGATATTTGAATACAGCTCATTTTCGAGATTGTAACACAACTTCTGAGGTAAACTAGAGGTGCAAGGCCTTTTTTTTACGTTTAAATACTATATGTTCTATGGTTTAAATCAAATTTATGTAGTAGTGTTTGTTTTGATTATTGCCAAGTGTCTTAAGGGGGCAGATTCAGATCAATTGTTATTAGGAGTTTTTAATGGAAAATAAAACAAAAAATGAATTATACATAGTTTAATCTCAATGGGCGAACATTAAAGAAAATAATAAGGTAAAGTGTTGGTAAGGTTGCCACTATTGGACCACTTTTAAAATTTACGTACAAAAGGATTTGTTCAATGACTACGCTTAGTATTCCAGTACCAGAGGCTATCATTTCAGATGTTTTTCATTATGGCATCGAAATTGGAAATACAATTTTTAAAATGGTTGCTTTGATCGTACCTCTATTACTTTTATTAGACCTCTGAGTTGCTATTATTGGACTCAGATCATTATGGTCTGCTGGTCCATTTAAGGTGCCATCAAAAGAGTCGGAAAATTTATACAATGAATAAAAGAACTGCTACTTAAATTGTTTATTACAGTAGTTAATTCCAAAACATCAGAGCGCTTGATCGATGCGACGCGTCATTAAAATACTGGCACATATTTGGCTCAACGAAAAAGCATTGCAATTCAACGGGGCAATGCTGCCAGCATGCTGGGCACGCTGCCAACTGGGAGTAGACTGGAGCATTTGGACTGCATGTGAGTCTGACTAAATGCTTTTATTGTAGTAGCTGTAGTGCTGTATATATATCGTACTAATATGTTTAATAAAGGCATGCCGCCGGCTAAAAAAAATTTAGGTAATTATAAAGTCTAGCTACATTACATAATTTTGGCATGCAAATTCATTAATATCCTTAAACAATGACACTAAAAGTACATAGCTGGCTCAACAAATTCACTCAAACTTGCTTATAGAAAAATAAAAGAACTAGGTACATAAACGGTAAAAGAAACAGAGCAATGTAAACTGTTTACTTTGCGTTACCTCCTTTTTAATCTTGATTGAACACTGCAACAGTGGAGTTTACCTACAGCCCCGGTATTTTATTAATTTGATCATAAATTACGGCAAAATTATAGGCGTCAATGAAATACCTCTATAAATCTGGGACGAATACTCTTGACATTAATGAAAAAATATGGTTTTGCTTACACCGATGACATGGATTCCAATGTCTTGGATTTGAGTAAATTTTTAACCGACTTCCATTAAAAGGAAGAGGTTCTCAATTCGTCTGTTTTTTTTTGTCTGTTACCTCAGGAACTTTGTCTGGGAGAACCGATTTTGAAAATTCTTTTTTGTTTTAAAGCTAATATTTGTCGTTTGGTCCCATTTAAATTTCATTAAAATCGGTGATGTCGTTTTTGAGTTACACTCCAGTAACTGATTAATATTTACCTATCTTGATGATATTGTAATGAACAGAACAGCCCTTCGACTCACATGTTTCCAGCCTGGTGGTCGTCTCAAGAATGCCCCGCCCTTCATTTCGTGTCAACAGTTCCCTTCAACTCGTTTTAGCGGGAAATCACCCAGCCAATCACAGAGTGTGTCGTATGTTTAATACTGTAAAAATGGTGGCGCCACTATCAGATCGGTGTTGCCATTACCACATCCGCTAACTGACTAGTATTAAATATTTATTGCTGTCCAATAAGACCATAATACCGAATGAAAACATAACAATAGTGGTTGTCAAGGATGATAATCGATCCTACAAGTAGCAAGGGTCACTAAAATGAGTAAAAAAACATTTTTAAACAAAAAATGGAACTGACTTCAACACTCAAAAGTCTGATTTGTTGATGTCGATACCATGCGCACAATATTGTGATTATAGGTACTTTGAACTATCATGGTAACGACTTCAAAAAGTTACTCATTTCTTACTTTTAGGTGATGAAGTCGGAACTTTTTTGATTCAATTTTTTATATTATGAGGTTACAGTACACAGGTTATAATAGTACAGGTTATAGTACGAGACGGATAAGTCGTCCGCTTGATGGTGGCAGTCGTCACGTCTACTGTCTATTACAGTTGCTGTTACCGTTCTCGTCCTGTTTGACATTTTTTTTTTTTTTTTTTATTTATTTCACTTTCACAATGTATTCTTAAATCTATTAACATTATATCGAAAAACCACTAGGTTTGTCTCGATACTCTTATTCGCAACGTGCGCTTAACATTAATTTATAAGAGATTTACATAACACATATTCCTCCGTGAACTATTAATCTACTAAAAAGAAATGAAGCAAGCACCTATTTTAATATCTGCACAGAACAGAATTATAATAGTTATAACTGTAAACGCTGTTTCTCGGCTAAGCGCGCGACAGCCGCGGCAGCGTGGCGCGGCGGGGGGCGGCGCGCGGCGGTGTTGGATCTCGAACTGTAACCGGTTCTGAAGTACCTCACGGCTGGGGAGAGGGGATTGCGCACATGCAGGCAGAGAACTGCAGCGCCTACTCAACGATTTAAAATTTATACAGAGTGTTATTTTACTGATTTAATTATATGAAAATAATATTTTATAAATATTTTATATTTTATGTATAATAGAACTATCCATTTATTGCATACACATACATACACCCACCCTCACACACACACACACACATATATATATATATTAACAAATAAAATATACATACATATTATTTGTGCGTTTTGTATATATATCTAATTGGGTTTTAGTTTATCATAGAAATGTTTTTTATAAATCCGTTTGTAATTCATGTTGTTTATGACATGTTTTATCTCTTGGGGCAAACTATTTAAAAGTGTGGGAATTAAGAACGCTACAGTTCTTCTTCCATAGTAATTATTTACTTTTGGTATTTTTAGCATTTTATGTGTAATATTTCTAGTAACGATTTTATGCGATACAGGTATTTTTATTTCCGTGTCATGAAATTGTTCAATCAATAATGACATATTCACTTTATCTTGTACAGGTAGTATATTGCAGAACTGAAATATATCAATAAGGTTTTCTTTATATTGTTTCTTAATTTTACCGGGAACTATTAATTTGAGTAATCTGACTTGTAAATTCAATATTTTATCAATAAATGTTTTAAATGTTCGGCCATAGCTTGTGATTCCGTAAGATATAATGGATTCCGCTAGTGCCAAGTATATATTTAGTAAAATCTGGAATGGTACTTTAGGTTTAATTATATACAATTTTGCTAGTATAGCTCTTAGCTTGTCACAAATTAAGTCAATATGGTTACTCCAGTTAAATCTGTCATCTACTATCAGGCCCAGGTATGTATGACTAGTTACTTGTTCTATAGCATCACATGTACAGTTATTCATATTAGACTGCATGGTATTGTGTAAGCACATGTGACTGTGTGCAGTTATTCTAAATGAATTCCTTTTTTTAATGTGACACGAGTGAACATGAATTATTTTCGTTTTGGATGCATTTAAAACTAGGCCTGCATCATGCGACCATTTCGCTACGCGTGTGAAGTCATCCTGCATATATTTTACAGCCGTGCTGAGGTTTTTACTATATGCTAGAAGGCAGGTATCATCTGCATATTGGTAAATTGAACAATTATAGATTACATGTTCCATGTCATTTACATAGGCGAGATAATGCAACGGTCCTAGTACCGATCCTTGTGCTGTACCTTCAGTGACGTCAACTGCTTCACTATACTCTTCTCCCACCTTCACACGATATTTCCGACATCTAAGATAATCTTCGCACCATTTTATGATAGGGCCTCGTACGCCAGTATTGTCTAGATTTTTTAGTAAGGTGTCATGCCTGAGAGTGTCGAAAGCCTTGCTAAAATCAATAAACAGAAGTATAACATGATTTTTCTCATTGAGACACTGATTTACTTCATCCGTAAATTTTGATAGCAGTTGTGTTGTTGATTTATTACGTTGAAATCCAAATTGTACATTTGAGAGTATATTATTTTTTATATAAAAGTCTTGTATCTGTTCACAAATAAATTTTTCTGTAATTTTATCAATTACTGGTAGTATAGTAATGGGCCTATAGTTGCAATATTCTTTATGACTACCTTTTTTATATATCGGTCTTACAATGCCGGTCTTTAAATCCTGTGGATATTTGCCCGTAGCTATACTAGTATTTATAAACTTAACTATGACCCATAAAATTTTATCACAAATAGACTTGATATCAACACACCTTATGTTGTCTATACCTGCTGCTTTATTAGTATTTAAACTACGAATAATTTTTTCCAAATTTTCTATAGATGCTTTTTTGACAAAAATGGATTTATTTTGAGGATACGTATATTCAGATTCGTTCAAGAGGCGTTTGTTACACTTTGGCATTATTCTTTTCACACATTCACTGAATTCTCGGGCGAAGTTTTCTGCTATTATCTTTGTATTGTTCTTATTTTTGTTAAAAGCTCTTAAAATGGCTTCATCGACTGAAGTTTTATTACGACCTGATAGAGAATTAAGTATTTGCCATAGTTTACGTAAGTTTAGTTTGTGTTTGTTAATTAAATCTAAATAATATTTGTTTCGGGAAATTTCTATGATTTTACGTGTATAATTTCTAAATTTATTATACTCCATTCTCAATATTGCATTTGTAGGGTCGTGTTTCCATTGTGTAAACAGTTTATCTCTTTTCTTGCACATATTATTAATTCTATTATTTATCCAGGGCTCTTGACTTCTCCTATTTATATTTATCTTTTTTGTATATGTAGTTTTATTGTAGCAATTTTTAAATTTTTCCTTAATGCATTCGTATATTTTTAAAGGACACTTTGTATCTTCGATTTCAGACCAGTCTAATTCGGATAATAAAGATTTGGTTTTAATATTGTCTAATAGTTGAATGTTTTTTACACCACCCTGTATTTGTGATGTACCGCTTCCAATACTCGACATTATTATCATTCGGTGGTCAGCGAGAACAGTGCCGAGCGCGGCCGAGTATACGTCTAACGAGTGCGACCGTACAAATAAGTGGTCTATGCAAGTTTGCGTTATTAAATCGCCTTGTTTCTCGATTCTAGTGTAGTCTGAAATCGCACTAGTTAGACCACACTCGGACATGCTACTGATGTAATATTCACGTATGCCGTTGTTAGTTTTTAAATCAATATTTATGTCGCCTAATAGATAAGTGTCGTGTTTTAAAAATAAGGTGTTTAAAAATAGATTTTTAACTTCTTTTGTGAATAGGTGCTTGCTTTCACTTGGTGGTCTATACAATGCGCAGATATACGCAGAATAATTATACGGTGTGGTTATCTGACCTATTATGGACTCACAATGATTAAATGTGTGGTTTATTACGTTAAAATTGTGAGTGTTTTTTTACGTAAACAATAACCCCTCCACCCTTACGTTTTTTACGCAATTGGCTGTGCAGTGTATATCCATTTATATCAAACATAGAAACAACTTGCTTAGATATATTAACCTCAGTTAGTATTATGACATCGATATTTAACTTTGAATAGGTGATTAGTTGAGTTAAATAACAAAAATTTTTATTTAAAGATCTTATGTTTATATGTATCATATTAAGGCTAAACTGGTGAGGAAAAATAGCAGGTAATTGCTTACTAAAATCATTTATATCAGTACAGTCAAACAACTCTAGATGGTCAGGAGATAAACCGAAGCTGCCTGATTCTGTTGTATATCTATTACCGATTCATGATGTCTGCTTGTGTGGCTATGTTTTCAATATCTTCCTCCGACCTTGCCACCAATGGTTTCCCGTTGTCGTCCTTACGCACCAATACTTTTCCATCTTGGAACCAGACGTGTTTAAACGCAGGTCGAAGTTTCTGCTGCGCTTGCCATAGCAACGCTTTGTTTGCTTTCGTGAGGGCTCGGCGTAACATCACTTTAGATTTAGCTTCATTAGGCGGAACTCCACTGATAAGACATTCTACAGTAATTGATTCCTTCCTTGCAGCTCGTACCCACTGCTCTGCCTGTTGCAATTGAAGTAGGCCCAACTGGATGACTCCGTCTTGCCCATTGCGACCCTCCATTCGTTTAATAAATGATATTTCCTTCACATCCATATTTAGGGCTGTAGCCAGCTTACGAGAAATGTCATTCAAGTCTTCTTGTTGTTGTTTAGGTACTCCAAACACCTCCAGAATGCTATCTAGTCGCTGCTGATCTACGCTGCGAACATACTGCTTTAGAGACTTTATTTCTAGCTGCAGGTGCACCTGTTCATTTTTGAGATGGTTACATTTTCTACCGAGGTCTTTTATCTCTTTATTATGAGACTCGACTGTCTTTGTTAGATCGTCAATTTTTCGACAACAAACGCCTACAGAGGTTTCAATGGGCTGTAATTCTTTTCTAAGTACCTTCTTCATTTCCGAGGTGATATCTTTAAGAAATTTGTTGGTGTCGATGTTACAGCTTCCGATGTTTTCTTCGGTCAATGACTCTTCTTCAACCTCGTCTTCATCCGGGATAATAAAGGAAGATTTTCTAATTGGCGTGTCTTGTTTACATTCCTCACATGTCCACTCCAGGTTATCAGTATTACGCAAAGCAGCGATTTGCTTTGCCGTCAAACCTGCGCATGTTTGGCTGGCATGCACCAATTTACCGCAGGTTCTACACTCCAGTCCAGGTGACTTTTTAGTTATATTTTTATCACAATTGTCGCACTTGGATATGTTTGGCATTTTAAGCAAATTATTTGTATGCAAACACTAGAGAGGGTAGGCGAGTAAATAGTTCACGAACGTAAAACCACTCGACTTGTTCGCACGCCAGCGCACGAGCGAATGATGGCATTGCGCTGGTTACTCATCACTCATTTAACACACATACACCTGTTTCATACGCCTGTTTCACGTACGGGCAGGCAGAGACCACGAATTCCCACTTGCTACGATCTTGCCCTACATTTGACTATTTTCGAAGCAGTGCTGGCTCAGTGGTATTGGCTATTGAGTGCCGCGGTTAGGTAATGGTTCAAATTCCGACGCGGGCTTCAGTTTCACCGCATGGTGGAAGGGCATTTCGCAAATGCGCGCCTTGCTAGCGACCACCCTCAAGTAGAAAATCTGTCGCCAAGCACCTATCGGTGTGTTCCGGCAGCTGAACTTGAGAGCCTGTAATTTTAGGCCTTCTTCCACATCATCACTTACCATCAGTTGAGATTGTGGTCAAAGTCTTACCTGGTCTATCAGCAATAAAAAAAGTAAAAATAATAATATAATACTATATAATGATTATGATATACCCAACATGAAAGTTGTCTCACATCACACTAGCCCCCACCCTAGGATACCCTGTGTTGTGGGTGGACTAGTTTCTGCCAAAGTACATTTACTTAGGGACAAGACGTCATTACAACTACATATTTAAAGCAATAATTAGAAACTATTACGATAGATACGTGTTTGGAATGTTAAATAAACATCGTAACGAAGCTGAACAAGGACCTGGTTTCGAATATAAAATGAACACTTCATTAATGGAAAATAAGGATCAACAAAATAATATACATATGTAAAAATATAAGCTTACTTGAATTATAAAAGAAAGAACAACAACATACCCCTTCAATTGTGTGCGCTCGTACCACACCTATACATAGGTAGTAACCTATAGATACTTAGAAGAATTTTTAGCTCACAAAAACTTGTCGCAATCCTGGCGCGTAGGTTTACATAAAAACGTTACAAATTTACTTCTAAGTTATTTCAATATTAGTAAGGCAACCATCAATTATACAGATTCTATTATCTTTTTTAAACAACATACAATATTACAAGATCTTGATAAAATATCAATGACTAAAATATGAATGGTATCATGGGGGTAGGTCGTGGGTAGGTCTAATAAAATTTCCAATTTGTGTTGTGCAGTCCGAAACATTGTAACCTCAGAGTTCTTGTATAGTTTATTGAGAATGGTGTGCGTGAGTTGTGTGTATAGTTATCTGTGTAGCATAGATAAGAGCTACCTCGTTCTTACCCGGCACCCCACAGGGTTTATCTAAATGTAGCCTTTATTTAACCAACAAACACTAGAAACACCGATTAATAATAAGTTATGAAGCTGTTTTTTTATGCCTTATAGATTAACATTGGCCACTATCTCACCTGATAGTAAGTGATGATGTGGTCGTAGATGTAGTTCAGGCTAGAATTACTGGCTCTCAAGAACAGCTGCCGGAACACACCGTTACGTGCTTGGCGACAGATTTTCGACTTGAGGGTGGTAGCTAGCCAGCCGCAAAATGCCCTACTACCATGCTGTAATGACTACCATCGTAATACAACAACTGCCCTCTGAAGCACGTGCACGCTCAGTAGTAATGTCACTAGCGGTCATCCATCTAACTTTTGACCGCGGCGGACGTTGCTTAACTTAGCTGATCGATTTAGAACGATTAACCAAATTTCGCTACGAGCGTTTCAAATTTTTTCTTTTAAAAGCTTCGTTAGCACTTCCATCTGTTCAGTCTAATCCGGAATTCACAATGAAAATTATTATTAATTCAAAAATTTAACAATCAGGTTGGATATTGAGATACTGTTCTGGTACCTGATGATCGTCATTTTACTCACTGAAGTCGAGCTGCTGCGCCGAAAGGATTCGTAAGACAGTTCGTGTTTGAATTGTAGTTGTGGCTTTAATGGAATAAAATGTATACCTAAATCAAACTATTTTTATACATGAATATGCCTGACTGACACAACATTATGTATTCAGACTAGTTATGATTATGAGTTATCAATATTTGAAAGCTTTTTGTACTTACCTTCATAATGTAGGTCTTGACATCGTGATAAGAAACCATATCTAGTTTTGAAGAAGTATGTTTACCTTGTTTTATCACCAGTTCAGATTAAGGAGAGTAAAATACTAACAAAATGAAAGGTTATCTCTGCCTTGACAATAATAACCGATTCCTATTATGTATATATCGCACCTAACAATTATATGTAAGGAGAAGTAATAATAATGTCTTAAAATATATTACGTGTATAATTTTTTTTTTATGTCCTATAGGTTAGCCGTTGACCACTATCTCACCTGACGGTAAGTGATGATGCGGGTGAAGATGTTGTTCAGACTAACCTAGAATTACTGGTCTCAAGGACATCTGTCGGAACACGCTGTTAAATGATAAAGGGTCGTCTTAAGCGGAGCAAAAAATGTGATGGTACTAATGGCTGAAGCCGAGCGCGTTGAATTTAACTGCTTTTAACTTTAATTTATACCAAATCGTTTAATTACCAATAAATTATCAGTATAAATTACATTATTTTGAAATCTGACATTAGCAGAATGAAATTGATTTATAATTTAATGTTCTAAAATTTCTTTCAATTTAAAAATAATTTAATTTATTCTGATAATTTATTGGTAATAAATGCTGTAAACAATTAACATAACAAATAACATTGCAATCACCAAGACGCCTACTAAGCGTGAGGATTATGGCAATCCCCTCCTTCATGGCTGAGGCTGTGTTTAGCAGTGGACAATCTGGCTGATACAGTATTAGAACTTTTTGCCTTGTTTAACCATTCACGCCTTTATATCTATTTTGGTAGTAATATTTTAACTTATTTAACTATTTATACTTAAGACATATAATTTAAAATGTATATCATAATTGTAGATTATGCACCAAGAGATGTGCGCAGTGTCTTAGTCCTAGGCAACATTTAGAATCCCAAGCGTTCGAAAGTTTGTATATTTAGGAGTTACCTCCAACGAAGGGATTTAAGGAAAGAATTTGTAAGCATTCAAGCCCGCCCAAAACGAACACAGTTTCATCCCCAAAGCGTACCTTATACACCTAAAATCAAGCAAATCAGCTGAGAACATATATAAGGTGACTATTAATTCATCAACAATACTGCGGGGGATGGTGTAGAATCGATAACTGAATGTGATCCACTCATAATTAATTTTCACTTAAACAAAATTAATACTAACTATTTCCTAAGCTGTGGCGCGTTGACTTTGAGAATGATAGCGACGACAACACTCGCGGCCGCCGTGGACAAGACTCACACATACACACGCGTTCTAGGTATTCTAACGCATTGCAAGGGCAATGAACTCGGTAGGTATACCTACCGAGTTCATTGCCCTCGCAATGCGTAGGTATACCTACCGAGTTCATTGCCCTCGCAATGCGTTAGAATACTTAGAACGTGTGTATAAGTGTGAGTCTAGCCCACGGCGGCCGCGAGTGTTGTCGTCGCTATCATTCTAAAAGTCAACGCGCCACAGCTTAGGCAATAGTTAGTATTAATTATGTTTATGTGAAAATTAATTATGAGTGGATCACATTCAGTTATCGATTCTACACCATCCCCCGCAGTATTGTTGATGAATTAATAGTCACCTTATATAGCAATTTATTAAACATAATCAATATTTTTGGTTATGAAATTTTCTTCAAATATGTTTGTTACAAAGTTAAAAATAAGTTATATGAGGCTGAGCCTTTATCATGAACATTTCTTGAGGCAGATACATAACTTTCAATGTAACTATCTTTTTAAAAATTTGTGTCGATTCAAACCTAAATTATGAATAGATAAATCAATGCTTAGTTCTGAACCTAAAATCCATACTAATATTATAAATGTGAAAGTAACTCTGTCTGTCTGTCTGTCTGTTACGCTCTCACGCCAAAACTACTGGACCGATTTGAATGAAATTTGGTATGGAAATAGTTTGAGACCCGAGAAAAAACAAAGGATAGTTTTTATCTAACTGCGCAAAAAGAGGTTAATGTTTTTGCGCGATAACCGACATACGCGCGGGCGGAGCCGCGCCCGGAAAGCTAGTCTCTAATAAGAATTCTAAGTTAGCCTGAACAACATCTTAGACCATGTCATCACTTACCATCAGGTGAGATAGTGGTCAAAGGCTAACCTATCAGTCATAAAAAAAAAAAGTAATCACCCTCCACCGTTTGTATGGAGATGACACCGGCCACTCCAACCCTAAAGGACAGTTCTCACATGAGGTCTAGACTAATAAAACCGTCAATGACCACACCATATTATACTAACAGGTGAGGTGGTTGTGAAAAAATGGCTTATTTACTTGTGAAAATCTGGATTAATTATGTGTCTTTTTAGACGTCACCCAATTTTAAATTAGACAACATTGCGTCATGAAAGCGTGTAACGATTCAACTCTAAAACTTTATTATGCCTTATTATGCGCTTGGTTAATCATAAAACCATTTTAAAAAACGTAATATATGCATAAAATCCTGAATAATATAAACGCTCTTTAATATATGAATGTTTAATCAAAGACATGCTCATTAAATAATGAAATAAATACAATTAGGTATTTACCTTAGGCTCAACTTGACAAAATGATAAAGGCCGTTCGTCTTTGGCCCTGTTCTGATTTAAGAAACTTCCTATCACATACATACTAGACTCAACCTGTGTTGGAAGTAGTAAAATTTTAAACCTAAAACTCCATTTTAAAAAATTGTGTAAAAATAAGAAGGTTGAAACATGTTACTCGTATTTGGAAACCAATTTTAATTCCATCAAAAATTGTGATAAAGGGACTAAAAATTTGAGTGATCTTTTTCGTAATTATTTTACTTATGCATTCAAGCATGCTAAGCTATATTAAGCTGATAAAGTCACAACGAGGAGCAGTCGTATTAAACCCTATCAGGTCTGAGATCGATGCCTCTGGCTGGGACGCTTAATTGAAATACTAATACAGTACCTAGCCTTAGGTGAAGATAAAGTGATTTCGAATTCGAAGACGGTAAAATCGCGCATAAAGGGCAATGTACAGAATTTCAAAACCAAGATGAAACTTATAATTAATATAACGATATACGCGGCGGAGACATGGCTAACTAACCAACCGAGTTATTGAAATAATTTACGTTAATTACATTTGTTTATTACACTATCATTCTATTTATAACGATGTATCCAATATCCATTAATGTCAAAAGACATCGATAAAAAACGTGACAGTAATTTTAAGGATGAATTGCACTATATTTTATTATAGCCGAATTGGTATGCATATACGTTTCGATTTTAATTGTATTCCAAAGTTAACTTACAGACTATTGTCAAATTTGGTTCAATCCAGTTTTAGTCTGAGATTTGTAAATTATTCTCATTTTGTAATTTTTACATTTAACACCTGCTATACAAACGAGTACCTTAAAATCTAACTAAAAATTAAATAACCTAAGTATTAAATTATCAACTTAATGCGAATAAATAGCAAGGACTAATAAATGCGAATATATAGCATAATTTTGATGTAGGTATTCAACATTTAAAATAGAGCTGAAAGATATTTTTTTTCTTGTTTACAAAGTTAACGCATAAATTTGTAACTACGTACATTGAGCATTTATACGTCGCTGCCCTAATTCAATACTAAGACATGTTGCGAGAAGGCATTCAACTATTAGTTTTATTCCTGATGCGATTCAAATGAAAGGGAGCAGGCATAATTTCAAAATTATTTCCATATAGTTGACTGGCATAATCAGTCTTAATTATTTAGTGTTTGATTAACGTCACTAAAGATTATTCATTATTTAGCTTTAAGATTATTGTAGATATGGTTAGATTTATGAAACCTAATTGAGAGTAGGTACATTTTTCGCAGTTATTGAGTTGAAAATGTTTACTTATTTGGACCGATGTGCCTTTGTTTTCGAGGTATAGTTAATTTACTTAATTATTCAAGATATAAATATGTCACTTAAGACATTTGAATTGTCTTTATATAGAACTAGACTTTTAAATTAATGATACGTTTTCAAGATATCTAAATATTTTTATCAACAGCTAATTATGTACAGGAATCAATACATATCTCAATTTCGAGACTTTTAAAGATATTCTTCTATTGAACTAGAGCAGCGACACAATATTAGTAGAATACTTGCGGTACTCAATTTGTAGGTGCTCCAGAAATAAGTACTCAAACAAGGTAGTGTAGGAACTGCACATATTCCGAGTATGTGGCATAAAACACTTTGAATCATCAATATTTATTACTAATTTTTACTAACGTTCACAAATAAATTAAGGAACTTATATAAGAAACTGCGCATATTTTTTTAAAGAAGGGGTAAATTGCAGAATTTAATTAATTAGCGATTGCTATTATCATTTGTTTCGAATTTATTGGGTGAAAAATGGAGATTATAATGCGAGTGTTTTTATGTTGCGTCATTGGAACGTATAATTGTGGTAAGTACTTATTTATTTATCTACGAATATATGCTCAGGCTACCAGATCATTAGCTGAGGAGTCAGGACTCTAAAGCTTATGAATTAGATAATAATAAATGTCTTAACGCGACGTCATGAACACCACGTCGTAAATGCCACAGGAGGACTTGAATCAAGAGTCAAGACCTCGTGAGGATTAAACGTGTAAAGGCGAAACGCGTCGAAAACTCTTCCGGTTTGGCTATGTGGTGTTTAGGACATCGCGTTGGTAGGGAAATTAGGTGGAATCGTCACTAGTTATTTTTTATACTTAAATATCAGTGTTTTCCTAAAATATTGATCTAAAGTTTTCTTTAGATATTGATTATTTAAAACGGATTTCCGCAAAGCAACGCCTGAATCTATTTTTACCTTAAGAATTAAGTTCTATACTGACTCTGTCAAAGAAACCAATTCCTAAACGAAAATAAGCAGCAGGGCGCTTGTCACGTTGATGTATTGTACCGTGTCCTTGTCTATGAGTCATAGGTACATAAGAGTTACGTAAAAGGTGTAGTCGTGCTGACGTATTCGAATCATACTGTCACCGTTCTGCCTAATTTACTAACGTTTTTCGTTCAATAAACTACAAACGCAATAACGCTCTACTTGCCACTGAAACCTTTGTTAAAATTAAGCAGAGCGGAAGATAAAATAAAAATTTAGAAGCTCCTTCTACTATAATTTCTTTGTCTTGTAATTAAATTTTAAATTTCCATTAAATAGTTCAGACAGACTTTTTAAGATGTTGGTACGAGTTTTCCAATACCTACAAAAACCGTCTGTGTCATGCTGGAGAGGTTGATTTTGTAAACAAACTATTTTATATTGCTAGTTAAGTTTTGTATTGCTGATAGTCTAGCCTTAGACTGCAATTTCACCTGATGGTACGTGAAAATGTGGTCTTAATCTTAATCTTTCTATCTTCTCACATCGCTGTATATTGATGAGGGCGCTGGGCACCAGTGCTATGCATTCTAGCCTAGGCTCTCCTTTCCATGACTAGAGTGGGGTTTGTTTGCACCTTTTCGAGGTGCTGAGGGTGTCGATGTAGTGCAGGCTTAGAACCGGCCTCCACTCATCCAGGGCGATCAGGCCACTCTAGGTTGATCCCCCAGCTACACGGGAGGGGGCCGATCAGCGATACTGGCAGCAGTAGCCGGCGGTTCATGGTTAATGTGGTCAAAGGTGGTAAACAGGCTGCGTCCACCAGGGAGATGCGAGGAAAGAGATCGGTGTAAGAGAAAGTAAAGCTACCAATGGGGTCGCTGAACTTAGAAAAGTTAAATAATAAAGTGATCCCATAAGTAAGCAGTTTTACCTAGCATAGGAGTTGGCTCTCACCCCCCGACGGTTCCCGCCTCCCCCCGACGGTTCCCGCCTTGTCGTGGCGGTGGGGCTTAGTAGCCGTGGCTTGGTCACCCACGGTGAAGCGAAGAGGAACCAGGGGCCGTGCCGACTTGGGACATCGGCCGGCCCCGGAGGGGCCGCTCCACTGGGCTTTGCCTCTAAGTCCAGTATGGAGCGGCAAGGGGGGGTAGGATGCGGTGCTGTCTGGACAGCACCGCATCTGACGGGGAGGGGCCACGGCGGGAGAGGAGTGCCGGTATTACGGTGCGCCGCTCTCCCTACCTTCCGTGGCCACAGCGGGGCCGCCACCGTTCGATGGCGGACGCGGAGAGGCCGCAGGGGAAGAGGAGTGTCGGTATAGCGAGGCGCCGCTCTCCCTATCCTCTGCGACCGAAGTAGCAGGCGACGGGGCTACTTATCTGACCCGTCGCAGGGGGACCTCGGGCGTCAGAAACGGGGGTTGTCTGACGCCCATTTGCGGGCTTGGTCCCCGGGTGGTAGCGACGTGCCATGTGTTCTGGTGCGTCGTGAGGGGTAGCACCCCAGGAGGGGTCCGGCAACGGACAACCGTGGTGGGTTCGTGGTCGAGAGCTAAAGCGTCCCTGCGGCCCGCCGAGAAGCGGTAGAGTTGGAACACCGTGTGTTATTTAGTCGGTAGGGGCACTTGCTGCTGTGGGAGTAGTTGGTGTCGAGCCCGACATATCCCGGCCACTTTCCTCGAGGTGGACGGGAATGCGTAAATGCATTTTTTACACGCAAATAAAAAAAAATAAAAAAAAGGAGTTGGCTCTCAACAACAGCTTCCAGATACAACACACCGTGCATCGCGACAGATTTTCTATTTGAGGGCGGTAGTGAGTAAGAATGCATTTCTATGTTCATTTGCGATACTTCAGCACGTCTAACTTTTTATTGAAAGGAAGAATAGTCCTACAAGGACTTTTTCAAATAACTTAAATTTAGTTCGGTGACTGACAAAATACGCTTTATATTTGGGTTGGGACTTGAAGATTTTTGTGTCTGTATATTTGTCAGGATGTGGTAGTCCGCGCGCAAATTTGAACGCTGAATGAGTTTTTTTATAGTTGGTAAAAAGTAGAATATTAAAAATAAATAGTCAAATTTTCTTTTTAGCTAAATCGGTTGGGGGTTGTTGTCGTTTATGAGATGTAACTAGGTTGAAAAAAAATTACATTTTCAAGGTTACAAAGATGTGTGTTGGTTTTTGACCGTTATTATTTATTACAACCTTAAATAGTTTTACGATAGTGATTCATTGAGCTGAGGACCTCGCGACTAAAATATGTTTTAGAGTTCCGTACCCAAAGGGTAAAAACGGGCCCCTATGACTAAGACTCCACTGTGCGTATGTCTGTCTGTCATCAACCTGTATCTCATGTAACAGCTAGACAGTTGAAATTTTCACAGATGATATATTTCTGTAGCCGCTATAACAACAAATACTTACTAAAAATAGGCAAAGGGCGAGTCGAACACGCACACGAAGCGTTCCGTACCCTTCGTGAAAACTAAAAAAGGTTATAATATAGTGTACAATGTTGTATAGATATTGGAACAGAACACTTCGAGCTCGAGTCCGATTCGCACTTGGCTTTTTTAACGTCTACTTCGCCATAGAAAAATAAAAAAAACGTTTTGCTAAAATTTAAAAAACCTCTATGTACAATAAATTCCATGTAAATATCAAACCTGGAGGTCTACTCCCAAAAACGAAGTTCGGAGTTTCGTTTCAGAACGAAGTAACGACGAACATCGAACTTGTTCCCTACCACCAAATAACTTCGGATGTGACTTGTACGGACGATCTTCGTTTCGGATTCATACACATATATTATAGTGAAGTGATATTGAAAGGTTTGTGTAGGGCCTTTATGGTAGACATGTAAAAACCGATAAATAAATCAAAAAGTAATAACCAAAAAGAATTTGTGTAGAAGAATGTTTCGATAATTAATAAACTATTTATTCATGTATGTGTACGTAGAATTCAATTTATTCTACAATTTGTTTTCTTAGGAAACTTTCTTATTTTTCAGAGTGATGGTTGTGTCGCGACAAACAAAGAACCTAATAAATTTAACCATACAACGCGTACAAGGTTGTTCATAACAAGCAGCGCGAGAATTAGGTACTTCAAAAAAGAAGAAGCCCCAATTATGGGTCTGTCTCTTCAGAAAATAAAAACATTCTAATGAACGGTGTATTGAACATATGGGCTTATCTATTAATGTAGGTCCATGGTTGCATTCTCGTTGTCATATTCGAAGTAGAATTTACTAGAGAGTTTATTATAGTTTTAGGCACAGAAAAGAGAATAGTATTTTATATCTCTATGGTTTTAGGTATAATTTTAATAGGTTCTTTGTTTGTCACGACACAACCATCACTCTGAAAAATAAGAAAGTTTCCTAATAAAACAAATTGTAGAATAAATTGAATTCAACATACACATACATGAATAAATAGTTTATTAATTATCGAAACATTCTTCTACACAAATTCTTTTTGGTTATTACTTTTTGATTTATTTATCGGTTTTTACATGTCTACCATAAAGGCCCTACACAAACCTTTCAATATAGCTTCACTATGTTATTATCTATGAATCCGAAACGAAGACCGTCCGTACAAGTCACATCCGAAGTTATTTGGTGGTAGGGTACAAGTTCGATGTTCGTCGTTACTTGGATCCGAAAAGCAAATTCGAACTTCGTTTTTGGGAGTAGACCTCCTGCTCACAATTTCACGGGAATCGGTTCACAACTACGAGAAAACAACCTGAAATCAGTCGGACAATAATACGAAAGCATTTTCACTAAAACTAAAAATGAGACGCTTCGCTTGCGATTTGTGCTCGCTCGGTCACTAAAGTTAGCTAGTAATAAAGACTCAAATACTTAGTACTTTTTTGGGCGTGCTATACACCTGCATGTACCTGTAACAGCCGGATCGGTGCTGAACACAACCTCCCCTATGTAAGGGGTATTTGCCATAATCCCCACGCTTGGCAGGCGGCTTGGGGATCACAGTGCAAGATGACATACTTCTTAAGAAGGTGTTGCTGCCCACCTTCTAGTATTTTTCCCTTAGTCGACTTTTACGACACCCACACGGGAAGAAATGGGGAGGTGCAATTCTAATTCGGCACCCCACGGGGGGCAGGGCGTGCGATATGATATCAATAAATTCCAAGCGGAAGAAATCGAAGGCACTTCTAAGTAGGTATCTTAATTTTTTGAAATGAAAATTAATAACTACGCAATACCGAAATGAAATTGCTGAAATTCTGTGAAATTCAGATTTTAAAAAAGTTATTAAAATTCTGTGAAATTCACAGGAAGCAACGAGATTTAAATTTATTGAGTCACAATTTTTATGGAAATGTTAAAATAAATTTTGTTGAAATAATTTTAATTCTATATTAATAAATTTATAAGAAAGTAATTAATATAAATATTTTGAAATGAAAATAAAAGAGTATAAATCCCTTATATTTGTTGTTGTCTGTAATTATTAGTAAGATGTATATGAGAAGTCACATTACTAACAACATTCTTAGTACATACTTCGGAGCAGTGATAGCCGAAATATAATAGCTGTAGGCTACCGTGCCGCAAATCCAGGGTTTCATTTTGCGAATGCTAAAAAGTATAAGAATAGAGAATATTAAGGCAGGATTTTCACTTAATACCTTATAAACATAAAATATGACAAACGGTGTAAAGTAGATATAACATACCTTGGTCAATCCATACTTTTTGAGGGTCACACTGAAAAAGAGATTGACAGAAGAATAGCGATGGCGTGGAAGCAGTACTGGGTATTGAAGAAATAATGAAAAAAAATTAACCAAAAATTTAACCGTTACTTCACACTTTTGAGTGTTGAAGTCAACATTCAAAAGTGTGAAGTAACTTGATGAAGTCGGTACCATGATAATTCAAAAGTACCTATTATCCCAATATTGTGCGCATGGTACCGACATTCAAGTTCTTTCACACTTTTGAGTGTTGAAGTAGGTTCTATTTTTTAGTTAAACAATGTTATTCACTCTTTTTAGTGACCCTTGCTACTTACGGATAGATTGTCATTCACTGTCAACGACTACATCATCAAGATAGGAAAATATTTTCCAGTTATTGTAGTGTAACTCAAAAACGGTTGGACCGATTTTAATGAAATTTAAATGAGACCAAACGACAAGTATCAGTATTAGCTTTCCAATAAAGATAGAATTATCAAAATCGGTTCACACAGTCAAAAGTTCGGAGGTAAAGATAAACGAATCTCTCGAGTCTCTCCTCCTCCTTTTTTTGAGGTAGGTTAAAAACAAAGAGATCTACACAATAATCAGGAACAAATTAAATAATGTTGCCATTCTACCAAGCTTCTTTAATGGATGTCAGACTTGGGCCATATGGAAAGAAGAAGAATATAGATCAGCAATATTTCAAAGAAAGATGTAAAATCAGTGAGCTAGGGATAACATCTTTGAAGTGCTCGTAGTGAAGTGTGCTTAGCCGTTATTAACCGATCAGCTGAGTTGAGAAACGTCTACCGCGGTTATGACTTGGATGGGCGACCGCTATTGACATTACTACTGAGCGCTGCCGTGCTTCAGAGGGCATGTTATGCTGTCGGTCCCAGTTCTTGTCTTAGGATTGCATTCGATGTATCATGATGGTAGGGCGTTCTGTGGGTGCCCGTCTGGCTAGCTACAACCCTCAAGTAGAAAATGTCGCCAAGCACCTAACTGTGTGTTCCGGCAGTAATTATAAGTTAGCCTATCAGCTATAAGTATAATAAAAATAAGTTTAGTTTAGGTATACTCTTACAATAGATTGTGATGCAGTTTTTTATTTACCTGTCTTCAAAAGAAGTAGTTAGCGTGTTAAAGTAGTTAGTGTTGTAACCGACTTCCAAAAAAGGAAATGGTTCTCTAATCAACTGTATGTTTTTATTGTATGTTTGTAACGCGACTAAGCCAATTATAAACTGATTTTGATGATTATTTTTTGTTGGTGGAGTTCAAATTGGTTCCATTTAAATGTAGGTAATTTCAATTTTGTCGATGGTTCAGTATTTAAGGCATTTTAATGATGATGTTATTTTCTTTTTTTTGTGTGATTGTGACGAAACAAGCACGAGGCCCACCTGATGTTAAGTGGATAAACCTCTACCTATAACAGATGCATTTCATCATGTGATGAATTGCACTGCGCCCGTCATATTGAGACATACAGTTGTTAAGTCTCAAGGCTTGTAATTTTTCTAGCTCTCAAGGACTGCTACCGGATCACACTGTTTTTCTACTTTAGGGACACACAGGTTTTCTACTTGAGGGTGGTAGCCAGGCGGGCATTCCTTTCCACCATGCAAAATGCATGATTAAACAAAACAATATTCATGATTCAACAAAGTGAAAAATAATATTATCTACTGCACTCGTTCAACGTGGCACAGGTATGTGCACGAGCGTGTGAACAGTTTTATTTGGCCCGCGCCGCCACTACGCCAATGCGTGCTGGGCTGCTTTCCGAGCCGCTTGTGAAGCTGCTTTTCAAGTTGAGTCTGTACCTACTCAGCATCACTACATAGTATAAAACAAAGTCACTTTCCGCTCTCTGTCATTAGGGAATGACAGAGAGCGGAAACTGACTTAAATTCTGGTGCGTAGTTTTAAATATCTAAGCATACATAGGGATTTATGCTTAGATATTTAAAACTACGCACCAGAATTTAGTGCGGTTTTTTATACTATATTTACAGAGTGATTCAAGAAGAAGGTTTATATGTATAAGACATGCATAATGCAATAGAGGAACATTATAAAGATAATTTAAAACGTTTCTAATGTAATGTCGAAAATAAACTATTTTTTGCGCCTACATTGCAAACACTGGCTTAATCCTACGACATAGATCAAAATAATGTACAACAATATTGTCTACCTTAAAAAGGGCTACAAAAAAGTCACCAATGTTTTATGTTAATGATAACTCACAATAACCATTTTCTATCCTTTATTTTTTACGAGAGATAATTGGCTTATTTACAAAGCGATTTTTAAGCAACACATCATTAATCCTTATCCAATTTAGTACCTTAAATACATTGTGCATTTAATATAGATCAATATTGCATTTTATTAATGACAACATTTTATTTAAATGAATATTTTTGAAGATATTACGAAGCCGGGGCGGTAGCGACCCGCCCCGGCTTCGTCATGTATATTAATTTCCGTGAAGGGGCATATCATAATGAATTAATGATATTTACTGATTACTCATAAAAAGTGTTTGCATAGATCATACCTTTTCAATATCTATTTCTTCACGCTTTGCGTTGGGTCAACATTGATAACAGAATGTTATTGTTATATCTCAATTGTACTGGAAGGACATAAACTTGTTCTATTGATTTTAACCGACACCTAAGTATTTATGACACGGTATAATCCCGGGCTAGCATTGCACTCACCATTATCTGTCTGTGAAAGTCGATAGAAGGTGAGCAGCAGTGCGTCCTCAAGAATTGCCAGCCCACATCGCGATCCCCATGACGTCTGACAAGCGTGGGGATAATGGCAAACCCTCCACTTAGGGAAGGACATTTGGTCAATGGTACATGGCTGATAGTTATCATGATAAATATATACATGTATTTAAGACAGCTTATATCAATTACCTACATAATATTAAACAAAACATGTACGGCAACACATGCTTATTTTTTTTATTTAATACAATAATTTAGTAAGTAAATGGATAAAAATACAAAAACTCTCTAATTTACCGTAATTTTTTTTAAATTTTAGTTAAATGGTAGAGCATTATTTTTGTGGGCAGTAGATTCTTAAATAGTAAAATTTTGTAATCTTTACATATATTACAGTAATATTTACACAAGTAAAGGCGGGACTCCACCAGAGCAGAGATGTGTGCGGTGTGCTGTGTGCTGTGCGAGAAGAGATGTTTTTCAGCTTGGGTGCGAGGCCTTGAGTGCTCAGTACGCATTCTGACACGAAAGATAGACGATGTCGCTATTAATACAAAAAAGTATCTTCTTTTACTTGAAGTTTTTCTTCTTTTTCTTTGACATCGCTCACTGCACGCCGCTTACATCTCTCGTCTCCACTGCGCTTTATCCGCGCACAGCTCACATCTCTGTTTGCATCGCGCTATACAAATATTACACATCTCCGCACAGTGATCTCCACTGAAGCTGAGCTGAAAGGAGATGTGTCAATAACACTATTATATTGGTTGTTTAAAAATCATCTCCTCTCCGCTCGTTCGCACTTCCAAATAGTGCGGCCTGAGGTAACATAAAGTACCTAAAGTCCGTGAAAAGCCTCTTCTTGACAACATTGTCTCAGAATGATGGGCGCAGTTCAATTTGTCACTTGTAACGAAATGCATCTGTTCTAGGCAGAGTGAATTATTGTTTTTATTTTATTTTATGTTATTGTGACGGAAGCACGAGGTCCATCTGATGTTAAGTATTAACATCAGAGTATTAACACAAGCACCTAACGGTGTGTTCCGGCAGCTGTCCTTGAGAGCCAGTAAATCTAGGTTAGTCTGAACAACATCCTCGACCACATCATCACTTACCATCAGGTGAGATAGTGGTCAAAGGCTAACCTATCAGGCATAAAAAAAAAAAAAAAAAAAAAGTAGACTAACCTCTGCCTATAACAGATAAATGCATTTCGTCACAAGTCTAGAATTGCACTGCCCCCCTCACTCCGAGATAAAGTTTTTAAGTCTTCATGTACCTGTAATTTTAACTATCAAGGATTGCTGCCGGAACACACTGTTAGGTGCTTGGCAACAGATTTCTACTTGAAGGTGATAGCTAGCCAGGCGAGCAATCGCAAAATGCCCTTCCGCCATACTCAAGCTGGCTGTGGGGATCGAACCAAAGACCTGCAACACGGTTGTCCATAGCTATTAGTGCACAGCAATCATTGTTTCAAAACATTATTCCGCTTAACACCTAATGAATCTCGTGGTCATTCCATCATAATCACATAAAAAAAACAGCCAAGTGCGAGTGGGACTCGCGCACGTCCCGTGCCATTATCTGTAACCTAATCTTGCAACCTCTTTTATGGTGTGGGAGCCTCCTTAATTATTTATTTTATTTTATGTTAATTAAATATATTTTAAAATATCATAAAACTAAATATTCTATGAATAGTCAAAGCGTCTACATGCCCCCATTATTAGTATCGAGCAAAAAACGGTAAAAAAATCAAGTTTGTTGTATTTGTTGTTATAACGGCCATACAAATACATCATGTGTGAAAATTTCAACTGTCTAGCTATCACCGTTCTTGAGATACAGCCTGGTAACAGACGGACGGACAGCGAAGTCTCAGTAATAGGGTCCCGTTTTTACGCTTTGGGCACGGAACCCTAAAAAAGAGTCAAAGACATAAAATTCAGATACACCTGATATTTCAAAAGCACTGTGAAGACACTTCCCATAAAAATGTTATGTTTCTAGACAAATTGTCGAGTATATTATTTGGCGTCAAATCCATATCTATTTCATTCATTCCTTATTGCAGTTTAAAAAGACTTGCTATCACATCACCTGTTTCAGTCGGCACATATGACCCCTTGAACTTCCAAACAATGTCTGAGTTCCTCAATAGCCCAATGACCTTTGATAACCGCATTGTGGGAGCCCTAGATGCCAATATTGAAGATCATCCTTACCAGGTGTCTTTCATAGTGAACAACTCGTATTTCTGTGGAGGATTCATCATCAGCGAGAACTGGATCGCTACTGCCGCACATTGTGCACTAAAGTAAGTTTTACTATTACTTACATGGTGGTACGCGAATGCCGCCTGGCTAGCTACCACCCTCAAGTAGAAAATCTGTCGCCAAGCACCTAACAATGTTTCTAAATATGATTACAAGCACTATCGCGGGCTAAGTTAAAATCATATCAAACAAATTATTGGAGTACAAAATTTTATGCCCAAGGCAGGAGTCGAACCCCTATCCTCCGATATCGCGTCGAATACCTAATAACACCAAACTGTGTGTTCCGGCAGCCGTTCTTTAGAGCCAGTAATTCTAGGTTAGCCTGAACAACATCATCACTTACCATCAGGTGAGATCATGGTGAAATACTAACCTATCACGCATAAAAACAAAAACTATGCTTTATTCGTGCCCCGTTTGTTGCCCCGTGGGGTGCCGGGTTACAATTGCACCTCCCCATATCATCCCGTGGGTGTCGTCGAGACGCCTGCCAAGCGTGGGGATTATGGCAAAAACCCCCTTAGTAGGGAAGGCTGTGTTCAGCAGTGGACGATCCGGCTGTTGCACTCTGCATAAAAAAAAAATAAGTATGTCGATAGGAAACCACGAAATAAGAGACGTGATGATGTATGTGTTGGCCGATGGTACCTAGGCTTAACCAAGGATGGGATCAAAAAGGATTGGCTCTCAAGGGCACATCAAGGGAACACACAATTAGGTTCTTTAGGACAGATTTTTTACCTGAGGGTTAAAGCCAGCCAGGTGAGGGTTTTCGCAAAGTGCCATATCACTATGTGGTGAAACTAAAGCTAAGAACGAGGTAAGATTAAAACCATATACGTTCTGTGTGGAATTCAATGCCATCACTGCTAAAAAAAAATTTAGCAACTTCGTCGTAATATTAGTATCATTCAGTACCCAAATTAGTATACGCTACCTAGTACGATACGTATGGTAAGACTTACGTATGGTAGTCTTACCATTCCTATGGTCAATTTGAAAGTAGAATACTTCTAAATTTTATAAAAGTTATATAACAATGTCATATTTTTATATTAATCGTATTTATGTAAACTAAATAGATATAAATGTTTGTATACAAATAAGGAATTCACTGGCCAAGTCTGTGTTTCCAAATACGTATACACCTCAAGCATTCGAGTCTCTTTATAGAGGACGTACCTATTTTCGAGACAAGTCTGTGCCATCATTGATCACACGGTCACCTTTGATTAAGGGGATATTGAAAAAAACAATTTAAGTTTATAGTTTGAAATGCGCGTACTAAAATGTTTGAAATTAAAACTTTCAGCGTGGACGCATCAACGGTGGTCCTTCGAGCCGGAAGTTCGTTTAGAAACAATGGCACTATCATACCTATAGCGGAAGTAATACCACATCCGGAGTATAACAATCCAGCTTTTGATAAGGACGTAGCAGTCATGAAGACTGTAAATCCTATTGAGTTCACTGAGACTATCAAGCCGATACCATTAGCGCCTGAAGGAAGACCGATGAAAGGAAGAACCAATATTAGCGTCAGTGGATGGGGCAGGACTCGGGTTCGTAGCCTCATTCTTATTGGTTTTTTTACTGATCAGTCAACGCTAAAACAATTCTTAAATCAAAGTTAAATCAGTTATTTGATTATGCCAGTAAGATTGTCAGTATCTCTCTCCAACTAATTGTTTGTTCTTGAAGTAAAATTTACATCTTGATAATTTAAATATTGGTCTTAGATGATCTCTAAACTGAATAAGCAAACTAAAAAATGTATTCATTTCTTGTGATTAATATATTCCATAGATATCCATTACCATTTATGAAATAAATGAAATGTATGAAATGTAGAATGAAAATGAATGAAATGTAGCAATTTGATGACAAAAAACTGTTTATTTACAATTTTTTTACACTTTTTTTCGATCAATTGAGAATGGTAAAAGATTTCTTTGATACTGATCTTACTATTTACACTAGAAACAGAAAGAGTCCTAAAATTATTCTTTGCGTTTCTGGTTACCTAAAATCTAGAAGAAGTATTGCCAATCATATAACATATCCAACATTTTGTAGCCTTATGTAATATGAGTCCAAAATATTTAGAGCTTTTCTACAAATAGCGGTGCTCTACATAATCTTAGAAAGATCACAAAATGCGCCAAAAGCATCATGAGAACTCTCCCAAGCTTCAAGTATATGTTATTGGAACGTTAATTGAACACCTACATCTGTCGTGGATCTGTTCTTTGTGAAACCAAACTGATTCTCATTTAATATAATATGTTAAATGAAATGAGACAGAAATTGTACAAGAAGATAGGATCAGATTTAGCCCCCGACTTAAAAATTGGAGTGATTTTACTGCATTAATTAAGGGAAGTTTCCCTTGCCGACTTTTGTTTTATTGTTACTAAAAATGTTGCAATATGTAATGCAAACAAAAGACTCTGCCACTTTAACTGACATTCTCATCAAGTCTTCGGTACTCTTTATGTTTAAACTTTTGAAAGAAAAGTGCGGTAAGCAGGGAAAATTATGCCGAGATTCTTTGACGTCGGGACAAGAGTCAAATGACTTAGTGACTTCAAGGGATATGTCAAAAAAAAATAAGTATATTCGGCATTTGTTTTGGATTAGAGATTTGAATTTGATCAACAGTTATGATATAATATGCTGAATCTTTAGGTTTATTTTTACTAGTCTCAGTATTTATAATCATTCAAATGCTTTTATATTATTTTAAGACTTGCAAATTTTATATTCATATTTTAAATAACCGGCTGTACTCACGCGTATAGGTTGAGATTGTCAACCTAGGTTGACGACAATCTCGACCAATACGCGTATACAGCCGGTTATTTAAAACATTAATATGTCTCATACTCACGGGATCGTTCAAACAACAAATCTGCAAATGTTGTCTCTAATAAAAGGATATCTAGCACACAAGCGCAGGGACATAAAAAAATCTATATATGAAGGTGGCATCTCGTGAGGCTTCGGCTTCGGATTGTAAAGCAAGTCACCATCTGAAATGCTGATACATAATGAAAATGAAGACAGATGTCTCGTCGTAAAGTAATAACCTTGGTAAACATAATGTTACTGTTTGCCGACGTACTTTTAAAGTTTCGGTAAATTTGTAGGATTACTACTGCTATTCTAATTTCCGTTTGCTCTACCCATTGGCTATTGGTAGCTACATGAATATTTTCTTTTTCTCCAGCAAGGTGCAAGTTCCATCCCAGAGAGACTAAAGGCAGTAGAGATTCCTGTGATAAACTACCTAGAATGCTACTTAGTTTACATCGGAGGCCTCACGAGAAACGAGTTCTGTGCTGGCAACTTCGTTCTGGGCGGACAAGGGACTTGTCAGGTTTGTTAAAAGATAAATTAGGCAATTAAAAATGAATTATTAGAGATTTTTATATAATCTTGATAACTAAGATTTAATATACTCGTAGTTTTAAACCTGCAATGCATTTTAACAAATTAAGTACTTACGTAATATTTTATCGTAGGGTGATTCTGGAGGGGCAGCCATTCAAGACGGCGTGGCTGTCGGCATAGTGTCATTCGGCCGCGGCTGTGGACAGCCACTGTCGCCAAGCGTGTTTGCTGACATCGCTGCACCTACCATCAGAAGGTTCATCAAGCGGCATAGTGGCTTTTAAACCAGGCGAACAGAGAGGACACAAAGAATTCCCCGTAAATGCTGAGTGATACTTATGAAATTGTTTTTCCTAAACAAACGTATTCCCCTGTGTTTTCACTGGATTTTAGCAATATTGAAATAAACCAGATACTAATTTTCTTGTAATTTTTAAACAATAACTGCAGGCTTCCATGAAAACGTTTTACTTTTACGGTGTCTTCAGACGTGAGCAGTACTTTTAATACAGTTTCCGGAGAGGCCACCGGCCGGTTCAGGAAAAGAGCCGGTCGTTGACCTCTCGGTCTACTCGTTACAAAATGTACAAAGAGTTCATAGATATGTATGAAACAATATTAAATTTATTGTTCAGCACTAACACTATATGCCCTCTTGAACGGAAAACTTTATTCAAAAGCTTCATTGAAATAAGGCGAATCAGCAAACTCCAGCGATGGAGGAAGACGGAGGCGACGGTGGCGGTTGTACCATTAGGGCGACGGTGACGAGCAGAGACACGCTGTCCCGGCTCCTATATATAGGTACCTTTTTTCTTTTCGTTTGTTTCCTCAGGTTTTGGTTCCTCAAATGTAGCGGCATGTTCAATCTACTGCTCAAAATTCTTGACACCTTCCATCGAATTAAGCTTCCCAAGTTTCATAAATATGGTTACTACATAAATGCTGTGATGGAAATAAACAAAATAGAAAGTGATTTTCTTTTCTGAAATATTTTTTTAGCCCTTATATGAGTTTGTTAGTTATTTCTCTCAAACTAAAATATTGGTCGAAACATATGAGTGTAGATATATATTTTTAAGTTTTGTGTAACTTTAAAAATAAATTTTTAATACTTACCTAGATAACTTGTTTAGGGAGAACAGTTATACTTTTTCAATTTTAGATGATTATTTATCATCTCGCGTTAGTCATGCAACCAATGGACAGGCACATTACTGTATTACTACTGCTATTCTAATGCTGGTATAATTACTGCAACCTGAGTCATTACAATGAATCAAGAAGGACGTTCACAGCGTTATGTGGGCCTGCAGCTGGGTTTTTCTCGCAGAACTATCTAAAATGGATAGAACCGCTTCCAAGAAACCGGCAGAGTTGCCAAAAGACCTGGTTCAGGAAGAGTTCGTGTAGCAACGGCGCACGAGGATTGGTATGTCACTATCGGGATTGTACAGTAACCGTAACTTACAACACCACCTGCGGCTGACAAGGAGTACCCGTGTCATTGAAAAAAGTATTAGAAATCGATTGCACGACTACCAGCAAATGTCAAGACGACGAGCTGTACGAATTTCTCTGACCAGGTTTCAAACCGAAATCGAATCTAATTTAGGTCACTTTGAAAGTGAATTTCTCTGCAGAGGATCAATATTTAGATAAAAAAAATGTACGGACGTATTGGCAACAAATCAGTCCTGAATGGTTTTTAGTCACTGCTTGATTGATATGAAGAAGAAATCTGTAATGCAAATGTGTTCTTGAATTATTTTTGGAACACCTCAACAATAATTAATTTTCATATCTAACTATTGCCATATTGTGACCAATTATATCTGTAACAAATCCATGTTTAAAAAAATAATCGGACTTTACCATCCGCTTCAACAGTATTATTTTCTCTAATTTTCATGCACTTCGGTTAAACAAAAAGTCGTAATCGCCGCCAAACGATAAGCGCTTTGATGTTCTACTTTATTTAATTCATATATAATTTTCCTTTATAATCTAAAAAATAAACAACTAAATAGATCTGAATCATCCCTTTAATTAAACTAAGACTTTTCGAAAAATGGTAACAATCAAAACAAACTCTACAACATAAAAAATTATTTGTCCCTTAGGTTTACTTTCGAAATTGTTGTATGGATAGCAGTTGTTAACCTATGACAGAGACATTCAGAAGACTTCAAACTCTGACAAATTGTACGGTGGTTGGACATTTTAAGAAAGTCCGCCTGGATAGCTACTATTCTTAAAGTAAAACTGTCGCCAATCACGTTGCATTCCAGCAGCTATCATTGTAGACCAGATCTCTTGGTTAAAACCAAGCAGCATCAAACCTACAACGACAACAACACACAAACAACACATAGCAACACTGAGCACAACCTAAACCTACACATACCAAAAGGTGAGATTGTGGTCAAAAAAGGCCAATAGGCAATAAAAAAAGTGCAAGGTCCTTCGTCGCAGTATAAAAACTTCCTTATCTGCATGCTATATCTCGTTATGTTATTTCTCGAACACATTGCTATATTAATGACATTATTGACGACACCTGACTAACTTCTCATGCATCAGTTATAAATTACACCATAGTTCTAAGGCATTTCTACTATTCGTAGTCGGATCAAATCGTGAAGCACAAGGACACGCATTCAAGGAAGCCTAGGAAAACATTAAAATAATTTGTGGGTAGGTCGTCTAGTATTAACCAAAACAAAGGGAAAATTGTGCTCACACGAATCGTCGATGATGAAGTTCCCTCCGATCGGCTCGACACCTACGTAGAGATGTTGGATCACTCTGCGTCTTTTACCGTATCTATCACGGGGAGTGTTTTGAAGAACTGTTCGAATAACTGCAGCTAAATTTCGCTATCGGACTTCCCTGATTGATGATGTTTCATCAATGTTATTTCGACGTCTGAAACGCTAAATCCTTAATTTACTTAATATGGAACCAGCTGCCAAGAGCCAAGAGCGTCTGCCGCGGCAACACTGGACCGTGCCGCGCTCCCTTTGAATATAGATTTAAATATTTACATTGAGCAAGGTAATCAGAAATATGAAAGAAAAAATACAGGCTCTAGAGACTTTTAAGGTCAGGTGGTCCTCGTGCTTATACTGTTAAAACACATTAAAAAAAACATCTCTACATGTTTTTTAGGATTAGCAGAAGTCAACTCAAGAGATTGTTCCATATGTTACCACTCTGTAGTGAGACTCAGCATCCTTCATTGCCTCTTATCACTTGAGATATGAGAATTATGACAGAAATCAATTAAAATCATGCGGGTGATATCTTTCAACAAATGAAGGTGTAAATTGCCCTATATAAAGCCCGTAACGATTGCTATTCTCATTTTCTTGTTGTGAATTGTGTGAAATATGGAGATCCTGATGCGTTGTGTGTTTTTACTCCTTGTGGTTGAGATGAATGGTTTTGGTAAGTTTAATATTTTAACGGAGCAGTTAATTTATTTGCGTTCAGTTTATCATTTGATTTATGAATGGCTACAGTCACTACAGTCAGTCTCCATGCATTGTATGCTTATTAGCAGATAGTATTTTTAAGGGTTCCAGGAATCCATTCAAATTATAGATTTTGTTATAAAACCTCTAACGCACATTTTTCCTGTTAACAACGGTCTATTCCTAACTGTAGTTTTACTTCGAAACTACTGGATATGCTAAGTTAAATATAAAAATATATAGAGTTAATGGCCCAATTAAAGGACGTGTAGGTAGAGTAAAGTAACGCGGTGAATTCGTATTTCGAGAGTTTATCAGTGGGGGAAAGAGAATATATAAAAATATGTCAAATGGTTCATGAGAAAAATCAATTGTATGGTCTGGTTATGAGGGTTACACAAGTATGTAATGCTCCAAGTATCCTGAACCTCGTAAATAACTAATTATACGTCATAACTTTTTTCTTTTCGAATATTTGTTTTAAGCATAACTGATAAAAATAATATTTTTTATTTGATTTATCACACGACCCACTTGACAGTTTTGTGTAATACTCAATGTTAGACTTAATCAGAATTTATTGCTTAGCTACGAGAGATATACCTAAATGCTTTGCGTCATGACTGCTAGAGAACAAAGCATTTTGCAAATAAAAATTAGTTTCAACATTATGACAATCAGGTATTTTTTATTATTACAAATAAGCAGTGGTGTACTTCTAGAATAATTTTACTGAATGACCTTTGTAATTATTTCATTTACAATTACAATATTTTCAGACTAAATTATCGCACTTCATCTAATATCTATCTATAGCTCTATTTGGCTCTTTGTAATTAATATATTATGCTGAAAATAGGCTGGAAGAAGCTACACTAGCATGGTAGTGGGGCATTTTGCGAATGTCTAGATTTTTTTTTATTTTGTAGCTGAGTAGCTTATCTTTTTGCCGCTATCTCAACGTATGGTGATTGATGATGTGGTCGAAAACGTTGTTAGGCTAACCTAGAATTAATGGCTACCAAAGATAGTAACCGGAACACATCGTTAAGGGCCTGGCAACAGATTTCTTCTTGAGGGTGGTAGATAGCTAGGTGGGAATTTACAAAATGCCCTACCAACATGCTGTAACAACTGCTGCTTAACGTGCTCTCTGAACAAGTGAATGTCACTAGTCCAAGTCATGACCGCGGCGGACGTTGCTTAACTTAACTGATCGGTTAAGAACGGCTCAGCAAACTTCACTACGCTAGCGCTTCAAATAACCAAAAGTAGAAAAATTGACGCCAAGCACCTAATGATGTGAACCGGCAGATGTACTGAATGGCCAGTCCCCGTTCTAGTTTACGCCGGTTTAAAATTATAACAAAATAATATGTATTCAAAATAATTTGTTGTACATTTCGTCACGCATACAATCGACACATAAGGTTGAACTTAGTACAATAATAATTATAGTCCAGTATCTAACACAGAAGGTTGAACTCTTGTTAGTGATCTCGATTTATATGAACAAAAAAAAAGACGTGTGGCACTCGGAGACGGCCACGGTAAAGCTATTACATAGTGTGGGGGGTGTTAGGTTATTTTCGTTACGGAATTTCTGGATTCGGTCTCCACGCTCAAGGGCCGCGATAGAAGCTATGCAATAACTTAAAAAAACAACGGCTCATTATACATCTTCCAAAGCTGAAAAACAACACAGCCCGTATCTTTTTATCTTGTCGGTCCTAGGACCTGCAATATGTGGAATAACCTAGAAGGTGTTTCCGCGGAGCAGGGACATTACCGTTACATAAAGGGTGTCCACGAATTATTCTCTAGGCTGGCATAACCTACATAATCCTTTTTGTTGCAGTCGTCTATATGCGATGGTTTTCCCTAATACTAAGCTGAACATATAAAACTATGCCACCATTTTTTTTTATAAATATGTTTTTGATTACAGCCATAATAATAATAATAATATAGCCTTTTGTCGTCGTCTTAGGTTTTCGCGATTTTTACACATAGTAATGAAACAAGTTTAAACGGTTTAAATCGAGTATATTTATCATTATTTTTGTCCCGAGTTTCAAACACTATGCAGAGATGAAATGAGAGGCAATGATAGCTCAGTGGCTTTGGTTATGGACTGCCACGCAGCAGGTCCATGGTTCGAATCCCGCTGCGGGCTTGAGCTTCACTGCATGGTGGAAGGGCATTTTTGCGAATGCCTGCCTGGCTAGCTACCACTCTCAAGTAGAAAATCTGTCGCCAAGCACCTAACGAAGTGTTCCGGTAGCTGTCCTTGAGAGCCAGTAATTCTAGGTTAGCCTGAACAACATCTTCGACCACATCATCACTTACCATCAGGTGAGATAGGGGTCAAAGGCTAACCTATATGGCATAATAAAAATGTCTCTACTCTCTGTTTGTCTTTCTGTCTGTCACGATTTTCTAGCTTGTAAGCGGATTGAGTTACAAACCTGAACTGTTTATATTTTATAACAAAATTATATTATATATTTTTGGATATATTTTATCTTAATTCGAAAAATGCCGTACTACGATGCTATAACGACTGCCATCCTAAGACAACAAGCGGGACCGACGGCTTAACGTGCCATCCGAAGAAAGGAAGTGCTCAGTAGTAATATCACCAGCCGTCACTTATCCAACTCATGACCGCGGCGGATGTTGCTTAACTTTGCTGATCGGTTCAGAATGCCTAAGCACACTTCACAGCGAGCGTTTCAAAAGCCTCATGTCTTCTTAGCGCTTTCCATACAAACTCAGTTTCGTCATATTTTTATAATATTAAGATTTGTAAATAATAATTGATCAATAAACGAAAAACTGGCAACGCAGAAGCATAATATGTTAGGCTCAAAGACATGCACGCTAAATTTCAACGAGCTTGAACACTTGTTTTTTAGTATAACAAAACAACGTTAATATAGAATTAACCACGAATATACTAACCTTAATAGTTAATAGGCACATGACTTAAATTTTTCCTCTCGAAAAATTTGTAATGTTGTAACCTTAATAGGGTTGTGTTATGCTCTGATGTGCAGGGAATTAAAAAAAACACACCCCATTACTTTTTAACTCAAGAAAATATTTTTTTAGTAAAGATATTGTGTGGATTAGCTTTTACTTGGGTTAAATAAACTACAAAATGTGTTTTATTTGTGACATTGGATTTCTGCTCAAAGTTTTACATTTTTTTCCGGTATATTACTGAAAATTAAAATCGCTGTTCTAATTTGGTGTCAAAGTCAAAGACAAAATCAAAATCATTTATTCAATTTAGGCGTCTACGACGCTCTTATGAAGGTCAATTACAAATTTTAATATTGGAATATACTACATTGTACTGCCACGTTCAGCAAACAAAAATTATAGAGCCACTGCGAGAAGAACGGATTACGGGAAGAAACTCGGGGCCATTCTTTTAAACGTTTTTTAACAATGTGTTAAGTACATACTATATAGTAAAGTTATTACAATACTTAATTTACATTACGTAGGTGACAGGCGCTAACTTGGCAGAGGCGAACCAGTCCAAGCATTTTTGTCGTTTAAGTAATAACAAACTGTGTAGTAAGATTTCTTTATCAAAAGATTCTTCACATGCAACTTGAATTTTCTTTCTGTGAGCGTTGTAATATGTTTGGGCAATATATTATAAAACCGCACACAATTGCCTAAGAAGGACCTTTTATTTGTCTTTGCTAATCTAAAACCTGGCACCGCTATTTTATCCTCTATTCCTAGTGTTATAATCGTGGTGTGCTCATGCTTATTCTGCTTAATATTTTACAAAAGTCAAAAGGTTCACCATGATTATAGTGTGGTTCAGTATGATGTTTTTCACTGGCTTCCAATTATGGACGTTTTCAAGGCGACCTGTGGTTTTTCTTTGTGTAAATTTTTTAATAATATGCCTGTGATGAGAATCGGCTCAAATGTAATTTCTTTATCCAACACTGTTTACTTATGTAAGAGCTGAAACTAAAGGTATGTCAAAACTCCACCTTTAATATATCTATAATAAAACTGTAACAGGTCCAATTCTGTACATTGCAGATATTTTGAAAATATTTTTTGAGAACACTCTGTAGCTGACACTGATGCCAAACCTGTATTTTTTTTTATATTTGTCTGTGCCCCCACTGAAAGCTCGGCACCCCAACGACCGCTTGGCACCCCACGGGCCGCTCGGCACCCCACGGGCTGGCCAACACCCCACGGGCCGCTCGGCACCCAACGAGCAGCCCGGCACCCTTATTAAGATTTGCAAGCTTGCTAAGATAAAACTAAAATCTGGAACAATCGCCACAATCAGTTTTTTTGAACTATCTATCTTTTGCCGGATACATTTAGGAGACAATGGAAATATTTTTGTTCTACCGCCAAACAAAACCACCGTTTTGAAATCGAAATTCTGAAGAAACGCACAAAGTGCTTTGCTTCAACATTTATTGTGCAAACCGTGAAGGAACTCTCAGAGTATTTTAACTATTTTCTTCTGGAAAATTCAACCCGGGAGTTTACAAATCCAAAGTAAAAAGCTCCTTTCTGAGCTATGTATTACTAAGAGTGCTTCACCGCAGCGTTGCTTAAATGTGAACAGTGCTCAAATTTTAATAATTAGTCTGCAGGTACGGCAATCGCGAATGAAGTCGCGGGTACAGCTAGTCTTAAATAAATAGTTATATAATGTCAGAAACAGAAAAAAGTAAGTCCATCAAAATGGAAATTTCCATAAATACAACATGGGTGTCTGCAAATCGAGAGTCAATGGGTTTCTTCCAGGTAAGCGTGCTCCATCTTAGACCACACCAATGCTTAACATCAGGCAGGGTGTGGCCGAATGCAAACCTTTTTGAAGCAATGATAGCTCAGTGGCTTTGGCTATGGACTGCCGCGCAGCAGGTCCATGGTTCGAATCCCGCCGCGGGCTTGAGCTTCACTGCATGGTGGAAGGGCATTTTTGCGAATGCCCACCTGGCTAGCTACCACCCTCAAGTAGAAAATCTGTCGCCAAGCACCTAATGGTGTGTTCCGGCAGCTGTCCTTGAGAGCCAGTAATTCTAGGTTAAGCCTGTTAACACCTTCGACCACATCATCACTTACCATCAGGCAAGATTGTGGTCAAAGGCTTACCTATCAGCAATAAAAAAAAAAAAACCTATAAATAATAAAAAAAAAGCTACAATATTCATTGAAATTTTATTGTGATTTTTTCAGTAATTTGGTACTTTATAGGCGTTCAAAGACAAAACATATTATGAAGTAATTTTTAAATATACTCGCACATATTGCTGTTTTTGAAACATTATATACGATCGTAATATACAATACAATCGTAATTAAACTCCTTAGAGAAGTGTCTGTTCTTTATAGAAATTGAGGATTTTAAAATGGCCGCGAGAAGTTTGTACCACGAGATTTGTTGGCCGATTCACATGATGTATTTTTTGATAGTGTAGCTCATTGGCATTAGTTTTTTGTTTTAAAATCATCAAAAAAAAAGTTTGTATTATTGCTGCTACAGGCTTTTGATCAAAATCTCACCTTATGATAAGTGATGATGTTGTTGATAGTGGAACTTAACTAAGAAAAGGAACTAGCTTTCTAGGACAGTTTTGCTATTTTCTTAGGATTCATGTTAATAATAGAAGAATAAATAGAAGATTTATATTTTTTTATTAATTATGCGATGTGTTTAACTGATGGGATCGGCCATAATCTCACCAGATGGTAAGTGATGATGTGGTTGAAGGTGGTAAACAGGTTTAGTCCACAATGGGAACTGGCTCTCAAGGACAGCTGCTGGAAGGTGCTTGGTGACTGATCTTCCCTGAAGATGATAGCTGGCCAAGTGGGTTTTCCCAAAATGCCCTTCCTCTATACTGTAACACAAAGGACAACAATCAGGACTGATTTATCCTGCAGCACTCGACTAGATCCTCTTAGTTAAGTTAAGGGGGGAAGAAACCTACAATGACTCAAGAAACTTACTTGTTTTGCTTCTATTTTCTGTACTCTACAAATCAAGACAAAACTATATTTATTTCAGTTAATTCACATGACCCTCTGCAGTTCCCAACAATTTCTGAGTTCCCGAACAGTCATATGACCTTCGAGAATCGCATCGTTGGAGGCCGAGAAGCTAACATTGAGGATCATCCTTACCAGGTGTCCTTTATAGTAAACAACTCATACTTCTGTGGCGGATTCATCATCAGTCAGAATTGGATCACTACTGCTGCACATTGTGCACAAAAGTAAGTTTTTTCCAAAACTTTGGCAGTATTTATTTTTGATTATCACAACATGACAAGGACAACAACAATCGGCAAACACAACCGGAAGATCAACAATCGGATTCTTTTTCGGGATTGATTGGGTGAACTCTTTAAGTTAGACTTGTATACCTATATGTATGCCATCATATTACATATCACATCAACAGCTGCTATAACGGCCATTTTAAAAAGAAATCCACTCCCATTAAGAGGGGTTTTGCTATAATACCTACGCATGGCAGGCGTCTTAGGAATTGTAGTGTAAGTTAAGACAGTTCTTCATGAGGCGCTGCTGTTCACCTCCTGATAATTTACCCTTTGTTGCCTCTTACTATTCCCATAGAAATATTGGGATGTTATTCTAACCCCGCATCCCACGGAGATGACGTGCACGTAGATATAATCGTCAGCAACTCTACTATGGTTATATTATACCAATAAAAACATAGAATTTTTTTTTTCATCTGGGACTTTTCTAGTATCATTTTGATATAGGTAGTATATCTACATCTTTACTAATGATAATATTATAAAGAGGAAAGATTTATATTTTTGTGTGTACCTAACCAAATAAACTTAAAAACTATTGGACTGATTTGAAAAATTCTTTCACCTTTAGAATCCTACACTATTCGTGATGAACATACTCGTAATATATTATTGTGACATAATATTACAGTTATGTCACAATAGATCAAAGGCAGTATGTCGAACTAAAAATCTTTAAATCAAATGAATTCTATACTAGATCAGGGGTCAGCCATGGTAGCACTTTAGGGCCAACCCTGTTTCTGGTCATGATTAACGAGGTGCCAAAAGTGCTTAGCACGTCACGATGCCTTATGTTTGCTGACGATTTGAAAGTAATGAGTCTGTGAAATGTGTATCTGAATGATGGGGCTACAGCGGGATACCGAGTCTTTAAAAAGGTGGAGCACAGAAAACAGACTTTCATTTAGCGTTTCGAGATGCAGCACTATGACGCTCTCGTGGTCCATGGCTCCTATAAGGTTGCCATATACCCTCTCAAGTGCCACATTTCAGAAAGTCAGTTCCATTCGCGATCTGGGAGTAATGCTTGAATCACATCTAGATTTTAAGAACCTCATCATTTCCGCTTGCAGAAGTGTAAATCAGTCTAGGTTTTATTATACTGTACAACTATTTGGTGCGTAGTAAGCTCGAACTCGAGTGTATAGTCTATGATCCGCCTCAGGAGAAGTTATACGTTACTATTAGAGTGAATACAGCGGAAATTTGCGCGATATATTTATAAGCGAATATATGGATACTATCTGTTTATGTATCCATCCTTATTTGTATTAGATATGGTTAGCATAGAGACACTGTAACTCAGAAGGCATATGAGTATTGTCATTCACTACTGTATGATACTGCACGGTAAGATAGTCGATCCAACTGTATTAACCGCTATTAAATTATTCGTACCCGACACCTATGTCCGTTATGTTTCTCTGTCCTATCTCAAGAACGAGCTTAGGTTCTTAACGTTACCACGCAGATCCAGGATGTGGATGTGTTTTTTGCCACAATACGGACCGTCGCAAATGTATTTAAAGTTTATGTTTATATATCTAAAATAGTTAGCTCATTGGTACTTTAAGTTAGCTATTGTTATTAATTAACCAATAGAACCACATTATATGTGTTTTCATTTATGTATTTTGTTAAATACCTGTTTAAAGCCTGGGCGGGCCGCTAGTTTGTTATAAAACATTTGCCTAAAAATACCGAGAGTGCCAAATTATATGCGGTATTTGGTATAGAGATTTAACTTTAGAAAAATAATTGGAAATAACTAAGAGTTCTAACGTTGTATTACTTTCAGCGTGGACCCATCAACTGTGGTCCTTCGAGCCGGAAGCTCTTTTCGGAAAAACGGCACCATCATACCTATAGCAGAAGTAATACCACATCCGGAGTATGACAATCCACCTTTTGATAAAGACGTAGCAGTCATGAAGACTGTAGAACCTATTGAGTTTACTGAGACGATCCAGCCGATACCATTGGCGCCTGAAGGTAGACCGATGACAGGAGGAACCGAGATAAACGTCAGTGGGTGGGGTCGGACTCAGGTATGTAGTTACAAACGTAGGCATACTCTATTTGAAGAAAATTAAAATGTCCGTTTATAATGTCTGTAATCTCTTTTTGTGAGTACTTTTACGATCTATATTTGTACTATCTGCAAACTTAGGTAATGTTTAATTGTTTATGAAACTGAAATATTTCTAATAGATTTTATCAAAATGTTGTACATACTAGTGGATTCAACATGTCGCTAAAAACGCGAAATTTAAATGCGTAGTTCTTGAGGGAGCAAGGTTCATGTGTTTTTTCTACTATTTGAATAGTAGCTGAAACGACATTATTTGTTTTTGATTTGAATGATTAAATTTTAGCCAAAAAATTGCTCTTCTGGTGCCCTGTATTTCACGCAATGTTGCTAACTCTAGTTGCAAGTGTTTTTTTTTGTTAGAAGGATCAAAATCTACATGAAATAGGTGTTACGGGAATTTTCGAAGAAATTGAAGAACTATATATAAAGTACTAAAAAACTAAATTGAGAACATTAATTAAAAAATATTATTTCATATATTTAATGGTTTTCTGGCAATTATTCTCGTTCTGGGTTTCATCGCGCAAATAGACTCCGAGCAAAACTCTGTCCTTATCTCTGAGTGACTCTGACCCTTTTCATATCGGCCACAGTTAAGGACCACGTCTCACATCACTGGCAACACACACTGGTAGAAGACTTTACGCGCCGTAGTGTAAGGACAATAATTTTGTGGTCTAATAATTTGTCAATGTGTTCATCTAATATTATTCTAAATTATAATTTAATGTAAAGTAATTTTTTTGTTGTTCAGCAAGGTGCCAATTCCATCCCAGACAGACTAATGGAGGTGGAGATTCCTGTGATATACCACTCGCAGTGCTTCTTGGTTTACCCCTCAGTCCTTACGGAAAACATGTTCTGTGCTGGCAACTTCTTTTTGGGCGGACGAGGGACTTGTCAGGTTTGTAATAAGCTAAATTAGGCAATTTAAATGTAGTATTAGAGAGTAACGGGTCTAACATGTCAGATATTGTATGAAGGGTCGGAATAACGGATTCACGGTTGACCAGCGGCTTATCATCTGCCTTGGAAACGCTCTTGTTGGTAGTATGTTTCTTTCTGTTACGTTAATGAGTGCGTGAACTAGTTGACTACACTTATTGGTCTCTCAAACTTATGGTGAAAATGGCATAGTATGCTGAATGTTTTTAAAAAGACAAGATGTGCTAATCTCTCCCTGATGGGAAGCGTTTACCTAGAACTGGATAACATTGCACTATCACCGTTCTGCATTACACTGCTCTGCCGCGCTCGCACTCCAAGATATTTGATATTATTTTCGTTTGCCCTTCAAACTTTAACACGATAGTGATTGCACACTATGCTTCGGGCAGAATACCCTAGTTTGTGCTGAACAGTACGCAGCCACGCTGAAGTGGCCTACAACGTAAAGTAGTTGTCAATGTTCTTTCCCTTCGCTTTAGTATACAGTTGAGAATTTCTTTGTCACAAAAAGCCAAAAATAGGTACTGTCCTACCCGTGGATCTAATCTAGAACCTTGAGATTCGAAAGTGTCGTCCGACGAATCCTAATAAACTGAACCTATTATTACAAAATTACAAAGGATATAGTAGAACCCAGCTATGATCTTACATGCTCGATTCTTGTGTCATAATTATTACCAATTTTTTTAATTTTTAAATTTATTAATATAATTCAAATTCAAACTCATTTATTCAATTTAGGCGTCTACGACGCTCTTATGAAGGTCAATTACAAATTTTAATAATGAAATATTCTACATAGTACTGCCACGTTCAGCAAAAAAAATTATAGAGCCACTGCGAGAAGAACGGGCAAAAAACTCGGGGCCATTCTTTTAAACATCTTTTAACAATGTGTTATATACAATATAATATGACTATTACAATATTTGTTCAAATTACGTAGGTGAAAGGTGATAGCTTGGCAGAGGCGGAACTTTCCAAGCATCTTTGTCGTTTAAGTAATCACAAACTTTGTAGTATGATTTCTTAATCAAAATATTTTTCACATGCAACTTGAATTTTCCTTCTGTGAGCATTGTAATATGTTTGGGAATTTAATTATAAAACCGCACACAATTACCTAAAAAGGACCTTTTATTTGTCTTTGCTAGTCTAAAACCTGGTACTGCTATTTTATATTTATTCCTAGTGTTGTAATCGTGGTTGTCACTATTTAATTTAAATTTACTCATTTTTTTCCGAACATACATAATATTTTCAAATATATACAGACTCGGTAAAGTTAATATATCAATTTCTTTAAAATCTGACGGACACTTCCTAATAATAATAACATTTAAACAAGTTTTTCATTGATTCAATCGTAGATCGCCGACCGCCATATTGGTCCGCTGGCCAGGTAGTAAGCTGTAGTGTTGTGGTAAACTCGCGTTGAAACTACACTCATGGGTGCACAATCGATGTTTCGCCAACAATCGATGCTCATCGATGAATCAACGTGTCATAAAAATAACTGTTTTTTTAACACTAATTGAAAAAAAACTGTCGTTTGTCATAAAATACTAATTTTATTATTTTAGCCGGGCTATGCTCTAATCTAATTGAGCTATCATGACAATGAGGCATAACTAATTTTTTTTCTATCGTTCTTTAACCCTCGTATTGGGATGAAGCGAGATCTATATTTTAACTTACGTTGTACTACAAACAAGACTAATTTTGCAATTAGCTTTAAACTTGTTAATGATGACGCAACCCTATAATTTAAAAAAAATTATGTTTGCAATAACGCACGTTCTGCGGATTACATTACAAAATTACAAATTTACGGGAGAAAAAACCTATTATTCCTTAAACTTCCGCAAACAAAAGCCATGTCTGAATTAGGTAAGTACCTATATATTTGTTTGGTGACTCCACGCTGAAACTGATCAACCAATTTTAAAACTTGGATAGTTTAGGTCCTGCATTAACCTATAGAATAATTTCCACCGTCATCACTTTTCATTATTATTAACGCTGGTCAAACCGTGCCAAACAGCTAGCATATAATAATCGTTTAAACCTAAGAATAAAATATAGATTTAAATCTGGGCTGCATTTTTATAAAGTACTTACGTTATACTTTCTCCTAGGGTGATTCCGGAGGGGCAGCCATTCAAGACGACGTGGCTGTCGGCATAGTGTCATTCGGCCGCGTCTGTGGACAGCCACTGTCGCCAAGCGTGTTTGCTGACATCGCCGCACCTACCATCAGAAGGTTCATCAATCAGCATACTGGCTTATAAATATAAGGTGAACAGCCATAACGAAGTACCCCTTAGGTAGATGCTGAGTAATACCTAGGCCACTGTTCTTCCCAAACAATCGTATTCCCCTGTGTTCTCACTGGATTTTAGCATTATTGTGCGTTTGAATGTAGTAGAAATAAACGAGACAATGATTTTTGTACTTTTTTTTTATAAAATAAGAGCAGGCTTTCAAAAGTAAACATATAACTCTTCACTTTTTCGGCGTCTTCAGATATGCGCTGTACTAATATGGTTCCCAACTTTATTTTCGTAGCACCAAAGTGCTAATTCCAGCAAATTAGTAGTTGTAGAAAGTAAGTAGTTGTAGTCGGTCTACTCCCACTAGTTCCGTTAGTCAGTTCAGTATGCTTTATTCTCACTAGTCCAGTTGTAAATGAAACTCACAATTTTAAAACGTCTGTACAATTTCTGTCTCTTATGCGAATCTGCTGTGAAGCGAATCTGTACTAAAGCGAAGTAATTAAATTGTATTTGCTTTTTAATATATAACTATTTGAGTACGCATAGTCTAAGCCTACTTTTATAATTTAAGTAAACAAATGAACTTGTATTATAATGCAGTTATCTAACCAGTAATGATTAACCGTGGACTTCCGCGGGTAATTTTACCCACCAGTGGGAAAGTCCAGTGGGTGGACGGGGCATCGCCCATGGATTCAAATAGCTACTAAGGATAGAAGCGTGTCATGGGCGAGAGAGTATTCCAATGGCACTACTGGAAGTGCCGACCAGTAGTGTTACGGGGATAAACGAAAAAGAACGTTACTGGTTTCTAGAATGAACTACGTGTATTTTTTATTTATTTTACTGTACTGTGCTGCATCAGGTGTATTCTCCACTGCTGAACACAGCCTCCCCCAAATAAGGGGTGATTGCCCGCGCACGGCGTTTAGTTATTTTATCTAATGAGAATTTTAATGGTAGTTTTTTACAGCTAAGAGCCGCATTAAGTATAATCAATAGTACCTCAGGAAATAGAAAACAGCATTTGCTCTGATACTATAAAGGTAATAAGTAGTATTACAACAAATAAAAAGGACCGTGGTGCCAATGCAATGGTGCCAACATGAAAGAAGTAGTTTATTAACGAACAAAAAAAATCGAGAACGTAAATCTGAACTGAGGGATCATATTATTTGGCCGTAACTTTACCAATTCGCATTTTACAAATTTTTAGACAATACTATCCAGTTTTTACTATTTTTTACTAATTATATCTTTTCCTTCTCATGAATCTGAGGAACTGATCCCTCAGTTCAGATGCACACATTTTAATTCGTGGCACTAGTCAAAAATATGGCCGTGACTTTTGACTACTATTTGATGTTAATATCGTAAATAATATGGTGAAACCACGAGAAATAGCTAGATGAATAGCCATAAGCTAGTGTTACTAATGGCTAGTGTAGCTTGTAAGACAAATATATTTGCAGTAGCTCCGCTGCCAGGTTGATTTTTGAAGATAAAAAAAGAATAATGGCTTTATAGTAATCGTTTATTTAAATAAAACACCTACTGTATACAAAGTCATAACTGCTATTTATTAGAATAATTCGAACTAATATTAATGTAATACTATTAATACTTACAATACAGTCAGATGTATCAAATATGAAAAAAAAAACTCGAGTTACGAATCAATTTCAATTTCCTGTAGCAATAAAATAGGCACAACTCGCGTGTTACTACTGGCAGCACTACTGGAAGTGAACAGATAAAATATATTGTCAAGCAGTTATTAATAACAATTATACAGATAAAAACATGATAGTAACGTACTCTTTGTGGAATATAATAAAGGTCACTAATATAATTGCGACTTTTTATGAGTGAGTGAGGATGTATACGAGTTTATATATGTTTGTTTCTTCTTCACGCTGCAATGGCTGAACTGATTTGAATGAAACTTAAAATATAAATAATTTAGATTATGATTAACATAGAATACTTTTTGTCTATATAGGTGTGTGAAGCCGCGAGTCGGAGCTTGTTTAAGAATAATTACTGGGATTTTAACCTCTACAAATTTAATTTTACATTTTTGCAGAAGTATGTTACAGGAACAATATTTTATATTGAAATAAAAAGAGAATACTTAATGGTAAATCACAGAAAATAATGTATTACTTCACCGCCTGTTGTAGGCAGGCAATACGCACAGAGCAGGAGTGGAATCTTCGCACCAAATAGGTATGCGGGTCAAGATGACTATAAGTATATACATATATAAAAACGATATATATGTTTAAACATATAAAAATTTGGCTTAGGGTAACTTCCGTCCAAATGACAAAATGTCTAGATTCACTGATGAGTTTCATTTTATCGTCCTAAATATCCCTTATTAAAAATGGGCCTCGATAAACATAAATAACAAAATTTTAAGTAAATAATAGTGATTAGCTAGTAAACTTTAATGCACTTGAATACCATATAATAAATAATAGTATTGTAGTTATTGACACGTTACGGGCAAGTGTAGCTCTTTTTACCAGTCGACAGCCTTCACCATTGCACTACTTTCACACAAAGTATTTTATACGGCGCTGTGTGTACCTACATATTTTTGAATCAGACCTAATTCAACTGTTACAGGAAAGACATCGACTTTCGGCGAAAATATTAAAAAAATTACCCCATTAGACTCTTACAGGAAAGCGAGATATTCTTTCGCAGAAGGTAAAATATACACCTGATTAGACTTTTATAGAGAAGCGATCTACTTTCACAGAAGGTAAAATAAATGCTTGATTAGACTTTTACAGAAAACTGATCTACTTGCGCAGAAGATAAAGAAAGATTTTTTTATTTAGATATCTAATTTTTTTTACTAAATTTTCGACGAATCAAATAACCGAAACTTCTCGAGTTAAAACATGTTTGTGACACAAAGTTTGTAATTGCGGAATATAATTCGTATATATCTCTTTCCAATAGACATTGTTGATTTACTTCAAAATCATCTCAATAAATAACACTGTTCTTTATAATACACTGTTCAATATACTACATCCTTAAAATGGGTTAAGCAAACAGCTTCACAAAAAATACACTATCAGTAAATAAATCACATTCTACTTGCTTTGACTGCGTAAACGCACCACCTGAATCAATCTCATTTTAAAATTAATTACAAACAATCAAATATAATTTTGAATTCCAGCCATACAAAATCAGTTTTTCTTCAGATTATTTAGAACAATAACTTATTAATGTGTCAAATAAGTAACTGTAGGTAGTCACGCGTATTAAACACCAATAATGTCCCATACTCACGAGAACAAAAATAACTTAGTAGTTATTTCATAACTACATAATAAATAATTATGATTCCGAGAGTTTCTCCATCATTTCTATAATGGCGTACGCTGAACCAGACACTAAAGCTATTATAGAAAAAACGCATATCAGGAAGTTCTTCCAAACTACCCAGTGGTATATATGAAGACCTCGGTCCCACCGCCATACAGTCTCTATGATGGCAGGGAAGAGAAGCCCCATGATGGACAAACAGACAGCACCGACCAGCTCTATGAAGAGTTCCAGCTTTGGTATCGCTGCAGCTACTCCAACTGGAATAAAAAAAGTTCAATCAGTTTTAAGACTACTTCATTGGTATGTTTAGAGTTGCTTTGAATCTAGGTAGGTTTTTTGAAGCAGTGATGGCTCAGTGGCGTTGGCTATGGACTGCCGCGCTGTAGGTCCATGGTTTGAATTCCGCCGCGGGCTTGAGCTTCACTGCATGGTGGAAGGGCATTTTGCGAATGCCCGCCTGGCTAGCGACCACCCTCAAAATGAGACTTAACAACTATGTCTCAAGGTGACGGCTGCAGTGCAAATTGTGACTTGTGACGAACTGCATCTGTTACATGCAGAGGCTACCACTTTACACCAGATGCTTGGCCTCTTGCTTGTTTCATCACGATAGCAAAAAAGTCACATATACGAGTTAAATGTACTCAGGGTCAAATCAAAATCATGTAAAAATTTTACCAAAGTCACGATTTTATTAAAGTGACTCTTGCTTGGAAGTTTTACCAATGCATACATTTAACACATTGTGTAGAAAATAGACGAGAACATTTTAAGTAGCATTTCTTGCTTTTGTACGATTTGCACGTAAAAACACGTCTGAAGTTTACTTATTATTACATGCTCGAAAAAACACTAATATTCGTAAATAGCACAATATGAAAAATGTCACGTTTTCCCGACGAAAGACTCGTTTGTGTCTTCATTCCTCATTTGTCTTATAGCACCTTTTTTGGGAAAGATTTTTGTGCGAGTCTTGAAAAAGGCTTCAAGAACTTTTCAAGTTTGTACTCTGTTAGCGCATTGATTTATCATTACCATTGACCTTTTTTTATGCCTGATAGCGTTAGCGTTTGACCACTATCTCACCTAATTGTAAGTGATGATGTGGTCGAAGATGTTGTTCAGGCTAACCTAGAATTACTGGCTCTCAAGGACACCTGCCGGAACACACCGTTAGGAGCTTGGCGACAGATGGCTAGGTGGGCACCTTTGATGTAAATAGTAATTAAACAACCAACTTTATGCGGTTTAAACCGTGTAGGTGCATTTATCATTATATTCCCAACGTTTCAAAAACTTTGCAGTGATTGTGGTTTGTAGTGAACGGGGTGACTAGTCGGTTTTATTTGTCACTTGGGTTATTATGAAATTATTTTGTACTACCGTAAGATAGCTGATAGACTATCTACTCATCTAGTATCTAATCTGATGGTACCTAAGTAATTTATTTATTTATTTATTTATTTATTAAACATTGTGGCTTACAGAAATGTTCCAAAACGCCAACATGTCATTATATATTCATTATAAACTTAAAATTACAGCATGCCATATTAATTACTAACTAATTAATTTATACAATATATTTATGAATCATACCATTAAAATAGACATATGTAATAATAAAAATAAAACCATTAAAATAATCATACAATAAAATGATAAATGTCAAGCTATCGTAAAAAGAAAGTGATATTTTATGTAGAATAATTGTAAATAAAAAAAAAAAAAAAAAATCTATTGAAATAAAAAACAAAAAACAAAATATATAATACAGTCAAGTCAAAGTAAGTTAAGATAAAAATTCAAATATATATAAGCATGTCTAGAAAATGTAACATGTCTATCGGCAAATATATCTACAATTTCGTTCCGAACAAGCATGTCACCGAGCAGAATACGCGCACGAGTGGTAGGCGCGTTGCGAGCGTAGCAGGTACGCGTTAGCGGTCTTGCAAAGAGGGGGGGGGGGACAACGCGGCGCAACAGTCGCCCCGCGCCTCGGTACCTGCAGTTCCATCTGGCGCAATGCCATCTGGTTGTCTACAGTGTTGTGAAGTAACGAATAATAATGAACTATAAGCAGCAATTTGCGTCTCAGAACTAGTGTGTCCAAGTCGACCATACCCGACACAAATACGGATGGATAGAGGTATGGATAATATCCGTAGACTCGCTTATACAGCCAACGCGCAAACTTACGCTGTATCCTTTCAATTATAAGCGAATATTTGCTTTCGTAAGGGTCCCAGACGACAGCACCGAACTCAAGTGTGCTACGGACATATGCATTATATAAAACTTTAGCTACCCTCACATCGCTAAACTGAGAAGCTATCCTCATTACGAAACCAAGCATTTTGTTAGCTTTTTTGCACATAATAGTTATGTGTGTCCGAAAGTCCAGTTTATTGTCCAAAGTCAGTCCTAGGTCACGAATTTCATGAACTCTTTCCAGTGGAGCGTCAGGTAGATAATATGTAGCGCGTATAGGAGTTGGGGAGCGCGAGAAAGTGATTACCTTACATTTAGAGGCATTGAGAGGTAAATTATTAATGCCACTCCACTCTGCCAATGAGTCAATATCCCTCTGTAGGGCTACAGTGTCGGCTACGTTGCTAACTGCTAGGTACAACTTTAAATCATCCGCAAACATTAGACATTTCGCAGCGGTCACAACTCTGGGTAAGTCATTGACCATCAATAAAAAAAGGGTTGGGCCCAAAGTAGATCCTTGACTTACCCCAGACCGGGTATAATAGTCTTTAGACTCGTAACCACCCACTCGAACAAATTGACTGCGGTTACTCAGATAGTTCGAAAAAAATTGTAAGAGCTTAGGAGTAAATCCATATATTGCCAGTTTCTGAAGTAGTATGTCGTTATCAACTAAATCGAATGCTTTTTTAAAGTCAAAATATGCCGCATCGACTTGTCGACCTACATCCATTTGATTACTGACATAATCGACTAAATTTATGTGGTTAGTATTAGTTGACCGCGCACTACGAAAACCATGTTGGCAGTCATCCAGGGCAGAACCCACCTGCTGGTTAATACGACGATCAAGGATGGACTCAAATACCTTTGCGAAAACTGAGAGCACCGCAATAGGTCTATAAGTGGACACATCTGATCCAGCGTTCACCTTAGGGACTGGTGTAACTCTAGATGTCTTCCATCGCTGTGGATAGGACGACTCTTCAAGACACAAATTGAACAGAAACAGCAGCGGTGCCTTTAGAACACTTATACAGTCCTTTACGAGAAAGCACGGAATACCATCTGGTCCAGCTGACGAACGTGGCTTTAGGCGCTTCACTGCAGTGCAAAGGTCGACCGCATCAACTATGTCAATTGCAACCCGTGCAGAATCTCTGACAACACCGTGGCGTGCCGCCGCCACCGCATCCAACTGCGGCATGTCCTGCTGGAAAACAGAGCAGAAGTAGCGCGCAAATGCGTCAGCGGCATCCGCACCCTCCACCTCAACACCATCATATGTGAACTGCACACAGGGTCGTCGGTCCTTTCGTTTTTCTTTAACATATTCCCAAAACTTTGCAGGTTCGTCAATAATCCTAGTTTGCGTCATATTAATGTGCTGCCGATAAGCGTTGTCAATCAGAGATTTCACATGTGTCCTATAGTACTTGTACAATTCCCTGTTGAAGTCTTTACCCTCTGCTTTGTACTTAAGAAAATTAAAATACTTATACCTAATGTTTCTTATAATTTCCGGCGTGTACCAACGCGGATACACATACTGGCTCCTGTTCAGAAAACGTTTCTTTAAAGGAACATGCATGCTTATACATTCATAAAGCTTTAAATAAAAAATATCAGTTGCAGAATTGACTTTATCTGTATGAAATAAATCTGACCAGTCCAATTCTGCCAACGCTGCGTATAGCTTACCATAATCTGCTTTACGAAAATTCCACTGAGGAGGTGCATTAGGACGTTGGGTTAGGGGCTGCATTAGAGGTTGGGGTCGCGGCACACCACTCGATATGGACATGCTAATCAATAGCGGCGGATGGTAAGCGTCCACTGGCACCAGCGCATCCGCATCCTCACCACCGCAAACCGTTACGCGCCCACTAAGTGATTTTCCGCTTAGTACGAGATCCAACACACTACCATGCTTGTTCGGCACGTTACTATATTGTGCCAAATTACAGAAGTCAGTAAAAAAAGTGAACTGTGTTTTTAATGACAAGCTACAGGAGTTCAGATTGAAATCTCCTATTACTATTACCTCCATGTCAGAATATTTAACAATAGCATTTTCAATACATGTCAAAACGTTTAAGTATTGTTCATCATTATATCTAGGTGGTAAGTAAACAACACAACATAAAAATTTTAAAGCATTACAACTTATGATAGCAAATAGAACCTCTTTATCAGGAGTGAGTGCGTCAATATCAGTAAGCGTGCGCATCGTGTAGCAGTCACGGACGGCAAGTAGCACGCCGCCCCAGCCTGAGTCATTGTCGCCCAACGCGCCGACGCGGTCGTGGCGTGCAACCTGCCACCCACGCGGGAATAGCTCACCGTCGCTTACCGAGCTTGTTAGGAAAGTCTCTGTAAGTGCTATTATGTCGTGGCTGCATGATGCCACGCTATTAAAAAAACTAGTGGTTTTAGATCGCAATCCACGCACGTTTTGATACAAAATGTGAAAGTCACTTCTGCGCTTCAGATTCGCGCTTCTGACGAAAGTTCTGCCGCCAAGGCTTAACACAGATACCATTTGCCCAATTCGCCGATTCCATAAAAAGTTCAGTCATCTTAGAAGGTACTCCTATCTTAAAAGAAGCATAACTCCCTCTCGCCTTAAGTGCCTCGACTGTATAGTTATTTCCGGCTGATATGGTGTTTAAATGCGCGCGTACCTGGGCCTCAGTGGTACCCTCCTGCACATAGTAAAGATGCAGGTATTGCCGTCGTTCAGCAGCGCACAACATTGTGTAATGATGCGGTCGAAGGACATAACAGCTACCGGAATATACCATTAGGTGCTTGGTGACCGATTTTCTAATTGAGGGTGGTAGCTAGCCAGGCAAGCATTCGCATAATGCCCTGACATCATGAGGTTAGCGATATAGCTCAAGCCGGCGCGTTGGGAATCAAACCATGGGCCTGCGGCACTGCAGTCCAAAGCTACTAGGTACCGTACGGCAATAATTACCACATAATAAAAATACATGAAAACATTCATACAACATACAACTAAACTACAAAAATATTTAACTTGCGATTGGTAACCATCCGTCTTCGACATAGCCTTACACACGTCAAACTACTTATAAGTAATTTACGACTGCTATGTCACAACGAACTTATATCTTTGCTAACAACTCAATAGACAAAACCAGAATACTTTGTAAAGATTTCATGTCCAGCCCACCGCATTGTTAGAATAAATACCACCATAAACGATGAGGGTAAAAAGATGAGGCAATTTGGTACGTACCTATCGCCAAAGTCCCAATTAACCTGACCAGTGCGAGAGTCTTGCGCTGGCGCTGCTCGGGGATGCGATTACGCAACTTCCTCCACACGACATCCACTGGTACGTAATAGACGAGAGCAAAAGAGAGCAGCATCACACATGCTACGAGCAGCTTCGACGTCTGGGCCAAACTGGAATATATAAACTGATATGACATAGACATTCTATTCATCCAAGATACGGGCAACGAGACTGCTAAGTAAAGCAGCAGCTTTATTTTTTAACTTCTTTAAGTTAAAGTCGATACGCTCTTGGCGGGTAGTCGTGGTCGGCATGTAGTAGTGGTGGAAGGGGCAGACAGTACATGCCTCACGATGCCCCACCATTTCTCTTGGCGCAATCTCTAAATAGAATGGTGAAAATAATCTTCATGATATTTGAATTGATACTACAGAATAGGTATTGGTTTTGAAAAATTGTGTGAGAATAGGTAGGTAATGGGCTTATGGAGAACGAAATAATGTAAGCAAATGTGACATATGACATAATTTAGGAGATAAGAGATAATATTTAGGCAGCCTTAACGATACTGTCCGCCAGGCTTTTACGAACAATATGGTGTAATGCGTAATGATTATAAAAACCTGATGGTATGACTCTGGTTCCGTGAAAGTTGGGGAGGCCCTTAGTGGGCGACGCTACATGCCTGGACATTTTAGCGCCGTCACATCTATCTTCACGTGTCGAATTTAGTTTGCAGTATTTTGTTTTAGGAGAATACATTGAAAAAGTTCAATGTAGTCTCCTAAGTCTCCTAAGTCAAAACGAAGCTCATTGCTATTATCATTCTAGTTAGCCAATAAGGTTGCTGGTCTAGGCTGATCTCAGTATAGGTCTGCATTATTTCGTACCGACCAGTGCATAATTCAAACCCAGCTGCGAGTGTCTGATCATGCCAACTCCAAGGTTAGCCCAGAAAGAGGGCGCGACGAGCAACCCCCTTCTCTATTTGTATATAATAGTATTTCAATTACAGTTGAAATGTGGTCGTTCCTCGTGGTACTGTACTGAGCTAATCACTCAAAAGTACTTATGTTTATATATCCAAGATCAACTCATATAGGCCATTTTATTACAAAGAATTAAGATGTTATACTCCCAGTAGAATAACGTCTTATTCACGCCACAAAAGCTATATCTATCCAAACCTCTCTATATTCACAATCCTACCACATAAGAGACGATACGAGTATAATATTTTGTACTAATTGTCTACTTACATTTCATCCTGTGGTAAATTCAGCGTTAAACTGCCTCTAACAGTCTCCCCAAAGCTGAGATAGCCGATGAAGCCAATGGACCCGTAAAGGATGACTACAGAGATCATAGCAATGTTGAGGACCCCAGGACAGCCCAGGAACTGGTTGGGCTTCGCCATCTCGTTCTCGATGGGCATAACCACGCCGATACCTTCCATGGCAAAGAGACTCGTGCTGAAAAAGAAAACATAAGGCGTAAGGCCCTATTTACACTACGTTTGCTTTGGGATGGAGCGACATCTATAGTTCAACTCCATCTCCATACAATTTTTAAGAACTAAATGACAAATTAGAGTCATAAGTCTTCTGTCATGTTGGTTTAGAGGTTAGAGCATAGGTATACGGCATAAAGGCTATTGCTATATAGCATACCACTGCGACAAATAAATTTAATGGAAATTATGATTATTACATCAATTTAATTGGAAAAGTTTGTTAGCCCCTACTAGTTTGCTAACCACTTTTTTTTGCAATTCTACTGCACTTGTGCAGTCGAATTAAATGGTCAATATAAACGAAAAACAATAAGAAAAAAAATGTCTAAAAAATAGATAGATAGATAGATAGATAATGCTTTATTGTCACACCACATAAATGAAAGAGATAAAAATTACAATTCAAATTGATAGTGTTACAATGGGCGGCCTTATTGCTGAAAGCAATCTCTTCCAGGCAACCTTTGGATGGAGAGGATCTGTAAAACCGATTATAAAGGGGTGTAGTAATGTACATAACTATAAAAGAAATATATGAAAAATAAAAATAGTCATGAAAACAAAAATTAGCTTACACAATAAGTGATGACATATATGTTTCACCAATTAAAGTGATGTAATATTCATAATATCCATTAAAAAAAAATCTCCCCTTTAAAATATATTTAATTTAACTTTTTTTTTTTTGTAAACATTTTTATCAATTACTTTAAGTACCTATAACTTATTGTAAGTGCTTTTTGTGTAATTAATGTAAATGGTTGATGCGTATTAATTTAAATAAATACCTAAATATGCAAATGGCGCAGGTTCGAAATCCACATCTGCCTATAATTTTTTAAATATTACAAATATGTGTAGTAACAACTCCGCCAATTTTTTTCCTGCGATGCAATTTTCGACGCGTTTCGATACTACTAGCATCATCAGAAGGTCTCGCTCGACTCTTCTAACAAACCATCGAAAATAAATATATATTTAATGTTGTATAATGTATCGGTAATTATATCTATTGAATATATCAGTATTTCAAAACCCATTAATTCATATTATTATAGTTTATATATAACATTTTAAATAAACAAAAATATTATCAGACGACATAAATCTTTGAATGCTTAGAGGGGTAAAATAATTTTCTTAGCGTGCTAAAAGTTGGTGCTACCATTTCGTTTTAAGTTACTAATTTATTTATTTATTTATTTATTTATTTACTTGGAAGACCAACAGCCATTATGTCTAATAGAAGTATGTATATAATTTTTGTGTTTCAAGAAATTATAATCAACATCTCATGTTAACTTTTGAAGACTTATTTCGCTTAAAGGGCTCTTAGAAGGATTCTAATGAATGATAATTGCTGTTTGTTAATTTCCAAACCTATGTTAAGGAAGAAAATATTTCAAAACAAAGCGAAATTCTTCGTAAAATGGTTCAAGCAAATTCACCACAACAACAGAGTCAATAAATTTTATATGAGACGACAGCACACATAAATTATCTCCAGAAAAGAGGGCGAAAACACTTCTTAAACACGTCGTAAGCTTTTATTTCGATTAACATTATGTCGTGTTTGTATTCCCATAAGGGTAACGCAGATGGTTTTGTACACTTACGTTTTTCTAGACATCTTTTGCTTGCATGTAATCAGAAGCAATCATGTTACCACCTAACGGACACAGTTCTAGATTTCGGACTGCTTCTGAGATAATCAATTCTAATTACTTATGCAAGAAAAAGCTACTTAGCCAAAGTTAATTGAACCCAGGACCTCTAGATTTCAGACCGACGTTTTGCGTCATTGATTGATTGGTAATCTTATTTTGAAGTTATTTCATCATTAGTTTGTTCAATAAACATAAATAAATTACTCAAACGAATTTATACGTCATGTAGGTACTTATAACGATCAAAATTCACTGGATCACCTTTGCACATGTTACCAATAGTATATTATTATACATGTAAGATACTGGCCAAGCAGTCAAGTCTGTATGTCAGTATTAAGAAAAATACAACCCAAGCCCCCATTTTATTAATGATAAAGACACCGTAAACGTGACCTTAACGATTTAACCTTGAAAGGTTTATGATTAAAAAATATTATATGTTTTTTTTTTATATAGAGTTCGAAATAAGATAGGTTAGTTTAATTCTAAGTTGCTGGTTTAATTAAAATTTATACTTTGAAGTATAACAAAATAAAAATACGATAATTGTATAAAATCATCTTAATAATTTAGGGAAATATTCAATAGAAATGGCAACACTTCGTAGTATAAAGCGAAATACTTGAGTGCCACAAAATAGGGTATATTAAAATAATTCAGGTAATAGAAAATGTATGAATAAAATTGCATACTTACTTACGTCAATATTTTATTTTGGCAGATAAATATAATTCCAGCATTCATACCATTATTTTTAAAGCATTGCTCATGTATTTCTTTGAAAATTTGGTAGAATTTGATAGCGAAAGACGGATGATTGAGCTAGGACACGATTGGTTATGATCAGGGACCTCATTGTCTAATTCAAATAGTAATAAATATAATCTTAATTTTGAAATTCAAACATCATAATGGGTATCGCTTTCAAAGGAATATTACAAAATTATGTCAAAATTAGTTCATCTCCATTATCATTAAAGTTACAGATTAGGCCCCAGCTTAGACTTATGCCAGGAAGAAGTACAATCGACACCATATTTGCACTTCAGGAATGAGTTTATTAAAACTAATTATATTTGTGTTCTTCAAGCGTAGAGTTTTCTGAATATACGCCTGGCTACAACACTCAAGTAGAAAATTTGTCTCCAAAGACCCAACGGTGTGCTCAGGCAGCTGTCCTTGAGAGCCAGTAATTATAGATTAGCCTAAACAACAACTTCGAACACTTCATCGCTTACCATAAGGTGGGCTACAGGTCAAATACCAGCCTATAAAATATAGAAAAACAAAAAAAGAACTCCAAAGTAACTAACTACCTAGACCAGTCAGCACTTGCACTTGAATATTATAATTTACGTATATTTCTATTCTTACCTTATAAAACTAGGTAGTCCTTCGATAGATTTAGCAACACTCCGTTCGCTAATGTTCGGGGGGTCTCTCAGGCAGTAGTAGAAGCAGATGAGGATAGATCCGAGCCACACGAAGTTCGCGAGCGCTGAGTACGGCACCAAGTACTTGAGCTTCGTGATTTGTGTGAGGGGTATGAGAACGATGAGCGTCAGCCCGCAGTACACTGTGACGCTCCAGTCTGGGCCGCCGTAGAAATCTATGACCTGGAAGAGATATTTTTACAGCTGATTGGCTAGTCTTTGTCATATCCAAACTGATTTTAAGTAATGTTGTGGTTGGAGGTGGTAAACAGGGTTTACCTTGAATAGGAATTTGCCCACAAGGACAGCTGTCGGAACACACTGTAGGGACACATGCAACGTGAGCGCAATTTGATGATACTGCGAAAGTAGCCTCATGCGCTCAGTTGCCCCCTCACGTTTGTACCGAGCGTCCGTACTTCAGCCCACCTTATTAGAATAACCTTTTGTAACTAAATTTGTGTAATTCTGGAAAACAATAATCAGCGGTGATCACCGAAATGTAGTACTTTTATTACCCATCCCAGTAGACAGGACAAGAACACGTATATGGAAGAAATTAGAGCTCACATATACACCTTGATAGGTGACGTGCGCCACGACACCAGATAAACATTTCCTTCCTTACAGTGGTGACCCCGACGTGATGTCGTACACTGTAAGGTAGGAAACGTTTAAATTGAACAGTGTAGAAATGAATCAGAGGTGTTCTGGCCGAGGGCAGTACTTTTTCAAAAATGCTGGATTGCACCAAATTTGACTATCGGAAAGCCTGAGTAAAGTTTTAAATGCAATTTTATTCTGATGGCATAATTGTATTCATGAACGATTTGAGGTTAACCAGATATGGTGCAACATAGTACTATCGATCACCCAGCCGTTGGTCGGACCAAGTGACCGCCCTCACTGGACTCTCTGTTACGACCGCCTTAAAAGAAACCGAAAACCGGATGAAATGGAGAAGTATTGTACATAGAGCCATGAAGGCCTTTCAGAGACACGACCTTCAGTAATGAATTGTACGACCAAGAAGAAGAAGTACAATCGTAATGTTGCTTACCTTCTGAATTTATCATTTCGCGGTAACCGGACGCGCAGCTCCCGATTTCCGAGAGAGGTGATATTTTTTAACCGACTTCAAAAAAGGAGGAAATTCTCAATTTGTCTGTTTTTTTATGTTTGTTACCTCAGAACTTTTGACTGGGTGAACCGATTTTGATAATTCTTTTTTATTTGAAAGCTGTGATGTCTGTCGTTTAGTTCCATTAAAATTGTATCAAAATCGGTCAGGCCGTCTTTGATTTACTATCCAATAACTGCAAAATATATTTTCTATCTTGATGATAATATAATCCTTGACAGTGATGATGAAAAGCGTGAATTTTTTTTTAACCAATAATGGAACCGACTTCAACACCCAAACGTGTGAACTTGTTGAAGTCGGTACCGTGCGCACAATATTATGATAATAGGTACTTTTTTTTTTTTTTTTTTTTTTTTTTTAATTTTAATTTTAAATCTACACTCCACAGACTCCAGGGTCCGTGACTTTTTTTAACTATGACATAATTTATTAGTAAGCAAGTAATATTAAATAGGAAACATGCAACATTCCAAGGGGGAACAGTGTTAAAAGTTTTTTTTTTTTTTTCTTTTTTTTTCCGTTAATGTCATTAGCACCAGCATCCAGAGCAGACCAGTATCCTCTAGCAGCACCCGTTCACGAGTTGACGCATGTGCCAGCCATCGCCTTCCTCAACCATTTTTGAGGGAAGATGGCGACCCGACACACAACACCGCCGCTAGACAACACCTTTCTGTGAGCATGACCGCTCCGGATACCCGTGCCAACGATTACAATTACAAAAATAATTTGGGACTACAATAAAATAATATACCTACAGAAATTTACATATTTTGTTATTCTCCCACGTCACATTTTAACAGGGCCTCCATTACCGCGCTATTTCGATCTTTGATCGCCATTTTGAGGTTGTAATCATGGATGGCTTTTGGTGTCGCAACCATCGCCTTCCTAACGAACCGTCCTATGGCGTCGTTTTCGTCATCTGCGTAGTATATGAAGGTTCCAGTGTGCCGTGAAATTGCAACGACGGCATGCGGGACGCTCTCGTGCAACTTCATGCTGCTCTTGGTCTTGATGGCGATGACCGACTCGTATGTCAGTCCCTGCGCTTCGTGGATGGTAAGAGTGCGTGATCCACTTCCCTCTCCGTAGCCCTGGCTTATTAGGGTCTCCTTTTCTTCCTGGATGTGAACCAGGAATAAAGTGTTGGGGAGTGATTTGGGGATTTTTGCACCTGTGTACCTTTCAAGCTTAAGGGACTTAATACGGGGAGCTGAGGAATATATACCAGAGTATATTTCCCTCAGTGCGTACGCGACATCCATTGGGTTCCGATGCGTGCATAACAACTCCTGGGTAATGTTTGTTACCAGGTTAGGGCGGTTGTACCTTAATACGAAGAGATTTTCTCTATCGATATAAGGCAGCTGATTGACATCTCCGATGAGGACAAGTTCATCAACTCCAGATAGCCTGGAAGCCATGACTATGGCTCCGAAATGGTTCATTAGAGCTTCATCCACCGTTAGGCGGCTGTAGCTCTCAGTTCTTTTAAAACCATTTACGAGGACTGAAGCCATTGTGCGCACCTTGGTTTTAACTAAGTCTCCAATTCGGTGCGCTAGCTTCTCCCTCAGGTCTTTCGCTGCTTCTGTAGTTGTTGTGATAATGATGTCCTTGTCCACATCGAATTGCCTTACCACCCAAGTTGTTTTGCCACATCCTGGAACTCCATTTACCCATTGTATTTTCGGTACTTCCCAGTCTTTCCAGAATGCTTCGATCTCCAATCCCCCCAAAATAGATTTCGCCATTTCGAGGATACGGTCATCTAACATTATTTTGGTGCACTGGGCCGTTACTACAATCGGGTCATTTTGTGGTGTCGCGTATTTAGGCCTACCTAGTCGCTCCGTTTCTCCCTCGTCCAGGGACACAAATCCGCCTGTTGCATTGTATGCTGCCATATACTGACCTAACATTTTCCCCTTGATGACCTGGGATGTGTCGTTGTTGTATATAGCGGCTTCTGCCTCTTCGAGTCTCACCTTTAAAAGGTTTTCATTTTTAAGCCTGAAGGACTGCAAGATGTTTTCGCAGTTTCTGTGGTTGACCTCTCTGGTCGCCCTTATAATGGCTAAAAACTCTATTAAGGCATTAGCTGCATGGCTTGTTGTTTCCTGTGCCGGGATATATCGGGGCGGACTGACCTGTCCCATGTCGGCTCTCGTCCGGGTAGCTTTTGATGGTGCTTTGCCACGGGGTGGTGGTTTTGTGGGCATTGGGTTTCGGGGTTGGGATGGGTGTCGGAATAAGCTTCCCACTGCTGTACCGAAAGCTGTCAGGAATGCGGCGACACGGCCACTACTCTTTTTTGGGCTACACTCCTGGCTTCTTTCTGCCTCTGTTCTTTCTTGGAGCCTTTCTGAACCACTTTTGGTAACTGAACTCGGGATTGGATGTCCCCAACAATCAGTTGCATTGTTGTGTATGGATTTTTTGAGGTAACTAAGATTTTCTCCTCTGTCTTCATACACAACTACCTCATGGTGTTCTGAGGCTTTAATGCAACCAAGATGGTCCGCGACTTCTCCCTTTCGGTGTTCTATTACCATTGCGTCTACGCTTATCACTCGGGCTCTGTCGGCATTTTTAGAAATACTTGAGAGCAACGAACATGCTTGAGCAAAAGGTGTCCTGTCCGTCCACTCGATTAGTACGACCGTCCTGTTTTTCAGTCGTACCAAACGACATGGGGTTCCCATGACAACCTTCACTGGCATGGCGTTGTACGTTTTTCGCTTCAAGCTTGTTTTAAAGCTGCTCCCATTCAGCAGGCAAGCTAGTCCAGGTGATAATCGGACGCGGCTCTTGGCTCCAGCGTGGCAGAAGCTTATTCCGAGTCTTTCTTTACTGCCTTCCATATAGAGAGCAACGCCTCGGATGTGAATCCCAGGCTCTCCTTGCTCTCCACATGCCAACAGTTGGGAAATATTTGTGTTTTTTGGATCGGGGATGGGTGGGGCTATGATTGGGGCAGGAAGGGTAGGCGGGCTACTAGAACGGGGGGGTAAATTCGAGTTGCTTTTCACCGCTGTTTTGAAGGACCTCTCAACGAAAGACAGGAAATGTGCTCTGCTATCTGTGTCTGCTAGGATGGTGGGCAGATCAGATTCTAGCAGTTTCTTGTTGAGCAAGATTTCGAGGTCCTGTCTGGCAGCGGAAAAGCGGGGACATTCTAACATTATGTGCCATACCGTCTCGGGAATGTTTGGATCGCACTCGCATCCTGGGCTGTCTTTCAGCTTAAACCTGTGGAGATACTCGGATATTCCCCCGTGTCCTGTCATCATTTGTACTACAAGAGGTGACAGTTTCACTGTCCGCGTCAGTTGGTATGCCTTGGTGACATCCGGTAGAAGCTTTTTCGTGACTGCACCTGTGCTTGAGGTATCGTACCGATCTTGCCATTTTCGGATAGATTCCTCACGGATTTTCCTTCGGACATAGGAGAGGGGGATTTTGTCATAGTCTTGGGAAGCATCCGTGAGTGCCGCTGATTTTGCAAGCTCGTCAGCTCTCTCATTACCAGCGGTTCCCACATGAGCCTTCAACCAAAACATGCGAATATCTCTACCTTCAGCTTTAATCTTACCAATGTTCTCTTTTATGCTCTTTGCCAGAGGGTGACTCGTTTTGGGACTTTTGAGCAGATCTAGTGAAGATCTTGAATCACTAAAAACGTTGACTAGTGGATCTCTGCTCATTTTCACCTGTTGAGTTGCCCTGTAAAGAGCATATAGTTCCGATTGGAAGACTGTACAGTCAGGATGGAGCCTGAACTTAGAAGAACTGATCTCTTTTCCTTCCTCCCACCAAGTAAGGGCAGCACCTACTTTCCCCTCAATTTTGCTGCCATGATAATAGGTACTTTGAACTATCATGGTACCGACTTCAACAATTAATTTCACACTTGAGTTTTGAAGTCGGTTCCATTTTTGTTTTTTTTTTACTCTAAATATTTTTATGAATAAGTATTGTTCGGTAAGCAGGCTATGCTTAAAATTATAATGAAAATATGATTTAAGTTATATTTTGACATTTTTTATGTTCAACTTCCGTAAATTACCTGCAGCAAACATAATTAAATATAAGTAAACATCAAATCGCAAATCGCCCTTTCCTGTCGTGGTACATGCTGCATAATACATTGTTATTTAAATTGCAAATTGCGCTTTCAAGGATAGCCTGGATTCAGCAATATTCCCTCTGTCCCCTTATAAGTTGTGTGTTTCATATTGCGACGCGGTCTTTGTAGTCTCTATTATTACTATATATATTATTATTACTATTCGTCTTACAATGTTACTAGTAAAAACATCTTAAACCTAGCTTATTCTTTCGACGTGCCTGGTACATATACCTACTTACTAATTATAATCGTAAGCGATAGAGCTAGTTTTGATGAAACTATTCACTGCATCGCAATAAATAAATAAGATTTTTTGCTGAAGTGGAACCGATATGGGCCGAGCTTTAGTAGTGCTTTGTATGGTGGCCATCTTTTATTCCGCCATTTTGGAATTTTGAGATTCGAACTGCTCTCCGCATTTCCTATATAGATTTAAAAAGTATTATGGAACAAGACTACGCGCAACGTTGCATTTTATCTACAAAACTTTAAACAATAAAGTAGCTTTGGGATGTGAATTTACGAGTATATAAACTGTCACTAGCGCAGTGATTGACATTGACAATTGCAAGCTTTCCTTTTATACATCAAAGGGAGATTGGATTCACATCACAACAAACTAATTATTATAGTATTCGTAAGTTATGTTATGAATTGATTGTATGATTTTTATAGAGTACTAGCTGTACCCGCGACTTCGTTCGCGATTGCCGTACCTGCAGACTAATTATTCACATTTGTGCACTGTTTATCCCATATTAAGCAACACTGTGGTCTGCGGTGAAGTACTCTTATAGTAAACCATAGCTCAGAATGGAGCTTTTTACTTTGGATTTCAAAACTCCCGGGTTGTATTTTCCAGAAGACAGTAGTTAAGCAACTCAGAGAGTTCTTTCCCGGTTCGCACAATAAATGTTGAAGCAAAGTACATTGTGCGTTTCTTTAAAATTTCGATTTTAAAGCGGCGGTTTGTTTGACGGTAGATCAAACATATTTTTTTTATTTCTCATTCTCGGAAAGTAGTGTTTGTTTGATCTGAGTAGCGGGTAGGAGAGGCTCCTTCCCACCTAAGGCTGGGAAAAACTCATAGTAAATGCTTCCTTCTCTTGGGCCGGAATGACTTGTAACAATTGTAACCATTGGTGTAAACAAAGTTATATGTCTAAGATTTTTCGTTGTAAAATACTCTGTTGTTATAAAAAAATTAATAACAACTATGTTTGGCAGGGTAGTAACTGAATATAAGGTAAAAAGTGTAGGTTAAAAAAAAACTTACTAAAAATTTCCCTATATTTCATTGTTCTAACTCCTAGTGTATCTTTGCATCTTCTACTCATGTTTATTATTTTTAGTAAATATTTAGGAAAATTTTTTTTTTTTACCGTCCTCATATTTTAAATGAAAAGTAGAGTGCTTAACACGTATGTAAGTCATCGATTTCTACTTGGACTATAGCCGCATTAATTTTAAATAGGTTCTGCTCATGTTATTCAAATCAAAATAAATAATATAAAAAAACATACTATTTTTATATCGTTATTCCTTATATTAGTAGTGAAAAGCAGAAAGATTCCTCTTCGGGCAATAGCCGCCCGTAAATATTCCAAACAAAATTTTACGTAAAATTTCACAAATAGTTCTATCCTCTCAATAATTTTTTTGTAAGTAAGTTATTTTTTCAATGAATAATTTTTAGAAAAGCTACTTCTTTTACTTTTTTTAAATTCGAAATGAAAAGTAGAGAGTTGAACGCGGGTGAAAGTTATCAATTCCTTTCGACCATTGTATTACAATCTACTAAACTTGTTCACTTCCAACTTTAAACCGATTAAATCATGTATATTTATCGTTATTTTTCTCCCGACAGTCACCCCGTGACCAAGATCACTACAAAGTGTTTGAAACGTCGGGACAAAACTAATGATAAATATACGCGATTTAAACCGTTTAAAGTTGTTTAATTACAAAGTGTAACAATCGCGAAAACCTAAGACATTATTGTGCACTTCCATTGCGCAGACTCCGAAATGTATCCGGCAAAAGAAAGATATGCAGTTATAAAAACTGATTGTGGTGAATGTACCACATTTTAGAGTTTTATCGTAGCAAGCTTGCAAAACTAAATAATTGTGTGTGATGCCGGTCTGTCCGTGGGGTGTCGGGCTTCCCGTGGGGTTCCGGGCTTCCTATGGGCTTATGATGAGCCGTACGTTCAAGGGTTTCTCAACATTCCGCGGTTCAAGTTATTTAAAACGAAATATTTAGTTTGTGATATCTGTAATTTCTTAACTGCAAAACTGAGGACTTTGAAATATTTACGGGAAAATAATTAAATTACCACTATTGTAACAAAAAATGAATGATTGAAATCGGACTACGCGTTAATAAATTACAACTAAGTGTACATTTTAACTTTCATCCCCTTTCCCAAGAGAACCGTACTGAATTTCGGGATAAAAGTATCCTATGTCCTTTTTCGTAGTATGAACTCGAATCGTGCTAAGTTTCATTCAAATCCATTCAGTAGTTTTGGAGTGATGCGCGTCCGGGATACAGACAGACAGCCAGATAAAAAGAAACAGTTTTTGCATCAGTATCAGCAAATTCAAAGTCAAAGTCATACCTTTACGATAAAGTGCAACCGCCAGCTTAAGATGAGCCGTACGTTCAAAGATTTCTGTACATTTTGGGTGTCAAGTTATTTGGAACGAATATTTATTATTTAAAACGAACGTGATGTCTGTAATTTCTGAACTACAAACCCGATATTTTTGAAATAATTTACGTGATTATTTTTAAAGCACCACTATTCTTATTAAAAAAATCGGCCAAGTGCGAGTCGGACTCGCGCACGAAGGGTTCCGTACCATTAGCTATACAACATTAGACTTCATATTTTAACCTTTTTAGGGTTCCGTACCCAAGGGGTAATAACGGGACCCTATTACTAAGACTTCGCTGTCCGTCCGTCCGTCCATCCGCCTGTCACCAGGCTGTATCTCAAGAACGGTGATAGCGAGACAGTTGAAATTTTCACAGATGATGTATTTCTATAGCCGCTATAACAACACATACTATAAATAAAATAAATATTTAAGGGGGCCCCCACACAACAATTGTTTTTTTTACCGTTTCTTGTTTGATACTAATGACGGTGACTGGTAGACGCTTTAACTATTCACAGAATATTTAGTTTTATGTTTTCTTTAAATATAATGAATTAATTTGGAATAAATAATAAAGGGGGCACCCATACAATAAAATTTCAGATAATGGTACGGAACCCTTCGTGCGCGAGTCCCATTCGCATTTGGCCGGTTTTTTTGTTTTAACATGCGCGAGTCCGACTCGCACTTGGTCAAATTTTTGTATTTGTTGTTATAGCGACAACATAAATACATCATCTGTGAAAATTTCAACTGCCTAGCTATCACCGTTCTCGAGATACAGCCTGGTGACAGACGGACAGACGGATGGACAGACGGAGAGTGAAATCTCAGTAATAGGGTCCCGTTTTTACCCTTTGGGTACGGAACCGTAAAAAGAACGTATGAAATCAGACCACGCGTTAATAAATTACAACTAAGTGTATATTTTGACTTTCATCCCCTCTCCCAAAGGAACCATACTGAATTTCGAGATAAAAAGCATAAATTATCCTACCTCGTATTATGAACTCAAATCATGCAAAGTTTCATTGAAATCCATTCAGTAGTTTTGGACTGATGCGCGGCCGGGATACAGAGAGACAGACAAAAATAAATGAAAAATACAATTTCGGCATTAGTATCAGCTACAGAGTACTGTACTTTTTTTTTTTCAAAATATCTGCCATGTACAGAATTGGACCTGTTACAGTTTTATTATAGGTATAGATTATTTTTGTCCTGAATCACGATCACTACAAAGTGTTTGAAACGTCGCGTCGGGACAAAAATAATGATAAATATACGCGATTTAAACCGTTTAAAGTTGTTTAATTACAAAGTGTTACAATCGCGAAAACCTAAGACAACATTGTGCACTTCCATTGCGCAGTCTCCGAAATGTATCCGGCAAAAGAAAGATATGTAGTTGTAAAAACTGATTGTGGTGAATGTACCACATTTTAGAGTTTTATCGTAGCAAGCTTGCAAAACTAAATAAGGGTGCCGTGCTGCCCGTGGGGTTCTGGGCTGCCTGTGGGTTGTCGGGCTGTCCTTTGGGGTGCCGGGCTATAATGTCACCCCCCCATCTTTACCTGTAGTAGGTGTCGTAAGAGGCGATAAAGAGTAACACTACAGAGGGTAGGCAGCAGCGCTTTCTGAGGAACTGATATCTCACACCGCGATCCCCAAGATGCCTGCCAAGCGTGGGGATTATGGCAAACCCTCCCATAGTGGTGGAGGCTGTGTTCAGCAGTAGACAATGCGGCTGATATAATATATCTATTAAGCCTTTATGATAAAGTGCGAATGCTAGCTTAAGATGAGCCGTACGTTTAAGGGTTTCTCAATATTCCGCGGTTCAAGTTATTTAGAACGAAATATTTAGTTTGTGATATCTGTAATTTAATGATAAACAAAACTGAAGACTTTGAAATATTTACGGGAAAATAATTAAATTACCACTATTGTAACAAAAAAATAAGGATTGAAATCGGACTACGCGTTAATAAATTACAACTAAGTGTATATTTTGACTTTCATCCCCTCTCCCAAGGGAACCATGCTGAATTTCGGGATAAAAAGCTAAATTATCCTACCTTGTAGTATGAACTCAAACCATGCTAAGTTTCATTGAAATCCATCCAGTAGTTTTGGAGTGATGCGCGGCCGGGATACAGACAGACAGACAGACAGACAAAAATAAAAAAAATACAGTTTCGGCATCAGTATCAGCTACAGAGTACTGTACATTTTTTTTTTCAAAATATCTGCCATATACAGAATTGGTCCTGTTACAGTTTTATTATAAGTATAGATTCTATTTCATATTCTATAGCTATACTGAACTTAAAACTTACTTAGTATTGGTATAGCGTTTGATAGTTTATTTATATCAACGTTATTTTAATAAACGCATAGAGTTTATTATTAGTATTTTGAACTATTATATGCATAGTAATTCATATAAGTTTACAATGAGTTTATTAGTAACGCAGCTACAAGTAAGAAATGTTTCTACCTACCTAGATTGTGAGCACTAATCTACGCATTAAAATGTAATACCTATACCTATGCTGAAAATTTGGGTCTACGTGTCCCTAACGTGAGTGTTTTGTTGGTATACAATATAATTTTACTCATAATAAGTGTTGAATTTACGAAACTTCACTAATCTACGCAGCCGCATTAGGATGGACCACTTTGTACGCGAAGCCATTTTCAGACAAAGTTTATTGCGAATAGTCGACTTGTTGTTCAACTTCGTTATGGAAGGATTCAATGAGCAAACTCGAACAAGTCTACACCCTTCACAAGTAATAGGAAATTACGGAAAGTTATGCACTTACCAGGAGTATTTAAACTTGCAAATTAAGCATAAGTTGATCAAGTAACATGCTTACGTAAGTAAATTTAACAGATTTGAGGACGGGCTTAGACTTATTTTTGTTATGCAATAAAAACAAACATAACCTTTAATGGGCAGGTAGGTAGAGCCTAGGTAACGGCACGTAATAAAATGGTAAACGTGCCAAAGCCTTCTAATTCGCCTGAGAATAATAACCATCGGCATATTCCAGCGACACGGAGACAGGACGGCAGTATTTTGTGTTGCTCTTAGGCATATCCCGGGAACAATGCAAGACATACTCGAAAGTGTTGTAACACGTCGTAATTATATCACGTGTTTATAACCTTCGATCAGGTATTCTTGATCGTAGGTTTATTTTTGGAGCCCTTTATTTGGAGTAGTTAAAATATGTATTCTCTAAAAGCACAATATACAATACATGAACTTATTGATATTGTGATGTGCTAACAACAAAAAATAAAAACTAACTTTATATAAATAACAATCTGTTTCATTGCCGCGCCAGTCGTGGAGTGCCTAAGCTTCTTTAAAAATTATTATAGTATCCGCTACATTACGGGTAATCAGGTACAAGATGGTAAGGAGCCACGTTGTGAGCCCAATGTAGGTACAGCAACAACTCACTGACATGAACGTGAGAATAATTATTGCCTTAGTCCACTTTTACGACTTCCAACTGGAGAATATGGATCGACCTTTTTTTATGTTATTGTAAAGGAACAAGCTCGAAGCCCACCAGACCTGTTAAGTGTTGATGTTAAGTGGACTAACCTCTGCCTATAACAGATGTATTTCGTCTCAAGTCATTGCACTACGCCCGGCACCTTGAGACATAGTTGTTAAGTCTCATATGCCTGTAATTTCACGGGCTCTCAAGGACTGCTGCCGCAACACACCGTTAGATGCTTGGTGACGGATTTTCTACCTGAGGGTGGTCACTAGCCAGGCGGGCATTCGCAAAATGCCCTTCTACCATGCGGTGAAGCTCAAGCCCGCGGCGAGATTCGAACCATGGACCTGCTGCGCGGCAGTCCAATGCCACTGAGCCATCACTGGTTCTTATATTACACAAATACTTATATTGCTGTGTATAACACGATGTTACTGGACTTTTCCCATTTTTTTTGTATAGTTATTGAAATAGTGACCTGTTTGAAAGACTCCGCTACGACTACAGTGTAGACACAACAAGCCCCAATGTGCGTTGCCGCTAATGCCCAGTCAACCAGCTCCCTGAAAACAAACATGCATACAATGTTATTCAATACTATAAAAAATCCAATAATATTTTAGATTAATATCATATCTAGTGTGATCCGCCTTTCGTGATGAAAGAAACGCCACATAGCCTAGAGCAGTTTCAGACACGTTACGCTCATATCTAATCTTCTTCTCTATTATACCTAGCATCTTTATATTTAGTGTTTGCACATTGCTTTGGGGCAACATATCCGCTGATAGCTCAATGGTCATCAATCAGGACTGTTGTTAAGAGACTGATACTACTGACTTATGTATAAACATAATCCTTCTTCGCACAGTCCATCAGTACATTATCAGACTTCGTCTAACGTAGTCCCCTACCCTATGATACATACTTGACACCCTTTTAATATGCCCATACAACGCTAGTCTATTACTCTTCAATGTTTCTGTCACTGGTGCAGAAATGGTTCACCCTTCCTCTGATATACGCACTCCTTATCTTGTCAATTAAAGTTACACCAGACATCTTTCTTAACATTCGGATCTATCATATGTACTCTTCTTTCACCCGTCTTATTCGTTGCTTAACATTCAGATACTAAATTGAATTTAATTTTCTAACAATTTTTTAACAATTGAATGTCTTAACATTGTACATTTTGCTTTAACGAAAGCAAATTTAACCATAGAGTTGAATTACTTAGAGTCGTTATATCCGAACACCACTGCTCTAAAAGCTTACTAGAATTTACCTGTCTACGTACCTACGCACGTGTATAAGCAGTTTGTAATGACAAGGAAAGAACGTTCAAATATTATGCGTCATATCTGTTGTAAGAAAGAGATAAATAAGCAATTTGTGTTACCACCGAACCGCCACGAGACGTTCCGATCACCATTACGCTGCTACCTCTTTCACTCTCTCACACCAAACGATACACATATCTCGGTCATCCATTTCATTGAGATTAGTTCTTAAGTTAAAACAAAGTGACGATATTTTCTATTTTAACTATAAAAGCAATAATTACGTGTGAAATGAAACAGTTTTCTTATCTCTCACAGTGCCTGCTGTATTATTGGTGCAGAGTCTAAATACACAGGAAGGCATATTGTCCACAGATTATTCCTAAAAAAACACGATTAGCGGCGATGTATTCACTGGACGCTCGGAAGTGCTAGACTGGTAGTGACTTGGGTAATTACCTTGCATTCGTCTAGTAAATATGGAGGGCACACAACTCATCTACAGGTAAAAACATCTTAGAATTTAACCATGAGCGTGCTTTGAAGCAACGACCATGCGTCCCATGCAATTTTTAAATAAATTTTAATAAATTCCATGCAGGGACATGCTCTGTCCATCGGCCTATCGTAATGAGTGAGTCATAGATCAAATTCATCCCATTGTTTTAACCGTTTTAAGGGGATGGAGAGACACACACAGCATTTTATACCATTATCGTACATCAAACCAACAAATACTGAATACGTCAATTTAATAAGTTTTGAAGCTGTGCAAAAAACCAACAAACAATTTATTATTCTCTTGCGGACTGCTGCAATGCGCAACTGTAAAAGAGCGAGACCCGTCTTGCACTTTGACATTTGGTATGAATTAATGATTTTTCAGAAGAATACAAATTATTAAGAAGTGTAACTGCCATACAGTTACCGCTTTAATTTTGGACTCATCAAGTTCTCAATTAACAAAACATGCACAATCTTCCAAATTCAGTTATTAGTCAAATTTAGTCAGGGTAAACTTTTTAAACCACACCGTTTTTATCCTGCTGTTTTTTATCTTGACTTACATTTCTTTCCATATATATTCAAAGGTGCTTAACCTATTTTTACTGGAACGTGTGACGTATTAATAGTAAAGTTATGTACGATATATTATAATGATCACCTGCCTTTGTTGCTTAGCTGGGCCCAAATTGGCAATTGACAATGGAATTTCGAGCTAGTTCCAAGTTACCCGGCAGAGAGCCATTTTAATGAATGCATATAATATTAAGTCGTTCCCTGCTTGGAAGGAGATTGTTCTGGTAATGGAAAAATTAAATATAAGTAAGTTTACCACAAACGGTAGGGAACATAATTTAGAAAACAAAGGTGGTCAAATGCGGGTCTAGTCTCACTTTTTCAGAGTTCCGATGCAGACGCAGAAAAACATGTTAAGTTTATGCTAATATTGTAATTTTTGCATTGACTATAGGTTAAATATAAGTAGGTACTCAAATCGATTTTAGAACGTTAGTATATTATTTACTCGTTCGCAGACACCGCTTAAATTTGCGTCAAAAGTATGTTTAATAAGTTATAATTGGTTTACAAGGACATACGTAGGTATATTATACGAACAAAATGCATGAGAAAAAGATAAAAGAGATCTCTTATTACTATTATCATAGGTAACACTAAAATTATATAGAAACGATATTTATAAATTTAAAGTTCCGTTACTAACTCTAAAAATGGTAACACGAGTAACCTCTTGTTACAAAAGTATTTTTATCAGATTACGTATAGTCTGGTCAAATTAGCGAGCGAACGCCTTGAATTACCCTAAAGGTACCCTAGAGGTGCCCGACCACACACCGCGCGGCCCGCGCACCAACCTCGCTGGCCGTCGCACTCACAGATATGTAGCCGCGAGCGGTTTTACGAGCACACATGCTTGAGTGTCGCTGCTTTACTTGAGTATATGTTATGTGACTCTGGTGTTAAGACAGTTTAATAAATACTATATGCAATATACCATTCAAATGGCAGCCCTCATTTGTTCCCGTGGGTGTCGTAAGAGGCGACTATACTAGCGTAAGGCTATAATATAGGTAAGGTATCTTACTTAGCAAAATTTGAAAACCGCCTGATCTTCTGAGGTCCGTGTTGGAACACTTTATCTGCAGTATCCGCGTAACTCAACGCCGGTATCTTCCTCTCGACGCATATCTGCTGGGATGTCTTCACCTGGAACACACACCAATAACAAATCTTAAATAAAGAGATATTTATAGATAGAGATTATAGTAGTAATGGTTATAGAAATAATCTTAGACTTTGTAGCATCGCCAGCCTGGTGGTAACTGATAACTGGTTCAAGACAATTAAAAGGATTTATCTAACATTAACCTCTATTTGCGCAGTTGGATAAAAACTATCCTATGTTTTTGCCCGGGTCTCAAACCATTTCCATACCAAATTTCATTCAAATAGGTCCAGTAGTTTTGGCGTGAAAGCGTAACAGACAGACAGAGTTACTTTCGCATTTATAATATTAGTACTGATAAGAACTGGTTCGCTCGAACAGCTTTTTTATGTTATTGAGAAGGAACAAGCTCGAGGCCCACCTGATGTTAAGTTGACCAACCTCTGCCTATAACAGATGCATTTCGTCACAAGTCACGAATTGCACTTCGTCAAGTCACCTTGAGAGAAGTCTCATGTGCCTGTAATTTCACTGGCTCTTAGCAACAGACTTGATGGTGGTAGTTAGCCAGGCGGGCAATCGCAAAAATGCCATTTCATCATGCGGTGAAGCTCAAGACGGCAGTGGGGACTGATTTAAACCAGGGACCTGCGGCATGGCAGTCCATTCGGCCATCGAAGCACAGAAACGTTCAGTAATAATGTCACTAGCGGTCACCCATCTAACTCCAGACCGCGGCGGACGTTGCTTAACTTAGCTGATTGATTAAGAACGACTAAGCAAACTTTTTTACCGCCGGCTTAACGTGCCCTCCGAAGCACGAAAGCGCTCAGTAGTAATGCCCAACCAGCGGTCACCCATCCAAGTCATGACCGCGGCGGTCGTAGCTTAACTTTGCTGATCAATTCAGAATGGGTAAGCAAACTTGGCTACGAGCGCTTCAAAACCTCACCTCACCCCAGCGATATAGTACTTGTATGTTGGTACAAAACAATATAACCGTTTCGAGCATTACTTCAGAAATTTCGAGTAATTTATTACGATAATTTGTTGGTGCGAAGAAAGTTGATCCAAAGGTAAAGTTTAGTTAACTTTTTGTATTTTACGATGACGGAGGAGGTTCGCTACTAAATCGAAACCGACCGATTATATTAATAATTTTTCGTTTGATTCAACTTTATTATCTTATTTTTACTATATGGAGAACATTTCATTCAAAATGTAGGACGAGGATACCATCAAATATTTTTTTATTGTTGATTGGCTAATATCGAGCTTCTTAGAAGCGAATGTCGCTTTGGGCTCCAAGAGACGAAACTGGTCCCTATATAGCTTTCCAGCTGAGGCTCCGCCTGCGCTTATGTCAGTTATCGCGCAAAAACATTGACCTCTTTTTGCGCAGTTGGATAAAAACTATCCTATGTGCTTCCCCACATCTCAAACTATTCCATACCAAATTGTATCCAAATCGGTCCAGTAGTTTTGGCGTGATAGCGAGGCAGACAGATAGCCTGAGTTACTTTCGCATTTATAACATTAGTATGGATCTTTAAGTTATCTAATGTGATATTATTATTTTCAGGGTGCATTTAGTGAGCATCGTTTGAGGGTTATGTTTGCCTGGTATTATTTAAAATAAAATTATAGTTAGGTAGTTACATTACTTAATAATTAGCACAAGACATAGTAATTAGAGATAGTGTTTACTCACTGAAAAACCATTAGATGATATTACATTATCTATCAACTCCAAGGTACAACATAAATCATCTTATCAAAGTCAAAAAGTCTATTATAAATTATCACAGTACCAATTTCATTTTACCATGTCTACACGCCTAATTACGGAGATCAGACCACAGCATAAGAAAGCTCGGTTACATCACTCTAACCCACTTGCGGTTTGCACTTTGTTTACTTTATTTACAGTTATGGCTCCGTAATTTGATTGTGCAACTGTATTTGTTATCACTTTCTAATGCGCGTGTTAAATGAGCTTGAGCATTGTCACGCAACCATTAGCTGTGCACTGTCCCAACTGTTACTTAATTTTAAAAGCTGTGTCAATCAGTGCACGATCCGGCTGATACAGTACAGTAATATATAAATTGTGTAAAAGTGACGATTTATCATTACACGCAAAAGTTTGTGTGTGTGTGTGCATTTGTTTCTTATAAGTTATATCCGAAAGGAAAGGAATATGATGTGGGTAATAAAGGTAAATAAATAGTAATGCTTTATGTTTATGCACAATATGCCACAGGATTATACTTTGATCCCTATTTTCTGACCTCTAAGTTATACTTGATAAATCTTCTGACCTTTTTTTTTTGTTGATAGGTTAGCCTTTGTCCACAATCTCACGTGATGGTAAGTGATGATGTGGTCGAAGGTGTAACAGTATAAATATAATAACAGGTTATTTGTTTGTTTGCTTTTGTTCGTTTGCATGGTCAAAAGATTTTTTTTCGAAGCTTTCTGACTATGGGCTTTACAAGAAATTGTGCAAGTGGGTCTTAATTTTTTTTGGCAGATTGAAGCATCAGGCTTTGGGTCGACGATGCATGCTCCGACTTGGAATTAGTCAATGCTGGTGTTCCTTAAGGGTATGTGCTATCTCTGACTCTGTTTCTCTTGCACAACAATGACAAGTAACAGTTCTTCTAAAAAATAATAATAACCTCTGTACAGTGAGACACCCATCAAGCTTAGGGATTATGGAATATCCCCCTAATGAAAGGATTACAGCTCCTTCGGAAAGGCTGTGTTCAGTAGTGAATGATCAGAGTATGTACCAAAAAGCCCGTTTGCTCATTGATTAGTATTTTGTAGAGTACTAAGCATATCCTAGGATATGTATAATAAGACTGTTAAGTAAACGCTGTCAAGCGCATGTCTTCAAACCAATACATGTATGTGTCTGGGCGCGGATGCATACGAAATAATTGAATGCGCTACTAAACACTTTTCATCACACTTGCCCCATATAAAACCCTCGAGCTTTCTTATTGTCATGAAACCCAAAGTCGGTAAGATTTTTTTTTTAATTAGCACAACACACAGGTCATGCAAGTTCAAGCAAAGAGTTTATACACAATTGAAAAATTGTCTTAAAATTTTATCTAAGCAGGAATTTTATTGCAATCTCGCTACACGTTACTTAAATACTTAAAAAATGATGTTAATAATAAATTTTATTGTCGAATTTTTTTTTTACACTCCGTCATGGCTGGTATACCTATGTAAGCATTTGCCCTTAACGTTTCTGAACGAAACTTTTATATGATCTATGGTGTGGGAAAAAAGCCCGCCATCCGTTAAAAAAAAAGTTCACGTATTTCGTAATAAAAGTTGTGCTGACTTGTGTATTAGAGCTGTAATTCATAATTATTTACTCACAAACGTGATGAAAAACATTGTATGTTTCACGGGCGGTACGGGAATTACGAACCTCGACTCAGAAAGACCTACTTGAGCCTCGATCGTAATTTCTTACTTACCGCCCTTAATACACAATGACTATTAGAGCTATGCAGTGTTTAGTGCAGGTATTCAAACAATGCGCGAATAGCCCACGAGTTGCTGGTACCGTACACAATGAGAGTGAGTAGCACTACGCGTTCTATTTTTTTAATGATATATCCATCGATACCAACTTTGTTATACCTAAGTTAAAAATATCGATTACAGTTACAAAATTACAACCAAAGGAAAAAAAACTACGAACCGGACACGAACCCGCGTCTTTAACTATCGGTAAAGACAAATCGTTAGCAATTAACTAATCTGTAAACACTAATCAATGTGCAAAACAAGCCTTATACACATTTCTACTCAAATCTGTATAATGGAATATACACATATAGGTCAGTTCAGACTGATTGTATTAGTCTTTGTTTCGCAATGAATACATAAACAAACCGCATATTCAAATCTGTTACTGTTTATGTTTGTTTTGTGGTGACCAACAATAATTATAATAAAGTAAATGTTGCGAACCTGGGGCCAGATTCTTTCAGCTATTGAACGGCTTTAACGCAACTTAATTGCATGAAAATTGTAGTTTTTGATCGTATGCGTAGTCTGCCCGCTATTTAGGTTCTTTCGCAAGTCAGTGGCTTGCTATCAATAGACTTTGATACATTTGGTATGCCATAAGCTATTTTGTTTCGATTGCTTTGTGCTACAGTGGCATACAATCGTCTGTTCCATATTATGACGTTTGTTACTATTTTCTTATTAGGTATCTTATTTCAGTGGCAAAGTTTGCAAGCCATAGCACAGCCATACGATAGCGACGCGATTCCTATTCAACTGCGATTAGGAGCTAGAATTAGCAGACTACCGAGTTTGACAGCAGTTCGATCGCAGAAGCATCAAAGTATTGTGGAGTTTGGACAATAGCTAAGAGAATTAGGGCCCAGAACATAGAACACAGAGGTACTAAGTCTATAACTAAATAACTATATAATAGTATTTTAGAAAGGCCAAACCGTAAAGCCCTTTATTAAAGAGCAACTATTGCGCAACATAATAGTGACGTGCCAATGGCCGGGCTGCATGTTGTTGTAAGGTAGTAAAGTATTGGGCGGAAGAAATTTACGGTAAATATCACGCGAGGTTATTTTTTAATGAGATTTTGATGGAACTAGCAAGAACCCCACCTGCAGAGCAACCTCAGCCTATAACAGATGCATTTCACTGTTCCCGTAACCCAGAGACAAACAGTTTTTAAGTGTCATTATGCCTGGCTCTCAAGGACTGCTGCCGGAACACACTGTTAAGTGCTTGGTGACAGATTTTCTACCTGAAGGTGGTAGCTAGGCAGGCGTGCATACGCAAAATGCCCTTCCACCATGCGTTAAAGCTCAAGCCGGCGGTTGATCTCAAACCATGGATCTAAGTCACGGCAACCTATAGCATAGCTATCATTACTGCAAAAAACCATTGGTAGAGGTCTTCTGTAATAATTATTGAAATATTTCGCTCTCTGTTTTACTTCTTATACGATCAAATGTAAAAAACAAAGCCTTGCCACTACAGCCGTACAGAGAATAAAAGGACACATATATTTGTATAACTGAGCCCTAAGATATTGTGGGCGGAGTAATCATACGAAAACTTACATGTGATCTATTGAGCCCGCAGGCTGAACGGGCTGTGGGTTTAGTTGTCTATATAACCATCTTTCTTTTGGATAATGGTAAAACAAGTCTTAGGTGTACGAACAACTTATTTCCACTTAGAAGCTCGAAAATGTACTATTTTATCGAAATGTACATGAAAAAGTGCTTTCATCGTTAGTGTCGTTATTTTTTAAAAATTGGAACTCACAGTTTGAACCATTATATTATACTTAACAGTTCCAGAAAATTAATGTACTTTCATTGTTATCAATTACACTAATAACTATATTATTATATAAGTAATTTATCTTGCACTTAGAATTTTTCTAGCTGGTCTGTGGTGAAGTTGTGTGTTTTGTTCTGCTGCAATGTTATTTGAGTCTCGTACCTTTGAAACCCTCGGGTACTTGCGCCAAATAACAACTTTGCAGCATAACAAGTAACTATTTAAACTCTATATATACATTTTTAATATTGTTAAGGTTGCAAAAACGCCTGCTAGGGGCTGCGAGGTAAAATATTATAGTCATGTGCGGGATTGGAACCCGCGCCTTGGGGATATGCTACAAAGAAGAGTTCTGCCAAGTATGGATGCCGTGCATACCCCACAACAGCTTTTTGACTTCTTACAAAGAACGTAGGCGGCCATTCCTCAAAGTGATTTTGATAAACTGATTTTAAGCATGCCAAATCGCTGTGCTTGTGTGATTAGTGTAAATGGTACAAACAAAGATTATTAATATTTTATTTATTTATTTATTTATTATAATAAGAACGCTTACAATGCAATTACACTTATTATCAAAACAAAGCCAAAACTCATGATACATATAAATAATTCATAGATCATGATAATTAATAAAATAAATTTAAAATGTCAAGGGGGTACAATATAAATATTACATTCATAAATTATAATATCATAATTATACATAAATATATTATATAGGTATATAATGTCAAAAAAGTCAAATTGGTACAATATAAATATTAGAATATTAAATTATCATATCACAATCACACATAATTATGTCAAATGGGTTCATATTGTATTAAGTTCACAAAATGTCAAGAGGAAATTGAAAATATCAGGCAACCTATCACAAAAAATGTCAATGTTAGGATATGCGTTAAGGAATGCGTTGAGACCACTCATGATACGGCATATAGGTGTCTTACTCCGGGATACTGTACGTTTTCGGCCAATGTGGAACAACTCGTGTCTGTAATCGGGTCTATGGCGGATATACATATCGGGTAAATATATAGAACACATACGATTGTGCAGTGTAGGCGAATCGATAGCACCTCTTAATATTTTGATTCCGGTCTTTAGCTGGTCAAGCGATCTTCTTGTTCTCAAGGAATTATACCCTAATTGGCCAAGTAAGAAGTTGGTTGGGTAAAGGTAAGGATAATAGCCGTAGGTCTTCTTATAAAGATTTCGCAAGAAGGCTTTCTGAACTTTCTCGAGACACAAGATATGGTTATCACAATGTGGGTTCCAGATACACGCACTCGACTCCAACTTGCTCCTGACCAAAGAAGTGAATAGAAGTTGGAGGATCTGGGGATCTCGGAAATCCCTTGCGTTGCGCAGGACGAAGCCAAGACGCCGGAAAGACTCTTTTGCAGTTATTGCAACGTGATCATTAAATGTGAGACCACGATCAAAGGTCACACCGAGATCCTTAATAGATGACACCCGCTTCATGGCATTATTATCTATAAAGTACGTTTTCTGAATAGGGTTACGCTTTCGGTCGTAAGACATGACGTAGCATTTGTCAGGATTGAAAAACATTTTATTTGTCACACTCCATCGATAAATAGAATCGATGTCACTTTGCAAATTATTACAGTCAGCTTGTGATTTGATTTCAAGCGCAAGTTTTAAGTCGTCGTATTTATTACAATAAACATAGCAAAAATCCTTGTTTTTTGCATTTTTCTGCGATACAAGTCAGTTATAGTACTTATAGTTCAAAATATACATGATCCATAGGCACAATGCAGGCATATTATCTTAAAAGCTTAACCTCTAGTTAACAGTGCTCGGGATGAATGAGACATGGGTACATGACATTCATTGTAACTTATGCTTCTCGCGAGACATTTTCTCGTACTCGTAAACAACTACGTAACAAGAGTATCTGCTATCCTAACTGGGGTTCTTGAGACCTCCCTCACAATCAAAAGTCAGAATTCGCATCAAGAAACAACTTTTCTTGCCTTTTGAACAAATAAATATTCTTTTACCGTTTATTGCGGTACGGAACCCTTATAGAACGAGGCCATATTCGCTCTTGGCAGGTGTTTTAAATTTATTTTCTAGTAAGGTAAATACTTTTTGTACATCACTCATTGAATTTTGTTTGTTTTTAATTTTACACCTTGACACAAATGTGTATTTGAGAGTTACGCTTTATCAGCGCTTCAAGGTAATGTCAAGGAAAAAAACAAGCAAAAACGTGTTGTCATTGGTATAAAGTATAAATATTTGGCGTTTCATCTTAGTCGTTCAAACAGCTGTTTAGACTTTCATAATCTGTTTACTTTGTAGATTTAGGGAATGAGATCCCAGAGCGACAGGTCGATAAGAAATAGCTCAAAGGCTCGATATTTAAAAAAAAAAGTTAGTGTAATTCACATAATAAATAGATTAACAAACGTATATCACGCTTGTTTTACGTTCGAGGCGAGCCTATTGCCACCTACCTACAGGGTGCAGACTACTAGGAACTGCTGGTGATAATTTTATTTTTCAACGTTTTATGGGAAACGACAATTTCAGAAAGCAACATAGATAATATATTTAATTAACAAACTATTAAATTTAAATGAATATTAAATTATTAAAATTGTATTTCCGCTGTTTTATATACCAACGTGATGGCCATACAAGTGTTACAAACTTTTATTCGGTAGAGACCCATCTTTGTACTATGATTCTAAACATATGACATTGTAGGGGGGGGGGGGCTAAGGAGCAAAATAAAATTTCATTCATAAATTATCGATATCGTCCACGTGGTTGCCAAAGGACATCCCTATAGACGATGACCCAATTAATTATAATGTATTCTTCATAAAAGGTTGGTACGAAAAAACAAACATACATAGAAATATTCCTCATTCCAACACTAGCTGTAACGTGCCTTACTTCAATTTCAGTTTAAAATGGTCGTACTAATTGTAATTATACAATTATAGTTTATTTTATCGTTTTATACAAATGGTTTCAAAAACCATTAACGCTACGTAGAATAACAAGCGAGTTTTGTGTCACAACACACTAAGTATTATGGTAGTGTTCATAATCTTAAAAAGCTTTAAGCTATCAACTCCTGGGGATTACGGCCTTTTTTGTTAGCCTGAGAATACTTTTTCGCCTTTAAGTGAAAGGTACTATATAGGGCTTTAAAAAATATTTGCCCAGACACGTCGTTAAGGGCTTGACGACAAGCGTGTCTAGGGAAAATACGTCTATGTATACTTAATGCCTTTAGGGATACAATAGAGCTATTATACAACCTTCATGTCATATTTCACACTTTATACCCACATCTTTATAACATAATCAACTCTTAAGATACCGCAAAATAGCGACCACAAACGTTAGTAAATCATACTTGACATTTGAATGCTCACGCAAATGAGATATTTACCTATTAGCTCAAGTTATACGAGTGGTTGCTTAAACTACTTATTCTATTTTATTTCTGACCAACATCATCTTTCTACCCTATCGGGGTATAAGGATATGGATCCTGTAATACTGAAAATGCTGATTAAAATAACATAGTTATTGTTAGCTGTTCTCAAAGCAATAAATATTTCTTTTTAACCATCAGAAACCCAAATGGTGCGAGACTCGGCTCGCACTTGTCTGGTTTTTCCTTGGTAAAAACAACACTACCGAAAAACTGTTATATTGTATATAAGGTTAGTAACATTTCCCTTTCACCGATAGCTCGATGAAGGATTTTTTTTTGGAATATTATGAATAAAGATTATTTATTTTTATCTGGAAATCCGGATGAACATACGAGAACATTTTCAACACTAAGCTCCGTGCTATCACGGCGATGTGTGTACTGCCATGCTATTTACGCAATATTTTGCCTTAGCTGGGTTTAAAAGTGACCCTATGACAAGACTGAGTCGTCTCCTATGCCAGGATGATAGCAGTTACTCACCAGTATATGTATAACGTGAGCGCAGATGAAGCCAATGACAATTGTTCCTATACAGCCGATCAGAAGACCAGCATTTTTGAAAGCTAGGGGCATCGCCAGCACTCCGGATCCGAGGGAGACCTTGAGTAGATGAGCCAGGGCTCCGAAACTCCTGAAAATTAGTTTGGATTAGGAAATTTGGTGCTTCAGATAATTGGTTCAAAGTTTCATACAGTAATTGTAAGTAAAGGTTTAAAAAAAAAAAGTTCTGAAAAAGTATGTAACAAGCTTTTCTATTAAAAAAATAACTTTTATTATGTTTTTGTTCATTAAAAACACAAAACTAATAGGCAAGACGATTCAAATGAGCTAAAACTCGATGAGGTTGTGTCGTATCATTGCGAAGTTCTTTTGACCACCGACCAGCTCCATCATCAGATCAGCACCTTCTCATCAAAATATTGCATTGTAACGCGATTTACACATGTATGCAAAATTTCAGCGTAACAGGGAAGTGGATCTAATTTAATTTTCAAGATTTGATGACAAACTTTTTTGTTATAGAGTGACGAAAAAAATTAAGTGCTTTGGCAGTCTTCATCTGCTGATTAGGCTTTGACCAATATTTCAACCGTTGGTACTTGATGGTGAGGTCTAGGGTGATGAAAAAAGATTCGTTCTAAAGTGGATATTCTAATGAAGAGAAAAAGAAGAAGAAATATAAAAAAAAACAGAACTCTGAAGATATTTCTTCAGGGTCGGCAACGCGCGAGTTATACCCCTGGTGTCGCAAGCGTCCATAGGCTACGGTAATTGCTCACTATCAGGCAGGCCGTACGCTTTTTTGTTACCTTAGTGGTATAAAATAATAATAATAATAAAGTACATAACTGTATAAAGTTGGGTATTTATAACATACATACTTTTTCTAAACACTATTTTGGAGTATTTGATCTTCCACAAAAGAAGATAAAAAACATTACTGATATATTTTTTCGTTCTTAAAGGAAAATATGCAACTGCCAAAATAGTTAAAGCGAGAATCGGACTCATTGTAAGGATCTAAATCTGGAGGAAACATTTTTCTTTCATAAAATACTAGCTTTCCGACCGCGGCTCTGTTCGCTCGTATGTCGGTTTGCGCAGTTGGATACAAACTATCTTGCCCTTCTCCGGGTCTCAAACTATTTCATCCAGATTGGTCTAGTAGTTTTTAAGGTTTATTCGTTGCATGCAAAAATAAAAATCTTCCCATTTTTAGGGTTCCGTACCCGAAGGGTAAAAACGGGACCCTGTTACTGAGACTTCGTTGTCCGTCCATCCGTCTGTCACCAGGCTGTATCTCAAGAACTGTGATAGCTAGACAGTTGACATTTTACGGACTGCCAAGGCTTAGGAACAGCAAGCGATTAATGTACTTTTTTGTGTAAAGGAATTAGTGTTTTGTATTACAGTTAGAACAATAGGACACATACTAGTGTAATCGGTATTCTAAAATCGGTATTAAATATAATATTTTTTATAGTAAAATGTAATACACTTACGATGTATTTGATCCTTCTGGCCTGTGAGCTGCCGGTTCGTAAGGTTCCAAGTCTTCTCTCGACCCATGTTGTGCAAGCTCGATTCTGGAAGAAAAACAAATATTTTGTTATTATTTTGCCGATATTTTTAATTTTGAACACACATGATAGTACTCTAACATGTTACTAGGCTTAACATAGAATTACTGGCACTCAAAGACTGCAGCCTAGATTTTAAATAATAATCATACGAGGGCTTCTAGACAGGGCAATCGTGCTGGGAGTCAAGGACGAAATGCGGGGTGTGAGGCACGAGACGCGAGGCACCGTCCCAAACTTCATACACCACCGCCGCGCCACCGTACATAGTTTGTACATTGCAGTCGGGGATATAACGTTCAGGGCTAACGCGTGTTTGTTTCAATAAAAAATAAAAGTATGTACATATTACATACATACGATGTGTGCCATACGAGACTGTAAGTCATCATTTACACCAGTTTCCACACTCAGATAACAAAATTTTGATATTTCACGCCAGATTGCCAATGTAAAGAAAATGGCGGAGTCGCAGCAGCAAGTGCACGTGGTCGACATTAATACCTACATTAACAATAATAATTATGTTTTATTTCTCATAAATAGTATACAATTCATTAACAAACTAAATTGAGCACTTTTCGTTATATTAATTAGTTCTTACAAAAAGACAATGCTGGTATAAGATTACTTAGTATGTTTTCGTATTTGTGTCTATATGTAGATAGGTTTCTTTTTGCCTACTAGTTCACCTGTTGGTAATTGTTGATGTGGTTGAAAGTGTTATCAAAACATAAAGAATTTAAATTTTCTAGGCTTCTTGGGGTATTGACTGACTACAATACTCCAAGAAGCCTAGAAAATGACATAGTATATTTTTTGAATTCGGTCAAAATACTAATATATACAAAATACTAATTCCTTTACACAAAAAAAGTACAGTAGTTGCTTGCTGTTGCTAAGCCTATGCGCAGTCCATACTACATCTTAATAGAGGTGGGGGTGTGAATCTAGTCGTAAACTAAAAACAATGCTAGTAAAGCGCTAGGCTTACCAAACCAATCAAGCCGGCGCAATTTATTACGAATAACAAGTTTTTCGAGTGCCGTTTACGAAATTAGAATCCATTTATACCACTTAAGAATACTTTTACCCCATGTAACACAAATCCGATGAATATATGTCGAAAAATAACTCTGATAGTATCACGCGTGTCTGTCTGACTGTTCCTAACAGCTTATGGATAATTATTATTTGTAGCTCAGACTATTTTCTCCGAGATTGATGGCCGATAAAGTTAAAATATGGAAGGTACGAATATATAAGATTATGGGGTCATCATCACCGCCATACAGCGTACAGATATAATCTTTAAGTTTTTTCAGGGGCTTAAAAAAATAAATATCTTTGTAGTAGTAAGTAGTAAGTACATGAATAAAATAAGTATTTTATGGGCCACGAATATAACTTTTGAGTAATAAAAAAAATATATAATAAGGAAAGTATCCGGTATACCAAATGTAATAAAATAAATCATAAGAAAAAATTATATAGAGAATTGAAACTTCTTACGGATCCGTCGTCTTTATTTAACTGATAAGTAGTTGACGCATATGACATGCGTTCCGTTCAACCCTGTGGGGTGTTGGAATAGAATATCTATGAATGTCTGACAAACGTCTTAGGAAAAAAGACCAGAAGGTGGAAAGAAGCGCCATTTGAAGATGTGACAACTTCTACAGTGGTCCTCAAGACGCCAACCAAGCGTGGGGGTTATGGTAAATCCATCTAATAGGGGAGACCTTGGTCGACGGTAGCCGTGCCGGTTGATGTGATGATGATATGTTTTCACCGATCATCAACTAAATCTTTTTGATGGCAATGTACCTATGCAGTAGTAACAAGTTGCACTTTGGTTTAACAACGTTATTGTAAGTAAAACCACTGGGCAAACGTGACTTACGGTTTTGAACTCGCAGTAGCGGCTTGTTGCCGTCCAGAACTTTGAATCTTAGAGCTCTGGGTGGCAATGTATATGTCATGGGCAGGCGTAGGGCTTACCATTAGGTGAACGTCTTTCAAACCTTTATAATTATCGCAGTTACAATTTAATAAACAAATAGAATGCTACTAAACTAATAGTATTATTCTATGAGATTTAAAACAAACTGAGTAACAATTAATGTAATCAAAATTTCACTCACTTCTGCTCCTCTTTCTTTTCATACTCTTACGTCACAGAGATAATAATAGAGTATTTTAAATGTATTTGTCATTTGTCTAGGGTTTTTTACTTTTTATATCTGTATGTTTCTGGTCTCTGCAAGGATGCAACCTCTTTAGTAGTCTCTCTTTATACATATTAATTCCAAACAGGTTTATATCGGAAACCTAGTAGACACCTAATGCATGTTAATCAATACTCGACGATTCTATTTCAATACAGTACAGTAGTTACAATTATTTTATTTGTACATAGAGTGTTTGGTCGCGAACTACTGAAAATTCAGCATAATTTTTTTTATTCAAAATATGTTCGCGTTTGACCACACCTTGCCTGATGTTAAGCATTGATGCGGTCTAAGATGAAGCACGCTTACCTAGAAGAAACCTATTTACTCTCGATTTGAAGAGAAAAACAGACCATGGTAAGTAGTACCACTCTTTCGCAGTACGCACGAGAAAAGTGTAATCAAAGCGCTTCGTACGAGTCCTGGGAATATCAACCATGTACGGATGGATACCTCTCAGTTTGTCTGGACGTCCGATGGAATAAGGGAGAGGGCGGAACTAAGTCGTGCAGTTCTTGTGCACATACAACTGCATAAGAAATCTTCTATCTTCTCGTTATCTATTTTAAACTTAAATTCTTCTCTCATAATAATCGGTTTTATGTAAGGTTAGGTAAGCGTAGCAGTGGGCAGGAATTCCACAGATTTCCTAAGCATAAAAATAGGTTTAAGCACAAATAAAACCACCAGCAAAAGATATCGAAAAAAACCGGCTTCAAAAGACCGTCTCTGAAAAAATTAGCAAACTCTCAACACTCGTAAACCACAGCTGTCGTCCCTCAAAATATTTTCGGACCTTTGCGTTACTTTCGTCGTAATCAGATCAAAAAGTATCACAGCAAATGGAGTAGTGTCCGAATAAGTTCCTTCACGAAAATATATCACGAAAGAATATAAAAGCCGTAGCTTTATTGAACTTTCCAAGAAAGATAAGTTTTTGTCTGTCAATGTTTGTGAAGTTATAAGTATATAGGAAGTTTCTTTGTTTCTGACCTGTCAACTCACAATAAGATCACCATTTTTTTATGTTACTGTGACGGAACAAGTACGAGGCGCACCTGATGTTAAGCGGATTAATCTCTGCCTATAACAGATGCTTTTCGTCCTGTAACGAATTGCACTGCGCCCGTCACATTGAAACATACAGTTCTTAAGTCTCATGTGCCTGTAATTTTTCTGACTGTCAAGGACTGCTGTCGGAATACACAGTTAAATACTTGGAGACAGATTTTTTACTTGAGGGTGGTAGCTAGCCAGACGTGCATTCCAAAAATGCCCTTCCACCATGCGATGAAGCTCAACCCGGCGGTGGGGATCGAACCAGGGACCTGCCGCACAGCAGTCCATAGTTATAATACAATACAATACAATAACTCTTTATTGCAAACCAATTTACAAATTTTACATATATTAAATAATAACAATAAAAACCCTTACATAATGGTATTACAATGGGCGGTCTTATCGCTATAAAAGCAATTTCTTCCAGACAACCTTTGGATGGACAGAAACAAAAAAAGGGAATAGGCGGTTGGTGCAACTTAAAATTATATATAAGACGTTTACTAGTAGGTACTTTAATATACATTCTAATACATAAATATCAATAAAAATACACTGTTACTATACATATACAAAATACTAATCAACAAATACACACACATATATATATATAAATATAAATATATATATACATACATATAATATATAAATTAAACACGAATATATAAATATAAACAAATATCAAGCAGAAATTGATAAATAATAATCCTTTACTGAAGTCTTAAATGTTGAAAGCGACTTGGCAAGCCTTATATGCACAGGCAGTGCATTCCACAATCGTACAGCTTGGACTGTGAAGGACTTATCCAAGAACTGTGAAGTATGGGGAGGCATTTTCAGTTGGAGGGTCTCAGAAGATCTTAAGGATAGGGAGTGTGAGTGATGTAAGAATTCAAAACGCTCTTTGAGATAGGGAGGAGTACTTGGAATGAAGAGAATATTGTAAAGCAAAGATAGGATATGAGCATTCCGTCGCAGACGAATTGGCAACCACTTCAGCCTTTTTCGAAAGTCGGAGATATGGTCATATTTTCGTAGGCCAAATATGAACCTTATACAAAAGTTTTGTAAGCGTTCAAGCTTATCTAGCTGATCTTGGGTTAAATCGAGATATGATATGTCGGCATAATCAAGTATGGGCAGCAAAAGAGACTGTGCAAGCGCAATTTTAGTGGTAATTGGTAGGAAATTCTGTAACCTCCTTAGAGAAGAAGCAGAAGCAAATATTTTGCGGCTAGTTTGTGCAATTTGAGGCACCCATGAGAATCTGCTATCAAATATCACTCCAAGATTTTTCACAGTATTGCTAATTGTTATAGCCGTTCCGTCGAAAATTACTTGTGGAAGGCGAAACCAGTCAATTAGAGAGATCATTCGCGAACTGCCGATGATAATAACTTGGGTTTTCGCCGGATTCACTTGTAGGCCGTATGAGTTACTCCAATCGGTGATACGTTGTAAGTCAGTGTTGATGATGTCAATTGCAATTGGCAACTCATTGAGTGGAGCTTGAGTGTAGATCTGCAAATCATCTGCATAAAGGTGGTAGAGTGAAGAGAGTTGATGAGATATGGAATTAATAAAAATTGAAAAGAGGAGAGGTAATAAAACGCCGCCCTGAGGCACGCCCGCAGTTGTAGTACACCAAGATGAGTAATTTTCATCAATGCGCACACGCTGCCGACGCCCAAACAGGTAACTACGAAACCAAGCAATCACCGTTGGAGATATATTAAGAGAGCACAAAACACCCAATAAAATGTCAAAATCTACGTTGTTAAAAGCGTTGCTAAAGTCAAGTAATGCTAAAACCGACAGTTTTCCATTCTCCATGCCACATCTTACATCATCTGTGATCTTGACTAAAGCTGAAACAGTGCTGTGTCCCGGGCGAAATCCTGATTGGAAAGAGTTTAAAAGGTTGTTTCTGATGAGGAAAGAAGTAAGTTGTTGGTGGACAAGACGTTCGAGAAGTTTTGAAAGGAAAGGCAGAATTGAGATAGGGCGATAATCAGAAAACGAGGTCGCGTTGTTCTTTTTAGGTATAGGAGTAATCTGAGCTTCTTTCCAATAGGAAGGGAACGTACTGCTAGAGATAGAGCTATTAAGAAGGAACTGGATCACAGGCAATATCTCATCCAGTACTAACATGATCATTTTACGGGTGATCAGATCACTACCAACTGCATTCGATGTAATAGATTTTATGCTCATCTTAATATCACAATCGGTGAATTGCTTGTTATAACTGCTCGGCCTTCATTGCTTCAGAATCTCACAGATCAGAAATCTGTGATCTTTTAGTTTCTACCCGCAATTTTACACGTTACAGCTGAAAATTGTGCTCCCTCGGATTGAGAACCACAATATCCTATCATGTGTTGAACGTCAACCATTGAACAAGGTCTCTCCCATTAGGGAAATTTGCTATAATTTAGTATTTTTTTTTGTTTAGTAATGTCTTACGAAATTTATAGCAAGCGAATGATGTCATATATTTTTAACTTACCAAAAAGGAGCTTCTCAATTCGACTGTATGTTTTTTTTTGTATATTTGTCACGCGATTACTTCGCCATGTATTTTTTGTTGGATAGAGTATATAATATACCTCCGAGGTGGTCCCGCATACATTTCTTAAAAATGGATTGTGCAGTTTTTATGTTCTAGTCAATTAACTAAATATTTTGTTTTTTTAACCTGGATGATATAATGGTATTTGCTGTCGTCGATGAAGAATAGTATTTTTGGCGAGTGATTGCTCTTGTATGCAGTCAGCATCAATAAAAAGAGTGGAAAAAGTATTGTTCAAAAATCGGAAACGACTTGCTACACTGAAAAGTGTGGTACCGACTTTGAAAAGTTATTTCATGCTTATCAGTGTTGGACCTCGGTTACGTTTATGAAAATATTTTATTGGAATATATTTGTAATACAAAACATTCACAGGCCAAGTTATCGGATTTATAATTAAATATACTATCGCTTACTTGGCACACTTCATGGCACTATTTGACGAAGATGCACTACAACAACTAATTACTTACAGCCGCGAGCAGTGATCTAATATCTATTGGTTTCCTTTTATTCTTTTAGCGCCGCAGATCGATACAAAGTACCAATTGAGTATACAAGTGCCAATGTTAATTTGAATTGGTGATAAATTAACCCCAATGTAAGGAGCGCGTTGATGACATATGTGTTTTTCATTGCATCAGCTATGGCGATTCAATGTTTCTTTTGTATTCAATCAAGGAAATTTATTAAGATAAGTTAATGTTTCCATGTGTTCTTACTAGTTGCGCCCCGCGGTTTCACTGTAGCCTATGGTGAAATGTTGATGAGGTGGATGATTTTAAAAAGAATGAATGTGTTAATCGAGGATCTTAACACTCTAAATTACTAGTTAAATCCAAATAGGTTCGACAATACCCCTCACATCATTACTTAAAATTCTTTTTCGTTCATAATATTAGTGAGAATTGCAATTGTAATTCAATGGGGTAATGCTGCCAGCATGCTGGGCACGCTGCCAACTGGTAGTGGGCTGAAGCATTTGGACTGCCTGTGAGTCTACGATGACTTGTAGATTGTCTAAAGGCTTTCCAATGAAAGTACAGTTAGTATATGTAGTATTGTATATAGTTTATTGTGATTTGTTAAAGTAATACGAGCGGTTTAAAGAAGTGAGATAACCATGATATATCAAATACGTAAGAATCATTTTGACGAGATAATACCCGACTGGCAGAAAGGTTTGATTGTCGATTAGGAAGTCACAGTCCCAAATTTTGCTTGAGTCTCACAGGCTGGCTAGCTACAACCCTCAAGAAGAAAATCTATGTAAACAATAGTACATAACCTAAGGCCAGACAAGTTAGGAGTACTATACAATAATACGTGTCAGTTGTGTGAAATTCGTGTTTGAAATTCTTTGAAGTACGATCTATATATTATTTGAAATACGCTAGAATAGTATTTGATAATACCGATACTCCATTTTCAAGGATATCAATTCAATTCTTTTTAGCAATTTGGGAACAGAAAAAAAATTAGAGTTGTTGTATGTATTTTTGTTCTTTATCTATCCCATTTGAAATCAACAATGATTGCAATTAGCATCTTCTTAATTTTTTGATCACGGTAATTTTTCTGCCCACAGAAAAAACCTTGCATTGACCAATAAAACTATCAGTACATCAAAGCTGAGCTGAGTAATGTCATCATCAGTCATATCAGTTTATTTGACTGAAAAAGTAGTAGAATACTTTACATGCCCACATGTACATAAATATGTAAATGGCCTCGCTAACAGCACCAATACTACCCTACTCAGCTATAAACATATAGATATTTATTGGAGAAGGTAGTCATGACCTGACCTTATTTATTGGAGAACATGTCTATCATTAATTTACAAATTATTGGAATACAAAATGTTTTGCCCCGGGCGGGAATTGAACCCGCGTCCTTCCGATTTCGCGCCGGATGCTTTATCTATTAAGCTACCGGGGGTACGGCTGTGTCGCCGAAATTTCGTACTTCAATCGTATTTCTTAAACCGTCATAGAGGACGGTGCGCGGCCATCAACCAGACTACTAGACTTCATCTGACCGAAAGAAGTGTTTTTTCAAACACTTAAAACTCTCGGAATGATGTCGCTACCCTTCTATATTTCTATATATTATGATTGATTACAAGCACTACCGCGTACTAAGCGAAAATCATAAATTTATATTGGAATACAAAATGTTTTGCCCCGGGCGGGAATTGAACCCGCGTCCTTCCGATTTCGCGCCGGATGCTTTATCTATTAAGCTACCGGGGGTACGGCTGTGTCGCCGAAATTTCGTACTCCAATCGTATTTCTTAAACCGTCATAGGGGACGGTGCGCGGCCATCAACCAGACTACTAGACTTCATCTGACCGAAAGAAGTGTTTTTTCAAACACTTAAAACTCTCGGAATGATGTCGCTACCCTTCTATATATCTATATATTATGATTACAATTCCCGCCCGGGGCAAAACATTTTGTATTCCAATAATTTGTAAATTTATGATTTTCGCTTAGTACGCGGTAGTGCTTGTAATCATAATATATAGAAATATGTCTATCATTGTTACCTTTTTACTACTTACTCTATTTGTGACTGAAGTTTATTGTTATAGTTTTATTATGAAGTTAGGCACATAGAGGTGAAGTCGAAAAAAACAGAAGTTATAACCTCTCAAACTTAGACCTCCCTACATGTTAGAAATAATCCCCTCTCCCAACCCTCAACACCTCGAAGGACTACTACTACAAAAACACTCAAGTTTACCACTCAAGTTTGCCACCTCCACACTTAACTCTGCAGTCCGTAAATACTACTTCAATAATTTCAAACATTACATCAAAATTCTTTACGTGGATCAAATCCCGGTATATTTATTTTCTATTCACAACTAGGAAAAAACACGATGACAATAATGTGTATAAGCGTCGAACATTACGTTAAGGAAATGGTTCTAAAAACAAATTTGACTTTGCAGTGGAAAAACTGTTATCTCAAAGACAGGCCTACGTAACCGTTGATGCTGCAAATGCAAATGTAAGTTTGTGATTGCAACTAAATTACGAGTGAGTTGTGTATGTATGTGAATTATCGCGTTTTGAATTTTTCCTCTCATTTCTGCTGTGAAACCTTACTTCAAAGCAACATTCATGATTCTATAGGTCAAAGGTAGGCACCCTATAGGCCACACTGAGTGAACATTGAAAGAAATAATATCATACTTTTATACGGCATCGTAAATAATTTTGAAGTAGTGTTGGCTCAGTGGCATTGGCTATGGACTGTCGCGCAGCTGGTCCATGATTCGTATCCCGCCGCGGGGTTGAGTATGCGGTGAACATGATAGAAGGGCATTTTACGATTGCTCATCTGGCTAGCTATCACCCTCATGTAGAAAATCTATCGCTAAGCAATTAACTGTGTTCCAGCAGCAGTCCTGAGATTGCAACTGAAATTACAAGCACAACTATGTCTCAAGGTGACGGGTGCAGTGCAAATCGTGACTTGTGACGATATGCATCGGTTATAGGCAGAGGTTAGTTCTCTTCACATCAGGTGGGCCTCGAGTTAGGACCGTCTCAATCATATAAAAAAAATTTAGCACCCTAAAGGCCACGCTGCGTGAACATTGAACTAAAAATATCATATGTTTTACTTTTATATATTTTTACTTTTACTGACTGAAATTATTTTCAAATTGACATCTTTACACGGGAAAAGATAATGGGTTTTCACAGGCAGTTACAGGCTTACCTAATATTTTTTCTTGAGGTACCTTGAAATATAACATAACAATCTAACAACACTATTGTTTAGAGATCATCTACAAGATAGTAAGTCGTCATGTGATTATCTCAACCTCATTGTTCGCCATTACAATGAATGACATCCGCCACACGTGCCTACAGTAACGTGGAATTTTGCTTGTCCGTTTACGTATACACAAATTTGCTTTACGAGTGTGCAATACAGCATACTGCGGTAGTTCCAAAATAATGTAATGACTCCTGAATACGCAAATATTAGATCTTTAACTTCCCGTTCTAAATAAAGTCCGAAGTACAATTACAAATGTACGAGACGAAACATTTAAGTCATATGCGGGATGTAGTTAGTGTCCTTTGGACAATATAAACAACTATATAACCATACACATATTGTATGGGACATGAGGAGGTACAACATTTCATCCAGTTTGAACACTTCACATTTAAAATATGACAAAACTACGTTTGTATAGAAAGCTCAAATGGAGTCATAGCCCTAAAACATATAAAAATAATACTTATATTCATATTCTACTCAATGAGCTAGGCATTGACTCCCACATAAAGGAGCCCCTCTGAAAAAATTGTTTAATTAAATTATCTCAAACATGCTTGGAAATGTGAGCATTATTTTGACAACCTTCTTCGAGATAAATCGAAATTGCTGTACTGGCCAAATACATGCGCGCAGTGGCCGGCAAAAAATGTATGAAAATCTATATCTGTCGTGTCTAGCGGCCAAATAAATTGCATAGTAAACTCATATCTGTCGTGTAATTTAAAAATGGAACGATCTTTTACTTCGAAGCATGGCAACCAAGGAGGTAACTTTCAAAGGTTTTATTTAAATTTCGATATGGCTTGCAAATATAACGCTGCTTATTGAAAATTTTACATTTAACAACTGTATCTTCAAATAAAAAAATCTGCCTAGGCACTACTTTGTTTTAATTTCCGCGCATTATTTGAGAAAAGCACTATACAAGCCTTGGCCAGAACTAGGCATTGATGAACTTACGTATGTGTGCTTTGGCTTCACCTCGGCCAACATTTACACGTTCATCCATCAATGCCTCCTTTGCTGGCCGCTGCAGTAATGTACTATTCTATTAATGAATAGATTCAGGCGTTACTTTGCGGAAATTTATATTTAATAATACAAATAATTTTAAAAAGTATCCTAAAAAACATTAAATACATAATATTTAAATAAAACACTTAAAAAAGCATAAAATTATATATCTAGTGACAATTCCGCCTGATTTTCCTGTTATCTTAGTGACGTCACAAACATTATGCAGCCTAACCGGAAGAATACCCGACTAGTTTCGCTTCTAAACGAAGCATCTTCAGGAGGTCTTGACTCACCGAGCGCACGATCGCGCGCTCGGTGACATTAAGTACCGAACTTTAAGTAATACATCGTCACTGTTTTATTCACATAATTTTATTCTGTGTTGAAGGTTAAGAAACCATGGTAGGATTGAATATATTTTCCCTTTAGGACGTTAGAAAAATAATAATCACCGTGCTTATTGGATGTTATACAACAGTAGAAAACTCATCAATAGTTTACAGCCTTTTTAATTAAAACAATATAGAATTTGTTGATCAAAAATATATTATTTACTGTTATCGATAGTGCATTGCATCATTGTGATAACGTAGACACTACACTTTGTTTACAGATACGAGACACTCAGTGTTATATTTATCTTGGTCACCAACTTACATTGAATGTCAAACTGTACGAAAACTTGGTGGTTTTATTTTTCACTTATAGCCGATTGCCAGTTGCTGGCACGTATCCATTGTAAAAAGTTAAGTAAGAGGCCTCTCACTTCGTATGTAGTAACGGATGTTTGCTGTTTCGTTAGACTCCCAAAATTAATTTAGAAATGAAAAATAATTTAGCTATCATTCAATGCTGCTCTTGTTATAAAATTATAAGTAAAAATACCAACTTTTATCGTGTTTTTTTTCAGACTTAGACTCAGCTGTCAGGGTGGCACACGAGCATAATATATTAATTTTATTATTATTAATTTTTAATTACTTCCATGATTAACCAACTCTTATTACTATCTTTTTTTTTATATATATATAGTGGGTGACAAACAAGCAGACGGCCCGCCTAATGGTAAACGCAACCGCCGCCTATGGACATCTGCAACACTAGCTGCGCTGCCGATGCGTTGCCTGCCCAGAGAGGAATTTGTAGATGCCCCTTTTAAAATGGTCCATGTCGTAGCCTCACGGAAAGACCTCGGGAGGAAGGTCGTTCCACATCCCACAAGTACGCGGAATCTGAAATCTATCAATTGAGACCATTCCATTGGGCCAAGCACGATAGTTCTACTGTAAGTAAATAAAGAGTAATTGCATGTAGTTGCAAGTGTACTTATACAAATTTCTGGTATCAATATACATATATAGGATCAGATCAAAGATACCATGTTTTTGCTATGTTTATATTATTGAAGTAAAAGGACCAAATTTACAACTAATCAGACCTCTGGAAGATGCTCACACGCCTTCATCAACTAGAAAACATCTGACGATCTTAAAAAGTATCAACAGATTTTTTTGCATCACAGCTGAAAATACTCACGATCAAATAAACTTTCAAACAAAATGTAGTATTAGATTTCCTTCGTTTAGAAGCTACGATGCCAACGATACACCCGCTAAACTAAAGTACACCCCTTTGTTTGTGTCGGGATACAAACACAACTAGCGAAACTGTCTCTATACTACATTGATGCGGTTTATTCCCATCCACCCCACGAACGGCCCCAATGCGGAGGTAGAAAGCTATACAGGAGTTATGTTAGGCATGTGTGCGCGAAAAACCAATATTTATTGTCGCAACCGAGAATTAAACTCTTCGCGATTTTAACTTGTATTATTTCAGAGAATACTGTTGGTACATTCTCCGTGTAATATACCAATATTCACGCTAGTGCGTCTGTACTATGAGGCGCAGTTTTAATGACATTCGAAGCATCATACTGGAGCTTACTAAGTAATTTTTATCCGATTAACTAGGCGTTGTGATCACGACTTGGATGGGTGACCACTAGTAATATTTAATAGCGCTTGCGTGCTGCGGAGGGGGCACGTTAGGCCGTCAGTCTCTGTTGTTGTTTTAGTATCATATGACAGTCGTTATTCTAGTAGCAATGTGGTAGGGCAAGTTGCGAATGCCCGCCTGGCTAGCTACCACTTATAAGTTTTACAGCAGCTGTTTTTGAAAGCCAATTGCTATTCTAGGACCAAATCATCACATAATTAGGTAAGATTGTCGAAATAGTTTAGTCTAGCCGCAAAAAATGCAATGACCTGCAAGATTTTGTATTTAGCGTAATCCAAGTTCTTAGGCGATCCAAGTTATTAAGAGTTCCATTAATCAAAATCCGAAATCGAGTGATGTATAAACTTAATTGAGCGTGAACTTTTCCTTAGTAACAGCTGCTGTCAGTCGCAGAGTTGAGATGTTTAGGATCATTATTAAAGACCAAATCGATCTTCAGGGTGAAGCAAAACAATAGAGCACAAAATGTGTTTTATCAGCATTCATTTAGGGTTACTTTTTCAAAACTTAAAAAAAAAACCTTTTATGAAAGAATTGTCGAACTGCAAAGTATTAATTTTGAGCTAAATTCACGCGTTCTTTGAAGTGATCTTAGTAACCTTACTATACCTCATGTTTATATTTTTGTTATTGTGACGGAACAAGCTCGAGGCCCACCTGATTTTAAGCGGACTTATGTTTGCCTATAACTGATGCATTTCGTCACAAGTAACGAATTTCACTGCGCCCGTCACACTGAGACATGGTTAAGTCTCATGTACCTGTAATTTAAATGGCTTGTTTGTGCTTTTTATTTTGGCGGGAAGTAGCAAAAATTGTTTTTTAAAATACCTATTTAAAAGTACTTACTGCCACTGTTCACATGCAATTTTTTATCATTAAATATCTCTATAATTCTATAATCATATCGAGTAGTAAATAGTTGATAGTCAATGGTCAATGGTCCACCATGCAGTGATGCAGAAGTCTGCTGCGCGGCAGTCTATAGCCAATGCCACTGAGCCATCTTTGCTTCAAATAAGCTAAAATTAGACTCAGAAACTCCTCGTAGCCTAGCCAGAATAATTTTAGACGCGTTACGCTTCTACACCGACCATCTTTATATCTAGTGTTTGCACATTGCTTTTAGGCAGTATGTCTAATACCGCGTTGATCATCAAAAAGGACCCTTGCTAAGGGCAGCTGCCGGAACACACTAGAAATACGTAATTTTCTTATTATAAAGTAGTCGCCGTCGCCTATAGACATTTTTAACACCAGAAGGTTTACCAAACCTTAAGACGCCCTGTCTTAACAACATCTACATCCAATTCCCATATCGTATACGGGGAAAAGTCCTCAGCGGAAATAATCTCAAAATCTTTATTAACACTGCTAGGTAATTAAAAGACGAAGAACATTAATTTGGTGGGTGTAACGAAATTCCGCGTCCTATATGCTACCATAAATCTGTATTATCCGTTTATCTTCGCTTTATCGCGAGTAATTACTGAACATCCAGTTAACAAGATAAGTGCACTAATCCAGGAGGTTTTCTCTTTGACAACTCTGGGATTAATTACCGCTCGACTTTGTATACAGCAGAAATAAGAAATAAGAAAGCAATTTTTCTTGAGAGAAAAAATGCTCTTACAGAGTTCTCTGATCATTCAATCACGTAGTAAAAAAACTTCTACGTGGTCTGGTAGCAATATTGGCGAGACAATCAGAAACTTTTCAAACCACTCTCCACCAGCATTTAACGTACCTAACGGCATTAAAAACAAACTTCTGGAGAACTACGGCCTTCAAGTACAAAAAATGTCGCCGAGCACTTTACGCTTAATTGCAGCACGTGTCATTGAGAATCAATTTCCATTCTAGGGTAAGCTCGCCATAATCAACAACTCGACTGCCATAATCAAATCTTCAACCACATTACTACTTGCCAACCGATGAAATTAAATTTAATAGTTTGAAGGCTCTGTTACAGAAAATACGGAAACGAAAATAATACAATGAAATTTTAATTGAAGCTCATTGAGATGGCTCACTCGCATTGGTTATCGACGGACGGTCTATGGTTCGAATCCCGCCGCGGGCTTGAGTTTCACCACAAGGTATTAGGGCATTTTTCGAATGCCCGCCTAGCTAGCGACCAAGCAGAAAATCTGTCGCCAAGCACTTAACGGTGTGTTCCTGCAGTTGTCCTTGAGAGCCAGTAGCATGTGAACACCTTCCATCACATCATCACTTACCAGTAGGTGAGATTGTGGTCAAAGGCTTACCTATATACCAGCAATAAAGGAACGAAATTGAATGACGTTTTGTTATTGATTAGGATAATTAGTAGTAAATTTACTATCACAACAAATCTATGAACTTCAAATGGTTTGTTTTGAATTTGAACATCAATTTACTCATTCACCAATTTGATCACGCCCACACTACGCACTTAGTTTATTCAGCTGATATTGAGTATTGACGTAGCCAATCAAGTCCATTAACCACCTAACGTTGTGTTCCGTCAGCTGACAGAGATTCAGTATGAATTCAGAGGTAGAATGGAAACTGACTCTGCTTCTGTTGCTCTTCACCTTATATGATACTAGCTGCGCCCCGCGGTTTCACCCGCGGGTTGATGGATGATGATAAAATGTGTTAATCTAGCTCATGGTAGAATAATATACTACGCCAGGTATTACACTCCGAGACCGGTTGTCACGTGACCGGGACACAAGCTTGTCAAGCATACCGTCATCAACGGCTCTCAAACTTTATACCTAATTTGAGGAAATTGGGGGGCAGTAAAATAACAGTTAATAGATTTCACCTTTTTTTTAATAAAGAAAATCACGTGAAATTGATTTAAGTTAAACAGATGAATGATTCTTGAATAAATTATGGTTATCAAGTTCGTACAGTGTATGTTCGTAGTTTTCTTATAATGGGTACCGTCGATGCTAATAGGCCTAAATTTTTCGTAGATTGAAATCAAGTAATTATTTTCTATGCCGAAGAAAAAGCCAGTTATCTGTATTTTGGTGTACAATTTAGTTTCAAAGAAAGCTCAAAAATATCGCAAGTAAAAACCAATTAGGTAGATACGTTATACAACCAAAGAAATTTTACATTACATACCATATTTAGTAGTCGCAGTAAGAATGAAACAATTTTGCAGGAAATGAAAAAACTTCAAATCACTGCTTTTTCTACTTTTACTCTTACAGTTACTTTTTGCATGGTGGAATGGCATTTTGCGAATGCCCGCCTGGCTAGCGACCCCCTCAAGTAGAAAATCTGTCGCCAAGCACCTAACGGTGTGTTCCGGCAGTCCTTGAGAGCAAGTGAAATTACAGGTACAGAGACTTAACATCTAAATCTCCTGGGGACAGGTGCAGTGCAATTCGTGACTTCTGACGAAATGCATCTGTTATAGGCAGAGGTTAGTCTGCTTAACATCAGGTGGACCTCGAGCTTGTTAGCTTGTTCCGTCACAATAGAAAAAAATTACATGTTTTTTATTATACTCGTAGCTTCCAGAAATGGGCCGACCACAAAGTTTGCGATTCACTGCGCATATGTGCATGAGCGAGAGCGAAACAGATGCAAATCATAATATACGTGAGACAGAGACGGCGATATTTGTCAAAATGATAGAACCATAGGGAGACAACTTTTTTCATACCATTTACTGAGATGAACATTGATTCATGTGTGACTTTCTATTAGATGTTTGAAATATTGTATTGATATTTTATAACAAAACATTCGCATGAAAAAGAACCATGAACTTGTATTCTGCTGCAATCACGTTTTAATAAAAAGCCAATTTGGTAGTGACGCAAGCCTGTGATTCTTCGGGAGTAGAAGACCTTGTTTTCTTAGACCATGATCTAGCTTATTTATACAATTGCTTTTTGACATTTCTTGTCCAGCTAATTTCTATTCAGTTGTTTTTTGTTTCCATGGCAACGCTGCCCGTTTTTTGTTTCCATGGCAACGCTGCCCGTTTTTTGTTTCCATGGCAACGCTGCCCGTTTTTTGTTTCCATGGCAACGCTGCCCGCGACACCGGCGCGCGCACTTCGGACGACGTTGATGTTGACGTGAGCCTTCATCCGGGTTGAGACGTCGCAAAAATTTCTAGTGTGGCTTATTAACAGTTTTTTTGATATTTTCGTCAATTTACACAGTATATCTTTATAAATTATAGCCTATGTGTTATTCTGATGTATAAGCTATATTATTGTAAAGTTTCATTCAAATCCGTTCATTAGTTTTTGCGTGAAGGAGTAACAAACATCCATACATCCATACACACTCACAAACTTTCGCATTTATAATATTAGTAGGATATTAGTAGGATGATATATTATGTTTTTCTAGCATTATAGTGATAAGATTATAGTTTAAGAATATTATGCTATTTCTAAGATTGTTCTAATATACAAAATAATGGTGTGCAATAAAGAGTTAAAAATTACACTATTTAGGGCTCGTACCTACTTAGGAAAGGAACGTTCATACCCAGCTAAAACGGACACTGCGAAAAGTGTCTGATTGGGTTACAGATAATTGTACGGAACCCTTCATGCGCGAGTTCCACCCGCACTTGGTCTTTTTTTTTTTCGTGGATAAAGTCTTCATTAACTTTAGTTACGAAATGTAAGATAATTACCAAAAAGACTTCTTATTAATAATAATAAACGATAGATTTGCCGTATGGCTAAGGCATTCCTATGTTTTTGATAATTATGAAATTCAGGAGTTTTTTTTGCGGAAATTCGCTTTTATATTATTTATAAAATATATTCATAGCCACACAATATTATACAAATACAAAACTCTTTACTGCACACCATTATTTTATATAGTAGAACAATCTTAAAAAGAGCATAATATTCTTAAAGTATAATCTTATCATTATATTGTTAGAAAAACATATATCATATCATAATAATATATTTAGTGTGTATCTGCTTAATTTTTCTGCTAAGTCGTGTTTACTTCTTTCGCGCGCTCGGCGGTTCAAGACCTTCTGACGATGCTTCGTGTAGAACATTGACCTATATATACTAGACGCGACATCTCAAACAAGGATAGTCGACCGGTGCAAGTATGCTGGCCGGCATACTCTCACTCACACGTAGCTGGGCACTCGTAATAATTACACGTGCTTTACGTTCGAACATTGTGTATTTTGAATACACAATTTTCGAACGTAAAGCGCGTGTAATCTCTACGGGTGCCCAACTGCGTGTGGGGGCATACTCTATGCCGGCCAGCATACGTCTTGCACTGGTCGACTAACTGTCGAGTGCGAATTTAAAACTGGACAAAGGCTAGAATAATTATAAGTAAGACTAATATTATCAGCGCTGCAATATGTCGCAATGTTGCAGCACTGATGACGTCAATCGTTTCATCCGAAATGCGAGATAATTATTACACATCAATTTTAGGGGGTTTCTCATATTAGATTTTTCTTTATATAAACCTTGAATTATTTTCTGAATTAAGGTAATAGAATGAAATTTAACTCCAATGCGAGCAAGATCACTGTATTGTGAGTGATATTTTTTTGTATAGAAACCATATTTACTTGAAAAAGTTGATGTGACAACTCTTGGTCACACAACGGTTGAGGTAGGCAGAGTACTTGGAGGGCAATACGCGGATAACGGACGGTGTCCTGGAAGGCAGCCTGCGTGCTGGCTGGTGATCCCCCATGGGAGCTCCAAGCGGAGATCCTTGCTAAAGTTTATCACTTCGTGGCGGCGAGAAGATCCCGAGGAGAGCCCCCATTGTGGGAGGAGATCACGAGCATGCGGCGGCAGGCGGGGGCCGCTATGTTGCGGCGGTGGATGGAGGACCTGGCTCCGCCGGTTCCTGCGCAGTGGACGGTGGATGCCATCCGCCCGGTCCTTCGGAGGTGGGTGAGGCGGCCTTTCGGGTCGCTGACTTTCCGATTGGTGCAGGTGCTTTCCGGACATGGATGTTTCGGGAAGTACCTGCACCAGATCGCGAGACGGGAGGCGACCCCAGTCTGCCACGAGTGTGGGGCGCCAGAGGACACGGCGCCTCATACTCTAGAGGTGTGTGCCGCATGGGGCCCGCAGCGACATACGCTTTCGGCCCTCATAGGTGGGGATCTCTCTCTGCCAAGCGTTATAAATGCCATGCTTGGCGGAGAAAGATCGTGGCAAGCAGTGGTCTCCTTCTGCGAAGCAGTCATGGCGCAGAAGGAGGCCACGGAGCGGGTCAGGGAGGGCGACGTCCATGCTGACCCGCTCCGGCGTAGGCGAACAGGGGCGAGGAGGCGGCAGTACGCCCGCCACCTCCCTTCTCTGTATTGGGGTCACTGGTGGAGATTCGGGGGATTCTCCACCGGCTTGCACGGTCCCACACGTTTGGGGGGTGGCCTTGGTGAGCAAGGTCGCCCCTCCACAGGCGGAGAGGCCCTATTAAGTTCGGGCCTACCGCCGCTGGGGCAAGATGGTGAATGCTAATGCGACCCTGTCTTGCCCCACCTCGGCGGAGGACTGCTCACGGGGTGGTTTTAGTGGGTTCCAGTCCCACACATCCCCCTCCACTACCCCCGTGTGGAGGGGCAGTGCGAAGGCATTTCCCCCCTCAAAAAAAAATAAAATGGCAGAGTACTTGACAGGTTCAATTACTACAGTGTGGTTAAACCCCTGATTAAGTGGACTTCAAAACAAAAGAGGCTCCAAAGCAGACTTAAGCACTGGATATATATTATTACTACAACTTAGTATTTATTATCATAGGATAACAGTAGTAGTAGGTACGTAAATTTTTCTATCACATTTATTTATTAAATTTTAATTTGGTTTTATATAATTATCTATTCTATCCTTGGGCCCCTGGGGTTCCGGGCTAGAATGTCACCTCTACCTGGGTGGGTGTCGTAAAAGGCGACTTAGGATAACATAAAAAGGTGGGCAGCAGCGTTTTTTGATGACCTGATACCTCACGCTACGATCCCCAAGACGCCTGCCAAGCGTGAGGATTATGGCAAACCCCCCCATTATGGCGGGCTGTGTTCAGCAGTGGACCACCTGTAAGCGATCTGATGGTAAGCAGTGATGTGGTTGACGATATTGTTCAGGCTAAGGTACATACTGACTGTCAAGGACAGCGGTCGAACCAAAACTTACAGATTTTCTACTAGCTAAAAAGGTAGCCAAGTGGGGATTCCCGAAACGCCATACGTCTAAGAAATTAGTGCATTGGACGTTGATTGGCTTGCTTGTTCCGCGAACAAGCAACGCTACCAGCGCTTCAGTTTGCTTAATCACTCGAAGGTTAAGTGAGTGTAGAAGGCAAAATTTTAACACTTCAGAATATATTTTTTATGAATTACAAATATAAATAATATAATATTCTAGAGTAAATTGTAGATCTTATATTATAATAGAATATCCTTGATCCGAAAACACGATTCTATATATTTCTATCGATAGAACAAAATCATGAATGTAGTTGAAACATTTCGCTTAAGCAAATTTTGTGTCTATTAATTGTATAAATACAAATTTTATTTCTAATTTTTACTTAGTTACCAATCATAAGATAAAGTACATGTAAATTTTTTCAGTTTTTAAAAAGCACACGTTTTAGAAATTTAATAAAAAAAAAACAGTCACGCTATTTAAATATAGCGTATTTCCTACGCTTGTGGAAGGTCTCACCGTCTTACGCCCTCAGTCTGACATTTTCAAACAGCACTTCACCTAAAGTGCTTACGAGTATTTTATTTAGTTTTACCATTACGACTAAACATTTACGTATATGTTTAAACTTACCGCTATTCTTATCTCATCTTATAAAAATATTATGTCGCTAGATTAAACTGTAGTATTAAAATTTCGCTTCATAAAACTGACTACATCAAACTAAGTAGGAAAATGCTGGCACTTATTTTGCTCAACGAATAAGCAATTCAACAGGGGAATGCTGCCAGCATGCTGGGCACGCTGTTAACTGGTAGCGGGCTGGAGCATTTGGACTGCATGTGAGTCTTCTATAAATATTATTGTTATATGACTTTTGTACTAACTGTAGTAGCTGTAGTGTTGTATATAGTTCGTAGTATTTAGTTAAATGAAGGCATACCGCCGGTTAAAACAAAATAATAGGAGGCTGAATCTCGCGTGATTTTTAGAGATAAGATTCCGGCCACTTCGGTCTGTTTTGAAGACCTTCGTAAGAAGATACGACTGCGTGATTGACGTACTTTATATGCTAACATTTATTACATTTTCATTTTTACGCTGTCGTATATATTTTATACTATGCGGGCAAATTTCAGATAAATCGTAATTTGACTGAACATATTAAATGATAGTATGGTTCAATGGGTTTTTGACAATATCTCTAAATGAGCATCACCATTCCATTATGAGATTTTTGCTTAGCAAGGTTTTTTTTATTGATGATAGGTAAGCCTTTGACCTCAATCTCACCTGATTATAAGTGATGTTGTGGTCGAAGGTGTTAACAGGCATATCTTTTGCTATATTTAGGCTCTCAAGGACAGCCTGAATACAGCATGAGGTCCTTGTCGACAGATTTTCTACTGAAGGGTGGTCGCTAGCCATGCGGGCATTCGTAAAATGCCCTTCCACCATGCAGTGAAGCTCAAACAAGCTGCGCAATTCGGACTGCTGTGTGGCAGTAGGTATTTCAAACTACCGATTATTCTTAAATACAAGTTACCAAACGTTTGTTCACTTGACGATAAGTGTCACGTTGGCCCAGGACAGTTGCAAAGTCACGCAGAGACACTCAAAAGTTATGCGTGTCACTGTACTGAGCTCAACCAAGATATTATAATAAAAAAACCACTCATGGTTGCACATCTGCTAGGAAGCATAGTATCTGAATACCCACATATATATAATATATATGATACTTTAATAGTATCCACCGAAAGTAACATAGATTCAGAAAGCAGGTAGGTACTTAAGTTTTATGTTTGCAATAATGTCTACCCTGCGGATTACATTAAAAAATAAGAAAAATACGGAGGTTGCGGGTTCTATCCCCAAATTCATTAAAAAACACTTACTTGGAACTGTATGCATCCATGACTGTTGAAATAGGTGGTGCGGAAGGTTTTGTCTTCTCCATATTGAAGAGTCAGTAACAGCGCGGCAGTAAAATACTTGATATGCGAGGACGTGACTTGTCACGTGTCCATGTGGATTGTTTTATCTGGAACAAAGTAATACTGTTATTAATAAATATTATCGACCAAGGTAGTTTATTACTTAGTTCTGGCATAAACATGACCTCTTAGACACACTTACCGCCGCAAACACACACACACACACACACACACACTCAGACCCTCACACACACACTCAGACCCTCACACACACACACGCACACACACAAAAAGATTTTCAACTAGCAACTTATCAGGTATTTTTTAATGCACTGTGTAACCTTTCTCATATCAATCATTTCTCAATTTGTTTATCTTTTTAATTATCTTATTTTCTTTTATTTCGATACGACTGTAATCTGTTTCCTTATGTTTAATTTATTTTATTTGTGATCCGCTTTAAATATCTATGTCTCTCGGCAAACATCCGTCCGAGCAGGTATATACTGAAAAACAGCGCAGCGCACGTTAGTACATAACGAATGCGCTGCACAATGCTGAGCATACTCCTTTTGCCTTATGTTTTTTGTTTGTTTGTCAATCTCTCATATATTGTATTTTTCTTCTGTGTATTAATATTAAGGCAATAAATGGCTATTTTATTTTATTATTTTTATTTATTTTATTTATAATAAAAAACTCCAGCAATATCACTTAAACGTTTGGTTTATTCCTCAATCCACAGTTTATGGGAGAAAACCCCCGAAATGGCCTCCGTCCACCCCCATAGCCATTCCAGTCCTCGCCTAGCAGAACACTCTCTGCACAATCTCACTCTGCTCCTTTCTGGTCATATTCCATTATCTCTTTGGCGCGTGGGCCATAACGTGTCACGTATGTCGTCTTCAGGTATACTGTTCCAGATGCTGATGTCATCTTCCATCATCATGACGTACACTGATCGCAGTCTTCACTGTCAATGCTACTCGTAGTTAGCATTGAGATTCACTGGTTTCACTCCTTAGGTAGATGTTGCCTCTTCCGCGGCTAGCACTATATACTGCCCTTTTGCAATCATCATGTGGCGGCCATCTTAGCAACGCCATGATGGCGCCACTTTCTCTTTCCGTAGTCAACTGCGCTTCTTTTAAGAGGTACATTTGAAATAAATAAAACATGTTATGCAAATATTTATGTTCATATTATATATACATTATGAACATGTTATGTTTTATTAATGAAATTAAATAAGTAACCTTACATAAATAATATAAAAATATGTCATCATAAACGTCTCGCCTCCTTTGTGTAATGAGTTGTTCTGGTATCTTGAGGTTTTAAGCAATTGATCAAGTGATGTTGACATAATACATTTTCTCCGGGTTAGGTCCCCGACTCCGATAAGAAACTTGACATCATAAAGAATGATGGCGACCACTGACCCAAGTAAACCAGGGCGCGTTCATGAATGTATTAGGTATTGTTTTAATTGTCAGCCTATTTAACTTTATTTAAAATTGTTTGTATATTTTTAAAAGTAGGGAATCTTGAGTTATTTGCAAATTCATTTATGTCATTTTGTACATAGATTGGGTACAACAAGCAAAATGATTCGAAGCCGAATAACGAAAAAAAAGTTACATTTTCATTTTCTGATGTCAGTCAGTAGTGATGACATTGACATTTAATTTAGTCTCATGGTAGTAAAAACACTCTTTCTTGGTGCAGTCCGAATTGATTGATTGATACCTATTGTACGTAGATAATAATTTATTTTTAGATACATAGATAATGTCATAGTCACGCTTTTACTTGCTCCGAATTGTAGTAATGCAAACGGCCATGAGCTTGCATATTCCCATCGGTCCATTTATAACTACTCTCAGCAGTGAGCACTTTTAGTACTGTTGGCGTAATTCGGACCATACTCTTACTGATCTGTGATAGAAATGCCGCTGAAAAGAACCTGTTTGTGGTCCATCGACTTCGTGGCGATACGTGCAATGAGGGTGTAATCACTAAGTTTTAGAAGCGTGATTGTTTTGACAATTTATATATTGTAATAAACCACTAACACAGTCTTAAAATCCGTAAAAGCTATGACAAAAGGTATAAATAACTTCCTGACAGACCCATCTATTCAATACTATGACAGATAATATAAGAAAGTACAAAACCTCTGAGTATTATTTTCTTCCGACTCCTAGGTACTGAATTCAATCCACATTTTCATTCTCATATCTTGAATTATCAGTAATGAAAAGTATTAGGACTGAACGCCACATATTGTTTTTAAAAATGTTGGGTCTCAAATTGTATGGAGCGTCGCCATCCTTCTTTACAATAAGTAATCTATCATTTAACTAACATAAATTTAAAATTATATTACGTTATTATTTACTACTTGCTTAAAATATTGTATGTTCGCTATGAACAAAGCTGTTGATACTATTCATCGGCCGCAATGGAGTGAATCTTAAGGCTCACGTTGACAAAATCTTTCATTCTCTAAACTCGCGTTTAGCTCATGGTTTTCCATGATCAGTAATCAATGCCCTAAAGGGGGTGAAGTTTCTAAAAGTAATGAAGGAACAAGCACGAGGTGTAACGGTAACCTCGCCTAACAGATGCAGTTCGTCACAAGTGGCGAACTGCGGCGAACTGCGCCCATCAACCTGTGACATAAATTGTGTGGCTGTATCACGGGCACATACACGGTAAATTACTAATTGGCTTTAGCATTAAGTATGGTAGCAGAACGTCCCTGACCGCACTGGCACAAATTTCTACGCCTTCAATTTAGTTTCAAAATCCCCTTAAAGGAGAAATTTAAAGGATCTCGGTACCAAGCCTTATTTTATTGAAAGAGTTGGATATAAAACGATACAGTTGAGTACAACTATAGACAATCACTACATAGTATAAAACAAAGTCGCTTCCCGCTGTCTGTCTGTCCCTATTATGCTCAGATCTTTAAAACTGTGCAACGGATTTTGATGTGGTTTCAATAGATAGAGTAATTTGAGATAAAGGTTTGTATGTATAATACATGTATAGTATAGTATAGAAACACTGATCATTATAGAGGTTTCTAATGTGATGTCGTAAATAAACACATTTTCGCACTGACTTTGCAAACGCTGGCTGAACCTGCTAAATAGATCAAAAGAATATGCTACAGTATTGTACACCTTAAAAAGAAGACTCGTATGTCTATCTCTTAGGGATTACCCTTTTTAGCCTTTACTTTTTACGAGAAATGGCTTATTTACAAAGCGATTCTAACCAATAAGAGCACAGCATTAATCCTTATCCAACTCAGTACCTTAAATACAGTGTGTATTTAGTTTTTTTTATTTGTTATAATAAGAACGCCATAGCCACTTATACTTATTGTTAATTTGTATATTGTAATATAAGGTTATACATACATGCCTTGATATTTGAATATAAAAAAAACTACAGATAAAAATTGCACAAATCAGTCAAGGTAAGAAACCTATCTGAGCGCTTGGTCGATGCGACGCGTGATCAAAATGCTGGCACATATTTGGCTCAACGAATAAGCATTGCAATTCAACGGAGCAATGCTGCCAGCATGCTGGGCACGCTACCAACTGGGAGTGGGCTGGAGCATTTGGACTGCCTATGAGTCTGCTATGACTTATAGGTGTCTAAATGCTTTTATTGTAGTAGCTGTAGTGTTGTATATAGTTCATAGTATTTTGTTTAATAAAGGCATACCCTAAAAAAGAAATAAAAAAGGTAAGAAATGTCTAATAATAATATGAAAATAATAAAATTATGAATGGATCATAATATGTCCCAAATTGAAAATTCAAAATGTCTATGAATTAAAATGTATAGATCGGTATGCTCTGTACAGCATATAATTTAAATGAATATTTGGAAGTATTACAGATTTAAAATGCAGGGACATAGCGGTTGGGTGCCGACCGGGGGACCTGGGGGCCAACTCCCATCTCTTAATTCAGTCTTACATTACATCTACAATTTTAATTCGCACCACCACATATCACTATAGTATACTTACATTTGAACTTCAACGTGAGAGCGGGATGCATGCATTGAACAAAGTCATTTGTGCGACAGAGGTAGCACTATATGAACATTATTGTTTCGTGACGGCCACAGTACCAACCTATGTATCAATAATTTAAACTTGAAACAACGACGTTTGCTTTCCATAATAGTTTATACAAGGTGGGAGTTGGGCCCCTGCGGTATGTGCTTAGATATAATTAGCGATTTATACCGTTCCAATTTAAGCCTCTTCGATTTCCGGTGAAAATATCTTTTGCAATAACCATTAATAAATCGCAGGGTCAAACTTTCAACGTTACTGGCTTAGATCTAAGCGTTGAGTGTTTTTCACATGGCCAATTATATGGCGGTCTTTTATGAGTAACCTCTGAAGAAAACATGTTTGTATTGACAAAAAAGTTGTTAACGTTGTATATAAAGAGATTCTATATTATATTTAGTATCAGGATTGCACCTGTGCGAAGCCGGAGCGGGTCGCTAATACATAATTAATAATTATAACACTGATTATATTAATGGGAACGATTCTGAGTGAGAAGTCACATCCTCACCGTGTGTAGCAGCAGGCCTTGATAAGTGTAACCAAACCAGCTACACATATAATGTGAACCTTCTCAAGAACACTCACCGAAACGCACTATAAGATGCTTGCCGACAAATTTTCTAGCTATGGATGATAGCTAGCTTATCTACTTAGTACTTTCAAATAAAGTCTTTATGCTTAATTTTATCACTTCACCATTTATTAAAATCAACCAATGGCATCTGCCAAGAAATTTTAAGCACAATTAAGTTGATTGCCAGGATTTTTAATCTTTTCATACCTCTGTATCCGTAGTGTTATTAGTAATCACTGTCACTCACCGTGGCGGGCGATAAGTTTGCACTCTTTACGAGTATCTCAACAGAGATATCTCAGGCATCCGTTATCGGGTGCTATCTCAATCTTGTGTGAACAGTTAATTGCTGACAAATAGTCTTGGGATATATTTAGTGAATCTTATGAATTACAGCGTGTTTTTCAAAGTTACAAGGTTTGTCCAATTATATTAAAATTTCTTATTTCAGACGTTTGGTGTAGATATGTTGGGTCCGTGGGGTCCGGGAGCTCATCGTATTTTCCAAAACTTATCAGAGCGCTTGGTCGATGCGAAGAGTCATTAAAATGCTGGCACCTATTTGGCTCAACCAATAAGCATTGCAATTCAACGGGGCAATGCTGCCAGCATGCTGGGTACGCTGCCAACTGAGGATCATATGGACTGTCTGTGAGTCTGTAATGACTTATGGGTTGTCTAAATATATATTAACTAAAGGCATTAAAAAATATATGTTAACTAGCGGCCTGCCTCGGCTTTGCACGGGTAATTGCGACTATAAATTGAGATTTTACCTATTCTATCTGTTAATTTGGATCAAACTGCACACGGTGTGAAAATTAAATTTAAAATCGGTTCAGTAGTTTAGAAGTCCATCGCGGACAAACAACGTGACACATAATTTTTATATATAAAGTATGTACTGACATAGCAAACCTACATAGCAAATTATTGCTATTGATAGTATGTATAAAATAGAAGTCGCTTTCAAGACTTATGAGTTTTTAAACTATCACGGCCATCAACATTATAATTATTATTACGAACGGGATATTTACCGTGTTTTTGGTTAGTTTTGAGCTCCCGATATTTCGGCACTGTTGCAAGCGCCATGATCACGAGTAAACTGAAGTCTATGCGAGTGGATGGTAGGCACTAAGAGCAAACGAACCGGTCTACCCTCTTTCTAGTACGTTTTTTCGGCAAGGCGATACTATTATTGTCATTGTCACTATTTAATTTTAGACTTACAAAACCAACGATATCAGGTCGTGAACTATTTGTAACATTTCTTCGGCTCTTGCATAGGTTAACCACTGGATTCCATGTTCTCGACAGTTGAAACCCATCTTCCCTATTGAAATTTCGATACTTCGTTATTTCGATCACTTCTCTTACCATTCTCGGTATGTAGTGGCGTTCTGTCGAGAGTACCTGTGGGTTGTGTAACTCAATCCAGTGGTTAGAACCAGACTCCAGAAGGTGTTGAGCTATGGCTGATTTTCCGATATCATTATTTTTGACTGCCCTTATATGCTCCTTAATACGGCATGACATTGTTCGCTTTGTCTGACTGATGTAGGACTTACCACAGCTACAATTGACTTTGGACACACCAGGCTTTTCCAACGGAAAGTTATCCTTCGGTGAACGTAGCATATGAGCAACTTTTATGAAAGGGGTGAAGTTAGTTTTTAATTTTATACAGTACTTGTTTAGAATATTTGCGACCTTATCAGTCACTCCTTTCACATATGGCAAATAAGCTGGTTTTCTTTCAACATTGTATTTCTTGATTTTGTTGACATTTTGACGCACTGGTGTTTGTTGCGTAGCTCAAAACTAACCAAAAACACGGTAAATATCCCGTTAAGGATCAAAATTAGTCTTGTTTGTGGTTCAATTAAATTTTTCTGTAGATGTCACTGCGCCCCTTAAGACGGTTAAACTAAAGGATCGAAAGGATAGAACACATTTGAGTTATGCCTCACTAACCACGACAGTCTAATTGACAAAACACGTTCCGGCTGTAGGGAAGGATGGTCGTGGGTGTATATCTCGCTTGTGGTTAACATTTTATCCTTTTGATGTAATTTTGTTCGTTTTTCACTTAGCAGTCGTTAATGCAATGATTACAGTGTTAAAAGTATGTATCGATATATAAATAAGATTATTTTTAAACGGGACCGACTTCTATCACTAAAAAGTATGAATAACTTGTGGAAGTTGGACCATAAAAATAGCAGTTCAGAGTGATTTCAATCAGCTTGGTGCCGACTACTGCCGACTACAACAAGTTATTAATACTTTTCAGTGTTAAAAGCCGGATAAAAAAAGACAAAAGAGGGTACTCCTAACATACACAATAGTACTTACATTCAGTATTAAGGGCGGTAAGTAAGGCACTAGTAGAAGCCCGAAGACAAACATACAATGTTTTTCATCACATTTTCGAGTAAATAAATAATTATGAATTATAGCTTTAATACACAAGTCAGCACTACTATAATGACGAAATTCGTGAACATTTTTTTAAGCGGACGGCGGCCTTTTTGCCCACACCACAGATTATACAAATGTTTCGTTCAGAAACGTTAAGGGTAATTCTGTGGTAACATGTAGCGAGATTGCAAGAAGATTCCTGTTTAGATAACATTTTAAGAAACTTTTTAAATTGCGTGTAAGCTCCTTGCTTTAACTTGCATAATCTGTGTGTTGTGCTATAAATAAATAAAAAATACTTACCGACCTTGGGCTTCATGACAAAAAGAAAGCTCTAGGGTTTTATAAGGGGCATTACGGCCAAGTTAACCTATATGTTTAGATACTGTTTGCGTGCAAGTGTGATGAAAAGTGTTTTACATACTGCGTTTGCCAAGAAAAGATGCTCGTTATATTCGTGTTAATATACTGGCTCCTTTATTTTTTACTTAAATAAGGAACAGGAATATGATGAAGGATAGGATGAGTTGGCTAAAAAGTTTATTTCTTTAAGAAACCAAAGTTGTTTTTCGATTATTTCCCAAGCTAGGTAAGTCGTCAGGTATAAACCACTTAGCACAGGAGCAACTATGAAGGCGTGACTTGAAAAATCACTCTCGTGTAAAACATACAACTTTTCTTCTACCAACGAGAATATTCATTTATCACTAATTAGCTTTCAGATTATTTGTTTTTTAAGAAGGTGCGTTCGGAAATGTACGTCCTGCATGACTTTGTTACCAAAACAAACTAGCAATATTTGAAGTAACAAACTAGCAATATTTGAAGTAACAAACTAGCAATATTTGAAGTAAGTGATATAATTTTCACCATCATCAGTCCGACAACGTTCACTGTTGAACATAAGCCTCTTTCATTTATGTGACTATGACGGAACAAGCACGAGGCCCACCTGATGTTAAGCGGACTAACCTCTGCCTATAACAGATTCATTTCGTCATGGAACGAATTTCACTGCGCCCGTAGGACGTATTGTTGTTACGTCTCATGTGTCTGTATTTTTTGGCTCTCAAGGACTGCAGCCCGAACACACTGTTAAGTGCTTGGTGACAGATTTTCTTCTTGAGGATGGTAGCTAGCCAGGCGGGTATTCGCAAAATGCCCTTCCACCATGTGGTGAAGCTCAAGCCTACGGCGGGATTCGAACCATGGACCTGCTGCGCGGCAGTCCATAGCTAATGCCACTGAGCCATCACTGCTTCAAAATATGTTTTCTGGGTTCATGTATGTATGTATGTTTGTAAGTTTCTTTATTGTACCATAACTTCTAAACGGCTTAACCGATTTTAATGTATGCGATATTGTCAAGCTTGTCTCGATAGTGCAAGTAGCTCTAGGAATATGCAATAAAAATTTAAAAAAAAATACTTGTTGATTTTAGACGCCATATTGTAAAATAAAATATTGTTTTTCTTCCGTACACATCGAGTAGGGTATATCAAAATGAAGGGCTTTGAAAAACGGTTCCATATTTGTATATAACTTGCAGTTTTAATTTCAATGGCATGATAAAACATTCAACCAAAATAAATAATATGCAGTCAGATTTTTTTACTCTTTAATTAATTAATACCTACCTGTTTCAACTAATTTTGTAATCTTTTATGGGACGAACTGCACTGCGCTCGTCACCCTGAGACATACAGTTGTTAAATCTCATGTGCGTGCAATTTAAATGGCTCTAAATGCTTGGCGCCAGATTTTCTACATGAGGGCGGTGGCCAGTGAAGCTCAAGCCGGCGGTGGGAGATTGAACCATGTACCTACGGCATGGAAGTTCATAATTATTACCACTCGGGCATCATTGCTTCAAACTTTAATGAAATTAAATGACAAAAAAAAAGATAATAAAATGAAGTTTAATTTTTTCAACTTTATTTGTCAATAAAAGATTATTGCTACTAAGGCTGTGTTCTTTTTTGTGCCTGATAGGTTAGCCTTTGACCACTATCTCACCTGATGGTAAGTGATGATGTGGTCGAAGATGTTGCTCAGGTTAACCTAGAACTGATGTTAAGCTAGTTCTTCTTCATTTTTGGGGCTTAGTGGCTAACGTACATTTTTTTCGTCGTATAGAAAATATTAAAATAAATATCAGCATATATTATTATGTCATATTATTTTATTATACACAGCTCAAGAAAAATATACATAGCATAACAATATGTTGAGTTATCATTTCAATGAAAAGATAATACTATCACTATGTTATCTACAAGTAGGTTCTTGAATAGCATTAACTGCTTCACCATCTTTTGTACAGTTTAGCCCGCTTAAACCTATAGTCTCGGCCTAAAACCTCTTTTCCTGTGATGTGCATCTTCGCCCGTGACCGGATGAGGAGTCATCAATTAGAATGTATTTTTTTATGTTTGTTACCTCAGAACTTTTGACTGGGTGAACCGATTTTGATTATGCTTTAAATTTCATCAAAATTGGACCAGTTAAATATTTTTGTTGAATGACACTCGAATAATGATGATATAGTCTTTGTCACTGAATGACAATCGGTCCCGTAAGTAACAAGAGTCCCTAAAAGACAGAAAAATATTTTTTTTTACCTAAAAATAGAACCAATTAACACTCAAAAGTTTGATAACTTGTCGAAGTCTGTACCATGCGCACAATATTGTGATAACAGGTACTTTTGAACTATCATGGTACCAACTTCAACAATTTATTTCACACTTTTGAGTGTTGAAGACGGTTCCAATTTTAAGTACTTTTTTTTGTAAACTACTGACATAAAAATTTGTTTGTACATATAAGATGCACAAGTCCACACAACAGCTAATTTTATAGCTGAAAGGTAAGGATAATATATTTGTTAATTGTTGTGCGTAACATATTGTATATGGAATATGTTTTGGTGTTATAAAATAATACTTTTATATTACTTCAACTCTTTTTAACTGAGATAAGGACATTAGATAATAAAGTAGAAATTGATCAAGTAAAAAATCTGTCGCCAAGCACCTAACGGTGTGTTCCGGCAGCTGTCTTTGAGAGCCAGTAATTCTAGGTTAGCCTCAATAACATCTTCGACCACATCATCACTTACAATCAGGTGAGATAGTGGTCAAAGGCTAACCTATCAAGCATAAAAAAACAGCAAAATTCCTTGTAACTACACCGTCTACTTTCACTTTAAGAACGTTATTAATCAATTTCATTACTATTTTTATTGCCATTCTCGTTTACTTCTTTAAAATTTTAATTCTTGAATTAAAACTAGTTTGCTGCTCTATTATTATTTTCTGCCCTTGGCTGTATTGGCATATTAGATTTGACCTAGGTATTTGATATCTTTTGAAATGCATCAGGATTATCATAACAGGTTATCCCAATTGGTAAAATAGGTAGATAAGTTTTATTGTCACAAAACTCACAAAGTTGTCAAGTACCGGTCACAGTGTTCACTTGATGTACAGCATCTCACATTTAAATTGGAATTACTGTAGGAAATGTTAAATTTTAAATAATGCTAACTCTAGATGTATTTTTTAAGAAGGTCACGTCATACTATATTCCTTTATTAAAAGTAACAGCACATTATACAAACTGTAAGTATGTTTTTAGAACACTAAGTTATCTATTACTATCTATACACAGATCCTAGTGTGGGGGCTAGTGTGAACTAGTCAACTATGAGTCCAAAGTTAAAGAATAGAAATAATTTAGATTAGAAATGTTTTTGGTACCTAAAATTATATATTAACTGCTTCTGTTATACTAACTTATAACTTACATTAAGGGCCTGTTCAGAATATTCAAGTAAGTTCCGGTTTTACTACGCGGAACATATTTAATAAATAAAACACTATCCTTGCGTTTCACAGTCATCGATTTAGCCTATCCATTGGTTAAAACTTGAAACGCGCTGCATGTTAACTGTAATTTTTATCATTCAGTTATTTTATGTGTTGCATAGCAAAACGAAACTTTATTAGGACATTCTGAAACGGGCCCTTATAGTAATATCCCAGCATATTGTCTCATCATTATTATTATTATTTATCAACTGTGTCAGGCCTAGTGCACTAGCTTGGGTACAAAGCTACAAGTACATCGGCGTTACCGTCCGGCCGGACGGCTAGACGGCTATTCTAGGGTGTGCCGCGTCAGAAGAGATCAGAGCTATGGGTGGCTATGAGATAGTAAGAGACGTCTTCTTTTTTTAATGTTATTGTGACATAAAAAGCTCGAGGCCCACCTGATGTTAAGCCGACTAACCTATGCCTATAACAGATGCATTTCGTCACAAGTTACGAATTGCACTGCGCCCGTCACCTTGAGACACAGTTGTTGAGTCTCGTGTGTCTCTAATTTCACTGGCTCTCAAGGACTGCTGCCGGAACACAACGTTAGGTGGCGACAGATTTTCTATTTGAGGGTGGTCGCTAGCCAGGCAGGCATTCGCAAAATGCCGTTCCACCATACGGTAAAGCTTAAGCCCATGGCGGGATTCAAACCATGGACCTGCTGCGCCGTAGTCCGTAGCCAATGCCACTGAGCCATCACTGCTTCAAAACACTGCCTTGTAGGTGTATATAAATATTAGGAACTCCGTGCTTTGCGAGCTGATGTGTACTTTATTGCTTAGTAGCTAGAAACGATTATCCAATGGAAAGACCTTGTGGATTGATCGTTCTTGTCATTTATATTCTGTGTTTTTGTGACAGGCAATCGCTAATGTCATAGTATCGGCGAATAGGTTACCTTGACTTTCAATAGATGTAAATACGTTCAAAGATAATGTTCGTTTTTAAGGTTCCGTACCCAAAGGGTAAAAACGGGACCCTATAACTGATACTTCGTTCTCCGTCCGTCCGTCTGTCACCAGGCTGTATGTCAAGAACAGTGATAGCAAAATAGTTGAAATTTTCACAGATGGTGTATTGTTATTGCCGCTATAACAACAAATACTAAACATAAAATTAAATAAATATTTAAGTGGCCCCTCATACAATAAACTTGATTTTTCAACCGTTTCGTGCTCGTTACTAATAACCGTGACAATCGCTCAATCGGACACTGCGAAAAGTGTCTGTAACTGGCAAGATTAGGTTACAGATATCGGTACGGAACCTTTCGTGCGCGAGTCCCACTCGCACTTGGCCGGTTTTATATTTTATGCCTGTTTCACGAGTCTGCTTTATACGAAGTCTGTACATAAGAATTGAGCTTGAATTTCACGCGCCTATTGTAGTTTCCACGAGCTCCTTTTTTTAGAACGAAACAACAATGTTGGGTGACATTGCTGCCAGACGATTACTTCGGTAATTGGACTGCTTGGACGTATATGGAGGTGATTGTGTAGTAATTGCTAAGCGATAAATGGTCAATGTCAATAGCATTCTCTCAATTGAAGCGTCAACTATGAACATATATATGAAGGACAGACAGTCAAACTAACAATCGTTATTGTTATACAATAGTATACCGTATCATTAACTAAGTACATGTTCTCATAGGATAGTTTTTCTAAAGCTAAAAGGCTAGTCTTTGACTAGTATCGCAACTGGTTTTAAACGCTCGTAGCGAAGTTTGCTTGGCTATTCTGAACCGATCAGCAACGTCCGCCGCGGTTTTGAGTTGGATGGGTGACCGCTAGTGACATTGCTACTGAGCGTGGTTGTTGTCTTACGAAGGTAGTCGTTACAGCATGGTCGTAGGGCATTTTGCAGATGCCCGCCTGGCTAGCTACCATCCTTAAGTAGAAATTCTGTCACCAAGCAACTAACGGTGTGTTCCGGCAGCTGTCCTTGAGAGTCAGTGATTGTGGTCTAGCCTGAACAACATCTTCGACCACATCATCACTTGCCGTCAGGTGAGATAGTGGTCAAAGGCTAATCTATGAGGCATAAAAAAAAGTAGATGTGATCGAAGATGTTGTTCAGGTGTACATAGAACTAGCTTTCCGGGCGCGGCTCCATCCGCGCGTATGTCTGTTATCGCGCAAAATCATTAACCTCTTTTTGCGCAGTTGGATAAAAACTATCCTATGTTTTTTCCCGGTTCTCAAATTATTTCTTTACCAAATTTAATTCCAATCGGTCCAGTAGTTTTGGCGTGAAAGCGTAACAGACAGACAGACAGACGGACAGAGTCACTATCGCATTTATAATATTAGTACTGATGATTACTGGGCTCTCAAGGACAACTTTAGGTAAGGCTTGGTGACAGATTTTTCTACTTGAGGATTGTAGCTAGTCAGACGGGCATTCGCAAAATACCCTACCACCATGCAATGCCCTTAAGTAGTGATATCCTAGTATCCCTCTTCATATTTCTACATTTATCCCAATCTTATACTAACTTATCTCTTTTAGGTGTGGGTGAGTACAGTACGAGTCTTTAACTTACCTAGCTGCAAAATATTATAAAGGTTTTAGCTTCGGTTTTGAGTGCAACCTCCTGTCAACCCTTGTGGGACAACCCACCTTAGGAATTCTCTTTGTTAGTACATATGGTATATCTTAGGTTACAAGGGCATTGATAGTAGAGAGCACTGCTATTAATAATATATATAATCCTGGTGTTGTAATCGTGGTTGTCACTGTTTAATTTAAATTTACTCATTTTTTTGCGAACATACATTATATTTTCAAATATATACAGACTCGGTTAAGTTAAAATATCAATTTCTTAAAAAAGATCCCTTAGAGATTACTATGTTCTGGTTTGAATATTATTTGTTCTGATGATATTACAGATACATGAGGCTTAATAACTTTATGTCACAGGGTGATGGGTGCAGTGCGGTTCGCCACTTGGGATGAAATGCATCTGTCACAGGCAGAGGTAGCCGCTTAACACCATTATGGGCTTCGAGTTTGTTTCATCACAAAAGCATTAAAAATGCATATAGTTTGGCGAGTTTCTCCATATATCGTTTTTCGATGATCTATTTTCGTGTTTTATTGGCCGCATTTAGCGTGGGATAAAGAAAGAAAGGAGTGCAGGTTCTTACGTATGAAGTAATAATAATAATAAGTTTATTGTTCATTAAAACACACACATTAATACTATGTATTACTTAAAAGGTTCAAAATAGTATGGTATGTTTTACTCACTAAATTATACAAGACTTGCAAATCCCTCACTAGGAAAAATCTTGAATCAAGGGCGTTTGCTTCCTTCGAGTTCACAATATCGGTAGTTACCGTAGAATGCATTGGTAAGTTCTACTTTAATTTATTCAATATACAGGGTTATTGGAAAAGTGCTAACAATCTCTTAGGGTTGACTTCTGCTGTCCTAACAAACATACTGAGACAAATAACTGTTTTGAAAAAAAAAAGTGTTTTAATGCCTGCTTTTGGCCACGAGCGCCCGCTTCGGCAACACTGAACTGCGCTGTGCTGCCTTTGAAATAGAGTTTTGAATATTTACACCGAGCAAAGTAATAAAAAAAAAATTACCGGCACAAGAGACTTTTAACATTAGGTGGCCCAAATACTTATTCCGTCAAAAATATCCAATAAAATTTTATTTTTCAAAACAAAAAAAAGTCTTCCCAAAATGTTTCTTAGGACTAGCAGAAGTCAACCCTAAGAGTTTGTTTGAATTTTTCTAATAATTCTGTATATAATAATAATTTATGAGCTTATTCTATAATCTTTAATGAAATTAATAGTTAGGTACACAGGTATATTTTGACAATATTAATGTTTGTTGATAAGTATAGCCCCGTGGGGTGCCGGGTCAGAATTGCACCTCCCCTATCATCCCATGGGTGTCGTAAGAGAAAATACTGGAAGGTGGGCCGCAGCGCCTTCTAAAGAACTGCCAACTTACGGCAAATTATACGATTATGGCAAATACCCCCTTAATAGGGGATACTATGTCAAGTAGTGGACGATCCGGCTGTTACTGTACAGTAATAAGTATAGAACTATCATGGAAATTGAACCTTCAACCACTTGTATACTTGAAGCATATAAATTATCTTTCATCCAAACCAGACACCGCTGTAAATGGCATGACGCAAGACCGTAATTGGTATTCAGCCTATGTCGGCGGTGGAGTTATTACATGAAATCGAAACAGTTGACCTAGCAGGAAAGTTTAAGGCCACAGGGTAAGGTCGTACGATAATACGCTCGCGGTTGACCACACATGGGCTCTATTGTTAGTAAATTGTATGCGTGGGTACATACCACGTCACCGTCGCGCGTCGCGTCGTCCGTGCAGTTTGGCGCCACTCGTCATTTTTTAAGGTTTCCCGCTTTCAAGTTTTGTTCCATTTAAGACCTATTTTTAACCGACTTCCAAATAAGGAAGGTTCTCCATCCAATCTCCATTAGTCTGTACTTTTTTGTTTGTTACCTCAGATCTCTCGACTGGATGAACCGATTTTGAAAATTCTTTTTTTGTTTGAAATTTGATGATTCTGATGTTTGGTTCCATTTAAATTTCATCAAAATCGGTCAAGCTGTTTTTGAGTTACACTCCAATAATTGAAAATTCTCCAATATTTACCTATCTATATCTATACTTATAATAAAACTGTAACAGGACCAATTCTGTACATGGCAGATATTTTGAAAAAAAAAAATGTACAGTACTCTGTAGCTGATACTGATGCCGAAACTGTATTTTTTTTTATTTTTGTCTGTCTGTCTGTCTGTCTGTCTGTCTGTCTGTCTGTCTGTCTGTATCCCGGCCGCGCATCACTCCAAAACTACTGGATGGATTTCAATGAACTTAGCATGGTTTGAGTTCATACTGCAAGGTAGGATAATTTAGCTTTTTATCCCGAAATTCAGCATGGTTCCCTTGGGAGAGGGGATGAAAATCAAAATATACACTTAGTTGTAACTTGTAATTTATTAACGCGTAGTCCGATTTCTTACGTTCTTTTTAGGGTTCCGTACCCAAAGGGTAAAAACGGTCTGTCCGGCTGTTCGTCCGTCTGTCCGTCCATCCGTCCGTCCTTCCGTCTGTCACCAGGCTGTATCTCAAGAACGGTGATAGCTAGACAGTTGAAATTTTCACAGATGATGTATTTCTGTTGCCGCCATAACAACAAATACAAAAAATTGGCCAAGTGGACTCGCGCACGTTAAAACAAAAAAAGGTTAAAATACGAAGTCTAATGTTGTATAGCTAATAGTACGGAACCCTTCGTGCGCGAGTCCGACTCGCACTTGGCCGATTTTTTTAATTAGAATGGTGGTGCTTTAAAATTATCACGTAAATATTTCAAAGTCATCGGGTTTGTAGTTCAGAAATTACAGACATCACAACCTAAATATTACGTTCCAAATAACTTGACACCCAAAATGTACAGAAATCTTTGAACGTACGGCTCATCTTAAGCTGGCGGTTGCACTTTATCGTATAGGTATGACTTTGACTTTGACTTTGCTGATACTGATGCAAAAACTGTTTCTTTTTATCTGGCTGTCTGTCTGTATCCCGGACGCGCATCACTCCAAAACTACTGAATGGATTTGAATGAAACTTAGCACGATTCGAGTTCATACTACGAAGAAGGACATAGGATACTTTTATCCCGAAATTCAGTACGGTTCTCTTGGGAAAGGGGATGAAAGTTAAAATGTACACTTAGTTGTAATTTATTAACGCGTAGTCCGATTTCAATCATTTTTTTTTTGTTACAATAGTGGTAATTTAATTATTTTCCCGTAAATATTTCAAAGTCCTCAGTTTTGCAGTTAAGAAATTACAGATATCACAAAGTAAATATTTCGTTTTAAATAATTTGAACCGCGGCATGTTGAGAAACCCTTGAACGTACGGCTCATCATAAGCCCATAGGAAGCCCGGAACCCCACGGGAAGCCCGACACCCCACGGACAGACCGGCATCACACACAATTATTTAGTTTTGCAAGCTTGCTACGATAAAACTCTAAAATGTGGTACATTCACCACAATCAGTTTTTATAACTACATATCTTTTTTTTGCCGGATTCATTTCTGAGACTGCGCAATGGAAGTGCACAATGTTGTCTTAGGTTTTCGCGATTGTTACACTTTGTCATTAAACAACTTTAAACGGTTTAAATCGCGTATATTTATCATTATTTTTGTCCTGTTGTCGTGATTTAATCCGTTTAAAGTTGGAAGTGAACAAGTTTAGTAGATTGTAATACAATGGTCGAAAGGAATTGATAACTTTCACCCGCGTTCAGCTCTCTACTTTTCATTTCGAATTTAAAAAAAGTAAATAAGTAGCTTTTCTAAAAATTATTCATTGAAAAAATAACTTACTTACTAAAAAAATATTGAGAGGATAGAACTATTTGTGAAATTTTACGTAAAATTTTGTTTGGAATATTTACGGGCGGCTATTGCCCGAAGAGGAATCTCTCTACTTTTCACTACTATTATAAGGAATAACGATATAAAAATAGTATGTTTTTTATATTATTTATTTTGATTTTAATAACATGAGCAGAACCTATTTAAAATTAATGCGCATATAGTCCAAGTAGGAATCGATGACTTACATACGTGTTAAGCACTCTACTTTTCATTTAAAATATGAGGACGGTAAAAAAAATTTTGTTTTTCTAAATATTTACTAAAAATAATAAACATGAGTAGAAGATACAAAGATACACTAGGAGTTAGAACGATGAAATTTAGGGACATTTTTAGTTAGTTTTTTTTTACCTTATATTTAGTTTCTACCCTGCCAAACATAGTTGTTATTAATTTTTTTATAACAACAGAGTATTTTACAACGAAAAATCTTAGACATATAACTTTGCTTACACCAATGGTTACAATTGTTACAAGTCATTCCGGCCCAAGAGAAGGAAGCATTTACTATGAGTTTTTCCCGGCCTAAGGTGGGAAGGAGCCTCTCCTACCCGCTACTCAGATCAAACAAACACTACTTTCCGAGAATGAGAAATAAAAAAAATATGTTTGATCTACCGTCAAACAAACCGCCGCTCTAAAATCGAAATTCTAAAGAAACGCACAATGTACTTTGCTTCAACATTTATTGTGCGAACCGGTAAAGAACATTCTGAGTTACTTAACTACTGTCTTCTGGAAAATACAACCCGGGAGTTTTGAAATCCAAAGTAAAAAGCTCCATTCTGAGCTATGGTTTACTATAAGAGTACTTCACCGCAGACCACAGTGTTGCTTAATATGAGATAAACAGTGCACAAATGTGAATAATTAGTCTGCAGGTACGGCAATCGCGAACGAAGTCGCGGGTACAGCTAGTCTTGAATATAATCGTTGACAATGAATGAAAATCGATCTCGTAAGTAGCAAGGGTCACTAGAAAAGTAAAAAAAAATTACCAAAAAATGGAACCGACTTCAATACCCAAAAGCGTGAAATAACTTGTCGAAGTCGGTACCATGTGCTTGAGCACATGGTACCGACTTCGACAAGTTATAGTTTAAAAAAATCTTTAATCACATATTGATATGTGATTAAAGATTTTTTTAAACTATCAGGTTACCGACTAAACAAGTTGTTTCACACTTATATGGGTGTAGAAGTCGGATCCATTTTTATAAATAAATTTTTTGAACCTTAATGAAACATGAACGTACATAGATACATACCTACTGGAACAGTGTATAGTAGTTGTTTTCTGTACTTGTTGGAAGAGTGATGGCTACGTGGCATTGGCTATGGACTGCCGGACTGCCGCACTGCAGGTCCATGGTTCGAATCCCGCCGCGGGCTTGAGCTTCAACTCATGGTGGAAGGGCATTTAGCGAATGCCCGCCTGGCTAGCCACCACCCTCAAGTAGAAAATCTGTCGCCAAGCACCTAACGGTGTGTTCCGGCAGCTGTCCTTGAGAGCCAGTGAAAAAAAAAACTTGTAATAAGTACCAAAATACAATATATTTGTGTTATATATTTAACAGAAGAAAAGAAATACTATATATTGAGAAAAATAACAAAAATATTAGATATAAGTATCCAAAACACGGAAAAAGAAGTAAGAGAAGGCAGATCAAACGTCTGTGTGGAATTCTGGAAGAGAGCAGCTTTGGACAGACAACATTAGAAATAGCTAGAAGAAGTCTTCGTTTAATAATAATATAATGAAAGTATTCAGAAATAAGGAATATATCATCTCTTAGATGGATGCTAAGTAATATAATATAATCAGATTTCCTCTTACATCTACCCGGCGTGGGCTTAATTAGAGTTACAACCCTCGAATATCTTCTGGCAGTCATTAGTGGTGACGATATGTAAAATATCAGAAGGTGGGGAGCAGCGCCTTCTGTAGGGCTGCTATTTCCAAGCCACTTTCTCAACGTGGGGATTATGCAAACCTCCTTTAAAACGGGGGAGGCTGTGTTCAGCAGTGGCCAATCTGACTGATACAGTGCAATACATATAGCATCGAACACAGACTAAGGGTCCGTTTCAGAATGTCCTAATAAAGTTTCGGGTTGCTATGCAACACATAAAATAACTGAATGATAAAAATGACAGTTACCATGCAGCGCGTTTCAAGCTTTAACCGATGGATAGGCTAAATCGAAGACTGTGAAACGCAAAGATGGTGTTTTGTTCAATAAATATATGTTCTGGGTAGTAAAACCGGAACTTGTCGAACATTCTGAAACAGGCCCTATGACTATAAATAGTTATTTTGGAAATATCGGACGTAAAGGCTTATTAATAATTGGCATGTTATTAATAAACGTTGTTTAATATTTTAGTTTGTTTTACAATCACACAAGGTTCCATGCATGCATATATACATTTTATTAGCACCAAGTTGAAAGGACCGCGGGCCGTTCAACCGGAAACAGATATCGGACACGTTCTAAAGGGCCACCGTTTTGTAGGCGAATTCAATGTTACTCGTATAAAAATATTGAATACACTCAGGTGTACATAATAATTAAAGTATAGATTAAAAATTCATTGTATTTTCTTTGATTTTAATTATCTCTCAAAATTAATAAGCCACCGTAAAATAACTGAAAATTTTGTTTTTGGTACTTAGTTTTTTTTACAATAGAGTGAAAACTAATAATTAATTATTTTATTTATATTAACATATATATTTTTATTGTGTTTTTCATATGCTATGATTTTATGTTATTTTATTCCTATTATTTGTTCAGGCGGAAACTCTTTTCTATGACAGGAAATACAAAATTTTCACATTTTTATCAAGCTTGTATCTGGTAACCATACTGCATGGTTATGGTATTCATGAGTTTAAAGTAACAATTCCCGTATTATTTCAAAAGGTAATTTTAACAACCAATGCTCTTAATTTCCTATATTGCAATCATAAATAATTATTAATAATGTTGTCTTAGGTTTTCCCGATTGTTACACTTAGTAATTAAAAAACTTTAAACGGTTTAAATCGCGTATATTTTTCATTATTTTGTCCCGACGTTTCAAACACTTTGCAGTGCTCGTGGTCACGGGGTGACTCCTGTGAAAAAATATACGTGATTTAAACCGTTTTAAGTTGTTTAATTAATTGTAATTAATTCAATATCAAAAAATATTTGATATTGCAACAAATACTCTTAGAATATCACGTATTACGTGATTAAATACAGTAGTTATACGATCTGGCAACAAAACCATACAAAATATTTAAAGAGGAATTTCCCGCAGTATACATTATTAAACTATTTATTATTAAACGACATAGATTAAAATGATAGCGATACTTCTAGCGATATAACTAATCAATATGGTTTAAGAGATACAGTATTTCAGTTTTAGTAATCGGGTCCTGTTTTTCGCACCGAACTCTAAAAATAAGGTCAAGTTACATAAAAAAAGAACTGATCCTTCGCAAAAATAACCCCGTTACACGACTGCGACTGGTCTCATACAGGATTTTAAAATCCAAACAGGTTTTATAAAAATAAATAACAGTTTTATTTTATCGACGAATTCAAAGAGCTGGTTATTTAAAGTCGGCAATTGAACTTGTGCATAAAATGAGGTCCATATTTTTTTTATAGATTTCCTCGGAGCCCTTATTTAACCACTTTGAGGTTCATATTGCTACTCATAACAAAGAAGGAATTACAAAGTATTTAAATAATTTGCTACGATTAAATCCTGTTGGAATGTAATCTTGGACCGCTACTTGGAGTATCAGTACTATAAATATTAATATACGCTTTCACGCCAAAACTACTGGACCGATTTGAATGAAATTTGATATGGAAATAGTTTGAGACCCGGGAAAAAACATAGGATAGTTTTTATCCAACTGTGCAAAACGAGGTTAATATTTTTGCGCGATAACCGACATACGCGCGAGCGGAGCCACGCCCGGAAAGCTAGTAATACTATAAATGCGAAAGTAACTCTGTCTGTCTGTCTGTTACGCTTTCACGCCAAAACTGCTGGACTGATTTGAATGAAATTTGGTATGGAAATAGTTTAAGACCCGGGAAAAAACATAGGATAGTTTTTATCCAACTGCGAAAAAAGAGCTTGATGTTTTTGCGCGATAACCGACATACGTGCGGGCGGAGCCGCGCCCGGAAAGCTAGTTTAAAATAAATTGTCATCTTTGCTTATCGACGTATATCTAGAGACCACCAAAAGAGGTAGAAAATACTTTAAATTTTGCACAGTAGCGTACAGTAAACAAGAAGTAGTTCTTTGGAATTGTATGCAATTTTACATACCGCTCTCACAGAGGAAAAAATTAATTAGGCTACATGAAACACATATTTAAATTAAAACAGCAAATTACCTATAGAATCACTGATTATTTCAATAACTAAATTGCTTGGAACATTTTAGCCCTCTCAAGCCATCGACATTTACCTATTTAATATAAATAAATATTGTTATTTTAATATTGGAATGGCCCCGAGTTGATAGCCCGTTCATCTCGCAGTGACTCTATGCTCTTTTGGCAAAGAACATATAATAATACTACCTTTTGGCTAATTGCAGCAGAATGATTTATCGTAGATGCCTATATTTAATAAACGATTTTGACTTTGACTTTGACCTCATGGGTAAGTGCATGTTTTGTCATGCAGTTCAACGCGGAAATTCAGCCATTTTTCTTTGCACAATGCCGAATCTTGCAAAGTTGGTTCAATTTTTATGGCAATGAGTATATCAAGATAGGAAAAATATATTCAGTTATTGGAGTGTAACTCAAAAACTGCTTGACTGATTTTGATGAAATGTAAATGGACACATGGGACCACATGGCCAGCATCAGCTTTCAAATAAAAAAAGAAACATCAAAATTGGTTCTCACATTAAAAAGTTCTGAGGTAACAAACAAAAAAAAACTGACGAATTGAGAACCATTTGTTGAAATCGATTAAAAAGACAAATATAGTAACTAATATAGTTTAAATTTGTAAGTGAGCTTTACATATTAAATAAGCAAATATTTGTTTCACACCAAAACTGTTCTTCGTTTACGAGTTTTGAGAAAGACCTCACCGCAAATCAAATCAAAACCAACCATCTTAGAGTAATTACGTAAAATAAACATCTTCATTGCTTCAGATTGTATGTACATATTGTTGTTTACGCAGAAAACCTCCAGGGCTGCGGTTTTTCTCGCAAACAGAGAAAATGTGCTTGTAATTTTAAATTTTATCGTAGATGAGGTACACAGTTATCGTAGACGTGGAATTAAAAACTAGTATATACCTATCACGTTCGTTTTTAATTGCCGTGTGGAGGGCTAGATTTTTTTGAAACTGTTTTGTGTGAACGAACTCGCGCACATACTCTTCCGAACTAAAAATATACATTTGTTCAAACACGTCAAGGGCAAAACGGAGCTCTATAAATGAGAATTCGCTGCTTGTAGGTCTGTGCGTCCTGATATATCTATCTCATAAACGGAATGATTTTTTAACCTGAAATGTTGATATCTTATGTTGATTTATATAAGTATGAAGATTGGCCTAGAAATTATTTATATATTTTTAAGTTGGCTCAAATAATGATTTGCCAAAAAGTAATATTTTAGTTTGTTTTTAAGGTTTTTTAGCGTGATACTTACTTTCACGCAAATCAGTAGGTAGTTCATTTATTACACGACTGCCCAAAAAAAGGAGAGTTATGTTCTCAGGGTTCATGTATGTATGTATGTTTGTGAGTTTCTTTATTCCATCATAACTTCTTAACGGTTCAACCGATTTTATTATATAATATATCATTAGATTCGTCTTAATAGTCCAGGTGACACTGGGTACATAAAAAGTAAAAAAAGCAAATTGAAGTATGTAACACGCAATATTTTTCAAAAAAAATTAAAAAAGTCTTCTCCCAAACCCATCGAGTGGGGTATCAAAATGAAGGGCTTTAAGAAACGATCCCGTTAATATATAAAATTTACAGTTTTAATTTGAATGGAACGATAAAACGCATAACGAAAATAAATAATTTGCAGTCGGGTTTTTTAATTTTTAATTAATGTATACCTGTTAACCGAGGAACTAACTAGGTAGGTGTCCTCTCACCGTAAGCATTGTTAGCGTGGATCGTGCACAACCGGTTCTGAACGACTGCCCGACTTAAAACACATATATAAAGTGGACAACAGTACTTTCCGTGGAACTGATTTCTTACACTGCAATCCCCAAGACGCCTAGGAAGCGTGGGGATTATAGCAAACCCCCTTGCAAAGCAAGTGGTTGATACAGTTATCCGGCGGTATACCATTAACAAAGCACTGCAGACTTTATAAACTCCTACAGTTTCCCTTTTAAAAGCATTTAGGCAACCTAAAAACCATTGCTGGCTTACAGGTAGTCCGAATACTCCAGCTCACTAGGGGTACTCTTTTGTTTTGATCTATAATCAAAGCGAGAGAGTTGAAATACATAGAGATGTTACATCCGAACACCACTGCTCTAAAAGCAATAATTACGCGTGAATTGAAACAGTTTTGTTATCTCTCACAGTGCCTGTATAGTTGGTGCAGAGTCTAAAGACACAAGGAAGGCATTTAGCGGCGATGTATTCACCGGACGCTCGGAAGTGCAAGACTGGTAGTGACTCAGGTAATTACCCTGAATTCGTCTAGTAAATATGGAGGGCATACAACTCATCTACAGGTAAAAAAATCTTAGATCAAAGCATACTTTTTTTCTATCTTTCGTTGTTGCGGCTTTTGGAGCACCTCGTTAAGTATCTACATGGTGTGTTTGCTCGAGAGCAGCAGCCAGCTAAGCGAGCATTTGAATTTTTTTAATGTGTTTGTGACGGAACAATAAGAGGCCCACCTGATGTGAAGCGTATTAACCTCGGCCTATGATACAGATGCATGTTGTCATGTATCGAATTGCACTGCGCCCGTCACACTCAGACATAGAGTTGTTGAATCTTATGTGCAAATTTTTTTGGCTCTCAAGGACTGCTGCCGGAACACACTGTTAGGTGCTTGGCGACAGATTTTCTACTTGAGGGTGGTAGCAAGCCAGGCGGGCATTCGCAAAATGCCGTTCCACCATAAAGTGAAGCTCAAGCTGGCGATGGGGATTAAAACAGGAACCAGCGGCCATCATTGCTTGAAAAATGTCTAACTAGTTTTTATAATGGTGGCCATGGTAGAGTTAGGACTCACGCACACCCGCCAACATTCACATTCTTGTCACTGTTATCACACTGCAGAGTTTATCACGACACTCAAAAATAGATAAATATTTATCTAGAGTTTTATCGGTTAGCTATTAAAGTCAAGAGTATTCGTTACATCTCAAGATCGGTTTCATGGCCATCCATTAAAACCATTTTTAGAGTTTGGCGCATGTTATAATATTCGCCGTAATATCAAACACCCTATGTACATTTCATCCAGCTATTAAGTATAACAGTTTCAAAGATACCTACAAACCTTTAAAGTTAATGGGACAGACGGACAGCTAAAAGTTATATACACCGTTTGCTAGTAAATAATCCTAAAATATACTTACATAATTTAGGACCACAAAATTTATTATCAAATTAAGAAATAATTAAAAATGGAACGAAATATATATATTTGGCAGAACAATAATTATATTTGACTTAAAACATCTTCAAATATATCCATCAAGACAAACTTTTAGGAAATTTACATTAGGTGATAAGTTATTATACTTTTTTTTATGCCTGATAGCTTAGCCTTTGACCATTTTCTCACCTGATGGTAAGTGATGATGTGGTCAAAGATTACTAATAATAATAATACTTGTAGGGAAAGGTGATGTGTCAAATTGGACTCATGATGCTGAATGTCATAGACATTCCAATTACTCATCATTCATCATCATTAAGGTAAAATAATAATAATACTAGTCGGTACATAGTAATATTTGCATTCGTAGGTCTCCTTATTGAATTTTTATATACTATTATTTTTATCCTATGTTTCAATTCGAATCAAATTGGTGCAAATCAAATTTAAAATTGGTTTAGGAGTCCATCGCGGACAAACAACGTGACACGTAATTTTTATATATATAGATAAAAAATTTTGTTAAAGAAAATATGGGGTTTTATTATGTAGTTAAAAACCTGATTATCTTTCTGGTTCTCAATAGGTCACTTTTAATATATTCCTACCAAAATCATAAAATTAGAAGAAAAAAAAGAATATGACATTCAAGAAACCAATTACTATTTACATAATCAATGCCTTATCAATTTATAAAGAAAATACTACTCATGCATATAATTTATATTGTGTAGCTAGCATTTATTCATGTTTTTATAATTCTAACTGCATTCTGCATCACCTTCATAAGCCACCTTGTGCTACATTTTACAGGTCAATAGCAGACATGTTGACATGTATTTTAAAATAAAGCCTTATTTAAATAGAGACACTGTTCAAAATAGATTAATGAGGTTTTTTATGCCTGATAGGTTAGCCTTTGACAACTGTCTCATCTGATGGTAAGTGTGATGTGGTCGAAGATGTTGTTCAGACTACTTGAGGGTGGTAGTATAGTATCTCAGTGTAAGTTGGCGGTTTTTTAGAAGGCGCTGCTGTATTACTCACCTTCCAGTATTTTCCCCTTAGTCGCCTTTTACGACACCCACGGGATGCTATGGGGAGGCGCAATTCTAACCCGGCACCCCACGGGGCACACTTGGTAAATACTTTTAATAGCAGTTTTATTTCGAAGCGCTCGTAGCGAAGTTTGCTTAGCCATTCTGAACCGATCAGCAAAGTTAGCAACTTCCGCCGCGGTCATGACTTGGATGGGTGACCGCTGGTGACATTACTACTGAGCGCACGTTTAGTTGTTGTCTTAGGATAGCATGTGGTTATATCGTGGTGGTAGGGCATTTTGCCAATGCCCGCCTGGCCAGCTACCACCATCAAGTAGAAAATCTGCCACCAAGCACCTAATGGTGTGTTCCGGCATCTGTCCTTGAGAGCCAGTAATTATAGGCTAACCTGAAAACATCTTCGACCACATCATCATCTACCATCAGGTGAGATAGTAGGCAAAGGCTAACCTATCAGATATTAAAAAAAAAAACATCCTATCGATCACAATAGCGAAGATAGAAGCACGTCGGTATTTAACTCATTTCTTTGAATGCCATGAACGTGGTCTATCGAGATTCGAACTAGCGTACATAGTTTTAATATAAAAACCTGATAACATTCTTAGATATTACGGAAAATAATTAACTTGTATTATTCTGATGATATAGAAGACAATGACTAGATCTTTACGTGCCTTATTTGTTTATAAATAAAAATCGGCCAAGTGCGAGTCGGACTCGAGCACGAAGGGTTCCGTACCATTCGCTATACAACATAACACTGCATATATTAACGTTTTTTGTTTTAACGTGCGCAAGTCCGACTCGCACTTGGTCAACTTTTTGTATTTGTTGTTATAGCGTTTCTATAGCGTTCTTGAGATACAGCCTGGTGACAGACGGACGGACAGCGAAGTCTCAGTAATAGGGTCCCGTTTTTTTTTACCCTTTGGGTACGGAACCCTAAAAAACGAACATACCTAAAGACCACACAATAAACACAAACAAATATTATGACCTAACAAATGAATTAACCAAAAACGGTTATATGGTTAATTTATATGCTGTAGAAGTTGGAGCAAGGGGTATACCAGCGAAATCCCTATATTACCTACTTAAAGACCTTGGCCTGCCAAGAACAACCGTAAATTCCATCCTAGAACATGTATCTAAGGCGGCATTAGTAGGATCTTACCAAATTTGGTTAGGTAGGGGAGGAGGCTTGAGCGGGAAGGGGGGCGTTGATGCATTATAAAGAGGCCTCTTAACCCTGCTTCTGGGTTGCAAACCCCAGGCCCCTCTAGCCTCTTCCTCTGCAACGCTATGGACCCGGCACCCGCACGGTGAATCCATGGAATGCTAAGTAACTTAGTCTGATAGATGATCGTCATGCTTTAATTACTTTTTCAATGTATAGCTATCGTTGGCATGTATCTTTAACCTACTTCAAAAAAGGAGAAGGTTCTCAATTCGTCTGTATTTTTTTAATGTTTGTTATAGCGATTTTGATATTTTTTTTTTTCATTGTTTGGTCCCTTTAAAATTTCTCAAAATCGGTCAAGCAGTTTTTGAATTACACTCCAATAATTAAAAATTATTTTCTAGATTGATGATATAGTCGTTGACATTGCATGATAATTGATTCCCGCAAGTAGCAATGGTCACTAAAAAGAGAGAAAAATATTATTTTACCTAAAAATGGAACCAACTTCAACATTCAACAGTTTGAAATATCTTGACAAAGTCGATACCATGCGCACAATATCGTGATAATAGGTTTTTTTGAACTATCATGGTACCTACTTCAACATATTATCTAACACTTTTGAGTATTGAAATCGGATCAATTTTTTTGATAATAGATAATAGATTTAATTAGTAGTTGAAAGTTTCCAGCACGCTCCGCCTTGCGGCTTGCGGCGTACAAATTTAAACTATTTTAAATGTTACAAAAAAATTAAATACCTATCTAAAAACGAATAAGAAGCAAAAAATATAAGCATTATTGGAATATATAAATTTAATTATAAAGCAGTACGTCATGAAATTATGTCAGAAGGTAAATCAATTAAATTACAAATTACTATAGTTTCCAATTTTAAAAAATCGTGAATGGAATAAAATGAAAATAGCAAAGTATGCAATATAGCACTCCAAAGCTACTTAAATATTCCAAGACGACTCTTTACGCCATTTTACTAAAGAGGCTTTAGAAGTATTGAAAATTGGACTCTTGTATTATACCTATTAACAAAGCCTTGAGTGACGAATTAGCGAGTCATTAAGTACCTACTATACTGTATGTAAATAATTGTTGAGTTGGTACATAAGAAGGTATTCATCGCGTTGAAAACATGTAATTAGGCAAACACTACATTAGAGTGTATGGCATTGACCGAAATTAAACGGTTTTAGACAAACCTAGAAACTCGGAATACTCTATTCTTCTACTTAAAAGTAATTTAATTCAAAAGTGGTGATCCCGCCAATGCGAAATTGTATATGAAAATTAGAAATCTGGACTAAAGCATTGGCTAACCACCCTCTAGTAGAAAATCATTCCCCAAGCACCTAACCCTAGGTGTTTCGGCAACTGTTGTTGAGAACCAGTAATTACAATCTTCGTCCATATCATCACTTACCAACAGGAAAGATTGTGGTCTGAATATTTAAGCTATCAGCTGTAAAAAATAATATCTAAGCTGAAACTTACTTAGGAACCGTAATAGATTCGCAGAACATGACTGTGATTGCATGTACAAATAAAGACAATATTAAAATATAATAAAATAAAAAAAAGACATGTGGCACTCGGAGACTGCCGCGGTAAAGCTATAACATAGCATTTTTTATCAACTTATGCAATTATAAATTTCGACACGTTAGTTGTCAAAACCTCTTTTTTCTGCCAAAATTTAGTTCCTTTTACGCACTGTAGAGGCGTTGATCAAATATAGTATTACCGCTGTGCCGGTCGGAGTGGGGGGTGTTAGGTTATTTTCGTTACGGAATTTCTGGATTCGAACTCCACACTCAAGGCCCGCGATAGAAGCTATGCAATAGCCTAAAAGTATTTGTTGTATATTATTGACACACCTGTGCAACAGGTTTGCGAATCGCACACATGTACATCTAAATCCGCATCTAATTCACATGCTCCATCTTTAAAGGTGAAGAGGCCGGCGAAGACTGGATTTCCTTAACAAACGTTACCAAGCGCTTTTATAAAATCAGGCACATAATTTTTTTTCTTTTATCATATACAGGGTTATTGGTAAAATACTAACAACCTCTTAGGGTTGACTTCTGCTAGTCTTAACAAACATTTTGACATGAAAAATGTTTTGATTACAAAAAAATATCTTTTTTTTTTGGGTTTTTTTATATGTGCATGGTGGTAGGGCATTTTGTGAATGCCCGCCTGGTTAGCTAACACCCTCAAGTAGAAAATCTGTCGCCAAGCACCTAAAGGTGTGTTCCGGCAGCTGTCTTTGAGAGCCAGTAATTCTAGGTTAGCCTGAACAACACCTTCGATCACATCAACACTTACCATCAGGTGGTCAAAGGCTAATCAATCGAGCATAAAAAAATGATTTTGACGAATAACACACGGACGAGCGCGATAAGCACGAGGACCACGGACGTTAAAAGTATCTTGTGCCTGTAATGTATTATTTCATATTTATTATTACTGAGCTCGATAAATATTCAAATCTCTTTTCAAAGAGAGCACGGCGCGGTGCAGTGTTGCCGCGGCGGACGCTCTTGACCCTGAGTAGGTATACCAATAACCCTGTATACATATCCGTCAGTCGAGGTAAAGGTACATCAGTCCGATATAGTTAACAGACAATAAAGGTAAACATTGATTTCAATGCCTTATTGCGGTTTCGACTCAAATACTTCTCTGTATATTAAATCAGTTGCAAAGTTCAACGCTCTCTGTATACAAATCACCACAAAGGTTAGTTTTAGTAGAAAACTTTAATGAATACACTAAGTACTAAATGCTTATTCAGAGTACCTTTTGATATGTAGGTACCTACTTTTTTGCATCATCTTTGTTCAAGAATATAAATAAAATGACTCGTAACAGCTTGTACAAAAATCACATACCTTCATTATCAGCTGCCGCCGTGTATCGCACAAGTAGCTTTTTCGTTATAAAGTCAAAGTCAAAATCATTTATTCAATTTAGGCGTCTACAACGCTCTAATGAAGGTAAATTACAAGTTTTCATAATGAAAAATTTTAGATTGTACTGCCAGCAATAAAAATAAATATAGAGCCGCTGCGACAAGAACGGGCAAGAAACTCGGGGCCATTCCCTTTTACACTGTGTTACATACTATATTGTAAAATTATTACAATATTTGTTTACATTACGTGAGTCACAGGCGCTAGCTTGGCAGAGGCGAACCAGTCCAAGCATTTTTCTCGTTTGAGTAACAACAAACGGTGTAGTAAGATGTCTTTTTCAAATTATTTTTTACGCGCAACTTGAATTTTCCTTCCGTGAGCGTTGTAATATGTTTGGGAAATTCATTATAAAACCGCACACAATTGCCTATAAGAAGAAAGTTTTATTTGTCTTTGCTATATTGCTATATATTACATTGATCTGTTAAAATTGCAGTGTTCGGAATTATGTTTTAACAAATACCTTATGTTAATAGCTGTTGAAATCTTAGGTACCTACAATATATATTAAGATAATATGATATAATATCGTCAAAACTGTATTCTTCAGATAAACAAGTCGGTGGTAGCCAGCACAAATAGTACTAGACTAGTATATTGTACAACTAGATTGTCTACAGCTGAATACAACATCCTCCACTAAAGGGGGAGTTTGTCAAATACCTCACGATTGGCAGGCCACGACATTGGACCTCACGATTGGTCTTGAGGATTGCTTTTACCGGGCACAATGCCAAACTCACAAAGAAAGAAGTTCACAGTAGTCCGGACTACTGTGAACTTCTTTCTCAGTAAATCTCAATAACTTACCGACTTGGGGATTAATCCCTTCTCCACGAACGAGGTGAGTAGATCACATCATCACGACTTATCATAAAGTGAAATTGTTGTAAAAGGCTCACCTATCTGCAGAAATAAAAAAATAAAGAATCCCATCTGAATCCGTAAGCTCAGTTCGAACTGCTGTTCAAGCTGAAGTTACGTCATTATTATTTTTTTGTTGCTGGTATGTAAGCCTATGACCACAATCTCACCTGGTGGTAAGTGATGATATGGTCGAAGGTTTTAACAGACTTAATCTAGAATTACTGGGTCTCAAGGACAGCTGCCGGAACACACCGTTAGGTGCTTGGCGACAGATTTTATACTTGAGGGTGTTCGCTAGCCAGGCAGGCATTCGCAAAATGCCCTTCTACCATGCGGTGAAGCTCAAGCCCGCAGCGGAATTCGAACCATGGACCTGCTGAGTGGCAGTACATAGCTAAAAAGCCTATCTAACTAAATGTACCTATACCACTGTAAATACTACGCCATATAAAGTTCGGGTGTCTTATAGTAAGCAAAAAATTTTTAACCAAAAAAAATTGATCCGATTTCAATACTCAAAAGTGTTAGATAATATGTTGAAGTAGGTACCATGATAGTTCAAAAAAACCTATTATCACGATATTGTGCGCATGGTATCGACTTTGTCAAGATATTTCAAACTGTTGAATGTTGAAGTTGGTTCCATTTTTAGGTAAAATAATATTTTTCTCTCTTTTTAGTGACCATTGCTACTTGCGGGAATCAATTATCATGCAATGTCAACGACTATATCATCAATCTAGAAAATAATTTTTAATTATTGGAGTGTAATTCAAAAACTGCTTGACCGATTTTGAGAAATTTTAAAGGGACCAAACAATGAAAAAAAAAAATATCAAAATCGCTATAACAAACATTAAAAAAATACAGACGAATTGAGAACCTTCTCCTTTTTTGAAGTAGGTTAAAGATACATGCCAACGATAGCTATACATTGAAAAAGTAATTAAAGCATGACGATCATCTATCAGACTAAGTTACTTAGTCTGATAGATGATTAAAGCATGACGATCATCTATCAGACTAAGTTACTTAGTGGAGAAGGGATTAATCCCCAAGTCGGTAAGTTATTGAGATTTACTGAGAAAGAAGTTCACAGTAGTCCGGAGTTTGGCATTGTGCCCGGTAAAAGCAATCCTCAAGACCAATCGTGAGGTCCAATGCCGTGGCCTGCCAATCGTGAGGTATTTGACAAACTCCCCCTTTAGTGGAGGATGTTGTATTCAGCTGTAGACAATCTAGTTGTACAATATACTAGTCTAGTACTATTTGTGCTGGCTACCACCGACTTGTTTATCTGAAGAATACAGTTTTGACGATATTATATCATATTATCTTAATATATATTGTAGGTACCTAAGATTTCAACAGCTATTAACATAAGGTATTTGTTAAAACATAATTCAGAACACTGCAATTTTAACAGATCAATGTAATATATAGCAATATAGCAAAGACAAATAAAACTTTCTTCTTATAGGCAATTGTGTGCGGTTTTATAATGAATTTCCCAAACATATTACAACGCTCACGGAAGGAAAATTCAAGTTGCGCGTAAAAAATAATTTGAAAAAGACATCTTACTACACCGTTTGTTGTTACTCAAACGAGAAAAATGCTTGGACTGGTTCGCCTCTGCCAAGCTAGCGCCTGTGACTCACGTAATGTAAACAAATATTGTAATAATTTTACAATATAGTATGTAACACAGTGTAAAAGGGAATGGCCCCGAGTTTCTTGCCCGTTCTTGTCGCAGCGGCTCTATATTTATTTTTATTGCTGGCAGTACAATCTAAAATTTTTCATTATGAAAACTTGTAATTTACCTTCATTAGAGCGTTGTAGACGCCTAAATTGAATAAATGATTTTGACTTTGACTTTATAACGAAAAAGCTACTTGTGCGATACACGGCGGCAGCTGATAATGAAGGTATGTGATTTTTGTACAAGCTGTTACGAGTCATTTTATTTATATTCTTGAACAAAGATGATGCAAAAAAGTAGGTACCTACATATCAAAAGGTACTCTGAATAAGCATTTAGTACTTAGTGTATTCATTAAAGTTTTCTACTAAAACTAACCTTTGTGGTGATTTGTATACAGAGAGCGTTGAACTTTGCAACTGATTTAATATACAGAGAAGTATTTGAGTCGAAACCGCAATAAGGCATTGAAATCAATGTTTACCTTTAATGTCTGTTAACTATATCGGACTGATGTACCTTTACCTCGACTGACGGATATGTATACAGGGTTATTGGTATACCTACTCAGGGTCAAGAGCGTCCGCCGCGGCAACACTGCACCGCGCCGTGCTCTCTTTGAAAAGAGATTTGAATATTTATCGAGCTCAGTAATAATAAATATGAAATAATACATTACAGGCACAAGATACTTTTAACGTCCGTGGTCCTCGTGCTTATCGCGCTCGTCCGTGTGTTATTCGTCAAAATCATTTTTTTATGCTCGATTGATTAGCCTTTGACCACCTGATGGTAAGTGTTGATGTGATCGAAGGTGTTGTTCAGGCTAACCTAGAATTACTGGCTCTCAAAGACAGCTGCCGGAACACACCTTTAGGTGCTTGGCGACAGATTTTCTACTTGAGGGTGTTAGCTAACCAGGCGGGCATTCACAAAATGCCCTACCACCATGCACATATAAAAAAACCCAAAAAAAAAAGATATTTTTTTGTAATCAAAACATTTTTCATGTCAAAATGTTTGTTAAGACTAGCAGAAGTCAACCCTAAGAGGTTGTTAGTATTTTACCAATAACCCTGTATATGATAAAAGAAAAAAAATTATGTGCCTGATTTTATAAAAGCGCTTGGTAACGTTTGTTAAGGAAATCCAGTCTTCGCCGGCCTCTTCACCTTTAAAGATGGAGCATGTGAATTAGATGCGGATTTAGATGTACATGTGTGCGATTCGCAAACCTGTTGCACAGGTGTGTCAATAATATACAACAAATACTTTTAGGCTATTGCATAGCTTCTATCGCGGGCCTTGAGTGTGGAGTTCGAATCCAGAAATTCCGTAACGAAAATAACCTAACACCCCCCACTCCGACCGGCACAGCGGTAATACTATATTTGATCAACGCCTCTACAGTGCGTAAAAGGAACTAAATTTTGGCAGAAAAAAGAGGTTTTGACAACTAACGTGTCGAAATTTATAATTGCATAAGTTGATAAAAAATGCTATGTTATAGCTTTACCGCGGCAGTCTCCGAGTGCCACATGTCTTTTTTTTATTTTATTATATTTTAATATTGTCTTTATTTGTACATGCAATCACAGTCATGTTCTGCGAATCTATTACGGTTCCTAAGTAAGTTTCAGCTTAGATATTATTTTTTACAGCTGATAGCTTAAATATTCAGACCACAATCTTTCCTGTTGGTAAGTGATGATATGGACGAAGATTGTAATTACTGGTTCTCAACAACAGTTGCCGAAACACCTAGGGTTAGGTGCTTGGGGAATGATTTTCTACTAGAGGGTGGTTAGCCAATGCTTTAGTCCAGATTTCTAATTTTCATATACAATTTCGCATTGGCGGGATCACCACTTTTGAATTAAATTACTTTTAAGTAGAAGAATAGAGTATTCCGAGTTTCTAGGTTTGTCTAAAACCGTTTAATTTCGGTCAATGCCATACACTCTAATGTAGTGTTTGCCTAATTACATGTTTTCAACGCGATGAATACCTTCTTATGTACCAACTCAACAATTATTTACATACAGTATAGTAGGTACTTAATGACTCGCTAATTCGTCACTCAAGGCTTTGTTAATAGGTATAATACAAGAGTCCAATTTTCAATACTTCTAAAGCCTCTTTAGTAAAATGGCGTAAAGAGTCGTCTTGGAATATTTAAGTAGCTTTGGAGTGCTATATTGCATACTTTGCTATTTTCATTTTATTCCATTCACGATTTTTTAAAATTGGAAACTATAGTAATTTGTAATTTAATTGATTTACCTTCTGACATAATTTCATGACGTACTGCTTTATAATTAAATTTATATATTCCAATAATGCTTATATTTTTTGCTTCTTATTCGTTTTTAGATAGGTATTTAATTTTTTTGTAACATTTAAAATAGTTTAAATTTGTACGCCGCAAGCCGCAAGGCGGAGCGTGCTGGAAACTTTCAACTACTGACATAACTTAGCAAGAACTATGTATAATACCTATGCTTTTGACACATAAAAAAAAACATAATATAGGATTTATCTGACAAAGAAATTGTTAGCAGTGCAGAGACTAGAACGACGATGACGAGCTTGTGAAAAATGGGTGGACCTATTCAGTTGTCTTAAAAAAAAAACAACTTATGGACACACACACACACACACACATTTATTTTATTTCATAAAAATAAAATTATTAATTTACACTTTGACTTACAAGTTCCCGCAACTCACTTTTGCTACTAATTTGAGCAGAGTTTCCACCTGAAGGGTATACTGGTACTGAGTCTGGTGACTCCTGGAGTAATCACAATAAATCTGAGCTTTTAGAAGTCACCGTTTATATAGAGAAAAATACTGCTGACAACAGTGACAACGCGTAAATAGGTTTGTGAGGAATATATTGCTGACCTAGGCCCGAGGTCAGCAATATATTTGGTGTAACAGAACGAAGATGGCTATAGGCTTGCCACATTTTACGAGTAAAAATAACTGTAAATTATGGTTTTAAGAACGCCTCTGCCTGAGCCTTGGTTCCAATACACCGTGAGGTTGACGAAAGACTCCCACACAGTACGGCTATTAGCCGCCTGTAACCAAAGGATACTCACGCCTTTTACGATGTCGTCAGTCCACCTAGTGAGAAATCTACCAAGTCTACCACTTCCGGTGCAATGTGATAACTACTCAAGAAAATTATCTCCCCATCGCCCAAAGCGGATAACTTCGGTAACCATTATGATCTTAATAAGGCACAACGCCGGTAAATAAAACACTTTTTCTAGTGTATACTATAAGTCTCAGCTTGAATTAGTATTCTAGACAAATCCACTTCTTACGATTTAGGTTTATTTGAAATACATCAAGAGAAATAAATCATGTAGCAAGTGCGCTGTTACTTGATATTACACGCGTATTTTCATTGTAACGAGAAAAGAAATCGTTTTATGAAACTGACATGAATTTTGAGCGCGAAGAAAGATTCTTGACTACCAAATGGTTATTGCCAATAAATAACACCTTTATTTAACGATATAGTTTTTCTGACATTATAAACAAACATTTACTCCCGAATGCTTCGTAATAATATTCGTACTATGGGGAGATCCGTTTCAGTGAATGAAAGCCGAGCGGTAAGAACATTGACCTACCGTGCCACAGGTTCATAGTTCGATGCTCATACGTCGGCTTGAACTTCACCACATGGAGGAACGGCATTGTGCGAGTGCTCGACTATATAATTACTAACCTCAAAGAAAGCAAAAAAATCTACCACCAAGCACCTAATAGCCAGCCTTGAGAGCCAATAAGAAACTACAGGCACATAAGCCTTAACAAATTAATATGTCAGGTTGATGAGCTCAGTGTGAACGATGAAATCGTCTGTTATAGGTAGAGGTAACGGCTGATCATAAGTAGGCCTCGTGCGTATTCCATTACAATGCCCTAAGAAATACATAGAATAAACATGTATCCTTACAACTCTTATACAAGGAAAGCCAGGATAATCTACAATTCTACACAATTAGGCAGACATAATGTTCGATATATGTGCCAAATAAAGTGTCTTTACTGTAACCACTTCAGATGCGCCAACATTTGCAATGACTTATATTATACATATGCCACACAAAAACCAGCATCTAGTATGTACATGTTTGCGCAAACACAAGGATCGGCACTGGATTTTTGGTACAGATTCAAAACAGAACAAACATTTGCACAAACTACACGTCCACACGTCTGAAGATGAGTTAATAGGTGGGATTATAAACTACACGCGAAATGTAAATATAAAATTGCACAAACCAAATGTAAGGCTTTAAAACCTTGAGATTTTTATTTGACTTGAGTACTTTGACTATCTTATCGCACTGTTTTTGAAGTGAAGTTGAGGATGGTAATCGGACCAAACCTAGAAGTTACTAGGACACCTGAGAGAATACACCGCTGGGTGCTTGGAAACACATTTTCAACTTGATGGTGGTTGGCTGAGTTAGCGAGATGATCAACTCCAAAATGCTATATCCTCATGCGGTGAAGCTAGTTAAGTCCGCGGCGGGAGTTAAACAATGAACCAATCCGCGGTAGCCCATATCATTCAACAATGACTGAAATAGTGATAGCCCAACGGCTATAACTGTTTCGGAAGGTATTAAGTAACTATTCAAATACAAGAAATCTAGGTCAAAAAGCCCATTTCTGCAATAAGATGATATTTGTAATAACATTTTTTCCCACAAGATAGATTAGCTTTGTTTTAATAAGAAGAATAAAGATTTCTCTAAACTATATTACGTTATTTCTATTATGAGAGTGCACAATAAAGTTTTATTCACACCCGGAGACGTCTTTTACGTAATATTATGACAATTACAGTTGTGTCATTATTAATGAAACCATTTCATACTAATTAGTAATTATATACACAACGTTACGCCTAGATCCCAGAGTTCTTTTTTATGGTTGATAGGGTAGCCTTTGACCACTATCTCACCTGATGGTAAGTAATGATGTGGTCTAAGATGTTGGTCAGGCTAACCTAGAATACTAGCTCTCAAAGACCACTGCCGGAACACCTTCTTGGTTGGTGACATATTTTCTACTTGAGGGTGGTAGCTAGCCAGGCGGGCAGTCTCAAAATGCCCTACCACTGCACGTGCTTTGGAGGGCAAGTTAAACCATTGGTACCGGTTGTTGTCTCAGGATAACACTCGTTATAACACCATAACGACCTGAGACGACAACCGGGACAAATAGCTTAAAGTGCCCTCTGAAGCACGTGGACGCTTAGTAGTAATGTCACTATCGATCACCCATCCAAGGCATGACCGCGGCGGACGTTGCTTAACTTAGCTGATCGGTTAAGAACGGCTAATCAAACTTCATGGGCATTTACTACTGGGCGCTCTTTGTGTCGGACCTTCAGCCATCAGTCCTGGTTGTTGTCCCAGGATGGCAATAGCACTAGCATGGTGGTAGGGCACTTTGCGTCTGCCCTCCTGGCTAGCTTTCACCCCCTACTAGAAAATCTGTCGCCAAGCACCTGACTGATTATTCCGGCAGCTGCCCTTGAGGTCCAGTAATTCAAAGGAAACCTGAACAACGTCTTAGACCACATTATCACTTATCTTCAGGTGATATAGTAGTCACAGGCTTCCCTATTAGGTACAAAAAAGAAGATGAAATGAAGGTGTAATACTGAGGCCAACATTTTCGATGATGGAATATAAATGTGTATAACTAGAGAACCATATTGAACTGGCACATAACGTGGCACAAAGGGAGCTGATCATAAATAAGTTATGAGTGCATAAAAATAAGATCATTGATTAATAATTTTACTAAGATATACCTCGGTCCCCCGTGGGGGGCTGGGTTAGAATTGCACCTCCCCATTTCTTCCCATGTGAGTGTCGTAAAAGTCGACTAAGGGAAAAATATACTAGAAGGTGGGCAGCAGCGCCTTCTTAAGAACTATGCCATCTTGCACTGCGATTCCCAAACCGCCTGCCAAGCATGTGGATTATGGCAAATACCGCCTACATAGGGGAGGCTGGGACAGCAGTGGACGATCCGGCTGATACAGTGTACCTCGGGTCACTTACAAATATTATTAATATTTTATATTGTTTTGAAACAATTTTCATAAGATGATTAAATATAACGGCGTTCTACCGAGCGAAACGAGGTCTCTGGAGTAAGTTTAGTATCTGAGTATTCGTATGTATGTATATCAAAAGATTACTTTCAGAGGCTTAATATAATCGTCAACAAATTTGGTGAGAAGGTAGTATATATATATGGAATTTGCAAGTATATGATTTAATAACGGATAGTATCTAAATCAAATGTGCGTTTGTTGATTTAAATAGGATTTATTTTTGTGCGTTGAAATTTTTAGTGACAAAAACAGCTCAAGAGATATAATATTTTTTATTCGATTATGACGGAACAAGCAAGAGGTCCACCTGATGTAAAGCGGATTAACCTCTGCCTATACCAGATCATTTCTTCGTGTTGCGAATTGCACTGCGCCCGTCACATTTTGAGGCTGTACCCAAAGGTTTTTTTTAACAGGAACTCAGATTTTAAGCTGGAATATAGATAGAAGGATTGAGCTAATTTATATTATATAAATAAAATCAGAGATTATTTCTCTGTAAGTACAGATTTGAATAAAAAACCGCATAAATTAAGACCATTCGTAAAAGAGCTACAATGCCGTAGAACTCCGTAGACACATTAAAAGTCTGTAGATACCAGCTATAAAAATGTGAGGTCCTGAATCAAATATCCAGATTTCTGTACCCACGTAGTGCTGGGATAGTATGGCAACACCCCCATATATTCTTGAGACAGTATTAAAAGACACGAAGGTAAAAATACAACAAGAATGGGCAGCAGTACCTAATATGAAGTGAAAAACATTTTGATTTTGAAATCGTAAACAGTTTGTAATTATTTAAACGACAAATATGCTTGCTCAATTCCACCTCTGCACGGATATTACGGTGCGTTATTTAAACAAACATAATATAGTTTACGCATTGTTAAAAGACGTTAGAAATAATGGCCGCAAGTTTCTTGCCCAATCTTCTCGTACTAGGCTGTAATGTTATTTGATTTTGACGATTCTTTCAATTTTTGAAGAGGTCCAGTGGGCCCCAAAATCAAAGAATTAAATGTCTCTATACGGTGAAATTCTAACCACGAATCTCAGATATTAGAAGGAAGTTAATAAAACAAATAAATTAAATGCTTTCGTTGTAGTAGCTGTAGTTTAGTGTATAGTTAGTAGTATTTTGTTAATGAAAGCATACCTCAGGTTTACGAAAGAATAGCATAAGCAATTATTTAATACGAAACCGTACCTACTTTTAGATTTTCCGTAACATTGAAACATCCAAACATACTCTATTAACGAACGAATTGTTTGGCTAATCCTTTTTACAAATTATATTAGTACTTTAAAGACATAAAAATACAATCAATCTCTAAAAGGGCAACCCTTTACACCTTTTCATACGGGACCAGTAAAATTTATGTTCTGTTACGTTTACTCTGCTCTCTACAGCACCAAACTGATTCGTGTAATTATTTTTTTATCAATGGGCCTTGAGCTGTTGCTACATAAATTTGATTACCTATGGTTATGTTGGTATTGCACAATCCCCAGTAAAAAGTATTATAGAATAGAATAGTATTATGCCAAAACGAATCACAATATTGACGAAGCGAGCAATTTGTAATCAATGTGGTGGTGGGGCATTTTGCGAATGCCCGTCTAGCTACCACCCTCAAGTGTAAAAATCTGTCGCCAAGCACCTAATGGTGTGTTCCTGCAGCTGTCCTTGAGAGCTAGTAATTCTAGGTTAGCCTGAACAACATCTTTGAACACATCATCACTCACCATCAGGTCAGATAGTGGACAAAGGCTAACCTATGAGGCATAAAAAAAATGTGCAATGTAGAAACGAGTTTCATATATGAAGAATAAGTAACCTCCTTTTTAAAACTATTACTTTTTACTTTCGTCCGTGGAGTGCCGGGCTAGAATTGTGCCCCTAGACTTAGTCCCATCCTCCCCGATGCTCTCGCCCCGCTACAGGGGCAGATGGGAAAAACAGTTTCATCACCCCTTTAGTCACGGTGTTGGAGTTTAACGGGGGGGCGGCACAAGTATAATTTACCCCGGTAGCACGTTTGACGGGGAAGATTGCACGGATAAAGTTTTATTTGCCTCGCTATAGAATGTTACATCTAAATACCTGCCTGTGGAAGTCATAAGAAGCCATAGGGGACAAAAATACAGAAGATGACCAACAGCTCATTTTGATGAATTGTCATCGCCAAAACGTTTGCCAAGCGTTAGTAAACTGCCCCTGACTGAACAGACCTTTGTTCAACAATAGACGTAATGGCTGTATCGGATGTGTGACTTTTAAAATGTAAAATCAACATTTCTTCTAAAGTCAGCCGTTCCGGAAGCGAGTGGCAACAAACACACAGATAAGTAAATACATACATAACTTGCGCTTGTATATAAGTATGAATTACGCCCGAAGCTTCTCTCACACGGAAATAGTGAAAAATTATTTTCTTAGGGACTGTTATATCGGTTACCCAATGCGTTCACTACATTATTTCTTTGTGTCCACACGGTCAGATCTTATTTACGGTACATGTATATGATTTGCAAATGACGTTCACACCGGGTGCGGACTGCAATCGATTTGTCCAGACCGCAAGACGCAGAACGGATGCAGTGTGACAAGTCCATTTATCCATGACCTAAGGAAAATTCCTTCAACCGTTTGGTCACCAAGCCGAGTAGCAACAAACATGTAGACAGATAAACACACACACTTCATAAGCGTTTATAATACGAGTATAAGTGTGACTAGTTTTCGTCCGAACCTTCAGAACTAATATAAGTAGGAATAACCAAGTGTCTATTAAAGAAACAAGTTCAATCGAAAAGGGCGCCTGAAAACCTAGCTCTCACTAGAGTATCCAATATCGATGGTTTCGTTTCGTTTTTTTATTAATCAGTTTTATAAATATCATCACAAGAGAATCTACACTAATATTTTAAAGAGGAAATATTTGTATTATTTTATGTAACGAATACTTATAAGACCGATTTGAAAAATTCTTTCACCATTAGAATTCTACGTTTTCTTGATAAACATATGCTATAGAATATTTTCAAAAAAGTTGGAATTATTTTAAAAATATATTTAAGTACCACCGCTAGTATATGCGATCACTTTGAAGATCTGGAAATTTCAAAATATAAATACATTTCGTACTCCTTCCTGACCGGTTGTTTGTTATACGGCTTTCATTATAACTCTTAATTTATCATTATTTACTTCCGTGTCTGGTCTTCTTTGCGGGGTCTTTAAATCAAAGTTTCCACTACGACAATGACTATGGAAACTAAATTTTTACGTCAAATATTTCTAACTTTCGTTTAGTTTAAGGTCTTCAATGAAGAGTTTATCTATCTATCTATGGAACGCACATTACGTTCGATAGTCGTTTGACTTAAATTCAGCATTAACAATATACACAGCAGCATAAACAGCGCGAATTAGTATTCGCGCTGTAATAGTTACAGGTATGTCAAAACAATAACTTTTTATGTGTTCCAATTTATATTTTTTGTTCAATATCCGTGCGTAGCTGGGGCGGGGCGCTAGTTAGAAAATAATTCCCATTGTTTCGCCCTGTCCACTCCATGTAGTTTTTGTGTAAAAATCAAACAACGAAAATTTAACCAAATGTAGCCACTCTGTTAAAACGGCAACTTTATATTTTAATCCCTATTATTGTGTGAAGAGCGATGATTAGGTTCAATAACCTGAATTTTCAAACACACACTATTAATAAATAAAAAATTATATTAACATACATTCTTATAAGTATTAATTAATATTTACATATATTATTCATGGTAAATCAATGAAATGACGTCAAAACAAACCAATTGAATTTTTTAATTGTAATCAACACAATACTTAAACTGATAATTTTTCAAGCTTCACTTAAACTGTAAGAAACTGAATAAAATTATCTTCACTTACCATAGAAGGCGAAACTGATTAAAATTCATTGAATATTAATATTGATCACACACCACGAAAGTACACTTTCAACAGTAATTTTTATTTGTATTAAAAATAATATAATTCGCGATTCACATTTGAATTTCGATCTCGTTTATGGCACGTTCTACCTCGCGAATGACAAGAAAAACATTGAGAAGCAAATAACAATTACTGAACAAGGCTCCGTTGCTATTGAGTCATCGCAAGCAGCGCGGACGCAGCATTCGGAACGCGGCGGCCGCGGCGGCGGCGCATTTTTTTCTCTATTGTAAACTGCATCTGATTACTTCCGGCGATAAGGTGTAGTAAAATAATACATTACCTACTTGAACCAATATGCTCTGATTTTGACGGTTGTGATTGTCAAGTATGGATTTTGAGAGTTTTATCCATTCGGGTACCTGTCTTCGCAACCTTTATTTGGAACAAAAGAAAATACTGATTCAAAAATTAACTCCTTTTCATGTTTTAGTTGGATTATAATTTTGTATGTTGGAAGACTTTGTCATGACTAATTAATGGTCTGATGACCGTGTTTAAATTTGAATTGTACAATATAGAATAATAACTATAATTATTAATTATAGGCACATAAAGTCGTTACTGTATTTCAAAATATGATTTCAAGCACTATCCCGTGCTGAGCAAAAATCACATTAGCAAATTATTGGAGCACATTTATTGTCCCAGGTGGGAATCGAACCCGCGTTTAGGCTTCCGGCACGCAATTGGAGGACGCGGGTTCGATCCCCGCCCGGACCTAAAATTTCGTGCTAAAATTTGTAAATGTAAGTTTCACAGTAACTGCTTACTTACGTACGATTTTGCATAGTGGTATTTGCGGTATTTTGCGTATACCCGCCTGGCTAGCTACAACCTCTGTGGTAGAAAATGTGGCTCTGAGCACCTACTGGTGTATTTCGGCGGGCAACCTTGAATGGCAGTTACCATTCCCGGTAATGCAGATTTGAGATACACCACACAAGGAATAAAAACGTTTACTGTGACAAAGTATTAAATTAATAATAACAAATATTTTTAAAATATTTTAAGAAAACATCAAATTAATATTTTAATAAAACACTTCAAAAATACAAAAATATATCTAGTGACAATTCCGCCTAATTTTCCTGCTAAGCCGGCGTAACGCCACAAACGCCACGCAGCCAAACCGGAAGAATTTTTCGACGCGTGTCGCTCCTACACGAAGCATCATCAGGAGGTCTTGACTCTGCGAGCGCACGATTGAGATTTCTGGAGCGAAACGCGTCCAAAAATTCTTCCGGTTAGGCCTCGTGGCGTTTGTGACGTCACGTCGGCTTAGCAGGAAAATTAAGCGGAATCGTCACTAGATATATTTTTGTATTTTTTAAGTGTTTTATTAAAATATTAATTTGATGTTTCCTTAAAATATTTCAAAATTTTTGTTAATATTAAATATGGATTTCCGCAAAATAACGCCTGAATCTATTCATTATCTTAAGTATTAAACTTCCTAACATATTTTCAAAGTCGCAAGGGTTGCTTTTAAGCTAAATTCTTAATTAACATTTATTTCAGCTCGTTTAATTCTGCACCTTTTTATTCCTATTTGGGACTAAACAGATTTAATTTCGAAATCTATTTAAATTCCTTATATTTTCTTCAGTTATGGAACATATAAATGAAATATTCAATGGTTGCAATATTCAAAGATTGCAAAAAAAAAAAACAATAAATGGAACCGACTTCAACACTCTAAAATTGTGAAATAACTTGTTGAAGTCGGTACCATGACAGTACAAAAGTACCTATTATACCGATATTGAACGCATGGTACCGACTTCGACAAGTTATTTCACACTTTTGAGTGTTGAATTCGGTTAAATTTGATGGTATTTTTTTTTCGTCATCTTAGTGACCCTTGCTATTTACGGGATCGACACCGCACGGTGACGGGCACTTTGCAAATGCTAGCTACCACCTTCAAGTGGAAAATCTGTCATCAAGCATCTTACAGTGTTTCTGCAGCAAGTTTTAAGAGCCAGTATAATTACAGGCACATGAGACATAACTTATGTATCTAGGTGACGGGCGCAGTACAGTGCGTCTGTTGTAATGAAATGCATCTATTATAGGCAGAAGTTACTGCTTAACATCTGGTAGACCTCGTGCTTGAACCGTCAAAATCACGATAAAAAAAATACTACCCATAAAATAAACATACCAAGATGACCACCGTGCACCGTGGAAGGAGAGCAGAGTCAGAGCATTTGCCTCGTTTAAGGGTCTTTAGAGCAGAGTTTTACATGAGAAAAACAAACGGAACTTCATCTCAGTTGAGGTTTTACTCACTTTTGAATGCTTGCATTATGCATTGAAAAGGTTGCACTTCCAGTTTGAGGCACCGAACGGCTTCAATACTACTACATCATCTGTGGTTGTGGCATGTGGTCAGAATTTCCAGATTATACACGCAGTGACGTACGATGACATTGCATGTTGATGACTGTGGATGATGAATTCGAAGAAGAATACTTCGTGAGTTTAGGAATTAGTTCCATTATTCTATTGAACTCATATGTCTATTGATGTGGTTAAGTTAGTAAGACTATGAAAATTACTAGCTTTTCTGCCGTGGCTTCACCCGCGCGTATGTCGGTTATCGAGAAAAACCATTAGCCTCTTTTTGCGCAGTTGAATAAAAACAATCATCCAAATCGGTTTAGTCATTTTTAATTTTATTCGTTACATACCTGCACTTATACAAATCTTCCTCTTTGTAATATTAGTGTAGACTAGAGGCCCGCCCTGGTTTCGCACGTTCATATTTAGAGGCCTAATAAAAAAAAAAGAAATATTTTATAGTCTATGGTCTTCGGGGATAGTGTATCCTACATTCCAGTGCAGTAGATTTTACGTTTATTCGTTACATACAAAAAAATACAAAACTTAGTTCTTAATAATATGAGTGTAGGTAGATATTGATTCAGAGTCATCTATATTTGATAGATGTAGAGTTTCTGATTCAGGGGATTAAGGTTCCCAAAGATGTTGAATAGTATTAATGTGAATTTTATTTTGTTGCTTGTCTAACTATTGTACTTGATCAAGTAATACGCGAGGTTAAAAGTAGATTTCTAAATTGATTACATTGGTTATAGATCCTCGCTATTTTTTATTTCTTCGGAACTATATGAGATTGCTAGTTCGATTGATAGAAAACATTATGGTTTTGAGCATGCAAATCTTATATAACATTTATTTATGTTGATTTCACTACTTGGACAAAACCATTCCAAACTGTTTCAATTCGAAATTTACAATAAAGAATTGGATTCATCGTTCGATTTCAACAAAACGATTCCAGGCTTATAAACTGCAAAACGAATACATCGCTCTATGGTGCTTCATTCTTAGTATATGCTGTTCGTCTTTGGAACTCTCTGCCATTCTTCATTCGAAAGTCACAGTCATTATACATAAGTATTCAAAAGTAGAGTCCAAAAATTGTATTTGTCCACTCTTTGCTAGGTAATCTTTTCATTCGATAGTATTAAATTGTATTTTTATACATATGCACTATTGTTATATTTTATAATGTATTTAAAAAGAAGAAATTGCTTTAAGCAATAAGACCGCCCTTTGTGTATGTTTGCTTTTTGTTTCATTGTAATATTATTTTTTAAAGTAATAAAGCATGTTCTATCTATTTATCTATCTACATAACTATAAACACTACAATAGATACTACAACATAAATTACATCATATTTTATTTTTTTTACTGTGGCAGGTATTAAATTGGACATCTATAATATTGACATATTAATGCTACTTTTTTCGCATGTGAAAATGACAAGGCTACTGTCAAAATGTTTAGAGCAATAGCCCGGAAACTGTGTTTTTTCACAAGTGATAGGTTGAATTGAGATCGTCATTTTGGATAACATCTGTCAATCTTTGAAACGTACTGAGTACAGAGCTGTAGCTAGAGTCAAGTATAGGCATTGGGATTTCAAGGTAGGGCATTGCCCCACAATGCTACGGCCATAACTGAGTAGTTCAATGGGCAGTACTAATAATCAAACTCGTATCTCTAACACACAACTATTACAAAAATATACAAGAAAACAGTAAGTTGATGCAGAATATCACATTGCTATCGTATAAACACACTGAAACGGGCCTGCTTCATATTAATCAAACGTCAACATTCGACCCAGGCTCGCTCATGAGCATCGGTATGGTTGTGCGGCACTTCAAACAATTTTACTTTGGCTGAAGGTGCGCCACCTATTGTGAAAAGTTTGTACTCGTGTATATACATCTCATTATTGTTTTCCGACCCAATCTAAAATATGTGTTTCATTTTATTGTATGCGTATCGCTTGTTATATTAAACTAAATCTAATTTTTTACTGCTAGCACGTTTCCTTCCTTAACAGCAGTCAAAAGCGACATAACCCATTTTTATTTATTCAAAGCTGATAGGTCTTTCATCCCTTTCTCACCTCATGGTAATTGATGATGTGGTCTAAGATGTTGTTTAGGCTAACATAGTATTACTGCTCTCAAGGATAGCTGTCGGGACACACAGTTGGGTGCTTGGCGATAGATATTGAGGGAGGTAGCTAGCCACGTGGTTATTTGCAAAATGCCCTAACACCATCTTATAAAGACTATCCTTAGATCAACTACCGGGACCAACAACGGCTTAACATCCAGCAGCGGACGTATCTTAGATGATCGGACGAGCGCTTCAAAAATAACCTTCTTCATTAATTAATATTAGTTGATGCTTGAATTTGTAATACTAGCTGCTGTACACTGGTTTTTATCCACAAATGCCATTTGAAGACTATACAATGAGTCGTTCCAATTTCAGTGACATAAAACTGTATAAAAAGCGTGAGTTGTTCCAGATGCAGGTAAATTTAAAATTTCACTTAAATTTACTTGACAAGATCGAATATCTAAATAATAGTTATATCAGATTACAAGTATATAAACGAATAAAATTGAGCAGTATCATATATTATGTAACAACTTTTTTCACGAAACTTTCTGCGATCCTGGCTTTGCTTTAAGAACCTACATAATTTGTTGGTGATGATAAGCCTTTCAAAATAATAACATCGAGTGATGCTGTGAATTTTGTAAAAATAATATTATGATCCATAATGAAATCGAGAACACTATTGAAAACCGATAAATTAGGTAAAAAAGTTAAATTATTCGTACAATAAACTTGATTTGGTAATAAATTACTGGCATTTGCTAGTTATTATCTTATATTATATAACACAGTTATTTAACAATCACCGCTTGAGTTACAGTAATTAAACAGAGTGATGAAACCTTACTAGACGAGGAGAATAAATAGTGCCACAGCTTAACAGCATGTAAAATGCAGAATATTATAAATGATAAAACAAAGCCATCATCACGCTTGCATACCTCGAAAAGGGTAGCAGATTGAAGGTAGGAAGGTACCCATATAAAAAAATACAATTGACGGGATATAAAAATATCTATCTGCAGGGAGATTATGTACATTAATATATTTATATTAATTTTTTATTCGTTATAGGTTAGTCTTTGACCACTATCTCACCTGATGGTAAGTGATGATGTGGTCGAAGATGTTGTGCAGACTAATCTAGAATAACTGGCTCTCAAGAACAGCTGCCGGAATACACGGTTAGGTGTTTGGCGACAGGTTTTCTACTTGAGGGTGGTAGCTAGCCAGGCGGGCATTCGAAAATGCCCTCCACCATGCATTGTAAAATTGTTGTCAATTAAATGTCAAAAGTAATCTCGGTTCATTCACCTCCGCTGGACTGAAATTTGTTAAAGTGTTGTGCTTGTTTTAGATAAAGCTGAATATACTATATTCATTTTTATTATAAGTATTTATACATTAATCTGTTCTTAAGGTTATAGACAATTCAAGTGTCAAATTATATTTACAGGTGGTTCGTGGAAAATATAGCTGATATTTTCGCGCTTTGATCATGGAGGTCAATATTCCCGTTGCAAAGGAGCTGGGGTTGAAAATTAGAAATTGATACTATTTTAATTACACGATCGCCATGTGCGGTCGTTCTATTTTTTGGACTGCTTACTATATGGGTCGATAACATTTTACAGACAGTGAACCTATTACAATCTGAAATAAACGCCATCTACTGAGTATATTAGAAATATTAATTATATGAACTTCGTATGTTATTACTGCAGAGATACATATCAATTATACACTTGCTTCTGAGAATTTGACCGTGAAAATGACACTTGTCTGAAATCAATCAATCAAAAACAATGGATGATGATTTACTGCATTAGACTTGTGATGTATGATGTGCTCATCTTATTGCACGAAAGAGGCAACGCTCTATAGAAGTTACAAATGCCGTGTATACAGTGTAGCAACGAACCATTCGCTACGGGTATTACACGCAATTATTTGTTTATGTTTGTTTGTGATTGTGCTAGAGTTCCCTTTCATTTGAATCGGCCTTGTGCTACTATGTGATTATACACCTTATAGAGTAGGTTAATATATATATTATATTACCTATAGTTTAAGGTATGTTTATTATTTTATTGTGATGTAATAGTTATTTGTTCAACAAGTGAGCAAAGTTTTTGAAGCAGTGATAGCTCAGTGGCATTGGCTATGGACTGCCGCGCAGCAGGTCCATGGTTCAAATCCCACTTCGGGCTTGAGCTTCACCGCGTGGTGGCAGGGCATTTTACGAATGCCCGCCTGGCTAGCGACCACCCTCAAGTAGAATATCTGTCGCCAAGCACATAACGGTGTGTTCCGGCAGCTGTCCTTGAGAGCCAGTAATTCTAGGTTAAGCCTGTTTAACATCTTCGACCACATCATCACTTACCATCAGGTGAGATTGTGGTCAAAGGCTTACCTATCAGCAATAAAAAAAGAAAAAAAAGTAATTTTCTGGTTAGAGTGCTGACCATAAAACCAAGTTAGCGAACTAGTCTAGAATTGAACTACGTGCGTAGCGAGTGACTAATATATATAGACACGAAATATAGTGAAAAACTTAAGGCTAGTGTCTCCGATTGCAATATACCTAAACGTAGTTCCGTCATGTATACCTAAACGTAGTTTTGGATATTTACGAAATGTTCAAACTAGGTGAAATATTGGACTCATGTAGTTTAGCATAACTCATATGTTTCTGGTTTGTCAGTTTTAATTTTTATCATTTATTTAAACTCTAACTGCGCAAATACATTTTTCCATACAATAAGATTTTTCTTGTTATATTTTCAAAAGCATTGACGCACGCTAAGCGAAAACAAAGAAATTATGTCAGATAGAAAAATAAAACTTCCTTTCTAAAAATCCCGACCATAAGAATAGAGTAAATTGTAGTCAAAGACTATAAGCACATCAGTTGTATTAAATCTGTCTGCATTCTTTTCATTCATCGGCCATAATGCCTAGTCGACCTTGCTCTACTGTGTAACTCTACAGACCTCTGTGCGATAATTTAGATGAGTTAAGGTGTAGTTTCATTGCAGAGACCTGTGGATCTAATTTCCAAACTATTATATATTCTTGTATTGGATGTTTGTGTAACATCCCATACAAGAAACTATAACATTTATATATTTTTTAGAGCAAAGGGTTTCAACTCAAACAGGAATCGAAGTTCCTTGGTATTTACGTACCGGATTTATTAACTTTTTTTTTGTTTTTTATAGCATCTTAGCATATCTGCTAACTATTGACCACTATCTCACCTGATGGTAAGTGATAATGTGGTTGAAGGTGTTGTTCAGGCTAACCTAGAATTACTGGCTGTCAAGGACCGCTTCCGGAACACACCTTTAGGTGCTTGGCGACAGATTTTCTACTTGAGCGTGGTAGCTAGCCAGGCGGGCATTCGCTAAACGCCCAACACCATGCTGTAACGACTGCCATCGTAAGACAACAACCGGGACCGACGCCTTAACGTGCCCTCCGAAGTACGGAAGCGCCCAGTAGTAATGTCACTAGCTGTCACCCATCCATTTCCTGACCGCAGCGGACGTTGCGTAACTTAGCTGATCGATTAAGAACGGCTAAGCAAACTACGCTATGAGCGCTTCGAAACTACTACTGGGGTATTGAGGCTTGCTTGACTGATCTGAAATTTGGGCTCTAATTTTATTAACTTTACCTTCACCTGCTCTAATTTTATTAATTTTACAGTCACCAGTCACCGTAGCACGATGCGGCCATCAACTATACTACTAGACTTCACTTGATCAAAACAAGTGCTTTTTAAACATGTAACTTTCGTAATGATGTCATTACCTTTCTGTATTTCTAATTATGATGTGCTAAGCGAAAATAATATTAAAAAATTATGGGAGGACAATTGTTTCACCTGTAGCGGGAATCTAAGCTGTGTCGGTTAACAACTCGGTTGTTTGTTAGAAACTTATTTAACCTTAGGTGCTCTTAGCTTTTTTTATAATCTTGTAGGTATAATTTATTAATTAATATTTTTATTGGACTCGTATAGTTAGTGCACTAAAGTGCATAAAAACTGCGCATTCTGAATAATGCCCAACGTTTATGGTGGAATTCTATTAAACTTTTATTACTCTGTGCAGTGGAATTAACTCCTTTGCAAATGTGTATACTTGAATTCATAACTTAATAAAGGAAGGAGCTTTTGTTTTAAAATTTGTGTAGGTAACTTATGTTTAACAAATATGGGTAACCATGTGGTAGATAAATGATGTATTTCACTACATATTGTAAATTTTTTTGACGACATGATTAATTAAAAATACTATTCTATTGATAACGCAGCACTTGGCACAACAAACGACGTGTAATGAAACCCCAGCTTTAAGTGTTTTAATATAAAACGATTACTCTTTTATTGTTACTAGTTAATTTCATAGCCTATTTTATATACTCTTAAATGCACAAAGCTATTTGTGAGTATGCAATGTTATAGTATCTTTTATGTGGGTAAACTGATTAAAATTCAATTAATCATGAAATTGGTGAATGATCATGAGATTTAATTAAAATAACACACGTGCCGTTGTCATAGAAACGATGGTTATAGTATAAGCACTATAGTTTATCGGTTTGTCAAGTTTAGGTAATTAACGATATTTGACATAATATGACAATGACAAAAATAAGAACCCTTCTATATTTCTAAAATATTTAGAAAAATAGAAGGGTAACGACATCATACCTAGAGTTAAGTTTTTGAAAAAACATTTCTTTCGATCAGATGAAGTCTAGTAGTCTGGTTGATGGCCACGCACTGTCTCTTATGACGGTTAAAGGAATACAATTGGAGCACAAAGTTTAGGCAGAAATGCCAAGTCCCAGGTGACCGAGATGGTATTAGGTATCCGACGCGATATCGGAGGACGCGGGTTCGATTCCCGCCTTGAGCATAAAATTTTGTACTCCAATAGTTTGTTTGAAATGCAAAAATGTTTTAAAATATTTAAATGAACATTTGTACACTAAAAATTAGTTGTCTTAGGTTTTCGCGATTATTACATACTAGCTTTCCGGGCGCGGCTCCGCCCGCGCGTATTTTGGTTATCGTGCAAAAACATTTACCTCTTTTTGCGCAGTTGGATAAAAACTATCTTATGTTTTTCCCGGGTCTGAAACTATTTCCATACTAAATTTCATTCAAATCGGTCCAGTAGTTTTGGCGTGAAAGCGTACTTGACATTACATCTTTATTGTTCACTACAAACAATCCGATTCCCTGATTAGTCCCATTTTTACCCAATTGAAACGTTTAATAAGCCAATTTATAATAGTTGAAAATACACCGTATCTAAAGAGTGGTAAGATTGTATTTCTTGTGAACATTGTCAAGCTGTCTCTTTCAGTCAGCGAGACAGATATATGGTGATTCCCCTAATATCTGGTGAAAGTTGCCAGTCGACAATATCTGTTGAGTAATTGTGCAGTCTCTCAGTCAAGTATAATTTAATTTTAAAATCGTTCCTTGGTAAAATCTGAGCATAGATAATTGAAAAATAGTTTACAAATAACAGCACGAAAAATGATTACGGGAAAAGATTTATTGTGATAGCTAGCAAAATTTTAGCCTTTTTTATTTATTTATTCGGAACAAAAAGTGGTATCCTAGCCAGTGATGCAGTACATTTTTATCGATAAATTTTTCCATCGACTAAAAACGATTTATAGACACAACCTTCAGCAGCGAAGATGCTGAATAAGAAAATGACGATAAAAATAAAATAAAGCTATTACTGCGAAGCACAGCTTAATTTCGATATAATATGTTATAGGCTTGCTTATTTCTAGTAAAATTATTTCAAGCACATGAAATTCGTAATGAAATAAGAGATAAGCACAGATAGGGATTCACAAAAATAAAAGACGAGGTTAAGGTCGAAATCATGGTACATATAACAAGAGGTAAATTGCAGATGAGTTCAAGTAAATGTTGTTAGTCAATGTAAATTGTCGAGACAAATTTTACCACGTAGAATCTAACTATACTTTTAATTTTTGTTTTGATATTATTATAGCGGTCGAAGCCGCAGGTTAGCGCAAAATTAATTTGATATAAAAAAGTGCCATTTCTAGAATATTAAAAGGTAAATTATATGGTAACATTCAACCTGAGATGCCCAATGAACTCTGGTTCTCAATATTCCAAAACGCTGATAAAGTGACAACCTCTACAATATGCCGTCCGAGTCAAAACTATTCCTGTAACCCAGTCTTCCTGGCCAAACTTATAACTCCCTCTGTGAATGTGGTTTGGACGAAGGAAATGTGAAACACATATTTTTGTGTTGTCCCAAAATAAACTCTTCTCTCTACAATATTATCCCTATAGATATCCCTCGTCCTTCTCCCTCAAATGTATCCTGTCCTTAGTATTTAGTCCATATTCAAAGAAAGCTGTAAATTAACTGTTCTTATACTAAATAACTTAACCAAAAGTTGTTCCCAGGTGTTCTATATTTCCCCTATATATAATGAATTTTTGTGTGTGTGTGTATGTGTGTGTATGTGTGTGAGGGTGTGTGTGTGTGTGTGTGTATACATTTGTGTTCGTCCAGTAGTTAGATGAACTAACATCTAATGTTTCAGCACCAAATTTGGCTTAGACAGTTCTCACCGGACATAACTCATTAAAACTAAAAAATCCACTTCGTTTGATGGTCCATATAACTACGTGACATTGGTGAAATTGTGATGGTGCCCACAGAAGCCACAAAACAAGAGTTGAATTCTTAACATTGAAAAATTGCGTGTTCTTGAAAATATTTGCATAATTTGTTAATTTAATTGATGTTAACCATCTGACCTACACGTGCATTTTTACGTCCAGTAAAAAATTCTATATGCGATAAAAGCAGTGGGACAGATGGTGCTTGCTTTCGTAGGTCTAACGGGAAAGCTCCAAATCAGAGATTGGAATGAGGTGACATTTAGTGACTAACAATTTATCGATAAAATTTGACGATAAAAAAAATCATGAATCACTATATGTCAGATTGCACCGACTTTGTTCATCAGCGAAATATAAAACATTTAGGAACAATTTATTAAGTTTTCCGGTGATAGGATATTCCTACTTTCTTTACATTCGTGACATCGCTATTAAATCTGCAACTTATAACAGCACAACGCGGCATTTCAATATAAATTGACGGAGATGCATGCGGCGCGTTAGCCGCGGGTTGTTGTTTGTTTAGGGAGGACATAGATGCTGGCTACCGCCTGTGCGGTCGTCCAGCTCCACCGGGTTTTGGGCGAGGGCCTGGCCCTACAATAGCCCGGGAGGGAGAAGTGCCGAAGGCACTTCTCCCGAGACGGGCGTAGAAGGCGAAAAGCGCTTTCTACCTCCGTCTCCTGCGGACGCCGAAAACGTACCGCTATTATAGGAGGGGTTGACAGCGAGCTCAAGGGCACCACTGTGGTTCGGACCTCGGCTTGTCTCGCTGTCGAGAGACATGGGGGGGATCGGAGCAAAATGCCTCTGTGCAACTGCAGTGTTGCACAATTGGGCCCTACTGAATAATACTCTTTGACTATTTGGAGAGCAATTTATCGTGACCTTGTTTTTGCCTCGAGCTCGCCGGCGGGCTCGGTGTTTGATTGTGTGACCTCTAATTACCTCACACCTGGGGATTTTACCTCGACGACTTACGGATAACGCTAAAGCTGCCAATGTAATGGCTGCGATGGGGTCATCCGGGTCGTCTAATACCTGCCGTGGTCGGCGACGGGGGGGTTTGAAAAATGGGATAGAAGAGGCAGTCGAGTAGTTCGATGCCTGGACAACCAATGGGTTCGGGTGGTGGGGCGCTCGATCAAAGTATCGGCGGGCGCAGTCCTTATTGAACTGCGCTAAAGAGGGAAGGTTTAAGTCGCAATGCAACTCGGTGTTCCGGATATACCACGGGGCGCCGGTTGCATTACGAAGAAAACGGTTTTGGATGACTTGAAGTTTATGAAGGTGGGCCTCACTAGTATGACTAAACACTACTGATGCGTAAGTCATGATGGGGCGGATGCAGGCAGTGTAAAGTGTCTTCTTATTACTAAGAGACATTTTACTCTCTTTGCGAAGTAGGGGACCAAGGCGACCCATTACGAAGGCCGCTCTGTTACGGACGGTTGTTATGTGATCGTTAAAGGTGAGATGACGATCAAGGGTGACTCCGAGGTATTTTGTTCTAGGAACCCAGGGAATGGGTTCGTCGAACAAAATAAGCGGTTTCGGGTAAGGGGAGCGTGTCTTCTCAGTAAAGCACATAGCTGTGCTTTTAGCTGGGTTGACCGCGATGCGCCATTTTCGGAACCAGTCACCGATCTCGGTGACGGCCCGTTGAATGACGAAATAGGACTGTCTGTTGATATGCCACCCAGTGGTGTAAATGGCGGTATCGTCCGCATATTGGGCTAGGAATACTTTGGGCTGAGAGCGTGGGATGTCACTGGTATACAGTGCAAAGAGAATAGGTGATAGCACGGAGCCCTGAGGGACTCCGGCTCTGACTGGGTGGGGGGAGGAGAGGGTGCCTTCCACGCGATAGCGAAAGCTTCTGGCTTTAAGGAAGTCTTGTAGGATGAGCACAAGCCGTTCTGGCACGCCAAATTGGTATAGCTTGTAGATCAAGCCATTGTGCCAGACTTTGTCAAAAGCTTTCGCTACGTCGAGGAAGACTGCTAGCGTAGTCTGGGGTTTGGGGTACTTATTGAAGCCCTCAATGATGTGCTCCGTGAGGCGGTGCACCTGTTGGACGCATGAGTGTCCGGGTCTGAAGCCAAACTGCTCATCTGGGATAAGGTGGTGTTCCTTAGCATGGGACTGGAGACGGTTTGCAAGTAACCGCTCGTAAAGTTTGCCTAAGGCACTGAGGAGGCTGATGGGGCGGTAGCTGGTGGGGTCAGATGAGCTTTTGCCTGGTTTGTGAATGCCAATGACATTTGCACATTTCCAGGTGTCTGGGAATAAGCAGTGGCTCATAGCAGCATTGAAGATGCTGACTAAGAGATGGATGAGAGGAGGAGAGAGGGTTTTAAGAACCCTGTAGGAGATGCCATCGGCACCGGGGGACTTGCGCGGTCGGAGGGCCTTGATCAGTCTCTCCACCTCAGCGTAAGTCGCTAAAGTGATTGGTGGGAGTTCAGAGGTGACCACAGAGCTTTTACGTTCGACTTCAGCATCCACCGAATCGAGGTGAGCTTGGTCAACGTGATCTACGTTAGGGGAACACTGAGCCTCTAGGCTATCAGCTAGGCACTCAGCTTTGTCTTCGTCAAAGAACGCTGGGACTAGTGGGACTGGTCTGTATAAGGGAGGCATGTCGTTGTGGTTACTTCCTTTCAAACCTCGCGCCAAGTCCCAGTAAGCATGGTGGCTTGGCACGAGGTTTGAAAGTTTATCGCCCCATTGTTGATCACGCAACTCAGACATGCGACTTTGAACCATGCGTTCAAAGTGGCGTTTCTTAGTTTTGTTCTCTTTACTGGGGTAAGAGTCGTAATGTCGGGTCATTGCTTTACTCTCCGTCACCAATCGTCTCACATCCGCTGGAATGACAAGGCGCCGGTCGTCCGGCACTATGACCTCCTTTGCAGATGCACCTACTACGGTGGAGAGGTGATTGGTGAACGAATCGATCGCAAGGGTTACGTCATCTTTTGTCAGGATGTCGTCAGGGATCTTGTCAAGGTCCGGTGAACTGATAGCCTTTAGGGCATCGCCTACTTGCTTCCAGTTCACTATCGTCTTAGTGGGGCGGGGGAGGTCAGTCGTTGGGTCGGGACCTAGTCGCAGTATAATGGGTCGGTGGTCAGAGTGAAGCTCGTGAACCACTTCTATGGAGCGTAACCGGAGTGTTACGCCTCTGAATAGTGCCATGTCAAGCAAGTCAGATCGGTGGTCTTCCATATAAGGGTAGTGAGTGGGCTCAGTGGGCGCAATTATGTCAAAGTTAAGTTCTGTGATTAGGTTTTCAATTGCAATACCTTTGGGATTGTTGACGTTACAATTCCATAGGATGTGCTTACTGTTGAAGTCGCCAATCAGAATGACGGCGCTTCCTAATGAGAATAAGGCTTCTAAGTCAGCTCGGACGATCGGCTTGGAGCAAGCTTGGTAACAGGACGCTATGACTATAGGTTGATGACCAGTCATAGCTAGGAGGCAACAAGATGCTTCCATATTAACAAGAGTCGGGGTAGGTAGGGGAATGCAGTGCAGGGACCTTTTGTAATAGATAAGAGTGCCTCCCCCACGGGAGTTCACTCTATCATCACGTACCGTTCTGTAATTGGCAAACCTAGGGTTCGCCTTCCCCGGTTTTAGAAAGGTTTCCTGCACGCATATGATATCGATAAGGTGGGTACAACAAAAGTCGTGGACGAGGTCACGTTGTCTGAAGAGGCCGTCAGCGTTAAATGACGCTAACGAAACTGAGTACGGTTTCGTGCGTTCGGTTGTACTACCCATAGTGGTTGTACTGGGGAGGGGCCTGGGGGACGAAGCGCTTAAGGGCGCTTAGTAAGTTTGCGTGTTCCAATGTGTATTGGATCACGTCCGCTGGGGATTGAGCGTATTGCATCTTGTGGAATAGCTCTTGTACCTCATTGATGTCAACCGACATAGCCAGATCGCTGACTAGGTTGATTGCCTCTTGAAGAGGGGCAGCCATCAATGGCATAGGGGGAGCTTGTGGCCGGGAAGCGGCGCGGGGAGGGGCGCGAACGGTGTTGGCATCGGGTGCCGGGAGCGCGGGGCGAGCCGGGGCCGGTGCGCGGGCAGGGGCCGCGGCGCGGGCGGGTGCGGGAGCGGGCGCGGGCGCGCGGGCCGGGGCGCGGGCGGTAGCGACGGTCTTAACCATACTGGGTGGTTTAGACCATGCGTTACGGGCTGGGAGCGGCGGGGGTATTACCTGTGAGGCAGGTACTACTGTTAGTTTAGGGCTTACCCGTTGGTAGCGGTCATAAGAGGGACGGGTCGGCCTATGCCTTGCCACCCTGTGGTTCACTCGTGGTGCTTTAGGGCAACCACGGTAATTCGCGGTATGCCCTTGAGCACCGCATAGAACACAACTGGGTGGGTCCGGCGAGTCCCGGGTGCGAGTGCACGCTGCTGTCGCGTGATCGCCTAGGCACTTAACGCACCTAGCGCGAGCGAAGCAGAAACGGGAGGCGTGCCCGTATAGTTGGCAGTTATGGCACTGCGAGGGACTCCCATTCTTGTATGGGGCTTGGACATCGAGTCCTGAGAGGCCACAGACCTTTTTTAAATTAAAAATGGCCTTGCCTTCAGGTGTACGATCTAGTACTACGAGTACTAGATCGTAGGGACTGCGGTCCTTCCCGCTGTACATGCGGTGAACTGCATGTACGGGGAAGTCTTGTGCCTTCAGGTCGGCACATACCGAATCGGTATGAACCTCCTTGGGCACACCGCGGATGACAACGCGGAGGACTTTCTCCTCTTCGAGCGCATAAGTGTGAAAACTTATGCTCTCTTTACGGAGGAGCTTTGTTAGCGCTCTGTGGTCGCTAATGGTGGACACTTGGACTTTAATGCCCTGCTGCGTGGAGCGGGCATTAGTATAATGGATCCCACGATCCGAAACTAAACGGGACAGCATGTCCCATTTGGTTTTGTCCTGAATGAACAGGGGCGGAGGCGGTTTTTCGCGGCGCGCGCTCGCGTCCTGAGGGGACGCGGCAGTGGTGGCCGGAGCGGAGGGAGGAGACGCGGGGCGCGGGGCGGGGGTCGGCTTCTTGCCGGAGGCGGGGGCCTTAGCGGGTGCCTTGGCGGGAGGGGCGGAAGTTGCGCAACTAGCGGCTTTAGGAGCACGCTTGCGTTTCCTATCTACGACGGTATAGCCGTCGTTATCTGAGTCCGAGTCGGTGCGTAAGGCGCGACTCGGATCTACCTCCATCTCCGCTTCGGAGTCCGAAGTGGGCTCGACAACGGCGATGGAGGGACGGGTGCTCGCTGGTAGCCGCGGGTCGACTGTCAGTAGCATTATAGTCCGTTGACGTAAATACTCCTGTTTAGGAGTATGCTAGGCTCGCCGGCCACGCCCCGTTCACCTTTCTATTGCTTTCTCTTTTCTGTGGTTGCAACAATAGAATTACAATGAAATTGTAATGTAGGTAAATAGCGAGTTCTTATCAGCAGCCACGAGTTTGGATAAAGTTTAAGTAATATTTATTTAAAAGCACCTTTTTTATAGTATATAGCCGTAATATTTATTTAAAAACACCTTTTTATAGTAAATACCTTTGACTACTATCTCACCCATAGGGTACGTGATGATGTGGTCAAAGGTGTTACCAGGCTAAGTCTATAGTTACTGGTTCTGGGATAAGTGCCAAAACACACCGTTAGTTACTTGAAGACAAATTCTCTACTTGAGGATGGTAACGAGCGAGGCTGGACCGACGGTTTTGCGTGCCTTCTGATGCATGGAAAAGATCAGTAGTAAATGCCACTATAGAGGTCTCCCATGCAAGTATTTTTTTTTTACTTATGGGTGATAGTAGAACAGGCCAATTAGGTAAGAATGCAGCCAAGAATCACCTACAGAATAGTTTAAAAGCCTTACCCTTTTTGCTGAGATATTACCTTTTTGATAGCACCTGAACATTTTCATAGGTACCTATTCAGTTTTACATATTATAATTTAAAGTTTTTGTGTGCCAAATAAATGTATTTTCTTTTCTTTCTTTCTTTCTACCCCTATCATGGCCACTTTATTAGATGATAGTCTTTTTCTTGAGGGTGATAACAAGGCAGGCAAAAATTTATTCATATAATGCTCTTATGTATTGTAATATACACCCACTGGTGTTTATTTTAAATCTTATTTATGTTTGAATAATATAAATTTATTTTTGCGTAATTGATATACATACCCATACAAAATTACAGCTTCCTAGCACTAACGGTATCTTTGCAAACAAAACAAAAGGACATACGGACAGACAGACGGACACGACGAAACTATAAGGGTCCATTGCCGGACTACGGAACCCTAAAAACGTTAAAAAAATACTTCCGTCGCGATGTTTTCAGCTCACGAAGCCACACAAAAGTAATAATAGTAGTAATTACACAAGGTACCTAATAATGTCAAAATGTACACACTACCTAGATCGAAATATGGTAAATAAAACTTAATGTATTAGGGGCACAATTGTACAATAACCTACCGCAAGAAATTCAGGAAACTAAAACTTTTATTGCTTTTAAGAAAATGCTAAAGCTACATGTTTTGAAGGATTTCTCGTAACTATGTAAGTAATATTACAACATTGTTAACGCTACAAGCTATCACTATGCACAAGGCCTAAATAAACACTCACTTGTTTAGCGTTCAATGCAGCGACGCGACGCAAGCGGGCGCAGCAAATGGCATGCGGCACACGGAGGGTAGATATTTTGTTATATTCTAAATTAAATTTCTTACGTGATGTATCTATTTGTAGATTTTGTTTTATGTATACTTAGTAACATTTGTAGTTTTGTACACTACGATCTGTGGCACAATATGTATATTATAGGTTAATTTTAGTATCTCAGTAAGTGAATAAGTGTATTCTTATGAGATAATAAATATTCTGAAACCGAAATATTTATTTAACTAAAATAGCGTTGTGGTAGGGCATTTTGCGAAGCTCGCATGGCTAGCTACCATCCTGAAGTAGAAAACCTAACGCCAAGCACTGCCAGGTTTTTCGGCAGCAGTCCTTGAGAGCCAGTAAAGTTACAGTCTCAGTGTTATGGGCCATTCGTCACTTGTGACGAAATGCATCTGACATAGACAGAGGTAAGTCCACTAACATCATGGGCATCGCGCTTGTTCCTTCACAAACACATTAAAAAAGAAGTAAAATATTCACTGCTCCAGTCGACTATTTTATTTTTTTATTTTAACAGCCGGGGACCGTCCACTTCTTAACACAGGTTCCCCTGTTAGTCGTGGCGTCTTGGGGATCGCAGTGTAAGTTGGCAGTTCTTTAGAAGGCGCCGGCCGCTGCCCACCTTCCAGTATATTTCCCTTAGTCGTCTCTTACGACATCCATGGGATGATATGGAGAGGTGCAATTCTAACCCGGCACCCCACGGGGCGACAATTTATTATTTATACTTAATAAAATCTGCAAAGGAGTTGGACGTACGTTCGATTTGACCGTCCCGCAGTCTGATAGCGGTTGTTTCAAATTACTGAAGCGATTTCGTACTTCACAGTAATCGTTAGCTGTTAAACTCTGTCTATACCTAAAGGATGATAAAAGGTACCGAATATACAGCCTGTAGAAAATTTTCTCGAAATATAATTTTACTACCGAGCATTACAATGTCTTTGAGAAATTAATTGGAAATGGTCTGTTGACGCTTAAGATTATTACAATATTTTGTTGGTTTAGGCTACAGTAATTTAAGCGTGCAAACATCTCAAATTTCAGTAAACAACTGAACATTTCAAACTGACATTGATGCTTCGAATAAATCTGATAATATACACTGTCAGGTTTCCTACTTTAATTATTGTAGGCTTGATTCTTAATAGTATTATATTAAAGAGACACCAATGGTTGGAAAACAACGGAAAATATTGTGATACGATGACCGCCGCGCCGTGCGCCGATGGCGCATTTATGTACTGGGCCTGCAGTCTCGACATTGATAGCGATCGTTAACTCACCGATTTTTGTCATTAAATCATATCGATCCATTATTAGCGACATTTGGTAGTCTCGACTGCCAAAGCTACCGACTGTCATCGCAAAGTTATCGAATATTTTCGCTGAGTTAGCGATTTATCGTAAAGTTATCGAATTTACTTGCGACCATTTTTGACAGCCCGATAAGTGTTCGCTATCTTCGATACCTTTGGATTTGAGGTTACAAAAACAATAAGTAAATAAATAATAATTAGAAAATTATGGCTGTAGAATATTTAGCGTGGGATTTGGTCGTGCTTGAACACAGACGTGACATGTTAATGCGGCGACAAATTGCAAGAAAGCGACGCGAAAATGAAAATCCTTTGGATTTAGAGGATGGCCAATTTCTGTACTTATACAGAATAAACAAGTTCATGTTCCATGAGCTCGTTGATGAACTGCATCCATCTCTTCAAAGACAACGACCTTACGGACTTTCTGTGGAGTCGCAAGTGAGTATCTTTGGATTAGGTACCGTACCTTAATAAAATTTATATTTATTAGGTCTAGTACCTATCTAAGATTCTTAATTAAAATTTTCTTCCTATCAGATTCTGACGGCACTTCGATTTTACGCAAGTGGGTGCTACCAACTACCTGTTGGCTTGCAGTGGGGCTGCAGCATGAGCCAAAAGTCAGTAAGCCGAGTAATACATGCTGTAACTTTGGCTATTAACGAAAAGCTTTTAAGAAGTTACATCAAATTCCCTATGAACCAAGAAGAACGGTGTGCAGTTAAAGAGAAGTTTAGAAATGCTCCACAGCCATTCCCAGATACGATTGGAGCCATAGACTGCACACATATAAAAATTTTAGCTCCAAAAGTCCACGAAGAGGCATATGTGAGTGGCCACCATGAGGGCCATTCATTAAATGTGCAAGCTGTTAGTTAACCTTCAATAGTTATTTTTTCTTGTCTTTATTGATTTTATAAATTCTTTGAAAAATAAGTACTTACATACTTAATATGTTATAGGTATGTGACCCTGGTCTTTTAATTTTAAATATTAATGCTCGATGGCCAGGAGCTAGACACGATGCTCACATATGGGCAAATTCACCTGTGCGCTCAACAATGAAGAGACATTTTGACAATGGGGACCGCCGTACATGGCTGCTTGGTAAAGAATAATAACTGTACCTACATTATAATCTTATGAAGAGATTGCCCATTGACTGCCGAAAGTAATTTCTATGTTTCATCTTTTAGGTGATGATGGATACCCTCTGGAACCATGGTTGATGACTCCTATGAAAAACCAACGACCTGGGACACCGGAGTATAATTACACAAATGCTCATTGTTCAGCTAGAAACATAGTGGAAAGATGCTTTGGTGTGCTGAAGTCTGTTTTTAGGTGTCTCTCTCACCAACGCCAGTTGATGTATGAGCCATACACTGCTGGCCTTATCGTCAATGCATGTGCAGTATTACACAAAATGCGTATAAAATACAAATTATATGAACCAGAGGCCACCACATCAACACAAATACAGGACAATGATGGTAGAGTTAATGATGATGGCGTAGAAATTACAGGCATTACCAAATGAAATGATTTATTTTATAGTATTCATGTAATATTTTAGAATCAGAATCAGAATATTTATTCACCATTATAAGAATGTTTGTTACACTAGGTAGGTCATTTTATAAGTAGTAATGCAAATCAATTTACATATAAGTTTGGATATATAATATATTTATAATAATATATTGTATTATGTTTAGGTATACTTATATTTACAAACAGAACATAATAGTTTTTCCCAGACCTTTACACCTATTTCATTGGCATTTCCATTTATTTGACCTAAAGGTTTAGATCATTTATAACATACAGTCCAACTTATGTAATAATTGTAATTTCTATGTGAATATTCCTAAAATCTTGTTTTTGTTATACAGGATTAGAATCTGGCACTGGGCGAGCTGTTGCAGAGCGCATACGAAGAAGACTCATTAACACTAGTTTTACATGATTTTATATTATTATTTTATGAACTCGATTCAATAAAAAACATAAAATTATTTATTACTTTTATTTACAAATTTTATAAAAGAGTTTAGATGCAGCCTGCGCAAACGCCTAGGATTGTGTCTTGGCTGCCTCAGCCTGCATCTTGGCAGCGTCTGCTTGTACTTGAGTTGCAGCTGCCAGCATCTGTAATAAAGTTAGATGTACTAAGTTACTTAATGCTCTCAAGCGTACCAGTGATTCAAATAATAAAAAAGGAATATGATACTAAATCATACCATGAATGTTTTATTACTAAATATCTAAATTTTCCGGAGGCCCGCAAAGTTTCGTGTGTGCAGGTATGGGCGCACGCTTACGCTTGAAACATTTAAGATAGTCATTATGTAAACACAAAGTACTTCGGACATACGCAAAGTATTAATTTAGTATCAAAAATAGTCGTTGTAGGTTGTACTTACCTGACGCTCACGTTGTTGTTGCTGGCACTCTGGCTCGGGCCTGCGCTTGTCTCACTGTTCCCCACCATTACCGTTTTTTTAACAGTTTTTTCACCCCGAGATCAAAAATTTATTCAAATTATTTACTTTCTGTGCAAAACAAACTTGACATTGACAGTTTGTCAAGTTTTACGTCTGTGTTGCAAGGAAGCGAACTCTCTTTTTCCTTGTTAAGTATGTGTTTTCTTAAAAACAATACATGCTACTTACAAGTTTCGATGCAAAAAAGTGTTAATATAATAAGGTTTACCTATATTTTGTAAAATTTTCAAAGAAAAATAATTATTTGAGAAAATCTTGTCCACCAAATTTCCCTAAAACAGAAGATTTTTTTTTAACTGCCAATTTTTTACCATAAAATCACTGCGCTATGAATACGGTTTTCGTTAACGTATCGACGTCGCAAAGTCAAGTTAGTGAGCGATTTTGCTCGCTATCCCGGTTGTCGAGACTTGCATTTATAGTTATTGTCGTTATGGCAAGCGAATTTTTTCGTTAATATTTAACGATCGGTAGTTTGTGATCGCATCGCTATCGATGTCGAGACTGCAGGCGCTGGACTGTTCGTGTTTCGTACCGATTGATATTGGTAATGGCATCCCTATTGCGGCCGAATACGCAGCCGTGGTACTGATTAATCTTTGCTGTCCATAAACTTGAGTTAGCGGTTTTCTTTGTCCTTTAATTTTTGGTAAGAAACTCTGTTTTCGCAATTAATTTCATATTTTTGTAAGAGATAGCAGATGCAAATACAATAATAAACTTGGGACATATAATATTGGAAAGAATTGATTCTTCTTTGGGTGTTTGCACACTTAAATATCGGCAAGTGTTTTTACTTACCTGCCTATATCGTGAATATCGAGCTCGTAAGGTTTTGAATATAGTCATGAAATATCCAAGCCGAAAGTCATCGTCTTCAAAAGTAAACGAGAGCGTTATTTTGAATATTTTCTGTAAAAATCTTCCGCGCACCACAAGAATATTTTGTTATTTATACCTGTTGTTGGATGAATCATCATCGACAAGAGGTGGATAACAACTCAACATTAATAAGTAAGGTTAATTAGCAAATAAAATGTCACACAACCAGCTATATTAATGCGGAAAGAGATATAATTTTTTGCGCAGAGTGAAGAAATTCATCGCAAAACCTAAATTATCAATATGTTCGCAAAATTTGTTGAAAAAAATGTAGGCTACACTTCTCGAACTGATTCAATCAGGAAGAAAAATCTTGGGTGGAGATTACAAACTAGGTGGACTCAACTCTCTAGATAGACTGACGATTTTAAGAGAGTTGTGGGAAGGCGTTGAACGCGAACAAGTACGAGAACAGCCGTTCGTTGTGGCATTGTTGCGCAATGTTTAGATGTACGCTGGACTTCTTCCGGTTGAGGATATGTGGAAGCGAAGAAACTGATATCTTTTTATGGGACAGCGAGCAGGTGGGTCATCTAGTTGTAAGTTTTCACAGATATAACACTAAAGGATAGAGATACGCTGCCGGCATTTGAGAAGTTAATTGTATTCTATTCTTGAAAGTTCTTTACTCGTATTGGTTCTAAAATACTTACTTCAGATGGCAGCTGGTTCCACTTAGTGGCAGTGAGAGGCAGAAAATGCTATCTCACAGTTGTGGACCTCCAGACGTTGAGAGCCAGTAATTCTAGGTTAGCCTGAACAACATCTTCGACTATATTATCACTTAGCACCAGGTGAGATAGTGGTGAAAGGCTAACCTATCAGGCATACATGAAATTAGTGAAACATCACTGCCAAGCGTGGAGAGGCTGTGTTCAGCAGTGGACAATCCTGGTGATACAGTAAGTGCTGGACTGTTGATACAAGAAATATTTGTGCAATTTTATTCATTTTTGCGCATCGTATCTATTGTACGGTTTTTTGCTAGTAAATAATCAAATATAATTTTTGAGTGGTTATTGTTCTGAATGAATGTTATGGTACCTGTAATATTTTACTTCCGTCATGCGAAAGTAATGTTTTTATAAGTTGGCAATGAAGTTACTGGTGATTTAAAAATGGAACATCCGGGATAAAATAACTATAATTATGAAAATGTGGTGAGGATGAGTTTTACTGCAGTTCTTAATTTTATATCTGACTTCTTTGATATTTGCTCTCCCTTTTTGTACTTTATGCCCTCTGAGCTTCGAGGTATTTGTCTCCAATATACGTAATTAAAATTAATCGACGTTAATTCAATGCTAGGGCTTACATGATCACAAGGTGACAACAGGTGGATAAAAACAAGTAGGTATAGTTTCTATATGAATTTTTTTTTACCAAAAAATTATAGTTCATAAGTTCAATATTGTGCGCATGGTACCGATTTCGACAAGTTATTTCACACTTTTGAGTTTTGAAGTCGGTTCCATTTTTTAGTTAAAAAAAATCTCACTATTTTGTGACCCTTGATTCTTACGGGATCGATTATCATTCATTGTTAACGGCTATATCATCAAGATAGGTGAATATTTTTCAGTTAATTTAGTATAACTCAAAAATGGCTTGACCGATTTTGATGAAACTTAAATGGGACCAAACGAATAGCATCAGCTTTCAAAGAAAAAAAATATTTTCTAAATCGGTTCACCCAGTCAAGAGTTCTTTTTTTTTGAGTTCTAACAAATATAAAAAAACATACGAATTGAGAACCTCTTCCTTTTTTGGAAGCCGGTTATAAAAGGAAAATAGTTTAAATAGAGGAAATTCAGTGGAACTTAATGTAATATTTTTACGTAAGAAATTTATTTTAACGATATATGCTAAGCACATCTATTACTTATATAAGCTCCAAAATCTGAAGAGATCATTCAAGACCAGAAAAAGACAAGTACTAACTGACAAGTGTAACTTTCTTGTTCTGGTCAAAATTGTATCTATAAGAGCATAAGCTCCATGCTTGCCCAAAGTGAATAGGTAGCTTTCACACGCATCAATTCTACCTTAGTTCTAGGTTCTTCTAGTCAGAAAACGAAGAGGGCTACGATGGTTCACGGGTGTAGACATTAAATTAAGTCATAATCTCATCGTTTCATCATCGTTTTATTTTAATTAATAACTAATATTAGTACCATTAATATACAAAAGCATTAAACTTACATATCACATTTTTGAAATTATATTATCTTAAAAACGCGTTTTTACTATTTTAATAACACAATTAAATTGTACTTAAATTGTCACAAAACATAATTTTTAATACTTTATTTTGGATGGAACATTGTTTCAAAATATACAGATAATATAAAATAGCTCCTTAAAGGTACACTTAATTATCAACATACAAATAGACATTCTTAACGATATTTTTTTACATTTCACAATATTTGATGGGATTTCATCGAGTTAAACATTTAAAACAGTTTTTTTTAGTGGTCGATTAATCTCTACTAAATATTCCACTAAATGCCTGGCCTGGTTCATTTTGCACTTTAGGTACAAAAACATCGCACAGCAAAAAAGGTACAGGTAAATAGGCGTATCCATCCAGATGGGATTATTCTACGATGCGTAGCGTCAGAAGAGATCAAAGCTATGCGAGGCTATGAAATAGAAAGAGAGACGCCTTGTAGGTGAATATAAATATTAGGTACTCCGTACTGTGCAAGCTGAAGTGCACCTTATCACTTCGTAGCTAAAGTCGCTTATTTATTGGAATGGCCTTGCAGAGTGATCCTTCTGTTCCTTTTTATTCTATGAAAATGCTCTAAAGTGACTTTGTACAAATCAATAATGAATATATTATAATAAAATAAATAGTTGTAATTCCACATGTAAGATATATTAGCGGAGTTATCCAATATATTGAATTTGTCAATGATTATAGGATACGTCCATCGATTACGTTGAACGTGTCCTTAGTATTCCTTTAAGGCAATATTTGTTCTTCGTCACCAATTATTCAAACGCTCCTTAACTTATTTATTTCATACGACATTTATTCAATTCATAATATATCAAATAGACACGTTCATTCACAAGTGTTGCTAAGTACTAAGTTTCTTAAAGCCAATAAAATAAAATTATAGTAATAGATTATCAAGTTTGAAGGCCCGCCTGGTTAGCTAACATCCTCAAGTAGAAAATCTGTAGCCAAGCATCAAATGGTGTGTTCCGATAGCTGTCCTTCAGACCTATTAATTTAAGGTTAGCCTGAACAACACCATCATCCTTTACCATCAGGTGAGAAAAAAAGAAAAAAAAAAAGATTATTCGTGTAATTTGAAGCTATAGAAACTCATATTTTAAGACTATATAATGATATCTTTTCAATTTAATTTTGCAAGCTTTTTTCGAGTCTAGAATTACTAAAATAATTTGGATACCTACCATAAAAAGTAAGTAACCGACCGTTGCTACAAACCACATGAATATAAAGTTTGGTTAGGATTTAATTTCGATTACATTAACATAATTGGAATATTAAGAATAACAACGGTGCTTTGTTACGTATATTGTAAGTATTTTAGGCTTGAAATTTTGCTACCAGTGTAGTCACAAGCATAACATATTTGACTCTTAGATTAATAGCTTTTGCCACCCTGTGCGTAAATCAAATAAACCACCGCTGAAACTAAATACGTTGTGTTTTGTGCGATCTGTTCTGATTATATATATCTAGAATAGTTATAAAGGACGAGTCATCTAAACGTTTTGTCTCCATAATGCACCTGCCACACACCTTACGATACCGAATGCAATCTAAAAGATACAATCGACTGTATTTTTAAGATTGCACTTAAATATCAATGTGTGTGTGAGATGCCAATACGATTTTTCCAAACTATACAGACGGATATAAACGTAGTAAAATCAAAAATCGAATAGATAAATTGAAGTTAAAATATTAGTAATCAAGTTGTTGTATACATTTTCGTAGCCATCTTTGTCGTTTCATATATATAAGCCGAAAACAGTTCCAGCTATCATGGAACGAAATGAAAATCCTGCTTGATGGGTTGTAGTGTGGTGGGCGTTTGAACGAAACCGTTGATCGCATTCGATTTCGTGTAAGGCGGGGGACCCATTTGATTTTATTAAGACATTGTATGTAATGCAAGTTGCGGCATGTTCATTATAGCCTTTATAAAATATAGTTTAAGCACCAGACGAAATAAAAATGCATTGTGAAAAATTTGTCAGATAATCTAGGCAAGTGTCAGAATAATTAAAACTGTATCAAGCAAGTACATTTTTATACATTAGGTGAGCAAATGCATACCGTAAAATTGGTAACTTTGTCTAGGTTATGGAATACTTAAGGTTAATTATGGCGTAACACGTATATGTTATGTTCATGTTACCATAGCAAAACCAGACAAATAGTTTGACTTTATTAAGCGCTACCAAACGCGGCTTGTATGTGTGCGCGCTCGTACACACAGCATGCACACTATGACAAATACCTAGCGTGTCTAGAGTGCGTTGATTTGTTTAATGAAATAATAATCATGAAAATCGTGTCTGTAGGTATCTACAAATTGATTGGCTATAGTATACCTATACATATAATATATATTACATAGATATTTGATGCGCTCGTGGCGAAGTTTGCTTAGCCGTTCTAAATCGATCAGCAAAGTGAAGCAACGTCCGCTGTGGTCATGAGTTGGATGGGTGACCACTGCTGACATTACTACTGAGCGCTTCCGTGCTTCAGAGGGCACGTTAAGCGGTCGGTCCTGGTTGTTGTCTTAGGATGGCAGTTGTTATAGCATGGTGGTAGGGCATTTTTGATGCTTGCCTGGCTAGCTACCACTCTCAAGTAGAAAATCTGCCGCCAAGCACCATGAGAGCCAGTAATTCCAGGTTAGCCTGAACAACATCTTCGACCACACCATCAGATGAGATAGTGGTCAAAGACTATCTTTTAAGCCATAAAAAGGATACTTTTATAACTTTGAGATATAGACAACCCTGTGTATTCAGAATAGAATAGGCATTTAAATCTCCCACGAGTCTCAATCAGACTACTTATCTGGTTTTACTATGGTATGCATATACTTATTCTAACTTGTTCTAACAATGTATAAGCTAATTATTTTTGTCATAATTTCTAATATTATAATATACGTAAATCAAGACATAAAATTAATGGCTAGACTTAAAAACTATCCGAAGTAATAAAAGAAGAATGACACCATGTTACAGATAACATTTACACATTGTATTCTCAATACTGTAGATACTAATAATCGACAAAATATTTATGAATATAACTACAGTATTATATTTCGGAAGTTTAGATATGTTATACTCGTAAATAGATATATTTTATATTATAAACGTGAGAAGAAGTAAGTGCGTCTGGTAAGTACTTCACTATCTTCTCATAAGGCATTATTATGTGACTGATGCAGAGGGCATCGGGTAGATAAAGAATAGGTACTAGAAAAGGGTCAGAATGTTGATAAAGCCGACCCTTTCAAGATCCTTGAGCTTTGATTGTTATCTGGTATATTTGGCGTCCAGTCCAGTAAACGTTTCCGTAATCAAAATACTTTGAAATAAATAAAAAAGTGTTTAGCATAAAATATTCTTCTTTCTTTCTCCCTGTTCCTATCCCATGCCAAGTGGAGTCGGCAGATCACATATTTTCCTCCACTCTGTAGTTCTGTCACTCGTCATCTCACACCTTTCGTACACATAATTTTTTATGCAGTTTATTTATAATTTCTATTGCATTTTTGACTCCCTGTGCTCCTAAACAAATGAACCGATTTTGATGCGGTTTTTTTGTTTGAAAACTTACGTAAACTAGATAGTTCTTAGCTACAATGAATGAAGATCTGTGTGGGAGGTTAATCAAACTTTTCTTTTTATTTCTTTATCCATCCCGATTTCCGGCTTATAGTCACCACTTTTCTTCAATATATATTTTTCATTCATTACCATACGCACAGCCCGGGCTATTTAGTTCTTGGTGCTACTTTCAACCATCTTCTAATATACCTCCTCATTGGATACTTTTACCATTCTTGATGCATCGCATACATCAGCATCTTTCGATACATGCACTCATCTTTCATTCACCTTTTTCGTAATAAAACATTCAAATAAAGAAATTATTTCAGATGGGAAAAGCTAACTTCCAGCGGGTTTTGAACCCGCAACCCCCAGAATACCGCCCTGCATTCCCAATTATGCTATGGAAGCGGGTGCTGGACAGTCGAATTTTCAATTGTCTTTTAAATGATATTAGTCAAAACATTCAAATACATTCATTGCATCAGCTCTTACCTATGATGGTATTTTATTATTACCCTTAAGCTTCATGGGCATTTGCGGTTTAAGGTACCGAACAAGACACCGTAACAGAGACCTGTGGCTATTACAATAAAAAAACTTCATCCGAAATTAAGGTGCACATAATTCTTCCCATAGAAAGATAGTTTCGTCATATGTTAGGTACGAGTATTTACCGAGTGTTCAACTTCAGTGACATTTTGCGTGCATGATCTCGGATCTAATATCTATGCTTCTGGTTTGCCAGTTTTCCCCAAAAATATTTTTTTTTTATAATTATTCGAAAAAATAGATTTAATATGATAAATTTTATTTTAACATTTAGAGATAATTGTACAATACATATCTACTAGCAAAACCAAGCATAAATATTAGGCCCAATGACAATCAATATTAAACAGCATTTGAACACTTGTTATTCGAAATATTACTAAACTACGTGTTGTATGAAAAGCGCTATTGATTTTCAATTTATCTCTATTTTTGAAAAGTGACAAGAATCTTGGTATCGGTATAGTAACACTTAAATATATTAAGTCTAAATGTATACGTGTCATATAGATCTTAACAATATACATATAAGTAGAATGGTAATATAAGGCTCTGAAAATAAAATTGTTTACAAACATTACATTCACAACCAAATAACGTTTAAAGTCACCAGGACCACAAAACACAACCAACATAATAAATAAAACTGGAATAATGTCAAAGTCAAGTTCTTTACAGTTAAACATTTCCACATTTTTGATTAAAGTTGTCACGTAACTTTATTTTTCTTTAGAAAACATTACTTACAGCTAAAGAATTCAAATACATTTGTTTGAAACTATACTTTCCAATGTAAAAAGGTTTGATTTAAAAACCTATTTGAACTACACAATGATGAATAGGTAAAATCAGATTTTAGGCAACATTTTTAATTTACTTTTACTATACAATAGATGGATCAATCGTGCTGTTAGACATCATTTGTAACTTCGGTAATTCACTAAACTTGTGTAACATACTTTCAATGGAAACGTATGATCCAGCAAAGAGGGCTATTAAGGACAGCAGTGCTACGAAGATGTTCTTCCATAGGACCCACTTGAAGGGGCCCAACCCTCGCTCCCATTTGTGAACAGTGTCGACGATAGCTGGAGTTAGGAGTCCAAGACTTGAGAGGAAGATGGCTCCGCAGAGATTGATGAAAAGCTCCAAGTCAGGAAAGGCTGCTGCCAGGGCGACTGTTGAATAAATCAAATTACTTTGCTGAGATAATTTTGAAGTTTAAAAATTTATGATTGTAGAAAGTGACTACTATCATTCACTGAGATATACTATCTACAATGCCTTAGCAAGGCCACATATTCTACATCTGATATAAATTCTATAATCTTACTAAAACCACAAAAAAATACAAAGACATTAAAATAATGAATATCAGACAGCTTCATGGCTGCATCTTTATCCAGATATGTATAAACAAAACTGTTCGCTCAAATTTGAAGTTCACTTTAATTAAACAAATCAGTAAGCGTGGTTACTTTAATTAAATAACTGTTAAGTCAAATAGTTTCTGAACATAATAAGTGATGCCTTCTATAAACAATCATAATTGGTTCGTACTGAACTTCTTTCACTGAGAATTATATAACTTGTGGGACTTTAAAAAGTGATCTCAGGGTTTTTGATCAGCATACAGTACCAACTTCAACAAGTTTTTTTAAAATTTCAGTAGCAAAATTCAGTTTAGTATTTTTGTCGAAATTAAAGCATACGAAAATCCTACGCAAACATAAACAAAAATGCGTTGAATGAGTTAAAACAAAATAGATTCATCAAGCGTATAAAACCTCCTGTCTCGTGATCACCTTTATAAATCTACAGTTACAAAAAAAAGGGTATTTACAACCACGTTCCTTACAAAGTCATGTAATATAATTTTATTCTAAGGCAATGCAAGAAACGCAAAACGCGTGAATGCGTTACATCTCGTTGTATGAGCGAACCCATAATACATTCAAATTCTTACCCTCATTTTGATATATCAATATTGCGTTAGAAATTAAAATAGTATTATCCTAATATCATACCTGAGCCCACAACGGCTGCTGTCCTCATAGAGATTTGCGTCAAGTTGTGGTACCGCACCGCGATCTTGGTGTGGATTTGTCTCCAAATCATCTCCATGGGCACATAGAACTGTAGACTGTACGTGAAGAGAATCGCTAGAGCCATAAGAATCTTTGCACTCTGAGCCAAGCTGGAAATATAAATTTGTCAGTTAGATAACTAATAACCGATTCATATGTTAATTTTAAGAATTCTATATATAATATAAAAATATAAAAAAGGATAAAATTCATATTTAACGAAAAAATTCATATTTCACGAATATCCTAAGAAACGACAGCTGAGCGGTAATAACTATGGACTGCCATGGCGCAGGTCCAGGGTTCGATCCCCGACCACCGGCTTGAGATACAACACATGATGGAAGAGTATTTTGAGAATGCTAAAGTAGGCTAGCTACCAATCTTAATTAGAAAAATCTGTCGTCAATCACCTAACATGGTGTTCCGGCAGTAGTCCTTGAGAGCAAGTAAAATTAAAGGCACATGAGACTTAACAACTGTACGTCACAGGGTGACGGGCACAATGCAGTTCGTCACTAGTGACGAAATGCGTATGTTACCGCATAACACCATGTGGGCGTCGTTCTTGGTCCGTCACAAAATAAAAAAAATGGTAGATTAATAAATTTCAGGAATTCAATCAAACGATATTAGAACAAGTGAAAGCTTATAGTCTTTTGGTAACCGACCTCGCTACAATGACAGTGCTTTATTAGCGAGGTCAAACTAGAATAGAAGTGTAGTTCTTCAATCGCCTTTGTCTTCAAATAAATAAACTTTGTAGTTGGCTTTTGAACAGTATCGTGTTGACTTATTAAACGTTATAAAATCTCTGGAATTTTGTCTGGGAATCTTTAACAGTTCTAAAAACATTTTGTTTTACTATATCCCCCTATATCTTGTATGTATATCTTTATACTATAGCTGTGATCACAAAAACAGCCGACACAACATCGTGTACATTTTAAAGAAATATAAAAATGCTTAGAATTTTAATATCACAAAATAAATGTGTAACATAAATTATCTTCACATTTTTAATATCCCCGAAGAGATTGTTACAGATCTTAAACACTTTAATTCGACAGATAAGTGTCACTATCCCGAGTGTGACTGTACTTTGATAGCAAAAGGACTTGGGACTTTTCGAAGCTGATAGGTAATGACTATGGACTGTCATTTCGCAAGTCCATGGTTCGATGCCCACCGACAGCTTGAGCTGCACCGCGTGGTGGAAGGGCATTTTGTGAATGCTCGCCTGGCTAGCTACTACCTCTGAGTAGAAAATCTCTCGCCAAGCACCTGAAGTTGTGTTCCGGCAGTAGTCTTTGAGAGCCAGTAAATTATACGCACATGAAAACTGCATACATCAGGAACGCAGTGCAGTTCGTCGCTTGTAGCGAAATCTATTATAGGGGGTACGTTACCAACATCAGGTGTGTTCAAAGTCAAAAGTCAAAGTCAAAATCGTATATTCAATTTAGGCGTCTAGGACGCTCTTATGAAGGTCAATTACAAATTTTAATATTTAAATATACTACATTGTACTGCCACGTTCAGCAAACAAAATGTATAGAGCCACTGCGAGAAGAACGGGCAAGAAACTCAGGCCATTCTTTTAAACGTCTTTTTACAATGTGTTGTTATATACAATATAATACAATTATAACAATATTTAATTACATTACGTAGGTGACAGGCGCTAGCTTGGCAGAGGCGAACCAGTCCAAGCATTTTTGTCGTTTAAGTAATCACAAACTGTGTAAAGTCTGTTTTTTCTTACCTGTCTTAAAATGTAAACAAACATACCTCAGTTACAAAATCACAAGTTTTCGTCAGAATCACCTATATTTGGCCATTCACAACTGACTAGACCTAATAAAAGAAACATCACGCTTCGATAAACATACAAATATCATTGAAATGTATAGTTTTTTCCAAAATATTAATCAAATATCGTAATGATAACAAAATCTGTTGACAGTAATGACAGTGTTTTGACATAAAGTACTCTGTCTTGTCTATGAATTTTAGTGATGCGAAGATGGGTATCAAAATAATGAATAGTTGAAGTGAACAACTGAACATATTTCGTTCATCTCATTATACTAACTGGTTGTATAGATTAAAACAAGTCGATAAGTATAATCTAGTTTAATTTTTAGCGTTCAGTATTAGAAAGTGGAACCCTATTATAAAGCCGCAAATAACCTTCACTCCGTCTGACTTTTAAAGGACTGTATCTTTGGAACGGTAATAGATAGCCCATTGACATATTCACAGAATATGGGTTAAAATAGTGTATTGCCTAAAAATAATAATAATAACAATAATTTTAAAATAAAGGGGTTTTCACACAAGAAACCTGTTTTGTTTAACGAATTTTATTTTTGCTCTATAGTAAAAACGGTAATACGTACAAGCGTCAAACTTGGTATGATTTTAGTCCAATATCTATCAATAATAAAAACCTGCCAAGTGCGGGTAAGGCTCTCGCTAAGGATCTTGCACTGTATAAAAAACATAACGATTTTATGTTACATTCTGTGTTGATACGGAACCTTCGGTGTGGAAGTCCAACCCGCACTTGGCTGGTTTTATTAATAACCAAAACTAAACTAAATAAATAAACTAATGACAAAGGTCCTGTCTTCCATTACTGACTCTTTTTATCAGGTCGATGATAAAATAATTCATACATTAAAGGTTCCACGTTTTGTATTAAAACAAAAATATAAATAGAAATAACACAAAAATGGCTCCAATATTATTTTATGCGTAACTACAGTGTCCTCTTAGTCAAATTTTTGGACTTAGTGCTTTATTGAGAACAGTCTGCTAAACTGATTTTTCACCAATGTCTTTTAAGATAATTAATTTTTCTCGAAAATGGTATGTAATGTTGCCATAACATCTCTAAAAAGTATCCAGAAAGTGAACTCTACCGGAGACTTATTCACAACTGTCCAGTACGAAGCAAGATTTTAAATTTGAAATTTCCTACAGTCCAGTAAGTATGTAATTCATTTACTGGACAGTAGGTCATCCTCTTTAGATCAACTTAGAAAAAAAACATAGTACCATAAACAGATTAGAGTTTAACCATTATAACATGGTTTTAGGAGGGAGGCTCCGAATATATACCTATCTCTCTTTTTGGTATGTCATTTTATGAGATAGATATAGTTTTGGAGCCTTGAACAGACATTTTATATGTCTGTGACGAGTGTGTGACACTTAACACGACGCAGAAAAAGTAAGCACGTTGTACTTAGTAATGTTGTAGAAGTATGGTGTGGGATTTTATGTTTGTATTAAGTAATTTCAGTTTATAAATCATATTGGATATTATAATCGAGCACAATATCTATCAGTAATTGCCCTAATATAATGTAACCTTTAATATTAATTAAACGAATCTGTTGTTAAACTTTAATTTTTAAGAAAAGCATTATACAAGCCTCAACCAGTAAGAAAGCCATCCTGGCTTCGTACGGCGTCGCCGTCGTCTGAAAGCCTAACGCTCCTTCTCAGTTCGTTCGTCGTCGCATCAATATCGAATAAAACTATGTAAACAAGTCTATGACAAAAATATAAATCGAATATCAAATATAACTATACAAACAATTAGCTTTCCGGGCGCGGCTCCGCCCCCACGTATGTCGGTTATTGCGCAAAAACATTAACCTCTTTTTGCGCAGTAGGATAAAAACTATCCTTTGTTTTTCCCGGGTCTCGAACTATTTCCTTACCAAATTTCATTCAAATCGGTCCAGTAGTTTTGGCGTGAAAACGTAACAGACAGACAGAGTTACTTTCGCATTTATAATATTACTACTGATGCTATTACAAAAATCGATTATTTCCAAGAAACGATATTAAGAACAAAATGGGCAAAATGAATATAGAGCAAACGAAACTATTTATTTTACTTTTTAATCATAATCATAGTATTGTTCAGTACGGCTCGTCGTTCATTCGATTGGTCCCCATCACTAATCTTGTCTTTGGATGACAAACCGCCATGTTTGTTTACATAATAAGACAGGTAAGAAAAAACAGAGTATAGTAAGATTTCTTTATCAAAATGTTCTTCACGTGCAACTTGAATTTTCTTTCTGTGAGCGTTGTAATATGATTGGGCAATTTATTATAAAACCGCACACAATTGCCTAAGAAGGACCTTTATTTGTCTATTTGTTCTATCACAAACCCATAAAAGAAACTTACCAACACAGTTGCATAAATAGGTACGTCTGTCTTCACATTCGTGAATTACGTTAAGTATAAAGTTAAATTATATAAGTTAAGTTAAGAACGAACCGCTTGGGTATGGAATACTCTGCCTGAGGCTGTGTTTCCGGTTAAGTACAATATGGGGGTCTTCAAGAAGCGAGTGAATAGGTATCTTCTGGGTAAGCGCGCTCCATCATCGATCGCATCATCACCTAACATCAGGAGAGATAGTGGTCAAGTGCTACCCAGTCCGAAGTAAAAAATAATATTTTTGTAGTTCATTTCGCACAGCTTCATTTTCCACTTCATGATTCCGACTATTTAGTTCTGTAAACGTATGTAATCTTCGAAACATGTTAGAAACCAATTTCAGTCAATCATTGTGGCTTTGTGGCGAGACAAGATGGCAATACGTAAGCAGCTTAGCCAGTGATTGCTTAATATTCTCGTAAAAGTAATTGGATTTCATTCTCATTACGAAACATCAACGTTGTCTGAACCCTTCTCCCACTTATGCAAGTATTATCGTTACAATTTTTATGATTTCTCCAATATAAAATATATGCTACTCAGTAAACAGATTTGGCTTCGGCTACAGAAGAAAGGTTTTCTTATGACAGTTTTATCTTTGTATATACCTGTTATGGAATAACTTTTTAGAACCAGCTGCCCCGTCTGAATCTTCTTGGAAATACTAGTTTATATGGTAGTATGTATAATAGTAGTTCTGTCGTAACGCTTGTGTACCATGAAATTTGGTAGAAATATCACTTTATATATGTCCAAAAGTATTTGTCAAACATGTATGACTGTTTTTTAGGGCACTATAAGTACACTATGCGAGCGTTTCGTGCTGCATAGCCATAATATACCATAATATAATGTTCTTCAACGAAATATTACTTAATATATATATTTGTTGATAATGGTCGGCTAAGACGACAGATAATCACCTGTGTAACATTTCTGATTCATCGGAAACTATAAAGCACAAATATTAAAAAAAACGATCATTCCGACTTACATTTCATCTTGGGGCAGATTCAAGGTAACACTGCCTCTGACGTCATCACCATATTTCATATAGCCGAAGAAACCCACGATGCCGTACAGAGAGATGACGATGGTCATAGCGATGTTGAGTACTCCAGGACATCCCAGGAACTGTTGCGGCTTGGCCATCTCGTTCTCAACCGGCATCACCACACCGATGCCTTCCATCGCGAAGATAACTGTACTGGATTAAGAAGAATAAGTCAGTGAACAAGCTGGCTTTTGGGACTTAATGAATGAAAAATCGTTATTGATAAATGCCCTTTGACGCGTTTGATTGAAATCTACGTGTCTGTCAAACATGTTTGAAAGTGTGTTTGACGCATCACATACACTGGATGCGGTCCGGAACGGCGTCTTTGTAACCTGAGTTTGAAGGTGTGCGGCGGTGTTTGTCAAACGTGTTTGTCCAAAAGTATTTGTCAAACATGTTTGACTGTTTTTAAAGGCACTATAATTACACAATACGTGTGGTTCGAGATGCATAGCCATTTTTATTGCTATAGAGACAGAATATTATTATTAACCATATATAATGTTATTCAACGAAATATTACTTACACACCTAACGAGTTTGGCTCAAGAAATTAGTTTATATTTTAAAAATTATTGGAGCATAAAAATTTTATTCTCGCCCGCGACATACAATTTTGTGCTCCAATAATTTGTAAAATATGATTCTGGCTTAGCGTGCGATAGTGCTTGTTAACATATTGAAAAAAAAAAACTAAAAACATAGATTTTTTAAATTATCTTAAGAAAACATTAAATAATATTTTAATAAAACACTTGAAAAATTATAAAATATTAATATCTAGTGACAATTCCTCATAATTTTCCTGCTAAGCCTACGTGACGTCACAAACGCCACGCAGCCTAACCGGAAGAATATTCGACTTGTGTCGCTTCTAAACGAAGCATCTTCAGGAGGTCTTAACTCACCGAGCGCATGATTGAGACATTATTGTTATTTGTTATTATTAAATATGGATTTCCGTAAAGTAACTTGAATCTATTAATTACTTACCTTAAAAAAATATCATGAAAAACATTTTTAACTCTATTGAGAATCGAATTATGTTACATAATAGTAGTTTATGCAACTGTCATATAATAGAGGGTATTAAAACATGAGTGTAGTTTCAAAATAAGATTACACGAGTGTTTTAATACCTAATTATATGCAGTTGCATACACTGCTTTATTTAATCTCATGGCTATAGGTTATTATTATTATTATTATTAGTTTATTTATACATTAAATAAAATGCAATATAAATACTAGCGCGTTGCGCGCGCAGCGCGCTCACCGCAGATAATGTGTATTTGAATTAATACCTCCTTGGTCGGGACACATTGTACTTTATTAATTAAGAAATTGTTTTAAAGCATTGTTTTGTTAGGAGAAGAATGCTTTAATTTATTTTTCATAAAGAAGTATGTAAATAAAATATGCCAGTAAAAGTCTGTGTTTCATTTCATAATTAGAATATTACCGAATTAGATTATATAGAATATTACCGAATGAGATTATATAAAATATTTTATATAATCCCATTCGGTAATATTCTAATTATGAAATGAAATACATACAGACCTTTATTGGCACACTTAATATACATACTTCTTTAAGAAAATTAAAAAATCAATCCTCCTAACAAAACAATGCTTTAAAACATTTTTTTAATTATTAAAGTACAGTGTGTCCGTACCAAGGAGGTTTCAATTCAATTTAAATACACATTATCTGTGGTGAGTGCGCTGCGCGCGCAACGCGCTGGTTTTTATATTGCATTTTATTTTATGTAGCTACCTATAGCCATGAGATTAAATAAAGTAGTGTATGCAACTGCAACTGTGTAATGTTATTTTGAAAAAACTACACTCATGTTTTAATACCCTCTATTATATGACAGTTGCATAAACTACTATTTTGTATTAACTACCTATTACGGCACACTCAACATAATGATTTGGGATTTTTAAATTAAACTTTATGCGCATTGAAATTAATACTCAATTGCTGTTTACAAAGTAGTTTTTCTGATTAACAGTATTTATTTTCGTTTACCGATTAATAGTTAATTATTTTACTGGTATGCTGTATACTTGGTTAGCATCTGAAAAAAATAAAATGGTTTCAGGCTTATACTTAGGTAATAGCTTATTTTAGGTAATATGATATTTGTGTACAGTATCTTGTCTTAAAGTTCGTATTTATCTTGGAGAAAATCGTTGAACGTCTGAAGTTACTGAAGGAAATATTATTTCATTATATTTTAAGTTCTATAAGGAGTAACAAAATTCATAACGTATTTACAACTTGTACTGTTAGCCCTTTGGTTCAATAACCAGATTTCCTAACAAAAAGTAATTAAATTATTGGAAACAACGAGTTTGTTCAACTTAAATATTAGCAAGGAAGAAAACTGGAAGTTGTGTTGATAGAGATCAGGCACGTAGCGTAGTTTGCTTAGCCGTTCTTTACCGATAAGCTAACTTAAGCAAAGTCCCTAAGATCTCACACACTATATAAAAAATATAACAATGTTTTTAAAAAATTGCCTATTAAGTACCTATTGCTTATTTAACATATTATGGTGTACTGTTATTGTACTTTTTGATATTAAATTATTCTTATTTTACAAATTTTTGGAGCACAAAATTATATGGAAATGTGTTCAAATAATTAAAAAAATATGATTTTCGCTTAGCCCGCGGTAGTGCTTGTAATCATATTTAGAAAGAATAATTATTCTTATTCTATTCATAAAGCATGAATGGACCCGTTTGTGCTTTATTTATCGCACCTCACCTGCAGATAGGTAAATCTCATTGCCTAACCTGTCTGTGTAAACTGTCAACTGCCAAAGCCGTTATTTTATTGAATTTCAGATAAAGATTAATAAACTAGTAAATTGTAAAAGATGTCACATTGAATCTATTTCAGAGAGCTGCCCCATTCTTTTGTGTTTATGAAATTTACAGATAAAAGATAACAATGCGTAAATTGCGTGTTATTGAACGCTGTGAGTCGCCCACACGTTATTTGCAGGCTTGAAAAATAACAGTGGATGAAAATAAATGTGTCGTATACATTCTAAGAGTTACTAGTTCGTTAAAAGGTTTTGTGAAAGTAAGGAGTACCACTGGTCACTAAGCTTCATAAAGAGGAATGGCTTATATTGAATGGACGGTCGCATGGGCTTCCCTAGACGCTGTGCCTTGCAGAAAATATATACGTATATTTTCTTTTCTATAGGTACCCACTATACTCATACTACTATAATAGTATAAGTATAGTAACATACAAAAAAGTTTTTCTCTGGAGAGATGCAATAAGCATTCTTTTTGAACAACTGTTCAACCGAGGTATTTTTAATGTCATTATGAGTCGGGCAAGAGCCATTATAACCGTTATTCGGTAAATATTCTAACCAGCTTCCTATTAAGGTGCAAAGGATATCAAATATTAAATGAGAAATTTATATAATTATTTTTCATAGAGCTTCGTCCAAGATATGAGCTGGCTAGTTTATTTCATACATGTTGAACGTTACAGTCGAAAACTCAGTCATAAAATTACCGACCGACCTATTTTGGTACTGCCTGTTTTTCTATAATTTGATATAAAAAAATGAACTTATTTGAGTAGTATGTAATTGTGTTTTATTTGAGTGATGATGTAAAAATGTATATATTGTGTATGTATAAAGTATATTGTGCTTTTTCCTTGAGTTTTCATTTATATATCTGTTTTTCGCATCGTTTTCAATTATTTTATTTTTTCGAGTTCTGTATCGAGATAACGGGATCCCATTACTAAACCAACAATGTCCTTTTCCTTAAAAAAACTGTATCTTCTCAACCGTGATAAGTGCCTACGGTTGAAATGATCACAGAATATATATTTATTGCCAGTAGGGTACTGGGCTAGATTTGTATCGCCTTTTAGTACGGAACCCTTTAAACTGCCCAAGTACGAAACGTAATAAGGATTTCTATATTATTTTTATTTATGAACCTACTACAAACACAATGTGTTGGTATTACCAGGGGTTGTTTTACGAACTCGATTTATTAAACTTTACCAAATCAATTATTATACTTTAGAGATGATAAAAGATAGAGTTACAAGATAGGTAAATGAAATACAAGGCAAAGCTGCTCTTATTCAGATCACAAACACATCATGCAAATGGCAGATCTACATAAGCGCATTACTGCGTGACCTTCATGCAAAGTGCTTATAACTGTGGCTACGAATTCATAAGACGGGTTTGTTAAATCACTCCTTCATATACATAATTCAAGTGTCCTAGACTGCTATGATCAATAGGTATAGATCGCAAATTACAATTTAGTAAAAAACCCAATTGAAACCACAATATGTAGCCAAAAGACTTATAGGCGATGATAAGCTGGTTGAGTCCAAACCATACTGTACCATACTGAATCATATCAATTTGAGCTCCCATTTCCGTGGTCTGATTTCCACAAGTTATTTCACACTTTTCGGTTAACAGTCGGCTCCAGCAAATTTTTATTTGAAAATTTATAAGTAAAATTGATTTGTAGTCCACCGTGGAAAACAGCTTCCCCCAATATATTAGGGGGCTTAGCATGGTTTGACACGTTTTACAGTATTAGATGGCATGACAGTTTGATAGAAGGTACTGAACTGCCCACCTTGGGTGCTTAGAGTCACATTCATGCATTAAAAATTTCGCGTTAATGTATTCCAATCATTTTTAATGGTGTGGATAGAGAACTTTAAGAAGGTACACTTTACAGGGTCTACTATTATACAAGGTACATCCTCCTCGCGTCGTTGTCCTCATTACTGAGGGTCGTGATTACACCACTTTTGGAGTACTTTTGTCTGGATGGTGTCCCGCTACTTATGCCTACCCTTGGTGTCGTGGAGTGCGTCATATAAGTTGGAATCCAAAGCCGTGCGGATTTGGTCAGACAAGGTACATAATAAAACCTTATTCAATTATAAGAATAAAACAATTTACAAGCGAAGTGCTGACGTGTTAAGACTAAGGTTAGGATGCTAAGTATATTGTCAGTATAAATTGGGATTAACTCAATAATAATATATCCTTACCTGATAAACAAAGGCCATTGTGTAACACTAGCAACCATCACTTTCTCCTTGGGACTAGGAAGCCCGCTGAAGAGGTAGTACATCGTGATTGCGAAGCAAATCACTAGGAACACATTGGCAATGGCGGAGAACGGCACCAGCCATTTGAGGTTCCTGATTTGGCAGATAAGCACCAGTGGCACTAATGTCAAGGCGCAGTAGGTCTCAACTGATAGCTTGTAATTTGGCACGTATTCGTCAAAAACCTGTAAAAAAATAATTGTCTACAGAAATGGAATATACAAGCAACATAGAGGGTCCTACAAATGAGGTTATTTCAAGAAACGATTATCATACTTTCATGGTTAGCAGACTTTTAAATGTTCTATAATTAGTTATAATAATACCTACATAATTTTGAAAACTTTTTGTTTTCTACGTTGTTGCTTTTTTTCGCTACATTAATACTACCTTCGCAATTAGAATATTTCTATGTTTCAAGAAACAAGGGCCGAAAATTATCAAGCGAGATTAATGTCATTTAAATTAGTAGCTAAGCCCAAGTTGGGACCTCGTTATACTTATTTAATAAATAAATTGGTTCTTCTTAATTGAGTTAGGGCCTATGAAAACAAAGTCCGACAAACGTAGTTTTGAAATGTCATAAAGTTATGTATGATATACTAAATGAATCAATCTTCATTCAATCTTATTTTGAGCGAAGCAGCAGTTTCACACTTTGACCTCGAATGTAGTTTTTTTTTTTGCGGTTGTGGAAGTACACTTGACCACACAGCCCACCTGCGATACCAAAATATAGCCCTCTGCCTATAACAGATGCATTTCGTCACTACGCCCATAACCCTATGAGACATACAGTTTTAGTAAGTCTCATGTGCCTATAATTTCTTACTGGCTCTCGTGGACTGCTGACGGAATACACTGTTAAATGCTCGGCGATGGTGGAGGAGCATTCGTGAAATGCTCTTCCACCATGCGCTGAAGGTCAAGCTTGCGGTAAGAATTGAGCCATGTACCTGCAGCACGGTCGTCCATAGCCTATAACAATCGACTGTCATTTTTTCAAAAGTTTTTTAGATAAAAAGCGGCCCGTCACGCTTTTGAACGGGTATTTAACACAAATTTTAAAAAAACAAACATATTCTGTGAAAATATTCTATAAATGGTGAAAGAATTTGTCAAATTGTTCCAGTAGATTTAATGTTTATTCGTTACATACATAAATACAAATCTTTCCTCTTTATAATATTAGTGTATATGTAGATATTCTCGAAGATTTTACTATGGATGATGATTGTTAAACTTAGACAAGAAATATTTTGGAAATGCTTGATCCTAGAGGTCTTGTTACTTCGTAGAATTAATAATTTTCAGGTGACACTTCTCAAAACAAAATCTTGTAAATTAAAGATCCGATTGGTTTAATATCTTTACAGGTGAGATAAATCTGATTAAAATCTTTACTTTCTAAGACTACTATAAGTGCACGATCGAGACTTGAACTCTCTCGATCGTGCGCTCGAAAAGTCAAGACTCCTGAAGATGCTTCGTTTAAAATCGAAACGCGTGGCGTTTGTGATGTCATTTTATGTTTTTAAACGCTCAGTTGTAATGTCACTAGCACTCAAACACTCAAGCCATGACCGCGGCGGTCGTTTCTGAACTTAGCTCATCGGTTACTCTTAAGTAGCTAAGCAAAACTACGCTACTAGCGCTTATTAGCCTTATTTTTCATTGGAACAAGCCCAAAAGCAGCTCAAGGCCTTAAATGACTAAAGCTTAGGGTATGTACTTAAATCCTTTAGAAGAGGCTTGAAACTGAAGACCTAAGATAACAACTCCATGTTAGGGCTCAAAAAGATCACAATTTTAAAGTTATACACTTAGATTAAGGACATAAAAATAGTTAATAATTTTGAATCACATTTCTATTTTGTTCTGTGTTATGTCTGTCATTGATTTCAATTTATTTCAGAGATACTAAAATGTTTTAGCGAACTGAATATTGATTCATAAAAGCAATACCTTGCAACCTGTCACATAATAACAACTTTGCTGATTGATAAAGTTTTCATTCACCTACAATGTGAATAAGCTTACAAAATTATTGTGAAAGAAAAAACACGTTTTGTCTCCATCCAGAGATACGAGTAGTAGTCCTACGTTGTATATCTACCAGTTTCTTCTTTTTTTCAGAATCAGCATTTCAGAATACAAATATATCAGTACTAATAATATAAATTCGAAAGTAACTCTGTCTGTTACGCTTTCACGCCAAAACTACTGAACCGATTGGAATGAAATTTGGTATGGAAATAGTTGGAGACCCGGGAAAAAATATAGAATAGTTTTTGTATAACTGCGCAAAAAGAGGTTAATGTTTTGCGCGATAACCGACATACCGAAAGCTAGTTCTGTATATTAAGCAACAGTGCGTTATTCCAGGACCTGCAATTGTGTAAAATAGGAATTTGAATCGACCGTCGCCATGCCATCTCCGGGTTACCATATTTTGTCTGGCAATGCAACAACGTTAGATGGTTGATATTCCAAGAGTAGACTTTTAAAAAAGGCACAGACTAAAGTGGTTTCACATATTTTTATGCAAATGTGTGTTACTGAGATACCATTCTTCAATACTTGTTTGTCAGTAATAAATTTATCGGGTTTTAGGCTTCTTTAGGCTTATGAACCTTGACCAACTAAAGAACCTATTGTTAATGGAAGCAATGGTTTTAAATGAATTAACATATTTTACCTCTTTGAAATTTTCAGCTATGAAGACAACGTAGACACAAAGCGCTGCCAAATAGGTAGTTGTTAATGCGTAGTCCACGAACGTTCTGAAAAATAATAAGATATTATATAGTACGAGCTTAATCATTCGAATCGAGGCTACGGTATTGTTAGCCCGTAGCTGAGAACTTATTGTTATTGATGCCAGAGCCGTCTCTGCGGACTAGAATAGATAAAGCCAAGATTGATATAATTGACGAAGCAAGAGCTACTTTGACTATTTTCAAAACATAAAAAATAAAGAATAATATCGTAATTTTGCCGCTAAGATTCAGTAAGCAGGTGTACATTTTGATTCACTAACTGATTGAAATGTGTGTAACTAAGTGGAATTGAAAGAGATTTATGATATTTTCCGGCCGATAAATCATTGTAGCCAACATTGAAAATCTGTTTCCGAGCACCCAGCGATGTTTGCTCGCTCTCGGTAAATGGCAGTTCATTTTATTTGGTGTGTGCAAAATGCCTTTACGCGTTGCTGTCTCGGCGGGAACGCCGGGGACTCTTTCGCACACAACCGCGAATCCGACACGGATGACCCATGACTGAATTTATTGTGATGATGAGGAATTTATTTATTCGAAAAAAAACTAATATAAATCTACCTACCATATTCCAGTCTAGCTAAGTCGTCTAGCAGCTATAAAAATAATAAAGGATTTATATTACACGAAGAAAAAAAGTTGTAATGACATTTTTATCGTGTTTCTTAGGGAATATGTGATTGAATAATAAATTAAGAAGTTGTTTATGTGTTATCAGTTTTAATCTCTTCATATTAACGACACTTACCAATCTATGAAAATTACACAGCGGCTTGTAACTATTAAGTAACAAAGTTTAACCCTCAAACTGAACATCTGAGTGTTATTTTAGGACATATTTTATACGAATCTAATAACTATGTACGTGCTCTTTAAAACTTATAATATAGATAAACAAAAAAGTACAACAGAGCAATCAATTGGATAGAGTATACCCCGGGTAGGATGGGATGTATACCCCGGATGGGCGCGGGTTCGAATCCCGCACATGACTTGAAATAAAAATGTTATCTCGCGTAAATTTGTAATTTTGTAATGTAATCCGCAGAGCATGCGTATTGCAAACATTAACATATTAATATTAAAGTGTTTCGTCACCATTAACAAGTTTAAGTTGAACTATAGATGTCGCTCCATCCCAATAAGATGGGTAAAGAGCGATAGTGAACATTTGAGTTATGACTCATTGTCATGTTAGCTCAATTAGTTAAAGCATACCCCGGTTAAAGAGGTGGTTGGACGCTGGTTCGAATCCCGCCTCGTAAAAAATTTGTAATTTTATAATTTAATCCGCAGAGCATGCGTTATTGCAAACATAAAAATATTTAAAGAATGTACAACAGAAGTTTGATTACGTAATGATTGAGAAAAATATATTTCTTTGTTCGTCCGTTTTTAAAGGTGCAAGCGGTAAGTTGAAATTGGACTTCATTTAAAAATCTAAGTATCTGCTTTCACACAAGCCCATGAAAAACTTAATACCTTATAAATATGTAGTATACAAATCAATAACTCCTTGAATATGTACCTACACATTATCAAAATTTTGGATAAAAAATATGTTTGTAAACTTATTCAGCCTAAATTTTTTAAATTAAATTTGGTATATTTTTCTTAACGCCATTGCCTTCTATTCTTCTTTTTAACCAAATAGTCCAGTGATGGACGAGGCTCTCAAATCGACTGTATATTTTTTTCTGTATTTACGCGATTGTCCTGCCAATTATGAACTGCTATACTAATTTTGCTACAACGGATAAAACGTTTTCATTTATGAAGTGGTATACATGAAAATTAAACTAAAGTAGCTATATAAATATGATATAGTGATAACGGTGAAAAAATTAAAGTAGCTACGTAAAACCTCAAATCAAAAACGCAAGCATCATCCAAATAATATGTTCAGGCATTGTGGTTCACAAACATACAAACTTTCGGGTTATTTACATTGTAGCTCGAAGTACAAGACGAAGGTGACATTCAAAGTTCTTAGACCTGGACAGCGTAATATATTACATTTAAAACGGAAGTCGTGTAATCCAAAAAGGTACTAACAATTTTATTCATTATTATGTATCTGAAAATTGGCAGCAATTTAGATATGAACATATATTTATCGCATGCAATCATTAGGTGCATGTTGATTTTCTTCTCAATAAGTCAAAATGTTACGATAGATTTTGGTAGACGTTTCACTTTGAAGCCACATTTCATGCCACCGTACCCAAATTATTAAAAAACACAATCCATGGTTGTACCAATTTCACTGATGTAGGTAGTAAACTACAAGAAATTATTTTAATAATATTGAACTTATAAGAACGGGAGTAACGGCAATCGTACCTCTAACATGGCAATGCATTAGGTGACATCTCCTGATTGAGTCTTAGTACTGTGCGTCTACTACTTTTGTCCCTGTCTTTGTCATTCATTAAAACGTATGACACGTTGTATCATCTTATTGTATATGACACGTTGTGTCAGAAGTGTCGCTGTGTGCATATGCTTGTGTTAAATTTTCTACACATAATATTGTCATGATATTAGAGCGCGACCTATATAAGCGTGCGTAAAGAACACAATTTTACTAAAATCCAAAAAATTGTGTACTGCTCACCTAACGAAGTTAGCCCATGGTCGACATCTCTTAGGTCCAAATTCAAAGGCTGCCCCGCAAGTCTCGGCAAATCCCATCGATGGTTTTTTCGCGTCAACACATACTTCTTGTGATGTTTTTACCTGTTAAAAGTATACACAAAGAATAAAGTGTTGCTAAGTAAAAGAAAGTATAATAAATAAAACAGAAAAATTGGAGGAGAGGTTTCATACGCTATATAAATCGAATTGCACGGAATAACTTGTTGCAAGCAAGTATGAACATAAAACTTAATGCATGTGTATATATTCAGGCGTTCGTAGCAGAAATCACTAATTTGCTTTCAATGAATCTACTACAGTATATACAATGCGATCATTACTTCGACCGCTACTAGCATTTTCGGAGAGAACGATATGCAGACTGTCCGTGTTGTTTTCTTAGGACAGCGGTCGTTATAGCATTGCGGTAAGGCGTACTTTTGATAAATCTGATCGAGTAAAATCTGAAACACTAATAAATAGACATTACGGATGACAGATGTAAAGCTTAAAATATTTGATGTTGAAAATCTACTGAAGTTGTTCCAAAGTTATTTTATGTATATATAGCTTACAAGCAAGTTTTTGACACATATCACCTGATGTTAAGTGTTATTACAGTCGAAGATGTTGTTCAAGTTTATCTATAATTATCTACTGGAAAATATCGTTGGATGCTTCTTTTAAGTTTTTAAGTTTCAGTTATGATTTATACGAGAAGTATTCTAGTCAGATTAAAATAAAACGTAGGTGCGACAATAAGGGAAGCGGGCATTAGCGTTTTAGGTTTAAGGACTACAATAAATAAATGTTTATTTACTTAACTACTTATTTATATTATTTTTGTTAAAATAATGAATTTTTATTAATTAATTTATAGCTCATAGGGTAGCCACTATCTATCCGGATGGTAAGTGATAATGTGGTCGACGATGTTGTCCAGGCCAACCTTGAATTACTGGTGCTCAAGGACAGGCCGGAACATGCCGTTAGGTGCTTGGAGACAGATTATATACATGACGGTGGTAGCTAGTCAGGCGGGCATTCGCAAAATGCCCTACCACCATGCTGTAACGTCTGTCATCTTTTTGTATTTTGTGACGACTTTTGGATCTTGGGTGTTTTTTTAGATATTCTGCATGTATACTAATAAGAAAAAAAGCATAAGTAAACTCATATACCTACCTCGGCCATAGGGGTGGATGGCGGGTTCGATTCCCACACATGACTATAATTTTTCCTCTTGTTGTAATTTTTAAATTATCTCTGACTGATTCATGAAAAAGCCTAGGTCATAGACAAATTGAGATCACACTTTGTCTAGAACAAAGCATGATATCTAATGAATATTCTAAAGATTTTAACTTAGACCAACACTGTCACTAAATAGAGGGATCACACTGCGCCTTTTGTATTGAAAAGTGACCGGCCAAGTTAACTTTATGGTTCATATCTTATTTAGTTGGCATTCTTCGCTATTACTTACAGGTGCTTTAATTGTAAATGAGCTTTTCAGATCCAGCACTAAATTAAAAAGTTGCTTGAAATTTAGATTCTTGTTTGAAAGTTTGTTTTCATTCAAGCCGTGCTTTTATTAAGAGTTACTTTAAAAGTTCGTTATATTTTTAGCCCCGAGAGTTAATTTACAGGCGTTCTCTATTTAGGCAAAAAGATTTACAGAAATATTAAGAAACTACAAAATAAAACTGTTTCAAGTTTTTCCAATTCTTAATTTTCTAACTCATTACCATCAATTACTGGAAAATTGTTTTTTGTAGAACTCTTGGGAAAACAAGTAGGTACCAATTTTTACCTAACTTATTTAGTTCAAGTATTGTTCTATTCATGCACAAAATTTAAATATCGTGATTGACGTTTATTTTATTCGTTATTTAGCCGTTTTACTATGAGTGTTGCAAAACCAGGCCAAGACCTCTACTTAAATAATCCTTAGTCCGTATCACTAAAAAAATGCGCTTGGTAATAAACACCAAAACAGTTTCATACCAATTCAACACGCTAAAACTTTATAAGACCTTTACTGTTTAAAAGTTTATATGCCTAAACTTGACATACAAACTTTTAACAACAATAAATATATCCTTTTTAACAACAATAGTGATTGTGAACTACACAATCTGTCAACGCATAGAACACAAAAAAGACAAATGCATGAGTAATTATAAATTTGTCTTTTCCACTTTCTTATATATCCAAAACTTGGACATTGTGGTCATCAGATAGGCGTAGAATTGACACTTTTCAAATGTGGGAGGCTATTTTGATAGAATTGGGAATTGAAGACGGAAACAGGCTGTCTGCAATCTGCCTCTACCGACGAGTAGTAACGCGGTACTTTGATCACACGGCACGGAGAATCCTTGACAAGCTGAACATAATCATCAGGACACATCGAAGGCAAAAGATCGAACGGTCGCAGTGTTGGTCTAACTCGGTCTCACTGCAGCTTGACATGCAGGTCAATGTGGCACTCCATGAAGCTGAAGATCATGGAAGGTAGAAATCAAAAATCAGTGACAGGAGTCACGATTCTCTTATATGAGGGAACGATTAAAGAGAGATAAATCGAACAAAACGGGATCTTTGTGGCAAAAGGGGCCTGAAAGTATTTTATATTTATATTTTTGTATGAACAAAACATTACAAAGTATATATAACACTACAACTACAAGGGAAGCATTTAGGCATCCTTATCATTATAGACTACTTCAGGCCAACAGACAGTCCAAATGCTCCAGCTCATTACCAGTGGTTAAGCCAGCTATGTCCAGGATGCTGGCAACATTGCCCCGTTGGATTACAATGCTTATTCGTTGAGCCAAATAAGTGCCAACATTTTGGTCTCGCGCCGCATCAACCAAGCGCTTTAATAAGTTTTTTGAATATAAGATGAGCTCCCGGCCCCAGCGTGGACCCAATGTCTCCACATCAAACGGCTCAAATATGTAATCATTACTGAGATTAGCATACTTGCACCGCTGCAGCGTTTTTATATGTCTGTTTGTCTGAAGTTAACAATCGGACATCTGGTCTGACAGATAGAATTCCCATTTGTTCTAATATTGTTCTATGAGCTAATTCCCTTCGCAGGAGATGCATATATATATGTTGGTGCAATACTAACCACAAAGGTAGTAGTTTATATGTGAGAGTCTAATGTAAACAAAGTCTCACCAGAACATAAACGCAGTGCGTGCAAATGAACCCGACGACTATAGTACCAATGGCTCCAGCTGCTAATCCTGCGTTCTTGAAGGCTGCCGGCATCGCCAGGATACCAGACCCAAGGGATGACTTCAGAAGATGGACCAGGGAGCCTATTGTTCTGAAAAACAATGATATATGTCAAAAAGGTAGTAAAGTTTGATGGTATAGCGACTTCGCTATTAACATAATAATAACAAATGAATATTTTAGAAAAACTTAAAAAATATGATAATATCTTATTGATAATATGACAATTTCGCCTAATTTTCTTGTAAAACCAACGTGACGTCATATACGGTGTGCTCCGGCAGCTGTCCTTGAGAGCCAGTTATTTCTAGATTAGCCTGAACAACATCTACGACCACATCGTCACTTACCATCAGTTGACATAGTGGTCAAAGGTTAACTATCAGGCATAAATAAAAATATACGCTACGCAGCCAAACCGGAAAAAAAATTCGCCGGATTTCCCTTCTATACAAAGCATCCTCAGGAAGTCTTGTCAATTGGAGCGCAAAAAAAAAAACCGGTTGGGCTACGTGGTGTTCATGACGTCACGTCGGCTTAGCAGGAAAATTAGGCAGAATTGTCCCTAGATATATTTTAAGATTTTGTAAGAATTTTTCTAATATATTAGTTTAATGTTTTTAATTAATACCGATTTCCGCAAAGTAATGCCTGAATCTATTAATTACTTCCATATTAAAGTTTTCATGACAGTGTAATATATTCAACTACCAAGCATTGCAAGCAAAGCAGCGTGTACATTCCAATCAGGTCTAGTGATGTGTTGATGAGAAAAAATCCTCCAATAGGAGCGCTACAATAGGCAAGGCTATTGTTATTAATTGGTGTATTTTTTCTCTTACACCACTCATATTCCTGGCACATCTGTAGTGGATACGCAGCGTAATTCAATGATTATTTTGTTTTATATACAGGGTTATTGGTTAAATGCTAACAACAGCTTAACTTCTGCTAGCCCTAACAATTTTTTTTTTGTTGCTGATTGGCAATCCTTTGACCACAATCTCACCTGATGGTAAGTGATGATGTGGTCGAAGGTGTTAACAGGCTTAACCTAGAGTGTGTTTTTGACCGAATAAGCCACCTGATGTTAAAAGGAAGCGCGGTGCAGTCCAATGTTGTCGCGGCGGGCGCTCTTGGTTCGGAGCACAAAAATTATCTCAAAACGTTTGTTAGGACTAGCAGAAGTCAACCCTAGAGAATGTTTTTTTTTTTACTCCTGATAGGTTAACCTTTGACCACTATCTCTCCTGATGGTAAGTGATGATGTGGTCGAAGATGTTGTTCAGGCTAACCTAGAATTACTGGCTCTCAAGGACAGCTGCCGGAACACACCGTTAGACGCTTGGCGACAGATTTTCTACTTGAGGGAGGTAGCTAGCCAGGCGGGCATTCGGAAAATGACCTGCCAACATGCATGATTTTAGCATTTTACCAATAACTCTGTACATAGTAAATGTACAAACAATACCAGTACAACCAGACAATCTCAAGAGTATAAAGTAGTTACCATATCTGATGCCGACATTATGTTTTCCACGTTGCTACAAAGTTCACGCTTATCTGCGGAAATTTTCGGAGTCCTTTACATTTATCTCAAGCATAAATTTGAAGGTTAACGGGACGGAACAATGTGTTATATTTCTACAGTTCCGCAGCGAAATGGCTCAAAGGAATCACATTGTTTTAGCAAGACTAAAACAAAATCAGAATTATGAATATATTATATTAAGCTAGCTAGCTGTGATCCACGGCTTCGTTTGCGTGGACAATTTGCCGCATGTCATGTTAATTAGTTACATACGTTCGAAGCTCTCTTTGATAAAACTCTTCTTAAATGCTGGTTGACTTAAGCCAATTAAAGATTTTAACTAATAATGTGCCAGTACCGCTGGTCGGCCTAGCTTAGATTATATTGTTGTTGATTTTCCAGAAAAATAACATTAAAACAATCAGCAATAGTGGAAATACGTTTGATGTCATGCCGGCGTTACATAATTGATCTATTCTGAGCTCAGTCTGAATTGAATAAAAATTAAATTTGAAAAAAAAATATTCTAAAAATAATAATAAATAATTATACAATTTTAATTTTTATATATTTTAAAGTTAAGGGGGTCAAAATGCTGGCCCCATAATTTTGAGCGAAAATTGACCTGAGCGTAGTGTTATGTTAACTACATATTTTTTACAAACTACTTCAACGAATGTTACGCCTAGATAGGTGCTAGGTTCTCAAATTAGTGAAAAAATAAATATAAAGAGTACCTTAAATTGAAAAATTCTAGCTACATTATATTATTAAATATAGTGTGTCTCTAATCTATGCCTTTGGGCATGGTAGAAGCATTGCCATGTAGACAATGATTTTACTGTAAAGATACGCATTTTACTACGACTTTTAAAAGCAAATGCTTCATGAAAAACAGTCAACGCCATCTCTTGTGTTTCGTGGTCACAACGCTCAGCAAGTGTGGTATAATGAATCTTATGGCTAAAAAGGTAAATTTTATCATATTATATGTGATACTGCGCGCCTGTAAGATGTAGCAATTAAAATTTACTTCAGGTGTAAATAAAATGTTGACTTTAAAATTGTTGATATAGGTTGTAATGCTAAGAAATGCTATTTGTAATGTAGTTAGTATACTATACACTTCACAGTTAAGTATTTGTACACAAATGATCACATCGGGCTTGCTTCGCAGAAGTGCCCGCGACGATTGTTTGTTTGTTTAGGGACTTGGATGTTGATTACCGCTGTCAGCTGTTTAACTCCGCCGGACTTTGAGAGACTCAATCGTTAAATTATAATTTAATAATCTGGACAGTCATATCCTATCAAGACTGAAATTGTAGTTCCAAAAAACTAATTAGCAACCGAGCTCTATTGCTCTGGAAATAATAACCCCCATATTAATTACCAACATTTTATTTTCAACTTAAAGTTCGGGTCGAGGAGGCCAAGGCTTAACTTAGATGACCCTTTTTTCTTTAAATAGTTTGACGTACGAGCTGATAATTACGTAGTTCCATATGCGTACGCAGCAAAACTACTGTAATAACAATTTATCAACGGCAAGTCGTACGCACGACTTTAATAAGGGTTAGTGGACGGGAACCATTTTGATATTTATTTGATTACTATTTCAACCATTTTCATGCGTGATACATACTTACTCCCTTTGTTTGTATGACTGCGGATAAAATAAATGCTCACAAAATGATTCCTTGATATATATATGATAATAAATCTAATATTGTGTGTAAAATGACGATACATCCAATAGTAAATATTATTACATATTTGCTCGTAAAGGTCTCTGATTCCACCAATTTCAATTTCGTAATGTATCTCATAATGCACGGTTCATCAAGATGCGCCGTCTAAAACGAATGGTACTTTTTTAAATCTAAGAAAAGAATTTTATGTCAAAGAAGTGGTCAATATTTTATCAATGAAATTAACTTTGGGAGATAAAGAATAATAAATAAACATTTATTTTTTTAATTTAATTAATGTTGACCATAAATAACAACCGTAACAAAACACAAAAATATTAGATTGATTTATTCGTTTAAGAAAGTCCGAGTTTTATTTATTTTCTCGCAAGTATGTTATAAAACGCCGTATGACATACGTACGCTTTGATAATTATGCCTTTGCAAATGGCAATATCGCCTCGACTGTAATTTTCAACTTACAACACTGATATCAAAATGTACTATTACAAATTTAAGAGGATACAATGTGTATGTATATCTAATCTTAATCTTTATGTATTCGATCTCCACGTGTAGAAAGTTCATTGGTAAAAGCTTTCGGCAAATATTTTATTCTGACTACATAATAAAATTAAAAATTACAAAATTAAAATTTATTTTTCATTTTGTAAATAATTAAAAAATTAATTACAAAATTATTATGTAAATTAAATATAATTAATTAACCTCACAAAATTACACAATGAAAGTCAAAGTACTGAATCCTCTGTTTATTCACCCGCTCTTGGCTTTATACTTTCCTATGTAAAGTACACTCAGATATTTTTTTAGTATTTTGCCTCGAATGTTTCAGGTTCCTGGGTCTCCTGAGTTTTTGAAGTGCTATGATCAAGATAAATTATCTATTTTGTGATATGTGTGTGTACATATATTATAACAAATATATCACCAAACCCATGTATTCCTAAATCGCATATAGCAGGCGAGCCTGTTATCTATAGATAACTATATAGATATTCGGTTTTGCGTGAGTGTCGAAATGGTTACCTATACATGCTGGGTGTATTTCATCAACTCATTATTTGTACGTAGTGTATTCAATATGTTTTACTATCTTTATAATAAATATATTACATTACTAGCGGCTCGCCCCGGCTTCGCGCGGGTGATTGCGACTATTAATTGAGATGTAAGCTCTCTTATCTTTCAATTTAATTTTTTACTTATATCAAATTGCACATGGTGTGCAAATCAAATTTAAAATCGGTTTAGTAGTTTAGGAGTCCATCGCGGCCAAACAACGTGACACGTATTGTTTATATAAAAAGTTAATAATAATTTGTCTTTTCATGTTTATGTATATAGGTTTAAAACGGAAAACTTTTTCAGATTCCGTCAAAATTTTACTATCTTATATAGGAATATTTTTGTCCCTCTACAACAATTGTTCAGTAGTGTCATGGATATTATGAACAGGGACTTTTATTCAATGCATTAGTTTTTTGGCCTGATTATTCAATAATGATTAAAAAAAACTATGCCCAAATCTAAAAACCAAACATGACATCATACCAGTAATCTCCAAAGGGGGAGGAAGAAGTATCTGAATCCACACGTTGTGCCTATCGGCTTCTACCGAGCACAGTCACTGTTAAATTTCTGAAAAGGCTCATTTTTTATATATTTCTTAGTAAGGGCAGGTTGAACGCCATTTTTGAAATGATGAACATTGTGTCGCTGTCAAAACTGTGTCACTCTATTAGTGACACAGACGCGGCCGTAATCTGCGATGCAAGTCCCATGCTGCGACGTGATCACTTGTGCTCAAAATACCAAATGTATAAATACCAATGTACTGTGCGGCAAAGGCTAGTGGGACCTACATGTAAATTATTAGCACACCCTGGACACTCGACTCATTCCCTAAATAATCATTATTTGAATAGCCGAAGACACTCGTACAATTGTCGCGCTTCTTCGTCACGTCGTCGTGATGCTCGTGAAAAAAAACCTATTTAGCTTGTCCATTCAAATAGGTGTACCGTACCATACATTAGATAACAGTTATTATTACATTGAAATCATTGTGACCTCAGCTCTGCTGACTAAGGTAGAAAAACAAAATAGCTATTCAGGTCGAGAATCGCATCCTATTTTACACTTAAGCGTTTTTTTTTAAGTGCTCGTAGCAAAGTTTGCTTGGCTGTTCTTAACCAATCAGCAAAGTTAAGCAACGTCCGCCGCATTCATGAGTTGGATGGGTGACCGCTAGTGAAATTACTACTGAGCGCTTCCGTGCTTCGGAGGGCACGTTAAGCCGTCGGTCCAGGTTCTTGTCTTAGGATGGCAGTCGTTACAGCATGGTGGTAGGGTATTTTGCGAATGCCCGCCTGGCTAGCTACCACCCTCAATTAGGAATTCCGTCGCCAAACACCTAACGGTGTGTTACGGCAGCTGTTCTTGAGAGCCAGTAATTCTAGGTTAGCCTGAACAACAGCTACGACCACATCATCACTTACCATCAAGTGAGATAGTGGTCAAAGGATAACCTATCAGGCATAAAAAAACATCCATTACAAGATTCTACATAGAGATACGCGGTGCTTTCACACTCACACCAACGAGGCAGTCATTATAAATATAATAGTAAACATGCAAAATATAAATTATTTAACTTAATGTTTAGTAAGCTAAGTTAACAGACTGAAATAAATCGCTAAAAATAATATTTTCTTTAATTTGAGTAAATTAAAACCTTATCGTGTGCTTAGGATCAAAAACAAACACATCAGTATGCCATGAACGCCGTTCATTGACCTCCAAGAGCCCGAAAAAGGGTTAAAAACGTAGCTGCAATAAAAACTTACGAGTTCGGATGTTCCACTCGCCGGTGCTCGAAAGGATTGTAAACTTTTTCGTTAATAACCTCCTTTGACCCCAAGCTCAGAGTCGATTGAAATCCAGGATTTGCGGCTAAGTTTGCTCTGAAAAAAAAAATGAATAGACTAAGTTTAAAATGTATTATATATAGATAGATAGAAAACTTTTTATTGTTACACCACATTTAAAATATTAAAGTTTACATCATAAGATTTAATTAAATAATAATAACATAGTGTTACAATGGGCGGCCTTATCACTAAAAGTGATCTCTACCAGGCAACCTTAGGATGGAGTTGAATAAACAAAACTATTATCTACTGTCACAATTCAATTTATCTTTGTCCATGGTTTTATCAATTAAATCATCTAAATACTATTATCCCAAAAAAGTGTCTTGAAGCAGTGATGGATCAGTGGTATTGGCTATTGACCGCCGCGCATCAGGTCCATAGTTCGAATCCGACCGCGGGCTTGAGCTTCACCGCATGGTGGAAGGGCATTTTGCGACTGCCCGTCTGGCTAGCAACCACCCTCAAGTAGAAAATACGTCACCAAGCACCTAACGGTGTGTTCCTGTCAGCAGTCCCTTAGAGCCAGTGAAATTACAGGCACATGACACTTAACAACTATGTCTCAAGTTGACGGGCGCAGTGCAATTCATGCATTGTGACGAAATGCATCTGTTATAGGCAGAGGTTAGTCCGTTTAACATCAGGTGGGCCTCGAGCATGTCCCGTCACAGTAACATTGAGCAAAAAACAACTGTACTGTAATGTATCAGCCCTATTGTCCATTGCTAAACACAGCCTCCTAAATTAAGGGATCATCATTTGCGTTAACTCCCAGGCTAAGCAGGCATCTTAGAGATCGCAGTACGAGATAACAGTACCTCAGAAGGCGCTGCTGCCATTGCGGTATTTTTACCTGAGTCGCCTCTTACGACGCCGGAATGGGTGGGTGACATTTTAGCCCGGCACCCCGAAAATTTTAACCCGGTCTAAACAATAATATCGATAAGTGATATCGGTAATCGGTCGGAATATCGGTGTGTGATATATTCTAAGTTCAACAACATAATATAAAAAAAGTTTTTGCTTATAACACACAATACATAATAACCATTGAAATTATCAAGAAAAGGAGAAGCTGCACCTTCACATCGAATAAGGCAATGTCGAATTAGGCGTCTCAGTAGTGTGCCTATGTGCGTCTATAGCATGTTTTTCTTCCTGTCTTCTGAAGTGTAGCTGTGTGCATTAAATGCTTGTGTTAAATTTTCTCCACATTATATTGTCGAGACATTAAATCGGATCTTTCCTTTTTTTACTTATATCGATGATAGCAACAGGATATAATTGTAAAGTTTTACTTTGGTATTATGACCACGATGTTGTTCAGTCCTTGAGAGCCAGTAGAATATAACACTATCAATAGAATAGAATAGAAATCATGTTGACCTTATTCTAGTAACATTGTTTATCGAACTGGGCAAATCGATTCTTAGTTCAATATTAATAAATACTATCTTTACAATGAATCATAATTTTATACAAGAAAGTTAAATGTATATAAATGTCATCGATTTTACAGGAATGATAATTCTGTGAGACACATTTCCTTTTTTTTTTAATATTATGGGTGACAAACAAGCAGACGGCCCGCCTGATGGTAAACGTCACCGCCGCCCATGGACATCTGCAACACTAGCTGCGCCGCCGATGCGTTGCCTGCCCAGAGAGGAATTTGTAGATGCCTCTTTTCAAATGGTCCATGTCGTAGCCTCGCGGAAAGACCTCCGGAGGAAGGTCGGTCCACATCCCACAAGTACGCGGAAGAAAGGAGCGACAAAAGCGAAAAGTGTCCATACTTGGGATGGGACTTTTGACGGTGTCGAGATGTGCGGTGGTAAAATTTCGACGCAGGAATAAGGTTAAAAAGCTCGTCGGTACTTGAATTTATATAATGAATAAACAAGATGAGACTCAAAGAAGGATTAAAGTAATTTTTTTGAATCAATTATACCTACGCCATTTTGCAATAATCATAGGTAACTTTGTTTACAAGACAATTTTGTTTATGCCTCAGGGCAGTGCAGATCGCCACTAGTGCCAAAATGCACAAATTCTTAAATACAACCTCGAAAGCTCAATGCCAAAGATATAAATAACATAAGCCAACTCACAATGCTCACCTCAGCTCTGGCCTATGCTATATGGCTATGGCACAGAACTATACAATCCCTGGATAATCACACATCTGAGCACTTCACTTTGGCGATGGTTTTTCACTGAGTATGATGCAGGAGTTATGAATTTGGGGTTTTAAGTAGGTATATTACACATGATGCATTTACGTGCGCTTCGTGTGAAAGGTACGGTTGAGACTGGCAGGCGAACCATTGAGAAGCAATATGATTCATAACTACCCTCAGTTGAACATTTAAAACGAGGTAGGTACCATAAAAAGTGGTCGGTACTAAATATTTTAAATGATTATTGCGAGGCTTCAATAATAGATTTTCATTCATAAATGCCCGAATTCAGAGGCAGTGGTTTTAATAATGCCCGCGGGATGCTGGGCTAAAATTATATCCTCTCCCGTGATTGTCGTAAGAGGCGACTGATGATGTGAAGATACTAATTACATGAACAGTTCGTGAGCTTATAAATCTGTTTTACCATATGATATAGGTCAGATTTGTTGAATATATGTACATAACAAATAAAATTTTAACAACAAGTATAAATTGATTAAAAATGAAATAACCCGACCACAAATAATTTACTTTCGTTAAGCTTTTTATCGTTCTATTGAAATTAAATTTCTATTGAATTTATATTATTGGAATCGTTTTATAAAGCCCTTCATTTTGATATACCACTCGACGGGTTTGGGAGAAAAAAAACATTATTTTTTCTCACAATTTTTAAAATCAAGCCAGTTTGTTTTTTATAATTTTTTAATGTGCTTAATGGCACCGACCTGGGCTATCAAGACGAATCTAATGATATATGATACATTAGAATCGGTTAAGCCGTTTAGAAGTTATGGTGGAATAAAAAACTCACGAACATACATACATACATACACACATGAACCCTGAAAACATAACACTTCTTTTTTTGGGTATTCGTGTAAAAGACCAACCATAAAATACGCATTATGACTCAAATAATACGCGTCAGATCTCACTCAAATTTAAATGGAACTGGCATGAGTCATGAATCACAAGCAACAACTTTCAAAAATAAAAAAACATCACCAAAAGCGGTACATTCATGATTTACATTTATGATTTACACACAAAAAAACCAGTCGAAATGAAATTTCCTTTTTTTAAATCGGTTAAAAGGAACAATAAAAATGTAATGTACTATGCCTTTTCCCCGAAAGACTTCTTTATTTTCGCTGAAATGTTTTTCTTTTCGTGGAATGAATTTTCATCTTAAACAAGGGCAATAGGGGAGTGGGATATTCCTCAATTAAAGATAAACCATTCAGATGAAGCAAATTTGACAGCTCAGTAGGTTTATAACTAAAATCAAACGTCCGCTATATTACTAGGTAGACGTTATTAGTCAATTTTTAGGCTTGAATGCTAAATATTTTGTAATTGAGCTAAAATATTAGCTGTGAGTAAGATTGAAATTTAATTATTCCTTACGAAGAAAGGCTTTCTCTTCTTTCAAGAATAGTCCTTATATACCAAACAGCAAGTCCTTATAACCTTTATATACCAAAATTCTATCCATAATGTGTTTGATGAAAAGTGTTAAATATTTTTTCATTTAGCTTAAGTACAAATACTGATATATTTTCGTCATAGGTAGTAGTAAGTAGCGGATCTATTATCACCAGTTCCAGACTTAAAAATCGATCAGCCAATTTATTTTTTAGAAAAACAACTCTATGTTTCGTGTTTTGAACCCAAACATCAGAATTTCAAAGCTAAGCTTTTCATTAGCCGACCAAGGAGACATTCAATGTCCTTAATATAAAACTTCTCACTTCTACATAGTATTCTTGTGTACCAATTTATTTCCGTTCTGAGGGTTCAATTAAAAAGGCTGTGACATACGGATAGACGGATGTACAGAAAACTTATTTATATGAACATTATGTTAACAGAAAAAAAATTGATCCCAATAATTTGTTTGATATGATTTTCGCTTAGCATGCGATTTTGATTGTAATCATATTTAGAAATATAGAAGGGTAGCGACATCATACCGAGAGTAAAGTATTTGATAAAACACTTCTTTCGATCAGATGAAGTCTAGTAGTCTTGTTGATGGCCGCACACGGTCCCCTATGACGGTTAAAGTAATACAATTGGAGCACAAAATTTCGGCTAGAAATGCCGAATCTAGGTGGCTGAGGAGGTTTAGGCATTTGACGTGAAGTCGGAAGACGCGGGTTCGATTCCCGCCTTGGGCATAAAATGTTGTACTCTAATAATTGGTAAAATATGATATTCGCTTAGTAACAGGAAAGATACCCACGAAAGAATGCGATGGCGGTGCTTTCTAACTGAAATAAAATAATATCTATCTTTTATGGTTCAATATCGAAGATGATTCTGTTAATGTGTATGGGCTGTACAAAAGAAAAATAACTGTCCTGCATGTATTCAGTATTACTGTACTGTATCAGCCGAATTGTCTACTGCTGAATAAAAATTTTATGGGAGGATTTGCCATAATCCAGGTTGGCAGGCGTCTTGGGAATCGCAGTGTGAGATATCAGTTCCTCACACTTACCATGTGGACCACGTTCACGTTATAGGTCCCACGGAAAATAATAATAATTTACCTGAAAAGGTTAAAAATACACAAAGCATGAAGTCATATATGTTGAAGGGTAAGCGCTAGCTTTTTTTTACGACTTTCTTGATACGAAATGTGATCTAGACTATAGATGTAGGTACAAACAGCTTAACAAAAACATTATGTATTTAACAGTTTGATATAAATGGCAGAATTGAAAAAAAATGATGTAACATAATATGTTTAAATCAACTGTACTTTTGTATGAAGACAAATGTATTATTTAATGACGTATATGATGTATATGAATAAAAAAATAATAAAAATAAAAAAATATTCCATATCTAGTTAACGTCTGAATATCATTACTCTAACAAACTGTCATTTATCAAGGTATTATTATGATCAAATGTTAACTTGACAGATGTCAAAAAAGATCAATAAGTAGTCTAGTTTGAGTTCAAAAGCAACCACCATAATTCTCTTTATTCACACTTGTTCAGATATAGACCTAATCTAATGTTTATTTAATGCTACATTTCTCAGGCCAGTTGAGCTCCTAAACACACGTAATATATCAGGTACTTTGAAGGGTAGCCAACACAAAGATTCTACTCACGTAGAGTTGAAATTGTCCATGACAATGGTCCCATTTTTCTCGTCGTTCCCCATTTTGGCACGTGCTTCTGAAACAAAGACCAATAAAATTAATCACACATAAAACATTGCCAAAGTGATGCTATAAATCATATGTTAAAAAATTAAGCTGCCAGCAATATTGTGATAGTGTTGTAAATATTAAAATATCAATTTTTTTTTTGGTTTAGGACTATCGTAATTGTCAAGTCAAATTCACGTTGCCTACGCTTGAAAAATTAATAAATATGAGAACAATTTATTCAGATTCCTAACTTATAAAATACATAACATGTTGAAAGTTGGCATCGTTTTACTTTTTTTTTAACCGATTTTGAAAATTCTTTTTTTGTTTGAAAGCTGATGCTTGTCGTTTGGTCCCATTTTAAATTTCATCAAAATCGGTCAAGCCGTTTTTGAGTTACACTAAAAAGATTGAAAAAAAATTTTATCAAAAAATGGAACCGACTTCTACACCCAAAAGTGTGAAATAACTTGTCGAAGTCGGTACCATGCCCACAATATTGTGATAATAGGTACTTTTGAACAATCATGGTACCGACTTCAACAAGTTATTTCACACTTTTGGGTGTTGAAGTCGGTTCCATTTTTTGTAAAATTTTTTTGTATGATGTACCTACATATGTACATTGTAGTCTGTGTAACCCACTAACATGTATGATATGGTGTTGAGAGAGCGCGCAAACAATTTTGCAATTTCCTTTACTTAATCACGACAACTTGCCCTTAAGTAGGACGCATCGCTGACGGATGGTGAAACGCAACAATTGACACGGGTTAAAAATTCTGGAAATGGCATCATTATTTATATTAACTTTTTTTGGTAATATTAATTTTTTGCCTTAGACCACCATCTGATGGTTACTGATAATGCGGTCAGGATAGTGTTATGCTAAATTAGAATAAATACTTACTATATGACCTCTCCAGCGATTTATATGCAAGTGAGGGCCTTTGCGTTGGACTATGACGAGTTTTATAGACAGACGCGTTGGCTAAGTGCCGAGAGAATCGCTTAGGAGGTGTTAGGTTTGTTTTGTGTATACATGATTTGTGTAGGATATCACATTAAGTAATATTAGTTGTTAGTTCTAAGTAGTCAATCTAGATGTACTGTGATCCTATTTTGACTACTTTATGATCGTTTTCATCAACAACCCCTAAATTTAATGGATCACATATTTTAATTTGCGTAACACTTAGCCAGCCATTTGGTTTTCACCAACTTTAAAGGGATACCTAAACGCCAAAGGTGTTCCTTTATTTTAGGGGCCTGAATTTCGGCGCGTTAGTGCAGCCCTAACAAGCAGAAAAATATATTTTTTAAAATAGTATGCTTTCGACACAGCTGGACCGTTGAGCAATGATGCCAAAAATGTACATTTACAATGGTGCACCATGCATTATTATGTTAAGGCAATTAGTACTAATATTCGTAACCCCACACAAACAAACCATAACGTCAAAAACGAATAAAGTACAGTAAATATCGCAACATCAAGTTGTGATATTTGCATTATGAACACGAAATCCCGCATTCAGGGCATTGACCCAAAACGTGACTACTATAAGACATGAGAATGCAAGGCTATTCTTGCATTCTTATCTAAACATTCAGTCAGTAGCGATAAGAAAATCATTCTCCCTCATAGCAAACAATTACACAAACATAGGTAGGCATTGATCTACGCAAATATTTAAACGATTTAGTTAAAACGATTAAAAACGTAGTAGAAAAATACCCGGTTAATCGGTCATTCATGATGACACATCTAGTAAACAACGTTGATCTCTACATCAAGGGTGTTGTCGTCTGAGTTCGTCTGACGATGATAAACGGTTACAACTCAACCCTTTTTTGGCAACAAATATTTTGAAACCGGCTATTAAATGGAAATCTGATGATTATTCTGTAGAAATATCAAGTTGGCGGTTTAAGTCTGATGTTTACGAGGTTGTATAGGAAAGATGATGTGTTCTGAAGGTGTGTAGTATACACAACAGAAAGGAGTGGCAAAAAAAAATATTTTACCATCCAGACTTAGCGTAGGATAATAGCAAGAAGATTAATAAGAAGTTGAGTTTGTAGAATACCAATTTTTCCTGTTTAAAATAATAATTACTTCTGCTTTGATTAAAGAAAATTGGGAAAACGCTATCAAAATCTAATTACGTCGGAAAGAAGTTTTGTTTTTTTCATCGTTAGTTCAAATAAATGTTTTTAAGTGATTAGTGATTACATATATGAAATATCTTTGAATATTATAGGAAGGCTTTTAAATATGAAACAGTATGCCTATGGACTGCCGCGCATATTTATGGTTCAAATCTAGCCTCAAACATGATTTCACCGCACGGTGGTAGAGCATTTTGCGAATGCCTGGCCAGCTACCACTTTCAAGTATAAAATCTGTCGCCAAGGTGCCAGTAATTGTAGGTTAAGTCTGCCTTACTATCACTTGAGATAAGGATAATCAGCAATTTAAAAAGAATCTACATTTGAAAAGTTTTAAATGGACATTTTTACTGGTGACATTTTTCATGGTTCATTAAAGTGAAGAATTAATTTTGCTCAAACAACGTTTTAGAAAAATTAGTACCAATATAGTTAATAATACAGCTGTACAAATCCCAGTTTATAATAAATATAATGAGTGTTCCGAATCTTCCTGTGATATCTCGTTAAAGGTGAATAGCATTATAGTTATTGAACCTTAACATTTCACGAGAATCGGTTCAGAAATGCAACCTGCAGATGAGAACAGCCGGATAATTTACGAAAGCATTTTTACCCAACCTAAAATGAAGACGCTTCGCTAGCTCATTCTATAATTAGATTTTCAATCCAGGAGACAACACTTGTAGACGTAAACATAGTTTTATTTGTGACAAAAAAAACAGTCAAAATAAAAAAATACAACATTGCAACATATTATGTACCTACAATATAGTTTTTTTTTGCCACAAGCCGACTCCAACTCAGTATAATGCTGGCTGCGAACAACCAGCGCTGGTCTGGTTGTTCATGTTATGTTTATGTGTGACCTGTCAAGCTCAAGGGCACCACTATGGTACGGACCTCAGCTTTAGTCGTTGCCGAGAGAGATCGGGAGGCTCGGAAGTAATTGCCCCGGTACAACTGCAGTGTTGTACCGTTGAGAGAAGGCTCTACGGATAATAACTCTGTGACTATTTAGAGAGACACTAATGGGGACTTTATTTTTACCTCAAGCTCGCCGGCGAGCTTGGTGTTTGGTTGAGCAACCTCCAATTATCTCAAACCAGGAGATGCTATCAGGGCGACTTGCGTATGACGCTAAAGTTGCCAACGTAATGGCTGCGATGGGGTCATCATAGTCAGGTCGTCCATTATCTGCCTTGGTCGGCGACGGGGAGGTTTGAAGCAGGTATCGGAGGAAACTGTTCACTATTGATGGATGAGCTTCTATATATAGAGTCTTTTGATCACCCTCTCCATTATATAAGAAGCGTTTGCTGTTTCCACCTGTCGTATTAAGCCCTCTGATCGATCACTATTCGTAAGACAGACTAATATGATTCTCGTTCCAATAGTATAGACATATTTCACGAGCGGGTGAGTTTATTTAAGAGGTCTGTGTAGGATTTGCTCGGAGGCCGTGGCGTCGATCGCTTGTGACGCCCTCTCTTGTTGTGCCTTGTAAATTTACTCAACCCTACTCGTGTACTGAGGACTGGATGTCATATTATTCCTTTCATCTACCAGCTCTACGTATCCCAGTGTTATGTTGTAACTATACGAGAACATTTCTTCGTCGTTGGTTATCGGATCGTCGAGAAATGTTGCGAGCCTATTGCCACTTCAACTTACAAATTTAGGAAGATATAAATAATTCTCGCCAAGTGTGAGTTCGACTCGCACATTGAGGGTTCCGTACCAACACAGAATGTACCGAAAAATCGTATTTATTATACAGCTAGAGATCCTTATCGGAGAGATAATGGACGCTTCAAACTTAAACGTTTAATCTTGACCCTCGCTATATATTATGTGGAGAGCTCAAGTTGTCTATATAGTCGAAAGAGGCTTATGTAAGCTTAACGAATTGAAAACCAGCCAAGTGAGAGAACTGGCCATTATGGTTTAAATTATTCAACCCTTTATAAATAAGATGGGTAGAGGTTGTCTTTGGAGGTAAGTAAAATGTTTCCGTTTTTTTGTTTTTAAACCTAAAAACGGAAAGCTAGTAAGTTATAAAAACTCTACAGGCTCTGCTAGGTTTCCGTAATCCTACAGAAATTGAATTTTACGAACGGAGTACAGATTTAAATTTTTTTGCAACTAAATACAAAATACATACAAATGTTGTCTTCAGTATCTATGAAACAATTTATTGGGCCTCAAACGAGGTAACAAACCATTCAAATTTACATGATACTTCTTCAAGAATATATTAAACGAACCATTAAAGTATACATATTCAAAAATACCCTTCAATGTCTGTTATTTGTAACGTAAAAGAGACTAAAATTTCTTGAACTTTGGTTATGATTTCCGTCATTCATTACCTGAGGTAACAGTTCGGTAAACATTCGGTATGCGGCTTTAGGTATATATCAGTACTTCAGTACTATATAATATTATAAATGCGAAAGTAACTCTGTCTGTCTGTCTGTCTGTCTGTCTGTCTGTCTGTCTGTTACGCTTTCACGCCAAAACTACTGGACCGATTTGAATGAAATTTGGTATGGAGATAGTTTGAGACCAGGGAAAACATAGGATAGTTTTTATCTGACTGCGCAAAAAGAGGTTAATGTTTTCGCGCGATAACCGACATACGCGCGGGCGGAGCCGCGCCCAGAAAGCTAGTATTTTATAAGTAAACGGAAAGCTTTGAAGTCGATCCGTCGCGACGACGACGTTGCTTATAATACGTAATAAACACAAACCAACAAACCACACAGACGACAAGTTTGTTATTAACTACATATACCGGCTAGAACTCACGGTGTTTAGCTAGTAGGTATATGTAGTTAATAAGTATGTCAACTCACGTTAGTTTTTATGAAAATTTAACAAGTTTGTTTGTCAAATTTTCGCAATTCTTTTAACGCACTGTATTTTATTTTAAAGCCAAATAGGCCTGATTTGATCACAATCTCTCATCTCATGGACAGTTGCTGGAACTTAAAAGATTCCATTTGGTGCTTGGCAATAGATTTTGATATTGATGGTGGTAGTATAGCTAGACTAGGGTTCTCAAAATATACTAAGTACTTGAAGCTTAAGCCCGGGGCCGGATTCTTACAATGGTCCTCATGTGTGGCACTGTCTAATGTTATACAGAAATTGGTATGGGAACCCTTCGTGCGCGGGTCGGACTCGTACTTGGCCGTTTTTTTTTAAATTCCGTATTAGAAAAGGACCCCATTAAGCCTCGGCTGTCCGTACATGGAAATAACAATGGAGTAGTTTATACCAATTACAAGGTGTAACAAAAAGACATATTTACCGTCGGAAGTTAAATATTAACCTAACGGTGCATTAATAGAAATAATGCCTTCAAGCTTCTACAACAAGACCTTCAAGATTTTCTCAGGCTATTTAGTCATGGCTTGCAGAGATACTTAGTTACTCCGCGCCGACTTGCAATTAGTACATTTTCTGAATAACTAAACAGTAGTGTTTACAATAATTATTACTAGTGGAGAACCTTGAATATATTGTACAGTGTTGGTAAGTCTAAGTACACGTGTAGCAGGTCACATAAATAGTAGATCGAAATCAGCTGTTGTATAGTTATATGTAATAAACGTTTAAAATACATTGTACCTTTACCGTCCATAGGGGTTCATTTATGTACTCGTATGTTCGTGAGTTTTAAGGGTTCCGTACCCAAAGGGTAAAAACGGGACCCTATTACTGAGACTTTGCTATCCGTCTGTCCGTCTTTCACCAGGCTGTATCTCAAGAACGGTGATAGCTAGACAGTAGAAATTTTCACAGGTGATGTATTTCTATTGCCGCTATAACTATATAATAATAATAAAAATAAAATAAATATATATATATATAGCAGAAGACAATCCTAAGAGGTTGTGAGCATTATTTCAATAACCCTGCATAACTATGTTAATGAAGTTCCAATATAAAGCTTCCAAAAATAGCAATCATGTTCTATCGCTGATTCATGGTAATCATATGATACCGGTTTTGTTTAACAAATAGTTTAAAACCAGGTCATGGTCGAAGACGCCTACATTAGTCATTTAACGAAGAGGAAAGGTCGCCTCGGGACGACGCGGTCATACTTATGTCAAGGTATGCCAGCAGGTGGCATGCTAATGTAACGTACTTGAAATTTATCAAAACATCCATTCGATGATTCTTCTATTTGGGAGAATTCAGGATTCTCAAATGCTTTAGAATATACAGGGTTATTGGTAAATGACCAACAACCTCTAAGGGTTGACTCTGCTAGTCCTGACAAACATTTTGAGATGACTTTGTTTTGTTTAGAAAAGGATTTTTTTCTTTTTGGGTTTTATTTTTAATGCCGAATCCGAGCCAAGAGCGCCCGATGCCTACTCCGAGCCAAGAGCGCCCGCCGCGGCATCACTGTACCGTGCCGTGATCCCTTTTGAATATTTACATCGAGCAAAGTAATTAAAAATATGATATTATACATTAAAGGCACATGAATCTTTTAACATCAGGTGGTCCTTGTATTTATTCCGTCAAAAACACAAAAAAAAATATGAAAAAAATTACTGAAAATATGCTATTAACTTCATCATGATAATCATCATCAGCCATATTGACGTTGTAGTACAAATGCCATCCCCATTAAGGGGTGATTACTATTATAAACCCCTCGATTTTTTTGTTATTTTTTTGTGATTGTGATGGATCAAGCACAAGACCCACTTGATGTTAAGCGGATTATTCTCTGCCAATAACAGATGCATTTTGTCATGGGACGTATTGCTCTGTTCTCGTCACACTGAGACATACAGTTGCTGAGTACAATTGTTGTTTTTCTGGCTCTCAAGAACTGCTGCAGGAACACACCGCTAGGTGCTTAGCGACAGATTTTCTACTTGAGAGTGGTAGTTAGCCAAGCGAGCATTCGCAAAATGTCCTTCCACCAAGCGTTGAAGCAAGAGAAGCTAGCTGGCGGTGGGGATCGAACTAGGGACCTGCAGCACTGCAGTCCATAGCTATTACCGCTGGGCTGTCATTGCTTCAAAACAGATTGACAGGTGGCTTGAGGATCGCAGTGTAAAATGGCAGCTTTTCAGAAGGCACTGCTGCAAGCCTTGTGATATTTTCCCTTCGACGATTCTCCTATAAGAAGTTATGAAAGGTGCAATTCTAGCTCAGCTCTCACGAGGATACTGCACTAAATGTTTTCTTATGTAGCTATTATATATTCTTGCTGAAACCATTTGCCTTCTACAACAATGTTCGCAATTTTGTGGCATAAAATAATATTTTATCATGCGTAGAGCGTTCACCATTGACTGTTTCCAGCTGACCTTCACTGCTTTCAAATGAGTAAGACTCAATCTAATCACGCTTCGAGCAACGCACCACGCGGTAACTTTTGAAGTATGAAATTGTGTCTCGTGAAACACGCACGTGAGACGTGTTCCCACCCCGAATGCAATTAGTTTAGTTTATTAAAACACGTAGGGACTAGGAAATGAGCTTCATTGGATAATCAATTTCTACATTTAATTATTTTAAATTAATTAATTTGCGCACCAACCCCTAAGTAATACAATTGGAGCACGAAATTTTGGCTAGAAATGCTAAGTCCAGGTGGCCGTGGCTATTGTCGTAGAATAAATTTCAACGCGTGTAAGGTTAAGCGATTCATATCGTATGTTTTATGTCTAAATATGTAGAACACTATTGACAACTTAGTACGTATTGCAAATGTAAGAAACTTGAATTGAAATTTTCCAATTAGACAAAAAATAATAATAATAGGACGTTAGTTTTAAATGTGAGACATTTCGGGTAAAATAATTGATAATAAGTCAATTCAATCATAAATCACACCTTTCATCTTCTAATATATAAAACTCTCGCGTCACAGTGTTTTTACCAAACTCCTCTGAAACGGCTTGACTGATTCCTTTGATATTTTTTGTGTATATTCAGTAGGTCCGAGAAAAGGACGTAAACAGTTTTTCGTTACAATCCACTACAATATTTTTTTACCAATTTTTTCACTATAATTTCTTTATGATTCGGCAAAAATAAATACAAAATATTCACTAGAAACAAAGTTTGCTGGGTCAGCTAGTAATAATTACAAATTGACGAGAGAAAAAAAATATAGTACGGGATTCGAACCCGCGCCCATCCACCCCTTTAGCCGGGGTATTCTCTAACAAATTGAGCTAACATGACACAATGACTCATAACTTTAATTTATGCTCTCGTTCTTCAGCCATCGTATCGGGATGGAGCGACACCTATAGTTCAACTTAGGCGTTGTACTACAAACAAGACCAATTTTGCAATTGGTTTTAAACTTGTTAATGATGACACAACCTCATAATTTTAACATTGTTAGAATATTAAAACAGCTAGTTATAATTTGTAATATAATTCACTCTCTTCAACATTCCTTTGCTCTTTATACTTAATTGTATCCATTTCACTACAGACATAATTATAATTAATTTCATAACAATGTCGTGAGAATGCGGAATAATACAATTAAAGTACAAAATGTTCTAGAAGAACAATATGTTATTAGACGCAGAATGTTCGCATGTGTCCATTAACAACACTACAAACATTTAGTACAGTTCTTAACATAAGAATCAGGATAAACCCAGCATGAACCTACTAAAATCTTTTTTGTCTTCAGCGTAATTCTTGGCAAAGGGTTTAATTTCCAACTTGATTTATCTATCATTCTACGAGTATGCTATTGTACAAAAGTTTGGTACACGTCAGATGATTAAGAAGTCTCTGTAGAAGGTTACATCTGCATCCTCTTTCTATATGAAGGGAAATTTCTGATTTTACATACCGCATAAAAATAGTACCAGGTACAGTTGATTGCCCCGTACTTTTGGGTAAAGTTCGATTTAATACCCCGATTAAACTCATAAGGTTTAACCCACTGATAAATGTTCCGGTATCTGATACCTATTATAGGAAGAATTCATACTTGTTAAGAGCGTCCAATAATTTCAATGTACTCAGTAACGTCTGGATATAGATATACGAGTAGATCTATTCTGTACGAGCATCGGATCGGCTAGACAGTCGTGGCCAGGGATTTTTTCAGCTAATCAGTACTAATATTATAAATGCGAAAGTAACACTGTCTGTCTGTCTGTCTGTCTGTCTGTTACGCTTTCACGCCAAAACTACTGGACCGATTTAAATGAAATTTGGTATGGAAATAGTTTGAGACCTGGGAAAAAACATAAGATATTTTTTATCCGACTGCGCAAAAAGAGGTTAATGTTTTTGCGCGATAACCGACATACGCGCGGGCGGAGCCGCGCCCGGAAAGCTAGTTATGTAATATTTAGAATTAACTATTAGGGCATAATATTTATAATGGCAAGTACATGGTAAGCTCTAAGCATAGTTCACACTATTGTCATTGCTTTATCTAATTTGTTTATATTCGTGAGGACCTATAATTGGCCCATTGCTTTATATACATACTTCTATTTGGCATAATGGCTGTTGGTCTTTCAAGTAAATAAATAAATAAAATTTCTACGTAAACTTTTGAATTACAGGCGCAAGAGACGTTTAAGATCAGGTGGTCCTCGTGCTTATTTCGTCAAATACACATAAACAAACACAAAATAAAAATAAAAAACTCAAAATGTTTGTTAGGTAGGACTTGCAGAAGTCAACCTTAAGAGGTTGTTAGCATTTTACCAATAATATGTACAACTTCTAACTTATTTAAACTTCTTTCGTTTTTAAAGTCACTTAAAACTTAAGGTGACTTCATCGTTACATTGGTATGTACGTTCGTTGTACCGCTCACTTGCTGTGAGAAAACAATACATTTACAAATAATATTAAAAACTCACACATTTTAATTTGGTTCCATATTAGAAAACGGGACCACTTACCATCCTACGTAGTCCGTCTGTCTCACCTTCAATGAGCCATCTTCTGTGCCGTAATAAGTAGCCAGTTGACCTTTTCACAGAAAATGTTATGTCAGTATTACGGCAACATGCTTATAAATTTCTATAGTAAATATAATAATACTATATACAATAAAATAAAAGTAAAACATTAAGGATCTTTTAGAGACGTCTTCATGCGAGACGTTCTTTTTTTGAATTTTATCGTTAAAAGGTTATTTTAGGAGGATTTACTTCTAAATTTTTACCTCTAGCTACCGCTGTCGCAAATGCTGTATGCGTAACGATCCATAGTATTTTTGACAGACTTCCAAAAAAGGCGGAGGTCTTAATTCATCTGTTTTTTTACCTTAGAACTTTTGACTGTGTGAACCGATTTAGAAAATTATTTTTCTTTTTGAAAGCTTATGCTCGTCGTTTGGTTCCATTTAAATATCATATGAAATTCGGTCAAGCCTATCTTGATGACATAGTCGTTGACAATGAATGACAATCGATCCCGTAAGTAGCAAGGGTTTCTAAAAAGAGTGAATAAAAATTTCAACCAAAAAATGGAACCGACTTCAACACCCAAAAGTGTGAAATCACTTGGTGAAGTCGGTACCATGCGCACAATATTGTGATAATAGGTACCTTTGAACTATCATGGTACAACTTCAAAATATTATGTCACACTTTTGAGTATTGAAGTCGGTTCCATTTTTTGGTTAATTTTTTTTCTTATTATCTTGTTAGGAGTATCTTTTCAGGAGTAAAATTTTGCTTACATTATTACAGTGAATTATTAAAAAAAATTATAATTATTACAGCAAATAAGACGTTCACCAAATAATAAGATACCGTACACAAAATTATTGGCTAATTGCATTTATCGAGTCGTATTTTGTTTAGAAGAATGTTAATCTCAATTATGTACATGAACAAAAATGGGTCACAGTCCGCACGGAACTTGCCACCTACGGCGTGGCGGCCGCGGCGTGGCGGGGCCATTGACTTCCGCGTACACTCAGGACATCAACAATTATTCTCTTTTCTCTTATATGCAGTCAAACTTGTTTAAAATTACTTGTTTAAAAATGAAGAAATTCTCTTTTTACGTGATTTATGTGTGAAAGACTTTTAACATCAGGTGGTCTTCGTGCTTATTCCGCCAAAACACATAAAAAACATAAAATTATATGCAAAAAAATCTCTAATTTTTTTTTCAGAAAGATTTTGGAAGTATTTATGGCTCAGTGGCATTGGCTATGGACTGCCGCGCAGCAGGTCCATGGTTCGAATCCCGCCGCGGGCTTGAGCTTCACCGCATGGTGGAAGGGCATTTTGCGGCTGCCCGCCTGGCTAGCGACCACCCTCAAGCAGAAAATCTGTCACCAAGCACCTAACGGTGTGTACCGGCAGCACTCCTTGAGAGCCAGTGAAATTACAAGCATATGAGACTTAAGGACATATACCCGCCAGCCAAAGTGGGAACTTTCATATACTTAAACTCAACTTGTTATTAAAAAAAAACTTACATGTAAATATAGTGTATTATTAGACCTATCGTTTTTGGCTTAAATCCTTTTCTTTTCGCCTATAATTAAAATTTTTATTATATAGCGTTTAGTATATAGCACTCGTTTTTAGGAGTTTGAGCCAGTTAATCGTAGCTCCAGATTTATTTAAAAAGTATAGTACACATGTATAAATAACTTTCCATTATAGAAAGTTCATTATATTCCCCATGTTTGTGGTGCAATAGAAATATTAAAAACATGCTTATTTTTCTTGAAAGAGATTCTTAAAGTTGGGTCTTTCTTTTATCTAAAATTACGAGTTTTTGAGCTAGAGTAATTTCAAAACTGTATAATTTAATGAAAATCTGATGCACCACAAACCTAGATATTAGGATAGTGATTACGTAGGTAAAAAATCATTGAGTTTTATTCGCTATTATTAAAATGAGATTGCAGCTGCGTTTTGTATGGGGGCGTTCGTCTAAAATATACCCTTAACTATGTCTCAAGGTGACGGACGCAGTGCAATTCGTGAATTGTGACGATATGCATCTGTTATAGGCAGAGGTTAGTCTGCTTAACATCAGGTGGGCCTCAAGCTTGTCCCGTCACAATAACATAAAAAAAAGGTTAAAAAACCTTTCTAAATGTTTGTTAGGACTAAAAGAAGTCAGCTCTAAGAGGTTGTTATCATTTTACCAATAACCCTGTATATGTCACTAAACTATTAAAGATATTTTGCTATGACTACCGACATGCCATAACAGTATTATTGGTATGTTTTATGCAAAATGCCACCTTTTGTTCTCATAAGGATCTTTGCGAGGTCACGTAAATGCCAAATGATAATGAGTATGAGGCAATAGAAATAAACAAAGTAATAAAATATTATGGAATTTAAGGTATCCAAACAAAATACGAGTTAGTTTTCCATACAAGTTTAATGAGGACATTTTTAAACTGTGGTGAACCGATGGGTATTTTTTTGCTATGGGTATAGGAGGATTATCGAGCTGGCTGCTCTCTGGTTTTAAATTATTGTTATTCCGTAAAGGACATCCGTAACACCAGAGGTATCAGGGATGCGTTACCAACCCTTGAAGAGGTTATTAGCTCTTTTCTGGATGGTTCGTAAGTTTTATTTTAGGTCAAAAATATTAGGCGAAGTCAGTCGTTAAAAAGTCAATTTTTAACATGCTTTTTATAAGGAGTGTGGGGCCTTAATTATTATAGAGAATATATATATATGATATTATAGAGAATATGACAATTACTACGCTTGATCCGAAAACATATTTCTCTCAATAGAAAAAAAGTCATGAATACAGCTCTAAAATTTAGCTTAATAATGTTTTTTTACTAGGTATGTATAGACAACTAGTAAATTATATCAAATCAAATTTTATTTTTTATTATTTTAAAAGATCCATGTAATTTTTTTTCTGATTTTAAAAACTCCATTATTATATTATGAACAAAATCGCTTTTTTTATATTCTGTTTCGCTCACTGGCATGCAAAAAAGGTCTCTCTGTTCCAAACCCTCAGTTTGACATTTTACAAAGTCGGCATTACCTTCAGATGGAACCTGGTTCCACATAGTGGCAAAAAATGCCTTGAGAATCGCAGTAATGTAGAGTTCCATTTCAGACGTCGAAATCTTCACATCTATTCCTGGCTTTTATCGAATACTCTAAAGCATTCGACTCTATGTCACACAATTCAACATGGATATCTCTAACAGAACAAGGAGTTTATACTGAATACATAGAAATCATAAAATATATATACTATAATACAGCTAGAGTAAGGATGAAATCAGTGGGACCTCCATTCCTTATACAACGTGGTATGAAATAAGGTGACCCTCTATCACCCAAAATGTTTATTGTCGTCTTAGAATATATTTTCAGAAAGTTGAACTGGGAGAATATGAGAATTAAAATAGACGGTACTTAATATCCAAAGTATCTAAGATTTGCAATCGACTTGGTGTTAATATCAGAAAACCCTAAATATTCACAGACTATGATAGAGTCCCTAAATCAACAAAGCAACATTATAGGCCTGGAGTTAAATCCAATATCATTGGACATCTAATGGTGATAAAGTTCTATCATAATTTTATTGGAAACAGAGGCTATAATTGAGTATATCCTCAAAGTTTTATTGTTGATCGACTAGTCTTTGACCATATCTCATCTGATATATGATGATGCGATCGAAGACGTTATTCAAACTAACCTAGAATTGCTGGCTTTCAAAGACAGCTGCCAGAATAGTAAGCCTATTTTTGTGAAGTAGGGTCAATCCACAACAACCCACAACAATTCTCAACAGTTATCATGTCTGTAAACCAATAGCACCCCTGCCAGTAAATACTTCGTATTGCTTCCTTGTTATTGCTACAATTATTTTTTTCTTAGAATGTAATATTAACACATAGAGTCTAAAAATTTGTTATACATACAATATGATTTACACGATAAGTGAAAACGTCAAACCGGACAACCTTCTACTAAAAAGTAGGGCGTAAACATTTTACAAAGAAACATGTGTATTTTTTGATTTTTACGAAATTTAAATGTCATATGTTGACCTCAATTCAGCGGTCGTGTATTATCCATTTTATGGAAGTAAAATCGAGACCACGCTTGTTTTCAAATTAAGGTACTCAAATGACGTGAAAGTATTTTAATGGTTATTTAACTACTTTTATATGCAGCTGTCAGATATTTCTTTAAGATTTTTTACAATACCTGCCTGCTTTTAAAATATTAAAAGTGAGTATTATTTATAATAAGGTGCTAATATAGCCGTGCTTCGAAGGGCACGTTAAGCTGGCGGTTGCAATTTTCTACTTGAGGGTTAAAGGGAGCTAGCAAGGGCATTAACAAAATGCCATATCATGCAGTAATGACTGCCATCGTAAGACCACAACCGGGACCGGCGGCTTAACGTGCCTTCTTAAGCACGTGCACGCTCAGTAGTAATGTCACTAGCAGTGACCCATACAAGTCTATACCGCGGCGGATGTTGCTTAACTTAGCTGATCGGTTAGGAAGGCTAAGCCAACTTAGCTACGAGTGCTTTAAAAGATTCAGATCTTGAAACGGAAGAAAACACAAAGCATGAATGAAATAAAGTTCAGCTTCAGTGAGCGCTGCACGTGGCGGTTATGAATTTTTGTCTGTCCCGAATGCGTGAAAATTAGAGAAAGAAACACTTTTCTCATGAATGCGATTGTTGGTTTAACAATTTTTAAACGCTTCAACATATGACTAACATACTGAATTCATTATATAGTTTGTTTATATTTTAAATCCATTATAATCGTGAAACTCATAAATATTTGAATAGCAATAATTTTTCAGTCACGTTTTTGAATATTTTAAAAAGAAATAAGGGGACAAACAGATAAAAGAACAAACCATTTCTGCAAGTTAAAAAAAAATAGAAAGAAGGTATGGTCGTACCTACTTACCGTGTTAATGAGTATTCTCAACTATTCAAAACTCGAGAGGAAAATAAGAAAATATTTCATTAAACTTGCGTTATTTCTCAAGGAACGAACGACTGCGTGGCGTTGTGTACTAATTTAATCACTAGTCAGATTGAACAGATAATTTAAAATACATAAGTCTGAAGCGAACTATCATTGAATTTAGATTAATCAGAAAATCATCTAATTAATGTATCATTTTTACTAAAGTCAATAGACGTTTCATGCAAGTGTTATTGATCGTGGTCGCCAGTATACTGCAGAGTCATCATCTTCAGGAGCAGCGGTAGCGTTTTTGCCTCAACAACAGCAGGATGATTATGCGTCATTAACTTAATAAATATTGATACAATAAACTAACAACATCGGAACCAACAAGTGGAGGCAATTTTGGACGTGAAACTAAATATACAGATAATCTGAATCCACAAGGCCTGGCTGACACCGCACTTTAAGTACAAAGCTACAAGTAAACCGTCCAGATTGGATTATTCTATGGTGCGTGCCGCATCAGAAGAGATCAGAGCTATGCGTGGCTATGCGATAGAGAGAGAGCCGTCTTGTAGGTGAATTTAAATATTACGCACTCCGTGCTTTGTGACCTGAAGGGCATTTTATTGCTTTGTAGTTAGAGTCGTTTATTTGTTGCAATAATTTGCAGAGTGATCTTTCTGGACTATTTTATTCTGTCATATTCTAAATCTAGATCGAAACATTTAAACTACTTAATTTTAGCATGTTTATTTCATCAGACATCAATTTAGAGCGATTAATTCAAAAGGTTATTTTGATGTTTATATGTACGTAAATGGACTAAGGAATCTTGAAATCATGGATCCGTACTCAATCCTCGTTTCGTACAGTGCAGTGTACAGTTTTGACAAATAATATTTGGCAGCCTATAGTCAAACTCGTATTCCTATTAAAGACAAAGTCTTTGGTACTGATATTCATCCTTCGAACGCAGTAGTTTACTTTATCGAAGGATTCACCGCATGGACATTTTTAGAAGGTTGCTCACCTGGTTAGCAATTTTTTCACCTGTACCGTAGGTAAATGAAGATGTGGTTACAGTTGTTGTTCAGCCGAGGTACAAAGTGGAAATTGGCTTTCAAAAAGACTTGCTGGACCACGCTGTTAGCATCTTAATAAATACATAGGTACAAATGACACATATTCTACTTGAGAAATGTGGCAGTTGAGCTTTCTCAACATGCCCTACCTTTATGTGGAGGAGCTCATCAAAAGCCATTAGGTCCAAGATTAAACATACCTCCTTTAATAATGTGTCATAATCAAAAAAACCTAAATGTGGCCGACTTTATGGCGATCTCAGTTCTTCAGAAAGCGCTCCTGCCCAACATCTAGTATCTTGCGACTCCTACATGAAGATATGGGGCAGGTGCAAGGTCCTAAATGTTATGTTAAAACCCTGTAATTCATGTAGATTTTCTGTCACCAAACATCTAACGGTGAGTTCTGGTAGTTATCTTTTAGAGCCAATTCCCAATGTTTTATTTTATTTCAATATTTTTTTTGCTACAATGCTTCCATACTTACAGTTTGTAAGTGATGATGAGGTTCTAGAATCATCTAGAAAGTTATCCTTTACCACTTCATCCCTAACAAACAGGTAAAATAGGCGTGAACAGGAAAGCCTTGCAGCAATAAAAAAAAGTAAATATCAAAATACAGTTAACTTTACAGAGTGATAGACAAACAGAAGAGATTATTGTATTTTTTACAAACTCTACACATAAACAAAGGAATACCTTTCTCTGTTGACTTTGAAGAAATTTAATTTGTACCAAATTTGTGGTAAGTATACTAAACCCAAAAAAAAAACAATATAAGGGCATAGTTATAGGAGTAACTGCGTAACAATCATAAAAAAATATATTTAAGGACTCATTTTTGTAGAAGTGTGTTTATCTCACATATTTAAATTCAAAAATATTTGCGAGTCCAAAATATTTTAATATTCAATTTACATTACAAAGGACTTCACTTTAGTGAGTCATTTTCAGTGAATAGTCAATTTAGTTTCAGGCTGAATATTTCTCTAGAAATCAAACAGACAATAGAATTACGTATTGAATACGGTATTCATAATAGTTCAGCCTGTGAAATCCATTCGCTTACGTCTCATGGCTTTAAGAAATAGTTTCTATAGGGCTCAAAGAGATCATACCACAAATAACAAAATCATTTCACCGGACTTTTCACAGAAATTTGTAATAAATACAATCAGCACTAAAAGATTAAATTAGTACTATTCAGTACTTAATCAGTACTAATATTATAAATGCGAAAGTAACTCTGTCTGTCTGTCTGTCTGTCTGTTACGCTTTCACGCCAAAACTACTGGACCGATTTGAATGAAATTTGATATGGAAATAGTTTGAGACCCGGGAAAAAACATAGGATAGTTTTTATCCAACTGCGCAAAAAGAGGTTAATGTTTTCGCGTGATAACCGACATACGCGCGATCTGAGCCGCGGCCGGAAAGCTAGTGTATCATAATTATACATATTTTAGAAGAAAAACTGTTAACTCTTCTTTGAGGTCTTGTGAACTGTTGTAATTTATTGAATAATAATTATAGTGTTAGCGGTTAAATTATCTTTAAGTAAATCCATTATTTATTCATGTGGGACCACTCTATGAATTCTAATGTCTAATATAAGTATTACTCCATGTAATTGTATTATGTATTACTTGTCTGATTTTACTATGGACGTATCATGCGAAAAATGTAAAAGGAACAGTTCAGTATTGTTTGGTTATATCATGCCATTAGGAAGAAAGATCGTCTGGAACCTAGAGAAGGGTTGAATACAATTGTATAATTTATAATCACCAAGCATCTACCAGTTTTGATAGTTCTCATTGAGAGTCCGTCTCATCTCATTTAGGCGATATCAATATATACGTACAGGTTAATTAATGCGCAAAAAATAACTTAGCAAATATAAAAAATGTTATTGCAAATATGTCATTCTTCTTATATAACTAATATACGAGTAATAATACTATAAGATTGGTTGCGCACGCCGTATTCAGCCACTCAATATAATAAAGCACGATAAAAGACGTACAAAAGGACAATGGCTATAACATCCAAAGATTGGCATCAGTGATGTACTTGCAGTACAGGAAGCGATTATGTCACTAAATACTTCCTCATCTTTGATTAATTAACTTTATTAACATTTTATTGTTATTTCAAGGAAAAAAATGTGTTGTAAAAACGTTTGTAAATAATAGAAAAAAGGGCAGTAAGAACTTGAATTCAGTATCAAACCACTTTTGTATGGCCGACAGATCAGTTTAGTTTTCACTTTATAAAAATAAATGATGTGGTGTATGTTATAAATACATTTCATATACCTACTTAATGCAAAAAAAATAATAAGTCAAGCTCAAAAACAGCAGAATGCAAACCTTACCGCGGCAGGCATTGTTTATTATTTATTATTATTATTATTAAAAAATGTGCTCTGTGGGTCAAAAACAATTACCTTGACGCCACCAATCGGATGCGATCATTTCATAGCACCATATCAATTGACCAATCCTATTTAATTTAGAATATTGTTCGTGTTTTGTTAATTGTGAGTCCAAAATCAAATGTATATGAGAGTTAGGTACACTTATTTACATGTTTATTCGTAGCCTACTTAGTTAAAATCTACCTACATATGTAAAATAACTAAATAATTAAGTTAATATTCTTGAAAATTATTAAATTTATTTATTTCTCTACAGGTGAAAAACAAACTTAGGCTACAATACGAAATTACAGCTGCTGGAACACACTGTGCAGTGCTTGGTGACAGATTTTCACTTGTAGGTAGAGATAGCCAGGCGGGCATTCAACATGCTGTGTTTGACTGGCCAGTCAAAGACGTAACGACTGCCGTTAAAAATCGAGCGTGCTTACAGCACACTAGGTTGTTGCTTTAGGTGGTGAGTGATTACTAAGAGCCACTAGCGGTCACCCATTCAAGTAATGATCGCAGCAAACGTTGCTAAACCTTAGTTGATTGGATAAGAACGAGAATTCTGTACAAGTACTTTAAAAACATCTCATTCACTCGTACGGCATATGAGCATAGCCGTACTTTAGCTTCCCAAAAAAAGACTAGCACCACCCTCAAGTAGAAAATCTGTTGCCAAGCACCTAACCGGTGTGTTCTAGCAGCTGTCCTTGAGAGACAGTAATTCTAGGCCTGAACAACATATTCGACCACATCATCACTTACCATCAGGTGAGATAGTGGTCAAAGGCTATCGTAGCAGCTATAAAAATATAAAAAGACGGGTCAAAATGGTGAGTCGTGGTCATATACCATTGCAGTGCCATAGTAGTCACTGTCAGCACACAGCAACTGTTGAAGAACTTCGGGGTAATTGTACTTTAGGGAGGACATAGATGCTGGCTACCGACTGTTCAGTCGTCCAGCTCCACCGGATTTTGGGCGAGGGGAGACCCTACAATAGCCCGACGTGAGGGGAGACGAAGAACTTCGTAAGATTTTATATGCTTATATAGGATTTGAAGCGCTCGTAGCGAAGTTTGCTTAGCCGTTCTGACTCGACCAGTAAAGTCAGGCAACGTCCGCCGCAGTCATGAGTTGGATGGGTGACCGCTAGTGACATTAGTACTGAGCGCTTCCGTGCTTCAGAGGGACATTAAGCAGTCGGTCCCGGTTGTTGTCTTAGGACGGTAGTGGTTATAGCATCGTGGTAGGGAATTTTGCGAATGCCCACCTGGCTAGCTTCCACCCTCAAGTAGAAAATCTGTCGCCAAGCACCTAACGGTGTGTTCCCGCAGCTGTCCTTGAGAGCCAGTAATTCTAGGTTAGCCTGAACAACATCTTCGATGACATCATCACTTACCATCAGGTGAGATAGTGGTAAAAGGGTTACCTATGAGGCATCAAAAAAAAAGGATTAACTTTGTAGTGATATAGTCGTTTAAAAGAATTCCTCATGTGGGTGTATATTACTCCCAAGGCCATGACGTCATATATTCTGCCTGCATATGAATGCATGCCGCATGCTGGAAGTTATCGCATATCCGGGTATAGACGTGCTGCCGTAACGCGCGTTCCGTAATTGATGGTGGGTGACCTGCATTGCGTTTTATATATCATAATATTGCTGTAGATTAGTTAATAATAACAACGATTACAAGTACTTCAAGTACTGCTGATATAACTGAGAGAAAAAAACCAGTCAAGTACGAGTCGAAGTCGCGTGGAGAAGGGTTCTGTAAACGTCATGCAATTTTGATAAATCCTTTTTATTTTAATTTTCCTGAAGTCTGTAAGGATCTAAAATAAAATATTTTTGCTGAGAATTTCTATAGTTTAAATATGTTTATTTATATATTTTTTAACTATAGATATATATAGTTTATATCCTACGGTCATATTTTTATTTAAAAAATCACTAAAATTAACATTGGAATAAAAAATTTGGTAAGATAGGTAGTAACCTTGTATTGCGTTTTCTTTTGTACTATTTGATTATATAAAATAAACTTAATCTATATTTGTAAGCTTTACTTAAGTTATGCAAAATATGGTAGGTAAGTGGCTAAGCTACCAAATATGCTAAAGAAAAATAAGTCTGGATCGTGCGACTTGGTAAATTAGGTATTTGTTGTTATATATGTTAGTTTTCGTTTTATTAGATGTAAATTTATTACCAATATAACAATGAGACTGCAGGTGGACATTCGGTGTGTTCGTTGTAAATAGTATTTTAGTATTCCACAATTAATGTAATACGTGTCTATAAATGTATAATTATTGCATTAATAAATTTACCTACTTACATATTTGTAGGAACACGCTTACCAGACGTTATGACGTCTGCTAAGATTAAGGTTTACCTAGTACCTAGTACTGTATCAGCCAGATTTTCCACTGCTGAACAGAGACTCCCCCATAATGTCATAATCATCACGCATAGCAGGCGTCCTTGGGATCGCAGCACAACAGAAGGTGGGCAGCAGCGCTTTCTTAGGAACTGATATCTCACACTGCGGTCTCCAAGTATCTAGTATGAAAGGTAAATATACTGTGTATTATCTTAGGACTTAAGTATATAAGTAAATATTTTTGTCCCGTTTGTTTTTATTGGTAAATAAACAATTTGTATTAGTATATCAATATCTGAAAACTGTTGAGTTATTCATAATACGGAGAAACAAATAACAATCCCATTATTGGTTTATGCAAAAAATATACATACTCCTATCATAATATGGCTTTAAATCTATTTCAACAAATTACACTCTAGTGTTTGTGATGCATCTTCGCTATTACGTTGGAACAAGAATTTTGTTCCCGGAATCAATCCACCTTTGATCCCTTATGATTCCATACATTAAAATCATCTCAGTTTATTGTTTGACAGTTCCTCGTTGGATTTGGTTCTCATTGTTGGACTATTAAATGGCACAGAGTATTAAGAGTTCTTCGGTGGTAAGCCCATAATAACGATGTCTTTTTATTATTTTTCGCAGCGCTTGTAGTGGAGATTGCCCGTAATTCTTCAACTAGGCTGACTCTTAACATTTACTACTGAGAACTTCCGTGCCCGGTTATTGTCTAAGAATGGCAATAAGAATGTCACTATAACATGGTGGTAGGGCATTTTGTAAATTCCTGCTTAGGTAACTACTACCTTTATGAAGAAAATCGTGTCGCCAAACGTCTATAAATAAGTTTCAGTAGATTTCTTTGAGAGTCACTAATTCTAGGTAAGTCTGGATGGCAATCTGAACCGGCAGCTGTCTTTGAGAGCCACTAATTCTAGGTAATCACCATCAGTTACCATCACGTGAGATATTGTTCTAAGGCTAGCCGATTAACAATAAAATCACATAGGTACATACTTGCGTTAGCTATTAGGTACCTGTATCACTATATGTCTACCGCATTCGCAGCGAAGACTTAGTAAATGTAGGTAATTTAACCTTGCAAGTTACGTCATATATCACAATGAGGATCTGACTGTTGAATACAGAGACTCGGATTCTGTCCGGTCCGTAGGTATTTTAAATAAATAAAGATAAATATGATTCTCCGCCCTGTGCACGGTGCTTCTTTAACCAGGAAATGTATTAGTTATTAGACAAAAATACATGCAATTAGAGAAAACACGAGTCTGTGGCGAGAAGTTTAAAATTGACACAGTTTTTCGTTTTTGTGCCTTGGTTTGGTAACTATTGTAAATGACCATGGAATCGTGACAACAATAGAATATAAGCTACTAAGAGTATGTTTAAAAGTTAGCACTTAAAATAATATGATGATCACATTACTCTATCGCATTAGGGAACAACATATAATAACAATAGTAGATGTATAATTTAATATTTAAAAAAAATACAAAGTCGTCCATAAAGCCGTATAGAATAATTAAAAACTTTGTTTACTAGAAATAACATTAAAAATAATAATCAGATCTAAGAATAACCCAAAATAAAATTATAAGTATATTACACGCAAGCGTTTATCTTAACGTACTTATAACTTAAAAATAAATATAAAATACAAAAGTTATTTTTTTGTTTATTTACTAACTATATTTAACACATCGTGATGGTAGTCCGTCTAAATTAAATTTATATTCCGTAGAAATGGGAATATTTTTTAAAAGCACATTTAAATAGATATATAGATAGAAAATTATTTATTTGCATACCTTAAAATAACATGACAAAGAAACAACAAATAAACGTATGCAAAGGGCGGTCTTATTGCTTAAAGTAAGTTCTCCCAGACAACCGATCTGTGAAAAATAAACTCGCAAAAATTAGCCAGGTTGGCAGGCAACAAATTAAACATTACTTATATAATACACTCGAGAGCAATGAATCCGGGTCACTTAAAGAATCCTAAAAATCTCGGAAACTAAAAATGCTAGGTTAATGCAATAAATTGTATTTAATAGACAATGTAATACTCCTTAAATGAAGGTATTAAAACTTCTTAGTTATTGTAAAGTTATATCATAAAAAAATCAAATTTGAAAAAGGGCCACTTTCGAAGATGGAACTACGAAATTACAGCATTTGGTTTTGCTTTTGTTTGTAATCTGTCATTTATGTGGGTACATAAACCATGTTGATAGTGCTCTATATTCATTATTCAAGCTGAAATTATGTCGCTTACGCCTGAAGAATGCACCAGAATACTTACAATGCTGCGGAGTCAGCGCGATACAGCCAGGACTGTCGGTGTGTCGCTGTCAACAGTACAAAGAGTTCTCCGACGTTACGAAGAAACTGGTTCTAACCTACGCAGACCAGGAACGGGCAGAACCAGGTGTACCACAGCACGAGAAGACCGATACTTGGTGAACACCATGCTTCGAAATCGCTTTCTCACAGGAACTGAACTCACCAATCAGTTTCGACGCCTCGGAGGAAGTAACCCAAGTGCATGGACAGTAAGACGTCGGCTTGCTGAATCTAACTTAAAACCCCTTAGACCTGCAAACGGCCCTAAACTGGAGCGTGGGCATCGTATTTCGAGACTAAGATATGCCCAGAGCCACGTAAATTGGAGTATTGAAGATTGGTCAAAAGTTATGTTCTCCGACGAATCAAAATTTATGCTCTACAAGCACGGTGGAAGACACAGAGTGTATCGAAGACCAGGGGAAAGATTCAAGCAAGCATGCATCGAAGAAAAAGTAGCCTACGGTGGTGGGTCTGTACTTGTGTGGGCCGGAATTTCTTCTGAAAGTCGCACAGAGCTGGTGATCATAGAAAACGGCTCTTTAACTAGCGTAAGATATGTGGAAGAAATCCTCAATGATCACGTTGGTCCATTTATGGTCAATTTAGGCGAGGATGCTATATTTATGCATGACAATGCCCGACCTCATACAGGTAGGATTGTGAATGACTACCTTCAAGAGATGAACATTACTCGTATGGAGTGGCCAGCGCGCAGCCCGGATATCAACCCGATCGAGCATGCTTGGGACGAGCTAGGCAGATGCGTAAAACAACGAAACCCTCCCCCAATCACGCTTCGTGAGCTCAAAATTGCTCTCACAGAGGAATGGGAGAATATTCCCCAAAATCGTATAAGGAACTTGGTGTACAGCATGCCAAACCGCGTAAACGCAGTAATGGAAGCACGAGGAGGCAATACGAAGTATTAAAATTCAAGAAAATCGTAATAAAGTTCAAAAATTTCATGTTTCCTATTTTTGTTTTAAGGAGAGATCAGCAGTTTTTTTCTTTATGTAATTTTGTGTTAATAAAATGTATGGTGACTCATATTTTTTTTACTTTCATTTAAGGAGTATTACATTGTCTATTAAATACAATTTATTGCATTAACCTATCATTTTTAGTTTCCGAGATTTTTAACATTCTTTAAGTGACCCGAATTCATTGCTCTCGAGTGTAGTTACCTAAGTATTTACACTTTTAAACGTATTTAAATAAATATATATACATACTTACCTACTTTAAATATTATGCATATACATAATATATATTTATATTCTCTCTGGGTGCATTCAACCAACTACCTCTGTACTTGCCAGGGCTAAACTCTGGGTGCAATGCAACCTATACCTACCATTGCACTTTGCGAGGGCTACCCAACGTGTGCTTCCTCCCATGCGCACTGCCAGTGCTATACCCTCTGAGAGAGGATTCCGACACACAATTTCCTCTCAAACAGTGTGCTCATTCTCATTCTTCCAAAGACCATAGTTCTCTTCATTTTATATAAAAATTAAAAATCAAATATTAAATATTATTTTTATTGCCATTACTTCCATGCTAGTCTTTTTAAGTCTGGTAACCAAGAATATTTTCTAGTGATTTTAGGAACGTCAAGACGTCACATGCTAGTTTCGTGATCAGTCTTGCGAGCCCGCTTGACGAGCTCGAGAAAACTATTCCTTGGACGGGATTTTTGAATCTCACTCAGTGTCTAAATATCTTCAAAATTGCCGATTGACACAGATTTTGAAACAATAATTATGAAACTCACTTGTGAGTAAAATTCTCATATGATATTAATTGCGCTTGGTACTACCCACTCGTAAATTAAATCACTAGATAATTGCAGTGTTTGATATGACGCGATAAAAATAATGAAATATATACGCGATTTAAACCGTTTAAATTATCTTCAAAATTGCCGATTGACACAGATTTTGAAACAATAATTATGAAACTCACTTGTGAGTAAAATTCTCATACGATATTAATTGTGCTTGGTACTACCACTCGTAAATTAAATCACTAGATAATTGCAGTGTTTGATATGACGCGATAAAAATAATGAAATATATACGCGATTTAAACCGTTTAAATTATCTTCAAAATTGCCGATTGACACAGATTTTGAAACAATAATTATGAAACTCACTTGTGAGTAAAATTCTCATACGATATTAATTGTGCTTGGTACTACCACTCGTAAATTAAATCACTAGATAATTGCAGTGTTTGATATGACGCGATAAAAATAATGAAATATATACGCGATTTAAACCGTTTAAATTATCTTCAAAATTGCCGATTGACACAGATTTTGAAACAATAATTATGAAACTCACTTGTGAGTAAAATTCTCATATGATATTAATTGTGCTTGGTACTACCACTCGTAAATTAAATCACTAGATAATTGCAGTGTTTGATATGTTGGGATAAAAATAATGAAATATATACGCGATTTAAACCGCTTAAAGCTGTTTACTTAATTACTATGTGTAATAATAATAATCGTGAAAACCCAATAAGTACATTACTATTTTATAAATGCTAAATATTTTGTAACTAGATAAAATTCCATATAGGTACTTACAATAAATAATATTTGCTGTTTCAAAGCCAACGTTTTCAGTTTTGTAATCTGCAACGCTTTTATGCAATTTGTTATATTGTGTCGAATTCAATGTTATCTATAATAAAATCTATGAAAAAAAAACAACGACATTTTTGTAGAGCAGCCTTCAATAAAATAGCATTTTGTTAAAGAATAATTTATTGAACAATGAACTTAACAGATACGCGATTTTACAACTTAGTGCACCAATAAATATTAGATACAAATATAAAAATTAAGTGAACTTGAAATTGTAGTTTTTTTTTATGCCTGGTAGGTTAGCCCTTGACCACTACCTCACCTGATGGTAAGTGATGGTGTTAAGCTCGAAGATGTTGTTAAGCTAACCTAGAATTACTGGCTCCAATCCAGCCGCGGGCTTGAGCATGGTGGAAGGGTATTTTGCGAATGCCCGCCTGGCTAGCGACCACCCTCAAGTGTGTCGCCAAGCACCTTACTGTATGTGCCGGTAGGTGTCTTTGAGAGTAAATAATTCTAGGTTAGCCCAAACAACATCTTCGAACACATCGTCACTTACTATCGGGTGAGATTGTGGTCAAAGGCTTACCTATCAGCAATGAAAAAAAAAATTCTCTAACGTATTTGTTCCTCGCATTGTGTGTTGAAAAACGTCGTATGGGACTTGTGAGCATTGGTCGTTACACTCTCGGGTCTGTTACAGTCCCAGATTGCAATCCTACTACATATGTAATATTATAACAACTGACATAACATGCGCTATGTCATCATCATTCTGAAGCGCTCGTAGCGAAGTTTGCTTAGCCATTCTGAATCGATCAGCAAAGTTAAGCAACGTCCGCCGCGGTATTGACTTGGATGGGTGACCGCTGGTGACATTACTACTGAGCGCTGCCGTGCTTCGGAGGGTACGTTAAGCCGTCGGTCCCGGTTGTTGTCTTACGATGACAGTCGTCATAGCATGGTGGTAGGGCACTTTGCAAATGCCCGCCTGGCTAGCGACCACCCTCAAGTTGAAAATCTGTCGCCAAGCACCTAACGGTGTGTTCCGGCAGCTGTCCTTGAGAGCCAGTAATTCTTGGTTAACCTGAACTACATCTTCGACCACATCATCACTTACCATCAGGTGAGATAGTGGTCAAAGGCTAACCTATTTTTTTTTTATATACAGGGTTATTGGAAAAATGCTAACAACCTCTTAGGGTTGACATCTAATAGTCCTAACAAATATTTTAAATGTTTTTTTTTTTTTAATATGGTTTTGACGGAAGAAGCACGAGGACCACCTGATGTTAAAAATCTCTTGTGCCTATAACGTATTATTTCATATTTTTTATTACTTTGCTCGACGTAAATATTCAAAACTCTGTTCAAAGGGAGCACGGCGCGGTCCAGTGTTGCTGCTGTGGGCGCTCTTGGCTCGGAGTAGGCTTAAAAACACAAAAAAAAGTTTTTTTTTTTAAAACAAAAAACATCATCTCAAAATGTTTGTTAGGAGTAGCAGAGATGTCAACCCTAAGAGGTTGTTAGCATTTTACCAATAACCTTATAATATATGCTAATTAATATTCTTATAATAAATGTGCCTTGAGGAAATAAAACAAAGGCAATGACTGATTTGTACGTCAATAACCGTAACTGCATTGAAGTGTTAAATATGCAATCCATTAAGCACAGATTACACACGAGTTTCCAGGACAGTGTGTGCAGTTACGTCGCAGTGAAAGCGACTTCTGTCTCTTTGTTTGGTGTTTCAGTTTGCAACATTTGGCTAATGTATCAGAATATTAGCAAACTGTTATACTTGAAGATGTATTCATCATGTTTTGTATGCACAGTGTCATTTTGTGAAAGGGAAAATATTCTTCTAACAAAATTTGAAGTGAACTAGTCGGTGAAGTATAGCCCAGTTATAAATAGTTACCCATCAAAATTTTATACTTAAATTTAATTATGTATTATTAGCGAAAATTGCCGGTTTTCTATCGAATTATCTACGAATAAATATGAAAGAAATATTAGTCATGCTCAAAAACAGCAGAATGGAAACCTTACCGCGACGGGGTACCGTGCGGCGAAACAACATTACATTGACGCGAACATGTAGAATGTTTACCAAACCTAGCTCCAACCGCGATTAAACTATTAAAATGTTGAATTTCTCGCCATGGGCATGACTTTCCACCTTACGAGTTATCTTTTTGGTTCTATCCGTGTCAAAGTTTCTTATCGGTTATTCAGTCCTTCATTACAAGTGGGTAGATATGACGAAATCAGTTTTTGATCAGTGCTCAGATAATTAGATTATAATTCGTCACATTGACCTTATTTCATAACAACTTGTAAAATGGTCTCATTACAATTTAATAGGTACCAAATAATCATAGTCCGGTCATAGATAATTGAGTCACCCTATTTACATGAATTTAATAACTCCTTTCTAAAAGGCAACTGCAGGTGGCTTTGGGTTGGAGTGTGTCAAATTTTAGTAAGATTTTGTGTGCGACAAGCTTTAATACCTTTGCTGGTATGTGTTGTACAATTTTTTTTTGTTATGAGGTTATCAGTCCATATTCAAGGCTTTGAAGCAGTGTTAGCTCAGTGACATTGGACTGCCGTGCAGCAGGTCTATGGTGCGAATCCCGCCGAGGGCTTGAGCTTCACCGCACAGTGGTAGGGCATTTTGCAAATGATTGCCAGGCTAGCTTACCACCCTCAAGTAGAAATCCTATCCCCAAGCACCTAACGGTATGCTACTAGGTAATACTAGGTTATAAGCCCGTTGAACACCTTCGACCACATTATCACTTAACATCAGGCTAGATTGTGGTCAAAGGCTTACCTATCAGCAATAAAAAAAGGTAGGGCAAGAGGGGTGTTAGTCTTCACCATCTTGCCCCAGTGGGCTATCATCCTCTTACGCTTATCTTACTAAAATAGAATCAGCTGGTATTTGTGTTCATGAAATAAAAATAACATAAGGTACCTACATATATCTTCTGTAAAAGAACTGGCCATGTGTGAGTGGGTCTCACTTTTGTAGGGTACCGCAAACAGACCGTTTAAGAACAACCGTTTGTTGGATTTGATCACAGCTTTATTACAAACTACAATAAAAATTGGTATTTATAGTATTAAGCTAAAAAACTGTTGCGAGATTGGTCAATTATTATTAATATCCAACCGGCTCAGCACGTAACTGGCGTTGAGACGGTTGCGCTGTAGTTGTCAAAGTCAAAATTCTTCTGTCCAAACTGTCACTATAACTATGATTGTCACTGTCACTATCGTTTTAATAGGTATCTATATCTTAAATATTAAAAATACAAATAATAAATTTTACTATGTTAGATGGCAATATTCTCGCCCTTAACCATATGGGTCCAAATTCATATGTAGGGAAATATGGGACATTTAGACACCTCTGCATAAACCTGTGGAATGTACAGACCTGATAATATAATATAATCAGAATCAGAATAATTTATTGACCATAATAACTATATACACATAACATATTACCTATATTTATACATTTAATAATGTATAAGTATTATGTAAAATTAATTAGATCTCATAGACTCATTGATAATATATGTCCGTTGTCTTACTGCGTAGTTACTAGTAGGTAAACTACGTCTTGGTGGAGGTGTAATTACGAATAGTATATTAAATATGTGTTTTTTTTATGTTTTTGTGACGGAACAAGCCCGAGGCTCACCTGATGTTAAGCGGACTAACATCTGCCTTTAACAGATGCATTTTGTTTCAAGTCACGAATTGCACTGCGCCCATCACCTTGGGACATAGTTGCTAAGTCTCATGTGCCTGTAATTTCACTGACTCTCAAGGACTGCTCCCGGAACACACCGTTAGGTGCTCGGAGACAGATTTTATACTTGAGGGTGGTCGCTAGCCAGGCGGGCATTCGCAAAATGCCTTTCCACCATGCGGTGAAGCTCAAGCCCGCGGCGGGATTCGATCCATAGACCTGCTGCGCGGCAGTCCATAGCCAATGCCACTGAGCCATCACTGCTTCAACGCTTCAAGCCATGGTTAAACAATATAATGTAATATAATATGATCGTTTGAATAGGCAGCAGTAGTTGCGACTACACTACAAAAATATGGAGAGACGTACCTTAGTGGGTGGAAGTGTCTGAACTTACTGATAGTAACTACATTATTGTATATCCCTCTACAGTATATATTATATCAGTAAATTATATATAATTATATTATATTAAAACATGTTAGTTCCGACACTAATGTATGGTAGTGAAGTATGGGTATGGCAGAAAAAGTATGAAACTAGAATAAATGTAGTGGAGATGAGAGCATTGAGAAGCGCGATTGGAGTCAAACGGAGTGACAGGGTAAAGAATAGATTAAGTATAGCAATTTATATTACGTACTTGTGTATATTATTAGAAATTTGCACCACTAAGCTCTCCCTGCTCAAAAAAATGTTCTCTATCCATCAAAAGGTTGTTTGGAATGGATCGCTTTTAGCGATAAGACCGCCCTTTGTACCTAACTATTATTATTGTTTCTTTGTATTTTTTTTGTTTTTGGTGTCAATAAAGAGTTATCGTATCGATATGGAGTGAATGAGGATGTAGTGACAAAAATCGAGAAAGGTATATTAATATGGTTAGAACATGTAGAGAGAATAAATGAAATAAAAATGACTAAACAGGTATATGTTATGTATATGGGAAGAGGGGAAGACCTAGGCAAACGTTCCGAAATCAAATTGAAGACTTTCTGAAAAAAACCAGGGGTTAAAAATAAATGAAACAATTATCAATTCAACAACTTCTATATAATAAGTTACTAGCTTAGTGCGGACTGCTTACAAAACATATTCATCTTAATTTCTAAGGGTTTGTTAATATTAACGCTAACTTTACGTAAATATATTGTATTCTATGACACTTATGTATTAAAGGATTGACCAGTGAAGATCAAACGAAAGAAATATGTAAGGATCGTAGTCAGTGGAAATCTGTGGTAAAATCTGAGTAAAACGTAATTATTTTGTACCCGGAAACTTTTATAACACCATCCGTGCTTCGTGATGTCGTAGTATTTTTTACTTATTTTCTAAATTGACACAGTTAAAATTGATTCATGCGCTTGCTAAGCCGTAGAGTAAGAAGTTCAGCCTCAGAAACTACTCGTTCGGAAAACATGACGTAATACTGCCGGTGAAAAAAACATTGTCTGTGATTGCATCCACTTTTATAAACATCAGTGAATCGGTGACTCATAATGACCCTCAGTTTTTACGCACGTAAAAACTGCGGTGGATTCGTGGATTATGTAGTCGGTATCTATTACCTATTCTGTGTCGCTTACCGGCACACCAGCAGGCCTTGAGTAAATTGTCGCTAATAAAATAAATGTAAAGTTTCTAATAATGTGTCTATTGGATTTTATTGATTACCTTTAGATCAGCTGTGACTATATTCATCATCATCATCAGCTGGAAGACGTCCACTGTTGAACAAAGGCCGCCCCCAAAGAATGCCACAAAGAACAGCTATTAGCCCCTTGTAACCATTGGCTACCGGCGACTTTTACGATGCGTCAGTCTACCTAATGGGGGCCTATATTTCTAGGTCTATATTTCTAAATAGCCTTCCTACTCTTCTTGTATATTCACAAGATTACAATAAATTTTTATTTGATATCGATACGTAAGAGTTAAGTCTTAACCCTTCCGTAGTCTTTTAAAAATGTCAGACTGAGTATTATTGATAGTAAAAAGTTGCAACTTCAGAAGTTCTGAACGTGCAGTATACGTAAGCTTTTAATAACCTAACAATTAAAGTCACATTTGCAATTTGGAGTACAAATTTTCTCACCTCGAATGAGAATCGAACCCATGTCCCTATAGATTTTACGAACTGAGTACCTTTACGACTGCATGGGCCATCGAGGATAGCTCGGTACAGCTAAAATGTTGTACCTACTCTAATTGTATTACTTTAACCGTCATAGGGGACGGTGCGTGGTCATCAACCAGACTACTAGACTTCGAAATAAGTGCTTTTGTCGCTACCCTTTTATATTTCTAAATATAAAAGCAATATCGTGTTAGTAGTAAACTTAAGAAGCACATGGCACCGGGGTTCGTAGGTTCGATTCACATTCGAGGTGAAAAATGTGTACTATATAAATTCCTATACGTGACTATTGTGTAGCACACGTGTAATCATATTAGTGCTTGTAATCATATTTAGGAAGTACTTTAAGTATTTTAATTTGTTTTTTTTTTCTATTTTATTTTATGACAATGATGTTTTGTATATATTCCAAATCCGAAAAGTAAAAAAAAAATGTTTTATAATTGATGTTAGTGTGAAAAGTCGCATTCTGAGTACGCTCTCGCATTAGTTCTCCGAAGGGAGCCTTGTGTTTTATTCAAGACCATGACGTGTTGTTGACGATCGTGACAGAAAACCTTTGAAAAAAACCAATGAATCAGTGACCTAGAGTTACTAATACGTGGTTAGGAAGAAGTATCTAGTCTTCGTACAATATGAATGAGACGACTTCGTATAGGTATTTTAGCCGTCATAAAAAGGGGAAGTTCTCAACTTCTGTTTTTTTTTATATATGATCCTCGATCACTCGAAGGTGTCTGAGATATTTCGAGTTTTTTTTTGAACGAGTATACTTCCCATGTGATGAGGTAACGTGATGAATTTTGACGAATATACTTATATTAAAAATTCATCAAGGTTATATATTTTATCAAAATTGGTTGAGTAGTTTTTATGTTATATTCAGTGAATTGGAAAATGTATTTGTGTACATGAATTATTTATTGGTGATTACACAATTCTTGTCGACGATAAAGCCGTATTTTTCAATTATCTATTAAATAGAAATACCTTGTGGAAGTCGGACCATGACAATGAGAGATCAGTCTTTTGAAACAGCATGGTACCGATGGTGAAAAATCATTTTATTCAGTAACTTTTTACAAGGATTTTTAGTAATGAACTTGAATAATAGTGCTTACTTATTTTTCTTAGAGACTTACCATAGATTTATTGTTTGATTTTATATTTAGTTTTCTTTCGTACATTATCCTAAATAACATATATTTTTAATAAGGTTTTTTTATTTATAAGTTCGCCTTTGACCACAACCTCACCTGATGATAAGTGATGATATCGTTGAAGGTGTAAACAAGGTTAACCTAGAATTACTGGCTCTCTAAAAATTATAATAAAATATATTTTTCTTCCATGTTTCTTTTTTGTTTACATAAAAGTATTATCATTATTTTTTTTATTACGATAGATTATGGTATTATAATAGTAAAGAAAAAAAGCCTACTTACTAATAAAAAAATACCTGAAAATTATTGATAGGGTGTCCCGATTTACTTAGATGATTTTTTTTTATTCGAATGCTATATAAAAGTCCCAAACAATTAAATATAATAAACTAGCTTTCCGGCCCCGGCTCCACCCGCGCAAAAACATTAACCTCTTTTTGCGCAATTAGAATTATTTACTACTATTCAATGTCCAAAATATTTCCATACCAAATTTCATACAAATCAGTCGAGTAGTTTTGCCGTGAAAGCTAGATAGACAGAGTTCCTTTCGCATTTATAATATTAGTATGGATAAAGAACCATATAAATATCAGTGACATATAACGAGTAGCATTTGAGTAATCCCTTATGTTTATATTGCGTCTTTGATTTAAAGCCCCGTGGGGTACCGGGCTAGAAAGGAAAAGTACCAAAAAGTAGCTGCGCCTTCTGAAGAACTGTGATCCCCAAGCCACCTGCCATATGTGGGAAGTATGGAAAAACCCTCCTTTATAAGGGAGGCTGGGATAAGCAGTGGGCGGACCGGCTGATACAATAACGGTAAAGAATAAACCCTTTCACCGAAGAACCCTTTCATTTCATGAAAGTCAAACACTATATATAAAGGGAGACATGGACACAATATGCTACATTTATACCTAACAACTAATAACATTTCTAGAGCACAAAATCTGTAACTCGTGCGGAAAAATTTTGAAAAGATATGTTAATGTATTATCCGCTTTGCGTGCGATAGAGCTTGAAATCATATTTATAAACACAATAAACTTGTTGTATATATTTTTCTTCTTAATAATATATATCTTTGAATCTCTCGTAGCTTATTGTTTAGCCGTTCTTAACCGATCAGTAAAGTTAAGCAACGTCCGCCGCAGTCATGAGTAGAATGGGTGACCGTTATTGACATTACTACTGAGCTTCCGTGCTTCGGAAAGCACGTCAAGCCATCGGTCGCGGTTATATCGATGACAAAAATGATTCCTCCTAAAAATAAAACCTAAACATTTTTTACGCTAAAAATGTGAATATTTACTATAATTTTAATATAAGGTCATTTTTTATTGGACGGTCCCATACCTAATCGTTTTTCAATGACATTCAATTGTACCAAAATATACGAATATAAAATAGGAAAAAAAAACACAAGAGTTCTAATACACTGCAGCACTGTATTAACAATTTTTGACTTAAGGGTGGAAACTGGATGGTGAAACCCGTTCTTCTCGCAGTGGTTCTATACATTTATTTTTGCTGAACGTGGCAGTACAATGTAGAATATTTCAATATTAAAATGTATCATTGACCTTTATAAAGAGCGTCGCAGACGTCTAAATTGGATAAATGATTTTGACTGTCTTCTATGCCGGGAAGTTTTATCAGATTTATCGCGCTTGTAGCTTAATTTGGTAACTATTTTTCACGGTCATTATATTTCCGGGTTTAATATAATATTAGTATTGTACGTATTATTATCAGTAGTAATTGAACACCAATTGAAACCACACGATACCTTACATTTACCTCAACAACATATTAAAAATTACGTTTAGTCGTAACTAATGTAACTAATTCAATATGCATTATAATAACATATTTCTAAATATGATTACAAGCACTATCGCGTGCTGAGTGAAAATCACATTTACATATTATGTAAGCACATTTTTTTTGTTCTGGACTAAAATCGAACCCATGTCGTGCCGAAACTAATAGCGACGCGAAATCGGTTCGATTCCCGCCTTGAACAAACCATTTTGTGCTCCAATCAGTACTAATATTATAAAAGCGAAAGTAACTCTGTCTGTCTGTCTGTCTGTTACGCTTTCACGCCAAAACTACTGGACCGATTTGAATGAAATTTGGTATGGAGATAGTTTGAGACCCGGGAAAAAACATAGGATAGTTTTTATCCGACTGCGCAAAAAGAGGTTAATGTTTTCGCGCGATAACCGACATACGCGCGGGCGGAGCCGCGCCCGGAAAGCTAGTAATTTACAAATGTTATTATAGATATCATCAATTATCTTCCCCGAACCTCGCGCATTACAAGCTACAGTAAGTACAATTCAATAGGCAAACTAGCAACAGAACCGAAAAATAATAACATTTTGAATTACCCGTTTTATATGTGGCCTATATCATTCTAAGTGACACAAAGAGGTTTCAAATTGAACACGACGATTACAAATTCAGCATCAAATACCTTTGGATATGGTCTTGGTCATTTATAAAGTGCAACCAGTCTCAAAGTTACTCATATGGAATAAAACCTTGAACAAAATGTCAATACGAATTTATACTTGATTCCTATAAAGTGATCGAGCTCGATCCGCCGTCGAACTGTTGCAACTTCGATAAGCCGTGAAGGCTGTAACCGTTGAAGATCGGTAATTAATTACAAATAGTTTTTATTGACTCAATTTATATAGGTAAAGAATATATATGAATGCATAGGTTTTCGAATTCGGGTCAGCTGTGTTTCAGAAGCCATATGCTTCTCGCCTAAAATGGTTATTCTTATTCTATTTGGGGGCGATAATATGTCCTGCACTGACATCCCGCTTCGGATTTAATGTAGCGAAGACTAGGACTCTGAGTTGCTGGCATAGCCGCTTCAGTGGCTTATATGGTGGTGGTAAGGATTGTGAAGGTGAGAATGGCTTACATAGTCCCGTTTCAACTCTTATTTGATCCGTGGCTTTACAGTACAATGGTACGTGCTCCACGGTCTCTTATTCATGCATACAGCCTCTACATAGAGGACTGTCTGTTGATCCAGATTTTTGTAGAAAGTAGTTCAGGTTACAGTGACCCTTAAAGAGGCCTTCAACAAGGCACAATTCATCCCGCGTAGTGGGACTCTTAATGGTTATGTTATGACACTTGTAATTGAAACTAAAGAAATATTTATTTGCAATCGTTTCATCGTGATAAGGCAAATATTTTACAAGTTTTTTAAGAAAGTGTATAGGTACATGCATACAGATGTGTATAAACATAGGTATAATATTTTAGATTACAGAAACCAGAAACCTGGTCTGAAAACATGATTACAAATATTTTTTGGTTGAAAAAAAGCATGAATACCTACTGCTTTAACATTTTGCTTACCGAAGTTTTTAGACAATCTAAATAGAATCAAAACTTGATTAATCAATAAATCGTATCGAATCAAAATTCTAAATATACTATGTATCTAATCTAATATTAGGTAGCAGCTATGTGATATAGTTCCTACGTAAAATATTTTTCTTGTTTTAAAAAAGCTAATTTTTATATTTATTAATTTCACCTAGTACCTAACAATTTTTCCGACCGCAGTCCTTGATAGTCAGTAAGTAATTATGTAACTACATGTACAGGCACATGAGACTTACAACTGAATTTCAGGATGATGGGCGAAGTGCAGTTTGTCACATGTTTCAAAATGCATCTATTATAGGCAGAGCTCACCGCTGGGCCTTATACTTGCCGCCACAATGCCAAAAAATATTAAATCTGGACAGACATACAGAAGGTAGTATTAGGTGATATTATACAAACATCATACATATTACTCGACGCACAATTCACAATTTTTCTTTTTTATAATATTTAAATTACCAATTAGATTCAGTTTACTTTCCAACCACATGCGTGGTAATTTGAATATTATCGCTAATTCCTCCATGCCATTTGTGACCCAAATTAAGTATAATTACGGTTTCAACCAATCTTTTTTTTTAATTGCTGATAGGTAAGCCTTTGACCACAATTTCACCTGATGGTAAGTGATGATGTGGTCGAAGGTGTTAACAGGCTTAACCTAGAATTACTGGCTCTCAAGGACAGGTGCCGGAACACACCGTTAGGTGCTTGGCGACAGATTTTCTACTTGAGGGTGGTAGCTAGCCAGGCGGGCATTCGCAAAAATGCCCTTCCACCATGCAGTGAAGCTCAAGCCCGCGGTGGGATTCGAACCATGGACCTGCTGCGTGGCAGTCCATAGCCAAAGCCACTGAGCTATCATTGATTAAAAATCGTTATAAAATACGCGAGCATACGATTACAAGTAATTACCTAAAGGAGGTTTAATTTGATATGAAGTTTTTTATATTTATTTATAAAGGCAAGACTGTTGTCGATATAACCTGTTCGACAAAACAGTTGATAATCGTATATCACATAAAGAAATGTGTGGACATAAGTACGTACAAAATCTGCTCCCCAATTTTCACCTTTATATAATATATATATATATGCAGCGAAGATAAGGCAAATAGGTAATTAAAGTAACCAGGTTATTTTTAATTTGTATTTTAGACATTTAAAATTGTCGTTATTTCAATATTTTATTTTTCCATTCATCAATTTTGTTTAATTTTAAATTTTTACTTTAGAATGTAAAATGATAATCGTAATAATAATTTATTGTATTCCCACAAACATCGTTAAATTCATAGACAATTATATAATTACAGAACATAATAATACGTAACATAAACAAGGAGACCATTTTTAGGGTTCCGTACCCAAAGGGTAAAAACGGGACCCTATTACTGAGACTTCGCTGTCCGTCTGTCTGTCACCAAGCTGTATCTCAAGAACGGTGATAGTTAGACAGTTGAAATTTTCACAGATGATGTATTTCTGTTGCCACTATAACGACAAATACAAAATGCTGCCAAGTGCGAGTCGGACTCGCGCACGTTAAAACAAAAAAAAGGTTAAAATATGAAGTCGAATGTTGTATAGTTAATGGTACGGAACCCTTCGTGCGCTAGTCCGACTCGCACTTGGCCGTTTTTTATTCTTATTATGTTGATCGTTCAATCAATATATAGGTAATTTTATTAGTTGTTCAGTTCCCTCTTTTTACTAAGTAAAACTGGCATTGTCGTTTTTAGACTTAGCGCGACTTAGATTAAGCGCGAAATTTAATTAATATAAGCAGTGATTACTCAGTGACGTTGGCTAGGAACTGCCGCCCAGAAAGTGAAAGATTAGAATCCCGCTATGGGTTTGGGATTCATCGCATGGTTAGCTGCCACGCTCAAGCAGAAAATCTGTCGCCAAGCACAATTACAAACAATATTTTCCGGGTCCTTGCTCCAGTTTCCATTCAAGCTAGGTTTTTTTAATGTGATTGCGACGGAACAAGGACGAGTCCCATATAATTTTAAGCGGATTCACCTCTGCCTACAATAGATGCATTTCGTCGTGTGACGAATTGCACTGCGCCCGTCATACTGAGACATACAATTGTTAAGTCCCAAGTGCCTGTAATTTTTTTGGCTCTCAAGGACTGTTGTTGACAAACTGTTAGGTGCTTGGCGACAGATTTTTTACTTGAGGGTGGTAGCTAGCCAGGCTAGCATTTGCAAAATGCCCTTCCACCATGTGGTGAAGCTCAAACAAGCGGTGGGTAGGTATCGAACGATGGATCAGCGGCACCGGAGTCGATAGCTATTACCGCTCGGCCATCATTGCTTCAAAAAGAGGAGTTTGAAATAGTTTGTTTAAATCCCATCTTTGAACACATCATCACTAAATATCAGGTAAGATTGTTTTCGAAGCCCACCTTATCAGAATAAGCAATAAAAAAACAACTTTAATTAAATTCAATTATTTCCTAACTAAATGAACTTAGCTTAAATTTACATCATATCAACATTTTTCACGTTACGAATTTTATGTTAAACATGTTTGGTATACTTAATACACGAGTAGGTACATTGATTAACATATTCGACAATAAGTTTCTATATATGTATAAAAACCAGTCTGTAAAGTAAGAATACAATGTCGTAGCAACAACATTATAGTTACATAGTATATTCAATTCCAACAAAGAATACAACAAAAGATTTGATTATTCTACGACTGAAATTTGTCCATGATTTCAATGTATTGTTTAGACGCAATAATATCCCCGACTGAAATAATAACACAAACAACAACAATCACAACATTGCATTCATCATTTCCTATCAAAACATTACCAAAACAAAATGCTCAGTAACATAAATTCAAAATAAACGCTGCGTGGCGCTCGCCGCACTTACCTTGACTCGACACTCGACCAATCCCTTCACTTTTCACGAAACACACTCACACACTCAAGACAAAGTTTCGTCAACGCGGTCCCTTTAAACCTTTGATAATAATAATAAAACAAATCAGTAATTCGTGCGACTTCAGAGGCGGTCGCGAGCGCACTGCTTCATACTCTGTAGTTGCGAAATGCGCGTGGGCATTCTGTAGGGGATCCAAAACGCTCACTCCAATGTTTTTATCGCGAAATTGGCTTATTAACTTCGAAGAGAATTTTCGGTGGTGTTTTTGGCCTGGGAATGTAAACCTTAAGCTGTATGTCATATCTACTTTTATACATTCTTCGAACATACAGGACACGGGGTTACTGAAGCGTTAATAGTTTTGGCTTTGTTAAAGAAAGCCATTGACTACACGAACCATGGATTACATTATAGTATTCTTTGACATGAACTGCCAAAATATTTTGTAAATAATGATATTCACTGCTCATTTTCTAAACAGTATTGTTGTTTGATTTGAATATACAAATGGTGATTATAAATGATGAACCACGACACTTCCTCATGTGAATTTGCATAACATATGTTAAAGTATAAAAAAACACACATATAATATTCTAAGTTTACCATTGAGTGTTAGTACAGCCCTAAAATCTAATCAAGACACCTAATGATAGATAGGAAAAATGAAGAAATTGGAAATCGTAATATTGATGAATCGATTTTAAAAATATTACGGTGAAATAGAGTATATGAAAATAAATGTAATTTTGAAAATAAAATGGCTAATGATTCTTAGGTATTTCGTTTGGCATAGGGTACTTCATTAATACAAAAATAATGACGAAAAGCATATCAAAATGAAAAATCAATAAGAGCATAGGAATGTATATATACGGCAAAATTTATAATTTTATGTATTTTCATAGATATCTAATGAGTCAAAATGTTGATTGCGTAGAGTTAGCCTGCATACTAATTACAGCATTTTACCATGTCTTAGCTATTCCTCGTGGTCAATTATTTAACATTTGAAGTTTGTATATGGACGAATTACAGGCTTCCAATTAATTCAGCGTTTGACTTATACACAGGAGAAATAAATAAGTTACATTAAAAAAACTCGTCATGATTTGCAGGGTTCAAACCCGTTCAATTTTCTCACATCTCTTTACCAACTACAAAAAGGTTGATGAAATGTAAACACCTGAACAGATTTTCTTGAATCATAACTAAGGGCACTCTAAATCACTCTCATTTTCTAACATTTCAAACAAAACAACAGCTAAATCAGAATCAACTTTTTTTTAGAATCAACTTTAATAAGCCTTTGACCACAATCTCACCTGATGGTATGTGATCATGTGGTCGTAGGTGTTAACAGGGTTAACCTAGAATTACTGACTCTCAAGGACAGCTGCCGGAACACACCGTAAGAGCTTGGAGACAGATATTCGAGGTTCATCTGCACATCTTCGACCACATCATCACTTACCATGCTATAACTACCATCCTAAGACACCTTCTGGGACTGTGCACTATTACTTTGGAATTTCAAGGTCCTGGGGTCAAAAAGTCAATTGACGTCTCTTGATGATGGTCAAATACCACATTTTGCTATAAAATTATTCTACTGCTGCGTTAAGCAGTTTGAGCTCCAACGCATGGTAGATTGGTAAGGCATTTTGTAAACGCTTTTCTGACTAGCTTACCACCTTCAAATAGAAAATATCACCCGATAGAATATTCGACAGCTGTCATAGATCGCCAAAAGGTCCATATAAAGTCAGCGTACCGTCCTCGACACACCATCACTTACTATCAGGTGTGATTGTCGTTAAAGCCAAGCCTACTGACCATAGATGACGTAGCAGTGTTTGACAAAAATCCTATCAACCGTACCCAAGATATTGCCTAAAGGAAGGTTTTAAAAATGTTTCTAATATGTAGATATCTGCGTACGTCCATACAATGTACGACATTATAAGATATAAATTTACATTAGACAAACTCATAACGTGACTTTTAAGGTAACATAAAATATGCACTTACTAATACAAACGTGACTATGGTAATTCCAATCGTTAAATACAGTCATTGGTTCAATACCTACTTGGTTATTTTATGTTCTATTGAGATAGCCGTACCTACAGTTTATAAAATCTGTTTATTTTTTATCCGGCGGTATGCCTTTATTTTACCCGTGGGGTGTCGGGTTAGATTTGCACCTCCCCATATCATCCTGAGGGAGCCGTAAAAGGCGACTACAGAAAAAAATACTGGAAGGTGGGCAACAGCGCCTTATACAGAACTGCCGTCTTACACTGCGATCCCCAAGCCGCCTGCCAAGCGTAGGGATTATGGCAAATACCCCCTTAATAGGGGAGGTGTGTTCAGCAGTGGACGATCCAGCTGATACAGTATGCCTTTATTTACCAAAACACGACGAGCTATAAACAACACTACAGCTACTATAATAAAAGCATTTAGACAACCTATAAGTCATAGCAGACGCACAGGCAGTCCAAACGCTTCAGCCCACTTCCACTTGGCAGCGTGCCCAGTATGCTGGCAGCATTACCTACCCCTTTGTTCATAGTTCATAGATTAGAGCCAGTCATTCGAGGTTAGTCTGCACATCTTCGACCACATCATCACTTACCATCAGGTGATATAGTGATCGAAGCCTAAACAAATAGTTTTTATTCACTTAAGTTACAAGGCAAATATGAATCCATAAACTTCCAAACTAGCGTCGGCAGTGTTTCAGGAACTATTTAAGCAAAAAATTCTCCACTCGACCACTGTACATATTTGTTGTATGTATATTGTATACTATACATGTATGTGGAGATAGGCACAGATTCTTATCTTCGGCACTGCCGCCGGTTGCCAGCATCTAATTGGCAATATCCGTTAACAGTGCCTGTTACAATTACGGCACAATATTACCTAATGTCAGGTATGAATCACGATATCAAGTACCTAGTTTACCAACTCAAACATGTAATAAGTATGCCATATGGCATACTTATTATATTAGATAGGTATATAGGATACCTTCTTCTTACTCGTGTATCTTTCGATTCGGATATATTGTACTACATGGAAATGTTCAAGTACCTAAATTATACAAATTATTGAGATAAATACAAGAAGAAGAAAATATGAATATTATATTTTACCAAAATAAAATACATGTAGGATTCATTTTTTTTTTTATGCCTGATAGGTTAGCCTTTGACCACTATCTCACCTGATGGTAAGTAATGACGTGGTCGAGGATGTTGTTCAGGCTAACCCAGAGTTACTGGCTCTCAAGGACAGCTGCCGGAACACACCGTTAGGTGCTTGGCGACAGATTTTCAACTTGAGGGTGGTAGCTAGCCAGGCGGATATTCGCAAAGTGTCCTACCACCATGCTGTAACGACTGCTATCCTAAGACAACAACCGGGACCGAAGGCTTAACGTGCCCTCCGAAGCACGGAAGCGCTCAGTAGTAATGTCACCAGCGGTCACCCATACAAGTCATGACCGCGGCGGACGTTGCTTAACTTTGCTGATCGATTCAGAATGGCTAAGCAAACTTGGCTACGAGCGCTTCAAAGAATATAAGGTATTTTTTAATACTTGTTTTTCGTTGTATTCCGCCCCGTACGATCGAATGAAAATATATCTGCGCCGCGCCGCCTTTGTTAGTCGCGGTGAAAGAGTTTCAACATGTAATTTTTTTTTTGCGATGATGCATGCTCCGCTCCTAAACAATATAGTCAAGTGCGGGCTTCGAACCCGCGCCTTCCACCACAATAGCCGGGGTATGCTCTAACCGATAAGCCAACAAGAAAGAAAGAAGAAAGAAAGAAAAGTTTATTTTGAACATAAGGAACACAGTAGCAAAACATCATATATGTACAATAAGAAACAAACATAAAAAAAAAATAAGAATATTGCCGTCATGTACCCTCAGTCCAAAAAAGGTCCTGGCTCAGCATGATGCTGTGGGCGAACCTACAGCGCTGGTTTTCAGCCAAGGCCTAAGTGACACACGGAGATGCAATAATTAAATAATTATAAGCAAACAATATTACATGTACGACTAACAATAATATAATCATATATACAATATACTATACAATCATATGTACAATAGATAAATATTAAAATGAATACACACATATAAATTAATATATTAAACAGATTTCAAATAGAAACACAATAGATATAAAATGTAAATGCAGTGAAAGAATGAGAACCAGATCAACCAAGAAGCAGCCAAAAAAGGTAGTCAATATGGAAAGTTACACGTTCATAACTTGTATCCGTCACTAAAATAAATAAAAACTCTGCCCACCATAAGATACTCTGCTTACAAAGAAATAAATATTAGAAGTATCTGTTTTTCATATTTTTTTGTTTCAATAAAAATTAAATAAAAGTTGTTTAAAGACTAAGTTAATATATTGATACATATTGACATTAACAAAGATATATAATATAAATGATCATCAATACAGTAAATTATTAAGTATATTGGAAAAAAGTTAGGTAAGATAAATAAATTTAATACTTATTTATTTAGATAATTTCTGTAATTCAAGTAAATGATGTTTGTATTTATTTCGAAAATTAGACTTTGACTTAAGTAACCTTAATGGTGGGGGGAGCGAATTCCAGCATTTAGTGGCAGAGAATCGAAAACTTCCACGAAATGCGACAGTTCGAAAACGAGCGGTGATTAATAAGTAGGATGATGCTCGAGTCGCGTATGCATTATGTTCCCTAGACCAAATGAGTTTTTGAAACAGGTATGGCGGCTGTTGTGATTTGATCACACCGAACATCAAAGTCGCAAGGTGAAGTTCTCTTCTGTGCTTCATGTTGAGTATATTGTGATGGTTTAGAAAAGGAGATACGTGACTTCGAGGAGGTATTCTAAAACAAAAACGAGCACAAGCGTTTTGCACTCTTTGAATTTGACGTGATGTTTTGGCTAAGAGACGAGGACCATAGACAGTATCAAGATATTTAAATTTGGAAAGAATAAGGGAGTCTACAAGTGATATTCGAAGATCTGTATTTAAGTAGTTTCGAATTTTATACAAAATTTTCAAACGGTAGAAGCAGTTACTTACACATGCAGAAACATGACGATCAAACCGTAAGCGTTCATCGATAATAAGACCAAGATTTTAAGTCTCGGCTACCCGCTCTATTTCGTCACCATCAATATATAACAGAGGCTTCATTATGGATATATGTTCTATTTGATGCTTTGTACCTAAAATCATGTATTTTGTCTTTTTTGCATTTAATAATAACGAATTTGATGTAGCCCAGGCATTAATTCTCTCTAGATCTTCATTTAACTTGACCTCTGCTTCTCTTAATTCGTCAGGCTTAAAAGATAAGTATATTTGAATGTCATCAGCATATAAATGATATTTACAGTTTAGAATTCTTGTAGTTACGTCTGCGCTGTATATAATGAATAACAATGGGCCGAGAATTGAACCTTGTGGTACTCCACGAGAAACCTTATGATTATTTGAGCGAAAAACCTGACCATTGTCTTTGGTCAACTCTACTAGTTGGACGCGGTCTATCAAATAACTGTTGAACCATTTAATCACATGCGAGTCAAAGCCATAGTAACTTAGCTTAGCCAGAAGCAATGCTGTATTGATGGAATCAAAAGCCCGCGAAAAATCTAGTAGCACCAATATAGTACCCATGCCTTGATCTTGTGCTGCAATTATATTATCAGTCACATCTAATAACGCTGTATTAGTGCTTCTAGCCCGACGAAATCCTGACTGCATATCCGGTAAAATTTTAAGTCTCTCCAAATAAACCATAATTTGGGAATAAACTACTTTCTCGAGCACTTTGGATAGGCAAGGTAGAATACTTATTGGTCGTAAATCTTTAGTTTCAACCGGATTATTAACTTTTGGTATAGGTTTAACTACAGCAGTTTTCCATGCCGTAGGAAATACTGCCGAGGAAATAGATTTATTAATCAGTGCCGTTATTGAATCCAAACTATGAGGCAGGGTTAGATTAATCATATCGAGAGATATTTGGTCAATGCCTAAAGCATTCGATTTAATTTCTCGTAAAAATTTCAATGTTGTAATTGAATTAACAGCTTCAAACGAGAATGTGCTATTGCCAAATCGGTGAAACTCAAAAAATGTTAAATAAGAAATGCTTATAGTAAATTTTCCGGGAATATTAAGAAAAACTTCATTTAAGACGTTCGGGTCATTAAATTGAGGTGGAAGATTAGCTGACTTAGGCGGCAAAACTTTAGATTTCAGGTTTTTCCATAATGTTTTTGAATCGTTAATGTGTTTGTTTATATTTAGATTGAAAAATGCACGCTTCTCATTATGTAATGCTAAAGTAACTTGATTTTTTAAATCTTTGTAAAAAGTTTTATGAATTTCCAGTTTAGTCATATGGTATCTGGCCAGGGCCGCATCACGAAGTCGCATCATGAGCTTCATATTATAGGTAAGCCATGGACTCGGTAATTCCTTAATAATGATACATTTTAGAGGTGCGTGTAAATCAAAGAGTAGTTGGATGACGTTACTGAAATTATAAACCATATCATCGATATTATTCTCAACGACGATTCGATCCCACCTAATAGCTTCTAGATCATTATTAAATAATTCTGGACAAATATCCTTAATAGGTCTAAATAACATACATCGTGGTAATAGTTTAGGCTTCTTAAATATAAACTCACACGTAATAAAAGCATGGCCTGTCTCCGACCCAATAAGATCAATACAAATATTACGCGAACGTACGTTAGAACATACCAAATCAATTAAGGTTTGACTGTCGGCTGTAAAGTGAGTCGGTTTGTCTATGAGCTGATTTAAACCTGTGTCGTTCAGAAACTCAACAAAACGCTTAGTTTTAGTGTCAATTGTATCCAACAAATTGATATTAAAATCTCCTAAAAGGATTAAGTTATCACAATATGAAAATGAGTCTACTGATTCCATTACTGCATCCAAGAAAGCATTAACGTTTACCCATTGGGGACGATATGCTGTGCCAATAATAATTTGCGATGATTTTATTTTTAGTTTAATCCACATCTGTTCAACATTGGGGCTAATCGGAAAAACACAAGTTCTGGCATTGATTCCACGCTTAATGTAGAATCCGACTCCTCCACCACGTTTTTTTACACACGTATCAACAGGACGTGGAATGTGACGTAGTCTAAAATTAGGGACGAAAGGGGCTATATCTTCTCTACCGGACTTGAGCCAAGTTTCATTTATTGCAAGAATATCTACACTGTGCTTTTCCATAGCCGCTACAAACTCATCATGACCGGTACCTAGAGAACCAGCATTATGGAGTCCAACTTTAAGCAATTTGTTGTTACCCATTATCAAAAACCTTAAATAAATGGACAAAAAATGGTTCATTGAAAATTAATAAGTCATTGCTGGTTATAGTTGTAAGAAATAGGTGAAAGTAAAATAATATATTCTGTGAATAACGATACATTATAATGAAAATATATAGATTTAAAAATGTTAAGTATAATATAATAATAAATGGGATCCTAAATTTATTTGCATCAAACATTTCTCTTATACAATCACCGGCACAACGACAGCAATATTCTCTTACAAATATAAAATACAAACACGAATAGTATTTAAATAGATTGCCAGTAAATAGGTGCAGTGTGGACGTGAAAACATACAATAAAACTTTAATATTATGAAAATTACATCGTGTTTTTAATTCACAGGTATAATATACAATAGTGCATATAAAACAATTAAGTAGAAAATATATACCCCTTATAGACACTGTTTCACTCCACAGATACACATAAATTAAAAAACATGATATTGTGTTTATTATAGTAAACAAAGTAATTATAGTGGCAATAAAATATATAATTTGTAGTATTCTTATACCAATATAAAATCTGCAATTATATATTTGTAAAGGTATTATAAAAATAATGCATAACAGTCTAAACTCAAATAAAGTTTTTTGTTTCAAATTAAAACAAAAGTCTAGCAATTCCATTTCAGTGGTGTTGCTACCATACCTATAACTTTTTTTCAAATGAAAATTGAGATTTGACATGATATGTGAGATAAAGAATTGATAGTAATAATGTTCTACATAACATGTAAATAAATTGAGTTTAAACACGTAGTTTTGAGTATTGTTACGAATGGTGCAATTGGTAAGAGTCGTCCATATCAAACATATCAATGAATAAAAAATTTCTCAACGTCCTTTTCCTGACGAATGCGGGAATAAGGGGTACCGTGCTCCTTCCGAACGTATATTCGTCCGTCTCTTGACCAACAATATTTCCATTTATGTTCACGACATTTTTCTCTAGCATTTGCGAAAAGTTGACTGTTTGATCTGGTGAGGCGTTCATTAACGTAAATGCGAGCTGTAGCCCCTTCCACGCCGAGGTCAGTAGTATTCAAACCACGGCGGACGCGCGCCGCTCGGAGATAGTCATCCCGAGTGGAACGCCGCGAGAAGCGTACTGCGATGCGGCGCGAGCGCACCTGCACCTGTGAGTCATTCTGCGTGGGGCGAGGAGCACCCTCTCTCTCGGCAAGAATGACGTCACGCTCGTCCAGCTCCATGGCCATTTTCGAACTCAAGAGCAGAACAATATGTACCAGATTCTCTCCTTTTTTTTCTGGGATGCCAGTTATCAATACATCATTTAGTAAATATTCTTGTTCCCGGTCATTCATTTGTAATTTCATCTCAACAAGAGCTTGTTCCAAGCAACTAACGTCCTGTGGCTTAGGTGAATTGAACATCAACATGACCACAATGACATATGACAAATTAAAGTCATACGACATGCGTCTTGTTGGCTTAGCGGTTAGATTATACCCGATTTAGGGATAGGGGTGGATGGCACCAATTCAAACCTCGCACATGACTATATTTTTTCTCTAGTTGTAAATATGTAATGCAAGAAATATGTACAATAGCACGGAAACACGCAAGCTGCTGGAACACACCGTTAGCTGCTTGGCGACAGATTTTCTACTTGAGTGCTAGACAGGCGGGCATTCGCAAAATGCCCTACCACCATGCTGTAACGACTGGCATCGTAAGTCAACAACAGTTGGGAAGAGGCAGATAATGATTAGTGAGTTCTTAAGCACGTTTAAATATTCTTACTTACGTTATTTCTCACAATGGCTGATTAATTTAAATTGAAAGTATCAATCCACTTCTTACTTGTTTACCTTTTCCCTTGTGGACTAATTTCAAAGGACTTATTTAACTTAAACAAGAATTAATTGCGCCGGATCTTGGTCTTAGTAAGTAATTGTTTTCAATTTCTACCGAAGGAAAATAATGTTTGTTTAATTTTAATTTATAAAACAATTTTAAATTTATGTAACTTAAAACTTATTTTGTTAAGGACTCTTGTGGTTTTGGATTTAACAGTAGCTTCATTAGTTAATTATATATTTATATGAATTTTGTTAAAAAAAAGTTGTTTTTCGGAATACAGAACAGTACAGTTGGAACGTCACCTTTTTCGTTGTGTTTGACTATGCACTGTGCTCGTCACTCCGAGACATCACTCACTCTCAGTAAGTTCATTTGCTAAAATGCCTTTCACGACTAAACGTTAGGCATTGAACACTGCTGCTTCAAGGCAAATATCTGACTCTGTGGTGGTACCCACCAATACGTACTTTTGCTGAAGAATTCTATCACCATGTTTAAATATTTTTATGTTTGCGATAACATGATGCTCTGCGGATCACATTACAAAATTACAAATTTTTGAGTGGAAAAATTTAAGTCATGTGCGGGATTTGAACCCGCGTCCATTTACCCCTATAGCCGGTGTATGCTCTGACTAAATGAGCTAACATGACAATGAGTCTTAACTCAATTTTTTCCTATCGTTCTTTAACCCTCGTATTTTTTTTTTATTTTTTTTTTATGCTTGATAGGTTAGCCTTTGACCACTATGTCACCTGATGGTAAGTGATGATGTGGTCGAAGTTGTTGTTCAGGCTAACCTAGAATTACTGGCTCTCAAGGACAGCTGCCGGAACACACCGTTAGGTGCTTGGCGACAGATTTTCAACTTGAGGGTGGTAGCTAGCCAGGCGGGCATTCGCAAAGTGCCCTACCACCATGCTGTAACGACTGCCATCCTTAGACAACAACCGGGACCGACGGCTTAACGTGCCCTCCGAAGCACGGAAGCGCTCAGTAGTAATGTCACCAGCGGTCACCCATCCAACTCCTGACCGCGGCGGACGTTGCATAACTTAGCTGATCGATTCAGAATGGTTAAGCAAACTTCGCTACGAGCGCTTCAAAAGAATTCAGGAAGGAACCTTGTATTGGGATGAAGCGACATCTATAGTTCAACTTACGTTGTACTACACACAAGACTCATTTTGCAATTATAGCTTTAAACTTGTTAATGACGACGCAACCTATATTTTCAATATTTTTATGTTTGCAATAATGCTTGCTCTGCGGATTACATTACAAAATTACAAATTTACGAGTGGACTTTATTATTTTACCCTCTCGTTAATTTGTAATCTATCATGCACCTGGTATTTGTTGTTGAAGGAAATAAACGGTATTGTTAAAGAAACATATTTTTGAACTATTATGTGCTCGTGTTGTCATTTTGTTTTGTTAAAAAGACATAATATTATACCAACCCCACAATAAGATAAGGAAGTTTTTTTTATATGATTGTAATGGAACACGCACTAAGCCCACCTGATGTTAAGCGGTAACCTCTGTCTGTAACAGATGCATTTCTTCAAGTGGCAAACTGCACTGCGCCCATAATCCTAATAGTAAAGTCTCATATGCCTGTAATGTCACAATTTTGGCTATCAAGGATTGGAACAAACTGTAAGGTGCTAGGCGACAGATTTTCTACTTGGCAGTTGTCCAAGCGAACATTCACATACAACCCTTCCACCATGCGATGAAGTTCAAGCCGGTGTGGTGGGAATCGAACCGGGAACCTGCGGCACGATACTCCATAGCTATTACTTCAACTATCAGTGTTTAAAACTAGCTCTAAATTTTAATATCGGTCAGTTAAACAGGACAACAAGTGTAAATTAATTAAAAATTATTCGACCGATTGCATATTATGTAATGGATAGATTCAGGCGTTACTTTGCGGAAATCCATATTTAATAATAACAAATACTTTTAAAAGTATCCTAAAAAATATTAAATAATATTTAAATAAAACACTTAAAAAAGCATAAAATTATATATCTAGTGACAATTCCGCCTAATTTTCCTGTTATCTACGTGACGTCACAAACATCACGCAGCCTAACCGGAAGAATACCCGACTAGTTTCGCTTCTAAACGAAGCATCTTCAGGAGGTCTTGACTTGCGCGTGATGTTTGTGACGTCATGTAGATAACAGGAAAATTAGGCGGAATTGTCACTAGATATATAATTTTATGCTTTTTTAAGTGTTTTATTTAAATATTATTTAATATTTTTTAGGATACTTTTAAAAGTATTTGTTATTATTGCATATTATGTATTTTCGCTAAACGTTCCAACATTCCATTGAATTTAAAAACTGCAGGTTATATACAGGGTTATTGGTAATATGCTAACTACCTCTTAGGGTTGATATCTGCTAGCCCTAACAAACATTTTGAGATATTTTTTTTTGGAAACGAAAAAATAAAAATATTTCTTAATTTTTTTTTTTTTTATTTCTTTTTGGTGGAATAAGTACTAGGTCCATCTAATGTTAAAAGTCTCTTTTGCCTGTAATGTATTATTTATTTTTTATTACTTTGCCCGACGTAAATATTCAAAACTCTATTCAAAGGGAGCACGGCGCGGTCCAGTGTTACCGTGGTGAACGCTCTTGGCTTGGAGTAGGCATAAAAACACAAAAAAAAATATGAAAAATAATTTTTTTTTTTGTTTTTTTTTCAAAACAAGAAATATATCTCAAAATGTTTGTTAGGACTAGCAGATGTCAACCCTAAGAGGTTGTAAGCATATTGCCAATAACTCTGTATATATATGGAATCGTTTTTAAAGCTCTTCATTGAGATATTCCAGTCGATCCAGTTTTATCTCACTATCAATATGGCATTTTAAATCAGCAAATTAGTTTTTTTAAGTACCCAGTGTCACTTGCGCTATCAAGACGAATAGTAACCATATCTCTTACATTAACATCGGTTAAATTGTTTAGAAGTTATGGTGGGACAAATAAACTCACAAATATACATACTTACATGAACCCTGAAAACATAACACTCTTTTTTTTGGACAGTCGTGTAAAACTACATAATTAATACTAATAAAGCTCATAAATTATGTAAAAGCACAATGGACCTCAAAGCAATTTCCTTTTTTTTTAATAGAAAACAGTTTACGCGCTGAGCCCGAGCTCGTCGCTTTGCGCAATCGAAGATCCCAGACGAAGGATTTCAATACAGTCTGAAACTGGTCGGAATCTTTCCGGTAAATATAACGCGGGTCCTAGCCGTTTCATAATAAGTTAATATGGATAAAACTCGTGATAGTTTTCAAAGTAAAGTTTTCTGATCCAAGGATGTCAAACATGTTGTCAGACCACGCCATCTACGTCATAACCCATTATGGTATGACTAATGGCCAACTAGTTGACTAACGAGAATGTTATCACGCAGCGCCACGCAGTCTGACTAGTCAGCCGCTTACGCAGAATACGCAGGTCAACTTTGTTTCCTTACCGGATAAATCCGGTTTCCCTTAGGAAACGAACAGCGCACGTGATATGCATGCAATCTATGTCACATATTGGAAAACCCATGCGTTACTTTGTAACAAAATATTTTTAAAGAATACTCAAACGACTTCCAATGCTGAAAAGTGTGAAATAACTTGTTGAAGTCGGTACCTTGCTAATTCAAATCACTGACCTCACATTATCATGGTCCGACTTTCACAAGGTATTTTATAATTTTCAGTGTTAGATGTCAGATAATATATTTTTTGCACGACTGCCAAAAAGAGGAATTTTATGTATTTAGAGTTTATGTTTGTATGTTTGTGAGTTTCTTTACTCCACCATAACTTCTAAACGGCTTTACCGATTTGGCTACACTGAACAGGCACATACAAAAAGTAAAAAATCAATCTGGCTGATTTTAGACGCTAAAATAATACGGTGAGATAAAAAATTGAATTTCCTACCAAACCCATGATGCCTTCATTCAGAAGGTATCATAATGAAGGGCTTTAAAAAACGATTCTATATATAAATAAAACTTAGTGTTATAATTTCAATGGCTTTTTTTTATCTTTTACATAATTTTATAAATTGTTTTATATTATGTTTCAATTGTTTTAGTTATGCATATTGCTTACTAAATTATTCACTCGCCTTGAATACTGTTCACCATCGAAAGAGTTGCAATTACCATAAAATCATCCAGTCATATAATGAAAAACGATTGGCAGTTAAAATAAAATAAAAATACCAAAAAATGGAATCGACTTCAACACCCAAAAGTATGAAATAACTTTTGAAGTAGGTACCACGATAGTTCAAAAGTACCAATTATCACAATATTGTGCGCATGGTACCGACTTCTAAAAGTTATTTAATACTTTTGGGTGTTGAAGTCGGTTCGATTTTTTGGTAAAATATTTTTTTTCACTCTTTTTAGAGACCCTTGCTACTTATTGAATCGATTGGCATTCACTGTCAACGACTATATTATCAAAAACGGCTTTACCGATTTTGATGAAATTTAAATGAAACCTTGAAGGTATACTCTACCTTACATCATCAAAATCAGTCCATATTTGGCGGAGTAATCGCGTAACAAACACGCAAACAGTTGAAAGGAGAACCTCCTCCTTTATACAAGTCAGTTAAAAACCAGGTTTGAATATTTTTTTATTTATAGCCGTTGACTATTTGCTCACCTAATGGTAAGTGATGATGTGGTCGAAGATGTTGTTCAGGCTAACGTTAAATTACTGGCTCTCAAGGACAGCAGCCGAAAACACAGATAGGTGCTTGGCTATAAATTTTCTACTTGAGGGTGGGAGCTCTCCAGGCGGGTATTCGCTAAACGTCGTTCCGCCTTGCTGTAATGACTGCCATTCTAAGACAACAACAGAGACCGAAGGCTTTACGTGCCCTCCGAAGCACGGAAGCGCTCAGTAGCTAAGTTAGTGACACCCATCCAAGTCATGACCGCGGCGGACCTTGCTTAACTTAGCTGATCGGTTAAGAACGGCTGAGGAAACTTCGCTACGAGCGTTTTAAACTACGAGTATTATATAAAAACAGTAGCAGGGACACAAAAGATCAGAGTACCTAAGTATGTAATTAGCATATGTTGGCCTTTGTTCAATTTTCAATACTGGACGTTTAGGCTCTTGAGGTTACTTGGCGTAAAATCGTCTACAATAATAGAGGTATATTTGAGAATGGTTATTTACGGTGTTGATTGTAGATTTTAGTTTAAAACACAAATAGAATATCCGTTGCTAAGATATTATCTGTCGTTAAAATATCGGCAAGAATATATTGTAGGCAAAAAGATAAACAGTAATCGACATAAAAAAAAATGTTCCCGCGCTTTTCTGTCGTTCAAAGGTTTTCTTGAGTATTTTCATAAATACTATAGGGTCATATTGTTACGGTACCAAGAAGTTTATAATTATGTGCCACTGAACAATGCACCTACTAAACTCGATTTTCAAAAATGTTACAATAGGAAATAGGAAAAAAAATATTTTAATTGTATTGTTGTGTTTACTCGAAACAAATTAATGCGAATATTATCAATGTTCAATATACGCAATTTATTGTAGTTTGTGGCCATATAGGTACCTATCATGTATAGACAATGGAAATGCTGAGTAATAAAGGTACACAGCACGCCGATCCAAGGCAAAGTGTAGAAAACGTTCACGACAGATCTTAGGAAACTGTGATTCTCACGCAACAGGAAAATGTAAGAGGTTGAAATGGGATTAATGTAGGATTGAACCGTAAGGTGAACAGAAGAGCATAAGTGGTTGAGTGTCTGCGACTTACTGAGTGAAAGTGAGAGCGATAGATGATGAGTGAGAGGGAAGGGTAAAAAGTAAGATGGCTAAAGTGTGAGAATCTAACGGACTGAAAGGCGTAAAATTATATTTAAAGAGTTATTTATAACCAATCGAAGAAAAATAAAGAAGTGAAAGGACGACGAAGTATTATTGAAGACGCATCCCTTAGTTTTATCCTCCTACATTTATATCGTTTAGATACGAATTTAGTTCCGTAGCCTAATAATACTTCATTTTTCCAAACAACTTTTAGCTCCAGTAGTTTTGGCTCTGCAGAAAATGTATACGTTGAAAATGTAATAAAGTATTTGACGATTTTTGGTATATTAAAGGAAATAATAACTCAACAGGGCAACGCTACCAGCATGTTGGGCACGCTGCTAACTGGTGGCTGCATTTGGACTGTGAGTCTGTAATTGTGGGTTGTCTAAATGCTTACATTACAGTAGCTGTAGTGTAGTATATAGTTCGTAGTATTTTGTTAATAAAGGTATACCGCCGGCGCATGTTAAAAACAAATAAGGAAAAAAATATACTTTCTGTTTGAAGTAGATAGCTTTTAAAATCAGATGACTTAGTGTGTAACAAAATGGTTTACGTAGGAGTTCGAGTTAAAAACTAGAAACCCTTTTTATTACTATTGGAATCAGACAAAAGCCCCAGGTCCATATTTGGTTTTTATCCACTTACGTCTTTAGTCCTTACAAGCCAAATACCGCTGGTATGGGCGGTAGCGGTACATAAAACTGAAACCGAAAGTTTTCGGCACTTATTTCCTATATGAACCTTGTTATTGCGTAGTAGGAAGATAATATGACAAGTAAACGTACAAGCCATTCTCTACAGGTAAAACAACTACAGCATCTGTAAGTATAGTATACGGTTTTTAGTATAACATTTACTATCCCTTTTCAAAACTTGCTCCTCTTCATTCAACGGTTGTCTGGAAGAGATCGCTTTGAGCGATAAGGCTGCCAATTGTTCACTATTTTTAAGTCTAATATTTTTAATTTTTGTTTAGTTTTAGGTGTTCAATAAAGAGTTTATCTATCTATCTATCTATTTATCCCAAAGAGACCCATAAGTACTGAAGAAGTACGTCAAGTCACGTATTGTTCCACCTCCATGACGGTCCCGTGCGTGACGAGGAGGTACGAGTAACTGTCGCGGACAGCACTGAAACTTAGATGGTTTTGTAATAAACTAAAAAAAAAATAACAATGGGATAAGACCCAACTAACTTTTTTTTGCTAACCTGTTAAACAGTTTTTGTTTTAGTATTTTCTGTTGCGTATTAACTATAATGTAATGCTATTATATAAGTAAATATATATTTTCCTGTGTAATGAAGAAATCCTAACTGCAATGAAGATATATACAAAGTAATTGAAAAATTAATTGATTATACAGGGTTATTGGAAAAATGCTAACAACTACTTAGAGTTGACTTCAGTTAGTTTTAACAAACATTTATAGCTTTTTTTTATGTTTGTGACGTAGTAAGCAGGAGGACTACCGGTTAAAAATCTCTTGTGCCTGTAATGTATTATACCATACTTTTTATAACTTTGCTCGATGTTATTAATTTATTGAAATTACTAACTACCATCAACAATAATATATTACGTGGGGATTATGGCAAATCCCTCCTAGTAGGATAAGAATTACTCTAACGGAAGACATCATGGTTGTTGATGATGATGAAAGCATTTTTTACCAGCATTCTTCAGCAGTGACTTACGTAATCTGGCTAACAAAAGCACAGCTATAAGGTTCAAGGACATGCCTGTTAAATTTCACTGAGTTTGAATACTTGGTATTTATATATAACGAAACTGCGCTTGTATGTAAATTAGAATTTTAATAAAAAAAAACCGACTACAAACATAAAATACGCATTATTAGGGATACCTAAAATATACTGGTCACATCTGTCGAGTGTAAAAAAATCATCAAAATCGGTATCGAATTGAGAACCTCATTCTTTTTTGAAGTCGGTTAAAAGATGCTACGAGCACACACCCCTAATCTGTATTCGCCGGCCGGCCGGATCTGTACAAACCGGCCTGCCGGTCGGTGGTCAATAGTTGTGTTTGCAAATTCACCATAAAATCTGCGTTAGTCCAATTTTCATATGGCAAACGGTTTTCGAAAGGCTGGATCCTTGGTTATACGAGAAAAAATCCATATTTATCTGAGATAACAGAAAGTATGTTAAATATTTTTATGAAATCTGAAACCAGCTCAAATTACATTTTGGTGACAAAATATTACGTCATGTAATAATAATCTCGTAACTACTTCTATAGTAATGAACCTAGAAAGCTGTAATTTTGCATATACATAGAAAACAAGTCAATAACGATGTTAAAAGAAATTAAAAGGATTTTTTTTTATAATTTTTTTTATTTGACCCTCTTGTGTGTCCCGAACGAATTTTCGGTCGTCTGAAAAAAAGGTTTAGTTCAAAGCTTGTATTTATCCGATCGTTATAATTCAAACATTGTTAGTAAGCTAGTATCCTTGGCTATACAGCTCAAAAAACTGCATCACGTTACGGTAACGAGAAGTTATTCAAATCGTGAAATGAAAATAAAAAACTTTCACTCGATACATTTTGCCGCGCAAACACTCACCGATGGAAACTTACGTAATAAATAATCTCGTAAGTACTTTTTAACTACTAAACCTAAACATCTGAAATAATTCAGGTGTATAGATTACATAAATAATCATATCAAAAGAAGAACCAAAGTCGTAGGTGGTATAGTTTTTGAATAAAAAAATAATTACGCTTCCATAGAGTTTTCCCGCCAAAATTCTTAAAAAAAAATAGCGTTGTTTTAATCTCGTTACTACTTTTAAAATATTTATCCCAACAATCTGTTATAATTCATGGGTGAAGAACCATAGTAAATACTCATATTAAAAGAAAAAGCAAAGTTATAGGTGGAATAGTTTCAGAAAAAATAAATAAAAATATATATTTAAAAATTGCTATTTTTCGGCATTTTTGTCATCTGTTCAAACCCCTTTTCCAGTAAAATTTTCCATAAAAAGGTATATTTTCATTTCTTTTCCCGTAAAGCGAATATGATGAGGATTGCATTGGTACCAAGAAAATTATATGTTGATTGGAGATTACATCAAATAAACTCGATTTTAAAACAAAAAACGTCAAAATCTGCAAAAATATATTTACATTTTGCTGTTTGATCCACTCAAACTAAATGAATGAAAATGTTATTTTGGTAGGGTATAGGTGATATATTAGGGTATGGGGATATTAGGGTGACATGTTTAGGTAATGAAAAACAACTTTGTACTAAAAAAAAACTTGACGGGGCGTCGAGGGAAAAAAAACGTTGACAGTTTACGATCGATGTGCCCTACCCGATTAACAGATTCGACATAATAGGGGTTAAGGTAATGAAAAACAACTTTGTACTAAAAAAAACGTAACGGGGCGTCGAGGGAAAAAAAAAAACGTGGACAGTTTACGCACAAATGCGCCATACCCGATGTACAGATTCTACATAATAGGGGATATGTAATAACATAAAGTCAACACAGGCGTCTACTACACTCTTACGAAAATACTCGATTACTTTGTCCAGCTGCAATGACACGTCATCACTTACCACCAGGTGAGATAGTAGTCAAAGGCTAACCTATCAGGCAATAAAAAAATGAAAGAATATGATTCGGTTTTATAGCGAAGTGCCTTTTCACGTCAATTAGTTAGTAGTACCTTCTATCTTAAGGCTTAATGGTCAAAACCTGCTTTTACTTCCGCGTGAGCATCGTCATTATGGTTTATCATACATTAGTGATGATTACCAACAGGCAACTAATAAACTCGTAGATTAAAGCCAAGCACCTAACGGTATGTTCCGGCAGCTGTCCTTGAGAGCCAGTAATTCTAGGCTAGCCTGAACAACATCTTCGACCACATCATCACTTACCATCAGTTGAGATTTTGGTCAAAGGCTAGCCTATCAGCTATTAAAAAAGATGCCGCGCAGACAGCACATTGTTCAAAATCTGCCGCAGGCTTTAGATAATAACCTGATATTATAGTGGTTGAGTATTAATTGTGTTGCGGCCGCCTGAAAAGTTATTTGTGCGATTGTATAATGAAGTTGCTAAAAATATTACAAGATTGAAAATGTAAGTTGCACCTGAAAATAAATTTTCACCAGACGGAAATTTTGCCGATGCGGTCCCCTTAAACTGTGTCGCGACCTCAAAAGGTCGCTAAAATTTAATCTGCATAGCGAAGCCAAGCGGACGCGCCTAAACGGGGCATATGAAATTTTAGCCTGTGCAAATTTTCGCCTCGAGGAGGCCGTAAACGGGGTGTTGACGTTTATCTAGTTTAAATGGCTAAGTCGCCTAAACGCACCCCTGGATAGCAACAGCCATCCTTTGCACTAGGGACGAGAGCGGAAGTCACCCGACCTACCAAAAATTAGGTAAAGTATTTTTTAGTTTGAAAATTGTCATGAGTGTGAGACGTCTATTGTGTTGTGCCGTTTATTGTGCCGCGATTCAAGCATAGTCCATTCACCCTCGGGTATACCTGAAATCTAGTTCAATCAATCATACAACCACTAAATAGGTTGAGCCTGTTTGTTATCTTTGACACACATGGACTTACTATTTTGATACACATCGAGATCGTGGTCAAAGGCTCGCCTATTTCGATAAAAGTGGATGATGCCCATTGAATGATGATGATTGAAATAGATGGCCAATTTGGAATAGCTCAATGATAACTGCCAGGACACACTGTTTGTTGCGTTGCGACATATTTACTACTTGAGGCTGGTGCCATTTTTTACTATCTCTTTGTTGGCTTTTATTAACATCCAAGCAAAGATGGCTCAGTGGCATTTGCTATGGATACTGTCGCGCAGCAGGTCCATGGTTCGATTCCCGCCGCTGGCTTGAGCTTCACCGCATGGTGGAAGGGGATTTTGCGAATGCCCGGTTGCTAGCGAACACCGTCAAGTAGAAAATCTGTCGCCAAGCACCTCACAGTGTGTTCCGGCAGCAGTCCTTGAGAGCCAGTAAAATTACAGGCACAAGAGACTTAACATCTATGTCTCAAGGTGACGGGCGCAGTGCAAGTCGTGGCTAGTGACAAATGCACCTGTTATAGGCAGAGGTTAGTCCGCCTAACATCAGGTAGGCCTCGAGTTTGTTCAGTAAATAAAAAAACAAAAAGAAAACAGTGGAAACGGGACAGAGTTTATTTATAAATCAGCAATTAAATATCTCAAAGTATTAAACTAACTTATGTGTAAGCAAACCGATTTTCCTGAATCAAATACAATGATGCGCAAACCAAATTTCCTCATTCAGTGAATCGCAAAACTTTGCAACATAGGGGAAGTCCTAACAACTTTGCATTACGAAATTGTATCTGCACCATACATTATACCAGTCGAAGGACGTGAATGTGAATCGTTAAGTACGTAAATAAGTGAAGGCAGATGCACACTTGCATCTTAGTCAGTGTTGCCGGCATGGCAGCTGTTATGATGTTAAAAAATTGTAGTTATTAAATCTGGCTACATTTTTTAATTATGTGCTATTGCAGAAACTCCTTCCATTTGAATTCAAAACGAATATGATGATGTGGGCTGCATACCAATGCTATAAATTAAATAGTGACAACCACGATTACAACACTAGGAATAAATATAAAATAGCAGTACCAGGTTTTAGACTAGCAAAGACAAATAAAAGGTCCTTTTTAGGTAATTGTGTGCGGTTTTATAATAAAATTCCCAAACATATTACAATGCTCACAGAAGGAAAATTCAAGTTGCATGTGAAAAATATTTTGATTAAGAAATCATACTACAAAGTTTGTGATTACTTAAACGACAAAGATGCTTGGAAAGTTCCGCCTCTGCCAAGCTATCACCTTTCACCTACGTAATTTGAACAAATATTGTAATAGTCATTGTATATAACACATTGTTAAAAGATGTTTAAAAGAATGGCCCCGAGTTTCTTGCCCGTTCTTCTCGCAGTGGCTCTATAATTTTTTTGCTGAACGTGGCAGTACTATGTAGAATATTTCAATATTAAAATTTGTAATTAACCTTCATAAGAGCGTCGTAGACGCCTAAATTGAATAAATGATTTTGAATTTGAATTTGAATTTATGGAAAGGTATGCACACCTTTCTTTAAGGCTACAAGGTTTTGATGAATTGATGGCCCAGAAGCAATTAATAGCTATAATTTGCTGGAAAAGTGGTAGAACAGTCTTTAAATGCTGGCCTTACCACCGTCCTTACCATCCTTAAGTAAAAAATGGCACAAGCCTCAAGTAGTAAATATGTCGCGACGCAACAGTGTGTCCTGGCAGTTGTCATTGAGATCTATTCCAAATTGACCATCTATTTCAATCATCAACACTTACCAAACGGATAGTTGTCGTAAAGGATATAATGTTTAACCTATCAGCAATAAAAAACCATTCTAATATGTTTTATGTAATATCCGAAGAGTAGAAGTGCGTATACTAGATTTAAGGAAATATTTTTCCGTATTATTAACAAAGCTTCTAGCTAAAGGTGTAGATAATGAAATATAACATTCGTTATTTAAAACTATATAATCACTGATTATTAAATTGCCATTGGTCGCACTAGTTCTAATACTTATCTGAACACTGGAAAAATATATCTCAATAAATCATAATGATTATATAAATACAAGACAGTTAACTCATGCGAGCACTAACGACACAATATGTATCTAAGCGTGCGTCAGACCTTAGGGTCCGGGAATTTACCACTTTTATGTCTCGGCAAAGCCAGTTTACAATTCGGTATCTCTTAAAGGGATCCAGTTAAATCTGGTTGAATCGACGAGATCCTGTTTTGATGTAAAAAATCTGCCGAGCAATTTTAAGGAGGAAAAAGGAACGAATTTAATTTGTTGTGAACGCGAAGTGTTTCCGATTTAACGAAATATGTTAACGTAATTTTGATTGCGCTGCAGTACAATAGCACAATTAAAACAAGGTTTAAATTTATTACAGAATATGTACTATTTTGTCACTTAATTAGTTGTTATTGTGTTAAAATGGAAAAGAAAAAAAAAGGATGTGGTCGAAAGTAATATCTATGTATAAGTTTGATTATATTTATATATTTTGGCATTCATTAGTTGGTAAGTAAGGTAAGTTAATTTTTTTTTTAATTGCTTATAGGTAAGCATTTGACCACAATCTCACGTGATGGTAAGTGATGATGTGGTCGAAGGTGTTAACAGGCTTAACCTAGAATGACTGGCTCTCAAGGACAGCTGCCGGAACACACCGTTAGGTGCTTGGCGACAGATTTTCAACTTGAGGGTGGTCGCTAGCAAGGCGGGCATTCGAAAAAATGCCCTTCCACCATGCGGCGAAGCTCAAGCCCGCGGCGGGATTCGAACCACGGACCTGCTGCGCGGCAGTCCATAGCCAAAGCCAAAGACAAATGGGAACACCTGAAATATTAAGATGCGCAATGCGAGAGGGATTGCATCAGGATGTTTCATTGATAATTTAAAGTTGAACACTCTACTTATCACTTATCCAAGGAACTTGATAGTGAACTAGGAACTTTACTAAATGGAGGTGCCCGCCACTTATTAAAATCATTAATAAGTAATATGTTTTCAAATGTTTTTGGTTTTTAATTTGAGGCGAGATTTTCTATGATTGCTATATTACCGACACATTATCAAATTTAAATCACCATCGTTTGTTTGTATTAATTTTTGTTAAAAGTATTCGCAAAAAATTAAACAAAAACAAATAATGCGTAATGAATTATTTTTGTCGCCCTTATAATTAATAAAATATAGTTTTAGAATTCATTTTATATTAAAAAATTTATGCTAAGGCATCTTTTTAGGGTTCCGTACCCAATAGGTAAAAACGGGACCCTATTACTGAAACTTCGCTGTCTGTCCGTCCGTCTGTCACTAGGCTGTATCTCAAGAACGGTGATAGGTAGCTAGACAGTTGAAATTTTGATGAAACAAAGATGATGTATTTCTGTTGCCGCTATATCATAAAATACAAAAGGTTGGCCAACAAGTGTGAGTCAGACTCGCGCACGTTAAAACAAAAAAAGTTAAAAATATGAAATCTAATGTTGTAGGTATAGCTAATGGTACGGAATACTTCGCGCGCGAGTCCGACTCGCACTTGGCCGATTTTTTCATGTTATTGTTTTGTTTTACAGTTTGGGCAGGATAAGTTGATCCAGTTAGAACACAAAAGAACCTCGTTGAATAAAATATAAGATTTTTAAACCTACTAACTACTATTTTAAAATAATACTCACTGACTACATTATTTTATACCATTACGTAAATATTTAACCTTTAAAATCTATATAATATTTTCTAGTTATAGACATGTCTATTGAATTTACTTTTGACTTCAGTAAGTAGGTTACTTCTACTGTCCAAAGATACTGGATTAATTTAGGCACAACATTTTACTATGCAGTTCCTGTGTAATAAATATACCTATTGTTTTCAACACCCTTTCTCGTAAAATGAGCTTTATTATATCGTTCTTAGGGCCATAAACTGAACTATAACATACTCGTGCATAATAATAATATACACTAGTGCGTAATAGAATTATCTCTACAACTTAGTACCTAACTGTATATTATATGCGAGCAAACAGAACATTTTCAATTTAAACGGGTAATACAAATTTGTAACAACAGAATAAGCATACTATATGTAATCAACCACCATACATTTGCCACGCGCAAAAAAAAAACTAGCGCGATATTTTTCATAATTTTCGTATGTTGTTTGTATCGCATTTGTGCAATATATTCATATTCCTCGCAAGGGTGTTGAAAAAGTGCGTATGAAACTCGTGAGCAACTTGCTCATTATACACTCGGCTGATTTACGCCCTCGCCTACGGCTCTGGCTGCAATCCACAGCCTCGTGTACAGTGAGCAACTTAGATCACTTGTATCATAATATACTACACAAGTGGTAATATTAATTATACATTGTTCAGTATAATTTAGGGAACAAAACAATATTGATAGAAAAATAGCACGAATGTGTCTTGATTAAAGCTATATTTGTGCTCAATATCAGCAAAACTAGTAAGGCCGCCTCCTTAACTATATGGAAGGTAGATAGTAAAAGATACTTAAATAAACAAACACATACTATACCAAGTTGTTTTTTATTTATAGCAAATAGACTAGCCTCTTCCTGATGGTAAGTGAAGATGTGGTCAAAGATGTTGTTCAGGCTAACCCAAAATGTTTGGCTTTCAAGGAAAGCTGCCGGAACTCACCGATAGGTGCTTGGCGACTGATTTTCTACTTAAAGGTGGTAGCTAAGAAACCATGCAGGATAATCAATCTCTGAATTCTGAACATCAATCTTCATATTTATAGATGTGAACGACATAGATTTATGACGAGTATAAATAAATTGAGTATCTATCACGTACAAAATATTATGTTGTTGGCTATCAGAATGATTGTTCCGTTTTGGTAAGTACTGGGCTAAAAGCATTCGAACGTTGACAGATCTACAAGAAAATATTTTTTTATATATGTATATTTCGTAATCAGTAGTATCAGTAGCAGTACTAATAATATAAATGCGAAAGTATCTCTGTCTGTCACGCTTTCACGCCAAAACTACTGGACCAACTTGAATGGAAATAGTTTGAGACCCGGGAAAAAACATAGGATAGTTTTTATCCAGCTGCGTAAAAAGAGGTTAATGGTTTTGCGCGAAAACCGACATACGCGCGGGCGGAGCCGCGCCCGGAGAGCTAGTATGACTTGGCGCACTCGCCCTGATGATGAGATGCTCGAAACCCGGGTCGACGTACTCGATCCCCAACGTGAGTGTTTTGCCGGTTATCGTATAACATTTAATAATGTATGAAACTCACAGTAATTTCATTTTAAAAAACTAATATGATTGATTATATTATATTCAGTATCAGTAGAATTCTTTGTGAACAAGTTCGTTAGAGGAAATACATTTTTATTTCATTGGTAATATTTCTTTCGTTCTCATTACTGTGTTCCGGTTTGAATGACATAAACATATAGTAGTAGGTGACACTTTTATGTTTACTTTTTAAAAAAAAAATATATGTGCTTTCGGATTTATCTGGATTAAATGTCAACTTATTGTCAATTGAATTACTTCCCACTATCGTTTTCCACCTCATTTATAATATTTAAAAAAATACCAAAAATTAAAATGTTCATGAATCAGTAATAATCACCTACGTAAAGAATGGAATTCGTTAGTGTTGAGGACCCATCATTCCACTAATATAAGACGTAACAAAAACCAATCAATATTCAATCAAACCTTTCAACTGGAAATCCTTGTCATATTAGCTGGCAATATTAGGTCCTCTACATTGTGTATTAATATTTCTATAACGGAGCTAAAATTAGGCTCTCAATACTTATATACTACCTTTATAATATAATATATGTTATATATGATATTATATAATTATAATATTATACTTTATTACATAATATAGGTACTACCTTTTTTCTTGACCCGGGAAAATCCTTTTTGGATACAACCCTGCCCCGGGGGGAGCAGAGTGGTTATGTGGGAGTCTTCGCTTGAAGGGCCTTACTACCCTCGCGGGAGGATTGTAAGTGAGGTTATCCACTAAAAACCCGGGATGAGCAGTCCACCGCCTCGTCAGCCAGTGGAAAATCCGTCAGCGCCATCACCGCTTCGCAGAAAGAGACCACCGCCTGCCACGTTCCATCACTGCTGAACGACAGACCTGCGTCTATGACCGCTGTGAGGGCGTGCTGTATAAGATTATTGGAGAAAAAAACCCAATTTTTGCCAGTTACTGGCTCATAATTGCCAGTTTCAACGGCAACTGATTTTTTAAAAATTTAATTATATTTAAGTTATGTGCAAGCAATCAAACAAAACATGTTCTAGGCATCTGAGTCATCAGACATTTTTTTTTTATGCCTGATAGGTTAGCCTTTGACCACTATCTCACCTGATGGTACGTGATGATGTGGTCCAATAGGTGCTTGGCGACAGATTTTCAACTTGAGGGTGGTAGCTAGCCAGGCGGGCATTCGCAAAGTGCCCTACCACCATGCTGTAACGACTGCCATCCTAAGACAACAACCGGGACCGACGGCTTAACGTGCCCTCCGAAGCACGGAAGCGCTCAGTAGTAATGTCACCAGCGGTCACCCATCCAACTCCTGACCGCGGCGGACGTTGCTTAACTTTGCTGATCGACTCAGAATGGCCAAGCAAACTTCGCTACGAGTGCTTCAAATTATATTAAAATATTTTATAGATATTTAAAATTTACGAAACTCATGATCCAAGAAAACTGTTTTGGACGTTATTAAAAAAAACAAAGGGGGTTTATTTGTTGAAACCTTTTTGAAAACATGTATAGTTGTTACTCTTTCTTTTGAGGTATCATTTAGGCGGATATGTCACAAATTATTGAAATTAGGATCTGTATATGGTCGACATAACGCGTATTATCTTTTACCGTTCAAACCTATATCTTCCTTCTCACAGTAAATCCATAGCTTTTTCATTTCTCATACTCGGAAAATAACGTTTATTTGATCCGAGTAAAAGCGGGCGGAAGACGCTGCTCCCTCAACTTAGGGCGGTTCCTTCCTTCTCTAGATCTGGAATATGTTAGAGGTTAAATTGTATCAACTACACACTGGCACAAATATCTATTGTACGTAACCATAGTTGTAAAAAAATGAGATGTCAAGCTTTTTCCTTATGATATGACATACAGTCAATCGGGGAAACTAACCCAATTAATTTTTTTATTTTTTACGTTGGATAAATTTATTTGCAATAACAAAGAATTTATAAATTTTGTGTAGGTACGAATTCTGCAAACAAATAAAAACAAAACTGTCACACAAAGTGAATGTCAAAAACCTTTCTAAAATGTTTCGCACGCAACTGGTGTATTTTTTCAGTGATAAACTTTTTGAATTGCCTACTCGCGAATTTTACTGATAACAAGGTACAACATTTGATGGTTTTATGTACTTGTTTTAATGGTTTTTATTTACTTGATATGGCTCTACTTCATTTGACATTTTATTTAAAATTTAAACAAGTGAATCCTGAAGTATAACATGTTTAAAACTCATGATTCCGGCGACAAATCTGATGTGTGTCAAAGTTACCCGTTTATGGGTTATAAATTTGACACACAACAAAATTGCCAGTTTTTAATATATTATTTATGATTCATTAATTCCTTTGAGAGTATGAAAACCGATCTGAGAGCACAGATTACGTTAACACTTTTGTCTCACATTACACATAGTAAAATTTTGCTAAAAAGATCGACGATCTGTCAAAGTTACCCCGATTGACTGTACCCTGTTGAATAAAACAATAAAAGTACTATTATGCAACAGAATGAATGTGACGTTCTAAAATTATATTATGTTAATAATAAATACTTTTAAAAGTATCCTAAAAAACATTAAATAATATTTAAATAAAACACTTAAAAAAGCATAAAATTATATATCTAGTGACAATTCCGCCTAATTTTCCTGTCATCTACGTGACGTCACAAACATCACGCAGCATAACCGGAAGAATACCCGACTAGTTTCGCTTCTAAACGAAGCATCTTCAGGAGGTCTTGACTCACCGAGCGCACGGTCGATCGTGCGCTTCCATTTTCCTGTCATCTGATAGGAAAATTAGGCGGAATTGTCACTAGATATATAATTTTATGCTATTTTAAGTGTTTTATTTTAATATTATTTAATGTTTTTTAGGATACTTTTAAAAGTATTTATTATTAAATATGGATTTCCGCAAAGTAACGCCTGAATCTATTCATTAATATTATGTTCTATGATTTTTTTTTTACTAATTCTGTTTATGAAATAGACTACAGATATAAATAGAACAGAGAGAGCCAGTGTGAATTAACAAAATACCTATTAAGTGCGATGGTCCGGAGCGGCGACCCTAGTGAGGTGCTGGGCTAGAATGTCACCCCTCCCCGCTTCCCTCCAATTCTTTCCGTGCACCGATGCCGTAAGAAGCGACGATGTGTTAACGACTGGTAGGTGGACAGCTGCACCTTCTGAGGAACTGTTATCTTAAACTGCGCGATCCGTAAAACGACTGCTAAGCTTGTGGATTATGGCAAATCCCCCCTTAATGAGGTTGTGTGTTCAGCATTACTACATTAAGAGGGATCCACTGTCAATCGAGCTTTTATAGTACCTTATTGGTAAAATTATCAGACTGGTTCTAATTTATCAGCGCCCTTTGAAGAACTCAAAAATTCTACTGCGATTCCCATGAAGCCTGCCAAGCGTAGAGATTACAGCAAATCCCCCTAATGGTGGAGACCTTGTTCAACGTAGGACGCTCTTGTTGAAACGATGATGACGATGACCCACCCCGCAATAATAAATTATTTTCATCAGTAGATTTACTATCAAAAATTTTCTAACAACAATGTCAGAAACGTTTTTTAATATCTGTTCTGTCTATATAATAATATAGATCGATAGAATAATTTGGTTCTATTTACCTACTAACCTAAAAAAACAGGATAATTGCTATGGGTTGAAAACCTATCATACTTAAATAAAGATTAATGGGTCCTTATGCATTCATTTTGTCTAAGCCTACAGTAATATACAATGTAATTGCACTCATATTATGTTGTACGCTTTGTATCTTTAATGTGATCACGCTGCATCAAGTGTGAACTCATTGTCAATGTACTCGCCGGGTTGACCATGACTTACTTTTGATAGTATATAGGTACTTACTTCAAGTGGAATAGAAGCGATGAGGTGGACGGAACATTTATGTTCTCTGGGATTACCGACCATACATGAAAGTTACAAGGGATGTTTATGTTAACTCCATTAAGTCTGTACTTATTTTTATTTGTGAATTTGGCTTGGTCTTTATTGGGCTTTATTGCTAGTCTTTGACCACTATCTCACCTGAAGGGAAGCGATGAAGTGGTCGAAGATTTTCATTAGTATTTTAGTATTTTGAATAGGTAGGTACGAGTACTAATTCTCAAGGAGAGCTGCCGGAGAATTTGGAGCTTGAAGAGTTTTTGTAATTAAGGATGGTAGCTAATCAGGCGGGTATTCGCAAAAGATCCTACGAATAAGCTATAACGACTACTATCCTAAAACAAACTGTATCAATGGCATGCTCTCCGAAGAACGAAAGGGCACAGTAGTAGTGCCAGTAGAACACAAAAGTGTAACCAAAATTAATAATAATATTGTAGCTAAAAGAACGTAATGGAAAAAACCTTTTGCCTACTCCAATTTATGGTATGCACAGGAAGATTATACCAAATAATAACAAAATGGTTAAATTTATTCAGATTGTGATCGATAGCGCTATTCGGTATCTTTCTTATTATTGGAGTAAATTACGTGCTTAGATAATGTATACGACACTTAAAATTAGTACACAAGCCTTTACTTACTGACAAAAACGATCTAATTGAATTTTGACAACTATAAAATTATGATCTATAATTACTCTATAATTTTAGATATTTACGTGCATATTCCATCTCTTCACAAAATAAAATTAATATATTAAACTTATCAACAAATAAATAAAAACCGTGCAATAATAAATGATCAGAATTAACGTGTTATTTGATGTATTGTCAAGATATTAAGTTATAACCATCATTATTATTCAATCAATATTCTTAATGTTTTATGATTATTAATATAATTTAAATATATTTCGATCGTTCTAACATGTCTTTTCTGTGGAATAAGATATATCAATAATTGTTTTCAACTCATAGAGAAAATGTTTGACATTACCAATGATATTTCATTCGAACATTCCGATATTCATACATTTGTTCATTAATTAATTCACAAAGCCTTAAATAATTATTTAATGAATTCAGGAGGTCATATTCAGGAGGTATATACGTCATATTGTATAGAGCTATAGACCATCGTCATATACAATATGACGATGGTCTCTGAAGTCTCATCATGCAATGATTAAAGGTCAAAAAATAAAATTAAATTCTCACCCTGCAATGGAAATTTATTCATGTTGAAAAGTGTGGACATACTGATAAACTCATTCCTACATATTTAAGTAAAATAGTAAACAGCACAGAGCCTGTTTACCATTTTCGGCCACTTAATCAGCCTTACAAAGGTTAGACAGACTATCAATTTCAAGAGCTCGTTCTCATCTCCGGAGCGAAACCTTAGCAATCCGCCACCCATATTATGTAAAAACTATACCTACGTTCTATTCGAATAGTATATCTCAAGTTTTGCAAGTATGTAATGGAATAATTTGATATTTATCGCAGCACAAATATACGGTACGAAATTACCAGAGGAAAAATATGGTTGTACGATCCAACGTACATTCCTTACTAGCACATTAACTGTGATGCAATCTGTGTTCCATATACTCGTATATATGCAGCACACATTGCATTTATACGTCAATCGGTAAAATATTACGAGGAGTGCTCAATAGAACGCCAAACTACACACACGCGCACTTGATTGTGAATTGCCTACTTACTTTTAATGTAATTCTACTTACTTAATAACTAATAATTAACAATAACGGTGAACGCAGTGTTTGACTCCAACTACTTCAAAACCTCAACTCCACTACCAGCACTCCGCAACTCAACTTTTTTTTTTTTTTTTATGCCTGATAGTTTAGCCTTTGACCACTATCTCACCTGATGGTAAGTGATGATGTGGTCGAGGATGGTGTTCAGACTAACCTAGAGTTACTGGCTCTCAAGGACAGCTGCCGGAACACACCGTTAGGGGCTTGGCGACAGATTTTCAACTTGAGGGTGGTAGCTAGCCAGGCGGGCATTTGCAAAGTGCCCTACCACCATGCTGTAACGACTGCTATCCTAAGACAACAACCGGGACCGACGGCTTAACGTGCCCTCCGAAGCACGGAAGCGCTCAGTAGTAATGCCCAACCAGCGGTCACCCATCCAACTCATGACCGCGGCGGACGTTGCTTAACTTTGCTGATCGATTCAGAATGGCTAAGCAAACTTCGCTACGAGCGCTTCAACTTCAACTTCAACTGTACTCTAACTTCACATGTACAGTAATTACGACACTGTACAATGGTCGTGTAATGTAATCCGCAGAGCTTGCTTTATATATACAGGGTTATTGGCAATATGCTAAGAACCTCTTAGGGTTGACATCTGCTAGTCAACATTTTGAGATAATTTTTTTTTCGTTTTGAAAAAAAAAGAAACGAGTTTTTTTATGTGTTTTTGACGAAATAAGTACGAGGCATCTAATGTTAAAAGTCTCTTGAGCCTGTAATGGATTATTTAATGTATTTTATTACTTTGCTCGACGTAAATATTCAAAACTCTATTCAAAGGGAGCACGGCGCGATCCAGTGGTGCCGCCGCGGTGAACGCTTTTGGCTCGGAGTAGGCATTAAAACACAAAAAAAAAAACGAAACAAAAAAATATCTCGAAATGTTTGTTAGGACTAGCAGATGTCAACCCTAAGAGGTTGTTAGCATATTACCAATAACCCTGTACCTATATGTATATATATTTTATGCCTTTGACCACTATCTCACCTGATGTTAAGAGATGAAGAGGTTGAAGATGTTGTTCAGGCAAACCTAGAATTACTGGCTCTCGAGGACATCTTTCGGAACTCACCGTTAGGTTCTCGGTGACAGATTTTCTACTTGAGGGTGGCAGCTAGCCAGGCGAGCATTCGTAAAATACCCTACCACCATGCAAAAATAAGAAGCGAAGTGCTTGTGTTTCTTACAACTGTATACAGGAATTATAAATGGCATTCATTAAAATTTACTTATTTATTCATGTGACCAAACAAAAATATAATTTCTACAAATTTAAACAATTCTTATTTTTATTATTTATTTGCGCTACGAAATGAGCATTAACTACGACTAAAAGAAATAAATATTCGCAGCGAATTTCATATTTATACATAATTTAACGAGCCTTACTTCAACTATATCTGTTTAAAAGTTTATATTTATTCATTAACGTCATATCAATTAATTAATATACATATCTTTCATTCATAATATTGTGTCATATCATAGCTTTTAAAATAACTTAATTAATAATCTTAAATAACTTGTACGATATATTAATAATGTGTTGTTAAGTTTCGTTGTTTGATATACAATTTACAATCCTTTGTTGTTCTTTAACCTTAGACCAAATTTTTGATGAAAGTATCATTTCAAACCTTACTTTCCGGCCGTGGGGTGCAGGGCTTGAATGTCAGTTCCCCATATCTAACCGTGGGTGTCGTAATAGTGAGGGTAACACATCAGAAGGTGGGCAGCAGCGCTCTCTGAAGAATTGATATCTCACACTGCGATCCCCAAGACACCTGCTAAGTTAGTGTTGAAGGGTTCTACTCAAGATGGGCGCAAGAAGGGCACTGGTGAGATACGAAACGGCTTGGATCATTTCAATGATGCACAACCTTGCCCTTGTACAATATAATTGTACCTTTGAGTGTGGGCTCTAGGGATATTTGCACTGTGACTATTTGGAGAGGACACTATCCGGATTTTATGTTTGTCTCGAGCTCACCCGCTGTAGCCAAAAATTTGCTGCCTCGCCAAATATAGGATAAACCTGCATATAATATATGTTTACGTGTGTTTTTAATCGATTATTCATGAGATATAAGCAATTATATAATATAAAGGTAATCCGTTTTGTAAACTGGCTTTAAAGTTTAAGTCATAGTTTTACAAACTTTCATTTTAGATATATCTAAATATTATGATTACAAGCACTACCGCGTACTAAGCAAAAATCATAAATTTACAAATGGCCGCGCACCGTGCCCTATGACGGTTTAAGAAATACAATTGGAGCACGAAATTTCGGCGCGGCACCCGGTAGCCGAGCGGTTTAGGCATCCGGCGCGAAATCGGAAGGACGCGGGTTCTTCCTGCTTCCTTCCTTTCATTCTCCTGCCCGGGGCAAAACATTTTGTACTCCAATAATTTGTAAAATTAAGATTTTTCATTTTAGATATTTAAATAGATACTTTCATCAAATTAGTTCAACATTTACGTAAAAGAGCACCATATAGCCTACATCTTAACATTATTTGATTTAAAATTATAAGTTTCATAATTACTAAATTGAGACATCTTTAAGTCACTAACTAAAGATGTTTATACAAAATACAATAACCAACGTTAATTTTTTTAAAACTAGTTAAACTTTAAATTTATTTCAAATCTATCACAAACTTTAAAGCTATCAAATGACAATGATTAGGACGAAATTTTAATGGTCTCGACGTTTGTAAGCACCTTAGATATAATTTGGTTGTTATTTTAAGACTTCACCAAAACATATTTTATGATTGAAAAACACTGGCCTGAAAGCATCCATGACTTGAGGTTGAACTAGCCGGTCACTTCTCCATACAAACGTCGTAGGGCGAACACTCCCTTATTTGAGATTTTAGGTCGAGAATTAAGCATAATACCGATAGATCTCGTCATTATCAAAGCTTGTATCGTAACGAAATTTTAAAATGATAACTAAGTTGAAAGTTATGGGTCGATCGAAAACTTTAAATATAAATGTTACGAGGCTTATAATTCTCAAATTAATTATCTTGTTAAAAAAATGTTACGATACAAGTCTAGATATTGAATAGATCAATGGATATCATGCTTAGTTCTGGACCTAAAACCATAGAACATTACTATATAATAATAATACTACCTCAAACTTCAAATAAGGGAGTCATCACCCTTCCACGTTTGTATGGAGAACTGACCGGCTAGTTCTACCTTAATGCGAGTTAGTATCACAATTGTAAATAATCTCCCTTCTACCGGACGCCTCATCAAGAAATTGAGTTTGGTACCTACATCCGTCAAATCACGTTTCTCAGATTTCAAAATAGTAGTGTTGATCGCGATATCAACTCTCAGTAAGACATTTGGGTCTTGCGACCAATGTATTTTTCAATTATAAAACTACACTTAAAATATAAATACTACCTATATCGAATAAAGAAGATTATATTCTAGAAACTCAAACAATAAATATTCAGCACATAAGTAATAATCTTGTCTTAAGTTTTCAGATTATTAAACTATTCTGAACTAAAATTTAAAAAATAAATCCGGACTAAAAGATGGAGATGATTATGACTTAGGAACTTAGGAATTAAACAACTTTAACGGCTTAAATCTTGTACAATCGTTAACAAAAATAATGATAAATATACGCAATTTAAAACGTAAATTACTAAGTAATAATCTTCTCTTTGTTTTAGTCAGGATTTATTTTTAAATTTTAGTTTAGCATAGTTAAACGTAGAATATATGATATTTCATAACTCAAAGTAAAGTAGACACCATCTGTTGTTGACACCATTTTGTCTAACTAGGGCTGCGTTCTGAAATCACTGGGTATAAACTACACGAGTATTTTTGGTGCTGTTTTGAAATCACTTCATTGAAATTTTACATTCACTCTTAACCGTTCGGTATACAAATAAAGTTCACTTGACTGTAAAATGTATTATCCGATTCAAAATAAGGTTGAAACCTGTCAGGTGAATGATAGTCAGTAGTCATTAAAGAGTCTATTTATGGCATGGCTATTCAAAGGAAATTAAAAAAAAAGAGGAAAAAGGGCGTGATAATAATTTGAATTTGAAAGCAATAATGGTACTTATGTGTAATACAACCGTATTGTGTCCCTGGTTTCTTGTTAGTTAAAGGAATGAGTCACAAATCTGAAATTAAAATATTTTGCGTAGAATATTAAACTATTACCAAATACATATTTGATGGTGAACAAAACAAGTATATAACTACGATTATTATTTGGTATAATAATCGGTTGTCAAAAATAAAAACTAAAATCACACAATTTGCGAATTAACTTATCGTTGAGTTATGAAACGCATTATCAACGCTAATACCATATTAAAATACATAACCAGCTTATAAATAAAAAAAAATAACCCTTACATGTTAATATAATTAAATTATTAGCAGCATGAGGCAGCATGAAAAATATAAGAATATTTAGCATTAAAAAATATTATAGGCCCTGGTTTTCGATTTCATAATATTTACAATAAATACGAATATGTATACACACTCAATATAAAAGATCGAGTGTTTGTTTGTTCAAAAGAGAAATTAATTTGTTTTAAATTTGGCGGGTTAACATTTTTTGGTCTGATATTTTTTTATACTATGATTGTAAAACTGTGTCCAATAAAAGTAACACTTATCTATTTTGCACATTGTTTTACATTCAACTTTGTTCTGTATTAAATTCATTAATTTAGGTTCCCACGGGTAAACAATTAATAACACCAAAGTTTAAAAAATAAGCGCATATGATAGTTCAAGGTTTTCACCTAGGTTTTTTGAACAAACGGAACAAAAATTTTATTCGGTTTCGTCTCTAACAACAACATTTTATAATAAATTAATATCTTAAACTATTCATGTATCAACACACTTAATCACAGTTTGCTTGCGCTTAATTTACACTATTAGCTTCAAAAAACACATATTGTCAAAAATACCAAAGCATTAACATTTCTTCAAACATATATTTTAAATAAACTTATATTATCAAACTGTACAATTATTTATCTGTTAATAGCAGATGATACTTAATGTACAAATTTATACTTTCAGGTTACATTAAAAAGAGTTTTGTGCATTTATTTTACTAAGTTTAGTAATTAACATTTTCGTGGTACTTGCAAATAACATTCGAGTCTCAAATCACATTGTCTTGTACTAAAGTCTGCTATACTTCTGCAAAAATTATGTAATATTATTTTCTAAAAAAGGCGATAAGTTATTTTTCTCTTAAATTAAACAGGTAACTAGGAAAAATAAAATCAAGTATCTATTTATCTTAAGTTTGTAACACAGCAGATCATATCATTCACATATACATCTAACCCCATTAAAACAATACATGTAACAAACTGAATAGAGTCAATCTGTTTGTTCAAAAGGTTTACGATATATTACTATAACTTTGTTTTAAAAAGATATGAACATGTTTAAGCTTAATTGTTATGACGATGTTTTTGTCTTAAGAAGTAAAACAGGCCAGTACATCGTGACAAACAGTAGGAATAACGCAGGGAAAACCACACGCGACAGCTTGTCTATTTCCCTCCAAAGTATCCTCTCCTGTCCTGTGTCTGCATCAAGCCAAGCAACCTGAAATACATATGTCTCTATTTAATTTAATTACTAGATCCAGGTGGTACTCAGACATTAAAAGCCAGGGTCGCTACTACAATTCATGGAGGTTTCGTTTTTCGTATTTCGGACGACACTTTAGACAACGAAAATTGAATTTGCGGTACAAGGTTCGTTGTTTGATTTACTTATAGTCTATAGTGACCGCATCTTTCGTCAGTCATAAAGAGTGTTACAATAACATAATACACTGGTAATTATTTTATCTCTTAGAACTCAACTTTGAAGTTTGACTACAAAAAATCAAACGAATAAATTATTATTTCATATTTGGGAAATGTACAAACCATACGAATCCGATGAAAAATAAAAGTTATTCAGAATTGATACCAGCAAATGCTTGCTAGTCTATGCAACGAAAGAAGTTAAATAAAAGTAAGCGAAAACGTGTTTTTCAGATATCTTTGCTTACACGAAGTTCGAAACATCGAGGAATTAGGGTAGGGTCCAGTATTCTGGGTTCGTACACGTAGACGTGCATGAATGAACAACATAGACACGTAGACACGAGCGTACTCTCTACGCGTCTATGCTTACGCACGAAGTGTCAAAGTCAAATTCAAACTTCAAAATAATTTATTCAGTTGAGTCGTCTATGAATCTCAAGAAGGTCAATTACAAGAATATAATATTGAAATATTTTACAAAGTAGGTAAAGCCACGTTCAGAAAAAAAAATATGCTACTGTGTGAAGAACGGGCAAAAAACTCCGAGCCATTGTTATTAATTGTCTTTTACTTATTACACCGTTTGTTTAAATTACGTAGGTAAATTGAGTAGTACAACAGCGATAGCTTGGTACAGGCGTAATTGTCCAAACATTTTTAGGATTCCGTACCCAAAGGGTAAAAACGTCTCAATAATAGGGACCCTATTATTGAGACGTTTTTACCCTTTGGGTACTTCGCTGTCCGTCCGTCCGTCTGTCACCAGGCTGTATCTCAAGAACGGTGATAGCTAGTCAGTTGAAATTTTCACAGATGATGTATTTCTGTTGCCGCTATAACAACAAATACAAAAAGTAAGCGAATTGCGAGTCGGACTCGCGCACGTTATAACAAAAGAATATGAAGTGTAATGTTGTATAGCAAATAGTACGGAACCCTTCGTGCGCGAGTCCGACTTGCACTTGGTCGATTTTTGTCATTTCGTTTAAGTTATCACAAACTGTGTAGTAGGAGTCCTCATCAAAATGTTTTACATGTGCCACTTGAATTTTCCTTCCGCTATATACGCTATTGACGGAATTGTATTCTTTTATAATTTGTATTCAAAAAAATAATTAAACCCTTAATTGTTAATTAATTACAATATTAAAAAAACCGACTGCAAATAATTTATTTTCGTTAAGCGTTTTATCATTCCACTGAAATAAAACTGCAAGTTATATATATTTATGGAATTGTTTCTTGAAGCTCTTCATTTTGATGCCTCACTTGATGGGTTTGAAGAAAAAAAAAAATCTTACAATACGCCAGTTTGTTATTTTTACCTAGTGTCATCCGCGCTGTCAAGACAAATCTAATTTTACATCATTGGTTAAAATCGGTTAAGCCGTTTACGAGTTATGGTGGAATAAAGAAACTCACAAAACTACCCTAAAAACATAACATTCCTTTTTTGGGCAGTCGTGTAAAAAAGATCAGTCGCTGTTAATAACTAGTTATGTTCAATACTCGTAAAATGACCGAATATTAATCACCCAATTTTATAACGTATAGTATATAAAAGTTTGTCCTTATAGATGTATATTTGTAGATGTCTTATGTAATGTATTTTCATTATTCTGTCTGTCAAATAAATAATTTCTTTCATTTCAAATTCATTTCATTTAATAATTAAATTTCATTACTTAATAAATTACAATAAGTAGGTACTCCTTTTTTATACCTGATAGTCTAGTCTCTGACCACTATCTCACCTTATGGTAAGTGATGATGTGGTTGAAAATGTTGTTCAGGCTAACCAAAAAGTATTCGATAGACAGCTGCCGGAACACACCGTTAGGTGCTTGGTAACAGACTTTCTAATTGAGGGTGGTAGCTAGTCATGCGGGAATTCCCAAAATGCCCTATCACATGCTAACTTATGGTACCACAAACATGAAATGCTATCCATTTATTTGGCATACTTCCATAGTATCATATATGGTTTGGTCTACTAAAGTATGGAGTAATGCTGTGAGAAACTGCAGTTGAGATAGAGGCAATCTTTATTTTAGAAAAGCGTGCTATTCAAACCATATATAAAAAGAATAAAGCGAAACTATGAGAGATTTTTTAAGAATCAATAGATTTTTTAACTTTACCTTGTCTATATTTATTGAAATGAAATCCTCGTGAATTTCACACGTATTTTAATTTTATAAATTAACTTACTCAAATAAATTAACCAAGTCTTTTTATATTTGAAAATATTATGTACGTTCGTACAAAATTAAATTAGATAGCACCAATTACTACACTGGGAATAAAAATAAAATTGCAGTGCATGGTTTTAGACATAGATATATAATATCATGTGGTTTTAGATTAGCAAAGACAGATGAAGTCTTTCTATGGATATATATTTTCTTATTAATAAATCGCACAAATAATAAAGTTACTTATGCACACGAGAAAAAAAAATCGTTAGTGATTATTTAAACGAGCAAAATTCTTCGACAAATCCTCCTCTGCCAAGCTAAGTATACCAGTCGTCTACGTGATTTAAATTTTCCCGTTCTTCTGCAGTGGCCATGCATATAACACTTTTTTTATGAAAGAGGCACTAGAATTAAGAATATTTCAATATTAACATTTGTAATTGATCTTTATAAGTTTTCTGACTCGGAAATAGTCACTGCAACTGCGCTACAAATGTTTCAAATGAGTGCAGACTTTTGCATTCACGTTCAGTGCGTACAGAGAGTGAGGGAAAGGAGTGCGTCATTGAATTTAATCAAATAAATTTCTAAAATAACTTCGGGTAACTATACTCTATAAATACAATCAATTTATCTATTTGCAGTAGCAAGATAATTATTATTCCTGAAGTCTTGCATTCATTGTATGAGGAATTATTCATGCATCCATTTCGTCAGTCAAGGGAAATTTTGTTAAATTTAGTTCCCAGACGGTCATCTGTTAGAAAAGTACAGTCCACGAGTATGGAAGTCAATGATTCCATTGCACTGTGACTCGGTTGATAAATAGCCGTGTCAGGACGACGCTTTTAATCAGATTTTGTTCCTTACAAAATCTGATTAAAAGCGATAAATTACAGTCGCCATATGAGTTTCCTTCAGAAATTGTTACCGAAATGACACATAGTGATGAATTATTTTCATCTCATTCATCGTCGATACCTACAACCACTGGGTTATTGCAGCGTCAAACAGTACTCGTAGTATATGCTAACTTACTTGTAATATGCTTTGTCGTCTCTCTACATTGACGAGATGAGGAGTAGAGTGGTGAGCAGAAGGCGCAGGGTGCACCGAAGGGGTGGCAGATGGGGGAGATGTAGGCGACGTAAGGTCGACCTTGCGGCACCTCACCGCACTGCCTTCCCACGCAGCCACTGTGCCACAGGAGCCTTTCTCGCCGTTCAGGCGCTGAAAATTATATTATGTACTTCTCTCAGTATATTTGGATATGGAAAAACAAACACTTTTCAGAAAATTTTTGCTACCTGCAGCTGAGTCTAACTACGCTTAGCAACTGTATAATAAAATAAATAATTTTGTGTTTTATGTTTAATTCGTGATCTCTTTTGTAAATAATGCTTTATAAGTTAGCCTTTGACCACTATCTCACCTGATGGTAAGTGATGATGTGGTCGAAGATGTTGTTCAGGCTAACCTAGAATTACTGGCTCTCAAGGACAGCTGCCGGAACACACCATTAGGTGCTTGGCGACAGATTTTCAACTTGAGGGTGGTAGCTAGCCAGGCGGGCATTCGCAAAGTGCCCTACCACTATGCTGTAACGACTGCCATCCTAAGACAACAACCGGGACCGACGGCTTAACGTGTCCTCCGAAGCACGGAAGCGCTCAGTAGTAATGTCACAAGCGGTCACCCATCCAACTCATGACCGCGGCGGACGTTGCTTAACTTTGCTGATCGATTCAGAATGGTTAAGCAAACTTCGCTACGAGCGCTTCAATTCTGTTGCCCCCATAGGGAGAACCAGTGCTAAGTGACTTTGAAAATTAAGTAATTCTTGATATGGTAGTATTCATTGATGTATATTTATATCTCTTTCCATTTGTAGGAAAATATGTAAGTTTTTGAAAATTAATTACTCGGTATTTCTGACATTATCGATAAAAAGTTTTACGTCAAATAGGCACTAAAAACCCACATTTACTTACTAATTTTATTATTAAAATTGACACGATAGCCATTTTTTTAATCAGAACCCATGGCTGTCATCTTAATAGGTATAATGTCATAAGTCACTTAAGCCACAACATATATAATAATTTATTAAAGTAAGTTCAGAAATAGAATGGACTTGAGATATCAATTAAAATTTAAATTTACTACAACTATAGCTAATTTGCCGTAATCGTTGTCATTATTAATTGATCCAGCAAGCCCGAAGGTCGAGTGAGTCTCATTTCAGCTTCGGCAAAAATACTTTCGTATGTTTGTCCGGATTGTGGATTTTCAGTTGTACTCTTCTACTGGTCGCATTTCTCAACCGATTCTCGTGAAACTGTATGAGCAGGTTTGAAATAGATTTTTTTGTTGATTCAGTTTTAAGAAGATACGGGTCATAGAAGATATGGAAATAAGATACTGTATAATAAGAAATATTATCTTATTGACACTATTTTGACTTTGGAGACTAGATATTGTTTCAGTTTCAGTATCACAATTTCACCTAAGATAAAATTAGAAATTATTTAAAATTCACAGAATCTTTTAACTCTTTAAAAGATTCTGTGAATTTTAAATATTAATATTATTAAACAACTAAATAGGATATTCTAATAATTAATATAGTTCAGAGAACAAATTATTATGGACTGCTACGTGGCAGCCCATAGTCAGCAATAGCTCTCCGCGGCTCACTTAATGTTATTGTACCACTTACTCTTAGCATAGGTTTTGGAAATTGCACTTACCACAGGTATGATCCTAGGCATGGCTTCCTGCTGTTTTGTCTTGTTCATCTGGTACTGCTTGTCCAGAACTTTGACCACGACGAACTCTCCGAGAGCAGCAAACACAAACATCATGCATCCAGCCATCCACAGGTCCAGGGCCTAGGAATGATGAAGTTTGTATGCTATCAGAAATGGTTCTTAATTTCATCAGATATATCCTGATTACACTGTTGTATGACATATGAATATTTAACTGTAACTGTGATTTTTAAGTCAAAACAAAATGGCTTTGAACGTTCAGTTATCGATTCCACACCATCTACTGCAGTATTTTTGATATTTTAATATCCACCTTATATTTAGACACCCCATAGTGGGAGAGGCTGTGTTCAGCAGTGGACGATCTGGCTGATACAGTATAATAGGTACAGTCTTACTATTTTATAAAACAAATACACAATAAATGAAACCTCTTGCTGGGGTGCATATCTTTTTGGAATGACCACCATATTTTTTCAATTCTTTTTAGTCGACCAAGAAAGACAAGCAATTGACTTAGAAGTTCTTAGTGTTAAAATTTAGAGGATCATATCTAATAAAAGAATAACTAATCACTCAAATGATCTATAAAATTTATCATTTTCTAGATCATTTGAGATTCCTAAATGATAAAACGTTATGAGACTCAAATGAATCATCTAGTTTTTTTAATAAGTTTGAATTATGTAACTTCAAGCAATTTTGAAATCATTTTTACACGTAATTACTTTTAAGTCTATTGAATTTAGAATTAAATATTTTCACTGATTTATTGGCGATTCACACAAGCCTCGTCAACTCTGTAGATTATAAAGATTCATTTTTTATATCGCAGCCCAACAAAATTATAGCTGAAATGATGGTTGTATTTTTTTATTTGTTACGATCAGATTTAAAACAACAATAGCGACAATAGCTACGGATTGCCGTGCCGCTGGTCCATGGTTCGAGCCCCACCGCCGCCGCCGGCTTGATCTTCACCGCATGGAGCTTGTCTGGCTAACTACCAGACTCAAGAAGAAAATCTGTCGTCAAGCACCTAATAGTGTGTACAAGCAGCAGTCCTTGGGAGCCAGCAAAATTACAGGCACATGAGACTTAACAACCGTATGTCCCAGTGTGACGAGCCCAGTGCAATTCATCACTTATGTGTGTGTGATTGGCAATATTATCAATTTTTAAATGGGCTTTTTCATGACTGTAGGTTATCTGAATCAATAAAATTTATTTTTGTGGGAGACCCATAAAAAATAAAACAATAATGGCTGTTATATGTCTTTATTTGTTATGCTTGGGCTTATATAAGTTTTATTGATCCTAGTGGGATATTTTTTATTTGAAGATAAAACTCACAGTCATGAAATGTTGCTAGTTGGCAGCCAAAGACAATATAACCCATATTTTTTGATAGCTCGCCAAACAATTTACGAGTAGGTTTATTGACTTTCTACTTTTGACATTAACGCAGGCCTTAGAACAAGAACTACCATGTGGAAGTTTTCTCGTGCAAATCAGATCACGTATCATAATTCATTAGTCAGAAGATGTCCACTGAAGTAAAAATCACCCCCACAGAATGCCACAAGTAACAGCAATTAGCCACTCGTAACCATTGGCTACCTGATACTTTTACGATGTCATCACTCCACCCAGTGACATCTGCCAATCCGTCTTCTGGTATAATATTGTAACCACTCGAGAACTTGCTTATTCTGAAAGCTGTGTCGATGATTTTGGTTTTTGGACGAAATTCCTGGATTACATAGCGTAAAGAAATTTCGAGCATAGATCTCTCCATAGCTGGTTGAGCAACTCTAAGTAACACAATAAAGGCCACAGTTAGGTACTACGTCTCAGTGCCATAAGTTATAAATGGTAACGCACTTTTCGAAGTTGGACCTAACTGGACATCCTGCCTCTTGCAAATCTTCAAGAGTATTGTGTTTGAAAATTACTGATACGAGTTCAGCATGGACAAAAGACATAATTTCCGTTGGCTGAGAAACTTTATTGAGGTCTGAGATTGTACTTACTGAGTTCCTCAAGCTACTCTGCCATTATGACTATACCTACCGCAAAACTAAGGTGAGTGATGTATTTGCCATAGATGTTGATGCCAAACTGTTTCCAATGTAATAGTCGAGCTCTTAATATCTTCTGGACTGGAAATAATTTGGTATCAAACTTCCTCAAACGCGCTATTACGTCTCCTTGTCTCACTCCTTGTTAAAGTTGGATTAGTTTCGTGCTCTTATCATGTAATTCAATAATGTAACTTAATCGAATGTTGCGGAATATTGGCATTTCTGACATACTCTTCACCGGTTCGATATATCTATAGTCAATTAATTTTTTTTTCATAATAGCCGGTAAACGTAGTTAATAAATTTAATTTGTATTGATAATTAGGGAGTTTTTGTCTTAACCCCCACACTTAGCAGGCGTCCTGGGGATCACAGTTATTGTGTTAATATCTCAGAAGGCGCTGCTGCCCACCTTCCGGATATATTTATAACTCAACATATATATTCTAAAAATGGTGTAGATCTTATTGTTTATGAGTTTATATTAAATTAATTATTCCCCTCGTCTATAGAGATTTCTGCGTATATTCATCATAATTTTAGTACAATAGCTTTTTGGGGTTCCGTACCAAAAGATTAAAAACGGGACCCTATTACAGAGACTTCATTGTCCGTCAGTCCGTCCGTCCGTCCGTCCGTCTGTCACCAGGCTGTATCACAAAAACTGTAATAGCTAGACAGTTAAAATTTTCACAGATGATGTGGCTATTGCCACTATAACAACAAATACTAAAAATAAAATAAATATTCAAGGGGGGGCTCCCATATAACAAACTTGTTTTTTTTTTCCGTTTCTTGCTCGTTACTAATAACGGTGACAGGATTCTTTAACTTTTGACAGAATATTTAGTTTTATGTTCTCTTAAAATATAATTGACTAAAATAAAAAAAATAAGGGGGACTCCCATACAATAAAATTGTCTGTAACTTGCAAGATTAGGTTACAACAGATAATGGTACGGAACCCTTCGTGCGCGAGTCCCACTCGCACTTGGCCGGTTTTCTTTTCAAACTGTCCGTTATTTATGCAAGGAAATTTTGAGAGTTGCACATCAATGGCTTTGAACGAACCTAAACAAACTTAAGTGAAATACAACGTTACGTGGGTAGCATCTCAAGTAAATTTTACCAATATACCTATCCTACAGGTAACTTAGACGTCCATGATTAACGTTCGTTACTTGTTCCGGAGAGCTTGTTAGAAAGAGCACGTACGAGTAGTATCAAGTTAAGGACCAGATACAAGGAAAATCTCCGTATTATCCTTGAAACGTAACGCACCCTTGTTTTGGACCATTAAAAAACGTCATACAAGTTATAGTATATAGTGTCATACAATAGGTACTACGTTAATGTCATCAAAGGTAGTTTGTTATGCTAAGCATGCTGAACACATTGCCCATCAATCTATAAGGATCGGAAGTGAACAGAAAGGATCAGACCCATGGGTGGGCCATCATCGCTCCGTTTCAAGTGATTTTGGCGCGCGCTTGGACCTATCCTGATAGGTTTAATTGCAGTGTAGCAACATTTTGGTTATGAATCTACCAGACTACCCCTATGGTTTCCGGGCCAGAATTGCATCCCTTTATATCTTCTTGTAGCAGTCGTAAGAGGTGACAAAAAGACAAATACCAGAAGCAGGACCTTCTAAAGAACTGTCATGTCATCATACATTGCGATCATCAGGGCACCAGGGCAAGCGCGAGGGTTGTGGCCAACCCCCCTAGTAGCGAAGGCCTTTGTGCAACGGTGGATGTCATGACGGTGAAATAAATCTACCAGGCGCACGGATAGCTTGAAGAAAATGCAATAGATTCTATTGTTTAAAAGATATAAATTATGAAGAAGGTATATACATACATACGGTACATACCTTCACATATGCTACCGGAGGTATGTCAGCCCGCAAACCAGTGAACATGGTGACCAGAGTCAACATGCATGTGACTAGCAGCGTCACTCTGCCAGGGATAGCGTCCAGGTCCAGCCAGAAGCTAAACCAGGAAAGCATGACGACCAGAGACGAAGGAGCGAATGTCTGGATAAGGTGGTGCCCAATCTGGCGCTCAAATCTGAAGTATACCACTAGTCTGGAGTAATTACCTGCAATTAAAATAAACGGAATTTATATTCTTTTCTCTCAATTTTTCGATTTCTCTTCCGTGAGTTATTCAAATTTATCATAGGTCTGTTCTGACCACAACCTCACATGTTGGTAACTAATGACGTGATCAAGATTGTAAACAGGCTTACTCTAGAAATACTTTCTCTTAAGAACGGAACACCGTTGGATGCTTAGCAACTACATTATAAGTGGAGAAAGAAGAAGGTGGGTGCTGGGTAAGCGCGCATTTGCTAAATGTTCTAACAGGTTTCACTGTAATAGATATGTCAAATGATTACATTGCAGTGATAGCCAACCGGTGGTAGCTATGGACTGCGGTGCCGCTCCATGATTCAATTCCATGATTCAATCCCCACCACCTGCTTGAGCTTCTCTGCATAGTGGAAGTGAAATTTGCGAATGAACGCCTGGCTAGCTACCACCCTAAGTAGAAAATCTGCTGCCAAGCAGCTAAAAGTGTTCCGACAGCAATCCTTGAGAGCCAGTTACAGGCACTTGAGACTTAACAACTGTACGTCTCAGGGTGATGGGCGCAGTGCTGTTCGTCATTTGTGATGAAATGCATCTGTTATGGGCGAAGGTAACTGCTGAAATCATCAAGTGATTTTTCGATCACGAACCCATTATAATAAAAAGACATTTAGCCAAATATAAATAATACCATATTATCCATTCCCGGAATCAAACAAACGTTAAAATAATATACTTATTATATTAATGTAGGTTCCTAAAAAGCAATATAAATATTATTATATCTCCCGGCCTGCCCGCCGCTGGTACGTCGACTTTTATAAATGTTTTGTTAACTTGGTAGACAAAACATTGCCGTTCGTGAAGTTAATTACTTACACACCTTGTTAAGGCTCGATTCCCTGATTTAAGGTTACTTTGAAGGTGAACTTCTCTTCAGAGAATCATTGTTTGTATATCCAGAAAATATATATGTATTGTGCGGACGTAATAGCAAAATACTCATGCTAAAGGTTTTTTCTTTGTTAATTCACTCCTCGATTACTGTATCAGCAGAATTGTCCACTGCTGAACATAGCCTCCCTCATTGAAGGGGAGTTTGCCATAATCCCCAAGACACCTGGTCTTGGGGATTGGACTTTAAGATATTAATTCCTTAAAAGGCACTGCTGTCCACCTTTCGGTATTTTCTTTAGTCGCCTCTTACGATACCCAAAGGTAGTAAGTATAATTTATTTTTGGAACACTTCCACAAAGATTACGAATATTCACAGAACCTTCGTTAAACTGTGACCTTATATAATTATAATGTCCTTTAATATATCCTTAATGAATCAGTGTTGAAATTTATAATATTGGACAATCGCATCCACGCGTAGAGTATTATCTTCTATTATCCGTATTTAGGACAGACAAGAAGTCGTAGCCGCAATGTAAAGTGCAAATCAAAATTGAACTTTATTGTATTGATATTTTGTTTCATTTTCCGTTGCTATTTGATCTGAATTACTTTTTTATGAGACTAGCGATTGTCAAATTTTCTTTACCAACCTCTCATCTACGTAATGTAAACAAATATTGTAACAATTTTACTATACAGTGTCTAAAACATTGATAAAAGACGTTTAATGGCCCTGAGTTTCTAGTTTCTTGCCCGTTATTCTCGCAGGGGCTCTATAGTAATTTTTTTTCTGAACGTGGAAGTACAAAGTAGAATATTTCAATATAATAATTTGTAATTGGCGTTCATAAGAGCGTCGTTGTAGACGCCTAAATTTAATAAATAACTTTGAAGTTGACACGTTACAACAAATTTTATAATGTGACTCGACAACATCTAGCGTAGCGGCCCGCCCCGGCATCGCACGGGTAATTACGACTACAAATTGAGATGTAAGCTTATCCATTTGGATCAAATTGAAAAATAGGATAAAGGATAGATAGGATAATGAATAAATGTATTTTCTTTCTTTCAAATTGCACACGGTGTGCAAATCAAATTTAAAATTGGTTCAGTAATTTAGGAGTCCATCGCGGACAAACAACATGACACATAATTTTTATATATAAAGATTAAGGTTCAGATAGCTAAACTGGTGTCTGGACATATATTATTTTAAATACTTATCTTAATTCAAATTTTCGGTCGCATATTCTAAAAATAATGTAGGTCCACTCATTTCATTTTAGATAAGTATATTAAGAAAACATATTTAATATTTTATGTAATACGGGTAGTATGACTCCGTATTACATGAAATATTAAAAAAAACCTTGGTAAACTTGGATAATAGCATAAGAGGTATCTATGGTATAAATATGCTCGAGTAACAAGTATTACATTTGTTTCGAAGACGGCCTTTACCGGCCTCTTAATATATTTTTAATTTTATGCACTTTGTTCTAGTATTTCTCTTCGTGGACATTTGACACGGCGTTATTCTTAAAACATATTCCTTTTTTAGTTACTAACATTACTTGTTAAGTCACTTTCATCCACCAAAAATTCTGAAAGTATTCAACTTTTTAAGAAAACAATGAATCAAATTGTTATTCACGAAAAAACTCAAAATTTCCCGTTCAAATAAACGTAGCAAGGTAACAAGACACTTTGTCCTTATACAAATGCCGTGAGCCGAAATAAATTTCCATATTTCCCTTCGAAATTATTACAAATGCTCACGCGAAACGGAAACGATGTTTTCACTTATTATTTATTTACTATAGTATTTTTTAACAGTCATCATTCTGGGAAATACAGTTCTGAGTATATTTATACTCAGAACTGTATTTCCCAGAATAGGTAGATACAGATGTATAAAGACAAATGCCCATAATATAACCATATAGAATAGTGAGCGAGCAAACGGCTATCTTTGGGGCACAATCACAGAATTCTCAGAAACTGCTATTGAAATTTTCTTTGTAAGAAAAACTCATAATATTCTGTTTTAACCTGGATCTCAAGATCCTGAAGGGATGTATTGCACCGCTGGACTTACGTAGCATTATTTTTTTATGTTATAAAGTCACGAATGGCAAAACTGACAAGTGGACTTGATGTTTATATACTGTCTCTGCCAATTATATGCACATAACATTTAAGTATAGCACGCCGCTAGTCCATACAGTTCAGCGATCTTATTAAAAAGATGTTCAGTGACAAAGGGATATATTGCAAGATGATAGCAGAGGTTAAGTATTTCAATTACATACCCATACGTATAAACCCTTTTACGACATTATTTTTAATTCACGACTTTGTTCCTTTTGCTGTTGAAACTTGTTGGTCCCATGGTGTGCCGAGGCCAAAAAAATAATTGCAAAAATTTAACAACGTCTGAGGGAGAAAGGAAGGGACCCTCGCGCTGGGTGGTTTTTAATTCACCAAATTTCAACTAGTATCCAGAGCGGTAACCATGCAGCCATAATGGGCACGTTTGGGCAGGATGCATTGCGCGGGGGAATTTTTGACGATTAATTTATTTTATTACTGACCATTAAAAATCCTTTGAATATAGGGTCTCGTATATAAATAGCGTTCATGTATAATGCTGATAGGTATTACATTCACCTCGCAAAATATACGCTTTTGTGTACTGTTTCAGTCGGATTATCCACTGTTGATCACAGCTGTTAAGGAGGAGTTTGCCATAATCCCCACGTTTGGCAGGCGTTTTTGGGATCACAGTTTAAAATATCAGTTTCTGAGAAGGCGCTGCTGCCCATCTTCCCGTATTTCACCTTTAGTCGCCTCTTACGACACCCACAGGTAGCAATGGGTGAGTGTGACATTCTGGTCCGCGCACCCCACGAATTTCTGGGTGGTGGAAATTTTGTTAGGTTGTTTAGGTAGGCATTTTAATTCGGTATTGCAAAAAAAATGTCTACTTTTTCATTTACGGTTAAAAATACAATAAAGTTCTGAGCAGACCAACCGATTGTTGTGTATCTGTTTGACGTTAAAATAATCCCATTTTTTATGTAACTAGACTGTGACGCCTGACAGATAAAACTAGGCATTTCACTACGACGTTTCTGTAATAAGAAATATATGTATTTGATAGGATAACACAAAAACCACTGGAGCTGCTGCGACCAAAGACCTTACTCCTATACAATTAGTTGGGATGTCTAGAGCAGAAGCTCACAAGGGGAAAGGCACAAAACACCCTAAATGAGACGTCAAACGTATCGTCCCTATTATAGATTTTAATTACCCCAATAACAATAGTTCAACTAATTATTTTCATCTTACATTTCCTCCGAACTGTTAAAGAAAATTACCTTATGAGATAAATCTATTGGCGATCAAATCTAAAGCTTCGTCGTTTATAAATTCTTATAAACGACACTTCACGTCTCAATCGCAACAGTCTTTTGACCCAAAAAGGTAAAAACAATTTGGACAGTAATGTATAGATTCAGGCGTTACTTTGCGGAAATCCATGTTTAATAATAACAAATACTTTTAAAAGTATCCTAAATAAACATTAAAAAATATTTAAATAAAACACTTAAAAAGCATAAAATTATATATCTAGATACTTATGTGTTTTATTTAAATATTTTTTAATGTTTATTTAAGATACTTTTAAAAGTATTTGTTATTATTAATTTGGACAGTATTATTATTTTTGATATGCCACGTGCTGCTAGGATAAATTTTTCCTCTCATTGTATTTTGTATTCTCTTGTTAAGTTTCACTTAGTAAACTATCGCGATTGCGGTTTAGGTATCTTTATATTTTTTCCGGTATATCACGTGATTCCTAATCGTTTGCTATTTAATTAGTTAAGTAAAGGTTAAAGGGGGCTATTCCCTAATTTTGGTCACTATGTAGGTCCTCATTCTAGGATCATTAAAAATATATCAATGATCGAACGTATATACAACAAAACCGTGCTGAGAAAGATTTTTTTATAGCAGCTACTTAAAAAAAATATTAAGTGCAGCTGTTTTAAAATTATTTATTGGAACTCCGCAACGATAATGAATTTCTAACTATCGCTTAAATGTGACAAATTATATATTTTAGAATTACTTCTTGGAAATTTTAAAATTGTACAATCCAGTCCATGAGATAAGTATTATTTTCTCTACTATTTTGTACAAGCCATTACCGTTACAAGCACCTTATTACACACACACACACACTAACACACCCTCACAAACACATCCTCACCCTCACACACACACACACAACAAATAATTCAAAAGAGCTTAGTTTCAATTCAAAAGTTTAATCAAAAATGTTTAAGTTACAATCACCCTTTTCTCAATTGTGTAATATATTAATAACTGTAAACAATATGCAAACTTTGTAAAGAAGCTGCCTTTTGTAACACAGTTTTATAACTAAAACAAAAGGCACAGTACTAATTACCATTTGTAACATATCTTAAGTTTTACAATAAAATATTTGTATTAGACACCGCTGTGTCTAATACAAATATTTTATTAGTTTTTTAACTCTATAAGACCGCTGTCTTATAGAGTTAAAAAACTTGTATAAAAATATATGCCTACCGTCCTTGTCGATCATGTAGCCGTTCGTTTCCTCCAACCGTAGTGGTTCTCCGATGTGGTACTGCAGCAATTTCAACTCAGGATTGATGGTGACGCCGGCTTCGCTCCAACGGAATCTCACCTTTTGATTGCTATACGAAACTGGAAAAGCAAAAGTAGAGAGTATAAAAGAGCAAGTTTATACATTACAAACACTAGCGGCTCGCCCCGGCTTAGCACGGATACTTAACAAAAAAAATCAAGTCATTTGAAAATATTCTATCGCTCTTGTTCATCAGGGATAATACGACACGATAACTCTTTATTGCATACCAACTTAAGAAAAATGAGGCCAATATATTTTCAAACACAATGATTAACATATAAAGCAATAGAAGTTAAATGTATGTGTTTTTATATATATTATAATACTATAGGATTCTAATTGGGAATGAATTTTATGAAATCGGTCCAGCAGTTTCAGAGCCTATTCAATGCAAACGAACAATCAAATCAGTCCTCTTTATAATATTTGTTTAGACAAATGAAATATTACAATAGGGGATTCATTATCACATGTCATATACATGGGTTAAGTGCGATGCCTTTTTATGTATAGAATTGCGTGTGCCCCGGCTTCACCCAAGTGATCAATATAGCTTTTATCGCACTCTTTCAGGATGTATTAGTAAATTAGGATGGTAAATGTTTTGTTGTTCCAGGACATGCCAGAATAATCTATGTTCGGGATTTTATAAAAAATTATTTAAGTATGTGCTAAGGTAAGGTAAGTAGTTTTGCTATATTTTCAATACAAAGGATTGAAACTCGGCAAAATGTTAGTTTCATGTCTGAGCTTAATATCATGCTTCTCATTTGCCAGTTTAACGTACAGTTAAGTATTTTCAAAAATATTTGAAAAAAAAAAAGTTTTGTATTGGAACTCTCGTTTAAGAGTATTATTTAACATTTAAGAGTACAATAAACGACAAATAAAAAAAAACTGGCTTACATCTTGAATTCATGCAAAATTTCGCAGAGTTTAAATTCTGGGTAAGTATTTAAAATCCGACAAAAATTGGTAACGAAAACATAAACATATGTATTTTAAAACTATCATAAAATAGTAGGATGAAAATGTTTGTCCCGGGCGGGAATCGAACCCGCGTCTTCCAATTTCGCGCCGGATGCCTACTCGGCCATGCTCGAACATCTTCACTCGTTTGAGCCGAAACTTGTGCTCTAATTGTATTACTTTAACCGTCATAGTGGACGGTGCGCGGTCATCAACCAGACTACTAGACTTCATCTTATTGAATGAAGTGCTTTTTCAAACACTTAGCTTTCGCTATGATGTCGCTAACCTTCTAAACTTAGATGAATAAGAATTTGAAGTTTTTTTGAGTAGTTTATGATATGATAACTCGCTATATGATAACTTCGTTGTTCTTCTTAGGACAAAAATCATTTTGACCGTTATTTTTTGCAAGTTTTCTTGGGAAGTTTGGCTGATTTATTTTTAATGATAACCAGCAATTCATTCAATCAAGCAAAAATAGCTACTTGGTTAAATATTTTTTTCTGACAGCCTAATGTAACAAGCAAATAATAAGCGGTAAATTGCGTTCTGATTCTAAATAGATAGTTATGTACTCTTAGTATGTACGCAGATAAAAGGTAATTGTATGATAAAAAAAAATGTTTCTGAAGATCAAAAAAAATTTGTTTCATTTTTCAAAATAGAAATCTAAAGAAAAAGTTAATTATACTTACAACTTTCAATATAAATTGGACAAGACTGTATGTCCATGGGATAAAGTTGAAATTCCATCTGACACGCGATGATGGCATGCATCCTGGCTGCGTACCGCACCGTTTGATTTCGGTACAATGTCACTGAGGAAAACTTGTGCGTTAGCTCTGCAATCTCTGGAATACAAAGGTTCGGTATTTATTTGGGAAGCAGTTAAATCAATTCAAAATTACCAATAAAGATGGTGTGTGCGTAGTGCTTTCCGTGTAGAAATATTGTTTCTTTAAATGTGACAAATGTCAAAACTAAGCATTCAAGTTCAATTTCTGGCACTCATAATAACTGCAAGGCAGCTGCAGCTGCAACTTTTTTTTTTCAATAGTATCTATAAGTTTATTTCACCTGCTGCCGTTTATCACTCACTGCGATTTAAGAATTTATGGTGACATTGGTATGCCGATGCGAAATAATGTTTTTTTAACTCTCCGTAGCCGTACCTACCCAAGTAACATTTAAGCGGAAGAATATTATATTTACCTGCGCATTACCAGCTATAAGCTTAATAAATGATGTACATGAGTGTAAATATATGGTTAGGATGACTGAAGTATAACTGTACAACTGTATACAGTATAGCTGATTAACGGCTGTATAGAGCCTACACTTTTACCTTTAGCTTTTAAATAGCATTGGAAAACGCTAAAATACAGACCGCGGCGTAAAAAACTGCGTTCAGCAACTTTATACGACTATAACTGTATATTTTATTATAAAAACTAACGTGGTTTTCACTCATTTTAGTAAATAATACGGGATAACTCACGTGAATCAGTCAGATAGCTCTGACTATAGTTTCAACCACATTCGGTGGTCTTTTTCAAGGAGAGCTCAGGACGCCCGCGTTGACGTCGTTAGACTATAGTCGGAGCTATCTGACTGATTCACGTGAGTTATCCCGTATTATTTACTAAAATAACTGTATATTGCTCTCAAATTATACTTTTGTATAACTTACTTCTGTACAAGAGCATAAAATATTGTTATAGCCTGAATATTGGTGTAAAATTACTCTATTATTCAGACTTCAAGTAAAGCTTGATAATAGCTGTACAACGGAAATCTAGGATACTCTTAGCAAGTAATTCCCTTTATAATAGTGTAATACAATTCTATCTCATGTAGAAGAGTTTAGATTTACTCCTTTTTAAAGCCTTATATGCGATTGGCGTACATTTTTCTCTTTTTACAGTTTTTCATGTTTTAGAAGATTAAAGTTATTATTAAGTATATTTCTATTAAAAAAGACGAATAGAAGACATAAATGCCATAAAGGAGCAATCGGATTGGTTTATCGAAAATATTTGGAACGCTTTCGATAAAACAATCCGATTCCTTGCTCACCGCCTTACGGGCCTTGGTTTGGGTCATAATGTGGTTTTCTATATTTTCAACTGAACCCTAATTAACTGTATTAATGAATATGAATAAGACTTTAAGACAGCTTCTACAGTACTCAAATACTAATGTACAGACAATGTTACTCTTTAGGCTTAAAATAAGTCCTTAAATAACGACTCTTTTATGCAAAAAGCTGCATTAAGGGGTACTAGAAGAGCAAGAGCTGTATAAACTAAGGACGCCATTTTATCATAACCTATAAATTGTATTCCAATTTTACGAGATATTTTTTGATTTTTTTTTTAAATTTCAGTACAAATTTACTAAGGATTTTAGCTGTATAGTACACACAATTACGTTTACAATCAATAGAACAGTCCGGGTTACTCTTAAAACTGTTTTCTAATTTGATCACATATTTGTTATTACAGAAAACTGTATGTATATTCCTTATTTTGAAGGGGCGTGAGTTTTGAGCTTAAAACTAGTATACATATTCACATAAAAATATCAGCCGCAAGCATAACAACAACGATAAGCAGGAAAGAGTACTTAGTTATTAAATATTTATTTCACTTATACTTCACATATGGTCTCTGCCTTGGCACAGGGTAAATTAAGAAATAAAATGGAGAATAAATTCAATCACGAACACAATTATAATATATTTATTCTTCTACTAAGATTTTCACAAGCCTGAGTCTGTATAAAAGAATAAAAGGAAAATTAGAGAATGGAAGCGGTATAAAAGTATCTAAATAGTATCTTAGCCAGCCAAATAATACAGCTTTTATGCAGCTGTTATACAGGTAAATCTACACTTAAAGCTGTATAATTTATAGCTTGCTATACAGTCTTTATACAGCAACGTTAACAGCCTGTAGTAAACAAATAGTCCATAATATAGCTTTAATACAGTTTAAAATGTTACTTGGGTAGTGCATAAGGCACGCTTCCGATGTCTCTTTATGACGTGCATATGCACGATATACATGATTACGTGTTTATCTTTTACTTTAGTCTCTGCATAGCCGACTAAAGTAAAATATATAAGCACAGTTTATTTAAGTATCTACGACGATATTTTGGACTTCATTAAGAACATTTTACTGTAAAAAACAGTAAAAACTACCTACTGGTGTCTACTGGTGAAAACGGCCAAATTATGTAAGCAATTATAATGTTTGGTAAGCAATTATTACAAAATTTATTTATGTGGTTGCCACAAGGCAAATATCAACTTTATAAATAGTCGTTAACTATAGTAATTTTAATAAAAATGCCTGTGACATCCAACTAGAACTTTTCCTTAGTGAGTACTGTAATATCTTAAGAAATTTAATTATCAAATTGCAGAAAATTCTCTGGAGGAATTTTCATTTATCTTTGCTTGACTTTTACTTCGCACTGCTATCTTATCTATGTTCAAGGTGTTTCAATATTGTACCTACAATCGCTGTTAAATTAATGTTTCAAACATTATTTATATTAAGCTGCGTATCCAACAAAGAGTTTGAAGGAAAATGGGCAGTAAGAAGCTTATATGGGTAACAAGATGCAACTTTTTCACCAAAGACGAGGAAGGTGAGCGGTACAAGAATGCACAGAGAAACTTTAGGACGATATGCACCTGGGCAGTGTGAGATAATTAGCAGACTCAGTAAGCGGTGTGTGATATTATTATATGATCGCTACACCACCGCCTGGCACATCCTCGGTCACGTCCCTCGCACACAGTCCTCGCTCAAATTCCTTGCACACTTTCTCGTATAAATACCTTGCCTTGCTATTTTGTATACCTAACTCCGATAGCCCTTTCCAAAACAACTTTGCTCAGAGGCCCAACTTCCATCTTTTAAAATCTATATTGAAAACCTGACGTCATTATTTCAAGCTTAAAACTTTGATGCTGAGATTTATACCGTGGCCGTCTCGAAACAATAATATTCCACAAATGACTTGATTCAATGCATACAGCCCGCTCTCACGTTGCAGTAAAGTTAAATATAGTGATTTTTGGTAGTGTGAATTAAAATTATAAATGTAAGGTTAACCACTAAATTAAGAGATGGGTCTTAGCCCGGGCGAGGCAAGGCAAATGTAGTGATCATATACGAGTATATAGGGAGATTCTTCCTCGCGCAACGCTTGGCTACAACGCAAATCTTAGGTGAACACGCAGCTTTATACATTCTTAAACTTGAACAAATTATTTAATTATAATTTATAAGAGAGAGGTATATGACTTTTATCTAGGTTTTAGTTATAGATAATAGTAGTTTATGCAACTGTCATATAACAGAGGGTATTAAAACATGAGTGTAGTTTTTTGAAACGAGCCGCAGGCAAGTTTCAAAATAAGATTACACTCGTGTTTTAATACCTATTATACTAAATATATGCCGTTGCATACACTACTTTATTTAATCTCGTGGCTATAGGTAGCTACATTAAATAAAATGCAATTTAAAACAATCGCGTTGCGCGCGCACCGCGCTCACCACAGATAATGTGTACTTAAATTAAACTGAAACCTCCTTGGTCGGGACACATTGTACTTTAATAATTAAAAAAAAATTTTAAAGTATTGTTTTGTTAGGAGAATAGTGCTATAATTATTTTTTTTAATTTTCTTAAAGAAGTTTGTAAATAAAATATGCCAATAAAAGTCTGTATTTCATGTCATAATTAGAATAATACCGAATGAGATTATACGAGATTATAATGTTTAACTCTGATTTAGATCAATTCTTGAATTATTTACGTAATACCTGTTAAGATAACCAGGTATTAAAGCAGGCCCAGCGCGTTCCTTTAGTAAGAATCTAATTCGGGCTGTGTGAATATTGAAAAAAAAATGGCTGATAATCTGGAAAATTATGTTACAATCTTAGAAGTATCTGTTCAATCACATAGACTAGTGCACAGAACAAAGTAAACGTTGTCACTACAGCATATAGGCAGAATATCTGACTCATAGGTGGTACCTACCTAGACAGAGTCAAGCTAGATAAACCTACCTATAAAACTTACATATCTACAAATATGTGAACTTTGAAAATTAGTCTGAATTTAATGATGTCAAAGTTTCTTATACATTGCTTATAAACATTTTCTCTCTTCAACTCGTTGTGAATATTGTAAACATATATACTTAGTGGACAAGTTAAGTGTTGAATACCTATTTTAAGGTAGGTACGATGAAATAATAACAAAAACCTGGCAACACAGTCATCCAGACGATATCTTTTATGATTTTTGCAACAGTCAAGTTCTTCCAAAAATACGGGCATTAGTTACAGTACAGACGTTCTGCATATCGTTATTATGGATACATAAAATATATCCTCATTAAGAATAATATCTGACTAAAGTTTTTAATTATTTATTTTCAATACTATAGTAATAAAATAATCACAAAAATATTATAATTAACAAAAAAATATCAATGCCTTTGTACAATCTTTAACCTAAGCACTTCTGTAATGTGTATAAATGAAATGTCATAGTACAGTTTATAAAAGGTACCTGTCTAGGTAACTATAATTTTCGTAATCAAATGCGTTTTTATATACTTTATAGGAATACGTGATAAAAATAGTGCTTGCGTGCAACGCGTGTGTGCTTCACAAGCTATAATATAGGGTACACTAGCTAAAACTTTAGGCTCTAACTATATAGCTAATGTAATTTTCTCTCAATGGCAAAACACTCAAACTCAAGTTACAACTCAGTGCCTATTTTGTTTGTCTTAAACTTACACGAATTTTATACTGAAGCACTTCAAGCACCTGTAATTTTTCTACAATACATTTCGACATTTTCTTCATCAAATCGTTACTTGAAAGCAAATCGTTTTGCATATTGCTATTGATATCAGGGAACATCGACGTGCCAATTAATGTTACAGTTGATATCGAAAATCTAAATAGTTTTGAATATTCCGCTCAGACATAGCGTCAAGCCACATTTTTTTGTTTGTTTTTTTGTATCTGATAGGTGAGCCTTTGACCACTATCACACCTGATGGTAAGTGATGATCAAATTGAAGATGGTGTTCAGGCTAGTTTAGAATTACTAATTCACCAACCACCAGTTAGAATTCACCGTAAGATTTTGTACTTGAGGGTGGTAGCTAGCTTGATCGGAATCATTCTAGGTTAAGCCTGTTAACACCTTCGACCACATCATCACTTACCATCACGTGAGATTGTAGTCAAAGGCTTACCTATCCCAATAAAAAAAAAATAAAAAAAAATCGAAAAATGCCCTACCACCATAACGATTACCATAACGATTGCCATCCTAAGACAACAACCGGGACCGACGGCTTATCGTGCCCTCCAAAGCACGAAAGCGTTCAGTAATAATGCCACTAGCGGTCACTCATCCAAGTCACAACTGCAGTGGACGGTGCTTAGCTGATGGTCAAGAGTGGCTAATCAAACTTCGTTTCGAGCGTTTCAAAATGATCATTATTTTACAGAAGTGAATGATAAATCAGTTTAACAAAAATGTTATTATAGTTTGTGTCTCGCAAGCTAATAAAGTATTGGAAGTTAATCAAAGGTGGTGCATAAAATTTTATAAAAAATGTTGTTTATCTATGATTTATTTAAAAACCATTATATGAAAATCGTAGGTGCTGCCTTAAATTTTAAATAGAAATAAGTGAATCACGCGTGTGACAAGCCTGCTTTATACACATTGCAAGAAGTGGAAAGGCTAAAGTGTTATAATTGAGGGTAGATTTACCAGGAGAGCGTTGTTTATAATGTAATGCTCCTCCTAAACAGAAGAAACATATTGTAATATAACGTACCTACTTATGGGTATCATTGTAAAAGAGATGTGATTTGATTTTAGTCCTTAATACCCAGCCCAATAAATGACACTTTGCTGTCTGTCATACTTACGGATCTCAAAACGATATGAGTTACAAACCTAAAATTGTTTTGTGTAGAGCATCGATGCAAAACCAAATAAGTATTCAATTGGAAATACATATAAATATTTTTTTAGAAGAAGTGAATTGAAGAGGTGTTTTCCATAACGTAGCGTAAGTCAATAAAATCAAATGAAAAGGTAAGAGACAAAATATGATTTACTGTGTAGTAAGGTAGTTAGTAGGTAAGGATCCCAAACTGAATTTAATAAAACAACCATTTTATTCATACAAAACGACAAAAAAAATGTTACCGGAACTCTCACTTGACCAAATTTTGTTTCTGATTTTACAAATTAATCAACAATGGTATTTTGGGGTTCAAACTTTGTTTTTATTAGAGCTAGATTAATTAAGCTAATTTAGCATGTCTTTTAATCTCGAAGTTGTATTTATATATGCCATAAATATATCTTCAATCAAATTATGCTAGTGTTTTGTGTTTGGAATGATTAATATCTCTTAGAAAAGTAAGTAATTTACCTGTTACTTTAGAGTTCAAAAAATAAGGATCTGGATGCCACAGGTTGTCGAAAAATTCGGGTGGTAATGTGACGTGATCGTCGCCTTCTTCGAAGATGTCGTCTGGTAGCTGGAGTCTACTCTCTCTCCACGTTTGTCTGATGAACATATCCACTCTGTAAAAGAGACAGCAAGGATAGTAAAAATGTGCAAAATCAATTTCATGTCGACGTCCACAACCGATTCTCATGACTTTTTCTGCCTCGCACTGCCATAATATGGTACCAGCTGCCTTGTGAAGTATTTCCGAATCAATACGACATAGAAGCCTTCAAGAACAGAGCATATTCCTTCTTCAAAGGCGGGCAATGCTTCCTCGAGACTTCTAGTATTGCGGATTTTCATGGGCGACGGCTATTACTTACAACCAGGTGGTCTGATCGTTTGCCCTCCTATCCCATAAAAATGAAAAAATATGTTTGTATATACAAGGTTTCGAAACAATATGAAAGTATAGGATATCTTAGTAAAAACATCAGCTGTTTTGTGAAGGCGCGTGTACTGCATACCTACTTTCATATTGTTTTGAAGTGGTTCTAACTCTAACACAGATTTCTGTTCTGTTCTTGTTCTGAAATCTGCGGGTTCTAAAAACTGTACAGTATTGTGCACCGCGCACGTGCTTATTCCACTCGTAGAAATAATCGTCTAATTTTTTTTGTTTCTTATGGATACTTGTCGCTTCTGTCACGTATCGCCCGTTAACAGTAACGTTGTTGCTGGATGATGGCATAGAGGGCTCATCTGTCACTTATCAGTACAATGTATAACATGTCAAACTTTGGTTATTTGGCGAATATCCACGTTCCGGATTTTATCGCGCAAAGAAACTTCCCTGCATAGCTCTCTCCATAGCTCGTTGTGCGACTCTGAGCTTGTCCATAAGGGCCACGGTTAGGGACCACGTCTCAGTGCCAAAAGTCATCACTGGCAACACACACTGGTTGAAGACTTTGGTCTTCAGGCTCTGCGGGCTCTAAGAGTTATATAGCTACTACTAAAATGTGTGCATTGATTTTGGAGGAATGGTGTTAGAATTTATTGTTGGCAAGTCTTGGAAAACGAAATAAAGTAGGCACTAATATAGTCTATATATATCATGCGCATGGCTTAAAAGTAGTAATACCTATCAACACTAGGATTATATACCAATTTTGTTTTATATTGTTAGCTTAACGTGTATCTTGTTTGCTAAACTGCTTCGGAGGGCACGTTAAGCCGTCGGCCCCGGTTGTTCTCTTCGGATGGCAGTCGTTATAGCATGGTGGTAGGGCATTTTGCGAATGTCCGCCTGGCTAGCTACCACCCACAAGTAGAAAATCTGTCGCCAAGCACCTAAGGTTGTTACTGTACATATCGGTGTACATCGGTGTTACTGCAGCTTTCCTTAAAAACCAGTAATTCTAGGTTAGCCTGAACAACATCTTTAATCACATTGTCACTTACCATCAGGTCAGATAGTGGTCAATAGGTAACATAACGGGCATAACAAAAAATGACAAAATGAAAGTCAATTCCAATATCATTCTAGGTACATAATAGGGCTGCACGTGGATCATATGAGAAATTTCAGTACTTATGCAATACAAAATAATGATCAAGTGTTTACAATATCTCAACGGAAAACTAAAGGCATCTTATCAATTGTGTGTAAACACTTTAATTAGCAACTACCTGAAGTCCATGTCCTCCACATTAATAGAGTTGACGTCGACGACGTAGATACTGAACTCCACAATAACCGGTTGACCTTTCCGGGCTGGCGGGCGCATTTCTGGAAACGATAAAGTTAGACGTTTATTATACCTAATGAACACACACTCACTAGGTTCGCATGTAGGTATATATATATATATATATATATATATATATATGTAATGGAATTTTACAAATTAAATTTCACTTCTAAATGTCATGAAATCTTTCCGCTTTTAAGTTGATACACGAAAAAACAGGTTAATTTATCTATGTATACAATTTGAATGCATTTTTATTCAATTAATTTTAGATTATTTTTTATACTCCTCTTTCTCAGGAGCATGGTTAATCTTGGCCACTGTGTTGTAGTTGTGATAACATAACAGTAGTGGTAACATGGGACTGAGGAAACAATTACGTACATTCGGGAGTAAATAACTGTCCACGCCTTCTGAGGAAAATTTGTTAACCGTCTTATTACATTTTGTGATAATGTTATATAATATAATGTAAATGTTATTCTTTTTGTAATGTCAGCAGGGTGAAAGGACGCAATAGGTTTCCTATAGGAATTGTGCCATATGCACTTGCTACGTTACGCTTGAAAAATGACATTTGAATCATTGACAAAATGTTATTAACTAGCGGCACGCCCCGACTTCGCACGGGCAATTACGACTATAAATTGAGATGTAAGCTATCCTATCTTTCAACTGGGATCACACGGTGTGCAAATCAAACTTAAAATTGGTTCAGTAGTTTAGGAGTTCATCGCGGACAAATAACGTAACACGTAATTTTTATATATAAAGAGAAGAAATTTTAAATGTATGGCGGTGTCAATCGCTGTTTATTGGGAGAAATATAACAAAGTTCACAGGAGCTGCATAAGTAAAACACACGTTTTTAAATATAATTTTAAACTCCATTTTTAGTTAAACTTCTGAACATAATTACAGAGCATTCCATTTCCCTTCCTAATCTTTTACGACAGTAACGACATCATTACAACAGTTAAATGTTTAAATATAATTTTACTTTTTCAGTCAGATGAAGTTTAGTAGTCTTCTTATTGGTCACACAGTCATCTTGTACAATTGATATAGAGTACTTACTGAGAATTTCCTACCATAATCGTTTTCGCAAAATTTTAGCTTAACACCAAAATTTCAAACCATAAAAGTTTTAAAATATGAAATACAATAAGTATTTAAACTTTTAAACTCAAAAAAAACTTAAATTTCATATAGATAAAGCTCACCTTTCACATAACTTTCTGGCAACACGACCCTGGGTTTCAGCGTGTGATTTCTCTTCGACACCACGTCATTGCATAGCCTAAGGGAAAAACAATAATTCTGATCATAAACTAGCACAACTAGGCATTTAAGCAACATAAGATAAATAAAACGACGTACGTTCGTATTTTCTACAATGGTTCTCAAGAATAACGTACCTACTTATTTTTTAACTGACGTCTAAAGAGAGAAGTAAATGGAAGATGTATAGAATCAATATAATGTCAAGGTATGTGACAGACAATGTAAACAAGAAGCAATGATGGCCGAGCGGTTATAACTATGGACTGTTCTGCCGCAGGTTCCTGGTTCGATCCCACCGCCGGCTTAAGCTTCACCGCATGGTGGAAGGGCATTTTGTGAATGCCCGTCTGGTTAGCTTCCACACACAAGTAGAAAATCAGTCGCCAAGCACTTATCAGTGTGTTCCGGCAGCAGTTGAGGGCCAGAATAAATACAGGCACATGATACTTTAGAACTATACGTTTCAGTGTGATGGGCATATACAACTCGTCACATGGAAAAATGGTTGCAGAACTCGACCATGATGCGTGGTTCTTTTCACAGCCATGTCTTGCTTTGCCTGTCACAACCAATCCTAAAATAACGTTTAGAATACATAACGAAAAACGTATATGTTTCCGCTTATGCCTCAATGCTGTAATTTAATATGAATTTGTAGTTATTCCTCCACGGTTGTCACCGGTGTGAAGGTGCTTTAATAGCAAGAGAGAGAATAGCAGTCCAAACACATAATAAACTTGCACTTAAGTTTTATTTTGCACAGTTTACAATTATAGTTCTGGCACTAAGATAGTTCGACACCTGAATAATAGTTATTATAATGTTCACAACACACGAAAAGTCCTTTTTGTTTACTGTTTATCGAGCGCGCGGAGAAATGTACGTAACATGCATCGGCCGTCGTAGCTATGCATCGACTGGTTTGGACCGGTTCGCCACCCGCCGGGCGCTAGTGCACGCGGTCTGCGTCATCGATGCGCCGGCGACGGTTGCCGTGGCGCGGTGGTGGCTTATTACAGCATTCTGTGCTCACGACACGACTCGACGATTTCGGGACGATTCTTTGGTAAGTATTATACTGTATGTTTTATATATTATTGTTTTATATACTTATATTGTATATGTTTTATTTCAGGTGCAGAGATGCCACAGTACTCCCCCCCAGAGACCGTCCTAGGACGGGCGATAGTGTTCTGTGAATTTTACTACTCTTCCTGAGCGTGTTACATACGGTTGTTTATAATTTTTTTCTTTATTTTCAGGTGGTGTACTCTCTGTTTTCATTGGGTGGTTCTCCGAGGTAAGTATATATGCTGGTTTTATTCGTTCTATGGAAACTGTCTGTTCCTTACCGTTCACTAGTAGCTTATATACTTTATCGTCTCTTTGCAGCACTTCGTATGGGCCTTTGAATGCCGGCTGAAGGGATCCTCGTACTGTGTCATCTTTGACGTATACGTGTGTGGCAGAAGGTAAGTCTTTAAATATAAATATATTTCTTCTACTGTGTCTCGATGCTGGCTGAGGTCTTATGCTATTCATTATTGAACGAAGTCGTGCTGTGAATTCAGTGATATCTGTTGTAGCATGTGTGTTACAGGGTTGCAGAAATTCTCCTGGCAGTCTCAATGGTTCACCATATAAGAGTTCTGCGGGTGAGGCTTGTATGTCAGGTTTGAATGCTGTTCTCATGCCCAATAAGACAATAGGTAAGCTTTCGGTCCAGTTTAGATTTTCATGGCACATAATCGCCGTTTTTAGCTGTCTGTGCATTCTTTCAACCATTCCGTTACTAGCAGGGTGGTACGCAGTGGTTCTGTTTCGCTGAAACCCTGCGAGTTCTGAAAGCTGTTTCATCAGTGCTGATTCAAACTGCTTTCCGCGATCAGTCACAACTTCCATAGGGCATCCGTATCTGCTGATCCAGTTGGTTACGAAAGCTTTCGCGACCGTTTCAGCAGATATATCATGTATTGGTATTGCCTCAGGCCATCGGGTAAATCGGTCGACTGCAGTGAGACAATATCGGTAACCGTCTGAAGGTGGCAATGGTCCAATCAAGTCAATGTGGATGTATTGGAATCTGGCGCGTGGTAGTTTGAACGTGCCTAGCGCTGGTGTGACATATCGTGTGACCTTAGTGAGCTGACAGGCATGACATAATTTTGACCAGTTTCTGCAATCTTTGTTTATTCCGGGCCAGACATAGCGTTGCGATACCAACTTCGCAGATGCATTGGCGCCAGGGTGACTCAGTGAATGGAGGCTGTCAAAAACTCGTCTTCTTAGCTCTGCTGGTACGTATGGTCGAGGTGTCTGCGTTCCTTCGTCGCAGTATAACTCCGTCCGAGTTCCAGGTATGGTCACTTTGGTAAGTTTAAGAGATGTTTCTCCTTCCAATATCGACTTCAGTTCTGAGTCAGTATTCTGTGACTTGGCTAGAATGTTCAAGTCGATGGGTTGAATCAGCTCCTCAATTCGGGAGAGTGTATCAGCCACTACATTGTCTTTTCCAGCTATGTGTTGAATGTCTGTGGTAAATTGGGAAATAAAATCCAGATGTCGGAATTGACGAGGTGAGCATTTGTCTTTTCGTTGGTGAAATGCGAAACAGATTGGTTTGTGATCTGTAAACACTGTGAAATGACGTGCTTCGACGAGGTGTCTGAAGTGTTTTATTGCTTCGTAAATAGCGAGAAGTTCTCGGTCATATGGAGAGTATTTTCTTTGTGACGTGCTAAGCTTCCGGCTGAAGAAGGCCAATGGCTGCCATTCGCCGTCGTGCTTTTGTTGCAGGACTCCACCGATAGCAGTGTCTGATGCGTCTGTGACTAAGGCCAACTTCGCGTCCATATCCGGGTGTGCTAAAAGTGCAGCATTGCATAAGCTTTCTTTGCAATTTTCAAATGCTTTCAGTGTGTCTCCGGATAGTGATATAGGATGTGAGCCTTTTACTGTACCAGTCAGAAGGTCGTGAAGTGGAGCTTGTGTTTTGGCTGCGTCTTTTAGAAACCGACGATAAAAGTTTATCATTCCTAGAAATCTCCTTAGTTCCTTTACAGTTTTTGGGACAGGAAATTCCTTGATGGCTTCGATTTTGCTGTCTGATGGTTTAATGCCGGCTGAAGACACATTGCAGCCCAAGAATGCCACTTCTTTGGCACCAAATACGCATTTGGAAATATTAATGACCATGCCGTAATCACGCAGTCTTGCGAAAATCTGTCTTAGGTGGTCAATGTGGGTAGGCATATCACGCGAAAAAATTAAAAAATCGTCCAAATAGGAATATGAGAACTCTAGATCTCTGGTCATTTCATCCACGAATCTTTGGAATGTTTGTCCAGCGTTGCGTAAACCGAATGGGAGGAAAGGAAATTCGAACATTCCAAAGGGTGTCGAGACGCTAGTTTTAGGGATATCCTCTGGGTTTACTGGGATCTGATTGAAGGCCTTAACCAGGTCAATTTTTGAGAATACCGTACATCCAGAAATATCCTGTGTAAAGTCTTGAATGTGCCGGATGGGATATCTGTCCGGTATTGTTCTCGCATTCAACAAACGATAGTCACCGCACGGTCGCCAACCATTGTCCTTCTTTGGAGCGAGGTGTAAGGGCGATGACCATGGGCTTTCGGATGGTCTGACGGTACCATTTTCCAGCATCGTATTAAACTCCTGTTTGGCTATCTTCAGCTTTTCAGGGGCTAGTCGTCTTGGTGTACAGTGCACGGGTGGTCCAGGAGTAGTCCTGATGTGATGCACCGTGCTGTGGTTAATGACGCGGTGAGTCCCTGGTGGTCGAGTTATCTCCGGAAATTCGCGAAGAAGTTCGATGTACTTCGATTCACCTATCAACGTTTTCACCGAAGAAATGGCGTCAGACGATGGGGCAGGTGCTGCATTCGCTGATAACGATGTGTGGTTGTCGATGAGGCGTCGGTTTCGGCAGTCGACTATCAACCCGTAGTGTGATAAGAAGTCGGCGCCGATAATTGCCTTGTTGACGTCGGCCACAATGAAGCGCCATGAGAAAGCGCGACGCAGGCCTAAATCAAGATTAAGCTGGGCAAATCCGTACGTAGCAATTGGCGTTCCGTTTGCTGCGAAGAGCTCGTAGGCAGTTCGTGGTCGTCTGGGTTTGGCAGCGGAGCGTGGGAAGACACAGAGGTCGCTGCCAGTGTCGACCAAGAATTGCATCCTCGTTTTGCGATCCGTTACGAAGAGGCGACCGGAACTGGGGCAATCATCTGTCGCCATTAATGACCACCCTTGGCTTTTCCCGACTGGTAGTCACACGGCTTGACGCAGGTTCTCGCGCTGTCTCCAAACTTGCTATGATAATAGCATACCGGGAATTTTCTATAACTCGAATTCGATCTTGTTCGACTTTTATTGCGGTGGTTGCTATTATCCCGCGTGCGGGAACGTCCAGTGTCTCTCATCTTGAGCGCTTGTACTTGACGGCTAAGCTCCGCTACTTCCCTTGTGAGTTTCTCCAATATAGAAACAGGTACTGCATCTGCGGTTGCTACTTGAGGTGTTGAAGGTACAAGATCGTGTACCTTGTCTGCCAGGTCGGCGAGTGCTTGTAGGGATGACTCCGGCTGCGAGGCTATAACGGTCTGAAGGCTGGTTGGTAGACGGCTAGTCCAAACGGTGCGTATAAAATCGTCTGGTATATTTACGCCTGCCAGGTGTCGCAGGTGTCGCAAGAATTGTGATGGCCGCCGGTCTCCTAGCTCCTCGTGCATCAACAACTGGGTAAGTTCCTTCTCTCTGGATGCTGACAACCTCTTAATCAATTCAGATTTCAGAGTTTCGTACTTTCCCTTAGCAGGTGGATTTATTAAAATGTCTTTCACCTCGGATGCATATCTATGTTCAAGTTGTGCACTTACATAAAAATATTTCGTCTCGTCGTCTCGTATTCCCGACAACACGAAGCTTCCTTCGACTTGCGCGAACCATACTGCCGGTTCCTCAGGCCAGAACGGGGGCAATCGGACCCCAACCCGGGAAATGTCGGATGGTGTAAATGTCTTTCCGCCATCATCGTCTTTGTTTCCTGCCGCTTGGTTTTGTAACGACATTCTATGAATGGTTATGTCTTACTTGCTGTGCGTTCCTTTTCTTGAGGGTCACCAATGTAGTTATTTATATCCTCCACGGTTGTCACCGGTGTGAAGGTGCTTTAATAGCAAGAGAGAGAATAGCAGTCCAAACACATAATAAACTTGCACTTAAGTTTTATTTTGCACAGTTTACAATTATAGTTCTGGCACTAAGATAGTTCGACACCTGAATAATAGTTATTATAATGTTCACAACACACGAAAAGTCCTTTTTGTTTACTGTTTATCGAGCGCGCGGAGAAATGTACGTAACATGCATCGGCCGTCGTAGCTATGCATCGACTGGTTTGGACCGGTTCGCCACCCGCCGGGCGCTAGTGCACGCGGTCTGCGTCATCGATGCGCCGGCGACGGTTGCCGTGGCGCGGTGGTGGCTTATTACAGCATTCTGTGCTCACGACACGACTCGACGATTTCGGGACGATTCTTTGGTAAGTATTATACTGTATGTTTTATATATTATTGTTTTATATACTTATATTGTATATGTTTTATTTCAGGTGCAGAGATGCCACAAATTCATGGCATCATCAAAATTGGAAATTGTAATATTATTTCAAAATATAACTGTTTGTTACCACATACACCTAATAACAAATGTACCTAATTGAAAAGAGCACAAAAAATCAAAAACAATTTTCAATCGCGTAAGCTACGAATATTTTGAACCGGGTTAAAAGCAAACAACTTTGTGATCTCATCCGATCTCTTTGTATGTGCACCAATTATTCCTAACGTTGTTTCGACATATTTCAAATATCATTGTTCGAAGTCGTTAAAATTTGTCCTTGCGTCTAAAATATATGCTTCCGGTTTGTCAGTTTTCTAAGCAAAATACTACGAACTATATACAACACTACAGCAACTACAATAAAAGCATTTAGACAACCTATAAGCTATAGCAGACTCATAGGCAGTCTAAATGCTCCAGCCTAGTACCAGTTGGCAACGTGCCCAGCATGCTGGCAGCATTGCCCCGTTGAATTGCAATGCTTATTCGTTGAGCCAAATATGTGCCAGCATTTTGATCACGCGTCGCATCGACCAAGCGCTCAGATAAGTTTTGGAAAATACGATGAGCTCCCGGTCCCCACGGACCCAACGTCTCTACACCAAACGGCTCAAATATGTAACCCATACCGAGGTTAGCATATTTGCGCCGCTTGAGTTGCTAGTTTAGAGATTACATAAACCGAAAATCTGGTAAACCAGGAGCATAGATTTAGGCCCAAGGATATGCATGCAAAATTTCAACGAGTTTGATATTTAAAATTTAATAAAATAACGATGTATGGAGCTACGAAGATACTAGAAAATATTTATAATGTATACTTAGATTTAATTGTAAATCAAGAAGACAAAACAAAGTTTATTTAATAAATTGCATATCGATATACTAGTCTACATTGTGCAAGAATTGAGCATCTAGGATTGTAAACTTTTAAAATTAATCCTACTGATAAAATATGGATGGCCATATAAGCCACAAAGAAGCCAAAATATAAAGCCTTTGAATGCAACTCTGGCCTACGAAAGCCCGACCAGTTCGGCCAAGAAAAATAACATAAAGCTTTTGCTAAACTTCATATTTACTAAACCAACATGTTTATTGAGACAGAATCCTCGAAGCACAATAGGTATAGCAGAGCTAAAGTAAATTTGTTTATATTCATATATCTACTGTGGTCAAAGTTTTTATGAACATATATCAGTTATAGCATATTTATACCTATTATAACAACCTCTTTGTTAAAAATTATTTTAATATTTATTTGCGTAGTACCCAGCATAGACATTTAGTATAGACATGAAAATTGGACGTTCATTATGATCAATATCCATAACTTAGTTCAATCGTTGTATCAATGCTTTCGTCTGTCAGGGGGAAATTCACAATGCCCACGATTGGCAGGCATCTTGAAGAACGCAACGATGGCATATCTTCAGAAGGCGATGCTGGTATTTTCCATTCTCCCATAGTAAGATATGGAAGGTGCAATTCTAGTTTTATACCCTACACTTATTTATATACATAACAAGCGACCCGCCCCGGCTTCGCATACTTAATATACTACAGAATGTCTTTATATACAAAGTTCACAGCTGTTTTGTTATTGGACAAAACAATCATATTTTATTTATAGGTTAGTCTTGAAGGGTTAACGGTTGCTCTTGACATCACATTAGAAAACTCTAAAATTATCAATGTTTCTCTTGTAGGTATATTATGCATATGTTATACATATAAACCTTCCTCTTGGATCAATCAATCTATCAGAAAAAAACGCATCAAAATCCATTGCGTAGTTTTAAAGATCTAAGCATACATAGGGACAGACACACAGCGGGTAGCGACTTTGTTTTATACTATGTTGTGACAGTGAAGCATATTGTTTCATACCCAGAACAAATATCTATGCTCCGAGGTTTCACACTTGACACAATGCACCATAATGAGTTCATTGCTGACGTATGTAGCTGGGCATACCTTGACATAAAACACCTGCCCATGGATATTAACTCTATTTATAGCCATGGGAAACTAGCTTTCCGAGTAGAAGTAAAATTTATTTTTTCACGCAAACTAACGTTAGGCGTTTGCCTTTTGCGAGTACTACTATCTGCGATGTGAACAATATTAGTATTTTATATAGCTAAAAGTTGGACCAATTCAAAATCTTTTCGAGTCAGTTAAAAGTAGAAAAGTCCAAACTATATTTGTATGCTTTAAATATGTCTTTATTAATATATATATGCATGTCGTTCAGTCAGACAAAGAGCTCCAGATTTAAAAATGATAATTGAAGAGTGTCTTTGATAAATTTATAATAGTATCTGTTTAATCAGTCTTAATTTTTTGAAGCGCTTTTAGCGTACATTTTCTAGTCATTCATATCCGATCAAATAGGTTCATGAACAACTTGGAAAATTGTGGTCGATAACTTGGATGGGTGACCGGTAGTAGCCCTTACTACTGAGTTCTTCCCTGCTTTGGCTGGCACGCTAACCCGTCTGTCCCGGTTCTTAGGATGAATGTCGTTGTAGAATTATTAGCCGAGTGCTGATAGCTATGGACTATGGACGATGGTCGCAGGTCAATGGTTCTTTGAGCTTCACCGCATGGTGGTTACACTCTAGTAGAAAAATCTAACACCAAGCACCTAACAGTATGTATTGGCATCAGTCTTTGAGAGCCAGTGAAACGACTGTATGCCTTAGGGTTAGGGGTGCTGTTCAATTTCATCATCATCAGGTTGGCTTCGTACTTGTTCAGTCACAATTACTATAAAATAAAAATAAAATTGGATTGGCATTTCTCGAATGCCCGCCTGGCTATCTACCACACCAAATTATAAAATTTGTCACATAGCACGTACCTACGCCCATCATTGAGAGCCAGTAATTCTAAGTTAGCCAATCAACATCTTTGACCATATCATCACTTTACATCAGGTAAGATAGTGGTCAAAGACTAGCCTAGGTAATAAAAAATATCAGCAACCAGACTTGCGTTATTTTTAAAATAATGAAGTAGTTTATTTAAACAAAATATGATTTACTAAATTTGGGATAACTGTAGGGCTTCATACTTTCAAACTGATCCCTATCATAACCTACAATAATCATGAACCAAAAAAAATGATAGGGAACATTAATCCCACATTCTGGCTCAAAATTTAACAGTAATTTATCTAATGCATAGATTCAGGCCCCCCACTAGATGGACCGACGACATCGTGAAAGTCGCTGGAAATCAATGGTTACAAGCGGCTAATAGCCGTTCTTTGGGGCGCTTGGGGGAAGCATTTGTTCAACAGTGGACGTCTTCCGGCTGATGATGATGATAGATTCACGTAAATTTTCGAGCGTACGATCGAGAGGTTCTTGACCTCTTGAGGATGCTTCATGTAGAATCGAAACGCGTCTAAAATTCTTCCGGTTTGGCTACGTGGCGTTTATGACGTTATTTAACAGAAAAATCAGGCGCAATCATCACTAGATATATTTTTAATTGTTTTCCTATAGTACTAATTTTAGTTTTTCTTAGGATATTTGCTATGATTAATATTATCTTTTGGTTTTTCGCCACCTACAAAAAACTATAAACTAAACAAAAACATATCTGTTTATATATTTGACGAAAAAACCAGTCAGTCTTTATTCATTGACCAGTACAAAGTCCTTGTCGGTGAAACAAAAATTGGGCCATTTTCCTACAAAATTAGAAACTATAGCCAATTTACTTTGCACATAAGTTAAAAATAGAATTTAATGCCATCGTACAAAAGGTATATTTAAATTAGACTTTACTGGCAATAAAATAGGTCTAATAATTGTTCTGAACATTCGCTTTGCAGGTTTTACTTATGACGTCAATGGGGGATTGTTAAACCCCCTACAGTATAGCGTGTACCCCGTGTTTCATATAATAGGTACATTCGTTAGTTGGCGTGCTTTCTAACTATTCGAGCACGAATAAAACCGAAAGTATCTTTAAAATAGCAAAAACTTACTATTGCCATGGGGTTTCGTGCTATATAAAAGTAAGTAGTTAGGTACTCCAAATAACCTGAAATTCTTTGTCACGTGTTTTAACTTCTTGATTGCGTGAGACGAAAAAAAAACAATATTTTATCATGCGATTATTTGTTCATGAAGACATTATGAGTTTGTTAGGTGTTTGAAATAAATAGGTAATGGCAATTCAACTAGATGACCGTCTCAAAGCAGTTTTGAAGCCCTCGTAGCGGAGTTTGCTATTCCGTTCTTAACCGATCAGCAAAGTTGAGCAAAGTCCGCCGCGGTCATGACTTGGATGCCTTTGTTGACTATCTCACCTGATGGTAAGTGATGATGTGGTTGACGATGTTAAACAGGCTTAACCTAGAATTACTGGCTATCAAGGACAGCTGCTGGAATACATCGTAAGGATTTTCTACTTGAGGATGGTCGTTAGCCAGGGGGCATTCGCAAAATGCCCTCCCTACTACCATGCGGTGAAGCTCAAGCCATTAACAGAACCATGGACCTGCTGCGTGACAGTCCAAAACCAATGCCACTGACCCATCACTGCTTCAAAATAATGAGTGATGGTTATGAGTAAAGTGCTGTTTGCTCCATAAAATAGTGCCACGAAATGCATCTGTTATTGGCAGAGAACACCGCTGAAGAACCGGTGAGGCTTTCTCTTGTTTCATCATAAACCCATAAAAATCCTCTCTTGTCGGTCCGGACGGTATATCATGTCGTTCTTTTATAACGATAGACTAACTCTTTTCTTGCATTCTCACATAATATAGTTAGATATGATATCGTCGAAGGTGTAAGGTGTTAGTTAAAAAGGCTTAACGTAGAAACTGAGTCTCAAGGACAACTGCTAGAACACATGATTAGGAGCTTGACAGAACATTTTCTTCTGGAGAGTGTTAGCTATTACCTACTGTTTTTCATTCCAAATGTGTAATTAAACATATTGTTTATGGTCCTGGAACTACCTGAAAACGTTTGGGAAAGTTTGCGTAAAAAAATGTTTTCGAGGAAAGTTTAATAGGATTCTTAGTAAGAATTTGAGACTCTAATAATACTTTAACAATAAAATCAATTTAAATCTGGTACATTTTCCTGTTATGTCATAATAATATATCGTCATAATTATGAAATGTTTTTTCTCTTCAGAACACTTTTGGTTGGGGTGTCAACTGAAAGGGCTCTATAGGAGTTGATTCATAAAATATACTATATCGTTATATATAAACCAGTCGTTGCATAAAAAATTAAAATCATTTTTGAAACACGCTAATTTTGAGCTCTTCCTGGAATGATGCGAATAAATATTTTTTTGAAAAATATAAGTTTACTCTAAAAATATAAGCTAATAACTCCTTATATTTCAAATTAACTTTCTGGGCGCGGTTCCACCCGCGCGTATGTCGGTTATCGCGCAAAAACATTAACCTCTTTTTGCGCAGTTGGATAAGAGATGTTTTTTTCCCGGGTCTCAAACTATTTCCATACCAAATTTCATGCAAATCGGTCCAGTAGTTTTGGCGTGAAAGCGTAACAGACAGACTGACAGACATAGTTACTTTCACATTTATAAGTATTGTACTTATTAGTACTGATGTAATGAAAAGACAGTGGAAAATATTTATATTTTTTTCCTTTTTTTTATATCGAATAAGATATGTATGTATGATAGGAATGGGAATATGTACCAGGTGGTGGATGTATAGATATCTGCAGGGAGTCTTTGTAAGTATTTCAGACTGAAATAGCTAAGTCTAAAATACCCACTAAGACTCCTACTAAACTATCCTGAATAAAATTCTTCATACTCGAACTTTCCACAAGACTACAGTCAGGTCCAGGATTTGATTATCAAACATTTTGTTTCAAATTTTTATGGTACAGAAAAATATGTAATACATGACATATTTTGTCTTATAATAAATGATTATAAATTTTGCTAAATACAAAAATAAAGGTATGCTATTACGTAGGACAAAAAGCAGCCTGTTAATATAAAACACTCGAAAATGCTAATTTCTGTTATCGTTATTTTCATAGTACCTAGCATATATAATGAATATTAATATAGTTTAACGGCTTGTTTGACTTACCACCCGATATAGTTGCAAAATATAACAGTCAATAACAGTAAATGATCACCAAAATTAACCCGCATTTTAATGTAAGCCCAAAGTTTTAACATCTCGCTATCCTATTTAAGCAAAATGCCCCCTAATAAATCATTGTTAACCGAAAAGTAGTAAATGATTACCAAAATTAAAACAACCTTTTAATTTAAAATTATAACTAACGTTTTTACATCTTGCTATAATTCTTCTGGCGCATCGTCGGCCGCTATTGCGGCACGCTCGCTTCGCTCGCTCGGCTCGCGCGCTGTTGTGGTCACAAGTAATCTAACGCTCTTTCTCCCCACTCGACGTCGAACCTAAATATGGCTTCAGTGATCATTTACTACATTTGGTGATCATTTTCTACATTTGGTATTCGATTACATTTTTTGGTAAAAGAACTAAGAGTATCAAAGCATTTTATGGTGGATATTATATTTGAACCCTAATTTAAATGCTTGTTGAAATATGAACAAGATTAATATATAACCATTAGTGAAACTTAGCACTAACCAATTTGTATTAAGTTACAGAAAATTAACGTTTTTGTTTATAATGCATCAATGCTTTTAATAATATGGGTTAGGTATATTCTTCAATCGTCAATATTCCGAATTATGAAAATAATTATAAAAAAATATTTGACGGTCCGTGGTCATGTACTGTTGATTACAGAATTGATCTTAGAAAAAACTAAAAAGACGGCAATTTATAATTATTCACAATTGATGAGAATAAATGCAATACTAACGCTCTAAATTTTTTTTACGCCATCGTGACGAATCATGCACGAGGCTCATATGATGGTAAGCGGTATACCCTGCCTATAACAGTTCCATTTCGTAATTAGTGACAGACTGAAATGCGACCGTCATACATGAGACATACAACCAAGGACTTAGGCTCCTAAGGACTGCTGCCGGAACACACTGTTTAGTGCTTGGCGACATATTTTCTACTTGAGGGCTAGCCAGGCAAGCATCAAGATTGAACCATGGACCCGAGGTAGCGCTTTCCATAGCTATAACCACTCAGCTATAATTTCTTCTATACCGCGTAATACGTTTTAGCATAGTATGCAAACGTGCAAATGCATATAATCCGATGTCTACTGATTATACATTTTGCTAACTACAAACAAAACACTGAATAATTCATGCCATTGCAATAACACGAGTGACAAAAGCAGCTTGATAGTACACAAAATACGTGAAGATGCTAATATGTGTAATCGTAAATTCAACAGTATCTAGCATATTAACAATAGTATACTATTTAAAAACTTTTTTACACATTGAGAAGATTAAAAAGCGTTGATTAACGTTAAGATTAGTGTCACCAACCATTTTGTAATAAGGTACAGAAGAGTCCATAAGTGCTTTGGCACGCTCTTTGTAGAGTATTTCCTATTTAAGATAGCGTGCGGTTTACTTTATGTTATAAATAATTGTGAGCCAAAGTGGAATTCTGGTTTTTGATACTAGACTTATGAGTCCGACTGTACGTCTGAGTGCGTTTTGCTTTCTTACTTGTTACTCTCAGAATTGTTGAAGGCCTCGATGTTATCGCAATCAATTTGGTGCTGTTGATCCGTTTCATCCTCCTCAGATTTTATTAGAATGATGGAACTGTGCAAAAATATTTACATTGTATTACATTTAGAACCAATAGCCAACTAACTAAGTCAAAGTTTATAAAATATGGATTACACCAAATCATAGAATATGTTCAATACAGAAAAGTAGCAAAAATAATAATAAAACATTAGATTATATTAATAGTTAAACAATCATTTTTAATATTTATTCTGTATTATTATTTTGAATATATTAAAATTATTTTCATAGACACAAAACTCTCAAGAACAGCTGCCAGAACACACCGTTAGGTATTTGGCGACAGATTTTCTACTTGGGGCATTTGAAAAAGGGTATACTCCCAACAGCCACCACTAAAACGAGCACCAGTGGTGGCCGTTAGATCAGTAAATTATTTTTTGGCCCAACAGCTATCAGTGGCGGACGTTGGGAAATTAAAAATAATATATATTTTCAGTGTTTTGTCAATGTAATCTTGTACCTATAATTAACTAACAGATAGCTAACAAATATATATGTGTTGAATCGCTAGATAATAATAATTCAACAATTTGTGACTAGTAATTTTATTCGGTATATAGGTACCTACTATTAATATCATTTCATTTATTTTACTATTTATTTGCATAGAAAAACAAAAAAAAACAATAATCACAATAACAGTTCTTGGAATTTAAGGGAGACAAGTAACTACGAACGATGATAAACAGCCAAGAGTCGGAAGGGTGACATAAACTTTTTCAATCTTACCTACTACTTAGGGTTGCGGTTTACTTTGATTTATTTTACCGAGGTAAAGAGAGACAAAGAATAAAAAATTAAGACAATATTGGGGGGGCTCGGTGGTATTGTTATTGCAGTTTACCTTAGGTACGTACTATTGCGTTAGTGCACTCCCTGCTTTATTAGTGTGTAACCATGTCGGATTTAGCGTAACACGGTCCACCTTCATATGATCTCGATCGGTCTGACTGTAATTGCCACCAATGGCAGGGGCAGTTGACACAATAAATAATGTTAATCCTAACAACCCCCAGTGGTGGCAGTTTAGTGGTGGCCGTTGAGACAAATATTATTTGGAATGTTCTAACGTCCCCCACTGATAGCCGTTGGGTCAAAAAATAATGCACTGATCTAACGGCCACCACTGGTGCCCGTTTTAGTGGTGGCCGTTGGGAGTATACCGCCGGCTTGGCAGGCGGCTTGGAGATTGCAGCGTGAGATTTCAGTTCTTCTCTTACGACTACCACAGGAAGATGGGGGGTGCAAATCAACCGCGTCACCTCACGGGGTTGCCCATGCCAAGCCGAGCCAATTATGAAGCTTCGGTTTAAACTCTTATAAGGCATATTTCGGATATTGGCCTTATTTCTAACTATTGGTGAACTCTTGACGTAAATAAATTGCCGTTGTATCGCGTTGATCTAGGTACAGTACATCCCTTTTATTTATTTACTGAAATTATAAAATTAGTCTCTCAGTATTATTCAGTGCAAATCTTGGTTAGTTATCTCATATTTTAAACTAAAAGTTGCAATATACAATCATTATCTATATCCCATAAAATTTGAATAGGTATTACGAATACATGCACTTTGTGGTAAGTGCAGTATCATCTGCAAACAAAACATATCCGTACTTTACATACCAGGCAAGTCGTTTATGTAAAGTAAAAATAGTAGAGGTCCCACTAAGCTCCCTTAAGGAACTCCATATCGATTGTAGCTTAAATAATAATTTAGAAATCTTAACTTAATTAGCGCGCACCTATATTGTACACACAAGCGCCTGTGCGTCAGTGAAGATCACGCAACTTTAATGTTATTTAATTTTGCCACCAAAATATGATTCCTATCGGGTACGAACTTTATTTGGTCTAAGTTTAGGTATTAATTTTAATTGCTTTCGAAAACAGTTAATTAAAACTTTCATTTTAAGTTAACAATTAACAAATTGTCACGATGTTTATCAGCATATTATTATGTCGTCTGACAGCACTAACGACATTTTTTGCACGAGTTACGGTAAGATATCTCAGTCCGCTGTGGAAGAAAATCACGAAAAACTTGTTTCTTATATCGAAAGCACTGTATGTAAAGTCCCTGAGGAGGGCTCAAGAGGTCTTGACTGTTCGAGCACAGGATCGAGAAATGTTCTTGATCATGCGCACGATTGTGTGACTTTATTTTTCTCTTGGATTAACAGGAAAATTAAGCAAAATTGTAACTAGAAATATTTTTATATTTTTGAATGTTTTTCTTAAATATGAATTTAAAGTTAACTTAAAATTTTGTTATTATATAATACTAGCGGCTCGCCCTGGCTTTACACAGGTATTTAACAAAAAAATATAATATTAGTGCAGATGGATTTCCGCAAAGTACCCCCTGAAACTATTCATTATCCTTTCCCTTCCCAAACAGCATTTGGAACTTTAGTGTTGACATTTTCAGTGACGTTCACTTCCGAAAACACCTCGAAGTCAAAACCTAGTTGGCAGCTGGAAAGCACGGAGTGCTCAATAGTTCGAAGCAATACTACATGCAGGAGCAAGGACCTTATTAGTTTCAAGTCCGTCCCCATAATGTCCCAGTACTGCTGTCACCTCTGTGCGTACCTGAATATCAGCTTGGGCTTTTTGACTTGCTACAAAAACGAGCTACGAAGTAACTTAGTTAACGAGTAAGAATTGTGGACAACGCAGTCTTCAAAAGCAATAGAGAATCATTAAATCTGAGAAAAGACCTTGCTTACCTCCTTTTATGTGTTTCCTAAGATTTATACAATGGCGATTCTAAGAAACTGTTGGACGTGCTGCCTTATTGTTACACTACCAAAAATACCATCCTTATACCGTGGAGTCAGAATGCTCACGCACTGAGTGATTTCAAAGGCATTTCCTCCAAAAAAAAAAAACACTCCGATTGTAGAACAAGCCGCCTGCCGAGGTTTTCCCCAGGGACTAATGTATGGATTACCTAACAAGAGGTTGTATTATGTATATGAAGAATCGTTAACGCGCAAGTGATGCCCCAATAGTGTTGCAAGCGTCCATATGCTGTGGTAAACACTTACCATCAGTTGGGCCGAACGGCTGTTTGTAATTTGTATTTAAAAAAAATAGAAGCATTATGAATGTTATTGAACTGTTGAGCGTAACTGTACTAAAACAAAATATTTCAAACAAAGATAATATATGTCACATCGTTTTTTCTACTAAAACATTAGCTAAACGCCAATTCACAAATATCGTGCACATATCCAGGCCAAGGTAGAATCATCGATTGTTGTATAGTTGCACGCCATGTCACTATATTTAGAACATCGCAGGATATTTTACGTGTGTCATTGGTCATTGCAATATGAATCAAAATGGTAAGTTATAATAAATAAATACCTAGGAAAAGGCATTTCGAGAATGGTTTTTATATTGTTATTCTACAGACTAGGTACTTATATTTCTGATTTGCTGTATTCAGCTGTTTCACCCGCTTAGAAAATAATAAAACGTTATGATAATGAATGATTATATTATGAGTTAATCGGAAGAACTATCTATATTCCATTATTTTCATAGGTAAGATAATCAGAAAGCAGATTGTTGCTGTTCACAGACTTCGTTACGGGCACATGCCACTAAAAATTTTGCGGACTTGATGGGAAAGGTTGAGTCACCTAACTGTGAGCTCTGTAATAAGCCGGAAGGTGCGTACCATGTTTTAGTGAAATGTGCCCGCAACAAAGCTGAACGAGAAAAGATATTGACTAAGTTGAATATTGATGTAAATAATATCGTTTTACATCAATATTCAACTTATTTGTTATCCGTAATTAATTGTAATGAACCTTAAATTATTTATAAGTTAGTACATTAACTATAAGCACATTATAGAACATTAGGTATAGAAAAACTAGAAAATTGACCTTAGCGTAGAGGTTAAGTGGATGCCGTGCTGTACGCGCATCCGTTATAATTTTTGGTTTGTTTGTGTTTGAATATTATGATAAGGTCACTACAGGGCTGATATGAACGTGTCGTTAGAAGTCCTTGAAAAATAAAGAAAAAAAAGGGTTTTATTAAAATCGGTTCAGCTGTTTCAGCGTGAAAGAGTAAACTTCAGGAGTAACATGCGCAAACTACTAATAAATACTGCTGAGTGGAAGGACTTTAGAATCAGTATACATACATATCTATTATAGGAAGAGGTGGAGGGGGGGAGAGGGGGGTTGTAGCATCCCTCCGGAGGGGTGGACGGTACCGGTAAATATTTTTTTTAAATAATAATAATTTAAAAATATGATCTTACCTACATACACAAAAAGGTTCAGTTAGATATGGTATATGTTAGTACATATTACGTATTGTGGTTAGGGGGAGGGAGGATGGAATATTCCCCACTGAAGGAAGGGGATTTCAGAAACCAAGATGTTTAATACTAATGAAATTTCTCAAAATTATCTTCTTCTTCATGAAAATAATTACAAACACGAAAACGTCAACAAAAAAAAGGATAGGCATAAGACACAAATGTCTTATTATAAGTGAAGTAATTCTATGACAGCTCCAGCGCTATGGGTACGCAGCAGCGCTTTAGTCTTCTCGCTACCTCGTCACAGCAAACTCGCTACGCCTTCACAGCTTCGTTTTTGGGACGCCTTTGGCGTCCAGCCTCCGCCGCTCCGGTTTCGCTTCGTCCGCTGTTCCTCGCCGCGAGTAGACTAGCGCTGCTCCCCCTCCGCACCTCCGGCTTATAAAAAACACTCTAGGAGTATGGCAGACAAGACTAATTGGAAGGTGGGTACCTTCCAATTAGTCTTGTCTGCCAGCAGCGCTAGTCTACTCGCGGCGAGGAACAGCTCCGATTCGGTTCTGTCGCACCATACGACCTTATCTAAGCTAACTGAATAATTCGCGGTATTTTGAATCCATTAGGCTATGTCGTGTACTTAGTAGAAGTGCAAAATACAGAAATAATCTAGGTTGAAATTAAAACTTCAATAATTTATTTCTCAAAAACTATTAATTTCCGGGAGATAACATTTCGTTTGATTATTTAAAATAACTATATCTATCTGTAAAAAAAGAATGAAGGTAAATTGTGGTGTATACCGATTCTAAAGACGAGCCCTGCTGAGTAATGGTTATAGACACAGAAATCTAAATAAATAGGCACTTAAATTTCTGTGATTATAGACAATTTTGAAGCGCTCGTAGCGAAGTTTGCTTAGCCATTCTGAAACGATCAGCAAAGTCCGCCTCGGTCAGGAGTTGTATGGGTGACCGCTGGTGTCATAACTACTGAACGCTTCCGTGCTTCGGAGGGCACGTTAAGCCGTCGGTCCCAGTTGTTGTCTTAGGATGGCAGTCGTTATAGCATGGTGGTAGGACATTTTGCGAATGCTCACCTGGCTAGCTACCACCCTCAAGTAGAAAATCTGCCGCCAAGCACCTAACGGTGTGTTCCGACAAGTGTCCTTGAGAGCCAGTTATTCTAGGTTAGCCTGGACAACATCTTTGACCACATCATCACTTACCATCAGGTGAGATAGTGGTCAAAGGCTAACCTATCAGGCATAAAAAAAAATCCACGCAAGATCCATGGGACAAATTCTACTGCTATCTTGAGCTGCAATAAAGGCGGTCGGCCATTTTAAATGTTTGTTGGTTTTAATGATCACATTCAGCTTCGTCGTTGCATGGTGGTCGTGAAAGAGTATCGGCTATGGCGTTTGATTTACCAGGAGTATAGTCGATACGGAGGTTATATTCCTGGATTGTTAGAGCCCACCTAGTTATGCGGCCACTTGGCGATTTCACGATCATAAGCCATCGCAGAGGTTGGTTTATCACACGGCATTTAACTTCCTGTAGTCGACACAAAGCCTCCATCCTTCTTCTTCACGAGTTCCACACTCGCGGCCCGCGGCAATTCGCATTCTTTTATTATATCGGCATCTAGAAGCTTCTGTAGTTCCTGTTCTAGAATTCCTTCTTACCTTGTGACATTCGATACGGCGGCGTAGCAATCGGTTCTTGATGAGCATCGAGTTTAATGCGGTGCACTGCATAGTCAGTCGGTGGACCTTCTTTGGCAAAACGGTCAGCCCTCTTCACCAGCAGTTCATTCAACTGAACCCTTTAATCGGCAGTCAGCCGTGTTCCTTCCTCGTCTCTCAGCTTAATTTCCGATAAATCCACCACAATAAGCCCCATCGCACCGCAGGCATACAAATCGTAGCGAGTAACAAAAGGGGTGCTGTAGAACCTCCAGCTATCACGCAGTAAATCCAACAGAATGTCAGCTTCCTTAATAAAATCTCTACCTAGAATGGTCGAGCGTCAGGTAAGACGATAAAATTTGTTTGAATTTCCTACTCATGCAGAGTGACGGTGACGTCACATTCGAGCGCGTTATGTATTCTTTGCGAGCCGCCAGCTAGTCCTATGGTACGTGATGTACTTTTAAACTGTACAACTGTGTTGCTAAGTAAGCGATACAGCATTGGACAACACCAGCTAAATAGTGTGTGGCACCAGTGTTAAACATGGCTACCCCCTGTTGACCTACAATTTTAACATTAACTAACGGATGTGCGTCATCGACTTGAGCGGTGTGAAATTGAGACCTTTCGTCATTATTATTTTGTGTAGTCTTAAGCTGGTGATAAACGGCGTGGGCTAGCGCGAGCCGGACAACGAACGACTCATCGTCCGGCATATCACGCGTCGTTTAGCACCCCGGCGCGGCTCGCGGCGCACGTCCTCCGTCCGCGCGATCCATAGCTTGTCGGTTTTCGACACGGATCAAAGGCGCGCGCGCGGCCTGAGGCGAGGCTCGCGCTACCACGCGCCGTGTATCACCTCTGACGAGCCGAGCCTCTACGCGGTGCAGAGCCATGGTGCCCATTTGGAGTTTAATTTTCTATTTGAATGAAACACATATACGTGAATTAAATGATTATGGACTTTATGCAACTATAAGAAAAGGATCCGTTTATATGAAATCATAAAGATGCAGGTCACAAAACCGCATCCGCTGGTTAGCGCGGGTGGCGCGGGCGGATGGCGCGGTCTACACTATCACGCGTCGTTTATCACCACCTTTACACTTATCACATTTCGATCGCACTACCCCCACTTAACCACAGCCATAGCAACGTACAGTTCGACCAACTTATTTGTGAACTCCAAGAGGGCGCTGTCAGTTCAGAACACCAAATTATTTTTCTAATTTTCGTAAGCAATTTCATAGTTCCTTTTTCTGCCACTTCACAGATAACTTGGTTGAACTGTAGTTGAGTATTATTCCCCGATTTATATGAATAATCGTCTTTTTTCAATTTATTACGACACTCGTCTATAGTATGTCCAAAAAGTTTGCAATATATTTCAATCGGTTACGTTTACTCGAAACGCGCGTCAATTAACGCTAAACGCGTCATTTGAATTTCGCTGCGAAAATGTAGTGGCACTAAATTTTCCCGATTGACCCCAAGTGGTACTAGAAATTCCCGATTGACCCGTAGCGGCGTTCAACGGGTCACACAGTCACATGTTCATGGGATTAAAACATTGGGTTGCGTTTGAACGGTTACCTGACGGCGTTCGGTTATTACCTATTACCTACTAGATGAGCAAGATGCACTTACCTCCGCCAGGCTCCTCGACAAACCTGACCTTCGTTATGGGCTGTTCGAGTCCGTCCACCGCATCGCAAGACACTCGGTCTCGTATCAAGTAAATCATACACAATATCTATCTTCATTACTTCGGGCACAACGTTTGGCAATTTTGATAACAAAGCGCGCACTTTACAAACAAAACATCGGCTCGTTCGTTGTTTTTTCCGCGGCAAAAATGTCTCCAAATATTTTGTACGCGGGCCGGGGCACTCCATACATTCCTCGTAGTCGTAGCAGCGCCTCGTTCCACGATGTTACCGACGACTTGATTCCTTACCACCACACGGCCGCCTCGCCAACCAGTAGCATCCGCATACCTCGTAGAGCGTGTTCATCGCTGATGTTTGTGCACTCTTTGGGAATCTCCACGGCATCGTTAAACGCTTCCAGTTCGTCTGCGTTTTTAGAGTTTTCTTCGAAACGTGCGCTAGGTAGGTACTTTTAGAAAAATTACCCGAGCGTGATGATGATGATGGGTAGGATTGCGCATCGGGTGATGGAGATTTATTCATCGACTGCTCGTTGACAGTTCTGGACATTATGCTTTCTATGAGCATTCTATTTACTTCCGCCTGACTAGGTAAGTAAATACTCGTGATATTTGATACGACTGATCGCAGCATGTCCTTGGTCATCGTAATGCCGGGTGATGATACTACGGTCCTGTTATGCTCCATGTCGGTATCAGATGCAGAATCTTCGTCTTTCCCCATACCACGTCCTTTTGGCGGCATTGTAAAGTAGGATCTACACGGTTCGAGACCACGGGCTCCACCCATTGGCCTTGGCCAGAGGCTTGTTGCAAACCACCGTCGGAATTTGCTACTACACAGTTCGGAACCACAGTGTGTTTCGAACTCCCGCGCCGATAACACGCATCCAACTAAGGCCAAACTACACACGATATCGCTTAATTTATACGTTTTAAAATTACTATCTATATATGAAATTTTGAAGAAAAATATGTCATAAATAATGCATTATATTTGGTCGTGGCTTTTATACCTACGTATCTCAAAGAGGGAAACGCGCTATGCGTGCGCTCCCGCCATGCGTGCGCTCTCGCCGGCGCGGCGCGCGGCGGCAGCGGCATACTGCCCTCGCGTGGTTTGCGACCGGCGTCTACACAGTGGGAAATAGTGGTTCCGGACCATGGTCGCGAACTGTCTGGCACGCTCTTAAAACGTGTGTGTGCGCGCTCTCGCTGGACAATGGTAGGTAAAACATAAACATACGGGTAAATAGTTTGGAAAATGATGAATGGTCGTAACTGCTGGTGTCGAAGTCTCCGCTGTGCAAATATGTTTAATTCACAGGGTCAACTCGCCGCTCGACCATATAATATAAGTAGGTACTTATCATTTTTTCGTGTTACGTAAAGTGGACTCGTCCGCGTTCACGCTCGCTGTATCGCCGCTTCCTTGCAGTTCCGCTTGATCGCGCGGTTTTGAAAAATGGACTGGCCCGTGTGTTTTGATTTTGTTGTTTACTGTTAAAATTGTTGCACTACGTAGATGTTCACTATAGGAAAGAGTTCACAGTGCACTTTTAGACGTTAAGTTGTGTTTAACTTAATGTTTTCATATAGTTTTTTGAAAAACAATACTTTTCGTTCGCGGCCGCTAGTTGGGCGTCACTATAATGTTCTATTAGCAGTGATTTGAAATATTTAGATTAGTTACATCCGAACACCACTGCTCTAAAAGCTTACTAGAATTTACCTATATACATACCTACGCACATGTATATGCAGTTTGTAATGACAAGGAAAGAACGTTCAAATATTATGCGTCATATCTGTTGTTAGAAAGAGATAAATAAGCAATTCGTGTTACCACCGAACCGCCACGAGACGTTCCGATCACCATTATGCTGCGATCTCTTTCACTCTCTCACACCAAACGATACACATATCTCGCTCATCCATTTCATTGAGATTAGTTCCTAAGATAAAACAAAATGACGATATTTTCTATTTCATCAATAAAAGCAATAATTACGCGTGAAATGAAACAGTTTTCTTATCTCTCACAGTGCCTGTATAATTGGTGCAGAGTCTAAAGACACAAGAAAGGCATATTGTCCACAGATTATTCCTAAAAAACACGATTAGCGGCGATGTATTCACCGGACGCTTGGAAGTGCAAGACTGGTAGTGACTCAGGTGATTACCCTGAATTCGTCTAGTAAATATGGAGGCCATACAACACATCTACAGGTAAAAAAATCTTAGTCTATTAGTGTATATTCCTCAGAGGTTCGAGTAAATCACTTGAAACAGGTCCTCACGCAACGATAAGGGTATTATAGTAAAAGTTCTGACACAAATTTGATACACAATAAGTATAGTTAAAATAATTAATAAACAATAACAATCACGGGATCGAGTATCTCACGTGTCGCGGGCGGGTCAATTGCTATTCTCCCTCTCTTTCTCTCTATATTCGCGCGCCGGCGGCGGAGGTGTGCGAAGAGAAAACCGATCGTCCTCGTATTTAGGCGCGTTCAAAAACAACCCAAAAATTAAGCTCGCGTTGACTAGTACGCTACGTGGCGCAGTGCGAAGCGTCCCCGACCTGTGCCGCCACGCCGAGCACACCTGTCTACAGCTCCGCCAGTATCTCCCAGTGAGACCGCAATAGTCCCCGCACTATTGCCGTCTCACTCGGGTCATCGTTCCGACGATAGTTGCAGACCAGTGCCTTGGAATACGCAGTCCTGACGAAGTTTTTGTTTTGTGTGCAGAAGCTGAGCAGCCGCCGAACGCCGAGCAACGCGAGCTACGAGCTCGCCGTGCCGTCGCGCAGAGGCGCTCTAAGACGTCTGGCATTACCACCTACCCAGTCCCTTGTTTCGGACGAACAACATCATATCGGGCTGGTGGTCTTGCTTCGACCGCACTTTTCGGTGCGCATTTCACCACTTTACTATCCGACACAACATAGTAACAGTCGCGTAACAACACACTTTGTGCTGTTAAGCGACGTCGTTCAGGCGTGGGGTAGCGTCAGCCAAACCCGTCTGAACGATCAAATCCGCCATTTGCTGCGGTCGCAGTGTGACACCCTACGGTGACAACGGCCACTGTTGTTGTTTTGGTTTAACCTTGCACCGTGGCCTTTCCCGCTTCACGGGTCAGCCGAAGCAAGCTGGGCTCCGGGATTCTGGCCTTGGGGTCACCCCTAGTCAAACCCGGAGTAGCGCTTAGGAGCACCCCTCTCCGCCGAGAAAAAAGCTCGGAGAGGGTACACAACTAGGGCACACCATAGGTACTCACTCCCTCTCACACAAGTGAGCTCACGAGTTGCGAGAGGGAGACAGAACCCGTTAGGCCATCCTGAGTATTCCCCTCAGGATGCAACGTCCCTCTAACGGTGAGGTGGAGGTCCTTCAGACCTTCGCCCTCCGCTACCCCGAACTCTACGCTGATCATCAGCAATCGCTTAACGATGCAGAGAGTGCCCGCCTCACGGACACTCTCATCGCTCCCTCCGGAATTCCAATTCCGGAGGCCATCGTCCCTCCTCTGACCCGGTCCTTCTCAGAGGACAGCCCGACTTCGCCCGCTCCGGGCCCTGACAACAGACGCACGGTGGCAGCCCCTCCCCGTGAGAGGTCTCGCTCGCGCTCACCGATCGGGAGGCCAGCGAGCACCCGTCCCTCCATCGCCGTTGTCGAGCCCACTTCGGACTCCGAAGCGGAGATGGAGGTAGATCCGAGTCGCGCCTTACGCACTGACTCGGACTCAGATAACGACGGCTACACCGTCGTAGATAGAAAGCGCAAGCGTGCTCCTAAAGCCGCTAGTTGCGCAACTTCCGCCCCTCCCGCCAAGGCACCCGCTAAGGCCCCCGCCTCCGGCAAGAAGCCGACCCCCGCCCCGCGCCCCGCGTCTCCTCCCTCCGCTCCGGCCACCACTGCCGCGTCCCCTCAGGACGCGAGCGCGCGCCGCGAAAAACCGCCTCCGCCCCTGTTCATTCAGGACAAAACCAAATGGGACATGCTGTCCCGTTTAGTTTCGGATCGTGGGATCCACTATACTAATGCCCGCTCCACGCAGCAGGGCATTAAAGTCCAAGTTTCCACCATTAGCGACCACAGAGCGCTAACTAAACTCCTCCGCCACGAGAGCATAAGTTTTCACACTTATGCGCTCGAAGAGGAGAAAGTCCTCCGAGTGGTCATCCGCGGTGTGCCCAAGGAGGTACATACCGATTCGGTATGTGCCGACCTGAAGGCACAAGACTTCCCCGTACATGCAGTTCACCGCATGTACAGCGGGAAGGACCGCAGCCCCTACGATCTAGTACTCGTAGTACTAGATCGTACTCCTGAAGGCAAGGCCATTTTTAATTTAAAAAAGGTCTGTGGCCTCTCAGGACTCGATGTCCAAGCCCCATACAAGAATGGGAGTCCCTCGCAGTGCCATAACTGCCAACTATACGGGCACGCCTCCCGTTTCTGCTTCGCTCGCGCTAGGTGCGTTAAGTGCCTAGGCGATCACGCGACAGCAGCGTGCACTCGCACCCGTGATTCGCTGGACCCACCCAGCTGTGTTTTATGCGGTGCTCAAGGGCATACCGCGAATTACCGAGGCTGCCCTAAAGCACCACGAGTGAACCACAGGGTGGCAAGGCATAGGCCGACCCGTCCCTCTTACGACCGTTACCAACGGGTAAGCCCTAAATTAACGGTAGTACCTGCCTCACAGGTAATACCCGCGCCGCTCCCAGCCCGTAACGCATGGTCTAAACCACCCAGTATGGTTAAGACCGTCGCTACCGCCCGCGCCCCGGCCCGCGCGCCCGCACCCGCGCCCGCACCCGCACCCGCCCGCGCCGCGGCCCCTGCCCGCGCACCGGCCCCGGCTCGCCCCGCGCTCCCGGCACCCGTCGCCAACACCATTCGCGCGCCTCCCCGCGCCGCTTCCCGGCCACAAGCTCCACCTATGCCATTGATGGCTGCCCCTCTTCAAGAGGCAATCAACCTAGTCAGCGATCTGGCTATGTCGGTTGACATCAATGAGGTACAAGAGCTATTCCACAAGATGCAATACGCTCAATCCCCAGCGGACGTGATCCAATACACACTGGAACACGCGAATTTACTTAGCGCCCTTAAGCGCTTCGTTCCCCAGGCCCCTCCCCAGTACAACCACTATGGGTAGTACAACCGAACGCACGAAACCGTACTCAGTTTCGTTAGCGTCATTTAACGCTGACGGCCTCTTCAGACAACGTGACCTCGTCCACGACTTTTGTTGTACCCACCTTATCGATATCATATGCGTGCAGGAAACCTTTCTAAAACCGGGGAAGGCGAACCCTAGGTTTGCCAATTACAGAACGGTACGTGATGATAGAGTGAACTCCCGTGGGGGAGGCACTCTTATCTATTACAAAAGGTCCCTGCACTGCATTCCCCTACCTACCCCAACTCTTGTTAATATGGAAGCATCTTGTTGCCTCCTAGCTATGACTGGTCATCAACCTATAGTCATAGCATCCTGTTACCAAGCTTGCAAAAAGCCGATCGTCCGAGCTGACTTAGAAGCCCTATTCTCATTAGGAAGCGCCGTCATTCTGATTGGCGACTTCAACAGTAAGCACATCCTATGGAATTGTAACGTCAACAATCCCAGAGGTATTGCACTTGAAAACCTAATCGCAGAACTTAACTTTGACATAATTGCGCCCACTGAGCCCACTCACTACCCTTATATGGAAGACCACCGATCTGACTTGCTTGACATGGCACTATTCAGAGGCGTAACACTCCGGTTACGCTCCATAGAAGTGGTTCACGAGCTTCACTCTGACCACCGACCCATTATACTGCGACTAGGTCCCGACCCAACGACTGACCTCCCCCGCCCCACTAAGACGATAGTGAACTGGAAGCAAGTAGGCGATGCCCTAAAGGCTATCAGTTCACCGGACCTAGACAAGATCCCTGACGACATCCTGACAAAAGATGACGTAACCCTTGCGATCGATTCGTTCACCAATCACCTCTCCACCGTAGTAGGTGCATCCGCGAAGGAGGTCATAGTGCCGGACGACCGGCGCCTTGTCATTCCAGCGGATGTGAGACGATTGGTGACGGAGAGTAAAGCAGTGACCCGACATTACGACTCTTACCCCAGTAAAGAGAACAAAACTAAGAAACGCCACTTTGAACGCATGGTTCAAAGTCGCATGTCTGAGTTGCGTGATCAACAATGGGGCGATAAACTTTCAAACCTCGTGCCAAGCCACCATGCTTATTGGAACTTGGCGCGAAGTATGAAAGGTAGTAACCATAACGACATGCCTCCCTTATACAGACCAGTCCCACTAGTCCCAGCGTTCTTTGACGAAGACAAAGCTGAGTGCCTAGCTGATAGCCTAGAGGCTCAGTGTTCCCCTAACGTAGATCACGTTGACCAAGCTCACCTCGATTCGGTGGATGCTGAAGTCGAACGTAAAAGCTCTGTGGTCACCTCTGAACTCCCACCTGCCACCTTAGCGACTTACGCTGAGGTGGCGAGACTGATCAAGGCCCTCCGACCGCGCAAATCCCCCGGTGCCGATGGCATCTCCAACAGGGTTCTTAAAACCCTCTCTCCTCCTCTCATCCATCTCCTAGTCAGCATCTTCAATGCTGCTATGAGCCACTGCTTATTCCCAGACACCTGGAAATGTGCAACTGTCATTGGCATTCACAAACCAGGCAAAAGCTCATCTGACCCCACCAGTTACCGCCCAATCAGCCTCCTCAGTGCCTTAGGCAAACTTTACGAGCGGTTACTTGCAAACCGCCTCCAGTCCCATGCTAAGGAACACCACCTTATCCCAGATGAGCAGTTTGGCTTCAGACCCGGACACTCATGCGTCCAACAGGTGCACCGCCTCACGGAGCACATCATTGAGGGCTTTAACAAGTACCCCAAACCCCAGACCACGCTAGCAGTCTTCCTCGACGTGGCGAAAGCTTTTGACAAAGTCTGGCACAATGGCTTGATTTACAAGCTATACCAACTTGGCGTGCCAGAACGTCTTGTGCTCATCCTACAAGACTTCCTTAAAGCCAGAAGCTTTCGCTATCGCGTGGAAGGCACCCTCTCCTCCCCCCACCCAGTCAGAGCCGGAGTCCCTCAGGGCTCCGTGCTATCACCCATTCTCTTCGCGCTGTATACCAGCGACATCCCACGCTCTCAGCCAGACGTCCTATTGGCCCAATACGCGGATGATACCGCTATTTATACCACTGGGTGGCGTATCAGCAGAAAGTCCATTTTCGCCCTCCAACGGGCCATCACCGAGATCGGTGACTGGTTCCGTAAATGGCGCATCGCGGTCAACCCAGTTAAAAGTGCAGCTATGTACTTTACTGAGAAGACTCGCCCCCGTTACCCGCAACCTTTAACTTTGTTTGACCAACCCATCCCCTGGGTTAGTAAAACAAAATATCTCGGAGTCACCCTTGATCGGAATCTCACCTTTAGCGATCATATAACAACCGTCCGAAACAGAGCGGCCTTTGTAATGGGTCGCCTTGGTCCCCTGATTCGCAAAGAGAGTAAAATGTCTCTTAGTAATAAGAAGACACTTTACACTGCCTGCATCCGCCCCATCATGACTTACGCATCAGTAGTGTTTAGTCATGCTAGTGAGGCCCATCTCCACAAGCTTCAAGTCATTCAAAATCGTTTTCTTCGTAGTGCAACCGGCGCTCCGTGGTATGTCCGGAACACCGAGTTGCACTGCGACCTAAACCTTCCCTCTTTAGCGCAGTTCAATAAGGACTGCGCTCGCCGATACTTTGATCGAGCGCCCCACCACTCGAACCCATTGGTTGTCCAGGCATCGAACTACTCGACCGCCTCTTCTATCCCATTTTTCAAACCCCCCCGTCGCCGACCACGGCAGGTATTAGACGACCCGGATGACCCCATCGCAGTCATTACATTGGCAGCTTTAGCGTTATCCGCAAGTCGTCGAGGTAAAATCCCCAGGTGTGAGGTAATTAGAGGTCACACAATCAAACACCGAGCTCGCCGGCGAGCTCGAGGCAAAAACAAGGTCACGATAAATTGCTCTCCAAATAGTCAAAGAGTTTTATTCAGTAGGGCCCAATTGTGCAACACTGCAGTTGCACAGAGGCATTTTGCTCCGATCCCCCCCATGTCTCTCGACAGTGAGACAAGCCGAGGTCCGAACCACAGTGGTGCCCTTGAGCTCGCTGTCAACCCCTCCTATAATAGCGGTACGTTTTCGGCGTCCGCAGGAGACGGAGGTAGAAGGCGCTTTTCGCCTTCTACGCCCGTCTCGGGAGAAGTGCCTTCGGCACTTCTCCCTCCCGGGCTATTGTAGGGCCAGGCCCTCGCCCAAAACCCGGTGGAGCTGGACGACCGCACAGGCGGTAGCCAGCATCTATGTCCTCCCTAAAAAAAAAAAAAAAAAAAGCTCGAGTTTCTCATAGTGAAAAACTAATCAAGCTATAAATAAACTGGTTGAAAAATAACTTTACCAATAATTTCGAGGTGTTCTACATATATGTACCACTAAATATATATATAATTATCTGTGAACATGTGTTCGTCCAGTAGCTAGAACAAGTAGCACCAATTTCTTCTTGGACAGTAGGTACCTACCCACTGGAGGTAACTCATTAAAAACAACCAACCAATCTCTCTTTTTTTATGCCTGATAGGTTAGCCTTTGACCGCTATCGCACATGTTGGTAAGTGATGATGTGGTCGAAGGTCGAAGATGTTGTTCAGGCTACCCCAGAATTACTGGCTCTAAATGACAGCTGCCGGAACACATCGTTAGGTGCTTAGCGACAGATTGTCTACTTGAGGGTGATAGCTAGCCAGGCGGGCATTCGCAAAATGGCCTACCACCATGCTATAACAACTGCCATCCTTAGACAAAAACCGAGACCGACGCCTTTACGTGCCCTCCGAAGCACGGAAGCGCTCAGTAGTAATGTCACCAGCGGTCACCCATCCAACTCATGACCGAGGTGGACATTGCTTAACTTAGCTAATTGGTTCAGAATGGCTAAGCAAATTTCGCTAATAGCGCTTCAAACTTCTTTGTTTGATGGTCTGTCAAACTACGTGAAATTGGCGAAATTGTGGCGGCCTCTCCACAAAAGCCACAAAACAAGAGTTATAGTAAAAAGTACAGATTTTAAGAAGCAGTGATAGACAAGCGGTAATAGTTTCAGGCTGCCATGCCGCAGGTCTATGGTTCAATACCCACTGTCTGCTTGAGCTTCATTGCATGGTAGAAGGGCATTTTGCGAAAGCTTGCCTGCTATGGCTCTCAAGTAAAATCAGTCCCCAACCATCTAACAGTGTGTTCCGGCAACAGTCCTTGAGAACCAGAAAAATTACAGGCATATGAGACTTAACAAATGTATGTCTCAGTATGACGGGCGCAGTGCAATTCGTCATGCATCTGTTATAGGCTGAAGTTACTCTTAACATTATGTGGGCATAGTTCGTATTCAGTGACAATCACAAAAAAAAACACAAGATGAAAAATTGCTAACGATGTAAATACACAACGTTTGGTAATAAAACCGTAAAACAAGGTCAATATTTCTCCTTCGGTTTTTAACGCCAAGCTTTTACCCTATAATTTATTAATACTAATACATAGTAACACTTCCGATTCTCACCGTATGCAGCACGGAAGCCGACCACACCACCGATGTTATCGTGGGCTTTATCAGTGATTTATTCACCCGGCGACCTTAACCCTCCCCGTGACCTTAGCGGTGGATCTATCATTTTGAAGGGCGGGAAACACCGCAATGAAGATAACGAGCATGGAAATACAGGTAGGGTTAAAATGTAGACGATGCGGCCCAGTGTCGTACAGATGTTTATACGTTTTTAAGGGCTGGTTGTGTTTTATTTACAAGTTATTTGGTGATAAGGCAATGAAGATAAGCTGGAGATGGTAAATGCTTAGATAAAAGATACTCTTATTTATTAAGACCAAATTAATGACTTGAAAGACATTCTTATTTTCTGTAAAGTTTGTTGACAAATTAGTTTCAGTTATAAATTTATTAAAAAGTGCTTGTTAGAATAGAAAAGAATAACTATTTCTTGCTACAGAAAATAAAATAAATGTCATACATCTTCTTACAAACAATCTATAACTTATAACAAAAAGAATACACTCAGTTTGAGTTATGTATGGTATAACACATTTTAAGTGGCAACCATAACACTAATTTTCAGTAACCTCCTGAACTCAGGCTAAGATGTTCAACGAGAAAAAAAGTTGTGTTATGATTGCCTCTGTTGAAATGTTGGTTAAAACAATAGTCTGCGAAATGAAACGTGGTCAAATTTTATTTCTGAAATTAAAAAAAGTAAGAAAGATGTAAAACAATAAAGAGCCAAAAAGTGAATTATAGTGACAAATGCGTCCCATGATATGAAGTTGATAATTGGTCAGGTCAACAATAAAAATGCCTCTATGACTATACTTTGAAGCTGAATACCGCTGCGGAATTTTAAATATGTACGATACTAGACTGTATGCACAGCAGTCATTAATGATCAACTGTCACTGGGCTACGAGCATCCCCATTCATGTAAAATCCGTGTATCGAAAACCTTACAAATTGTTTTATTTACTCTTCAACCTTAATTCCCTCTATGACCTTAGCAGTAGATCCATCATTTTAGTTGGTACAAAACACCACATAGAAAATAGAGAGTTCAGAAATATAAGGGGTTAGAATAAAACCTTGAGATCCCATGTCCACAGCTGACAAGCATCAAAGACAAATAAAAGGTCCTTCTTAAGAAATTGTGTGCGGTTTTATAATAAATTGCCCAAACATATTACAACGCTCACAGAAAGAAAATTCAAGTTGCATGTGAAGAACATTTTGATAAAGAAATCTTACTACTAGAGTTGCCGCGAATACTCGCTATTATTCGGTATTCGGCATTACTCGACATTTTTTTTGATATTCGCCGAATAACGAATAATTGCTATATTATTCGGCATTCGGCGAATACTCGCCTAAAATAAACTTTTAACGAACAAATAAACGAATGCCTTTTAATCAATTTGTATTATTTTCCTTAATAAAACAATACACAGTATTAATTATTATCTGTAATATGTGCCTGTGCCTATCATATTCATGAAATTAAATTAGTTAGGTTTTTAATAAATATTTAAAATCCAACAGAGGCAGATTGTGGTGCAAAAAAACTATTTTTGTAAAAGTCCTTGTAGCGGGGGTGTAAAAATTTCGTCAAGTAATATGTCTTCCTAAAGTATAGATCATCCAAGTTAAAACGGGCTTGCATAATATATTCTATTAACGCCTTTCTAAAATCATCAACGTGTGCAGTTTGTTGAATCAGCGCATCTTTCATTAGGTATCTGGTTAATGAAACAGTGCTAGGTATCACATCTGATATAGGTGCACATGTGGAACTCGTAATTTTTGTTATCTCTTCGAAAGGTTTTAAGAGCTTTATATATGTTCTATAACCTCCCATTGATCACTGGTAAAATTTTCAAAATTTACGCTGCTTGATTCTGAAATATACACCGAAATTGCTCGTTTTTGCTCAGATAGACGCTCCCGTAAGTAATAATATGTTGAAATAAAAAATTTTAAATCGTCAACTGATGTCGAAAATCCAATAACAAATGCGTACCGCCTACCCTAAACACAAGCGTATTGATTGAGCGGGAAATCCCCTACAATAATAAACGCTGGGTTATACAAAACGGGGTATTGTCCGTAAAATATGTAAAAGAAAAGAGCTGCCAGCATTTTAAAATTAAAAATTAAATTACTACGTTACATATATGTGGGTATGTATATAGCATGAAACAGATTTCTTTTTATTGTTTTCTTTTCTCACAATCTTAGAAGAAGTAAGAAATATTTTGAATGTGCTTTATTTATGTCGAATAGTAATGTCGAGTTATTCGACTATTCGCCAAAGTGAATGGCGAGTAATCGGTATTCGACTATTCGCTATAACAACTATTCGCGGCAACTCTACTTACTACACAGTTTGTGATTACTTAAACGACAAAAATGCTTGGACTGGTTCGCCTCTGCCAAGCTAGCGCCTAACACCTACGTAATGTAAATTAAGTATTGTAATAATTTTACTATATAGTATGTACTTAACACATTTTTGAAAAACATTTAAAAGAATGGCCCCGAGTTTCTTGCCCGTTCTTCTCGCAGTGGCTCTATAATTTTTGTTTACTGAACGTGGCAGTACAATGTAGTATATTTCAATATTAAAATTTGTAATTGACCTTCATAAGAGCGTCGTAGACGCCTAAATTGAATAAATGATTTTAACTTTGACTTTGAAACAAAAATTGATTGCATTCTATATTTTTCCCGATTTCATTCTGTGTTATTACCATCACTGTTATCGAAGATCTGTTGTCGTTATTCACCGAAGAACCTCCTCGGCACGACCTTAGTGATGGATTTATTATTTTGTTGAACAGGAAACACCACATAAAGGATATCAGATGGTTATAAATTATACCCTAGATACAAATTTATTATTATTGATGTTGGTGAACATTTTTCACCGTGGAGATTTGATATATCGTTGGAATTTTCATTCGTGATTATTTTGTTGTTTTAAACATTTGAGAATATTTTTCAATCAAATTGAGCGTGTTGAACATATCATATAATTAATCAATCTGTATGGATCCACTACTAATCATGGACATCCTAAAACAGGACTGCAAGGTCGATCTTTGTCCATTTTATAGGGTTCCGTACCCAAAGGGTAAAAACGGGACCCTATAACTGAAACTTCGCTGTCCGTCCGTCCGTCTAGTCTTTTGTTGTATAGCTGATGGTACGGAACCCTTTGTCCGCGAGTCTGACTCGCACTTGACCGTTTTTTGCTAACTGCTAACAGCCACTTTATATTAACGGATCACAACGCTCCAACTTTGAGGGCGAATCAGTTGTGTTGTGACCAATCATTGGTGGATCTATATTATGTTAGTTAATCATAATTTTTGATATGTTGTGATTCATCCCAAAAGAGATGAGTGTTTAAGAATTATGTTAGGTTATTAGCGCCATTTGTATGTCTAGTGGAGTTTCGGCTTAAATGACTGTCGCCTGAGTATCTTAGGTGTGAGATATGTTTACCATATTGGTGCCAGACCACGTCTAGTTTTAATACTTGCAAATTTTCTCTAAAAATATTAATGAATAATTTTGACGTATTGACGTCTGCTTGTCATATTTGTCTGACTCCTGGATTGCCATGCGTCATCATGCAGAAATATCATCCCCAGCGCTGTTGTTAGAAATGGATTCCTTAACTACGGAAACTACGGAACCAATATAGTTAGAATAGACACATGTATTCTGATAACCGAGGTAGGGCACTCATCAAGAAATGATAGCCGAGCGATCGCCGCCGTCTCGAGCTTCAAAGCATGTTGGAAGGGCATTTTACGAATGCCCGTCTGGCTAGCTACGACCCTCAAGTAAAAAATCTGTCACCAAGCACCTAACTGTCTGATTCAGCAATCTTTGAAAGCCAGTAAAATTACAGACACATGATGAGAGTAGTACAACGTAAGGTAAACTATATAGGTGTCCCTCCATCCCCATATGATGGTTAAAGAACGACAGGAAAAATTAGAGTTATGAGTCATAATGTCATGTTAGCTTAAGAGGCCACTGAAGAGAAGCTCCCACAGAAAAATAGGTATTTTAACAAAATGATGCTGTCTCGCCGCTAAACGCCGGCCTCGCGCTCCGCGCCCCGCACCGTCGTCAAATCCCATAAACATATAATATGTATAGGTACTACAGTACAGAGTCGTCCAGTCGAGTCATTATTGAATTCTCTTTGCATCCGCGCCTCGCCGCGCCGCTCCACGCCGCCGCCGCTCCACGCTGCACCGCCGCGCCGCCGCTCCGCGCGCTGCTGGTTACTTCTCGTCGACTTGAGTTACATTTTTTGACCAAAAACTGGACCCCACTTCAGCACCCAAAAGTGTGAAATATTTTGTTGAAGTCGGTACCATGATACTTGAAAAGTACCAGTTCAATTATCAATAGCAATATTGTTCGCATAGTACCGACTTCAACAAGTTATTTCACACATTTAGGTGTTGAATTCAGTTCCATTATTAGATTTTAAAAAAAAACTGTCTTTTTAGTGATCCTTGCTAGATTACATATGGGATCGATTTTCATTCATTGTCAACGACTATATCATCTAGATAGGTAAATATTTTTCAGTAACTGGAATGTAACTCAAAAACGGCTTAACCGATTTTGATGAAATTTAAATGGGACCAAACGACAAGCGGTTAACCCAGTCAAAATTTCTGAGGTAACAAACATAAAATAAATACAGACGAATTGAGAACCTCCTCCCTTTTTAACCGACTTCCAAAAAAGGAGGAGTTTCTTAATGTATCTGTTTTTTATTTGTTTTTTTTTTATGTTACCTCAGAACTTTTGACTGAGTGAACCAATTTAGAAAATTCTTTTATAATGTTGTCTTAGGTTTTCGCGATTGTTACACATAGTAATTAAACAACTTTAAACGGTTTAAATCGCGTATATTTGTCATTATTTTTGTCCCGACGTTAATACTGCGTGAATAGGGAACGTTATGATTAATATAAAAAAAATTCTGACGGTAGACCAAATAATTTCTTCATAACTCATGTGACAAATAAAACCAATTAGTCACCCCGTGACCACGATCACTGCAAAGTGTTTGAAACGTCGGGACAAAAATAATGACAAATATACGCGATTTAAACCGTTTAAAGTTGTTTAATTACTAAATTCTTTTATGTTTGAAAGCTGATGCTTGCCGTTTGGCATTTTATTTTAAATTTCATCAAAATCGGTCAAGCTGTTTTACCTTGATGATATAGTCGTTTTCAATGAATGAGAATCGATCCCGTAAGTAGCAAGGGTCACTAAAAAGAGTGAAAAAATATTTTTTACCAAAAAATGGAACCGACTTCAACACCCAAAAGTGTGAAATAACTTGTCGAAGTCGGTACCATGTGCACAATTTTGTAATAATAGGTACTTTTGAACTATCATGGTACCGACTTCAACAAGTTATTTCACACTTTTGGGTGTTGAAGTCGGTTCCATTTTTTGGTAAAAAATTTTTTTGGAAGTCGGTTATTGTATTTCGGTGGGACTTAGTTTTTATTTTTTTTTAGTGTACTATTATTTCATTGTTTTATTTGCCTTCCTTTCGACATGAAACCTTAACAATTCATAATAAACACATAATGTTATCATGTTTTTATTGATCACAAATATAATTGAATTATGGTCCCAGAGTATAATATATTAAAAAAATACATAGACAAATGTCATTCGCACGTCATTTAATGTACTTACCTGAGTACTTGATAGGGCAAGAGTTACTATCCATCCACCTTCCAGATTTCGTTAACATTATTATAGTTCAGCGGTTTTTTTAGTTACTCTCAACCGAGCAGTGTAACGACTACCTATCTTGATAATTTCACTGTTGACGGTGCCACACCCCAATCGGTGTCTTCCGGTCCGATCCCATGAAAAGATACCCCATGTTATTAGTTATATTTTCTATTATTAATATTTTCCGTTCTGATCCCACTTATTATTTAAAGTGGGATCCGTTTATTTTTAATTCATTTACTATTAGAGTCTGATCCCACCAACACTTAAATACATTTAGGCACTTCCTCAAGTACGGTTTGAAAGATAAATTTACCATTATACACATGTTTATATTATTTAACTAATTTACAAAGTACCAGCAGGGCAGAAGTTTAAAGAAATCATATCTACTACGCTGTATACATGTGATTTCTTTTGTTTTTTCTTCTTTGTAAACATGCTAGAAAATAAACTTATGGTTCTTGTCTTTTTAGTAATTAACTGAATAAACCAAACTGAACAAACGATGTTGGTCTCACGATTATTATTATAAATAATAATACTTTTACATTAAGAAAATACAGTGAAACTGTTTGTTGGTCCTTAGAAAAAAAATAAAGACGAAGGTGATCATTTGCTTTTTACAATCGTGCTGTAATTATTACGCTTAACAAGCTACTAACGTATATGAAGTACTTATCAACAATACTAAATTGAAAGCATAAAAAACCTGTACCTTGAAAAAGGTCGCATTGGAGAAGACTGCTGTTATAGTATCGAGGACTTACCAAAAACTGCAGAAGTACAAGACTTTAACGACTACATGGTGACTCAATGACTAGAAGACTAAAGTTATGTAAACATATTATTGTGTACTATATAAGGAACATCACCGAACATTTTATGGAATGCTGGCATTTTAAATTAAATAGTAACATTATTAAAATGCACCACAATAAATACCAGTTTTGTTAAAATATTTAGAAAAAGATGCCAACTTAAATATATTACTTATTAATCAATATAAAACAAGGCAATAATCACTTAAGCGTAGTTTCACAAAATAATTTGAAGAAATAAATGAATTTACCATGTTACAGATCAACTGCAAAAAGCTAAAATCACAGTTGGTTTTTTTGGAAAAGTTTTGCATATTTTAACTTTGTTGATTACTTATTGTCTGACTTTGTAGTCTAAATTGTTACTCTTAGGAAAACTCGTTTTATTGTTTTTTGTTGAAGCTATTGACATCTTTAAATAATATTTCGTAGATATAATCTACTATATGGCATGCTCTATAATATCTATACTGTTTATATATTTTATTACAAATTTTACATAAAATTGCTTGTTTGTTAATTATATGCTTTCTTCTAAGGTAAATTGGCTGAAGGTCTTAAAAATTATATAGGTATGACCTGCGGATATACAGCCAACTGTATGACCAATTTATATATAATATTGTTTTATACTGTTAGATGGAAAAAGCATTAGCTACTGGCAAGATTCGAGCCTGCAACTACAGGTACCTGTGATCGTGGGATCCGATCCCAGTCCTAATTATATTTTTTCCCTCAAACGTTATTTTCATATTCTCGCTAAGCATGCGTAAATGGTTATAAAAATATACCCATATTGTTTGTATATAGTTATTTTCCTAATGTTGATTGTAAGTTTCGATATCTTAGTTGAACTTTTACAATAAAAAGTGATATCGTTTTAAAGCAGCTTGTTTTATTCTTATGTAAGTACATTTATCAAGCCCAAGCTGTAACTATTATCAAGTCAGGGCCATGAAACAATGTGTAAGTGGGATCAGACCGGAACGAAAAATTTATATTGTATTTATATTTGTATTGAATTGCAATTTTATATTGTAAATAAACGGTGTGGGATCCGATTGTGGTTTCAGACCGGAATACACAAATCGTTCCCGAAGTGGCAGGGCTAACATTTTTTTTAACATAATACCTATAATTAAACCTAAAAAATGAAAAATAATTTGTCGAAGTCACCATGACCACAATATGGAGATCATACTTTTCAAACTGTCATGGTGCCGACTTTGACTAGTTATTATATAGAAGTCGGTTTAATTTTTGTTCGTTTTTTATTGTGTGATGAATCCATTTTATAAAAAAACATGTTTTATGTGTATCGAAGAACAAATATCCTATACCTACTTACTTTAGAGACTTTACTAAATTTGCTACAAAATGTGCTGTGACATTTAATTTACATTATATAATATCTACAACATCGGCTCAGTCAATGTTCGTCATAATGTAAGCTTTAGAAGCTAAGATTTCACGACAAAGGTATACTTAGAAGGATAGGTAAAAAAATGAAATTTATTAATAGGTAAAAACTGATCTGTGATCATGTTTTTATATTTGTATATTGGGTTATGTACGTCTATAATATATATTTCTTAGTTTCGATAATTCAAATGTAATATTCAGAAAACAATAATATTCGTAGAATCGAAATATCTACACCATCGATTTTTTCCCATCACTCACCATCCAACATATCGAAAATTCATATTGACATCACTAATGCAAGTACCTAACTACTATGATTTATTCTGTGCAGCTACCCTGCCCCCCGAACAGAATTGTGCGATAAGGACAATTGCAGCTTCTTCAAGTTTTGACTTAGAATTTCCGCATAATTTGAGTTCTGGGAGAAAACTTTTCTCCTATAGTAAACATTAATCAAATCTAAAAAAATTGGTCTTATTTTATAACAGACAGAACAAACGATGTTTATAGGTTTTCCTTTTTCTTTATTTATCATTATTTTTCATATAAACAATTCACAAACTAGAGATAAATTTTTTGAGAAAAATTCGGTATTTAAATACCCATTAATTCAAATTCCTATGATATAATGATAAAAAGCAAAACTTACAAACATCAATATTGATAATATCTGTAACCTCTCCAAAAATCATCAAAATCGGTGATTGTTTAGGGGGGTAGAAACATTTTCTCTTTTTGTATGAAAATTCGACACTTCCTTCTCGTCTTAAAAGAGCATGCCCCTTCTATAGTGAATGGCGCGAGTGCGCATCCCGCACACAACTATAATTTATCCTCTCGTAAATTTGTAATTATGCAACATGATGAGACTGTATGTCTCAGGGTGACGGGTGCAGTGCATTCGTCACTATTAACGAAATACATGTGATAGGCAAAGGATACTAGTTAATAACAGCAGGTGGGCCTCGAGCTTGTTCCGTCACAATCTTGTTCATAAGATTACATCAGTACTAATATTATAAATGCGAAAGTAACTCTGTCTGTCTGTCTGTCTGTTACGCTTTCACGCCAAAACTACTGGACCGATTTGAATGAAATTTGGTATGGAAATATTTTGGCACCCGGGAAAAAACATAGGATAGTTTTTATCCAACTGCGCAAAAAGAGGTTAATGTTTTTGCGCGATAACCGACATTCGCGCGGGCGGAGCCGCGCCTGGAAAGCTTGTAAACTCATAATTCTCGAGAGAGCTCATGCAATATAATCAAACCTTCAGTGTGTCAAGACAGGGCACATATAGATATATATAATATTTATACATTTACATATATCAATAACATCTATAAAGAAGGTATTGTCACTGCGTAAGCAAATATTTAGAAAGCTCACAACAATCATATCCAGTGAAGTTCTTAAATCCGCAGCAGTTCTCGCCACGATTCAAGGTGATTACGTACACAATTCGTTTCAATCCCTGACAAAAGATACCATTCCATTAAAAATAATTTATTTTTTTGATTGATAGACAAGTGCCAGACAAAAGGAATTTTGGATGAAAATAACTGTTCTATTTTCATTTGGGTTTTCGTGCCGCCACTGATTGCTTCTTGGTAATAAATATTCCGAGAGGGGTGTTAGTTACATTGTTACATGAATTGAAAATGAAAGTTTAATACTTTGAATTTGGTGATATTCTTTTAAAAATATTAAATAGAAGATATGGATATTTATATTTTTTTCTGTGCATAAACATTAAACATATGAATGACTTAAATACATACAAGATAAAATGTATACAAAGCACGTTTAGTTTTAATTTTTCTTTGTGTTTGTAACTTATTATTTTATGTTACTCTGTGCCCCCATTTATGACCAATATCTACCACGACTATATTAAAAAAAAATTATTAATTATAAGGCAAAGTGCATTAAAAAACAACATAATTTATTTAGCATTACAGTATAGTTGTTCCTTTTCACTAATAAAAAATAAAACTCTTATTCATAAGTTATTGTTTTACTCTTCCGCCAAAGTCAAGGCCGACTGACAATATGTTCAATGCCTAAATATCACCGAAAAAAAATCTTTTTTTAATTTGTATCTGTCAGAATAAACAATTTTTATACTACAAAATTACAAATTTACGAGAGGATAATTTTTTTTAAAGTCATGTGCGACCAGACCGCATAGCAGACTAGGGGTTATAAAACCTAAATAAGGAATTTATTGCCAGCCAGTACGAAAATAAAATTAAATAAATTTCATACGTTGTAACGTGACAGGAAATCACCCCACTCGAAACACAAGAAAATTTCAGATAAAAAAAAAATTTAACAATTAAAACCAACTTCCAAAATAACGCATTATTAGGAATAACTCAAATACTACCCGTTCGATCTCACTCAATATTAAATTGGCACACATGATAAGCGGTAGCTTTCGAATATAAAGAAAAAACAAATTCGGTACACCCTGATAAGAGTTGTTAGGTAAAACACAACAAAAACATACAGAGAGAACACCATCCTTTTTTTCAATCTTTTATTTTTATAAATAGCTGGTAGGCTAGCCTTTGACCACTATCTCACCTGATGGTAAGTGATGACGTAGTCGAAGTTGGTGTTCAGGCTAACCTAGAATTACTGGCTCTGAAGGACAGCTGCCGGAATACATCGTTAGGTGCTGGGGCACAGATTTTATACTTGAACGTGGTAGCTAACCAGGTGGGCTTTCGCAAAACCCTACTACCAGGCTGGCAATGGCCGACCACCATTCATGTCAGTAAAAATTTTACGTTAAGTCGGTTAAAATACTTTTCATAGACGCTGCTTTTCTTCTCAAAAAAATCATCAGTATTGGCAAACAATCAGTACTATTTTTACGTAACATAAATAATTTAATTTCAGAATCCTAACTCTGGTTGCAGACTAAGCATACATTAAAATGTAGTCAAGGTTTTATTTTACATTTTTTAAAAGATTCTTTAAAAATAGGTTACTCCTAAACTCCGGTCTGATTCCATATTGGCTCTTATTGTCTTAACGTCAAATAAGGCTCAAACCTGTTACATCACGTGTTTTAGAAGATATTGGAATCGATTATGCAGTTTAAATACTACGATACCGTGAGGCAGAATGACACTCACAGGCAGATTTCGATCTTATGACACCCCTCTTTTGATAGCTGGAAACCGCGGCACTCACGGGAGAAGATGAGGCACCTTATCAAGCCAGAAATATATAAACAAGTTCACATACCTAATATTTCTAAATAGCACTATCGCCTGCAAAGCGAACATTTTAATACAAATTGTAGAGCACGACATTTCTCACCTCGATTTTATGCACCGGGGCAATGAGAATTAGGAGTTGAGTTCACACTTTAATCTTATTAGATTTAATTTTGGTCGTACACTATTGGTATAGATATATAAATAAAAGGGGGTCTGCAAACAAAAAAAATGTTTTCCATAATGTTATTTGCTTTAAAAGGATTACACGTACAAAAAACTTTGTGTAGTTAGTGTGCAAAATCTAAAGCTAATAATAAAGTCTCGCATGAAAAATAAAATAAGTTCGGATCGGGAAGAATAAAATAAGAAAGCGGAAACTCAGTTAATAAAAAATCGGCCAAGTGCAAGTCGGACTCGCGAAGGGTTCCGTACCATTAGCTATATAACATTAGACTTCATATTGTAACTTTATTTTGTTTTTAAGTGCGCGAGTCCAACTCGCACTTGGCCAACCTTTTGTATTTGTAGTTATAGCGGCAACAGAAATAAATCATCTGTGAAAATTTCAACTAAAGCTTTCACCGTTCTTGAGATACGGCCTGGTGACAGACGTACGGACGGACGGACGGACGGACAACGAAGTCTCAGTAATAGGGTCCCATTTTTACCCTTTGCGTACGGAACCCTAAAAAATTAATCAATAATAACAAATATTTTTTCAATATTTTAAGAAAACATCAAATTAATATTTTAATAAAACACTTAAAAAATACAAAAATATATCTAGTGACAATTCCGCCTAATTTTCCTGGTAACCCGACGTGACGTCACAAACGCCACGCAGCCAAACCGGAAGATTTTTTTCTTCCTGGTAACCCTACGTGACGTCACAAACGCCACGCAGCCAAACCAGAAGAATTTTTTCAACGCGTTTCGCTTCTACACGAAGCATCCTCAGGAGGTATTGACTCTTCGAGTGCACAATCGAGAAATAATTATTGAGTATTGACTCTTCTCGATCGTGCACTCTTTTTTCGACGCGTTTTGGAAATCTTCCGGTTTGGCTGCGTGGCGTTTGTGACGTCACGTAGGGTTACCAGGAAGAAAAAATATTCCGGTTTGGCTGCGTGGCGTTTGTGACGTCACGTAGGGTTACCAGGAAGAAAAAAATCTTACGGTTTGGCTGCGTGGCGTTTGTGACGTCACGTCGGGTTACCAGGAAAATTAGGCGGAATTGTCACTAGATATATTTTTGTATTTTTTAAGTGTTTTATTAAAATATTAATTTGATGTTTTCTTAAAATATTTAAAAAATATTTGTTATTATTGGATATGGATTTCCGAAAAGTAACGCCTGAATCTATTCATTAAAATTAATCAATGTGTAAATAAAATAAAATTACATAGCCCCGTTTTATAGTTCAGAACCGCAGAAACAGCTAACATCTACGTAGTAGTACATTTGAGAATGTAACTAAAATGTTGTAATTCCTTATAAATTTGGTTCTTACAAACATACAAATCGTCACGCCCGTTTCTCAGAGAGGCAAACTGAGATCAGGATTTCCACGTAAACGAGATTTTTAGGAGCGATCATTAAAACAAAGCATTATTAAAACCTCAATACTGAACAATATATTTCATTGGAATATAGCCAAATACTTAGCCTTGGTTTTGCCAAATCTGCTACCAAACATAGCTTTGATTAGAACTTAGCTCATAATACAGCCCATAACGCGACCTTGGCTTTGTAAGTTACTACTTTGCTTGCTTCAAAAATAACTTGGGTAGATTTCCAGAAACTTGTCATCATACCCATGTCCGGCTCATGAGAGGTCAGTTAAATATGTTCTTTATTTATTATAACAACAAAAAACAGGCGAATTGAGATGAGAACCTCCTCCTTTTTTGAAGTCGGTTAAAAACAGGTTGATTGTGAGTCTGACTTCACTAATTTAGAGATCCCAATAAAAAATATTTTTTGAATGTTTTGATATATTTTGATACAAGTCAGCGTTCTCAATGTTTGTTAGTTACGGTGAAGCGAGTCTCAAATAATATCGGCCAAGTGCGAGTCGGACTCGCGCACAAAGGGTTCCATACCATTAGCTATACAACATTAGACTTCATATCTTAACCCATTTTTGTTTTAACGTGCGCGAGACCGTCTCGCACTTGGCCAACTTTTTGTATTTGTTGTTATAGTGGCAACAGAAATACATCATCTGTGAAAATTTCAACTGTCTAGCTAACACCGTTCTTGAGATACAGACTGGTGACAGACGGACGGACGGACGGACAGCGAATTGTCAGTAATAGGGTCCCGTTTTTACCATTTGGGTACGGAACCCTAAAAAGGTGAAGTTTGAACAAATTTTTATGAGAGTGTACTCACTCATTTCACTCACATATGGATGAAATATATAATACTAGCTTTTCGGGCGCGACTCCGCTCGCACGAATGTCGGTTATCGCGCAAATACATTAACCTCTTTTTGAGCAGCAATGTTTTTTCCCGGGTCTCAAACTATTTCCATACCAAATTTCATTCAAATCGGTCCAGTAGTTTTCGCGTGAAAGCGTAACAGACAGACAGACAGACAGAGTTACTTTCGCATTTATAATATTAGTACTGAAGTACTGATTCTGGAGGACATGTCAAAACTCATCCTGCATTCAAATGTACGATTCCATATACAGAATATAGAGAAATTAATAATTACAGGTCTAAAATTTGGCTTAATAAAGTATTGTATCCTATCTATCGTAGTCTATCTACTGTACCAGCCAGATTGTCCAGTGTGAACACGGCCTTCTCGAATAAGGGTGGTTTGTCATAACCCCTTAAACAAGACATTCAGAATACATTCTATCTTGTAGACATGTCTGTTGGCATGTTGGGGATCTGAGTGAAGATAGCAATAATTAATATTAGTATATACAGGGTTATTGGTAAAATGCTAACAACCTCTGAGTGGTTACTTCTGCTAGTGCTAACAAAAATTTCAAGATTTTTTTTTTTTTTATATTTTAAATCTCTTATTTTTATTAAGTTTTTTATAATATGATATTTTTAATCTGTTTGAAAGCCTACTCCGAGTCCAAAGCGGCAACACTGGATCACGCGCCGTGCTCCCTTTGAATAGAGTTTTGAATATTTACATCGAGCAAAGTAATAAAAAATATGAAATAATAAATTATAGACACAGAGACAATTATAGAATTAGAGACTTTTATCTTCTGATGGTCCTCGTGCTTCTTTCGTCAAAAAAATAAAAAGAAAATTGAAAAAAAAATCAAAATATTATTTTTATTTTAAACAAAAAACATTTCAAATTGTTTGTTAGGACTAGCAGAAGTCAACCCTAAGAGGTTGTTAGCATTTTACCAATAACCCTGTATAGATCGTACTTCCCAAGACGGTGCTGTACACCTTCCGATATTTTACCCGCGTGATCATTTTTACTACACCCACTGGAAGAGATTGGGGTGTCATTTAACTGATTTTCACTTCACGAAAATTCAAATTACGTTTTTACTTATTTGTTATTATTGATTTTTTATTTTAATGTGACAAGTCTGAGGAGACAGAGGGGAGGTAATGTAAAACTCGTTTGTACAAAACCGGTTATAATTTGTTACTGCCGTATCAATCACCAAGTTCAATTTATTATCCTAAGCCCTATTCAGTCAAAGTTAATTTTCGTACGTCACCTTCAAGGCGGCCAGGGTTATCATCCCTTATCAGTGAAGGCCAAGGGAAGTCGTTAAGATTATAGCCAGCCTAGCCTAGACATAAATTAGCCTGAATTTGCGGTCACGTCGGTAACATTAAATGTGCTGTTTGTTCTTTATTTTGTTTACAAATTGACACTCCGAGAATTTGTGATTTTATGAATATAATCTGATATATACAAAATTTGAACATTATTTTGAATAAGAAATTACATAAAAATAAACAATTTCAATAACAAATGGATGACCATTAAGTCATCCATTTGTTATTGAAATTGTTTATTTTTTTATGATTGATTGATTTCCACGAAATTTATTTTAATTTATTGTCAGACATCAAAAAAGGTCCATTACTACTAATAATACATGCACATAATAAACAAAATTACAATTAGTCAAAATTATACATAAAAACAACGCCTAAATATAATTATTATCTATATATTAAATTATGCCCAATTAATTTTAGTAATCCAATTTTACTAAACACACAGACAGACACCCATTTAGATATTGAATATTTTAAATCATTTTCTTTATAAAAAAGAGATAATTAGAAATAAGGGTGTCGACTCAACACTGAAAAAACATTTATTTATTACAATGCGTACTGTGGTATTCTGAGCTAGGTTTCTAACTTCGTAGCACTTTCCAAAAAAGTACAAACGTAGTTAACTCAGTGAAATTTTGCATTCATGTCCATTGTCTATTACACAAATATTTATGCGAATGGTTTGCCGGATTTTCAAATTCAATTTATTTGCAAGAACGTGAGTAATTATTTAAACAATACAGTAAAGTTATTAGTTAACTTTTTTTTTTTTTTTTTTTTTATGTTATTGTGACGGAACAAGCTCGAGGTCCACCTGATGTTAAGCGGTTACCTCTGCCTATAACATATGCAGTTCATCGTTCAAGTAACGAATTGCACTGCGCCCGTCACCTTGAGACATTGTTAAGTCTCATGTGCCTGTAATTTCACTGGCTCTCAAGGACTGCTGCCGGAACACACCGTTAGGTGCTTGGCGACAGATTTTCTTAACTGTAAATAGATCTGCACATTCCACCATATTTGGCATGCAAAAGTGTAGGTGCAAGCCTAGCTTATAAATTAGAATATAAACTATGTACTTACATAAATATACTACCAACGCTCATACAAGATTACATTAATTATTTACATTTTTAACTTGTTCTTTATATTAAAAAAATCACCGGTATTAAAAACATTTACTGAAGCCGCGTTGACACGATCACAGTACTCTCGGACCGAGTGCATTCAGATACCTACTCGGACGCTACTCGTATTGTGAGAACCGGAAATCCGAGCACACTCAGACGACGGCGTCACGGTAATGTTATCTATACAGTATTTCAACTTCATAAAAACGGACGAAACGCGAGTTATACCTACGCGCCTCGATCTCGGCCTGCGCTCGTACCGCGGACAGTCTCGAGTGTCGTGACTAGAGTTGCCGCGAATAGTTGTTATAGCGAATAGTCGAATACCGATTAATCGCCATTCACTTTTGCGAATAGTCGAATAACTCGACATTACTATTCGACATAAATGAGGCACATTAAAAATATTTGTAACTTCTTCTAAGATTATGACAAAAGAAAACAATAAGGTTAAATAATTCTGTTTCATGTTATACATACCTACATATTATATGTAACATAGTCATTTAATTTCATGAATATGATAGGCACAGGCACATATTAGGTACAGATAATAATTAATACTGTGAATTGTTTTATTAAGGAAAGTACTAAAAATTGGATATATGTACTCATTAGTTTTTTGTTCGATAAAAGTTTATTTTAGACGACTATTCGCCAAAATGCCGAATAATAGCTAAGTATTATTCGGTATTCGACGAATATCAAAAAAATGTCGAGTAATGCCGAATATCGAATAACAGCGAGTATTCGCGGCAACTTTAGTCGTGACTACGCCGCGCCTTTAACAATAACCGCGCGATTTTTTCACCAAAAATAAGTTCAAGTACATATTTACATATAAAATATGACGAGTAAGATATATTGTGCTGTTTTAAGTTACACGAATTCGTCAAAAACGCATCCAGAGATAACTTTTTTGATTACTTGGAAACTGAAAGGTAATAATACTACAAAATAATTTTACTTAATATAATTTTACTTAATACTATAAAACAATTTTACTTACTAGTAAGTAATTTTTTTTATAGCCTACATATAGTTGACGGTACATAATGTGTGTCTTTTTAATGGACAAGTATTTCCTTTTATCCCGCGAAAAAAATGTCTCAATTAATAAAAAAAATGAGAATAGAGTGAAGGAAAGTGATTGACACAAGTGAAATAGGTAGTAGTTATAAGCAAGTTATAATAATATTACAGGTAGTTATTAAAATGTGGATTTTTAATACCTTAAAATATAATAATAAAGCATTTCGTACGTCTCACAAATATTTTTCGGTCGGCAATTTTTAAGAACGATTTTTTATTCAAACATAAACATCGTTTTTTGTTTAAATCTACCTACAGGTCAAGAAAACAACACGAATTTTTAGTGAACTTTGTTTATATAAAAAAAAATTATAATTACTATCACAAAATTAAATAGAAACACAAAGTAGGCAAAGTACTTTATTAAAATGCTGGAGGTGGTCAGCCTTTAGGTGTTTACGTACAGCGCGGCTGTAGGTACTTATTTCGAAGACCGAGCCGAGTTACACTACTGTCCGATCTGTGTCGACTCGGACCACGTCCTATTGTTACGAGTTAGCTGGAAGGGAATTGTGAATCAAAATGGCGGCTAATAACAATTCACAAGCGCCTCATGCGAAGAAAATGTGGTCTGAGCTTGATACTACTAGATATGTTGAACTTTATGAAGCAGAAGAAGTTCTCTGGAACGCTAATTAAAAGCTTGTCATAATTTGACATTTCTTCGATTAATATGGCTGCAAAAGCTTCGACACCTTGTAGTAACAAATCCGTCTCTGCCATATGAAATTGTGATCTTGAATGTAATTGATAACGATTCAAATTCAAATTCAAAATCATTTATTCAATTTAGGCGTCTACGACGCTCTTATGAAGGTCAATTACAAACATTAATATTGAAATATTCTACATTGTACTGCCACGTTCAGCAAAAAAAATTATTTAGCCACTGCGAGAAGAACGGGCAAGAAACTCGGGGATTAAACTTTGATGTGTGTAAACCACTATCCCTGTACACTCGTATGAGGCCGACTCGTACGAGGGCACTCGGTCCGAGAGTACTCTGATCGTGTCAACGCGGCTAAAATATAACAATACTAGTCACAAAGATATCTACCCACATTTATGAATGTCATATACATTTAAATATTAACCATTCATTTAAATGTCATATTAATCAAATGTCAATTTTTTAGCATCAACAAACTTTAGTGTTGCCAACTTCTAATCTGTAATAAAAGAACAATAACAGAAATTACAGGCATATGAGACTTACAACTGTCTCAAAGTGACGGGCGCAGTGCCATTCGTGACTTGTGACGAAATGCATCTGTTATAGGCAGAGGTTAGTCCGTTTAACATCAGGTGGGCCTCGAGCTTGTTCCGTCATAATAACATAAAAAAAACAATAATATATTATAACGAAATAAATGTATGTATATTGGTTATTTAAATACTCAGTTACAGAATAATAGCATTTATTAAGAAGAAAATCTAATAATTTCCGCTTAAATAATGCTTGGTATTCGGATTCTAATAAAGATGTAGGTAAGTGATTGTATATTCTTGGAGCCATTACAAATACACTTTGATCAGATAGGGCAGATGTATGACCTGGTATATAAACTTTATATTTGTGGCGTTGACTTTTAAACATTTTAAATAATTTAAGGTTGTTTCTTGTAAACAGTACAATTTCGTTATAATTATGTTGAAAACTGAGATATCAGAAGCATAGATCTTGGACTCAAATACGGGCATGCAAAATTTCACCGAGTTTGAGCACTTGGTTTTTTTTTTATGTTATTGTGACGGAACAAGCTCGAGGCCCACCTGATGTTAAGTGGTTACCTCTGCCTATAACAGATGCATTTCGACACAAGTTATTTCGTCACGAATTGCACTGCACCCGTCGTCTTGAGACAGAGTTGTCTCATGTGCCTGTTATTTCACTGGCTCTCAAGGACTGCTGCCGGAACACACCATTAGGTGCTTGGCGACAGATTTTCAACTTGAGGGTGGTTGCTAGCCAGGCGGGCATTCGCAAAAAGCCCTTCCACCATGCAATGAAGCTCAAGCCCGTGGCGGGATTCGAACCATGGATCTGCTGCGCGGCAGTCCACAGACAATGCCACTGAGCCATCACTGCTTCAAAATAGGTATTTAAAATATGACGAAACTACGTTTGTCGGATCCTTTGAAGCGCTCGTAGCGAAGTTTGCTTAGCCATTCTGAATCGATCAGCAAAGTTAGCAACGTCAGCTGCGGCTAGGAGTTGGATGCGTGACCGCTGGTGACAGTACTACTGAGCGCTTCCGTGCTTTGGAGGGCACGTTAAGCCGTCGGTCCCGGTTGTTGTCTTAGGATGGCAGTCGTTATAGCATGGTGGTAGGGCACTTTGCGAATGCCCACCTGGCTAGCTACCACCCTCAAGTTGAAAATCTGTCGTCAAGCACCTAACGGTGTGTTTCGGCAGCTGTCTTTGAGAGCCAGTAATTCTAGGTAAGCCTGTACAACATCTTCGACCACATCATCACTTACCATCAGGTGAGATAGGGGTCAAGGGCTAACCTACCAGGCATTAAAAAAAAAACCTCAAGACCAGGGTGGGGATTGTGGCAAAGATTATTGGGGAGACCTTGTTCAACGGAGGACGTTCCGACTTTTGTGATGATGATGATGTTTGTATGCAAAGCGCCATGAAAACACTTCTCTTAGCATATTGTGTATGGTTTTAAATTCCACATTTTTTTTTTGACAAATTTAATGATGGTTACATTAAAATTAAACGAAAACTATAACAATTTCAGTCAGTATTTAATCAATTCAGTATTCAATTGTCAACAATAAAGAGTATTATTTATTTATTCACAATCAGCTATCGAATTATTGGCTGCATCTGTTTTGGAACTTTAATTCGTTTGATGTTGGCTAAAAAGTCTTAAACTCCTCTTTTATGAATACTTTTTTACAAACTTAGATGAGCTTCAACGCTACAAAGAACCAATGATATATCACTGAAGGAAACTTTGCTAAAATAAATTAAGGCAGAAAGTTTCAGGGCTTTCACTAAAGTTGCGCTATTATTGTATCTATGACATTAAAAGAGGATAGAATGTAGCGGGTGATGAAAGACGATAACTCACCAGAAAAGAAAAAAGAGTGTTGTCCGCCAGACACCAGTCATCATCTTCGAGGTCTGTTGTTGAGCGACCCGTCTCCTCCGCTTCGGAGGTCATTCCAATGCCGCCAAGTTACCTAAAGCAAAAAACACTTTAGTTTTATCGTAACAATGTTTACCTCAGTGCGCATTTCTGTACCTAATTCACTAGTGGTTTTAGAATAAATTGCGCTGTCTCGGGAAATTTTGCAGCACTATCGCGTGCTAAGCTAAAATCATAGCTTACAAATTATTGGAGAACAAAATTTTATGTCCTGGGCGGAAATCGAAAATGGCTGGATGGATTAGGCATCCGGCGAGATATCGGAATATCGGAATAAAATATTGTGCTCCAATTATTTATAAAATCTGAAGGCTAATATAACGTATTATTTCAGAACACAATAATCGAGATGTATATGTTAATTATATTGAATTTAGGTGTCGCCAGAAAACCTGAAAATACACAAATATGGTACAACTGACAGTGGATATAGTTGTGGAGACCAGGAAGTTGCCTATCATATTTAAAAATACCTTTTAACAAACTTATTTATTGTAATTTCTAAGGCTGTTAAAGTATTTTTAATTTTTTTATGGCCTAATGGTACCAGTTGGGCCCAGATGATGGAAAGTGGCCACTTTCGCCTTTGGACGTTTGTAACACCATACCAAAGCGCAACCCACCTCTAAGGGATTTTATGAGGCTCATTATAAACAACTAATTTCCTAAGGCAAACCTATAAAAAACCTAAGAAAGACCTATGCGTAGTTCTCCCCAAATGTAAACGTTCCAGAGAACTATTTCGTAGTTGAGTGCAGAAGCTCAGTATAGTGAGGGTGAATATACTGTCGATGGCAAGAGGTGCACTGGTAGAATTTCAGAGTTGGCATCATATCAAATGCTCCTCAGATCACTGTCCATTGTACAGACGGTAGCAAACGCAGGGATGCAAAGTCTCTCCGGAAATTAAGTGATTCCATACCGTCTGTCTTGATTGTTTCGTTGAAAGTACAAACGGCGCTCCGTTAGATGGAATCAAAAGGAAAGGTCTGGTAACCGGGTGCCCCAGCTCATAGATGTGAGCAGTATTCCATATGCGGTCTGACTTGCGCTTTGTAAAGGGCAATTCGTTGCTGTGGAGTGAAATACTGCTTGTATACGGTTTATTCCATTACGGTTTTTTAGAGGCAACTAGGGATTTCTCGATTCCTGAACTAGTTTTTGTACACTTGTCAAAATTATTTAAAAAATAGTTACTACAATCAATTAATGTATTTATGTTTTTAACCGACTTCAAAAAAAGGAGGAGGTTCTCAATTCATCTGTTTTTTTATGTTTGTTACCTCTCTTGACTGGGTGAACAGATTTTGAAAATTCTTTTTTGTTTGAAAGCTGATACTAGTCGCGTTTGGTCCCATTTTAAATTTCATCAAAATCGGTCAAGCCGTCTTTGAGTTACACTCCAATAACTGAAAAATATGTACCTATCTTGATGATATAGTCGTTGAGAATGAATGACAATCGATCTCGTAAGAGGCAAGGGTCACTAAAAAGATTGAAAAAAAAATGGAACTGACTCCAACACCCAAAAGTGTGAAATATCTTGTCGAAGTCGGTACCATGCGCACAATATTGTGATAATAGGTAGGTACTTTTGAACCATCATGGTACCGACTTCAACAAGTTATTTCACACTTTTGGATGTTGAAGTCGGTTCCATTTTTCGTTAAAAAAAAAGTTGAGTTTTTTATTCCACTATAACTTCTAAACTGCTAAACGAATTTAAATGTAAGACATATTTACATTAAAATTGGTTTAGCAGTTTAGATTCGTCTTAATAACGCAAGTGACGCTGTATATAAAAGTACATAAAAAAGATACAAAATGAAACTGGTGGATTTGAGACGCCACATTAACAGATTTTTTTTCCCTCCAAACCCATCGAGAGGCGTATCAAAATGAAGGGCTTAAAACAATTCCATAAATATGTATAACTTGCATTAATTTCAATAAAATGATAAAACATTTAACGAAATAAATTATTTGCAGCCATTTTATTTTACTCTGTATTATTTTATATAATTATTCCCCTTATTTTATTGATGCATAATTCTAACGAGATCATTCACTAGTTCAAAATACCTAATGTTCACCATCGATCAGAGTTTTACTACTAAAGCTCGTATTAAAAATATATCTCAAAGTTGAGATCGATCTTAAGATGTTGTGAAGTTATATACCATAATAATTAAAAGAAAAGAGCCTGAATCATCCAGGTATCTATATCAATTTTTCAGTTAATTGACCATAAAATAAAAGTACTTAACCGATTTTATTGAAATTGATATGGGACTAACTTGGAGGTATATTTCACTCAACAAAACTAGAATCATCGAAATCTGTTAATTTTTGGCGTTTGTAGGACTTGACACTTTTAGAAGTAAGTGTAATTATGTATTACCAATCTGCAATTAACCTTCTTATGGCCAAATTGAATAAAATAATGATTTTGATAAAAGCCAGTAAAAGTGAGAAGGAATGGAAGAAATACTCGTAGAAACATAGTGTCTTTTACCGATACGACTTACTTAGACTACAGAGTAAGTATACTGACCGCAAAAGCTAATAATTTAGTAACACACCAGTATTGATTGTTTGAAATCGATGCCATAGGCTGTGCGGATGACCTACTGACACATCGGTTCCTTGGAATCATTTATGCAGTCTGAAGACTTTGCAAGAACTCCATTGGGGCAGTATTTGTTGGGTCATCGTATCTCTACCTTTTTTATATATGAGGAGTAGGTACAATATGTTATCTCATGCAAGGATGAATACAAATGTGTTTTTTCGAACAATCAGTACTAATATTATAAATGCGAAAGTCACTCCTTCTGTCTGTCTGTCTGTTACGCTTTCACGCCAGAACTACTGGACCGATTTGAATGAAATTTGGTATGGAGATAGTTTAAGACCCAGAAAAAAACATAGGATAGTTTTTATCCGACTGCGCAAAAAGAGGTTAATGTTTTCGCGCGATAACCGACATACGCGCGGGCGGAGCCGCGCCCGGAAAGCTAGTACAAAATGAAAGTGTATAGTTATGTGTAAGTTATGGCTTTAGTTATAGGCCCGTTTGCTTACTTGATGCTAACCTAATTCACCATTTAATTTTGGTACATTTTTACGATACGAAACAGGAATTATATTGAATATTAAAATATTTAGAATTTCGGGCGCTTCGGTCCGTCTACATATTTGACTTTTGTTGCATAGTGTCGATATGTATTTTCGCGATCCAAGAAAGTAGTCTGGAGTTGGTAAAATAACATCGCAAAATTCATAATGTACAGAGTAGTCACGTAACAAACATCAGTACTTCGGTACTAATATTATAAATGCGAAAGTAACTCTGTCTGTCTGTCTGTCTGTCTGTTACGCTTTCACGCCAAAACTACTGGACCGATTTGAATGAAATTTGGTATGGAGATAGTTTGAGACCCGGGAAAAAAACATAGGATAGTTGTTATCCGACTGCGCAAAAAGAGGTTAATGTTTTCACGCGATAACCGACATACGCGCGGGCGGAGCCGCGCCCGGAAAGCTAGTATAGTCTATTTGAGAACCTCTTCCTATTTTGGAGTAGGTTAAAATGTTTATGTCGTGATGTCGCTTACAGTTTGCAATCGAGGTTTTCACAAATCCATGTCGTACATTCCTTTTTGCTATGGAATGTAAAAAAGTAAATGCCATGTACCTACGAAAAAATATGTGATGAAGTGCAACTCTTATACAGTTACTGCTTTTATTTTGGTCTCAAGATACAAGATATTCATACGTAGGGTTGTACATATGTAGTGTGGCCACAGAATAAATAATAGTACTCGTTATAACGTACGATCCTAATTAGACGCTCGTAGTGGCCCCGACGGGAGCGCATCGCGTGTCTCGGTTTGCTCTCCGATGACATTGCTAACACCCGCAACGTAATTCTTGACACTTCTAGTCTTTTTTAAATGCTTTTAATATATTTGTGTTTATACATATAGCGTGTTTTTGTCATACAACTGACGTAGATTTCACTTATTAAAAGATGGGATTATTCACTTATAGCGTATACGCTAAATATCGGACTATTCTTTCGACCACATCAGGTCTTTTTCCAAGACTTTTTCGTTCGGAACGCTGATCGCGGTAACATTTCACTTAGCACTGAAACTATAGTCGGATTATCTGGCTTATCTAGGGGAGTGATACCATATTTTTCTTTATAAAAAACTGCTAGCGTTGTTTACTTGGAATTATTAGAGAAATGGATTGATTTTGAATAAGGTACCAATAAAAAAAATCCTTGGCCAATACTATACCTTTATAATATGACTAACCCAACCGTTGCCACTAAAGTTTGGCAAACGGCGAATGGATAACTGCTAATAAAGGAAACATACGCAAAATATATATATTTTTTAATTCATAAACCTTTCATGATTTCTATCACGCCAGGTAAAGAATCAAATTGACATTTACCCGTTGTTGTATAACTTCCGGGAAGGCCGGTTAACGTGATCGGAAATAACTAGCTTCAAGGGGAATTGCCCGTTATTGGACAGTTCCTTTTCGTCTATTGTCTACTTTTATAAGGATCCTATAAGATCCTTTGTAGTTATAACGGCACGGCGTTGTATTCTTTTAGTTCGCTTTTATGGTCTTTTTGTATATTCTGATTCTCATATGACGACTGTCCGATAGAATTAGTCCCGATTTTAAAGGCTTTAGATCCATGGGTGTATATGTATTATACATGTATAATACCTAAACTTTGCCTATAGTGCTAAAACTTCTTAAGTTAAAAATTGTGTTAGATTTCATTTTTCATTGGCCGCAGGAATCTCGACTTGAAAAAGCTGGTGGTACTGGGAAAAGTTGATGGTAAAATACCTCGTAGACGATCAGCCACATGTAGGACAGACCGAGTTAAGATCCCCACTGGCCAGCAAATCCCTGAAGCTTGAAGTTAATCCGAAAACGTACAACATACAACCCGCCGTCTTTCCAGCTCCCAAAAAACACGACACGAACGCGGTATCGAGGATGTTGCGCGTGGAACTGTTCTACAGTTTGGGATCGCAAACAGTATGTGTTGTCTTCCCCGAAGGTACCTTTATATATTTGGAACACACAGACGGTACACTTCAGGCGTATCTTCCCACGAAGGATTGTGCACTTTTTCTGCCAATTGGTAATGAGTGCGCCGGATCTCCATAGAATTGTACCCCAAAGACCAAAATAGAAATCTCGTTGGATAAATAATTGGGTAATGCCTGTTGGTAAATACGCTTATATTAATATTAAATTTATACCACTAAAGAAAGCATTCGTGATAAGTGACAGTACATGTTAGGAAAGCGGTAGCCATAGAACTGAACAGAAACTCAAACTGAACGGAAAAAACTTTATACAATATGATGATTTTGTATCTGTGTTATTAAAGAAAACAATATTGCATCGACCTCATACACGACAAATTTCAGCTCTACTGTTATATTTTTTTAAAATAAAAATATAGATAAATAGGATTACAAGAGAAAAAACGAGTAAAATTATTGTATATTGAAATATTCCATATTGAAATGTTTGGAGCACTGAGTACGTACTTACCGGACTATTGCATGCATCAACAACAATCGCACAGTAGTCGCACAATTTACCACTACCCTCAATTGTTTACTTTACGACATATATGCTTACCACGTATATAATACAATTATGTATATCTTTGTAAGTGTATTTTAAATTATTTTGAGAAATAACTGATATAAGCCGCAGGTATATTGTATACCTAATAGTAACGAGATTCTTAGCGGGAGTTCGACCTGCATTTGGCCGGATTTTAGTATTTGTAGTTGTACTTTAGATATTGGACTGTAAATTACTGTTGTACGTATCACGCTATTATGTGTAACCGTTTTAACAAATCCGTATAAATTAGAGAGAAAATGGTACCCTATTACTAAGCCTCGACTGCCAGTCAGTGCGGGATTTCATTTATATATTTTTTATATACAGCAGCTTCTATATATCATGCAAATATCTTATGATAAAAAACTTCAACTCAGTTTTGCAAGGTTTCCAAGAGGGTCACAACAAAAATAAACGAATTTTAACAGGCCTCAACGTTAAATTCCCATCATATTTACTATATATACATATATACTCGTACATTACAGAATTTGTGTTGTGACGTTGTGGATCTCTTGTGAGTTTGTGAATTTGAAAAACATTGTGAATTTGAGGCCTAAAGGATCAATAGACATATGCATGATATACAGCAGAGATATAAACTGGTCTAGTCCAGAGAGTTGAAATACTTAGAGTAGTAATATCCGAACACCACTGCTCTAAAAGCTTACTAGAATTTAACTATCTACATACCTACGCACATGTATATGCAGTTTGTAATGACAAGGAAAGAACGTTCAAATATTATGCGTCATATCTGTTGTTAGAAAGAGATAAATAAGCAATTCGTGTTACCACCGAACCGCCACGAGACGTTCCGATCACCATTATGCTGCGATCTTTCACTCTCTCACACCAAACGATACACATATCTCGCTCATCCATTTAATTGAGATTAGTTCCTAAGATAAAACAAAATGAAGATATTTTCTATTTCAACAATAATTACGCGTGAAACGAAACAGTTTTCTTATCTCTCACAGTGCCTATATACTTGCTGCAGAGTCTATAGACACAAGGAAGGCATGTTCTCCACAGATTATACCTAAAAAAACACGATTAGCGGCGATGTATTCACCGGACGCTCAGAAGTACTAGACTTGTAGTGACTCAGGTAATTACCCTGAATTCGTCTAGTAAATATGGAGGGCATACAACTTATCTACAGGTGAAAAAATCTTAGGTGTAGTCTAAGGCTGAGATTCAGAGATAATTGTGTTAGACGGTCAAAGACCAATCTTAGCCAAGCGTCGGATAAGCCAATCTTTAAATTCCATAATCAGAGATATAGCCTGAGTCCTACTTACCTTGCTCTTTGTTTAGATCACACTCTATTATCGATGGCACATTTTTCACTTATGGAACGTTTACCGGTTCTTGTTTACCTGTGCATCCTGATATAAAAAGAAAAGGACAAGAACAACGGTATGTAGAATGTCATAAGAGTGAGTGAAACAAAATATGTGCCTTTTTCAATTTAAAAACAAAGAGTTCTTGAAGAACTTATTGCACCATACGCCTCAGTGTCTCACTAGACGGCGCCACTCCTGCTTTGAGACAGGCTAATTTAGTCGATTTCCACCAGTGATTTGAAATATTTAGATTAGTTATATCCGAACACCACTGCTCTAAAAGCTTACTAGAATTTACCTATATACATACCTACGCACATGTATATGCAGTTTGTAATGACAAGGAAAGAACGTTCAAATATTATGCGTCATATCTGTTGTTAGAAAGAGATAAATAAGCAATTCGTGTTACCACCGAACCGCCACGAGACGTTCCGATCACCATTATGCTGCGATCTCTTTCACTCTCTCACACCAAACGATACACATATCTCGCTCATCCATTTCATTGAGATTAGTTCCTAAGATAAAACAAAATGACGATATTTTCTATTTCATCAATAAAAGCAATAATTACGCGTGAAATGAAACAGTTTTCTTATCTCTCACAGTGCCTGTATAATTGGTGCAGAGTCTAAAGACACAAGAAAGGCATATTGTCCACAGATTATTCCTAAAAAACACGATTAGCGGCGATGTATTCACCGGACGCTTGGAAGTGCAAGACTGGTAGTGACTCAGGTGATTACCCTGAATTCGTCTAGTAAATATGGAGGCCATATAACAAATCTACAGGTAAAAAAATCTTAGATTTCCACTACTTGGCTTAGCATAGCACGCGCTCAGTTAAAACGATGTACCAGACGTCTCTGAATACAATTATGAAGCTGAGCACTACATTTTGACGGATTAAAGTATTAGTTCACGCTTCGACTTGTCCCTGAATCTTAGCCTAACTGTCCTGCATAATCTTAAGCGGCAAGCCTATTAATAGTTTCAGTGTCAACGTTCTCCATGATTACGCTAATCAATCAAAGAGATTATCGAGGTTTGACTTTACTGCTTCGAAATGTGTATTTTTAGGGTTCCGTACTCAAAGAGTCAAAACGGGAGCTTCTTACTGAGACTTCACTGTCCGTCCGTCCGTCTATCACCAGGCTGTATCTCAAGAACGGTGATAGCTAGACAGTGGAAATTTCACAGATGATGTTTTTCTATTGCCGCTATAACTACAATACCGCTATAATACTAAAAATAAAATAAATATTTAACGGGATCTCCCATACAACAACCTTGATTTTTTACCGTTTCTTGCTCTATACTAATAACGGTGACAGGTAGACCAATTAACTATTCATAGAATATTTACTTTTATGTTCTTTTTAAATATAATTAAAATAATATCAAATAAATACTAAAGGGGGCTCCCATACAATAAAAGAGGTTTTCGCCGTTTATTTTAAAAGTTATATATAAAGTGTATGTAACTAGCAAGATTAGGTTACAGATAATGGAACGGAACCCTTCGTGCGCGAGTCCCATTCGCACTCGGCCGTTTTTTTTTATTTAAGTGTCCTCTATTGAAAATTAATTTTAAGTCACACTTTTCAATTTGCGAATTTGAAAACATCACCCGTTAAGCTTTGACTTGAAATCAGCATCGTAGGTCTCAGGCTATAAATATATGCATTTCAAAGTTTAGGTTGATTAAAAGTTCGTGTCTTCATAGTTCTTTCCATACAAACAAGGTTTCTTCATATTTTAAATACCTAAGTGTTCAAACTCGGTGAGATCTTTGTATGCATATATTATCTTAATATCTGCACCTGTGGTTTGCCAGTTTTCGTTTTATTATTATTTATTAGACTGAGCAAAGCGCGCCCTATCACTATCACACAACTTGAACATTTTGTGGCCCCTTTTACTGAAAAACTATCACGCCTTTATATTTGTGTTCTAACATAGTAATTTAAATTCATATTTAGCTGTGTCATCTGTCAAAAAAAAATATAACCATAAAAAAATTACATTAACAATTTTGTATTCATTGGATAGAATGTTATTGTACACATTGTAGTTAACATCGCTGCAATATAACTAAACTCAATACTCAAATATATAGTAGTTAATCGACTTAATACTAGGTGATACCACTAGAATCTAGTTATAAAATAAAAGCGAGCCTCACAAAGCTCTGCATTTTGCTAGTTTTATCTCTAAATGTGAAATTTAGTATTCCCGCACACAACGAGTTTCCTGAATAATTTTGAGAACACATAATTTTATGAAAAACTGGCAAATCAGAAGATATAATACCCAAAAACATACATGAAAAATTTCAACGAGTTGAATACTTGGTATTTAAAGTAAAATGACGAAGTTACGTTTCTATGGACAGCGCTAAACGCATTAAGCCACTGTTCTTGTATGTATGTTTTTAATGATATTGTGTTACATAAATGTTTTTCTTTTATTCTTTCAAAAGAATAATATAGCGCTAGAAGCGAGGTTTGCTTAGCCGCTTTTTACCGGTAAGCTAAATTAAGCAACGTCCACCGCGGTCATTGACGCGGACTTGGATGGGTGATCGCTAGTGACATTATCACTGAGAGCTTCGGTCCCGGCTGTTGTTTTAGGGTGGCAGTCGTTACAGCATGGTGGTAGGGCATTTTGCGAATGCTCGTCTGGCTAGCTACCACGTAGAAAATCTGCCGGCAAGAACCTTATGGTGTGTTCCGGCAACTGTCTTTGGAAGCCAGTAATTTAAGGTTAGCCTGAACAACATCTTCGACCACATCATCACTTACCATCAGGTGAGACAGTGATCAAAGGCTGGCCTATTAGCTTTTAAAAAATAACAAACACTGCGGTAATACCCACCAAAACGGGTATAAGTTTAGCTGGACTAACACCGAGAGTAAAATAAATAGCGTTAAGTAGGTAACTTACATGGAAATAAATTAACACCTAATTACATATGTAAACAATTATACCGACAATCAATAAACCGAATGATTTATTCACGAACGTGTTTCGGTTACATGAGTCAACGTTTCACCGAAAATTAATGTACCTACCTACTACAGTTCAAGTATAGGAATGTTATCGTAGTAATTATGCGACGTTTCTTTGTTTTGTTTGGTAAAGCGACATTGAAATGTTTAGTCACAGTCTAGAAAAATCAATACCTAGTTCAGTGTACGTTCTGCATATTTACGGGGACGCTGCTGTTGAAGTAATTTTATTGCTTTTATAATGAGTCATCGACATTTTCTTATCCTTATCCCACTTATGTTGGGTCAGTGCTATATTATGTTTGTCTTCTCTTGCAACAAAGGGCCATCTAGAAAACATATTAAATTATATTTATGAATTACTAACGCTTCTATGAATAATTTTTAGAATTAGTAGTAGAATTAGTTTATTACACATAGTAATTAAACAACTATAATTGGTTTAAATCGCGTATATTTATCATTATTTTTGTCTCGAAGTTTCAATCACTTTGCAGAGATCGTGGTCACGTGACCAAAATAATGACAAATATTCGAGATGTTAACATTTTAAAGTGGTTTGATTACTATTATATTCAGAATACTTAGTCAACTAGTGACAACGATCAATGCAATTTGATCGAAGTGTTCAGGTTAGTCAAAATATTACATTAATTATATTAATTTGTGACTGAATAGACCCGTTAGTGGATATAACATGAATATATTTCATCGCGATATTAGAAGTCAAAGATATATTTCAAAAAAGTTAAAGAATCAATTATCAATCTTGTTTACGCTAATAACATACAGGACAGCACAGAGATATACAATATAAATTGAGGTTTTAGTCTTCATTATCTAGGCTTGTATCGTTATGAATTTTAAAATATATAATTCAGTTGAACGTTATGAGCCATAAAAAAATGTGAACATGTTTAGAGGTTTATAAATTTTAAGTACATTTTCTTTTTAAAAATGTGTTACAATACAAGCCTAGATATAGTAGAAATAAATCGATGTCATGCTTAGTTCTGGACCTAAACCCTCAAACTAGTGAGTACTCACCCTTTGACGTTTATATGGAAACGTGAGTGGCTCTTAATGATCGGCTTGTAGCTAATGAATTTTGCTAGAGGTGACGCCAACTCACTTTGAGAATGCTTTCTTTAGTATTATACTTGCTACCGTCCTGAAATTCGGGGCCGTTCTATGTGGACATGGTAAATTTCTCCCCTAGTTACGAAACTTTAATTTAATTTAATCCGGGCATTTGATTGTATAATGTTAAGCGGTAATCTTTGCCTATAACAGATGCAAAAATAACTGCATTGCGCCCATCACCCTGAGATATATTAACTCACATGTGCCTATAATTTTACTTGCTGTCAAGGACTGGTCGGAACAGACTATTAGGTGCTTGGCAACAGATTTTCTACTTGAGGGTGGTAGGTGGTAGGCGGGCATTCACAAAATGCATTTCCATCATGCGGTGGAGCTAAAACCGGCGGTGGGTATCGAACCATGGACCTGTAGCACGGCAGTCTATATATAACTATTACCGCTCGGCTATTATTGATTTGAATCATTCATCAAAAAGCAATCCATGTTTATTATTTAATATCCTATAGTAACTGGCCGGCCGAGCATTGCTCGTTACAGATGTAAATTGAATTTTACCGGAGATTACTCCGACTTATTTTTCTTTGGCAACTTCTGTGCTGTAAATGTTATCGGAATACCGATTTGCAGATTTATGTTATACGTAAAAATAATATTATTGCCATGTATTCTTTTTTATGCCTGATAGTTTAGTCTTTGACATTTATCTCACCTGATGGTAAGTGATGATGTGGTCGAAGATGTTGTTCGAGCTAACCTATAATTACTGGATCTCAAGGACAGCTGCCGGAACACACGGTTAGGTGCTTGGCGACAGATTTTTCACTTGAGGGTGGTAGCTGGCCAGGCGGGCATTCGCAAAATGCCCTACCACTATGCTATAACGCCTGCCATCCTAAGATAACAACCGGGACCGACGGCTTAACGTGTCCTCCGAAGCACGGAAGCGCTCAGTATATTAGTAATGTCACCAGCGATCACCCATCTAAATCATGACCGAGGCGGACGTTGCTTAACTTTGCTGATCGGTTCAGAACGGCTAAGCAAACTTCGCTATGAGCGCTTCATAATGTTTTGTGTACCAGCGTTTGGTTTTTATTTCCAAGCTTTTATTCAGTTTCACTTGTCCCGATGTTTTTCATTAAAGCTCGCAAATTAAATTTGATCCAATTCCCGGTTACCGATTGAGCTAAAATTTTGCATGCATGTGGAAATCGCTCGGCAATGCAATATTATATGTTGACATGGTGCTGATGTGATGATAGAGCTGGAAGGTGACCAAAGGAACTTCGCAATGAAAAGATATCTCATCGAGTTAGGGTTCATTTATATTCGTCTTGACGAGTATTTTTTTAAATTTTTACATACCTATTTTTATTACAAGATAAAAGCTTGTTCTCAAACGGTTTTTTTAATAGATAAAAGCTTATTAACAAAATACTACGAGCTACGCTAAAGCTTTAAGATAACCTACAAATCATTGCAGACTCACAGGTAGTCCGAATGCTTCAGCGCACTACCAATAATTATTAGATGTATTTGTTACTAGCTTTCTGGGCGCGGCTCCGCCCGCGCGTATGTCGGTTATCGCGCGAAAATATTAATCTCTTTTTACGCAGCAATAAAAACTATCCTATGTTTTTTCCCGGGTCTCAAACTATCTCCATACCAAATTTCATTCAAATCGGTCCAGTAGTCTTGGCGTGAAAGCGTAACAGACAGACAGACAGAGTTACTTTCGCATTTATAATATTAGTACTGATATAGTACTGATTGCAGTAAATACGTTTTAGTAGCTGTAGTGTTGTATATAGTTCGTGTTCTATTTATACAGGAAAAGAGTTTGATTTAAGATAAATCAACGTGCTCAAATCACATATCATAACTTTAAATTGTAGGTATATTAATGTAGGTAAAGTTGTCAAACGCTTTTTGTTGTCGAATGCATAACACCCATAGCCATTTGCCAGGTACATACCTACTTTAAGGTAATAGGAGACACGAGTCTTTCAGTGTAATTTGGTGTAAGAAATCTTATATATATCTATGTAAATAATAAAATTGTAAGTTTACGTTTTAACGACAACGGTGGTATGGCAAAAATAACGGTTATCGTTATATTTGCCATAATCGCTACCGCTTGATAGGCGTCTTGGGGACCGCAGTGTAAGGTGGCGCTGCCGCCAACCATTTGCTTTTTAGTCGCCCCTAAGGAAACCTGCACATGAAGATTTGGGGGTAGGTTCAAATCTAGTCCAGCTACTGGGATAACAGATATAGGACAACACAAGAACATAACTGTAAAAACAATTTGAAGTTTTCTTAGCCGATCTTAACCGATTAAATAATTTAAGCAACGTCCACCGCGGTCATGACTTGGATGGGGGACCATTAGTGACGTTTTTAAAACACTTCTGTGCTGCGGCAGGCACGTCAAGCCGTCGGTCCCGGTTGTCTAAGGTTGGCAGTCGTTGCAGCATGATGGTAGGACATTTTGCGAATGCCCGCGTGGCTAGCTACCACCCTCAAGTGGAAAATCTATCACCTAACTGTGTGTTCCAGCTGCTGTACTAGCCAATAATTCTGGGTTAGCCTGAACAACATCTTCAAGCAAATCATCATCAGGTGAGATAGTGGTTAAAGGCTAGCCTACAAGCAACAAATACAATATTAAAACATTGGCTTTACGGTTAGCCGCTTGAAATCGTTAAATTAATATTTCTTTTAACTGATGACTGTACGAGTATTTGATTTGAAAGTTTATGTTCGTCTTCCGGACAATTTTCCTCTACTTCTTTCATACCCTTGGACTATACGGGTTATTGGTAATATGCTAACAACCTCTTAGGGTTGACATCTGCTAATCCTCAAAAACATTGTGAGATAATTTTTTTTCGTTACGAAAAAAAATAAGACATAAAAACACATAAAAAAACACGAAAAAAAATAATTGTTTTTGTATATTTTTTTTCGTGTTTTTTTATGTGTTTTTGACGGAATAAGTACGAGGCCCATCTAATGTTAAAAGTCTCTTGTGCCTGTAATATGTATTATTTCTTATTTTTTATTACTTTGCTCGACGTAAATATTCAAACTCTATTCAAAGGGAGCACGAAAGCAAAAAGCAAAAACAAAATAAAAAAATATTTTTTTCAAAACAAATAAAAGATCTCATAATGTTTCTTAGGAGTAGCAGATGTCAACCCTAAGAGGTTGTTAGCATATTACCAATAACACAACCTACTAATGTTCAAAGTTCAGACCGAGTGTTATTACGATTAATCGATTACCTAAGTGACATAACATTGCTACGTGGATGCACATTTGTTACTGGCCTGAAGCACAGAATAAGGTGGACCCTGAAGCTATCCTCTTCATAAACATAATGCCAAATTGGCGTTATGTAACTAAAATTAAATAAAAAAAAAAGGTTTGCATTATATTTACACTGAAATCCAAATCAGTATAACAGTTCGGAATGACAATCTTAAAATGTATGTTTTTTTATGTCTAATAGGTTAGCCTTTGACCACTATCTCACCTGATGGTAAATGATGATGTGGTCGAAGATGTTGTTCAGGCTAACCCAGAATTACTGGCTCTCAAGGAAGGCTGCCGGGACACATCGTTAGGTGTTTGGCGACAGATTTTCAATTTGAGGGTGGTAGCTAGCCAGGCGCCAGGCGACGAATTGAGAACCTCCTCCTTTTTTGGAAGTCGGTTAAAAATTAAGTATTATGTAGGTAGTTGTTATTTTAACGTGAAAACAACTTTAATTTTTAGACTGTCGTTCTTAAGTTTAATAAAAATGGGATTTCTGCGTAAACATAATAAGACCATATATATTTTTTACCGACTTCGAAAATGTAGGAGGTTCTGAATTCAACAGAATGTTTTTTTTGTTACTTCAGAATTGTCGACTGGTTGACGATTTTAATGATTATTTTATTATTTTAAAGCTGGTGCTCTCCGTGTGGTCCCATTTAAATTTCATCGGAATCGATCAAGCCGTTTTTGAGTTACATTTCAATAAATCAAAAGTGTTTTCCTATCTTGACAATATAGTCATTGACAGTGAATGACAATCAATCCCGTATGTAAAAAGCTTGAATTTTTTTTACCTCAAAATGGAACCGACTTCAACACTCACGTGTGAAACAATATTTCAACAATCATGGTACCGACTTCAACAAGTTATTTCACACTCTTGAGTGTTAAAGTCGGTTGCCTTTTGAGGTAAAAATGTTAACTGACCTATTATTTGTAAGTTTGTGGTGCAAAACAGGATTACTACAGCAACTATTAATACTGGATAATAACTTCCTACCTATTTCCATCATTGAAACAACAAAAAGAAAGCAGCTTGTGTTTTTATTGGCCGTTAAGTGCTGGATAACGTTGCCAATATGCCAGTTTGAAAACTGTCTCTGCTATCGTATCATATCTCTGTACATCTATCTTCTATAGGACATACAACAAACTGCTGTACTTAAATACATTTTAAACAGGTATAGCTATGTGCTTATTATAATACCAACGTTATTAAAAGCATACCAAAAACTTTTTTATCACGTAGGTATAATGATTTCTGTTTTCCCTGATGGAATAGAATAGTTCAAAGTACCCACGTTTTGCTAGTATGTCTCAGCTACTGTACCATGAAACTCAACGTACCTATAGGTTCTTTTAGTTTTATGTCATACCATAAAACTTTACCACAGTAGATCAGGCTATTCCCCATCGACTGGGAAATGCTCTAGACATAATACTGCTACTGATTATTTATTTGTCAGCAAAACCTTGTTTCTAACAGACTTGATCCCAGGACCTACATATTCCAAACGACGGTTTGCGCCACTCAGCTAAAGAGACAGTTTATAACCTCACTATAATATCACAACAAGATTATACGAGTATAACTAGGTATTTCTAAGACAAGCGGATACATTGTCTTCTTCTAATATGCTAGTCAAAAGAGTTTAAATTTAAGTAAGTAAATTATATTTTGTAAAAAATTAGGAATTTTAATAATGCAATGTATTTAGATTTTTATCTACTTACGTACTTTCCAATCGTTCCAAAAACATCCAAAACTTACCAGCATTCAAACATTCTCCTCTAAATCCACACAACACAAGGCACTGTTCGACGGGCTCGTTCACAAACAACAATAATTAATAATAATATTTTTTAGATTATATATTATTTATTAATATATATTTTATTAAAACGGTGTGAGGCGCGGCTGGGACGGCCCCCGCGGTGGTTTGACTGAGCGGTGCAGAGCACGAGTTGCGTGCTTGGGCCAATGGTGGTACACCCACCGCCCGCCTTGGCCTGGGTAAACAACATTTGGCTCATATGGTCCTTTTTCAGTTACTATTTTTACGAATACATTTTTATAATTTTCTATGGTAAGGTTCATAACCACCTGTTGGTTAGTTATGTGGTCGATTAGTTTGCTGTTCCTAGAAAAGAAACTGACTCTCAATGATAGCTGCTGGAATAAGGTTTTTCTGGCTTGGTGTATGTTTTTACGTGTAAGTTTTAACTTCTCAGGCGAATGTGTGCAAAATATCCTTCCACTGAGCGGTGAAACTCAAACCTGTTGAAGGTCAAAACCTGTGGATCTATAGATTGGCAACCAATATACAATGTCATTGAATTATGCGGGGTGTACATTCGAAACAATTCTAATGCCTGTATACCGGTCTCATTCGAAGTCCAATAGATGAGATTATGTTGGTTTCTTATATGGCAACAGCTGCGATAATAATTCATATAAACCTAATCAACGATGATCTCAATTTTAAAATCTTATCCATCTCGTATACATCTATAAATTTAAATGACGCATTCCAATAATTATATCGTCTAAAATAATTAACAAGATCACTTTTTATTACTAACGGTGTGCCTTACGTGTTAAAGCACTACTATTTTCTTAAGTTCGTAGACGTCTATCAAACATTAGTTAAATTAATTATACTCGTATTATTTAATTGGTGTTTGATACATTTTAATATTGATTAGAACCAAAATAGAAATTGAATCATAATAATACGTACCAAGAGTTTAAGCACTGACAAATATGGGTATTTTGTTGTAATATATTTGATCACAACAACACAAAATAAACAATACAATAATACAATAGAAACAAAGGATAGGCACTTGTTTTTATATTATACTAGTGGCCCGTCCCAGCTTCGCACGGGTAATTATGACTATAAATTGAGATGTAAGCTATCCTATCTTTAAATTTGGATCAAATTGCACAGGGTGTGCAAACCAAATTTAAAATTGGTTCATTGGTTTAGGAGTCCATCTCGGACAAACAACGTGACACGTAATTTTTATACATAAAGATAAAAGCATATGACTGTTAAATTTCTATTACCTCAAAATTATTTATAATCAACTTTAGTAACGATACAAAATAGTTTATTGACAAGTAGAAGTAGAAATGTTGCGAATATCTGCCCCACCAAACGCTGGACTGTTAGTAATATGATATGACGTCGACTGCGGTTCCTACGAGGAGTACTGCCACCTAACACCATGCTTTCGATATATTATATAAGTAATTTGGTCTCCGTTTTCCTTATAACTATTTATTTCATTCGCTATATTGCACTTGGAGACCTCAAATAAGTGCTAGTAAAGTATATATTATTAAATGTAGCAAATTGTCGAGTACTTAGTATACAAAAGGATTAATTATTCATAACTTAATTTCTACACAAGCTTCTTTCATAAATACAATACCTTGCTTTGATTTTTTATCCACAAGGTTATTTTTTTTTTGTTATTGCGACGAAACAAGCGCAAGGTTAGTCCGTTTAATATTAGGTGGGCCTAATACTAAACGGACTAACCTCTGCCTATAACAGTTGCATTTCGCCACAAAGTCATGCATTGCACAGCGGCCGTCACTGACATAGTTGTGAGTCTCATGTGCCTGTAATTTTACTGGCTCTCAAGGGCTGCGGCTGCAACACACTGTTAGGTGCTTGAAGAGTCATTTTCTACTTGAGGCTCGTAGCTGCGTGTTAGTAGCAAGCGAGCAATCGCAAAATGCCCATGGTCTGTTCATGGTCTGGTCTGAAAACCCCATGGTCTGTGGCTCCACAATTCCAGAACACCTCCTTGTACTTCAGTCAAAGCATTGGGATCCTTGGCGTCGACATTTCTAGCGACGTTTTGTTCCGAAGACACTTGGAAGACAAGGTGAAGCTGGCTTCCAAAAAGCTTGGAGTGCTCAACAAAGCGAGGCAGTTCTTCACATCGGGGCAAAGGCTGCAACTTTATTAGTCGCAGGTCCGGCCTCATATGGAGTACTGTTGTCATCTGTGGGCGGGAGCACCTGGATACCAGCTTGGGCCTTTAGACTCGGTTCAGCGACGTGCCATCAGAATTGTCGACGATCCCGAGCTCACAAGCGGTTTAGAGCCCCTTAGTCTCAGGAGAGACTTTGCCTCCTTATGTGTGTTCTACCGTCTGTACAACGGAGAGTGTTCTAAGGAATTGTTCGACTTGATGCCCACGGCTACCTTCCACCATCGCAACTCTCGCCATCGACGGGGAGTCCAACCTCACACATTGAATCCAGAACGGTTTCGTACTGTGCGGGCTCAAAGGAGCTTCCTTCCGCGGACGCTCCGATTGTGGAATGAGCTCCCCGCCGTGGTTTTCCCAATAGAGTACAGCATGGGGTTCTTCAAAAAGGGCGTGAAGAGATTTCTTCAGGGTTGGCAACGCGCGAATGCTACCCCTGGTGTTGCAAGCGTCCATAGGCTACGGTAACTGCTTACCATCAGGCGGGCCATATGCTTGTTTGCCACCTTAGTGGTATAAAAAAAAAAAAATATGCCCTTCCACCATGCAAAATTGTAATTCATTGTAATGTAATTTTTTATGTTGATTCTTACTGTAAAAAATGCAATCCTCATACAAATAAATGTCTGAATAAAAACTGTAATTTTTATTTTAAATTATTTTTACAAAGAATATCTATTTGTTACTATATACCGAGCTTAAAGCAGACTTGTATAAATATTTTAAATGTGCTTCATTGAATGACAATACAAAATGTTCATCGCCTCTGTCCGAACAAAACGGCAGGCAGTAATGTGACATCGAATGCGGCACTCACGATGAAGACTAACAACCCTACATAACTGCGGACTAACATTGCCCAGTAGGATAGATTGTCCAGTAGGATGACCTTGACTGATTACCCTGTTTTACGGCCCTGGGAAGACGTCACCTGCTAAGGAAGTTCAATTTGTAGTACGAAAAACGTCATATTGCAGTATAATGTTAGGTGGAGGAGATATATTAGCTATATGTGGAAAACATTCCTACTACGAGTAAATAGAACAGTGATAGATCTGTTCAGACATATTCACCAAACTTTTTACTCAATTGAAGAATTTTTTGACATGATATACATTTGAAAATTTGCTTATGTATCATCGACATTATTAATAAGTGGACCTGTATATACATACATACATGTACCTGTACATATATACCAATAACTATTTCTAATTATTTGCTAATAGCGTTTGTACCTAATCTAACTGAATGGAACCAGAATTTGCTTGGACTCTTATCCTCAACCTGATGAAAGATAACTGCGACCATCGCTCCCGAGATAGCATGTATTAAGTATGAAAACGAACGAAACTCTGTAAAGGGGGTCAATCATCTTGATACCCCTAACACCTTGCCCTAATTGTCATATCACGACACCTTTTTTTTTCTCCGAAGGGGAATCACCACTATATGTTTTGGCGTCACGCGATAAACGGCATTTATCGCGGCTATATGACTACGCACTGCTTTTGAAAGTGTTTTCTATCAAGGATTGAGCTCGGGATCTCATTCCAAAGAGCACTTTACGCCAATCCTCTAATGAGGCGGTCTGCTAAGATATTCCGGTTTACTTTGGATTCAGTCAGATTCTTGGCATTCCTCGAGACTTGGGAACAGGAAAATACTAGTAGACAACATGTACTGTTTCAGCCGGATTGTTTACTGCTGAACACAGCCTCCTCAATATGGGGGGGTTTGCCATAATCCCCACGTTGGGCAGGCGTCTTGGGGATCGAAGTGTGAGATATCCGTTGCTCGTAAAACGCTGCTGCACATCTTCTGGAGTGTTACACTTAGTCGCCTCTTGCGACACCCGCGGGTAGAGATGGGGGCGACCTTCAAGCCCGGCACCCCACGGGCTCGTAGTAGACAACCTAAACCACATTAATACTAGTAGGTTCATTGAAAATCCGTTACTCTTGGCTTTTTAGGTGCTTGCGGGTTTACGTTAGCTTTATAGATTGGGTATTGCTATTAGCTTTATTGATTAATACAATATTTTTTTCCCAAAAAACAAACTGGACTTGTTAACGTAGTTTATTTTAAATTTGGAATATATGATGGCATACTAGAGCTATGATAGTCATTGCACCAAAGTGCGTAATGGAGCCGAGAGTTGCGAGGGACATTTGTCACACTATCGAGGAATTATAAACTTTGTACAATAGACAAAATATATTCGCTTCTACAGTTTGTTTTGCTAACATCCCATACTGGCTACATAACTGAACTCAATCTTGACTGATTATAAGATTGTAACATAACATTGTATACAAATAGTCTAATTGGAAGCCTTCCAGAGCATACAGTGGGAAGAATGAAATATTTTGAAGGAAGTTGTAAGAAATAATATCAATTATTATTCCCAAAAATGATTACAAGAACTATCACATCACGTGCTAAGTGAAAATCACATTTACAAATTATCAAAGCACAAAGTTTTTGTCCCAGGCGAGGACTGAACCAGTAATTCCAGATTTTGGTAAATTTAATTTTGTGCTCTAATAATTTGCAAAAATTATCTTTTTAAATTAAAAAAAAAAATATATTAAATATTGGTACTAACTGAGTACTGAAAGACATTTTTTGTAAAAGAAAATGGTCACCATTATGCTTGACATTTCACTGAGCTCAATCTGAGTCTAGCTATTATGCCCCGTTATCCTAGTTATTTCATTTTCTACAGTATTCATCTAACTTGTTTGGAGGCAGAATTCTTATTGGATTTTGCGTTCTTACTCGTGTAAATGATTGTACATAAATAAACAAAAATAACTCTCTCTTTTTGGAGTGTAATTTATCTTGAATATTATGATCTCGTTAGTCAGTTCACATCACCTCCTCGTGCGCTAATCACAAATCACACTTGCAGAATGTCCAATGTGGCATGAAATGTGTGGCACGTAGCGTCACATCTCGTCGGTGTTTATGTCACCGAAGTCAGGCTAAAAGAAGTTGGTAATCATTGACTTATAGTGATTACCGATGAAGGTGATGGCCTTCATTGTCTTTCTCAAATAAATATGTCTCTCCTTTTAGACTGTAGTTTATTTTGAATATTTAGACCACTTTAATTTATATACTTTGAGTACTTTTTATCACACTGATTTTATTGAAATAATATAGTGTATGTTACGATGTTTGCATTTACAACCACCAACATTCTATGAAATAAGGGATAAATATAATTACTAGCTTTCTAAAACTAAGTGGAATAATTTACAACAAATTCATTTTATAAAATAATTTCATTGAAATAAGATAATCTTAACATTTGTTCAAAGCTTTGATTAAAACCTTTTGAAATCAATGCTTTTAAACTTTTCAAAGCATGTCAAACTGAGCATAATTGATATTTGAATAATGAAACTTTTTGAATCGTTATATCTCAAAAACGGTGGCTCGTAGAAAAAAATATTGGTACATGTTTTGTAAATAATTTTATCATCTACAATTTTTGTCTGAAGTATTTTTATGATAAAACTTCTGTTTTGGTGAAAATCGCGAAATACTCACTTTTTTGACCTTTGACCTTGAATAAAAAAAATCCATACAGGGGAACGATAGGGAACTTTCAAATTTTATTTTTAATGATATTTTAAACAATTTGACTGATTTTCAGCTTTGTGTGAATTTACGTAGCTTTACTCTTATTTTTTGGTCTAATTTGACCGGGCTATTGGAAACGAGGCTGATTCGAACAACTGAATGGTACCAAGTATGTTAAAACATTTATGGGCTGTTAGATATTTTAATTAAGAGAAAGGTATTATTACCACAAAACTAAAAGAAGTCGCAGATTGATGAATAAATTTGCGTAACGTATTGACAAATAAAGTAAATTAATGCATGATATCTCAACTCATTCCTATGGCTTTCGGAGAACGTTGTTCAGCTGCTATGGTAGTCTGTTTTGAAGCATTTTGTAAATTATAAAACAATGTTAATACTGTATATATATTATACATCATTGACGTATGATATGCCTAAGAAATGGATTTTCGGATAGAAAATAGATGACTTTCAGACGGACTAGAACCCGTAATCCCTATAAAATGTATTTCTAACAATGTTCATTAACAATGATAAATAAAATAAACAGTATTTTTATTTAAATGAATAAAATATTAGAAGCAAAAAACGGTACGGGTAAATGTTAAGTCGAAATACTTTTCACTGTCGCAAGTCTGTTCCGTTTTCATGAATAATATTTTAATTACATATTAGAGAAGCATGCTTCTAAAAAAAACCATTGTCATTCACCGAAAGTACTGTTTGCCATTAATAAAAGTTGAATATACAATAACAACATCCAGGCAAGACGATATGTTTTTCAGTTTTTAAATTTATTGCGTTCAATAATTGTTCATCACTTCCGAAGGGAGTACACTCACGTCATTGGCAGTTGCTCTTTTAACAACCACAACCACTAAACTCACCAACAATACCATCACAACACCACCTACTACACTAACTTCACCAACTACATCAATTACACAAACAACAACAACTGACTATACATAATTCGTATTATGCAACACATGATTATGTATGTGTTTCCTTAAGTGCAGTAATTGTAGCATACCATTGAGTTGCATGCACCTGACCGAAAGATTTGAAACTAAAGTAAATATTTGTTGCCTGTAACTTAAGAACTAGTCAACTGATGTTGATGATATTAAGATGGCACCACAACTTGGAGGTAAAGGGTCTTACATTAAGCACTTCATATCTTTAAATGTAAATTAAACAAAGTGTGTGTAAGATTCCGTAGAAAAAAAACGGCCAAGTGCGAGTCTGACTCACGCACAAAGGGTTCCGTACCATTAGACAACATAAGACTTCATATTTTAACATTTTTTTGTTTTAACGTGCGCTAGTCCGACTCGCACTAGGCCAATTTTTTGTATTTAATGTTATAGCGGCATCAGAAATACATCATCTGTGAAAATTTCATCTATCTAGCTACCACCGTTCTTGAGATACAGCCTGATAAGGCTGTATCTAAAAAATAAAATAAAATTAATTAATCTAATAAAAACGTTGCTCCCAAGAGTACCTAATGCAACTTATGAATCGATAAAGGTGGAAATTTAATGTTCCTGAGCCAGAACTGGGAGACATTGTACTCATAAAGGAAGATGGTTTGCCGCCAGCAAGTGAGGTCGCCTGTTTGTCTCGAATTCTACTGCGCCTTTGCCTCAAGAGTCGAGTATAGTGTAAATTATCAATTTTACTAAGCGCTTTGTAACGATATCTTAAGTGCCTTGATTGAAATGGTCAAAAATGGCAATGATGACTTAAGATTTAAAATGTGTCTCGACATCATGTTATAAAAACTTACGCTCATATTTATATCTAATATATTAGTCGTCGTCCTAATTTTAACAGAGATAGAGGGTGGGCGCTGTCACAAAGCTGGAGAACTTGTCTTCATGGAGGTTTGAAAAATGTGAAGCAGGAGATGGTGGACACAGTTAGTTTTGCTTGTCGGACTGCGATGGTGTCATCTGAAGAAAGCAGTAGCGATGAAGATGGTGCATCGCATCCTTTACCGAAAACGCAGCGTTCGCCACTACACTCCCCGCATCGACCCCCGCCGCCAACGCCGTCGGCTCGAGCACAGCGAGCTGCCGCCCGCAGTGTGAAGCGTGACGCTGACGCGACCGCGGCGGACGTACCACACTCAAAATCCTGAGGAAGGCTTCCGGTAGAAGCCGAAACATTGTCGATAGCGATATCGACTCATAGTAAGTTCACGCTCAAACACCTGTGTCCCGACAATTAAAGGTCGGCAAGGATAATAGTGACATTAATTCAGAAACAAGTATTTTGGCCCTACGCTTGCTTTACCAATTTTATATACATATATTCTCATAAGAAAGTAAAGCATAAGTAGTGATTCAATAAATAGATTAGGCATCAGCTGCGACTCACAGAATAGAAACTCACCGGTGTGTATTAATACGCAAGTTTCATAGAACTAACTATAATGAAAATATCGATTGGAACGTTGAATATAAATGAAAAAAGTGAATTACTTACCGCAAAACATTGGAATCTATTTAGCAGCAGCATTTTTCTCCGTGCTTCGGAGGGCACGTTAAGCCGTCGGTCCCGGTTGTTTTCTTAGGATGGCAGTCGTTACAGAATGGTGGTAGGGCACTTTGCGAATGCCCGCCTGGCTAGCTACCACCCTCAAGTTGAAAATCTGTCGCCAAGCACCTAACGGTGTGTTCCGGCAGCTGTCCTTGAGAGCCAGTATTTCTAGGTTAGCCTGTACAACATCTTCGACCACATCATCACTTACCATCAGGTGAGATAGTGGTCAAAGGCTAATCTATTAGGCATAAAAAAAAAAAAAAAAAAGCAGTTGATAAAATTTATTAAATAAAAGTACAAAATTTATTCCTAAGTCACTCTTGCTACGGCAAAAGATGGAGGAGGGTGGTGGGTTATTCTAGCCTTGCACTCGACGGGACTACACCTTAATATAAAGTAATTAAGTAATAAAAAAAACATTGAATTATAGTAGATCAACCCAAAAATTCAAAGCATCCGAGCAAATGACGTTACGAACGGTTTCCTAAATAATAATATATTTTTTATACCTTACATTCATCAAATTCGTTTACTGTGTTAAAATCGCAGAATTTTCAAAGTTAGTACCTACTCTTTTCCTAGCCTTATCCTATTCCTAGCCTATATGGAGTCAAGAAAAATATTATATTTTGTTACAAATTTATTACTTGTATCCTATCGACTTGTATTCATTAATTCTTGATTTCTCCCGTTGTTGCCTAGATCCATCTGCATTCATCAAAAACATCTGTCCGTTTAATAAAAAAAAGCATTCTTCTTACATTCTATTTCATTAAATTATTTAGAGAATCGCAAGTATTTTCTCAGGTAACATTATAAAGGAAGGTACAAAATTTATACAGTATTTTGATTCAAGTTTTTAGAGTAACTGAAATTATTGTTTTGCATTCTCAGAAACCAACGTATAAATGTTTTTAAAAGATAGAAATCCAATTAGTCAAATAAGAATAAAATATGCCAGCATAATGATTTTTAGCTTTTATCTGAATTCACAGTCTTTGAAACCAAACCAACTTAATGAATACATGGTTTAAGTAGAATCTGAAGTGCAAAAAAAAAAATAAACAACGTCACAAATTTTCAAACATTGCACTCATTCACATTAGTTCAACTATCACATAAACCGAAATGTTCAGCGGTGGACAAACGTCTCCCCCATCAAGAGAGGTTTGTCAGAATGGACTGAATCAGGAAGGACACAGGGCCACCCTAGTGTGGGATTCAGGGATACCTACCTGTTAAAAAAACATGTTGTTTTTACCTAGCTATATTTTAATTAGTTATTCTCATAAATCACACGTAAGTGTAGCCTAAGTTTCGGTTTGAATAAAGTTTTATTTATTATTATTATTTATTACAATCCCGACGCTTGTCTCGGGGATCGGGGTATAAGGCGGCAGTTCTTCGAAATGGTCTGCTTCCCACCTCCTAGTATGTTTCCTTTCGTTGCCTCTTAGGACTCTAAGCTCGGCACCTCACGGAGAAGTCAGATATTTGTTCAAATGAAGGTTGAAAATATTACCAATTGAGCGTCGGAATGTCAATAAGGACTAAGAATATTTGCATTACTTGGAAGAAGCATTTCCTTTTCCATTAATAAGAACATTTTCAAAAATAAAAGGATTCATATCCTGGAATAATGAAAAGTTGAATGACCGCCCACTAATCACATGGATGTGGTAATAGAATCTTGCTGCACATAAAAGGAACAACGGCTCGTACCCATCTTGCTGTCTCTATCGTTCTTTATATCTTTATATATACAAATTACGTGTCACGTTGTTTGTCCGCGATGGATTCTTAAACTACTGAACCAATATTAAATTTGATTTGCACACTGTGTGCAATTTGATCCAAATTAAAAGATAGTAGTAGGATCGTACATCTCAAGTTGTAGTCGTAATTACCCGTGCGAAGCCGGGGCGGGCCGGGGTTGTAATGTAATGTATAGTTGTGTGTATATAAACATAATCGCGATTCGTAATAATTGGGTTGGGAGTAGGAAGATAATCCCAAAGCAGCGCGCATATTAACGCGTATAACATTCGTATTTTTTTAAATGTTATTTATATACCAGTAGACGAACATGTCACCAGCCTGATGGTAAGCGTTACTCCTGCTCCATTATAGTTGGAGTGACACCATCCTCGTTCAACATTGGTCATGTAGCAAGAGAAAATATAGAAAATTTAGCAAAACTTTGATGATTTATTTTCAACGTATACTAACAGAAAATCAGCATAAAAAAATTGTAAACAATGAAGATTAAAAATAATGGTTTTTAATTGTAATAATGATTCATTGAATTAACAATAACCGGTATGTTTGATTAGAAACGTTTTTATTTTAATAAGTTTTTATATGAAATTCCTGTACTTTCCGGTAAAATGGCATGTCCATGTTATACTATCATGGTGCGAGTACGAAAAATCAATCTACCTACTCCGAGCACTGTACTACTTTGCTTGTCATTCCGAGACGTTTGTTCTTAAATAATTTCACTTGCTACCACCAGTGCCCATCACTCCTGAACGCAGTAGTGTTTGAGGTAGAATATCTGACAATGCTGTCGTAATTAACAAGATGGACTCTTCCTGGGGAGATCTACTACTTGGTCAAAAGTTCGACATGAACGAAACTTTAAGAAATATTACCTATTAATATGAACTACTGTATCAGCCGGATCGTCCACTGCTGAACACAGCTTCCCCTATTAAGGGGGTATTTGCCATAATCCCCCCGCTTGGCAGGCGGCTTGGGGATCGCAGTGTTGGATAAACAGTTCTATAGAAGGCGCTGCTGCCCACCTGCCAGTATTTTTCTTCCGCTCTTAGTCGCCTTTTTCCACACCCACGGGAGGATATGGGGAGGTGCAATTCTAACCCGGCACCCCACGGGGTTACAGACTTACACAACGGACGGGGTTAAACCTATTTATATGTACATGCTTGAAAATAGTAACACAAAGGTAAACTACGCTAAGTTACGTGACAGCAGAAGGTAACCAGCGGCTGTGACCTTGTGTCCATCGATCCACCGTTCCGTCAGGCGGCAGCCACCAACTCTTTATTACATTATGATAATAATTGTTAATGATCTTTATTTCAAGAAGCACGAACAGCGAGTTCTTTGTCCTTTGGAACGGAATTAAAAGTGTAATAAACATGGTATTGGAAGGAACTGATTGTGTAATCGAGTTAGTGTATTTGATTTTATTGGCATCGCAAAAATTAGGGCTTGTGTCTTTTTGTGCATGTTTGATTTGTTATAAGGACAATATACATAAAACAAAACGAGAGTTAATAAAGAAGGTGCTAGGGATGAATATATACTGATGTTGTAACTTTGAGTCAACGTCGTAAAGAAGAGGATGTTAGCGATGAAATCGACGAAATATTGGTCTTATTGATCACTAAGCGGCGTTACTTAAGGCGTGCAATTATGCAGTGCTCGCGCTGCCGAACTGCTACTACCCTGACACGGCATTGCTGCCATAGTCGTGTGAAGAAGCCATGCCCCCTGACCTCGCGGAACAGCCGGCTACCTTGGACACGTCTCCATTTGATATCTCCGTTGCGGGGCACGACTGCCAATTACAAACAACAAAAGATGTGGATGATACCTTGAGAATATTGTATTCTTTTGTTTTTGTTGCTTAATTGCTCTGTTGTTCTTATATCGTTACTTCGTTGTAACACTTTGTATTCACCACCAACAGGTTTTCCAGAATTGTTGAGACAACATTGATTGTTTTAAGAAATAACTGTTCCTAAACATCAGATAAACTAATTTGGTTTCTGGTTTCGTCAAATCATTATTATTGACACAAGTTCGATGTTCTACGAAGTAGGGTAAGAAATGAAATGTTCCAAAAATGACTTCATCGATTCTAAAGTCTTTGGCTAAAATGTAACCTGAAGATAAGTAATAATGTGGTCGAAGATGGTAAACGGATTTAACCAAGAAGTTGTCAACGAGAACTGCCGGATATACCTTTAGGTGCTGAGCGTCAAATTTTCTGCTTGAAGGTGGGTAGCTAGCCATACGGACATTCGCAAGATGCCCTATCACCATTTAAAGTGTAGGAGCTTATACCGGTGTGAAGTTGGCAGCCAAACCCAGCAGCCATATAAACCGACCAAATTAAAATGTCGATGAAAAATTCTTCAGTTTTAACCATGACGGGGATTGTGTTTTGGATTGAAACATATGTCGATAGTTAGCTACTAAAACGTTCTTTCAGTTGGTATATTCAGATGTTACTCTGGACATTTCGGAAAGCCGCAATCCACACTACAATCCCAAAATATTTTCGCTGCTGGGTTTTAGAGGTGAGTTTCACCATGATGGGGATTGTGTTTTGGATTGAAACATATGTCGATAGATAGCTACTAAAACGTTCTTTCAGTTGGTATATTCAGATGTTACTCTGGACATTTCGGAAAGCCGCAATCCACACTACAATCCCAAAATATTTTCGCTGCTGGGTTTTAGAGGTGAGTTTCACCATGATGGGGATTGTGTTTTGGATTGAAACATATGTCGATAGATAGCTACTAAAACGTTCTTTCAGTTGGTATATTCAGATGTTACTCTGGACATTTCGGAAAGCCGCAATCCACACTACAATCCCAAAATATATTCGCTGCTGGGTTTTAAAGGTGGATTTGCCCATGATGGGGATTGTGTTTTGGATTGAAACATATGTCGATAGATAGCTACTAAAACGTTCTTTCAGTTGGTATATTCAGATGTTACTCTGGACATTTCGGAAAGCCGCAATCCACACTACAATCCCAAAATATTTTCGCTGCTGGGTTTTAGAGGTGAGTTTGACCATGATGGGGATTGTGTTTTGGATTGAAACATATGTCGATAGATAGCTACTAAAACGTTCTTTCAGTTGGTATATTCAGATATTACTCTGGACATTTCGGAAAGCCGCAATCCACACTACAATCCCAAAATATGTTCGCTGCTGGGTTTTAAAGGTGGATTTGCCCATGATGGGGATTGTGTTTTGGATTGAAACATATGTCGATAGATAGCTACTAAAACGTTCTTTCAGTTGGTATATTCAGATGTTACTCTGGACATTTCGGAAAGCCGCAATCCACACTACAATCCCAAAATATTTTCGCTGCTGGGTTTTAGAGGTGGATTTGCCCATGATGGGGATTGTGTTTTGGATTGAAACATATGTCGATAGATAGCTACTAAAACGTTCTTTCAGTTGGTATATTCACATATTACTCTGGACATTTCGGAAAGCCGCAATCCACACTACAATCCCAAAATATGTTCGCTGCTGGGTTTTAAAGGTGGATTTGCCCATGATGGGGATTGTGTTTTGGATTGAAACATATGTAGATAGATAGCTACTAAAACGTTCTTTCAGTTGGTATATTCAGATATTACTCTGGACATTTCGGAAAGCCGCAATCCACACTACAATCCCAAAATATGTTCGCTGCTGGGTTTTAAAGGTGGATTTGCCCATGATGGGGATTGTGTTTTGGATTAAAACATATGTCGATACATAGCTACTAAAACGTTCTTTCAGTTGGTATATTCAGATATTACTCTGGACATTTCGGAAAGCCGCAATCCACACTATAATCCCAAAATATGTTCGCTGCTGGGTTTTAAAGGTGGATTTGCCCATGATGGGGATTGTGTTTTGGATTGAAACATATGTCGATAGATAGCTACTGAAACGTTCTTTCAGTTGGTATATTCAGATATTACTCTGGACATTTCGGAAAGCCGCAATCCACACTACAATACCAAAATATGTTCGCTGCTGGGTTTTAAAGGTGGATTTGCCCATGATGGGGATTGTGTTTTGGATTGAAACATATGTCGATGGATAGCTACTAAAACGTTCTTTCAGTTGGTATATTCAGATATTACTCTGGACATTTCGGAAAGCCGCAATCCACACTACAATCCCAAAATATTTTCGCTGCTGGGTTTTAAAGGTGGATTTGCCCATGATGGGGATTGTGTTTTGGATTGAAACATATGTCGATAGATAGCTACTAAAACGTTCTTTCAGTTGGTATATTCAGACATTACTCTGGACATTTAAGAAAGCCGTAAACCGCAAATAACTCCGCGGAGAGTTGGCTGCTACTTTAGTTCTATTGAACTTCATAAGATGGCGTTACGGGTATGCAATAAACATTTAGGTATAATTACTAGTGCTAGGAAATGAAGTAATGTGAAAAAATATTCGTGTAGTTTAATAAGAGCATTGTACCTACTTCATATTATCTTCAAGTGTTCCCATATAAATTTTATCAAAATCGGTTCATATGTCAGTTTTGTATTGCCATACTTTTTGATGTAACATGACATGTATACCTACCTATTTTTTAGATTACCTAAGATTTTTTATTACTTCCAAACATAATCACCCACTAATTTACCTAACTATCTAGGTATAAACGCATTATACACGCCTAAATAGGCTACGTACCTACATATATACCTACGTAACTTAAAAGTAATATAAAAGTAAGTAGGGTAGGGGAACCGGTCCACCGGCCGGCACCTATCCATCGGCCATTCCTGATCCTTTTGCAGTATTATTTAGATATTATCTACTCACTATTGCAATATAGGAACGAAAGTCATGTAAGTACTCTTTGATTGAATCGCCTGATACCCTAAAACATTATTCGGTTGGGTTACTATAACAAACGACGATTTTTAAAGAATTGTTTAATTTCACGTTGGCAGATGAGAAAGAGTTAAGCACGCAAATACAAAAAAATAAATAGTGACTCGCCTCTCGTTCAACCGTAAGTTTTTTACTGTTAGACTAAGTAAATGTTGATTGTTAATAGTTTTATAGCTGAAAATAAGTTATAGTCATTCTTTCATAATTATTTTAAAAGTATTTGATTTTAAATAACGATTTTTAGGGGGCCGGAAACAGAAGCAAGATATTCTTTAATTATTCTATTTTCGGCCGGGGTTGCCGAGTTTTAGCGACTTGCAACCTAAAATAGTTTTGTCTCTTTTATTAACGTCGTAGTACACATACGGAACTACTCTTCTTATTCATCTACAATTACAGTTAAGATTTTAGTTTTCAGAATTCAGCCGTCAATTTGCTTTAGTATGATTAAATAACGATATTCAAATTTTACAGATGGCCGAAAACATAAACCGTAATTAATTGACATTCTGTGTTTACTATAGCCATACACTTAAAGATGCTGGCCATCAGTTTTCGGCCGCATGATATACGGCGAAATGAATGAATAATAGTTCAATTTCAGTAAATCTAAAATAGCAAAAATATTTTGAGTTAGTTTTCGGCCTATTAAAAATGTATAGAGCAAAATTAGGCCGAAAACATACAGTTATCGTTTCAAGCTGTAACCTATATCAAGCGTTCATAAACAGTTTCCAAAACCATACTATACTTTTTACTGTGGCGCGTGAAAACAATGCCATCGAGAAAGTATTTTTTTTTTATTTAGGGAGAACATAGATGTTGACTGCCGGTGTTCAATTACATTTTGGCGGTATCTTAAAGTTCGTGTTTGCGCTATAAGGCCGAAAACTGACGCAATCACCCTACCTACTCTATAACCTGATTTGTTGGCTGCCAAGGTACCTATCTCGGATATATCTTCCCAGTTATGTATGTGTCTAAGCAGATTTTAACATAAAAAATATTTTTACATGGGTAGAGACAGATTACCTATTACTATTAAGTAAGTAGGTACATACTGCATTATGAAGGTGTTTTCTTGTTTCCGAAGTTTTTAAATAAGCACCTACTTACCTTTTTTATTATTCATTATAGCATTTTTTATAGTGATAGGCTAACCTTTGACCACTATCTCACCTGAAGATAGGTGATGATGTGGTCGAAGATGTTGTTTAACCTAGAATTACTGGCTCTCATGGACAGCTGCCGGACGCGACAGAGCGTTAGGTACTTGACGACAGATTTTTTTCTTAAGGGTGGTAGCCAGCCAGGCGGGTATTCGCAAAATGCCCTACCACCATGCAAAATAGATATGTACCTACCTACCTAAATCTTGTTAGGTTGGGTGCAATGACAGTTTCAAAAGGAGCTCCTTTTGCTCCTTTTGAAACTGTCATTGGTTGGGTGCGTAGGTAACTCTGAAATAGGTACCTTCCTACTAGTTAACTAAGGAGATACCTATTAACTGGTATAGCTGATAGGTTAGCCTTTGACTACTATCTCACCTGATGGTAAGTGATGATGTGGTCGAAGATGTTGTTCATGCTAACCTATTATTACTGACGCTCGAAGACACCTGCCAAATTACACCGTTAGGTGCTTGGTGACAGATTTTCCTAATTTAGGGTGGTTTAGGGTAACTAGCCAGGCGAGCATTCGTAAAATGCCCTACCACCATGTTAAAACGACTGCCAACCTAAGACAACAACCGGGACCAACGGCCTAACGTGCCCTCCGAAGCGCTCAGTAGTAATGTCACCAGCGGTCACCCATCCAAGTCCAAGTCTTGACCGAGGCGGACGTTGCTTAACTTAGCTGATCGGTTAAGAATGGTCAAACAAATTTTGCTACCAGCACTTCATGTACCTACTAAATTAAAAGTACCTAAGTAACAAATTTAAATTTTAAGAAGTTCATGATACCTAAAATGATTTTGATCATAAGAAATCCTGTAGGTAACCTACCTAATTTAGTTAGTTTCTCTCCGTCTAATAAGTTAATTATAAGTTATTGCTGCGAGACTAATGAAAAAACTCACAATATAGCTTGTGTTTTCAATTAAATAACAAGATTACCATGTTTTCCGACAGAAGGAAAATACCATAGAAATGTTCTAGATATAGATAACCGGGATTGACGGTAATTCTTTACGGCCGGCGGGAGTCTGTGTTGGGGACGTGCGGTCGTAGCGTAGGTATTATGCTGTCGTTGTCGATTTTGCGCGCCGCCTTGTATGCAGTTTACTTATAAATTTTCGACTCAGATTTGTATGAATTAATTGATTATCCATTAATCAATAAATGCGGATTCCCCGGACAAGAAAATGTCCGGGTTTCACCCGGAGTCCCGGACACTGTTTGAAAACCCCTACCGGACGCCCTCTGAAGTCTAAACTAGGACAAATCCGGGGAATCCCGGACATATGACAGGCCATACCTATATAGGGTTGCCATCACCTTAACTACTGACGCCGGACATAATCTTTACAAAATCTTTACATTCCGGACACCCACGAAAACATTGTTGATTTAATTTTTTAATTTATACAGCTTCTTTGGGAAAAAACTACAGTGATACAAACACAATTATTCACTCTTCTGAGGTAATCTGGTGATTTGGGATCAAATTCATTGTTTTATGTAATCAGATACATAACTACTAAATAAACTACAAGCTCAAAATCAAAAAAATTTAAGTCCTCTTGTTTAGTACGTATTTTAGTAAGTACACTACTCATAACCGTAAAACGATTTTTAAATGTAAATTTAAAGTAAGTACCTAGCAAGTTTAAATTTTGACAAGCTCAAGATCTTTTTACTTATTTTGGTATTTTTCAAACGCGTCAATAAATATCGTGTTTCTTGAGTGTAAAAAGTTCATTTTCATTGGAGAATAGATCATTATTTTTCCTATAAATAACGGATCTGGGCAGTTTTTGTTCGGGTTATTGGAAAGTAAACCATATTTGCTAATTGAGTTTATTTCCGGACACCCACGAAAACATTGTTGATTTAATTTTTAAATTTATACAGCTTCTTTGCGAAAAAACTACAGTGTTACAAACACAATTATTCACTCTTCTGAGATAATCTGGTGATTAGGCATCAAATTCATTTTTTTATGTTATCAGATACCTAACTACTAAAAAACTTTGACCCCTTTTTATGATAGCTATGACATAATATTCGACTCTAATGAATAAAAATAAATTTATTTTAATTGAAATGAAAAAAATATTTTAACCAAAAAATGGAACAGACTTCAACACTCAAAAGTGTGAAATAACTTTTTTTTTAATATTGTTAAGTTTGCAATAACGCCTGCTAAGCGAATTACATTACAAAATTACAAATTTATGAGAGAAAAAATTATAGTCATGTGCGGGATTCGAACCCGCGTCCATCCACCCCTTTAGCCGGGGTATGCTCTAACCAATTGAGCTAACATGACACAATGACTCATAACTGTAATTCTTGCTCTCATTCTTCAACCATCGTAATGGGATGGAGCGACATCTATAGTCCAACTTGCGTTGTACTACAAACAAGACCAATTTTGCAATTGGTTTTAAACTTGTAAATGATGACGCAACCTTATAATTTTAATATTGTTAAGTTTGCAATAACGCCTGCTAAGCGAATTACATTACAAAATTACAAATTTATGAGAGAAAAAATTATAGTCATGTGCGGGATTCGAACCCGCGTCCATCCACCCCTTTAGCCGGGGTATGCTCTAACCAATTGAGCTAACATGACACAATGACTCATAACTGTAATTCTTGCTCTCATTCTTCAACCATCGTAATGGGATGGAGCGACATCTATAGTCCAACTTGCGTTGTACTACAAACAAGACCAATTTTGCAATTGGTTTTAAACTTGTAAATGATGACGCAACCTTATAATTTTAATATTGTTAAGTTTGCAATAACGCCTGCTAAGCGAATTACATTACAAAATTACAAATTTATGAGAGAAAAAATTATAGTCATGTGCGGGATTCGAACCCGCGTCCATCCACCCCTTTAGCCGGGGTATGCTCTAACCAATTGAGCTAACATGACACAATGACTCATAACTGTAATTCTTGCTCTCATTCTTCAACCATCGTAATGGGATGGAGCGACATCTATAGTCCAACTTGCGTTGTACTACAAACAAGACCAATTTTGCAATTGGTTTTAAACTTGTAAATGATGACGCAACCTTATAATTTTAATATTGTTAAGTTTGCAATAACGCCTGCTAAGCGAATTACATTACAAAATTACAAATTTATGAGAGAAAAAATTATAGTCATGTGCGGGATTCGAACCCGCGTCCATCCACCCCTTTAGCCGGGGTATGCTCTAACCAATTGAGCTAACATGACACAATGACTCATAACTGTAATTCTTGCTCTCATTCTTCAACCATCGTAATGGGATGGAGCGACATCTATAGTCCAACTTGCGTTGTACTACAAACAAGACCAATTTTGCAATTGGTTTTAAACTTGTAAATGATGACGCAACCTTATAATTTTAATATTGTTAAGTTTGCAATAACGCCTGCTAAGCGAATTACATTACAAAATTACAAATTTATGAGAGAAAAAATTATAGTCATGTGCGGGATTCGAACCCGCGTCCATCCACCCCTTTAGCCGGGGTATGCTCTAACCAATTGAGCTAACATGACACAATGACTCATAACTGTAATTCTTGCTCTCATTCTTCAACCATCGTAATGGGATGGAGCGACATCTATAGTCCAACTTGCGTTGTACTACAAACAAGACCAATTTTGCAATTGGTTTTAAACTTGTAAATGATGACGCAACCTTATAATTTTAATATTGTTAAGTTTGCAATAACGCCTGCTAAGCGAATTACATTACAAAATTACAAATTTATGAGAGAAAAAATTATAGTCATGTGCGGGATTCGAACCCGCGTCCATCCACCCCTTTAGCCGGGGTATGCTCTAACCAATTGAGCTAACATGACACAATGACTCATAACTGTAATTCTTGCTCTCATTCTTCAACCATCGTAATGGGATGGAGCGACATCTATAGTCCAACTTGCGTTGTACTACAAACAAGACCAATTTTGCAATTGGTTTTAAACTTGTAAATGATGACGCAACCTTATAATTTTAATATTGTTAAGTTTGCAATAACGCCTGCTAAGCGAATTACATTACAAAATTACAAATTTATGAGAGAAAAAATTATAGTCATGTGCGGGATTCGAACCCGCGTCCATCCACCCCTTTAGCCGGGGTATGCTCTAACCAATTGAGCTAACATGACACAATGACTCATAACTGTAATTCTTGCTCTCATTCTTCAACCATCGTAATGGGATGGAGCGACATCTATAGTCCAACTTGCGTTGTACTACAAACAAGACCAATTTTGCAATTGGTTTTAAACTTGTAAATGATGACGCAACCTTATAATTTTAATATTGTTAAGTTTGCAATAACGCCTGCTAAGCGAATTACATTACAAAATTACAAATTTATGAGAGAAAAAATTATAGTCATGTGCGGGATTCGAACCCGCGTCCATCCACCCCTTTAGCCGGGGTATGCTCTAACCAATTGAGCTAACATGACACAATGACTCATAACTGTAATTCTTGCTCTCATTCTTCAACCATCGTAATGGGATGGAGCGACATCTATAGTCCAACTTGCGTTGTACTACAAACAAGACCAATTTTGCAATTGGTTTTAAACTTGTAAATGATGACGCAACCTTATAATTTTAATATTGTTAAGTTTGCAATAACGCCTGCTAAGCGAATTACATTACAAAATTACAAATTTATGAGAGAAAAAATTATAGTCATGTGCGGGATTCGAACCCGCGTCCATCCACCCCTTTAGCCGGGGTATGCTCTAACCAATTGAGCTAACATGACACAATGACTCATAACTGTAATTCTTGCTCTCATTCTTCAACCATCGTAATGGGATGGAGCGACATCTATAGTCCAACTTGCGTTGTACTACAAACAAGACCAATTTTGCAATTGGTTTTAAACTTGTAAATGATGACGCAACCTTATAATTTTAATATTGTTAAGTTTGCAATAACGCCTGCTAAGCGAATTACATTACAAAATTACAAATTTATGAGAGAAAAAATTATAGTCATGTGCGGGATTCGAACCCGCGTCCATCCACCCCTTTAGCCGGGGTATGCTCTAACCAATTGAGCTAACATGACACAATGACTCATAACTGTAATTCTTGCTCTCATTCTTCAACCATCGTAATGGGATGGAGCGACATCTATAGTCCAACTTGCGTTGTACTACAAACAAGACCAATTTTGCAATTGGTTTTAAACTTGTAAATGATGACGCAACCTTATAATTTTAATATTGTTAAGTTTGCAATAACGCCTGCTAAGCGAATTACATTACAAAATTACAAATTTATGAGAGAAAAAATTATAGTCATGTGCGGGATTCGAACCCGCGTCCATCCACCCCTTTAGCCGGGGTATGCTCTAACCAATTGAGCTAACATGACACAATGACTCATAACTGTAATTCTTGCTCTCATTCTTCAACCATCGTAATGGGATGGAGCGACATCTATAGTCCAACTTGCGTTGTACTACAAACAAGACCAATTTTGCAATTGGTTTTAAACTTGTAAATGATGACGCAACCTTATAATTTTAATATTGTTAAGTTTGCAATAACGCCTGCTAAGCGAATTACATTACAAAATTACAAATTTATGAGAGAAAAAATTATAGTCATGTGCGGGATTCGAACCCGCGTCCATCCACCCCTTTAGCCGGGGTATGCTCTAACCAATTGAGCTAACATGACACAATGACTCATAACTGTAATTCTTGCTCTCATTCTTCAACCATCGTAATGGGATGGAGCGACATCTATAGTCCAACTTGCGTTGTACTACAAACAAGACCAATTTTGCAATTGGTTTTAAACTTGTAAATGATGACGCAACCTTATAATTTTAATATTGTTAAGTTTGCAATAACGCCTGCTAAGCGAATTACATTACAAAATTACAAATTTATGAGAGAAAAAATTATAGTCATGTGCGGGATTCGAACCCGCGTCCATCCACCCCTTTAGCCGGGGTATGCTCTAACCAATTGAGCTAACATGACACAATGACTCATAACTGTAATTCTTGCTCTCATTCTTCAACCATCGTAATGGGATGGAGCGACATCTATAGTCCAACTTGCGTTGTACTACAAACAAGACCAATTTTGCAATTGGTTTTAAACTTGTAAATGATGACGCAACCTTATAATTTTAATATTGTTAAGTTTGCAATAACGCCTGCTAAGCGAATTACATTACAAAATTACAAATTTATGAGAGAAAAAATTATAGTCATGTGCGGGATTCGAACCCGCGTCCATCCACCCCTTTAGCCGGGGTATGCTCTAACCAATTGAGCTAACATGACACAATGACTCATAACTGTAATTCTTGCTCTCATTCTTCAACCATCGTAATGGGATGGAGCGACATCTATAGTCCAACTTGCGTTGTACTACAAACAAGACCAATTTTGCAATTGGTTTTAAACTTGTAAATGATGACGCAACCTTATAATTTTAATATTGTTAAGTTTGCAATAACGCCTGCTAAGCGAATTACATTACAAAATTACAAATTTATGAGAGAAAAAATTATAGTCATGTGCGGGATTCGAACCCGCGTCCATCCACCCCTTTAGCCGGGGTATGCTCTAACCAATTGAGCTAACATGACACAATGACTCATAACTGTAATTCTTGCTCTCATTCTTCAACCATCGTAATGGGATGGAGCGACATCTATAGTCCAACTTGCGTTGTACTACAAACAAGACCAATTTTGCAATTGGTTTTAAACTTGTAAATGATGACGCAACCTTATAATTTTAATATTGTTAAGTTTGCAATAACGCCTGCTAAGCGAATTACATTACAAAATTACAAATTTATGAGAGAAAAAATTATAGTCATGTGCGGGATTCGAACCCGCGTCCATCCACCCCTTTAGCCGGGGTATGCTCTAACCAATTGAGCTAACATGACACAATGGACGCGGGTTCGAATCCCGCACATGACTATAATTTTTTCTCTCATAAATTTGTAATTTTGTAATGTAATTCGCTTAGCAGGCGTTATTGCAAACTTAACAATATTAAAATTATAAGGTTGCGTCATCATTTACAAGTTTAAAACCAATTGCAAAATTGGTCTTGTTTGTAGTACAACGCAAGTTGGACTATAGATGTCGCTCCATCCCATTACGATGGTTGAAGAATGAGAGCAAGAATTACAGTTATGAGTCATTGTGTCATGTTAGCTCAATTGGTTAGAGCATACCCCGGCTAAAGGGGTGGATGGACGCGGGTTCGAATCCCGCACATGACTGTAATTTTTTCTCTCATAAATTTGTAATTTTGTAATGTAATTCGCTTAGCAGGCGTTATTGCAAACTTAACAATATTAAAATTATAAGGTTGCGTCATCATTTACAAGTTTAAAACCAATTGCAAAATTGGTCTTGTTTGTAGTACAACGCAAGTTGGACTATAGATGTCGCTCCATCCCATTACGATGGTTGAAGAATGAGAGCAAGAATTACAGTTATGAGTCATTGTGTCATGTTAGCTCAATTGGTTAGAGCATACCCCGGCTAAAGGGGTGGATGGACGCGGGTTCGAATCCCGCACATGACTATAATTTTTTCTCTCATAAATTTGTAATTTTGTAATGTAATTCGCTTAGCAGGCGTTATTGCAAACTTAACAATATTAAAATTATAAGGTTGCGTCATCATTTACAAGTTTAAAACCAATTGCAAAATTGGTCTTGTTTGTAGTACAACGCAAGTTGGACTATAGATGTCGCTCCATCCCATTACGATGGTTGAAGAATGAGAGCAAGAATTACAGTTATGAGTCATTGTGTCATGTTAGCTCAATTGGTTAGAGCATACCCCGGCTAAAGGGGTGGATGGACGCGGGTTCGAATCCCGCACATGACTATAATTTTTTCTCTCATAAATTTGTAATTTTGTAGTGAAATAACTTGTTGAAGTCTGTACCATGCGCACAATATTGTGATAATAGGTACTTACCTACCTACCTAGGTTTACTGGTTCTAAATGATACACCGTTAAGTGCTTAGAGACATATTTTCTACTTGAGGGTGGTAGCTAGCCAGGCGGCCATTCGCAAAATGCCCTACCACCATGCAAAATTTCTGCTTCTCAAGGACACATAGCGGAATACACCGTTAAGTGCTTGGCGACAGATTTTCTACTTTAGCTAGCTACCAGCTAGGCGGGCATTATGCCCTAACCACCATGCTATTAACGTCTGTCATCAATCTACCACTCTGAAAGAGAAAATCTGTCGCCAAGCACCTAGCAGCGTATTCCGGCAGTACCTACCTAGGTACTTAGTTTTTGAGAAACCAGAAATTTTAGGCCTAATCGACATACCTAATTCTCGACCACATCATCACTCACCAACTTACCAATAGGTGAAATATTAGTCAATGGGCTATAATATAAGGTCTATAAAAAAATATCCTAAAACTAACTCATTATTATAATAACCGTGTCAGTTGCAAGAGTAGGTATGCCATCTACCTATTATATTACATTAAATCGAAATCGGTGTCCTTTCGGCGTCGCGTCGGCATCCTTTGAGTACTATTGCCAAGTGCCGACGCGGCTTTTACAAATGCCTTTGTGTTGCGCCGAAAGAAAAGGAAAATTAGTCTTATTGCGCCCGTGTCTAAAGTTCATTATCAAATGCGGCCGCCACCTTTACATTAAATTAGAGAAAAATTCAAGATACTTCTAGGATTGAAAACATTAACATATTATTACTTTTTAGTGTGTTAGTAATTATCTAGCTATAAGTTTAACTTAATTTGGTAACAAAATCTATTGCCGCTCTGTGAAATTCCTGCGAAGTGCAGTGGAACAAATCTAATGAGTATATTGTGCGCCTGGTACCGACTTCAACAAGTTAGTTCACAATTTTGAGTGTTGAAGTCGGTTCCATTTTTTTAGTAAAAAAAAATTCACGCTTTTCAGTAACCCTTACCTACTACCTACGGGATTAATTGTCATTTCCTGCCAATGATAAAATAAAAATAATGAGGACCACTGTTATTTTATTTGCCATGAAATTAAAAATAAATTGTAGGTAATAAATTTTGAAGCGCTCGTAGCGAAGTTTGCTTAGCCATTCTGAATCGATCAGCAAAGTTAAGCAACGTCCGCCGCGGTCAGGAGTTGGATGGGTGACCGCTGGTGACATTACTAATGAGCGCTTCCGTGCTTCGGAGGGCACGTTAAGCCGTCGGTCCTGGTTGTTATATTAGGATGGCAGTCGTTACAGCATGGTGGTAGGGCACTTTGCGAGTGCCCGCCTGGCTAGCTACCACCCTCAAGTTGAAAATCTGTCGCCAAGCACCTAACGGTGTGTTCCGGCAGCTGTCCTTGAGAGCCAGTAATTCTAGGTTAGCCTGAACAACATCTTCGACCACATCATCACTTACCATCAGGTGAAATAGTGGTCAAAGGCTAACCTATCAAGCATAAAAAAAAAACCTAGGTTTAAACCTTCAACACTAATAAGACTGTCGTGAGTTACTTCGAGTAACGAGTTACGGGCACATACAGGTGCTTTTTAGGGTTCCGTACCCAAAGGGTAAAACGGGATCCTATTACTGAGACTTTGCTGTACGTCCGTCCGTCCGTCTGTCACCAGGCTGTAAGTACTTACCTATCTCAAGAACCGTGATAGCTAGGCAGGTGAATTTTTCACAGATGAAGTATTTCTGTTGCCGCTATAACAACAAATACAAAAAGTTGGCCAAGTGCGAGGCGGACTCGCGCACGTTAAAACAAAAACAGATTAAAATATGAAGTCTAATGTTGTATAGCTTATAGCTTGCGAGTCCGACTCGCACTTGGCCGATTTTTTTGCATTTGGGGAGGATAAAATAAAATAGGTACTTAATTTTAAAAAAATATGATAAGTAGTATGTTTATAAAAGTAAGCAGGTACGCCAGGTATACCTACCTACCTACCTTGTTATTTCGTTACTTTTATAAAAATACCCATAAGTAGGTAGTTTTATTTATTAAGGTTAGCCTATCTGAACTGATGGTAGGTAAGTGATGTTGTGGTCGAAGATGTTGTTTTCAGGCTAACCTACAATTACTGGTTTTCAAGGAACGCTGCCGGACCACACCGTTAAGTGCTTGGCGACTGATTGTCTACTTGAGGGTGGTAGCTAGCCAGGCGGCCATTCGCAAAATGCCCTACCATCATGCAAAATTTCTGCTTCTCAAGGACACAGCAGAACACACCGTTAAGTGCTTGGCGACAGATTTTCTCCTTTAGCTAGCTACCAGCAAGGCATTATGCCCTACCACCATGCTGAAGAGAAAATCTGTCGCCAAGCACCTAGCAGCGTGTTCCGGCATTAGTTTTTGAGAAACGAGAAATTGTAGGCCTAATCGACATCATTCTCGACCGCATCATCACTCACCAACAGGTGAAGTATTGGTCAATATAATGTTAAAGCCATTCGGCAGTAAACCGCAGTATGATAATTTGATAAATCTTAAAACTGTAACTCATTATTATAACCGTCAGTTGCAAGGTAGGTATGCCTACCTAACTAGTAAATGTACATTAAATCAAAATCTGTGTCCTTTACCAACGCGTCGCGTCGGCATCCTTTGAGTACTATTGACAAGTGCCAACGCAGATTTAGAAATGCTTTTGTATTGTGCCGAAAGAATAAATATAAAAAGAAAAATAGGTCTTATTGCCCCGTAACTAAGGTTCATTATCAAATGCGGTCGCCGCCGCTGTATTACGTATGCCGCTGTCCTTTATTAAAAGCCGCATAGTTTATATATATAATGTTTTAAAATTTGAGTTACTTTCGACCTTATTTTTTAATGTAGCCAGTCTTAGGTACCTATGATGGAACTGTGGATTCATTGTACCTACACCACACGTTCTAAAGCGTAGGGGAGGATTTTTCGTGCTTTCGAACGCACGAGGTCCGTAATCTACGATAGCTAATATTATTTATAAGATATTTTTGAGAGACTGACTGACTCGTCAGTTCCTGTTGTTGGTTGTGTGCAAAAGCACGTCTTAAGAATCTGGTTATTGGCTGATCTGGTTATTGTTGATCCGTAGACGAACGAAAGCCACTGACATAGCCCGGCGGATTAGTTGAAGTGGCAAGGGCAGGGCACATAGCACGCAGAATGTCACGCACGACATGGTCGATGGGGCCGAAAGGTTCTTGAATGGAGGCCACAAAGAAGCAAGCGTAGCGTCACCTAGGTACAACGTAATTTAAGGCGATTAGAGTCGCCAATGGCCTTGAGCATCTGGACCTAATCGAGCTTACTTTACTCGCGCATCGCCGCATACGTTCCGCGCTCGCTGCACAAATATAACGGTCAAAGAATATGCAGATGCGCGATGCGCTCCGGTAACATGGCACTTCATATTCCTACCGTACGATTCTAGTGAGTATCCGCAATTGCAACTGCGACTGAGATCAGTCGTCAAATGAAAATGTATAGTGTACCTACCTAAGTTGTTCTGGACGTCTTTATTCCTTTTCTTTATTTTTCAATGTCATCTGCCGAGTGAAGAAAGTTACTCAGATTTGTCTGATACTCGATATTTAGGTTGTGCTGAGAGTCATTATTCCGAATTTGGAATTATTTTTTCAATGTCATCTGCCAAGTGAAGAAAAATGCTACGGTTTGACTGAAAATTGATATCTAGGTTGTTGTAGACGTTATTATTCCATGTTAAGAATTTGTTTTACGTTGACGTCTGCCAAGTGAAAAATGTACTTCGATTTGGCTGAAAATCGATATCTAGGTTGTTTTCAGTTCGCACACAGACTCTTTAAAAATCTACAAATTTTAGTAATATGCTACATAAACGAGTTTTCCAATTAAAATAACCTGTCATTCGTACAACTTTTGCAAGAAGATTTAGCCCTTTTATTAAAACATATTTATATAATCAAGTCCTGAATTTTTCAGTTTATATATCACCATATAGCATCATACATACAAACACGTAAATAACACAAATTTAGTTAAAATATAAATACCACCTGTGTGGATAATTTATAAAATAAAATGTATGAAACTGAACAAGATGTTATTTTATGGATAATTTGTAAGTTAAATTTATGTTTATAACTATTTTGCGTGAAAAATTGTACTGAAGTCAACTGTGCACTGTACAGCTATCAATTAAGGTCTTAACGATACAAACTTCAACGTCGAAGTGTGAAGACCACCAGCAATACAAGATTTGGAAAAAGTGTTATTGGCTTAAATAAAGATTTATATTATTGTTTATATTATTATTATTCTGGACGTTTTTATTCCAAATTTGGAATTTATTTTTCGATGACGTCTGCCTAGTGAGAAAAGTTACTAAGATTTGGCTAAAAATCGATATCTAGGTTTTTTCGGGGCGTCCTTATTCCAAATTTGGAATTTACTTTCCGATGACGTCTGCCAAGTGAAAAACTACTTCAATTTGGCTGAAAATCGATATCTAGGTTGTGCTGGGCGTCATTATTCCGAATTAAGATTTATTTTTTTAATGGCGTCTGTCAAGGGAAGAAAGTTACTCCGATATCTAGGTTGTGCTGGGCGTCATTATTCTACATTTGGATTTCATTTTTCAATGACGTTTGCTAAGTAAAGGTAGATGACGTATCTTTAAAACGCTAAGATATATCGGATAAGAGTAAGAAAATTATAATAATCAATCGTTTATTCAAATCTCCTTATAAATTAGATTATAGCCGACGCGGGTTTACTCGTTTAAAAACGACGATATAAAAGGAAGATTTGTATAATGGCGAAAATACATTGAAAAATAAGAATAGGGACGACTGTGTCGTACGCAAAAATACAAAATGGCCAACGTTTGTGCTATTGGACATGTCGGTCCTTGAGAAGGAAGTATTTACCTTTAGATTTTCCCGCCCATAGGTGGGAAGCAGTCTTCCACCCGCTACTCGCATCAAACAAACACTACTTTCCGGGTACGAGATATGAGATGAATAATTTCTTGTCTAGGAAATAATAATATGGGCAATTTATCTACAGCTATATTGTAAAGATTGGTTCCATCGTGAAAAGGTAACCGATATACTTTCTCATTTATTAGGAGATTTGAATAATTGATTTATAAGTACTTTTCTTTAAACTTTCGTGAACTAAACTCATGTTTCTAAATTACATTAACGAAAACCAAGCGGGGTAGATTTAAATCGCTCCCGCCGCTCCTCAAGACGATGACACCCGCTTGTTAAGTCTACTCGTGACCATGGTCAATGCAATTTGATCGAAACGTCGAGGTTAGTCAAAATATTATTTTGATGTTAATTCGTGCGTCTTTGATAAGTAATCATAATTTTCCTACTCTTATCGTACTGCGGCGATAGGGAACTGCTAATCATCCCACGGCCAGCAGGTAGGTAGGTAAACTCAGGGAGTAGGTTTGAAAAGTTTATTAGGCCAAGCCTTATCAGGTTGCACAGCCGCACAGTTCTTCTGAAGTTACATAGACCGGAGGGAGACACTGGCCTGATAGTACACGTGATCCAGGTCCCAGATGTGGCGGTCTTGGCGTCAGCTGATAGTTCTGGATCTCGGTAATGAGTGCTCGAAACACCCGTCCTCGGATTAAATCAGTGAAGTGGAATCCTGGAAGGAAGACACCGGCTTAGTAGCTGATATTCCTCAGCCAACTGTTGCCAAGCCGCGCCGACACGATCATGGTACTGTTACTAGCGACTCACATTTTAAAACTCACAGTCTAGCGCGGTAGGGCAGCACAGCTGTTTACGTTTCATAGGTTTTAGTCAGCACTATAAAATAACAATAATAAATAAGGAACTCACCCTAGAGGGATTCACGCACTTCACAACAAGTTAATAACAATTAAGATCGATAGTACGAATAGAAAAGCGTCCAGGAAAACCAAGATAAGTATCGATTTGTAGCCAAATCAAAGTAACTTTTTCCACTTGGCCGACGTCATTGTTAAATAAATTCTAGATTTGGAATTAAGACGTCTAGAACAACCTAGATCGATATCTAGGTTGTTCTAGACGATCGATCTTTTCAGCTAAATCGAAGTTACTTTGGGCATACGTAATCGTAAACAAATTCTAAATTTGGAATAATAACGTCTAAAACAACCTAGATATCCATTTTTAGTCAATTCTGAGTATTTTTCTTCACTTGGCAGACGACATAAATAAAATTATTCCAAATTCGGAATAATGACGCGCAGCACAACATAGATATCGAATTTCACCAAAATCGGAGGAACTTTTTCACTTGGCAGACGTCATCGGAATATAAATTCCTAATTTGGAATAAGGACGTCCAGAAAAACTTAGATATTGATTTTCAGCCAATTCAGAGTAACTTACTTCCCATGGCAGACGTCATCGAAAAATAAATTCCAAATTCGGAATAAAAACGTCCAGAACTACCTAGATTTTGAATGTTAGCCAAATTGGAGTGACTTTCCTCACCTAGCAGATGTCGAAAAATGTATGCTTGGCATACATTTTTCGACATATTAACATATTCGACATATTAAATATTGAACAAAAACGTCCAGAAAAACCTAGATATCGATTTTCAGCCAAATAGGAGTAACTTTTTTCACCTGGCAGACGTCTTCAAAAAATTAATTCTTAATTCAGAATGACGATGTCCAGAACAACCTAGATTTTCAATTTCAGCTAAATCAGAGTTACTTTCTTCACTTGGCAGATGTCGTCGAAAAAATAATTTCAAATTTGGAAAAAAGACGTCCAGAAAAACCTTGATTTCGATTATTAGCCAAATCGGAGCAACTTTTTTTACTTGGCAGACGTCATCGTAAAATACATTCCAAATTCGGAATAAAGACGTCCAGAACTACCTAGATTTTGAATTTCATCCAAATTGGAGTAACTTTCCACACTTGGCAGACGTCATAGAAAAATACGTTCAAAATTCGGAATAAAGACGTCCAGAACTACTTAGAGTTTGAATTTCAGCCAAATCGCAGTAACTTTCTTCACTTGGCAGACGTCATTGAAAAATAAATACCAAATTCGGAATAAAGACGTCTAGAACTACCTAGATTTTGAATTTCAGCCAAATCGGAGTAACTTTCTTCAATTGGCAGACGTCATCGAAAAATAAATACCAAATTCGGAATAAAGACGTCTAGAACTACCTAGATTTTGAATTTCAGCCAAATCGGAGTAACTTTCTTCACTTGGCAGACGTCATAGAAAAATAAATTCCAAAAACGGAAAAAAGACGTCTAGAACTACCTAGATTTTGAATTTCAGCCAAATCTAGGTAACTTTTTTCACTTGGCAGACGTCATCGGAATATACATTCTAAATTCGGAATAATGACGCACAGCACAACCTAGATATCGATTTTCAGCCATATCGGACTAACTTTTTTCACTTGGCAGACGTCATCGAAAAATAAATTCCAAATTTGGAATAAGGACGTCCAGAAAAACCTATATATCGATTTTCAGTACTGTAACTGTAACAGTCAGTTCGTCCACTGCTGAACACAGCCTCACTTTTTAAGGGGGTATTTGCCATAATCCCCACACTTGGCAGGCGTCTTGGGGATCGCAATGTAAGTTGGCAGTTCTTTAGAAGGCGCTGCTGCCCCCCTTTAAGTAGTTTTCCCTTAGACGCTTCTGACGACACCCACGGGATGATATGGGGAGGTGCAATTCTAACCCGGCACCCCACGTGGCTGCCCACCTTCCAGTAGTTTTCCCTTAATCGCCTCTTACGACACCCACGGGATTATATGGGGAGGTGCAATTCTAACCCGGCACCCCACGGTGCTAATCTCCCTTACCTATCTCTCACTATTTTCGAGATACGTTATCCATCTTCACTTGGCAGACGTTATCTTTATGTAGTATTAATTAACCTATATCAAAACACCTAATACAATTATCAAGAAAAGCTTAGAACTCCAAAAGATGTATGTAGCCCCATACAAACTCTAAATGTAGTAGAGAACCATTTTGTACCCTACAAACTACTAAAGCCGAAAACTATTTACCATAATATAAAAAAATATATTATCTTTAGTTAACCAGTTATAACATGAGAGCGTTATAGACATTACTGATTAATTTTGTACATATATTATAAAACTTTTCATTGATCTTATTGATAAGGCCGCCCATTGTAATTTACCCACAACATTGTCAATTTCAAGTTTTGATTCTTTTCATATGTGAGACAATTCGAATAAAATTTGTTTGTGACAAAATACCAATAATAAAGCGTCACCGCGCATACTTCACGTCGCAATCAAGTTGCAGCGAGCGAATCATTGCACGCACACAGCTACGAATCTCGCGTGTCAATGCACTAATACAAAGACAAGATCGTTATCAGTCGAAAGCGCGAGCGGAGCTACGAGCGACACAGCCTCCCCGTGCCAACGCTTGCGCAACACTGCCGCCCGCGTCCGCGCAGAGCACCTCGGAACCGCAAGCGTTCTGAATCTGAATAATTCGACATTTTCTTAGGAAAATATCAATGGATTTACAAATGCTATGTTATAATTGTAGTATAACAATCTAGAAATTTAATGGTACAATTTATTTTTCAAAAATCGTAGCCGTTTAGAAGGAGTTCGCCATATAAGTCAAGAAATAGTATGTAGTTTGAATTTTTTTTAAGGCAAAAGTAATAGTAATACCGTAAAATCATATGTTGCAAATGTTGTACTTGAATTCATCTATAAAATATATTTTTTTCAAGTCTTCAACTTCAGCGGTTACGGAGGAGTTCGCTTTAGAAAGTACGAATTTGACGTACCCAAGGGCCTTAAGGTCGCAGGAAGACAATGGATGCCGGCCTCTTTCAACCACTCTATTTGGAAATCTATGGGGGAGGCTTATATGTATATAGCAATGGACTTCTTGTACACCTACGTACCTACTTACTTTTATATTACTTTTAAGTTACCAAAATATGTAGGTACCTACGTAGCCTGATCTGTGGGTACGTACGTATCTGGGCGATAGCACCGCCGAAGTTTAGGTAGGTAGGTATAATATCTGAGATAACTATTGCTAGTTAGGTCCTAGGTACGTACCTATGTATCTTAGGTAATGCCTATCTACCCAGTTAATTAAGCAGAGATTTCAACGCGTTTATACCTAGATGGTTAGGTAAATTAGTGGGTGATTATGTTTGGAAGTAATAAAAAATCTTAGTTAATCAAAAAAAAGTATGGCAATACAAAACTGATACATGAACCGATTTTGATAAAATTTATATGGGAGCACTCGAAGATAATATGAAGTACAATGCTCTTATTAAAATACAACAATATTTTTTCACGTAACTTCATTTCCTAGCAATAGTTATTATACCTAAATATTTATTGATAACCCGTAACGCCATCTTGTGAAGTTCAATAGAACTAAAGTAGCAGCCAACTCTCCGCGGAGTTATTTGCGTATTTCGGCTTTCCGAAATGTCCAGAGTAACATCTGAATATACCAACTGAAAGAACGTTTTAGTAGCTATCTATCGACATATGTTTCAATCCAAAACACAATCCCCATCATGGGCAAATCCACCTTTAAAACCCAGCAGCGAAAATATTTTGGGATTGTAGTGTGGATTGCGGCTTTCCGAAATGTCCAGAGTAACATCTGAATATACCAACTGAAAGAACGTTTTAGTAGCTATCTATCGACATATGTTTCAATCCAAAACACAATCCCCATCATGGGCAAATCCACCTTTAAAACCTATTTTGGGATTGTAGTGTGGATTGCGGCTTTCCGAAATGTCCAGAGTAATATCTGAATATACCAACTGAAAGAACGTTTTAGTAGCTATCTATCGACATATGTTTCAATCCAAAACACAATCCCCATCATGGGCAAATCCACCTTTAAAACCCAGCAGCGAACATATTTTGGGATTGTAGTGTGGATTGCGGCTTTCCGAAATGTCCAGAGTAATATCTGAATATACCAACTGAAAGAACGTTTTAGTAGCTATCTATCGACATATGTTTCAATCCAAAACACAATCCCCATCATGGGCAAATCCACCTTTAAAACCCAGCAGCGAACATATTTTGGGATTGTAGTGTGGATTGCGGCTTTCCGAAATGTCCAGAGTAATATCTGAATATACCAACTGAAAGAACGTTTTAGTAGCTATCTATCGACATATGTTTCAATCCAAAACACAATCCTCATCATGGGCAAATCCACCTTTAAAACCCAGCAGCGAACATATTTTGGGATTGTAGTGTGGATTGCGGCTTTCCGAAATGTCCAGAGTAACATCTGAATATACCAACTGAAAGAACGTTTTAGTAGCTATCTATCGACATATGTTTCAATCCAAAACACAATCCCCATCATGGGCAAATCCACCTTTAAAACCCAGCAGCGAACATATTTTGGGATTGTAGTGTGGATTGCGGCTTTCCGAAATGTCCAGAGTAATATCTGAATATACCAACTGAAAGAACGTTTTAGTAGCTATCTATCGACATATGTTTCAATCCAAAACACAATCCCCATCATGGGCAAATCCTCCTCTAAAACCCAGCAGCGAAAATATTTTGGGATTGTAGTGTGGATTGCGGCTTTCCGAAATGTCCAGAGTAACATCTGAATATACCAACTGAAAGAACGTTTTAGTAGCTATCTATCGACATATGTTTCAATCCAAAACACAATCCCCATCATGGGCAAATCCACCTTTAAAACCCAGCAGCGAATATATTTTGGGATTGTAGTGTGGATTGCGGCTTTCCGAAATGTCCAGAGTAATATCTGAATATACCAACTGAAAGAACGTTTTAGTAGCTATCCATCGACATATGTTTCAATCCAAAACACAATCCCCATCATGGGCAAATCCACCTTTAAAACCCAGCAGCGAACATATTTTGGGATTGTAGTGTGGATTGCGGCTTTCCGAAATGTCCAGAGTAATATCTGAATATACCAACTGAAAGAACGTTTCAGTAGCTATCTATCGACATATGTTTCAATCCAAAACACAATCCCCATCATGGTCAAACTCACCTCTAAAACCCAGCAGCGAAAATATTTTGGGATTGTAGTGTGGATTGCGGCTTTCCGAAATGTCCAGAGTAACATCTGAATATACCAACTGAAAGAACGTTTTAGTAGCTATCTATCGACATATGTTTCAATCCAAAACACAATCCCCATCATGGGCAAATCCACCTTTAAAACCCAGCAGCGAATATATTTTGGGATTGTAGTGTGGATTGCGGCTTTCCGAAATGTCCAGAGTAATATCTGAATATACCAACTGAAAGAACGTTTTAGTAGCTATCCATCGACATATGTTTCAATCCAAAACACAATCCCCATCATGGGCAAATCCACCTTTAAAACCCAGCAGCGAACATATTTTGGGATTGTAGTGTGGATTGCGGCTTTCCGAAATGTCCAGAGTAATATCTGAATATACCAACTGAAAGAACGTTTCAGTAGCTATCTATCGACATATGTTTCAATCCAAAACACAATCCCCATCATGGGCAAATCCACCTTTAAAACCCAGCAGCGAACATATTTTGGGATTGTAGTGTGGATTGCGGCTTTCCGAAATGTCCAGAGTAATATCTGAATATACCAACTGAAAGAACGTTTTAGTAGCTATCTATCGACATATGTTTCAATCCAAAACACAATCCCCATCATGGGCAAATCCACCTTTAAAACCCAGCAGCGAACATATTTTGGGATTGTAGTGTGGATTGCGGCTTTCCGAAATGTCCAGAGTAATATCTGAATATACCAACTGAAAGAACGTTTTAGTAGCTATCTATCGACATATGTTTCAATCCAAAACACAATCCCCATCATGGGCAAATCCACCTTTAAAACCCAGCAGCGAACATATTTTGGGATTGTAGTGTGGATTGCGGCTTTCCGAAATGTCCAGAGTAACATCTGAATATACCAACTGAAAGAACGTTTTAGTAGCTATCTATCGACATATGTTTCAATCCAAAACACAATCCCCATCATGGGCAAATCCACCTTTAAAACCCAGCAGCGAACATATTTTGGGATTGTAGTGTGGATTGCGGCTTTCCGAAATGTCCAGAGTAATATCTGAATATACCAACTGAAAGAACGTTTTAGTAGCTATCTATCGACATATGTTTCAATCCAAAACACAATCCCCATCATGGGCAAATCCTCCTCTAAAACCCAGCAGCGAAAATATTTTGGGATTGTAGTGTGGATTGCGGCTTTCCGAAATGTCCAGAGTAACATCTGAATATACCAACTGAAAGAACGTTTTAGTAGCTATCTATCGACATATGTTTCAATCCAAAACACAATCCCCATCATGGGCAAATCCACCTTTAAAACCCAGCAGCGAATATATTTTGGGATTGTAGTGTGGATTGCGGCTTTCCGAAATGTCCAGAGTAATATCTGAATATACCAACTGAAAGAACGTTTTAGTAGCTATCCATCGACATATGTTTCAATCCAAAACACAATCCCCATCATGGGCAAATCCACCTTTAAAACCCAGCAGCGAACATATTTTGGGATTGTAGTGTGGATTGCGGCTTTCCGAAATGTCCAGAGTAATATCTGAATATACCAACTGAAAGAACGTTTCAGTAGCTATCTATCGACATATGTTTCAATCCAAAACACAATCCCCATCATGGTCAAACTCACCTCTAAAACCCAGCAGCGAAAATATTTTGGGATTGTAGTGTGGATTGCGGCTTTCCGAAATGTCCAGAGTAACATCTGAATATACCAACTGAAAGAACGTTTTAGTAGCTATCTATCGACATATGTTTCAATCCAAAACACAATCCCCATCATGGTGAAACTCACCTCTAAAACCCAGCAGCGAAAATATTTTGGGATTGTAGTGTGGATTGCGGCTTTCCGAAATGTCCAGAGTAATATCTGAATATACCAACTGAAAGATCGTTTTAGTAGCTATCTATCGACATATGTTTCAATCCAAAACACAATCCCCATCATGGGCAAATCCACCTTTAAAACTCAGCAGCGAAAATATTTTGGGATTGTAGTGTGTATTGCGGCTTTCCGAAATGTCCAGAGTAATATCTGAATATACCAACTGAAAGAACGTTTTAGTAGCTATCTATCGACATATGTTTTAATCCAAAACACAATCCCCATCATGGTCAAACTCACCTCTAAAACCCAGCAGCGAAAATATTTTGGGATTATAATGTGGATTGCGGCTTTCTGAAATGTCCAGAGTAATATCTGAATATACCAACTGAAAGATCGTTTTAGTAGCTATCTATTGACATATGTTTCAATCCAAAACACAATCCCCATCATGGGCAAATCCACCTTTAAAACTCAGCAGCGAAAATATTTTGGGATTGTAGTGTGGATTGCGGCTTTCCGAAATGTCCAGAGTAATATCTGAATATACCAACTGAAAGAACGTTTTAGTAGCTATCTATCGACATATGTTTCAATCCAAAACACAATCCCCATCATGGGCAAATCCACCTTTAAAACTCAGCAGCGAAAATATTTTGGGATTGTAGTGTGGATTGCGGCTTTCCGAAATGTCCAGAGTAATATCTGAATATACCAACTGAAAGAACGTTTTAGTAGCTATCTATCGACATATGTTTCAATCCAAAACACAATCCCCATCATGGTCAAACTCACCTCTAAAACCCAGCAGCGAAAATATTTTGGGATTATAATGTGGATTGCGGCTTTCTGAAATGTCCAGAGTAACATCTGAATATACCAACTGAAAGAACGTTTTAGTAGCTATCTATCGACATATGTTTCAATCCAAAACACAATCCCCGTCATGGTTAAAACTGAAGAATTTTTCATCGACATTTTAATTTGGTCGGTTTATATGGCTGCTGGGTTTGGCTGCCAACTTCACACCGGTGGAGCTTATATAGTCATAGCTCGTATTTGATAAAATATTATTTTCTTGCTAATTTTAAGTTATTTTTCTAAGTTTGACTTGCTTTCTGAGAAAAATAGATCCTTAAGAATTGTGATCATATTAAAACGTATACTATATTTACTTATTTTCAAATAACTAAAGTACAATTATTGCCTGAATTAAATCGCTATTAGCAATAAGGTCACCATTATATGAATTTATTCTTAACATTTTATGTAAGATGACTTATATATGTATTGTTTAGATAAAAAAAATCTGCTGTGTAGTAGAATTTTAGAATCAAACTCATCTAACCAAGTCATGAATCGGATACACAAACCATTCGCAAGATATTGATTTATGAACCCATTCGTCTATGCATGAATCATAAATCAGTAATCTGCGAAAGGGTTGCTAAATCCGATTATGAATGAAATACACAGAGATAACTTCTTTTATTTTGAAGAACATTGAAATTATTTCAAATGAAAAAAATCTACTGGATTTATCTTCTTCCATCCGAAATATTTTTTATTCATAATGTTACTCAAATAATCTACTCTGGTTACTGAAATTACAGAATAGCCTTTTATCTTTTTATTGGCAGAGACTCGACCTACTTGACTCAGAGTTTGAGGTGAGTATCGAATCGGTTTTAAACATTTTTTTGAAGATGATTTTAAATACCCTCTTTGTTTCAATAACATTCTGCCAAGTACTTAATTAAGACAAAGTGATAGGTAATTAAAAAAATTCAGGCTAAGGGCGGAGATACTTCGTTTTGCATGCAAGTGAGCGAAACTATGCAATATTAAAATAGCGTGAGTGAATTTTATTAAAAGAGAGCGCTTCAAAGTATTAAAAAATGTGTTTAATGCGAAGCTTAGCACCACTCGTCCAACAACGATTTATGCTTTAATGAAATAATGTATGATGAATATGTCCTTTTTTCGTTTCACCAAGTTGAAACTCATGTCTGGCGGGAAATACATTTCTTTTTTACTATTTATATGTATACTAACTACTAAGGCAGTTTTAATGCTTTCGTAGCTATTTTCGGTAACCATTCTATATGATACTAATATAATTCGGGACTTTAAATATTATTGCTCGTATTATCAATTACAATGAACACCAATACACATCATATCATAAATTATCACTAAAAATGTCATATATTTTAAAAGTTTGTTTACACGCTACGAATATTCATATTTATTCGTTAGTTTACTCGTAAGAAAAGTTATCATTTAAGCAAATTTAATAAGTATTTAAATAAGATTCATGGTACAGTCATATAGTTTACCGTTGAACAAAAGCCCACAAGAAGGTGTTTGCTTTTCATTGTCAAATAAAAGTACTTCAGAGGTCGCCTCTTACGACTCCCGCAGGGGAAGATAAATACAGGTTGCAATTCTAGCCCGGCACCCTACGGGCACTACGCGGGTACCCAGCAGGCATTTAAAAAAAATTACACAAAAATATTCTCTAAATCTCTTCTTGTGCCTATCTATAATATGTGCAACATCAAAACACAAAGAATAATAGTATATTTTGTAATCCTACTTCTACTAATATTATAAACGCGAAAGTTTGTAAGGATGTATGGATGTATGGATGTTTGTTACTCTTTCACGCAAAAACCACTGAACGGATTTTAATAAAACTTTACAGTAATATAGCTTAGACATCAGAATAACACATAGGCTATAACTTATAAAGCAATTATGTGAATTGTCGAAAATATAACGATAAGTGCCAAGTAAGTAAGAATAAAATCAGCCATATGCGACCTATTCCTTAAGTGTCTCACGCACATAATGTATAACGAAAATGTTTATCTTAAATTCTGCTTTATAAAAGCTCGCAACAGCATATATCTATCTTTCATGTGTTAGCCATTATCGCCAAAACAGTGACGCTTGTATACTATTAAAAAATATAATTAATTTCTAATGCATATTCAGTACTAACAAATTGATCCTTTTCAAACTAATATTATAAAGGCGAACGTTTGTGAGTGTGTTTGTATGCTCATTACCTCTTCACTCTCAAACGACTGGAGCGATTTGGATGAAATTGTGTATGATAGATAGCGAGATAGATAACTCTTTATTGAAAACACCATAATAACAACAATGAACTTATTACTAAAACATAAATTAAAATCAATGGGTGGTCTATTCGCTCAGAGCGATCTCTTCCAGACAATCCATTAACATATGGTCTAAATATTGGGCGGGGTTTCTTATGGTCTTAATAATTGTACACATAAATAACTGCTGTATAGAGTTAAGTTTTCCAATGACAGTAAGACAGAGAATGGTTAGAATGAAGATATTTAAATTCTTCCGGCGACGATGAATAGGGAGCCACTTGAGCTTATTACGAAAATCGGAGATATGATCATATTTGCGTAAGCCATATAAATCTTATTAAAAAATATATGGTATGGAGGTAGATAAGGCGCTGGATTAGTACATATCATAAATTTTATCGTCATCATCCATCACCACGCGGGTGTAACCGCGGGGCGCAGCTAGTTAGTTAATAAATAATGTATTTAAAACAATGGTCATAGATTAATCCCGAGCAAGTGAAGGATTCTTACGACTGAATCACGACCGTAGTGGTGATCCAGTGTTAGAATCCTGAGGGACGCGAGTGATTCATGCTTGCAGTGATGCATGTGATGCTGTCAGCATTGCCCCGTTGAATTGCAATGCTTATTCGTTGAGCCAAATATGTGCCAGCATTTTGATGATATAAGTTTTGGAAAATACGATGAGCTCCCGGTCCCCACGGACCTAACGTCTCCACACCAAACGGCTCAAATATGTAACCCATAACGAGGTTAGCATATTTGCGCCGCTTGAGTTGTTCCGCCGAAGTAGCCGCAGCGCCAGCCCTCGCTGGTATCAGAAAGACGTGACGGCGCTAATGTGTATACGCAAGTAGCGTCCCACACTAAGGGCCGTCCTAACTTCCACGGAACCAGAGTCATGCCGTCATAAAAAATTATAAAATTACTAATATTAGGAGTAATTTTCTTATTATTATCATTATGGTCAACTTGTGAACCGATATATATTTCCTCAGGGTTGGTATGTCGAGTATTCTTTGCACAAGGAGTTTGTATCGAGTATTTTTGGCGCAAGGAGGTTACATAGTATTGAGATGCAGGTCGAATATATAAGTGTGTTCTAAATACAAAGACCAATACAGTGATAAACTGTTTTCAGTGATTAAAACTTTTTGCGAATGATATAAGATATAATTTCCCGCCGTTAGGTTAAATAATGCCAGTGAGGATGGAAGTGAACTAAACTGTGGAAGTACTGCAGACGAGACTAGACAAGAAGTGATTCCTAACGAGGATACATTGCATCCATATAGATGCACGCGATTACGTGACACAAGATATATTTGTAATAAATATGTGTACCAGCAATATGCGTACTAAGGCAGTAATGATAATGACTGGGAGAAGTAGAGAGGTAATTCTACGAAGAACAATGTTTTTTTGTGTTTCCGTATCATTATTCAGTTATTAGGTTCCTATCCTACATAATTTCCTAGATGAGAGTTGGTGCAATAAGCATATCATTCTAATTAAGAACGAATACTTAGGTAGAATATTCATAATTTTTCTCTAATTATAATTGAAGATAAAGGTATTGTTTGAGTGTGCTAGTGAAAACTCATCTACACGTCTTTACACTTTAAGCACAAGATTGGATTAAAAAAAAAAAGAATTAACCGTTCTTACTGCCTCTTTCATAATCATTTAATCCAACACTACCTTGAAATTAATTAATTTTGTCAATCTAAGATAAGATATCCTGATGATGATGAGAGTATTGCTGAAAACTAAAGGCTGGCGCTAATTGACGTCATGGCACAGCATGGCATGCTTCGGCAGCCATTGCGTCGTGGCATCCCACAAGAGACCCAGCCAATCTAGCGTATTCAACCAGTTTTGCACAGCGCGGGTGACGCAGCATGCTGAAGCTTTCCGTGACAACACGAGAAGCTATGGTCTCATGGCACCGAAATAAAGCAATATGAATTCTAAATGCATGAAAATAAGAACTTCATCTTAACTTAAACTTCATCTACCAAAATATTAACTTCATCAAAATAAAATATTTTACTCTCCGGCGACGTCAGCCAGCTCCAGGTGGCTGGGCTTATTGTAGAAATACTATACAGAAACGAACCGGGATTTTAACTGAGGAACTTTATCCTTTATAACACTCGTCACTGGATAATCGAGGCAGTAAGTCGAAAACAGGAAAAAAAGGCTTTTTAAAATTGTCAAATACATTTTTATTGGTTAAATATTTTTTCCATAAGTACACCTTTACGCTTAGAAGAATATATATTTATACCGAACGAAGCGATTTGCTTTTTAACCGACTACCAAAAAAGGAGGAGGTTCTCAATTCGACTGTATGTTTTTTTGTTTTTTTTTTTTTTATGTTTGTTACCTCAGATCTCTTGACTGGCTTCTTGATTTTGAAAATTCTTTTTTTGTTTGAAAGCTGATACTTGTCGTTTGGTCCCATTTTAAATTTCATAAAAATCGGTCAAGCCGTTTTTGAGTTACACTAAAAAGATTGAAAAAAAAAATTTTAACAAAAAATGGAACGACTTCAACACCCAAAAGTGTGAAATAACTTGTCGAAGTCGGTACCATGCGCACAATATTGCGATAATAGGTACTTATGTACCATCATGGTACCGACTTCAACAAGTTATTTCACACTTTGGGTGTTGAAGTCGGTTCCATTTTTTGTTAAAATTTTTTTCGTTCATCAAACGAACCGCCAGGGAATGGAACACCATTACAGTATAGTTACAAGTACAATATGGGGGTCTTCAAAATGAGAGTGAATAGGTATCATCTGGGTAAGCGCACTCCATCATCGATCGCATCATCACTTCACATCAGGTGAGATAGTGGTCAAGTGCTACCCAGTTTGGTATAAAATAAAAAAAATGAACTGAGCAAGCTGGTGAAAGCTAGCGGGTGAGTTTTCCAAATGTTCCTTTGCAGTGCAGTTTTACTTGCATTTGCAACTTAGTATAGGTTGTATATGCGTAACTCACTCGCCAAACGCTTCTCTCCTTAAAATACACAACGCTTTTCACACTTGTCTGCAAACCTCATTGAGTTCAAGCTACTACCATGTGAGTACACAGTGGTTGCTTACAGTCTTTACAACACCGGACGTCACCCTTCGCTGTCGGGACAGACAGACCGTGGCTTATATCCAAGCAATCATTTTGTCTACCGTCATCAGCCGCAGACAGAGGAACGTCGTAGTCAGAAAGACCTTTCTGACATTCAAAATAACCAATACTTTAAGTATATTGATATAAATAACCCCTATTTGTGTTTGACAAATAGGCAAAATACGTAATATAATTGGTTAGGACTAGTTAAACTAGACCTTTCTAAAGTGTTCGGTATTACATTTGATCCAGATCTGACGACGAGATGAGAGTTTGGTAGATACTTATATAGATATATATACTAGTGAATACTCAATAATTCATCATATGTATAAAAATAGACTCATACCTTTATATTTCAAGCACAAATTCTGTTTTAGCACATTTTTATGAAATTCATCTTTTCTGTATGTAAATGAACTAAGAAACTAAACTTATTATCACGAAACTTGGCAAATGTGTGTGCTATGTAGAACACTGTGGGATGCTGGGATAGTATATCACCCCCCTAGTTACACCCGTGGTTGTCGTAAGAGCCGTCTAAGGGAAAAATACCGGGAGATGGGCAACAGCGCCTTCTGAGGAACTATTATCTTATACTGCGATCCCGAAGCTGCCTGCCAAGCGTGGGGATTATGGCAATCCCTCTTTAATGGGGAGGCTGTGTTCAACGGTAACAATCTGGCTGATACAGTATGTAGAACAGGGTGTAAGTACCTACTACTACTATTATAACAATAGTACCAAAATACCGATATGAAAATGGAAGGATGCATGAAAAGGACCTATGCATGAAAATACCTGCGCGAACTAAATCTTATCCTCTAACAGAATGTACCTACCATCTGCTATCAGCACCTTTCAGATTATAAACAAAAATTTACTACTCAAGCATTGAAAGAGTGCAGTCACCAGCACGTGGCTTTATCTTTAAAACGTGCGTCCAGCAGTTTGCGTTTCATCTAAGATCATCTTAGCGACAAAATATGGTTCTAAAGATCTTTATGATTGCTACATGACAACCCTATGTTTCTTTTCAACGCACAGATATGAGGTTAGTTTTATACCGGTCAGCACCACAAGATGGTGACAAATAATATCAAGAATCTTATATCATCTGGTCAAATATAGTACACATGCTAATTTAGAAAGAAAACTGGCTAACGTTAAAATCAGTCAAGTCACACTGCTAGGTGCTGGTGCCAGATTTTACTTATAGATAAACTGAAAAACAACAAAATACGAGCTTACACACGAAGTCAGTTGAAATCGAAATTGCTGCCAGAGGTTTACAGCTTGCTGCGCTTCTAAAATGCACCATAATACCAAAACAACTACAGCTATATACTCACTCGTATTATTTGAATTTGTTAACCTCAGTTTTTTACATATCAGATGCTATATGCGTTTTTTAAGCTGTCACGGTCATAAAAACTGTAATTATTATTACAAACGAGATATTTACCGTGTTTTTGATTACTTTTGAGCTCTCGATATTTCAGCACTGTTGCAAGCGCCATGATCACGAGTAAACATAGTCTATGCGATTGCATGGTAGGCACTAAGAGTAGACGAATCGGTCTACCCTCTTTCTTGTTAATTTTTTTGGCAAGGCGACGCTATTATTGTCACTGTCACTCACACCATTATTTAAATTTGACATGCAAAATTACGATATCAGGTCGTTAACTATTTGTAACACTTCTTAGGCTCTTGCATAGGTTAACTACTGGATTATAGAATCCAGTAGTTAACCTAACTATTACAAATAGTTAGAGGAGATGAGTTTCAATTGTCGACAGTTGAAACCCATCTTCTCTATTGATGATTTGAAATTTTGTTATTTCGATCGCTTCTCTGACCATTCCCGGTATATAGTGGTGTTCTGTCGAGTGTACCTGTGGGTTGTGTAACTCAATCCAGTAGTTAGAACCAGACTCCAGCAGGTGTTGAGCTATGGCTGATTTTTGGATATCATTATTTTTGACTGCCTTTATATGCTCCTTGATAAGACATTACCACATTGTTCGCTTTGTCTGACTGATGTAGGACTCAACACAGTTACAATTGGCTTTGTACACACCAGGCTTTTCCAAAGGATCTTCGGTGAACCTGCGTTCATATGAGCTACTTTTTTAAAAAGGGTGGAGATAGTTTTTATACGTTTAGAAGACTGCGACCTTATCAGACACTCCTTTACCGAAATGTTAAAAGCTCAAAAGTAATAAAAAACACGGTAATATCACGTTTGTAATGATAATTATAATATCCGATGCTCTTTCACAGGTGGGTTTATAAAGCACAAATCCTGGTATTGGCAGAATTATAATTTGGCATTATAACATGTTGGTAATTTATTAACTATAGAATCAACCAAAAATAGAATACAATAGAACTGCTTTACTCTGCTAGTAATGTACACAATGTTTGTTAGATTCCGTACATTCAGCAGTTGAAACATTAACAAAATCTTTCAGAATAAACAAGGACAAAAGGCCTTTGTAGACCACAAATTGTCTCAGAAAGCACAGTTAGTCCGTGAACTTGTTGTATTGTTGCCATTAGAAATAGCGGCCACGTAGTCTGTATAAAGAGAACGCAGTGACTTAACTTAATACCTCCTCAACGTTTAAGTATCTCACTGTCAATAAAATTGAAGAACTATCCATCTTTGATTTCTAGTTTAGGCCAGTAGGCCCGTAGAAATCTTCGACCACTTCATTCCATAACGATAATTCTGTTAGTAGGTAGTCAAAGGCTAGCCTATCAGCTATCAAAAATACCCCACAAATTGTAATTACTTAGTGGCTAAATAAAAGGTTTAAATTACTTATTTACTGCGAGTTCTTTTATTGTTTTTCTTACGATATAATCAGTACGTGATTAAATTACAATCTACTACTACATACTGAGAAACCTGATTGTGAAATTTACTATTCTGTTAAAAACTAATACAAAAACGAGTAGGCGGAAATATTCAAGAAATCTACGAATAAAGACATCGATGTTGCATTTTCATAACATCGTAACATCGATGTTCTGCACATACAATCGAAATTCGGATACACATGATACTTTGTCCCGTTCATTTTGATCTGTGGACTGCTGTGTCGGACTTTTTAATGTGCGACGTCTACACCGTTCATCCGTTGAAAATGAAGTAATTGTTCATTATCATTCACACTAAACTTGGTATTAAACAACATGTAAATAACTACACGTTAATCAATATCGAGTATCGTAATCGTCGAATAATAGTAGAGATACTTTCTTGGTATTCAATTCAAATGATCTCAAGAGACTACTTGAGAGTTTTCTAAAAAACCAAATCTTCATAACAGTATTTCTGCATATCAAACATAACACAAATAACTTAATAAATATATATATATATATATACGTATGAATCGATACTTGGTTGCTTGCAGTAGGACAGATCTAAAGTGAGAGGTGTATCAACCATTGTTGAAATATGTAACTATCGGAAATGATGAAAACTCCTCTTAAAATCATAATTTTTCGTAGTCCTTTATCAATAAATGTTTTTGTTGGAAAAATACACATAAAATATACAAATAACATAAGCTACTCAGATATTTCAATTCGCTCAAAGAATTTCTGACTATTGTTTCGCCATTGTTCTTTGGCCAGTACTTTGACAGCAAGAGAGGCTATGGTAACTGAGTTGATCAACGGCAGTACACACTTTGCACCCAAGTGCAAAATGTTGTGCTGCCAATCACTGCCAATACCCAGAGGAAAAGCGGGTTGATCTATCTATAAGGTTACTAGGATTGGAAATGAATGACCTGTAACAAAATCCCAGATACTCACACAATAAATATGATAGTTACTTGCGACGCGGACGCAAGGAAACGTACCTATAAAAGATCTTTCCGGGCTAGTATGTAGAAAGGCCGATCTGACGGAGTTAGAGAAGACAAAAACTTTAGGGAATTCACTATTTGGATAATATAAATATATAAATATCATGCCGCATATATTCGAATTCATAATGTTTCGATTACTTTCACAATAGCCCGAACGCCCTTTGGATGGCAATTGTGTACTGTTATCGAAAGTATACTGCACCGGAAGCGTTAGATTGTTGGTAGTTGTTAGTCAAAAGGCGCACTGCCAAGGTACCTGACTGACGGTCATAGATCAATGGCACAGATAGGCTCTTATTAATTACCTAAGAAATGGGCTGAAGGTGTAGAGGTGCCATTTGGAGGGGAGAAGGTCTGCATTGACGTTCTTTTCCTGACGTCATTTGGTTTGCTATCAATACTGGTATGTATTTTTTTGTAATTGTTTCGTGGTATTCCGGAGATGAACTCGTATCACTTCAGTACGCCCACAAAAGAGGTCCTTAATCCTTAATCCTCATCTTAACTCTCTGATATCGCGAAAAATAAATTTTAAAGTACTTTTTTCTTTATGCTATCAAGATCGAATAAGCATGAAGCCCATCTGGTGTTAAATGGTAACCTCTTCCTAAACAGATGCTGTTTCTCACATGTGGCAAACTGCACTGCACTCAACAAACACCCTCAAAAATAAAATAGTTAAGTCTCATGCGTCTGTAATTTCACCGGCGGCGGCACCCATTCCCATCAAACGGTAACACAGTAATGTAAACTGCATTTTTGTGTTGCTCCTTGGCGGCAGAAATAGTTGTGGTGGTAGCACTTATAAGGACGAACTAGCACAAAGTTCTACTGCTACTGAAACTGACCTACGAGGATTCCAAGGCCAGTTGGGGTTAGGCAGTTACCCAGCTATAAATCCAAGGCCAGCACTTACAATTACTCTACTCACAATTATGTCGTTGTTATATTCTGTGTGATGTTATATTTCCAATATATTCTTTTGCCAATATATGTATTTGTCATTTGTGAAAACATGATTTACATATTTATCATGAGTTCTCTTTTGAGAGAGTATGTTGCGAATGTGTTTTTTGCTGTAGTTAATGTTTGTAGAAGGCATATTTTATGATAAGTGAAACCTCACATGAGTGAGTTTGAGGGTAAAAAGGTAATATTTGTTAATATTTGTCATAATGTGTTAATATTTCTATATTAAAATAAGTTAATAAAATAAGTTCATATTATATTAACTTTGATAACTACTTATGTGGCAAAATACATGGAAAAATATACTGTCAGAGGTATCCAAAAACAGCATGTTGTTTTATTTTAGATATGATATATAATGAGGCATTTTGCATATGCCGCTCAAGTACCACCAACAAAAAGAAAATCCGTATATATCAGCTCATATGAAACATTCATCTCTTCTATACTTATATACTTTGCACTGACGTCACAGCCGGGCAGCGAGGCAATTGCCCAAGCGCCGCCGAACGAGGATACAGTCGCCGCTATTAACCAACGATTGTTGCCGTTAAGCGACGATTACGCGAATGGTTTAATTGGTCGCGCTTAGGCCGTGGTCAAGGTTATGTGGGAAAGAATATTCCCCATGTTTTATGTGTTCGTAATTCTGCTGCTTTTATATAAGATATATATATGTTGGGTTAATAGTCGAAGTTGAAGTTTTTATGCCACTTTAATTCGAGTATCTGGGTAGACAGTTCAGACTCAACTCTTGCAGCATGTCGTAAGATTCGTTGCCAATCCGGGCTTTGTTTGGTAAAAGTAATAGCCCATACATGGAGCCTATTTGCATCTTTTTTGGACATCCTCGTTTGTGTGTGATTTTAAGCACTGTTTCAGAATATAGAAGTTGAAGTCTGTCTGATCCAGGGACCGAACCCAGGTTCCTGGATCAGACAGACTTCAACTTCTATATTCTGAAACAGTGCTTAAAATCACACACAAACGAGGATGTCCAAAAAAGATGCAAATAGGCTCCATGTATGGGCTATTACTTTTACCAAACAAAGCCCGGATTGGCAACGAATCTTACGACATGCTGCAAGAGTTGAGTCTGAACTGTCTACCCAGATACTCGAATTAAAGTGGCATAAAAACTTCAACTTCGACTATTAACCCAACATATATATATCTTATATAAAAGCAGCAGAATTACGAACACATAAAACATGGGGAATATTCTTTCCCACATAACCTTGACCACGGCCTAAGCGCGACCAATTAAACCATTCGCGTAATCGTCGCTTAACGGCAACAATCGTTGGTTAATAGCGGCGACTGTATCCTCGTTCGGCGGCGCTTGGGCAATTGCCTCGCTGCCCGGCTGTGACGTCAGTGCAAAGTATATAAGTATAGAAGAGATGAATGTTTCATATGAGCTGATATATACGGATTTTCTTTTTGTTGGTGGTACTTGAGCGGCATATGCAAAATGCCTCATTATATATCATATCTAAAATAAAACAACATGCTGTTTTTGGATACCTCTGACAGTATATTTTTCCATGTATTTTGCCACATAAGTAGTTATCAAAGTTAATATAATATGAACTTATTTTATTAACTTATTTTAATATAGAAATATTAACACATTATGACAAATATTAACAAATATTACCTTTTTACCCTCAAACTCACTCATGTGAGGTTTCACTTATCATAAAATATGCCTTCTACAAACATTAACTACAGCAAAAAACACATTCGCAACATACTCTCTCAAAAGAGAACTCATGATAAATATGTAAATCATGTTTTCACAAATGACAAATACATATATTGGCAAAAGAATATATTGGAAATATAACATCACACAGAATATAACAACGACATAATTGTGAGTAGAGTAATTGTAAGTGCTGGCCTTGGATTTATAGCTGGGTAACTGCCTAACCCCAACTGGCCTTGGAATCCTCGTAGGTCAGTTTCAGTAGCAGTAGAACTTTGTGCTAGTTCGTCCTTATAAGTGCTACCACCACAACTATTTCTGCCGCCAAGGAGCAACACAAAAATGCAGTTTACATTACTGTGTTACCGTTTGATGGGAATGGGTGCCGCCGCCGGTGAAATTACAGACGCATGAGACTTAACTATTTTATTTTTGAGGGTGTTTGTTGAGTGCAGTGCAGTTTGCCACATGTGAGAAACAGCATCTGTTTAGGAAGAGGTTACCATTTAACACCAGATGGGCTTCATGCTTATTCGATCTTGATAGCATAAAGAAAAAAGTACTTTAAAATTTATTTTTCGCGATATCAGAGAGTTAAGATGAGGATTAAGGATTAAGGACCTCTTTTGTGGGCGTACTGAAGTGATACGAGTTCATCTCCGGAATACCACGAAACAATTACAAAAAAATACATACCAGTATTGATAGCAAACCAAATGACGTCAGGAAAAGAACGTCAATGCAGACCTTCTCCCCTCCAAATGGCACCTCTACACCTTCAGCCCATTTCTTAGGTAATTAATAAGAGCCTATCTGTGCCATTGATCTATGACCGTCAGTCAGGTACCTTGGCAGTGCGCCTTTTGACTAACAACTACCAACAATCTAACGCTTCCGGTGCAGTATACTTTCGATAACAGTACACAATTGCCATCCAAAGGGCGTTCGGGCTATTGTGAAAGTAATCGAAACATTATGAATTCGAATATATGCGGCATGATATTTATATATTTATATTATCCAAATAGTGAATTCCCTAAAGTTTTTGTCTTCTCTAACTCCGTCAGATCGGCCTTTCTACATACTAGCCCGGAAAGATCTTTTATAGGTACGTTTCCTTGCGTCCGCGTCGCAAGTAACTATCATATTTATTGTGTGAGTATCTGGGATTTTGTTACAGGTCATTCATTTCCAATCCTAGTAACCTTATAGATAGATCAACCCGCTTTTCCTCTGGGTATTGGCAGTGATTGGCAGCACAACATTTTGCACTTGGGTGTTAATATTTGTCATAATGTGTTAATATTTCTATATTAAAATAAGTTAATAAAATAAGTTCATATTATATTAACTTTGATAACTACTTATGTGGCAAAATACATGGAAAAATATACTGTCAGAGGTATCCAAAAACAGCATGTTGTTTTATTTTAGATATGATATATAATGAGGCATTTTGCATATGCCGCTCAAGTACCACCAACAAAAAGAAAATCCGTATATATCAGCTCATATGAAACATTCATCTCTTCTATACTTATATACTTTGCACTGACGTCACAGCCGGGCAGCGAGGCAATTGCCCAAGCGCCGCCGAACGAGGATACAGTCGCCGCTATTAACCAACGATTGTTGCCGTTAAGCGACGATTACGCGAATGGTTTAATTGGTCGCGCTTAGGCCGTGGTCAAGGTTATGTGGGAAAGAATATTCCCCATGTTTTATGTGTTCGTAATTCTGCTGCTTTTATATAAGATATATATATGTTGGGTTAATAGTCGAAGTTGAAGTTTTTATGCCACTTTAATTCGAGTATCTGGGTAGACAGTTCAGACTCAACTCTTGCAGCATGTCGTAAGATTCGTTGCCAATCCGGGCTTTGTTTGGTAAAAGTAATAGCCCATACATGGAGCCTATTTGCATCTTTTTTGGACATCCTCGTTTGTGTGTGATTTTAAGCACTGTTTCAGAATATAGAAGTTGAAGTCTGTCTGATCCAGGGACCGAACCCAGGTTCCTGGATCAGACAGACTTTAATCTCTACACTTGAGCGGAATATGCAAAATGCCTCATTATATACGAATCAAGGTTGCACCTGTCTGAAATAAAACAACGTGCTGTTTCCTGAAAAACAAGATAAAAAGATAAAACTCTTTATTGAAGAATGTTATTGTTCACTTTCAGCAGGAGTTCATTAAAGTTAAAAAAATTAGAATAAGTTTTTTTTGTACAGTCTCTGGCTGTGCACATAACTTTTAATGAGATATCGGGCGTTTCTGTTTTTGTCTTGTTTGTAGTTTCAATTCAGTTTGACTGCAGAAGCCACTCCATCTCCCTTAAGGTAGTTGAACGATAGGACCTAAGGAATTGAGCTATAGCCCACTTACGATAGATGGGTTTCGTAACCCAAAGAAACTCCACTGCCATTTTATCCGTCTGTCCTAATTCCAACTTTTTATCCTATAGTTCAACTTGCGTTGACAAACAAGACCAATTTTGCAATTGGTTTTAAACTTGTAAATGGTTGCGTGACTATAATTTTGACCGCACATGACTATATTTTTTTCTCGCGTAAATTTGTAATTTTGTAATACTTGAGTTATTTATAGATATATATACGTATATAAATATAATTCCAAGGAAACGTGTTTTAAATACAATTTCGATTTATTGACGATTTAAGAAATATCTGACGTAAAGATTCAAAAAATCAGACCATAAAATAGACAGTTTCTCGAAATTTTAAATCGAGCTATAAATAGTTGGAATTAGGACAGATAGATAAAATGGCAGTGGAGTTTATTTATTATATTTGTATAATAGCACTTGAGTAATTCATGTGTTTGTGTATGAAAATATAACAATTATAAAGCAAATCTTATCAAGAAGGACAACTGAGGTTAAATTTTTGATATAAATTACTAGTTTTAGGTTAATAAGCAGTCATTCATTCTTGATCGCGATTTCATCATCCAAGTCTGTCAGTCAATTAATAATAAAAAATAAGCATCTGTCAATGTCTTAAGTATACTATTTGGTTACTTTATTGTATTTTCACGTGGACCTGTTTAATTTTTTTTTAAATATCTTGCCATTATTAGGGTTCCGTACCCAAAGGGTAAAAACGGGACCCTATTACTGAGACTTCGCTGTCCGTCCGTCCGTCCGTCCGTCTGTCACCAGGCTGTATCTCAAGAACGGTGATAGCTAGACGGTTGAAATTTTCACAGATTATGTATTTCTGTTGCTGCTGCTAACAACAAATACAAAAAGTTGGCCAAGTGCGAGTCGGACTCGCGCACGTTAAAACAAAAAAAGGTTAATATATGAAGTCTAATGTTATACCTATAGCTAATGGTACGGAACCTTTTTTCTAAATTTCCTGTCTATTATCGAATAAAGAATATGTGTGTTTTCTTTATATATTTTATGATTTCTTTGAATAATCCAATGCGTCAGAAGTTCATGTTTTTTTTATGTTATTATGACGGAACCAACTTGAGGCCCACCTGATGTTAAGCGGACATCTGCCTATAACAGAGCATTTTGTCACAAGTCACGAATAGCACTAAACCGTCACCTGGAAACATAATTGTTAAGTCTCATGTGCCTGTAATTTCACTGGCTCTCAAGGACTGGTGTCTGAACACACCGTTCGGTGCTTGGCGATAGGTTTTCTACTCGAGGCCGGTCGCTAGCCAGGCGGGCATTCGCAAAATGCCCTTCCACCATGTGGTGAAGCTCAAGCCCACGGCGAGATTCAAACTATGGACCAGCTGCGCGGCAGTGATGGCTCAGTAGCCAATGCCACTGAGCCATCACTGCTTCTAAACCCCAAGCTCACATAGCTAGCCGGTAACTGATCATCGCCCATAAGATGCAGACGTATCTATTTTCAGTTAAGAGTTTAATATTCAGATTAAACATTAACTTCATAATTCAAAACTTGTTAATAAAATTAACACTATCGTTAATCATCTATTTTCACAAATATAATGATTGATTAAGCTTCAACTTTGTAGAACTTTGATGCAACAGTTAATGAATACTTAATTGAAAACCAATAAGTTAAGTATATTGAAAAGTTCAAATAATTTGTTAATTTAAATTTAACGATCCTTGATTGAAATTACCGAAATTTAAGATTAAAGTGTCGGTCACAATTTTGATATGGTTGACATTTTGGAGTTTAATTACGAGATACTAAAATTTGTCGTGATACGAAATATCTTTATATAGTCAACTAGTGGCCCGCCCCGGCTTCACACGGGTAATTACGACTATAAATTGAGATGTACAAGCTATCCTATCTTTCAATTTGGATCAAATTGCACAAGGTGTGCAAATCAAATTTAATATTGGTTCACTAGTTTAGGAGTCCATCGCAGACAAGCAGCGTGACACGTATATTTTATACCAAACCCACTCAGAAAGTGTCTAATTGCTCGTTCGTAAACGGGTTATGAAGTTCTTCATTACTCCCAAAATGTGCGGCGAGAAAAGTTATATGGTATCTCAGACAATGAAATTTCAAAAAGGTTTTATGTATAAGTAAAAAGAGGTAAGATTTTTGAACTCGATTTTGAATGAAAGGAAGGTGGAAACCTTTTTCTGCATTACAAAAAAATAGTGCGGTTTGTTTTGTTTTGTTAAATTTTGGTTTTGACTAAATTGATAATTTAATAGTACACTTTTAGTTACATATTCTAAATGATATAACGATGACCCCACCGGTAATATAAATACATCTCAAGAAGTCCTTAAGAACTTACTCCCTGAGAAGTCTCAAGACATAGGTTTACGAGAAAACTTATAATGATTTAGCGGGAGAAAGTTGTATTTCTTCTTATTCCCCCTTGGTGTACAATGTACTATTATATGCCACACCTTACTAGGTTGAAAGATACGTATTTTTGCGTGGACCTTTGCATACTTTCAGGCTAGGTACCCTCAGTGCCTGCACTGTGACAAAGGTGTTTCCTCAGTAGAAGTTAGTATTTATTCCATTACCTGTATATATGGTGACTGGGCAGATATATCATTTTTCAAAAAGAAGAGATAGATATTAAGTAGTAATCAAAAACTAGAAAAGTTAAGATTGTTTGCCTATCTGTACTAATATTATAAATGCGAAAGTAACTCTGTCTGTCTGTCCGTTACGCTTTCACGCCAAACTACTAAACCGATTTGAATGAAATTTGGTATGGAAATAGTTTGAGACCCGGGAAAAAACATAGGGTAGTTTTTATCCAACTGCGCAAAAAGAGGTTAATGTTTTTGCACAATAACCGACATACGCGCGGGCGAAGCCGCGCCCGGAAAGCTAGTATTTTATAAAACGCGCTTTTGCATTGATCGTGGTCCCAGAAACTACAATTTTAAGTAATTAGAAATTATATAGGGTAACTGGGAAAAGCTTACAACCTATTATGGTCCACGTCTGTACATGCTAAATAACTTTAGATCGTAGCATTTTTTAAAAATTTTTTTTACAAATTTTCAGGATTTTCTTGTTCTGACATACATTTTTAGTTCTATTTCGAAAAAGTAAGTAACATATGTGTAAAATGCCTCGTACGTTAACCGTAACCAGTAACCGTCCGTATTTTTAACCGACTTCCAAAAAAGGAGGAGGTTCTCAATTCGTCTGTATTTTTTTTTTTTTATCTTTGTTACCTTAGATCTATTGACTGGGTGAACCAATTTTGAAAATTCTTTTTTTGTTTGTAAGCTGATGCTTGTGGTTTGGTCCCATTTTAAATTTCATCAAAATCGGTCAAGCCGTTTTTGAGTTACACTAAAAAGAATGAAAAAAAAATTTTAACAAAATATGGAACCGACCTCAACACCCAAAAGTGTGAAATAACTTGTCGAAGTCGGTACCATGCCCACAATGTTGTGATAATAGGTACTTTTGAACCATCATGCTACCGACTTCAACAAGTTATTTCACACTTTTGGGTGTTGAAGTCGGTTCCATTTTTTGTTAAAAATTTTTTTATGGATATATAATAAAATCTAAATGAAAACAGTAAAATGTAAATAATATAAGTAATATCTTAATAAATAAAGATGTTTGTAAGGACTAACAGAAGACAACCGTAAGACGTTATAAGCATTTATCAATAAACCTGTATGGACCAATTTGTTTCAAATAACGAAAAATTTAATAAGGGGCTACTTGATGACATGCGACTTATCCAGACCTTTATACAAATGTTATCTTTCCATTTTCAACGTTTTAATTGTAATTGTGATCATTTGGCCCACAGATTAGGCAAAAGTTCGATAGTTCAACTATGTCCGCACCTTCTAATATCAATCCGACGACGGTCAAAGGAAGTTCTCGTTAGACTTTCCGGCAAAATTCGTTCCCCACTCAGCAATTTGTGACTTCCTCAAAGTATCCTGTGCGGAAATTTGTGATATGGTCACAGCAAAGTAAAATACCTACTCGAGCATGGTACACATGGTGGAAGATTAGCTCTGCTTCAAGAGCCATGTGCATTTCCCAGCTTAAAATATATTGTGGACAGTTTCACATCTTTCTGTTGATGGTATATTCTCAAAGTGACTACGAGAAAGAGTACGCTGAGTGACTAGCATAATAAGTCGCTTCGGAGTCAATTTGCTACGGTGGAGGTTCTCCGAGGGCTACCGGCTGCTCAAAGGAATGCTCAGTGTCACGGAGGTAGAAGATCAAGATCAGTGTAGCAGGAAAAACCAGAACAAGAAGGTAAGATGTAGGCTTTAATTTATTATTAATACCGAAAATTAACAATCAGTACTAATATTATAAATTCGAAAGTAACTCTGTCTGTCTGTTACGCTTTCACGCCAAAACTACTGGACCGATTTGAATGAAATTGGGTATGAAAATAGTTTGAGACCTGGGAAAAAACATAGTATAGTTTTTATCCAACTGCGCAAAAAGAGGTTAATGTTTTTGCGCGATAACCGACATACGTGCGGGCGGAGCCGCGCCCGGAAAGCTAGTTACACATATAAGATTCACTTGCTTGTGCTTATCAAGTTCGGCAGATCACTTAAAATCTGTAACAGGTAGGCTCGGGTTGTGAGAAATTAATTGGAATACCTCAAATCAGCTAAGTTTAAAAAGGGAAAGCTATGGTGATTTTTTTAATTTGAATAAAGAATGGCAGTATGATCAATGTATGTGGACAGTAGCTAATTTTGAAATGAGGTTAGTGATGTGATGGTTGACAGTCGCAGAAGGAGATTGCGGAGAGGGAGAGGGAAATAACCTCCACACTCGCAATCCGCACCCGGAGACCTGGGCGTAGAAGTTGGGTATATCACGCCCTCCTGCAACCCCCATAACAGAGGTCTTGGCGATGGACATGGGGGTGTCCTTCGCCATACTAAAGATCCCGTGGCGGTATGTGCGGTGTCCCCGCGCACCACTAAAAGATGAAGGAGTGGGCGAACTCCACCCCCACTCCTCAACGAGAAGGGACCATGCCAGGGGCAATACGGTAGAGTTCCGAAGCGTTCCCGTAATCCTGGCGTGTAAGGCGTTCCGTAGGCAAATCGTGTGGTTTTTAGTCGGTAGGGGCACTTGCTGCTGTGGGAATAGTTGGTGTCGAGTCCGACATATCCTGTCCACTTCCCCGATGTGGACAGGAATGCGCAAATGCAACTAACAATTTGTGGATGTACTGCCAACAAAAGCCTAAAAGGATTCGTATAAATACCAAAGATGAAACTTTCTATACATCATTACGTATTGTAGAACGTTTTATTTTAATTGAGTTAGGCCTTAACTAATCAACCTAATACAAAGGCTTTATATAATAATTATAATAAATACTTATTGCCTTTGTGTCGAAAAAGAAAACATCGTACCGATTCTGCATAGGTTGATGGTAGAATATTTAACATGCTTTGTGATTTGTTGTGACTAATAGGCTAAGATTGATAAGACCTGAAGACATGTACAAAAAACAACAAGTAAACCTCACACAGTTTTTTGGCACGTCTTCGACAAGGCGTTATTGGAAACCTACTTACGATTGTTTGCAATGCCACTTGATGCGGCTAACGACCACTTTGCGAATATGCTGTCTCAAATGACGCTAATGTCTTCCGGTGCGTGCGTGAGGTCTACCCGCTTTCAAAGGTCATGATACTACTATTACGGGCCACAATAATATAGAAGCGGATGTATACATATATAATTATATATATATATACATATATATATTAGCATTCGCCACGCGGTGTTACCCGCTGTTTTACATAAATGATATCCAAGTTGACTGGAATAGAACATGTGTGTTCGTGGCCATTTTTAAAACCACATACCAACCACCACCCATAACAACTAACCAACCAACAACAACCATAACATTTTTTTTGTATACCATATTGTTGAAATTATCTCCATCTTGAAAAGGTAAAATCGGCATGCAGATCTTTATCATTAAAGATGACTTGCTCTATATAGCCAAATACTGCAGCAGAGCTAGGTAGTTTTTATCGCACTGATGGGGGACGGTCATGATGATGATAATGATCTGCAGCTTTTGTGTAATGTTAAGGTATAAGGTATATGCATACTGAATTTCATGCCAATAGTTCAAGCTGGTTTTGAATTAAGATATAACAAACAAACATACAAACTTTCGCCTTTATAATATTAGTTGATTCTGTAGCATAGACATACCAAATTATTGAAATTTATACCTAATTTGCCAATATCAGAGCCAAAACTACTCGACCGATTTGAATGAAATTTGGTATGGAAATTTCACTATAATTAGTTAAGCCTTGCCTTGGTAAGCTAGTTAACAAATATATTACAAACCTTCCTCATCCCAAGGGAACACTTTACTTTTTTCGAAAATAAAGTAGTCTATGTGTTATTCCAGGATGTTATCTACCTTCATACCAAATTTCATCCAAATAGATTCAGCCGTTTGAGCGTGAAGAAGTAACAAACATATAAACACACTCACAAACTTCCGCATTTATAATATTAGTAGGATATACAAGAAAATGACTTTTGTTTAGAATAGAAAGTATCATGGGTTAATCATATTCTTGAAGAATTTTTTCAAGATATCTTCTTCTCTCTATGTCTTCTTCTGAGGACGGGTGCAAACCAGAGTTTTGTCTAACATAGTAAGACTTCTTTTAAATTCTTTCATTTTTGACAGCTAGCAGGTTGTAAGTGATGGTGATTGATGGTGAACGGTAAACAGGCGGATTGCTGGATCTCGTGCTATTTTCGCCTCAAGAACATATAAAATCATTTTGTTTTCTTTATTGCTATTATTCATTTATTTCAGTACCGGAATCTATCTTGTAGGTATCGGGTGGATTGTCCACTGCAGAATACATCCTCTGCCATCAGAGTGGGTTTGCCGTAATCCCCACGCTTGGCAAGCGTCTTGAGGATTACAGTGTGAGATGGCAGGTCTTCAGGACTGTCCACTTTCTGGCATTTTTACATTAATTGTCTCTTACGACATAGAGACGTATGGAAGGTTGTAAGTCTAGCATGGCACCGCATGGCACAATATTACTTGATATGCAATTGCTCTTTACGTTCCTAACGCAACTTCGATAGAGGTTTCGAAGCGCTCGTAGCGAAGTTTGCTTAGCTGTTCTTAACCGATCAGTGAAGTTAAGCAACGTCCACCGCGGTCATGAGTTGGCTGGGTGACCGCTAGTGACATTGCTACTGAGCGCTTTCATGCTTCGGAACCTCTTAGGATGGCAGTCGTTATAGCATAGTGGTAGGGCATTTTGCGAATGCCCGCCTGGCTAGCCAGACAACACAGAATTCCGTTCTAGGTGAGCTAGCTACCACCCTCAAGTTGAAAATCTGTCGCCGAGCAGTCAACGGTGTGTTCTGGCAGCTGTCCTTGAGAGCCAGTAATTCTCGGTTAGCCTGAACAACATCTTCGACCATATTATCACATACCATCAGGTGAGATAGTGGTCAACGCCTAAATATCAGGCATAAACAAAAAGTAAGGAAAATGGAAAATTTTACAAGTTTATGCAACAAATTGTTATCTCATCTCAACAACTAACGTATTTAATTTGAATCTAAATTGCTCGAATATCACAACATCCATTATAAAGGTAGAGTTCATGTAGTTTAATCTCAATGTACTTCTTGAACTCTAGGACAGATCCTTTGATATTAATTAATATTCAAATAGTTCCTAGAGCTTTGGTATCTGAAACTGACAGGGTTGTCTAATACAACCACGTTTATTAATAATACAAACTTGTGATATAAATTACTTGTAAGATTATAATACAGGGTTATTGGTAAAATGCTAACTACCTCTTAGGGTTGACTTCTGCTAGTCTTAACAAATATTTTGAGATAAATATTTTATATTAAAAGTTTTTTTTTTAATATGTTTTTGACGGAATAACTTGATGTTCTGTCTCTTGTGCCTGTAATGTATTTTTATTTCATATTTTTTGTTACTTTGCTCGATGTAAATATCCAAAATTCTATTCAAAGGGAGCAAGGCGCGGTTCAGTAATGCTGCGGCGCACGCTTTTGGCTCGGAGTAGGCTTTACAACACCCCCCCGACGGTTCCCGCCTTGTCGTGGCGGTGGGGCTTAGTAGCCGTGGCTTGGTCACCCACGGTGAAGCGAAGAGGAACCAGGGGCCGTGTCGACTTGGGACATCGGCCGGCCCCGGAGGGGCCGCTCCACTGGGCTTTGCCTCTAAGTCCAGTATGGAGCGGCAAGGGGGGGTAGGCTGCGGTGCTGTCTGGACAGCACCGCATCTGACGGGGAGGGGCCACGGCGGGAGAGGAGTGCCGGTATTACGGTGCGCCGCTCTCCCTACCTTCCGTGGCCACGGCGGGGCCGCCACCATTCGATGGCGGACGCGGAGGGGCCGCAGGGGAAGAGGAGTGTCGGTATAGCGAGGCGCCGCTCTCCCTATCCTCTGCGGCCGAAGTAGCAGGCGACGGGGCTACTTATCTGACCCGTCGCAGGGGGACCTCGGGCGTCAGAAGCGGGGGTTGTCTGACGCCCATTTGCGGGCTTGGTCCCCGGGTGGTAGCGACGTGCCATGTGTTCTGGTGCGTCGTGAGGGGTAGCACCCCAGGAGGGGTCCGGCAACGGACAACCGTGGCGGGTTCGTGGTCGAGAGCTAAAGCGTCCCTGCGGCCCGCCGAGAAGCGGTAGAGTTGAAGCACCGTGTGTTATTTAGCCGGTACTTGCTGCTGTGGGAGTAGTTGGTGTCGAGCCCGACATATCCCGGCCACTTTCCCCGAGGTGGACGGGAATGCGTAAATGCATTTTTCAAACGTAAATAAAGGCTTTCCAACACGAAAAAAAATCTTTTTTTCAAATCAAAAAAAAACATCTCAAAATGTTTGTTAGCAGAAGTCAACCCTAAGAGGTTGTTAGCATTTTACCAATAACCCTGTATATGTAGCACACACAACGTAGCAATATTCGTATTATTGTAATGTGAACGTTTTCCTTTTGTTATTTTATCATAACTTAAGTGGGGTAGGTGTATTACGTCTTCTTCTTTTATTTTGTTCTATTTAATTTAATATATATTCATAATTAATAGTCACATTTTTATATAAGATAATTGTTCACATAGTTCATCTTCGGTCTTTATCTGCCACTTTAAATATAATTTAGGGCTTCACATTGCAAACGGGACCCTGTTACTAAGCCCTGGCTGTACGTCCGTCCGTCCTCCATCTTTAGAACGGTTAAAGATAGCCAAATAACATTTTCACAGAATATATTGTGTTCGTATGGTGGATTGTTTACCAAATAATGATAATAACAAAAAATATAATCAATACAATAAAACACAACGAACCTGTTTTATATTTTTTGCATTATCCTAAATACGGTAGAACATAGAAATGTTGAAATTGATAAGATTATAGTTCTATACCAATATAGTATAATACCAATGTCTACTGTGTATCATCAAATGATAAAAAAATTTATCAAAAAATGGAACCGACTTCAACACCCAAAAGTGTGAAATAACTTGTTGAAGTCGGTACCATGATGGTTCAAAAGTACCTATTATCACAATATTGTGGGCAAATTTTTTGTTAAAATTTTTTTTCAATCTTTTTAGTGTAACTCAAAAACGGCTTGACCGATTTTGATGAAATTTAAAATGGGACCAAACGACAAGCATCAGCTTTCAAACAAAAAAAAAATTTTCAAAATCGGTTCACTAAGTCAAGAGATATGAGGTAACAAACATAAAAAAAAACAGACGAATTGAGAACCTCCTCCTTTTTGGAAGTCAGTTAAAAAAGGCTAAGAGCAGGTCATACTCCCGATAAACTGTTTTTTGGTACATTCTGTGTTGTCTGTGGTACGGAAAAACTTCAATATCCGGCAAATGCGTTTCCTATTTTTACTTTGTGAGAGTTGAAACTCTGCAATCACGTCATATTTGAATGAGTTCGCAAGCGATATCATTATTAAGTAAGTTAAGTATACTGACTGCTTCTCGTTTTTGTCTTCGCGTAAGTTTCATGATAAAAACGAAGAGCTGGGACGAGATTAAATATCGCACTGAAATATTACTCATAAAAAATCTAAAATGGCTAAAAGTAACAGATGTTTTGAGGTAAGTGTCTTGAAGTAATGGCTCTAGACTATCGACTAGCTGAAGGGTCGTCGACAAGTATACTGTTCAACAATGAAACTAGTCAAATTACTTTGACTCGTCTAATCAATTTGATACTTCAGTAAACTAAATCATAGATGAGAGCAGTATTCTCAAGCAGTGTTATAACAGTCTAGGCACAGTTACGCTGACTGTACTCAAAATCACATTACTGTTCATCAGGGTGAGAGGAATGCCCTGAAATTGTAGATTTAGGGAAATCGGAAGTTTTAGAGCGGTGAACACACAAACTTTTAGCTGTATATTTTTATCCTGTGAAATTTGGTGTAATATCCGCTGTATGAAATCGGATTCGATATCTTCCAGGATATTATCCTTATGGTGGTGAAAAAAAACATCTTTAGAAAATATAGGAGCGGGCAGTGACATCATTACGAGTAATTAAAATGCACATCTTTGAGTTAGATGAAGTATAGCAGTCTGATTGTTGGTAGCACCGTCCCGCATGACATTTAAAATATTAAAATTAAACCACAAATTTCGCGTCTGTCCAGCCGGTCTCGATGACCGAGCGGTTATCAAGCATCCCATATCGGATATGTTGAGTTGGAATCTGATACAGATGACATTTTTGACAAGTGATCAGTGATCAATGTAATAATATTTAATGATAGGTAATATTAGTTTTAAGCCGATGACATTAAGTTCTTCCAATATATACATTCAGATGAACAATATAAGAGCGTTTTAAAACTTATAACTACAAAAATATTTTAACTTGTGGAAAATATATCTAAGAGTCGGATCTCCAAGGAAATAAGCTTAATAAGCCGTTTACCGCAGTTATGATCATGTTACTCGCAAGTAGGGCATGGCGGTATTGGACTTGTTGACAATACCGGTATTATACCGGTATCAATATTTTCAAAACCGGAATACCGGTATTTCGGTATTTTTTCGGTATTTCACTATAAATGTTAAAAACGCTTAAAAATATATTTTTCGTGCAATATTGTTTTAGACTAAATAAATGTACCTACGTTATTATAAAAAAACATCCTAAAACAGTATTTTTTTTAATTAACTTAATATTTATTTATAATTTTTGGTACTCATTCTTATGGTTTTTTTTATTACAACAATAAGTAATCAAATATTTAATATTTATTATAAAAATAAATAATCAAATATTTATTATTTATTGTAACAATAAATAATCAGATATAATTAACAATAAAAAGTAAAGCTCAAATTTTCTTTCAAAAGACATCTCTTAATATCGTGATTAATTAAGCACAACAGTAAAGAGTCTTTGGATAAAAGTAGTAAGCCTGTTTATTATTTTATTATATACACATTTTTGCTGGACAAGGTGCAGAAAACAAATGAAATATAAAGTCTTGTCATTAAATGAAGTCCGCCCCGGCTTCGCACGGGTATTTAGAAAATATTCTGTCGTCTATGATCATATCATGGATAATGTATAATGTTCTAAAGGTAAAACAATTTTTCAAATCAGTCCAGTAGTTTCAATGCAAACAAACAATCAAATCTTTCTTCCATATAATATTAGTTTGGATGAATTTCGCCACTGAAAACGCTCTTTCGTATTCAACACTATTTGGAGGTAAGGTCTTCTACAGTTCTTCCAAACAAAGTCCCCTATTTCCGCCATTTTCGTGCTGTGTCGTATAACTGAATAATGTATCGCATCAGATTTCATCATCTTCTGGATCAGAGTCATTAGATTTGTTGTCTATCCCTTGTGATTAGTGTAAAAATCATTTTATGTTCTCTTTTAGAGATTTCTCGATCGTTTTATTTCATTCTTATTAAATTGTAGCGGAACCGGTACCTCGACGTTATCGCCACAACCAGGTTTGGCACTATCTACTGATATTACCGAATGATCGATCTGAGTAGGATAGATACGCTTTATGAAGCTTATTAAATTTTAAAGAATTTATAGTCTCTTACTTACCGATTACCTCCTAAATGATAGTTTTTTCGTAATATTGTCTCGAAAACGAAAACTACCCACACAGTTCTTACTGTATTAGCTGAATTGTCCACTGCTGAACAGAGCCTCCTTCATTAAGGCGGAGTTTGCCATAATCCTCACACTTGGCAGGCGTCTTGGGGATCGCAGTGTGAGATATATCAGTTCATACACAGTTCTTATCACTATAAAATACTCGGAAACACTGATTACTGTTGATACCACCTGCATGTGCGTAGTAATTGTGAATAGAAAACCAGCGAACCAAGCGAGAGCGCACAATGAAATTAAGAATATGCGTGAGATAAAAACAAAACGAAGCCCGCGTGATGGTAAGCGGTATTCTCTGCCAATAACAGATGCATTTCTTTACAAGCGACGAAGTGCACAGAGCCGCGTGTCTTACGTATCTATGTCCGCTCGTAATTATTCAACGACACTATCAATTTTGATGAATTATACGACTTTAGATTTACTCCATGATGTGAGTACATCGAGAAAATTTAAATCTCGTTGTGTGAGTATCACAAAATATAAAACGCTTTCATAAAATGGCGGATTTATGGCGCTCTAATGTGCGACCTAAAAATATTTCTAGTACGCTCGAGTAGGTTTATCATAAAGGGTTGTAAAAGGCAAACAAGAAAATATAGTAAAAATTATATGGTTAAACAGTTTAGAGTGACAAATAAAATAGAAAATGATATATTTTGCAACGAAGTACAATTTTTCACTTCTAGGGAAATTTCCTGTTTAATCGAATCGAAGCAATAACTCAGAAAATACACGTTCACGCCAACAGCCGTGAACGACAGAAAACGAATCAAAAAATATGTCTCGCATCTTTCTTTCACTTACGAAGTTCGTCTCGAGATTTCCAGTCTCCTTACCTCTAAAATTATCATTGTATTTCCATAATGATCATTTTATTTTTAACTCCCCGCTACATTTTAGATCCTACTTATTATAGGAGTATATACTTCTTACGTCTGAAGATCGAATGGCTATCCCTTGCGAGTAGGGCATGGATACCGGTATTCGGTATTACCGAAAAACCGGTAATACCGGCCTATTTAGATTACTTTCAAATACCGGTATTGGAATCAAAAATACCGGTGTTTCGGTATTATGAAAAATAAGAAGTTTATATGCATGAAAACTAATCAAAGGTTTAAAAACCAATACGTCGGCTCTATATATATGGATTATATGGATATTAATATGGATTATATGGATATTAATATGAATTATATGAATAACATCAAAAACTTATTAAATTTTATCGTTGTAAATTAATTCACAGTTAACGTTTTCTTTTCATGCTTTTAGAAATTAATAGATAAACCGACTTCAATAAACATAAGTTCATAATCTAATTAGGTGCCGTTGATTTCAACTTAATAAAAAATGGCATTTTGAGATTGGAACTAGTCAATGTGTCCGTGCAATTGTGAGTAGATAAATGGTATTAGATATACGATGGTAGTATTGTTTATATAGTTTAACAAAACCGACATATCGTCCGACGACCACCGCGCGGGTCTGAGGGGCGTGTTCTGTGAATTAATCACAGAAAAGAAAAAAACCTCATATTTTTTGTAATAGAATTCCTATTCTAATTGAATAACTTATTCTACGCGACAGTTGTATTAATAAGCCATAATTTAAACACATTAATAGTATAACTAATACAAACTGAGATAAAACCTTACTCGTGCTCGTGACTTACAGCAAAGAGGATTGTCCAAGAGCTCGTAAATTACTTCTTCCTACTTCACAAATTGGTACCAATTTACACCTCTTTACTTGGCTTACAAGATTTAGTCACGTGTTGTATCTACTAAATACATACATCAAATGATCTAGTTAGACCTGCTAGGTACTAGATTTTACTAATTCCGTCTGTAAATATTGTATTTTTAATAATAACAAATATTTTTTAAAGTATCTAAAGAAAACATAAAATAATATTTAAATAAAAAAGTATAAAAATATAAAATATTTTTTAAAGTATCTTAAGAAAACATAAAATTATATTTAAATAAAACACTTAAAAAGGTATAAAAATATATATCTAGTGAGAATTCCGCCTAATTTTCCTGTTAAGCCTACGTGACGTCACAAACGCCACGCAGCCTAACCTGAAGAATATTCGATTATAACAAATTTACGAGAGGAAAAATTTAAGTCATGTGCGGGATTCGAACCCGCGTCCATCCACCCCTTTAGCCGGGGTATGCTCTAATCCAATTGTAATGTTAGCTCAATTGGATTAGAGCATACCCCGGCTAAAGAGGTGGATGGACGCGGGTCCGAATCCCGCACATGACTCAAATATTTCCTCTCGTAAATTTGTTATTGTATAATGTAATCCGCAGAACATGCGTTATTGAAAACAAAAACAATAAAAATAAAAATATTCGATTAGTTTCGCTTCTACACGAAGCATCTTCAGGAGGTCTGGACTCACCATGAATACCGTGAATGAGAGGCGGAATTGTAGATATATAATTTTATACTTTATTAAGTGTTTTATTAAAATATTATTGTATGTTTTCTTAAGATGATTTTAAAAATATTTGTAATTATTAAATATGGACTTCCGCAAAGTCTTCCGCACGCCTGAATCTATTCATTATTTTATGTTTACATTTTTAGGTTCTCCGGTAAGAATGGGGAATCCTATTATTACTAATATAAGTGGAATGTTTAATTTTTCTTTTATACAAAATTATAGTGAATTATACAAAGTAAATAGAAATGAATTTACTTTAAGTATAGAATTGAAGTACCTACTCTGCAAGTACAGTTGGATGGTGAAATTAAAGCCAGTAATACCTTATCTTGACAGCTGTCACATTTTGTAATTCCCTCTAAAATAATTGAAATAATTTGGCTTACATCATTATCGTGTTAAATGAATATTATTGACTAGTACACTAAATAGATTAACCCTGGGTTTCTTGGCTTATCTGTTTATAACAAATGTTATAAATATGCTAGAAATATTTATCCAGACACAGAGTTAGCGTGTATTCTATTTTGATATATTAAGAAATTCTCAACGGCTTAGAAGTATGATATGTTAATTGTTCTGGAAGTAGATAAAACTTTGTTACTTTTTTTACATACGGTACAACGCGATTTTAGGAGACTGCGTTTTAGGTACGCAACGAGCAAACGAATAGTTTAGGTGCAACCTTTAGGGTTTTGGTCTCTTTGATGAAGTTTTAACACAAATGTTATGTGGTAATTAAACAACTTTAAACTGTTTAAATCGCGTATATTTACTAAACAAATGTTGTGGTTTAACATTATACTGAACAGAAGGTTACAATGGAGGAACTGCAAGGTCAATAAACTTAAAAACCCAGCTCAACATTACGGCCGGGCTAATCCCATGCATTCCTTTTTATGGTTCCGTACCCAAAGGGTAAAAACGGGACCCTATTACTGAGACTTCGCTGTTCGTCCGTCCGTCCATCCGTCCGTCTGTCACCAGGCTGTATATCAAGAACGGGGATAGCTAGACAAATGAAATTTTCACTGATGATGTATTTCTATTGCTGCTATAACAACAAATACTAAAAATAAAATAAAACTATTATTTAAGGGGGGCTCCCATACAACAAACTTGATTTTTTTACCATTTCTTGCTTGATACTTATAACGGTGTCAGGTAGACGCTTTTACTATTCACCGAATATGAAGTTTTATGTTCTCTTTCAATATAATTAATTTAAATAAATAATTAAGGGAGCTCCCATACAATAACAGAGGTTTTCGTTTATTTGCTAAAAATAATAATAACGAAAACTGGTAGAAACTTGATATATTCACCGAATATTTAGTTGTATATTTACTTTAAAATTAACAATTAGTGAGATCACTATTTAGGGTTCGTACCTACCTAGGATATGAACGTACCTACCCAGTTATGTATAAAACACTGTCATACATTAGTATGTGCACGGTGGGGTGCCGGGTTAGAATGTCACCCCCCCGTGTCTCCCCGTGGTTGTCGTATCGTAAAAGACGACTAAGGGTAACACGCCAGATGGCCCACTGCGATCCTCAAGACGCCTGCCAAGCGTGGGGATTTTGGCAAAACGCCCCCCATCGTGGGGGAGGCTGTATTTAGGAGTGGATAATGCGGCTGAGACAGCGTACAACTAGTATGTAAACACGTCTTTATACTGAATAGATTCAGGCGTTACTCTGCGGAAATCCATATTTAATTATAACAAATATATATTTAAAAGTATCTTAAGAAAACATTAAATAACATTTTAGTGACGGTGAGTCAAGACCTCCTGAAGATGCTTCGTTAAGAAGCGAAACTAGTCGAATATTCTTCCGGTAAGGCTGCGTGGCGTTTGTGACGTCACGTGGACATATAGCCGGGAAATTAGGCGGAATTGTCACTAGATATACGTTTTTATATTTTTTTAAAGGGTCCGTTTCAGAATGTCCGAATAAAGTTTCGGTTTGCTAACCAACACATTAAATAACTGAATGATAAAAATTACAGTTAACATGCAGCGCGTTTCAAGCTTTAACCGATGGATAGGCTAAATCGATGACTGTGAAACGCAAAGATAGTGTTTTATTTAATAAATATGTTCTGGGAAGTATAACCGGAACTAACTCTAACATTCTGAAACAGGCCCTAAGTGTTTCATTAAAATGTTATTTAATGTTTTCTTATGATACTTTTAAAAATATATTTATTATTACGTCTTTATAAAATTTTACCTTAACCTATTATATGGTATAAATTTAATATTAATGTATATTAGTATAATAATATATATATAGCAGGTATTCGTTTGTTTAAAATTATGTTTTTTTAAATTATAATGTAGCCTAATTCTCTTTTATTTGATGATTGTATATATCACTTATGTACACCCCCGACATAGTTCATGTATTTCCTCTACATACAAACGTTGCCTGGAAGAGATCGCTATTAGTGATGAGGCCACCCATTGTGACACTTTAGTCCAAGTTTTTTTGTTTGTAAGAATTAATTTAGTATTTTTTTTTTATGCCTCATAAGTCAGCCTTTGACCACTATCTCACCTGATCAAGGACAGCTGCCGGAACACACCGTTAGGTGCTTGGCGACAGATTTTCTACTTGAGGGTGGTAGCTAGGCGGGCATTCGCAAAATGCCCTACCACCATGCTATAACGACTGCCATCCTTAGACAACAACCGGGACCGACGGCTTAACGTGCCATCCGAAGCACGTGCACGCTCAATAGTAATGTCACCAGCGGTCACCCATCCAAGTCATGACCGAGGCGGACGTTGCATAACTTTGCAGATTGGATCAGAACGGTTAATCAAACTTCGCTACGAGCGCTTCGAATAGAAAGAGAAAATAAAAGCGCTTATTTTAATGTAGTAACAATAAATAATTATCTATCTATCTATTATCGAGCTTAGGTGTGTAACGAGGTTTTGTAAAGCACTAATTGAATTATACAAAGAAGCCTTACAGAAGACAACGCTTTAAACAGTTAGCAGGTCACAATGGTGGACGGTGCGTGTTTCTTTATATACAGAACATTTTCTTTAGAACTGTGGTATCTAGATTTGTGACTCGATGTTTCATCCGGACTAATATAACAAGTGAAAAATTTTGCTTCAGATTTTGTGTCGTAATATTATTTACTATAATAATCATACCGATGCCAATGTGAGCTACAGAAAGTGATGTTTTTAATAATACGAAGTGCGAGTTGGATTCGCTCTGCCGCGCCTTTTATTTTACGTATAGCAATGAGAAACGACGTGATGTGACATGTGACAAATTGTTTTATATTTATATAAAAAGGGTAGACTTTCTTAACTCGTTACACCAAAACCAACGACCGTGTTCAGTTCTTAAAACTGTAATATTTATCATTAGTAGAATACTAGATAATAAAAGATATATTTGTTTACAAGCTCAATATATTATTCATTAATTTATTAGAGAATCAACAAGGGTTCTTTATCAAACTAGGTACCTGTATATTTTAAGTTTTTTTTTGTTGAGTTCGGGATCTATAACGCTACGCAAGTCTGACTTAGATATGACCTGTTTTTATTAACCCGCGATGTAATATGAGGCCTATTACAATACAACTTATAACACCTAAGTTTGACCCATATGTATGTCATTGAAGCTCCCAAACAAATGGTCCGATTTTGATGCGGTTAATTTTGTTAAAAATAATTAATAATAAATGGTTCTCAGGTATGATTTAGACATATGTGTAGGGGGTTACTAAAAATATCAATTTTATATTTATTATTTATTGTATTACTAACATAATAAAACACGAAAAAAACACCAGTACCTATTGTACAAAAATCCCAATAGTTATTTTACATTTTATCTATATAATTATTAATAGATTATTGCCTAAAATAATACGAATGAGACATTTCAGGGTAATGGGCGCAGTGCAGTATGTCTTATTCTTACTTGTGACGAAATGGATCTATTATAGGCAGAGGCACAGATGACATCAGAAAGACCGTATTTTAATCAAAACCATTCAACATATGCTGCTACAGTCACGATGATGCTAGAACTGCTAAAAAAGAAAAAAAACAAATGAGGTTTAATAAGCTTGTGAGGGATTTAACTCAATTTGTTTTTCTCAGTTGTGGATCCCGGCGTAGTAAAGACAGGAGCATACAAGTACGAAGACGGTACTCGGTACGTCGGAGAATGGAACTCGAAGGGACAAAAACATGGTATGGGGCACCTGGTACTGCCTGACGGTACAAGGTACGATGGAGCTTTGATGGGTGGTCTTTGTTCTGGATTGGGTGTCATGGCGTTTCCTGATGGAGCAAAGTAAGTCCCTAGAACTATATGTTTCTTCAAAGCTATAGGTCTATCCCATATCTCAACTGACGGTAGGCGGCGTTGTGGTCGAAGATGTTGTTCAAGCTAACCTAGAATTACTGGCTCTTAAGTACAACTGCAACAGCACAATGTTAGGTGCTTAGCGATAGATTTTAGTAGTATTTGAGGGTAGTAGTACCCAGGCCGGCCATTGCCAAATGCCCTACAACTATAAAATAGCGACTGCCATCCTTAGAACTGGCGCTGACTGACGGTACGGCACGGCACGGAATTTCATTCTTGACCAAGTTATTTTTTACCTTATTGCAATGTGTTTAGAATATTACTTTATTTCGATAAAATAAGACTGTAGATTCTCTGTCATGACTCGAGAAGAATTTTATGTATTTCAACTCTCACTGCATTTTTGTTATGGGATAGGAGGGCAAACGAGCATGTGGCTCACCTGATGGTAAATGTTCGGAATTACTTTACCTGGCAGTTAGTTCCATAATATGGCAGTGCGAGGTAGAACATGCCATGAAAATCGCAAAGTTGTGGACTTCCAGACGTCGATGTGAAATCGAAAATTGCATCTTCTGTGAGAGCTGATATTAATACTAAATTTCAGCTAATCATAACTACATCATCAATATTAAGAATACGCTAGAATGGCTAGGCTTTCTGCAGATCTATTGTTTCATTATAATTTGTATGGAATTCCATACTTCAATGGTTTCTAATTCAAGCTGTACCGATATTGGCTCAATATGGGGGCAGTCGTAAGAATACGGGAAAGGTTACACCCAATCTTTCTGTGGAAGTCGTAAGAGCTGATGAAAGGAAAAATACCAGGTGACAGGCATTGCTGCCTGTCTCCTGGTCTTTTGAAGAACTGCAATGTTACATTGCGATCCTAAGGACGCATTCCAAGCGTGTAAATTATATGGTGAACCCCTTGATGTGATGGTGCAAGGGTGTCAACATAGGTAGCATCCTACACCAAAGACTGTCCCGTCTTCCATGGAATTAGAATTATCCCGTTTGGTTTTTACCACTGTCACACACTCTCATGCTAAGCAACTCTCATTAACTACATTGGTTGATGTGATCAGCCATAACCTCTCTTTAACGATGGCAGGCATCTTGGGGATTTTTGTGAAATCTGTGGCAGTTCTGCAAAAGGCTCTGTTCAGGCTCCTGACGTCACACAAAATGTTTATACTACTTAGTACTTATGTAAAATCATAGATGGCGCTCCGCAGTGAGCGGTCGAAAGGCTGAAACACGCAAACGTTTGTAACACGGTGGCCGATGTACATTTTGTGAATGTTGAAATAAATCACTCATTTTTTACCTGACAATCTTTGTTTGATTTCGGAGTTTTTTGGGATCTGTACATGGTCCGTCGAAGCCGGAAGTGGCATTTAGGACAGAAGGCGTTAATGTACGGGTCCGGTACGACATTGCGGCAAGTGCCACAGAAAAGGCAATAGTTAGTAAGGGCGCATTGTAAATTGGCGATATCGGCCCCGGTGGAGCGGGTCTGGTTGGTGGTATCAATTGACCACAGAAGGTGCAGCAGTTAGAACGATAAGTACGCAGCGACGTCGTCGGCTCTAGTGGAGCAAGCTGCTTGGCGGAGAGAAATTCAGTCATCGTGTGTGGTGTGGTAATAGTGTGCGTGAGTTTTAAGTGGAATAAAATCATGAGTACTTTGAACCTTATTACTTAGCAGTGTTTGACTTATAAAATTTCAAGATAGTGCAAATTTGAAGAAAATTTAGTATAGACATTCAACTTAGAAAAATTTTAAAATAATTTCATTAAGATAGTCTAAATTTGTTAAAGTTGTGCATGGACTTAGAATAGTTTTAGTAAAAGTGTACCTACGGGGAACCTATGCCCAATTTTTTCTAAGTGTTTAAAACACTTAGAAAATTTCTGCTTCTTTTATATAATATAAAATTTGTATTTTTTTATTCTGAATCTGTAAGACTTATTATAGTCAACCATGGATAAATTAGTAAAATCTCAAGAAGATGTAAAAGCAAGAATTGTAAAGGCCAGAATTAATTTCGGTAAACAAGCGAAAGATAAGATTACTTCTACTTATTTAGAGACACGATTAGATAATTTAGAGGATCTTTGGATTTCATTTAAAAAATGTCATGAAAGGATTGTTTGTGAAACCGAAAGAAAAGAGCTAGAAGCATCTGAATATTATAAGGCGGATTTGTACGAACAAGTAGAAGAAGTTTTCATAGAATTGAAGTCGAAGTTAAAGGAGGGTCTGTTAAAGTTTAAAGCAGCTGCTAGACCAGATCTCTCTTCATCACACTCGGCAAGTGGAGATGTCAAGTCGATGAGTGTACACTTGCCCAAAATTTCAATACCTACTTTTTCGGGCAAATATGATGAATGGACTACTTTTAGAGATTTATTCTTATCACTTGTCTATAATAATCAAAGCCTCGATGACGTACAAAAATTGCATTACTTAAAGAGCTACCTTCAGGGAGAAGCAGAATTATTATTGCGGCACATTCCGATAACGGCTTCCAATTTTAAAATATGTTGGGCTCAGTTAGAAGAAAGATTCAATAACAAAAAGTTTCTTGCTAATTGTATTTTAAAACGATTTATGAATCAGAAGAATCTCATGATTGAATCGGCAAGCGCTATCAAAGAGCTTTTAGACACAACAAACGAAAGTTTGCACGCGCTTACCAATTTAGGTGTAGATGTTCAATCATGGGACATACTGGTTATTTACATTGTAAGTCAGAAATTAGATTCTGAGTCCAGACGACTGTGGGAAACAAAGAATAATGAATCTCCCAATGAATTGCCTCAACTGAGTTATTTTCGACAGTTCTTAGAAAATAGATTTAGAGCCTTAGAATGTTTAGGTTCACAGACTTCAAATAAGCAACTTAGTACAAATAGAAATAAAAACACTGCGTCATTTCATGTTGCCACCACTGATAATGGTTGTGTATTTTGCTCTAGCAAAGATCACAAGCTATGCAATTGTAAGAGGTTCGCCAAAGAAGATGTAGATGAACGTCGCAAGTTTGTTCAAACCAGTAAGTTATGTTTTAACTGCCTAAACTCGAATCACTTAGTATACTCGTGTCGCCAAAATACTAAATGTCATTTGTGTAAAAGAAAGCATCATTCACTTCTTCATCCCAAGACTGCTCCGAAGTCTGATGATGAAGTAAAGCAGGATCAGATCGTCGGTAAGGAAGTTGTTACTTTAGTGGAGGTACCATCTTCAAAGGGTGAGTCCACCAAGGCTTTATCTTGTTTTGCAAATGCTAGCAGCCAAGTACTGTTAGCTACAGCCTTGGTTGATGTAGAGTCTAGAACTGGATCATTTGTTTGTTTAAGATCCTTGTTAGATCAAGGATCTCAGGCTTCGTTTATAACGGAGTCCGCAGTCCAGTTGCTAGGATTAAAGAAAAGTTCCATTAAAACTTTTGTATCAGGTCTTGGCGGTGATCAACAAGCTTCTTTAGCTTGTAAGTCTATAGTCTCTATCAAACTACAATCCCGTCATGATCCCAGCTTTATCATTTGTGTTAAAGCTTATGTCATGAACAAATTGACCACACTCCTTCCTGAAAGGAAGGTAGTTGTTCAGATGTTGCCCTTGTTGCCGTCTGATGAGATGGCTGATCCGCTGTTTGATACACCCAATAAAATTGATATATTATTGGGAGCAGAGGTATACAGTCAGATTTTGTTACAAGGGTTGATAAGGGGCCCGCCAGGCTCTCCCATTGCTCAAAAAACTACACTTGGTTGGATCTTATCTGGCGCAGTAGGTGAAGTTGATGAGTTACAGACGTGTCACAATGTAGTTGTTAGCATGCACTCAGCTCATACAAATGAGAACGAGCTGCTTAAGAGTTTCTGGGAGCTTGAGTCAGAACATCACTCCCGTAAAGAAAAACTTTTAACGGACGATGAACAACAATGTGAACGAATATTTGCTGAGACCACCCAGAGAGACGAATCTGGTCGATACGTAGTAAGATTACCATTTCGCACAGAGGACCCTAAATGCAAATATGGTGAGTCGCAGCAAATTGCCCACAAAAGATTTCTCCTATTAGAAAGACGGCTTGCGAGAAATCCTGAATTGAAAACGCAGTATACCGATGTAATTACTGAATATTTGAGACTCGGGCATATGGCGGTTGTCGAAAATAAAAATAAATTAGATGCCGTATATCTACCACATCACGCAGTTGTTAGGACGGATAAGCTTACGACTAAGGTAAGAGTCGTCTTTGACGCATCATGTCCTGGTAAAAATGGCGTTTCGTTGAATCAAGACATGTTGGTAGGTCCAACTCTGCAATCAGAGCTCCGTCACATCTTATTGCGGTGGCGATGTTTTCCTATATGTCTCGTAGCAGACGTTATTAAAATGTATAGGCAAGTAAAGGTAGCTGAAGACGATGTAGATTTTCAACGTTTATTGTGGCGGGAAAATCCAGAAGATGAACTGAAGCATCTTCGACTCTTACGAGTCACTTTTGGCACATCGTCAGCTCCATATTTGGCCGTGAAGTCCTTGCAGCAAATTGCGTATGATGAAGGTTCTCAATTTCCTTTGGCATCAAGTCGCGTATTAGAGGATTTCTACATTGATGATTTGATGACCGGGTGTCAGACTGTCGCAGAAGGAGCTCAGGTCCATCAGCAAATGAAGGAATTGCTTGGTCGAGGAGGTTTCCAGCTTCAGAAGTGGGCTACCAACAGCAGTGATTTACTGGAGCACATAAAGGAAGACAGATTAGAAGCAGAAGATAACCTAAAATTGAAATCAGATGGAGTTACCAAAATATTAGGACTTACTTGGAACAGACGATCTGATGAATTTGAGTACACAGTCCAACTACCTCCTCTGGAAACACCTGTAACCAAACGTAAGGTTATTTCCGATATAGCCAAATTGTACGACCCTCTTGGGTGGTTAGCTCCAGCTATTATAAGAGCAAAGGTATTTATACAGAAGATTTGGCTAGCTGGAATTGACTGGGATCATGAGCTGCCATCAACATTGTTGAAAGATTGGCTAAGTTTTAGAAATGATTTGTCTCAACTTACCAATTTTCATATCCCGCGATGGATCCATACGTCCGCAGATGATCAATGCATTGAAATCCACGGGTTTGCAGATGCATCAAGTGACGGGTACGCAGCTGTTTTGTATGCTCGAGTAATTGATAAAGATGGCACTATTCATGTGAATTTGATAACGTCCAAAACCAAGGTGGCTCCAATAAAGCAGGTTTCAATTCCCAGACTCGAATTGTGCGGTGCAGTGTTGCTTGCAAGGCTTATTAGCGAAGTCTCCGATGTTTTGAAAGTTCCAAAACATCACCTACATGCATGGACAGATTCGTTGGTTGTCTTGGCTTGGCTACAGAGCCATCCAAGTCGATGGAAAACGTTCATTGCTAATAGAGTAGCTGAAATACTTACCGTGATGGATGGAAATCAATGGTCTCATGTTCCATCAAAGCAGAATCCCGCAGACTGCGCATCCCGAGGGGTGAAACCATCTGACTGTGCGCATCTCCAGTTATGGCAGCAAGGTCCTGCTTGGCTGAAACATAAAATTATAGATTATAGAAAGGATGGCATGGAAACAACACTAGAAGAAAAGAAATTAAAATGTCATGCTACTACAAGCATGTATACTGATGAAGGTATCATGGCAAAGTTTTCGTCATTAAAGCGACTTGCTAGAGTTATAGCATACTGCAGAAGGTTTATGGCTCCAAGAGTTAAAGGTGCAATAACGGCAGAAGAAGTGAGTAAAGCTTTAAGTTGTTGCATTAAGATATGCCAAAGGCATAATTTCCAGGATGAAATAGATAGCTTGCAAATTAAAGGTAAAGTGAGCAAAAGAAGTAAACTTACCTCACTCAATCCTTATATTGATTCTGACGGTATCTTGAAGGTTGGGGGACGTTTACAGAAGGCTCCCCTCGAATATGAGATGAAACATCCTGTTCTTATACCACAAACTTCACACTTCACAAATTTATTAATTGATGACGCTCATCAGAGAACTTTGCATGGTGGTCCTCAATTGATGATTAATTATTTGAGATCCAAATATTGGATCATTAATGCAAAGAGTCTCGTACGACAACATGTCAGAAAGTGTGTAGTATGTGTTCGTCACTTGGCTAAGACCAGACAGCAAATGATGGGTGAGCTACCAGAAGCTAGAGTAACCGCTAGTAGACCTTTCTTTAGAAGCGGCGTTGACTACGCTGGCCCGATTAGTATACGCCCTACAAAGGGTCGTGGCTATCACTCCACAAAGGGCTACATCTGTGTTTTTGTTTGCATGGCCACAAAAGCCATCCACCTGGAGGTTGTCAGTGATATGACAGCACAAGGCTTTTTAGCAGCATTCAAACGCTTTGTAGCGAGAAGAGGACATGTAGCAGATTTGTGGAGTGATAACGGAACCACATTCGTTGGCAGTGCAAAAGAGTTGAAGGTGTTGTTTGACGCTGAAAGGTCTGGCTTAGCGCCTGAAATAGCAGACTGGATAGCTTTTAATGGTACGAATTGGCACGTCATTCCTCCGCATGCGCCAAATTTTGGCGGATTGTGGGAGGCAGGGGTGCGTTCAACCAAGCATCATCTTAGACGTGTAATAAATAATAGTACCCTTACGTATGAAGAGATGTCAACGCTATTGGCCCAAATAGAAGCATGCCTTAATTCAAGGCCAATATCGCAACTTCCAAGTTACCCAGACGATCCGTACCCTCTCACTCCTGGACACTTCTTGGTGGGTGAACCCTTGGTGGTAGTTCCCGATAGAAATTACGAAAACTCCAGTACTTCTTCTTTGACTAGGTGGCACCTGACGCAAAAAATGCTCCAAGATTTTTGGCGAAAATGGTCACACGAGTATTTAACTCAATTGCAGCACCGATACAAATGGACAGATCAAGCCTCTGAGCCACAAATAGGTGATGTCGTTTTAATTAAAGAGGATGATCTTCCGCCAGCCAAATGGCTATTAGGTATAATTACACAGAAGCATACTGGTTCGGACAAACTTACGCGTGTGGTGAGCGTAAAATGTAAGTCAACTGTTTTGAAGAGACCATTATCAAAAATGATTATTTTGCCTGTAACTCAATAGATTGCTCAAGCATTACTCATACAGTCCACTGAAAGATTAGGTATTATTTAAGTTATCAAGGGTATATCATGTGTATGTTTATCATTATGTCATTTTAAGTTGAGGTTGTATCGATCTAGCCTACGGTGGTCGGATAGTACAACTGTTGTTCTTATTCAATTAATGTTGCCGTATCAGTTTCAGTTTTATTTCAAGAGCCTTATTATTGTTAAAGTTGATGGACATTCTGTCCATGGTGGGCGGAATGTTCAGGCTCCTGACGTCACACAAAATGTTTATACTACTTAGTACTTATGTAAAATCATAGATGGCGCTCCGCAGTGAGCGGTCGAAAGGCTGAAACACGCAAACGTTTGTAACACGGTGGCCGATGTACATTTTGTGAATGTTGAAATAAATCACTCATTCTTTACCTGACAATCTTTGTTTGATTTCGGAGTTTTTTGGGATCTGTACAGGCTCTAAAATTTAAGATGGTCGTATTGTTTTTTTCGGTATCACTTTTCCCTGGTATGGACCATTAATGTGAAAGAAGATCGGAACAGTTTTTTACAGATAGGTTTGCGGTTGATTAGCATTTTGTAAAGTTTTCTTAAGATGTTGTAAGAGAGCTTGCTGAGTCATTATTTTCGCCAGCTAGGTTAAGCTGTGTACTGCACTGCAATTAACATAATATATCGTACCATCACGTGAGACTTTGCAGTCACGTATTGGCAAGTAATCGGATAAAACCTAGAAGATACTAATTGCTCTCGATAACAGCTGCTGAAACACATTGTTTGTACTTGTCGTCAGATTTTTAATCTAGACTGTCGGGCATCCAAAGTGACCTATCACTGTACGGTGAGTTACAAACAGAGTTAGTGGTGGGGTTCAAGCTTATGCACGCTAGCCCATAGCTATAACCACAGAGCCTTTGAGGCTTTACTGATGTTAGGCCACTTAATCAAAGGATACCACACAGGCAAATATTAAGTCCTTTTTTTTAGAAAACGTATGCGAACCAAATATATTTTTCTAGTCTCACAGAACGAAAACTCATGTACACTATGAATGTGCATTTGGCTAGGTTAGCTGTAAACACAGTACGGCGCACGGCACAAAGTACACAAGTAGGTAAACTCAAAAAACATGTTCTTTTGATGCATTCCCTTTCAGCCAAAAACCTTTAGCGTTTTGCTTTCAACAGTCAAACCCGTGGAAAGCAAATGGGACAGTATGACAGCAGCCTGTTGTTTTTTTGTTTCCAACAAACGTTTTTTATTAATGTGAAGCTGTGTGTAAAAAAACGTATTATACAGGTGATCAACACAATTATTTGAAATGAAATGAAATTAAAACGTAATCAACCTACAACAAAGTGTAAACTAGTTCAAGTCGGTACGATGCCATTTTATATAATTCAAAACACTAACCTCACATTAACATGGTCAGACTTTCACATGTAATTTAATACTTTTTAGGGTGCATTTTAATGTTTTATGTAATAATACTAGTAATACATTAAAAATTAGGGCATTTTGCGATTGCCCGCCTGGCTAGCTACCACCCTCAAGTAGAAAATCTGTCACCAAGCACTCAATGGTGTGTTCTGGAAGCTGTCCTAGAGAGCTAGTTATTCTAGGTTAGCGTGAACAACATCTTCGATCACATCATCACTTTTTATCAGGTGAAATATTCGTGAAAGGCTAAACTACAAGGCAAAAAAATAATTTTGGAAGATGGTAACGTTCCGTTCTTCGCCCTTTTTAGTGATTAATATTGCTTACAAGATTCACTCGCCTAAAACACTTTTCGCCAACAGGTGTTGCCATTACCATAATCATCCAGAGCCACAATACATCTTAAACTAATTATAACTTATAAACTTAACCGATTTTTATGAAATTTAAAGTAGATAACCTTGGGGATGTACTCTACCTATTTATTAAAATTAGTTCATAATTGGCAGAGTAAACACCTTACAAAAATACAGAAAAATCAGACGGTCGAAAAGAGAACCTCCCCTATTCTTGATAGTTAAAAAATATTAATTCACTGCCGGTCATATATGTAAAATATTGTAATTGTTTCATATTAGTCATCGGTTCCCCGTGGGGTGCCGGTTTAGAATCTCCCCATATGGGAATATATAGGAAAAATACTGTAAGGTGGACAGCAGCGTCTTTTAAACAACTGCCACTTGCACTGCGATCCCCAAGCGGCCTGCCTAGCGTGAGGATTATGGCAATTACCCCCTAAATAGGGGAGGCTTTGTTCAGCACACAGTGTTTGTGTGGGCGATCCGGCTGATACAGTACTGTACTGTATCAGCCGCATTGTCCACTGCTGAACACAGCCTCTCCCACTATGGGGGGGTTTGTTATAATCCTCACGCTAGGCAGGCGGCTTGGGGAACACAGTGTGAGATATCAATTCCTCAGAAAGCGCTGCTGCCCGCCTTGGGTAACCCTTAGTCGGCTTTTACGACACCCACGGGTAGAGGAGGGTGAGATTGTAGCCCGGCACCCTACGAGCATTTAATTAATAGTAAGCATAAGTTTGAAATTTTAATATGTATTATAATGATTGGCACCGAGTTTTTTGCCCCGTTTTTCTTGCCATTACTTGTATAAAGTTTATTGACCGAACGCGGCAGAAGAAAGTTTCCGTGAAATAATCTATACAAATAATTGACGTGGATGAATTACTTGGAATAAAATAATACAAAACAAAAGATATATTCGGTTATTTGCGACATCTATAGGTTGTAATTGATAAAATATCGATAGCAGCAAAATATCAGGAAAACGACGGTCATCAAATATAGAAACGTTAAACTTAGTGTTTGTAGGAGACCTTTTCTTTCCAGGACAATAAAACACTGTTTCAAAACATTTTCTTTACTTTTTAACTGATTTCCAAAACACGAGCATGGATATCAATAGATACACTTTTATCTATGTATGACATTTCTATTGGAAAGTCTATCTTGTTTTATTCAGGTTTTTATTTATTTGTTAGGTACATATACCGTATTGTAACTGTATCAGCTGAATTGTCCACTGCTGAACACAGCCTCCCCTATTTAGGAGGGTTGCCCATAAACCCCACGCTTGGCAGGCGTATTGGGGATCGCAGTTTACGATAACAGTTCCTTTTAAGGCACTGCTGCCCACCTTCCGGTATTGTACCTTAAGTCACCTCTTACCCATTTTCCATGGGTGTTCCATATGGGTGACATTCTAATCGTGCACTCTACGGGGATCTCAAGTTAATCATAAATTTAACGATAATGTTAGGATTTTACTTTTTTAAGTAACGTTATCCAAGGGCGAACTTAACCCTATTAAGGAGTATCCGTGCTATCTGGGTCTGTCTGTACATCCGTAGTTATCTAACTACGGATGATCTAATGGAACCTCGAAATGGAATAAGTTGCAACGTGGGAATTTTTATATATAATAGGGTAAAACTTTGACCCAATGTGGAATATGAGACTATAAATTCCATTCAATATTTTTCAATACATCCGCATGAAATAAATACTTTTTGGGACCATTTTAAATCATGTTTAATAGACACATTTACTGCTTATGACCTAGAAAATCGATATCCAAATCAAAATGGTACTCTTTTTTTCCTCAATACGACAGGGTCAGTAATTTCCTACACTAAGTAGTGATAATGGATCATAAAAATCTAGTGGTATTTTAGGTCTATGAACAGTTTTCATTGCCACTAAAATATATTAAGTGCATTGGGGCTATTTCGAAAATGGGTATATTCCGAAAAAGCAAGAAATCTACCAAACGCAGCAATATGAGCGCTGCTGGCAACATTTGGCAAAGAGCCTCTTAGATTTACTTGTCGCTACAGAAGCCGCTAGTCGCTCGTGCTAACATTACGCGAGTGTCATCAAATTATTCAAGAGAAGTAATTTCGCGCCAAATTTCGGTGATTCGTAATAACCCCAAGTTAGTTTTCTTGAAATCCTGGTAAGTTATTTTAATGTTTGTTTTTTTTTATGATTGGTTTTTGTTTTGTGCTTAATAATAATAGGAGTATAGGGTTGAAACTGTGTTTTTTATTTTTTTTCTTATTTACCCCTCCGGGTTTATTGCGATGTGATTGTTTCGCAATAGCCCCACTTACGCTTTCCTACTGTAATTGTCAGTAGTTCTCAAAGTGTATCGGTTTTTTGACCCTCGAGGCAAAAATGACGGAATGTTATGTGGACGAATGGTGTGTGTGTGTGGTGTGTGTCTGTGGCATCGTAGCTGCCCAATGGATGAACCGATTTTGATTGTTTTCTTTGAAAGGTGAATTAGTTGGGAGTGTTCTTAGATATATTTGATGAAAGTTCAGTTGGGGTTAATTAAAATTTTTCGCTCTGTTTTGTACCATAATGTCAACTATGCTAGTTATTTTTCTGGGTTCAGTTTTAAAAAAATAAATGCCAATAACAGCTTTTAACAGCAATTACAACTGCAAATTGCATTTATTTGTATAAATTATTAATTTTTTACGAGTTTTCAAGCGCTAAATTTAGCCTAACTTCAGACTCGCCAAGATCCGACGGCCGTACTGTATTTAGTTACTTATTTTATTAATATTACGTACATTATATTGTTATGAACATTTGTATTTTTTTATTATTTAAGTAAGATTTAAGTTTTTTTTTAGTCATTTGATTCTGAATAGTAGTCAAAAATTATCAAAAGTCTGATGTGATTTAATAATTATGTTTAAGGATTGTTAATATAATTTGTTGATTTTTAAATAATTATTGTTACAAAGTGAAGTACCTACATAATTACTTATAAAAATAATAGTTGATCTCACTAAATTATTTTTTTATTTTATTATTGACATTCTATCAAAGACATTAAGAAAATAAGTAAGTACCTGAAAATAACTTTGTTTATCCATCGTGCAGTTTTGAACTTCCTAAAATCTCAAATAGTATGTTGAGAACCACTGTTACTTATATCTGAACGTCAAGGTTTTTCTGGGGTAATTCCGTAATACTAAGTTATAGGAATTCAAATTCACGGTTATTATTTAAAAAACTTACATTATTAAAATCTATGGGGTTATTAGGATGGAAAATGAAATGTAAACTCTGGATGAAATGCAATAAAGGCGACTTTTGAGTTCTTCCGGAATTACCCCGCGATAGGTCGCAATTATCCCTATGACCCAAAAATATAGTTCTTTTATTAAAACACTTTCTTTAGCAAATCCAACTATATATTTATAAATATAATTTATGCTTTTCAAAGGCTTTTCCAATATCTATGCAGATCTAAAACAGTTAGACTCGTAAAACAGAACATTCCCGAATAATCAAATGAAATGTTCACCTCTAGTCATCTCGCAGAAATTTCTATCGGAATTGCCCCAATGCAATTTAGTTTAAGACTTAACCATACTAACCCATCTAAATAACACTCCTTGTATAATTTGTGTGAGACATTTTGAGGAATATATTTGTGCTTATAACACACAGGACATAAAAAAACAGTAATAAAAAGTCTTGCCATTGTTTTGAGGCAAACATAAAATCCCGATGTAGGTATCTCCAATTAGTCTTTAGAGCATATGGGCTCATTCTGAACCGTTATGTACTCAATGTTATTAGACGCAAACTCATAAAACTGCAACTTTTTAGATATTTTCAGATTAATTTAAATAATACCAAAGCATCGTTATTGCTATTTCACCAAAAAGGCAAAACGATAAAATCCTCTATAAATACCGAAACGTCCCTTGCGCTACCTCATCTATAGGTCACAGTTCATACCAGAAACATTAATAAGTACTAAAGCGTCACTAACTTTACTTCATTAACGATAAAAACAGCTTAACGTATCAAAGTGTCGAAATCACTACGTCATCGATAAGGCACAACGTTTATATTCAAAAAATACATAATAACTCTCATTTCTTCACCATCACTGTACGAAATGTAAAAACCCTCTAAAAATACCAAAACTTCGCTATAACTTTAATATTGTTAAGTTTGCAATAACGCCTGCTAGGCGAATTACATTACAAAATTACAAATTTACGAGAGAAAAAATTATAGTCATGTGCGGGATTCGAACCCGCGTCCATCCACCCCTTTAGCCGGGGTATGCTCTAACCAATTGAGCTAACATGACACAATGACTCATAACTGTAATTCTTGCTCTCGTTCTTCATGCAACTTCATCTTCATGCTTCGCTATAACTACTTTACCAACAAGGCACAACTATAGAACATCTAAAAATATCAAAATATCGCTATCACTCGTTTATCAAAACACAATAAATTGTAAAAATACCAAATCGTCGGTATCGCTGCTTCACCAACAAGTCATAAGAAAAACAAATTAACCAGATAATAGAACCGACTTCAACTTTCAAAAGTGTGAAATAATTTGTTGAAGTCGGTACCATGATAGTTCAAAAGTACCTATTATCACAATGTTGTGCGCATGGTAACGACTTCAACAAGTTATTTCACACTTTTGAACTTTGAAGTCGGTACCACTTTTTGGTTAAAAATGTTTTTCACCCTTTTTGTGACCCTTCTCGATTGTCATTCACTGTAAATGACTATATCATGAAGATGGGATAACAGTTTATTGGTTATTGTACATTGGTACAGCTATTGAAGTGTAACTCAAAAACGGCTTGACGGATTTTGATGACATTTAAATGGGACCAAACAAGAAGCAGCACTTCCAAATAAAAAAGAATAATCAAACCATTTCACCCAGTTAAAAGTTCTGAGGTAACAAACATAAAAAAACAGATGAAATGAGAATCTCCTCCTTTTTTTAAAAATCGGTTAAAAACAGCTAAAAGTATATCGATATTTAAGTAGTTATACTTAAATATCGATATCCCTATCATCGCCTCATCAATAAGGCACAACGAAAAAAACACTAAAAACAAAACGTAGTTATTACTATACTTTACCAACAAGGAATATCAATAAAAAACATCTAAATATATCAAAACACAGGTTTATCAAAACGGCAAAACGATAATAACATGTAAAAATACCAAACCGTTGGTTTACGCTGCTGGCTCAACCAACAAATTTGAGTTGATGCAGTGATGGCTCAATTGGCGCATTGGCTATGGATTGCCGCGCAGCAGGTCCATGGTTCAAATCCCGCCGCGAGCGATATAAAATTCTATCTCAAAAACGCAATTTGGTCTCAAGAAAATCAGTTACAGAGTAAAAACACTGTATCTTAAAAATAATACAAAGTGAAGAAGAGCATAAATCGTATATGGCTTTAAAGTTGACAATGTATTTTCGAGCAAACACAATGTATTTTCGAAACAGAATTGAACGGTGTATAATGTATCTTCAAAACTTTTATTGCTCTCAATGGTGCACTTTGAAAAATAACTTCGCGTTAGGTTTCGACAATATACAACTTTTAATTGATTCCGTACTGATATACTTATACCTACTGATGGTTTAGAAAATTAAATCATTCGAAGTGATTTGAAATCGAAAATAGCCACTGACAAGACTGACAGTGAAGCAGTGATGGCTCAGTGGCATTGGCTATGAACTGCCGCGTAGCAGGTCCATGGTTCGAATGACGCCGCGGGCTTGAGCTTCACCGCATTGTGGAAGGGCGTTTTGTGAATGCCCGCGTGGCTAGCGACCACCCTCGAGTAGAAAATCTGTCGCCAAACACCTAACGGTGTGTTCCAGCAGCAGTCCTTGAGAGCCAGTGAAATTACAGGCTCATGAGACTTAACAACTATGTGTCAAGGTGACGGGCGCAATGCAATTCGTGACTTGTGATGAAATGCATCTGTTATAGGCAGAGGTTAGTCCGTTTAACATCAGGTGAGCCTCGAGCTTGTTCGGGCACAATAACATAAACAAAAAAAAAACAAAGCACAACGATAAAAACCTCTAAAACCTTACAGATCATTATTTTCTACGTAAACGAGATCACGCTCTTCTCAAATTTACTCTAAAATATTTTTTATAAATCTCATAAAACGTCGCAAACTAAAAATCTTCAGTAGCATTTTTGATAGTAAAAGTTATATCAATTCGTCCTAAAATGTCACCTTGACATTTTGTACATCAGTTTTATCTTTACGCGGCAATAAATGTGCAAATAGTTTCAACGGATGTCTTTTTACAATCAACAGTAAGATAACTTGACTTGATGTTTCTAAGGGATTTTATAATCCCGAAATATTTTTCGATACAGGAGAGATATCTTTTATTACTCTATTATGAACTTTCTTATTTTTATCACACTTGTTTACGATATTTATGGCACGTTTTAACCGACTTCAAAAAAAGAGGGGGCAGTCAATTCGTCACTTTTTTTGGTTTTTACCTTTGTACTTTTGGCTGGGTGAACCAATTATGATGATTCTTTCGTGTGGTCCTATTTAAATTTCTTCAAAATCAGTCTAGCATGTTTTTGAGTTATACTCCAATAACTGAAAATTGTTTTGCTATCTTGATGATATAGTCGTTGACAGTGAATGACAATCGGTCCGGTAAGTAGCAAGGGTCATTAAAATGGGTGAAACTTTTTTTTTTCCTAAAAATGGAACCGACTTCAACAATTTCGACACGTTATTTCACACACAAACTTCAGACAAATTCAGACTTCGAAGTATTTCACACTTTTGAGTGTTGAAGTCGGTTTTTTAGCATTACGTACTGTAGAAAACGGGGCCCTTTTACGAAGCATTTGCAGTCCGTTCTGACGTCCGTCTGTCCGTCCCACTTTTAAAAGGCTTTGAAACCGTAAGAGGTAGCCAGTAGAAATTTTTTTCACGGTGTAAGTGTTACAATGGCGGATTGCCGGAGCCCACTACTAATTGGCAGCGTGCCCAGCATGCTGGCAGCATTGCCCCGTTGGATTGCAATGCTTATTCGTTGAGCAAAATAAGTGCCAGGATTTTATTTACAATATATTTTAACACTGATTTAGTATAAGTAACTATTTATCCTATTTATACTTCAATGATTTTCATCGCTGGAGTGAAGTGAAAAATTTTGCGTTGCGCTCCGCACGAAAGCTATTTGGCGTCTCGTACCTTTGAAACATTCGCTTCGCTCAGATTCTATTTATGCACCGCTCGTTTCGCTCATGGTTTAATCATAGAATCCTTCGCTTCCAAAGGTTTCAATAAGAGTCTTTTTCTCAGTCGTAACGCTCTTGACAGAGCGGTCGTGGTCGTCATGTAGTTGTAGTGGGGGCAGATGTAATGCGCCACACAATGTCACACCATCGTCCTCTATTCACGGTTATCGTGGTGCACTCATGCAAGGGACCGCCAACCCCAGATTTAATTTAGTCAGTCTATCGCATGGTTGACTTCCTACGCGTTCTAGTGCCTTCTAATTTGCCTCGAACGACAAGACGCTCAATGGACTGGCTCCCTCGCCTCATAACGGGTCTGGAGAATGCGAGCATCCGCGATTGCATTAAAGCTGAAAAACATTGCTTAGTGCCGAGTTCGAGTATCGAGACATTAGTGTGAAACTCGGTCCACGACACCCCAAGTATTATTTTACAGCTCCACATCTCAAGGGCATCTTTTTTATTTTTTCAGTGTCTCGCAGGGTCCACGTCTCTTTGGCGTAGATACATAACGTGAGTAAGAGAGCGATAAGAGTACTCGCATCAAATTATAACTTTGCAACTTTGCATGATAAATAACTTTTTCGTCCCACCTGTTTGAAAAAGGTTAATTGCCGTCAGCGGACGGCGGGAGACAAAATTCTAATTTTGTTCTGTTTGAGTTTTCATACAAATCAGAAAAATCCGCGTTTGTGCTTCTTATAAGGTTAGTTAGGTAAATTATTTATATGAAAAATATTTATAGGCATAATGTATCAACGTAATAAAATTACAACGAAAGGAAAAATTTGAATAACGAGCGGGATTTGAATCCGAGGCCATCCGTTCCTGTAGTAGGGATATGCTCTTCCAACTGAGCTATCGTAGTAAGTGAGTCCTAACTCACTTCACTCCCATCGTTAAACTGCCTTAATGTCTATAATATACCAACTTGAGGTGTCTAGGGCTTTGAGTAGGTTTTTCTAATTCTTACATGTATATAGTGATGGATATAGTGTCTTTATACTCTGGGCCTAACTAATTTGTTTTTCGTGGACTATGATTCACGATCGTGCGCTCCTGATTTGACTTCATGATGTTGCTTCGTTTAGAATTGAAACGCGTTGAAAATACTTACAGTGGGGCTTTGCAGAGCTTACGACTCGTCGGTTTAGCTGGCAAATTAGGTGGGCTTGATATAATAATAAATTCATAATTTTTTGAAATATTTGAAATTATATAGTGATAAAATATTTATTCACTTTTTTTTCAAATATTAATATGATAATGACAATAACTGTACAGCTTAAAAAATAATATGAGTCAGCATATTTACGACTACAACATATTTACGACGAATCGTTGGAAGTCGGTTACGTTCCTCACCCGATCTCAAAAAAGGAGGAGGTTCTCAATTCAGCTGTTTATATTTCGTGTGTGTTATCTCATATCTGTTTTAAAGAGTGTACCGACTTGTTTTTTTTTAAATTGGAGAACCGGTGTTTATCGTGTGGTCCCAATCAAATTTCAGTGAGATCTGAGAGTAGTCCTGAGTTATCCCTAACAATGCGTATTTTAATTTACTTCGACTTCATTGATGACGTTCTCATTTTCAATTGTCGATTTAAAAATATTATTTTTTATGTTATCTCACAGAATAGGCTAAAAGTTGGTGAGAATGCGGTCTAAGATGTTACTCAGGATAACGTAAAATTACTGGTTCTCAAACTTTTATCGCTGAAAGTGGATTGAATAGTAGGGTATAGAACATCCATTCTCATTTCTTAGCCATTTTTTTCATTAGCCAGAAACTAGACAGCTACGTTATGTATAAGTAATTATAATAATCGTCATAGTATTTTTTTTAGCGCTGGTTTATATTAACAAGAAACTTAATACTACATACTACAACGAAAAAGCTAAAGCTACTACAACGAAAGCATGTAGGTAACCTAAAGGCTATTACAGGCCCACAGGCTGTCTAAATACTCCAGCCCACTAGCATTCGGCAGCTTGCCCAGCATGATGGCAGTATTGCCCTTTAAATTACACTGTTTTTCGTGAAGTCAAATATTATGTGCCAGCATTTAATCAAGCATCGAATCGGTCGAACGATGTGATACGTTTTGGAAAATACAATGACCGTGTCCACACGGCTCAAATATGGAACCAATACCAAGATAAGCGTACTTGCGCCACTTGAGACGCTGTATCATAACAGTCGCGGTGCCAGCCCTCACGTTTGTTTCAATAAGATATGATGGCGCCAAAGTGTCAACGCATATAGCGTTCCACACTAAGGACCACCTAATTTCCATTAAACCAAAGTTTTACCATCAGGTCTTCTACGTTTCATTCATCGTCACGCATTTGACAATTCGGTTCGAAAATACCTGCAACGTTGGCGCTAGTAAAAGCAAGGCGAATGCTATTCTTAAGGTTTGCGTGGCGGGAAATTCAGCTACCATTTTTATATAAATTTATTCTACATTTGAATTTATTTGAATTTAAGTGCATCATGTTACTAATTATTTGTTTTAAGGTATGAAGGAGAGTTCATGCAGGGCTGGTTTCACGGTCATGGTGTGTTCTGGCGCGCTGACGGAATGAAGTTTGAAGGGGAGTTCCGCGGAGGAAGAGTTTGGGGTCTTGGTAAGGATTTTGAAACCGTCGCGAATTTTGTCTATAATTATTATTTAGTAACCAGCTAGGACTCGTAATATCGGTAATATTTACCGGATATTGCTCCGACCAGTTTCGAACTTATTTGGAGTTCTTTGTCTGGGAGTATCGATTGTACACAGCGATATATTATAGCGCGGGCCTCAACACGTAACTGGCGTTGACACGGTTGCGCCGCAGTTGTCAAAGTCAGAATTCTTCCGTCCGAACTGTCACTTCTGTCACTATCACTGTTATTGTCATTGATGTTTTGATACTTGAACAGTCCTATACCTATCAATACGACAATGTCTAAATAATAATCTTGGTAAAGATATTCCTTTATTAAAGCTTACTAATTTAAAAAAAAAAGGCTACGCACAAACCTAAAATTTTGATATTTCATGTAAAAGTTGACCTAAAGATGACTATTGGACTAGATATTGAATTTAATTTTTTTATGTTGTCTTTGGATATGCAAAATATATTTGAATATTTTGTATATCTAAAGAGATGATTAGATGGAAAACTGTCAGAGTTATCAATTACTTATACTTAATTTTTTTGCAGAGTCTATCTCAAAAACCGTTTACTTTATCAGTAACTGTTCTATTGAAACGGCCACTTAGGAACCATAAGAATTACATCCAAACCGAGGATTACTTTGACAGCTATGTTGTAAAAATCTATCAAATAACAGCTTTTTAGGAGCACGAGGCCAGAGTATCTACTTTTTACAGCACTAGGTATATATGATATCATTAACGGCCACTTATATTCTCAGGAAGATACATTTCGTGTAATTGTATCGGAATAAATTCTAGTCAGGAATCCTGAGGGAAATACCTCACGTCATCTCTCGTGGAGTGTTCGTTTCACTGCTTGTGAACTGCGGCATGTTGTACGTGTTTAGCTAACCCTAAACCTTTCTTTCGCCTTGGATCGTTTATTTTCATTCTGTTAGCATAATTTGATTGAACTTCGAGAAGGCGATGTGTACTCTTACCTTATATAAAAAAAATCAGCCAAGTGCGAGTCAGACTCGCGCACGAAGGGTTCCTTACCTTTAGCTATTCAACATTAGACTTAATATTTAAACCTTTTTTGTTTTAACGTGCGCGAGTCCGACTCGCACTTGGCCAATTTTTTGTATTTATTGTTATAGCGGCAACAGAAATACATCATCTGTGAAAATTACAACTAGCTAGCTATCACCATTCTTGAGATACAGCCTGGTGCCAGTCGGAAGGACGGACGGACGGACGGACAGCCTCAGCAAAAGGGTCCCGTTTTTACCCTTTGGGTACGGTACCCTAAAAATGGAATAGGTGTTTACTAGAACTCTATGTATATCAAATTTTGTTTCAGACTAAATGTAATTTGTTCTAACATAATAAAAGTTCGTTACTTGTGTCGAAATGCACCTGTTATGGGATATATATATATGTTGGATGTAATTTCAATTTATTTGGTATAAAGCACTGATCATTTTTACCTACAAATATATCGGAAATACTCGAACACATGGTTTGTTAACTAATATCTTTCAACTATTTTTAGTTGAGGTTAGTAGTTATATTTTTAATAAACGTATTATTAGTTTTATAGGTATTTAAAGAATAAAACAATTAATTGTTAGTGAACGTGACTTTACCTACTTACATTATGTATCTTCTATTACTGTGTTGTAATGTATCAGCTGCATTATCCACTGCTGAACATCGAATCCCCCATTAGGGGCGAGGTCCATAATCCCCACGCTTGGCAGATGGCTTGGGGGTTGCAGTGTAAGATAGTAATTCCTCAGAAGGCCTTCCGGTATTTCACCCTGAGCCTTATACGACACCCACGGGAAAAGATAGAATGAATTTACCTACCAGGAATATCTTATTGCAAAGCAATGAGCTACTTTTCAATACAATGATAAATTACTAAACAAAATGTTTGGATGTAGGCAATCGTTGTACCCGTAAACGTTTTAAATGTATCAAAGTCAACTAGGCACGTTTAGCGCCTGATTTGTATTGCTACGGTATTGCATTACTTTTTTTGGCAGGCGCTTGAATCTTAAGTTATCTCTCAAGACTTGTATGGCCAATAATGTTTAACTATTGATAATATATTGCATATTCCTATTGTATCATAAAAATATTATTTTCTCGTTTTGTTAATATTAATCAAACGGCTCAAATTTGAGCCGAGAGGAATTTATTTTCCTCTCGGCTCAAATTTGAGCCGCGACCGTCCATCTCGTGTGGGTTCGAATCCCACACGTGGATCATATTTTTCCCTTCGTTCTAATTTAGTGGCAGATTTGTTGTAGCAAGCGTTAAGTCAAAATGTTCATATTCAGATTGAAAAACATGGGCGTTAGCTCGTTATATAACTATATATACCATAAATCGATATCACGATCGACAAAGTTTTGGCTTCTATAGATCGCAGTCGTGACGCGACCACGACTTACCACCCTCAAGTTCATGATGCAGGCTTCCGATAGAAGCCGAAACTTGTCGATTGTGATATAATATATGTTGTGTACGCACTAACATGTTTTTCATTCTTAAAATATAAACACGAGGGTTAGATTTTACAGTAAAAAACTCTTCTTATTATCCTACCCCACGGATAATAACGGCACAACATGTGTTTTTTCCTTATTTTATTTAATTTTAATATGAGGAATGATTACCTTAATATTTGTATATACTTAAGCTTTTTATATTTGTTGTTGTTATAAATTTATTTAGTTAAATAATGCTGTGCTTACTCAGATTTTACGCATTGCTTGTCAAAGAATTATAATAATACAGTTTTATTTTATCATTGGAACCAATACCTGAATTCGTCCCTTTTGCCGTGGAGGCGATGGACCTCTGGGGCTCCGAAGCCAATTAATTAGTCCAGAACCTCGGCCAGCGTTTGAGAGAGGGAGGGCGGGATCCCAGATCTGGTTGGTTCTTAACCTAACATTCTAATACCTAACTGCAAATTATATGCGAGTAAACAGCATTTTTAATTTAACCGGGTAATATATCGCTACTAAGTTAAGTCAGTACCTAACTGCAAATTATATGCGAGTAAACAGAGCATTTTCAATTAACCGGGTAATACAGATTTGTAACAACAAAGAGGTTAAAGGCTGAGTGTATATAATCAAAAACCATACATTTGCAGCGCGCAAAAAAAAAAAACTTGCGCGCTATTTTGTTTCATAATATTCGTATGTTGTTTGTATCGCATTTTTTCAATATATCTGTTTATCCTCGCATGGGTGTTGAAAAAGTTCGTATGAAACTCGTGAGCAACTTGCTCATTATATACTCGGCTGATTAACGCCCTCGCCTACGGCTCGGGCTGCAACCCACAGCCTCGTGTGTTATGAGCAATTTAGCTCACTTGTATCATAATATACTATAAGATGCTAAATTTAATTATCTATTCCAGGTTTAGTGACCTTCAGTGATGGCAGCAACGGTTTCCCTCGAAATGAGGGTTTCTTCCAAGACTGTCGGCTGGTGCGGCGTAAACGATGCCCTGAGGTGGTGCAAAGGGCCCAGAAGGTGGCTTATATGGCCAGGGCGCAATGTCAGCAGATATAGGGCATTTTGAAAGCAGGTCGTATAGACATTAATTATGTTATTATTACTATCGTAAAAATGTTTTTCATTTAGTTTAGGTTTACCCTTAAACATAATTATTACATTGTTGTTTAACGTTTGTGATTAAATAAATTATAACGTGATTTATACATTATTTTATATCCAATGCCTTTGCACTAACTCACCTGAAAGTATGTAGGTAATGCTGTCGTCAAGGATTCTGGGTTAGCCTAAACAACAATTTTGATCAGGTTAACCTAGAATTACTGGCTCTCAAGGACAGCTGCCAGCACAATATTAGTTGCTTGGCGACAGATTTTCTACTCGAGGGTGGTAGCTAGCCAGGCGGGCATATGCAAAATGCCCTATCACCATGTTGTAACGACTGCAATCTTAAGACATCAACTGAGACCGTGCCTTCAAAAGCGATCAGTAGTAAAGTCACTAGCGGTCACCCATCCAAGTCATGACCGCGGCGGACGTTGCGATCGGTGAAGAACGACTAAGCAAACTTCGCTAAGAGCGCTTCAAATTATAATCTGTATTACCGTTTTTACTATAGAAAAACAAGACATTTTGGACAAGGAATACGTAAATTTTTGATTTATGTCTAAAATACCATATGATGGTAAGATATCTGTCTAAATTATATAAGTATATTAAGAGAAAATACCAATCAAATAAAAAAAGAGGGATTAACTCATCAGAAAAGAATCTCAGGTTTTGGAAATATTTTTCTGTAAACCTCTAAATAAACACTAAGCAAATCTATAATAAGATACAGTCCTGGACCCCTACCAGCGTCGTTTAGCAAACGGTCTATTTGCAAGGCAGTGTAAAGGCAGCGCTTCTAATCAACTACACTAAAATGATTTTTTTTTTTTTAGGGAGGACATAGATGCTGGCTACCGCCTGTGCGGTCGTCCAGCTCCACCGGGTTTTGGGCGAGGGCCTGGCCCTACAATAGCCCGGGAGGGAGAAGTGCCGAAGGCACTTCTCCCGAGACGGGCGTAGAAGGCGAAAAGCGCTTTCTACCTCCGTCTCCTGCGGACGCCGAAAACGTACCGCTATTATAGGAGGGGTTGACAGCGAGCTCAAGGGCACCACTGTGGTTCGGACCTCGGCTTGTCTCGCTGTCGAGAGACATGGGGGGGATCGGAGCAAAATGCCTCTGTGCAACTGCAGTGTTGCACAATTGGGCCCTACTGAATAATACTCTTTGACTATTTGGAGAGCAATTTATCGTGACCTTGTTTTTGCCTCGAGCTCGCCGGCGAGCTCGGTGTTTGATTGTGTGACCTCTGATTACCTCACACCTGGGGATTTTACCTCGACGACTTGCGGATAACGCTAAAGCTGCCAACGTAATGGCTGCGATGGGGTCATCCGGGTCGTCTAATACCTGCCGTGGTCGGCGACGGGGGGGTTTGAAAAATGGGATAGAAGAGGCGGTCGAGTAGTTCGATGCCTGGACAACCAATGGGTTCGAGTGGTGGGGCGCTCGATCAAAGTATCGGCGGGCGCAGTCCTTATTGAACTGCGCTAAAGAGGGAAGGTTTAGGTCGCAATGCAACTCGGTGTTCCGGATATACCACGGAGCGCCGGTTGCACTACGAAGAAAACGGTTTTGAATGACTTGAAGCTTATGGAGATGGGCCTCACTAGCATGACTAAACACTACTGATGCGTAAGTCATGATGGGGCGGATGCAGGCAGTGTAAAGTGTCTTCTTATTTCTAAGAGACATTTTACTCTCTTTGCGAATCAGGGGACCAAGGCGACCCATTACAAAGGCCGCTCTGTTACGGACGGTTGTTATATGATCGCTAAAGGTGAGATTCCGATCAAGGGTGACTCCGAGATATTTTGTTTTACTAACCCAGGGGATGGGTTGGTCGAACAAAGTTAAAGGTTGCGGGTAACGGGGGCGGCCCTTCTCAGTAAAGTACATAGCTGCACTTTTAACTGGGTTGACCGCGATGCGCCATTTACGGAACCAGTCACCGATCTCGGTGATGGCCCGTTGGAGGGCGGGAATGGACTTTCTACTGATATGCCACCCAGTGGTATAAATGGCGGTATCATCCGCGTATTGGGCTAATAGGACGTTAGGCTGAGAGCGTGGGATGTCGCTGGTATACAGCGCGAATAGAATGGGTGATAGCACGGAGCCCTGAGGGACTCCGGCTCTGACTGGGTGGGGGGAGGAGAGGGTGCCTTCCACGCGATAGCGAAAGCTTCTGGCTTTAAGGAAGTCTTGTAGGATGAGCACAAGACGTTCTGGCACGCCAAATTGGTATAGCTTGTAAATCAAGCCATTTTGCCAGACTTTGTCAAAAGCTTTCGCTACGTCGAGGAAGACTGCTAGCGTTGTCTGGGGTTTGGGGTACTTGTTAAAGCCCTCAATGATGTGCTCCGTGAGGCGGTGCACCTGTTGGACGCATGAGTGTCCGGGCCTGAAGCCAAACTGCTCATCTGGGATAAGGTGGTGTTCCTTAGCATGGGACTGGAGACGGTTTGCAAGTAACCGCTCGTAAAGTTTGCCTAAGGCACTGAGGAGGCTGATGGGGCGGTAACTGGTGGGGTCAGATGAGCTTTTGCCTGGTTTGTGAATGCCAATGACATTTGCACATTTCCAGGTGTCTGGGAATAAGCAGTGGCTCATAGCAGCATTGAAGATGCTGACTAGGAGATGGATGAGAGGAGGAGAGAGGGTTTTAAGAACCCTGTTGGAGATGCCATCGGCACCGGGGGATTTGCGCGGTCGGAGGGCCTTGATCAGTCTCGCCACCTCAGCGTAAGTCGCTAAGGTGATTGGTGGGAGTTCAGAGGTGACCACAGAGCTTTTACGTTCGACTTCAGCATCCACCGAATCGAGGTGAGCTTGGTCAACGTGATCTACGTTAGGGGAACACTGAGCCTCTAGGCTATCAGCTAGGCACTCAGCTTTGTCTTCGTCAAAGAACGCTGGGACTAGTGGGACTGGTCTGTATAAGGGAGGCATGTCGTTGTAGTTACTTCCTTTCATACCTCGCGCCAAGTCCCAATAAGCCTGGTGGCTTGGCACGAGGTTTGAAAGTTTGTCACCCCATTGTTGATCACGCAACTCAGACATGCGACTTTGAACCATGCGTTCAAAGTGGCGTTTCTTAGTTTTGTTCTCTTTACTGGGGTAAGAGTCGTAATGTCGGGTCACTGCTTTACTTTCCGTCACTAATCGTCTCACATCCGCTGGAATGACAAGGCGCCGGTCGTCCGGCACCATGACCTCCTTTGCGGATGCACCTACTACGGTGGAGAGGTGATTAGTGAACGAATCGATCGCAAGGGTTACGTCATCTTTAGTCAGGATGTCGTCAGGGATCTTGTCAAGGTCCGGTGAACTGATAGCCTTTAGGGCAACGCCTAATTGCTTCCAGTTCACTATCGTCTTAGTGGGGCGGGGGAGGTCTGTTGTTGGGTCGGGACCTAGTCGCAGTATAATGGGTCGGTGGTCAGAGTGAAGCTCGTGAACCACTTCTATGGAGCGTAACTGGAGTGTTACGCCTCTGAGTAGTGCCATGTCAAGCAAGTCAGGTCGAAAGTCTTCCGTGTGAGGGTAGTGAGTGGGCTCAGTGGGCGCAATTATGTCAAAATTAAGTTCTGCGACTAGTTTTTCAAGTGCAATGCCTCTGGGATTGTTGACGTTACAATTCCATAGGATGTGCTTACTATTGAAGTCGCCAATCAGAAGGACGGCGCTTCCTAGTGAGAACAATGCTTCTAAGTCAGCTCGGACGATCGGCTTTTGACAAGCTTGGTAACAGGACGCTATGACTATAGGTTGATGACCAGTCATAGCTAGAAGGCAACAAGATGCTTCCATATTAACAAGAGTCGGGGTAGGTAAGGGGATGCAGTGCAGGGACCTTTTGTAATAGATAAGAGTGCCTCCCCCACGGGAGTTCACTCTATCATCACGTACCGTTCTGTAATTGGCAAACCTAGGGTTCGCCTTCCCCGGTTTTAGAAGGGTTTCCTGCACGCATATAATGTCGATAAGGTGGGTGCAACAAAAGTCGTGGACAAGGTCACGTTGTCTAAAGAAACCGTTAGCGTTGAATGACGCTAACGAAACTGAGCGCGGTTTCGTGCGTGCGGTTGTACTACCCATAGTGGTTGTACTGGGGAGGGGCCTGGGGAACGAAGCGCTTAAGGGCGCTTAGTAAGTTCGCGTGTTCCAATGTGTATTGGATCACGTCCGCTGGGGATTGAGCGTATTGCATCTTGTGGAATAGCTCTTGTACCTCATTGATGTCAACCGACATAGCCAGATCGCTGACTAGGTTGATTGCCTCTTGAAGAGGGGCAGCCATCAATGGCATAGGTGGAGCTTGAGGCCGGGAAGCGGCGCGGGGAGGCGCGCGAATGGTGTTGGCGACGGGTGCCGGGAGCGCGGGGCGAGCCGGGGCCGGTGCGCGGGCAGGGGCCGCGGCGCGGGCGGGTGCGGGTGCGGGCGCGGGTGCGGGCGCGCGGGCCGGGGCGCGGGCGGTAGCGACGGTCTTAACCATACTGGGTGGTTTAGACCATGCGTTACGGGCTGGGAGCGGCGCGGGTATTACCTGTGAGGCAGGTACTACCGTTAGTTTAGGGCTTACCCGTTGGTAACGGTCGTAAGAGGGACGGGTCGGCCTATGCCTTGCCACCCTGTGGTTCACTCGTGGTGCTTTAGGGCAGCCACGGTAATTCGCGGTATGCCCTTGAGCACCGCATAAAACACAGCTGGGTGGGTCCGGCGAATCCCGGGTGCGAGTGCACGCTGCTGTCGCGTGATCGCCTAGGCACTTAACGCACCTAGCGCGAGCGAAGCAGAAACGGGAGGCGTGCCCGTATAGTTGGCAGTTATGGCACTGCGAGGGACTCCCATTCTTGTATGGGGCTTGGACATCGAGTCCTGAGAGGCCACAGACCTTTTTTAAATTAAAAATGGCCTTGCCTTCAGGAGTACGATCTAGTACTACGAGTACTAGATCGTAGGGGCTGCGGTCCTTCCCGCTGTACATGCGGTGAACTGCATGTACGGGGAAGTCTTGTGCCTTCAGGTCGGCACATACAGAATCGGTATGTACCTCCTTGGGCACACCGCGGATGACCACTCGGAGGACTTTCTCCTCTTCGAGCGCATAAGTGTGAAAACTTATGCTCTCGTGGCGGAGGAGTTTAGTTAGCGCTCTGTGGTCGCTAATGGTGGAAACTTGGACTTTAATGCCCTGCTGCGTGGAGCGGGCATTAGTATAGTGGATCCCACGATCCGAAACTAAACGGGACAGCATGTCCCATTTGGTTTTGTCCTGAATGAACAGGGGCGGAGGCGGTTTTTCGCGGCGCGCGCTCGCGTCCTGAGGGGACGCGGCAGTGGTGGCCGGAGCGGAGGGAGGAGACGCGGGGCGCGGGGCGGGGGTCGGCTTCTTGCCGGAGGCGGGGGCCTTAGCGGGTGCCTTGGCGGGAGGGGCGGAAGTTGCGCAACTAGCGGCTTTAGGAGCACGCTTGCGTTTGCGGTCAACGACGGTATAGCCGTCGTTATCGGAGTCCGAGTCAGTGCGTAAGGCGCGACTCGGATCTACTTCCATCTCCGTTTCGGAGTCCGAAGTGGGCTCGACAACGGCGATGGAGGGACGGGTGCTCGCTGGCCTCCCGATCGGTGAGCGCGAGCGAGACCTCTCACGGTGAGGGGCTGCCACCGTGCGTCTATTATCCGGGCCCGGAGCGGGCGAAAGCGGGCTGTCCTCTGAGAAGGACCGGGTCAGAGGAGGGACGTTGGCCTCCGGGATTGAAGTCCCGGAGGGAGCAATAAGAGTGTCCGTGAGGCGGGCACTCGCTTCCTCTTCGAGGAGTTGCATGTGTGCAACATACAGATCGGGGTGGCGGAGGGCGAAGGTCTGAAGGACCTGCACCTCACCGTTAGAGGGACGGGACTGCATCCTGAGGGGAATACTCAGGACGCCCTATCAAGGGTTTGAATTCCCTCACACACCTTGTGAGCTCACTGTGTGAGAGGGAGTGTGTACCTAGGGTGTGCCCTAGTTGTGTACCCTCTCCGAGCTTTTTTCTCGGCGGAGAGGGGTGCTCCTAAGCGCTACTCCGGGGTTGACTAGGGGCGACCCCAAGGCCAGTAATCCCGGAGCCCAGCTTGCTTCGGCTGACCCGTGAAGCGGGAAAGGCCACGGTGCAAGGTTAAACCAAAACAACAACAGTGGCCGTTGTCACCGTAGGGTGTCACACTGCGACCGCAGCAAATGGCGGATTTGATCGTTCAGACGGGTTTGGCTGACGCTACCCCACGCCTGAACGACGTCGCTTAACAGCACAAAGTGTGTTGTTACGCGACTGTTACTATGTTGTGTCGGGTAGTAAAGTGGTGAAATGCGCACCGAAAAGTGCGGTCAAAACAAGACCACCAGCCCGATATGATGTTGTTCGTCCGAAACAAGGGACTTGGGTAGGTGGTAATGCCTGACGTCTTAGAGCGCCTCTGCGCGACGGCACGGCGAGCTCGTAGCTCGCGTTGCTCGGCGTTCGGCGGCTGCTCAGCTTCTGCACACAAAACAAAAACTTCGTCAGGACTGCGTATTCCAAGGCACTGGTCTGCAACTAGCGTCGGAACGATGACCCGAGTGAGACGGCAATAGTGCGGGGACTATTGCGGTCTCACTGGGAGATACTGGCGGAGCTGTAGACAGGTGTGCACGGCGTGGCGGCACAGGTCGGAATGAAAAGATTGGTCGCACTAAAATGATTTTTTTTTTTTTTTTTTTTTTTTTAGGGAGGACATAGATGCTGGCTACCGCCTGTGCGGTCGTCCAGCTCCACCGGGTTTTGGGCGAGGGCCTGGCCCTACAATAGCCCGGGAGGGAGAAGTGCCGAAGGCACTTCTCCCGAGACGGGCGTAGAAGGCGAAAAGCGCTTTCTACCTCCGTCTCCTGCGGACGCCGAAAACGTACCGCTACTATAGGAGGGGTTGACAGCGAGCTCAAGGGCACCACTGTGGTTCGGACCTCGGCTTGTCTCGCTGCCGAGAGACATGGGGGGGATCGGAGCAAAATGCCTCTGTGCAACTGCAGTGTTGCACAATTGGGCCCTACTGAATAATACTCTTTGACTATTTGGAGAGCAATTTATCGTGACCTTGTTTTTGCCTCGAGCTCACCGGCGAGCTCGGTGTTTGATTGTGTGACCTCTGATTACCTCACACCTGGGGATTTTACCTCGACGACTTGCGGATAACGCTAAAGCTGCCAACGTAATGGCTGCGATGGGGTCATCCGGGTCGTCTAATACCTGCCGTGGTCGGCGACGGGGGGGTTTGAAAAATGGGATAGAAGAGGCAGTCGAGTAGTTCGATGCCTGGACAACCAATGGGTTCGGGTGGTGGGGCGCTCGATCAAAGTATCGGCGGGCGCAGTCCTTATTGAACTGCGCTAAAGAGGGAAGGTTTAAGTCGCAATGCAACTCGGTGTTCCGGATATACCACGGGGCGCCGGTTGCATTACGAAGAAAACGGTTTTGGATGACTTGAAGTTTATGAAGGTGGGCCTCACTAGCATGACTAAACACTACTGATGCGTAAGTCATGATGGGGCGGATGCAGGCAGTGTAAAGTGTCTTCTTATTACTAAGAGACATTTTACTCTCTTTGCGAAGTAGGGGACCAAGGCGACCCATTACAAAGGCCGCTCTGTTACGGACGGTTGTTATATGATCGCTAAAGGTGAGATTCCGATCAAGGGTGACTCCGAGATATTTTGTTTTACTAACCCAGGGGATGGGTTGGTCGAACAAAGTTATAGGTTGCGGGTAACGGGGGCGGCCCTTCTCAGTAAAGTACATAGCTGCACTTTTAACTGGGTTGACCGCGATGCGCCATTTACGGAACCAGTCACCGATCTCGGTGATGGCCCGTTGGAGGGCGGGAATGGACTTTCTACTGATATGCCACCCAGTGGTATAAATAGCGGTATCATCCGCGTATTGGGCTAATAGGACGTTAGGCTGAGAGCGTGGGATGTCGCTGGTATACAGCGCGAAAAGAATGGGTGATAGCACGGAGCCCTGAGGGACTCCGGCTCTGACTGGGTGGGGGGAGGAGAGGGTGCCTTCCACGCGATAGCGAAAGCTTCTGGCTTTAAGGAAGTCTTGTAGGATGAGCACAAGACGTTCTGGCACGCCAAATTGGTATAGCTTGTAAATCAAGCCATTGTGCCAGACTTTGTCAAAAGCTTTCGCTACGTCGAGGAAGACTGCTAGCGTTGTCTGGGGTTTGGGGTACTTGTTAAAGCCCTCAATGATGTGCTCCGTGAGGCGGTGCACCTGTTGGACGCATGAGTGTCCGGGTCTGAAGCCAAACTGCTCATCTGGGATAAGGTGGTGTTCCTTAGCATGGGACTGGAGACGGTTTGCAAGTAACCGCTCGTAAAGTTTGCCTAAGGCACTGAGGAGGCTGATGGGGCGGTAACTGGTGGGGTCAGATGAGCTTTTGCCTGGTTTGTGAATGCCAATGACATTTGCACATTTCCAGGTGTCTGGGAATAAGCAGTGGCTCATAGCAGCATTGAAGATGCTGACTAGGAGATGGATGAGAGGAGGAGAGAGGGTTTTAAGAACCCTGTTGGAGATGCCATCGGCACCGGGGGATTTGCGCGGTCGGAGGGCCTTGATCAGACTCGCCACCTCAGCGTAAGTCGCTAAGGTGATTGGTGGGAGTTCAGAGGTGACCACAGAGCTTTTACGTTCGACTTCAGCATCCACCGAATCGAGGTGAGCTTGGTCAACGTGATCTACGTTAGGGGAACACTGAGCCTCTAGGCTATCAGCTAGGCACTCAGCTTTGTCTTCGTCAAAGAACGCTGGGACTAGTGGGACTGGTCTGTATAAGGGAGGCATGTCGTTGTAGTTACTTCCTTTCATACCTCGCGCCAAGTCCCAATAAGCCTGGTGGCTTGGCACGAGGTTTGAAAGTTTGTCACCCCATTGTTGATCACGCAACTCAGACATGCGACTTTGAACCATGCGTTCAAAGTGGCGTTTCTTAGTTTTGTTCTCTTTACTGGGGTAAGAGTCGTAATGTCGGGTCACTGCTTTACTTTCCGTCACTAATCGTCTCACATCCGCTGGAATGACAAGGCGCCGGTCGTCCGGCACCATGACCTCCTTTGCGGATGCACCTACTACGGTGGAGAGGTGATTAGTGAACGAATCGATCGCAAGAGTTACGTCATCTTTAGTCAGGATGTCGTCAGGGATCTTGTCAAGGTCCGGTGAACTGATAGCTTTTAGGGCAACGCCTAATTGCTTCCAGTTCACTATCGTCTTAGTGGGGCGGGGGAGGTCTGTTGTTGGGTCGGGACCTAGTCGCAGTATAATGGGTCGGTGGTCAGAGTGAAGCTCGTGAACCACTTCTATGGAGCGTAACTGGAGTGTTACGCCTCTGAGTAGTGCCATGTCAAGCAAGTCAGGTCGAAAGTCTTCCGTGTGAGGGTAGTGAGTGGGCTCAGTGGGCGCAATTATGTCAAAATTAAGTTCTGCGACTAGTTTTTCAAGTGCAATGCCTCTGGGATTGTTGACGTTACAATTCCATAGGATGTGCTTACTATTGAAGTCGCCAATCAGAAGGACGGCGCTTCCTAATGAGAACAATGCTTCTAAGTCAGCTCGGACGATCGGCTTTTGACAAGCTTGGTAACAGGACGCTATGACTATGGGTTGATGACCAGTCATAGCTAGAAGGCAACAAGATGCTTCCATATTAACAAGAGTCGGGGTAGGTAAGGGGATGCAGTGCAGGGACCTTTTGTAATAGATAAGAGTGCCTCCCCCACGGGAGTTCACTCTATCATCACGTACCGTTCTGTAATTGGCAAACCTAGGGTTCGCCTTCCCCGGTTTTAGAAGGGTTTCCTGCACGCATATAATGTCGATAAGGTGGGTGCAACAAAAGTCGTGGACAAGGTCACGTTGTCTAAAGAAACCGTTAGCGTTGAATGACGCTAACGAAACTGAGCGCGGTTTCGTGCGTGCGGTTGTACTACCCATAGTGGTTGTACTGGGGAGGGGCCTGGGGAACGAAGCGCTTAAGGGCGCTTAGTAAGTTCGCGTGTTCCAATGTGTATTGGATCACGTCCGCTGGGGATTGAGCGTATTGCATCTTGTGGAATAGCTCTTGTACCTCATTGATGTCAACCGACATAGCCAGATCGCTGACTAGGTTGATTGCCTCTTGAAGAGGGGCAGCCATCAATGGCATAGGTGGAGCTTGTGGCCGGGAAGCGGCGCGGGGAGGCGCGCGAATGGTGTTGGCGACGGGTGCCGGGAGCGCGGGGCGAGCCGGGGCCGGTGCGCGGGCAGGGGCCGCGGCGCGGGCGGGTGCGGGTGCGGGCGCGGGTGCGGGCGCGCGGGCCGGGGCGCGGGCGGTAGCGACGGTCTTAACCATACTGGGTGGTTTAGACCATGCGTTACGGGCTGGGAGCGGCGCGGGTATTACCTGTGAGGCAGGTACTACCGTTAGTTTAGGGCTTACCCGTTGGTAACGGTCGTAAGAGGGACGGGTCGGCCTATGCCTTGCCACCCTGTGGTTCACTCGTGGTGCTTTAGGGCAGCCACGGTAATTCGCGGTATGCCCTTGAGCACCGCATAAAACACAGCTGGGTGGGTCCGGCGAATCCCGGGTGCGAGTGCACGCTGCTGTCGCGTGATCGCCTAGGCACTTAACGCACCTAGCGCGAGCGAAGCAGAAACGGGAGGCGTGCCCGTATAGTTGGCAGTTATGGCACTGCGAGGGACTCCCATTCTTGTATGGGGCTTGGACATCGAGTCCTGAGAGGCCACAGACCTTTTTTAAATTAAAAATGGCCTTGCCTTCAGGAGTACGATCTAGTACTACGAGTACTAGATCGTAGGGGCTGCGGTCCTTCCCGCTGTACATGCGGTGAACTGCATGTACGGGGAAGTCTTGTGCCTTCAGGTCGGCACATACCGAATCGGTATGTACCTCCTTGGGCACACCGCGGATGACCACTCGGAGGACTTTCTCCTCTTCGAGCGCATAAGTGTGAAAACTTATGCTCTCGTGGCGGAGGAGTTTAGTTAGCGCTCTGTGGTCGCTAATGGTGGAAACTTGGACTTTAATGCCCTGCTGCGTGGAGCGGGCATTAGTATAGTGGATCCCACGATCCGAAACTAAACGGGACAGCATGTCCCATTTGGTTTTGTCCTGAATGAACAGGGGCGGAGGCGGTTTTTCGCGGCGCGCGCTCGCGTCCTGAGGGGACGCGGCAGTGGTGGCCGGAGCGGAGGGAGGAGACGCGGGGCGCGGGGCGGGGGTCGGCTTCTTGCCGGAGGCGGGGGCCTTAGCGGGTGCCTTGGCGGGAGGGGCGGAAGTTGCGCAACTAGCGGCTTTAGGAGCACGCTTGCGTTTGCGGTCAACGACGGTATAGCCGTCGTTATCGGAGTCCGAGTCAGTGCGTAAGGCGCGACTCGGATCTACTTCCATCTCCGTTTCGGAGTCCGAAGTGGGCTCGACAACGGCGATGGAGGGACGGGTGCTCGCTGGCCTCCCGATCGGTGAGCGCGAGCGAGACCTCTCACGGGGAGGGGCTGCCACCGTGCGTCTATTATCCGGGCCCGGAGCGGGCGAAAGCGGGCTGTCCTCTGAGAAGGACCGGGTCAGAGGAGGGACGTTGGCCTCCGGGATTGAAGTCCCGGAGGGAGCAATAGGAGTGTCCGTGAGGCGGGCACTCGCTTCCTCTTCGAGGAGTTGCATGTGTGCAACATACAGATCGGGGTGGCGGAGGGCGAAGGTCTGAAGGACCTGCACCTCACCGTTAGAGGGACGGGACTGCATCCTGAGGGGAATACTCAGGACGCCCTATCAAGGGTTTCGCACTAAAATGATACCAGGGTCTTTAAATAGCAGCGCTGCGTTTATACAGTTTGACGACCGAATGAATGAATGAATACGGATTTTTAGCCAGTTGTAAAACGTTTGAGCAAAAGGGATAAAACTATTGCTACGTGTGTCTATTTCACTCTCTCAATTTTTTTCGTCAGAAAACCCGAATATTTATGCATTGGCTTTTACCAGGTAATGAAATTATTTTTTTGAATTTAATAAATGTAACATATTTTTAGTCTAGGAATTATGTTTTTCTTCTGTTCATATGTATTTTATATACTCTGTTGACATATATTCCTAAATAAACGTACTTTTGTATAAAATGTTAGTTTCGCATATCAAGACAATATTTAATGATGGGTTTTAAAACGAAGGCGTGTGTTACCAGGATACATCCTAATATTAATGAATGTGCCATGATGCTGCGCCATCGGTAACATTTTCACAGCCTATTTATTCATACAGTCGTTAAATTAAACGAAAGCGTCTAGCTAACTTTTCATTTTTAAATTTTAAGTCTTTTTACTTTAACTATCATGTAATTTTCAATACATTATCTGGTTTATTACAAACCTTTTTCACAAATTTCGTTTCTTTTTTGCGTTAAAATATCTTCCTACTGCTGGCAGCACTTTAGCAGTATTGGCGCCATTTATGATTTTAAAACAGTTTCTTTCACTGCGGAATAAAGTTTGTTTATGTACTTACAAAAACCAACTCTTGTTATTTGTTTTGGAGTTAGTGTAGTGCGTGTATCATAGTTTTTCAATGCCGTAAGTACAAACGCAGTGCTATTTTGCATAATGTATTCTTCAGCTAAGCTAACTTATGGGACACCTCAATTTACATTGGAAAAGCTCATGCTTTTCAGTAGCTACTTATTTCATTAATTCTGTTGTTTTACTATTTTAGTAAGGAGCAAAGGCGTCGACGAGTGACTCTCGGTCAGCTCGAAATTATGAGGGAGTACCTGAGGCATAATCGTAGTCTTGCTGTCGGGAGGAATAAATCCACACAGGCACGCGAGTACTCCCGCAGAATGTGGACGACGCTGGCGCAGGCCCTCAACGCACACGGGGAAGGGGCAACAAAAGATTGGAAAGAGTGGGCCAAAGTAAGACCAAATATGTAGTCTCTTCTCTAGTTATCAGTAATTTGTTTATATTGCTATCCTATGGCAACAACCTACTCAACATTTTTTTAACAAATAATGGAGCCGACTTTAACCCTCAAAAGTGGAAATACCTAACTTGTTGAAGTGGGAACGATTGTCATTCACCATCAACAATCCAATTATCAAGATAGGCTTAACACTTTTCAATTATTGGAGTGTAATTCAAAAACAGCTTGACTGATTTAGATGGAACCACCCTTATGAAGTAAAAAAGATTTTTTTAACTCACTTCACAATTGAAATGTATTTTTCTAGGTAAATATCATAACCTAAAAAGTAATTGTTTGCCCAATTTAGTCAATTTGTGATATTAATGGAGCCAAAACGAAATTACGTATGTTACGACTATACAATAACCAAAACATTACTTACTTTGCTTGCGACTATCTCTGTCAACACAATTTTACTGCAAATTGAATACAAAAAGTACGTACAATAGCAACTTTTTATGATTCACTTAAGTTCCATAAAATTGACAACTAGCCGTCAAACTAGCAGTAAAGAACCTGTCAGATAACAGACGATGGTACGTAAACACCCATAAAATGAATGAACAAAATCATAAGCGGAGTATAAGCAGCGCTGCTTAGGATACAACGTGATGTGTGCGGATTGTGTGACACTATGGTACGAATTAGTGGAACGGTTCATTTCAAGTCTTACAATAAACTGCAATAAGAGACGCTGGTAGGCCAGCTGGTCAATATTTTAATTTGCAATGCTGTATAGAAATCCTTCTTAAAATATTTTGTAAGCATAATATAACATTAATAAACACGTATCAACTTTTCAGCATTTTTTATATATACCAACATATTTTCCTAATGAAATTCTCGTGAGTTTCACACATATTTAAATATTATAAATTAAACCGGCAAAAACCGTGCCCGTCGGGAGCTCGCAGACGCAGCTGCGCCTCGCCCTGATGATGAGCATCTGATATGCTCGAAACCCTGGTCGACGTATTCGATCCCCAACGTGAGTGTTTTTTGCCGGTTTAATTTTTAATATTTAAATATTTTCTTAATATTTTATCGTTTTCTCATAATTTATATTGGTAGGTATAAAATAATCACACAGACCAGCTACCCAAAATCAACATTTTAATATATTATAAAGTTTATACAACTTACACAGAGAGCGATAATATCTACAAACAAAACTTACCTACTTAATAACTATGGGGATGAAATAAATACATTTTATTTTTAATACTACATTAATTTGATTTTAACTTCCGAGCCGCGATAGTCTCCTCGTCGTCCAGACATTGGCCGTACCGCACTTCCATGCACTTGCTCCCCTGTAAAAAAATAACTTTATTAAATCTCATACAACTTTATCATAACATCGTTTCACGAAACATGTTTTGGTCCGACGTGATAAAAGGCGTGTCTATTGCCATCAACTAGGCACAGTAATGGACTATAATTACTACAGATGCAAATCATTTTTTATTTTTAATCTATTGACTATTTTCATTCTTAGATTAATCCAATTTTATAGAAGACTAGCCTTCCGGGTGCGGCTCCGTCCGCGCGTATGTCGGTTATCACGCAAAAGCATTAACCTCTTTTTGCGCAGTTGGATCAAAACTATCCTATGTTTTTTCCCGGGTCTCAAACTATTTCCATATCAAATTTCATTCAAATCGGTCCAATAGTTTTGGCGTGAAAGCGTTACAGACAGACAGACAGAGTTACTTTCGCATTTATAATATTAAAGTACTGATAGACTAGCTTTTCATTGGTAAGTAATGAAGTGTTGCTCAGAATAACCTAGAATTATTGACTCTCAAGAACTCTCAGCTGTCTGAACACACCGTTAGGTGCTTAGCGACAGATTTTCGACTTGAGGGTGATAGCTAGCCAGGCGCGCATTTGCAAAATGTCCTACCACTATACTATAACGACTGCCATCCTAAGACAATACCGAAACCGACGCGACGGCTTGACGTACCCTCAGTGCACGTGCACGTTCGGTAGTAAATACAACTAGCGGTCACCCATCCAAAACAAGGCCGCAGGGGACGTTGCTCTTGTTTTTCACCCAAACAGACCGTGATTTTACCATCGCTGCCTCTCTTTCAATCTTACGCAGTCCGATAGTGATAAAATATCAGCATTTGACAGCGACTTAGTTGATTGGTTAAGAACGTTCAAGCAAGCTATGCTACGAGCTCTTTAGAACTATCCGGAGATCAAACCCAGACTTTCAAGAATCCAAAGCTTTGCAGCAGTTGCCCAACGCGGAAGGAATGTTTTTAGTTTTCAAAATAATAGCGGCAATCGATAGTAGGTATTCTTATAAGTCCGTATAAATAACTAAATTAATCTTTACAACTCAAAATACTGGAATAAGTATTTTTTGTATCAAGATTCTAAAACATGGTCCATATTATTTTAGAGTTTTGGTAGAATATATACTTGTTCAAAATCATGACGAATGATTGTCATATATCCATAATAATATATATGACAATAACCCATCATGATTATGAACTGAATCAATACCTACGTTAATTTTAACTGCTACAATATCGTGGTAAACAAATGCTTTTTCTGTAACTAAATAAAAGGAAAATAAAAAATTTATCATCTTAATAACTTTTTTAAGGTTGTATATGTTTGTTTGTTACTAATGTTTCGTTTGATTTTCAATTGGTTTGAAATTTTAATGTAATTAGCATGTGCTATTGATTAAAAAAGATGAAGAAGAAAGATATTGATTACATGAGCGTGCGCTCATGTAATCAATATCTTTCTTACAAAATAACAAATTAAATAAATTTGTTATTTTGTAGTATAATCCGTAGAGCTTGCGTAATTGTAAACATAAAAATATAAAAACCATATCTTTGTGTTTGATTTTTGTACTCGCTGGCACCGGGGTGTGAACTGTAAAGCTCAAGTGAAGACAAGTTTTGTCGATAACACTTTGTTTTAATGCCTTATTTACGATCTGTTATACACACATTGAATATCACATGTTAGTTATGTGAAAGAGACATAACAAAATTATGTAAATCTGCCCATTAACAATATATACGGTATCTCTTTTAATTCTAATCTTTAGATAAAAATACTCTATTCTACCTTTTCAATAATGTATTTAGTTTGTTGACAGCCCAAACGCAGATTTTAGGTCAATATTTTACACAAAATAATTTGAATATCAGGTTAGCAACTCACTAAGTTAAAGAGCTAGAAATTCGTGAAATAGGAATGGGCAGACATCAGAGTGGAATATACAACAGGAGTCCGTTTTGTCTTTTGATTTCGGAACCCTAGATATGAATTGCCAAATGGGCTATGTAAAAGTGATATTGAAATTAAATACTTGGTTAAATCCAACTCACAATTCTATTTCAATTATACTATGGTGTCTGTTAGACCCTTTCAACCCAATAGGCACCTAAAAGCTGTACCCAGATTCAATACGAACAAACCATATGGCTGGAAATCTCACATATCACATTAAGGCCATGTATTACATTTGGGGACATTGAAAGATTTTGATGTTTGTGTACATGATGTACACAGCGGGAAGTCGTGTTGTAGTCCCTCATGGGAATAATACTCCCTAGTCTCCCTTTTTTTTACTAAGAGTTTCCTTAAAAACAATTTAAGTAAAACCAGATATAAGAATTTTCTCCCGCTTCCTTGCTTTCTCTTTTCTGTGATCCTGACCAAACATCACATAAGTCACATATCTAAGTGGTGACATATTGCAAAAGTTTTGGCTTTTGTTTTATGACCAGCCAATTTCCTTTCTAGAAACTGAATGACACATTGACATAGTAGATTTATGTAATATGCGAGAGTTGCGCGCTTTGCGGCACTGCGCATATTATTATAAGTGGGTTTGAAGTACGAGTACAATACATATTCTATGAAATTGATGCGCACCACTGTGAGACAAACTAATACAGTAAGTCAACTTTGAGAACATAGTTCACAACAAATAACACCAACACAATAGTGTAAAAGCACAAAGAAAAATTTCACAGATACACAAACCGCTCCGTTACTGAAGGTAGGCAGTCAAATTCTTAAACTTCTGCTTATCCAGAGCTAGTGAGAATTTGTTCTACCGTCTTTATGCCTGTCCACTCTTCAATGTTCCCGAGCCAGTATATTTTAAATCTTCCGTCCTTTCTTTTTCGACATTACCCATCGTAATGGTTTGCAAGAGATGGTAATGATTATAACGGAATACATGTCCCAAGTAGGCATTCCGTTGTTTAATATTCTTGACCAGGGGTTTGAGATTTATATGCTTGAATATTTTTATTTACACAAATCATAATAGCAAGCCTTTATTTATTTAACCATGGTATTGTACCTTCTTTTCAAACGAGACGATAATACCGGGAAGGTTGGGAGAAGAAGAAGTCCAGTAGAGAAAATGGTAGGTGATGATATGGCTGAAGCTGGTACACGGTAGTGTAAAATGGGAATCGGCTCTTGAAGAAACGATTAATTGATGACAGTGCCAGGTGTTTCTATTAGAGAATGGTAACCAGGCGGATATTCGCAGAATGCCCTCCTACCAACATGTAGTCTTAGTTTTTACGCTATCCAATGGCTTTCAACAAAGCCAATGACTAGCCTAACAACAACAGTAACATATTGCTCTTTGAAGCATTGAAACGCTCAACTCCGCCACTAGCGGGGTAACCGCTCCAACTAATGATCGCATCAACAAGTAAGCTCCGCTACAAACTCTTCTAGAAAGCAAAGCTTATCAAGGTTAGCGCTTCGTCGCTATAAAGGCAACATAAATAAAGTAATTCAACAAACTATGCTGAGATTTTGACGAACCTTTTATTTTTAACTTAATACACAAAAAATATATGTAAGAAAGAAGAATAATATAAAATCTTATAAATATCAAAAATGTAATAAAACTTATTTAATGAAGCACCTGCTTCCCCAACAGGGCGTAATTGAGGTTCGCGGGACATTTTACAGGACGGTTTCGTTGGAGAAAAACAAAATTATATTTTTTTGTCATTAGTCAAAATGTAAAAATAATAGGAATATTATTAGTTCTTAGACCATATCGTTGCTAGGCAATGGGACGATGTTGAGTGAATATAAATTTTGTATTGTAATTAGTTTTTCATATAACTTGTTCATATAGAAGTTTTGAACTGTGGTCTATGACTATATGGTATGCTTCGCAGCAGGTATACTCCTGTAGCGAGCTGTAGTGTTACTGCAGTAGGTAGGTTTGTAGGGCGCTACTATAGTTTCTAAATATATTTTCTACGAACTATAGTTTCTATAAACGTAGCCAAACGTCTACCTACTACCTTAAGGGCCTGTTTCAGAATGATCGAGTAAGTTCCGGTTTTAATATCCAGAACATATTTAATAAATAAAACACTATCTTTGCGTTTCACAGTCATCGATTTAGCCTTTTCATCGGTTAAGCTTAAAATGCGCTGCATGTTAACTGTCATTTTTATCATGCAGTTATTTTATGTGTTGCATAGCAACCCGAAACTTTATTAGGGCATTCTGAAACGGACCCTAAGAAAAAAATATGTGGCAAATAAACTATAGGTATATAGGTGTTTTCTGGTAGCTTGGTAGTTCTTGATAGTCAGTTTTTATACTAGGTTATGACTGTTACCGGTATTATATATTCTATCATATGATTGCATACCATCGGATGAGATGGTGGTTAAAGACTAGTGTATCAGGAAATAAAAGGCTAATACTTTAATGAGTTTTTCACTGTATCTACCTACTGGTACCTACACGAACCAACCCAAAAAAGGCACCCATCTCCGATACTGGAAAATATGAAATGGTTTGCTAAAGTCGATACGATGCTCAGTCAAACCACCGACCTTATATTATCATGATCTGACTTCCCCTACTTATTTCATACCTGCTTTTCAGTGTTGGAATTAGGTGCCATTTTCTTTTTTTTATATACAAGGTTATTGGTAAAATGCTAACAACCTCTGAGGGTTGACTTCTGAAAGTCCTCACAAACATTTTGAGATTTTTTTTAATGTATTAAATAATTATTTTTTGTATACTCTGAGCCAAGAGCACCCGCCGCGGACACATTGGACTGCGCCGTGCTCATTTTGAATAGATTTTGAATATTCACATCGAGCAAAGTGATAAAAAATATGAAATAATACATTACAGGCACAAGAGCCTTTTAACATCTTACTTACTAATTCAGTCAAAAAAGAAAAAAAAAACAAAAAAAAAATGTTTTTTCTAAGCAACAAAAAATTCTCAAAATGTTTGTTAGAACTAGCAGAAGTCAACCCTTAGAGGTTGTTACCATTTTTCCAATAACCCTCTATACTGATTTTTTTTTTATCGATCTAGCCTCCAAGATCATTGTCATTTGTTTAAATTACTATTCACCACTAACAAGAGTTACAATTACCATTGAATCTCCCAGGTACGCAAATACTTTTTCAGTTAATATACTGTAAACTACTTGTCTAATGTTGATGAGATTTAAATGATTCCTACTTGGATATCTGGTATACTCTACCGAACAAAAAGAACCATTAAAATCATTTTATAATTGGCATAGTAATCTCGTGAAATACAAAAAAAAAGCTGAATTGTGAACCTCCTTCATTTTTGAAAGTCAATTAATAATCGTGAGTCTGCAAAGACTTGTAGGTTATGTAAATGCTTTCAATGCAGTAGTTGCATATAGCTGTAGTGTTGCATATAGTTCATAATTACATTGATAATAAAGCCATACCGCCGGTTAGAAAAAGGTATGTCACGTTGTTCAAATTCAGTTATATTTTTGTATGTTATTGTGACGGAACAAGCACGAAGCCCACCTGATGTTAAGCGGACTAACCTCTGCCTATAACAGGTGCATTTCGTCACCAGTCACGAATTGCACTGCGCCCGTCAAATTGAAACATAGTTGTTAAGTCTAAGTCTCATGTGCCTGTCATAATTTTATTGGCCCTCAAGGACTGCTACCGAAACATACCGTTAGGTGCTTACCGACAGATTCTCTATTTAAGGTAAGTTTTATTTTCTTTTCATGGGTAACGCATTCTTCAATTTACATTACGTTTTCTATCTCTAATCTTGGTCAAGCGTGCCCAACCCAGACAAAAATCGGCCTTCATAGTATCTGCCACCATAAATACCTTTAGTTGTATAACCTTCATACAAATATGAAAGTACTGGCATAACGGAACTTGAGACCAGTCACTTTCTCCGTTGTATAACGAATGACGTAAGATGGTGTAATTTTTATAATTACGTTTACATCTGATTCTTAATGTAACGGAACGTGAAATCGATATTTTATGAGTATTTTTATACTGATTATTGTCATTAATACGGACGGTCTAATGAAGATTGGTATCCGTACATAATATAATGTACATACGTCATTCCACGTACCAGAAATGCGGGGCTCGTCTCATAATGCACATTTATTACATGTATTTTAGAAGATAGTTTACACTTCTCGCCTCACAGATATGAATAAAATATGTATTGTTTCTACAGGATATGAAAAAACCGGCCAAGTGCGAGTGGGACTCGCGCACGAAAGGTTCCGTATCATTATCTGTAACCTAATTGTGCAAGTTTTATTGTAAGGAAGCCCCTTACGCTTGCTGCCAAGTGTTCAACTCGCTGGAATTTTGCATTCATGTCTTTAATCCTAATATCTATGCTTCTAATGTTGTCTTAGGTTTTCGCAATTGTTTTACATAGTAATTAAACAACTTTATACGGTTTTACTTTACTGTAACAGCCGGATCGTCCACTACTACTGAACTATTCTGTGAATAGTTAAAGCGTCTACCTGTCACCGTTGTTAGTGTCAAGCAAGAAACGGTAAAAAAATCAAGTTTGATTAATGGGTTCAAATATTTATTTTATTTTATTTTAAGTATTTGTTGTTATAGCGGCAATAGAAATACATCATCTGTAAAAATTTAAATTGTCTAGCTATGTTCTTGAGATACAGCCTGGTGATGGACGGACGGACAGCGTTGTTTCAGTAATAGGGTCCCGTTTTTTCCCTTTGGGTACGGAACCCTAAAAACGATGCCTGGTTCAAAAACACGATTTCTTATATTTCTCTTGATAGAAAAAGGCATGAATCAGCTTTAATATATCGCTTACTTCGGTTTTACGTAATGTAGCAACTATGTGATACCTGGAAGATTGTTTTGCGATTTTGAAAAGCTCAATAGTTCATTTTCTCATACTTACCTTTGAAACGAGGTTTCTCTCTCCTACGCCTTCAGTCTAACATCTTTCAAAGACCACAACGACTTAACGGATGTGTACTCAGCAATTTACATACAAAAGTTGTTCCGTTATATTTTAGCCCAGTGTTCAACTCGCTGAAATTTTGCATTAATGTCTTCAATCCTCATATCTATGCTTCTAATGTTGTCTTAATATGTGTAACGTTTTCGCAATTGTTACACATAGTAATTAAAAAACTTTAAACGGTTTACTTTAACCGCCGGATCGTCCACTGCTGAACACAGCCTCCCCTATTAAGGGGGCATTTGACATAATCCCCACGCTTGGCAGGCGTCTTGGGGATCGCAGTGTAAGTTGGCAGTTCTTTAGAAGGCGCTGCTGCCCACCTTCCATTATTTTTCCCTTAGTAGCCTCTGACGACACCCATAAGATGATATGGGGAGGGACAATTCTAACCTGGCACCCCACGGGTAGTACACACATAGTAATTAAACAACTTTAAACGGTTTAAAGTTGTTTAATTACTATCTATGCTTCTGTTGTGCTAGTTTTCATTAGAATGGTTTATTTTCATAATATCGGTACCATTGTTTTGTATAGGAATTCTTATTTTCACATATTTTCACCGAGAAACATGAATATTAGGCTCATGGACGCGCGTGCAAGTTCACAGAATTAGATCAATTTGGATTTAAAATAGGCCGAAACTACGATTGTATGAAAAGTGATTTGAGTAAATTTCCCTTAACGCAAAGGGCGCCGAGTCTTAGACTGGTTTTATTTTATGTTACCGTGGCGGAACAAGCTCTGACTATAACTGATGCATATCGTCACAAGTCACGAATTGCACTTGGCCCGACACCTTGAGACATAGTTGCTAAGTGATGCCTGTAATTACGCTGGCTCTCAAGGACTGCTGCCGGAACACACCGTTAGGTGCTTGGCGACAGATTTTCTACTTGAGGATGATATGGTACGGAATGATGATTTGTTGCTAGATCTTCTTACTATCGTATATGATCAGAGAACAGTTTTTACAATATCTAATATTTTTTTTTGATACATATTGAATTTGTTACATTTGTCAACGTAATTTTATAAAGAATCTTTAGGGGTATTTTTTTATAGGTGATAGGCTAGCCTATGACCACTGTCTCATGTGTATTGCTATGCAAGGTTGCAAAGTTATTTGGTGAGAGAACTTTTATTGAAACCTGAAGTAGCGAAGGATTCAAAGTTTCGGACCTTTGCAAAATAACTTTTTAAAAATAAATTACACAATGTGTTGTTCCAACGAGGAATATACTAGGTGCAAGAAACACTTAAATAATGTAGTAAATTTGCGTTAGTGAAAATTGAATTAAAGTAAGATTAGTAATATCATAGGCTCCAGTAACTGCTTACCATCAGGCGGACCGTAAGCTTGATTGCCACCTTAGTTTTTTAATATTTCAATTAAATGTTTACATTTCAGAATTTTTTTAGGGGTTCTAATATAAAAAATCCTTTTCAACGATAGCGCTTATAAAGCACTTTATACGAATAAATATGTAAAAGTGTAACTGTCATACAGTCAGCGTTTTGACTTCGAACTCATCAAGTTCACAATTAACAAAACATCTAATGGTGAGTTCCGGCTGCTGCCCTTGAAAGCCAGCAATTGTAGGGTAGCCTGAATAACATCTTCGACCGGATCATCACTTACCATTATGTGAGATAAAGGTTATATCATGTTCAGCTTTGGGTACTAAAAAACTGTCACGAATCAGCAACACCGAGTTTCTGACCAATATCTGTGTATTATTCAACACATTGTGAAGTATACAGAAAATGGATTTACGAAGAAGGGTAGGAAAGAAAAGGCGCCTGATATGGCTTATATATGTACCTAGCCCATATAATTATGAGAGTTTCTTTAAATTCTGGTGCGTGCTTACGTTATAATGTTCGAAATAAAACCTCTTTTCAAAGCATAGTTTCGATCTTTACTAATAATAACATTGCAACCATAATTGCATGGTATTAGGGCACTTTATAAAAGCCCGCCTGGCTAGCTACCACCTCAAGGTGAAAATATGTCGCCAAACACCTAACGGTGTGTTCCGGCAGCTGTCCTTGAGAGCCAGTAATTCTAGGTTAGCCCACAACATCTTCGACCACATTATCACTTACCATCAGGTGAGATAGAGATCAAAAGCTAACCTATCAGGCATAAAAAAGGTACATATTGTAAAAAGTATATACAAACTTTTAGTGATACATAATGCTTACAAAACCAACATTTACTCAACCACAATACACGTGCTCTGGCAGTTGTCTGGAGGAATTATTTCTCATTCTTCCTTCGGCCCACTCATGAGGAATCAGTGGTAAAAGTGCAATCAGCCATCGATAAGATTTCCGAATGGACGAAAAAATGGAGAATAAAGCTCAATGAATCTAAGTCGGTTCATATAGATTTTACCAATAAAAATGCCAATTACAACCCGGTTTACATAAATGGCAACGTGATACCATACGAAAATACTGCCAAGTAACTTGGAATAACACTTGATGCAAAGCTTCGCTGGAAAGCTCATGTGAAAGAGAAACGCGAAGAGTTAGAACTTCGTTACAAGAAGATGTACTGGCTACTTGGGAAGCATTCCTCGTTGTCTGTACATAATAAAATTGTCTTGTACAAGCAAGTCCTTATGCCAGTATGGACTTATGGAGCTCAGCTATGGGGCTGTACCAAACAAAGCAACATCCAGATAATCCAAAGATTCCAAAATAAAGTACTCAAAGGTATAGTCAATGCATCATGGTACATTAGAACTGTCGACCTCCATCGAGACCTGAAAATGGATGTCGTGGTGGATATAATTAAAAAGCATGCAGAAGCTCATGAACATAGACTTCACCACCACGTGAATGTTGAGGCAATCCAACTCCTTGACAACACAGACATAGTGAGAAGGCTAAAAAGGACAAAACCTTTTGAGTTAGTGTAGTTAAGTGACAGTGATAAGTAGTGAAGTGAGTGCTACATATAAAGAACACAAGAACACAAGAACACATAGTGTCTTCCCTTAATAGAGACAATAAGATAGGTGTTAATGGACACATTCTTAACTTTACTCTATTTAGCAGTTTAAGTCAAATTAAAATTACTCATTAGTCCGTATTGTTGGTTAGATTGTAATATAATGACGTACTAAGTAAATCATGAGAAAAAAAAAAAAAAAACTTCCTTCGGCCTATAAATATCTTAGACCACCCTAACTAACACTTGAGATATGTAATGGACAAACGTTAGTAATAAAGATACCTCAATTTGAAACATGCAAAGAGTATTTACCTTGGCAATATAAGCTTTCATGTAGAAATTTCCGAAGAGGATGATGAAGGAAATCATGTAGATGATCAGCACGTAGTGCATCCATAGAGGGAACTCGCAGCCGGTTCTGATGCCGTTCACGCCAAGGATCAAAGCGCAGGTAAACTGGATCTATAAAAAAAACATATTTATACTAACAAATTATACTTAATTGAGCTTAATATATTGTCATATTGGTGTTCTTCGAATCAGTTTAGGCATCTACGACTTGTCAGATATTTTTTGATTCCACATAGTCAGAGACGAGCCTATTGCCGTCTACCAGGCATAGTTCCAGACTCTTCAAGAATTTTTACCCAGCAAAACCCAACGCACTATTAGCCAGGGATATATACCAGAACCTTAAGATACCAAAAGACACTTAATGCCAATACACAAGTTCACATCAGGCGCCAAACGTCCACCGTTGTAGAAATGCTTGCCTAATTAGAGTGGTTTGCCACAATTTACACGCTTGGCAGGCGTCTTAGAAATTGCAGTTCTTGAGAAGACGCTGATTCTGTTCGTCACCTCTACCAAATCCCCAGGAAGATATTAGCTGTTGGAATTTTAGCTCGGCATCCTACGGGAAAATATACCACTAAAACGAAAAAAATTAGAAGAACACACTTTCTCCCATCATATTGTATTTAATGTATTAGTTCCTTTTCTAGAAATATTAGAATCTTCTTCGAATACTTAGTATTCTTATTATACTTTAATTAGAATGCTAATTATTATTTTAATTATATCTTTGACACCTTCACTTTGATATTCGTATAATTATCGCGAGTTTTATACATATTAATTAACTTATTAAGGACCGGCTATGGCTTTATGATGTTTGTTAAAAAAAAGCTTATAATAAGGAAAAGTTATAACAGATATAATAACAGTTTCAGGCTTCCAAGGTTCAACTTCTTCTAGAGATTTCCATATTTCTCAGTATTTTCTTGATACTTAAAACGACTTCCGTAAACAATTTACAAACAGACTCATTATGCACAATGGGGTATTAAATTGCCTGTAGAAGTAACATCGCAAAAAAGATTTTCCGCTTTTGTCTGCGACAGTTGATATATCTCAGAAATAATAAGAATATTTTTCACGATTCAGGGCTCGGCAAAGGGAAATTAATTACGTTGAAGTTTATTTAAGAATATTGAGGGATCACACGTACAGCGTGATGTTTTTATTTTGTTTATAAAACGTTTATTAGTATTGGATGATGTAATTGCTAAAGTTTAATTGCTGATTGGTAAGCCTTTGACCACAATCTCACCTGATGGTAAGTGATGATGTGGTCGAAGGTGATAACAGGCTTAACCTAGAAATATTGGCTCTCAAGGACTGCTGCCGGAACACACCGTTAGGTGTTTAGCGACAGATTTTCTACTTGAGGGTGGTCGCTAGCCAGACGGGTATTCGCAAAAATGCCCTTTCACTATGCGGTGAAGCTCAAGCCCGCGGGTTTAGAGAGTTCTAACGCTACTCAAACTGACCGTTTTGTTTGACCAATATAAGAACTAAAATAGCTATTGTATATATAGGTATTTATAAATATAGCAAATTTTATTGCTGTAGTTATTAATTAAGTTTCGTCAAAAGTCAAAGTCAAAGTCAAAATCATTTATTCAATTTAGGCGTCTACGACGCTCTTATGAAGGTCAATTACAAATTTTAATATTGAAATATACTACATTGTACTGCCACGTTCAGCAAACAAAAATTATAGAGCCACTGCGAGAAGAACGGGCAAGAAACTCGGGGCCATTCTTTTAAACGTTTTTTAAAAATGTGTTAAGTACATACTATATAATAAAATTATTACAATACTTAATTTACATTACGTAGGTGTTAGGCGCTAGCTTGGCAGAGGCGAACCAGTCCAAGCATTTTTGTCGTTTAAGTAATCACAAACTGTGTAGTAAGATTTCTTTATCAAAATATTCTTCACATGCAACTTGAATTTTCTTTCTGTGAGCGTTGTAATATGTTTGGGCAATTTATTATAAAACCGCACACAATTTCCTAAGAAGGACCTTTTATTTGTCTTTGCTAATCTAAAACCTGGCACCGCTATTTTATCTTTATTCCTAGTGTTATAATCGTGAGTGTCACTGTTTGATTTAAATTTGCTCAAATTTTTACGAACATACATAATATTTTCAAATATATACAGACTTGGTAAAGTTAAAATATCAATTTCTTTAAAAATATCTCTCAGGGATTCCCTAGGATCCATTTCATATATGGCTCGAATTGCACGCTTTTGTAAGATAAAGATTGTCTCGATCTCAGCAGCAGCTCCCCACAGCAATATACCATAAGACATAATACTGTGGAAGTACGCGAAATAAACGAGCCTAGCAGTAGCTATACGTCTGTTAGCTGTCTTATCTTACGAACTGCATATGCAGCAGAACTAAGTCTTCCAGATAGATCATGTATATGTGGATTCCACTGTAAAGTTGAATCCATTTTAATTCCCAGGAAGACTGTCGCATTGTCAAAAGAGAGTTTTTCTAGGCCAAGCTTAATGTTTGGTTCAACATAAGTAACATTTGGTAAAGAAAACGTTAATTTATAATAAAGTGTTTTCTAAAAAAAATTAAACTAAGTGGAAGTAAATTCCATTTTATTGATCGAAAAATCAGTAAAGATAGAGATAAAAATAATCAGGATTCTGTTTAAGTACCTAAGGCACTTGTACCACCGCCCGGCGAGAAAGCGAGTACCTGTCGCCTATTTATCGCTCCAGAAACTTACAAAAGATGCAGTTCACTCTGGCTCATAACGGCAAGAACTCTCTTTACTAGTTTATCACTCTGCAAAGATCTGTACTTGCTGAGTGATGTTTGCTTTGTGATCAGAATACTTGCCCAGAGGCCCTTACTTACTGAACAAGAAACTCGTAAGGGCCACATGAATCGCCCGTTATATCGCAATATATTCTTTAAGTGTTTTGGTATTATGCTTTAGTTACAACGTATAAACGGTAGCTAGCTGTGATACTTGCCTTTCTACTGAAATCATATACAACCGCTTATTACTCAAAGAAAATTTAAAAAAAGCCAACATGCAAATAAAAACGTATTTTGCAACAGAATATTCGACTATGCTCTTTAGTATTTGTTTGCACAATTCAGGTGGTATCTAAGGCTGGTTGTATATGTAAGATGTCATAAAAAGTGACGGTAGGAAAGCTTTAGTCCCGTAAACGACAAAGGGAATAAGATATTGTCGTAAAATATGGCAGATTAAAGGAAACCCAACAGAGATATAGCCCTACAAACATAATAACACTCTTACATTAATAAAACATGCACAAGGAATTGGAGCCTTTATTGTCTAACTAGCTTTCCGGCGGGGCTCCGCCCGCGCGTATGTCGGTTATCGCGCCAAAAGTCTTCTTGCGCAGTTGGATAAAAACTATCCTATGTTTTTCCCGGGTCTCAAACTATTTTCATACCTAATTTCATTCAAATTGGTCCAGTAGTTTTGGCGTGAAAGCGTAACAGATAGACAGACATAGTAACTTTCGCATTTATAATATTAGTACTGATGATTAGAATGGAGAGGAACGTCAGTTTTTCTTTGAAAACGAAGCTCATTATGGACATTCTATTTTAGGAACACATTAAAGCCCCAGGTAGGAGTCGTCCATAAAACAATATAACTTTACAATAGAAGAAGTCTTGCAGTCTGGTAGATGACCGCGCACCGTCCCCTATAATGGTTAGTGATACAATTGTAGAACAAACTTTCGGCTCGAAAGCGTATAGTTCTGGTTGCCGAAAAAAATAGGCATCCGGCGCGAAATGAGAGGACGTAGGATCGATTACCGACCGAAAAAAAATATTGTGATGCAATAATTTGTAAATGTGATTTTCACTCAGCACGCGATAAAGCTTGTAATCATATATTCTTTTCATATATCTTTATACATTATATTAGTGGCTCCGTGAGCAGAATATCTCGCGACAGAAACATTTTTTTACGTTTTCAACCATCATATCTTCTTCGTTATAAAAAAATACCGAAAACTAAATCAAAAAAATATATATACTAGGCGTATTTTACAAGCAATATATATAATGACATTGCCATATTCATTAAAACCTTCAAAATAGTTTTGCATTAAATAAATACCAATTATAGAAACAAAAAAGAATACAATAGTACTAAAGAAAATGAGTCCCTCAATGGTATCCCCCAATTATATATCCTCTGCCCCAATTTACTTACAATTTAAATTTATATGACACAAATATAACCAACAAATTGAAAGTAATATAAAACAACTTTACTTTTTAGCGAGCCAACTTACTTTTTTAAATTGCTTTATTAATGACGTCGTTTTTTTATACCTGCTAATAAGATATTCGCTACAGGAGACAGTATTTTCTTTTGATAATGAGTTTCTGTTTATGGAGGGAGATCAAAAGGGAGTGTGACAACAGCAATTTAAATAAAGACGTGTAGGGAAATGACTACAAAATACTTATTAACGGACGTCAAAAAAGGAGGGTGATTGAATTCATGTTGAATTCGACACGTACCTAAATGTCTTATATGTGACCTCGTATACTGTATAGTGGATTTTGATTTTGTTTATCGGGTACCTCCACTTTGTTAGTATTCATTTATCAAGGTCAAGATTTATCAGTCAAGGTTCAATGGTCAAGAATTTTTCAGTTACACTCGAACTTAAAATGTATTTCGTAATGATTGTTCTAAGCGCTCTTAGCGAAGTTAATATAGCGATCAGCTAAGTTAAGCAACGTCCGCCGCGGTCAGGAGTTGGATGGGTGACCGCTAGTGACATTACTACTGAGCGCGTCGGAGGGCACGTTAAGCCGTCGGTCCCAGTTGTTATCTTACGATGGCAGTCGTTACAGCATAGTGGTAGGACATTTTGCGGATGCCCGCCTGGCTAGCTACCACCCTCAAGTAGAAAATCTGTCGCCAAGCACCTAACGGTGTGTTCCGGCAGCTGTCCTTGAGAGCCAGTAATTTTAGCCTAGCCTGAACAACATCTTCGACCACGTCATCACTTACCATCAGACAGACAGACTATTTTTGTTACAATTTTGTATACAATCTCAAAAATTAAAGTAGCCAGTTTATTACCTAATGTAAACCGAAATGTCAGTTTTCTGTATCTGAAATTTTGGTTAAAGCTATTTTTATATTTTTCCGGTATTGACCGTAAAATACCACATAATAAAATCGCCGCATTTTTATGTAGTTTTGGAGCTGTGATTTGATTTGATTAAAATAATCAAATAATTTTGCTTTACGGACTGTTGTAATACCGGACCCTACGAGGATGAGATCCGACTTACAATGATCAGTGATGAATTTTATTTTAACTTAAGTTTTGCGTTAATTTATAAACAAAGTGGAGTTAGGCGTCGCCCAGCGCATCAACTACGCAACAACCGATTGTTGCTCAAAATGTATGACGCTCAAAAAAATTTGAATGACAAACGTAAAACGTAATTAAGGGCGCACCGAGCTTTTTAGGCGCTGCGTATGTGTGCGTAAGTAAGGCACGCCAACAGCATCCGTCCCCGTCCGATGGCCGAAGAATTACTAAAGCGGATAGGGACAAAGTACCGCGGCTCTGACTTAAATGGGCGGAACATGCGTGAATTTGAGTATTTCCTTCGTATAATAAAAACAAATACCAATTTGACAAATGTACTGTGTATACGTTATAGAAAACATGTTGTTTTTTTAATTTTTTAAATTCTGATGACTTTCCGTTAAATATTTACACCGTGCTAAAGGTTTATTTCGTTTTTTAGATGTAACTTTGGATTTTTTTTCCATAGAAAATATTTTAAGTACTTAATCGTGTTTCTAAAGTGTATGAATTATAGAATGAATCCTTAAATATAATATATGTTAATTACATAACACAAAATTAAGTAATAAAGATACAGCAAGGGATCAAACGAACCACAATTACGTATCGCTGCCTCGGTGCAGGCTTAATAAAGTCTTTTCTTTTGTTCTTATCTGCACTAAAATTTGCTCAGAAATCATTTACCTACTATTTAATAATAAAATTAATAAGTGATTGTAAAGCGTATGTATAATTAATATAACATACGCTTTACAATACCAAAAGAAAGTATAAAACGCATAGATCAAACGTTTTGCTAAGATATAGAGTGTACCATTTTTATAATTAACAAATTGAATTTCTACGACATTCCGTGAGATAATTACGTATTCACTGATTTAATTATGACAAGGACGATTCATGTGATTTCATTTAAAACCCAACTTTGGCTGCCAAGAGACCGCGGCTAAAATAGACCCAATTTAATAATTAAGACCCTTTGCCCTTAGGCCCGGTTTTCATTCATCAGATAGCTAGCTACATATACATTTATAAATTTTTACCTAGTTTAGGAATCGAACCCACGTTTTGTTTAGATAGTGGGGAAAAGATCCGTTTTTATTCGACTTCAAAAAAGAGGAGGTTCTCAATTCATCTGTATTCTTTTTTTTTTTGTTTGTTACCTCAGAACTTATGACTGCATGAACCTATTTTGATAATCCTTTTTTATTTGAAAGCTGATGCTTGTCGTTTGGTCCCATTTAAATTTCATCGAAATAGGTCTTGCCGTTTTTGAGTTACGCTCCAATAACTGAAAAATATTTTCCGATCTTGATGATATAGTCGTTGACAATGAATGATAATCGACCCGAAGTAGCAAGGGTCACTAAAAGAATAAAAAAATATTTAACCAAAAAATGGAACCGACTTCAAAACTCAAAAGTGTGAAATAACTTGTCGAAGTCAGTACCAGGCGCACAATATTGTGACAATAGGTACCTTTGAACTATCATGGTACTGACTTCAACAAGTTATTTCACACCTTTGAGTGTTGAAGTCAGTTCCATGTTTTGTTTTTTTTTTTAAACAACTGTAACTCGTTAACAAAAGCTTTCATACCTTATAAACATACAAAAATGCTTTTTCCGTCTAAGCCCAAGCACGAAAATAAATGAAACAAAATGTTGCTAAATTATGTTAATAACTTACCGAACAGTTACAATACCAAGCTTGGTATAAGCAATGAACTAATGATAATTTCCTTCTGGTATCAAAATACCTTAGTGTTATAGCGACTCAACACGCTAATCTTTGCTAAGAATATTACACTGTATCAAGTATTCCTTTATAAATTTACCAAAAGTTATCGGGGTATTGTCTCTTATGCATGTAGTAATAAGGTTCAGAATTGATTAAGCAGACTGCTTCCTCAAAGCCTTTAATATCTATGAAGATTTAGGCTCAATTGAATCAGAATTAGGTAATATAATCGCTAAGTTTGAGAAGGTTCTGAATGTAATATACTGTTTTTTTTATTATTTACATGGATCAACAAACACTACACACAATATTGTTCAAGTTTAAAGGAAAATTAATTTTATATCAAGCATATAAAGCTTAATTGACGAGTTTTAGACGTTTATACTTATAATCAAGCAGATAACGATGACTGCGAGTTATTTGAAGAAACTTTACGAGAGCGACGTTTGTGTTCCACAATTATTCCACAACAACGGAGCCGATCCAATTATTTTTTCTCAAGAAAATTTTAAGATACAGTTAATCTCTTATAAGGCTATTTATTTGAAAAGCTTTTTAAATTTCCTGGTGGTCCTTTGATCATGGTAATAAAACGAGGCATAAATACCTAATTAGTTCCGAAAGAAAAGGAATATGTTTTTTATGTAAAATAAAATGTTCTGGAGTTATCCAGGAAGAAAATACATATATTTTATGGAAAATCGCAAGCTGACTTCTTTCGTAAGGAGTGATATAATCTATATATATATATATATATATATATATATACTTATACTGCTACTGCGGCTGTATGTATATATTGAACTCCTTATTGGGTACCTGAACCTTTGACTGATAAATGGTTAATGGACAGGCTTACACTGTATAACATGTTATGCACTAGGAGCTAGATTTTATAAAAAAATAATTATTATTATTCGGCTTGGTGTCAAGAAACTACGAGTATTAAAAATAAATTCTTAGTAAGAAATTCACTAACCTTCTTTTATAACGATATGAAAATTAATATTATTTTTCTATATGTCTTTGTATTCGAAACTAAGAAGTCCATTAAATGCGATGAAACTTTTTATATCTAATTTTTATACTATTGGATTTCAATAAAATATTTGTACGAAGATGGTGAGATATTTTGCGAATACTTGATTTGCTGGCATCTACCTCCAATAGATGATCCGTTGTCAAACACCTCACGGGGTGTTCCGGCATACATTTTCCTTGAGAGCCACAATATATATTACTAGCGGCCCAACCTCGGGTTCGCACGGGTATTTAACTAAAAATATAAATTGGAACACATAAAAACTAGTTATTGTGGCAAAGCTGAAATAGTTAGATATAATTATGGTATTTCAAACTTTTGTGTAGATATTGAGGCCTTCTATAAAATTGTAGTACATCACTTTGCTCTATTAAGAACAATTAATAGCGTGCGCGATATACAGTACAGTACTGCAGTACATTACTACGTTAGGATACACCATCGAAAATTTAAAACGGATCCCTTACTTTTTGAATATATTCTAAGCTTAATCCTATGTTCATTAAGGATAGTGTAGGATTTTAATGGTGAAAGATTTTTCAAATTGGTCAGGTGGTTTTTAAGTTGGTTCGTTACATAAAATAATACAAATCTTTTCTCCTTATAATAGTAGTGTAGATTTAGATTTAAGGAAGAAGAAAATTTAACTGTATACAGCCTCTACTAATGTTGTTGTATTGGCGTAGCAAAGATAAGGAACTTATAGTGTTCCAACTCAAAATATAGTAGTATAGGCAAGGAAGATAATTGTATGTACTCACAAGTTGTAAGATTGTGAGGTACTTCTTCCACCAAAGGTACTGGACAACGGATGGACCGAAAACTGACAGTCCGTAGTAGGTGTACATCAAAACGTGGATACCACTGTTAACCATGGCTGGCAGGAATGCTGTAAAAAATAAAACATAAATAGTTTACGTGGAGATATATAAAATCTATGTATTTTTTCTGCGAACTATATATTAACAGTCTGTAAATTAAAAGTATATTAGCAGTACGTAAACTATATGTTTATTAGCAGTCTGTAAACAAGAAGTATATTAGCAGTATGTAAATTATTCATTAGAAGTCTGTAAACTATATGTTTATTAGCAGTCTGTAAATTAGAAGAATATTAACAGTACGTAAACTATATGTTTATTAACAGTCCGTAAACTAGAAGTATATTAGCATTATGTTTACTATATGTTTATTAGCAGTCTGTAAATCAGAAGTATATTAGCAGAACGTTAACTATATGTTTATTAGCAGTCTGTAAACAAGAAGTATATAAGTAGCCATAAAGCCGACTCTTGCTCGTTCACAGCCGTGTTGGCGTGGAATATATTTGCTGCTTGGCGATATTATCAGTTGTATCATTGTGCTTAATCTATATTATCAGTTCGGTTATATTGTTTCTAAATCCGATCTCCTAGTCTATTAAGCGTGGGGATTATGGTTCACTCTCCCCCTCCCCCCCTCAACACCTATAGATCTGTAATTAATGAAAATGAAAATAGTAACCCGGTGACATTGTTTTGACAGCTAATCCTTAGAGGCTAATTTGGGAGGACTTTGTTCGACTATGGACGTTTTCCTGCTGTAAATATTATTTTTTTATATATCTTGTCATGTATTCTGTTATGTGAATGCGCATAGTGTTTTATATGTTCTGTTTGCCTGGTATGTTTTAGTTTAAATCATTGTGTTTTGATTTATATGAACTAATGTTACACTAATCATTCTTACATCTGAATGGTTGTATTTTGACAGCAACCCAATTTGCACACGAACACGTTAATCTATTCAAAATCTACCTTTTTCCCTGTTAGGGGTTGAATTAAATAAAACAGACATGTAAGGTGCTGTAAAGCGTATTTTTAATTATAAGGAAATTAATTAGAAAAAATATTCTTTGTTATAACAAATTTTGCTACTTTTTATTTCTCACGTGGCTCGTAGGGGTTAAATAAAAAAAAACACCGAAAGAGAGAGTTCCGCACCAACAGGATGTACCATAAAGTAATTATTATTTTTTGACTCAGTTCGAGATCCTAGTTGGAGTTTCAACTGTACTGGGCAATTTTTTTTATTTGTTGATATACGGTAGATATTGGAGTATAATCAGAAGTTTGACGCTTATATGTATCACTTTTTTTACGATAGAGCAAAGAGAAAAAAAAAACATAAAACGCCTTTCTTCTCCGAGGACCTACTTTAATATTTTGTTATTATTTGAAATCCTCCATATTAACACGTGTGTTGTGAAAATTTCAGCTACCTATTACCATAATAAAAATATAAAAGGAAAAAGTTTTTGTTTAACCATCGGTTTTAATCTTTTTCCCTTCGTTCTAAATGTTTGTAAAAAAATATTATTTTGTGTGTCCTTTTATTATATGTTCAATTTAATATTATTTCTATATTTGCAGCGTTGTGCGTCGTAGTATTTCTTCAATCTACTTGTTATGCCGGTCGATGCCTCTCAAACGAAACGTCGAGATTAGTCAACATTTTTATTAATGGACTCGTTTATGTATCTTTGAATTTGTTGGCTATTAGCTTAGAAATTAAATTTTTTGGGCTTAATTTCCAAACTCTCGTGAGGACTTGGGCAAGAATGTCACCCCCCTCATCTCTTTCCGAGGGTGTCTAAATGTAAAAACCGACTAAGGGTAAATACCGGAAGGTGGGCAGTGGCACCTTCTGAGGAACTTGGGGAGGCTATACACTATTTACAAGCGCAAATGATTGACAGTTCTTTAAAGTTTTAGAAAAACATTAACAAATTAATTTTACTAAAGACGTGTTGGCTAGGCGGTTAGAGCATACCCCAGCTATTTAATTTTATACATTTCATTTTGGTACGTCTTGACCTAAAATTGTACAATACGAGCAAGCACACCATTGATGCCTGATGCATCCCAAATAATTCAATCAAAATTAGTAAAGTAGATACTTTAACAAACTAGGACACGGTTGACTTTTATACATTTTATACATTTTCGCCAAAATATTAACAATTTTTGAACCAATTAATATTACTGGCTATAATATCACGCCTCTTATCTCTTTTTAACCCAAGATTCACTTTTAGATGGTCTAAAATACTGTGCCGTAAATTACTTCGTTAACTAAATTTTACTTTATAAGGATCTCTTATCTTCTAGACCTATGCTTCCAAAACATAAACCTAAATCAAATCTAGTGTCATAAAACTTTATTATGATATTTTCATATTTGTGATTTGCTTTTACGGTTCAAGTAATAATAACTCGACTAGAATTTCGTGAAAGAATATTTTTTTGGGATTATTCTTATTTTAAATTATCTTAGTGACATTTGTGCGGTGAAGCCATAAATTGAAATATTTAGAGAAGAAAAGAAAAGTCTAGAATGCCTCGTTAAAGGTTAATGAACTGACGAGGGAGTTTATTAGTTTTTTTCAATTTGTTTCTGAACCATTGGGTATGTTATGTACACTGCCAACCTATTTGGGATAATAGGAAAGTTGGTAAATACGACAAATACCTAAATGATAACAAAATAATGAGTATTGTTTTATCGGATGGCTGGTGACGAACATTATCCTGTAGAATTCCTATTTACAATCTGTCAATGAAAAATACTCGTGCACAGAAATTGAGGTTTCCTGCCTTCCAATTGGGTTAGAATCGTAGGTATTCAAGTTATTTAACCTATCAAAAACGTAAGTAAGTATTTGGGAAATGGAAAGATTACACGTGTCCCTATTTGATTCCTTCGAATTTCCTAGGATTTTTTATTTCTTGGTACTGATTCTTGTTAAACCGGATTGTTGTTAATTCATTCTTATTAATCCATCAGATGGAGATTACAGAAGCGTGTTATTGGTTGCGAATATTTTTCTGCTAGCTATTTTATATTATGTAGGGTGTCGTGAAGCGTCTGGGGGAGGTGTTCTTGAGAGCTTCAGAACTATTATTATAAGATATCTGTTCACCATATTCAATGGCATCTTCACCTACCTTAAGCTAAGGCTTAAGAATAATAGCTACAAAACAAGCATTCTTATTGACATACAATAGTAAATTGTGTAACGAATGCAAAAAATAAGTCCTTTTAGCCGAAACGTTTTACATTATCATTGTTTAATTTCTCCCAATTGCAGGGAAAATCCGTGTGTATAACACCAGCCCTTGCCTGTGGTATTTGAGTCGAGACTAAAATGCAGAATTTTTACACTCGGACTTTCCTGAAATTAGGAGAAATTTTAATAAACAATCATATTGTTAGTCATACATATAATTCTAATTGAGATTGTTACTCAATTATGAACAATGTTCTATTTGAATTTCATTGTTTAGAAAAACATATAGGAGTGTTTTCAATAATACCCTGATCTATGGGTATTGTTAAGTTCCCAGGCAAACTTATACATGAAATATATTACAAACTGACCTTTTTTGGACCATTTAAAAACAAAAACAAGCTTTTGTGCACTAGAGACTTTTTGTGACTCAGAGACTAGAGACTTTTGAGTGATCTACTCTGCACGGATCAGGGTTTGGCATCACTAGGCCTAGCTCACTCCGCATTTTAGGTACAAAGCTACAGATGAATCGGCGTGACCATCCGGAAGGGATTATTCTACGGTGATCAGCGACGCTATTCAAGAACTTGCATTATAGGTGAATATAAATATAAGGTACTCCGTGCTTTGCGAGCTGAAGTGCACTTTATTGCTTCGTGGCTAGAGTCATTTATTGGAGTGGCTTTGCGAAGTGATCCTTCTGGTATTTGTTATTCTGTGGCATCGCAACAACTCACAAGAGAACAAAAAATTGTTGGTTTGATCATAGCTTAAACATACAATAAGAGATAAGGTGGGTTGGTAGTTAATGTATCATAACTTTTAACAAGCTTTTGAAAAATACCCCGAACCAAAAGCTGTCTAAAACTGTCAAATTTGTTGGCGTCCTATTTATTTATATCTATTATATATATATAAAATAATAATTCTGAAGTCCACTCAATGAGTTTTAGACAATGGACTCTGCATGATAGGATGTAATACAGTATTTTTTCAGCTTACGTCTCATGTATTGGAGCCGTCAACAATAATTGAATTAAATGTATGATCCAGTCATCATCATCATCATCAGCTGGAAGACGTCCACTGCTGAACAAAGGCCTCCCCCATAGATCGCCACAAAGAACGGCTATTAGCCACTTGTAGCCATTGGCTACCTGCGACTTTCACAATATGATCCAGTACAAAAATAAAAAGAAATCTTCTGTTTTTGGGCTATAAGACTGTAACATCTGTATGTCACCGAAGATATAAAGAGACAGCGGATTCGAAATTATAAATGGACTGTATATTATTTCTGAGTAAAATCTTTGTTAAGTATTGATTTTACTGGTGAATAATATACTGTTCATTATAACTTCACAAATAAAAATCATTACAATTTATATCTGCCCAATCTATAATAATTCATTCACTTTATCTTAATTATCTCTCAAGCTGAACTAATCAGCTATTGAACGATATAATATATACTGAAGAGTGACGACCGGCAACATCCTCCGGCAGACCGGCAGTCTCCTAATATCAGACTTATTCCAATTACATTATCACGAAATTAAGGTAAACCACAAGGGATAGAATATTTTCGAATCTGATCATGACTAATTCTTACTTAATCAAAATTTGCCATATTATTATATTTTTTGCTTTCATCCATTATGAGCTGTCAGAAAAATAAATACATTTAATATAAATAGATAAAAGAAATGGTGTTACGATAAATACCTTACATCTAATTATTAGTTATATCAAATATAATTCGATTCGTCAAACCTATATGACGTTTTATTTTAAATCTAACGTTACATATTAATTCTGATACATATAAAATGCTTATCTCAGCTGTTGTATAGCTTTAAGGAAAATGAAAATTAGTAAACAAGTATAAATTATTAAAAAAAAGTAAATAACCCGACTGCAAATCTTTTATTTTCATTAAACATTTTATCTTTCCATTAAAAACTCGATCGGTTTGGAAGAAAATACAATTTTTATCTTCCATACCTATCATATGGCGTCTAAAGTCCGTCAGTTTTTTTTTAAGTTTTATGTATCTAGTGTCACTTGCACTCTCAAAACAAATCTAACGATATCTCTTACATAGAAATCGCCTAGACCGTTTGGAAGTTATGGTGGAATAAAAAAACTCACAAACATACATGTACCCTGAAAACATAACTCTTATTTTCTGGGCAGTCATATAAATACTATATTGTTGTCTTATATCAAGCGAAAATTGGGAAAAACAATCACCATCTCTCTGAAAATCTTTATCATTAAATTAACCTTATCTCTATATCTTTCTCTGAATGTTGAACCGACTTTTAAGGTGAAGGTGATATACTTAGGCCTAGTTTCACCATACTCTGTTATTTATTTGACGCCTTGTTAATACTTTTAACGGACTGTTAACTGAACCGTGTGTCCCACCAACTGTTTATGGATGATTAATTCAGTTAACTTCGTAGAACGTAGACTGATTTAACAGCTCTGTTATTTTTAAAGACCCATTAGCTAATGCCTGATTTAGCGTAAACAAACATGGTATGGTGAAATTAGGCCTTAGTCTAGTAACTATAAATAGACATCAGTTTATTGCCGAAGCAAATATGTCAAACAGTCATAAAGGTTTCAGTAATAAAGGTAGATTACCTTTAGGCCTAATTTCACCATACCATGTTTGTTTACGCTAAATCAGGCATTAGCTAATGGTTCTTTAAAAATAACAGAGCTGTTAAATCAGTCTACGTTCTATGAAGTTAACTGAATAAATCATCCATTAACAGTTGGTGGGACACTCGTTTCAGTTAACAGTCCGTTAAAAGGATTAACAAGGCGTCAAATAAATAACAGAGTATGGTGAAACTAGGCCTTAATATAGTAAAAATCTTATCTTGTAAGCAACGTCGTACGGTCCCAACATCGACGAAAAACCGCATATCATTGTACAGGATATCACACATGTATATAAGAGTTTAAAACTTTTTTTTATAAAAATATTTTCCTTGGAAAAGGAATTTATAAAGAGAATATAACTTATTTTTACCTATAGTTTTGTTTTTCTATGAAACCTATCTTTTTGTATATAAAATGAAACGGCATTCTAAGTTAGTTCTAAAAATATACCAAAACATTTGAGCTACTTGTTATGAATAACAACAGAAAATATTTTCAAAATATAGAAAGTTTGGATTCTGTAAATACGACGAGAAGTGAATATTTTCTTACAAAATATACGTAAACCTATACTAAGTGTCCTAATATTTACCGCGTGAAGGACATTTTGAAACTTACTACGTTTCATTTATTAGATTAAGGGTCCGTTTCAGAATGTCCTAATACAATTTCGGGTTGCTAACCAACACATAAAATAACTGAATGATAAAAATGACGCTTGATATGCAGCGCGTTTCAAGCTTTAACCGATGGATAGGCTAAATCAATGACTGTAAAACGCAAAGATAGTGTTTTATTTATTAAATATGAGCTGGGTAGCAAAACCGGAACTTACTCGAATATTCTGAAACAGGCCCTTAAAAGAAATATTTTTGAGAACTGCCAGTCAAAACGATTGTTTTACTAAGTAAGTATGCGTGTGCCATACGGCTACCCTGTACATCTCTTTGCGTAATCCTAGTACTATCAAACGTAAACCCACCGATATTTTCTACCTAATATTATAGCACACTCTGCTTAGTTAAAATTTAAAGTGCTATACGTACTTGATCCACTCGGCACCCACTTAATACCGATCCACCAGAAACTGAACATCGATGAATGATGGTACACGTGGAGGAACGTCAACTGTTCATCCTTCTTCCTCAGGATAAAGAAGAACGTGTCACAAAACTCCAGAAGCTTCGAGAAATAGTACCACCACACCGCGTCTGCTATCTGCAACAAAAGTTTATTATATTTCTAAATATGATTACAATTTTTTTCTGTCTAGTACAAAAAAAATTTTGTGCTCTAATAATTTGTAAATGTGAAAGGTTACGATATTTTGACGCAACATAAAATCTTAATCCAATATCACCACTATCTGACATTTTGTTAACCTTTTTTTAATGCTGATTACCTAGTACAGTAAATTAGTATAGGCATGAATAAAATATATATCAGGCTAAAGACTTTAACGAATTTGAATGGACTGTCAAATACAGCTGTAAGAACCTTGTTATCTTCTTTGTTATGAAAATCAATATATTGAAAATGCTGGCGTTACACCGATCCAGCATAGCATATTGTAGGTACAGTTTATGCTTAGAAGCAGAGCATAATTTCTATGAAATATTCATAGACAACACATTCCAACCAGTGACTATGACGTTTTCATTACACATACTTTATTTTCTAATATCCTCTATAGAGGCGTGTACCGGTTCTCAAAAAACCGGATAATCACCGGTTGGGATGGGTACCGGTCGATTATTTGATGGGTAAACATTTCTGAACGCGCGATTCAGTCGCGATTAGGGTAGGGATGTATCTTTGTTTGATACTACTTATATGAATTTTATAAAATGTTAATATTAATTTCATCTCATTTTATTCATACTATAAATGCGTTTTGCTTCTATTTATTAACCTAGACGGGAAACCGTTATTACTACTACCCCATTGAGCTCTCTTCCGTTTATGCTACCCAAGAAAAACACTTGTTCTCGGTAGGTAAGTATTTTGAAGACAATCAAAACCATTTTTTTTCCTTGGATTGCATTCAAAAATATTTTATATAATCCAATTCCGTAATATTCTAACAAAGATATACAGTCTTTTATTGGCATATTTTATTTCTTTAAGAAAATTACAAAATTAAAAAAAGCATTGTTTTTCTAGGAGAATAATGCTTTAAGCATTATTCTCTTAGCAAAACAATGCTTTACTTTTTTTTTCCATCGTGTCCCATCCAAGGAGGTTTCAATTCAATTTAAATACACATTATCTGTGGTGAGCGCGCTGCGCGCGCAACGCCCTGTTTCCGAGCCAATAGACCAAAAACAGACTTTTTTAAATCAAAAAAAGCATAAAGCCATGAGTTTAAATAAAGTAGTGTATGCAACTGCATATAATTAGGTATTAAAACACTTGTGTAATCTTATTTTGAAACACACCTGCGCCTGCGGCTCGTTTCAAAAAACTACAGTCATGTTTAAATACCCTCTATTATATGACAGTTGCATAAACTACTGTAATTGGTCACATTAAATTCGATTGGATGTCAAGTACTTTCTGTGGATCAGTAATAAAATATACTGACTATCCGGAGAATAACCGGAGTAACACCGGTTATTCAATAAAATCTCCGGAGGCTGAAATTGCCTCCGGTACACATCTCTAATCCTTTACAATAACTGGCTCTCAAGCTCAGCTGCCGGAAACCACCGTTAGCTACTTGTCATATTTTCTACTTGAGGAGGGTAGCTAGCCAGGCGGGCATTTGCCATAATTTACTCTACCCCATGCTATAACAACTTCGATCCTAAAACAACAACCGTGACAAGTGGTCTCTGAAGAACGAAAGTCGCCAATAGCGGTAGACTATCCAAGTTTTCCATCTACTTTCGTCCTCTTATCAGTCAGCCAACTTTAGTTCCCTTCATATCAGGAGTGCGCAATTTTAAATAAAGAATTAAATACTGTAGTAGAAATGAAATTTTGTTTTATTGAGACGGAAATAAAAACAAAGTCTTAGTCATTAGTTATGTATACATATACCTAACTAATGCCTGCGGATATAGTACTGGATCTCAAGATACCATTCTCAAACTTATAATTAACCATTCTTATCAATCAATATTAATGAGTTGTTTGCCTTCACGCATATAAGAAAATTATGCACGATGTAGTGCACAAACCATGCGAATCTACTCATAAAAGAAGAAATTTTATTGTTACATGTAAAAATACCAAGGTTTTTTCCTGTTTTCTCAAGTTAAAAACTTTTTTCGACATAAATCGACTCTTGGTAAAGGTATGAGAATAGATCTATTTCCGATCTTTAAAATAATTTTATACTTACTTGGAGAATGAGCGCTAGATTATATTCCAATATCTTACTTGCCTTATTTAACAATAATTTAACAAACCAATTATTCATAAAATTACGGTTCCTAATTTTCCAACACTCGGTAAAGGACCGTCCTTAAACAACAATATTTCTTCGTAAAAGCACTTGTAGGGAGTTCGGCCAAATACTTCGACTCTTGAAGAATGACGATTGTTCTTTACAAGAAACTTTTACACGAGAGGGGCTCGAGAGGTTCATAGGTATTTAAGGAAGTAAAAGAAATTGGTGCAAAGTACTTTCAAGGTAAAATAATAGGCATTAGTTATATTGTTAAATAGTATTTGTATACTAAGTTGCCGCATTTTGAGGGAACGATTTCCTGATTTTGGTAACTTTGATGGTGAACTGCTCTATAATGGATCATTATTTGGATAAATAAAGAAAGAAATAAAAATGACACAAACAACTTAAATTACGTACAATGTATGCAGAGTGTAGGTACGTAAAATGCAGTAATAAGGTAAGGAATTAGTTTACCAACATACATACATAGATATTATCGATATATCAAATGAGATCCATCTCAGCATAATGCCGAGTGCACTGAGCATACTACGCTGGTATTCAGATGAACTCCTCACGCGAATATATTGATATTTTTTTTGACTAAAATGGAAATAGGTATTAAATGAGGACGGTTTTGTTATAACCACTTTATTAACGACTAAACTGATATGACTAAGAATCGAATTGATAAATTCCACTCAAATTTAAGATGCCTTTTTTGACAGATGTGCCGTACACAAAACGTCATAACTGCTTCTTAAGAACAATCTGAACTTTGAGATGCATTTGAGTAATTTGGACATATGTGTGGTCATTTAAGTTTTTACATATTAATTTATAGAGAGTAATTTTTATTTCAATTTAATAAATAACCGACTGTACTCACTCATATTAGTCGAATTATTGGCCTCGTTGTTGGCCATATCCTATGCCTTTATTCAAGTAAATTTTCTTGCACGAAACCATTGTCAATAATTCAGTTAATATAATTGAGTTCAGTCGCACGATTTTTTTAAAACTTAAATCACATTATTTATTACATGTATACTTACTTGAAGCTCGTCTGGATCATATTTTTGTCGACACGGCTCACAAATATAACTGTATCTCAGTCTAAACGATGCTGTTAATAACCTGAAAAAAAACAGTCCACATAAATATTCATATCTGTTTAAAATATATTGCAAGTGATACCCTTATAATTTCATAAACGAGAATCTTTGCGAACTAAGTATGTTTGTTAACATTTATCAGTTTTGGTAAGCAGATGCCTTATATATTTTATTGTGTATTTATTATAATAACATGGTAGTATACAGTGTTATTATAATAAATGCCCCGCGAGGATAAAGCAGTGTCGCAGTGTCTGACGTCACGGGGGACATTATGGATCCCCAGCGTAACGAAAACTCAGCGAAGGAGTTTAAAGCGAGGTATTTAAGGTTAGAACTCAAAGAAGAGTGAAGGTGGAAATTGCGTACGACAAATTACACAATTGCATTATAGAATAGTTCCAATGAATAGCAAGTATTATTATGAAAAACTTTAAAAGTTAACATTTGATAAATTAGTCTAGTTGTGGAAAGGGAAACTTTGCCACATGACTTTCCTATTTCGTTTATGATAATGCCTATAATGAGTTTTGATATTTAGGTCCTCAATAACAATCAGTTTAATCATGATTTTATTTATATGTATATAACACATATACAAACAGCTCAAATCTTCAAGCAGAGGTTTGAAGCCACACTAACCAAAAAGTGTGATTGGGGTTAACTAATATGTATATAGGTAGTAGTTATGGTATTATATTATGGATAGTAACAAGCCTGTTGCACAATAGTGCGCGCGGAACTAATTGGCCGCGCCTTAGGTGGCGACAGGGGCGAGAGGGAGCGGGTTGCCTACTGCTCGCAACGCGCATGAGCTTACACTGAGTAATGACAGCGAGCGCTCTCGCCTCTCCGTCCCACTGCTCACATACCCAAGGCTCGGCCAACTAGTTCCACGCGGACTATAATTAATCACTTTAGGTTATAGGCTTCTTACCATCCGTTCTGATATTCCGAATCACGGTAGTGATTATACTATCACAGAATATTAGAGAACATTCCAAAAAGTAAGCATTCTTTTTACAATTAGGCATACTTAATAGCCCATGACATATCGTTGCGTTGCTGCTGGACATATCATATTAAAATATGTAACCGTTTCGTTGTTTGAGACGCATTTTTTTTTAAAACAATTTAATACATTATTAGACCTGCTAAGTGTGATGCCTCACTTATAATTTTTGAGTCTAAAGGACATGAACCAATGATGGCCAAGTTAAAATAGCTATATATGTAGACTGCCGTACCGCAGGAGTCTGGTTCGATCCGCACCGTCTAGAGCTTTACCGCATGGTGGAAGGGCACTTTACGATTGCTCGCCTGGCTATTTACCACTCTCAAGTAGAAAATCTGCCACCAAACATCTAACGATATATTCCGGCAGCACTCCTTGAGTGCCAGTAAAATTACAGTCGCATAAGACTTAAGAACTATGGCTCACGCTAACTGGCGCAGTGCAATTTGTGACTTGTGACAAAATGCATTCTTTATAGGCAGAGATTAGTCCGCTTAATATCAGATGGGCCTCGAGCTTGTTCCGTCACAATATCATTAAAAAAAAACATGGCTGGCTACTGACCTATATATAATACTATAAATACTATAAACAGGATAAATAATAACAAATACTTTTAAAAGTATCCTAAAAAACATTAAATAATATTTAAATAAAACACTTAAAAAAGCATAAAATTATATATCTAGTGACAATTCCGCCTAATTTTCCTGTTATCTACGTGACGTCATAAACATCACGCAGCCTAACCGGAAGAATACCCGACTAGTTTCGCTTCTAAACGAAGCATCTTCAGGAGGTCTTGACTTACCGAGCGCGCGGTAAAATATGATAACAAATTTAAAAAATCAGCAGTCTCTATTTCAGTAATAACAAATGAGTCAAAAATATGCTAAGGGTGAAAATTAAGCTATTGTACTCGTTTAAAAGAGCAACGCTGCCTAAATAATTGAATTCCAACGATTGCACGTATTGTACAAACAGAGGGCAGAAATATAATTGAATTACGTGAACAAAATGCTGACAATTTGAATTGCTTAAAAGCTTTTGACAATTCAGACATTCTTCAGAAATATGCTGATAGCGTGACACTACTCGGTAGGATTTGATAGTAAGTATTTGTTTGGTTTTAGAAATTCATAGTGATAAAAATTATGGACTATTAATAAATTTAGGCGTTACTTTGCGGAAATCCACTTTTTAAATCATAACTAATATTTAAAAAATATTCTTAGTAAACATTAAATAAATATTTAAAAAATAACACTTTAAAAAAATTAATTATATCTAGAAAAAAAATCGCTTATTTTTTTCTGTTAGGTCGACGTGACGTCATACAGGCCACGTAGTCAAACCAATCCGAACACACCGTTAGGAACTTAGAGAGACTTTTAGTAGCTAGCCAGGCGGGCATTCATTTCGCAAAATGCCCTATCAACATGCTATGTTGACTGCCATCCTAAGACAATGACCCAGCGGCTTAACGGGCCTTCGGAACCTAATAGGTTGGACATTGGGACTGCAATGGTATATAGGTTGCTCCGGTTTCGTTGGGCATAATAGTTTTTTTCCATTTGATTAACCGAGTATTTCCTGCATGAGAAGATATAATCTGTGACATAATTTCTAAATATGATAACAAGCACTACCACGTGCTAAGAGAAAAACATATTTTTACAAATGATTGGAGTACAAAATGTTTTGTCCTATTGTCCGGGAATTAAACCCACGTGCTCCAAATTTGAGATGATTTTCGCTTAGCACGCGGTAGTGCTTGTAATCATATTATTTAGAAAATTAAATATAAATTAATCCGAGATTTAAGTGTTTGAAAAAGCACTTCTTTGGATCAGATGAAGTCTAGTAGATTGGTTGATGGCCGCGCACCGTCCCCTATGATGATTAAAGAAATACAATTAGAGCACGAAATTTTTGGCAGAAATAGCCGACCCCCCCCTGTGGCCAAGCAGTTTAGGCATACGGCGTGAAATCGGAGGACGCAAAACATTTTGCACTCCAATAATTTCTATTAAATATGATCTGTGACTTAATTTTACCTCTAAAGTGTATATTTTTTTATAGTTTATGGGGCAGCCTTTGGCCTTTATCAGAAATGATAGCAAGTGATGATGTGATCAAAGATGTTGGTCTTTGTTGGAAAGGCTCTTTAGGTACAAGGTAAAAAAAAGATGTAAAAGATTAGATGTAGTGATTGCTTAGCAAATATCAAATCTACAATCCCATTGTCTTTATCATTGTCGCTAAGCATATAGTGCTTGAAAATCAAATTTGGAATTAAAGAGGTGTTTCGTCCTTCGAAGGGCACGTTGAGCTGTCGGTCCCGGTTAAAGTCTTAGAATGGTAGTTGTTATAGCACGGTCGAAAGGTAATTCTCGAATGCGCCTCTGGATTCCTATGACTCTCAAGTAGAAAATCTGTCGCCAACCACCTAACAATGTGTCCGGCAACTGTTCTTGAAGTCATAGTCAAAGGTTAGACAAACAGCCAAAAAAACAATTTTGTAAAGCATTTGGAAAATTCAGACTTACCTTACAGCTATATAAGCGTTCAACGCAGCCATTGCTAGATTGTATGGCACTAGAAGCCATGTCAACTGGAATGGTCTTCGGTTCTTCATCAGTTTCGGACCAATCCATACTATGAAGAGGTAGGCTAATGTATAGAAGACTGTGGGGGCAGGAGAGTCTACTAGAAGCCATCCTTTCGTTCTGCTATCTGTAAGTATTTTCGTAAAGATAAGCGATTTGGTGTTGAAACACACATGTTCTACCCGATATGTTTTGGACCATTGAGAGGGCAAGGTTATTGTTATTTACAAAACACAATTCCAGAATCTAGACCAGGATATCGTGATCGTGATCCCAACGCTTTATAGCACTCAACCAACAAGGTAAGGTCATGTATATATGTTACTAGCTTTCCGGGCGCGGCTCCGCCGCGCGTATGTCGGTTATCGCGCAAAAACATTAACCTCTTTTTGCGCAGTTGGACAAAAACTATCCTATGTTTTTTCCCGGGTCTCAAACTATTCCCATACCAAATTTCATTCAAATAGGTCCAGTAGTTTTGGCGTGAAAGCGTAACAGACAGACAGAGTTACTTTCGCATTTATAATATTAGTACTGATTTTACTCATCTCTATTTCATCTCGCGGGTTTCGCAAAACCTGATAAGGTGTTGAATACCTGGAGACCAGATTTTTGTCGAAGAGTATAAGTACGATTTTTGATACAACTGGTTACAAAGCTGACAAGTCCTTAAAACTCTATCCAAGATGGGACCAGAATTGTAGGCACCAAAAACATTGCTACAAAAATCAGAATACCACAGGTGTCAAAGTATATTATACAATCCCATATTGCCAAACGTGCAAACATTAGTAAGCGTCCACCTCTTTTGGGGGAAAAACAGGCGTCAATGTAAAAATTACAATCTTAGAATCATAATATGTTAAGCGGTACAAATGTCATGGAAGTTTAATTTTCATGATTTGGAGACAACAACTACTTTGTAAATTGTATTAAATTGATAATAATAAAAAGGAAGATCTAAAAAGAGTACGGACTCAAAGTCTACCTACACCACTTAAGATGTTTGGATTAAATCGCCAAGCACCTTTTATTGCACCTGCCTTTTTATCGCAGTACATATATATTATCCTGCTGTTGAATTTTGAAAAATGTTTTCATAAAAAATGTATTTTCGAACAATGTAATGTAAATTTATGAAACGAAAAATTCAAAGGCTACATCCAATTGATAATCTTGTTACCTAAGTAATAAAATTATGTGGCCTAAACTAATCCACGAAAATACTTTTATATCCCCATAAACGCGTTCATAACATTTATGTCGTAACTTTGTGGAAATAATCATTAGCGAGATACAATTTATGACAGAAAAAGTATCTAATCTGAGGCATTCTCACAAATACCACTAAAATGGTCATCACATTAAGCATTAAAAGCCTTCTAGGCGTTTTAGAAGGAATATGAACACGACGAGACTTCACAGGTGTAGATCAAAGACATATAACCTAAAAATATAATGTAAAAAATTATATTTAGTCCTTAACTGTGGCCCTTATAGACAAGCTCAGAGTCACTGAAGAAGCTATGGAGAGCTGTTCGGATTTTTTTTGTGCGATAAAATCCGGGACTTGGAAGTTCGCTAAAGAACCACAGTCATCGACATAGCTTTCAGCATTTTCAAGATGAAGTGGCAGTGGGGGGGGGCACATTGGCCCCCCCACTGCCACTTCATCATTTTATAGGGAAGGCCTTTGTTCAACAGTGGACATCATTTGGCTTTTCATGATGATGAAAAAAAATTTAGGCTGACATAAACATATAAACGTAATTCTAAAATCCTCAAACAGTATCATTTACTACATTAAGGCCTAGTTTCACCATACTCTGTTATTTATTTGACGCCTTGTTAATCCTTTTAACGGACTGTTAACTGAACCGAGTGTCCCACCAACTGTTAATGGATGATTTATTCAGTTAACTTCATAGAACGTAGACTGATTTAACAGCTCTGTTATTTTTAAAGACCCATTAGCTAATGCCTGATTTAGCGTAAACAAACATGGTATGGTGAAATTAGGCCTAAACATACGCATATAAAAAAGGTTTGTTATATTATAAATCGTATTTTTAGTATTCCGCAATCGAGTTTTCAGAATTCCGCATTAATACTGCCAGTAAAAAAAAAGTCGTTTGGGAAATATTTTCAAAACCACGTCATAAGTCAGTGTTTATAATATTTTTTAGTTGGAGTTATTTTCCTGTCATGCGTATTTTTACCGGAAATGTAAAAAACCTAAAAAAGCCGACTAAAAAACTGAAACCTAAAAAGGCAACAAATAATAAGGCATAATTTAGAAAATAAATTTTATTACAAAATTACAAGAGGAAAAATTATAGGCATGTGCGGGATTCGAACCCGCGTCATCCACCCCTATAGCCGGGGTAAGCTGTCTGAGCTAACATGACAATAACAAATAACTAATTTTTCCTCTCGTTCTTTAACCATCGTATGGGAATGGAGTGACACATATAGTTTAACTTACCTAGTACAACAAACAAGAATAAGTTTGTAATGTAATCCGCAGAGCATGCGTTATCGCAAAAATAAAAAAAGTAAATTTTAACCCGTCATAAGTTTGATTGACAGAACTATGTGCTATCTATAATTGCATTAAATGCAAAGCAATGTTAACTATGTACGTAATTAATAATGCAAAGTAATTTAATTAAAATCACCCGGTGTTAGTCCTTTGGGATGAGCCTTATGCAATGTTACCCAGTACAGAACCATCTAAAGACTGTTACTTATCAACTCCTGGAAGAAACATCAATGACACGATTTGCCTATCCGGAGATTGAACCTCGGTTCAAAGTTTATTAATAAATATTTTATAAATTAATATGTCATGTACTTAACTTTGCAAGTACTTCAATTTAACAATGAGGAAGTCATGGTCTTTGAAGCAATCATTCAAGATTGGGAAAGGTATTAAATAAAGTCTAATATTGAGATCAAAAAGTACCCAAATTTCAATAGAGATGATGGTTGGCAAGTACCACCTGCTTAGGATCCTGTGATCAAATTAATTAAATCCCAAGGCCGACAAAAATCTGCAAGACCTCTGGACACTGTGAGCGAATACTGCGTGAATAGGGAACGTTATGATTAATATAAAAAAAATCTGACGGTAGACCAAATAATTTCTTAATAACTTATGTGACAAATAAAATCAATTAGTCACCCCGTGACCACGATCACTGCAAAGTGTTTGAAACGTCGGGATAAAATAATGAAAAATATACGCGATTTAAACCGTTTAAAGTTGTTTAATTCCTATGTGCAACAATCGCGAAAACCTAAGACAACATTAAAAAAAGTCTATTGAGTTTGGTGTGAAGGAAGACAGACCTCAATCAAGATTAAACTCAATTAACTCAACAACAAAATTAACGCAATAAATAGTAATACTGCGTATCTTAAGCTGTCAATAACAACAACAACAGATTATATTAGTGTTGTATAGCTAAGAAACATTTTACAATTGAAAGAGGTCAAAAGTGTAAAGTGTACTTCTACAGGAAATGGATTTACAAAGTATTAAAATAGACAATGTGAGTCAGCTATGCTCAGAGTAGCTTTTGAACGGTCACAGACTTGTATATATTATCTAAACCAAGTTTTCATATTCTTAATAATATATTGTATAATGACGTGTAAAGTTTTCGAGATTATTACCAATAGTAATTGAACCTTGACCACGATTACTGCAAATTGTTTGAACGTGCAATTTAAACAGTTCAAAGTTGTTTACCTACTAAATTTAGGTATTATCTATTGTATGGCCGAAAGAACTGGTAAATATAAATGAAATTAAATAAAATGGCGTCCACAAATAAGTCCACAGATAGGATTACGGACACGTTTTTTGGCCAAGTGTGGCTCTGATTTTCGCTCTCGAACTGTATAAAAATTATGATTTATGTGTATATTCTGTGGTTGGTACGGAGCCCTCAGTGTACGAATCCAACTTCCAATTAGCAGGTTTCATTTTATTGCATATCACCATAAATAATATAAGGTATTTTTATGTACACGGTATTGATTAGGCAGAAAAAATCTAGCTTTTTCTGCGTAATCAATATCCGCAAACTCAGCGGAACCGGCCACGCTCCAATTCGTGCGATTGTAAATTAAGTACATTATGGATGTTGTTGGTTTCCCCGAAAATTAGAGGTAAGTTATTAAACAAGTTTTGGCTAAAATTGAATTCAAAAGGAATCGGCCGGTACCCTTGTTTTATTAGATGATGACGGAGCACGCACGAGGCCCGCCTGATGGTATAAAGCCTCTGCCTATAAAGATGCAAACTGTTGCGTCGTCTATGATAGTCTAGTCCTTTATTGATTTGATATTCTCTTCTCTTCTTCCTACCACCTATATGCGGACGATCTACAGATATATTCGCACGCTCCATTACATACATTATCTGATGCTATTATTACAACGAATACTGATCTTGATCGCATAACAAAATGGAGCAAATCCTTCGGATTGAAAGTGAATCCCGGCAAAACTCAAAGCATTGTTATAGGCAGTTCCAGGTTATTGTCAAAAGTAGACTGGGCAACGCTTCCTCAGGTAATTTTCGATGGAAATGTTATACCTTTCACTTTATCTGTTAAAAATCTGGGTGTGACTATTGACAACTCTATGACTTGGGATCTGCAGTTACAAATAACAAGTCGTAAACTTTTTGCATCGACAGCTTCTTTAAAAAGGCTGCGTAACTTCCTTCCCACTACCACTAAAATTGCTTTAGCTCAATCTCTCTTACTCCCTATACTTGATTACGCTGACGCCAGCTATCTAGATCTCACGGAGGAGCAGCTGAATAAGCTTGAGCGTCTTCAAAATGTTTGTATAAGATTCATATTTGGTTTGCGCAAATATGATCATATCTCTCAATTTCGTTCTGAACTCAAGTGGCTTCCAATACGTCTTCGCCGGAATACTCACATTCTCTGTCTCCTTTACAATATATTGTTCAATCCTACATCCCCGCGCTATCTCAAGGAACGTTTCAACTTCCTTCAATGTTCTGCATACTCATTGAGGTCATTAGAAAATCTTATACTAGACATTCCACCACATACCAGTTCTTTCAACGACCAATCTTTCACTGTTAAAGCTGCCCGCCTATGGAACTCTCTACCTGTGTCCATCAGACGTGCACCATCTTTAAATGTATTTAAGGACCAAATAAAAAAGTTTTATCTGTCAAATGTCACATTGTAAGTACTTGTTCTTGCCTCTTTGCTTGAAATTGTTAATGGATATCCTTACTATTTCATTTATAATTGCTATTATTCTTGTAGTAAAATAATACATATATTTAACTTTAAAGATATATATTGGGTTATATATATATAAATATATATATTTTTATATCTATGTTTTTTTGTACCTATATTCTACATGTATATTTGTATACATATAAAAGCACGTGCTTTAAATTCAGAAACTGTACTTAATTTATTATTTTTATTTTTCATATATTTCTTTTATAGTTATGTACATTACTACACCCCTTTATAATCGGTTTTACAGATCCTCTCCATCCAAAGGTTGCCTGGAAGAGATTGCTTTCAGCAATAAGGCCGCCCATTGTAACACTATCAATTTGAATTGTAATTTTTATCTCTTTCATTTATGTGGTGTGACAATAAAGCATTATCTATCTATCTATCTATCTATTCTGAATATAAAGTGGCAATCAAATATAGCTTTCATTCTGTTCTAGAATGCTACCATTCTATCATATTTATATATTTATATGTGATATAGATTATGTACCTACAGATAGAACGAAAGCTATATTTGATTGCGGGTTCATATTTAGAATATCAAACCAATAAAAACCTATGACTGCAATCATTCATGCGATTCGATTTAACACTCATCGATTATTCTATAGAATATAAACAAGAAAACTTGGGCACTAACTAGCCTGTGATTTTATTTTTGACGATTAAGATTAAATTAGTTCAACTTATTCCACATACTCAATTGATGTATATGACAGGAACTTAAAACCAATTTTATTATAGTCAAGTTTTTATAAAAGTTCGTCACATGAGATTGCTCTCACTGTCTAAAATTCAATAACATATAAAGGTCCATCATACACATAAAGTTGAATTAATACCGAAATGTTTATTTGTTTTAGTAATGTGTTGTAATCTATTAAGATAAAATTGATGAGACCGACAAGTAACCCTGCCCGATTATAAGTGTTATGCCTGTCTAACCGAATTTTCGTTTTGCTGAGATGTTTTTTTTTTGGGATAGAAGAACAAACTAGCTGGTGGTTCATCTGGTAGTAACTGATGACCGTCGCCTTCGGTCATCCGCAACACCAAAGGTATCAAGAAAGCGTTGCTGTGCTTTGGGGAGGGAATAAGTTCTGTTCTTGAAGGTTTTTAAGTCTTTTTTACAGCATCAGAAATCATTCAGATAGCAACTGCTTCCACATAGTGTCAGTGTGAGGAAGAAAAAGCCGTGAGAATTACATGATTGCGATGTGAATGAATGAAAATCTCATATTGTCATGCATACGCCTACTTTCACAATTTCACTAGCTACAGTGCGCTTCAAGCCGTGATGACTCACTACTACTTCAATGCAGTATTTTAAGCAGTGATGGCTCAGTGGCATTGGCTATGGACTGCCGCGCAGCAAGTCCATGTTTCGAATCCCCCCGAGGGCTTCAGCTTCACCGCATGATGGAAGGGCATTTTGCGAATGCACGCCTGGCTAGCTACCACCCTCCAGTAGAAAAACTGTCGCCAAGCACCTAACGGTGTGTTCCGGCAGCAGTCCTTGAGAACCAGTAAAATTATACAGGCACATGAGACTTCACAACTATGTCTCAAGGTGACGGGTGCAATGCAATTCGTGACTTGTGACGAAATTCATCTGTTATAGGCAGAGGTTAGTCCGCTTAACATTAGATGGGCCTAGAGTTTGTACCATCTCAATTACATAAAAAACGCAAAATTTTTGACAATGAGTTGGTACCCACCAAAATTGCTAAAGAGATCCAGGTACTACTTGATATAGGCATTTAATTATTATAAATCCTAAATGCCTTGCGTATGTAAAATAGCTTACCTGAGAGTGACAAAGTCCATAAATAATAGTCGTAGGTGTCTTTCAAAACACTTTGAGTTGAATTCACTATAACGTTCGCCATTTTAATTTACGTGGCGTTACCTGGAACAAAAACATTTAAATTAATCATTAATGAAAATTTTATCTAATACTTCCATTTTATTGTGCTAACCCAATCAAGTGGAAGTAAGTAAGAAGTAATTGCTAGCTAGTGCTATAGTGTAGCTAAAACTTAACATAACCTTATTAAATTTAAGGGGAAGTTTAGCGGTAAACGCATAAACTTGTTTTTTAGGGTTAAATTGGACTAAATGCAGGCGGCTCAGTGTGTGACTTGAGACAACAGCGTCACGAAATATCACAAATTTGTTTAAACATTTTCTCGAAATGTTTTAGCTCTGCTAGTTTATGAGAAATCTCCGTTCTGTTATCCAAATAGCAATAAATATCGCTAATCTGCAAAATGTCACTGATATGCAAGAGAATCAGAGTCAAAGATAGAACTAAACTTTGCGAAACACCTGCACTGATGGGTTTTGAGTTGGAGCATACACGGTTGACAACGACCTTGATACTCTGATCTGCCAAAAAACTGGAGATCCACTCGCACTATTTATGAGAATGCTCAAAGGAAGGAAGCTTCGAAATAAACGCTTTATGCGATAACCTATACTTATATGACTAAACTACCTGCCTTTGGACTCCCATTGATGCGTAGGGTATACTTAAAAGTTACCAGTCGAGCGAGTGCAACGAAAATCGTACTGGCAATCGTTAGTCAGCTGGTGCTCGTCTAGATCTAGATACTGCAAGAGCTGGTTGTTGATAATACATTATAATATCTTGGAAACCAGACGTTATGGCTATATGGTGGTAGGTGGAGGGATCTAAGCGGCGGAGACTATAGGTCCGCCCCGGCTTTGCACGGGTATTTAAAAAAAAACATAAATAAATATTAATTTAAACATACAAAATAGTTATTGTGAGATCACCGTAAGAATTACACTTACAGTATTACGGTATTTTTTATAGATAATGATGTTTTCTATAATATTGTACTTCACTTTGCTCTATTTTCAATAATCTTCGCAGCGTACGCGATATAACGATATTTTTGGATTTTTTTGCACTTTGGGTTACATTATCGTAGTCTTCATACGGATCCCTAATTTTTTAAAATGGTTTAGAGCCTATGTTCATCAAGGATAATGTTGGATTCTCATGGTGAAAGATTTTTTCAAATCGGTCTAGTAGTTTCAGAGCCTCTTATTTTGCAAACAAAAATCAAATCTTTCCTCATTATTATCTTATTATTCACATCATTTATTTTAGAACTTAATTTTAATTTATTACAACATTATAAATAAAAAAAAATATTATAAAAAACTTAAAACTAGGATGCCGCCGGCAGCGGGGCAGGGCCGAAGCTACCAGCAGTTAGGGCTGCAGAGAGAGGATCCTTCGGACAATGCGTGTGGTGTCGAGTATCACTGCCTTCTGCATCTGACCCTTGATCCAACCGTTTAGCGAGAGTCTCTTGAGGTGTTGGTCGAGACTCTTCGCTATTAGGCCGTTTGCCGAAACGACTATCGGGACAATGATTGTCGAGTCAACATCCCACATGGCAGTTACCTCGTGAGCCAAGTCAAGGCACTTGCTGACTTTGTCCTTATATATTATTATTATATTAATTTAGATCGGCTACACCGAAACTGATTTCCATATTTTTGGGACAACGCCTGTTGTGTTACGTAATACACTGCAATTAATGTAAATATTCTATTATAATCGCATAACGTTTAAATAGGTACATAAAAAGGGACTAAAGCTGCACAAGCTGATCATAATCCTGTTGCCCTTAAAATTAAATCAGATAGTTTTTTAAGTATAATTCCTTGTAAATTTGGTAAAGGCAATAAATTGATTTTTATTTCATTATTTTATTTTTAAAAGGATGCTTTTGTTGGTAGATGGACTAGAGCGTTGTTATGTAATCTGGGATCCTAAGTTTGATTCCCGGACAGCTATCAGGTTTTTGTGATAACAAAATGTTAGTAGCAGTCCAGGGCCTGTAATTGTATCTATACTACTAATATTCTAATAGTCTGGCCCTAACATAAGCCAAAACGTATCAGGCAAAACGTTGGTAATTTAGACTCTTAATTCAGTTTTGTTTTATGGGCTTACAAGCTTGCCAACAGTTACGCTTACCTACTAGTTTTTGCGAAAGTTTCTATGAATAATACATAACTTTTCTCTCCTTGATTTATGCATAGCGATATTCGAACAATGGGTTCTCTCGCTATGTCATTACAATTTATCTCGTCGGAGTGTGAGTGTATATAAGTACGAATATGTAAATGAATGTGTGTGCTTGTAAAAGCATCGCTCTGGAATTTTTTGGTCCCGGTATTATTTTCTGGGTTGGAAAATATATTAGGTTTAACAAAAAAAATATTTTCAGCAGCTATCCGGAGATAAAACTGAGCCTGATAAAATATACGTCCCTTATTGCAGGAGAATAGGTTCGCTCCTTATTACATGGGATTAAAACCGGTTTACACCTTTGGGGAATACGCGTGATATGTTTATTTATCGAAATCTAACAGCAGTTTTTTTTTTAACTTTAAACCTATGCCTAGTATTTAAAGAGTTACACGACTTAGGGCCCGTTTCAGAATGTCATACATAATAAAGTTTCGGGTTGCTATGCAACACATAAAATAACTGAATGATAAAAATGACAGTTAACATGCAGCGCGTTTCAAGCTTTTAGTGATGGATAGGCTAAATCGATGACTGTGAAACGCAAAGATAGTGTTTTGTTTAATAAATATGTTCTGGGTAGTATAACCGGAAGTTACTCGAACATTCTGAAACAGGCCCCTAACATTACAAAAATACGTGCTAAGTAATTACTGCGCATAAAACTAAGGTGTAATTATAATCAAGATTGAATCGATTATTTAATTCAGTTCATACATGATAATAAAACAATGTCAGGTTCAATGAGTTACAACCGTTGGTAATTTCTGAAAATAACGTGAGAATAACACAAAACGAGGATATTTCATTAGCTCGATTGGTGAGCCATTCGGGCTCGCACTCAGAGGGCCTGGTGGTTGTGGGGCAGGTGGCGCCTCCATCAGGACTAATCCTGAGGACCTAAATCCTCATATGAGGTTTGAATGCCCCTTTTGTTCATAGGCTTCTCGTGAGGCGTAAAATGGGACGATTTTTAGAGAACTATTGGGTTTCTAGTCGGTTGGTGTTCCTGTTGAACCCGAACCCGACATAATCCACCTGCTTCTCAAGGGTGAGTGTGCGCAAATGCATTTTCCACGTGAGGATCTTGCCAGTACTCACGTTAATGTTCTAGGTGTGCTAAATAATGGGTCTAAAACAAGGCTCTTTACATCTGAATTCTCTCACAGATCAAAGGTATCCAGTTTAATGCCATCGAAGCTCATTAATGACGGTCAGAAAAAAGTAATAAAATTTCTATTAATAAAATTGCTGTCAAAACTTTACACATATAAATTGTGGATATTTAGTAAGAAAAAGACATATTTTGTTCGTATTTACTCTTATAACAACCTCAACTCTTAGAATGGTTACAGATAAGATGTTTAATGCCGAAGTCATTGACTTACTGAAATTCAGCTGAAACTATTTCGAGGACTGCTATGCAATTAAGTTTTAGTTTACTTAAAGTTCTATTTAACAAATAGCAAATTTTGATGATACCGATTGAAACTATGCCAAGTATTTAACTTTCATCCAGCAGCAAAACAATTTCGTAGAAATGTTCGGCATTATAATCGTTTGCAGTCTACGGGCGGGTATGGGATTACGTTTTCTTCAATTTGTTAAAAAGCTTTAGATTATTTAATTTATAGCTGACGGCTAGCCTAGGACCACTTTCGCACCTGATGGTAAGTGATATGAAGTGGTAAAAAAAAATTGCCTTTAAAGTTAAATTGCTCCTCAGCCAAAGATACAGGCTTCGTTTCCCGGTACTGAGTACCAGTAAGTACTGGTACACATATATAAGATACACAAGTCTAGCACTTTCCTAATTGGATTTTATAAGTTTCCTATCATAATATGTGTTATGTAAATCAGTAATTACTTTTCCGAAACTAACTTATTATTATATATTAGTTATTATTATATTTCTATATTATATTTATTATTATAAGTTGGAAAGGTGACTAAATGGACAATAATTATAAACATTTTTTTTAAGTTATTGTGACAGAACAAGCGTGAGCTGTACCTGATGTTAAGCGGATTAATCTCTGCCTATAACAGATGCTTTTCAGCATGTGACGAAACTGCGCACGTCACATTGATACATGCAGTTCTTAAGTCTCATGTGCCTGTAATTTTTCTGGCTCTCAAGGACTGCTGTCGGAACACACTGTTAGGTGCTTGGCGACAGATTTTCTACTTGAGGGTGGTAGCTAGCCAGGCGGGCATTCGCAAAATGCCCTTCTATCATGCGGTGAAGCTCAAGTTGGCACTGGGGATCGAACTGTGAACCTGCGCCGCGGCAGTCCATAGCTATAACCGCTCGGCCATCATTGATTATTATACTATCAGCGATTGTATGTATTCAAATAGACGAAACGACGTCATCGTCGGTCTTTTCGCGTTATTTTCGTGTTTCTCATTTAATTTTGTTTTAGCGCGTAGTCTTTCTCATATCTTTGATCACTTAAGTCGCAAAACACCAAGAAATATTATTTATGTTCCAAATATAAAACTCATAACTACCCTCCATGATGAATGGATGGATAAATATTTAAATAACTTAGGTGTTTTTACCAGATACGGTCCTGAGGAATATTAAGATAAGAGTAATAAATCTCATAAAAAACAGCAACGTGTCAAAACCACGCCGTCGTCATTTATCCTGTGATGAAGGTTTATATACTCAGCTATGCAGTGTTATTACCGAATTGGTTTTAGCTATGGCCGGAGATTCTTCGGAATTTCATTTTCTTAGACATTATTTTTAACATACATAACATTGTAGTAAATGTTTGAAGAATGTTACGAGAATAGTAGCTAGAGAGATAAGAAGAATATATGGCATTCATGGTCTCTGAATACCCCCCCTCGTCGTCGCAATAGTTTCAATGTGCTCTGATACTCGTATGTATGCAAAAATAATAGCTATATAAAGTGTACCGGGTTAAAATAGCACCTCCACATTTCTTCCCGTGTGGGTATCGTAAAAGTCGACTAAGGGAAAAATACTAGAAGGTGGGCAGCAGCGCCTTCTTAAGATCTATGTCATCTTGCACAGTGATCCCCAAGCCTGCCAAGCGTGGGGATTATGGCAAATACCCCTACATGGGGGAGGCTGTGTTCAGCACTGGATGATCCGGCTGATACATTACAGTAAAGTGTATTAAACTCTTAAATATCCACACTATGCTATACCTGACTGCTATGCTAGGCCTGACACTATATCCCAACAATGTAGGACAACATAGAGTTATATTATAATACACACAGTAAACACTTTCAAAGTTAAAATTAGTTTTTTAAACAGTTATATTTAGGTATATACTAAATTCAATTACAAAGTGAATAAAAATCTATAGTATATGATTCTTTATTTCACTTCAAGAAGAACAAGGATAAATCTCGGGGCCATCTTTCCACTCGTGTCACAAATATATATTGAGTATTATAATACGGCAGGTGGTAGCTATTTAGAAAAAAACCGACCAAATACAAGTGGGGCATTGCCCTATTAGAGTTCTGCGTAAGAAACAATCCATTACGTGATCGCCACCATCACAGTGCACTCCTTGTCGCCTACACTGATTGTGATTTAATGACTGACGACTTAAACAATATCATGACAGTCATAATTTCCTATTGTGAGAGCCTTATTGACCAATGGAACAGATGTGCCAAGCCTGACAGCTCTACAGCTCTTTGTGATTGAGACTTATATTTTTGACTAGGTTAAACTATAATAATTATAAAATTATGACAATAGAAATAATGGATGTAAAGTAGAATTTCATTTGACCTAATTTGTTTATTTTAAATGTAATTATTTGACTTTGTATGCAAAAATCTCTTGAAGCGCTCGTAGCCAAGTTTGCTTAGCCATTCTGAATCGATCAGCAAAGTTAAGCAACGTCCGCCGCGGTCATGACTTGGATGGGTGACCGCTGGTGACATTACTACTGAGCGCTTCCGTGCTTCGGAGGGCACGTTAAGCCGTCGGTCCCGGTTGTTGTCTTAGGATAGCAGTCGTTACAGCATGGTGGTAGGGCACTTTGCGAATGCCCGCCTGGCTAGCTACCACCCTCAAGTTGAAAATCTGTCGCCAAGCACCTAACGGTGTGTTCCGGCAGCTGTCCTTGAGAGCCAGTAACTCTTGGTTAGCCTGAATAACATCCTCGACCACATCATCACTTACCATCAGGTGAGATAGTGGTCAAAGGCTAACCTATCAGGCATAAAAAAAAAAATATTTTAAGTAACTATTTAAGTATATTTTGACGCAAAACATATAATTAATAACATTTTGAATGATTTATTATGCTTAATGAAATATGTAATTTGCCATAAACCTTATTAAGTAGAGGGTACTATGGATTTAACTAATTGCTGTGAGATAAATTTAACTGTATTTCGTGACGTTTTTATCACAATAAACAATTTATTATTTATTTATTACTAGCTTACCGGGCGCGGCTCCGCCCGCTTTTATGTCGGTTATTCCGCAAAAACATTAACCTCTTTTTGCGCAGTTGGGTAAAAACTATCCTATGTTTTCCCGGGTCTCAAACTATTGCCATACCAAATTTCATTCAAATCGGTCCGGTAGTTTTGGCGCGAAAGCGTAACAGAGACAGACAGACAGAGTTACTTTCGCATTTATAATATTAGTACTGATTATAATATGACAGAAGAAATTCAAATCTGAATTAGAAAGAAGGGTTTTCAGTGTTTACTGTTTAATAAGAAGATATGGTACATAGCATACGGAAATTTAAGATTTAAGTTGTTTAATGCAGTAATAGTCTATTATTGACGGCCTCCCATTAATTTATTGTTTTGAATGTATATTATATATATATATATATATATTATATATATGTAGATAAATGTATAATATATATATTTTTACCCCAGTCAATGTTCGAAATAATGACACCTCAGTGTACGGTGATTTGCGTTTCTGGCTCATGAGAGAATTTCTGATCCAATATCTAACACTATTTTTCCCAAAAATCCAAAATTAGATATGGGATCAGCAATTCTTTCCGGGGTCCGATACTTGACCCTATGGAGCGCCGGGATAGAATGTCACCCAATCTGTAATGTATGGGTGTTCTCAAGTGGAAGAGGCGATTTAGGTCAAAATATCGGAAAGTGGGCAGCAGCGCGACCAGAGTATCTGTCATCTTACACTGCGCCCAAGACGCCTGACGAGCGAGCAACTACAGGAGGTTTTATTCAACAGTGAACAATCCAGCTGATATATAGTACGAGTAGTATTCTTCCTATCCCCAAAGGGTGCCGGGCTAGAATTAACATTTTTGGATTAACATAATAGAGACTAGATCGAAGCTATGGAATCTGACTTCAAAATATACTTGATCAACCTTTACAAAGTTAATTGGATTACATTAGGGTTTATAACATAATCAGGTTTCTAGGATTTGAGCGTGAGCACATGGGAAGAGTAATTTCTATTGCATTTACTAATATTTAGAGCACAAAATTTGTAAATTTGATTTTTACTTAGCATGCTATAATGATTGTAATCGTATAAAGTATTTTTATCTACACTAATATTATAAAGAGGAAAGATTTGTATTTTTGTATGTAACGAATAAACTTAAAAACTACTAGACGGATTTGGATGAAATTTGGTATGAAAATAGTTTGAGACCCGAGAAAGGATAAAAAACAGATTTTATGGCACATGAAAATTAACAATCGTATGTCTTACGGTGATGTACGCAGTGCAGTTTGTCACATGCGATAAGATGCAGCTGTTATAGGCAGAGGGAAACGCTTAGTATCAATTGGGCCTCGTAAGTGTTTCGTCGCAATCCGACATAAAAATACTTCTATTCCATTAGTTCAGGAATAATGTACTGAAATTATCTAATCCCAAGACAAATTCAAAACTAAAATCTATCCATAACATATCCTGAAATTGACGATTAAAAATATTAGTGGAAAATTTGGGAAATAATTATGTTCTCACATAATTTATAATAATTCTTGAAACTTGTAGAAAGATAAAGTATATAATAAATAGTTCAAAAGATTTTTCAAATTTACTTGTTACAAAATATTTTCTCAAGGATCTCGACTTTTTCAATAAAATTAAGAAGAATCACAGTATACATATCGGAATTTGAATAATCAATGAAAATATAATTATATAAACGAGTATTATTACTAGGTATAAAAATCATTTTCAAAATTCTGGCACGTATTGGGCTTAACAAACAGGCAGTGCAATCCAATGAGGTAATGCTGTCAGCATGATGGGCACGCTGCAAACTTTGGTAGCGTTCTGGAGTATTTGCTATTTTGGGTCGCCAAATTAATTCTCGCTCGAGGCAAAAAAATGTTATTTAAATATTTGTTAAGGTGATTTTCGCCTGGCACGCGATTGTGCTCATAATCATACTTAAAAATAAAGATTATAATAATATAAAAATAGCAAATCTTACTTATTAATTTCTAATTTCATCTAAATTGAGTGCCAACATATTTTGTTCTGTAAAACCTAGCATTTTATTCGCGTAACATTTTCCAAGCTATCAACATTAGTAATGGCCACTGTTTTATTACTTCAATCAGTTAAAATTTCAAGTGGCTAGAGACGCTGCTACAAATCTTCACAAAACTTATCGTCTTCATTTAAATGATGACTTATATTAATCTTGCTTAACTCTACTTCTTTTTGTTTTCATAATACATCTCTTTGCCTTTATTAAGAGTAGATTTCACGAAGAGCTTTCCATAGAAACTTAGTTTTGTCATATTTTAAATACAAATTGTTCAAACTCATTGAAATGTTGTATATATTACTGAGCTTAATATCTATGCTTCTGGTTTGCCTGTTTTTCGATTTTTATTATCCCTAAATGTCAAACGTCCCTAAATGTCCCCCGTGGGGTGCCGGGAATTGCACCTCCCCATATCACCCCGTGGGTGTCGTAAGGGGCGACTAAAGGAAAAATACTGGAGGTGGGCAGCAGCACCTTCTAAAGAACTGCTAACTTATACTGCGATCCGCAAGACGCCTGCCAAGCGTGGGGATTATGGCAAATACCCCCTTAATAGGGGAGGCTATGTTCAGCAATGGACGATCCGGCTGTTGCAGTACAGTACAGTAAATGTCAAAACGAAAAATTCCAAGCAAAACTATTTTCGAATTTTTCGAATTATTTTTGAAAATACTTAATTTTACGAAATAAATGAAGAAGAAACTACACGAACAGGCAATCTCACTTTCGTCACACCATCAGACGACCCCATCGGTGTCACTGCCCGGTGTACAAAAATCATGCTGCAGGAGAAAATAATCGAGATGGCAAAAACCATCTCGGAAGGCTCCGAACCAACGGCAGCATGGGAAAACTGGACGTTGCCAAAGTTTACCTGGATAAATGGGGTTCCCGGATGCGGCAAAACCACCTGGATAGTTGACATCTTCGATGCTAACAGAGACATCATTGTAACCACAACAACCGAAGCAGCAAAAGACCTGAGAGCCAAGGTAGCGCACCGCATAGGCGATGGAGTAAAATCCAAAGTGCGTACCTTGGCCTCCATATTGGCGAACGGGTTCATGGAGCGCAGAGAAAAGCGTCTACTCATAGACGAAGCTCACATGAACCATTTCGGGGCCATCATAATGGCTGCACGGTTACTGGACGCGGAGGATGTCGTTATCATCGGAGATGTCAACCAGCTGCCGTATATTGAAAGAGAGAACCTCTTCAAAATACGGTACAGCAATCCCAACGTACTGGCGACCATCGGCCAAGAGTTGTACTGCACGCACCGCAATCCCATGGACGTGGCATACGTCCTACGCGAAGTATACCCGGGTTTTTATTCCTCAAGATCTCGTGTCCACTCCCTGAAGCTTCAACGGTACACAGGTGCTTTAATACCAAAAGACCTCCCAAACACCCTATACTTGACACTGACTCAGGAGGAGAAATCTTCCTTAATTAGTGGAGGGTATGGGTGCGGACAGGGGTCTCGCATTCTGACCGTACATGAGGCACAGGGACTGACACACGAGTCCGTCATCATCATCCAGACGAGGGAAAATGTGACCAGGTTGAGGGACAGTGTTCCGCATGCGGTAGTGGCTCTGTCGCGACACACAGAAAGCTGCACGTATTACACCGACGACAGCTCCGACACCATCGGTGGGTTTGTGCGGCGGGCAGAAAAAGCGACGGAACAGGAGATCATCAATCACAATCTGAAGATGGCACTCAAAGACCGTAACGAAAAAGTCGTGGAGCAGATGTTAAAACGGACCCCGGGGTCAGTGGCGGGTCCATCGGGCACTTAATATAGAGAAACACAAAAATGTCAATGTAAATGTTATTATAAATGTATAGGATAAGCGTAATAAGTAGTAAGCATGCTAATATAATATACTTTATAGAATACCATAGTAATTATAAAACAAATGTTATAGGATAAGATAAGAAAAAAAAAAAAAAAAAAAAAAAATATGGACTCACTTTAGTTTATAAGATACAACAAATAACACCATAGTTGTAAATTCAAATGTGATGAATGGAGTATGTTTTATTAAAGAAAATGTAATCAAATAAAAATAACTGTAATCTAAAAAAGGCACGGACCCTGGAGTCTGTGGAGTAATGTTGTTTTATGAAAAAAAAAAAAAAAAAAAAAAAAAAACATACAGACGGTTCACTGTTGGTAAGTGGTCACGCTGCATATGTACACCTGTAATACCCGCAGCATTAGCACTAGTGCGTTGCTTACCATTACGAAAAATGACTCTATTCACGACTCATTTGAAGCGGTTAAGATTGTAGAACTGTTTAAAAACCTCAGGTCAGCTTTCCATAACTTACAGGGACGTGGCAGAAACAGACGATTAAATCGAGTAGTGCGAGACTTCCACCTATCTATAAATTGCACGTGGCCCTTCTGCTGATATAGATAAAATTCAAAGAATATCAAAGTCAACGCAGGTTAAGTCGCGGGCAAAAAACAATAAATGGATTTATTTAACCATCAGCCTAATTGTCTAACTTGAATGGTGAGTTAAGCTTGGATTTGATATTTTAGCTCTAGACTAAGAAATTGTACTGGACTGGCTTTGATTGGCAATTCAATTACTCCGAACCACAGTGAATAAATAAAACTTAGACATTTTAACGTACTTAACAAAGTTTTCACTCTAAACTTTGTAGTCAAGTCAAAATTCTCTTGACATTATATGGTCGTGGTTTGTAATAATATATCTGATGTACCTACTGTATTTATTTTTAGTATCCAGAGATTCTTCGCGCGGTCCCGAGCTCATATATTCAGCGACAAATACAAATATTTTATTGCAGTAAACATAATCAATAATACATTTAATGTGTTTGAGACCCATTTAAGTATACAGATACCTGTGTTATAGGATCTCGCTATTCCGTGGTAGGTACTGGGTTAGATTTAGTATTTATGCCTTCGTTTATATTATGTATACAAATCTAATTAAATTAAGGTTAAGAATTTTGACAAAAGATAACATATTAGATTTGCAACAGCGCCTTCTGAAGGACTGCCATTTACACTGCGATGGGAATTATGGGAGAGGTATTTGTCAACGGTAAATGTAATGACTGTAAATATGATATGAAGATTAATTAATTACCTGGCAAAAACACTCATGTCGGGAATCAAATACGTTCACCCAGGTTTCAAGCATATTAGATACTTAGGGTATTACTTATCACAAACCAAATATACACCACACTGGGTCGGCGTATTCGATCAGTAACGCGATTGTTCTGCAACCACGAGACTTAAATTTTACTTAAGTATTAGTGATATTCTTTGAATTGAAGTTTGTAAATACAGCTCCCCGCTTGACCGGTTTTTGTAAAAGCTCTTACTTTACATGGAATGTTGTTGATCCATGCATAGAGTATTTGTATACATTTTTAAGCTACGTTCCAAAACAAATCCACTAACATCCCGCTCTAACTTTCATCTGGTATTTACCCAAAAGGTTTACTTGACACGAAATAATGTTGGTCATCTATTGTAACCGACTCTCAACACTTCCCGATGGTCATTCAACGGGAGAAAGTGTACCAAGTGAGACAGGAAATATGAATATCTTAATGAACGAAAGAGAGAGCTGTAGTCCCTCTGAATCACGTACCATTATTCGAGTGTTCCGTGTTAAGTAACGTTCACTTGATGTTATGTAGCCAGCATCAGGAGATATTATCTATTCTGTGACATCTTTGTGACGTACTTGACGAATGATGTTAGCGGTAAAATAAAATTGAATGGAGAAACTCAAAAAAGCATTTATATGGCATTGTCATTGTGTATATGCAAATTTTAGATGGGTAATTATGATAACCTTTAACTCTTTTGAAAGTTGTATTGTTTGGTCTTTGTTGAGATACTAGTCAGTGCTAATTGGAATAAGAACCGTACGTTTTTTAAAAATATTTATTGATGACGCTTAAGGTAACGAGGTCTTTGGCCCAGTTTCCACTTATTAAAAATATTGGATTTTACTGACTAACAGGACTTTGAATTATTACGCGTCCCTAATTACATGTGAGTGTACCATATCCCCATACTTTGTGAGAATAGCATAGCTAAATTTGCTACGTACTATAGATTATAGCACGTCAAAAGTTGCGTCTCCGCTAGCAGCATGATTAAACAATAATAATTGACTTCTGAAATAATAATCGCTCTATACTTATTTTTAAACCCGACGGCAAAAAACAAATTTTGCTTGAAATTTACAGTAGAACATCTGGCAAAATGTGGGTGCTTAGACAGCTTTGCCTACTTCTTCCGGAATAAACAGGCATGATGGTTTGTGATTTTAAATCAGAACAGCTGATAAAGCAATAACACATTTATTGGTTTAAATTGAGAAAAAAGATCATCTGTAGTGAAGCAACAGGATCATATTTTCAAGTACTACTTCCCCAGTCTATAACTAGTTCTGAAGCATCGTACAAGGAAGTGATTTAAGTAGCAATAGCTCAGCGTTTGCTGCCCGATTTATTGTGTGCGTACAGTTGAAAGCCTCACCAAACAATTCAGATTTTCTACTATTCTAATAAAAACTGCGTGTTTCTATTACAGAAATTAGTGCTAAGCTATTTTAAGAGATATTAGAATCCAAATAAAGGTACTGAAATGAGTTATAAGATATTGGAATATGAAAATATTGCGGGTCGGCATTTGTCTAATATATATGTTAGTTAACAACTCATGAATTAATATTTCTAAATATGATTACACGGACTATCGCGTGCTAAGCAAAAATCAAATTAACTACTATTTAATTTTTTGCTCTAAAAATTTGTAATATAAATCTTGAATTTATAACAAATGCCACACATTTCAAAAGGAGCACTTCATGTTCTTCAAACAAACGCTCGTGTAGTTTACCACAGCCTGAATACCACTAAGTATTCAAATTCAGTAAAATGTTGTTTTCAGCTTTCCTTTAAACTTTTGATATGAAACAAGTTTTAATATTTAAAAAGGAAAAGGTTAGGTATTTCTTGTAACTAAAAAATGATGAAAAAGATAATTGTTAAAAAAGTAAAAAAAACATTGCTGTAATGACAGACAAGTTGTACAAATATTTGTATAGCAGGAATGTATTATAATATATACACTTCTGTCCATGTATCATTCATGTTAACGTAACCAAACTTTTATTGATACCATCACCAAATACTTGGTTGTTTGTACTGAAAATGGAAAGCGCTTTTCAATTGTTTACGTGCATGATACGATTACTAAGACATAAGTTACTCTTATTTTGGCGCTTCAAAATGTAATAGGTTCCGGACTAATTTCATGATTCAAAATACTTCCCTATAATATAGAGTACCTAATATTGTTCTTAAAACAAATAGCAAATGGTGCTTATTTCTGAAAACGTTTGAATTGCAATTATGGGACTTATAGAAACGTCACTATAATGCTCGTAATCAGCTAAGGGGGCTACTGGTTATGTCAGTCAGTAGAGTAACCGGCCTGCCGCTCGTGTCAGTTGAGTAGGAAACTGTTGGCACGCTGCGTGAAGCAACTGTTTTCTTGGACAAAGATATACATATAAATAGTGTAGCTATTTATAAAACATTGATGCCATCAATTTAGTAAACATATTAAGAGTTAATGTCACAAAAACTTTTGCATCTCAGACATCCACACGCTTATATTAGATAAACCGATATATTCTATATAATTATATAGAACCTAACAGTTTTTAAAGAAGCGAACGGAAACGCGGGCATAGCGACTACGTTTCAGTTTCGGCAAAAATGCTTTCGTATGTCTGTAAGGTAGATATTAGAGATGGGCCGAGTACTCGGTTGATACTCGGTACTCGGCATACTCGGCGGGTTTTTTGATACTCGTACTCGGCCCGAATAACTCGGTTTGAATGCCGAGTATACTCGGTTTAAGAAAAGCAATATGTTTAGGTAGATAGATATAATTAAAACAACAGTGTTAATCAAAAAGTATTTATTAGAAATTTAGCAATTTATTGAAAATCAAAATGATGCTAATGAATGAGTAGTAATGAAAAAAACTGTTCTCTTAAGAACAGTAATAAAAATAATAATCGATATATAAAATTTAATAAAGGTAAGTTATGATGCAGGAACACTAGGCTCACTGCACGTTCTGGTAACAGCCTATTTCTCATTTGTTCATAAACGTTACCAGCCTCCGAAAACAATCGCTCGTACACGGTGCTTGCAGGTGCACATAGAAACACTCTTGCTAAACGTGCCAGCCCTGGATACCTTGTTTGGTGCCCTGCCCACCACTAGAAAGGAATCTTGTTTTTTGACAACAAATTTTCTTTTAAATAGCAATCTAATTCTGAAGCAATGGGGCTTTTAGGATCATCGCGCTCTAGTGACTGGGTGGAAGCTAATTCTTCGAAGCAATTCCAGAAGGATGCATGAGGATCTTGTGACTGTGGTAATCGTTCAGATTCGTTTTCTTCATTGATGCTAGCACTCTTTGAAATGTCACTTCTTTGTACTGATTCTAAAAATAGCGTATTCCTTATCAGTTCATAGTTCTCTGGATGAAAAATCGCATCCTGAATCTGGGGTCTAGCAAAGTTGCCAAACTATAATATTTGTCTTTTTCTAACCCTTGAAAGCGGCTTTGAATTTCACTTTCAAGCTTTTGTTTCATATCTGCTATATTTGAACCTGTTTGTACTTGCTTCGCACGCGAATTAGGAATTTGATTGAACCGAGTTACTCGGCCAAGTACTCGGTTGAAAAAAAATTGAACCGAGTAAAACTCGGTACTCGTTACTCGGCAAAAGTGTTACTCGGCGCATCTCTAGTAGATATCCAACTGTTCTCCTCAACAGCAGGTTCGATATATGTATGGAATTTTACTGTCGAATTAATTTTTAGAAATTCTTAAAACGACGGCGGTGTTATGTGAATTGGAAACATATAGCAGTCTCAAGGTCTTCAGCTGTCAGAGGCGCTAGTAATGAAGTTTTAGTATGATTATCAATTCCAACACAATGAAGTAATGAATTTTTAGTATAATTATCTTTTCCAACACAATGAAGTGATGAAGTTTTAGTATAAGTATCTATTGCAACACAATGAAGTGATGAAGTTTTAGTTTAAGTATCTATTGCAACACAATGGAGTAATTAAGTTTTAGTATAATTATCTATTCCAACACAATAAGTGATGAGGTTTTAGTATAAGTATCTATTGCAACACAATGAAGTAACGAAGTTTTAGTATAATTATCTGTTCCAACATAATGTAGTGATGAAGTTTCAGTATAATTATCTGTTCCAACACAATGAAGTAATGAAGTTTTAGTATAATTATCTTTTCCAACACAATGGAGTAATGAAAATTTAGTATAATTATCTATTCCAACACAATGAAGCAATGAAGTTTTAGTATAGTTATCCGTTTCAACACAATAAAGTAATGAAGTTTTAGTATAATTATTCAATCCAACACAAGGACTATTTAAAATCTTTACTAAATTAACTAGTGTTTTAATACAGACTTATATAATTTTCCCACTTTCTTGTCGGAAGTCTGCTAGCTGGTGACCTATCAACTTCCGCCCTCTTACCTTCCTCACAATACTAACTACTTACAATATACTTTTAAAACCCGTAGTAACAATTTTTAGCCTCAAATCCTTGGAAGAATATAATTTAATTTCGTGATGAACCGATCCCAGTCACTGGCAAACTCAACCATGGTATGGAACAGAATATGAATGCGCTAAAGGATAAAACATGAAGCATTTCCAAAATGGGTCGCACTTAAAAAATTGAAATGCAAATATCACATGAATCATATTATTATAACCTTTATAACAACAGCAATAGTCTCTTGTAGACTATTATGGACGCCCTTTGACAAATGCTGGAGGTAAATAATTTTTTCTTTGGCTATGTCGAAAGGTATTTAAAGTCACCTTTAGTATCTAAAAGGCTTTCGATTAACAAGAAAACGCTGTCCGAAATCTTTGGGATTAGGGTTTACCACGAAACTACACGTATGTCCCTTTATAGTAATCCTAACTTGATTTTGATATGTTTAATCGTATTTTATGTCGTATTTTTTATCATTGTAAATACCTATTACTTAATGTTTTTATTTATCATTTTTTTTTACTTCTAGCTTCTAGCGTTCTGTGTTGTTTGTAAATTCGTTACTTTATTATTAGTAAGAAACCGGCAGGTGGGTAGCATCTAGATTTGACTTATAGTTATTTTATTATTATTTATTTATAGTATTTTATAAAATCTTATTTTATATTTATTAATCTATTTATACATATTTTATTAGTATTAGATAGGTCTTTGCTTAATTTTATTATTTATTTGTATTATATATGTTAAAATTGTTATATAATGATAGCGACAATGATTTTATATCTTGTTCTTCGTCACCTGACTCGAATGATAGTGACGATAGCTTTTTAAGTATTCCGTCTCTCTCTGACTCCATATTGTCTTACTTTTCTGATGTTCCAAAAAACCTTAATGTCATCCATATTAATGCCCAGAGTATTCCAGCTCATTTCCCAGCGTTGTTGGCTGCTTTTGAATATCAAAAAAATGTCCACGCTATTTTAATCTCAGAGTCCTGGCTAAAGGCTTCCTTGTCTTCAATTTGTTATCCCTTGCCTGGTTTTCACCTTATCCGTAATGACCGAATTGGTGGGCGTGCTGGTGGTGTAGCTATATATCTCTGTGCTCATATCCCCTTCTCTATAGTACACATGTCTGCTCAACCACCGCCTGATGATGCTGGTGAAAACCTATTCATTGAAGTTCTCCTTTCTCATCAAAAAATTCTTCTTGGTGTCTATTATAGCCATTCATCAGATGTTAACTACTTTACCTCCTTTGAAAAGATTCTTGAAGATCTCCTCCCTTCTTATAAGCATTCCATATTAATGGGTGATTTCAACACTTGTCTCCTCAAAAATGGTTACCGTTCTTCTAGATTTAAATCTATTGTAAACTCAAGCAACATGAATATTCTCCCTCTCAATACGACTCATCATTTTCCAAATTGCACTCCTTCACTTCTAGATTTAATCATAGTATCATCAACAATTCATGTTGCTAAACATGGTCAATGCGCAGCTGATTCATTTTCTTATCATGATTTAATTTACATATCATACAAAGTTTGTCCTCCTAAAGCTAAGCCCAAAATTCTCTTGCAACGCAACTTTGGTGGTATAGATCTTGAGACGCTTCACTATGACGTAGCTCGTGTTGACTGGTCTTCATTGATAGACGCTGAGTCCATAGATGACAAAGTTAATATTTTCAACAGCTTAATAACGCAGATTTACGATGTTCATGCTCCAGTCAAACCAGTAAAGATGAAACATTCTCCTACGCCTTGGTTGACTGATGAGATAAGGCTGCTAATGCACAAAAAAGACGTTGCTAAATTTAAATATAAGCGTTCTCCTCACGATGAGAATAAATCGAAATATCATTCTGCTCGAAATCACTGCAACAGGATGTGTAGGGATGCTCAACGTCGACACATCCATGAATCTGTAAATAACAAAGATCCAGCTAAGGTCTGGAAATTCTTAAGGTCATTGGGAGTTGGTAAATCTCGACTAGGCTCCGTCCCTCATGACTTAGACATAAATTCTCTCAATAAAAACTTTTCTACAACACCTAATATGAATACTGCTACTAAAGCAAATACTCTCAATCTTCTTTCTGCCACGTTAACTCCCGCCTATACTCCATTTGATTTTATTCAATTATCGGCTAGTGATGTTAGGAAGAGCGTACTCTCTATCGCGTCTAATGCTGTTGGTATAGATGGCATTAGTCGCAATATGATAGTCCCAATTATTGATTTAATCCTCCCTGTTCTATTACATATCCTTAATTATTCTCTCATGAAAGGAGCTTTTCCGACATTATGGAAGGATGCTGAAATTATTCCATTGCCCAAAACCTTAAACCCTAAATATTTGTCGGAGTATCGGCCGATATCTATTCTGCCTTTCTTATCTAAAGTCTTGGAACGCTTAGTTCAGAACCAGGTCAGTAGTTTTCTCACCAAAAACAACCTTCTAAATCCCTTCCAGTCCGGTTTCCGCCCTTCCCACAGTACGGTTACTGCATTGCTTAAGATAACTGATGATTTACGTGCTGGTATGGAGAAGGGTGAGTTAACCGTGCTTACCCTACTTGACTTCAGTAACGCGTTTAATACCGTTGATTTCGATATCCTCTTAAGTCTTCTGCGCTCTATTAACATATCTCCTACCGTTATTGACTTTTTCCACAGTTACCTGTTTGGACGCCGACAAAGGGTTTGCCTTGAAGATTCCTGTTCTTCATGGTGTAACACGACAACCGGCGTACCGCAGGGCGCGGTTCTATCTCCTCTTCTTTTTGCTGCTTTTATAAACTCTATATCTAAAAATATCACTTCATCTTACCACCTTTATGCGGATGATTTACAGATTTATTCACAAGCCTCTCTTGACAAAATATCAGATTGTGTAGAAACTACCAATAAAAATTTAAGACATATAGCAGATTGGAGCAATGATTTTGGTTTAGTGATTAATCCAACAAAAACAAAAGTTATTGTCGTAGGCAGCTCCCGTATGTTGACTAAATTGGACTGGGATACACTGCCTCCGATCATTTTTGACAACGTAATAATTCCTTACAGCAAGCAAATAAACAATCTTGGATTAATAATTGACCAGTCCTTGTCATGGGGCCCTCAGTTGGAAGCAGTTAGTCGCAAACATTCTCTGCGGGCTCTCTAAAGCGGCTTCGCAATTTTCTTCCGACTGCTACCAAAGTTGCCCTTGCTCAATCTCTTTTACTTCCAATTTTAGACTATGCCGATGTCTGTTATCTAGATCTTAAGGAGGATCAGCTAAACAGACTTGAGCATCTCCAAAATTTCTCAATCAGGTTCATATTTGGCTTACGCAAATATGACCACGTTTCCAAATTTCGTCATAAGCTCAAGTGGCTTCCCATTCGCCTTCGCCGGAATACTCATATTCTTTCCCTTCTCTTTAATATACTGTTTAATCCATTTACCCCGCGCTATCTTAAGGAACGCTTTGCGTTTCTTGATTCGGCTCATGCCTTGACATTGAGGTCATCAGAAAATCTTTTGCTTAAAGTGCCGCCACACAGTACATCGCTCTATGGTGCTTCATTCTCAGTTCAGGATGTTCGACTCTGGAACAGTCTGCCAGTTTCCATTCGAAAGTCGCAGTCATTATACATATTCAAAAATAGAGTCAAAGAATTTTATTTGTCCAGTCTTAGCTAATTTTTTCCTTCCATAGTATAAAATTTTATTCTTATATTTATGTAGTATGTCTATATATATTTTATTATGTATGTATTTATATAGTGAAGGTATGTTAGTATATATGTATATGTAAGTATTTATTAAGTGTTTGTATGTACGTTTATTTAGATAATATTTAATGTAGGTAAGTGTATAATGTATTTATTTATATAGGTGTAAACGTGTAAATACTCAGTTAGGTAACTATTATATAAGTTATGTTTAATTTGTTAATTGCCGACCTGGCTAATTTTTGCGAGTTTTTTTCCTCAGATCGGTTGTCTGGAAGAAATTGCTTTAAGCAATAAGACCGCCCTTTGTATACGTTTATTTGTTGTTTCTTTGTAATGTTATTTTTAATGTATGCAAATAAAGAATTTTCTATCTATCTATCTAATCCTGCACAAACGAAACCCTATATATAAAAAAAAAACATTTTAATTTAGCAAAATTAATGAGATACTCTGAAGAAGATGGAAAAGCAACTTGTTTACTTATAATGGCATAATTTTAATAAAATTTCAAAAAATACGTACACATCAACTAACTAATGTTTGATCTCCTTTATATATTAAATTTCCTCCCTTTATCACCATTATATTATTTGTATCGTCCAATGACTAGATGAAAATGAAAGTTCAATTTAATCAGAAACCAATCAACCAATCTATTGTAACAAATTGAACTGACATTTATTCTCTGTTTATTATTCTGAGTATTTAATTATTGAGTCAATTGAGTGATATGAATCAAATAAATTTCCATTTTAATATATTATTTACGGTTTGCACTTACGAATATTTTGTCGAGAACGCGATGACGCTGGACTAGTTATACTAGAAATAAATTATTATTTATTTGTGTCACTCAACGTCAAAGTCAATTTGGTAAGCAATTTAAACTTGACCACAAAACAAAAGCTGGGTCACGTAGTGGCAACGCAAACGTCATATCGTCGCCGTGGGCTTGATCTTCACCGCATGGTGGAAGGGCTTTTTGCGATTGCTCGCCTGGCTAGCGACCACCCTCAAGTAGAAAATCTGTCGCCAAGCACCTAACGGCGTGTTCCGACAGCAGTCCTTGAGAGCAAGTGAAATTACAGGCACATGAGACTTAACTACTACGTCTCAAGGTGACGGGCGCAGTGAAATTCGGGACTTGTGACGAAATGCATCTGTTATAGGCAGAGGATACCGCTTTACATCAGGAGGGCCTCAAGCTTGTTTCATAAATATAAAAAAATGTAGGGTTAGTACTTTGCTAAGAATAAAACACACGCAAATACCGCGTATAGCTATGTTGAATCCTTGTCCAAGAACCCTTCTTTTATCTCAACGTTTGTAGCAGTTTCAAAAGTATTCATGTATCATTTTTTTCGTTATTATTTTAAGTTTAAATATACTATTATCATGTATAAAATTAAAACTAATGTTTACAAATCTAGCGCCTTAAGGCAGTGTTTATGGAGTAATTTATAGTGTGTAGTAATTTATATATTTACATTTATATTTTATCTTAGTGTGGGACGCTACTTGCATAGACACTTTAGCGCCGTCACATCTTTCTGAAACCAACGTGAGGGCTGGCGCTGCGGCTACTTCGGCGGAGCAACTCAAGCGGCGCAAATATGCTAACCTCGGTATGGGTTACATATTTGAGCCGTTTGGTGTAGAGACGTTGGGTCCGTGGCGACCGGGAGCTTATCGTATTTCCCAAAACTTATCTGAGCGCTTGGTCGATGCGACGCACATATTTGGCTCAACGAATAAGCATTGCAATTCAACGGGGTATTGCTGCCAGCATGCTGGGCACGCTTTGAACTAACTGGGCTGTATTTTTTAGACTTGTAGGTATTTTTACTTTCACAGGGTAAGTGCTGCTCCTTAAGTGGAGTTAGGCCTTAAAAGCTAGACAATAAATCAAACAAGTACGAGTACATATCGTAAAAATATTTAACAGCGAAGTAGTCATTACTCTGAGCACTTTCTACTATGAGCGTTGAAACATGTGTGTCTGAAGATAAAAGCCATTAAACTCACTCATAAAGTTCAATACCACGATAATATTAATCTCGATGACAAAAGAAAATATGAAGTTTCATAATAAAAGATGGATTGCTTCTTACGATGACAAGAAAGTCGATACCTACTCACTCTGATTATATTTGGTAATGGTTTAGGCGAAGGGTATTTAGTGGCTTGTTTATGTTATTGTCACGGATCAAGCTCGAGGCCCATCCAATGTTAAGCGGACTAACCTCTGCCTATAACAGATGCATTTCGTCATAAGTCACAAATTGCACTGCGCCTGTCACCTTGAGACATATCTAGTTGTTGTCTCGTGTTAATTTCACTGGCTCTTAAGGACAGTTGCCGGAACACACCCTTAGGTGCTTTGCGACAGATTTTCTACTTGAGGGTGTTTGCTAGCCAGGCGGGCATTCGCAAAATGCCCTTCCACTATGCGGTGAAGCTCAAGCCCGTGGCGGGATTTGAACCATGGACCTGACTGCTCCCGTAGCTAGCAGAAAGTTGCTAACCAGCAATGAATTTTAGAAATGTTTTGAAAAACACATTGAATTAATATCGTAGAAAAACACTGAAAAATCTATCCAGTGACAATTTAACTTTTTAAGTATTACACACGTGACAACTAATATTTTTAAATTAATTTTCTAAAAATTAAATTCAACTAGGTAATCAACGTCCATTGCGGTCATGATTTGAATGGGGGACCGTTAGTGCTATTTACTACTGACCGTACACGTGTTTTGGAGGGCTGGTTAAGCCGTCTATTCCGGTTGTTATGTTAGGATGGCAGTCTTTATAGCATTGTATTTTTATTTAGCATAGTAAGTATTAGTATTTTTGTTATTTATACCGCCTGGCTGTCTACCACTATTAATTAGATAATCTCTCGCCTGGCACATTGTTTAACGGTATTTAGATTTTTGGATTTCTTGACCCATTCTCCCATCAGCATGCGCAGTGAAACTTTATTCAATTGTAAGCTATGCAAGGGCAGACTCGCTTGGTCTACAGCTCGGAGGGACATTAGTTTATATATGATACATACGATTTCATTGAGATCCAGTAAACATATGTTAGTCTGAAAAACATACTAGCCTATCAGATATTAAAAAAGAAATACATTGAATTCAAACGTTAAATACTTATAAATAATTTGCAATAAACATAAATATATAAGTCGGTACGAGAGACAGCGATGATGAGGTATCGTATTGTGGATATCAATTGTTTCGAAAATTACGAGTACAGAAGATTCTATACAATTCTCGACTGAATAGCAATTGTTTTGTTACTTATTAGAATCACACGCACCGTAATTCAGGCATTGAACAAAATTCTATTGTTTTCGTGGATAAAATATTTTCAAAATTATTCAGCTCTTCACTACTTAATATACTAATGTATGCGCCGAGTATTGTTTGATAATCTCTTAGGGCTTTTATAACCTTTATATAATATTTAAGCTATTACAACTAACACAATGTAATTTTTTTTTACGCACAATTTTATGAAAGTTTCTTTATAAATCTTTCTTTTACAAGATGTGCCTGAAAGTGATAGAACTATTGTAGGACCATTGTTCTCACTGACAAAACAGTTGAGCTTCGAGAATAATAGAAGTTCAATAGCGCGTATCTAAACGATTGTTAGTCAAAGGGTTTATTCTACGAAGCAATGAAACTGTGATACCTTAAACATATTACTAAGCAAACACAAGTGTTTAAGACACAGGCTAGGAGCGATTAAGGCAATCAAAAATAAATAGAATATTCATTTTAACTTTAGATCTAGGTATACACATATAAGGCTAAATTATCAGGTTGTTAGGATGTATGATGTATTTTAAATGGTTTATGGTCTTACAGGTTAATGGAAAATTTATTTCATGTCGCAGGCGGGAATCAAACCCTCGTCATCCGATTTTGCTCCGGATGCCTAATCCACTCGGCCACCTGGACACGCTCTTTCGAGCCGAAACAAAATCACACAGAGCTTAGTAGTCTGGTTGATGGCCGCAAATCGTCCCCTATGACGGTTAAAGTAATACACATTTGGAGCCCAAGGAATCGTTATTTTTTAGTAAATATTATTGTAACGGAACAAGCGAGGCCCACCTGATGTTAAGCGGACCAACCTCTGCCTATAACAGATGCCTTTCGTCACAAGTCACGAATTGCACTGCGGCCGATACCTTGAGTTCAGACATAGTTGTTAAGTGTCATGTGCCTGTAATTTCACCGTTAGGTGCTTGGCGACAGATTTTCTACTTGAGGGTGGTAGCTAGCCAACCATTCGCAAAATGCCCCACCACCATGCTATAACGACTGCCATTGTAAGACAAAAACCGAGACCGACAGCTTAACGTGCCCTCCGAAGCAGGAAGCGCTCAGTAGTAATGTCACTAGCGGTCACCCATCCAACTCCTGACCGCGGCGGACGTTGATTTACTTAGCTGATCGATTGAGAAAGGCTAAGAAAACTTCACTATGAGCGTTTCAAAAGTGTTTTTGTGAGTTTCTTTATTCCGCCATACTTCTTCATAATGGCTTAACCGATTTTACTTGATTTGTCTTGATAGCGCAAGTGACACAAAATACATAAAAAAACAACAAAATTCCAAAAAGTCACAACTATATTTTAATACCAATAGTCATTTCATAGATATAGGCACCCCCCGTGGGGTGCTGGGTTAGAATTGCACCTCCCCATAATAATATCTTCCCGTAGTCGTAGGAGGCGACTAAGGGAAAAACTGGAAGAAATGTCATCTTATACTGCGAGTCCCAAAACACCTGCCAGGCGTGGGTGATATGGCAAATACCCCCTAAATTGGGGAGCTTGTGTTCAGCCTGCAGCAGTGGACGATCCGGCTGACACAGTGCAGTCATTTTATGGCGTTTACTATGTAATTGTATAGCTTCAAAGCTACTATTTGGTCAACTTTAACAGAAAATTGACCTGCTTCGTGGTGTTGTAATCTAATGATAAAGATCAAACGATAAAGCATTAATCTGCTGATAAAAGCGTAACAATTTTGAAAATTACATATTATTTACTTGTTTTTGCAGGCGGCTGTACATCGATTGTCAATACTGCAGCTGTCACATTTGATGTCTGTCAAAATGTGTCATTTTGCAATACTACTAGCATAGAATCTGTTACTTTCCATGTCAAACCTAATACAAATAAGTCATTTTGCGTTTCTGCCTAGAGGTGAAATTACATTTTCGGAATCGTACAAGAGCATTTATGAAGCTTGATATTTTACGTTTCTCACTATTAGCATTTTAGGTTTCTGACACTATGAGATATGACACCCAGATAACATCACAGTTACTTGTTAAACTACAAACAAAATCCCAGTATTCTTCTTTAATGGAAAACCAATAAGGGGATAAAGAGAAACGGTTTTCCAAGGGATTCCTATAAAAAAAACATGCGATTTCCAGCCAAATAGATTGAGCATGTAGGGTGCCCATTGCTTTGTGATCCCAATGATCCCCAATAAGGTTGGATATTAAAAATGTTATTGTTAAATTACACAGTAAAATTTTGATTTATTTTAGATTTACAATGCGGAAGTAGTTTTGCTAGGAACTGAGTAAAATGAGTTTTTTCATTGGAAAAAAACAATAATTCAGTGCGCCCCACGTTTACAATTAAATTCTCATTTTGTCTCTTTATAAGTGCATTTTGGATATCGTAGGTAGGTGTTTACTGCATTTTCTGTTACCATAGTGAAGTTACTGCGAGACATAACATTATGGTAAGTATACTTTAGGTTTTAAATTTGTTTTACAATTTCAAAACCATCTCTGCGTTGATTTTGCTGTGAAAAAAGATTTTATGATTGTGTTTGGGAGCTTTTGATAACAGGTGAAATGATTTTTGAAACTATAAAATACATTAACCTACTTACCTTATTCAAAAGCACTTCTTTTGGTCAGATATAGTTTAGTGATCTTGTTGAAGATTGCATCGTTCCATATGACGAATAAATAATAAAAGTAGTGCACTTAATTTGCAACAGTCCAGTCAGTATCGATGGCTGAGTAGTTAATGGACATGGTATGTAATACCGGGAGATGCGGGTTCGGATGCCCCTCGAGATTAAAATTTTGTGCAACAAATTTGTAAATATGATGTTCCCTTAGCAAGTCATAGTTCTTGACATAAAATTAACCCCTTTTAAATATATAGAAGTAATGACATGGCTTCAGTATCTTTATATATAACTGAGCCTTTTTATGAAGCGGTCAACCAAACTTTTGATAGCGCGCTAGCAATATTAGTTAGATAGTGTTGGTCAACAAAACCTCTGAACAACACTACCTTATTTAACAATGGTGTAGGATTGAGCTTTCGACCTCGAAGGTAATAACGGACAGCTTCTTGTCTTAAACAGATTCTCCACCAAGGAAAAATTGGCAACTTTTCAGCTTCCTGCACGTATTGATGACAAGAATGAGCCACTTTTGTGTTTCATCACGTATTGGTGACAAAATTTTAAAACGTTCGTGTTTCCAACACGTGTTGGTGAGAAAGGTTGTAAATTTTTGTGTTTCTAACAAGTGTCAGTGACAAAAGTTCAGTTCAAGTCAGAAACTTTTCTTTAGTGACGGGGCTTATAACATTGTATATACTCGTAGCACTTATGGAAGTAGATATATAGACTGGGACACATCTAATTAACGTCTAAAATGTTTAAGAGACGTTGAAACGGAGCTGAAACGGTGTTAATGGAGACAATTTTGCCGTAATGGTTTTACAGCCGTAGTTAATTCCTTAAATAGGAAATTAAAGAATGTTAGGAGTCGTTGCGGGAATTCATTGGATTGTCAGCTGCTGCCGTATTCGACTATTAGGAATTTAAGGTGATAAAATAGGCTCTGATTTTGTAAACTGATGATTAAAAAATAAGACAGAAAGTTCTGAAGCGCGTTATTTTTCATAATGTTTTTAAATCACGCATTACTTTTTACTCCCGTGGGGTGCCGGGCTAGAATATTACCCCCTCATCTCTATCCGTGAACTTTTATCAACTATGTAACTTTTTTATTAAAAAAACAAGAAATATGAAATAGGAAACACGCAACATTCTAAGGGGGAACAGTGTTAAAAGATATTTTTTTTCCGTTAATGTCATTAGCACAAACATCCAGAGCAGACCAGTTTCCTCTAGCAGCACCAGTTCACGAGTTGACGCATGTGCCAGCCATCGCCTTCCTCAACCATTTTTGAGGGAAGATGGCGACCCGACACACAACACCGCCGCTAGACATCATACCTTTCTGTGAGCATGACCGCTCCGGATACCCGTGCCAACGATTACAATTATAAAAATAATTAGGGACTGATATTTCATATTGCGATCTCCAAGACGCCTGCCAAACCTGAGGATTATGGCATACCCCCCATAATCGCGGTAAACGGTCTTCAGCAGTAGACAATCTTAGTGATACAGTGCAGTAAAATATAATTTTTACCGGATTATTTTATCTTAATAACTCTTTTTTTTGTTCAATATGAGTTCAATATGATATAACTGAGTATATTATAGGTTTCATTCAAAAGGCATCAATATCGATTAATAAGTTTTAAAGTCAATTAACTGAAAAAAGTATTTGCTAGTAAGCCTATATCTGGATGACATGGTAATTGCAACTCTAGTTGACGGTGACTTGTTGTAGGCGAGTGAAAGTTTTTTGGGCAGTAGGCATCTCTGAACAGATGTTTTTTTAACTGACTTCAGTTCATTGATAAACATTCATATAAATGACTTACATAACTTTCTGAAATCGGACCAAGAAAATTAGAGCTGAGAATATTTTGAATCAGCGTAATACCATATTCAACAAGTTATTTCATACTTTTCAGCTTTATTGGTTTGATACTTTTATTTATTTTTACTATAAATTTGTAAAACCGTCATAAAATAATAAATCTAATAATTAAGTGGAAACATTTTTAATCATCAAATAATACGTGATCAGCTGAACGAAGAAGACCTATGCAACTAAAAAAACTCCGGCCATTGACTTAAGGCTTCACCTTAATTGCCTACAGAATATTTTCTAATTAAGAACACTGACAATATACCCTACAGATAACGAAAGCGTAGTGTCGTACAAAGCTATGGTAAAGCTCATTAACTTGATAAGTTTGGAAAGTTCATTAGGCAGCATTAAAGACCATTACGTTGGTTACACTCCCCGTTGGGTAGTATTATTGTTCATTGTATATAATTCTTTGCCGTTGGTGCTCCTCTCCTATAACTTTCAAACAAAACATACCTGGCAAATGGCAAGAGTGGGTCTATTTTTTATGTTATTGTGACAGAACAAGCCCGAGGCTCACCTAATGTTAAGCGGACTAACCTCTGCCTATAACAGATGCACTTTGTCACAAGTCACGAATTGCAACTGCGCCGGTCACCTTGAGACATAATTGTTAAGTCTCATTTGCCTGTTATTTCACTGGCTTTCAAGGACTCTTGCTGGAACACATCGTTAGGTGCTTGGTGACAGAGTTTCTACATGGGGTTGGCCATAGCAAGGCGAGTATTCGCTAAAAGTCTTTCCACCATGCAAAACTTGATGCTTTTACCTACACCTTCGGCGATGTAAGGGTGTGTTGATAGGACTTATGGCTGACACACACTGATGCACCTAGTTAGACTACCACCTTACAAGGTAAATTAGCAGAATCCCGTCTGTGATGGTACAGCCATGTCATGAGAAGACCGGAAGACCAAATGACTAGAAAAGTCTTGAACTATGAGAAAAGACCGAAAAAGTTGTTTTGTTTCCTTGTAATTTCCTGCTTTTCGTGCATTGCAAAAAAAGCATTCCAACAGGGCAATGCTGCCAACATGCTGGGCTCGCTGCCAACTAACAGTGGGCTGGAGCATTGGAGCTGCTTGTAGATATGCAATAGCCCCTAAGTTCCCGAAATTCTTTCGTTGTAGTAACTGTAGTGTTGTGTTTAGTTTGTTGTTAATGAGTAACCAAGTAATACAGACAAGTTGATCTACTGCTATACTTTATGATATTTTTAAGGTCTATATATGCAGGTCTATAAATGTCGCTGCTGTCTACCGATTCGTATGTCATGAGTTTAAAGATCGGTAAATGATTGAGCCACCAATCTGAAATTTAGATTTGATAAATATTTACTCAAAACTAGATATTAAAACTTATTATTTTTCAATAGAAGGCATATATGCATATGGTATATCATCGTCTAGAGTTTATTGTAATTTGTATTTTTTTTTTCAATATCTTTATACATTTGACTGTGGGTCGTTTATGTTATTATATAAAGTTGTAGACTATTTATGTTATGATAATCCCTATTACTTCAAAATTATAGTATTAATCAATTTAAAAAAAAGGCTGATAGTATTACCTACGTGTTCGTTGCCACTAAAAATAATACGAGTATTTTATATAATACTAGCTTTCCGGACGCGGCTCCGCCCGCGCGTGTGTCGGTTATCGCGCAAAAACATTAACCTCTTTTTGCGTAGTTGGATAAAAACTATCCTATGTTTTTTCCCGGGTCTCAAACTATTTCCATAAATATTAAATATTTGGGGGTAGAAATTTAAAAATCTGCAAAATCATGGCTTGGCCATAATACCTAGATTTATTGATCACCTGAGAATTTACAATTACATAAAATATTGTTACAGTTATATATTACATGCTCAGTAATTCAGTAAATTAATTCTATAAACTAAAAAATAAAAATAAACGCTTACCATTCAAACCAAACACAAATAGCACAAAACTGTCACTTTTTCACAAAGATAACGTCCTCAGTCACGTTGCGCGGTCAGACTGCGCCGGCGCAACTTGCAATGCCCGATCTCGACTAGCAGGGGACGCCTTTCAGATGCGAATGTTGGTCAAACTTCGCAGTAAGCGGTATTATGTAAGCAATGTACGCATGTAAAAACTTCATTAGAATTGGATGTTATTGGACAAACTTAGGCACGTGCAAAATTTATGATCTCTTATAAAATAAACCTCTTATTAAAAATACCATAAATTATATTTAATAGTTTCAGGCGTTACTTTGCGGAAATTCATATTTAATAACCACTAATATCTTGAGAAAAGAAGAAAATGCTTAGAAGTATAAAAATATATCTAAGTTTTTGCTGAATTTGTTTTATAACTGATAAGCTAGCCTTTGACCACTATTTCAACTGATGGTAGGTGATGATGTGTTCGAAGATGTTGTTCAGGCTAACCTAGAATTACTGGCTCTCAATGACAGCTGCCGGAACACACGGTTAGAGCACTTTATTAATGCGTGTCTGGTTAGTTACCACCGTTAGATAGAAAAAGCTGTCGCCAAGCTCCTAATCAACAGATGAAATTTTGGTCAATGGCTTAGGTAACAATCTGCATCTAAAAATTACAATTATACATATATTTCATCGCATATATAGTTTTAATTTGCATTGCTTTAGCAATTTTAATTTTTATATGAAATAAAAGATCTCGATAATTTAGAAATATTTAAATATTCAAATTACATAACCTTAAAAGTTCTAAATAAGGTTTGTGGTGTTGTGGCACAAAAATCTATTCTCTTTACTAGACGACTATTCATATTTATATGAGACCAATTGTAATTTAAATACATACAATTATTTGTAAATTAAATATACAATAACAATACAAACAATAAGTTAGATAAGACTTTACTTAGTAAATGTTAATAATATGTGTTATAATCATAGAGATATAAATACCTTTTCTGTGGTTATAATAATATACCAAAGACGACTTTGTTCAAACCCTTGTAAAAGAGGGTCCAGTTGTAGCCACCAAGGAATGTTATTTTGTGTTATTTTAGAACCAGCCCTCAACGAAAAATATATATTACAGAAAATATAGCTTAACCAGTGATATTACATATTTGCTCAGAAAAAGCGTGGCGATGAAGAAATGTCTCTCGTTTTCTAAGTAAATGTGTTCTATTTGTATTTGTGACATTGAAGCATCGTTAAATTTATTACTAGCTTGATAGATTTTCTTATTTTCTTAAACATTATTTCACATTACCTATTAATATTTGTATATATTAAAAGAACTAAGATATTATATGGTTAACTACTATTTTAAAGTTAGATGGTCTAAAAATATTTAATGTCAATGCATTTAATATTTTATAAAAATTTGGGATTTGACAGTAAAAAAGCTTACAGTTTCATAGAAAAATATCTGAATTGTACGGATGGAATAACATATAGACTTCCAGAAAATATGGCGGATTAATATTTAATACAGTTCTTCCTTAGGTGTGATACGGCACAAAAGTTTCAAAGTTAGCGTAGAAAGATCATTATTTGTTTACTTTCTACGATAGTTCTATATGACAGTTGTCAAAAGACAGAGGCCAAAGTTAGAGATAAACACGTCTTCAATGTGTTTATCTCTAACTTTGGCCTCTAACTCACCTAGAACAAGTAAATTTCCGATATGACAGCTATCAAATTGAGAAGAATAGTCATATTCTAAAGAAGGAAAAAGCTATTTGATATTATTTGCACCCCGTGGTTTTATCCGCGTAAAAAGTAAAATAATTAAAAGTATCCGATGTTATTCCAGGACCTCCTTATAAATTACAAGTTTCATCTAAATCCGTTTTAGTACCGTGTGAAGATGTAAAATATATTCACACTCACATTCTCACAGCTTCACTAACACATTGACAATTATTTGCATTTATAATACTAGTGGCTCTGGGGACCGAAGACAATATAATTTCTTTTTGTGTTATCAATTCGATATCTACGACAATTAGAAAAATATCCAATCATAAATCGGAAAAAAAATCCATATAACTATTAAACCTGATCACAAAATTTCACGAGAACTTATTCTCGTTAATAAATACGTCATGTAGGAAGAGGAAAGCAACCGGAAATCCGGATTCCGGACAAACACACGAAAGCATTTTTGGCCAACCTGCAACGGATACGCTGCGCACTCGCTCATCAGTATGTAATAAATAATGACTTCATTTACTCCTTTAACAGATTTAGATTGAAGTGTTCATAAACGTGTTGACCAAGATATTCGATACAGAATTTTATATATATCAATTATTTGTTTTGCTTGTTATGTGCATGTTCAATCCACTGATACGTGCATAATGCATCCTTCAAAATATGAGAAATGGCCCATTCCGGAACTCTGAATGATTCAACTCACCTGCGGTATTTATAGATTGTGTAAATGCTACTACGGACTTGCCGCGTGGTTTTAGTCACCCGTGTAAAGCCTACATTAGATGTCGCCGTTCTGTTATATAGAGGACTGAGTGGTAAATAACACTAATATTTCTCTTATTTACGGGAACTTTCAAACGAAAATCACACTTATATGTGTCATACTTACGGGAACATTCAAACAAAAATGTCTCATACTTTTGGGAACATTCAAACTAAAATCACACTTATATGTCTGATACTTACGGGAATATTCAAACTAAAATGATCTTACATGTCTCATACTTACGGGAACATTGAAACTAAAATCTCACTTAGGTATATGTCTCATACTTAAGGGAATATTCAAACTAAAATCACACTTAAATGTCTCATACTTTCGGGAACATTCAAACTAAAATCACACTTATATGTCTGATACTTACGTGAATATTCAAACTAAAATAATCTTATATGTCTCATACTTCCGGGAACATTTAAACTAAAATCACACTAATATGCCTCATACTTACGGAAACATTTAAACTAAAATCAAACTAATAAGTCTCATACTTACGGGAACATTCAAACAAAAATGTCTCATACTTTTGGGAACATTCAAACTAAAATCACACTTATATGTCTGATACTTACGGGAATATTCAAACTAAAATGATCTTATATATCTCATACTTATGGGAACATTGAAACTAAAATCTCACTTAGGTATATGTCTCATACTAATGGGAATATTCAAACTAAAATCACACTTAAATGCCTCATACTTTCGGGAACATTCAAACTAAAATCACACTTATATGTCTGATACTTACGGGAATATTCAAACTAAAATGATCTTATATGTCTTATACTTACGGGAACATTCAAACTAAAATCACACTAATACGTCTCATACTTACGGGAACATTAAAACTAACATCACACTAATATGTCTCATACTTACGGGAACATTTAAACTAACATCACACTAATATGTCTCATACTTACTGAAACATTCAAACTTAAATCACACTAATATGTCTCAAACTTACGGGCACTTTCAAACAAAAATCACTATCAAACTAATAATTTAAAGGTGAAAGTTTGTATTGATTGAGTGTATGTATATTACTTCTTCACGCACAAAAGACTGGAACAATTTTCATGAAATTTGGTAGGACGGTAGACGCTGAATACACATATTATGATACTTTTCATCATCATAATTATCCATCACCACGCGGGTGATTCATCATCATAATCATCCATCACCACGAGGCGTAACTTTTGCAGTGTGGTAGGCATTTAGCGAATGCCTGGCTAGCTACCACCTTCAAGAAGAAAATCTGTCGTCAAGCACCTAATGGTGTATTTCAGTAGCCGTCCTTGAGAGCAAGTAGGTAATTCGAAGTTAGCTTGAACAACATCTTCGACCACATCATCACTTACCATCAGGTGATATAGTGGTCGAAGGCTAACCTATCGAACATAAAAAAAAACTAGTAGTTATATATAAAAGTAATGAATATGAATGAAATCCGATACCAAACGATGTGTTGTTGTGTCCGTTTGTAAGCCTTTCCCTACCAACATAAACTAAATTATAATGTACCTACTAATTTAGCAACTATATTTCTTGTCAAATTTTAGACAGCTGCTATTGAGTGGTGAAAACTGGGGTCTTTATTGATTATGTCAATTAAGCTCCATTATTCAGCTTTAATGGAGAAAATCTATTCAGTTTGAGCAGCTCGACAGGTGAACGATGATTGATTTCCCAGGAGAACCCATCGCATTAAATCTTTGAAAAGTGTCAAATTTAAAGTAAAACATTTATTTTTTAGAACTTGATTTTTGAATTATGGCCTCCTATGCGAATATGGGCTTTACGAAATCGCACCAGAAAGATAATAGTTATCACGCCACATGACAAAGTCAAACTATATGACTTATCATTATCTAATGTGATAAATCAATGCCACTGTCAGTGGCAAGAATTTAAGATTAGGTTTCTATGAATTATATATTTATTTATTATTATTAATTTATTTATTATATATTTATTTATTAATTGCTATAATTAACATTATTTATCTTAGTATGTATTTATATTATTAGTACTAATATATCAGTACTAATATTATAAATGCGAAAGTAACTCTGTCTGTCTGTCTGTCTGTCTGTCTGTTACGCTTTCACGCCAAAATTACTAAACCGATTTGAATGAAATTTGGTATGAAGATAGTTTGAGACCCGGGAAAAAACATAGGATAGTTTTTATCCGACTTCGCAAAAGGAGGTTAATGTTTTCGCGCGATAACCGACATACGCGCGGGCGGAGCCGCGCCCGGAAAGCTAGTAATATTATATATGCGAAAGTAACTCTGTCTGTCTGTCTGTTACGCTTTCACGCCAAACTACTGGACCGATTTGAATGAAATTTGGTATGGAATTAGTTTGAGACCCGGGAAAAAACATAGGATAGTTTTTATCCAACTGCGCAAAAAGAGGTTAATGTTTTCGCGCGATAACCGACATACGCGCGGGCGGAGCCGCGCCCGGAAAGCTAGTATTATATATGCGAAAGTAACTCTGTCTGTCTGTCTGTTACGCTTTCACGCTAAAACTAATGGACCGATTTGAATGAAATTTGGTATGGAGATAGTTTGAGACCCGGGAAAAAACATAGGATAGTTTTTATCCAACTGTACAAAAAGAGGTTAATGTTTTTGCGCGATAACCGACATACGCGCGGGCGGAGCCGCGCCCGGAAAGCTAGTATTATATATGCGAAAGTAACTCTGTCTGTCTGTCTGTTACGCTTTCACGCCAAACTACTGGACCGATTTGAATGAAATTTGGTATGGAATTAGTTTGAGACCCGGGAAAAAACATAGGATAGTTTTTATCCAACTGCGCAAAAAGAGGTTAATGTTTTGCGCGATAACCGATACACGCGCGGGCGGAGCCGCGCCCGGAAAGCTAGTAAACTATAAATTAGTATTATTTATTTTTATAGTGTAGCTCAGTTTAGAAGATAATGTATGAATAAGTGGTTAGTCGCGGGTTCGAACCCTGCTCACAGTTATCATTTCTCATTTCGTTGTGATTTTTAAAGGTATTTTTTATTTTATGTGATTGTGACGGAACAAGCCCGATGTCCACATGATGTTAAGTGGACTAACCTTCGCCTATAACAGACGCATTTCATCACATGTGACGAATTGCGCTGAGCCCCTCACACTGAGACATACAGTTGTTTAGTCTCATGTGCCTGTTATTTTACTGACTCTCAAGGACTGCTGCCGGAACCTACTGTTAGGTGCGGTCGGCCATCATTGTTTCATTGTTTCCCTATTGTAATATCGTAGTTTTTTTATTTTATTTTGTCTTTGACCACTACGTTACCTGATGGTAAGTGATGATGTGGTCGAATATGTTGTTCAGGCTAAACTAGAATTACTGGCTCACGAGGACAGCTGCCAGAACACACCGTTAGTTCCGTTAGATTCATTTTTAAATATTTTTTTTATTGTTTTTAGGTAAGCCTTTGACCACAATCTCACGTGATGGTAAGTGATGATGTGATCCAAGGGGTTAACAGGCTTAACCTAGAATGAATGGCTCTCAAGGACATCTGCCGGAACACACCGTTAGGTGCTTGGCGACAGATTTTCAACTTGAGGATAGTCGCTAGCCAGGCGGGCATTCGCAAAAATGCCCTTCCACCATGCGTTGAAGCTCAAGCCCGCGGCGGGATTCGAACCATGGACCTGCTGCGCGGCAGTCCGTAGCCAAAGCCACGGAACTATTCATTCGCAAAATACCTTACAACCATGTTATAGCGACTGCCGTCCTAATACAGCATTTGGACAAACAGCTTAACGTGCCCTCCGAAGCACGGATGCGCTCAGTAGTTATGTCACCAGCGGTCACCCATCCAACTCATGACCGCGGCGGACGTTGCTTAACTTTGCTGATCGGTTCAGAATAGTTAGCTATTCTGAACCAAACTTCGCTACGAGCGCTTCACAAATTTTTTCTTAGAATATTTAGGTTTGGCACAGACACTAATACTAAACCTCAGCTGACCACCTGTTAGGGTTTTCCATTGGGGTCATCTTCGTCCGTAATAGTAAACGATTGAAATATCCACTGGATATGTATCAGTTTGGAGGACTGCTTGTTCGTAACGGAATGTATGTAGAATTGCAATGTTTGGTTCATTCTGTGTTAGGACGGATCTCTCAGTGTGCGAGTCCAACTCGTCATGTGCTTACTATACTAGACCAACAAGTGATGGAGATTATTGTTTATGATCTGTCATATATATAAATACGATCCGGTTTTATGGGTGCATCCAAGCACTGACTTCCTAATTCAAGAGATTATTATACACTAAAACAGGTATAAATAAATTTAAAAAAAAATAAAAAAAACTGCAATTTATTTCTTTTTGTTAAGCGATTTATCGTTCCATTGAAATTAAAACTGCTATATATATTTATGGTAACCTTTTAAAAGTTCTTCATTTTGATACCCCATTCCATGAGTTTACAAGAAAAATATTTTTTTTACCTCACAATTTGAGGTCTGAAATTCGCCAGTTTGTTTTTTTATTTATTTTATGTACCTAGTGTCACTTGGGTTATCAAGACGAATCTAACAATATCTGTTACATCAAAATCGGTTAAGTCGTTTAGAGATTATGGTGGAATAAAGAAACATACATACAGACATGAACCCTGAGAACACAACTCTCCTTTTTTTGGACAGTCATGTAACAAGAATAATTTATCACGTCATAAACTTTTTACTAGCTAGTATCTGTTTTTTATGGAAATGCACATGTACAGATAATTTCTTGACAAATGGCAGATGTATAACCACATCACAACCTATCAACAAGTAACATATATGTATAGAAAAAAAAACTTCGGAGTAGGTACATCATGACACAGATGTGCTTGTTTTATCCTGTGATCCAATAATCCTTGCAAAATGAACCCAAAACCAGCAATCACAGTACGTATATGTTTATACGAATGCAAGTGACTTTAAACCCGAAATACCACTTTCAACAAACATAATTTTAGCTGTAAAGGCAACTTAAATGACGCACAGCTTTCTTTTTGCTACAGTTTTACTTCGGCGCGCCCTTTTGTCAGTTGGGGAGCAAAGCGCGACCATCACTCCTTCGGAGAAAGCGGCGCTTTCGATATCTTTTAAACAATGTTAATTTGGATAACTTACACATAAAACTTTGAACTCAGTCAGTAGATAATCAAAACTCGGTTGTTTATAAAGGAGATGGCCCGTTTTGTATACAAATATGCCCCACTAGCAAAATTGCAAGCGTCTTGAAAGTTGTATTTTCTAATAGGTTTTCTATTAATGGTTAAGGATCAATTAGTGTTTTTTGTCTAAAAAATTTTTTAACAAAAAATGGAACCGACTTCAACACCCAAAAGTGTGAAATAACTTGTTGAAGTCGGTACCATGATGGTTCAAAAGTACCTATTATCACAATATTGAGAGCATGGTACCGACTTCGACAAGTTATTTCACACTTTTGGGTGTTGAAGTCGGTTCCATTTTTTGTTAAAGTTTTTTTTTCAATCTTTTTAGTGTAACTCAAAAACGGCTTGACCGATTTTGATGAAATTTAAAATGGGACCAAACGACAAGCATAAGCTTTCAGACAAAAAAAGAATTTTCAAAATCGGTTCACCCAGTCAAGAGATATGAGGTAACAAACATAAAAAAAATAAAAAAAAATACAGACGAACTGAGAACCTCCTCCTTTTTTGGAAGTCGGTTAAAAAGCTTTTTGTTATAAAGTTTTCTCTTATAAAGAGATAAAAAAGATCATGGAGAATAAACTGACAATTCCCTGACGATTAGATTTTTTTTCTAATGTGAATCCTACGTAGTTATTTGCTGTTTGTATTCATGAAGGCAGTTTTACAATAAAGTACAACCAAAACCATTGAAATATATAATCTTCATTGTATGACAAACCTTAATAAATTAATAGTTACCTTAAAAATATTGATACCTGAATAAGTTGAACTATATAAATATGTCCATCTAGCTCCATACGATGCTTAAAAACGAAAGAACAAAGAGTCATGCATCGTATGTCACGTTGGCTTAGCAGTTGGGGCATGCCCTGGCTATAGAGGCGGGTTCGAATCCCTTTTGTTAAAATTTGTAATTTACCTTTACAAAAGCGTCGTAGACGAATAAATTGTTTTGACTTTGACCTTACATGACTATCATTTTTCTATCGTTATAGTTATTTAATGTTATGTGTGGAGCACGCGTCATTGCAACAAATAATATTATATTAAAATTAATAGCTTTTGTGCTTATTTTATTTGAACTCCATCTGCCATGATAAAATATGCTGTATAGTTTTCACTAAACGCATTTACCTTGGTCCTATATTCTTATCAAACGCGTGGGTTTGGACCTGTTTCCCCGAAATGTGACCCTTTTAGAAGAGAACACCTCATCAGATATAAATAATAATTTATTTCGGTACAGGCCATTTAACACATTACGAATAAAAAGAGCTTTTAGGCCCTTAACTAGGTTATCAATGTGCGCTCTAACAAGGCTATAAGTTCCTGGCCTCCTACATCATTGCATAAAGTTTTTTTTTTAAATTATTGTTATTATTTATACACAGAAACATTTGGTTATATGAGTCAATACCTCGTGAGGATGCTTCGTGTAGAAGCGAAACGCGTTTAGCATTCTTCCGGTTTGACTGCAAGGCATTTGTGACGTCACGTTGGCTTAACAGGAAAAATAGGCGGAATTGGCACTAAATATTTTTTTTATATTTTGAAGTGTTTTATTTAAATATTAATTAAGTTATATATATATATATATATATATATAAGGTCACTTTTAATTCATCAACAATACTGCGGGGGATGGTGTAGAATCGATAACTGAATGTGATCCACACATTTTTAATTTTCACATAAACAAAATCAATACTAACTATTGCCTAAGCTGTGGCGCGTTGACTTTGAGAATGATAGCGACGACAACACTCGCGGCCGCCGTGGACAAGACTCATTGCCCTCGCAATGCGTAGGTAAACCTACCGAGTTCGTTGCCCTCGCAATGCGTAGGTATACCTACCGAGATACCTACCGAGTTCATTGCCCTCGCAATGCGTAGGTAAACCTACCGAGTTCGTTGCCCTCGCAATGCGTAGGTATACCTACCGAGATACCTACCGAGTTCATTGCCCTCGCAATGCGTAGGTAAACCTACCGAGTTCGTTGCCCTCGCAATGCGTAGGTATACCTACCGAGTTCATTGCCCTCGCAATGCGTTAGAATACCTAGAACGTGTGTGTATGTGTGAGTCTTGTCCACGGCGGCCGCCAGTGTTGTCGTCGCTATCATTCTCAAAGTCAACGCGCCACAGCTTAGGCAATAGTTAGTATTGAATTGTTTATGTGAAAATTAAAAATGTGTGGATCACATTCAGTTATCGATTCTACACCACCCCCCGCAGTATTGTTGATGAATTAAAAGTGACCTTATATATATTACAAATCCGTGTTGAACATTTCGATATAGGACAATCCTGTCAAAGAGAATAATAATTAGTATCTGAATTTTTACTCATTTTGAAAAAGATTGATAATAGCTTTCTCGTTACAGCGCTTTATAATGAAACTTATTGTTTTTTTCGTTACCGGCACCAAACCACGAGCGAGAGACGAATCCGTGACCATCTCGGACTGGTCTGCCAATTAAAACAATCGTGATGAGTCATAGATAATTTTTTTTGTTTCTATTGTTTCATTGTAGGAGACGGAATGACCTCTGCGGCTCAATTGAATTGAACTACACAGAAGACGAATTTTTCAATAAGCTCTAGACATCTTTAAGGTAACTTTATCAGCGTGATAGTCCACTGCTGAACACAGTCTCCCCCAATATGGGGGGTGTGCCATAATCCCCACGCTTAGCAGGCGCCTTCGGGTTTGTAGTGTGAGATATCAGTGCCTCAGAAATGATGGTGATTATGGTGTGCTTAGTCGCCTCTTATGTATGACACCCACGGGTAGAGAGGGGGGGGGGACATTCTAGCCCTGCACCTCGCGTACGCCTTAAGACAACGCAACCCGATAATTCAAACATTTTCACTATTGCATTTTTGGCTGCATAATAAATAATATATAATAAGCATAAACTTTTCAATTTTTGTTTAAATTTAAAATTGCTACGAATAAAGTTCAATTTTGTTTCCTTTAACTGTTATTTTATAAGCGCATTGAAAAAAATAAAATGTTTCAATTATCATTAAGTTTTTTCTCTAAACGCATTGAAAAACGAGGTATGAAACGTGTGGGCACTGAAGATAGACTCTCTCGGCTTCAGAACTTCCTGGCATTCCCTGCCCACATAGTATATATATATAAGAATATGGTTTACATAATAATGAGGTTTACATAAGAATGAGGCAAGTATTTTAGTATGTGTAAATATGTGGCTTAAATAAGGACCCGTTACTATGACGAGTTTTCAAGCAGTCGGTTGAAATATCCGTTCAGTTTTCTATCACCATCAATGTTTATTTCCGTTGTGTCATACGTTTCCTCGTTCCTCACAAATTTGTTGTCTTCCGACATCGCAAATGACGTATATATTTTTGCAATACTGACTTACTTCTCTGCTTTTCTTTCTCATTTATATTTTGCTATCCGTAAGAATACTTTAATATCTCAACAAAATGCTAGTGTACCAGAAAATCTTTTCCTGCTATTAAAATGAATAATGATTACCTACACAACAAATCAAATTTCAAAACGTATGGCAAAAAATATTGAATGCAATGAGATGATGATGAATGAGTTTATTATACTAACACAAACATATCATATTATATTAAAATACAAACCAAAAACTGTGTCTTCACATTATTTTTACCTGGTTCATTTATTTAATTACCTATTTTATGGTCGTTCTCATTAGTTTTTTTGACAGCAGTGGCTGCTGCTGGTGTGTTTGTCTCGACATAAATTGTCGCAGAGGCTCTCTCAATAAAAAAAAAAACTATAGAGAATTGTAAGCAGGGCAGAAACTACCAAATGGGAAGACAAGACTAATGGGTTATCAGAGCCTGTTTTCTCCTAGAATCTGTTTAATATACATATAATTTTATAAAAAAATAGTATTTAGATATTTTTTTTTTAAAGCTACATTCTTGTTCCAGTTATTTTTTTATGCCTTATAGGTTATCGTTTGACCACAGTCTCACCCGATGGTAAGTGATGATGTGGTCAAAGATGTCGTTCAGGCTAACCTATAATTATTTTTTAATATATTTTTTTATTATTTTACTTTTTTATTCCCACTTTAAAGGCCGGCAACGCATCCTCGATGGAACTAGCCTGAGGCCCACATGATGTTAAGTGGACTGACCTCTGCCTATAACAGATGCATTTCATCACAAGTGACGAATTGCACTGCCGTTACACTGAAACATACAGTTGTATAGTCTCATGTGTCTGTAATTTTACTGGCTCTCAAGGACTGCTGCCGGAACCCACGGTGCTTGGCGACAGATTTTCTACTTGAGGGTAGCTAGGCGAACATTTGCAAAAATGTCCTTCCACCATGCGGTGAAGCTCGAGCCAGCGGCGGTGGGAACAAACCATGGAACTGCAGCACCGCAGTTAACAGCTATAACCGCTCGGTTATCATTGCTTCATGAATATACTTAAAGTACTTTTACGAATTTATAATTCACTACATAGGACAATTTGTTTTTCACACCGCCAGAGACAGAAACAGATGGAGAAAGATCGTGCGAGAGAAAGTAGTACAGAAGGGTGGTCACGACCCTCAGCATTGAGGTATACGACGCAAGGAGGAGGACATAGGACAATATTTTGTTTTGTAGTAAAAAAAACATTAACTAGTAATTTGCATTAAAATTTGAAGGAACATTACGTAGATAAACATCTTATTATCTGCATTAATATTAATGTCTCTTATTATTAAAATAATACTGAGATATCATACAGGAAGCAGACGGCTAATAACTGCATTATTTTATGAGTTACATTATTATTTTGTATTTATTTATTATAAATCCAACACAAGAATAATTATATCTCATAATTAAACCAATCGTGTTACTCAAATTAATTGATAATCATATTAATAAATTAACCCTGTTTCCTAATGTACAACAGGGCAATTCTGAAAATCAAGTTGTTTATCAGCAATAGATTTTTTTTTATTGCTGATAGGTCATCCTTTGACCACAATCTCAGCTGATGGTAAGTGATAATGTGGCCGAAGGTGTTAACAGGCTTAATCTATAATTACTGGTTCTCAAGGACAGCTGCTGGAACACACCGTTAGGTGGGCGAAAGATTTTTTACCTGAAGTTGGTAGCTAGCCAGGCGGGTACTCGCAAAATGCCCTTCCACCATGCCGGTGAAGCTCAAGTCCGTGGCATGACTCGAACCATGGACCTGCTGCACGGCAGTCCATAGCCGTTGCCACTGAGCTATCATTGCTTCACTAAATATTAAACCTAATGCTTTAGACATTTGGCAAAAGAGTCAAAAGATTAACCAGTAGAATGCCTTTATTAACTAAATACTACGAATTATATATATATATTTTTTTATGCTTGATAGGTTAGCATTTGACCACTATCTCACCTGATGGTAAGTGATGATGTGGTCGAGGATGTTGTTCAGACTAACCTAGAGTTACTGGTTCTCAAGGACAGCTGCCGGAACACACCGTTAGGTGCTTGGCGACAGATTTTCTACTTGAGGGTGGTAGCTAGCCAGGCGGGCATTTGCAAAGTGCCCTACCACCATGCAAAAATACTAATAAAAATATATACAGAAGTACAGCTACTACAACGAAAACAAGCACTTGCAGGCTCATAGGTTGTCTAAATGCTCCAGCCTAATACCAGTTGGCAGCGTGCCCAGTAGCATAAAATCTAAATAATTATTTAGATTTCTGTGATGGTAGGGCATTTTACGGATGCCCGCCTGGCTAGCAACCACCCTCAAGTATAACATATTATGTCGCCAAGCTGTCCTTGAGAGCTTACCATGGGGCGAGATTGTGGTCAAAGGGTTACCTATCAGCAATAAAAAAACTAATTTCAGCAAGCGATCCACAAATTGAGAGACAGTATTAACCAATAGTTCAAATTCAGAGATTAATTTAAGAAATTGAAAGTTGCAAAACTGGCAAGAAGTCTGATCTCTGAAACTTCGTGTTGATGAACAGTAGAAAATCTTACAAACATTTAGTAACAGCTGTCTTTGCCAACTAATTTGCTTATTAAATCTAACATAAGAAAATTACTAGACATTCTCATAACTCTAAGCAATGAGTGAGGCAGCAAACAAAAGCTACACCGATCAATAAAAATAAAACTGTTAGAAGAATCTCAAAAGAAATAGTTTTGTTAAACAGTAATGACCATAAAAAGATGTGTTACATCTATTCATGCCTACATGACGTCATCGGCTAAGAGCAACTAGTGAAAGTAACGTCACATGCTTTCAACCTGTACAGTGTACGTACACCGGAAATTTAAAAGAATGGTTATATGGTCGTGTACAGTTGTGGTGAAAACGCTTATGTCATATTCGTGACCTTAATAATAGGATCATTATAAAAGAAAAATAATTATTCTTTTTACTATAGATTTGATGACATAAATATTACAAATAAAATACCTACACCTTTTTGTACAAAAATAAGGCAAGTACCAATGGTTTAAATATTATACTGTACAAGATAAAAGTTCACTTTATTCTATGAGAAAAAATATTTAATTTTTTTATCGGATTTTATAAATACTCAGAAAGAATTAAATTAAATCCTCTGTATAATTCCTGTAGATAACTAAATACAAAAAAATACCTTTACAAAATATGCTTGATTATATAATCGATATATTATTATTTAACTGAGGTTCGAATAGATTTGTCAGTGAATTAACCTATAACAAAAACAAAACTACCTACAAATCTGTTAATAGTAAATATTACAATTGATATTATTAAATCAAGAAAATCAATTAATAAAATAAGGATATGAACTTTATTATTGTTAACCCTTCGGTAGCCTTTAGTTAAATACATAATATAATAGAGAAGTAATAAATAAATAACATTTACAGTTTTTATTATGATTGAGTTTATAGAGACATGTTATGTTAGAGGTCAGCTTATGTATATTAAAATAACTAGGTATAACTATTATAAGACAAACAAAATAAGTACGTACTTCAGGCGTAACGCCAACGTATGATACGAGTAGTGAATACAAGTTAAAACGTATACAAAAAAAAAGTGTAAGCAAATCTTATATTTATATATTAATGTATAAGCTTTGCTTAATTTATTACATAATTTTTAATTAAATTATTCGATAATTTTCTTAATGACAGCTCTAATTAGTATTTCTTAAGTTCTTCTTTCTAGAAATTTTTGCAAATAAATATCACCGTTGAACAAAGTTGTGTGGTAGATTCGTGGTAAATCTACACACTTGGAAAGTGTCGTAGTGGGAATCGAAGTGCAAGGTCAATAAATATAATTATATTGATATAAAGAAACATTTGGGAAGCTAAAATATTTCGTGACTTAAAGCAACATAATTTTAGAGATTGCCTCCTGGTAGGAAACGGAGCTCACATTTTATCTATATGACTTTTTGATAATAGATAGTTATAATTGCACTATTTTATTATATTTGTGTTGCTTTTCTTTTTATATATCTATTGGAATAATATAATATACAGGGTTATTGGTAAAATGCCAACAACCTCTTAGGGTTGACTTCTGCTAGTCCTAACAAACATTTTGAGATGGTTTTTTTTTGTGTTTTTGACGGAATAAGTATGAGGAGCACCTGATGTTAAAAGTCTCTCGTACCTGCAATGTATTATTTCATATTTTGTGTTACTTTGCTCGATAGATCTATTCAAAGGGAGCACGGCACGGTTCAGTGTTGCCGTGGCGGGCACTTTTGGCTTGGAGTAGGCATTAAAACACAGAAAATAACATTAAAAAAAAGTTTCAATACAAAAACAAAATATTTCTAAATGTTTGTTAGGACTAGCAGAAGTCAACCCTAAAAAGTTGTTAGCATTTTACCAATAACCATGTATAAATTATAAGAATAATTACAGCTATGTAATTAACTATCCGAGTGTACATTTGGCTCTGCGTGACACACATAAGGCGAGCTTTGTATTTATGCAAATATTTTGTTATGTAACACCATGACTCTCTTATTGAATGTTTAAGAGGATGAGCCGCGGACGTTGATGATTGACAAGTGAACTTTAAGAGGTAAAATATTGTAAGCATAAATTTAAAACAAATAGATTTATGTTTTTGAATATGTTTATTCATATAATGGCAATAACAATGAACTTAGGTAGTTCTTGCTCACGTTGAGACGTTAATAAGGCGATATTTAGAGTTGCCAAATCAGAATTTGCTAAGAAATTATTTATAAATTCTATGTGCTACGTATATTATAAGTCAAAACTAATTTTAGTACTATTTAGTAGACTTGTATGTGCACTCCACGGGGCACGTTGTCACTTACCATCGTTAAAATGCGGTCGTTTTACCGCAGTTTCAACTGCTTGTCTATTTTCAATAAGAAATGTGCAGACACTACTATGTTAAGGCATGGAGGCTAAAGCAAGTGAAATTCTCGCGTCAACGAGACTTAAGAGTACTTCGGAGTAATGAACGCTGTACAGTATATGTATTAGGTATTATATAATCTTATCTCGTAGAGTGTCAAGCAGAAAGATAACACTGACACTGCAGGTGTGGACGGGCATGGGCCCTTACCATCAAGTAGACTACGTGTCAGTCTCATCACTACATGACATAAAAAAAAATACCTAAAAATGGAACCGACTTCAACACTCAAAAGTGTGAAATAACTTGTTGAAATCGGTGCCGTAATGGTTAAAAAGTACCTTTTATCACAATATTGTGCGCATGGTACCGACTTCGACAAGTTATTTCACGCTTTTGAGACTTAAAATCGGTTCCATATTTGGCAAACAAAACTTTTAAGTTATTGGAGTGTAACTCAAAAACGGATTGACCAATTTTGATGAAATTAAATGGAACTAAACGACATGCATCAGCTTGCAAATTAAAAAAGGATTATTAAAATCGGTTCACTCAGTCAAAAGTTCTGAAGTCACAAACATAAAAAAACAGAACTATTGAGAACCACCCCCTTTTTCAAAGTTGGTTAAAAACAAAAACCACGTTCAGTGCCAAATAGTATAATTGGGCTGATGATTGCTGCTTTTGATCTGCGATTAATTTAAAATTTAAATAGGAAAAGGAGGAAAATACATTTAAATTTTAAATTTATTTTCTTACTAAATTAAAACTACCATTAAGGCAAGTCTGAGTCTTTTAATGGTGTTAAATCTATGTTTGGTAAAATCAACGTAAAGGAAAATAATAGTCAAATAAACTTGCTGGTCAGCTAGCGCTTTATTAACTAGCCCTATCTCAATGATAATTTTGAAGCAGTGATGGCTCAGTGGCATTGACTATGGACTGCCGCGCAGCAGGTCCATGGTCCGAATCGCGCCGCGGGCTTGAGCTTCACCGCATGGTGGAAGGGCATTTTGCGACTGCCCCTGGCTAGCGACCACCCTCAAGTAGAAAATTTGTCGCCAAGCACGTGTGTTCCGGCAGCTGTACTTGAGAGCCAGTGAAATTACAGGCACATGAGACTTAACAACAATGTCTCAATGTGACAGGCGCAGTGCAATTCGTGACTGGTGACGAAATTCATCTGTTATAGGCAGAGGTTAGTCCGCTTAACATCAAGCGGGCCTCGAAAAAAAAATACTAAAGCGAAAACGTAGAAGCGAAATTATATCACTTTAATTTGTCAGAGTTACGCAACTTGTTCCGCTTGGAGTCATAACATAATTATGGCAACGTTATTCGTAACACTTTTCGCTTGATGACCGCGTAACTTTCGACTTGGATTTAGTTTTATTGAGGTGGTCTTGTTTGTGCTGCTTGAAGTTCAAATTAAATACTTACACATAAGCGTCCGGCAGTTGTTTGTAATATCTGTTGTATCTGATTCCTTTATTTTTACCGGCTGTATGCCTTTATTAAACAAAATACTGATTACTTATAAATATCGCAGTGTAAGTTGGCAGTTGGTAACTTATAAATAGCAAGGAGTTGGCATATACAGGGTTATTGGTAAAATGCTAACAACCTTTTAGGTTTGACTGCTGCTAGTCATAACAAACACTTTGAGATTAATTTTTAATTTTTTTGGAAAAACATTTTTTTTATTGTTTTTGACGGAATAAGTACGATGTTAAAAGTCTCTTGTGCCTGTAATGTATTATTTCATATTTTTTATTACTTTGCTCGATGTAAATATTCAAAACTCTATTCAAAGGGAGCACGGCGCGGTCTAGTGTTGCCGTGGTGAGGACTCTTGGCTCGCATAAAGCACAAAAAAAAAAAAAAACCATTCAAAAACGAATTCTTGTTAGGACTAGCAGAAGTCAACCCTAAGAGGTTGTTAACATTTTACCAATAACCCTGTATAGTAAGAACTCCTTGCTTTTATCTCTAAGCAATTTTGGAAATTACAATCTTGTGCATTTAGTTTGGGTACCATCCGGTCCTCGAGCCCGAACAGATACCACTGATTATTTCTTGAAACGGAATCCACAAATAATTCTAAACATTATCAAGTAACCAAAACCTCCATTCAGTGCCGTTGGTACCTATATTTTGAATGTTAAAGATATCATCATAAACAAAAGTACGTAGTACTATATATAATATGGTCCATGACAAAAAAATATTAAACAATAAATGGAACCGACTTCAACACCAATAAGAGTGAAATTACTTGTTGAAGTCGGTACCACGATACTTCAAAAGTACCTATTATCGCATTATTGTGCGCATTGTACCGACTTTGACAAATTTTTTCGCTCTTTTGGGTGTTGACGTCGGTTCCATTTTTTGTTCAAAAATTTTTTTTCACTCATTTTAGTGACCCTAGCTACTTACGGGATCGATTAGCATTCATTGTTAACAACTATAATATCAAGATAGGAAAATATTTTTCAGTTATTGAACTGTAACTCAAAAAATGCTTGACTGATTTAGATAAAATTTAAATGTACCCAAACGACAAGCATCAGCTTTGAAACTAAAAAAGAATTTTCAAAATCGGTTCACCCAGTCAAAAGTTCTGAGGTAACAAAAAAAAAGACACAGACATACAGAATTGAGAACCTCCTCTTTTATTGGAAGTCGGTTCAAAAGTGTAAAGTAATATCCTAGAAGTTTCCGGTCTCTTAGAAGTCACTTTCCTGAAAAGATGTCTATATTTTACTACCCACAAATGTCTAAATATCATGCTATTTTGTAAAAACTAGACACTGTCTTACTTTATTTTTTGTAAGAAATTCTATTCAATCTTAGTCAAAACTAAATTCTTGAATTTATCAAGTATTTTTTTTTTCTAAGAAACAATATTCAACCTTATATAGTCATAACAAAAACTTTTACTAAGAAAGAATAAACAAAACACATTTACTTGTACCGTCTCATAATAAGGAGAAGAAATAAACACAAACAAAATCTACGAAAAATAAAAGATTGAGTGTCATGATTTTAGGACATTTAATTGAGGTAAATAAAATTTTAACGACATTAGATATTTAGATTAGATGACGTACCAGACAGCCTTATTGTCTAACTCGTCTAACTACAGCGGTAATGGAGATGGACTTTACCATGCATACCATTTGCACCATAGAAATATAAAATTGCTTTTTCATCCCACCATCTCGGAAAGAGTATTTTTAATCTTCAATATCTGAGTGGAAAAGCCGTTTTTATTCTCTAGAGGATAAAGTAAATTGAATTTAGAACATCGTGTGCACTAAGTTTGTGAATTAAAAAAATCATTAAACCTATTTACTGCTACCTCTATGGTGCCGAATATATCATACACCTTTTTTTTAATTTGTTAAAAACTCAGACTCGGAGCCTTCTTGGTGTTATTTTTTCAATTTGCATTTAGTCTTTTCCTCGCTGAGGTGGAATGAAAAGTTACGTGTTGCACTCGAGTGCAAAGATTTTTCACCTCGTGCTCTTTTGATTCCCTCGCTAACGCTCAGGATTCTAATTTTGAATCACTCGCTGCGCTCGTGATTCAATTTTAGAATCCTTCGCTTGCTCGGTCATCAAAATTGAACACGCGGTTAAAAAGCAACTTTGCACTCTTGTATAACAAATAACTATCTCTTTTCTGTGATTTGCACACTAGGACGGACATGATTTTAGGAAAAACATTTAAATTTCGCTCAGTATTAGTAAATATGTCCCTACTTATATTGTTATTGAGCACCCTTGTCGCAACCCGTGGGATGAGATTTTATTTTTTTATGTTATTGTGACGGAACAAGCTCGATGCCCACCTGATTATAACAGATGCATTTCGTCACAAGTCACGAATTGCACTGCGTCCGTCACCTTGAGACATAAATATTAAGTCTCATGTACCTGTAATTTCACTGGCTTTCAAAGACTTCTGGCGGAACACACCATTAGGTGCTTGGCAACAGATTTTTTTACTTGAGGGGTGGTTGCTAGCCAGGAGGATATTCGCAAAATGCCCTTCTCTTCAAAATGAAATTTTTCTTTTTCTTTTTTTATGCCTGATGGGTTAGCCTTTGACCACTATCTCACCTGATGGTAAGTGATGATGTGGTCGAAGATGTTGTTCAGGCTAACCTAGACTTACTGGCTCTCAAGGAAAACTGCCGGAACACACCGTTAGGTGCTTGGCGACAGATTTTCTACTTGATGGTGGTCGCTAGCCAGGCGGGCATTCGCAAAAATGCCCTTCCACCATGCGGTGAAGCTCAAGTCAGCGGCGGGATTCGAACCATGGACCTGCTGCGCGGCAATCCATAGTCAATGCCAATGAACCATCACTGCTTCAAATGTATGTATAGCAAGTCACACGCTGGTAAAACACCCGAAGGTGGGAAGCAGCACCTTCTGAAGATCTGAAAACTTCTACTACAATCCACAAGACGCCTGCTAAGCTTGGAGATTATAGAAAATCCTCCCAATGCAGTAGACCTTGTTCAATATTGTACGTTACGGATGTATGATATAATACTAATATTATAAATGCGAAAGTAACTCTGTCTGTCTGTCTGTCTGTCTGTTACGCTTTCACGCCAAAACTACTGGACCGATTTGAATGAAATTTGGTATGGAGATAGTTTGAGATCCGGAAAAAAACATAGGATAGTTTTTATCCGACTGCGCAAAAAGAGGTTAATGTTTTCGCGCGATAACCGACATACGCGTGGGCGGAGCCGCACCCGTAAAGCTAGTGATAATATATTTTTTTAAGAATCACGGCAGTGGCGGGCCGAGCTTCGTGGTGCTACGTGTAAATAAACAGCACGCATGTTAACATGATTAAGTTTACAAATGTCCTCAAAATGTTGTCCCACTACAAACTAAACTTGTCTCACTTATAACCCCCAACGCAAACACAACCCTATGTTTGATCTAGGTGAACCCTCTTGAATCCTCCTCGGGAAACTTATAGGTTTAACTTGTATATTTACATCTGGAGCATCTCCTGAATAGATGAACAGATTTGGAAATAGTTTTTCTTGTTTCAAAGGTGACTAGATCGAGATTGGCTTTAGCTATGATTCAAGCAAATCTCTGGAGACGATCAGCTTTTTCTTGCCAATGAAAGATTCTGAGTAATTTCCACAGATCTGTTAGTTTCAAAATTTAGCCTGGCTTGATCTGCAATCAATACTTGGAATCTACAGAATATCTAACTTCTCATAACATATAACAGATGTACCGGCATTGGAATGGTTTCAGTAAATAGATTACAGATTGATTGATCAAAGTTAGCAGATGTGGATTGACACTTTTATATTAGTATGGTGAAATTCTATGTGAAACTTGAAACTATTCATCTATAAATTATTTAATCCTAAATAGGTCATGTTGAAAATTAAGTTTGAACCTGGAACCTCGTATTTTTTTCTTGCCAAAACCACTTGCTTTTAGCGGCAGCCGCAAAAAATCTTCATTAATTATCTTTACGTGAAACATGTCGCAGAGATTGAAGATGATTTTCAACTAGTCTGTGTTGCTAAATATAGTACTTAGACGTGATTAAGGTTAATTAGATAATTGATCAAAGGTCATTAATTTTCAATCCAAACTCATTGTTATTAAAAATAAAGTTTCATACACGACTTTGTTCTTAGTCCCACTACAGGTCACACTAGAATAATGATGTAGGTTCTGGTGATGAAATGCACTTTAGAATCACATGATGAAGACAGTTAAAACCCAAATAATTTGTATATTTATGTAGAATAACAAAATTGTGTTCATGATCGTGAAACTAATTTAGATAATAGGGAAAACGATGATTCTATCATGCAATACTATGCTAAGCTTTGATATAATTACTACACAGATTTGACTTCAATTAATAACCACATATTACATTATAGCATATCTATGATAAATAGTGTAAATATCTATGATAAATAATATAATTTTATTTTTTTAGTGAAAATTAAATCAAATCAGCGTTATGTTAAAGCATCCCGACAGCTGTGCAAACGAAACTCATCCAGTCGTATTTCCGGAGCAAAGGAAATATAATTCAAATATTCTGAACGAAAGGACATGGATAAAGTTAATTGGAGATTGTTTGTTAAAAAATTCGGAGTATCTGCGTGATATTGTAAAAAAGTGACATCTTTGACATATAATTAAGTTTAAGAACATTGGGAATAATGGATAATTTGCATAAATGATAGTATATTTTTTATTCTTTTACCTGCGGCTCTGTATTATAAGACTTTATTAATAGAGAAACATTGTCGGAACACACAGTACAAATATATACTATAAGTTAATGTCCAAAGCCATTCATGTTCTTTATATATCGAACTCTGCTTTTGTTCTTTTGCTTTCTGATGTGAAGTGTATTGCTTATATCGATACCAAAAATGTTGTTATCTGTTGCTCAAACCTGGATACTTATTAGATTGAAATATTTGGGATGGAAATAGCTACCGTTCTGGTGCATTTCCAATTTTGCTATGGGTACTGCCCAGTCCAAGCCAATTGTCTCCATCCAATTTGAATACATTCCTATTTGACGTTGGTGACATCTACCTAAATAGTAGTAGACTATTTGCTTAGACGTGTAGGTTTTAATATAATCAACACTGAACACCAAATCGATGAAGCCATTTTTTTAATCTAGCTATAATAGTATGATTCTAAAGAGCATTGACGCATAAGTAAAAACATAGAAATTATCGCCCCGTTAATTAACCCCGCCACCCAAGAATACCATCCTGATGCATTTCCAAGTATGTTATGGAAACAGGTCCTGACCAGTTGATTGTTGACAGTTTTTTAAATATATTTTTTTGCCTTACTTCCAAAATCTACTAATCTTGTGAGCAAAGAAAAACTGAATGGCAGAATTTCTTAGATGACATAAATACCACTCTTTATGCGAATAATTATGATGATCCGATATATAATATTGATTCTTAGAGAGGCCATAATAGCGGAGATTTAGTCAGTGGACAATTTTTTACAGAACAAATAATCATCATAAACTTTTATATGTATATATTATATATTATTGAGTGATGAGATGAATAAGTCATCTACCTAATTGTTAGCGGTCACGCATTTCTGTTTCAACTGCACTGCGCTCGTTACTCCAAGACATTTTTTATGTCTATATAATTTGCACAAAGCTACAGTTCCCTTCAAGCCTAAACACAGTATTGTTTGCACAGGAGACCTAATATTAGACACTGCGGTTGTACTCAATGAGATTTTAGCTAAAAATACCTGATATATGGTTAAATATGTAAAGGAGCCAACTACTGTAAAGAAAGAAACCAGACATAGTGTTAGATTCATAACTGTACATATACTTTTAAATTATTAAGCCAATCCCCTAACGGAGATAGCAGCTGTACTAGAGAGATAGTTCCCGTTCCAAGCTAAGCCAGTTTATTGGATACTTAAGGTTAGGACGTGATATTGCGGTCAAAGCTATACCCATAAAAATACTAGAGGGAATTTCTTTCTCTGAAAACGTAGTAGTGCATCGAATTCATTGTCACTGTCATTTCAAAACGATTCCATTTTTCAATTGCGAGCAAATTTTTGTTTTTTATGCATGATAGGTTAGCCTTTAATAAAGACTTTAAAGGGTTTTGGAAGCAGAAGAATAAGCTTAACCCCAAGCCTAGCTTGTGTAGTAGTGAGCGTGAATGACATCTCTGATCCAAAAGATATTGCTAACAACTTTATGAATCGCTTCAAGGTGAAGGAATCGTTGAATCGGCCGCAGATGTCCTGTACTATCTCTGACTTGCCTCAAACACATATGTATTATTTTCACATATAAAGATGTTAAAGCTGTGATTAAAAACATGAAGCGAAGTAAATCACCTGGGCTTGACGGGCTTAGTATAGAACATCTGCAGCATGCGGGTGTGCACTTGCCTAGGGTGTTGGCAATGTTGTTTAATTTTTGTATAGGACATTCATACCTTCCTGAAGATTTAATTAAGACCGTTGTTGTTCCGATTGTGAAAAATAGGATGGGTGATGTCTCTGATGTATCCAAATACAGGCGCCTATCTCGCTAGTGACTATCATAGCTAAAGTACTGGATAGCTTACTTGATAAACACCTGTGTAGGCATATACAGCTACACGATGCGCAGTTAGGTTTCAGACCCGGGCTATCTACTGAATCAGCTATACTCTGCTAAAGCATACAGTACAATATTATACTAGCAGAAAAACGCCTGGGTAAGCCTGCTTCTTGGACCTTTCAAAGGCATTTGACCTGGTGTCATATGATATATTGTGGAAAAAGCTTCAAACTGAAACGACCTTACCGATAGATATTATACAACTTTTTAAGTATTAGTACGAAAACCAAAACAATGTTGTGAAATGGGCAGATTCATTATCGGAAGAGTATAGTTTTAACTGTGGAGTGAGGCAGGGGGGAATAAGCTCACCGAGGCTTTTCAATTTATATATTAATAGCTTGATCGCTGAGCTCAGCAAGACACATGTTGGATGCTCAATTAATGGTAATATTATAAACAATATAAGTTATGCAGACGATATGGTCTTGCTGAGTCCGTCGATCAATGCATTGAGAAAGTTGATAAAAATATGTAAAGATTACGCTGAATCTCATGGGCTCAAGTATAACTCGAAAAAGAGTGAAGTGTTACAGTTTGAGGCAGGTAATAAGTCCCACTCTGTCATGGAAGTATTGCTAAACGAAGCTCCCCTCACTTGGGTTACGCGGTTCAAGTACTTGGGCCACTGGGTTACAAATAATATGTCTGATGACATGGACATCGAAAGGGAGCGTAGAGCATTATCGGTTAGATGTAACATGTTGGCTCGCAGGTTCGCACGTTGTACGGCGGAGGTAAATGTAGGCCTTTTGCCAATCGTTTTACACGTGCAGCCTGTGGATCAAATATACGCAGAAGGCCTATAATGCCCTACGTATCCAGTATAACAATGGCTTCAGGGTGCTTTTGGGTCTACCCCGGTTTTGTAGTGGGTCAGGGATGTTCGCCGATGCGCGCATAGATGATTTTTATGCTATTATGCGAAAACGTGCAGCAACCATGTTACGCCGAACTAGGGACACAAACAACAGCTTGGTGTCTGTCGTCTCAGGGGACTACAGTGGGGGGTTTTTGAGGCACTGGATCACATCTCTCAAACAGTGGCTCAGCTTTTGTCACAATAGACAGCCAGATTTAACCCGACAGCAGTGTAATGTGTGATTAGTTCTAAGTTTTGTTTTTGTTTTGCTAATTTATATTTTTTGTGTTTAAATTACTAACATTTTATGAGCCTACGTGCCTGAAATAAAAAGATATTTTTTGATTTGAGCACTATCTCACCTAATGGTAAGTGATGATGTTGTCAAAGATGTTGTTCAGGCTAACCTAGAATTACTGGCTCTCAAGGACAGCTGCCGGAACACACATTTAGGTGCTTGGCGACAGATTTTCTACTTGAGGGTAGTAGACGGCCAGGTGGGTCGTCACCATGCAGCTTTGGGTTTCGGAACCTGCTCGAAGCCTGTCTAGTACACACGATCACAAGTGGCGAACTGCAATCTTCCCATGACCCTGAGACTTACACTTGTTAAGACATACACCTCACAGACCGCCATACACTGCATAGAAACATTATAATAAATTAATTGAAATTACTATGAATGATAATTTTCTTAATAAGATTTTTTAAGAACATTATAAGATTTGTGGAATGAAGAATGATATTTTCAACAGTAGACGAATTTCGAAATTATATACTTAACTTTTTTTTATTATTTTATTTTAATTAATAACAAAATCGTTACAATGTCAAATATATAATAGTCTAATAATATAATAAGAATAACCCGCCCCTTAGCCCAGGTGCAAAAGTGCCCATAACGCTCGCTGCATTGCCGCGCTGGATAGCAATGGCCATCCTTTGCACCAGGAGCGAGTCGGAGCGGGAGTCACCCGACCTTTCGGCCAACCGCTGCTGCTGCCGAAGTGTGCATGGTACGACCCAGGTGGCTGGCGGCGACAGTGTTGACGCAGGTGGCGTCCCACACCAAGCACTTCCAGTTCTTCCATGGCACCAAGGTCAAACCATCTGGTCTTTTACCGTCAGACCTACTCAGTCCCGGTGGTATACTGAACTGAATATAACATAATAACTATTTGAAAATTAAATTTTATAATTTGTAAATGTAACTTTGACCGTATCTAGATTTTAATATCTCTTTAATGATAAATCCACGACAAACTTACTGAATTACTATTAATTTAATCCTATTGCAAATCATTTTATGACTATTTTACAATATTTACACCAATTATGGTAGTATATTACAGAGATTATTAACTTAATTACCTTTTATTATAATATCTATATTGTATCCTGTAATAATGCAATAAATATGATTTGAATTTACTTGTTTAGCTTACAATAGTGTTGATGATGATGATTTGAATTGCAGCGCCATCTTCAATTCTTGTCTTGAACTGCGTTCTAAGGTCTACCTACCTAATATTTCTACTGAAAGATTTACCTACGTATTTATAATATATGAATGACCTATGCAAAAAGAGGGACTATAATTTTGACAGTCTGTATTTTGCGTGTAACTTATATGGAAATTTCTAAACCATTATTGGTTTAGGTTGACGTTGGTTATCGATATTTCAAGCAATATTACCTATAGAAAATATATATGAATCTGATTGGTGAAGGATTTAGAAAAAACGTGATATCAGTAACTCGTGATTAATACAAGTACACCTTTTATTTTCATTCAGTCGATACCCCATCACACCTATATATGGCTATATAAAAAAAAACTCGTTTTAGTGGATACCTACCACTTCTCACCTAACATGGTATGTACGAGTATATGCCGTATGGTATGTCCAAAAGCCATGTTTCAAGGATCAGTGGCTTGGCGCATATGCAATAATATGAAACTTAGTGAGTCGGTCCAGACTTGGAATTTATGTTTATGGATTAAAAAAACTTCTGTTGGTAGTGTACGTTACCTTTTGGTACAGTTAAACGCCTTATGTGTAGAAAACCTCACTAATATTGATATGAGTAGCACGCTGTTTATATTAGGAGCAAGTTTCCTTTGGTTTACGAGATTAGTTATCCAACGGCCTAGTCCAGGAATTCCACGGCCCTGAAAATGTTATATTTTTTAATAGAGAACAAAACTTCGTTGGTTGTCATAATTTGAATGTTATCAGTTCTGCACGCTGAGGACTGGAGTAGCTGCCAGGAGTGGATGGAACCCATAAGGGCCACCCTGCACCTTTTGTTTTTAGGAGGTTAATCGTTTTCCATATGACACCTGATCGTAGGTGATGATGTGGTCGAAAGTGTTAATAAGGTGAAACTAGCATTACTCGCTTTCTAGGACAGTTGCTAGAATACAATAATAGGTGCTTGTTGACAAATTTTCTTAGTCGATCAAAATCTCTTACTGATTGCGGTGAAGCTTAAACCTACGTCGGGATAGTTTGAACCATGGACCTTCTGGCAGTCCATAACTAATGCCACTGGGCCGTCGCTTTTGAAAAAAACTAAGGCTCGATTTTACCAATCTAGGCTCTAATTAATACGTAGATAACTTTATACTACAAACTATAAAAATGTGATAGGCCTAATCGCTATCATAGAACGTTAAACCTTGAAGCGGTTATTCAATTTGTTGGATTCCAACGTTGAACCTAGAAGCGGATATAATTTTTTTTGGATGTACACGTTAAAACTAAAAGCGGTTGGCAAAAAAAATAATTTTTGGATTCCAACGTTGAACCTAGAAGCGATTAATCAATTTGTTGGATTCCAACGTTGAACCTAGAAGCAGTTATTAATTTTTTTGGATTCCTACGTTAAACCTAGAAGTTGTTATTCAATTTGTTGGATTCCAACGTTGAACCTAGAAGTGGTTATTGAATTTGTTTGATTCCTGTCGTGGAAAGAAGAACACTCCTTGGCTTGGACTTTTATGACATGTTACAGCATTCAGCATATACAGCATGGACATAGAATATGATAAGCCATAGCAAAATCGACATAGGGTCAAGTGGGGCAAATGCGAGGGCCGTTTTTGTTTTTTTTTTAGAATTGTCTTTATTAGATCTATAACACAAATTCAATGGTATATTTTTTAAATCTTGGATAAGATCTATTCATTTAATACAACCGTGAGCTCCTTAACATTCGAGTATTATGCATTATGCCATTCTTCTTTCGACCTTGGGCAGAAAATCAAATGAATCTGTCTTTATTATGTGATTAGGACCGACATAAATTGTTCAGTTAGGCTGTAACATATGGATTTCGCCATAATTAATGAAATGCATTGCGCTCATCACCCTTTGACATATATTTATTAAGTTTAATGAGTATGTAACTTTTCTCGCACCCAATAACCCTTCAAACCAAAACACAGTAATGCGAATGCATGACTGTAGAAATAAGTTTGGTGGTCCTTTCCCGGACGAACTTATTCACAAAGAGTTATACTGCTACTAAAATACAAACGTGAATTGTGCGCTACTTACTTTATCTCACAACATCCATAATACATAAAAAATAAAATATTTAAAGCTTAATATTCGAATGTGTACTCGTAACAATGAAAATTCGAATAAAACTCGGTGTCCAACCATTTGCAAGTAATTGGCCAAAAATTGGACGTGATCCGCATACTCGAGTTGGCGTAGTACAAAAGTACAAAACAGGAAATGAAATTGATTGATATAAGTGTGACGTAACCTGTCCCCAATATAATGAATAATGTCCCAAAACCTATGTACCCAAAACATTATTTGTCTTAAACTTTTTCACGGCGATGTGTCATATTGATTTAGCGGTAGGCACCTACTGATTTCGTAAAATATTACTAAAGAAAGCCTGTCATCGTGGAAGGATTTAAGAGGTCGCTTATTGTTTTATTTTTTAATGTTATTGTGACGGAACAAGCTCGAGGCCCACCTGATGTTAAGTGGACTAACCTCTGCCTATAATAGACGCATTTCGTCACAAGTCACGAATTGCATTGCGCCCGTCACCTTGAGACATAGTTGTTGAGTCACAATAAGTGCCTGTTATTTCACTGGCCATCAAGGACTGCTGCCGGAACACACCGTAAGGTGCTTGGCGACAGATTTTCTACTTGAGGTCGCCAGGCGGGCACCCAAAATGCCCTTCCACCATGCGGTGAATTAATAACTGTAGGTAGTATCTTTGTTAGGTAGGTATAAATTCTGTTAAATATGCAAGCGTATCGCAATAATGCTGCTTTTAAAAAATCAGAATTGGTTTGCAAATTTACTTTGGAGTGTAACTTTGCAAATACAACTACTTAAATGTAATTTGAAAGTTTTTTTAACGACCAGCAGTATTTTGACTTTCTAGTCGCGTGTAATACGCACGTTCTATTGAAATTTTGCTACCTATATTTATATATTCCTTGCATAATATTACGATAGTGAAAATTTCGCGTATGTATTACAAATGGAACGGTGAAACATAGAAGCGGAATAGATTTGAACCAATCAGTACAAAGTGTACTGACCATCATTTTTCTTTTGAAGCAGTGATGGCTCAGTGGCATTGGCTATGGACTGCCGCGCAACAGGTCCATGGTTCGAACCCCGCCACGGGTTTTAGCTTCACCGCATGGTGGAAGGGCATTTTGCAAATGCCAGGCGGTAGCGACCACCCTCAAGTAGAAAATCTGTCGCCAAGCACCTAACGGTGTGTTCCGGCATCTGTTCTTGAGAGCCAGTAATTATAGGTTAAGTCTGTTAACCTTCCACCACAGCATCAATTATCATCAGGTGTGATTGAGGTCAAAGGCTTCATCATCATCATCAGCTGGAAGACGTCCACTGATGAACAAATCGCCACAAACAACGGCTATTAGGCACTTATAGCCATTGGCTACCCGCGACTTTCACGATGTCGTCAGTCCACCTAATAGGGTCCACTAAGGCAAAAAAATAATATTAAAAAAACAATTAGTGTACCTTATGGTTGTTGAGCAAAGGTACTACGACGCTTTTTGGTTTAATTCGAAAAATCATAAAATAAACTATTACAGCTATCAACATGTTTCTTGGGGGTCGAGTACAAATAAATCAGGTATTATATAAATGCAAAAGTAACTCTGTCTGTCTGTTACGCTTTCACGCTAAAACTACTGGACCGATTTGAATGAAATTTGGTATGGATATAGTTTGAGACTCGGGAAAAAACATAGGATAGTTTTTATCCAACTGCGCAAAAAGAGGTTAATGTTTTTGCGCGATAACCGACATACGCGCGGGCGGAGCCGCGCCGGGAAAGCTAGTTTATTATATATTATTTTATTGTTAATAAAATAACAATGAATAAATGTACCCTAATATATCATTTTCGGTGCAGGGTTCACTTTCAGACATGGTCATTGATCATAACTTTAATTTCGGTATAATACTTAGGTACTTACATTGTGTATATTGCCAATTAACTCCAGATAAGTGATTTATTCTCTGCCAAGTTACAAATGATCCTCATTAGCGAAGAATAGCTATTATAACTGCCCATGGGTATCAGTTTTCATTTTTCATACCTAATAACTATGTAGGTATGCATTTTTTACCATGCACCCAAACATGGGTATATATTTTTTGAGGAAAAAATTAATCTCGTCACCCGTGTAGGGATTCCTTATTGATTTCTCTGAGAGGTATACATAAATCCCGTTTAAAGTTTCATATAGCACATACAGTATATAATATTATACTGCTAACAGATTTCGTCACAATTGACCAACTGCACTGAGCCATCTTAGGACACAGTGTCATGTGCCTGTAATTTTAATGGCTCTCAAGGAATGCTGTCGGAACATATTGTTAGATGTTTGGCGATAGGTTTTCTACACGAGGGTGGTACGTAGCCAGGCGAGCATTCACAAAAATTTTATTCCATCTTGCGGTGAAGCTCAAGCTGACAGTGGGAATCAAACCATGGACCTGCAGCGTGGCATTCCATAGCTATAACCGCACGGATATCATTGTTACGATAAACTTTGTCAATATCTACCATTTTGTAAGGATTGAAGCGCTCGTAGCGAAGTTTACTTAGCTGTTCTTAACCGATCAGAAAGTTAAGGAACGTCCGCCGCGGGCATGAGTTTAATGGGCGACCGCTGGTGACATTACTACTGAGCGCTTCCGTGCTTCGGAGGGCACGTTAAGCCGTCGGTCCCGGTTGTTGTCTAAGGATGGCAGTCGTTATAGCATGGTGGTAGGGCATCTTGCGAATGCCCGCCTGGCTAGCTACCACCCTCAAGTAGAAAATCTGTCACCAAGCACCTAACGATGTGTTCCGGCAGCTGTCCTTGAGAGCCAGTAATTTTAGGTTAGCCTGAACAACATCTTCGACGACAACATGGTACTTAAGGGTATATTTTAGACGAACGCCCCCATACAAAACGCAGCTCCAATCTCATTTTAATAATAGCGAATAAAACTCAATGATTTTTTACCTATGTAATCACTACCCTAATATCTAGGTTTGTGGTGCATCAGATTTTCGTTAAACTATACAGTTTTGAAATTACACTAGCTCAAAAACTCGTAATTTTAGATAAAAGAAAGACCCAACTTTAAACATCTCTTTCAAGAAAAATGAGCATGTTTTTAATATTTCTATTGCACCACAAACATGAGAAATATTATGAACTTTTTATAATGGGAAGTTATTTATATATGTGTACTATACTTATTAAATAAATCAGGAGCTACGAATAACTAGCTCAAACTACTAAACACGAGTGCTATATAGTAAACGCTATATAATTTTTTTTTTATTATTGTCCAAAAGAAAAAAGATTTAAGCCAGAAACGATAGGTCTAATAATACACTATTTTTACATGCGAGTTTTTTTTTTATAACAAGTTGAGTTTATATGAAAGTTCACACTTTGGCTGGCGGGTACATGTCCTTAAAAATGGAACCTACGTCAACACTCAAAACTGTGAAATAGCTTGTTGTAGTCGGTACCATGATAGTTCAAAAGTACCTATTATGACAATAATTGACCTAATTCTGTGCATGGTACAAGTTATTTCACACTTTTTAACCGACTTCCAAAAAAGGAGGAGGTTCTCAATTAGACTGTATTTTTTTTTTTTTTTTTTTTTATGTTTGTTACCTCGGATCTCTTGACTGGGTGAACCAATTTTGAAAATTCTTTTTTTGTTTGAAAGCTGATACTTGTCGTTTGGTCCCATTTTAAACTTTATAAAAATCGGTCAAGCCGTTTTTGAGTTACACTAAAAAGATTGAAAAAAATTTTTTTAACAAAAAATGGAACAGAGTTCAACACCCAAAAGTGTGAAATAACTTGTCGAAGTCGGTACCATGCGCACAATATTGTGATAGTAGGTACTTTTGTACCATCATGGTACCGACTTCAACAAGTTATTTCACACTTTTGGGTGTTGAAGTCGGTTCCATCTTTTGTTAAAAATTTTTGGGTATTAAAGTCAGTTCCACTTTTAGGTACAAAAATGTTTTTCACGATTTTCAGTGTCCCTTGCTAGGTACTTACGGGGTCGATTATTATTCACAAGCAATGACTATATCATCAAGATAGGAAAATAATTTTCAGTTAGCAGAGTGTAATTCAAAAATAACCCAGTATAAAGTTCTGAAATATCAAACGTAAAACAATAAAAACAGATGAATGGGAACTTCCTCCTATTTTAGAAGTCGGTTAAAAAACGATTCTAATATTCACAGTCGGCGGAGTTGCAAAAGCGTCATTTTCAGAATCTTTATTCAAACAGTCTGCGATCACCGGGTCCTGCCTTTCACACAGTTAATAAATTTGAGATTTTTGTATCATGATTCCCGTGTGGGTCGGGATAGAATTGCATACGCCATCCCCCCACATCTTCCTATGGGAGTCGTAGGTAGTGACGAAGGAAGAAAATACCAGAAGGTGTGCAGCAACGCCTTCTGAGTTCTTCAGATAGCGTTAAGATAGCAGTTCTTGCTATCTTGCACTGCGATCCTCAAAGTGCTCTTGAACTGCTCCTGCTGTTGAACGAATGCAGGAAACGGGTCGCACGTCACGGAATTTGATGATGGTGATAAACCCACATATCATCTTGCTACTTTTACTTATCTTGATCAAAAGTCCTACAAGGCTAATTACAATACACAATTTGGTTCACGCCTACGATTTCGTCCATCGAGTATTTCACATTAAAACCGACAGATTCCAGTTTTGTCAGGCGTTTATATGTAGGTACGTATCATGTAGGGTAGCTGAGTAAAAATTAATTCAATCGCCATTCAATGTCTCACATACATCTCACGTACTAAAATTTGTAAAATAAACAAGGTTTTTCGAAAATATATTAAGTATTTTGAGGAATTAACTGAATTTTATCCAAGGTCAATCATGGTGACGAGCAAATTGCTGTTGTAGGCAAGGATACCGCTTAACATCAGGTACCAAATTTCATTCAAATCGGTCCAGTAGTTTTGGCGTGAAAGCGTACAGACAGACAGACAGACAGACAGACAGAGTTACTTTCGCATTTATAATATTAATATAGTACTGATTACCAATTTTTTGCTAAGTACTAATGTTAGAAATATTTGTGCATAGAAATATAAAATTTTCCGTACTAGGTTCCGTACCATTAGCTATACAACATTCGACTTCATATTTTATGCTCTTGTGTTTGTTATGTTCTTTACGGTATTTATATATATATGTGTGTAAAAAGCACCGTGTCTTTTATCTGTGGCGTTGCGAACGCAACCCTACTTGTCAGCTTCACAAAACTTCACTGTCAACTTACGTCTGTCAAACATCACTTAGGATCTGACATTATTTGTTTGGGCAGGTGAGGAGGCTCGAGCGGTGAAAGGGAGCATTGATGTCAACGTAAAGGGGCCTCTTAACCTTACTCCCTGGATTGCAAGTCCCAGGCCCCTCTAGCCTCTTCCGCTGCAACGCTATGGACCCGGCACCCGCACGGTGAATCGATGGATTGCTAGTAAATTCGTCTCCGTAAAGCGGTTGGCTATGCTTTATTCATTCTACAACGTACCTCCACCGAGCGCTTAAGGTTAGTGATATTACTGAACATTTAGTTAATTTGAGCTGATTGTGATGTGACATATTATATTGATGCTAATTGACTATCTAGGTTGATTTATTGGTTTCCTTCTGAGATGCCTTTACATACGATTACAAGCTTTATCGCGTGATAAGCGTAAATCACATTTATAAATTATTGGAGCACAAAACTTTTTGCTCTGAACGGGATTTGAACCCGCGCCCTACGATCCCGCGCCGGATGCGTATTCCACTTGGCCAAAAGTCAATATCATATTTTATTCAATTTAGGCGTCTATTGAAATACCCTACATTGAACTGCGACCGGCCACTGAAACCTTACTCTTTAGAGCTGAAACCTCACGCTATAACCGCACCACTTCTTTACATTATTCTTAAGTTTAATAGTTTTTTATCAAATTAAAATATTTTTAGTATACAAAAAAAGGATTTTGAGATATATTCATTATGGCTGACCTTCAGAACAAATTGTTTAACCTCCCTGAAAACACCATTATATACAATGCAGTAATAAATAGCACACGTACTTTAAGCAGACATCGTTCTTGGCATCTTGGCGTTCTTAAATGGCGACCGGCCGCCGCCACAAATCCAAAATAATCGGAAGAAAGTCTTGCCCAAAATATTTTACACTAACTGCACGGTGACGTCTATCATTGTGTGTATAGCAAATGCTATCTCTTACGTCTTCAATTGTTCAATCAATATAATTAGTTCAATTAATATATTTATTAATAAAATTAACATGGAGCGTCGATATACTAAGTTTTTTGAGATTTGTAGCGGAGAATCGAAAAATGAGTCTAGACTTTACCCTCTATACATGAAACATTTGTTGCGAACATCTTGTATGGCTTTTGAAGGTAGATTATTACACCAAATATCTACCGAATCAATACTGCTGACGCCATCTCTGGGATCTGTTAAGCCAACTCAGAAAACAGCTAATACGATGTGCTTGCTCTGCAGCATATTGGCGCTTTCCTGAGGGTTCATCAATTTATTGCGTGCTAAGCGAACATAACATGTACATAGGACATGTATGGTATACAAAATTTTCGTATTATATATTTAACTTTAGAAGCTACTTTCCAATTATTTTTTGTAGGTGGATTCGCGAAAGCGTCACTTTACAATCTTAGGGTTCTGGCTGCAATCCGTGGGCTCGGGACACACAGGTAATAAAAAATGCTGTACAACAATTCCACAGTAGCAATCTCGAGACTAGAATCGAGTCGCCAGTAAAGCCGAAAGAGCAGGTAGCAACAAAAGACTTGATCTTTATTACTTATTACATAAGACCAAAATATATTTTAAGGGACCCCAAAGGGACGGCAGAGGATTTTTAAGTCGTAGTGGGTAATATGTTTCATGTTAACTGAGGTAAAGTCTTAGTCACAACAAACTAAGTAATGATATAACGGGTACGAGCCCCACAGCCCAGACTACAAGTGTACTGGTAGTCGGGGAGATCCAAGCTTCGGCAACGCTGCGTGGCGACTGACGAAACCCCGCCAATGGCAATTACGAACGATTTACGAAGTTCCCAAAAAGAAAAAGGGGACACCGAACTAATGAGCCATGCCCTCGAGACAAATATTAGAATCCCTTAGATATTATATTCAATAAGCAACACAATATTGAACTAAGTTCAGAAATACAGCTATAGGCGCTCGGCCAAAAACAGCAGGAGCTTTATACTTCGCCCTAAACACGAGATTTGCCAACAAAATCAAAAGCCAAACTAATGTTTTATAGGAACTCAGTATTAATTTTTTTCGTGACAAATGAAAAAATCGGCACAATGTGAGTTTTAATAGCATACCGAAATTTTATTTCCAATAGATAATATATTTGTAATGTATATATAAACAAATAAATCGTTATTCTTTTCATTGAGCATTTAGTCTGTTTATCCAGTGTAATATTTTCTAGATGTCGTAAGAGGCGACGAAAGGACAAACACTGGAAAATGGGCAGCAGTGTCTTCTCATGAACTGTAATTTTACACTGCGATCCCCAAGACGCCGGTCAAGCATCTGAATTATGGACTTTAGTAGTAGTTAATTCGGTTTTATTAAATTTACAATTTTCTCCACTGAAACACAAATATGGAACTATTCTGAATAAGGAGCGAACACTGACATTTATTAGGTAATTGAATATATATATACATCTATATCTATATTTTAAAGAGAAAAATATCGTATTTTTGTATGTACCGAATAAACTTAAAACTACTGGACCGATTTGAAAAAATGTTTCACCATTAGAATTCTTGTCTTTTATGAACATAGAATATAAAAAATTGTCAAAAAGTTTTTTTTTTATTTTTCTTTGAGCTCCCAGCGGGCAATAAAATATATTGATTCCCTGCTCCACACTGTAATAATACTCAAACCTGGGACAAGTTTGGGTGACCATAAGTGTCTCTCTGAAATCTCTAAATTTTGTTTTGAACGTTTTTATAACCGATTTCGTGTTTTCTTCCCAGTAGGCAGTACAAAATACTTTCACACAGTTTGTCGAACCTAGATCACCAGAGTTCTATCGAAAGGCATAAATGACCATCCTATTCTTCTTCTTCTTAGTCGTATCCTCATGACTGAGGGACGTGATTATGGCGTGCAGCCTGCGCCACCACTGCTCTCCAAGCTGACCTGTCCTGTGCCATCTGAATGGCGGCCTGAAGGGTTGACTGTGTTGCACCCTGAGTAGCATCTGTCCATCGTGTTGGCGAGCGTCCTCTACTTCTCTAGATGGCAGCAATGTATAAAAAATAATGGTAATTATTTTGATGGAATAAATCATGTTAAATAAAAAACTGATTTCATTTTTTCGGTACACATCTGCAATTTCGTACTCTAACCCCTATTTTAAATTAAAATGGAATTACAGTCTTTAAAAAATGGCATGTTAAGTTAAACCCTAATTGATTTATAAAGTCGGTCTTCCGAGGGACGATAAGCTTTTCATAAGCTTTTTTTTGACATAAATACTGTGATGATGTGTGATGTGCATACATATAAATGACATGATAAAATATGTGAGAATTTGCAAGCAAAAATATAACAATAGCTCAAAACAAAATATATAAGATTAATTAATAACGGGTAATGGAATTACCTACATCTTGAGATTTTTTTTAACTTACTTCCTTAACTACTAATACTTTTGTTGCTATAACATGTTTTATGAGGTGATATGTAAATGTGTAATATTATATGTAGATATTATCTTACGGAACTGACAGAGAATTGCATTCATTGCCATGTTTCATAGCTTTGCTTTGCCAATTTTCAAAGGCTTAGTTTCGTCTTTAAATATTTAAATATATTCGTTTTTATCTGTAGGTATTGACTGTAAGAGCTATTTTATCTTCCAAAAAATTAAAAGTATTAGTGGAGCTTAGTTAGTTAATAACTATAGTTACTAGTTACTACTATTATAGTTTTTAACTTAGTTAGTTAGTCAATAACTATCTTTTATAAAGTAGAGAGTTACCAAAGGATGCCGATAGCCATAGATCGCTTTACCAAACAAAGCAAAGAGGTCATCAGAAGGTCACGGTACGGCATTTTGTATGATGGTAAAGCATTTGCCCCCAGAATTAGGACATTCAAACAATGGGCACCTCGCCCAGTGTTTGAATATCACTCCCAATTCTACCTAAGGATGTTGTAAGAGGCGACTAATGGTAAAATACCGTAAGGTGGGCAGTAGTGCCTTCTCAGGAACTGATATCATAAACTGCGATCCCCAAGACGCCTGTCAAGCTTGGGGATTATGGGTAACCTTTGAGGCTTGTAAATGGCTCTTTTTTTGTAAGCTGTAAGCCCCCCAAATATAAGTAAAATATAATAAACATAACGCCCCCTAATCGGGGAAGGCTGTGTGCAGCAGTGGACGATAGGGCTGATACAGTTAAGTACAAAGCATTTTGCTAAAGCCCACCTCGCTTCACCTACAAATAAAAAATCTGTGTTCAGCGCCTTTAGGTGTGTTCCGACAGCTGTTCTTGAGAACCAGTAATTATAGGTGTGTACAAACAAAATCCATGCCCGCATCACAGCGAGCGAAATGAGCGTCTTTTATATTCTGTGTCAGCGCGTTGAAAATAGCTAGAGCAAGAGTATCTAATAAGTAGGACTTAATTCTCTACAAAACTGCAGCGCAAGTACCAAACTTACCGATCGCTAGATTTGACGTTACAATCGTCTAAATTCGATAAAATGGGTTATATAGATCTTTGCAAACATCGATATAACCCGTTTTATCGAATTTAGACGATTGTAACGTCAAATTTAGCGATCGGTAAGTTCGGTACTTGCGCTGCTGTATTGACTTCTACATGTTGTAAGCTGTTACATTAGATAATAAGTTCCCAGATGAAAAAAAAGGCTGGTTAGGATACCACTTCTATGAAGTTATAAGAGATTTTTTTTGGAATTAACGCCTGCTAAGCGTATAAGGTTATAAAATTATAATAAACATTTTTTTTACTAGGGATATGTACTACGAGCGGGAGCAACGAGCTCAGTATATACTTACAATTTTTTTTTAATTTTTTTTTTATGCCTGATAGGTTAGCCTTTGACCACCATCTCACCTGATAGTAAGTGATGATGTGGTCGAGGATGTTGTTCAGGCTAACCTAGAGTACCTACTGGCTCTCAAGGGCAGCTGCCGGAACACAGGTGCTTGGCGACAGATTTTCAACTTGAGGGTGGTAGCTAGCCAGGCGGGCATTCGCAAAGTGCCCTACCACCATGCTGTAACGACTGCTATCCTAAGACATCAACCGGGACCGACGGCTTAACGTGCCCTCCGAAGCACGGAAGCGTTCAGTAGTAACGTCACCAGCGGTCACCCATCCAAGTCATGACCGCGGCGGACGTTGCTTAACTTTGCTGATCGATTCAGAATGGCTTAGCAAACTTGGCTACGAGCGCTTCAATACTAACAACATATCCGTATAGTTATCTTTTTAACCGACTTTCAAAGAAGAAGGTTCTTAGTTCATCTATATTTTTTTTGTGTTTGTTACGTGATTGTTCGGAAAATTATGAACTGATTTTAACGATTATTTTTTGTTAGGTAGAGTACACAACTAAGTGGGCTCCCTCATTTTAAATTTTTTTATAACTCGGTTAAGTTGTTTTTAAATTATTGGCATTAGGCAATTTACCTAAAAAATGTAGTTGTGTAAGCCACATCTAGGTACATTGTTGCAATAACCATATGACATGATAATGGCAAGTCTTATCCACGGTGAACAGAATTTAGGCGAGTAAATGAACTTGTAAACAGTATGCATCCCTAAAAAAAGTGAACCAAAATATAAATCTAAAAAACGGAACCGACATCCTAATATTTAATAACGAACCAAGATTTGCACATTTTTTATTTTTTTATAGTGACGGAACAAGCTCGAGGCCCTCCTGATGTAAAGCTGACTAACCTCTGCCTATAACAGATGTATTTCGTCACAAGTCACGTATTGCACTGCGCCCGACACCTTGAGACATAGTTGTTAAGTCTCATGTGCCTGTAATTTCACTGGCTCTCAATGACAGCTGCCGGAACACACCGTTAGGTGCTTGGTGATAAATTTTCTACTTGAGGGTGGTCGCTAGCCAAGCGGGCATTCGCAAAATGCCCTTCCACCATGCGGTGAAGCTCAAGCCCGCGGGATTCGAACCGTCTATAGCCAATGCCACTGAGCCATCATTGCTTCTATTCTGATTGAAAATAGAGAGACTTATTTTATAATATATGGCCATAATTTTCTTATTTCAGCAAACAAATAAATACATTCCAACACCATAAAGTTTGAAATATGTAACTTGTGGAAGTCGATTTAGAGTCAGTATGGTAACGACTTCAACTAGTTACTCAGTGGTGGAAGTCGGCTCCGTTATTTTTAAATATGCACAGTGTTTAATCATATTTCATTATTTATTATATCTTCCTTGCGTCGTTATCCTCAAAGCTGAGGTTCGTGATACCCCGTGGGAATAACCTTTCTTTTAACAATTTGTCGCCACCTGTCCCTATCTTTGGCGATGTGAATGGCGTCATGAACACTGTTGTCAAGGGTAGTGCGGATTTGGTCTGACCATCCCATGGGACTGCGACCTCTTGGGAGTTTCCCTTCTATCTTCTCAGTGACAATGAGTTTCTCCAGGTTGTCGCTACTCTTTCTAGCAATGTGGCCAAAATACTTCAGGACTCTTTGCAAGCAGACGTTGGACAGCCTCATCTTGATCTTTAATTCACGCAGGATGGATTAATTTGTGCGGAAGGCTGTCCAAGGTATCCTGAGCATTCTCCTCCAACATCACATTTCATTTATTATTTAAATAATTTGAAATTACGAGTACGTTTTTCTACCAAGCTAGTTAACATAGTGATGACATTGAAACAGTAACATGAGCGGCAAATGCGGTGGAAGAACTTTATAAACTAAAACTAATGTGAATGAGTTAGCGAGCGCAATGCAGTGTTTTGAAGTCTGGAAAGTTGTTATGTTATTTGCCACAGCACACACTAAAATGCATTGTAGCAATGATGGCTCAGTGGCATTGGCTATGAACTGCCACGCAGCAGGTCCATGGTTCGAATCCCGCCGCGGGCTTGATGAAAGGGTATTTTGCGAATGCCCATAGCTAGCGACCATCCTCCAGTAGAAAATCTGTCACCAAGCACCTAACGGTGTGTTCCGGCAGCTGTCCTTGAGAGCCAGTAATTCTAGGTTAAGTCTGTTAACACCTTCGACCACATTATCACTTACCAACAGGTGAGATTGTGGTCAAAGGCTTACCTATCAGCAATAAAAAAAAACAATAAATGCAGAAGAAGATTGAATTGTGTGTGTAACCCTTTCACGCTAAACCGATTTGAATAAAGCTTGGAATATAAATTTTAATTGTTTAGACCCCATCCACAAAGGACGCTTTTCATCGTTACCTTTTATCATTGTCTACGAGGGTAATACCGTAGGGCCCAGCAGCAATATATGTATGTTGTATTTAATTCTATGGATAAGGATGTTTTTTTGTTCTGATTGTGACGGAACAATCACATGCCCTCACTGATGTTAAGCGGACAATACGATCTCACTACCAGCGTTACTCGCTGAAGTAATTCATCAATAAACCGATAGAGGTCGCATATTCTAAAACCTTCCATCTGCAATATATAGATGTCGCTCTAAGAGATCTCTAGTTAACTATATAATTATTTAAATCTTAAAATAAATAACAATTATTAATAGGACTATATAACCGACCGCGGCCAACCTCCCGTCTCTACAGCATCTAGCTGGGACAGCCTACCGGCGCGGCAGTGTTGGTGCTGAGCCACTGCACGGCAGACCTGCTGCTGGGCATCAATTCGTTTACTAGTGGACCGGAGATAAGTCCTACAACAAGGAAGCTAGATAATTGCCATACTTGTCTGAGATCCACGACCCTTCTTTCTAATATACTGTATACTGACTTCTTCTCTTGTTTCCTTTATGCTCCCTACTACCAATCTTAGGTAGGCAGGTGACAATGCGATGACAGACAGTTTAAATTTTAACAGATGATATATTTCTGTTGGCGCTTTAACAACAAATACAAAAAGATGGCCACGTGCGAGTCGGTCTCGCGCACGTTAAAACAGAGGTTAAAATATGAAGTCTTATGTTGTTTTTTAGGTAACCGACACCACCAGCGACTAATGAAGATCTAAGTTAAATAAAACAATTTATTGTCTTAATTATCTATACTCATATTATAAAGAGGAAAGATTTGTAATTTTGTATGCAACGAAAAAACTTAAAAACTACTAGACCAATTTGAATGGAATTTGGTATAAAAACAGTTTGAGACCCGAGGTAGGACATTGGATACTTTTATCTAACTGTGCAAAACGAGGTTAATGGTTCTGCATGATAACAGACATAAGCTAATTATCTATAACATCTTTTTATTTAAAATATTTGCAAATGTTTGAATTGGTCGAGTTCAATAGAAATTCCCAAAACATTATAATTGTTATAATTCTAGGTTAGCCATCATCTTCGACCGCATCATCACTTACCATCAGGTGAGATAGTGGACAAAGGCTAACCTATCGTGCAAAAAAAAATTTTGTATTAGAAAATAAAATTGAAATATTAATTCAAAGTTTGCAGTTGACATTGAAATTACTAGTATCAATTGATAAAAAATATTTCTTTGAGGAAAATAAGATCATCTGTAAGGTGATGTTATGTCACGATCTTAAAAATGATAATAATTGATAACGATATTAAATATCATTGTTAAAATGCACAAATTTATCTATTACTATCTATACTTACATGCATTATAAAGCGGAAAGATTTGTTTGTATGTTTGTAACGATTTGGCTCAAAAAGTACTGGACCGATTATAAAAATTTCTTAAAATTTGTGTTAAATACTTTTTAGTTTATTAAAATCGCACATTCCATTCGAAAGATATAACGAGCTTAACAAAATTGAAATAAAATGAATTCGCCGCTATGCCACCGCCGCGCCACGGTAATATCATCTATACAGTATTTCAACTTTATAGAAACGGACGAAACGCGAGTTATACCTACGCGCCTCGATCTCGGTCTTCGATCGGCACGCAGACAGTCTCGAGTGTCGCGACTGTGCCGCAGAGACGAGCGAATGGTTTGTTTTTTTAACAATAACCACGCGATATTTTCGCCTTAAATACGTTCATAGGTAGTATTACCGTATTACCGTGGCCGCACCGTGACCTGTAGACTGTACAGTAACAGGTAGTAGGTATATAATGTATCTAATTATTATTAGTATACCTATACTGTAAGCCTCAAACTCTGAAATGTTTTTAAAAATCTTCGTTCATTTAATTTATTCTGCTATCATTTTGTTTTCAATCATCAAGTCCCGTACCCAAAGGGAGCCAGCACACACACTATTGCTAAATACATTATTATTTAGGTATGTCCTGCATTTATGTACGTTTAAGCCAAAATGTTTAAAAAACAAATAATGTCCACCAAAAGCCGGGCCAGCCGCTAGTTATTTATATATAGTACATCGCTATGGTGGTGAGGTAACCATAAAAAAAATATCAGACCTCAGTCGTACCATCCAGTTCTATCGTTGGCAATATTATGCATTTAACAAGTTTTCCTAAAATAACTTCTCTTAAAAGTTCTGTGTTCTTAAACATGGCGCAGTTCCAATAGCTTTGAATCCCGCCGCGGGTTTGAGTTTCACCGAATGGTGGAAGGGCATTTTGCGAATGTCTGCCTGGCTAGCGACCGCGCTCAAATAGAAAATCTGTCACCATGCAACTAACGGCGTGTTCCAGCAGCTGTCCTTGAGAGCCAGTTATTGATGGTTAAGCCTGTTAACACCTTCGAACGCATCATCATTTACCATCAGGTGAGGTTGTGGTCAAAGGCTTACGTATCAGCAATAAAAATAAAAAAAAACATATTCGATTGTTTGTTTTAAAATTTTATTATATATCGTCATGTGACTGACCTGAATTAGACAATAAATTGATTGTGGAAGTTTCAACAATCAGTTAACAAAGTTGGCATTAAAAAACCAGCCAAGTGCAGGTGGACTCGCACACCGAAGGTTCCGTAGAACACATGTTAGAACACAAGATACAATGTTCTAACATGGCGTTTTTTTTTCATACAGTTAGCGGAGAAAGAGCAAGATCGTTGGCGGTAGTCCAACGCACGCTTGGTTTTTATTAATTATTGGCAAACGTTTGCACCATTATTAAACTAAGTTTGATGCAATTATATCCGTTTTTACGATAGGGCAAAAACAAAAAACGTAAAGAAACTTGTTTGTACGTGGACTCCCTTTTATTGTGAAGTTTTTGTTATAAATATTATTTAGTATGCAATCCACCATAAACAAAGATTCTGAGAAAGTTTCATTTGACTCCTTTTAAAGATCAAACAGTCGGACAGCCGAGGCTTTTTGACTACTATGTAGGATGTTGTTCAGGCTAACTTAAAAATATTGGCTCTCAAGAACATCCGGAATACACTGTAAGGTGCTTGGCAACAGTTTTTCTACTTAAGGGTGGTAGCTAACCAGGTGGGCACTCGCAAAAAGCCCTACCACCATGCAAAAGCTTAATAAAATGGTCAAGTTTTTATTAAGGAACCCTAAAATCTTTGACTTAGCAACCAATGATTTGATATCGTATAGATTGTCCTCTGTATGTTATCTACAATCATGTACCAAGACAAACATACAAAATTCACTGCAGTATCAACACTTGAACCGCTTTCGTAATTTGGCATAAAAACATGTTTATTGACGTCGCGCTTATCGAAAAAACTTTATATGTATTAAATATACAAGCCATGTTGTACTATCCTTATATATTTCTCTCAACAAAATGCCAATGGTGAACATCAAAGTGCCTATAAATGTTAGACGAATAAACTTACTGAATTTCTTAAGAGTTTTATCAATATTTACGCAACTTCTTAGAAACTTATTTTGTGGCTTAAATAGAGAAAGATTAGGCTTGATAAAATGGTTTTTCTTTTGAAGTAAAGTTTTATTAACTGTCTTATATACTTATACCTACAGGCAAAATATAAGCTAATAATTTTGCGGTAATATTGTTTAAGGGGCCGATTTAAATCAAATGGCTACCTCCAAGCTGATTTAAATCGGCTTCTTAAACAATATGAATGAAATAAAAATAGCGGAATGTAAAACAAAATATGAATGAAATAAAAATGAATCTTGATAAATGCTTCACGTGGCAGCTATTTATAATTTTCGGAGAACCTTTTGGTAGTTGTTTGATTATTTATTTAATGGAAAGCCGATAGCTAAATATATTAATAATAGCGACTTATATAGATACAGAGAGCGAATTATAGGTTTTCACGGATATACCTAATTACAATAAAATGTAATAAATATAATAAATTGTACAGAAAATAATACTTTTCACTTGGTTTGATATATTGGTACCATTGTCGGTTTAAAAATTTGCAATAAAGATTTGTTAAGAATTAAACTGGCCATGCACATTTTATCAATAGATACTAGTTTCGGAGGAGTTTCAGAGAGTAATTTTAAAACAGCTGCACCTCAGTTTTTTAACCGGTTAATAAGGTAGTTTCAACACGGATTTATTTCCAACATATATTTTGTTTTTTCATAATATAATTAATGATCCTTAGTGGAGTAGGAGTTTACCTTAGTGACTAAACGCATGGAATCCCCTTCAGGATTAAGAGATCTTATAATAATAAGCTGAAATAACGTAACGTTTTAGATAAAGATGATAATATTAGCTGGATATAATCCCCACTCTTTGCAGGTGTCTTGGGGATTGTAGTTTAAGATATCAGTGCCTCAGAAGGCACTGCTGCCCACCTTCTAGTATGTTACCTGTAGTTGCCTCTTACGACACCCACGGGTAGCAATGAGAGGGTGACAGTCTAACCCGGCATCCCATTATTACTCTTCATTACAAAGGTTTATTTTTAAAAATTGAGTTCAGCTTTATAAACGTAATATTTTCTCTCAAAAATATTGTTAAGTTTGGTTTAAATGTACGTACAGTAGAGTAAATTTTTGTTCCGATTATATTTATTTCTCTTGCACCTGGGACTTTATATTCCCTTCAAAGTGATTTCCAAGTTGCACCCAAACAACCTAAATGTAAATGAGGCATAAACACTTGACACGGATCAGGATCATCTTGCGTGCCAACAGATAAGATAACGTATCATGAACTTCGAATAAAAGATGTTGAAATACTCTTGTTGATATCGACTTTCACAAGGTATTATGCCCGTCTTTATAACGGATTAATACATGATTTATTGGTTTTTATCAACATTTTCAGTAAAAACAAGGTACTTGTGAAAGAACCGTTGATAATGCACCATGAGGATAAAACAGTAACTTGTGTCATTTATGACATATACGAGTAGAATCATCAATCATATCAAATCATTCTATGGTTACAAAACTTATTACTCACAAAGGCGAGCCCCTGTACATTTTTAAGTGTAATTACAAATACTTTTGATATAGCTGATAGGCTAACATTTAACCGCTACCTCGCCTGATGGTAAGTGATTATGGTCGAATATGTTGATCAGAGGAACATAGAATTACTGGTTCTCAAGAACTGCTGTAACACACCGTTAGATGCTTGGCGACAGTTTTTCAGTGGTAGCTAGCCAGGCGGGTTTTCGCAAAATGCCCTACCACCATTCTATAATGACTGCCACCTTAAAACAACAACCGGGACCGACGGCTTAACGTGCCCTCTGAAACACGGGAACGTTCAGTAATAATGCCATTTTCCAAGTCATGACGGACGGCGGATGTTGCTTAACTGAGCTGATCAGTTCAGTCAGAATAGCTTGACAAAATTCGCTACGAGCGCTTCAAAATAAAAACTACTACTACTACTACTACTCACCAAATTATTATTATACATTTTATTAATTTACTTAATGTACCAATAAAATGTACACCCACACTAAGACGTGTTCAAACGAGGCCTACCTGTATTATTTCTGTATAAATTTATAGAAATAGATATAATACATATAACGCCTATGTACTATATTATACTATTATAGTCCTTGTACGCCCGGTGTTTTATGAAAAACAAATCTCTCCTAGAACATCTGTGGTGTTTGGTGAATCCAAGTCCAATAATAACTACTTGAACTTTAAGTCTTATCCCAATGATAGTAGGTTACTTAGAAAATGTTCATCCGATCATCAACCGCCAAGTAAAATCGCCAAAATACTGCTAGACTTTTGAGCTGTAAACGAGAACAAAAATATTCAATGTTAGGCATTTTAAAAACTATTAGGACCAATGAATGTGATTTAAGGTGCAAGCTAGTGTGATTTAAGATGTAGAACATTAAAGTATATCATAACATAATAAATTAAGTAAACAAGGTTGACATTTTAATACGTTAGCGCAGTTAGCAGCACAGAGAACAAACTTGTCTTGCTTTACGAACGGCATAATACTAACTTTTTTATGAAATTGAGAAGAAACACACAAGAGGCCTACATGTGTTGTGTTGCCAAATGAATTGAAATTGAAATCTCCTAATATTAAACTGTCAAAAGTCGAATATTTACAAACTGCGTTTTCTAAAACATTACCTACATTAAGATATTGCTCGTCGACATAGTTTGGGGGAATGTATACAACACAGAGTAATATGTTTTCAGTGAAAACAGCGTTATAAGTATTTCGTTGTCATTTGCCAGGCTGGCTGGCCATTCTGGTGAAGTTTTTGACTGTAAACTGATTCCTTACGGCGACCATGACTCCTCCCCAGCCAGCGTCACCACTGCGTGCGACTGTATACCCAGGTGGAAGTAACTCAGCATCAAACCGGAGCTATTCAAAAATGACTCTCTGACAGCGATAACATCATAATTGTTTGCCATTGGAAGTTTTGAATGCATTCGTTTTAGTTCGCAGACCACGGACGTTTTAGTAAATAATTTGCAGTGCTTTATGTTTTTCATATATTTTCTTGGATGAGGTAACCAATTGCATCCGAGATTTTAAGGCGTGTATAGTGTGATGGTGCTACTGATAGATTTTAAACATTTTAACAAAGAAATAAAAACTTACACAGATTTCATAAAATAAGTACTAAATTATTAGTACGAACTTGCGTTTAATTTACCGGATATTTCGCCGGTAAATATTTTTTACATTTTTCGTTTTTTTTTTTGTTATAAATACTTAATATAAATGCAATAAATTAGTATATCAAAAAGATTTCACTTGAATTTCAGTCCGGAACTAATCGTCATGCTCTCGGCATGTCAGAACTAGTCGCATTTCTTGTTAAATATATTTTTGTAGATATTAAAACTATTACATGTCAAGTGCAAAAACTTCTAGAATTAGGTGATTTTCATTTTGCGCCACATTATTTATCTTATTAAGATCCAATAAATTTTTAGCATCTTATTAGAAGAGACGCGTTCCCTTGCGGTAAAAACCTGAACAATTTGTCTACTATCGACGATTGCATTTCTCTGAATGTATGGAATATCAATTGTTGTTTACGAAATAAATAAAGCAATAGAAATAAATAAGTAATAATTAAAATTGTTATGTATAATAATCCAATATAAAACATTGACATTGTTGTTCGTAGCTAGCATTCGCTTATGTGTGCATCATGTCAAGGAACCAAGGTAAATATTTTACCTACTTACATCTTTGGTTGTATTTTACCGCAAACATTTTAAGTTTAATCCAACACCTTTTCCAAACATGAGGTATAAAATAACTATAAGACTTCAGTTATTCGGCCATAATAATTTGAAAAGGTTAGTAGTTATTTAACCTGTGTACGAATATTTCGATTACAGAAAAGTATGCCAAACCTATTTTTTGCTCTCCTATCTTTAATATCCAATAACATGCACCAAATTACAGCAATAAAAAGAAATAATTTAAAAATTAAAAAACACGCCTGCCGTGCCAAAAAGTGAACTAAAAAATTACAAACAAGTTACATGATTTTAATGTTGAATGGCTACAATGTAGGTACTAAATAGATTATATTTACTGTGTAATTAAAACACCATTGAACCAAAAAATGGAAAACAGATAACCATTCTTTTCATCGAAGTCGGGGGACCTGTAAAGAACTATTCTAAGGAACTGTCCCCCGACTGCAATGAAAAGAATGGTTATCTGTTTTCCATTTTTGGGTGTAATTCAGCATAGTAAGTAATTCAGCATGCTAGGCACGCTGCCAACTGGGAGTGAGCTGGAGCATTTAGACTGCCTATGAGTCTGCAATGTTTGTCTAAATGCTTTTATTGCAGTAGAAGTAGTGTTGTATATAGTTCGTAGTAGGTACTTTGTTTAATAAAGGCATACCGCCGGTTAAAAAAATGAATATTATTTAGTTTTATTATTATGATAATTATTTCTTATATTTTATTTTTTGATATGTATAATGCAAACAGAAACTACTTCTGTAGGTATATTTTACTTTTTGTAAAATATTGTATTGTTGATGTGTATTTTGATACATGAACATATAGTCATATACTATGACTACGACTTTATGGGGTATGCTTTTGTTCAACAGTTTTCCGGCTGACGATGATGATCATGATGATGAAAATAAGAGATTGCTTGCTAAGAACATAAAATGGTCAGTAGGTATGTTTTAATAGTACCTAGTTTATGCAACTGTCATTTAATAGAGGGTAATCTTATTTTGAAACTCGCCTACGGCTCTTTTCAAAAAACTACACTCATATTTTAATACCTTATTATATGCAGTTGCATACACTACTTTATTTAATCTCATGGCGATACGCTTTTCTTGATTTTTCTGGCTAAAGACTATTGGTTAGCGCTCACCACAGATAATGTGTAAGTACTTAAATTGAATTGTAACCTCCTAGGTCGGGACACATTGTACTTTAATAATTAAAAAATTGTTTTAAAGCATTGTTTTTTTAGGAGAATAATGCATTAATTTTTTTTTTTTCTTAAAGAAGTATGTAAGTAAAATATGCCAATAAAAGTCTGTATTTCATTTCATAATTAGAATATTACCGAATGAGATTATATAAATTGGGTTTCTTAACAATTTTTATTACACATCACATACCTACGTAGATTACATCACATTTAAGTTCCATTATTACTTCATTATTTTTAAGTGAAATGATAAACAACAGCTACAATATTCTGTGGAATTGTTTTTGTACTTCTGCGAGTGCTATAGTTTTGTTTAATAGGGCTCATGAGAAGAGCTCTTAGTGTTTTATTGGGACTTGGGTAATTTAATAAAAAAACAACTTAACTTAAAAGTTAAGTAATTACTTAGTTAGTTTGCTTTTTTAGAACTTAGATGTATTAGAACTTCGAATAACTAATGGAGTTATTTGTAAATTGATTTGATAGGCTTGTAGTATAATAATTTATGTGGTAAGTTGTTGTTTTGTTAGGATAAATTATCTATTTTGTAAAATTTTGACGTGGAGAATTTTTTATTCCGCTCAGATATGATCTTATAAAGCTAGTTTCCTTTTTTTATTACTGACTAGCTTCCCGGGCGCGGATCCGCCCGCGCGTATGTCGGTTATCGCGCAAATACATTAACCTCTTTTTGCGCAGTTGGATAAAAACTATCCTATGTTTTTTCCTGGGTCTCAAACTATTTCCATACCAAATTTCATTTAAATCGGTCCAGTAGTTTTGGCGTGAAAGCGTAACAGACAGACAGACAGACAGACAGTCAGAGTTACTTTCACATTTATAATATTAGTACTGATAAGTAAACCTTTGACCACAATCTCACCAGATGGTAAGTGATGATGTGGTCGAAGGTGTTAACAGGCGTCACAGAATTACTGGCTGTAAAGGACAGCTGTCTGGCCACATCAAAGTGCTTGGCGACAGATTTTTCTATTTAAGGGTGGTCGCTAGTCAGGCGGGAATTCGCAAAATGCCCTTCCACCAAGCGGTGAAGCTCAATTTCGAGCCATAGACCTGCTGAGCGGCAGTCCATAGCCAATGCCACTGCGCTATCACTGCTTCCTGTATGAAGATGAATAAGATTTTTTTTTATGTCACATCTATACTAATATAACTATAATATGCAAATACCCCCCCCCCCCCCCCCCCCCCCCCTACTAGGTGGACTGACGTCATCGTGAACGTAGCTGGTAGCCAATGGTTACAAGCGGCTAATAGCCGTTCTTTGTGGCGCTCTATGTGGCAGGCCTTTGTTCAACAGTGGACGTCTTTCGGCTGATGATGATGATGATAATGCAAATACACTGAACCCGTCTCTTGTTGTGTATCCACTTCTTTTCGATTAGAAATCTGTCATAGAGTGAGTCATTTTCATAAATCTGATTACATTAGACAAAGTTTTGATTGCTGTCATAAGAATAAACTTATCTCCAATAGTCTGTCAAGATTTTATTTTTTTATCATCAGCATTAACCATGATAATGCAGTAAAGCCTGTTACTAAGCAACATCATTTTTTAGAAATAATACCCACTTTGAAAGTTTTAAATAAGAATAAGTATAATTAATTAATAGATTCAAGCGTTATTTTGCAAGAATGCATTTATAGTAATAACAAATATTTAAAAATATTTATGAAACTTTTTAATTAATAATTTAGAAAAACACTTAGAAAATATACAAATATTATATCTAGTGACGATTCCGCCTAATTTTCCTGCTAAGCCAACGTGATTATAGGCGCCACGTAGCCGTAAGAATTTTTCCCTCGTTTCGTTTCTACAGGAAGCCTCAAGGTTTTGACTCCTTGAGTGCACGATTCGGGATCGTGAAAATTAAGCGAAATTTTCTCTAGTTATATTTTTATATGATTAAATGTTTTTCTAAGACATTTGCTAATAAGTATATATTAGTCTTTTCCTCATATATGTTTTAAAGCATTAACTACGCAGAATTATAATTATCTCATTAATATATATAATATATCTCATTAATATTGATACGTTTTTATGTGAAAAGTAGTGAGTGTATAATTGCGTGTTTTTTAAAAACATATTGGAATGAAATTTTAAATATCAGGTATAACAGTCTTTTGTTCTTCATTTGTATCAAAGGATTAGCAGTCTTAAGTTCTTCGTTTGTATCGATGGTTAAAAAGATAACGCTAGGGCACTTAATTATCTGACACATGTCTGGCGTCTTGGGGATCGCTGTAGAAGATGGCAGTACTTCAGAAGGCGTGGCTGCTTACCTTCTGTTATTTATTTCATCGTAGAAAAATTTGGGGGAGGGGGGAGGGGGTTTAAATTTCAGCCCGCACGCCACGGAGGACCAAAGATAAACTGCATATTCAAATTGAGAACTTGTTCCTTTTTTGAAAGAATACCAAGAGCCATCCACGGTTATATGTATACTACAAACGCTTCGCGTCATTAATTCTTTGAAATTTTCAACTGTACATTCACCATTGATAATGGTGAATGTACAGTTGAAAATTTCAAAGAATTAATGACACGAAGCGTGAAGTGCGAACAAGTTCTCAATTTGAATATGCAGTTTATCTTTGAATGTGTTTGTTACGCTATTACTATGGCATTTATAAATCAATTTAAATTTTTCTTTCACTGTTGCATAGACGGTGTGTGGAGCTTACATCCAAGTTAGTCCCATTTGGGTTGAATCAAAATCATTTATAGTCGATTAACTGAAAAATGTATTTTTGTACCTGGCGTTTGCACGACAAAAAGAGTGTAGACTAATATTTTAAAAAATACGGAAGTGACTTACACAATTATGAAAAGTAAAAACAACTTGTGGAAGTCGAACCATATTAATATGAAGTCAGTGGTTAGAATCAGCATGGATTCAAAAAGTTATTTCATACTTTTTAGAAATAGAATTCGTTCCATATAAAAAAAACTGCAGTATATGTATATTAACCACAAGCAAACGATGCGATAAAACACATACTTAAGGCTCAGATAAACATTTGCCAGCAAATAAATCAATCAACTAGCCTAGAAAACATTATTCTTACTAGTAGTGATTTCTACTTGAGATACCAGATTTCAAAGATTACATATTATATCTCCTCTGTCAAGTATCTATATTGAGCCACAGATTAGGCGCGTAGTAATATATCATAGATAATTTTTCATAGATCGCTCGTTCGATTCAATAAATAGTTTTCTGTCAGATGTCAAAATTATCAGCATTCTTCAATGTCAAAACAATCTTCATAGCGATATTATTTTAAATACGATTTCACTGATTAAAACGCACGTTAAAAATATTTAAAGTTATATACATAATTATGTAGAGAACTTAATTCTTTTAAAACGGTTTGCATATAATTTCAAGTAGTGTAAGGTGTATAAAAATAATAAATCTGTGTAATAAACCCGTGCATGTCTAATTTTGAATTACTATAGTTCTTTTTGGAGATGTAATTACAAAATAAAATATTTTCATGAACCTGAAATCTGAAATTTAGAGACATTGCTATTTTACATAGTGAAATACAAAAGTATAAGAAGATAAATATTAGACCATTGTAACACCTACGCTTTCATTGTTTCGCATTAGAACAAATGCCGCCATAGTTTCCATGCTTGGCAGGCGTCTTGGTAATCAAAGTTCTCCAAAAGTGTCCCCTTCTGGCAAATTTTCTTTGTCGTCTCTTACGACTTCCACAGGAAGATACGCAAATATTATAAATATTTTAATAATAAAAATAATTAAATGACCTAACCTAGTAACGTAATAATAAGAATTAAAAGAAAATAATTTACTTGGCGTTGTGCTCGTTTCGTTTGCTTGGATTTCGAATCGTTAAGTAAGTTAAATAATGTTATTTTTTTATTAAATACGAAGAAAAGCGAGCTTTTCCAGCGCTTTTAAATGTAAATATCTTTTTAAAGTGTTTATGTAATTTCATGCAAAGGATTATGTTATTTATTATGTTCTTTTTTTGTATTGTAGAACAGCTTATATAAAACCATATAATACAGCACATATTATGTCACTCAGATAGTTATCGATATATTTAAATTTTACAAAGGAAAAACTATTAATCTTAATTTCTCTATTGTACTTCTTTAACTGAAAACTCATATTGCATATATAAATAAAAGCACATATTGCATATGTACATTATAGGCAACTTTGTTTAGGTTTAGAATATTATGTAGGTTACATTTATACCTATGACATTTAAACAACTTCACTGAGCTAATTGTTACCGAGCGGAGTTTTATGTAAATTGAATTTTGTTTTTTACGGAATGTTTATTCTGATTTGAGCCGTGCTACTTGGCTGGGCACTTCTTAAAATATGTAACACTTAAGAGGCCAACCTACGGACAAAAATGGGTCTTATTTAAAGCTTCTACTTAATTACAGCACAAAAAGTTGTATTATTTATGCCAAATCCCGCTAAATAGTGGCATAAGCATTTTCTGTGTCGTTATACGGTAACTTATGATAGCTTAGTAGGTTATAAAAACGCTGTCAATTAACGCTGTTAAATTTGCTAAAGCTTCATGTTTTTTTAATGCTATTGTGACTGAACAAGCTCGTGGCCCACCTGATGTTAAAGCGGACTAATCTCTGCCTATAACAGATGCATTTTGTCACAAGTCACGAATCGCACTGCGCCCATCACCATGAGACATAGTTGTTAAGTCTCATGTGCTTGTAATTTCACTGGCTCTCAAGAACTGCTGCCGGAACAAACCGTTAGGTGCTTGGCGACAGATTTTTTACTTGATGGGTGGCAAGCGACCACGCTTGCCAGGCGGGCATTCGCAAAATGCCCTTCCACCATGCCGGTGAAGCTCAAGCCCGCGGCGGGATTCGAAACTTGGACCTGCTGCGTCGCAGTCCAATGCCACTGAGCCATCATTGCTTCTGATCATCATCAGTATTTCTTCATAAACCTATTTCATGATTGCATCATCTTTATTTTTGATATTAATATGAAGTCAGTGGTTAGAATCAGCATGGATTCAAAAAGTTATTTCATACTTTTTAGAAATAGAATTCGTTCCATATGAAAAAAAACTGCAGTATATGTATATTAACCACAAGCAAACGATGCGATAAAACACATACTTAAGGCTCAGATAAACATTTGCCAGCAAATAAATCAATCAACTAGCCTAGAAAACATTATTCTTACTAGTAGTGATTTCTACTTGAGATACCAGATTTCAAAGATTACATATTATATCTCCTCTGTGAAGTATCTATATTGAGCCACAGATTAGGCGCGTAGTAATATATCATAGATAATTTTTCATAGATCGCTCGTTCGATTCAAAAAATAGTTTTCTGTCAGATGTCAAAATTATCAGCATTCTTCAATGTCAAAACAATCTTCATAGCGATATTATTTTAAATACGATTTCACTGATTAAAACGCACGTTAAAAATATTTAAAGTTATATACATAATTATGTAGAGAACTTTATTCTTTTAAAACGGTTTGCATATAATTTCAAGTAGTGTAAGGTGTATAAAAATAATAAATCTGTGTAATAAACCCGTGCATGTCTAATTTTGAATTACTATAGTTCTTTTTGGAGATGTAATTACAAAATAAAATATTTTCATGAACCTGAAATCTGAAATTTAGAGACATTGCTATTTTACATAGTGAAATACAAAAGTATAAGAAGATAAATATTAGACCATTGTAACACCTACGCTTTCATTGTTTCGCATTAGAACAAATGCCGCCATAGTTTCCATGCTTGGCAGGCGTCTTGGTAATCAGTTCTCCAAAAGTGTCCCCTTCTGGCAAATTTTCTTTGTCGTCTCTTACGACTTCCACAGGAAGATACGCAAATATTATAAATATTTTAATAATAAAAATAATTAAATGACCTAACCTAGTAACGTAATAATAAGAATTAAAAGAAAATAATTTTCTTGGCGTTGTGCTCGTTTCGTTTGCTTGGATTTCGAATCGTTAAGTAAGTTAAATAATGTTATTTTTTTACTAAATACGAAGAAAAGCGAGCTTTTCCAGCGCTTTTAAATGTAAATATCTTTTTAAAGTGTTTATGTAATTTCATGCAAAGGATTATGTTATTTATTATGTTCTTTTTTTGTATTGTAGAACAGCTTATATAAAACCATATAATACAGCACATATTATGTCACTCAGATAGTTATCGATATATTTAAATTTTACAAAGGAAAAACTATTAATCTTAATTTCTCTATTGTACTTCTTTAACTGAAAACTCATATTGCATATATAAATAAAAGCACATATTGCATATGTACATTATAGGCAACTTTGTTTAGGTTTAGAATATTATGTAGGTTACATTTATACCTATGACATTTAAACAACTTCACTGAGCTAATTGTTACCGAGCGGAGTTTTATGTAAATTGAATTTTGTTTTTTACGGAATGTTTATTCTGATTTGAGCCGTGCTACTTGGCTGGGCACTTCTTAAAATATGTAACACTTAAGAGGCCAACCTACGGACAAAAATGGGTCTTATTTAAAGCTTCTACTTAATTACAGCACAAAAAGTTGTATTATTTATGCCAAATCCCGCTAAATAGTGGCATAAGCATTTTCTGTGTCGTTATACGGTAACTTATGATAGCTTAGTAGGTTATAAAAACGCTGTCAATTAACGCTGTTAAATTTGCTAAAGCTTCATGTTTTTTTAATGCTATTGTGACTGAACAAGCTCGTGGCCCACCTGATGTTAAAGCGGACTAATCTCTGCCTATAACAGATGCATTTTGTCACAAGTCACGAATCGCACTGCGCCCATCACCATGAGACATAGTTATTAAGTCTCATGTGCTTGTAATTTCACTGGCTCTCAAGAACTGCTGCCGGAACAAACCGTTAGGTGCTTGGCGACAGATTTTTTACTTGATGGGTGGCAAGCGACCACGCTTGCCAGGCGGGCATTCGCAAAATGCCCTTCCACCATGCCGGTGAAGCTCAAGCCCGCGGCGGGATTCGAACCTTGGACCTGCTGCGTCGCAGTCCAATGCCACTGAGCCATCATTGCTTCTGATCATCATCAGTATTTCTTCATAAACCTATTTCATGATTGCATCATCTTTATTTTTGATTTAGCCTATTTAACGCTTGATATCAAAAGCCTCACACTCTTACATCTATCCAGACTCAGATGTGAGCATTTACTAAGTTTGGCTTCAGTCTGTTTCCGTAAACAAAACTTAGCCTCTTATGATTTAAAGTATTTTTAGTTGTTTAGATTATATACTGTAACATCCGGATCGTCCACTGCTGAACACAGCCTCCCCTATTGAGGGGGTATTTGCCATACCTAATCCTCACGCTTGCCAGGTGTCATGGGGATCGCAGTGTAAGTTGGCAGTTCTTTAGAAGGCGCTGCCTTCCACCTTCCAGTAAATTTTCCTTAGTCGCCATATTATCCCACGGGATGATATGTGGGGGTTGTATTCTAACCCGGCTCCCCACGGGGCAAAATTATATACTTGAAGCAAATAAAAAAAACTAATATTCCTAAACATTACAATTTATCATTGATAAATTAAATTTAGAAAGTGTGAAAAGGTGTCCAAATGTTCGGAATAACTACGAGGGTACTCAAAATACTCTAAGGTGTTGTAAACAGGTTGAGTGTCATAATTTGCATTCCATAGTTAAAGTACTACATCGAGTTTCAATATTTAATCATTCATAGTGCAGAAAAAAGGAGCACTAATTCGCATACGATTAGTCACCTGCCTTCTTAAAATTATATCTCAACGCCTTCCAGAATATGACACTCCCAGACTATAGTACATTACTGCAGCGGCCAGCAAAGGAGGCTTTGATGTACGAACGTGTAAATGTGGGCCGAGGCAAAGCCGAGGCATATAGGCAATAAGTCCATCAATGCCTATGGTGGCCAAGGCTTGGATAGTGCGTTTCTCAAATAATGCGCGGAAATTAAAACAAAGTAATCTATGCAGATTTTTTTATTTGAAGATACAGTTGTTAAATGTACAATTTTCAATAAACAGCGTTCTATTTGCAAGCCAGATCGAAATTTAAATAAAACCTTTGATATGTTACTTCCTTGGTTGCCATGCTTCGAAGTAAAAGATCGTTCCATTTTTAAATTACACGACAGATATGAGTTTACTATGCTATTTATTTAGCCGCTAGACACGACAGATAAAGATTTTCATACATATTTTGCCGGCCGCTGCGCGCATGTATTTGGCCAGTACAGCAATTTTGATTTATCTCGAAGAAGGTTGTCAAAATAATGCTCACATTTCCAAGCATGTTTGAGAAACAGTAATTTACTAAGATGGGGGCCACCACCAAAAAGTCTTGGTGCATTTGTCGGGAGGCGATAGATACAGCAAGATAATTACTGGTAGGATGGAAGGTGTTTCTTGTTAGGGGCTATTTTTCACATCGTTATGATAGAGTACTCATCATACGAGAAGCAGCGAGTCTCTGGATAGCTAGAGCAAAAAAAGTTTGACCACTAACAAACAACACGTCGATTTTGTAAAAGAAGGGTCATCTTTTAAATCTAAACAAGCCTTACTTTATCCTAAGCGCAGATTCCGATTGAGACTCGTATGAAAAACAAAAACTTAACGCCATTTCCTGGGTTGCAAGTTCAGGTGCCTGTGACTCTGAAAAGGATCCTAGGAAATCTCGACGAATCTGTTCCGGATCGTCCACTGATGAACACAGCCTCCCCTATTAAGGGGGTATTTGCCATAATCCCCACGCTTGGCAGGCGTCTTGGGGATCGCAGTGTTCGTTGGCAGTTCTTTAGAAGGCGCTGCTACCCACCTTCCAGTATTTTTCGCTTAGTCGCCTCTTACGACACCCACGGGATGAAATGGGGAGGTGAAATCCTAACCCGGCACCCCACGGGGATGTCGACGAATCTATTTAAGGAAATTAATAATTCAACTTTACCGAGTCGGCAGTTATATGTTATTAAAATCTCTCGACTAACTTGCACTCATATGCGAATACGTTATCACTTAGCAACAGGTGAGGAAATGATCAATGACCTATCAATGGAAAAGTATGAACGTAATGCCAATAAATCAATTTGTTTGACACATCTGATAGTTTTTTGTGTGGGGGGTCGGATAAATATCTTATCATACCACAGTACTGTCTTATCAGAATAGCCAATAGTTTTTTAGGAGTCATGTGATAATCAGCATAACTATACCTCATTTTAAGAAAAATACTATTTTTTGTAGAAGAGTATACCAAATAAAATAATCAATGCACTGTATGTCTGTACACAGTTTTCCTACCCTATATCAACTGCAAGTTCAACTTGATTAAGTTCAATGTTTAGCTCCACGTATTTAACATTGGTTAAAGAAGACCTGAGCATTTCTTTTGAAATCCGTAAAATAATACTGTATCAGCCGGATTGTCCACACCTAAACACAGCGTCACCGAGAGGTTCACGTGAGGTTTTGTCCATGCTTTTTTTTGATGCGTGATAAGTTAGCCTTTGAATATTATCTCACCTGATGGTAAGTGATGGTGTGGTCGAAGATGTTATTCAGGATAATCTAGAATTACTGGCTCTCAAAATGACATCTAGGCAGGCATCAGCTTAAGATATCTTAAGCTGATGCCCTATCTTAAGCAGTTCCTCAGAAGACGCTGCTGGACACTTTCCGGCATTATTTTAGTCGCTTCTTACGATACCCTTGGGAGGAGAAGGCGTGACATTCGATTCCGGCACCCCACGAGTATTCATGTGATTATTAAAAAGTTAAAAATAATCTTTAAAACGTCATTATGCTTTTCACTGTGACCCTTCACGTATATTAAATGCAAAGGTAGACAGATACTCTTTTATCATTAAACATAATTAATCCGATGGTCCGAACGACCTTGCAAATTTGGTGCCGGACTCATGTGCTTTAGCATATTTATTAGTACACTATAGACAGGAACACATATAATCTTATGTGACATGAAATTGCATACTTTCATAAAATTTACAAAAAAATAGTGACTGAAAAACTGACAACATTATTACAAATGCCATAGTTTTTGAAGCAATTGTAGCGTAACTTGTTTAGTCGTTCTTAACCGATTAGCTTATTCATTATTCTTAGGTCATGGCTTGGATGGGTGGACGCTAGTGGCAAAACTGAGCCCTCATATTATGCTTCGAAGGGTACGTTAAGTGGTCCCCGTCGTCGGTCCTAGTTGTTGTGTTAGGCTGGGAGCACAGATTTAGGAAGGGACCCTTCCTAAATCCGTGGCTGGGAGTCACAATAGCATAGTGTAAAAAGCTATCGCCAAGAACCTAATCGTTGTCGAGTGACAAAAATCACAGGTTAGCTTGAACAACATTTCTGCACACACAACTTTTTTGCAACAACCACTTCATTGGTGAGATGGTATCCTATCATGGCTATCTAGCAAAAAATGAAATATACAAATTTATAAAATAAATTCACATCCGTCTTTTTATTTTTATTTCCGTGTACATTACTTCTAAATTTAACTTTTTATTATAATCAGCACAGCATATGAAGATCAATACTTACTTCAAAGGAATTTTCCTAGACGATTAGCTATCACGCTAGAGATTGCCGATATAAGTACACTTGTTGTTCAAGATGCTTTCAAGATTAATGTGTTTTGGCTTCTGTATTGTTCTATCATCTTCGAAAAAAAATAAGGTGATTTAAAAAAATATATGCAGAATATGATAATGTTTTGAAATATATACAATACAATACAAAAATCTTTATTCATCAACAATCTTAAGGAAAACAATAAAACTATTACAAACAAATTAATATATTAGATTGGACAAAGGGCGGCCTTATCGCCTAAGCAATTTATTACAGGCAACCTTGCATGGAGAGGATTTACAATATTGCGGTTTAGGGAGTCCAAGAAGAGAAAATTATAATAATAAAAATAATGATATATGTTTATCATTACATAGGTAAATACTATTTATATGCATTTATTTATTTATGTTTTAATTTTTTATGTATTTATGTTTTAATTATACTTACTATTATTTTAATATAACTAAACATAATATTATACATACATATAATACATTATAATATTACATAACATATAATATACTACAATTTATATAATACAATACATTCATATCTTATACAAAACATAATAAGCATATGTAAAATATTCAGCATAGTTTGATAGGTAGTGCTTCTTCACCATATCTTTGAATAAAGAAATAGACTTAGCGTGTCTGATATCAACAGGTAGTGCATTCCACAAGAAGACTGCATGTTTTGTAAATGATTTATTAAAATATGTAGATGACGATACAGGCAAATTCAAGTATTCGTGGAACGAAGAGAGAGAGAGAGAATGTGTTTGATGAAGAAATTGAAAACGTTTCTTGAGATAAAAAGGAGTAGTGGGATTGAACAAAACGCTATAAATAAGAGAAAGGACATGAGCATCTCGGCGACGTCAGATAGGTAACCATTCAAGCATCTTGCGAAATTGAATGACATGGTCATACTTGCGCAAACCAAATACGAACCGAATGCAAACATTTTGTAAGCGCTTTAGCTTATTCAGCTGAAATATGATAGCCAAGCGGTACAGATGCTATGGACTGCAGTGCCTCAAGACCATAGTTGGATCCTCACCGCCGGCTTCAGCTTCATCGTATGGTGGAAGGGCATTTTACAAATGATCTCCTATCTGGCAGGGCTCCGTACCGTTTACCGATAAACTGTTCGGCGAAAAAACTAAATTTTACGCTACAAAATGTAGAAGATTTAGCTTAGTTTTTTGAAGCGATGATGGCTCAGTGGCATTGGCTATGGAGTGCCGTGCAGCAGGTTCATGGTTCGAATCCCACCGCGGGCTTGAGCTTCGCCGCATGGTGGACAGGCATTTTGGGAATGCCCGCCTGGCTGGCTTTCAAGTAGAAAATCTGTCGCCAAGCACCTAACCACGGTAATGTTATCTATACAGTATTTCAACGTCATAGAAACGGACGAAACGCGAGTTATACCGACGCACCTCGATCTCAGCCCGCGCTCAGCCCGCAGACAGTCACAACTGCGTCGCAGTGACGAATGGACAATATGTAATTTTCTTTAACAAAAAATAAGTTCATGTACATATTTAATATGACGAATAGGATATATTGTAATTTTTTTGATTGCATGAATACGTCAATAACGCATCCAGAGATAACTTTTATTAGATTACCTGGAAACTCTGAAAGGTAAGACTATAAAATAAATTTACTTACTAGTAGGTAGGTTACCTACATAATGCGTGTCTTTTTAATGGATAAGTGTATTTCCTTTTATCTCCCGAAAAAAGCTAACTGGATTAATAATAAAATAAGTGAATAGAGTAAAGGAATAACACGAGTGAAATAGGTAGTTATAGGCGGTTCTTGAATCACGATACGGTAGGTACGCTGGTGTTAGAATCTCGGGGCATGTGTGTTTTGTTTTGTTACTTTGTATAATTCAAAATAAAGACGTGGTATTTTACCAGTACTAATGTATTATATATAATGTTATACTTAATATAAATATTAGTCGTCGAGGTAAAAAGTCGTCGAGGTAAAATCCCCAGGTGTGAGGTAATCAGAGGTCACACAATCAAACACCGAGCTCGCCGGCGAGCTCGAGGCAAAAACAAGGTCACGATAAATTGCTCTCCAAATAGTCAAAGAGTATTATTCAGTAGGGCCCAATTGTGCAACACTGCAGTTGCACAGAGGCATTTTGCTCCGATCCCCCCCATGTCTCTCGACAGCGAGACAAGCCGAGGTCCGAACCACAGTGGTGCCCTTGAGCTCGCTGTCAACCCCTCCTATAATAGCGGTACGTTTTCGGCGTCCGCAGGAGACGGAGGTAGAAAGCGCTTTTCGCCTTCTACGCCCGTCTCGGGAGAAGTGCCTTCGGCACTTCTCCCTCCCGGGCTATTGTAGGGCCAGGCCCTCGCCCAAAACCCGGTGGAGCTGGACGACCGCACAGGCGGTAGCCAGCATCTATGTCCTCCCTAAATAAAAAAAATAAATAAAATATAAATATAATATTATAAATGCAAAAGTAACTCTGTCTATCTGTTAGCTTTCACGCCAAAACTACTGGACTGGATTGAATTTATAAGACTGATTTATTATTCAAAAATAAACATGGTTTTTTTAATCACAGTTCTTTTACAGTTTTTTATTTGTTTATACAAAAAAGTATATTTACAATCACAAAACTAAATGGAAACACAAAGTAGGCAAATGTAATTAAAATGCTGGAGGCGGGCAGACCTATCGCATGTTTAGGTACCGCGCGGTGGTAGGTAGTTATTTCGAAGACAGAGCCGAGTTAAGATACTGTATAAAAAACATTACCGTGTCCTAACGGTTTGTTCCGGCAGCAGTTCTTGTATGCCAGTGAAATTACAGGCACATCAGACTTAACAACTACATCTCAAGGTGACGCGCGCAGTTCAATGCGTGATTTGTAACGAAATGCATCTGTTATAGGCAGAGGTTAGTCCGCTTAACATCAGCTGGGCCTCGAGCTTGTTCTGTCACAATAACATAAAAAAACTTATCTTATATAACCCCACCTAATCTAAACTAGACAAAATATTAATTCAAGCTAAACATTCTAGATTTTGATTCATAAAAAAAATATTACGCTTTACGAACAATGTTTCTGAATACAGTGCGAGGGCGATGATAAGAGGACTTATAGACACATTCAAAATGTTTTATATGTAGAAAAAAAAATTACAATTACCCTTTATTTATTTATGCTTTGATATTAAAAATATTGAATCGTGTCAGTTTTAGAGGAGAATACAGGGCAATACGAAAAGTCGCATTTTTCCATTAGTAGTGGCGATAACGATAGCAAAAACTCTCTGAAATGAGTTTATAAACTGTCTGAAAAAAAATTGACTATAAATCTAAGAACTCTAAGATTATGGTGATGTAGCACTGTATCAATTTCTACTTTACCTAGGCTTCAAAAGTTTGTTACATATTATAAGAGGAACATCATGAAAAAAAATCGGCCAAGTGCGAGTCGGACTCGCGCACGAAGGGTTCCGTACCATTAGCTATACAACATTAGACTTCATATTTTAACCTGTTTTGTTTAACGTGCGCGAGTCCGACTCGCACTTGGCCAACTTTTTGTATTTGTTGTTATAGCGGCAACAGAAATACATCATCTGTGAAAATTTCAACTGTCTATCTATCACTGTTCTTGAGATACAGCCTGGTGACAGACGGACGGACGGACAGCGAAGTCTCAGTAATAGGGTCCCGTTTTTACACTTTGGTTACGGAACCCTAAAAACAAGAAGATAATTTTGAGTGATGACTCATTTACTACGATAGCTTAGTTGGAAGAGCATGTCCCGGCTATAGAGACGGATGGTCGCAGCTTCGAATCCTGCTCGTAGTTGAAATATATAATTTCGTTAGAAATTTAGTACGCTTATGCGCTTAGCAGACAGCTGCAAAAATTACTATTCTGGAAGCGCTCGAAGCGAAGTTTGCTTAGCCATTCTGAACCGATCAGCAAACCTAAGCAACGTCCGCCGCGGTCTTGAGTTGGATGGGTGACCGCTCTGGTGATATTACTACTGAGCGCTTCCGTGCTTCGGGGGTCACGTTAAGCCGTTGGTCCCGGTTGTTGTCTTAGGATGGCAGTCGTTACAGTATGGTGGTAGGGCAATTTGCGAATGCCCGCCTCGCTAGCTACCACCCTCAAGTAGAAAATCTGTCGCCAAGCACCTAACGGTGTGTTCCGGCAGCTTTCCTTGAGAGCCATTAATTCTCTAGGTTAGCCTGAACAACACCTTCGACCACATCATCACTTACCATCAGGTGAGATAGTGTTCAAAGGCTAACCTATCATGCATAAAAAAACCGGCCTAGTGCGAATCGAAATCGCACATGGAGGGTTCCGTACAAACCTATATAGGTGTATAAGTAAAAAGTAATGTATTTTTATTGATAAAGGAAATCCATAACATTTTAAAATTATCTTTATTGTATTATGTAATAAATAACTTTATGCTTTTGACGTTTCTTTATACCAAATTTGAAGATTCTGAGTTCAAGAGAAGTACCCTGTAGGTTTTGATTCCCTTGCGAGTGTCGAAAATTTGCGGCATTAACGGTGTATCTATTGATTGCGTTAGCTTAGAAGTTTGATTTTTTCACAGCTTCAAGGGACAGTAAACCTGAGTATTTGATATAAATTTCAGTTTGATACATCCACGCATTCCTGCCAAAAAGGGTCTTGAGAGACTGACAGATGGACAAAAAATTATCATAAAAGGGTTCCGTTTTTTCTTTTTGGGATACGGAACCCTAAAAAGATCTTTTGGTTCGTGAGATGATAAATTCGAGGTTTGATAGATTGGCTTTATTCATATTCATATTCATTTAATTCTGTTTCCACAATGTAGATAAAAAATACAGATCTTAAAAATATAAAATAATGCGAGGTAACAATGTGGACCCTGGTGGGCGCTACAGAATGACTTAAGAATTAACAGATAATATGCTTCGTAATTAATATTTAAGTTAGACAGACCGAGTGCGATTTATTTTTATGTTTATCGTCAAAAAATTCTTGCAGTGAATAGTAGCATTTATTAGTGAGATATACCTTTAATTGCTTGGAAAATGCGGATTCTTTTATGCTTGTAGCATAGTTTGCTTAGCCTTTTTTAACCGATCAGCTAATTTAAGCAACGTCCGACGCAGTCATGACTTGGATGGGTGACCGTTAGTGACATTACTTTTGAGCGTGCACGTGCTTAATCCGTAGGTTGTTATCTTAGGATGACAGTCATGGTAATATGTTGCATGGGCATTTGAATGCCCACCTGGCTAGAAAATCTGACGCAAAGCACCTACCGGTGATTTCCGGCAGATGTCACTGAGAGCCTAGGTTAGAGTAGTACTAAGTTTACTTGAACAACACCTTCGATCGCTTCATCGCTTACTATCCGGTGGAAAAGTGGTCAAAAGCTAGCGTATCAGCAATGAATAAGAAAAATTAATAATAGTTATATACCAGGAATGCCACTGATATGGATGTAGAGAAAGCTAAAGCGGAATATAAAAAAAGTTGACATTAAGAATAATGCTTGAAAGAGTTATGAAAAGTAAGAAATAAGGTTTTGTTTTTTCTAAAAAAACCATGCATTCTTCTGGAAGTTCATTCCTAAAATCAGACCTGATCTCAATTAGATACATAGTTAGATAACTTAATCATATCGATAAGAGTATTTTGAAATCTTGTTAGAAAAATAAAAGATAGCAATCTTGCCTCAAATATGAATGGAAGCAATGATAACAATGATAAATGTTATCTCATGAAATGACAGATTTGACATTTTGAACATTGGACGTTTTATCATTTGGACGTAAGTTACCATGAGACACAAAATGTATATATATAAACATATATATATTAAAATCTATATTATAACTGACTTTAAAAATACCAACCAACTCATTTTGAAAAATCCAACCTTCGGACCAAAGCTACTTTCTCGACGTTTTTAAATAAAATATGGTGATATCAAAAGTTTTGTCTTAATTAGATTTTCGATGATGAGAACTTAAGGCTAATTAATTATAGTGTTCAAAATACCTAATATTATAATTATATCTTGACAAACATGTTTAAAGCTAATTATAAAATTTTAATATTATATAATGTTACCCTATGGTAACCACTTAATGAATAAGTCCGATTAATTATTCCTTAAGTGGTTCCCATTGCCCCTTCCCCAAAACAAGACAAATTTTACAATTAGCTTTACATATACAGCAACCCTATATTTAATATATTTGCAATGACGCATGCTCTTCGGATAAAATTTAATTTTTTTTATAGCTGTAGGTAAGGCTAACTATCTCACCTATAGTAAGTGATGATGTGGTCGACGATGTTGATCAGGCTAACATAATATTACTGGCAGCAAGAACAGCTGCCGGAAAACACCGTTAGGTGCTTGGTTATAGATTTTCTACTTAAAGGTTGGTAGCAAGCCAAGCGGGCATTTGCAAAATGCCCTACTACCATAAACAACGAGAGGATAAATTATATCCCGCACATGACTGTAATTTTTACACTCGGTGTAATGTTGTATAATATTATTTAGTAAATCGGGCTCCGTTTTCTAGTACGGAACCCTAAAAAGACAGTGCAAAGGTTGAAATCTATTAATCTTTGTAATAAATCTTGTTGTTAATGAAATTATCAATTGTTACCAAACTCTGTTTTTATAATTTTGACTGAAACCTTTCGTCAAATATTAACAAAAGTCACAACAATTAACTTAATTTAATAACCATGAAAAAAATTAAGACTTAACTCTTTTTATCTCAAAAACCGCCATACAAAGCCTCCGTATTTTAACGAAATGTTATACAAAGAAAAATGTAATTGATAAATTTATCCAGAATGAGTTAATTACACGCTTTAACAAAAGAAAAGCTGATAAAAAGAATAACAATATGTTGCTTAAGGTACGATCGTACGACCTTGGTATTATCATTGCTATAGTGCTGCATATACCTTATAGCAGTAGATCATTAGGTTCACATTCCCTTGACTCTGATTTGGTGACAAAACGTGCTAAGGTTTGCGTCGAGTGCATTGCTGAGATCAGTTAGATTCCAAATGTCATCGAGTCACAACCTGAATTATTGTGATTTTGGTTTACAGTGAAGTGCGCGAGTGTTTAAAATAAATAAAGAAAAAGGTTAGTAAGCCTGCATACTATATCACACAAATTTACCTACATCTGTTATTATACACAAATTTGTTTTAAGTTGTTAGCTGATCTTATGTATAATAATACATTTTTTTTACCGGCGGAATGTCTTTTTTTTAACAAAATACTACGAACTATATACAACACTACAGCTACTACAATAAAATTGTTTAGACAACCTATAAGTCATAGCAGACTCACAGGCAGTCCAAATGTTCCAGTCCAATACCAAGTTAAATTATATTTGAAAAAAAAAATATAATCAGATCATTAATATTTTTTTAAAGTTTGTGCCGCACTAGTTTCAAACACTCCATTTTTCCTCTCGTGAATTTGTAATTTTGTAACTTAAGGCAAGGCTTACACGTCTAGACATTATTAACTATAGCTTAATGCTTACACATTTCTTTTTATATTCGATTACATTTTTTTTTTAATAATGCCAAATTTCTATAAACGATATAACAACTTTTTATTGCATACCAATAATAATAAAGTTAAAAACACAAAAGTGTTACTTAAAAATAATAACTAAACAATGGCAATACAATCGGCGGTCTTCGCTAGTGCAATGTCTTACAGATAACCTATGGATGGACAGGATCAATACGAAACAGTATGGATACCTGGTTTAGTTATAGATATACGAAAGTTTTCTATTTAAATTAAACAACTACAGATTATACAATTCGGTGTCGGTTTTGCATTTGAAAAAATAATTGGATCCTTACTTTCATTTATATATATTTAGATGTACTAAATATCGTTTAATCGAATGAATCGTCTTCAACTCGAACTATTGAAAATGAAAAACTCGATATCGATAAGGACTAAAAGTTAATTGTAGATCCATTGAAAAGATCAAGAAGAAAAATCGAGGCCATTCTCTAAAAAAATACCACGCTCTACTTAGAATCTACATAATCTTGTTGTTTACTGAAAAACTCAATAATACGTTATAATTCACATCAACCGGTACGTCCATCGATGAACAAAGTCTCTCTCATTAGACGAATTTGCCATAAAACACACGCAATCCCACTGCGATCCCCAAGACACTTGGCAGGCGTTTTGGGGATCGCAGTAGGAGTTTTCGGTTCTTCAGAAGTCGCTGCTTTATACCTACTGGTACATTTCACTTCTCACGACATCCACAAGAGGAAATGGGGGAGGTGAGATTCTTATACCATTGATGGATAAAAAAACTAGAGACTAAATAAATAAAATAGGTGACACCAATTTAGGTGTTTTTTTTTTATTTAGTTGGAATATAAGTAACCAATATTTCATTCCAATTTTATAATTTTTTAAATTAATAATTGATTTGGTCAAATAAGGCCTATAAATGGAACTTTACTGTATAATTAATTTACCTTATTAGGGTAATGTATTAATATATTATATTACCTGTTACATATTACGTACTAACTTCAATAAGTTCTAATATGTTCAGATCTGAAAATAAGTTCTTAATACATTCAAAGTCTGTTTTACCAACATGACTTCAGTTAATGCTAGCAATATGTACTAATAAAATAACTACATAGTAAAACTTTAAAAGACTTAACTTATTTAAGGGCGGCTGGCGCTAAAACGCTGTCAACTGAGATTTTATTAAATAAAGATTAAGCTCAATTTAGCATAAACTAGATCAACTTTGTCTTGCACAAAAGACTTTACGGAGCGAATTAGTTAAGTCGAGTTTAGGTGTTGTTGCGGCCTAATTCTCGCAAAATTTTATAATTATAAATCATCATACAAAAAGCGTGTAAAGAAACTCAATTTTGACGTTGAGTTGTCAAACAAGTAAAAAAAATGTGTCACTATAAGTATACTACCACACAATTGGTTGATTGCCATCGCTGTTGGCTTCTATATGATTTGTGTTGTTGGTTTTGAGACTTTTGCTGACAAAACCAAAGCGTCTAGAGCGCTTAATTATACTATTATGGAAATTATGCATATAATATTGCGTATAGAAAAAATCTATTTTTTTTTTTTATGCCTGATAGGATAGCCTTTGACCACTATCTCACTTGATGGTAAGTGATGATGTGGTCGAAGATGTTGTACAGGCTAACCTAGAATTACTGGCTCTCAAGGACAGCTGCCGGAACACACCGTTAGGTGCTTGGCGACAGATTTTCAACTTGAGGGTGGTAGCTAGCCAGGCGGGCATTCGTAAAGTGCCCGACCACCATGCTGTAACGACTGCCATCCTAAGGCAACAACCGGGACCGACGGCTTAACGTGCCCTCCGAAGCACGAAAGCGCTCAGTAGTAATGTCACCAGCGGTCACCCATCCAACTCATGACCGCGGCGGACGTTGCTTAACTTTGCTGATCGATTCAGAATGGCTAAGCAAACTTCGCTACGAGCGCTTCAAAAATCCCTACGATAGAGAAGCATTCAAACCGACGCGCGACGCAGTACATTTGCCGATGAACAAGAAGCGGGCGCTGGCTGTTGAATATAATTCCACTTCTCTTCCTGGCACTGTCATATTTTTTAAGGCGTGCTATAAAAAACAAAAATTAAGACACTGTACTGTATCAGCCGAATTGTCCACTGCTGAACACAGCCTTTGCCATTATGGGCGCAGTTCTTTGTTATATTTCGGTAACCGTGGTTATTTCCTCCATCACTGCTAATATCCATTATCGAAGAAATGTAAATGATGAATCCATTGTGGAGGTATGTTTAACTAAACTTTATAAAATAGTATTGAACGAATACGACATAACAATACCACTAGAACGCTACTAAATCGAAATTTACGAGATAAATTGTGATTCTTGCTGGTTTAACGTCGATGTGTGTTAAATCGAGATATAGTTAGCGAACATTTTGCAAGACGTTTATGTAGCGTTTAATGTAAATCAGTTTAATTAGAGATTTAAGTAGTTGGTGCAAGCCGCCCTTAGATATTTTGAGGTGGGAGTATCCTGAGAAATTTAGTTGCACTAATTTAAATATTTGTCAGATCAGTTCAGATCTGACAAATCAGTTCAGTTGTTCAGATACCAGTTATTCACCATGTTTCATGTTCAAACCAAATTATAATCGGGGAAATGGAGTTTTTTTTATATATTATTTTGACGGAAGCTCAAGGCCCGCCTGATGTTAAGCGGACTGACTTCTGCCTATAACAGATGCATTTCGTCACAAATCACGAATTGCACTGCGCCCGTCACCTTGATACATATAGTTGTAAAGTATCATGTGCCTGTAATTTCTCTGGCTCTCAAGGACTGCTGCCGGAACACACCGTTAGGTACTTGGCGATAGATTTACTACTTGATATTGGTCGCTAGCCAGGCGGGCATTCGCAAAATGTCCTTCCACCATGCGGTGAAGCTCAAGCCCGCGGCAGGATTCGAACCATGGACCTGCTTCGCGGCAGTCCACAGCCAATGCCAAATTGCTTCAAATAGTAATAAGATTCACACTAGTAAAAGGAATAAATTATGTGTATTCATTATTTATTAGAAAAGGGTTGTTGTTGTGTGATATACATATATATATATATATATATATATATATATATATACCACAAATTAACCGCATTTTTGAAAGGGTTAAACTAGTAAATTGGCTGAAGTAGGAAAGCTACTTCTAATCTTGTGTAGCGGCTGAAATCTCAGTGTAACCAACCGTACATTAATCTTGCTATCTGAATAATTTGTTTCATGTGCCCATAAACACGGCAGCGAGCTCATATTTTTCGGTCAAAAGACAATATCATCAATTATAAATGAATGCGAAGCGTTTCCAAAGACAATGCATGATAAAAAGCCACTTAAACCTCCCATTCAACTTACCCAAACTCAAAATGATTACTTACTGGCTCTCAAGGACTGTTGCCGAAACACACTGATAGATACTTAGCAACAGATTTTCTACTTGAGCTCTAATGTTTGCCTGGCTAGCTATCACTGCCAGGCAAGCATTTGCAATATTTCCTTACGGTGAAACTCAAACCGGTGCGGCGGTGGGGATCGTACTATGGAGAGGCAACACGATAGCTTATAGCAATTACCTTACTTACGGCTTTGATCACTGTTTTAATGTTGGAAGACAATTAACTTTACAGGGAATATCAAGAGCTTAACAAGTTTGGCATGACGTAGGATACTGGCGTCTGGTCTCTTACCTACTGGCTCTTATTCTCCTTTTTCTTCCCTCTGTATATACAAAGTATATGGATATAACGCAAGAGACTGTAAGCTTGACTCGTAAACATTTTTTTGTGCGTAAGTACTCGTATGAATGCGCCACAGCATGCACACTATGATAAATATCTAGCGTTTTTAGCGTGCGCTAGTCGGGGATACAGCACTTCACGTGCTCACCGCAACGACTTGTGCTGCCTACCGCCCGCATCGAGTGTGCTTCATTTGTTTAGTTTTGCTGTACAAAACTCATCGTAAAAATCTCTGTAGGCATCTACGTATTGATTTTTTATAGTATCTACATATTGCATAGGAACCTAGAAAAGATATGGGAAACTCGTCGAATGCAGATTAGAGTAGGCATTTGAATCTCCTACGGGCCTCCAGTTAAACTACTTCTCTGGTTTTACACCATAGTAATAACGACAGAATGATCGTTATACTACCAATAAAACGATTATTCTTTCGCAGAAATTTTCATTTCATAGACCTTTTTATTTAATATTCCCTCGATCATCCTTCGATTCGCATTGATCTTTCGACTACACTTCATTGCACATTATTAGATCGAAGCAACGTAATCTTGACTGATTCTGAAAGTACACGTTTTAACTCATTTACCTATCAAGGTCGTAAAGATAATGTATCACAGAGCTATAAAATAATAAATTGCAAGGTGTATCATATCCTTTAATTTTGCCATTATTGCAATAATTCTTACTTATTTATTAATAATATCAAAATAAATATCTTTTTCGCAAGTAGATAAAGAAATGTTATAACATGGTTTGGCTATTGAAATAACAGTTGACTAAGCAAGGCGAGCGTAAATGAAATAGTTGGACGAGACAAAATCCGGAGAGAAGGGAAATGAGGGAAAGGAAGAAAAAGAAATCTATCACAGAAACTTGGGATAATTTTTTTTTAATTTATGACTTTCGTCGCCATTCCATCACGGGAAAGTTCTGAAATTAAGCATATTCCGATGTTAATGTCTCCAAAAAACTGAATAAATATGAGGGAAAGTTGTGCGATTTTTTTTTACCCATAGCAAAGTGTTAAACTGTTGTACATTACATTTCCAGGAAACTGGAGTATGTTTAGTAGTTTGAGAAAAATATATCTTGGCACTAAATACAATGATACCTAGAAATTTACGTTTTTAGCGAGGCAGTGTGGCAAGTACCGAACTTACCGATCGCTAAATTTGACGTTACAATCGTCTAAATTCGATAAAACTGGTTATATCGATGTTTGCAAACACCATTTTACCGAATTTAGACGATTGTAACGTCAAATTTAGCGATCGGTAAGTTCGGTACTTGCGCTGATCGTTTTTCACGCGATAAGAGTTCCAACGTTCGGCTTTGAGTTATCTTTCTGACACAAATCTATTAAGCGAACGACAGGTTATCGACATCAAATATATTTTACATACTTTTACGAAAAAGCCAATACTGTTAGTTTTTTTTGTGAAAGCAGTAATGCTGGCACAACATGAAATATTCAAAGATTTATGTAAAGACTAAACATGTGCCGATATTATTCAGAGATGTGACGTGCTATTTTCAACCTTAGTTGTGTAGGTAGTAATGAAATTGCTTCATCAGAATAAAAATGTGACTGAAATTTTTATTCATTTATATTAATAAATGTGGGTTAAATAGCCAAACAATAAATACTTCCTCCTTAATTTCCAAATAATATTTCAAGCAATACTGCAGACTTCGCAAACATCGCATTTCCAAATTTTTTGATCCCAAAAGTTACTTTATATGGAGTTAAATCGGTCTGTTGGTTATGCGTTTTGAAGCGCTCGTAGCGAAGTTTGCTTAGCCCTTCTTAATCGATCAGCTAAGTTAAGCAACGTCCGCCGCGGTCAGGAGTTGGATGGGTGTCTGACCGCTAGTGACATTACTACTGAGCGCTTCCGTGCTTCGGAGGGCACGTTAAGACGTCGGTCCCGGTTGTTGTCTAACGATGGCAGTCGTAACAGCATGGTGGTAGGACATTTTGCGAATGCCCGCCTGGCTAGCTACCCCCCTCAAGTAGAAAATCTGTCACCAAGCACCTAACGGTGAGTTCCGGCAGCTGTCTTAGAGAGCCAGTAATTCTAGGATAGCTTGAACAACCACATCATCACTTATTATCAGGTATATTATAGGTCAAGGCTAGCCTATTAGCTATAAAAAAAAGGATTCCTTAGCCGGTTTCATAAAAAAATATTACAGAATTTTATAAAAAAAATCATGTTTGATTTAAAGTTACCCAATGTAAGGTTGAGCCATATGGTTTCAAATGGTTTTGCCGTCTTTCTGGGTATTATCGCCTTAGAAGCCGCCTATACTTGCTCAAGTACTTACCACGTGACCATTCCGTACCAAAAAAACCAAAAACAAACAAACAATATAAAAATCTTAATTTTTTTATAGTAAATAGTGAATTTCTACAGCGTAGATTTCCATAAATGAAACGTTTTTTTGGTTTTGAGTTCTGCATTTCTCTACGGTTCTGCCCTCTCGCTTCAGAAGTTCAGAGAGCTAACCAACGATGTATCACAACACTGACACTTTGGTGCAACACATATTAGAAAAAAATTAGGACATAACATTTTTACACCCTAATTTAAAAAAAAAATTATACTGAAAAGTATGTACATAATAAAAATATTATGATAAATTACTATGTAGGTATATAATAATAAATTATTATATATATATAATTTTTTTTTAAAAGTAGGGTGTAAAAATGTTGTTTCCAAATTTTTTTCTAATTTAGTTTATCAACTGGTAATCCAAAAGCCAACCCATTTGGACTGCTTGTGAGCCTGCAATGGACTATATCCTGTCGAAATGCTTTCGTTATTTATTTTTTTTTATGCTTGATAGGTTAGCCTTTGACCACTATCTCTCCTGATGGTAAGTGATGATGTGGTCGAAGATGTTGTTCAGACTAACCTTGAATTACTGGCTCTCAAGGGTAGCTGTCGGAACACACCGTTAGGTGCTTGGCGACAGATTTTCAACTTGAGGGTGGTAGCTAGCCAGGCGGGCATTCAAAATGCCCTACCACCATGCAAAAATGTTAATTTCGTGGTAGTAGCTGTAGTGTTTAGGATTATTATAGGTTCTATGGTTGTATTATAGTTTTGAGTTTTTGGCTAATAAATACATAAACCAAATAAAGTCCAGTATTTTGTCCTTGGTTGTGTCCTACAGATTAAAAAACCGGTAGGTAATTGTTATTTCAAAAATGCAAGCATATATATGTTTTACCACAAAACTTTCATAGTGGCCAGTAGTGTGTTTTATTCAGTTATTATTTTTTTTTTTTATTCAGTAATATTTTTCTTTATATTTGTTAATCGGTAAATATATTTCATCATATTTTTATTCAGTATTATTTTTGAGTCAGTAATAATCTTGATACAAAGTGCTCTGCGAACGAAAATAATATATGGAAAAAGTTACTGGGCGAGAAGCCATTTGACTGTATTAAATAAATAAAACAGAATTTTAAAACATAATATGAACAGTAAAAATACGTCAACGAAAATCAAAGGGCTCAAAGGGATATTAAAATTATTTCCTCAGGCGTACTAAGCTACGCTGGTCTCACTACGCCGTCGTTGTAAATTGTTATTATCAACTCACAAGCTCAAAAAAGTGTTGTTTATCGTTAGAACACTACATGTAAAAGGGATATTTATCCGCTAGTGTGGAAAAGGTTTTTAAAATTCGCACCTCCTAAAAAGTTTTAAATAAATTACTTTATATTTCAAGAATTTTAATAATTTTTCTTCTAAGTTTTACTACGAATTTCGAAAATTTACTGCAATAATTACGCTGTGTTTCTAGCAGCTAGCATTCTACTCGCTGAAATGAGGTCGAAAATGGTGTAACCTTTAATTACTAGCTCTCAAGACAACTCCATAGACAACGTTAGGTGCTTCGCAAAAGGGTTTACTGACGGATTAAGTCGCGTTTAAATAACATTTTTATCCTGATGTTTAAACACATCGTAGTGATCGTAGTCATGGGTAGACAACGTGTCAGTTATCTTTTGAATTGTTTGGCGAAATTATTTGCATCTAGCGCCTATTAATTAAGCTTTATAATATGCTATTATATAAATCGTTTCCTATGCACTTAGTATTTGCATACAGTGTCCAAAGGTCAGTTGCTCAGTGTCATTTAAAGTGGTTTGATATATATAATGGTTATGTATCACTCGGATTATTAACTGTTTATTGAACACAGCCTCCTTCATTTAGGGTCTTGGGGATTCCACTGTGAGATCCACAGTAGGCGCTGCGGCCCATTTTCCGATATTTTATTATAGGCTTCCCTTACGACACACGCGGGAAGAAATTAGAGGAGGGGATTGGTATTCTAACCCGGCAATATGTTCAAATAAAACTAAAAATTTGTTCAAAGACCTTTGAAAATGTATGCACTTGATTATTGGCGGTATGACTTTTTTCTTAAACAATATTATACAACAACACTACTGCTATTACAATGAAAACAGATAGTCTTAAGGCCATTGCAGGTCCATTGGCAGTCCAAATGCTCTAGCATACAACCAGTTAGCAGTGTACCCAGCATGCTGGCTGCCCCGGTTGGATCGTAATGTATATTCGTTGGTCCAAATAGGACCCAGATTTACGATCGCGCGTCGCATTGACAAAGCGCTTTTATCTTGCGATAAGTTTTGGAAAATTTAATGAGCTCCGGCTTCCATGGACCTAGCGGTGCTAGCGGGTCAAAAAAGTGGCCACTACTTGCTGAGTGTAGCAAATTGTATTAAGTGATTGCACTTAATTATGAGATATGTGAGATTTATGGAATAATCTGTCCATTATCTTATTACATTTTAAATAATCATGCCACTAGTTAAAACTTAAATTTACAGGTAAGTTATTTTCTTTTATTTTAAACGGTGATATGGGTGACGTAAATAATCACGTGCATTCGCGCTCTATAACTTTTATAATAATTATGGGCAGTATTATTTTAATGTCACTCATAACACGATCATGCACAATATAAACCTAGCTACAACAGTAAAATACTGTTTAATTTTTACACGACTACCAATGAGGAGGGCAACGTTTTAAGTGTACGTGAGTTCCTTCATTCCACCTTATCTTTTATTTTTTATTAGAATATCATCCCGAACAACACTAACTACGTTTTTTAAAAAAAATCTAATATATATTTTGATATTCCTATATTGACACAGACTCTCTTACAGATTGTATGATATATAGATTGTTAAACATTAGTAATGATAGGTATATACTTAATGATTCAATAAATAAAACTTTATTTTTAAGCATTATTTTTTTATGTAGATATGTATGATAATGTGATATGGGCCTAACACCGATATCAGAGTTGCGAATGAGGCCATCGACAATTCACCGCAGTTTAATTTTTCGTGAGTTGACCGACACTTTAGCTGGCGAAAATTTAATTTTATATTCGAAGTTTGTTTTTGATATAGTCTATGGTCGGACAGCATCGTTCATCACTCATCAGTCATAAAGAGTAGGTATAAATGTATCTTGCAAAAGCTTCATAAATATTGCGATTATTTTTCTCCATATCAATCCGTCCACAGTGTAGTGTTTAGGCAATTATATTATTATTATCAATGCTATAAGTACTTTTCATCTTAATCCAAAAAAGAATATTTGTACCATGCTCTTCGTCTCGCCTAAACTCCTCATGATTTAGTACTGTAGCTCTAGCCTAAATATCACTAAATAAAGACTTTGACACGACCGTGATTCATTTATTTTATTTCTGCATATTTATAACTCGACTTTGACTACTTTTATGTAATCCAATAAATTATTATTTCATATTTGGAAATGTACAAACCATACGAATCCGATAAAAAAAATCTATACAGGCCAATGCTTGCTAGTCTATGCTGCGAACGAATTTGAACAAAAGTGTTTTACTGTTATTTTTCTTTCGGACCCGAAGTTCGAAACATCGACGAATTGAGTACCCAGACCACAAGCCTACGTCTGTTTGAAAGAAGTGTGTTCGCAAACACCCACAGTTTCGTATAGTCTATCATTTTGAATTATTACTAGTATTTGAGAATCATATTTAGATAGGTTTGACGGACAAAACTGTTTTTTACACGTGTTAATAAATAAAGTGTTTATATTTTAAGTAAACGTATGAACATGGTGGAATTTTAATAACAAAATGTTTCCGGGTGCTCCGCCGGAAAACAGGCGTGACTTTCACATTTAAACTTTCGTAATAATTTCACTACCCGGCATAGTTTTCCTTTGCCGTCCATCGGGTTGCGGGTCGATATTTTTCACAGAAAGGTTACATTATTATAAGCACTCACGTTAAGTTTCAAAATCAGGAAACGCGTAGTTAAAATATTGAAACTCAATTATTTTTGCAATATTAGTGCCAATCCGTAGGGATTGACAAATCTGTGGTAGAACAGATTATATAGAGTTCTTGCCAATGTACATTTCGTTTTACGAACGCTTAATTTGTCATACGTTAGGTTACATTTATTTTATACAAATTCACGTAAATGTATATATTACATATGATTGTAACAATACCACTCTTATTACATGGTAATGCATATTTTACAAGAAAACGTATATATAAAAAAAACAAATCTAAAAATATACTAAATAAGAACACCCCACCAGAAAAAAACCTAGGTAAGGTGAGGTTGAAACTGCGACAAGACAACGCGTGAGCCGAGCGAGCGAGCGTGAGGCGGCAGAGGCTGGCGAAGCGCTAAAAATCTATTCCACATCCAACAAAACAATAAATTTGATCAGTGAAGTGTTACAATAAAGTGAGGTTATGATTTTACAAAAATATGAATAAACCAAAAACTATGCAGTACTTGTCATAAAAATGGTGGAAATGGGAAAGGGAGGACTCTCCCCTCTCCTGTTCCTTTCCTTTTTTCATACCAATTGATTTAAAAAATGTATCTTAATTTTAATCCACAAAATGAGGAAAATTAAAAAAAATGACGAAAAGTGGGGTCTCTTATATTATGAAGAGGCGAGGAGTGGTACCTCTCACCCCTCCACCCAACCCCCTCAACGGACGTTAATGGAAATTAGTAGAATTCAGAATGTTAGTGACATCGGAAATCGTAAGTGCCCGTAACATACTTTTATTTCTAAGAAATGAAACAATGTACTGCAGTATTGTACACCTTAAACAGGTCTACAAAAAAGTCCGCAAGGGTAAGCATATGTCTATCTCTTAGGGATAAAGTAAAAGTCAAAATCATTTATTCAATTTAGGCGTCTACGACGCTTTTATGAAGGTCAAGTACAAATTTTAATATTGAAATATTCTACATTGTTCTGCCACGTTCAGAAAAAAAATTATAGAGCCACTGCTACAAGAACGGGCAAGAAACTCTGAGCCAGTCTTTTAAACGTTTGTGTTACAAAGTATATAGTAAAATTATTACAATATTTATTTACATTACATAGGTGACAGGTGCTAGCTTGGCAGATTTATTATAAAACCGCACACAATTGCCTAAGAAGGACCTTTTATTTGTCTTTGCTAATCTTAAACCTAGCACCGCTATTTTACCTTTATTCCTAGTGTTATAATCGTGATTGTCACACTAACAAATTTACTAATTTTTTTACGAACACACGTAATATTTTCAAATATATACAGACGTATATATAAATAGATGGTAAAGTTAAAATATCAATTTCTTTAAAAAGATCTCTCAGAGATTCCCTAGGATACATTTCATATATTGCTCGAATTGCACGATTTTGTAAGATAAAGATTGTCTCTATCTCAGCAGCTGCTCCCCACAGCAATACACCATAAGACATAATCCTGTGGAAGTATGCGAAATAGACGAGCCTAGCAGTAGCTACGTCTGTTAGCTGTCTTATCTTACGAACTGCATATGCAGCATAATCCTTATCCAATTAAGTACCTTAAATACACTTTGCTATTAACATAGATCAATATGGCCCTTGACAGCTTGTAATTTATATGAATTTTAACACCCTGTGGTGAATTCGGTAAAGTTTAATATTATTTTAAAACATTAAACATGCAAATTGATGTGCGTACCACTAAATTTCTAAATTTGTACAGTTTTGTCGAGTTTGAAAATGATTTATTGTTTGTATTATGCAAAGTTATTAGACACCAATGTGCATGATTCCATATATTGACCCTAAAACAGTTAAAAATATCAAAATTGTATATTTCAAATCTTAGTAATTAAAATGAATGTTAGATACCGCAAAACCATTCCCTGCGTATTTATTTTTGTGTTGAGCTATAAACAGTTGCCAGCCTAACGGGGCCGAAGTGAAGTACCACCTCGCCTTTTCGAGCATACCAAGCTTCTTAGAGGCTAATTTAGCCTTATCTTTCAAGTGGCAGCGAAATTGAACGACGTTTAAAATTAATACAATAAATGAACTATCAAATAATAACTGACTACCATTCATCTAACTAGTGAAAATCTTACCTTATTTTGCATCGGGTAACTATTTCAACTGTCAAGTGATCATACTTGTTTTTAAAATGGCTTGGAGTGAATGATAAGTAAAGGTAAATATATATTCTTTGAGGTGATTTTCGGAAAGCACCCAGATTACTTTTATATTCACCCATTTATTTCTGAACGCACACTAAGTTTAATTATCATGTCTCACTAAAAAATTACAGGTATATGTGTGAGACTTAACAACTGTATGTCTCAATGTGACGGGTGAAAATGTATCTGTTATAGGCAGAGTATAATCAGTTTAACATCAGGTGGGCGTCGTGTTTGTTCCCAATAACATAAAAAAATCTAGAGAACCTTTTCTCGCGATGATATTTTGATACTAACACTTAAATAACAAGTAAAGAAAAGTAATTAAAAGTTTTCGAAGGACCACATATTTAAGGCCACCGCAACTTGTTTAAAAATATCTACCATTGTTATATTGGAAACATTATCTCTTTGATTTTAGAGTAGAATAAAAAGAACAACTGGTGCTGGAACATAATGTGTTTAAATTTTCTCAAATTGTTCACCGCCTATAATTTTGTAATCAATTCAAAAAAGACGAGAAATAAATTGCCATACTTGTTTTGGTCTCGTTTAATTGATAATGAAGCATATTTTTTTTATACATTTCCATACAAAAAGGTATAAAATTGTGTTATATTATTCAAAATTTGTACATTGAAAATAAAATAATTCAGCATTCTTTTTAACCATTTTTGGTCTATTTAAAGGGCAGATTTGGTATTAAAGATGCGAGATACTATATTTTTTTAGCAATTAGTAAATATGTTCTCAATTTGGACAAGGACAAAACTATAAACGAAATTTTCTGCATGATTTCAGATAAAACAAAATGGCGAAGGAAAAAATAAATAGTATGGAGATAGACAACTTCAAGTCATCGTAAGTATATATTTACTTTTCTGAGTTTTTCGTATTTTATGTGCCTAATGTATAAACATGAATCACCTTTATAGTATTAAAGATAAATATGTTTTATTATTTATTAGGATTATGAAATGAAAACTGAACTCTTTAGTCGTCCTTCGATCTGATCCCGCCTAATCATATAAGTCTTTTGGGTGGTAATAGATATACCAATAGAAATTTCAAAACTTAAAAATTCGCGTTTCTTTACATTAGTTACATTGTTTTTATGGTAGGTACTAGAAAATTAAACCATATTACGATTCCTCAACTATCTGCCCGACCTTTATTAGGCATCTAAGGTTTATTTATTATAAATAACATGATATTATTGTTATTTATATTTTTTTCTTGTATTATGAATTTACTGAGTGTTCAAATGTTAGAAATCTTTGAAGAATGCAGGAACTCGTTTATAACAAACATAAATCTTTTTATATTATTGGTATCGCAAGTTTATTTTTTAAGAAAATTCAATAAAGATTTATATTGTACGTCTATTAAGGGTTATATAAAATTTTAATTAAAGGCAAAAATAGCTTGAAGGTTATTATATAAAGTTACATTCATTTTGGAAAGTTAGTTATATTAATTTTGGAATGTTAGTTGAATTATTAACAATTACACTTGAGATATTTCAACTCACTGATGAGTGATGGCGCTTGTAATTTATTATAGTTCAAGGGTATAAGCAATATCTTTCACCCGAGTTGAACACTGTACGTTATTGCTTGTGCAAGATAACAGAATAATCTCGACTTTTTAACCGACTTCCAAAAAAGGAGGATATTATCAAGTCAACGCGTATTTTCTTTTTATTTTTTAATGCATGACCACGTATTACTTTTTACAGAGTAGTCCGATTTTTATAATTCTACTGTTATTAGAATGTGGTCCCTTTAAATTTCATCATAATCATTTCAGTATTTTATAAATTATAGTCAATTAAGTGAAACTGGATGATTTAATGGTATTTGCTATTGTCGACGATAAACACTATTTTAGACAAGTGTAAGATCTTGTAAGCAGTCTTTATTACTAAAAGAGAAAAAAAAATGTGGCGGGAGGTACCATGCTGTTTTAAAACACCAATCTCACGTCAGCACGCTCCGACTTCCACAAGTTTTTTCATACTTTTCAGTGTTTGAACACGGTTACGATTTTAGGGTTCCGTACCCAAAGGATAAAAACGGGACCCTATTACTGAGACTTCGCTTTCCGTCCGTCCGTCCGTCTGTCTGTCACCAGGCTGTATCTCAAGAACGGTGTTAGCTAGACAGTTGAAATTTTCACATATGATGTATTTCTATTACCGCTATAGTAAACAATACAAAAAGTTGGCCAACTGCGAGCCGGACTCGCGCACGGTAAAACAAAAAAAAAGGTAAATATATGAAGTCTAATGTTGTATAACTATTGGTACGGAACCCTTCGTGCGCGAGTCCGACTCGCACTTGGCAGATTTTTAATGGAAATTTTTTTTTTCAAGCTATCTCTCATACTAAACAAACACTGCAAAGTTACATAATACACACAAAATCTTTTTGGAAAGTAAAACACGAACACTTTTTCTCATAATTATTTTGCTTTCTGGATTTCAATTAATCGTTGAATTGGACAGAGGGATTGCTTTAAAATAAATCTAAATGTCTTCTAATGGCGTGTTTGTATATTTAAAACTGGTTAACGCTCAAACGTCTGAATGGCTTTGGATGAAATTCAGCATTATTTATCATTATCATTATAGATAGTTAACAACCTGGAATAACACAGGGTACATTTTATCCCGAAACACCCGCGGATAATACCGAGAGATGCAGTTAATAATTTATAAATGCAGTTAGTAATTCTAATTTCCTGATATTTCCTTTGGGGACCAAAGAAGGGTGATAGCTTTCAATTAAAACGATAAAAATAAAACGTTGAATAAAACATACAATTTCGGCAGAAATGCCAAGTCCCAGGTGGCCGAGATGGTATTAGGCATCCGACGCGATATCGGAGGACGCGAGTTCGATTCCCGCCTTGGGCATAAAATTTTGTACACCAATAATTCGTTTGATAGAACATACAATTATTATTTACGAATACATGTAGTTACATTACTTTAAATACAAGAAGTCTTCTTTGTATATTACAGCCAACATAATTTGTTTCTTATCCACTGTAAAATAGTACCGTTTTTTATTACCTACAATTTTCCTCATCTTCATTGCCTCCTTATCTTCACAACGGAAGCCATAAAAGGAAACATACAATTTACTGTAGCAAATCTATCTATCGAAGGTCAAAATGTGTTTACAAATATACACTCCATGCGACCTTCAATCTTTCATCAGACCTGACCTTCACTCTGAATTGATGTGATCAGACCCATTCAACCGAAGCGCCCTGAAAACATCGGTCAAGTGCAGATGAGACATTCTTGGTTCCGTAGTATTTGCACCACAAACGTCGAAGTGGATCAACTTAATCTTGATTAAATTTTTTAACCCTGTAGATAGACAACTCTTTATTGATAACACCACACAATAAACTTGTTACTAAAACATAACTTAAAACCAAGTGTATTAGGGGGACGGTCTTACCGCTCAGATCAATCTCTTTCAGACAAACTATCAATAAAGGATATGGTCAAAATATTGGGCTAATGGCTAATAAAAACCAAATGATGAACTAATTAATCAAAAAGTACATAAATAAATGAATACACATATATATAAATATAGCATAACTACTTATATTAAAAACATACATATTTCATATAAATATGTATAATAAAATAAATGCACATATGATTTACTAGATACATATTAAACACATAATTAAATTGAAAAGGATGTTAGTACCGTAGTGTCCATTATCAAAGTGAGTTAGAGCAAGATATAATAGTTTTGTGCTTAAAGTAATATGGACCAAAAGTCTAGTTACAATCTAAAATGAAGTATTAGCGAGTTTCACACATATTTTAACAACTAATTAAACGGCAAAACACTCATGTACTCTAATTACTTAGATGCATTCACTGTAGTATATAAAATTCACCGTGGGTGTACTGGGCATATAACTACTGGAGTACCTTATAACTGAATAGTTTTACGTAAAAGAGATTCCACACAAAATCGTACTAGACAAATCAATCACATTAGGAATATTTGCATCTCTTGGACTACAATAAATACAGTTAAAATTTATAGCTCCCTCATAAGCAAGAGAAAAGAATTACTCGTAGAGAACCTATTAATTTACTCTCACCACAGTTGGCTGTGCATGAGAATAGAATACAAAGGTAGAATCACATCATATCATATTTTTTTTCTCGTGTACCGTTATTTTAATTCCCGTAACTTTGGAGGAAAACAATAGTTCAACATGTTTTTTTTTTTTTTTTTAGGGAGGACATAGATGCTGGCTACCGCCTGTGCGGTCGTCCAGCTCCACCGGGTTTTGGGCGAGGGCCTGGCCCTACAATAGCCCGGGAGGGAGAAGCGAGACGGGCGTAGAAGGCGAAAAGCGCTTTCTACCTCCGTCTCCTGCGGACGCCGAAAACGTACCGCTATTATAGGAGGGGTTGACAGCGAGCTCAAGGGCACCACTGTGGTTCGGACCTCGGCTTGTCTCGCTGTCGAGAGACATGGGGGGGATCGGAGCAAAATGCCTCTGTGCAACTGCAGTGTTGCACAATTGGGCCCTACTGAATAATACTCTTTGACTATTTGGAGAGCAATTTATCGTGACCTTGTTTTTGCCTCGAGCTCGCCGGCGAGCTCGGTGTTTGATTGTGTGACCTCTAATTACCTCACACCTGGGGATTTTACCTCGACGACTAGCGGATAACGCTAAAGCTGCCAATGTAATGACTGCGATGGGGTCATCCGGGTCGTCTAATACCTGCCGTGGTCGGCGACGGGGGGGTTTGAAAAATGGGATAGAAGAGGCGGTCGAGTAGTTCGATGCCTGGACAACCAATGGGTTCGAGTGGTGGGGCGCTCGATCAAAGTATCGGCGGGCGCAGTCCTTATTGAACTGCGCTAAAGAGGGAAGGTTTAGGTCGCAATGCAACTCGGTGTTCCGGATATACCACGGAGCGCCGGTTGCACTACGAAGAAAACGGTTTTGAATGACTTGAAGCTTATGGAGATGGGCCTCACTAGCATGACTAAACACTACTGATGCGTAAGTCATGATGGGGCGGATGCAGGCAGTGTAAAGTGTCTTCTTATTTCTAAGAGACATTTTACTCTCTTTGCGAATCAGGGGACCAAGGCGACCCATTACAAAGGCCGCTCTGTTACGGACGGTTGTTATATGATCGCTAAAGGTGAGATTCCGATCAAGGGTGACTCCGAGATATTTTGTTTTACTAACCCAGGGGATGGGTTGGTCGAACAAAGTTAAAGGTTGCGGGTAACGGGGGCGGCCCTTCTCAGTAAAGTACATAGCTGCACTTTTAACTGGGTTGACCGCGATGCGCCATTTACGGAACCAGTCACCGATCTCGGTGATGGCCCGTTGGAGGGCGGGAATGGACTTTCTACTGATATGCCACCCAGTGGTATAAATAGCGGTATCATCCGCATATTGGGCTAATAGGACGTTAGGCTGAGAGCGTGGGATGTCGCTGGTATACAGCGCGAAAAGAATGGGTGATAGCACGGAGCCCTGAGGGACTCCGGCTCTGACTGGGTGGGGGGAGGAGAGGGTGCCTTCCACGCGATAGCGAAAGCTTCTGGCTTTAAGGAAGTCTTGTAGGATGAGCACAAGACGTTCTGGCACGCCAAATTGGTATAGCTTGTAAATCAAGCCATTGTGCCAGACTTTGTCAAAAGCTTTCGCTACGTCGAGGAAGACTGCTAGCGTTGTCTGGGGTTTGGGGTACTTGTTAAAGCCCTCAATGATGTGCTCCGTGAGGCGGTGCACCTGTTGGACGCATGAGTGTCCGGGTCTGAAGCCAAACTGCTCATCTGGGATAAGGTGGTGTTCCTTAGCATGGGACTGGAAACGGTTTGCAAGTAACCGCTCGTAAAGTTTGCCTAAGGCACTGAGGAGGCTGATGGGGCGGTAACTGGTGGGGTCAGATGAGCTTTTGCCTGGTTTGTGAATGCCAATGACATTTGCACATTTCCAGGTGTCTGGGAATAAGCAGTGGCTCATAGCAGCATTGAAGATGCTGACTAGGAGATGGATGAGAGGAGGAGAAAGGGTTTTAAGAACCCTGTTGGAGATGCCATCGGCACCGGGGGATTTGCGCGGTCGGAGGGCCTTGATCAGTCTCTCCACCTCAGCGTAAGTCGCTAAGGTGATTGGTGGGAGTTCAGAGGTGACCACAGAGCTTTTACGTTCGACTTCAGCATCCACCGAATCGAGGTGAGCTTGGTCAACGTGATCTACGTTAGGGGAACACTGAGCCTCTAGGCTATCAGCTAGGCACTCAGCTTTGTCTTCGTCAAAGAACGCTGGGACTAGTGGGACTGGTCTGTATAAGGGAGGCATGTCGTTATGATTACTTCCTTTCAAACCTCGCGCCAAGTCCCAATAAGCATGGTGGCTTGGCACGAGGTTTGAAAGTTTGTCACCCCATTGTTGATCACGCAACTCAGACATGCGACTTTGAACCATGCGTTCAAAGTGGCGTTTCTTAGTTTTGTTCTCTTTACTGGGGTACGAGTCGTAATGTCGGGTCACTGCTTTACTTTCCGTCACTAATCGTCTCACATCCGCTGGAATGACAAGGCGCCGGTCGTCCGGCACCATGACCTCCTTTGCGGATGCACCTACTACGGTGGAGAGGTGATTGGTGAACGAATCGATCGCAAGGGTTACGTCATCTTTAGTCAGGATGTCGTCAGGGATCTTGTCAAGGTCCGGTGAACTGATAGCCTTTAGGGCAACGCCTAATGGCTTCCAGTTCACTATCGTCTTAGTGGGGCGGGGGAGGTCTGTTATTGGGTCGGGACCTAGTCGCAGTATAATGGGTCGGTGGTCAGAGTGAAGCTCGTGAACCACTTCTATGGAGCGTAACTGGAGTGTTACGCCTCTGAGTAGTGCCATGTCAAGCAAGTCAGGTCGAAAGTCTTCCGTATGAGGGTAGTGAGTGGGCTCAGTGGGCGCAATTATGTCAAAATTAAGTTCTGCGACTAGTTTTCAAGTGCTATGCCTCTGGGATTGTTGACGTTACAATTCCATAGGATGTGCTTACTATTGAAACCGCCAATCAGAAGGACGGCGCTTCCTAATGAGAACAATGCTTCTAAGTCAGCTCGGACGATCGGCTTTTGACAAGCTTGGTAACAGGACGCTATGACTATAGGTTGATGACCAGTCATAGCTAGGAGGCAACAAGATGCTTCCATATTAACAAGAGTCGGGGTAGGTAGGGGAATGCAGTGCAGAGACCTTTTGTAATAGATAAGAGTGCCTCCCCCACGGGAGTTCACTCTATCATCACGTACCGTTCTGTAATTGGCAAACCTAGGGTTCGCCTTCCCCGGTTTTAGAAGGGTTTCCTGCACGCATATAATGTCGATAAGGTGGGTGCAACAAAAGTCGTGGACAAGGTCACGTTGTCTAAAGAAACCGTTAGCGTTGAATGACGCTAACGAAACTGAGCGCGGTTTCGTGCGTGCGGTTGTACTACCCATAGTGGTTGTACTGGGGAGGGGCCTGGGGAACGAAGCGCTTAAGGGCGCTAAGTAAAGTCGCGTGTTCCAATGTATATTGGATCACGTCCGCTGGGGATTGAGCGAAGTGCATCTTGTGCGCTAGCTCGCGGACTTCGTTGATGTCAATAGACATCGCCAGGTCGCTGACTAGTTTGATGTCCTCTTGAAGAGAGGCATCCATCAGCGGCATGGGTGGGGCTTGTGGCCGAGAGATGGCGCGGGGAGGAGGGGCGCGAACGGAGTTGGCAACGGGTGCCGGGAGCGCGGGGCGAGCCGGGGCCGGTGCGCGGGCAGGGGCCGGGGCGCGGACGGGAGCGGGTGCGGGCGCGCGGGTCGGGGCGCGGGCGGGAGTGATGGTCTTTACCATACTGGGTGGTTTAGACCATGCGTTACGGGCGGGGAGCGGCGCGGGTATTACCTGTGAAGCAGGTATTACCGACAGCTTAGGGCTGACCCGTTGGTAACGGTCATATGAGGGACGGGTCGGCCTATGCCTTGCCACCCTGTGGTTTATGCGTGGTGCTTTTGGACAGCCGCGGTAATTCGCGGTATGTCCTTGAGCACCGCATAGAACGCAGCTGGGTGGGTCCGGCGAGTCCCGAGTGCGAGTGCACGCTGCTGTCGCGTGATCGCCTAGGCACTTGACGCACCTAGCGCGAGCGAAACAGAAGCGGGAGGCGTGACCGTATAATTGGCAGTTGTGACACTGCGAGGGACTTCCATTTTTAAATGGGGCTTGTACGTCTAACCCAGAGAGGCCGCAGACCTTTTTTAAATTAAAAATGGCCTTGCCCTCTGGTGTACGGTCTAGTACTACGAGTACTAGGTCATATGGACTGCGGTCCTTCCCGCTGTACATGCGGTGAACCGCATGCACTGGGAAGTCTTGTGCTTTAAGGTCGTCACATACCGCATCGGTATGTATCTCCTTAGGCACACTGCGAATCACAACGCGAAGGACTTTCTCCTCTTCGAGCGCATAAGTGTGAAAACTTATGCTCTCTTTACGGAGGAGCTTTGTTAGCGCTCTGTGGTCGCTACTGGTGGGCACTTGGACTTTAATGCCCTGCTGCGTGGAGCGGGCATTAGTATAATAGATCCCACGATCCGAAACTAAACGGGACAGCATGTCCCATTTGCTTTTGTCCTGAATGAACAAAGGCGGAGGCGGTTTTTACCGACGTGCGCTCGCGTCCTGAGGGGACGCGGCGGTTGAAACCGGAGCGGAGGGAGGAGACGCGGGGCGCGGGGCGGGGGTCGGCTTTTTGCCGGAGGCGGGGGCCTTTGCGGGTGCCTTGGCGGGAGGGGCGGAAGTAGCGCAACTAGCGGCTTTGGGTGCGCGCTTGCGTTTACGATCTACGACGGTATAACCGTCGTTATCGGAATCAGAGTCCGTGCGTGAAGCGCCGGCCTGATCTACCTCCATGTCCATTTTGGATTCCGAAACGGTCTCGACAATGGCGAAGGAGGGACGGGTACTCGCTGACCTCCCGATCGGTGAGCGAGAGCGAGACCGTTCACGGGGAGGGGCTGCCACCGTGCGTCTATTGTCGGGCCCGGGAGCGGGCGAAGTAGGACTATCCTCTGAATAGGATCGGGTCAAGGGAGGAACGTTGGCCTCCGGGTTTGAAGTCCCGGAGGGAGCGATGAGAGTGTCCGTGAGGCGGGCATTCTCTTCCTCTTCAAGGAGTTGCATATGTGCAACGTATAGATCGGGGTGGCGGAGGGCGAAGGTCTGAAGGACCTGCACCTCACCGTTAGAGGGACGGGACTGCATCCTGAGGGGAATACTCAGGACGCCCTATCAAGGGTTTGAATTCCCTCACACACCTTGTGAGCTCACTGTGTGAGAGGGAGTGTGTACCTAAGGTGTGCCCTAGTTGTGTACCCTCTCCGAGCTTTTTTCTCGGCGGAGAGGGGTGCTCCTAAGCGCTACTCCGGGGTTGACTAGGGGCGACCCCAAGGCCAGTTATCCCGGAGCCCAGCTTGCTTCGGCTGACCCGTGAAGCGGGAAAGGCCACGGTGCAAGGTTAAACCAAAAGTTCGACAGTGGCCGTTGTCACCGTAGGGTGTCACACTGCGACCGCAGCAAATGGCGGATTTGATCGTTCAGACGGGTTTGGCTGACGCTACCCCACGCCTGAACGACGTCGCTTAACAGCACAAAGTGTGTTGTTACGCGCACTGTTACAATGTTGTGTCGAGTAGTAAAGTTGTGAAATGCGCACCGAAAAGTGCGGTCAAAACAAGACCACCAGCCCGATATGATGTTGTTCCGAAACAAGGGACTTGGGTAGGTGGTAATGTCTGACGTCTTAGAGCGCCTCTGCGCGCCGGCACGGCGAGCTCGTAGCTCACGTTGCACGGCGTTCGGCGGCTGCTCAGCTTCTGCACACAAAACAAAACTTCGTCAGGACTGCGTATTCCAAGGCACTGGTCTGCAACTAGCGTCGGAACGATGACCCGAGTGAGACGGCAATAGTGCGGGGACTATTGCGGTCTCACTGGGAGATACTGGCGGAGCTGTAGACAGGTGTGCACGGCGTGGCGGCACAGGTCGGAATGTCAACCTTGATCGTTGAACATGTTTTATTTTAAAGTCCCAATTTGTTTTTGTAAGGAACTTGCATATGCATATGTTAATTATTAGCACAAAGAGATGCTTATCAAACTTTCGGTTTTGGAGCCCTAAAATCAAAAGGCAGTGTTAAGCGTAATTTCAATTGTGTTCACGGTTCGCCGGTTACATTTATTTCAACTAGTTCCTTTTTTAGGTAGTCGTACAAATCATGGCTTAAGAATATGGGACAGTTCCCATATTCCACGTTAGATGTCGTAAAAGATCACTAGGGGAAATGAAATACGCATAAGCGATAATAGAATTGCACGTTCCCCTCATATCTTGGATCATAAAGGGAAAAATGCCAGATAGTTGGCAGCAACGCCAGGCATCTTTTACTACAGACAAGCGTGGAGATTTAGGCAAACCCTCTGATGAGAGAGGGATTTGATCAACGGTGGATTTTAAGTATGTTGATGTGAATCTGCCGCATTCCATCATATCCATGGATGTAAATAGAGTGTTGCTGCATATTAGGTGCACAACAAAGCTTCTGACCACCTGATCATTCTGACTACCCACTTGTTAGCGGGTATACTATCGCTTTTAAATGTCACTTTAGTTATTAAGACATTATCTTGTACTGTCGTCAGGAAAGTTATTTATTTTAATAGTTACGTTCCTTATTCACTCCCAGTGGCTAGGGTCTAGCAGATTTAATTATTTTGATAACTGGATCCCTAGCATGTGGTACATGCCTTATGCATTATCTCTATTCAATTTGGGTACACTTTGATTTCAATAGCCTCGCGTAACATTCTTGGCATAAATCGGATCTTTCTGGGACGGATTTGTGGATTGTCAAATTAATTGGCAAACCACATTGTATTGGTTGGTTTAAGCCGTTGGAAGTTGTTTAATTACTATGTGTTATAATCGCGAAAACCTAAAACAATGCCAATTATTTTAACAATAACATCTTTGTGTTGTCTTGTGTGTTTACGGCGATAACATATTTATGTATATTCATGTGTTGTTAGAGACGATATGTTGTACCAATCCTACATGAGTCGTATGTCACGTCATCTATAAAGGCGTGCTGATTGACGATGAGTGGGATAAGGATATGAAAATGATGACTTATTTAACTATGTACTTACAAGCACGACTAATAATTACACTACTTTTTTAAATATTATTATTATTAAAATAATGCATGCCCCGTGGATAATATTATAAAATTACAAAATTAAGAAATTATATGGTTGCGTCATCATTAATAAGTTTAAAGCTGATTACAACAAATACTCTTGTTTGTAGTACAACTTAAGTTGAACTATAGGTATTGCTCCATCCCCATATGATGGTTAAGAACGAGGGCACAATGTCATGTTAGCTTAGCGGTCAGAGCATACCCGGCTATAGGAGTGTATGGCGCGGGTTAGAATCCCGCATATGACTGTAATATTTCCTCTTGTAATGTAATAACAAATTATATTGTAGGACTCACAAAGTACCTAATGGTTTTATTTAGTCGACTTCAGCTTAGTATTTGAATCAGCGTAGATTGTACAATTTATTTAATGGTTTCAGTATAACATATATTTTTATGTATGAAAAAACTGGGCCTTGAAATGTCCGCACTGGCAGGTCAGAGAGTATATATGATATGAACTCTATGCAACACTATGAGATCGCAATTGTGCATTACGTTTTTGATAATTTGGCATATAGAGCCATTATGCCGGTCTAATGATTGAATCGGAAATAGCTGAGCACTTCAGCACTCTTCAATAAAATATACTACTATAACTAGTATATTTCTTAAAAGCAATTACTACTAACTTATCTAGATTAGGTCTTCAAACTTGCCGAAAATATCAAACACACCAAACGATATCTGAACTTAACATTAAAAAACTATAATGACTAAAGTTCAGAGTAAACTTCGTTATAAAAACCACAGAAAAGAGAAAGCAATTTATATCTCTATGATAAAAACCAATAACATAAAGACTTTCGAAGAACTCACAAATTGGAAAACTAGGCGTTTAACATGATTATCGAAGTTAGAAAATTGTGTAAATTAATTTTCACTTCTACGATCTTTATGAAATTTAGTACAAATGTACACGTAACAAAATTTTTTTAGGAAAAAAAATTATTTTAATGTAACATTAAATTAACATTTTAGAAAAGAACTTGAATATATTGAAAACAAAATCTAGTCAAAATTTTGCCTTATGTTTCTATGATCTAAAAGAGTCATGAGATTGTTTGTTTTTTATCATACATTTTGATTAATTCGATATATAATGCATTGACGACTTCTCAATCACAATTGCCACCATCACGAATAAGTAGGAAGCAATTATGAAGTCATTCAGGTATCGGAATAGTAGCAATTACTTTCTACAGTTAATTGAGTGCATTTTGCATAAGTACACAATTTTCGCAGATTTACTTTATCAAAGATTGTGAATACTTTGCGCAACAAAAAAAAAATATCAATGTGCAATTAAAAGCTAGGCGTCGACAGTAAACTAGAAAAAAAATACACTAATATATGCATCGACTTCTTAACCCTCTTCATATTTTTTTTAAATCGGTAAAAAATATTTTAAATTCGTACAGAATAATTACGAAAACTCTTTATTGTCACATTTCGGCATATTTATATATTTTTTGTTGTTGTTTGCAACATTTATGCCAATGTATAAAAAAAGGATTGTAGATGAGATATATAAAGATTCAGCTCCCGGTAAACTAATAATTCAAAAAAACTACGTGGATAGCGCTCTAAATAGACATATAAATGTAGACCTACAATTCTATGCTAATTGCCCTATCCAGCCGAATACTTTAAAAATGCCTCAGTAAAAAATTTCATTATCGCAGAGTAACACTCGATAAAACCCGCAAAAAATATCTAAAATCCTTGCCTATACAATATAAGAAGTAGTAAGAGCAGCCATTATTTTTACGCGTCAATTACACATTTCTTCATAGGTACAAACCATTTTATGTTGCCTTATCTTAAATTTTCAGCTTTACTTACTGGACCCTCGCGCCGTGCGTGGCTTTATGAGTTATCTTACGTAACCGTCTGTCCGTTCTGCCTTAAAATGTGATTTTTTAAGAAGATTTTTTTGTTTTTTATTCGACTTGGAGATTCTCGAGTGTTATTTTGAGTTATTTTTGAGTTTTTTGTGACGTAACAATCACGAGTCTCACCTGATGTTAAGTGGTAACTTCAGTCTATAACAGATGTATAACAGAAAAACAGTTTTTATATAAGTTTTTAAACATCCTTATATCCATATAATTATAAGAATTTGACGACCTAATTCAGAGTACTCAATGAAAATGTGCTTGGGAACTTTAGGACTTTTTCCTATATCCATAGAGAACAAGAGGCAATAAAGGAAAAGAAAGCACCCATAAAGCAGCAGGATCACTTTGACGTAAACAGGGTGTTGCTACTCATTACATATTAAACCTTATTAATCGGGAAGCACCTAGGTACTTATTGGTTAATGAGCAGAAAGTAAAATGGTATTTACTTATTGCCCCTTCTCGTTAATTATCCCCGTGACCACGATCACTGCAAAGTGTTTGAAAAGTCGGGATAAAATAATGAAAAATATACGCGATTTAAACCGTTTAAAGTTGTTTAATTACTATGTGTAACAATCGCGAAAACCTAAGACAACATAAATTGTACCTCTTGGTAAGAGGAATATGGGTAGTAGATGATCCCAATGTTAAAATTTTTAACCAACTTCCAAAAAAGGAGGAGGTTTTAATTTTATTTAGTTTTTTTTACCTCAGAACTTTTGACTTTATGAACCGATTTTAATTTTTTTTTGTTTATAAGGTGATGCTTGTCTTTTGGTCCAGTTAAAACCGGTCAAGCCGTTTTTGAGTTACACTCCAATAACCGAAAAAATATTTACCTATCTTGATGATATAGCCGTTGACAATGAATGAAAATTAATCCCGTAGGTTGCAAGGGTCACTAAAAGCATGTTCTAAGTGAAGGTTTTTTTTCAATGAAAAATGGAACTGACTTCAACACCCAAAAGTGTGAAATAACGTGTTGAAGTTGGAACCATGATAGTTCAAAAGTAGGTACTTACTCGTATAACAGCCGGATCGTCCACTGTTGAACACAGGCCCTATTAAAGGGGGTATTTGCCATAATCCCCACGCTTGGCAGACGGCTTGGGATCGCAGTGTAAGTTGGCAGTTCTTTAGATGGCGCTGCCCACCTTCCAGTATTTTCTCTTAGTCGCCTCTTACGACACCCACGGGATAATATGGGCAGGTACAATTCTTACCCGGCACCCCACGGGACCAAAAGAACATACTATCACAATATTGTGCGCATGGCCTGACTACGACAAGTTATTTCACACTTTTGGGTGTAGGAGTCGGTTCCATTTTTATTTAAAAAAAATCACAGTAGTTGTTCTTAATTTGTATGACTTTGGCAAACACGTGGGTGTTTCTCAACGAGTTTATCAAATAAACTTTGTTGTTGTTTGTCTAAAATATTTACGTAACGTACGTTTGAGCTTAGAAATTCAAAAGGTACTTATTATACAGGACGTCTCACGTAATAACGGTTGAAAGGGCTAACCATAAGGATTATTCTTCTTCATAATTCTTCTTCATAAATAACATTTGTAGCGCGGGCTTAATTTTTGGGTTGTTTTTGAACGCGCCTAAATACGAAGACGATCGGTTTTCTTCGCGTACCTCCGCTGGCGCGCGAATATAGAGAGAAAGAGAGGGAAAATAGCAAGGCAAGCAAGTCAAGCAACTGACAATAATCCGCGACGCGTGAGATACTCGATCTCGTGTTTGTTATTGTTTATTAATTATTTTTACTGTACTGTGTACCAAATTTGTGTCAGAATTTTATTATTATACCCTTTTCGTTGCGTGAGAACCTGTTTCAAGTGATTTACCCGAATCCCTGAGGAACATATACAAATAGAACATTATAGTGACGCCCAACTAGGTAGGTATAGGCCGCGAAAGAAAAGTACCTATTGTTTTTCAAAAAACTAAATGAAAACATTAAGTTAAACACAACTTAACATCTAAAAGTGCACTGTGAACTCTTTCCTATAGTGAACATCTACGTAGTGCAACAATTTAAACAGTAAACAACAAAATCAAAACACACGGGCGAGTCCATTTTTCAAAACCGCGCGCTCAAGGCGCGGCGGTACTGCAAGGAAGCGGCGATACAGCGAGCGTGATCGCGGACGAGTCCACTTTACGAAGCGAGTGCGCGGACGAGTCCACTTTACGTAACACGAAAAAATAATATATATAATGGTGATGATATGGAGAATAGCAACTGACCCGCGGCGCCTGAGATACCCGATCCCGTGATTGTTTTATTTTTCCTGTATTGTGTACTTACCAATTTTGTGTCAGAACTTTCCATGAGAAATATATAGTACAAATAGAACATTACATATACATAGCATTTTAAACCGGCCAAGAGCGAGTGGGATGTCGCACACGAAGGGTTCCGTACCATTATCTGTAACCTAATCTTGCAAGTTACAGACACTTAGCAGTGTCCGATTGAGCTGGGTAGGGTCGTTCCTATCCTAGGTAGGTACGAACCCTAAATAGTGATTTCACTAATAGTTTATTTTTAAATTAAATATACAACTAAATATTCAGTAAATATTTCAAGTTTCTACCTGTTTTCATTATTATTATTTTAAGCAAATAAACGGTATAAACTTCATTTATTGTATGTGAGCCCTCTTCATTATTTATTTTATTTTAAGTAATTATATTTAGAGAGAACGTAAAACTAAATATTCTGTGAATATTTAAAGCGTCTACCTGTCGCCGCTATAAGTATCGAGCAAGAAACGGTAAAAAATCAAGTGTGTCATACAACGTAGGGGAATATTTAAGGGGGGGCCTTTAGATATTTATTTTATTTTTTGTATTTGTTGTTGTAGCGAAAATAGAAATACATCATCTGTGAAAATTTCAACTGTCTAGCTATCACCGTTCTTGAGCCTGTTGACAGACGGACGGACGGACAGCGAAGTCTCAGTAATAGTGTCCCGTTTTTACCCTTTGGGTAGGTACGAAACCATAAAAATGCAATGAATCGATTCAGGCGTTACTTTAGGGGAGCAATAACAGCCGATCAGGTCAGGCTATGAACTGGTGTGCCACAGGTCCTCAACAAGGTTTGGGCTTCACCACGTGGTGGAAGGGCCTTTTGCGAATGCCCACATGGCTTGCTACCATCTTCAAGTAGAAAATCTGTCGCCAATTAACAAACAGTGTGTTCTGTCGGTAGTCCTTGAGAGCCAGTAAGTAATTTACAGGTTCATGAGACCTCAGGGCACAGTGCAGTTCAACGCTAGAAACAATGTATCTATTATAGGAAGGGGTTACTTTACTTAGGTATAGGTATGCCTCGGGCGTGTATCGCAAAATAAAAAGGTAATGCACAGGTTGAAATTAACATAATTTATGTTACATAACAAAAACGAGAAAGAAATATTTTTATTTTTACAATAAAGCATGCTCCGCGGTTTACATTACAAAAAAAAACAAATCCCGCACATGACAATAATTTTTCTTCTCCTTGTATTCAACGTAAGTTGAAATATGTAGGTGTTGCTCCATCTACATACGATGTTAAGCCTGCACCGAGGCAGCGATACGTTATTGTGGTTCGTTTGATCCCTTGCTGTATATTTATTTCTTAATTTTGAGTTATGTAATTAATATATATTATATTTAAGGATATAAATCATACACTTTGGAAACACGATTACTTAAATTTTCTCTATAGAAAAAAAATCCAAAGTTACATCTAAAAAACGAAATAAACCCTTAGCACGGCGTAAATACTTAACGGAGAAACATCCGTATTTGAAAAATAAAAAAGCAACATGTTTTCTATAACGTATACACTTCACATTTTTCAAATTGGTTTTTATTATACGAAGGAAATACTCAAATTCACGCATGTTCCGCCCATTTTAGTCAGAGCCGCGATGCTGTCCCTGTCCGCTTTAGTATTTCTTCGGCCGTCGGACGAGGACGGATGCTGTTGTCGTGCCTTACTTACGCACACATACGCGGCGCGCCTATTAAGCTCGATGCGCCCTTACGAGAGGACAAATTAAGGACATGTTGGCTTAGCGGTCAGAGCAAACCCCGGCTATAGGGGTTAATCCCGAACATGACTTATTATTTCTCCCGTTATAATTTGGTAATGCGTAATTTAAAAATAATGCACGGAGCATGATTTATTACAAAAATAAAAATATTGAAATATTACCTTGAGTGTATCTAATATTTCAGCCGGATTATCCTCTGCTGAACAGGGCCCCAATAAGGAAGGGTTTGCTGCAATCCCCAAGTTCGACAAGCATCTTGGGGATCGCAGTGTAAGATAAGATATCAGCTCCTCAGAAGGCGCTGCTGCCCCACCCTCTAATATTTTACCTTTAGTCACTTCTTACGACACCCATGGGAATAGAAAGAGGGTGATATTCTAGGCCAGGGCAACATTTGATATATTTATCTTTTTTTTACAGAGCGGACCTCACGAGTAATCCCGGATTTCAGTCATCACTGAGCGTAGTTTCTAAGGGCGATGAAAAGGCTTATAATCCTTTTGAACATCGAAGTGTTGAACATCCTAACACGTAAGTAGTTTATACTGCAGTGAACTTTATCATCGGCTGGTATGGATAGGTAGACTACTCATATAATATATTTTCATATAATAAAACTGCTAGTGCCGTATTTCTTTCAATGGTTGATGGTTGGAAAAGTCATACCTCTGAAGACGGTAACAAAACTATCGGACTGAGTGTAACATAGACAGCGTTGGTGAAACCCCAATTAGTTTTGGTGAAATACTACAAATAAATATGAAGAGAAATATGAAAGAAATCCTATTTAAATAAAACTAGTTACTTTTTTTTTGTTATTGTGACGGAACAAGCTCGAGGCCCAACTGATGTTAAGCGGTAACCTCTGCCTATAACAGATGCATTTCATCACAAGTGACGAATTGCACTGCGCCCATCACCTTGAGAATTCAAATTCAAAATCATTTATTCAATTTAGGCGTCTACGACGCTCATATGAAGGTCAATTACAAATTTTAATATTGAAATATTCTACATTGTACTGCCACGTTCAGCAAAAAAAATTTATAGATCCACTGCGAGAAGAACGGGCAAGAAACTCGGGGCCATTCTTTTAAACATCTTTTAACAATATGTTATATACAATATAATATGACTATTACAATATTTGTTGAAATTACGTAGGTGACAGGTGATAGCTTGGCAGAGGCGGAACTTTCCAAGCTTCTTTGTCGTTTAAGTAATCACAAACTTTGTAGTATGATTTCTTAAGAACGTGCGTTCGTTTTACCGCAAGTCAAATTCTGCGCGATCTATATTACGCGGCGAACGGCTCAGCTCTGACGCACACTACGATAGTATCTATGTGTGCAAGAGCGCTATGATGCGAAAAAAATTGATACTTTTATTTATTTACTTGAATTTTGAATCGGTTTCATGTTGTGAATATAATTATTTACTATAATAAAACTGTTTACAGGCCAAATCTGTAGGTACATTGAATATATTTTAAATTAATGGTTGCGTTATATTTTATCTATAGAAGCCAAATCATTTTGTTTTCGTATGTCTGTCTATCCCTTCAAACGCTAAAGCTTAAAGTGTGAGATGATATTAAGGATATTTTTTTAAATAACGGTCAAGTGCGGGCTGCACCAAACAATAAGGAAGTTTTATTTAGGTTTCCGTAGTAAAACAAGGAAACTTTATCATGAAAACTTACGTTGTTTTGACACATTTTTTATCATAAATAAGGAAACCTTAGTTTAGTTTTGCCATGTGCGTTTCGCCGTCTGTCTGTACATGTAGGTAAAAATATTACGAGTTGCTCTCATACCTAAAAAGATACCCCATCAATTGGGGTATAAAATGAAGTTTCTTGTTTGGTTTGCGTTTACGAAATATTCAGCAATAAGCTAACTTTTTTTTTTTGAGTTGCATGTCCCTTCTAACTCACGAAGCCCAAAATTTTTAAAACTCAAGGTCCTATTTGTACCTAAATGTACGAAATTACAAACAAAATTATAATGACGATCTAGACTACTAGTTTACGAGCCATAGCTGACCAAGTTAACGCGTAGTTCAGGCCGCGTGAACTCTAAACAAATTCCATAGTAAGAAACAGAATCTTACCGTAGAAAACTTTGATGGCGATTAATGTAATAACTGGTAAAAAGTTAGTGCTGTTATTGCTTATATTCTAGAATAACATATAATTATTATTATTACTTTTAAGTTTTTAAGGCGCGTGTTAACTCGCGGGGCGTATCAGGTATATGTAATAAAACACAAAGTTTTAGCAAAAACATTAAAAACTGGAGTCTCTTATTGACATGGAGTGACTTTTCCTGGGGTCAATGAGCTCTGGCAAAAGACAAGTTTCATAAAAACTCAATAATCTCGGCTCCATTTTTGTTGACCAGAATACGTCGTCTCTTGTGATTCGGGTTGATTTCAGACGGTATTCTGGTCCTGTCCACACCGCAAACAACAAATGTTTCTTTAGCTGAAATAAATCGTATGTACATAATTACTTTTATTTATAAAATTAGAAATAAAAACAATTGAATTATAAATTATTGGTGTTATCACCTAATGTGGAGCTCATGTTTCTAAATTACTGACGGGTCTATCCACGCACGAATTAACATCAAAATAATATTTTGAACTAACCTCGACGTTTCAATCAAGTTGCATTGACCGTGGTCACGAGTAGACTGAATAAGCGGGTGTCATCGTCTTGAGGAACAGCGGGAGCGTTTTAAATCTACCCCCGCTTGGTTTTCGTTAGTGTCTTTATTACTGTCACCTCGACACACTACACTAACAGTATCGGAACTTGCACGCGACGGCAAATTACGACTCGAGCACTTTCTTATTACAGGATTCCACGATGTAGACAATTTAAATCCATCTTCCCGATTGAAATTTTTGTACTTCTTAATTTCTACCGCTTCACGTACAATTCTAGAGTAATAATGCCGTCCAGTGGAGAGAATTTTTCGATCATGTAGCTCGATCCAGTGGTTAGGTCCTGACTCCACTAAGTGCTCAGCTATTGCAGATTTATGCGTGTCCCGATTCTTCACAGCTACGATATGTTCTTTGACCCTTTCTGCAATAGTGCGTTTAGTCTGTCCTATATATGAGCTACCACAGCTGCAGTCAATCTTGTAGACACCAGGTGTTTGATATGGAATAACATCTTTTGCTGTTCTCACATGGCATGCTAATTGAGATAACGGTTTATATACAGCCTTTAAAAACTACTTTACGGATCTGGCGCATATTATGCAGTACTTATTTTTTACCATCATATATAAAACTTTACCTGTTTTTAGCCCAATAATCGCAGCAGCACCTGATGCGGCGGCATAATTAGTTCTATATGATCTTTTAGACCGTCACGCGTCTGCCACAACTGTGATCGCAGAAATCCCATCTATAATATCTCCGTTTTCATTTGCTAGTTCAGTTTCTTCCTTAGCCGCCTCTCTCATACTAGTTTCCGCAGCAGCTGCCCACCAGTTGGAGACGTCACTGTGGCACTTCTTGTAGGTTTTAGGGTTTAAATTTGGTAGGTCCATTGCAGTAAACAACTCATTTAAGTTAGTCTGTCCACAGCCAATTAACATTGCACCAATCAAAGCAGCATGAGTTAAACTTATATCAACCGGTAAATTGTCACATGAATTAATTTCAAATTTTTCGTTGCACATATTACATTGGAAGTAGATGACTGACTCTAGACCAATAAGCTTCTCTTTTATAATTTGTATATTACTTAATGTACACCCTAAGCCTGGGTTGTGATCTGATAAGGCTTTCAATCTATCAAAAAAGTGATTAAAATCAACAATCCTTCGGCCTACAATCCGGAATGGTGAGCTGGTTGATGCATTTGATTCTACACTCTGAAAAAAATAATTGAAATCACACATACATATTGGTAACCTTAATACTTTTAACTCCAGAGTGCTTACAAAGTTGGGCTTTTTTGGTTTTGATTGGATATTACTAATAAAAATGCTACTCATACTTCCGATCTGTATTAATTTATGTTTCATGTTTTTTATTTCATTCAGGTAAATTCAGACATTCTAATTATTATCAGAGTTTGGATATTCCTCTGTCGCACTTTGCATTTGAGTTTTTTCCTGTATCACTTCCAGACCTTCTGTAAGCGACAAAAACATTTCCTAGAATCATAACGAATACAAGTTTAATTTTAAAATCCATTCTGTTTCATTATATCACTAAGAAATATTTTTAATATAATATGTACTAACACTACCATCATTGGGCACATTTAACTTTACTTCATTTGAATCATTACATTTTGGTGCATCATTAGAATAACTTGATTGTTTAGCTTCTGGCTGATTGACTTCCGTCAAACAATGACTTTTTTTTAGTCTAAAAAAAATGGGCATATCTTCTGGTAAATATAAGTAAATATCCAAATAAATGACGCGCTAAGATAACTGAAAATCTGTCAAAATAATTAAATATTGTGAAATAATATTAAACATAATATCCATCCAAACCACACTAGTCTAGTGCAAAGTATTTAGGTACGACGACGAGTGAAGCGAGGAGGAGTGTTAGGTGCCTTTTGACCACAATGCGCGCGCTCAGCGAGCGTAACACGGCAGCGGCCGGCGATGCGCCAGAAGAATTTTAGAGCATTTAACTTGTCATCAAAAATTTTCATACTTAACCTCAAAAGTTATATCTTTTTGTTCTTCGTTTTTGATTGTCTTTGCAATGACTCATTACCCTGTTTCGGGAAGGGTATCATGGGGGAGGGGGACAACCACCCCCCTCCCTTTTCGCATGGCAGATACTAGACCCTTACCATCATAACATATCATGATATCATCATATAACTGATAAGCTGGCACACTCTACATAACTAACCTCTAACTTTTTGCTTTCCTAGCGCAAGCCAAAGATTTATTGTTCTTACTAGATTAGAACATTTTGCGTTTATATCTGAAAGAAAATAAATTAAGACAGTAAGTAACACCATCACGTAATAATCATAAAATGGATTAATAATATACATAAGAAATTAACCTTTATCAAAACTACCTCAGCTTAATAATTACAAATACTTTTAAAAGTATTTAAAAAAAAAACATTAAATAATATTTTAATAAAACACTTAAAAAAGCATAAAATTATATGTCTAGTGACAATTCCGACAGATATATAATTTTATGCTTTTTTAACTGTTCTAATTAAATATTATTTAATGTTTTTTGAAGATACTTTTAAAAGTATTTGTTATTATTAAATATGGATTTCCGCAAAGTAACGCCTGAATCTATTCATTACTACCTCAGCTATTCACACAAAACAAATTCATCACCAATATTCATACAATATTACTTACCAAGGATCAATTTGAGCAAGACACGCTTGCGGCTAAGGTCATTGAACCGTATCGCCTGCAGACACAAAACGGTACGCGCGGGATGCGGGGGAGGGGAAGCGAGCAAGCGACGCGTCCTCTCGCTGGGAAGGCCCGGCGCGTACTAATCGAACAATGGATGCGCGCAAGATTTTATAGGTTTATTTGAAAAAATCAGCTTAAATTACAATGTCCCTAAAACGTGCAGGAAAAAATATTGAAATATTAAGCAATATCTGTTGTTCTATGAAATTAGACTGCCAATTACAAATACTTTCGGGAACTAGGTAAAAAAAATTGTTAAAGTGGACCGATTAACTCGTTTTTATGCCACGACAGTATTTTATTTTTGACACATAATAAATAATATATTTGTAATATAGCTCTGTAGTGCACTTTGAGGCTTCATACTCTTCATAATAAAGGTATCATATAAAATACTATGTCACGTTAAAATAGTATTATTCGACCTGAAAAACAGCTCTGCGACAGATTTCCGGAAAACAGCTTGCATAAATTGCTTTCGGTTAGAAAAACTGTTTACAAATTATTATTTTTTTCACTGATGTGCTCTAATATAGAATTAGACCTTTTCAAAATAGTATTTTTCATAGAATTTACTGCTTGCACTGTCACGGTATTGACTCTGAAAAAACGCAGATATACGAACTTTTAGCCGTGAATCGAATGCACGTTCTTAATCAAAATATTTTTCACATGAAACTTGAATTTTCCTTCTGTGAGCATTGTAATATGTTTGGGAATTTTATTATAAAACCGCACACAATTACCTAAAAAGGACCTTTTATTTGTCTTTGCTAGTCTAAAACCTGGTACTGCTATTTTATATTTATTCCTAGTGTTGTAATCGTGGTTGTCACTATTTAATTTAAATTTACTTAAATTTTTCCGAACCTACATAATATTTTCAAATATATACAGACTCGGTAAAGTTAATATATCAATTTCTTTAAAAAGATCCCTTAGAGATTCCATAGGATCCATTTCATATATGGCTCGAATTGCACGCTTTTGTAAGATAAAGATTGTTTCCATTTCAGCAGCAGCTCCCTACAGCAATACACCATACGACATAATACTGTGGAAGTACGCGAAATAAACTAGCCGAGCAGTAGCTACGTCTGTTAACTGTCTTATCTTACAAACTGCATATGCAGAAGAACTAAGTCTTCCGGCTAGATCATGTATATGTGGATCCCACTCTAAAGTTGAGTCCACTTTAATTCCCAGAAAGACTGTCGCTTTGTCAATACAGAGTTTATCTAAGCCAAGCTTAATGTTTGGTTCAACATAAGGAACATTTGGTAAAGAAAACTTTAAACGTTTGGCCTTTTTTGAATTTAAGAGAAGATTATTAGCGGCGAACCATTCAGAGATCATAGATAACACATTATTTACATGAATGAGTTCACTATCTTTCCTATCTACTTTAAAAATCAGAGAGGTATCATCTGCGAATAAAACAATATCGCAGAAATCTTTGACCATGCAAGGCAGATCATTAATATACGCTAGGAACAGAAAAGGTCCCAAAATTGATCCCTGCGGTACACCTATTTTTACCAAAGACCCGGAAGAAGTATTGCCATTTATTCCAACCATCTGTAGCCTGTCTGACAGATATGACTCTATTAGATTCAAAGCTTTTCCACGAACACCATAGTGTGAAAGCTTACGAATCAGAGTGCAGTGTTCTACATAGTCGAATGCTTTGGAAAGATCACAAAATACGCCAATAGCATCATGTGAACTCTCCCAGGCTTCAAGTATATGTGACATCAATTGAACACCTGCATCTGTAGTGGATCTGCTCTTAGTAAAACCAAACTGATTCTCATTCAATATATTATGCTCATTAATTTTTGTTAATGAGCATAATATATTAGCATTATAATAAGTTGTTTGAGCATATTTTTTTCGAATACTTTACTCAGAACAGGTAAGATGGAAATAGGTCTATAATTGCAAGGGTCAGATGCAGCCCCCGACTTCAAAATTGGAGTGATTTTACATAGTTTCATTAAGTCGGGGAAATTTCCTCTATCGACACAAAGATTGAATATTGTTACTAAGTATGGTGCGATAATGCAAATTATAGACTCTGCCACTTTAACTGACTTACCCCACAAGTCTTCAGTACTCTTTATGTTTAAACTTTTGAATGTCTTTATAATTTCAAAGTTTGTCGTGTATCTAAAAGAAAAGTCCGGTGTTTTGCAGGGAAAATTATGTTTTAATAGGGTTCCTGCTACATTGGGACAAGAATCCAATGATTTAGTGACTTCTAGGGGTAAGTCAGAAAAATAGTTTTCAAATATATTCGCCACTTGTATTGGATCAGAGATTTGATTTTTATTAATAGTTAAGACATATCTTGAATAGACCGAGACATAGTTCTTAAGTCTCATGTGCTTGTCATTTCACTGGCTCTCAAGGACTGCTGCCGGGACACACCGTTAAGTGCTTGACGACAGATTTTCAACTTGAGGGTGTTCGCTAGCCAGGTGGGCATTCGGAAAAAGCCCTTCCACCATGCGGTGAAGCTCAAGCCCGCGGCGGAATTCGAACCATGGACCTGTTGCGCGGAAGTCCATAGCCAATGCCACTGAGCCATCACTGCTTCAAACTTAAGTCGAAAATGTAAATTTACTTGTTTCTCTTGCTAAGGTTTGCTATTTTATTATTATACTTTTTATACTCATATACATACGTAAAAACTTATGTTTAAATTATTGATTGTTCAAACAATAAAGCTGCACTTATCAGCGCCTTAAAGAATCAACGCCCACCTATTTCTAGTTTCTGTGTCACCCAGAGACTTCTTCGTGATACTACTGAACCGCGAGCTAAAATCCTACTCATGTAAATGCTTAGCGCTCGTCAATACAAAACATTAGCTTTTAGGGCTTGTTTGTCCAGTAATTTCACTAGTTGCAAGCCCTTCAGGCAGATAATAGTTGTTTATCAAGATCTAAGTCTAGCGTTGGTAGCCACCAAGACGGATGGTTTCTTAAGTTACCTATACCATCTACTAAATATTATTGGGTAAGTAAACATTGTAACTTTAACATACCTATCTTTGTGATTTCCATCATATAACATTTTGTAAAGATTTTTTAGATGTTGGTAAAAATAACTTAGTGCCAATAATGTTCAGGATGTAGCTATCAAATTAATTATAATTTATAATGTTATTTAAACTGAAATCATTAATGAAGTCAAAATCATTGATTAAATATTGAAGAGAGCAATATGCGAACTTAGAGCAACTCGACTATGAGTCCCATCTCCGTGATATTCTAATTCTACAATGCACTCGTGAACCTAAAGGACTGCTGGCTGTGTACAGCGACTGAAAACTTTTGTGAAATGATAAGTGATCAAAATAATTACTAAAGAAAGAAAAAAAGACATTTTATTTAACATTTTTGACCTGATGTTATTTCTATCAAATCTTTCCATAACTGCTTCGTTGTTGAAGAGTTTCTTGGAAGTTCGTACGGTTTTCCAGCTCAGACATTGTTCGCCACCTGGAGTCACGAACTCCACCCGGTAGATGGTGGTATAGATCCCATGCAGGAGCTTTTCTTACCTAGGACTAACCCTATTTCATCACTGGTAAAATATTTACAGACATATACACCCCTTAGCAATACAGTACAGGAGCTCTTATTCCATTTCCATCCTCTTGTTTCACAATAAATGTAGCGGTACTTTCCTTAATGTATTTAATTGCTCTTCAATTCATTATTAAGACCGGCTTATGCTCAAGGATTAATTGAAATCATGGCGAAACTTTGCCTGGTATTTTCCGCAATAATATTGTTGAAAGACTAGGAAGTAATGGTCGAATGATTTCATAAAGGTACCTTATATTCTTTCAATTACAGATAGAGGAATTAAAAATTTAAGAAAATAATTATTTACTGTAAGTAAGTACAGTTGAATACCCGGTAGGATATCTGCAGGTTAGAATAACACCTTCTCCCCTCCTTAATGGAAGAGGTCATGTTATTTAGTGGTCTTTTCGGTTGATACATATATACCTACATTATTTCTAAAAGATAATAAGTACTACCGAGTTTTAAGCGAAAATCACATTCCTACAGATTATTTGAGTACAAAATGGAGCACGAAATTTCGGCTAGAAATGCCGAGTCCAGGCGGCCGAGGAGGTTTAGGCATCCGACGCGATATCGGAGAATGCGGGTTCGATTCCCGCTTTGGGCATAACATTTTTACTCGAATAATTTGTAGAAATTAGACACACATTATTTCATTATAATTTATATATTGTTTTGGAAATAAATTGTTAGGAAATAATTATGATCAATAATTACATTATTTTGTTGGTCCAACGAACTTTATACGCTATACCAAAAACTTTCTAGAGCTATATAGTTGTGATCAGCCCAATATACCAGTAAATAAACAATGGATAAAATGGAATCGAAAAAAAAATGGGATTGGTTTTCAATATTGTATTGTATGTTGGAACCTTTTCTTAAATTAAGATAAAAACCTCTTGGGAGGAAATATATCCTTTGTATATACCTACTATGAAAAGATAAAAGTAAAGCAGTTCATGATATTAGAATATCTCAAGATATAAGGAAAACCTTATTCAGTCATTAGATACTAAACTGTTATTATAACATAGTAAGCTTATACGATGCATGACTATAAGAAAACAAAATGTTGTCATTCGAAAGATATTTTACTATTGAAAAAGTAATAACATTTGTAAGTACCTACGGGTAATTTAAGACTGGCATAACATATTATATGAAATAACATGCTCCAAGAATAAACGTCACTACATGTATGCAAAATGTATTTATTCGTCATCGGTATGGTTTTATACGATTGTTTTTTTTTATGCTTGATAGGTTAGCCTTTGACCACTATCTCACCTGATGGTAAGTGATGATATGGTCGGAGATGTTGTTCTGGCTAACCTAGAAATACTGGCTCTCAAGAACCGTGCTATAACGGCTGCCATCCTATGACAACGGCCGGGACCAACGGCTTAACATGCCCTCCGAAGCTTTTTTTTTTTTTTAGGGAGGACATAGATGCTGGCTACCGCCTGTGCGGTCGTCCAGCTCCACCGGGTTTTGGGCGAGGGCCTGGCCCTACAATAGCCCGGGAGGGAGAAGTGCCGAAGGCACTTCTCCCGAGACGGGCGTAGAAGGCGAAAAGCGCCTTCTACCTCCGTCTCCTGCGGACGCCGAAAACGTACCGCTATTATAGGAGGGGTTGACAGCGAGCTCAAGGGCACCACTGTGGTTCGGACCTCGGCTTGTCTCACTGTCGAGAGACATGGGGGGGATCGGAGCAAAATGCCTCTGTGCAACTGCAGTGTTGCACAATTGGGCCCTACTGAATAAAACTCTTTGACTATTTGGAGAGCAATTTATCGTGACCTTGTTTTTGCCTCGAGCTCGCCGGCGAGCTCGGTGTTTGATTGTGTGACCTCTAATTACCTCACACCTGGGGATTTTACCTCGACGACTTGCGGATAACGCTAAAGCTGCCAATGTAATGACTGCGATGGGGTCATCCGGGTCGTCTAATACCTGCCGTGGTCGGCGACGGGGGGGTTTGAAAAATGGGATAGAAGAGGCGGTCGAGTAGTTCGATGCCTGGACAACCAATGGGTTCGAGTGGTGGGGCGCTCGATCAAAGTATCGGCGAGCGCAGTCCTTATTGAACTGCGCTAAAGAGGGAAGGTTTAGGTCGCAGTGCAACTCGGTGTTCCGGACATACCACGGAGCGCCGGTTGCACTACGAAGAAAACGATTTTGAATGACTTGAAGCTTATGGAGATGGGCCTCACTAGCATGACTAAACACTACTGATGCGTAAGTCATGATGGGGCGGATGCAGGCAGTGTAAAGTGTCTTCTTATTACTAAGAGACATTTTACTCTCTTTGCGAATCAGGGGACCAAGGCGACCCATTACAAAGGCCGCTCTGTTTCGGACGGTTGTTATATGATCGCTAAAGGTGAGATTCCGATCAAGGGTGACTCCGAGATATTTTGTTTTACTAACCCAGGGGATGGGTTGGTCAAACAAAGTTAAAGGTTGCGGGTAACGGGGGCGAGTCTTCTCAGTAAAGTACATAGCTGCACTTTTAGCTGGGTTGACCGCGATGCGCCATTTACGGAACCAGTCACCGATCTCGGTGATGGCCCGTTGGAGGGCGAAAATGGACTTTCTGCTGATACGCCACCCAGTGGTATAAATAGCGGTATCATCCGCGTATTGGGCCAATAGGACTTCTGGCTGAGAGCGTGGGATGTCGCTGGTATACAGCGCGAAGAGAATGGGTGATAGCACGGAGCCCTGCGGGACTCCGGCTCTGACTGGGTGGGGGGAGGAGAGGGTGCCTTCCACGCGATAGCGAAAGCTTCTGGCTTTAAGGAAGTCTTGTAGGATGAGCACAAGACGTTCTGGCACGCCAAGTTGGTATAGCTTGTAAATCAAGCCATTGTGCCAGACTTTGTCAAAAGCTTTCGCCACGTCGAGGAAGACTGCTAGCGTGGTCTGGGGTTTGGGGTACTTGTTAAAGCCCTCAATGATGTGCTCCGTGAGGCGGTGCACCTGTTGGACGCATGAGTGTCCGGGTCTGAAGCCAAACTGCTCATCTGGGATAAGGTGGTGTTCCTTAGCATGGGACTGGAGGCGGTTTGCAAGTAACCGCTCGTAAAGTTTGCCTAAGGCACTGAGGAGGCTGATTGGGCGGTAACTGGTGGGGTCAGATGAGCTTTTGCCTGGTTTGTGAATGCCAATGACAGTTGCACATTTCCAGGTGTCTGGGAATAAGCAGTGGCTCATAGCAGCATTGAAGATGCTGACTAGGAGATGGATGAGAGGAGGAGAGAGGGTTTTAAGAGCCCTGTTGGAGATGCCATCGGCACCGGGGGATTTGCGCGGTCGGAGGGCCTTGATCAGTCTCGCCACCTCAGCGTAAGTGGCTAAGGTGGCAGGTGGGAGTTCAGAGGTGACCACAGAGTTTTTACGTTCGACTTCAGCATCCACCGAATCGAGGTGAGCTTGGTCAACGTGATCTACGTTAGGGGAACACTGAGCCTCTAGGCTATCAGCTAGGCACTCAGCTTTGTCTTCGTCAAAGAACGCTGGGACTAGTGGGACTGGTCTGTATAAGGGAGGCATGTCGTTATGGTTACTACCTTTCATACTTCGCGCCAAGTTCCAATAAGCATGGTGGCTTGGCACGAGGTTTGAAAGTTTATCGCCCCATTGTTGATCACGCAACTCAGACATGCGACTTTGAACCATGCGTTCAAAGTGGCGTTTCTTAGTTTTGTTCTCTTTACTGGGGTAAGAGTCGTAATGTCGGGTCACTGCTTTACTCTCCGTCACCAATCGTCTCACATCCGCTGGAATGACAAGGCGCCGGTCGTCCGGCACTATGACCTCCTTTGCGGATGCACCTACTACGGTGGAGAGGTGATTGGTGAACGAATCGATCGCAAGGGTTACGTCATCTTTTGTCAGGATGTCGTCAGGGATCTTGTCTAGGTCCGGTGAACTGATAGCCTTTAGGGCATCGCCTACTTGCTTCCAGTTCACTATCGTCTTAGTGGGGCGGGGGAGGTCAGTCGTTGGGTCGGGACCTAGTCGCAGTATAATGGGTCGGTGGTCAGAGTGAAGCTCGTGAACCACTTCTATGGAGCGTAACCGGAGTGTTACGCCTCTGAATAGTGCCATGTCAAGCAAGTCAGATCGGTGGTCTTCCATATAAGGGTAGTGAGTGGGCTCAGTGGGCGCAATTATGTCAAAGTTAAGTTCTGCGATTAGGTTTTCAAGTGCAATACCTCTGGGATTGTTGACGTTACAATTCCATAGGATGTGCTTACTGTTGAAGTCGCCAATCAGAATGACGGCGCTTCCTAATGAGAATAGGGCTTCTAAGTCAGCTCGGACGATCGGCTTTTTGCAAGCTTGGTAACAGGATGCTATGACTATAGGTTGATGACCAGTCATAGCTAGGAGGCAACAAGATGCTTCCATATTAACAAGAGTTGGGGTAGGTAGGGGAATGCAGTGCAGGGACCTTTTGTAATAGATAAGAGTGCCTCCCCCACGGGAGTTCACTCTATCATCACGTACCGTTCTGTAATTGGCAAACCTAGGGTTCGCCTTCCCCGGTTTTAGAAAGGTTTCCTGCACGCATATGATATCGATAAGGTGGGTACAACAAAAGTCGTGGACGAGGTCACGTTGTCTGAAGAGGCCGTCAGCGTTAAATGACGCTAACGAAACTGAGTACGGTTTCGTGCGTTCGGTTGTACTACCCATAGTGGTTGTACTGGGGAGGGGCCTGGGGAACGAAGCGCTTAAGGGCGCTAAGTAAGTTCGCGTGTTCCAATGTGTATTGGATCACGTCCGCTGGGGATTGAGCGTAATGCATCTTGTGGAATAGCTCTTGTACCTCATTGATGTCAACCGACATAGCCAGATCGCTGACTAGGTTGATTGCCTCTTGAAGAGGGGCAGCCATCAATGGCATAGGTGGAGCTTGTGGCCGGGAAGCGGCGCGGGGAGGCGCGCGAATGGTGTTGGCGACGGGTGCCGGGAGCGCGGGGCGAGCCGGGGCCGGTGCGCGGGCAGGGGCCGCGGCGCGGGCGGGTGCGGGTGCGGGCGCGGGTGCGGGCGCGCGGGCCGGGGCGCGGGCGGTAGCGACGGTCTTAACCATACTGGGTGGTTTAGACCATGCGTTACGGGCTGGGAGCGGCGCGGGTATTACCTGTGAGGCAGGTACTACCGTTAATTTAGGGCTTACCCGTTGGTAACGGTCGTAAGAGGGACGGGTCGGCCTATGCCTTGCCACCCTGTGGTTCACTCGTGGTGCTTTAGGGCAGCCACGGTAATTCGCGGTATGCCCTTGAGCACCGCATAAAACACAGCTGGGTGGGTCCGGCGAATCACGGGTGCGAGTGCACGCTGCTGTCGCGTGATCGCCTAGGCACTTAACGCACCTAGCGCGAGCGAAGCAGAAACGGGAGGCGTGCCCGTATAGTTGGCAGTTATGGCACTGCGAGGGACTCCCATTCTTGTATGGGGCTTGGACATCGAGTCCTGAGAGGCCACAGACCTTTTTTAAATTAAAAATGGCCTTGCCTTCAGGAGTACGATCTAGTACTACGAGTACTAGATCGTAGGGGCTGCGGTCCTTCCCGCTGTACATGCGGTGAACTGCATGTACGGGGAAGTCTTGTGCCTTCAGGTCGGCACATACCGAATCGGTATGTACCTCCTTGGGCACACCGCGGATGACCACTCGGAGGACTTTCTCCTCTTCGAGCGCATAAGTGTGAAAACTTATGCTCTCGTGGCGGAGGAGTTTAGTTAGCGCTCTGTGGTCGCTAATGGTGGAAACTTGGACTTTAATGCCCTGCTGCGTGGAGCGGGCATTAGTATAGTGGATCCCACGATCCGAAACTAAACGGGACAGCATGTCCCATTTGGTTTTGTCCTGAATGAACAGGGGCGGAGGCGGTTTTTCGCGGCGCGCGCTCGCGTCCTGAGGGGACGCGGCAGTGGTGGCCGGAGCGGAGGGAGGAGACGCGGGGCGCGGGGCGGGGGTCGGCTTCTTGCCGGAGGCGGGGGCCTTAGCGGGTGCCTTGGCGGGAGGGGCGGAAGTTGCGCAACTAGCGGCTTTAGGAGCACGCTTGCGCTTTCTATCTACGACGGTATAGCCGTCGTTATCTGAGTCCGAGTCAGTGCGTAAGGCGCGACTCGGATCTACCTCCATCTCCGCTTCGGAGTCCGAAGTGGGCTCGACAACGGCGATGGAGGGACGGGTGCTCGCTGGCCTCCCGATCGGTGAGCGCGAGCGAGACCTCTCACGGGGAGGGGCTGCCACCGTGCGTCTGTTGTCAGGGCCCGGAGCGGGCGAAGTCGGGCTGTCCTCTGAGAAGGACCGGGTCAGAGGAGGGACGATGGCCTCCGGAATTGGAATTCCGGAGGGAGCGATGAGAGTGTCCGTGAGGCGGGCACTCTCTGCATCGTTAAGCGATTGCTGATGATCAGCGTAGAGTTCGGGGTAGCGGAGGGCGAAGGTCTGAAGGACCTCCACCTCACCGTTAGAGGGACGTTGCATCCTGAGGGGAATACTCAGGATGGCCTAACGGGTTCTGTCTCCCTCTCGCAACTCGTGAGCTCACTTGTGTGAGAGGGAGTGAGTACCTATGGTGTGCCCTAGTTGTGTACCCTCTCCGAGCTTTTTTCTCGGCGGAGAGGGGTGCTCCTAAGCGCTACTCCGGGTTTGACTAGGGGTGACCCCAAGGCCAGAATCCCGGAGCCCAGCTTGCTTCGGCTGACCCGTGAAGCGGGAAAGGCCACGGTGCAAGGTTAAACCAAAACAACAACAGTGGCCGTTGTCACCGTAGGGTGTCACACTGCGACCGCAGCAAATGGCGGATTTGATCGTTCAGACGGGTTTGGCTGACGCTACCCCACGCCTGAACGACGTCGCTTAACAGCACAAAGTGTGTTGTTACGCGACTGTTACTATGTTGTGTCGGATAGTAAAGTGGTGAAATGCGCACCGAAAAGTGCGGTCGAAGCAAGACCACCAGCCCGATATGATGTTGTTCGTCGGAAACAAGGGACTGGGTAGGTGGTAATGCCAGACGTCTTAGAGCGCCTCTGCGCGACGGCACGGCGAGCTCGTAGCTCGCGTTGCTCGGCGTTCGGCGGCTGCTCAGCTTCTGCACACAAAACAAAAACTTCGTCAGGACTGCGTATTCCAAGGCACTGGTCTGCAACTATCGTCGGAACGATGACCCGAGTGAGACGGCAATAGTGCGGGGACTATTGCGGTCTCACTGGGAGATACTGGCGGAGCTGTAGACAGGTGTGCTCGGCGTGGCGGCACAGGTCGGAATGTGTGAGCCCTCCGAAGCACGGAAGCGCTCAGTAGTAATGTCACCAGCGGTCACCCATCCATTTCATGACCGCGGCGGACGTTGCTTAACTTTGCTGATCGGTTCAGAACGGCAAGTTTCGCTACGAACGCTACTAATATAAAAGAGTTTTAATGAAAGAACAATGTTATTTATCAATTAATCGTCATCTTCATATCAACCGTAATGTCATCCGTTGAACAAAGCTTGGCAGACGTCTCGGCAGTAGATGTTTTCAGTTTTACAGAAAGTGCTGCTTCCCACCTTCCGGTATTTTTCCCTTAGTCTCTTCTTACGACAACCACTAAAAGAAATGGGTCGTCTTTATTTAACCCGCCACATCCCGAGTATTTTAAATTAATAAAATTAGAATAGATATAGAGTAAAATTAGAATAGGAGATTTATAATTATAATAAAGAGATCAAATTAGAATAAGAGAGAATTGATAAAAACTTTTTTGTAGAGTGTTGGGATCGATTCTTCATCTACTGAAAGCTTGCTTGGGAACAGGACTTTTGGCGATGCCTGCAGCCTTCAAGAACTCAGGACTGTTGTTGGGAAGCATAGGAGTTCTCGTTGCTGGATTTGTAATCACGCATACGGTTCATGTTTTGGTAAGAATAATCTATATTTCAACTTGTTGATCATAACATCTTAGGTGATCGCAACTAAATTATATTTCTAACGAGCCCTATAAAATTGTTCGTGTAAGTATTGCCAGGTTTGAATAAAACAGTAGTATAAGGGAAGTAGGTACTGCTATATATAAATAATGTTACATTTATATATCAAAAAGTATTTCTACCGCCGAAGTAATGTGCTTAATACTGTGTTCCAGTTGGAAGCGAGTGCAATGTAGAATATTTCAATATTAAAGGAGAATGTTCAAAGGCAGGTCCCTTATATGGCGGAGTGTCCTATTAAAATATTATGCTAAAATCGTTACATATTTTTTTGCTCTTCTCTCATTAACAGCGTATTTCTTTTCACCCTAGCATTAAAAGTTTTCTTAAAGAGTACAATTTTTATAAATTATTTATTTCCTGTTATTTCAAAACTAGCAACCAAAGATAATATGCACTACATTTTTTTTTATTTATTGGCAACTGGATACATAGGCCTTATGCCTCACTAAAATATTGCCAACTTAGAATAGCCAGTTATTTATAGTTCCCATTTTTCCAGAATCTTAGATCGATTAAAAATACATAGCTGTGATTGAATTCAGTGCTATTCATATAGTTTTTTTTACATGTTTTGTCTTTAATTGAATATTTATCGACAGCGCAGAAACGATTCATACCGTAAATATACTTATTGAATATACTATAGGTACTATTGATAGTTTATGTATGTTTTTTATTTTATTTTTATAGCCTTTGACCACTATCTCACCTGATGGTAAGTCGTGATTTGGTCGAAGATGTTGTTCAGGCTAAACTAGAATTACTGGCTATGAAGGCCAGCTGCTGGAACACACCGTTGGGTGCTTGGCGACAGATTTTCTACTTGAATGTGGTAGCTAGCCAGTTGGGCATTCGCAAAATGCCCTACCACCATGCTGTAACGACTGCCATCTAAAGACAACACCGGGCCGACGGCTTAACGTCGTGCCATTCGAAGCGCGGAAGTTCTCAGTAGTAATGTCACTAGCAGTCAAGCATCTAAGTCATGATTTATGACGTTGCTGATCGATTGAGAACGGCTAAGCAAACTCCGCTACAAGTCCTTTAAGATGTATATTTATAGATGCCTGGTATTCAATACAATATGGCTTGCTGTTAGGTGTGCCGCCGGGCTAGTAGCAAGGTGAACGTTAGAATTCAGCGAGTATAAAATATATTAAAATAACGATTTATAGCAGCTACATATAAAATATGGTAAAGCGTGGAAGCACGGCTGTCTTAACACACTCTTAAGTCAGGAAAAATCGATATTGTGTGTCTCGATTTAAAAAATGTTAACTGGCAACACTACTAATGTTTACGTGCTACTGTCTAGAGTGTCAAGTCAATGACCAGCTGATAGCTTGAAAGAAAATAATCGTTTCTTTTGAAATGTAGGTCTATTCTATTCCTAAATAGCATCAAGTTATACACTACCCGGCAAAAAATTCAAGTGTTTTGCCGGTTACTGTACTGTACTGTACTGATTAGTTTCCTAGATTAAATGTAAATGATTTAAGCAGATTCGCATTAGGATCTTATCAATACAAACAGGCAAAATCTTTCAACTTGGAGCATGTGCGAGAAAATAGTACCATATTTATTGTTATATTGTCTAGAAAAAAGCAATGAATAAGAAGAGGATTGGGCATTAATATTAAATCTGAATAATTATTAAGAACCAGAATAAAGTTGTTGATACTATCTCCTAAACTATCAGGTTGAGGATTTTGATACATATGGTATCATTCGATTTGTCTAAAAAGTATTATAGTCTTAATATCTAGATGATTGATAATTTTTATAACTTAAAAATTAAATTACTCTTAAACCAGGGTAAAAACATGAAAAATTGCTACTGATCCTAAAATTAGACGTTTTTATTAACAAATTAAAAATAAATAATCAGGACACTAAACTTTTTCAGGAGACCTAAGTCTCCTAGTGAAATGGGCATTCTCCTTTGTAATTGACCTTCATGAGAGCGTCGTAGACGCCTAATTTGAATTAATTGATTTGAATTTGGGTGTCAGTGAAATTATAGGCACATAAAACTTAACAACTTTCTGTCTCAGAGAGACGTACGCAGTGCAGTTCGACACTTGTGGCAAAATACATCTATTATAGGTTGACCTGAATCTCCTTTCCACTACCGTACTACAATATGTACGGAAACACGACATCCGTACATGGTTGACATTCCTCCTTTTCGCACATAGCGATTTGCGTCCACCATTATAATACGAACAGCGAAGAAATTGAACTGAAGGGATTGAATTGAAGAGTCTTTGTTCCACAAGAGCTACAATCTGGAAGTCTTCAAGTCTAGAGTAAATAAGTATCTTCTAGCCAAACAATCTCCACTGTCAACCGCTTCGATTACCATCAGGAGACTGCGGTCAATTGCTTGTCTATTTGCAATAAAAAAAGGTTACCGCTTAACATCAAGTCGGTCACGTGATAGTTTCGTCACAATCCTATAAAAAAATCGGATCAGATGTTCTAAAATTATCTGCTAATGAACTTTGAAGAAACATAAATAAAACATTTAAGGCATCTCCTCTATTAGAGTGATGGCCCCGAAGGGAAGGTTCTGTATTGCGTTTGGTATATATCCCATAAAGGATAACAACAAATATTTTTAAAATATTTAAAGAAACATTAAATTAATATTTTACTAAGACACTTAATAAATATAAGAAAATATATCTAGTGACAATTCCGCCTAATTTTCCTGCTAAGCCGACGTGACGTCACAAACACCACGCAGCCAAACTGAAATAATTTACGACGCGTTTCGCTTCTACACGAAGAATTCCCAAGTCGAGAAATTTCTCGCTCGTTTTTTTTATAGTTTATAAGTGTTTTATTAAAATATTAATTAAATGTTTTCTTAAAATATTTTTAAGATATTTGTTATTTTTAAATATGGATTTCCGCAAAGTAAAGCCTGAATCTATTCATTACCCCTTATAGGATCTAAAGTTTCATTCCAAAACACAATAAATGGAGCATATGCCGGCAACGCATCCTCGAGACCTCTGGTGTTGCGGATGTTTGTGGGCGACGGTGATCACTTACCATCAGGTCAGCCGCCTGCTCGTTTGCCCTCCTATACCATAAAAAAAAATCTAATACCTTTTAATTTAAAATTATCTGTTAAAACTTTATAGGTGAGAACAGCTCAGGAAGTGTGCATTGTAGCCAAAAAACCCTCCATGAGCTTTGCTGAAACATGTGGTGCTGCGTTTTCTTACGGACCTAAAAGGTTACAATCCTGGGGTCCTTATGTCAAGTAAGTAAAATATCATCATACTATATCCCACTACTTTGGGGTCAAAAACGACAAATAACTAAGTCAATGTGATTCACAAAACGACTCTTTTTGGACCGACGACGACATTATTTGAGAAGCGAGAAATCGGTGAGGAATAAAAAGGGACATGACTGCAATAATGAATGTGTTCCAAATTATGTTGTCGGTGTATTTATTTTAATGTAGAGGCAATATTAGATCTAACACCATTGGTGTAACATCCAGTTGGTCCAGTAGGTTAATTAATTAGTCCAATTAATTATTATTGCGCGGTAGATGTAGGCATAGGCAGTAATTTATATTAATACTAGCTTTCCGGGCGCGGCTCCGCCCGCGCGTATGTCGGTTATCGCGCAAAAACATTAACCTCTTTTAGCGCAGTCGGATAAAAACTATCCTATGTTTTTTCCCGGGTCTCAAACTATCTGCATACCAAATTTTATTCAAATCGGTCCAGTAGTTTTGGCGTGAAAGCGTAACAGACAGACAGACAAAGTTACTTTCGCATTTATAATATTAGTACTGATTTCAGCATCATAGACATAAACAACAATAGGAACTCATTTTTACTGCCCTAGACTTGTGATTTGTGATTTAAGCATAGAGTTGTGATGTTTACCAGTATAATTTAAATTCTAAAATTTTCGTGTATTCAATCAGTACTAATCAGTACTCAGTACTAATATTATAAATGCGAAAGTAACTCTGTCTGTCTGTCTGTCTGTTACGCTTTCACGCCAAAACTACTGGACCGATTTAAATAAAATTTGGTATGGAGATAGTTTGAGACCCGGGAAAAAACATAGGATAGTTTTTATCTGACTGCGCAAAAAGAGGTTAATGTTTTGGCGCGACAACCGACATACGCGCGGGCGGAGCCGCGCCCGGAAAGCTAGTGTTTGATAATTACCTACCTGTAGTGTGTGTAATATATGATCTGAAACATTACTTATGGCATAAAATAAATATTCTATTCTAATACATATGTCATCAGTGTTTTTTGTTAATTCAACAGTCTATTGTGGTCCAGTTCTTAAGTTTTAACATATAGGTAGGAAAGGTTGCCCATGGTCATGAATATGGAATGATATGAGATGATCGCAATGAGCTTTTATTTGACAATATTCTGTCCTATAGCTGCTGCACAAAGCATAATTTATTAACTGGCCATATGTCATAGCATTAAGTTTAAGAGCAAGAACTTAGATTTTTTACATGATTATTTAGTTAGTGACATATTTGCAATGGTCATAATGTTTAAATCTCAATGGTTTTAGAGGATTTAAAGGTTATAATGTCTAAAAAAGTTGATACAGATTTTGGTTTGATTTTGGTGTCAAGCTTTCGTGTTTTTGATATTCAATGAAATGTTTCTGTATTTAATATTTTTAATGTGTAGGTAATACAAGATAGACTTTTAACAAGATTTATATTTATAACCGTTCATTACTGAAGCGCTCGTAGCGAAGTTTGCTTAGCCGTTCTTGACCGATCAGCTGAGTCAAGCAACGCCGCGGTCATGACTAGGATGGGTGACCGCTAGTGACATTACTACTGTACGCTTCCGTACTTCGGAGGGCACGTTTAGCCGTCGGTCCCGGTTGTTGTTTTCGGATGGCAGTCGTTACAGCATGGTGGTAGGGCATTTTGCAAATACCCGACTGGCTAGCTACCACCCTCAAGTAGAAAATTTGTCGCAAAGCACTTAACGGTATTTTCCGGTAGCTGTCCTTGAGAGCCAGTTGTAATAGGTTAGCCTGAACAACATCTTTTACCACATCATCACTCATCACAACATCAGGTGAGATAGTGGTCAAAGGCTAGCCTATCAGCTGTAAAAAATAATTACTGAAATATGTCCGTGATTATTAATAGATACAGGTAACTTTTGCCTCAAACCTTGGTAATGTCATCCAAAAATATTCACCCGTAATACACTTATACGTAACGTAAATTAGCACCAAAAAAAATTCAATGCCTTTATGATAACGGAGTGACTCAACACAGAAGGGATCGAGAATAGCTATGAAGAAAGACGATATAAATATTATCTAAAAATTCTAATAGACGCAACAAAAAAATAAAAATTTAATAATTATCCGTTTAATCTTTTATTTTCAGAGAATTCGTAGACTACTCGATGGTTTTATGCTATTTAAGCGTGTTATGCGTTTATGTAGTATTTATCGGATCTTCTCTCAAAGAAGTAAGTAAAGTTATTAAGCCAAAGTTATTAAGCTAGAGTCAAGTTATTAAGCCAGAGTTAACGATAAGTTAATTCTTACGTTACAATTTTGCAGGGTTATTGGTAAAATGCTATCAACCTTTTAGGGTTGCCTTCTGTTAGTCCTAACAAACTTTTTGCGATGTTTATTTTTTTGTTTTTTATTTGTTTTTGACGGTATAAGCACGAGGATCACCTGGTGTTAAGTCTCTTGTGCCTGTAATGTATTATTTCATATTTTTTATTACTTTGACCGATGTAAATGTTCAACAATCTATTCAAAGGGAGCACGGTGAGGGCCAATGTTGCCGCGGTGGGCGCTCTTGGCTCGCAGTAGGCAACAGTACACAAAATAATATATTAAAAAATAATTAAAAAAAAATGTTTTCAAAACATAAAAAACTTAAAATGTTTGTTAGGACTAGCAGAGGGTTGAGGACCCTAAGAGGTTGTTAACATTTTACCAATAACCCTATATAGCTCATTGCACATTTAAGGATATATGTAACAATTTAATGGTTATAAAGTTACAACAAAAGTGTTTTGACTTGAAAAATATTTAAATGTGCGATGAGCTATACATGGCAATGATGAAAAAAATGCTAACATGGTGTCATGGTACTTACCATCTGCAAGTAGAAAATCTGTCAGCAAACAGTGTGTTCCTACAGCTGTCTTAAGAATCAGTTCCTATTCTGTTTACCCGTTTGGTAGTATCATTACTGACCATCCGGTGAGATTGTGGCCAAAGGCTAACAGTTTGGCAAAAAAAACGTGTTTTGTTTTACCTCCTAACAGATTCATGTTTGAGGGCTTTATATTTCCATCAATACCTTACTAATTTTGTTCGTAAACAAATTAAGTATTACATAAAAAAAAAAAAAAAAAAAAATATATATATATATATATATATATAGGGGATTTACAGAGGCCGTAAGGACCGGCAATGCATTGATAATGGTATATTAAGTGGTATTACAGATGTCAATAGGTGACGGTTGCCGCTTACCATCAGGCAGGCCGTATGCTTGCTTGCGCACGAAAAAAACATAATATTATCTTATTGCTTAATTGTTAATATATTATATCAACCATTCGAAAGTTTTCGACGATATGTACAAACAATGAGATCGTATGATTTTCTCTAAAAGCTTTGCTCAGTCAAATTGGTCATCTAAATGAACTATTAGACAGATATGTTATTTGTTAACAAAAAAATAACAAATATAAAACTGACTTCTGTGTAGTAGTAATTTAAGCGTATGTAAGAGTATACCAAGTTCTATGTAATAGTATAAGTGTAGTAGTTATGCAAAAACTTGTCGAAGTCGCCCCATGCTGTTTCAAAATACTCTGAGATCATATTTTCATAGTCCGACTTCAACAAGTTATTTCATACTTTTCAGAGTTGAAAGTCGGTTGCATTTCTTGTGAAATTTGTTTTCCACACTCTTTAGTATTGGTTAAACGATCGATTTTCACTCACCAACAGTACATACCATAGACAGGTCACTAACAGGTCACCATAGACAAAACTTGCAACTACCAAGTTACCAAGACATCTAGCATTTTTAAGGATTTTTGAGTTGGTTGAGTTTAATTTACACTACTCAACCGATTTTGATGATATTAATGTGGGACCACTTCAATACCCCTATTTTAATTAACCATGTAAAAAGTTATGCGTTGTCATACATCAATAAGTATATAGGCGTTGATTTGAGAACCTCCTCCTTAATGGAAGTTAAAATATGATTGAAATCATAAAAATTGCGATTTACAATTACGTATTCATATTTGTACTAAATGAACCTGTAGACTTAAATAATCTACAGCTGGTAGTTAATAACAGATAATAAAACAATCACGGAACTGCCAGATGTTTAATATATTAAATAAAACTCGTTTAGACCAACGCTGCAGTAGCAAATTAGTAAAAGCCACTCTTGATTTCTCAAACTATAAAAACTTGGAATTTCTTATCTCTTAGTAAAGACAAACTTGAAACGAAATTCGTTTAGCCGTTCTTAACCGATCACCTAAGTTTTGCAATGTCCGCGCGGTCTAGAATTGGGTGGGTGACCGCCAGTGACATTTCTCCTGAGTGCTTCCGTGCTTCAGAGGGCACGATATCTGAAGCATGGGCGCAGAATGCCCGCCTGGCTAGCTACCACCCTGAAATTGAAAATATATCCTGCAAAACATCCACCGGAACTCACAGTTAGATGCTTGGTGCACCTCACGGTGTGTATCGGCAACGGTCCTTGAGAGACAGTAATTTTTATTATTAATTCTAGTTTAGCCTGAACAACATCTTTGACGACATCAACACTTACCATCAGGTAAGATAATGGTCAAAGGCTAGCCTATCAGGTACAAAATAAAAGTATTTAAAATAAATTTGATTAACCCTTCAAAATTTTTTTTTTATGTCTGTTAGCCTTTGACCACTATCTCACCTGATGGTAAGTATATAAATGAGTAGTGCTATGCTAATGTTATGAAAACACTTTGTGTAATATATAAGGACAAATAAATGATATTAAAGTGCATTTTGTTCTTTGCAGGTTGCTGACGTGTACACTCCAGGAGTGGAGTTGTCCATCCAAACATACTGTGCCATGACATTATTCCCTCTACTACTGATTTGTCAGATACGTAACTTGAAGTACTTAGTTCCCTTCTCCGGAGTGGCTAATGTCTGCATCTTCATTGTGTTCATCATCACTCTGTATTACATCTTCACTGACCTTCCATCGGTGTCTGAAAGGGAGATGGTTGCCGATGTATCAACTTGGCCGCTTTTCTTCAGGTACGTATTCACTGCGCATGGCTGTGTGATTTGCTCGTAGTTTTTTTTATTGTTGTTAAAGAGATGACAACTTGAATTCTAATTGAGGTTAAAAAAAATGCCTCTTACCTTTGACGGTTTTCTAAATAATCACGTCCATTAATATATATATATATATATACAATATTTAATTCATTCTGTGGTATTTACTATATTTCAATCAAACAAATGAAACACCTCGTATCATATGTTGTATAAAGGGCGTAATTCTGTTATGTACCACAAACGTAACTAAAATGAAGTAAAATATCGGTATAACATCTTAAAAATAACAATCTAAAAATTTAATTAATTTTGCATATTGCACTAGCTTAATCGGCTGTTCAGTTAATAGCGAAGCCTCTTTACCCAAGGGTGCCATTGAACTAGTGGCTTGAATGACCCCGTATGATATTCAGCAATGTAGGTAGTTTTAAGCAGATTTAGTCGACTTCGGAATTGGTTCTAACTATCTCGACTTAAAATTGTAACATTAAAATTTTAGGATTATCGTTATGTATTTTGCATTACTAATTATATACATAACTACAGCTACTACAACTACTTAAGATCGGTTGTGTGACTTTGCACATCTGCCGCACATGCATCTAATACCACATCTTTCTCTCAAACTTTAACGAACGGTTAAGCAAATCAAATGCCATTGCAAGCTTACAGGTATTCCAAATGCTCCAGCCCACTACCAGTTGGCAGCGTGCTCAGCATGCTGGCCCGGTTGGATTCCAATGCTTATTCGTGTTATACAAATTTAGATTTTAGTGTAAGAGAATAAAAACTTTTGTGATTAACTGACTTTTAGTTTGTAGTGGATAACTGAATTACCAGCAATATTCGCCCATTTTGGTAGATTAATTTATCATAACTGCCCCATGGGCGTTACAGTGTGTGACGATATGAACTTTGTCTCAATAACAGTTTTATTGTCGTACTGACAGGCTTTGAGGTTAGTTTATTTAATTATCCTTTTGCTTGCAGCACTGTTGTGTTTGCTATGGAAGGCATCGGCGTGGTAATGCCAGTGGAGAACGAGATGGCTCGTCCGCAGAAATTTCTCGGCTGTCCTGGAGTCCTCAACATTTCAATGTTAGTTGTCATCGTGTTATACGGAGTTGTTGGCTTCTTCGGTTACGTCCAATACGGTGATGCTGTCAAGGGAAGCATCACTTTGAACTTACCTGAAAACGACCTGTGAGTATTTTTATTGAGGTGCTTTGTTGATTGGTGGTGAAAGCGAACCTACTAGAAAATTTGTTATTTATTTTATACTGTTAGTATTTGAACACATATTTAATAATATAGTCATTAATTTGACGAGATCAAATACTTTGAATTTAGAAAAGGTACTAACATAATAAGCGGTAATTTGAGAGGTTTACTTTGTCACAGTGTAACAGCTTTTAGACAAAATTGCCTATAATCATCAGATTTCCTGTGGTTTGTAAACTAGCTATAAATACAGCATGTTTTCATCCCTAAGTCGGTTGGTAACGCATTATTCCACTCATGCTATTGTATCTTTCCTTACTCGAACATTATTATAAAATCAAAAATAATACATCTCATTTTGATTTAATTTGACTCATTTCGTACTCATACTACTGATATATAGAGAACACTGTACTGTATCAGCCGGATCGTCCACTACTGAACACAGCCTCCCCTATTAAGGGGGTATTTGCCATAATCCCCACGCTTGGCAGGCGGCTTGGGGATCGCAGTGTAAGTTGGCAGTTCTTCAGAAGGCGCTGCTGTCCACCTTCCAGTATTTATCCCTTAGTCGCCTCTTACGACACCCACGGGATGATATGGGGAAATACAATTCTAAGCCGGCACCCCATGGGACTACCGACACTACGACTAGAGAACACTACCAACGATTATATGTCACAACTTTTTAGCTAATTCAACTTTTGTACCCAAATTTTACATAAGCACTGCTCATTCCAGTCAATATGAAGTATCTACCGACTAAGTAGGTTCATCGCGAAGCTATGATGGTCGAGCGCCCGAGCGCTAATAGCTATGGACGGCTGTACCATGGTTCGATCGCCACCGGCGGCTTAAACTTCTCTGCATGGTGGAAGGGCATTTTGTGGATGCTCGCCTGGGTAGCTACCACCTTCAAGTAGAAATTTGCCAAGCACCTAATAGTGTGTTCTGGCAGCAGTTCATTGAAAGCCAGAAAAAATATAGGTACATGAGACTTATCAACTCTCAGTGGGACGGGTGGAGTGCAACTTTTTCGGGACGAAAAGCATCTGTTATAAGCAGAGGTTATTCCGCTTAACATCAGGTGGGCCTCGTGCTTGCTCCGTCACAATGACATAAACCAAAGTCAAACGTGCACAAGTTGAACAAAGACCTATCGGCTATCCCATTAGAGGGGGTTGCCGTAATTGTTTGGCAGGCGTTTTGAAGATCACAGTGTGAGATAGGGAACAGAGCTTTTTCACAAGGCGGTTTATCCCTAACTTCTGGTATTTTCCTTTCGTCGCCTCCCAATACTAACCCGTAAGCTATGAAGTACTTAGTAATTTAATCCTTTGATATTCTATAAGTATATCATCATTATGTTCCTTACCCCACATATGAGGTTAGAGACTGAAAATAAAGTATTTGTCTAAATAGAATGCGTATAGATTATAAGGCTTCAGTTTTCTGTCCAGCCGACTTCCTGTTGCCATTCTTCAGTAGGGATTCTTTCTTAGTCGTTCACTCTTGACAGAGTGGTCGTGGTTGATGATGCTGCATTTATATGGGCTAAAACAGTCCTCGCTATGCGCTTTCACTTGTAGCGGTCTTCAGCGTTTCAGGAACTCTGAATTATGGAGGTTTGTCAGTACGAATACTCAACTGTAATATACATAATATATAGGTACACTTTTTGATTGAAGACCGTAGCATCAACAATATTTTTGTAGCATATACATCACTAGCTTTCCGGGCGCGGCTCCGCCCGCGCGTATGTCGGTTATCGCGCGAAAACATTAACCTCTTTTTGCGCAGTCGGATAAAAACTATCCTATGTTTTTTCCCGGGTCTCAAACTATCTCCATACCAAATTTCATTCAAATCGGTCTAGTAGTTTTGGCGTGAAAGCGTAACAGACAGACAGACAGAGTTACTTTCGCATTTATAATATTAGTACTGATGATAAACGTAAGTAGTAGCATGTTGCTTAATCGTCACGTTTACTCTTTTTTTATGCTTGATATCTTAGCCTTTGACCACTATCTCACCTGATGGTAAGTGATGATTTGGTCGAAGATGTTGTTCAGGCTAACCTAGAATTACTGGCTCTCAAGGACAGCAGCCGGAACACACCGTTAGGTGCTTGGCGACAGATTTTCTACTTGGTAGCTAGCCAGGCGGGCATTCCCAAAATGCCGTACTACCATGCTATAACTACAAATAAATAGTGTGAAAAATTATATACAATGACAGTTAGAATGTTTGCTCATCCAACACAGCAGGCGTCCACACATTTTATTTAAAATAAATATTTGTTTTCAAATTGGTTCAATTCAAATAAACTTCCTATAGGACATATTTATTTAATTAAATTATAGTTCCAAATTTTAAAACAACATATTCAGATTTGTATTAACATTATAACGTACTTTTATAATTTAAAAGTAAACAAAAACCATAACCGGTGTTCCTAGTTCCTACAATATTGCACTTGTGAATAGAAATGGTATGGTGCCATTCTTCTATTGATTATACATTATGCTAATTAAATCTTTGATATTTAAAATTCGTAGCAAGTGTTTATGTGTAAACTTAGCTGTGAATAAATAAACTCCCTATCGTTATCCCATCGTGTTACCCTATCGTTATACGTATTACACATCGAAGGGTGCGTATATTCTACAAATTGTATTATTGCCCAAGTACGAATATTACGTCAAATACTGAATTCGAATTTCCAATAAACTTGCCTTATCGTGCTTGGTATCTCCCTTAGTCTACAAAATCTAATTACCCCGCTCATTTTAAGTTGAATACAAAACAATTACCGAGTATGAGTAATGAAAAAGTGTTCAACATCCAGCATTATCTTACTTAATAGCTCAATTTGCAACTTTCACGCTCAACTTTTGGCCAAAGTTTGCATTTGTTCTGATTTCCCACGAGACCAGATACACAACAATGCAATCCGAAAAATAATTTATTTACTTTCAGTGTTGCACAGAGTACGAAACTTCTGATGGCATTTGTAATACTACTTTCGTTTGCCATCCAATTCTATGTACCCATGGAAGTTATCACGAGAAGGCTGAGCAAACGGAAAACAGACAGTTACAATAACTTCATTCAAATATCCATCAGGACTGTAATGGTCTGTTTTTCTGGTAAGTTTCATTTAATTTTAATGCGATCGATATTTTTATTTTCATTATCAAAAGATACAATTTCGTATTTAACTTAAATCGTAATGAAAATGAACTTCATTTTGAAATTGGAACTCCATAATGGGCTTCTATTTCAAAGGAAAGTGTCCAAAAGACGTTATATCTATTACAATTTTAGTGACAATAAGGACTCTAAATAATCGGTGATATAGGAAACATTTTAAAGGACTTGTCATTTCAAGTGGTGAAAGCAATGCTATATATACCAACTGAATAATATTGAAATTTTCTAGAATATTTGAACAATAACTAGCCATTAAAAAGTGTCAGTCAGCGGATTTTTGTTTTGCTTTAAAACCTATAGACTCAATCCGTACTCACTATAATTCATTTATTAATAAAATTACACTTTGACAGTTATATGTAGAATTGTTATAGTACTGCCCCATTCTAGGAGGTTTACACTAATTCCCACACTTGCCCGGCGTCTTAGATCATCATTCATCGAAAGATATTAGTTGTTCAGGAGGTGTTCCAGTCCATATTATGGTATGTTTTTCCCTTCGTCGCCTATTACGACACCCAGACGAAAGGGCGAATAAGGAGGTACAATTCTAGCCCAGCACACCACAAGTTGCATTGTTCTTATAACTTCTCTTATTCTTAGGTATCTGCATTATGGTCCTAAATGTTGTTAGGGACTGTAATTATAAGTCCTCAAATATTCATTATTAAAATAATACAGAATTAAGATGTATAGATTACATTTCGGAAGCCGCAAGCTTTACTGCCTTTAAATCGCGCCTAAAGAGCTGGCTCATCGAGCAAAGTTTTTATTCGCTAGATGAATTTTTTAGTCTGTAAATAAATAATGACTTTACAAGTAGTTTACAATTTTGTAAGAATGATTTTATTTGTATCAACGATTTATGTAATTGATTTATAATCAACAAAGTGCATAGTACAAAAAGTATACCTACATAATTGTGTTGTGTAGCTGTATATAAATTTTTTATTTATCATAAGATTTGACTTGTAAACTAATGTTTATTAATAAATTACTATGACTATGACTATTTAAATTATTCTTTCAGTGAGTAAAATTGCACCGTAATTATAGATTTTTAGATTGCTGTTATTTTTAGTACCTACTAATATCGACGTATACGTACTATACCTTCCCTAAGACAATTATCGAACATATTTTTCTGTGTCTTCATCCACTTATGTCTTACTTTGACAAATGTGTTTTAACTGTTTTACTTCACAGTGGGCGTAGCAGCAGCATTCCCTAATCTGGAGTTGTTCATCAGCCTGGCTGGAGCCATATTCTTCTCAACTTTCGGCCTTTTATTCCCAGCTCTAGTTGAAACTATTTACCGTTGGGACAGAGATTTGGGTTGCATGAAGTTCATCCTGTGGAAAAATATTATAATTGCCATCATAGCTGTGATAGCTTGTGTGTCGGGTTCATATGTATCCATTATGGGAATGATAGATGAATTCTATAGACACAGTGATGATTTCATCGAAGATCATAATGCTACTTTGAAATTTTAAAATGTTAATAATACAAAAGTGTAAAATATTGACTGAATAGGAACTAGATTAGTTTTCTGAAAAAAAACGGAAATATTATGTAATTATAGACACCAAGGCGCGGTAAACAGAGCATAGGTACTCGAGTCAAACGAGGGCTGATTTATTGAAGTTACTCATTTTATTGTTAGCATTATTATTGTTGTATTATTTATAGTAAGTATAAGAATATGAAACATTAAAACTACAACTAGGCAATATCAAAGACATATGGCAGGTTTTATATTCAACATAATGCTTTTTTAAACAATTTAAGTTCTAAACAAATACAGATCAATCGATTTAAATAGTGTTTTATACACGGGAAATTTCATAGAAACAAATGACCGAAATTAGTCTATGATTTTCGATAGAAAAGTTCATAATTTTCAAATTCACTTACGACACTACCTAATGTTATGTGAAAAAATATCACTGTTAAAGAAGTGATACATATCAGAAACTCTATTAATGTTAATTGGTAAGATGAAGATAAAATAATACAAATCATGCACATAATTATTAAATTACTGGGAGAGCAGGAGATAAAAAATAGGATCCAAATCAATGCAGTTTCAAGTAGAATCAGTAAGTTGGCGCTTCAACTATATAGGACTCAGATCATTTGTTTCTATGATTTGAGATATAGGACAAAGTGCTACGTACCAGTTTATCACTTCGTAGGTAACATAAAAAACGCTTAATACTCATGTTTCGACAAATATGTTTCGGTGTCATTAGGGTCACGCACCCCAATGCCGTAGAAAATTCTAGTTCTTTACCATGATGTACATTTTAATAAAACTGACATGTCTCCATACTAATAATATACAAGTAAAAATAATTATACTTGTCTGACTGTTCGTTACTTCTTCGAGTACAAAAGAGAGAGCCAGTAGAGCTCGAGCGACGCGTCACAATTAAAACGAAAACTAAAATAATATAAATAACTTATGCTATAACAATTTTCATTAATGTATTTCATAACAAATAATTATTTTGAAGATTTAATATTAATGGATTAATTTAATAGACAAAAATATTATTTAGTGAAATTTATAATATCCAAGAAATTAAATATCATAGATTAAACTGGCAAAAACACTCACGTTGGGGATCGAATACGTCGACCCAGGTTTTGAGCATATCAGACGGGCACGGTGCCCGTCGGGAGCTCGCAGACGCAGCTGCGCACTCGCGCTGATTATGAGCGTCTGATTTGCTCGAAACCCGGGTCAACGTATTCGAACCCCAGCGAGAGTGTTGTTACGATTTAATCAGTACTTCAGTACTAATATTATAAATGCGAAAGTAACTCTGTCTGTCTATCTGTCTGTTACGCTTTCACGCCAAAACTACTGGACTGATTTGAATGAAATTTGGTATGGAAATAGTTTGATATCCCGGGAAAAAACATAGGATAGTTTTTATCCAACTGCGCAAAAAGAGTTTAATGTTTTTGCGCGATAAACGACATACGCATGGACGGAGCCGCGCCCGGAAAGCTAGTTTATAATATATGAATATGTGTGAAACTCACGAGAATTTCATATCAAAAACATCCAAGAGTGTTTACAATTCATCATTTAGAATCACACTGTAAAATAACACGACATTATAATTAGGTAGTAGATAATAAAGTATGTTAAACAAACGTAGACGAGGGAAATTTCATTTGAAAAGTTATTTGATACGTGTACAGAATTTACAGATCAAAGGCAACTGATGAACAATAATTATTTAAATTTATGTACATACCTTATGCACTGACAATGCGTAAGTAATTTGTGAAATAGATATAAGTAGGTTATGATTGTTTTTATAATAAGTTATTTTATTTATTTAATACGCTCTAGAATTTTTGTGAATTAAAATGTACAACCCTCATCGCAGCTCATCAGTGCGTCTGGTAGGGGGTGGTAATATTATTTATAAAATTTGAATGAATGATTTAATAACAGCTGTATGATAGACAGGAATGAAAACTATATACATACCACAAGTCAGTTTACCGACTCCTAATAAATTAGGAACTCAATCAAAACGGCAATTCGACGAATAGTTTATATTAAATATCATGCATCTAAATATGTATAAAATGTTGAATTGATATTGTATATAAATTATTTAACTTTGTAGTTAATTATGTTTTAAAAGGTATCTAGTAATCAATTGAATTATAAACGGATGTTGTAGGTTTATTATTTATTTTACTTTGTATATAATCATGTTTAAGTATATGTGTCACGCCAAATCAATTACTGATGGAAGTACCTATTCTGTGCTTGTAGTGAATTATATGTTCTTTATTGTTGCAAATAATAAAAAATATTTTGTGAGTAGAAGTTTATTTTATGAAGTGTAAATGATTTTTGGAGCTATAATAATTAAGGTCAATAGAGGGCATGTAACTAGTCTGACTTTAATATGTTGTTGATTACTATCGTAATTTTTATTGAAGAAACGTTACAAATACTGTTCGTAATTTTTTTATATTTAATACAGTGGTATACAAAAGAACTAGCTCCTACTATGGGACTCATTGTGTAGTGAAAAGGGGCTTCTTCATAAGAAATAAGATAATCCACTATTTACATGGATCCATGCTAAGCAAATAAGTTTACAAAATCATAACAAAAGAAAAACATTAAACCACGAGAGATGTCCTAGCCTGCGACTACCCGTTGCTGGCGCCAGGACTTGTTCTATCAATATTAGCTACCATCTACGAGCTACCGTGGTTAAGTGAGTCATAGGTTGAATTCATTGTTTTGATCTACCTCCCAACTCGTTATGGAATAGATTTATTCTCAGCTCAGTCTTAATTGAAAAAATTAAAAAAATTATATTAAACAAAAATTAAAAAAATTGTCTATAAAAATAATAATAAATAACCACAAAATTTTAATTTTTATTATATTTTAAAATTAAGTTGGTCAAAATGCGGGCTAATTTAGAGCGAAAATTGACCTGAGCGTAGAGGTTAAAGTTATCCGTCCTAAAGGAACGCAGTCTCATTTTTAATGTGAAACAAACAAGACAAAATTTAACATTTGTTTACGATGATGCAATATTAGTTATTTATTCACACAAGTCAATAACTACTATGAGTTAAAACTTAAATGTTTTTCTTCCACTTAGAGGTGAACCTACTCGGAGGCAAAAATTTGTTAAAAGAATTCTTACAGCATGTGCGTGCATGAGGACTCTTAATTCCGGGCTATTTAACATTGCAACATTATAAAGCATTCAATTCAATATCAAACAACATAATTGGTAAATAAGTACTACTACACCACGCTTAGGTACTATCCATAAGAATTAATATCGTAGTGTATTCGTTGTTACTTTTTGCATTTTTTAAACATTTTTGCACAAAGTATTGTAGAATAAACAACTTTAAACGGTTTAAATTGCGTATATTTAGCATTATATTTGTCCCGACGTTTTAAACGCTTAGCAGTGATCGTGTTCACGGGGTGACCACAAAAATAATGATAAATATATGCAATTTCGACCGTTTAAAGTGGTCTAATTACCATGTTTAATAATCGCGAAAACCTAAGACATCTTATATAATATTTTTTATTCCATTATGTGATATTTCCTTTAAAATTGTATTGGTTTTTACAAAATATTATCCTATGTATTTGTTATAATGATGAAAACTTCCCTTTGAATACGACGTAATAAGTTTCTATATTTTTGTGATGTGAAGATTGATCGTTGGTATCGACTAATATTAAGTTGTTTACCCGTTTACACGTGAGTCAATCTAAAAATATAAACATGAGCGCTGGTTTTTATATTTTTTGTGATATCACATTCAGAAATGATTTATTTACAATGTTATAATGACCTTTAACAGCACAGCAATAAAGAATGATATAATTTGCTGAACCGTAATAGCATAAATAATAAATGTCAATATATTAAGTAAGTTTAAATAAGTCTATTGATTTCATTTCATTTACAAAATTCAGTCAATTAAATATAAATACAACTTCCATGGGTACAGTATAAATAAATGCTGTTTTCTGTTTATATGAACAATATGTTAGTTTATGGTTAATTTGTGATTAAATTTATAACATATTTTACAACACAAAACTTCTCACCTTGGGTATTATATGTAACTGAATCCTCGTCCATCGGTTTATCACACCGGGTACCTTGTAGTTTTCATGTAATGAGTAGTGTAAATAATGTAAAATACGAACAACATTAAAATTTAAAGTTAAATAACTTATCGTTTCCTTTTAATTCCCTGATATTGAACCTGGAAAAGACATTAAAATTTAGACCCGAAAGTAGATACTTATTCATTTAAAGTTTATAAATAATTGGCAAAGTAGTTTTCTGCTAGTTCGTATTTATAACTTGATGTTTTATAAATTAAACAGAATTAATGTTCAAATTAAACAACAAATATAACTGTTTTTCATTATTTAATACCTGATACGTTAGCTTTTGACCACTATATCACCTGATGATAGGTGATGATATGGTAGAAGATTTTGTTCAAGCTAACCTATAACTACTGGCTCTCAAGGACAGCTGCCGGAACATACCGTTAAGTGCTTGTGGTGACAGATTTTCTACTTGAGAGTGGTAGCTAGCTAGGCGGGCATTCGCAAAATACCCTACCACTATGCAATAACGACTGCCATCCTAAGACAAGCTTTTTGCTGAGCGGGTCAGATCGGCTTAGCAAACCTCGCTACGGGCGCTTCAAATTTGTTCATAATGCACACGTTTCAACACACATATTTCAATTCCATGTATTGAAGTTGGATCGAGGGTATTGCCATCTATCAGTTACAGACACCGGACCTAAACAATATTTGACGGAATAAACCTTATTTCAAATAAAAAGCAATGACCTCATTTCAATTAAATAAATAGAAAAGGGGACCTGTTTACATGTTGTTATATTTTTGACAGTCAAGATATTTTTTTTGAGTATAAGTAGTTCGTCTGGTTTTTATATTCTCTAAAAAAATATAAAAATACCTATGGTCTTATCTAACGTGCCTATATCAGGAGACTAAACGCGGGATGTAGCTGATTTTATGATAAGTATCTACCAATAACAATGCATTCCCTGCGAATGACTGCATTTTCATTGATTTAACAATGTGACCTATGCAATACAATGTAACTGTGTAAAAAATTACTCTGTCCTTCCATATTAATATTTTATTGAGGCAAAATTATATATAATAAAAATACATTTCTAAATATCATGTTAAGATATTTAATTATTAACATTTCTCACCCATCATCTTCTTACTCTGGTCTCACTCGTTTGGGGTAGGTATAATAATATTATACCATATGTAATGTTTTTGCACAGAGCAGCACGATAACATAATTACAAAACGTATCGGCGTCGATTTTACTATGCAATTATTTGAGCCTAACCTTCCTTGGAAATAATCTCCCTGATAGCCCACTTTAGGTAATCAGAGATTAAGATGTTGTTGTGTCCAATGTGTAGAAACTCCCCACATACATCTACGCGAGGTGTGAAATGCTGCTCATTGGGCGTATTTTTTCCCTTAGTGGTCTTTAACGACATTCAATTAGACGATATGGAATAAAGTACATATATTATAATAATGCAGATTAAAACTCATTGTTGTCATCGATATTTATAATTTAAAATAAGTAATACAAGGAGAAGTAATCAAAACTAAGTACATATATCAAGAAATATATTTATATCACGCAAAAAAATTGAATAGCTTCCACACATTAAACTTGGTTTTTGTTGTTGGCGTATTTAAATAATTTATTTTGCTGGTGGGGATGGTACTGTTTGTTTCATAGCGTGGACTGTCATTTCATCTGCTTCACAATCGTTACCGATGCGAACGCCGACATCACCATCTGGGAAGTATCTACTCGTGAAGGTAGCCTCTCCTTTTCCAAGGAATACTTCCACAGAACTAGCGTCAACATAGATAGTCCAGCGTAATTGCCTATGGTTTTCTGGCCTCCACTTTGTACTACGTTTGCCGTCATTACCTCCGCGGTCCAAGGTCACAAGACCGTGTTTAACATTGTAGGAAATGGTCATGGATGATTTTCCGCTCGACTCTAATATCAAGGTAAAGTCCCGTAAACCTGGTGCATTCACTTCAATTTTACCTGTATTATATTCTAGTTTTATTAAAGCATCACTGTGAGACCTCTTCCCAGAATGTAACTTCTTTCCAACTGCAATATCAATTTGTTCAACAGGCTTCTGTATTAAACGGAGGTGGCGATCAATTGTTAGTATTCTCGGTATGGTCATATGGCCTGTAAACCCATCGTCTCGTTCTGGATATACCTCCTCCCACATATCTGCCCAGGCGACCATTATTCTGTCGCCATGTTTGTTTTCAATGGTTTGTGTGGCGTAAAAGTCATGACCAAAATCTAATTCTCGGAACTCTGAAAGTGGTGTAAACTGATGTGTTTCATAATCAAAGTGACCAATAATGTAGCCAGTTTGGTATAAATTTTTATATTTGATGCCTTGGGTTTTCATTCCTTGTGGTGAGAAAAGAAGAACGAAATAGTCACCAATCTGGAAAAAGTCAGGACATTCCCACATGAATCCCAAAAATCCATGAGATCTGTCTAAAATTGAGACTTCTTCCCAGGTGATCATATCTTTTGAGGAATACAACAAAACGCGTCCAAGGGTGTCGTTGTTGTAAGAATTTCCCAGAACCATGTAATAAGTATCTTCATGTTTCCAGACTTTGGGATCTCTGATGTTAGGCTGGCGATCAGCGCCTTCTATAATCGGATTGTGTTCATATTTTGTCACTGTAACACCATCTTTGCTGGAAGCCAAAGCTTGATGTTGTTCATGATCAGGTGTCTGCCCTGGATGGTTCACATTTCCAGTATATAGTAAGTACATAGTGTCATTTTCAACCATAGCACTTCCAGAAAAGACTCCATCTCTGTCGTAGTCTTTATCAGGATACAAAGCGATTGGTAAATGTTCCCAAGTAAATAAATCTGCGCTTTTTGCGTGTCCCCAGTGTGCTATCCCTGGTACTTGACTGGAGTTAGGGTTGTACTGGTAAAACAGATGGTACTCATCTTTGAAGATGCAGAAGCCGTTGGGATCGTTCATCCAGCCTTCTGCAGGTGCGAGATGGTACTTCGGATAGAAACGCGAGTTGACACATTCGCTCTTGTAGACAAAAGCAAGGAATAAAAAACTATATATTTTCGGAATCATTTTCGCAAATGGTCGCTACGAACGACTGTTGTGATTTGACACCAGTCTCTGAATAGATAGCGTCTGCGCAGAGTTACCTTTTATATAGTTACGTTATACGTAAAATGTCGTGCCTTATAGCAGTTATGCACCTTTTGTGTGCTGAATAATTATTGTCAGTTGAGTTGAATACTATGCTTCGTATTGAATTGACTTCTTGTTATACCGGTATCGTGAGGATATTATTTTATTTGTCACAATTATCAATACAATGGTGATCATATGTAGGTACGCAAGTAAGAGGTGTTTGTGGATGCGTTCATTGATACATGAGAATAAATTACAGGAGATGGGTGGAAAATAATTTATATGCTCTGCAATCAATCGTTGTTATTTTACGTCTTTAATTGTTTCATTTTAAATATAGCCGCTTAGCTTTTTCGTGGATTGATAAATAAATCTCAATATTATAATAATAAAATTATGATGATAACTTATGATAATATATGCAGACAGAGATCAGATGAAACACCAAGTTGGTTTTCGTATAAAAACCTACTTGGTGTTTATTCAGATTTATTGCAAATTTAAGGGACGACTCAAGGTAAGTCAGACAAATCAGAGTAATGTAGTTCCAGTTATAACGAATAATATTTTTAAGGAGTGTTTGGGATGCTTGCTGTAAGATCACTATGAAATTGCACTCCTTAAAAGGATATCCGGATGTCGTATCTACACTATCTTATAATAAAATATTATTACATATATTTAATTATTATAACAGTATAACTGTGCTATTGTTGGATTCAGACTTACTTACGGTAGTAATCCCCTATTTTCTCTTTCATTTCTTATTTTTGTTGCGTCTCAACTTGTATGTTATATATTAAACTAACTGATGCCCAACAAATGTTGTTTTGCCATATAGGCAAATAAAAATGAAAACCAGTTCAATATACCCACTTTAAAAACTAGAAAAATAATTTATATCCTATTCTCAGACCTATTGAATATACACACAAAATTTCATAGGAATCGGTCAAGCCGTTTCGGATGAGTTTTGTTACTGACACTGTGACACGAGAATTATATATATTAGAAAAAATATTAATAAAACGAAATGTTGATTGACATTTCCAAACATAAATATTTCCAAATTACAGCAGTTTTGTAAGGGCATGTACTTCAGAGCCGGTAATTTTAACTGTTGACTATCATCGAGTGGATCATCGCCTATCATCATGTGAGATACTCGTAGTAGTCAAAAGTTTGCCTATATACGAATAAATAAAAATCTACATAAATATACATCGTTAGTCATTCACAGGGGCCATACAAAATTATATTATCTCCTCTGTGAATGGTAATAAAATTTTTACTTTCAAAATCTTTTCAAATTCTCCTATGCATCATGCAAATGTAGCCAGCTACCGGGGACTAGAATAATTTACGAAATTTTCCTGTAGGAAAAAATCATAAATAGTTGTTTGCTCCGAGAACCGACGGCGAAAACTCGCGGTTTGTCTCTGCACTTATATGGCTCAAGAAATATAAATTGCAATCCAACGGGGCAATGCTGCGAGCATGCTGAGGGGTACTCTGCCAACTGGTAGTGGGCTGGAGCATAATATGGACTGCCTGTGGACATTCCAAAGATAAAGTGGTTATAAAATAAAATTATTCATTTTTCATAACTAAATTGTAATTTATGACGCATGTACTTGTACGGTCAAAAGCTGAGTGTCAGATAAACACATAAAAGGTACAACAGATAAACCCAATAAAATATATCTTCTGTGTAAGAGGTAAGTAAATATGATAGAGAAAAACCGTTGCTATGGCAAACAGTTTTTGTTGTCTATGGTCACATGGTACGACCGTGTGTTTCGATCCTTTTTACACGACTGCCCAAAAAAAGGAGAGTTATGTTTTCAGGGTTCATGTATGTATGTATGTATGTTTGTAAGTTTCTTTATTCCACCATAATTTCAATTATTTATTAGCATAGAACATTTTTTTCATGCCTGATGGGTTAACCTTTGACCACTATCTCACCAGATGGTAAGTGACGATGTGGTCGAAGATGTTGTTCAGGCAAACCAAGAATTACTGGATCTCAAGGACAGCTGCTGGAACAAACCGTTAGGTGCTTGGCGACAGATTTTCTACTTGAAGGTGGTAGCTAGCCATGCGGGCATTCGCAAAATGCCCTTCCACCATGCAACAGTATATAGTAATATACTTATAAATACGAGATTTTTTTTAGATATAATCATTTTGTTATTTGAGCCCAAAGAATTGGTGAAGGTAAAATGGATATACTTTTTTTTTTAACCAGCACTAAGCCTTTATTAACAAAATACTTCGAACTATATAATACTGCAATAAACGCATTTCGACAACAATTATAAGTCACTGCAATCTTACAGGCAGTTCAAATACTCCAGCTCACTACCAGTTGGCAGCGTTTTCCCGTTGAATTGCAATGCTTCTTATTTTTTCTTCTTCTCTTAAATCCATTGTACGAGAGTATGGGTTTATTGCAATTATTTTTTAACTTCTGCCTATAACGGATGCCTTTCGTCACAAGATACGAACTGCACTGCGTCCGTCACCCTGAGTCTTACAGTTGTTAAGTCAGGGTGACGGACGCAGTGCAGTTCGTAACTTGTGACGAAAGGCACCTTATAGTTGTTAAGACTGCGGAACACGATAAAATGCTTGGCAACATATTTTCTACTTCAGGGTCGAAGCTAACTATACAATAATTCCAGAATGCGGTGAAGCCCAACCAAATCGAACTTTAAACCTGCGGCACGACAGTCCATAGACATTACCGCTCAGCTAACAATGCTTCAATTACCAGTATTGAGCCGTACTGTAACTAAAAAAAAATATATAAAAACCCTACCTACCTAGATATGTTAGGTACCTACTTTAACCACACTTTAGCTACGTACTGTATATACTAATTCATCTGAAATGGTCATATTATATTGAGCTCTGAAAGCCTTATTGTTCTAAAAGACTTTATTACTTAATTAACGTCGTCAATAATAGCATGCTGCTAATTTTTTCACTGATTCTCATTTTTGTATTAATGAGCTAGCAACTTTACAGATATTCATATATTAAAAATGATTTTTAATGTTATATAATTATTTTGTAAGAGATAAAAAGCGACCAATTTATTCACCGTAGTAATTCGAAATTACTTTATTGTTTGCAAATGTGTCAAGGTCGACTACTGCAGTTAATAACTGGAAGATAACCCTGCAAAATTAAAAAGCCTGGCTCTGCAAAGAGACACTGCTTTAGGGTGAACATCTTCGTTAAAGAGCTGTCTTATGAGATGTTGTCTTAAGTTTTCGCGATTGTTACACATAGTAATTAAACAACTTTAAACGGTTTAAATCGCGTATATTTGTCATTATTTTTGTCCCGACGTTTCAAACACTTTGCAGTGATCGTGGTCACGGGGTGACTAATTGATTTTATTTGTCACATGAGTTATTAAGAAATTATTTGGTCTACCGTCAGAAATTTTTATATTAATCATAACGTTCCCTATTCACGCAGTATTCGCTCACGGTGTCCAGAGGTCTTGCAGATTTGTGTCGGCCATGAGATTTAATTAATTTAATAACAGGATCCCAAGCAGGTGGTACTTGCCAACCATCATCTCTATTGAAATTTGGGTACTTTTTGATTTCAATTGCCTCGCGTAACATTCTTGGCATAAACCGGGTCTCTCTGGCAAGGATTTGTGGGTTGTCGAACCGAATGTAGTGGTTGGGTTTGTCCTGGGCATGTTCACAAACCGCAGACTTGGTCGAGCGTCTGTTCTTCATGTCAGCAATGTGTTCTTTTACCCGGATACCAACGCTCCTCTTTGTTTGCCCAATGTATGACAGCCCACATTCACAATCAAGTTTGTAAACACCTGCATCTTGTAGGGGAATATTGCACTTAACAGGTCTTAAAAATTGGTTGATCTTCTTGTGCGGCTTGAAGTAAGTTTTTATTGAAGCTCGTCTTAAGATATTACCAATTTTGTCTGTGACACCCTTGATGTAAGGTAAGATGGCAGGTTGTCGCTCAACTGTGGCAGGCTTGGGCCGGCTTCTGTGACGCATACGTGGGAGCTTGTGATTATTGCTTCGCAGTACTTGTTTTACATACTGAAGCTCCTCCTTGAGATGGTCAGTGTCGCAGATGCCATGTGCTCTCTGTAACAAAGATTTGCCTACGGTAGCCAACTGACATGGATGGTGATGGGAGTTACCATTGAGATATTTATCTGTATGGGTGGGTTTCCTATACACTGTATGACTTAGGGAGTTGTCAGGATTCCTGATGACTAAAACATCAAGAAAAGCTAAGCATTTATTGACCTCAGGCTCCATTGTAAATTGAATTTTGTTATGTAAAGAGTAGATGGTTAAGAAATGCAGAAACTTTATTACTGGGGAGGATGGTAAAAGTATCATCTACGTACCGTTTATAGATCTTCGGCATAGCCACAGCTGTGGAAAGAGCTCTCTCCTCGAAGTCCTCCATGAAAATATCGGCAACAACGGGGGAGACTGGAGAGCCCATAGCTACACCATCAATCTGTATGTAGAACTTATTTTCCCAGAATAGATAGCCAGATGTTAGGCAATGTTCCAGTAATTCTGCATATTCCATGGGAAGGTCATTCTCACTAAGTCTTTTCTTGACAATTTCAATGCAATCATGTACAGGTAGGCTGGTGAATAACGACTGTACATCAAAGCTGACCATAACTTCATCATCAGTCAGTTGTAGATTTTTCATTTGACTGACAAAGTGGTAAGAATCCTTGACATGCGCACTAGTTTGACCGCGAAGTGGAGACAGTATCTTAGCAAGGTGTTGAGCTAGTTTGTATGTTGGTGAGTCAATTTGGCTTACGATTGGGCGCAAAGGAACGTCTGTCTTGTGTATTTTTGGTAATCCATACAGTTTTGGTGGTTTCACACACGAAGGTACCAGTGCCGTGACGTCTAACCCAAGAGTATCGGAGTATTTACAAATTATTTCCTTAGTTTTTGTTACCATTTTAGCTGTTGGATCGCTTTTTACTGGTTTATATGTGCTTTCGTCCGACAAAAGTTCTTTTATTTTTAGGTTATAATCCGACGTATCCATGATTACAGTGGAATTACCTTTATCTGCTCGAATAATGGTTATGTCTTGGTTCTTGCGTAGGTTGGTAAGTTCAAGATATTGTTCACGAGGTAGATTCGGTGTGGGCGCTTTACTTCGACGCAAAACAGCAGAGATATCTTGGCGTAACGCTTCCAAATCTTCCTTTTTTATACTGTTTTTGGCAAGACAATGTTCCACAGAGCAGATTATCTCTTCAAAAGGCACTGATCTTGGGGAAACCGCGTAGTTCAATCCATTTTCGAGGGCCTGAAGGGCGACCGGATTTATAGTTTGTTGCGATAGATTTATGACACTATCAGCTGTTTTTGACGGTCGCGAGGTTACGCTTCGTTCCAAATTTGGCAATTGCTTTGTTGCAAGTTTTTCATATTTTATGATTTTACGCTTTTTGAACTCGTCATATTTAGCGGCAGCGCGATTATTAGTTGTTTGCATGCATTTTTGGAAATCCGATGCTGATAGTGCTTTTTCTAACTGAATGGATTGAATCTCAATGGTTTGGTTGATTTTGTAAATATCAAAACGATGTTGGCGTATGCTTCGACATAATAATTTCTTACTTGTTTGACGGAGTATGTCGGCGCTTCCAGTAATGTCCTTTTTTGGGGATATTCTCACGCACACTGGTATGATATTATTATCCCTACATCGCTTGAGGAAGTTAAGCGATGTTAGGAGTCTCACGCGCTTGATCTTGAAGTACTCCCACTGTCTTATTTCAGTTGCTGTTTTCGGCCCGTATACCGTAACATAATGTTGTCTTAAGTTTTCGCGATTGTTACACATAGTAATTAAACAACTTTAAACGGTTTAAATCGCGTATATTTGTCATTATTTTTGTCCCGACGTTTCAAACACTTTGCAGTGATCGTGGTCACGGGGTGACTAATTGATTGTATTTGTCACATGAGTTATTAAGAAATTATTTGGTCTACCGTCAGAAATTTTTATATTAATCATAACGTTCCCTATTCACGCAGTATTCGCTCACGGTGTCCAGAGGTCTTGCAGATTTGTGTCGGCCATGAGATTTAATTAATTTAATAACAGGATCCCAAGCAGGTGGTACTTGCCAACCATCATCTCTATTGAAATTTGGGTACTTTTTGATTTCAATTGCCTCGCGTAACATTCTTGGCATAAACCGGGTCTCTCTGGCAAGGATTTGTGGGTTGTCGAACCGAATGTAGTGGTTGGGTTTGTCCTGGGCATGTTCACAAACCGCAGACTTGGTCGAGCGTCTGTTCTTCATGTCAGCAATGTGTTCTTTTACCCGGATACCAACGCTCCTCTTTGTTTGCCCAATGTATGACAGCCCACATTCACAATCAAGTTTGTAAACACCTGCATCTTGTAGGGGAATATTGCACTTAACAGGTCTTAAAAATTGGTTGATCTTCTTGTGCGGCTTGAAGTAAGTTTTTATTGAAGCTCGTCTTAAGATATTACCAATTTTGTCTGTGACACCCTTGATGTAAGGTAAGATGGCAGGTTGTCGCTCAACTGTGGCAGGCTTGGGCCGGCTTCTGTGACGCATACGTGGGAGCTTGTGATTATTGCTTCGCAGTACTTGTTTTACATACTGAAGCTCCTCCTTGAGATGGTCAGTGTCGCAGATGCCATGTGCTCTCTGTAACAAAAATTTGCCTACGGTAGCCAACTGACATGGATGGTGATGGGAGTTACCATTGAGATATTTATCTGTATGGGTGGGTTTCCTATACACTGTATGACTTAGGGAGTTGTCAGGATTCCTGATGACTAAAACATCAAGAAAAGCTAAGCATTTATTGACCTCAGGCTCCATTGTAAATTGAATTTTGTTATGTAAAGAGTTTAGATGGTTAAGAAATGCAGAAACTTTATTACTGGGGAGGATGGTAAAAGTATCATCTACGTACCGTTTATAGATCTTCGGCATAGCCACAGCTGTGGAAAGAGCTCTCTCCTCGAAGTCCTCCATGAAAATATCGGCAACAACGGGGGAGACTGGAGAGCCCATAGCTACACCATCAATCTGTATGTAGAACTTATTTTCCCAGAATAGATAGCCAGATGTTAGGCACACATACAGATTGATGGTGTAGCTATGGGCTCTCCAGTCTCCCCCGTTGTTGCCGATATTTTCATGGAGGACTTCGAGGAGAGAGCTCTTTCCACAGCTGTGGCTATGCCGAAGATCTATAAACGGTACGTAGATGATACTTTTACCATCCTCCCCAGTAATAAAGTTTCTGCATTTCTTAACCATCTAAACTCTTTACATAACAAAATTCAATTTACAATGGAGCCTGAGGTCAATAAATGCTTAGCTTTTCTTGATGTTTTAGTCATCAGGAATCCTGACAACTCCCTAAGTCATACAGTGTATAGGAAACCCACCCATACAGATAAATATCTCAATGGTAACTCCCATCACCATCCATGTCAGTTGGCTACCGTAGGCAAATCTTTGTTACAGAGAGCACATGGCATCTGCGACACTGACCATCTCAAGGAGGAGCTTCAGTATGTAAAACAAGTACTGCGAAGCAATAATCACAAGCTCCCACGTATGCGTCACAGAAGCCGGCCCAAGCCTGCCACAGTTGAGCGACAACCTGCCATCTTACCTTACATCAAGGGTGTCACGGACAAAATTGGTAATATCTTAAGACGAGCTTCAATAAAAACTTACTTCAAGCCGCACAAGAAGATCAACCAATTTTTAAGACCTGTTAAGTGCAATATTCCCCTACAAGATGCAGGTGTTTACAAACTTGATTGTGAATGTGGGCTGTCATACATTGGGCAAACAAAGAGGAGCGTTGGTATCCGGGTAAAAGAACACATTGCTGATATGAAGAACAGACGCTCGACCAAGTCTGCGGTTTGTGAACATGCCCAGGACAAACCCAACCACTACATTCGGTTCGACAACCCACAAATCCTTGCCAGAGAGACCCGGTTTATGCCAAGAATGTTACGCGAGGCAATTGAAATCAAAAAGTACCCAAATTTCAATAGAGATGATGGTTGGCAAGTACCACCTGCTTGGGATCCTGTTATTAAATTAATTAAATCTCATGGCCGACACAAATCTGCAAGACCTCTGGACACCGTGAGCGAATACTGCGTGAATAGGGAACGTTATGATTAATATAAAAATTTCTGACGGTAGACCAAATAATTTCTTAATAACTCATGTGACAAATAAAATCAATTAGTCACCCCGTGACCACGATCACTGCAAAGTGTTTGAAACGTCGGGACAAAAATAATGACAAATATACGCGATTTAAACCGTTTAAAGTTGTTTAATTACTATGTGTCTTATGAGATGTCTAGATGTTTGAATATGCTGTCAAAATTATTCTTTAATATATATAATATGTACTTCTGACACGTAACAATTTTACCAAATCAATTCACCTTTGATAATTTCCTTTGTTTTGTATTTTTATTTATTTCTAGTATTCATACATGACTGGTTCAAATTAAAAAGTCTTTCTATTAAATGTATTAAATGTGCAAAATTGCACGATCAAAATCCCGACCCGCAATCTATCCAAGCGTAAAGTCCTTTCTATTGATTATAATATATTTTGCAACAAACACTATTTATCACATTTTAAGAATTTCGTATCATCTATTTGTTATTGATTAAAATCAGAAACAATAACTTTCATAGCTAAAGTATGAAACAAAATATGGATAAAATAGGCTTCTTTTGTAACTAGCTTTGAAAAAGTTAAGGAAATAGCCTTTTTTAATAACTAGTCATGAAACAGTGAAGAAAATTTCTCTTTTCGTAGCTATTTATGAACATTTACCATACCATATACTCGTGATTTCGAACTTTATAATAACACTAGCTTTCCGACGCGGCTCCGCCCACGCGTATGTCGGTTATCGCGCAAAAACACTTAGGTACCTATTTTTGTGCAGTTGGATAAAACTATCTTATGTCCTTTCCCGCATCTCAAACTATTTATCGGTCTAGTAGTTTTGGCGTGAAAGCTAAACAGACAGATAGATAGACAGACGGACAGAATTACTTTCGTATTTATAATATTAGCATGGATTACAAAGTAACAACAAAAGGTTTTTGTAAGTTTTCGATTTCCTTTCCTTTTCCTGAATCTCGAGATTATGGGTATAACTGCAAAAATAAACTGCAGGCCCGAGTACAACACGGTACCCGTTTAATAGCATAAAACTTGCGCCCAATTTCATAGGTCCTTATAACATCTGGTGAATGTAATTATAAACTATGATTACATACAATACAATATTGACTGTTTACAGTATTGGGTAAAAATATTAACAAAAAATAGTTTGTTACTCGTATGCAAGTTATTTTTTAATAAAATTTACTTTTAATTTCAATCATACATGGGCGTGATTAGTCGATGATTTATAGTACATAGATACTTTATATTCCCTCGGTACATATATATATATATAAACAGTCTCCTTAAATAGCACGTATAAAAAGCAGCTGAAGTGACATTTATGAATAGGGACACGATTATCTAAACAACACCTTTTTTGCGTCCAAATGATAGGCATCTGAAGGAAATAAAGCACTATAATTTTGTTCAAGATTACGTTAATGCCATGGCATTAACCTCACGAACACGCAAGCTGTGTTGAAAAACGAAACAGAAAAAGGTTTTTATTAAATTTTTCCTAAGCACATTGAACAGCTCCTTTATGTAGGTGATTTAATGTAGGACATAAAATTCGGAGGCTTTCCCAGACGACACACCTTGACAAGCCAATTAACCATATTTCATGATACGAGTACTCAAAATTCACGAGAATATTGAGATAAAGTAAAAAAGGATACACCATACGCATTGACAAAAGCCACGTTTTATTCGTTTGCATCTATTTTATCAGCCCTTTTTTAACATAATATGTTAATATTTTTGTACCCCAGGTACTATTTCTGTTCTTCTTTATATAAATTAAAACAGCAGTGTCATCTTTACACTAAAATCTCTTAAATATATCTGGAATGTGGAGAATATTATTAACTACCATAAGGTGCAGGGTTGCTTCATCTTAAATTAAGTTTGAAAATGTGTTGTACCTATTATTATATTGTTAATATTATAAATTTAATATAATTTCATACGCTTATGTATGAAAGGATTGATAAGTGTAGATGTGCCTACACCTACGGGAAAGAAGCGTGATTTTATGTATGTATATTATTATGTATTGCTTATTATTCCATTTTCTCGATCCCAACCGCAATTAGCCCAGACGTGACTTTCCTGTGGCGTGAGAGATCTGAAGATTTTCGCTGGGATTTTGAAATAAAAACATTTCCCGGTCTTAGTGGCGAAAAGCAGGTGATTATATTTCCTGGAGGTAATTTTTAACCAAACATCAAACATACATTTTGTTGTTTATTTTAAACTAGCTTTCCGGGCGCGGCTCCGCCCGCGCGTATGTCGGTTATCGCGCGAAATAACCTCTTTTTGCGCGGTCGGATAAAAACTGTCCTATGTTTTTTCCCGGGTCTCAAACCATCTCCATATCAAATTTCATTCAAATCGGTCCAGTAGTTTTGGCGTGAAGGCGTAACAGACAGACAGTCAGACAGACAGACAGACAGAGTTACTTTCGCATTTATAATATTAGTACTGATTATACAAGAAAATAACGGAATTCTAATACCAAGTTTACATGTTGTGCATGTTCGTCGTCTGTTCGTTTGTCTGCCTGCCTTTAGAGCTTTATCTTATGAAACTTTGAAACCGGCCAGCCGGTTGAAACCTTCACAGAATGAATAGTTCACACAGACGAAGTTATACACATACTTAATAATTATATGTACTTAATAAGTACGTATATTACTTCGTATATCTAGAGATATTTTGTGTGTTGACAAGATGAAGGCTTATAGTAAACTCGTATTTTGAAAATGAAAGGCTTCATAGCGAATTCCATAAAAACGTAATTTCTTCATATATAACCTACTTTAAAAAAGTAGGAGATTCTCACGAATGTTTTTTTTTGCGTGTTGTACTTCTTAACTCTTTTCAGGCTGATCCTACAAACATTGTTTTGCCATATAGGAGGATAAAATAGAAAAAAAGATTAATATACCTATTTGAAAAATAGTTTACGTCCTATTCTCAGACCTACTGAATATATACACAAAATTTCCTAGGAAGTGGACGAGCCGTTTCGGAGGAGTTATGTTAGAAACACTGTGGCACGAGATTTTTATATATTAGATATTATATGCTATACTACTGACTCTCTCACTGCTGTTTATGTTAAGATATATATAATAAACAGTGCCCTTGTAGTTACAATCATACCTTATAAACTTGCTAGATAAGCCCTTCCTATATACATAATTATGTAGGAAGGGCTTATCTCACAAGTTTATAAGATACGATTCACAACTTAGCGTTATCATTTGGGTAGTTTCCGCTGATGTAGAGAGTATACGCACTTAAAGCGGAACTCTACAAACAGTATACAAAACTTTTGATATAAACCATACAATGTTACCATAATAAAGTACTACGAGCTATATAAAACACTACAGCTACATACTACAGTAAAAGTATTTAGATAACCAACATATTTTTGCAGACTCACAGGCAGTCCAAATACTCCAGCCCACTACCGGTTGACAGCGTGCACAACATGCTGGTAGCATTTTGAATTGCAGTGCTTAATATAAGTTACAATGATTAAATTAAACTGAATCTGACATATCTTGGTATGATTTAATTTGTAAGATTGATAGAAACCGTTTCCCTGATAAGTGATGATGTGGGCAAAAGTGCTAAAGAGACCTAATCTAGAAGGAGAACTCGTTCTTAAAGTCTGCTACTGGGACACATAGTTAGCTGCTTGGCGAGCAATTTTCTAATTGAGAGTGGAAGCTCTTTTTTTGTGAAATGGCCTACCACTTTGCAATTACGACTACTAGTTTAAGACAACAACCGGGACCGACGGCTTAATGTGCCCTCCTAAGCACGGTAGTGCTCAGTAATTGACCAAGCGAGCACCTTGTGCGAGCGAAGCATCTCTGCTTCAGCTTACAAAAAAATGCTTTCGTATATCCGGTTGAACAATGTAATCCGGTTAAAAATAATACAATTGGAGCACAAATTTCGGCAATAATAGCCGTGCTCAGGTGGCCGAGCAGTTTCGGCATCTGGCGCAAAATCGGAGGACGCGGGTTCAATCTCCGCCCGGGGCATATAATTTTGTGCTCCAATAATTCGTAAAATATGATTTTCGCTCAGAACGCGGTAGTGCTTGTAATCATATTTAGAAATACTATGATATATAGGGTGCGTATGGACGCGCACACAGACAAGCTGCATTTGTTACCGCTGTATGAATTTGAACTACTTCTCTGTTTTTTTAATGTTTATATTTTTGCACAAACGCATGTTTGCGCTAGCGTTTAACGCTTTGCGGATAACATTACAACATTACAAATTTACGAGAGGAAAAATTATAGTCTTGTGCGGGATACGAACCCGCGTCTGTGTGCGTCCTCTTTAGCCGGGGTATGCTCTGACCTATCTGTAATACTTTTCTGGATTTCAGGACCGAAACGAAACGTTCGTTCGCTTAAACTAGATTATCGGTTTAAATTTAATATGTAAACTCCGGCACGAGTGATTCAAATAAACCGAAACAGAGATTTAAATTGGAGTATCAACCTAACCTATTAGAATAGAATTCGAAATTTTAGGTCCAAATTCAAAGTAGGGACATTTGAGAAGATATTTAAGAAACAGGACATTGTGGTTTACGTTTCATGTAATAGAAACCTATGGAAAGGACTCAACACACGTAGTAGGTGAAAAAAAAAATTATCGTACTAGGTTTCCGGGCGCGACTCTGCCCGCGCGTATGTCGGTTAACGCGCAAAAACATTAACCTCTTTTTGCGCAGTTGGATAAAAACTATCCTATGTTTTTTTGTCTCAAACTATTTCCATACAAAATTTCATTGAAATCGGTCCAGTTTTGGCGTGAAAGCGTTACAGACAGACAGACAGAGTTACTTTCGCATTTATAATATTAGTTCTGATGTAAAGAAACATAAATAATTTGTATAGGACATATTACTAAGTGGTGAATGGTTTTTTAAAAATATAAAAATATGTTGTTATCAGAGGTACCTATTCAACCTTATTTTGCGACACATTTTGTTCCCATGAAATAAGGGGCTCATTGCCATCTTCTGCGCACAGTTCCTGACTTCAGACTGCTACAGTATTTTAAAACCCTAATTATTTTCCGAACCTGGGATAAAACCCAGCACAACGAGATATCAAAGCAGCGCTTTTATATGCACACAATTTTTTTTAAAATTTAGAATTAAATTCCAATCTAATGTTGAATCATGTTGTAATGAGGATGATTGGAACCTCAGCCTTCACGCTAGGCAGGCGTCATTAGGTCATCGCAGTTTAAGTAGGTGTTGACAACTCAGAACATACCTAGTAGAATTAGTATACAGTGATATAGAATAACAATTTCCACAAGGAAGTTGACTGAACAATACACTCTATGTTGAAGAATTGAAATGATTTAATATGTAAATGAATTCTTAAGAACCTATTGAATTATAATAATATCACAAACGCTCCTGTTTACAGGAATGAAAACGAGTTGTATTCATCATCATTCTAAAGCGATTGTGTATTGATAAGATATTGAATATGAAGCAAAATTAACTGGAAGTAGGATTTATTGAATTGGAATACCGTGATAACTTTTGTATTCTCGACAGTAAAATATTTTAAACAACTCGAAAAAAAAAGAATTAGAAACATCAAATGCAGTTTTTTTTTTCAGTATTAACATAGTCAGATGATTAAGGAATTGAAAACGACCTTAACGTATTCACAATAATTGTTACAATATGTTATTTTATGTTCTATGACAATACTTAAGCCGCTAAATATAAAAATGCATACATTAGATATGCCTAGACTGAAATATTGGTTATGATTTTTGCAGAAACATGCTCTGTTGTCGATAAATTGAATAGAATATATAACAGGGTCATCACCTAAATTGAACTATAACATGATATTGTTAGAGATAAATAACGAAATTCTAAATTCTGGAAAGTAAACAAAGGTACTATTGTGCTAGTACATAAAGAAAAAGTACAGAAATTCATTGTCTACTTTAAGTCTGGATTAGAGTTTTACTTGCGCCCTGCAACAAAACTATATAGCTACAAAAACATAAATTTAAGTTTGACCTTTTTAATTTTGCCGCTACAGGCTTGCGTTTTCACTGTAGCAATGTTTAGTGGCATCGATTTGGTATTTATTTTGCGATGTCAAAGCGGTATTCGCTTTGAACTTCAAGTTGAATGTTTGCTCAAAAACCTCAATACACTGCACCGGTAGTTTACCATGAATATATTGTAGCTATGAACGTTTTCCAAAAGCTGTTTTATTTATTGTTACAGTATTAAATAATAACCAGTATTTACGAGTGTCTATTTTTCACAACAATTTGCGAAATCTGAATGTCTGTACCTACTCTGTGCTAAAATTTACAATATATTATGTGTATAAGTGTGATATGAGTGCATGCACCGAATTGCATGTATTTTATATCCGAAAATAGATCCCTGATGTGCAGCTTCGTTACAATGTTTATTTTACATTCCAAACATGTTCTGTCGTAATATTTTCTAATAATTACTTTTAATAATTGTAATGACTTCTTGTCCTTAAATAAATATACTCTGGGATAAACTAGTTCACCCAAAACACTATCCTAGTGTGGGGGCTAGTGTGATAAAATACAACTTGTATGTTAGCTATTATATTATATAGCATTATATCGATAAGAAAAATTCTACTCATGTTTTGTTAACAAAAACATTTTTCTGTCTGATCTATGTACCTGTTTTTTGCACAATAAACATTATTATTATTATTACTCTCGAAATGTAGGTACTACGTTTTTTCTTCCTGTATATTATAGCATAATCCCCAAAACGCTTATGCCCCATTCTCCCTCCCTAATGGGAAAGGCTTTTTATTTGGATGCGGGTGAATTAATTAATTCAAGGTAAAATGCAAGAGTAGAGTGTTTGGAGGTGGACGTGGACCTAGGGAAATGACCTTATCAATATCAAATGTCAATTTGTCAATATAAAAGCATGAAAAACCAGAGGCAAACTAAATCCAGCAAATATCCAAACCCGTCTTACACTGTGTCCACTCATCGTTACTCCAGGTGCCCAAACGCGGGTTAGATAACTTTCTCCAGCACTGTAGTTATTAACAACTACAATTTCTTGATAAAATGCGGGAAGAAGTAAATTGAAGTTCTTTCGCAATTTTAATGAGGGTAGCGTACTAGCCAGTAGGTATAGTATAATACGATGCGTGTGAAAAATGCAACCTACTGCATACTTACGGTATTCTGGGTAGTTGTCATTGCAAGTCACCTTGCCGACGCAGCGCACGATGTTCCAGATGATCATTGTACATACTTGCGTAGTTCATGCAATTCACATTAGGTGGCAGTCATACAAACATTTGAAACATTGAACTCAACAAAATGGCGGGGACTCGTTTGTTCAACGATGAACAAATATGACTATCGATGAAAGTTATACCAAACAACATCTTTAGTTGATCTCAAATAGTGAAAACATCGTTTTGTGGCATTCCGGTGAGTCTTATATTTTTAGGTATTAAAAATATTGCGCATGACTGCAAAAGATGTATAAAAAATATTGTCGATTTCTTGCGACAAGTATTGAATATGTGCGACTTGTTTCGACAAATAATTATTCGTACAAGATAGCAAAAGTTTATTTTTGTTGGGAGTGCTGTGTGAATTATATAATAGCTCAATGTAATGAATATATTCAGTGGTTACTTTGCGGAAACCCATTTTTAGTAATAATAAATAAATAAATAAGTAAAATGCATTTATTTCAGATATTAATCCATATTGTAGTATACACGTTAAATTAGCATTTGCAAATAAAATTTTAAGATTTTGAATCACATTATATGTCCTTATTTTATAATTCTTATCCATAGTTAGTCATATTTTAATTTGTTAAATAATAATCGGTTAAATAATAGTCAAGAATAAAATACAATAATTAAAAGAACAAAAACAAAAAAAAATGAAACATTTAGGTGCTGCATCATCTTAATTTATATTTTGTAATAACCAATACTTATGTCATATATATTTTAAGAAACATTTAATTAATATTTTAGAAAAATACATCAACGTGACGTCACAGACGCCACAAAGACAAACCGGAAGATTAAAAGTACATTACAAAAAGCGCATGATTGTTCGCTCGAAGAGTTAAAACTTAAAACCTCCTGAGGATGCTTTGTGTAGAACCGAAACGCATCGAAAATTCTTTCGCTTTTGCTGCGTGGCGTTCTTGTGGTCACGTCAGTGTGGCAGGAAAATTAGGCGATATTGTCACTTTAATATTTTTAATAATTTGTTTGAAATATAAATTCAATGTCTTTTGAAAATATATGACATATTGGTTATTTCTCACTCTAAGATTCCCGTTCCTTTAAAAGGTGCTTTCTGAAATAGTCATTTTGGTATTGTATTTCAATTTTAAAGATTAAAGATAAAACTATAAATAACAATGTACATGATACATTTGTAAGCTATTTTCTAAAATTTGTGTCCTATTTCATTACAAAATTATTTCAATATTTATTAAAAATACGCGGTTGATTTTCAAATTATATAAAACGGTCGTTATTGGATTTTCATGGCATTCCTGGTATTCTATATTCAATTCATTTTATCTCACTTCATCAGCAAAATAGCATCTTGCTCACTGTTTTCCAACAAAGCCGCCCTTGAGATTGCCTGTGAAAACAAAATTTCCTACATATATCAGATATTTTGAAAATATTTTAGGATATATTTGGAAAAATATGCAGGAGGTCTTGACTCCTCAAACGCACGATTGTGAAGCTACGTGGAGTTTTTGACATCACGTCGGTTTATAAAGATATTTAAACGGAATTATCATTAGATTTATTTTTAATATTATATTATTATAATGTTATCTTATTATTTTTAAATGTTTTTTTGATAATAATAATATGGATTTCAGGTAAACACGAACCTCGTCCACAGTACTGAGCAAGTAATATTTTAGTCCACAGCATAGTTATAGCTTCGACCATAGATAAAAATGTGTTCCGAAACCAAGCTTTCTTTCATGGTTTTTGTAAAGTGTTTCAAGAAAAACAGGCGTAACGTATGGGTCATAACATATCCGTTCAAAGCCAAAGCAAGATATTCACAAAGATCCAGTTGTAAACAACTCGAATTTATTGAGCAGCAGACCAAATTTCCATCAAAATTACTTAAATACTCAATTTACTACTTAAAAACTAATAAAACCAGGGAGTTTTGTGTCTTAATATAATAGTAATAGAGAGTGTCTTAATATAATAGTAATAGAGATGAACTTCATTTTGACAGTTTCCTTTAAAAACAAAGCCAATTTTGGAGTTCAAATGACAACACAAAATTCATTTTTCACCTTACAAGCTCGTAAAGGTGTTATTTATCATTCGTAATCTGTGAAATGTGTGAAAGTGCTTTCTATCCGCTAGCGTGGAAAAGGTTTTTGGAGTTCGAACTCCTATAAAAGTGCTAAATTTTTTTAGATGCGATCCATTTTTATATTTTAACTATAAATTAACGCAAATTATTTTTAATTAACTACATTATTAAAGCTGTATTATTATTATTTTTGTTTTTTATGCCTGATAGGTTAGCCTTTGACTACTATTTCACCTGATGGTAAGTGATGATGTGGTCGAAGATGTTGTTCAGACTAACCTAGAATTACTGGCTCTCAAGGACAACTGCCGGAACACACCGTTCGGGGTCTGGCGACAGATTTTATACTTGAGTAGGTAGGTAGCTAGCCAGGCGGGCATTCGCTAAATGCCCTACCACCATGCTATAACGACTGCCATCCTAAGGCAACAACCGGGACCGACGGCTTAACGGAGCGCTTCAAATTCTATTGTGTGTTGCGCTCGGTCGCCAAGTCAGTTTCGTTCTGGTTTCTATATTTGAACCTTGCACGTGGTTCAATCCTTCGCTTCCTCGGTTTTCAATAAAATTAATCTTGCCAAATAACATATAATATATAACATTTTTGTAGCCTTGCATAACAAGTAACTATTATTACTATTCTATTTATCCAACATGGACTCTGACTTTGAATTTAAAAGCAGCATTAAAAATCGGTTCGGCCATTCGGGAACTACGAAGTCATTAGACAAAGTGGCACTCAAGAGAAACAAAGGCTTCAAACCTATAACACCCTTCTTTCTCCATTTTTAAATGGTGAATAAGTGGTAATGATATTTTCGCCGTTTCACCTGCGTGGGTAGCGTTAACTGGCGCGATCTCTGCGGGAGTTTCAATAATGAAACGAGTAGAGTTTATTGTCAAGTGATATATTTTCTTTATTTAATATGATGTTTTTTTCATTTATTTTCAAGTTTTGCGGTTTTATATTTGTTAATAATTGTCTTAATGGACTATACAGGGTTATTGGTAAAATGCTAACAACCTCTTAAGGTTGACTTCTGCTAGTACTAACAAACATTTTGAGAAAAAAAAACTGTTTTGAAAAAAAAAAACTTTTTTGTGTTTTAATGCCTACTCCGAGAAAAGAGCGCCCGCCGCGGCAACACTGGGCCGCACCGTGCTTCTTTTGAATATTTATAACAAGCAAGGTAATACAAATATGAAATAATACATTACAGGCACAAGAAACTTTTAACATCAGGTGGTCCTCATACTTATTCCGCCAAGAAGATATAAAAAAAAACAATAAAATAATAAAAAATATATATATGTTTTTAAATCATAAAAATAATCATCTCTAAAGGTTTTTACCATTAGTAGAAGTCAACCCTAACAGGTTAGCATTTTACCAATAACCCTGTATAATACAAATATACACGACGACTCATGTGCCATCAGCGCAAACATAAGTACATAATGTACACACGGTACGTACCTATCGTTCTGTTTTCCAGAGGCTGAGACCACGGATTTCTACTTGCTAAGATCGATACGATCTCTGCCATAAATTAATTGACTTGGGCCCAATTCACATTGTTGTGAAACGTAATAGAAGCAAATAGAAACGAGATAAAAGTTGAAAATATGTCACACGGCTTCCGGGGAATTTGCGCCTTTGGGCATTCCTGCAGTTACAGTCGTTGGCAAAGTACCCCCCCCCCAATAATGATAGCTGCAGGAATGCTCGTATCAATTTTGTTTGCATCCATCCCGTTTCGCGGCAATGTTTATTATGCTTAAGTTCGTTACATATATACAAGATAAGCTAACTATCGTTAGTTGATGGGAGTGATGAATATCTATTACATGTTTTGTAGTGTTTGTTATGTTGTTTTAAGTCACGGGAGTGTAATGAGTTGAGTGACGAACAGTACCGTGCGGTAGTTATAATTACCTACAGAATTACATATAAATATTAAGAAATAAAAATAATATCTGACAGATCAAGCTCGAGGCCCACCTGATTTTAAGCGTACTAACCTCTGCCTATAGGCTATAACAGATGCATTTCGTCACTAGTCACGACTTGCACTGCGCCCGTCACCTCGATACATAGCTGTTAAGTCTCATGTGCCTGTAATTTCACTGGCTCTCAAGAACTACTGCCGGAACACACCGTTAGGTGCTTGGCGACAGATTTTCTACTTGAGCGTGGTCGCTAGCCAGGAGGGCATGCGCACAATGCCCTTCCACCATGCGGTGAAGCTCAAGCTCGCAGCGGGATTTAAACCATGGACCTGCTGCGCGGCAGTCCATAGCCAATGCGACTGAGCCATCACTGGTTCAAAAATGCATAATTTCAGAACTTGAAAAAGCACATTCAGTTAGAACAGTTGTTTATATGACTTGCGTAGTTACTATCTCTATCTGCATGGTGGAAGGGCATTTCACCCTCAAGTAGAAAATCTGCCGCCAAGCACCTAACGGTGTGTTCCGGCAGTAGTCCTTGAGAGCCAGTGAAATTACAAGCATGAGACTTAACAACTATGTATCTATGAGATGGGCGCAGTGCAATTCGTAACTTGTGACGAAATGCATCTGTTATAGGCAGAGGTTAGTCCGCTTAACATCAGGTTGACCTCGAACTTGTCGCGTCACAATAACATAAAAAAATATATCATATCACCAGATTTCAAACTTCGGTTCGAGGATGACCCAAATGATGCACGCCTTCAAAAAAAACGGCCAAGTGCGAGTCGGACTCGCGCACGATGGGTTCCGTACCATTAGCTATACAACATTAGACTTCATATTTTAACCTTCTTTTGTTTCAACGTGCGCGAGCCCGAATCGCACTTGGCCAACTTTTTGTATTTGTTGTTATAGCGGCAACAGAAATAAATCATCTGTGAAAATTTCAACAGTCTACCTATCATCGTTCTTGAGATACAGTCTGGTGACAGACGGACGGACGGACGGATGGACAGCGAAGTCTCAGTAATAGGATCCCGTTTTTACCCTTTGGATACGGAACCCTAAAAGCTGTATATAATGGACTTAATTAGCACTAACCTAGTATATTCACATCCGTAAAGGGTTCCCCGATTTTTTGATTTTAGCTCACGTTGAACGTTAAAATAATCTTCAGGAGATATTTTTTTAAATATATGTATATTTTATATTTATTAAACATATATGTATATTTTTTTTAAATATACATATATGTTTACAGGATTATTGGTAAAATGCTAACAACCTCTTAGGGTTGCTTCTGCTAGTGCTAACAAACATAAATATTGAGATGATTGTTTTTTGTTTAAAAAAAGAAAAAAAATATGTTTTAATGCCTACTCCGAGCCAAGAAGCGGCAACACTGGACCGCGCCGTGCTCCCTTTGAATAGAGTTTTGAATATTTACATCGAGCAAAGTAATAAAAAATATGAAATAATACATAACAGGCACAAGAGACTTTTAACATCTGGTGGTCTTCGTACTTATTCCTTCTTGTATTAGAAACACAATTATGAAATATTTGAAAAATCAATAATGTCTGAAAATGTTTGTTAGGACTAGCAGAAGTCAACCCTAAGAGGTTGTTAGCGTTTTACCAATAACCCTGTAAATTATGCTCGTGTTTCAAAATCATTTTTCTTAACTTCTCCTTAACGATTACGAATTTTCACATCTTACGTTCGCTAAAATGTAACAAATTATATTTGCACCAAATCCATGTTCAAAATTATTGCATAATCGCATCGTAGTGTATTTCAAGTAGAAAATCTATCGGTTAGTCTGCTTAACATCAGGTGGGCCTGGAGCTTGATCTGTCACAAAAACAAAAAAATAAAAACATTTCAGACGAGCAAAAGGTCGTATCCGCCACGTGCAGCGTTCATTGATATTGAACTTAATTGAATTCATGTTTTTTTTGTATTTTCCGATACATGCTCCTAATTGATCTGAATCGCCTCCTACTAACTTCGTCATTCTTCAGAATCATTCTTTCTTCTGACTGTTTAATTCACGGCTGTCTTATATACACGTTTTTTTTTAAGTATTACATTCGACCATTATTTTTACACGTGTAAACCGTCTTTGCCCACCGTTTTTTGTAATCACCAGAGAAACATCAATGCCGCTTTACCATTAAACTTTCTGGCGAGCAAATATATTATGAGCTGTAGCATTTTTCATATACTGTGTTTTATGCCCTGTATAGTAGTAACCTCTTAGGTTTTACGTGGCGTCTGGCTTTTAGGTAAGTACAATTCGCCACTGGTGATGAAATGCATCTGTTCTTTTTTTATTGCTGATGGGTAAGCCTTTGACCACAAACTCACCTAATGGTAAGTGATGATGTGGTCGAAGCTGTTAACAGCCTTAAACCTAGAATTACTGGCTCTCAAGAACAGCTGCCGGAACAAACCGTTAGGTGCTTGGCGACAGATTTTCTACTTGGGGGTGGTCGCTAGCCAGGTGGGCATTCACAGAAATGCCCTTCCACCATGCGGTGAAGCTCAAGCCCGCGGCGGGATTCAAATCATGGACCTGCTGCGCGGCAGTCCATAGCCAATGCCACTGAGCTATCACTGCTTCAAAGGCTATCTGGTAGAGGTTAATGCTTAACATCAGGTGGGCCCCAAGTTTGTAACGTCACAAACCTTACAAAAACGTGGTATATTTGAAATTGCGTTTTAAAAATATATAGTAATTAAAACGAAGTTCGATGCCTAGAGTACATTTTCTAAATCGAGAATGGGCTGGAATGTAACTAATTACGATTTGTTTCTCATTGTTAGTTTGTTAGTTGGAATTACCTTTTATTAATTAATTAAGTTTCGAATGAAACATTCCATTTGTTAGTTATAAACGTAGATAACTTCTTCAACTACATAGTTAAATATCACTTCCAAAGTTAGTTGTTCTTAACCGATAAGCAAAGTTAAACAACGTCCGCCGCGGTCATGAGTTGGATGGGTTCCTATATAGTGATATTGCTACTGAGCGCTTCCGTGCTCCGGTGGGCACGTTATTCGGTTCCGGTTATTGTCTTAGGATTGCAGTCGTTATAGCATGATGGTAGGGCATTTTGCGAATTCCCGCCTGGCTCGTGGAGGGCTAGGTCTGTTTATATAAACACTTGTATATCAATAATATTTAAAAATGTAAAATGTAAAAGAAGTTCATATATTACATATCAGGCACAGATCTCAGGTGACTAAGATGCCAATCTTTTTTTTTTGAGATTAAAATATCAGAGGAACCTGTGATATTGTCAGAACCCCACGATTTAAACATGGTGCTATAAAATACAAAAGACTATTATCAATTTTTATTTACATTATTATTGTAAGCCCATATATTTCCAAACGCGTCAATAACTTCTTTTTGGTTGCAAAATCTTTGATATAACTAGCCGTTCTAGTGCGATCGATGGCCGATAAGTCGGCCTTTAAGTTCCCAAGTTGAATTGATTTTTTCTCCTCCCGAAAACCTCTCATAAAACTTTGAATAAAATGTAAATCCGTTACTGACCATATGATAAGCTTAGTATGAATTTGCTCTTCAAGGGCTGTGGATTTTGTGAAACAAATTAATTTAAATTTATTTTCTAATGCTTTTCATATTTGAATTCTTTAATGGTTATATATATATTTCTCGTATCTGACATTACAACTGGACCCAAGTGTTAAAAGCTGTCGCTTATAACTCGTCGGATATGCGATGTAAGTACTTCCAGTCACCCCAGTGATTTTTACCAGCGCTTCCGGTTTGAATTAACAATTTATATTTGCACGAAGTTGCTCTAATTTTTTGCACAAGCTGTCAAGTGATAATCATGGATATTATTTATATCCTCCTTAATTAAAAAGTAAATAAAATAGTACAAGGATTCATAAAATACACGTTTTTAGCTATATATTTAATTTCATTTGGTTACCTACTTACTAAAATACAAGAATAAGTAAAATGATAGTTTAAGATTCGTTTTCGTGGACTACATTCGTGACGATATAATCTTTTTTTGAAATTACATCCACTACCAAATGTCACTACCAGCTATGTTTCTTTGCGATTCAGTCAAAAACATTAATCTTAAATTTGTCATTGACGTCGCTTTTATGATGTTAAATTAAAGTTCTATAATTGAAAACTCTTAGCAAAAAATAGGTATAAAGCCACTGCGGCAAGAACGTGGCTTACAATGCAACATTCCTGCGCTCGCCTTAATCAAGGACTTGTATTAAAAATCTGCACAGTATGTAAGTTCGCTACGTCTCTCTGCTTTGTTAAATATGTAGGTGCATGTATTTTTATTAAATAATGTTGCATACCTCAAACAGGTTGGAACATGGCGAACGAAACATTGTTAACAATAACATCTGTAATTTAATTTTACCCGTGTTTAAGCAAATAAAGAATTTGAATTTGAATCTCTCTGAAAGTCTTCAGGAACAATTAAGAAGACAACAAAGAAAAAATGCGTTAGATAGGTCCTAACCTAATAGAAGAGTGGGAATAAAATAAATTCAAATGTATCAGTACTATAAAACAAGTAAGTATCATACTTGAAATAATCTATTACATAACCTTCCAACTCTAATATTACTGATTGAAAAAGTTCAAATTTCATTACCGATTCAGAAATCTCTGAATATTAATGTTGCTTTGCCACTCAAAAAGTTTTTTTTCTCTGAGAGCAAGGATTCAGCGCATGCGTAGAATGATAACATCCCTTCGTGTTTAGTTGAGAGGTAGCTTTCGGGGTCTACGCCTGCATGGAGTGCTTTCAAAGTTTACCTACGAAACTTTCGTAGCTCTTCATAAAACAATAAGACGATAATTCATCGAAGTTCCGAATAGCTCCGGAAGTGTACGAAAATGTTGGGTGTTTGTATAAAATTGACTAAATAAACTTTTAATAATAATTTGGGAGTTTGGCACTGCTAAACAAACTTGGAAACATTTTAAAGAGTTTTATAAAGGTGTAATAGTTTGAAAGTGTTTTCGATACATTTGTATATGTGTTGGTGTAAAGTTAATTGTTTTTAAGTAAGTGAAACATGACAGGAACTGAGTGATAGTGTTGAACCCAATCGCAGGTTTGTAATAACAATTTAATGCGATAATTTAAAAAACAGAAATTATATTATTGTGACTAATTGTAAAGTTACTCTATATTACACAGGTTGAAAGAGAATTGCCACTTGTACGAGTGTTATATTTCATTGTTCTAATCAGTACTTAATATTATAAATGCGAAAGTAACTCTGTCTGTCCATTTGTTACGCTTTCACGCCAAAACTACTGGACCGATTTGAATGAAATTTGGTATGGAAATAGTTTGAGACCCGGGAAAAAACATAGGATAGTTTTTATCCAACTGCGCAAAAAGAGATTAATGTTTTTGCGCGATAACCGACATACGCGCGGGCGGAGCCGCGCCCGGAAATCTAGTTAAATTATAAATTTGTAATGATTGTCAGACTGCTTAGCTATACACACAAATTTCTATCATCAGAAGTAACCTGCCGGCCCAGGTTTTACGCACCGCGTGCCATTATCGTTAGGCCACCGAAACCGGCCAATGAGATGTAAAATTTGTGCTGTCTTCTTATTATTTTATTAGCCATACAGTGCTGCCAGCAATCATACTAAACAACTGTACTTCATCTGGGCTTCATCTGACCAATAAAAGTTATTTTTAAGACACATAACTCTCGTATTGATTTCACTTCAATAAATATTACACGCACTATCGCATGCGAAGCTAATATTGCGTAATATAATTTTTATATTCACATCTGACTTCACCTGTCGCTGTGTTAAGGGTTAACGCTTTCACTTCCGGCGTTCTTACATGCGTTTTCGTTTCTTTCATCCAGTTCTTTGAACGCGTCTGTGATCAAATCATATATTTAGCGAGTTTCACCCATAGGTTATTATAACCTATATAACTCTAGTGTTCCTCTTGTTACAATGATTGGTTTTGGGAACAAAATGAATTGAATATTGGGAACAAATTTTTAATGTTTTTTATTTCACATATATAGTATTCAATTTGTTTACAAACTAAATTGGAGACTCTTCATTATACCTATTAATTATTATATAAAATTAATTATAAAAAGTCAAATTAGTATGAACTCAAGTACGTTTGTACTTGGTTACATAATGAATCAAATTTTGTTTGGTGTTATATATGATATGCATTATATGCGAGTAAACAGAGCATTTTCAATTTAACCGGGTAATACAGATTTGTAACAGCAAAGAGGTTTATATGCAATCAACAACCATACATTAGCCGCGCGAAAAAAAAAGTACGCGCTATTTTCCATAATTTTCGTATGTTGTTTGTATTGCATTTGTGCTATTTTTTTCCTCGCAAGGGTGTTGAAAAAGTGCGTATGAAACTCGTGAGCAACATGCTCATTATACACTCGGCTGATTTACGCCCTCGCCTACCACCCCCAGCCTTGTGTATAATGAGCAACCTAGCTCACCTGTATCATAATCTTCTATTTCGCATTAAACAAACCAAAACTAAATCTAGGACGGCGAACCCTTATTAATGTCATGAATAACTTACGTTCATAACATACTTGGCGTTTGATCTTCCTTTATTTTATTTTTTCCGTGATTCCGCGTTAGAAATAATTTTCTTCCTTGACATCTTCAAAGGCAAAAAATACTTTTACTCTTACTAAGTTTTACTTGGGGTTGTATTTAATATCGGTTGGGACGAGTTTGATATCACATGGGGCTGTCATAGGTTTGGTTCCCGATTGTAATGATATCACTTAGAAAAGGTAAAAAATATATTTTACAAGAAATCTTAATGATAACACAAATCTAAAAATAACTATATACAGTGGATCCTTGGTAATCTAACAAAGACGGTGTCGGATAATCCAGATGGTTGGACTATAGAGTACTGCTATGGACCTCTTCTAGACCGGAACTTTTTTGTAAAAGAGAGATTTTACAAGCTGAAATACGTCAAATGCGTGTAATATACTACTTATTTAAAATGAATAAATGAAAAAGATGATTAAATAAGAAATTTGAAGCAGTGATGGCTCAGTGGCATTGGCTATGGACTGCCGCGTAGCAGGTCCATGGTTCAAATCAGCTTCACCGCATGTTGAAAGGGCATTTAGCGCATGCCCGCCTGGCTAGTGACCACCCTCAAGTAGAAAATCTGCCGCCAAGCACCTAACGTTGTGTTCCAGCCGCAGTCCTTGAGAGCCAGTGAAATTACAGGCACATGAGACTTAACAGCTATCTCTCACAGTGACGGGCGCAGTGCAAGTCGTGACTTGTGTCTGTCGTGACCTCTGTTATAGGCAGAGGTTAGTCCGCATAACATCAGGTGGGCCTCGAGCTTGTTCCGTCACAATAACATAAAAAAAAAATTATGTTCTATCACATGAAGCTGAGAGGCTTTATGTTCCTTCACTTCCAGACTTACACTAATTTGAGGAGCAGTCCCGAAAGTGGTGAAAATTTTAGCCATAAGTTTTTCTACGACAATGTTGGTAATAGCTGATTTCAAGCACGCATTTCAGGTTGATATAATGTTTCTTCTAAGTAAGATTTTCCGTACCGTTTATATGTAGTTAAGGGAATGTTGGATTATAGGGGGTCCTAAATTAGATTAGGGCTGGATTACTGCGGGTCAACTGTAAACACAACGCAACAAATAAGAGTTAAAAGAGCTCAGGAGTGGGTAGATTTTATTGACCCTCTTCACTTCCGCCATCTTTTCGTGACAAACGTATATTTTTTTGGCTAAATTGGTTGGATTTACATATGGTCCCGGGCTAGAATAGCACGTTAAAAAGCGATGAAGGATAAAGTACCAGATGGTAGGCAAAAGCGCCTTCGGAAATACTACCATCTTCACTGCAATTCTCAAGAAGTATAGCATGCGTTGGGATTACGCCTTCTTCCCCCTCCCCTTCATCCCCAATGGAAGGCATTTGTTCAACGGTGGACGTATTATAAAGTTACAATTTTCATCAAGACAAGTAAGTATTTGTCTTGATAAAATAACAACACCAACGTTTGATTGCGCTAAAAGATTTTGCCGGAGATTACGTTCGCGTGAAAATAACGAGCAACAGATCGTCGTTAGTTGCTTGCTGATGTCTTTGAATATCAATGTAGTTAATTGAATGTTATATACTTATTTATTATGTGGTAGGTTATACCATGATGAGAAATTTTACTTATTGCAATGTTTCCTCAGCTATATGTGATTTTCCAAAAATATAAAGTATGCCTCTAATGTTACTGCTATTTTACTTTTCGTTAGTTTGACTTACTTTATTAATTTAAATGACAGTTGTATATATTCCAGATTTGCTTAGCCAGGCTTGATAAATAGCAGAGATTTTCTACCTATACAATCTGTTGATGAACCTAAAATGTCCGCGATACGAGGAGCTAAAATTAAAACTAAATGACATGTAACTTACATAAAATTATTTAACCTTTCAACACTTGCACCCTCACGCTTTGGGTACAGAAGCTACTGGCAAGTTTGCTTAATCCAGTACTCACGCGCAGGGGGTGATGAGTTCACCTACACCACAATGTCCAGACCAAACTGGTGTTCACCAAAAGTTTATGCACAAAACACTTCAAATTCTCAAATTATTATTATAGTCTCCAATCAACAAAAAGTTCAACAAAAAGGGCAGCACCAGCCACCACTTTCAAGATCAAGGTTAAGAACAAATTATCAAAATTCAAAAAGAAGTCATCCTCAAAAATCAATGTGTAAAGTGAAATCAATGTGGAAATAACCTTTGTTGAAATTCTTCAACAAAGGTTATTTCCACAAGGTATAACCACAGACCATAAAGCAAGTAGATGGCGCCACCGCGAAGATGTGTTCGGAACAACAGTAGTGCAATGAGAACCTAGATTTACTAATGTGTGGAGTAACATAAAACAATTTAGGGATAACTTAAACGGATCAACGTGACTTTGGGGGCATCGCGTGAGATAACCATGAAAAATAAACACTTTAATATATCACCTGCAATAGACAGTCACTTTTTCAAAAGTCCACATTTACAGAGTTTTTTTATTATCTTAAAACCTATTTTTTCCAGTACCTATGTAAATTGATTAGCATTGATGCATCAATCGTTTTTTTATATATTAAACTGACCACGTTTAAACTGGGCGTCTTGCGCTAAGGATTCTGAACTGAACGAAAGAAAACATTTTTTATTTATTAATACTTAATTATTTGTAAATATAAATGTTAATACTAAATTAACTTGAATGGAACGGAATCCCCTAAGGTAGGTACTACCCAACCATTAAGTTATATAGGTCAAAAACTCAATCATGATGACGACATTTTCAAGCTTGGGTTTAATTGATTTGTCACAAAGCTATCTTTGATATAAGAAGATTGCGTGTTCAGATCACGTCCTCAAGTCGGGGTCACTACAGTAATACCTCTGTTGTCAGTTAATAATTAATATAACTGACTGTAGAACCAACATAATTGTTATGGATTTCATGAAATTAAAATCTGCTTTATTGAGTACAATGCGGTCATTTTCGAATTAGGCGTTCTTCGTCTAATTACAGTACCATTTTTTATATTTTACTCATTTATTTTAAACACTCCAAAATATTAAATACAACAAAGATACAAATTCAATAATAGATGTGGCGTTTAACTATTATTGGTAGTTTTCTAATTAATGAGACTTAAACATTTTTAAACTTAAAATGAGTGTGGTATTTAGATAAGTTTGATATTGAATACACCAGTAATTAGAAAGTATTCAAGTCCACGTAAAGTATTAAATATGATGATATCACGTAGTAATATTAGGTTACATGTCAACATTACGAGTATTATTAAAGAATTATAATTAACAATTTACCTCATAACCATAATCATTTTTTAAAAAATACTCTATTGTGCTGTAATTTATAAAAAATATTAACTTGTCATAAAAATCAGCTACTTACAAGTTTGATAAATAAAACGCCATTTTTAATTCGTTCTCGGCGTTGTCGTGCGCCGCTTTTCTTTAACCTCGCCTTTAATCTTTTTGGGTTTTATCATCCTTAAATAACTTGATGTTTAATTGATCAAATATCACAAGTATTTAAAAATATTTCAGAAAAGCATCAAATTGGAATTTTAGAAACAAATTTTAGAATGTTACTTCAAATGTTTGTTTTCGAGCGCACGATCGAGAAGAGAAAATTCTCGATGCTGCGCTCAAAGAGTCATGACTTCCTAAGGATGCTTCGTGTACAAGCGACACGCATCGGAGATTCTTCCGGTTTGGCTGCGTGGCGTTTGTGACGTCCCATCGGGTTTACAGGAAAATTGGGTGGAATAGTTACTAGTAGAATTGTCACAGTATTTTTCTAAAATATTGATTTGATGTTGTCGTTTATGAACAGTCAGAAGGTGTCTAAGAAGGCTCGTCTGGCTGTTCATGGGGGAGTGTTGGTTCCGACACTAATGTATGGGAGTGAAAGTTGGGTATGGCAGAAAAAGCATGAAAGTAGAATAAATGCAGTGGAGATGAGAGCATTGAGAAGCATGATTGGAGTCATACGGAGTGACAGGATAAGGAATAGTGTGATAAGGGAACGATGTGGTGTGAATGAGGATGTAGTGACCAAAATCGAGAAAGGTATGTTAAGATGGTTTGGACATGTAGAGAGAATGAATGAAATGAGATTGACTAAACAGGTATACGTGGGACAAGTGAACGGAAGTGTTGGAAGGGGAAGACCTAGGCGAACGTTCCGAAATCAGATTGAAGATGTTCTGAAAAAAGGCCAGGTCAGGAGTACCCTAAACCGACGCTTATATATGAAAGGATTGATGAGTGTAGATGAAGCGAAAGAGATATGTAAGGATCGTAGCAAGTGGAAATCTGTGGTACATAAATAGGTTACATAGGCAGAGGCCTACCCCTATGGGAAAGAGGCGTGATTTTATGTATGTATTAATTTGATGTTTTCTTGAAATATTGCAAAACTATTTGTTATAATCCATATTTAAATATGGATTTCCGCAAAGTAACGCCTGAAATTATTCGGTAACTTGATGAATTGATTATGCAAGCCAGGGTACGTAATACTTGCTAATCAGAGAACAGCCGAATTCTATTTAATTCAAAATTGTGTATTTTGACCAAACTAAATAACTAAGGACAACTGTGCGACGGCGGAGCGGGTCGCACGGCAGTTGTTGGGGAATAATTCAGAATTGCGTTTTATGTTCCTACAGTTGCGTGCAGCATTTTGGGTCTCGTGATGGAGTCGGTAACTATAGGAACAGAAAATGTTATTATGACATTTAAACATTAAATTAAAAAATTATATATAGCTTATGAAATAAACTCTTCGAGTTTGGCTCGTAGTTTTTTTTTGTGTGTGTCCCCAAAACTTTTTACAGGGTGTACTGATTTTAATGATTGCGTGCCGGGCTAGAATGTCCCCCCCCCCCCCCTACACGCTATTGCTACCTGTGGGTGTCGTAAGAGGCGACTAATGGTAAAATACCGGAAAATGGGCAGCAGCGCTGACCGCAACTGATATTTTAAAACTGCGATTCCCAAGACGCCTGATCCATAGCAGACTAGAATCATAACAAATAAAAACCGTTTATGAAAAAACGTTTCATAATTGAGGGCCGAAATATATTTTTACCTATTGCTATTATTATTGATTGTTAGGCAATCCGCCATACTAACATATGTTTTGTTAAAAATTCAACCAGCTTCTTCTTACCATTCTAAAGACACAGCTCTCTATAGGACGGACGGACGGACAGCCAAGGCTTAGTAATAGAATCACAATAATATACACTTCTGAAAGTGTTACATAATATTACGTGAAATTTGACACGTTCGTAGCGAAGTTTACTTAGCCGTTCTCAACCGATCAGCTAAGTAAAGCAACAACCGCCGCGGTCATGAGTTGGATGGGTGACCGCTAGTGGCATTACTACTGAGCGTGCACGTGGTTTGGAGGGCAGGAGTAAGCCGTCGTTGCCGGTTGGTGTCTTAGGATGGCAGTCGTTACAGCGTGGTGGTAGGGCATTTTGCGAATGCCCGCTTGGTAAGCTACCACCCTCAAGAAGAAAATCTGTTGCCAAGCACTTAACGGTGTGTTCCGGCAGGTATTATTGAGAGCCAGTTATTCTAGGTTTGCCTGAACACCATCTTTGGCAACATCATTACTTATCAGGTGAGATAGTGGTCAAAGGACAAACTATAAGCTATAAATAAATAAATGTGAGCACAATTTGCTGATACTGCGAAAGTCACGTCATGCGCTCAGTTCAGCCCCATCACATTTGTACCAAATGTTTTTTTAGGAAGGACAAGCATTTTGTGTGCCGTTGTCAATAGAACTCCATCGGATTTTAATGTACCATGTGTCCGTACTGTAGCCCGCAATATAAGCCTTTTATCTACCGCACAAAAAAATAACAAAAATTGTGGCAGAACCAGCACGAGGCCCTCTTGATGTTAAGCGATAGCAGACGTATTTTGTCACAAGTGACGAACTCATATCAAACACTGCTCTCGTCACCTTGAGACATACAGTTATTGAGTCTCATGTGCCTGGAATTTTACTGGCTCCCAATGACTGCTACCGAAACTTACTAGTTTTCTATTTGAAAGTGGTAGCTAGTCAAGTGACCATTCGCAAAATGTCCTCCTACTAAGCGGTAAAGCTCAAGCCGGTGGTCGAATCGAACCAGGGACCTGTGGCACCGCAGTCCATAGCTTGAACCACTTAGCTATCATTGTTTAAGAAGTTAATGAACTACTTGAAAAGGATACTGACTTAGGAGCGTGATCTTTAACCTCTCTTGTTAATAACTATTCATTCATGAATATTGGAGAAACCATAGTTGAAGATTGGAGAAACCATTGTGAAGGCTAATCAAAATTATTTGTTCCTTTTCAGTGGTTTGAAATTTTATATAAAAGGCTTTTGAAATCTATTAAAGATTTATTATAAGGGAAGTGATTGGTAGCAACAGTGTCTATTAAAAATATCGTGCGCCAAAATTAAAAGGTACCATAAATTTAGTTGGTGTTTAAAATACATTTTGAAATAAGAATATTCTCCATAAGAAATCATAACAAAATACTTTTAAGCCCCGAGCAGGATGACGACACATTCGTCCCGATGGGATATGCTCTATAAACTGAGCTATCGTTGTGACGTGAAATAGTTTGAATTAGTCGTTTTGTTCCTGTTATTTAATATTAATAAGAAGACAGAACGATAAATATCGTCAAAGTGCATTGACCTATAATTGAAAACCTTTTTTTTAATTAGCTATAAAGTTACCAATAATGTTGCAATAAGAATTTTTTGAAGCGCTTGTAGCTTACATAGTAAAACTAAGTTAAGTACGCTGAGGTCATAATTTCGATAGGTGACCACTAGTGGCTTTTAATTCTCAGCGCTTCCGTTCTTTGGAGGGCACGATAATCACACATGACATTTTGCGAATGTCCAAGTCACCAAGCACTTAGCGATGTGTTCCGGCAGCTGTCTTTGACTGTCAAGTAATTTCTAGTTTAGCCTAAACAACATCTACGACTGCATCATCACCACCATCAGGTGAGATGGCTATGAAGGCGTGATGTCTGAATAAAAATATTGTCTGATATCGTATTTTTTACCTTTACCAACGCATAGGTCTCATCCATCCTCTTACAAAAACATAACGTAAAGTTTAAATATTATAAATTAAACCGGCAAAACACTCACGTTGGGGATCGAATACGTCGACCCGGATTTCGAGCATATCAGATGCTCATCACTAGGCCGAGTGCGTAGCTGCGTCTGCTCAAAACCCGGGTCGACGTATTCGATCCCAACGTAAGTGTTTTTGCTGGTTTAATTGATTATATTTAAATCTGTGTGAAGCTCACGAGAATTTCATTTCAAAAACAATGTAAAGTTTTTTTTGTTAACATAAGATTTTTTTTTTGGTATAGTAGACTCAAAAAAGAATCAGTTAATCGCAATCATTAGGGAAACCACGTTATTGTTTAGTAATATTCGCAATATTATAAATTTATTATGACCACAACCTTTCTAACGCAACACCTATCCTCAATACATCCTTTATATTTCCTTGGCTTGCTTGGGGGGGTAGACCAAATCGACCGTTGACGTTTGGTGCGAAAGGACGTGTCGAGTTCCGAGATAACACTTCGTAAAATATAGTAAAACCCGAAGTTTCAACAAATCAGCCGCGATCCTCGCGCACGGAAATCATCAGCATAAGAAAATCATCAATTGGAGAAGGAAAAAGAACATTGCAGATGCGTCGCAATACATCCACCACGCCGGGGGATTTTTGAACCAGGTAGCCTTCCTGTTGTTCTATTTTTCCTAACCAGTTATTTTGAAATTTTCTTGTCAGTTATATACATTCAATTTCTGGGGTCTGGAAAACTACCTCACTCAATCAACATATATACAGCTCATACCCACAACTAGCTAACATCGTATAATTTTACATGCCCACTTTGGTATGGAATCACGTTAGTTTTGATTAGGTTTTGACTATTCTGAAATGGTACATCGTCTATGTTTGTTTTATTTAGACTTAAGAGGTTGATTGGTTCGAGATAATAGAACTTATTATGAAGTAGTTTTCCGTGAAAATAGGCCGAATCATAGTCAAACCGTATTTTGTTTTAGTAGACGGACTATTTAGTAACCATGGATAATACAATTTGATTTAAGAAATCCACAATGATTAAAGTCAGATAAGTAGTACCTATATTATAAACATAAATACCATAACATTGATTGTGTAAAGAAAGATAATCAGATATGTATAAAGATAAAGATAAAGATTATTTATTGGCCACAACATAACATTCGTGACAGGCAGGTCAACTTTTACATTTTAAAATCACACATTAAACACCTTAACTAACTAAATACATTCTTATATTGACTGTCGTTCTAATTCCTGACACAAGAATGACGTTTCCAAGACTTGCATTGACATGTACTCATTAAGACTATAAAAAGGGTTTATTTGGAACAAAGTCTTTACCGTTTAAATAAATTCATCAAGGTTTACTTTACGATAAAACGTTTATTATTTTCAAAGTAACCACTAATACTCACTTCATCATCATCATCAGACGGAAGACGTCCACAGCCGAACAAAGGCCTCCCCCTAGAACGCTACAGAGAATGGCTATTTAGCTAGCCATTTGTAACCATTGGCTACCCGCGACTTTCACAATGGCGTCAGTCTACCTAGTGAAGGGCCTACCAACACTACGTCTTCCGGAGTAATGTAACCACTCGAGAACCTTTCTTCCCCATCGGTTATCAGCTCGTCGAGCAATGTGGCTTACCCATTACCACCTCAACTTGTAAATTCTGAAAGCCATATAAGCTATGGCGAATATCCACGTTCCGGATTTTATTGTGCAAAGAAACTTCTAGCATAGCTCTCTCCATAGTTCGTTGAGCGACTCTGAGCACCCATAGAACGCTTAAGCCGACATGACTTCACAAACGCCACGCAACCAAACCGGAAGATTTATTGACGCGTTTCACTTCTACACAAAGATCTTCAGGAGATCTTGACTCTTCGAGCGCAAGATCGAGAAAGATAATTTTATATTATTAAATATTTAAGGCCTGAATCTATTCATTTAAGTGAAAGTATTTTTTCTCAGACTGAAACTGAGACGCTTACTCTTTATTATTCACTCCTCCTTTGAGTTCGTTTCGTTAATTAGTAAGTAACAACTTTCAAATCTTCATAAGTATAAAAATAATAAATCTTTGATGTCCTAATTGAGTGACTAAATGACAATTTAGATAATATTTACTTTATATAGCAAAAGACTCTAATGACAAAAAAGTTAAACAATGATAATAAAATGAGATTTTCAATAAAACTATTAGATGTGGGTCGCATGTACCTCATAAAGTAACAAGCTGCCTGTGGCTTTTCTCGCATTCGATTTGGTCTTTTTTAAATTTTATTTGTCATTTGATATTAAAATTTTCTTTCTTTTATGATTCATAATAACGTTTCATTTACGTTATCTCAAAATAAGACTTTAATATATCTTCATGTACACCTGCGTTAACTTTGTCTCTAAGTTACCTATATTACCCACACCTTTACATTCAGCCTAATTTAATTCGTATCTCCACCCCACTTCATTCCGCATCCCCTTAATCCTGCCCCTCTATAAGTAATTTATTTGGTAATGCTTACACACTTTAGTATAAGAAATGTAGATGTTTAATTTCTGCTTAAGCATAGGACTTTTAAATAAAAATGGTAAACACCCCAATTTGTGTTCCTTAATTCATCCTTATATAAAATATGTTATGAAAGTATTTTTTTATTTAATGTCACGAACCTACTAAATAACTAGCTTCCCACTTTAGAGGCACAGGACCAACCTGTACAAATTTTAATTTCAATGGTCCTTAATACTTACCGGTTTTTAACAGACGTATCTCATATAAAAACTGCCTCTCTGCCAATTTTCGCTTTTGTTGCATAAGTAGTTTTAAGCTGAAAATAAATATCTGAATATTTATATTATAATTTTTAAAGCTATAGTTAAAACCCATGCCGAGAACACCAAACAGTTACCATTACCTTTTTATTGGAAGCTTTGCCTTAGGACACCGTTGCGCAGCGGCGTTTGACCTGGGGTCAGCCATTGCATTTTTCGCTTACGGTTATCGTGAAGAATCCACTGTTCGTCAGATGTTACAATTCGATCCAATATTTCTTAATTTCTGTTTCGAATCAACAAGGCTACACAAGTCACATAACGAGTCTTTCTGCGGATCATTGCACCCATTTTCATATTTATTTTTATTTTATTGTTTTGACGAAAATGAGCCAATATTGTTGGTAAGGTAACGTTTAACCATGCCGCTAATTCCTGGGTAGTTTGGCTCGGATCGGCTTCCACCATATTTTTAAATTCATTGATAGCAGATGTTATTATTGCGGCTACATATCGGTTCACATCGTTTGCGCGCAAACAGTGCATATTCTCGTATTTCAGTTATGAACCAAGCTTTTGTAATGTATTTATTTATTTATTTATTTATTTATGGCACACAAAACAGAATAAAATCAATACGTTACTAAATAACAGAGTTACATTTATCAGTCTAGATCTTATTCCAAAATATGTGTACACAACATGAACAAAATAATACAGCAGTATTAAATAACTGAACTGATAGGTAAATTAGATACTTAAATATAATAATTAGGTTACAAATACATTTACATATAGTTGCACTGCAACATTACTAGCTATAAAGTTTATGAAGAATGTCAAAGACATCCTTTTTAAATTTAGGTAACTTGTCGTTAAATGCATCAATATTGCGATGATGGTTTACTAATACATCGTTGTATTGGCGACAAATCCTGACCATTGGATTGTAGTACGAAGTATTATTCTTATACACTTGTATTGAAAAAATATTTTTATGTGGATAGCGAGAATTAGGTTTTGTATTAAAATTTATATGAGAAAGAAGAGAAGAAGAGTCAATTTTTGAATGAATGATTTTATACAAGCAGATAAAATCAAAATATTTGCGACGTATTTCTAGTGACGATACTTCAAAGTCACATAATTTTTTGTCATATGACCGCAATTTTCGATTCAGACCTAGTCTGTAACACAGTATATTAAGGCACTTTGATTGTACTCGTTCAATTCTTTTTATGTGTACATCATAAAACGGAGACCAAATGACCGAGTTATATTCTATGACGCTACGGACAAGTGAATAGTAAAGATAAAGTAAACTACGGGGTTTTTTAAAGTCTTTAGTGATTCTGCAGATAAAGCCTAAAAGTTGAGTACTTTTATTAACTATATAATCATAGTGGTCTCGAAAAGTTAACTTCTCATCAAATATCACACCAAGGTCCTTCACCACTGCTTTTCTCTCTAAAATGTGATTTTTAAGTTTGTAATTGAAGCAAATTTTATTAAATTTAGTTGTATATGTTATAACAAAACACTTTTTGACATTAAGGAACATAAGGTTGTCCTGACACCAATTATCAATAGCAAATAGATCAGATTGAAGTGCTTTGGAGTCGTTTATATGACGTATCATGGAGTATATTTTAAGGTCATCAGCATATAATAAACAAGGACTACCAAGTTTGTCAATTAAATCGTTAATAAAAGAAATGAAAAGCAGTGGGCCAAGATGTGAGCCTTGGGGTACTCCAGATGTAATTTGGGCAGGAGGGGAAAGAAAGCCTTTAAGTGCTACTAGTTGGTTGCGCCTAGTCAGGTATGATTTAATCCACCTTAACAAATCACCGTGTATCCCAAAATATGATGCCAATTTAGCGATAAGTGTTTTATGATTTACTTTATCGAAGGCTTTGGCAAAGTCTGTGTATACACAATCTACTTGGGTTCTTTTAGCAAAGGCAATACACAGGTAATTTTTAAATTCCAGCAGGTTAGACATTGTGGATCGATTACGGATAAAACCGTGCTGCTTAGGAGATAATAAGGGACTAATGTGATGGAAAAGAACATCATATATTATAGATTCAAAGAGTTTCGAAAGACAAGATAATATGCTGATTGGGCGATAGTTTTCACATCGGGATCGATCTCCTGACTTAAAAATGGGAACAATATGAGCTGTTTTCCATGCCGAAGGGAAAGTACCGCTTTGTAGTGATGAGTTAAATATCTTAAGAAGTGGTGTACATAGTGCTTTCCCACATTTTTTGATAACTAGGGGAGGAATTCCGTCCGGACCGGCTCCTTTGTTAACATCAAGCTTAGCAATTTTGCGGAGAATATCCTCACGTGTTATCGCGACTGTGCTTAATACATTTGACGTATGACTCATTGATATTGTGTTATCACAAATAGAAGAATCAGTGGGTTCAAAAACAGAGCAAAAATAATTGGAGAACAGTTCACAGATTTCTCTCTGATTCGATGAAATTAGATTACCATATTTCATCGTTTGGGGAATGGAATCAGTGCGTTTTTTGCTTTTAACATATCGCCAAAAATGTTTGATGTTATTGTCTTCTAAAGATGACTCTACGGAATTCAAAAAGTTCGCGTAATCCCTATCTATAAGTCTTTTGCATCTAAGTCGTAGCATAGAGAATGTGTCATAGTCGCGGGGATTTTCATATTTTTGATAGCGGCGATGGTATTTTAATTTATCAGCAAGACTGCGTCTTAAAGCGGGTGAAAACCAAGCAGGAGAATTATCAGAGGTAGACTTCGTAAAAGAAGTATGTTTGGCTAATATTTTATTGAATTCTTCATAGAATAGGCTAATCATTGCATCAATATCATGAACGCCTAAAACTTTATCCCAGTTAACTAAGTCAAGATCTTCAAGGATGCCAGTAAAGTTACTTTTAATGAAGTTTAAACGTTTGATTTTATTAGATTTCAACGGTTTATATGGCATATTAACTGCGGCCATAGCGCCTATATCAAAATCAAGCGAAGGGTGATATCTATCATCTAGCTTACTGATGGGAAGAGCGCTATTTACTTGTAAAGATTTAGACGTGGACAGAATGAGATCTAAATATCTGCCACCCTTATTTGGTATATTATTAAACTGGTTGAGGTTACAAATGGTCATATTTTCTATAAGAAGTTCAGCTCTTTCACCATGAGGATTACTAGCTGACATTATATGAGAGTTAATTGTTTTAGACCAGGTAATATTAGGTGTATTAAAGTCACCAATACAAATATATTCTCCGTGATTACTACATTGCAAAATATTCTTTTGACAGTTACTATAAAATTCTTGTATACATTCAAGTGATAAATGTGACGGTAGATAGCATAAACATATGTTTATTACATTCTCTTTTTTATTATTGGGTAGAATGCTTATCCATATGTCTTCAACCTGAGAATCCCAAGATGTTTGACGGATGAAATTCAAATTCTTTTTTATAGCAATTAAAACACCACCGCCTTCCTCTTTAGAAACTTTTGTTGTGCGTCTATCGCGTCTTACTACATTGTAGCGGCTGTCAAACACCTCGGCATCAAAAATGCTTTCGTTGAAGTTGGTCTCAGTTAAACAGATTATATCATAATCACAATTAATAACATTAAGAAATACGTTCTTGGTTTTAGATCTTATACGGTTAACGTTTTGGTAAAAAACTAACATCATAAAAGTATAAAAATGCTAAAAATATTTGTCTAAGAAGTTACAGATTAAAACTAAAACAATTTATTTAATGTGTCCATGTTTTTTATCAAGATGCAGTTCGCACCATCGTCCTTGCGCAAATAGACCCGGCCGTATTTCACCCAAACGTATTTAAATGACTTTTCTTTGGCAGCCTTTCTAGCCGCGGCGTGGAGCGCCTTGCACTCAGGTGATAGGTGTTCGGTGACGTATATTCTTTGTTTATCACAAGTCAGTCCAAGGTTTGAGGTGTTCAGAGTATCGCCTTTATGAGCTCTGTTGTAGCGGTAACAAGCAGATAATATGTTGTCTCTGAGCCGAGGATTAATAAGTGTAACAAGTAAGTTCCTAGGCCTGTCGGAAGCAGTATTCAACTTGGCGACTCTGCGACATGAATGTATCTGGTCTTGGCATATTTCGAGGTTAAGGGTTTTGCAGAGATTATTAAACAGCCCAATAGGATTCTCATTCTTGTTTTCGGGCACAGCCTGAATTTCCAGATTTAGGCCACGAGTTATTCTCTCCATTGAGGATAAACGCGCGTTTAACGTGATTTGATCTTTACGCAGACTACATATTTCACCTTCGAGAAGCTTTATAGTAATATAATGTATGCAGTGACAGCAGTGTTTGCGTGATTTAAACCGTAGTGTTAGTAGAAATACACAAATAATCTAGGTTAAAATTAAAACTTCAATAATTTATTTCTCAAAAACCATTGATTTCCGGGAGATAAAATTTCGTGTGATTATTTAAAATAACTATATCTATCTGTTAAAAAAGAATGAAGGTACATTGTGGTGTATACCGATTCTAATGACGAGCCCAATATTGCCCAATATGTACTATTTATTGTATATAATAAACATTAAATATCAACATCTCTCACCATGGTTCATTAGTTTCGCTTGGTCATCTGCAAATGGTGTCACGTTCCACTTGCTTAATTTATTTAATACGACGTGTTCGAATTCACAATTTATTTTCCGTTAAGGGCTCTTTTCCTGTCATCCGGTCCGCGTGCGGTTGACGGCACGCTCATGGTTCCGGGTGTTCCTACTCCAATACATAGATGTTTCGAACTCCAGGTACGAGAAAAAGATACCCGCAAAACACGTTTTGGCTTGCTTTTGTTTAACTTCGTTCATAGCATAGGTTAGCAAGCATTTGGCTGTATAGATTCTGTTTTTATTTTTTAAATCGGATTCTTATGTTTTGTCCATTTCCCAAATATGAAATAATTCACCAGTGTGGGCGGTCTCCACGTGGTTCGGTCTTCCAATCAAAGCGTTGAAACCAAAATCGCACGGTGCGTTCATTAGCAGTCACCTCTCTAAACACAACATTGATATTGGGAGCTGTTTCTGCCGCGTTAGTGCCGCGTCAGAATCTACGTTCAATAATCCCAAAGTATTTAACTTTCTTGTCTAAGCTGAATAAAAAAGTCGATAATCGAATATAGCATATTTTTTAAAAGAAGACCCTCATCAAAAATATCAAACCATGAAGGTTCTAAGTATGTCAATTCAAAGTACCTATTACAATAAAACTGCAATTTCATACATTAACCCCTATTATTTTTGCATATTACTGTCCATAGGATTCGTAGCGTTGCCATTACTTAAACTGACTGGAAGCACTGTAAAATAAAACATTTCGCACGATAGCCTTATTCAATTTCACGATGTAAAAAATATTGTATTCAACCGTTTCAATATAAAATCACGCTTTAGCCGATCATCGGTAGAGCGTAAATTTTCCAGCTACCCGGAATATTAGGATTTCTGGAAAATACTCAGTAACCAGACAGCTTTGTGAGTTAGGTAAATAATGTTAGTTTCAGCGAATGTTTAATAGGTACCTATTTTAATATTGGATTTGGCTCTCCAAGGATTTAAACGTACTCGAAATGTAAGGAATTTGAAGAAAAATGAAACATGTATATATTATACAAGGCAATGAAAATACAATAATTGTAGATAAAAGAGTTCACCATTTGAAAGCCAAGGCATTCCTTCGACTTTATAAAAAATCGGCCAAGTGCGAGTCGGACGAAGGGTTCTGTACCATAAGCTATACAACATTAGACTTTATATTTTAACCTTTTTTTGTTTTTGCGTGCGGGAGTGCGACTCGCACTTGGCCAACTTTTTGTATTTGTTGTTATAGCGGCAACAGAAATACGTCATCTGTGAACATTTCAACTGTCTACCTATCACCGTTCTTAAAGATACAGCCTGGTGACAGACGGACGGACGGAAGGACGGACAGTGAAGTCTCAGTAATAGGATCTCGTTTTTACCCGTTGGGTACGTCATCCTAAAAACGAAACTTGACATGTTGATATTTGGTTTTGATTGTTAGAAGAATCAGATAATGTCTATAGTACCCGATCGGTAGGATACCTATTATCACATGAATAAAACGGTTATTTATTCATGTGCCTATTATAGTATACAGTTATATATTTCTAATTTTGCTAAGGTTTTTTTTTTTTTTTATGCCTGATAGGTTAGCCTTTGACCACTATCTCACCTGATGGTAAGTGATGATGTGGTCGAGGATGTTGTTCAGACTAACCTAGAGTTACTGGCTCTCAAGGACAGCTGCCGGAACACACCGTTAGGTGCTTGGCGACAGATTTTCAACTTGAGGGTGGTAGCTAGCCAGGCGGGCATTTGCAAAGTGCCCTACCACCATGCTGTAACGACTGCTATCCTAAGACAACAACCGGGACCGACGGCTTAACGTGCCCTCCGAAGCACGGAAGCGCTCAGTAGTAATGTCACCAGCGGTCACCCATCCAAGTCATGACCGCGGCGGACGTTGCTTAACTTTGCTGATCGATTCAGAATGGCTAAGCAAACTTGGCTACGAGCGCTTCAAACTCTTCAGGTACTGTTTGATATATCATATTATCTTCACAACTAAATAATGAGACTTTTTTTATACTACGTATGCCTTAAAAAAGAGTGTTCTCTTTTCAGGGTTCAAGTATATATGTATACATGAACCCTGAAAATGTCACCATCTTCGTTCTGCATGACACTGCACTGCGCTGGTCACTTTGTTTTCCCAGTAATTTCACTTGCTACAATGCCCTTCGTACCTAAACCATAGTGTATTTTTATGATATTGTGACGTAATAAGCACGAGGCCCACCTGTTGTAAAGCAGTGACCTCTGCCTATAACGGATGCATTTCTTCACAAATGACGACTTGCACTGCACCCGTCACCCTGACACATACAGTCCTCGAGTCTCATGTGCCTGTAATTTTACTGGCTCTCAAGAACTGCTGCCGGAACACACTGTTAGGTGCTTGTGATTTTCTACTTGAGGGTGGTAGCGAGCAAGGCGAATATTTGCAAAATGCCCTACCACTATCGGTGAAGCTCAAGCCGGCGGTGGTCATAGAATCATGGACCTGCTACTCCACAGTCTACAACTATAACCGTTCGGCCATCATTGCTTCAAAAAATGATTGCACAAAATCACTTCGAGGCACAAAATCTGACAATATTTGCCATTATGATGAGGCGTACCTATATTTATTAGCTAAGGGGACGTCTATAAATTAAGTGAGGTGTTTTTTTAAAATTTTCTGTCCCTCCCCCACCCCCCCGTTGGTGAGATGTCGTGAGATTTTGTTCAATCCCCTCCCCCATCCCCCAATCTCACGTGAGATTTTTCAGAATGTGGGTTTCTTACGTAAACGCATTGAGTTGTTATTGTAGAAAGAAAAAAAACTATTTGCTTCGTGCTTTTATTTACGACTAGTTAAGACTAGTAATTAATATTGCTGAGAGTTATATAAATGTAATAAAAAATTAAAAATAGAATACTTAAATCATGACTACTGTGATAAAAAGAAAAGAATATCTACTCTAAATCAGTCCATGGATAATTATGCGTAGTATAGTAGGTATAATTTTTTTTTGTTTCAATCAGAACAAAAATTGCGTGATATTTGTCGAGACCCTCCCTCTCCCTAACGTGAGATTATATGAGATTTGACTCGACCCCCTCCGCCTCTAAATCATCTCACGTAATTTATGGACGCCCCCTAATCATTGAAAGAGATATCATTCATGAGAGAATTTGGTAAAATATTTTGATCAAGTCATAGAATACTTCAACCCTATAAACTAAGTGCCTATTCTTCCCAAGAAAAGACATATACTAACCTTATTTCAAGCGGCTGAAGACAATGATAATCTATGCACCGCTGATTTTCCAATCGATATAAAGCCACAGATAAAACTGTTAAGACTAAGACGTGTCTTTTTGAAGCGAAAAATAGTCAATTCCAATTGACTGCTTTCGCAATGCTTCTCGGCCTATAAGAAAAAGCCTTGAAGTGTGATGTTCTGGGGGTCATATTGACATTAACACGATATATTCCCGCCTGTAAATTCAGTCAAAAAAGTATCGAGAACGGATGATTTGTTTATGGTTTCAAATTTATTTTTTTGTGGTTGTTAAATGGGCACAACTGTATTGCAATTTAGGCGCGGGGTTTGAGTTACATCTTTTATTTAAAATATATACAATGCTGTTTTTAGTCATAACATATCTCTAGTGTGTATTGCTAATTTCATAATGGACAAAGTCATCGAGCAAAGAGTAATTTGTCTTAAATTTTGCGTAGACAATACGATTTTATGTTCGAAGTAGCGCCTTCTGAGGAACTGTCATCTTAAACTGCGATCCCCAAGACGCCTGCAAAGCGTGGGTATAATGGCAAACTTAATTTAATAGGGGAGGCTGTGGCGGATTGTCAACTGCTGAACACAGCCTACCTGATACAGTATTGTATGTAAGTACACAGCTTACAATAAGATGCTAATCTTGCTTTTCACTTTACAATTATAAAATTTGCTATTCAGAAATTTCATGTATATAGTTACTATAAGTATGAAATCAAAGCTTCTACTAATACAGACACACAAAAACACATACCCACACCCTCACAAACAGTCACATACATTTTTGTCCCTCTTCTCAACATATTATTCAAACCCTGTAAACTTCTTACTCGTGAAAAATTACCCACAATCAGTACCTACTATAATATTATAAATGCGAAAGTAACTCTGTCTGTCTGTCTGTTACGCTTTCACGCCAAAACTACTGGACCGATTTGAATGAAATTTGGTATGGAAATAGCTTGAGACCCGGGAAAAAACAAAGGATAGTTTTTATCCAACTGCGCAAAAAGAGGTTAATGTTTTTGCGCGATAACCGACATACGCGCGGGCGGAGCCGCGCCCGGAAAGCTAGTCTGAAATATATTCATATTCACAAACATACCACGAAATAGGGCACCCCACGGGATGAAACTCAACATCAAATCAAAATATCTGGTTTGCAAAATAGGCCACAAAATTGTTTGTGTCTTGTATCTATCATATACGGATTAAATTTAGAATAAATAAGATATACAATATAATATAGACTACGTTTTATGTATAAGTAACTAGCTTTCCGGGAGCGGCTCCGCCCGCGCGTATGTCGGTTATCGTGCGAAAACATTAACCTCTTTTTGCTCAGTCGGATAAAAACTATCCTATGTTTTTTCCCGGGTCTCAAACTATCTCCATACCAAATTTCATTCAAATCTGTCCAGTAGTTTTGGCGTGAAAGCGTAACAGACAGACAGACAGACAGAGTTACTTTCGCATTTATAATATTAGTACTGATTTTACATGTAAAACATATTGCATAATACGTTATATACATATCATAATATGAATATTATATACATTATTTTAAGACGAAGAAAACCATTGAAAAATGTCAGATAGAGGGCGTAAAGCGGAAAGACTTCTTTTCGCATGCGAGTAAGCGAAACAAAAAATCCCAGTGTATATTAAAGTAGACTTCTTTATTCTGTTATTGTATCGCATGATTTCTATAATAAATAGAATTCGAATTTGTAATGATATGATTTAATATAAAGACACAAAACCTTATTAAGTGAAATTTTAGAGCTATGTATTATTATTCACGATTTTTTTCCATTGAAAGATTCAAAAAGATTTTAAGATCGTTATATATAAATATTTTAATTTTATAAATCATTTTTTTTTATGCCTGATAGTTTAGCCTTTGACCACTATCTCACCTGATGGTAAGTGATGATGTGGTCGTGGATGTTGTTCAGACTAACATAGAGTTACTGGCTCTCAAGGACAGCTGCCGGAACACACCGTTAGGTGATTGGCGACAGATTTTCAACTTGAGGGTGTTAGCTAGCCAGGCGGGCATTTGCAAACTGCCCTACCACCATGCTGTAACGACTGCTATCCTAAGACAACAACCGGGACCGACGGCTTAGCGTGCCCTCCGAAGCACGGAAGCGCTCAGTAGTAATGTCACCAACGGTCACCCATCCAAGTCATGACCACGGCGGACGTTGCTTAACTTTGCTGATCGAATCAGAATGACTAAGCAAACTTAGCTACGAGCGCTTCAAAAATAAATCTGCACTCCACAGACTCCAGGATCCTGACATTTTCAATAATGACAGACAAAACAAATAAATAGAAAACATACAACATTCTAAGGCAAAACCTTCAACCTTCAAAGGTTTCGTACAAAATTTTTTTGGCTTTTCATAATTTGCTTATACCCAAATTGTTCATACCTTCCACAATTTTCGAAATTAGTTTTAAAATCGAACGTAGTTTTTAGTATACTGGAGTTTCTGTTCTTTCAATGTTAAATTTCAAACTTCTAGTATCAGATGGAAAAAATTAAGTTATACAACTTTTACAATATCTTGAGTCTAATATATTCGTTGCAAAGTGCAAAAACCTGTACTTAGCGAAATTCGCGCCTTTTACAATTGTAAGGTTACGTTTCTGTTTATCTTAGTTCTGATAAGAAATCAAGCAATTTTATATGGAATATTTATGGCGTCCAGAGACACAAACGAGTCTTTTTGACATTATAAATAGATAAAACAACAAATCATCGCTAATGGGATAAAATGTAATGTCAATACAGTATAAGTATAGTGTCCAAATCTAATTGCAAATATTAGATATATCTGAAATATAACAGGACTGTTTTTTACTCGGCCATTCTATGATGGAGGTTGATTGTGTACGTTCACATTGTAAATTCATCTAAAAACGTAAATATACCACCGTTTGTCCTATTTATGTTCAGCAAATGCGATAGCAATCATATTTGATTAAGTGGTAGTTAAAAAGACACAGACTTTGTGTTTGGGTATGGGGGCATTTCACATCACAGGTTGTTTGCGCTGCAGTAGAAATAAGTAAAAACTTCTAAGCCAACGCAGTTAAAAGATACAGCCGTTTATGCTGCAATGTGACACTCTCAAGGGAATCAATACTCAGAATCATGAAATTTGGTACGAAGCAACTTCTTATATCACAGATAAAAGAAAAATTGCGAAAAGCGTATATTTTTAGTTACAGATATAATAAAATTATTTTATAATGTTGTGGATTTCATTTAGCAATAAAATACCATAAATGTTGCTATTTACCTACGGGTTTGTACGAAACCCTCGGTGCGCGAGTCTGACTCCTACTTGACCGGTTCTTTTTTACACTGCGCACTGGGGCGATTATACCACAGCGTGAGTTGTACCTGTTTTGTAAACGGTTACCGAAAAAAATAAATTTCTACAGTAACTTGAATCAATAGAAGTGATGAGACCAAATGAAAAAACCTACCAACAAAAAGTTACAAGATTTAGAAAGTCTTCGTGAACAAAATGAAGCGCTCGTAGCGAAGTTTGCTTAACCATTCTGAATCGATCAGCAAAGTTAAGCAACGTCCGCCGCGGTCATGAGTTGGATGGGTGACCGCTGGTGACAATACTACTGAGCGCTTCCGTGCTTCGGAGGGCACGTTAAGCCGTCGGTCCCGGTTGTTGTCTTAGGATGGCAGTCGTTACAGCATGGTGGTAGGGCACTTTGCGAATGCCCGCCTGGCTAGCTACCACCCTCAAGTTGAAAATCTGTCGCCAAGCACCTAACGGTGTGTTCCGGCAGCTGTCCTTGAGAGCCAGTAATTATAGGTTAGCCTGAACAACATCTTCGACCACATCATCACTTACCATCAGGTGAGATAGTGGTCAAAGGCTAACCTATCAAGCTTAAAAAAAAAAACAAGACATTTCCCATGCATCACAGAAAAATTACAGTTTTAGTATGAAAAAAAAAATAGACCGCTAAGACTGGAATTCAGATTCAGGATCATGGAATTAGAAATGATGACAGAGTCGTGTATTTTTTTCTTTTATGTTTTGTATGTTCTTCTTTGTATCCTTCTAAAATTTTTGTTCTAAATATATATGAATTGACTGAAAGATATATTTAAAATTAACTCAAGAGTAGATATCTTATTTCAAATATATATTGTTTTGACTTCGCGGCCCTATATATTATATAAAACGTATTAAATGCTTTAAAAGTAATAGCTTCTGCAGGTAACTATATATTCTCGTTAACGTATCATTTCTCTCTCTATTTTATGTGTTTTTTATTTAAGTTGGTAATAATTTAGGTACTTGTATGTAAACGGGTAATGTTATAGTTACCAACAAGCGGGCAACTTGTCAGTAATACGAGTAATCACATCATAACATAAGAAGAAAGAAGGTAGTCCAGTTTTACTAAAATTCATATACCATTTCTTTTGTTCCAGGTTCCAAAATGGAGGAACTCCTTATGTTCAACACTTCCTCTCTTCGAATAAAAGAAATTGCTACCACCGTGATACCGTTTGTATCTATTCGGAACACCAGTGTCGGCCAAGTTGCCAGCAACGCATACGAATGGAGATTCATACTTCCAGCGTACTTCCTGATATTTGCACTGTCAATATCAGGAAACTGTCTCGTGATAGCAACACTGGCGAATAACAGGAGGATGCGTACAGTCACAAACGTATATTTGCTTAATTTGGTAAGTTTTTAATTTAAATTATTAATAGTATTACATTTTTGTTTTATTTTTGCTCATAGAATTAACGTCATGTTGTCTTAGGTTGTCAAGATTAATACACACAGTAATTGAGGTTTAAATCGCGTATATCTATATTTGTCCTGACGCGATGTTTCAAACACTTTACAATGATCGTGGTCACGGGGTGACTAGTTGGTCACATGAGTTATTAAGAAATTGTTTTGTACTTAATAATACAAAATAACAAAGATATAATCTGGAAATTCCAAGGGAAAATGTGTATTAGCGTACCAAAATTTCATGTAAAAAGGAAAAACAACAAGAATCGCAGTCATTTTTTTCAGAAATAATTATTATCTTCAAGTATGTATATACTTGAGAAAATAATTATTTCTGAATCAATGGTGCCTCAGCGGTAATCAGGAAAGTAAAAACTATTGTAGAGGTGAAGTTTAGGTAGCTTTCAAAGATTTTGTAATATATAAAACAGTATAGCTCCGATCGCGCTCAATCTAACGGGAAACGATCGGGGATCGCGGCCCGCATGTGTTGATGCGTGGAGCTATTTAAAAAGGTTGAAAATGGATTTATAATTAGAAAAATTCACGAAATTTTGAAAATTAATGACTATAAAATGTTAATAACTTTGTGACTATTGACTCTAATTACTTAAACAATGCAGGACGGTCCGCTACCGTGTGGCGCAATTTAACAAACACAAAAACAACATACGATTAGGAAACAAACAACTACAACACGAAAAATTTTAAATTCTAACACAAAATATTTGCAAAAGTAGGTTTTTGCTGTCTGGTGTACGATTTTTCTAACCTTTTAAAAAAAATCGGTTCAGCCGTTTTTGACACTCCAATAACTGAAGAATATTCACCTATCTTGATGATATAGTCGTTGATAATGAATGACAATCGATCCTGTAAGTAGAAAGGGTCACTAAAAAGAGTGAAAATTTTTTTTTACAACAAAATGAACCCGACTTCAACACACAAAAGTGTGAAATAACTCCTCGAAGTTGGTATCATGCGCACAATATTGTGATAATAGGTCCTTTTGAACTATCATGGTACCGGCTTCAACAAGTTTTTTCACACTTTTGCGTGATGAAGTCGGTTCCATGTTTTGTTTAAAATTTTTACTGTAAACAAATAGAAGAACTATTGATTTTAAACAGATTGCGAGTATTGCGTCAACTCTATTTTGCAAGTTGGCGTGAAGACGTTGGAGAGATATGATAGGTATATTGACTGTAATATATCTCTACTAAGATTTCATGGATCCTCAAGGCAGCGGCGACATACATCAAATTAGTTTTAGGTCAAATTTCAACTGTCAATTCGACCTTCGTCAAGTTATATATTATTCAAGTCTGTATTTCGTGATAAGACAGGATAGTTATTTATATTCTGCTACAAATTATTTCCTATTATATATATTCTATGTGGTCAAAGCCGCCATCGGAAACTAGTAGGACATTAAATAATGATGTCTATTATAAAAATAATATTTACCGTTTTAAAGCGGAAGTACATTATGTTTCAAATGATTTTATTTTTTTTTTTAAATTGAAAAGCTCTGGATAGTTTCAAAAAGCAACATGTTTTCTATAACATGAATGAAAATTATTTGAAACATTTTCTTAAGCCTGCACCAAAGCAGCGATACGTAATTGTGGTTCGTTTGATCCCTTGCTGTATTTTTATTTATTAATTTTGAGTTATTTAATTAATATATATTATATTTAAGGATTCATTCTATAAATCATATACTTTGGAAACACGATTACCCAAAATTTTCTCTATGGACAATAAATCCAAAGTTACATCTAAAAAAACGAACCCTTAGTACGGCGTAAATACTTAAAGGAGAGTCATCCGTATTTGAAAAATAAAAAAACATGTTTTCTATAACGTATACACATTACATTTTATAATAGGTATTTTTTTTACTATACGAAGGAAATACTCAAATTAGATAGTCAGAGCCGCGTTGCTTTGTCCCTATCCGCTTTTCTAATTCTTCGGCCGTCGGACGGGGACGGATGCTGTTGGCGTGCCTTACTTACGCACACATACGCGGCGTGCCTAAAAAGCTCGGTGCGCCCTGTACAAATGAGATCTAAAAATAATCTATAGATGAGTTTATTGAGCAATCATTTATGAGTCTTATGACTCGTAGGCAATAAATCTTGAAACTATTTATTACTCTCTCACCTTAATTTGTTGTAATTTTTTTACCAATTCAAAAAAAGAAAGAGGTTCTCAATTCGACTGTATTTTTTTGTGTCCGGTTTTGATGATTATTTTTGTACTCGAAAGCTGGTGGGGTCCCACTTAAATTCCATTTAGATCTGATGAGTAGTATTTGAATAATCCCTAATAGTACGTAATTAATTGGCTTCGACTACATTGATGATGGTTGCGCCAATCAATAGTCCAAAACGTTTATACTGGCTTTTGAATTTAGCGCCCAGTTTCATTGCATTTGTTTTGACAGTCAATGGAAGATTGTTATCTATTCTATTTGCACTGCTGCATAGTACCTATTCCCCTTCCCTTTCCCACGTACTACCTGGCTCGCGAGTACAAGCGAAGCAGACAACGTTCACCGAACGACGATGCACACAAAAATCGGCGTGCTCGTTAATTTGTTGCATTACTGCAGTTCCGCTATGAACACGAAAAACCAATAATCGCGCGTGCGCTTCTATAAAATAATATCACGTTGTTGTGTCGGCTTTAAAAAGTGATTAATGGACCTCACCCTGAACAGATTTGAGGATTTGGATACTGAGAGCAGAATCGTCATCGGTCAGTGCATTTCTATCCTTAATCAGGCTGTATTATCTCGTTCTTCTCCGCTGCAGCCTGAATTCCTTTCAGGAAGTGGCGATAGCTAAGGTCTCAATCTAATCCTATCAAATCGCAATCACCCGCTCAAAAATTTACAGTCCACTCCTGCACCACCAGATGATGTTTTCATTTTCGCTGGTTGATGTAAAATGCATTTGACCAAATTTTCTGTTTTTATCTGTTTAAAATTTTTGTTTTATTTTTTATAGCCACGAGTGAATCAATCTTTATTTCCATATTTACCGTGAGCGTTCGCATTCGTAAACTATCTGCATGAATATAAAAGTTACTCGAGGGTTGTCCGGAAATCACTCTAGGGAATTTTTCATTCACTATAGGCTGTTCCAAAAACAAGTAAAGTTTCACTCGAAATTTGAAATGTAACAGCGTTAACTGTTTTTTGTTTCTAAACTCATGAACCAGATTTTGACTACTACCTGTGCAGTTAGCGATGATGTGATTAAAATTTTTGTTCAGGCTAAACACATATGGCAACTGATTCAAACAATTACAAATTTTTGGAGTACATGTCTCAGCACACTGTTAGGGCACCTTGCGTAAAATTGGGGGTCATAGTTCGATTTACACACGAGGTGAGAAATTATGTACCTACTCTGAAAATTTCGAAATGAGATTTTTGCTTAGCACGCGACAGTACTTGTAATCAGTTCAGTTAATGTTTTTATTCAGAAAAAAAAATACTCGTAATCAACTCAAATACTTTAGAAAAATATTTTCTACTTCACTTCAGAGTGGTTTGACAGGCATTTGTTTTGATATAAGGATTTGACTGCCATCCTAACAGCAGGAGTTACGTCTTTTTTAACGTGCTCTTCAAAGTACGTTAGCGCTTTGTTATAAACGGTGCTAGCCTCAGAGAAATAAATAAGCAGAGGCGCTAGCGATCACCCGTTCCAGTAATTACCGCAGTAGACGTTGCCCTAGTCTGCTACTACTGAAATGTGGCGAATAAATTAAACATAGTATTTTGCTAGATCCGCTTAGTCAGCATACAAGAGTTGATACAAGAATTACAATTTAATTTAGTGACATGCAAATACCAATTAAGTGTCGTAATTTTTTAGTACTTAATATCAAAAATCAGAATAGTTATTTGGTACTTCATAATTTCATATCAATAATTAATAATAATTTAAAACTAATTTGTAAAATTAAATGTCAAGCAAGAATCAAGATTCTAATCCCTTAAAAATCCTTGATAAAATAGTATAGGTTGTAGATAATAGGTTTTGTCTAGCAGCAATTTATGTAGTGTTTTTTTAATATAACAATCAATTTGTCTGACTCGTTTAATATATTTTAAGGGACAAGCAGGACTCACTCTTACGCAAGGTAAAATATTTACTACCCGGGTGATATAGTAGGTGTCCTACCCGTCAAGTGCCAGCCGTTTTAAATTCAACTAGTTCAGGATTGCGTTCTACGAACATGGCGACCTCACTAATGTTCAATTAGATGTGAACAATAACTTTATAAAGAAAATCATACATAACCATATTAATTGTCTTGTTTTTGCTGAATCCATATTGATTCTTCATATACCATTTCTTTTAAAGTAATTATTGTTCGCGCCACTTGTTGTATTATTATAATACAACAAGTATATATCATAGCCAATATTTCTCATCCATACCCACATTTTTCACACATTTTTCGCTGCACAGTTAAATACTGGTTGTCATTGGTCAAGGACGACAGTCTGGATTTACGCTCCGTTCTCACCACACGTACGTCGATGCTTGGTGAAGATACCACCGGCACTACATGTTTTAACCCATGCCGCGGCTCGCATTGTGATTATATCATAGTACACACAATATCGAAGAAATATTACAGTGAAGCAAGTGTAGACGATCTGGCCAGAAGCAACATCCAAGAGGACCCGTGAAGACGAGGATATCTCGACGAATTCCAGGTACCACTGTGCTGCTTCTTCATTCTGTTTCTTACTGTATTCCGCTGTTTAATATTTTCACCAGCCTATAGATATAACCCCCGCATTTCTCCTACTAGCAACGGCTTGTACTGCTCAACCGAACAGTGGCGATCACAATTATAAAGTTTAGTATAGATAATTTTCCTAAAATATTTAAAAAAGATTGGTAAAGAGCAATGGGATAATTTATGTAATTATAGACCAGTATCTATAGTACCTAATATAAGTTCCCCCTTTAACCGTTTTTAAGAAGGCTTTACTAGTTTTATGTTTAATTTATTAGGGATTACACCCTATTCAATCCACAAGTTCGTTATATTGTAACTTATTAGTAGGTTTATGAAAATTACAACATCTTATATAATACTGCAGTGAAACTTCCTATATAATACAGTGTGAAACGCTCGTAGCGAAGTTTGCTTAGCCATTCTGAAACGATCAGCAAATTTATGCAACGTCCGCCTCGGTCAGGACTTGGATGGGTGACATTACTACTGAGCGCTTCCGTGCTTCAGAGGGCACGTTAAGCCATCGGACCCGGTTGTTGTCTTAGGATGGCAGTCGTTACAGCATGGTGGTAGGGCATTTTGCGAATGCCCGCCTGGCTAGCTACCACCCTCAAGTAGAAAATCTGTCGCCAAGCACCTAGCAGTGTGTTCTGACAGCTGTCCTTGAGAGCCAGTAATTCTTGGTTAGCCTGTACAACATCTTCGACCGCAATTCAATCACTTACCATCAGGTGAGATAGTGGACAAAGGCTAACCTATTCGGCATAAAAAAAACTGTAATTTCTATATTGACGAATTGTTACATTGTTAGTACCCATCTTTGAAGACGTCTTTCCAAAAATTTTACAGTGCACCTAGTATGGTTCATAGATTGGATACACATGTTTATTGCAAAAAGTATTTATGTGAATGAAAGCAATCCAACCCAGGTCTGACGATTAGAGTACTGAGTTGTGCGGCGACCACCTGTGCCATTTGAACATTGTATACGTGTGCGAAATAACGGATTTGTTCAAGTTGTCTGTTTGTTAAGTTCAGTGTTCCGTTCCATATATGTATAAAACAAAGTCACTTACCGCTGTTTGTCCCTATGTATGCTTAGATCTTTAAAACTATGAAGCGAATTCGATGCGGTTTTTTTAATACATAGAGTGATTCAATAGGAAGGTTTATATGTACAATATATGCATAGTATGGTAGAGAAACATTGATAATTTTAGAGATTTCTAATGTGATGTCGTAAATAAACACGTGTTTACCCTTACTTTGCAAACGCTTACTGAACCCTACGAGATAGATCAAAATATTGTATATACTACAGTACTACTTACTTAAATACGGCTACAAAAAATTTACAATGGTATATGTCTATCTCTAAGGAACAAGCCACAATTTTTTTTATCCTTTACTTTTTACGAGATATAATGGCGATTTTAACCAATATAGCATTAATCCTTATCCAATTAAGTACCATAAATACATTATAGATCAATATGTTATGTGGCCCTTTACAACATTTTATTTATATGATATTACAGATAATTAAGTATCAGCAATGCACCTGCGCGAAGCCGAGGCAGGTCGCTATGTACGGAATATAATAGGTACCTATAGGCTTCCCCGTGGGGTGCCGGGTTAGATAGAATTGCACCTCCCCATTTCATCCCGTGTGGGTGTCGTAAAAGTCGACCAAGGGCAAAATACTGTTGGAAGATAGGCAGCAACGCCTTCTTAAGAACTATGCTATCTGGCACTGCGATCCCCTAGCCTGCCAAGCGTGGGGATTATGGCAAATCTCCCTACATAGGGGAGGCTGTGTTCAGCAGTGGACGATCCGGCTGATACAGAACAGATAGGCTTTATAGGGTAGGTTTTATTGGAATTTTGTTTTACAATACAATACAATAACTCTTTATTGCAAACCAATTTACAAATTTTACATATATTAAATAATAACAATAAAAACACTTACATAATGGTATTACAATGGGCGGTCTTATCGCTATAAAAGCAATTTCTTCCAGACAACCTTTGGATGGACAGAAACAAAAAAGGGAATAGGCGGTTGGTGCAACTTGAAGTCATATATAAGACGTTTACTAGTAGGTACTTTAATATACATTCTAATACATAAATATCAATAAAAATACACTATTACTATACATATACAAAACATAATAATATAATATATAAATTACTAATAATACATAGATATAATATATAAATTAAACACGAATATATAAATATAAACAAATATCAAGCAGAAAATGATAAATAATAATCCTTAACTGAAGTCTTAAATGTTGAAAGCGACTTGGCAAGCCTTATATGCCCAGGCAATGCATTCCACAATCGTACAGCTTGGACTGTGAAGGACTTATCCAAGAACTGTGAAGTATGGGGAGACATTTTCAGTTGGAGGGTCTCAGAAGATCTTAAGGATAGGGAGTGTGAGTGATGTAAGAATTCAAAACGCTCTTTGAGATAGGGAGGAGTACTTGGAATGAAGAGAATATTGTAAAGCAAAGATAGGATATGTCGCAGACGAATTGGCAACCACTTCAGCCTTTTTCGAAAGTCGGAGATATGGTCATATTTTCGTAGGCCAAATATGAACCTTATACAAAAGTTTTGTAAGCGTTCAAGCTTATCTAGCTGATCTTGGGTTAAATCGAGATATGATATGTCGGCATAATCAAGTATGGGCAGCAAAAGAGACTGTGCAAGCGCAATTTTAGTGGTAATTGGTAGGAAATTCTGTAACCTCCTTAGAGAAGAAGCCGAAGCAAATATTTTGCGGCTAGTTTGTGCAATTTGAGGCACCCATGAGAATCTGCTATCAAATATCAGTCCGAGATTTTTCACGGTATTGCTAGTTGTTATAGCCGTTCCGTCGAAAATTACTTGTGGAAGGCGAAACCAGTCAATTAGAGAGATCATTCGCGGACTGCCGATGATAATAACTTGAGTTTTCGCCGGATTCACTTGTAGGCCGTATGAGTTACTCCAATCGGTGATACGTTGTAAGTCAGTGTTGATGATGTCAATTGCAATTGGCAACTCATTGAGTGGAGCTTGAGTGTAGATCTGCAAATCATCTGCATAAAGGTGGTAGAGTGAAGAGAGTTGATGAGATATGGAATTAATAAAAATTGAAAAGAGGAGAGGTGATAAAACGCCGCCCTGAGGCACGCCCGCAGTTGTAGTACACCAAGATGAGTAATTTTCATCAATGCGCACACGCTGCCGACGCCCAAACAGGTAACTACGAAACCAAGCAATCACCGTTGGAGATATATTAAGAGAGCACAAAACACCCAATAAAATGTCAAAAACTACATTGTTAAAAGCGTTGCTAAAGTCAAGTAATGCTAAAACCGACAGTTTTCCATTCTCCATGCCACATCTTACATCATCTGTGATTTTGACTAAAGCTGAAACAGTGCTGTGTCCCGGGCGAAATCCTGATTGGAAAGACTTTAAAAGGTTGTTTCTGATGAGGAAAGAAGTAAGTTGTTGGTGGACAAGACGTTCGAGAAGTTTTGAAAGGAAAGGCAGAATTGAGATAGGGCGATAATCAGAAAACGAGGTCGCGTTGTTCTTTTTAGGTATAGGAGTAATCTGAGCTTCTTTCCAATAGGAAGGGAACGTACTGCTAGAGATAGAGCTATTAAGAAGGAACTGGATCACAGGCAATATCTCTTCCAGTACTAACATGATCATTTTACGGGTGATCAGATCACTACCAACTGCATTCGATGTAATAGATTTTATGCTCATCTTAATATCACAATCGGTGAATTGCTTAAAGACGAAAGAAGAATAGTTAGGAGTTGGAATGCAAGATAGATTACGTAATGTTGCAGCTTTTGTGGCCCCATAAAATTGGGCAGAAGAGGAGAAATGCTGATTCAGAGCATCAATATCAAAATTGCTAGGGGTATTGTTATGGTGTGATTTTCCAACTCCCAATGTCTTAAGAAATTTCCATACTTTAGACGGATTATCATTTTCTAATGAATTGTCAATATGTCGGCGTTGTCCGTTTCTACACACCTGATTACAGCGATTTCTACGTTCCGTATACTTCAATTTGTTGTCATCAGTGGGTTTACATTTATATATGAACTTGGCTGTTATCTTCTTATTCATGATAACTCTAATTTCAGATGTAAGCCAAGGTGCGGGTTGGTGCTTTATTTTGATGGGTCTTAATGGGGCATGTTTATCATAAAGATTAAGATCAAGTTAAAATGGTGCACTTTTTGGTCAATAGTTGATCCATTTACAACATCAGACCAGTCCAAATTACGAGCATTATTTACGTTACTGCTTGACGAGTTTTATTTACGTTACTGCTTCAAATTTTATCCATTTATAAAGGTTTGTTTGTTACCCACGAGGCTAGGGGCCAATTTATGTCCTGTATAAGGTTGTTTAATTGATGTTGCTCACAGAGATATCTTTAGGTTTGCTCAGTATCGAGTTTTTATTTATCGGCACAATCACTTGATTTGATAGACTTTTGGATCGTCTTGCTTTGTATAACACTGACACACTATTTTACACGTAACATACATTGTTTAATGCATTTGATGGTTTTAATTATACACTTATTTATTTTTTCGAAATGTATAATACGGATACGATTTTTAATAAGTGGTGCCCTCTGACTGAATAAATCAATAAGTGTTACACTGGTAAGAAATCACTTGTTACACTAGTTACCTAATGAAGTACGTGATAGATATATTATTTAGATTTTATTTTCATAGTTGAGTACTGAGTTAGAAGTCTGCGGGTATTTTTTGAAATTTTTGTATTTCGTGTGTGTCAGTTGCCAGACAACTATGCCTTCCTTATAGAATCGTGACGATATTATCGTTTTGATCTTCGAAGCAGTTTTATACTTTAAAGATTAGCAATGTTAATATTCATTTTCTTCTTTGTTTTTGTGAATTTCATAAATGCTACTTAACCTTACATCTGAAGCCATAAATAATAAACTACGTTTAAAATAAATAAGTAACATCAAAGAAAAACAGTAATATAAATAAAACGTCTTCGATAATGCATAATAAAGAAAATGCCTTAATGTGCTTTGAGCTTTACTATTTTAGGGTTCGTCATTGCAATTTCGTAAAAGAAATCCTTTTGCTCACAGCTTCAAAAGTACATTTTAAATCGGCATTTGTGAGAATTTGTGGTACTACATTAAATATTATTTCGAAATATCAGGGCCCTTAGTAGTCTGTAAACTCATTCCATTTATGAGACACCCACTACTTATTCGGATGGCAGACAAACATCGCAGTTTTATAAAAGCTCATGACTCATAATAGCAGTCTACAATTCAATCTTGTCGTTCTAAAATTTACTTTAAAGCAAGGTTTCTCTTCGAATATTGCAAATTATTATATGTGCCGGAGCCGTGCTGTTATGAATTTTGCATGGTGGTAGGGCATTTTTTCCCATCTGGCCAGCTATTGCTAAGCACTGGAATTGGCCAAATTAGTAAGGAATCAAAATACACATCGAGACGGACTTAGGAAACGGAGTAATGGTTCGTATAATGGACTTATTGCCAAACACTAATGACGCATAAAGAAAACATATAGTATCACCTTTCAGCAAAATTGATCAAATAAGTAAAATAACGACTTGAAATCTAATAAACTCAACACTGATAAATTGTGTTTTTTAGTCATTATACTAATCTCAAACAGTTTCGGATTAAGGAACGATTTTTGGGGTATTACTGTACTGTATCCGCTGGATTGTCCACTGCTGAACAAAGCCTTCCAAATTTTGGGAGAGTATGCCATAATCCCCACACTTGGCAAGCGTCATCGTGATCGCAGTTTAAGATAACAATTCATCAAAAGGCGCTGCTGCCCACCTTCCGGTATTTGACCTTAAGTCGCCTCTTATGACTACCACAGGAAGAAATGGGGTGCAGAGATTCTACCTTGGCATGCTACGGGGCTTTATATTGCATAGATAATTGCTTCATTTAATCTAAATAGCTTAATCGTCAGGAATAATGGACATATACTAGGTGCCTTAAACTGTGAAAAATGCTGTATGCATTTATACAGCAAGTTTAGAAACCTATGTATTTAGCAATGCGGATTTTCTATTAACAGAATACAGGGCACAACTAGGTACAACTTTATGTTCGCTTTTCACCTTCCTTTCTGCTAGGTTCGTTGAAAACTTTTATTTGCTTCTACCTAGCTTCTACTACAATTTACGACTTTGTGCCGGCACTTGGCATTGCGTAAAAGTGTAAAAGTACCACGTAAGTCCTCAAGTTTCTTTCCATACATCCTTAAGAGCCAGATTTAGTGCCCTTTCTAGGTTCAAACCTAGATCGTGCACTAAAACTTTTGACCACTACTAGGCTTACAAACATGTGGTCTTTTGTTCAAATACATTATGCTACCTTTAAATATTTTGTTATGAAATTAAATATATATATATATATATTTGCATAAATGTGCAGCCGAAAGACTTCCACTATTGAACAAAGACCGCCACCCATAGACAAGAGAACGACATAGATGCCACAAACAACACGTAATACCCGCTTGTAACCATTGGCTACCCGTGACTTTTACGATATCGTCAGTCCACCTAGTGGGGGGCCTACCAACTCTACATCTTCCAGTGTAATGTGGTAAACACTTGACTTTTGACTAGTACGCTACGTGGCTCACATCTTTTCACATTCCGACCTGTGCCGCCACGCCGTGCACACCTGTCTACAGCTCCGCCAGTATCTCCCAGTGAGACCGCAATAGTCCCCGCACTATTGCCGTCTCACTCGGGTCATCGTTCCGACGCTAGTTGCAGACCAGTGCCTTGGAATACGCAGTCCTGACGAAGTTTTTGTTTTGTGTGCAGAAGCTGAGCAGCCGCCGAACGCCGAGCAACGCGAGCTACGAGCTCGCCGTGCCGTCGCGCAGAGGCGCTCTAAGACGTCAGGCATTACCACCTACCCAAGTCCCTTGTTTCGGACGAACAACATCATATCGGGCTGGTGGTCTTGTTTTGACCGCACTTTTCGGTGCGCATTTCACCACTTTACTACCCGACACAGCATAGTAACAGTCGCGTAACAACACACTTTGTGCTGTTAAGCGACGTCGTTCAGGCGTGGGGTAGCGTCAGCCAAACCCGTCTGAACGATCAAATCCGCCATTTGCTGCGGTCGCAGTGTGACACCCTACGGTGACAACGGCCACTGTTGTTGTTTTGGTTTAACCTTGCACCGTGGCCTTTCCCGCTTCACGGGTCAGCCGAAGCAAGCTGGGCTCCGGGATTACTGGCCTTGGGGTCGCCCCTAGTCAACCCCGGAGTAGCGCTTAGGAGCACCCCTCTCCGCCGAGAAAAAAGCTCGGAGAGGGTACACAACTAGGGCACACCTTAGGTACACACTCCCTCTCACACAGTGAGCTCACAAGGTGTGTGAGGGAATTCAAACCCTTGATAGGGCGTCCTGAGTATTCCCCTCAGGATGCAGTCCCGTCCCTCTAACGGTGAGGTGCAGGTCCTTCAGACCTTCGCCCTCCGCCACCCCGATCTGTATGTTGCTCATATGCAACTCCTCGAAGAGGAAGCGAGTGCCCGCCTCACGGACACTCTTATTGCTCCCTCCGGGACTTCAATCCCGGAGGCCAACGTCCCTCCTCTGACCCGGTCCTTCTCAGAGGACAGCCCGCTTTCGCCCGCCCCGGGCCCGGACAATAGACGCACGGTGGCAGCCCCTCCCCGTGAGAGGTCTCGCTCGCGCTCACCGATCGGGAGGCCAGCGAGCACCCGTCCCTCCATCGCCGTTGTCGAGCCCACTTCGGACTCCGAAACGGAGATGGAAGTAGATCCGAGTCGCGCCTTACGCACTGACTCGGACTCCGATAACGACGGCTATACCGTCGTTGACCGCAAACGCAAGCGTGCTCCTAAAGCCGCTAGTTGCGCAACTTCCGCCCCTCCCGCCAAGGCACCCGCTAAGGCCTCCGCCTCCGGCAAGAAGCCGACCCCCGCCCCGCGCCCCGCGTCTCCTCCCTCCGCTCCGGCCACTACTGCCGCGTCCCCTCAGGACGCGAGCGCGCGCCGCGAAAAACCGCCTCCACCCCTGTTCATTCAGGACAAAACCAAATGGGACATGCTGTCCCGTTTAGTTTCGGATCGTGGGATCCATTACACTAATGCCCGCTCCACGCAGCAGGGCATTAAAGTTCAAGTGTCCACCATTAGCGACCACAGAGCGCTAACAAAGCTCCTCCGTAAAGAGAGCATAAGTTTTCACACTTATGCGCTCGAAGAGGAGAAAGTCCTCCGAGTGGTCATCCGCGGTGTGCCCAAGGAGGTACATACCGATTCGGTATGTGCCGACCTGAAGGCACAAGACTTCCCCGTACATGCAGTTCACCGCATGTACAGCGGGAAGGACCGCAGTCCCTACGATCTAGTACTCGTAGTACTAGATCGTACACCTGAAGGCAAGGCCATTTTTAATTTAAAAAAGGTCTGTGGCCTCTCAGGACTCGATGTCCAAGCCCCATACAAAAATGGGAGTCCCTCGCAGTGCCATAACTGCCAACTATACCGGCACGCCTCCCGTTTCTGCTTCGCTCGCGCTAGGTGCGTTAAGTGCCTAGGCGATCACGCGACAGCAGCGTGCACTCGCACCCGGGATTCACCGGACCCACCCAGCTGTGTTTTATGCGGTGCTCAAGGGCATACCGCGAATTACCGTGGTTGCCCTAAAGCACCACGAGTGAACCACAGGGTGGCAAGGCATAGGCCGACCCGTCCCTCTTACGACCGTTACCAACGGGTAAGCCCTAAACTAACGGTAGTACCTGCCTCACAGGTAATACCCGCGCCGCTCCCAGCCCGTAACGCATGGTCTAAACCACCCAGTATGGTTAAGACCGTCGCTACCGCCCGCGCCCCGGCCCGCGCGCCCGCACCCGCGCCCGCACCCGCACCCGCCCGCGCCGCGGCCCCTGCCCGCGCACCGGCCCCGGCTCGCCCCGCGCTCCCGGCACCCGTCGCCAACACCATTCGCGCGCCTCCCCGCGCCGCTTCCCGGCCACAAGCTCCACCTATGCCATTGATGGCTGCCCCTCTTCAAGAGGCAATCAACCTAGTCAGCGATCTGGCTATGTCGGTTGACATCAATGAGGTACAAGAGCTATTCCACAAGATGCAATACGCTCAATCCCCAGCGGACGTGATCCAATACACATTGGAACACGCGAACTTACTAAGCGCCCTTAAGCGCTTCGTTCCCCAGGCCCCTCCCCAGTACAACCACTATGGGTAGTACAACCGCACGCACGAAACCGCGCTCAGTTTCGTTAGCGTCATTCAACGCTTACGGTTTCTTTAGACAACGTGACCTTGTCCACGACTTTTGTTGCACCCACCTTATCGACATTATATGCGTGCAGGAAACCCTTCTAAAACCGGGGAAGGCGAACCCTAGGTTTGCCAATTACAGAACGGTACGTGATGATAGAGTGAACTCCCGTGGGGGAGGCACTCTTATCTATTACAAAAGGTCCCTGCACTGCATCCCCTTACCTACCCCGACTCTTGTTAATATGGAAGCATCTTGTTGCCTTCTAGCTATGACTGGTCATCAACCTATAGTCATAGCGTCCTGTTACCAAGCTTGTCAAAAGCCGATCGTCCGAGCTGACTTAGAAGCATTGTTCTCATTAGGAAGCGCCGTCCTTCTGATTGGCGACTTCAATAGTAAGCACATCCTATGGAATTGTAACGTCAACAATCCCAGAGGCATTGCACTTGAAAAACTAGTCGCAGAACTTAATTTTGACATAATTGCGCCCACTGAGCCCACTCACTACCCTCACACGGAAGACTTTCGACCTGACTTGCTTGACATGGCACTACTCAGAGGCGTAACACTCCAGTTACGCTCCATAGAAGTGGTTCACGAGCTTCACTCTGACCACCGACCCATTATACTGCGACTAGGTCCCGACCCAACAACAGACCTCCCCCGCCCCACTAAGACGATAGTGAACTGGAAGCAATTAGGCGTTGCCCTAAAAGCTATCAGTTCACCGGACCTTGACAAGATCCCTGACGACATCCTGACTAAAGATGACGTAACTCTTGCGATCGATTCGTTCACTAATCACCTCTCCACCGTAGTAGGTGCATCCGCAAAGGAGGTCATGGTGCCGGACGACCGGCGCCTTGTCATTCCAGCGGATGTGAGACGATTAGTGACGGAAAGTAAAGCAGTGACCCGACATTACGACTCTTACCCCAGTAAAGAGAACAAAACTAAGAAACGCCACTTTGAACGCATGGTTCAAAGTCGCATGTCTGAGTTGCGTGATCAACAATGGGGTGACAAACTTTCAAACCTCGTGCCAAGCCACCAGGCTTATTGGGACTTGGCGCGAGGTATGAAAGGAAGTAACTACAACGACATGCCTCCCTTATACAGACCAGTCCCACTAGTCCCAGCGTTCTTTGACGAAGACAAAGCTGAGTGCCTAGCTGATAGCCTAGAGGCTCAGTGTTCCCCTAACGTAGATCACGTTGACCAAGCTCACCTCGATTCGGTGGATGCTGAAGTCGAACGTAAAAGCTCTGTGGTCACCTCTGAACTCCCACCAATCACCTTAGCGACTTACGCTGAGGTGGCGAGACTGATCAAGGCCCTCCGACCGCGCAAATCCCCCGGTGCCGATGGCATCTCCAACAGGGTTCTTAAAACCCTCTCTCCTCCTCTCATCCATCTCCTAGTCAGCATCTTCAATGCTGCTATGAGCCACTGCTTATTCCCAGACACCTGGAAATGTGCAAATGTCATTGGCATTCACAAACCAGGCAAAAGCTCATCTGACCCCACCAGTTACCGCCCCATCAGCCTCCTCAGTGCCTTAGGCAAACTTTACGAGCGGTTACTTGCAAACCGTCTCCAGTCCCATGCTAAGGAACACCACCTTATCCCAGATGAGCAGTTTGGCTTCAGACCCGGACACTCATGCGTCCAACAGGTGCACCGCCTCACGGAGCACATCATTGAGGGCTTTAACAAGTACCCCAAACCCCAGACAACGCTAGCAGTCTTCCTCGACGTAGCGAAAGCTTTTGACAAAGTCTGGCACAATGGCTTGATTTACAAGCTATACCAATTTGGCGTGCCAGAACGTCTCGTGCTCATCCTACAAGACTTCCTTAAAGCCAGAAGCTTTCGCTATCGCGTGGAAGGCACCCTCTCCTCCCCCCACCCAGTCAGAGCCGGAGTCCCTCAGGGCTCCGTGCTATCACCCATTCTTTTCGCGCTGTATACCAGCGACATCCCACGCTCTCAGCCTAACGTCCTATTAGCCCAATACGCGGATGATACCGCTATTTATACCACTGGGTGGCATATCAGTAGAAAGTCCATTCCCGCCCTCCAACGGGCCATCACCGAGATCGGTGACTGGTTCCGTAAATGGCGCATCGCGGTCAACCCAGTTAAAAGTGCAGCTATGTACTTTACTGAGAAGGGCCGCCCCCGTTACCCGCAACCTATAACTTTGTTCGACCAACCCATCCCCTGGGTTAGTAAAACAAAATATCTCGGAGTCACCCTTGATCGGAATCTCACCTTTAGCGATCATATAACAACCGTCCGTAACAGAGCGGCCTTTGTAATGGGTCGCCTTGGTCCCCTACTTCGCAAAGAGAGTAAAATGTCTCTTAGTAATAAGAAGACACTTTACACTGCCTGCATCCGCCCCATCATGACTTACGCATCAGTAGTGTTTAGTCATGCTAGTGAGGCCCACCTTCATAAACTTCAAGTCATCCAAAACCGTTTTCTTCGTAATGCAACCGGCGCCCCGTGGTATATCCGGAACACCGAGTTGCATTGCGACTTAAACCTTCCCTCTTTAGCGCAGTTCAATAAGGACTGCGCCCGCCGATACTTTGATCGAGCGCCCCACCACCCGAACCCATTGGTTGTCCAGGCATCGAACTACTCGACTGCCTCTTCTATCCCATTTTTCAAACCCCCCCGTCGCCGACCACGGCAGGTATTAGACGACCCGGATGACCCCATCGCAGCCATTACGTTGGCAGCTTTAGCGTTATCCGCAAGTCGTCGAGGTAAAATCCCTAGGTGTGAGGTAATCAGAGGTCACACAATCAAACACCGAGCTCGCCGGCGAGCTCGAGGCAAAAACAAGGTCACGATAAATTGCTCTCCAAATAGTCAAAGAGTATTATTCAGTAGGGCCCAATTGTGCAACACTGCAGTTGCACAGAGGCATTTTGCTCCGATCCCCCCCATGTCTCTCGGCAGCGAGACAAGCCGAGGTCCGAACCACAGTGGTGCCCTTGAGCTCGCTGTCAACCCCTCCTATAGTAGCGGTACGTTTTCGGCGTCCGCAGGAGACGGAGGTAGAAAGCGCTTTTCGCCTTCTACGCCCGTCTCGGGAGAAGTGCCTTCGGCACTTCTCCCTCCCGGGCTATTGTAGGGCCAGGCCCTCGCCCAAAACCCGGTGGAGCTGGACGACCGCACAGGCGGTAGCCAGCATCTATGTCCTCCCTAAAAAAAAAAAAAAAAAAAAAAGTAAACACTTGAGAACCTTACCTAAATGTGCTGCAGATGACATTAATTAATGTGTAGCTTAAGCACATCCTCAAATTAGGCATGCTAATTTCACATAATTATAAGTACCTAATAATAAGTTCACGTGTCAAACCAAATAGAACTACTTAATAGAAGATATGTAATTGACTTTAAACATCTGTACTTAATAAAAAGAAGCATTTTAAACATTGAATCCATTATACACAATGCCGTTGCATAAAATTCTATCTCAAAAATGCAATTTGGTCTCAAGAAAATCTGTTACAGAGTAAAAACACTTGTATCTTAAAAATAATATAAAGTGAAGAAGAGCATAAATCATATATGGCTTTAAAGTTGACAATGTATTTTCGAACAAACACAATGTATTTTCGAACAAACACAATGTATTTTCGAAACAGAATTGAATCATGATCTGTGTCTTCAAAAATGATATTGCTCTCAATGGTGCACTTTGAAAAATAACTTCGCGTTAGGTTTCGACAATATACAACTTTCAATTGATTCCGTACTGATATACTTATACTGATGGTTTAGAAAATTCAATCATTCGAAGTGATTTGAAATCGAAAATAGCCACTGACAAGACTGACAGCGAAGCAGTGATGGCTCTGTGGCATTGGCTATGAACTGCCGCGCAGCAGGTCCATGGTTCGAATGTCGCCGCGGGCTTGAGCTTCACCGCATTTTGGAAGGGCGTTTTTTGAATGCCCGCCTGGCTAGTGACCACCCTCAAGTAGAAAAGCTGTCACCAAGCACCTAACGGTGTATTCCGGCAGAAGTACTTGAGACCCAGTGAAATTACATGGACATGTGACTTAACAATTATGTCTCAAGGTGACGGGCGCAGTACAATTCGTGACTTGTAACGAAATGCATCTGTTATAGGCAGAGGTTAGTCCGCTTAACTTCAGGTGGGCCTCGAGCTTGTTCCGTCATAACATCATAAAAAATTACTTATATAAAAAATCATAGTGATTTTGGGTCTTACGTTCTATCGATACAGCTTCACATCGGATACGTCAACATTTCTTTCATCCACACTTTTCAGGATAAGTAAAGGTCCAGAACAGATATTATTATTATTTAATATAATATAAACTTTCCCGTTTAGAAGTCATAATTTATCTATATATGTGTCCCAAAACGACCGTGACATCAGGGAACAGAAATCACGATATTTAAGATTTCTGTTCTGCTACAGAACTTTAGAAAGAAGTATAGATGTATAAAACTCGAGTTCTGCCAAAGCGGACGTAGTGTCGTAACTTAAAAAGCAGCCAATATTCTATCGCGACGAGACGGTTTACACCTTTGTATTTTATGGAGCGTGTGTGCTACATTAGTCAAGTGATTTACTGCAGTTGCCGGGAGTTATATAGACACCGGGGATTTACAATGCTGTACTTTCGGCATAACATGTTTCCAATTTTGAGAGAGAGTGGCAGTATATCTCCCCCTTGGGATATATACTGCCGCTCTTTCCAACGATGCGTAGATTTTAGACCACGAGCTTGTAATATCCCAATAGTCTCCATTTGTTTGCTTTCGAGCACACCTCTAAATCTAGCTCAGTATCCTGGTTTTCTGGAAAGCATAGACTCTATGCTGGGTTATACGAGTAAGTGTCCGTGGAAATGAAATTTCGGCCGCTGGGTTATGAAGAGAATCGTTATATTAGGTATCAGTATAAGTTGTCGTATGAAATCTAGTCTAGCCACATCAATATTACGCACCTATTAATTTAAAATTTTTGGACGGCAATTCTTTTAGTTTACATGAGGAACTAAGTGTATATGTGTGGTGACTTGAACTGTGTTATTTTAAATATTATAACTGGTACTATTCTCTTCTCGATAATACTATTAAATTGCTTAGTACGTTCGAAATGGACATTGTCTTAGTGTGAGAGCTTGGAACTGTTTCCGACTTACGTATAAACACAATTTGAAACGACAATATGTTTGGATCTCTGATAGCCATCAAGCGTAGAATTGCAGCACCACTTAGTTACAAATTGTCTTTCAACACTTCGTTAATTAGTTTGAAGTCCCCTAGAACATGTATTTCCCATTAGATTCTACTGCAGATAAGATAAGCTAAAAGCCACATCAACTTGCTTAATTCAAAATACTTTGGTCCCTGACGAACAACTTCGTTCCGGATCTAATGCGATCAAAAAGTTCTTAACAGAGCTCTTGAAACTTTTTTGTAAGAATGCAACTTTTCGCCTGCTAGCTTCTGCTCTTATTTCAATCGCGAGGGATTAGGGTACTGCCAAGTTTGAAGACTGAGAATTTGTTTATATAGAATAATGTTTTTATTTTATTTTGCTTAACTTTTCGTAACATAGACAGCGAGGGGTAACTTCTCTATGTAGACAGCAATAGACTACCCAATGAAATAAAAATATTAAAAAACTACACATTTAAATACAAATTAAAAGCATGGCTTGCATCAAAAGTGTATTATGATATAAAAGAATATTTCAACGATTTCTCCCGGTGCAACTGTGGATTGTGCAATTCTAGTTAATTAATTAAGACACTATGATTCATATTATTTTATTTTATACTATTGTACCGACCCTAGATTTTTATTTCCTAGTTAAGTTTAACTAAATGTAGTAGTTGATACCTACTATAAATTATTGAACGCTCGCAATGGGCAGACTGTTGAAACTACATTGTTATGTTACTATCCTTATGTACACAGTTATTCAATAAAAAAAAATTCTGAACAATTCTGAGCAAAGTACGAGTATAGATAGATCGAGAAACTCTTTATTGAACATTTTTGGTAAACTTTATGTTCCGGTTTTACCATTCCGACCTGTGCCGCCACGCCGTGCATACCTGTCTACAGCTCCGCCAGTATCTCCCAGTGAGACCGCAATAGTCCCCGCACTATTGCCGTCTCACTCGGGTCATCGTTCCGACGCTAGTTGCAGACCAGTGCCTTGGAATACGCAGTCCTGACGAAGTTTTGTTTTGTGTGCAGAAGCTGAGCAGCCGCCGACCGCCGTGCAACGTGAGCTACGAGCTCGCCGTGCCGGCGCGCAGAGGCGCTCTAAGACGTCAGGCATTACCACCTACCCAAGTCCCTTGTTTCGGAACAACATCATACCGGGCTGGTGGTCTTGTTTTGACCGCACTTTTCGGTGCGCACTTCACAACTTTACTACTCGACACAACATTGTAACAGTGCGCGTAACAACACACTTTGTGCTGTTAAGCGACGTCGTTCAGGCGTGGGGTAGCGTCAGCCAAACCCGTCTGAACGATCAAATCCGCCATTTGCTGCGGTCGCAGTGTGACACCCTACGGTGACAACGGCCACTGTCGAACTTTTGGTTTAACCTTGCACCGTGGCCTTTCCCGCTTCACGGGTCAGCCGAAGCAAGCTGGGCTCCGGGATAACTGGCCTTGGGGTCGCCCCTAGTCAACCCCGGAGTAGCGCTTAGGAGCACCCCTCTCCGCCGAGAAAAAAGCTCGGAGAGGGTATACAACTAGGGCACACCCTAGGTACACACTCCCTCTCACACAGTGAGCTCACAAGGTGTGTGAGGGAATTCAAACCCTTGATAGGGCATCCTGAGTATTCCCCTCAGGATGCAGTCCCGTCCCTCTAACGGTGAGGTGCAGGTCCTTCAGACCTTCGCCCTCCGCCACCCCGATCTATACGTTGCACATATGCAACTCCTTGAAGAGGAAGAGAATGCCCGCCTCACGGACACTCTCATCGCTCCCTCCGGGACTTCAAACCCGGAGGCCAACGTTCCTCCCTTGACCCGATCCTATTCAGAGGATAGTCCTACTTCGCCCGCTCCCGGGCCCGACAATAGACGCACGGTGGCAGCCCCTCCCCGTGAACGGTCTCGCTCTCGCTCACCGATCGGGAGGTCAGCGAGTACCCGTCCCTCCTTCGCCATTGTCGAGACCGTTTCGGAATCCGAAACGGACATGGAGGTAGATCAGGCCGGCGCTTCACGCACGGACTCTGATTCCGATAACGACGGTTACACCGTCGTAGATCGCAAACGCAAGCGCGCGCCCAAAGCCGCTAGTTGCGCTACTTCCGCCCCTCCCGCCAAGGCACCCGCAAAGGCCCCCGCCTCCGGCAAAAAACCGACCCCCGCCCCGCGCCCCGCGTCGCCTCCCTCCGCTCCGGTTTCAACCGCCGCGTCCCCTCAGGACGCGAGCGCACGTCGCGAAAAACCGCCTCCGCCTTTGTTCATTCAGGACAAAAGCAAATGGGACATGCTGTCCCGTTTAGTTTCGGATCGTGGGATCCATTATACTAATGCACGCTCCACGCAGCAGGGCATAAAAGTCCAAGTGCCCACCAGTAGCGACCACAGAGCGCTAACAAAGCTCCTCCGTAAAGAGAGCATAAGTTTTCACACTTATGCGCTCGAAGAGGAGAAAGTCCTTCGCGTTGTGATTCGCGGCGTGCCTAAGGAGATACATACCGATGCGGTATGCGACGACCTTAAAGCACAAGACTTCCCAGTGCATGCGGTTCACCGCATGTACAGCGGGAAGGACCGCAGTCCATATGACCTAGTACTCGTAGTACTAGACCGTACACCAGAGGGCAAGGCCATTTTTAATTTAAAAAAGGTCTGCGGCCTCTCTGGGTTAGACGTACAAGCCCCATTTAAAAATGGAAGTCCCTCGCAGTGTCACAACTGCCAATTATACGGTCACGCCTCCCGCTTCTGTTTCGCTCGCGCTAGGTGCGTCAAGTGCCTAGGCGATCACGCGACAGCGGCGTGCACTCGCACTCGGGACTCGCCGGACCCACCCAGCTGCGTTCTATGCGGTGCTCAAGGAATATACAATATAATATATCAATACCGCGAATTACCGCGGCTGCCCAAAAGCACCACGCATAAACCACAGGGTGGCAAGGCATAGGCCGACCCGTCCCTCATATGACCGTTACCAACGGGTCAGCCCTAAGCTGTCGGTAATACCTGCTTCACAGGTAATACCCGCGCCGCTCCCCGCCCGTAACGCATGGTCTAAACCACCCAGTATGGTAAAGACCATCACTCCCGCCCGCGCCCCGGCCCGTGCGCCCACACCCGCTCCCGCCCGCGCCCCGGCCCCTGCCCGCGCACCGGCCCCGGCTCGCCCCGCGCTCCCGGCACCCGTTGCCAACTCCGTTCGCGCCCCTCCTCCCCGCGCCATTTCTCGGCCACAAGCCCCACCCATGCCGCTGATGGATGCCTCTCTTCAAGAGGACATCAAACTAGTCAGCGACCTGGCGATGTCTATTGACATCAACGAAGTCCGCGAGCTAGCGCACAAGATGCACTTCGCTCAATCCCCAGCGGACGTGATCCAATATACATTGGAACACGCGAATTTACTTAGCGCCCTTAAGCGCTTCGTTCCCCAGGCCCCTCCCCAGTACAACCACTATGGGTAGTACAACCGCACGCACGAAACCGCGCTCAGTTTCGTTAGCGTCATTCAACGCTAACGGTTTCTTTAGACAACGTGACCTTGTCCACGACTTTTGTTGCACCCACCTTATCGACATTATATGCGTGCAGGAAACCCTTCTAAAACCGGGGAAGGCGAACCCTAGGTTTGCCAATTACAGAACGGTACGTGATGATAGAGTGAACTCCCGTGGGGGAGGCACTCTTATCTATTACAAAAGGTCCCTGCACTGCATCCCCCTACCTACCCCGACTTTTGTTAATATGGAAGCATCTTGTTGCCTCCTAGCTATGACTGGTCATCAACCTATAGTCATAGCGTCCTGTTACCAAGCTTGTCAAAAGCCGATCGTCCGAGCTGACTTAGAAGCATTGTTCTCATTAGGAAGCGCCGTCCTTCTGATTGGCGACTTCAATAGTAAGCACATCCTATGGAATTGTAACGTCAACAATCCCAGAGGCATTGCACTTGAAAAACTAGTCGCAGAACTTAATTTTGACATAATTGCGCCCACTGAGCCCACTCACTACCCTCATACGGAAGACTTTCGACCTGACTTGCTTGACATGGCACTACTCAGAGGCGTAACACTCCAGTTACGCTCCATAGAAGTGGTCCACGAGCTTCACTCTGACCACCGACCCATTATACTGCGACTAGGTCCCGACCCAACAACAGACCTCCCCCGCCCCACTAAGACGATAGTGAACTGGAAGCAATTAGGCGTTGCCCTAAAGGCTATCAGTTCACCGGACCTTGACAAGATACCTGACGACATCCTGACTAAAGATGACGTAACCCTTGCGATCGATTCGTTCACTAATCACCTCTCCACCGTAGTAGGTGCATCCGCAAAGGAGGTCATGGTGCCGGACGACCGGCGCCTTGTCATCCCAGCGGATGTGAGACGATTAGTGACGGAAAGTAAAGCAGTGACCCGACATTACGACTCGTACCCCAGTAAAGAGAACAAAACTAAGAAACGCCACTTTGAACGCATGGTTCAAAGTCGCATGTCTGAGTTGCGTGATCAACAATGGGGCGATAAACTTTCAAACCTCGTGCCAAGCCACCATGCTTACTGGGACTTGGCGCGAGGTTTGAAAGGAAATAACCACAACGACATGCCTCCCTTATACAGACCAGTCCCACTAGTCCCAGCGTTCTTTGACGAAGACAAAGCTGAGTGCCTAGCTGATAGCCTAGAGGCTCAGTGTTCCCCTAACGTAGATCACGTTGACCAAGCTCACCTCGATTCGGTGGATGCTGAAGTCGAACGTAAAAGCTCTGTGGTCACCTCTGAACTCCCACCAATCACCTTAGCGACTTACGCTGAGGTGGCGAGACTGATCAAGGCCCTCCGACCGCGCAAATCCCCCGGTGCCGATGGCATCTCCAACAGGGTTCTTAAAACCCTCTCTCCTCCTCTCATCCATCTCCTAGTCAGCATCTTCAATGCTGCTATGAGCCACTGCTTATTCCCAGACACCTGGAAATGTGCAAATGTCATTGGCATTCACGAACCAGGCAAAAGCTCATCTGACCCCACCAGTTACCGCCCCATCAGCCTCCTCAGTGCCTTAGGCAAACTTTACGAACGGTTACTTGCAAACCGTCTCCAGTCCCATGCTAAGGAACACCACCTTATCCCAGATGAGCAGTTTGGCTTCAGACCCGGACACTCATGCGTCCAACAGGTGCACCGCCTCACGGAGCACATCATTGAGGGCTTTAACAAGTACCCCAAACCCCAGACAACGCTAGCAGTCTTCCTCGACGTAGCGAAAGCTTTTGACAAAGTCTGGCACAATGGCTTGATTTACAAGCTATACCAATTTGGCGTGCCAGAACGTCTTGTGCTCATCCTACAAGACTTCCTTAAAGCCAGAAGCTTTCGCTATCGCGTCGAAGGCACCCTCTCCTCCCCCCACCCAGTCAGAGCCGGAGTCCCTCAGGGCTCCGTGCTATCACCCATCCTTTTCGCGCTGTATACCAGCGACATCCCACGCTCTCAGCCTAACGTCCTACTAGCCCAATACGCGGATGATACCGCTATTTATACCACTGGGTGGCATATCAGTAGAAAGTCCATTCCCGCCCTCCAACGGGCCATCACCGAGATCGGTGACTGGTTCCGTAAATGGCGCATCGCGGTCAACCCAGTTAAAAGTGCAGCTATGTACTTTACTGAGAAGGGCCGCCCCCGTTACCCGCAACCTATAACTTTGTTCGACCAACCCATCCCCTGGGTTAGTAAAACAAAATATCTCGGAGTCACCCTTGATCGGAATCTCACCTTTAGCGATCATATAACAACCGTCCGTAACAGAGCGGCCTTTGTAATGGGTCGCCTTGGTCCCCTGATTCGCAAAGAGAGTAAAATGTCTCTTAGAAATAAGAAGACACTTTACACTGCCTGCATCCGCCCCATCATGACTTACGCATCAGTAGTGTTTAGTCATGCTAGTGAGGCCCATCTCCATAAGCTTCACGTCATTCAAAACCGTTTTCTTCGTAGTGCAACCGGCGCTCCGTGGTATATCCGGAACACCGAGTTGCATTGCGACCTAAACCTTCCCTCTTTAGCGCAGTTCAATAAGGACTGCGCCCGCCGATACTTTGATCGAGCGCCCCACCACTCGAACCCTTTGGTTGTCCAGGCATCGAACTACTCGACCGCCTCTTCTATCCCATTTTTCAAACCCCCCCGTCGCCGACCACGGCAGGTATTAGACGACCCGGATGACCCCATCGCAGTCATTACATTGGCAGCTTTAGCGTTATCCGCAAGTCGTCGAGGTAAAATCCCCAGGTGTGAGGTAATTAGAGGTCACACAATCAAACACCGAGCTCGCCGGCGAGCTCGAGGCAAAAACAAGGTCACGATAAATTGCTCTCCAAATAGTCAAAGAGTATTATTCAGTAGGGCCCAATTGTGCAACACTGCAGTTGCACAGAGGCATTTTGCTCCGATCCCCCCCATGTCTCTCGACAGCGAGACAAGCCGAGGTCCGAACCACAGTGGTGCCCTTGAGCTCGCTGTCAACCCCTCCTATAGTAGCGGCACGTTTTCGGCGTCCGCAGGAGACGGAGGTAGAAAGCGCTTTTCGCCTTCTACGCCCGTCTCGGGAGAAGTGCCTTCGGCACTTCTCCCTCCCGGGCTATTGTAGGGCCAGGCCCTCGCCCAAAACCCGGTGGAGCTGGACGACCGCACAGGCGGTAGCCAGCATCTATGTCCTCCCTAAATAAAAAAAATAATAAGTTCCGGTTTAACCCTATCTCTAGGCGTATAGGGTTCATGTTCGCGTGGGATACTGTTGTTCATGCAATTCCGAGGCAGCGCTGTCATCCACTGCAGGTAGGCTAGATACATTTTACATTTCTTTCCACTTTGGTTTGATAGTCCCTCTGGACTGCGCGCGCGGTCGTGCGCAGGTATTTTGTGTGATTTTCCACTGAGTTTTGGGATAAAACAGTGATTGGTTGTTTTGTGAAGTCGCGGCGACTTATTTAACATTAATTCAGACGCCGGGCATCCATGGATTTAACATCAGTACTAATATTATAAATGCGAAAGTAACTCTGTCTGTCTGTCTGTTACGCTTTCACGCCAAAACTACTAGACCGATTTGAATGAAATTTGGTATGGAGATAGTTTGAGACCCGGGAAAAAACATCGGATAGTTTTTATCTGACTGCGCAAAAAGAGGTTAATGTTTTTGCGCGATAACCGACATACGCGCGGGCGGAGCCGCGCCCGGAAAGCTAGTTTTATATAGATTAGAACTATCAGGGCCGTGGCAAACTCGTGAGTGATAAAGACGGACCCCTACCTATCTGCGGGCTACCGGCAACGTCGCCTTCTGGACCGAGGGAAGTTTATGCAAATAGAATCCCTAGATTTATTTAACTGCAGTTAGAATAAGTTAGTTGTTTTGGCATAATAATCCCTCGGCGGAACGCTCAGTGAGCCGTTAGTTGGTGAGTGGATTCCCGCCAATACGTTTCTCCGCATTCACATACTCGTACATAGAACGGCTGGTGTCTTCCTGTAACTTCCAGGAACCCAGCCGAATACACCACGACGTACGTGGTAAAGTTCGGGGCTACGGGGACTCCGGAGAAAATCTCCCCTTCCCATACAGAACACCTGAAACTAAACCAAAATTAAAAATATTTCGCTAATAATAGTGAAGAATGGGCGGCCTTGTCGCTAAAAGCGATCTCGTCTAGATATTCTTAGAATGGAGAGGAGCAAGTTTTTCCATGTTCGAAAATTTTGATGAAAATCGACGCCTGTGTTCCATGTAAGATGGGTGTAAGATGGATATACCTACCTACCAATAAATTAACACTTTGTACGACACTCAACAATTTAAACAGTGATAAAATTTTACAAATATCCACATGCCTAGTTACCACCCTTAAGTGAAATTATCTGATGCCAAGCACGTAATAATATGCCCCAGCAGCTATGTCTTGAGAGCCAGTAATGCTAGGTTAAGCCTGTTCTCAAACCTCGACCGCATCATCAGTTCCCAACAGGTGAGATAGCAAAGGCTTCCACAATCGTATAACAAGTAGATTTTTGAAGATAAAAAATGGAAAAGATAAGAGAAAAGAGGCGAAATTGTGTTGCTTACTTTATATTATCGAAATAATTGGCTTACCTAAAATGTTACATTTAAGTTCGTTTTATTTTAATATAAATAAGTACCATGACGTACAAGCGGGTGCCTGATGGTAAGCTTCACACCTGTCCATTACAGTTACAGTGTCATCATTGTGGGTGCACTGCGCTTGACACTCTCTCTGACGGCCTTTTGCCTAAGAGGCCTACCACCTGGTCTGTTAACTGATTGGCACCACCCGGTGACCGCCTGTGGGGTTTATAAATCAAAGTCAAATTAATTTATTCAATTTAGGCATCTACGACGATCTTATGAAGGTCAGTTACAAATTTGTATATTGTTTTATTCTACATTTTAGTTACACGTTCAGCAAAAGAAATGTATAGAGCCACTGCGAGAAGAATAGGCAAGAAATTCTAAGCCATTCTTTTAAACTTCTTTTAACGATATGTTGCATACTAGATATATACCTAATACAATTATTACAGTATTTATAGGTCACAGGTGATAGCTTGGCAGAACCAGTAATTTCCAAGTATTTTTGTCGTTTAAATAATCACAAACTGTGTAGTACTTCTTAATCAAAATGCTTTTCACGTGCTACTTGAAATGTCATTCTGTGAGCGTTGTCATATGTTAGGGAACTTAATTACGCAACTGCGCACAATTACCTAAGAAGGACTTTTTATTTGTCTTTATATCAAGATTAAGGATACCTTCCCGCTTTAACCGGCCGAGGGAGACGCAGCCCCCTTACCGTTCCATCTCAACTTTAGTTCTAGTAATTCCTTTAAAGATTCTAGGGACCTTATTTTTTGGTCCCATTTAAGTACATTTGAAACATTCGAAGGAACTATAGGGAATTTAATTGTACCTATTCTTCCTTTGAACGTACCAACTATTTCTAACATGTGTTTCTCCTTTGTTTCAGGCAATATCAGACTTCTTACTGGGAGTGTTTTGCTTGCCATTTACCTTAGTCGGACAAGTGTACAGAAGATTCCTGTTTGGTGCACTACTTTGTAAACTAATACCATTTTTACAAGGTAAACCTACAGCTAACATTTTAATTTTTCATTAATACCTGCTAAACGAATACGCTTACAAAATCATATTAGTCCCTTGCAGGAAAGCAACTCGTTTTTTTTCCCGTTTAGTAATGCCTGCAGCCAGCTAAAATGTACATCATCAGAAAAGTTGAGAACTCCTGTTGTATACAAAAGATCTAGTGTTATGAAAAGAATCAAGGCCCGTTGACTAACTAGATTTCTTATTTCTTCCAAGTATCGAACATACAGAGCCATCTGCGAAAAAAATTCATGCGAAAGTAATCAACCCTATTGCTATATTGACTTATATTCAAACCATATGTCGTAGAAACCAAAAATAAATAACATACCTGTTTTGTGAGTATATCAAATATACTCGCAAAATAGTAGATACCTATATAATTATATCAAACCAAATAAAAATCAAATACGTTGTTTAAAATGCCAGCCTAGGCAATAAACTTTGCAATGTTTTACCCTAAACATAGGCCAGGCTCCGAAATCAAAGCCCCGGGCATTTTCGGAACAATTTATACGAAGAACCCGCTCAAATCAGTGCCTCCGGGCCGCCGGCGACGGCTTCTGTATGTATAGAGACACCCTTATGTACATATAAACTTATTCTGTCATTTAATTCGGGTAAATCTCCTTAAGAACGTGTAAAGGTCACGAACCTGATAAGTATAACAAACAGCTACAGTCGATGGAGTAAGGATTAATTTGCTGCTCAAATCAAATCATTTGGTGCACAATTTGTAGGTATCCTTATAACTTTTTTCATATAATTACATAATTACCCCGGTTGGGTATGGCAACTTTGTGTGGAGCGGCCCGATTTTTTAAAATAATTATTTGTCACGTCATATGTATTGTTCTATAACATGTTGAGGAGTGAGGTTATGTTCATTTTCATCATTTATAATTCGTCCGGTCATTTATTATATTTTTATGTTCATTGCCCATACTTGGACCACTAATTTGCATCATTCTGGAGGTTTTTTTTAACAAAATTACAAGTTTCTAAGATAAAGATGGACGCAACAATTAGGATTTCATATTTTACAAAGTATGGTTTATGTAATTAAATTTTTGTAATGTCTGGAGCTTTGATGTTTGCAAAACTGCGAATTATTTTTTCCTGTACAAAAAATAGTTCATCTACACATTTACACTATAACCCCAAAGTGTGTGTACCTTTAAGAACGCGTAAAGGTCACAAACCTAATAAGTATAACATACAGTTACATGATTAGGTCGATGGGGTAGGGATTAATTAACCTCATTTGTTTCAGCTGTCTCCGTTTCTGTAGACGTTTGGACACTTGTAGCGATATCACTGGAGCGCTACTTCGCCATCTGTCGACCGCTTAAGTCAAGAAAATGGCAGACTCAGTGCCACGCGTACAAAATGATAGCTATGGTCTGGCTACTGTCTGTTGCCTTAAACTCGCCCATACTGCTCGTGTCTACGCTTCAACCTATGAGAGGAAATGGTGAGTAATATGCCATGTATCATTTCTATTGTTTCGATATTCTCCACAGGTTGTTTATAAGAAATTGTTGATTTATCCTTACTCCGTGTGGTGCCGTGCTAGAATTGTAACTGTTTGCGACTTTTTGCGCGTGTGTATTTGTTTTTTCCATTTCTGCCACTTTATATAGGATAACTGAAATCATCGTGCAGAGATCGCGAGACATCGCATCACTCTTGGTTAGACGGGGCAAGAGTGTGCCATTTCAGTTGGTATTTAGGGTTCCGTACCGAAAGAGTAAAAAGGGACCCTATTACTGAGACTTCACTGTCCGTCCGTCTGTCACCAGGCTGTATCTCAAGAACGCTGACAGCTAGACAGTTGAAATTTTCACAGATGATGTATTTCTGTTGCCGCTATAACAAGAAAAATTTGGCCAAGTGCGAGTCGGATTCGCGCACGTTAAAACAAAAAAAAGATGATGAAATGAATGAAACATGAAGTCTTATGTTGTATAGCTAATGGTACTTCGTGCGATAGGGAAAGAAAACTATATATAGTTTATTGAAACAACATATACTTCTTGTCCTTCGTTGTTTAGGGTTACCGTACCCAAAGGGTAAACACGGACCGTATTCTGAGACTTCGCTGTCCGTCCATCCGTCCGTCTGTCACCAAGCTGTATCTCAAGGACGGTGATAGCTAGATAGTTTTTATGAAATTTTATGAAATTTTCACAGATTATGTATTTCTATTGCCATTATAACCACAAATACTAAAAATAAAATAAATATCCCGTACAACAAACTTTATTTTTTTACTGTTTCGTGCTCGATACTAGTAACGGTGACAGCTAGACGCTTTAACTATTTACATAATATTTAGTTTTATGTTCTCTTTAAATATAATTAATTAAAATAAATAATTAAGGGGGCCCCATAAAATAAAAAAGGTTTTCGCCGTTTATTTGCTAAAAATAATAATAATGAAAACGCAATAGTTAGAACAATTAGAAACTTGAAATATTCACCGTATATGTAGTTGTATAGTTACTTAAAAAATAAACAATTAGGTAAATTAAAATAAATTAAATAGTTTAGGAGTGCACTATACCAATAATAAACGTACCTACCCAGCAATCGGACACTGCGAAAAGTGTCTGAAACTTGTAAGATTAGGTTACAGACTAGGTACGGAACCCTTCGCGTGCGAGTCCCACTCGCACTTGGCCGTTTTTTGAAATACCAATGGAGTTCGCCACCACATGAATAAATAACCGTCAATTTAAAATTTAAAAAAACTAATCGTCGTACACTAAAATTTAAAATTATTTTATTTTCACGACATCACAGTAAAGCGTTATCAACCCTTATTGAAACGTTGTCACTTAAAACTACATATGAAAACTTTTAAATGGGAGACGGAGCCATATCAAATCCTGATGATTGTCAATAATATGGTCAATATTATTGAATACACCATTATAACAACAATAAACTTGTCACAAAAACATAACTTAAAACCAAGTGTATCAATGGGTGGTCTTATCACTCAGAGCGATATCTTCCAGGCAACCCATCAATAAAAGATAAAGTCAAAAAATCAAGTGATGTCACAAACATCACGTAGATAACAGGAAAATTAGGCGGAATTGTCACTATATATATACATATTTTTATACTATATATATATATTTTATTTAATGTTTTCTTAAGATACTTTTAAAAATATTTGTTATTATTAAAATAATGTTGTCGAGTATTTTTTTTTTATTAAAATACACTATGATTAGGCTGAAAAGATTTTAATTAAATTTTTAATACACTACGCCCAGGCTTAGACCAAGAAGGTTTTTATTCTGTGACTCAGCTTGGGAACTGTACTGGGCTTTGATATTGATTATTCTCCCAACGACTTTGCGGCAGTTTCAGTCACTTGGACTGTTTACACGTGATTGATTGCTTTCCGACAACATGGCGTTTGTTAAAGGACTGTATTGGCAGCTGAAGAAAAGCTGTAATCCTCTTTTAAATACGCTGATATAATATTCATTGCAGTGGAATCGCTGATGGTGACAGCAGCAGCTTTGCGAGAATATCTGCGGTTACTTGAAGGTCTTTACACCTGTCAATACTGCTTTTATCAGTATATATTGTATTAGAGAGACAGGAGGCATAGTAAGATACATCACTATGGAAGACAGAGCTTGTATGTCACACACAAGACGAAGAAAACTTGGTTGGGTTGAGTTTGGGAAATTAGCGACATCTTCTCGTCATACATCCTGTAAAGTCTTCAACCAGTGTGTTGCCACTGGCAACTGGTAACTTGCGAGTGATGACTGCACAGACAGATGGTCCTCAACTGTAGTTCATATCCGACATTGCGATTCCTCCAATCTTACCACGAAGCGAATAGGTTTCTTCGTCGTTACCTTGATGTGACGCTTAGGTAAGCGTGCTCCATCTTAAACCACATCAATGCTTAACACCAGGCAAGGTGTGGCCAAACGCGAACCTATTTTGAATAAAAAAAAATGTTTAATGAGTCAAATTCAAATTCAAAATCATTTATTCAATTTAGGCGTCTACGACGCTCTTATGAAGGTCAATTACAAATTTTAACATTGAAATATTCTACATTGTACTGACACGTTCAGCAAAAAAAATTTATAGAGCCACTGCGAGAAGAACGGGCAAGAAACTCGGAGCCATTCTTTTAATCGTCTTTTTAGTCGCTAAACGAGTAATGGAGAGAGCTGTGCTCGGAGGTTCTTTGCAGGATAATATCCGGAGCGAAGAAATTCGCCGAAGTACCAAAGTCACTGACATAGCTTTCAGAATTTGCAAGATTTTCTTTCAGAAGTTGAAGAGACAATGCGCAGGTCACATTTCTCGACAAACTGATAAGCGTGACCGATATCTGCATGAATGTCGTGGACTGACGACATCGTGAGAGTCACGATGTCGTCAGTCCACCTACGTACGTAGCCAATGATTAAAAGTGGTTTATTGTGGCGTTCTATGAAAGATGCTTTGGTTTAACAGTGGACGTCTTCCTGCTGATGATGACAATGTTGATAAGAAATTATTTTATAAAAAGGTAATTTACGGCACCATTGGCGGGTAAATTTTACTTTCATGTAACCAATACCCGAAAGCTATTTCCTCTTTATAATAAATTTAGAAAGAATGATAGAACTTCAGAATACGTAACTTGCGAAGCTTATTTCATCTGATAAGTAGGAACAGCGATAATTCACAAAAACAAACAAACTCATAAAGTTTTCCGGTTAATATGTTATTCTCATAGTGTACTAGAGTAGAACACTGATATTCGCTTTATACACTCGCAAAGCCAGCTGAAGTGTGGATTTATGAATATTGAAAGGCAAAAGGATGAACATGCTGCGAAGAATATGAAGCTGAATTTGTTCCTTCCAATTTATGTTTTAGAGTCAACAAACTGTATTAAAATTATAGAGTACGGTAATCATATACATTTTGAAGCAGTGATAGCTCAGTGGCATTGGATATAGACTGCCGCGCAGCAGGTCCATGGTTTGAATCCCGCTACGGGCTTGAGCTTCACCGCACGGTGGAAGGGCATTTTGCGAATGCCCGCCTAGCTAGCGACCACCCTCAATTAGAAAATCTTTCGGCATATACCTTACGGTGTGTTCCGATAGCAGTCCTTGAGAGCCAGTGAAATTACAGGCACATGAGACTTAACAACTATGTGTCAAGGTGACGGGCGCAGTGCAATTCGTGACTTGTGACGCAATGCTCTGTTATAAGCAGAGGTTAGTTCGCTTAGCATCAGGAGGCCTCGAGCTTGTAACGCCACAGTAAAATAATAAAAAATACAGCCCGGTGTCCCGAACTATGCCTTGTAGATGGCGATAGGTTCGGTCTTGGATCTAGACATGTGTGACTAAATGGTGGGTGTAAAGACACCTCTAACACTATACCTTCGTGGAATACATCCACGACAAAATCTAATTAATATGTAATTGTGCATAATACAATCTAGCCTACCCTTCCCTAGAACAATGTTTTGTTTTATATATTATTTCAAAAGAGGCTTTGTTCGGCAGTGAACAATCCGTCTGCATACAGTAAACCATAAACAACATTTTGATCAAGTTTTGACAGTGCAAAACATCTTTAAGCCAGAAAAGGGTTGCTTAAATCCAAATCGTCTGTGTAACATAAATAACCTACAAGCAGGGATTTGTTTTATTAGAGGAAAACGATAAACATAGGCACATCAAATTAATTTTACGTGGA